>OY970795.1:17583692-20083692 GCA_963853775.1 Xanthia togata | reverse complement strand
GAGGTCGTCCCATGTCAGTCCAACGTACTAGCACAGAACCAGTTTCTCGTAGTCTTCGATAAACTCTGTCAAATACGCCAATATCAGGTACTCGGCGAGTAGGATACCTTAGCATGTATTCATTGCGTGCACGCAACGACATTCCTTCGCAAAATCCATAACACATTAGGATGTCAGCATATTCCTCGTTGGTAAATGTTGCCATGTTCACAACACAAATCAAAGTCCAGTTACAAGCCACGTCACACAGTCAGAAGATGAAACAGTCCAAAAATCCAAGCCAAGCCGCGTTTTTACAAAAAAAAATCGGAGGGCATGGATAACACATCTACCATGGAAGAATCGCATGAGCAGACTAAACAAACACCACGATCCACGATTTGACAATTCAGACATTTAAAATGACATAAATACCTGTCACCGCACGTCTCCCGGGCACAAAAAATGTCTACCCAAACCTTTTTTCATTGTTTAAAAGTGCCAGGTAGTAAGCCGGATTCTTTTGTATCGAAATTCTGTTATGTTGTACTACCAGATGGGCCTATTCTAATAACATTATTTTAAGATTTTATGAACAAACCTAGTAGATGATATACCTTTTTGAATAGCTAAAGAGACGTAGAACTTTGTAAAGTTATTCGCAGAATAAGTTCCATACTTTTTATTTTTTTAAGTCCATCAAAGTTAAGAACACTCTATTAGAAAATTCATAATGCTAACCGTTGTCGAGCAGTTTTTTAAGCTGTTAGTAGTAGGTTCAGTTTCTATTGATCATTTTTATTAGTGGACATGTCTTCTAACTAGATACATCAAAAAAACCGACTCTAGGAGCTCTAATCCCAAAGAAAACGACTAAAAGCCAAAAAATAAAGGATTTTTAAAAATAATCTTTAAAATTTAATATCTCCATAACGGTTAAGTTTCGGACATTTTATTTCAGAATCAAAATCATCAGAAATGACCTGAATAATAACCTCCTTTAATATTCAGTACGACTTTCCCTGTAACCCTGTATAGTGATTATAATTGCTATAAGATTATTTTAACTTTTTTTGTTTTATTAGTGTTTCACGAACTATGTCCAAATGAATTTTATTCTTTCTTTTATTTCGCATGTGGCGATATAGATGCCGCCACATACTTAAATGCGTCTAGTAAACTCAGGGCAGGCAGCTTCGCTAGCCTCGATCTCGTGCTGAAACAAGAGAGGATCAAATGCAAGCATTCAAGTGTAACATATTATAGCATCACGCCTTGTTTCTCCGAATGGAAGGTCCTATACATGGTACACACACTTCACCAGTTACGTTTCAATCTCATGTGATAGGAGGTGAGCCTATTGCTATCAATCGGGCACGAATCTAGACTCGCGGCTGCTAGCGGAGCCTTTTCCCAAGCGGCTGTTATTACTTAACCACGAGCTCATCATGAAAGAAAGAAAGTAAGGAACAAAATAGGTTTATTGTCGCAGAAACTCGAGCACACAAAATGCTCATTTACTCGAATAATAAAGAAAAAAAATAAAACGAGCTAGATATTATGGTGTATAACATCTGACATTACAACAGTACCATTCTCTCGGAAAATGGGTTGGTACCATCTGACGGCCAACTCTAGCACTGGGCGCGCTCATTGGTCAAATCAAATAGCGCGCGCTTCCCCGGCTTCTTGTTACTATACTCTCCGTCCCTTTCACGAAATCACTCCAACAGATTGCAGGAAAGCAACTACACGTTTTGACTGTGACAAGAAGGCTTCCACTCGGCATGATACTGTGCTATGGGGAACCCACAGTATAGCGCTGATTTTCCGGGGTCACCCGAAAATAAGGTGAGTACGGAAACCGAGTCAGGTTTAAAGATTTTCACACAAATCAACACCACATACCACCACAACAGCATAGAAAATAAATTTAAAAAAATGGATTCTTGGAGTTTGTTACAAAGAGGATATAGTTATTTGTGCAACAAGAGAGCAAAGTCGTTTTTTGCTGCGAGTGTTGATTTTGAATCCCGAGTAAGCGAAGGATTCTATAATTGAATCACGAGCGTAGCGAGTGATTCTAGGTTAGAATCCTGAGCGCTGCGAGGGATTCAAAGACACGAGATGTAAATAACTTTGCTCTCGTGTAACACATACAACTTTTCACCTCAGCAGCGAGAACATACAACATGTAAAAAAAAAACCTGTCCGATCCGTGAGGGTGTTGTTAGGTATCGTACTGTTATATTCCACATATTATTATATATATATATTTACCAGCATATTTATGTGGAAATTTTCAGGAAAAAAGAAAAAATAATCCCTAAATTTTTTTTCAATGGTGAATTTGCCGAATTTTACATTTGGTGCGGGCGGCGGCCGTCGTTTAGCGGGTGTCTAAAAGTCATAAGTTATAAGTTTTGCAATTTTTTTTATGGATGTAATTTTGGAACTAAAAATGTGAATTTTAAATACCAATAGCATTTTTACTATCAATAATAATCAAAAAATACTGTTTTGTAATGTTACTGCAGTACCATATGCCCATTTTCCCCAGATTTTCGGATCGGACAAGGTTTTTTTTACATAATCTTCATCACCTCGTGTTTTGCAGCCACCATCTTGGATTTATATTTTGACCTCACTATCGACTTTAGCACCCTCGAAAACTATGAAAACTACACCCATGAAGAAAATGAGAAAATTTTCGCAGCCACTATCTTCGATTTTTATTTTGACTTCACTATCAGCTTAAGCAACCTTGAAAACCTCAGAAACGATACCCATGAAGAAAAATTTGAAAATTTTCGCAGCGGCCATCTTGGATTTACATTTTGACTTCACTATCAGCTTTAGCAACCTTGAAAACCATAGAAACGATATACATGAAGAAAATTTTGAAAATTTTGCGCAGCCGCCATCTTGGATTTACATTTTGACTTCACTATCGGCTTTAGCAACCTTGAAAACCATAGAAACGATACCCATGAAGAAAAATTTGAAAATTTTCGCAGCCGCCATCTTGGATTTACATTTTGACCTCACGGTCGGCTTTGGCACCCTTGAAAACTATGAAAACGACACCCATTATGAAAAATGTGAAAATTTTCGCAACCGCCATCTTGGATTTTCATTTCGACCAAATTCACACTTACTATCTCTCTCCGTCTTTCCTTCTCTTTGAATTCTTAGAAGAAGACAGTCGCAAGCGCCTTTTCGCGTGACGATTTCTGCCACTGCACTCTTACCGCAAGCCGCTTAAGAACTTCGTTCCAAAAATTTAATAAAACAGAATTTAAATAAAACCTTAACAGATGATTTGCAATTTTAATGTTTTATGTATATCCGAACGTTTTATTGTTTGTTTCTTTCTTGGGCCTAATAAGTAGGTAATTTTGAAATCGAACTTCGAATCGATTTGTTTCTATTTCTCGCTTTTTTCGTATCGAAGTGAAAGTGACAAAACTAATTGAAGTTCAAATCTTTAGAATTTTGTGAGTAGACCCAACACTGCTCTCGGCATTTAAAAAAAATAATTAAAAAGTTACTTTGTCTCACGCTCGCAGCAAAATCGAATTTTGCTCACTGTTTTTTGATAGCAAAACCTGCTTGTTTGAGGTGCTGAGGTGAAATAGTTATTTGTGCAACAAGAGAGCAAAGTTGTTTTTTGCTGCGAGTGTTGATTTTGAATCCTGAGCGCTGCGAGGGATTCAAAGACACGAGATGCAAATAACTTTGCTCTCGTGTAACACATACAACTTTTCACCTCAGCAGCGAGAACATACAACATGTAAAAAAAACCTGTCCGATCCGTCAGGGTGTTGTTAGGTATCATATTGTGAGCATATTTATGTGGAAATTTACAGGAAAAAGGAATCCCCACATTTTTTTTCAATGGTGAACTTTACCGAATTTTACGTTTGTTGCGGGCGGCGGCCGTCGTAGTATGAGTTTTGCAATTTTTTTTATGGATTTGGAGTAATTTTGGAACTAAAAATGTGAATTTTAAATACCAATAACTTTTTTACAATATATAATAATAAAAAAATTACTCTTTTGTAATGTTACTGCAGTACCACATGCCCTTTTCGGATCGGACACGGTTTTTTTTTACATAATCTTCATCACCTCGTATTTTGCAGCCACCATCTTGGATTTACATTTTGACCACACTATCGACTTAAGCACTCTCAAAACTATGAAAACGATACCCATGATAAAAACTTGAATATTTTGGCAGCCACCATCTTGTATTTATATTTTGACCTCACTATCGGCTTTAGTACCCTCAAAAACTATGAAAACGACACCCATGACGAAAATGTGAAAATTTTCGCAGCCGCCATCTTGGATTTTTATTTTGACTTCACTATCGGCTTAAGCAACCCAGAAAACCATAGAAACGATACCCATGAAGAAAAATTAGAAAATTTTCGCAGCCGCCATCTTGGATTTACATTTTGACTTCACTATTGGATTTAGCAACCTTGAAAACCATAGAAACGATACCCATGAAGAAAAAATTGAAAATGTTTGCAGCCCCCATCTTGGATTTACATTTTGACCTCACGATCGGCTTTAGCACCCTTGAAAACTATGAAAACGACACCCATTATGAAAAATGTGAAAATTTTCGCATCCTCCATCTTGGATTTGCATTTTGACCAAATTCACACTTACTATCTCACTCCGTCTTTCTTTCTCTTTGAATTAGAAGAAGACTGCAGTCGCAAGCGCCTTTTCCTGTGACGATTTCTGCCAGTGCACTCTTACCGCAAGCCGCCTAAATAATTTCGTGCCAAAAAAAAAAACAGAATTTAAATAAAACCTTAACAGATGATTTGCAATTTTAAGGTTATAATGTGAATCCGAACGTTTATTGTTTGTTTCATTTTTGGGCCTACTAGTTATGGAATTTTGAAATCGAACTTCGAATCGACTTGTTTCTATCTCTCGCTTTTTTCGTATCGAAGTGAAAGTGACAAAACTAATTGAAGTTCAAATCTTTAGAATTTTTTTGAGTAGACCCACCAGTTCACCACATTTAAAAAAAAAAATTAAAAAGTTACTTTGTCTCACGCTCGCAGCAAAATCGAATTTTGCTCACTGTTTTTTGACAGCAAAACCTGCTTGTTTGAGGTGCTGAGGTGAAAAAGTATTTTTACGTTTACTTTTGCTATCTACTTTGGATACGAAACACTTTGAGTCCTGTTTTAACAACGTAAAAATACTTTATCCTCTTTGTAACAAACTCCAAGAATCCATTTTTTATGCTACGATTTTTTATTCAATGAGGGCGCCACTTAGCTCGGGGTAGCACCTTAATACGCATCACACTGCCGTCACGCAAAATCGAGCATCGCGCAAGCAGTGTTTACCACGCGATTAGCATATATACAACGTACCGACATCAATCGTTGGGCATTAGCCCACCAGTACCGTCTGGTCGGAGGATCCTCCCTTTTCTATGGACGATGAGTGAACTTTACACCATGTTCTTCATTCCTCTATAAGTCTCTTCTCTCATAGAGGCTTTTCTTGCACCGAAACAATGCGCTAAACTTTAAATAAGCACAAGAAGCCTTACAAAATCGTCTATAATTTCGTCCTATAAAAGCAACGTCACTTCATAGCAATCAATCATTATGGCCACGTCAATTTTCAATTAAGTAAAACAAAAAAGTAAGGTGGGACCGCTCACTTTAATAGATTTGAACGAACATTATAGCAACTGAAGACCTTCGTTTATAAGGTCCGAGAATAATAGTGATAATTTTATGTCAGGTTGATATGAAAAGATGTAATGGGAGGTCTGACCGAAGCGTAAGTCATTGTATGGGCGACAAAAGAAATATGTGTGCAGGTGAATAATAACAAATTGACATCTAATACAGATAGTGCAATCCACGACGACGTGCCCCACTCCGCGATTACTGTACTGTAAGCTGTTCTTTAGTACGGAGCGTAGCGGAGTGGGGCGCGTCGTCGTGGATTGCACTATCTATACATCTTTTAAACAAATTAATAAAATTTAAGTGTCTGTTTGTAATGTCAAAATAACAGCTTTTTACTACATGCATATGAAAGTATATATTATACGGTACTTATAACAAAACCTATTTTTTTCTGTCTGTCTGTCTGTTTATTCCAGATAATCTCTGAAACGGCTGGAACGATTTTGAAGGGACTTTCACGGGAAGGTAGCTGATGTTATAAGAAGTAACTTAGGCTACTTTTTTGTTTCTTAAGAATTAAAAAAAGAATTAGGGTCCACGCGGGCGAAGCCGCGGCCAGCAGCTAGTCTTCAATACTTTCGTGCATGTGCATCGCTTGGTTGAAGGTATTCTAGATCCAAACTTTCAACCAATATAAGCACTTTAAAGTCCCTTATGAACTTGAGTTTCTTAATGGCGATCAATTACAATTTTCACCCTTATTATCAGGGTCTGACCGATGATCTGGTGGTTGCATTTTATTTATTACTCCGGCAGTCCCTCGCCTTCGTCCCGCACCGAAGGCTGGTCTCCGCTGAAATTGGTGGCCGAAATTCGGTTTGGAGGACTTAAATACACAAGGTTAGGGTTAAGATAACCGGTGCTGCAAACAAACCACATGGCTCAAACTATAGTGCTGAAAAGTGCTGTTAACACATGGTTAAAACCACAATGCTGACGGTGGCAAAAACTACGTAACTGCCTGTAAACTTAGATAACTATTTTGCCGCGTGTACCTAAAGGTGCTTACTTGTGATGTAATAGGTGAAAGACGTGCTGGTATCTAAAATTAATGTGGGTTGCGTAGACTATGAGTTAGCAATAAAATGTCCCTTACATAGAACATATTATTATTATGAGATAGTGGCTAGATGAAGTACGTAGTCGTTCGTTATGAATTTTTGTGGTGCGCTACTTGTGGTTTAGATATTTTTACAGTTTTGTTTTCAACCTTTTAAAGGTTTATAGGGTTAGTGAGTTACAATTAGGTGCTACTTTGAGCTAAAGAGACCAAAATAATTTATTTTGCCTTGGTTTTACTTATTTCAGTTATACCTACCAAGAAAATTTTTTTAAATCAACTTCTTCTTTTCGAGTCGATGATTTTTTTAAAAATTAGTTGTATCCAGTAGGTGAGTAAGCTAATAGCAGCGTCAGTGATGAATAAATTGAAACCTTAATTTGGCTTACCTACTTTATTCGAAAAACCAAAACCAATTTTTCACCAAACGAGACACGTCTTCCTTATCTACACTTTCCTAAATCAATTGTAACACCAATCATATTAGAGCCTAATCACACGGTTCAATAGATCAATTGAGATCTGAAGCGTCTTCCAAAAGTTCCAAACTCGAAAGTAATAGGAGTGCGTGATGGAAACGGATCCACCTTGATTGTATGAGGGACATTGAACTTGTAACTTTTCCACTTACCATACTCCTGCCATTGATAAGGTGAAACGTGGGTTTTGGGCTTAACTTAAATCAGATTATATGGGGTGGGTTTAGTGTTAGAAGTTTGAGAAGATCGTGTAGGTACCTT
Source organism: Xanthia togata (assembly GCA_963853775.1). Classification (NCBI taxonomy): domain Eukaryota; kingdom Metazoa; phylum Arthropoda; class Insecta; order Lepidoptera; family Noctuidae; genus Xanthia; species Xanthia togata. Next base: position 20,076,175 of record OY970795.1, on the reverse strand, counting down.
TATACAGAAAATGCGTATTCGTTCGAAAGGAGACTGAGCAAAAGTGGTCTATGGATAACGTGACCATTTTTTTTTTGCCATTGCGGTACATCCGCGCAATTAAATAATAAAAAATATTTTTTTAGTGTTTTACAATTTTTTATCATAGAAGATTGAATAACACAAAATAATCAAAGCACTAAACACAAAATAGTTACGTAGGCACGGCTTACTAAGCCCCAGTAGTGGCGTGACTTCTAAGTCGTATTTTTGTATTTGTCGGCTGAACAAATTTGTTTTAAAATATCGGGTCTTGTTTTTAGATAAGTGTGGAACTCAGTACATGATTGATTTATATTTCTCTGTCTTCCCGTGCGGGGCGCCCGCGCCGTACCACGCATTTCGAGCGGGAAAAGTACATTATCGTTTGGTCTGTTTGTAAAAGCGGGACTATGTCGGCCTCGCTGGGGACATACACCGGGACAGACTGCCCGAAAGAGGGACGCATGGTCACGTTATCTATGAACCAATACCGATATGGTTTTTGATATTTGTGTAGGGATACCATCTTTAACCCTTGTGCAAAAGGACATCAATCTCTAATTTTGAGAAAAATACACTTTTATAATAAACAGGCTGGATATTCAGACGGGTCGTAATGGCAGGTACCTATACCGTTATAGATAGAGGAAAACTTTGTTAGAAGACTATATTTTACTTAAAAAAAAAATTGACTTGCATTTACAGATTTTGTAAAAAAAAGTTTAAAAAATGGGCAATTTACACTAAAACTATTTTGGATGCCAGTCGATTCTATTTCTAATAAGGATCAAACAACTCTTGGGGACCAACCGAGAGGTATTAGAAATTTCACAAATGGCAAAAAGCTTTATATAACTGTCACCGTATAATGATCAAATGATGAACTTCGTTTGTATAGTATCAGTATTAATTCCGTTAGATTATAAACTGTCGAAATATTGTGAGCTGCAACAAACCATTTACAAATTAACGCATTCTTTTGCGGGAGTTTATAACCTATCCAAGGGATACCGACAAATTGTGACAGCCGTGGTGTAATCTGTAATAATCTCACGGTGTAAACTTAGGTGAAGTGAACGTGAAGTGAGCTGTCATTCCAACTGCTGCTAGGGACTGACAGCTCACTCCGAGCTCACTTCACCTAAGATTTCACGGTGAGATGGTTACAGAATAGTACTGCTGGTATCAAACTTGCTTGTGACGTAACGCACCTTGCGTGAATAGTTAATAGACTAGCTTAGCTGCGAACAATTTAGAAGTAGTTATAGTATACAAACTTGCCAACCCATACGATAATTTGCCAAATGGTACGATGTAAAATAATGAATGTGTAAAGTACGGTAATTTTGAGCTATACAAAAAAAACTGTAGTATTAACGTGTTTCTCAGACACAATTAAACGCAGAAAAAATAACAATGTAAATTGTCAAGAGTGTTGCCAACCCGTACAATAATTACGTGGGCGTATGTTATTTTAGCCTATCATACGATGTACGATAGCCTGTCAAACTACTAAATAAAAAAAAATCTAAGGAATTCTAGGTAGCTTTTTAAAACATTTCGATCTGGATTTACAGACTTTGAAAAAAAAGTACAGTCAATAAGAATGTGGGCAATTAACAAAAATGTTTTTTTTTAAAGATTGAAAAACTCAATGAGGCCAACCTAGTTAGTGTAGAGAGCTAGAAATATCACAAATAGCAAAAAAAATAATTGCTTATGACGTAGTGATCAATCTTTTTTTTTTCAATTAACTTTTTTTTTGAGGTTCGAGTAATGTAGAGTCAAGGGATTTTAAATTGCGATTATGAGGTGTTCATAGAGGTCAGTATTTTTAAACTATCAATAGTATCTATCCAAACTACTTTTTAAATCTCTATGTACGATAATTTCTTACGAAATGTATATTATAGGAACGTTTTTTTATTTGCGACTTTTCTAGCACTCTAATTTCAGTAGGTATAGTAAGACTCTTTTGATACTTACACGAAACTGCATCAATTGGCACCATAAAAATAAAATGTTAGGATTGTCAATTTTTTTGCTGACTGTCCCATTTTTACAAAATTTATGAATGCAATTAGCAATTACTCAAAAAGTTAAAGGAAGTTTCCCAAGAACGGTTTCCTGTAGCTACAACGGTTAAGGTACCCTTGAAAATCATGTAAATTCTAAAAGTATATTTTTCTCGAAATTGCCGGGTTAGATTTTGATGCTCCTTTGCACAAGGGTAGAGATGAAATATCCCTACAAAAATATTTGAACCGTATCGGTATTGTTTTATAGACCACTTCGCATACAGATTTGAACAGTTTCCTTTGAAATTCCATTTTTTTTTGTTTATTTTCGGCCAGTCAATCCATCGTGAAAAGTAAGTTGAAGTCTCAAAAATCCACCCTCTATAGTTTTTGATTGGTTTATGCTCTACAGTTTTGCAGTGAATAATTAGCATAACAATGAAGTCGAATTTCAGATGTATTAATATAATTAGTCAGTATGTACTAGACCTGACTTTATACGAGCAAAAAGTGATTACTTATCTAGTTTACCTAACATAACATAACATGACGCCTGTAATTCCTTGAAGGGTTAGGCAGGGAGGGTACTTATAGTGACACCCACATTTCGCCAGTTATGTTTAAGTGCCATTTAGTAGGGGGCGGGTTTCTCTGCATAAAATCGTATATTTGAATAGGTTTGCATACTATCTTATTAAAAATTTACATAAAAGATATGAAAAAACTAGTTCATTGAAATAAAGACAAGAAAAAGAAATTGAGTTATTTTTTTAATTCTGCAATTATTTTTTAAAACGCGCATTACAATTTTTTTTTTTTAATATTACAGTAGGTATGGAATTAAGCACGCCAGTGCCATACGTCGCGCGCATACGTATTTTCGATCCTGTTCAAAAACAAAAAAAAACTTTTTTAGTCATCATAAAACGGAGACGAAAATATGATAAGTAATTCAAAATTCAATTCAAAATTCAAAATATTTTATTTCACATAAACCTACATGGGCACTTATGAAACGTCAGAAGCTAGGTGCACGGTTCCAATTGGTCGTTTCCTATGGAGAAGAGCCGGCAAGAAACTCCACGGTTACTCTTTTAAAAATAATTGGTTTTTACAATATTTTCAAATAACAGTGTTATTAGGTATGGGAGGACAGTGTAGGTCTTTCAACAGGTACCAGGTACTTAACAAAATAATTATGGTCAGCAAATCCACTAAGCCTACAGCGTTCTCACATTCACAAAATAGAAAATAATCTATATAAAAATAAATAAATTATTAAAAATAAAAAAGTATTAAAAACGAAATGACGTGATTGATATTACAATTCTGAATAATTATCATGATCACAAAAGCCACTAATAAAGATTTAAAGTTAAATTGTAGGTATATTATAATGTCAAATAATAGCGTGATTTAAATGTCAAGGAAGAATGTAAAAATAAAAATGTAAAAATATATATATAATATATAAACATGGTAATTTGGGAGCAGTTAATAGACTTATACAATTTGCCGTTAATGAGCTACCAGGGAAGCCACATGTGCAGAAGGAATTATTGCCAAACTTCCTTGTCTTCAACGTAGTCTTTAATTTTATAATATGCATTCTTGATAAGAACGCGTTTAATGTGGGTTTTGAACTTCCCATCGCTAAGTTCTGTAACCGACTTAGGTGTTACGCTGACTTAATCGTTGTTTTATCCACCTCTAGTTTGATTTTATTATCAAAAATATCCGTGTCAAGGCCAAAAAACAAATGAGGGGGGTCCGTAGCAATAAAATTATACTAACATAATCAAAACTTTGTCAGTTGACGAGAGACATTAACGGAAAAAGTTAGAGTTTCAAAATAATGGCTCATAACGATTTGACGATCTCACTGGGAAATGTCTACATTATTTTGTTTTGTATACATAGTTTATTGGAGAGCACATTATGTATGTCACAGAGGCTTATTATAAACATCTTGTAGAGAGATTGATGAGTAAATATTTAAAAAAAAATATCAGACAAAAGACATTTATGGTTCACAAAAACAGTTTTCCAAGTAAAAAATAAACATTACAGAAAAAAAGTGCATCGATGGTGCCTGTACAAACAGAATTAATCTTTAGACACCCATTTTTCTGTAGTTTTATTTAATATATAAATTCAGGTGCTTTCCTGTGAAGGTAGGTAGAAATGACAGAACTAAATAAGTACACTCTTGGGTTTAAAATAAGAGTTTTCTAAAATAAACTATCTGTCAGACCCACGAGGGTCTGTCAGATAGTTTAAAGCACATCTTGAAAATCTGAGAGAAGTGCTGAAAAGCATTATTTACTGGCTTTTCGCCGAGACTTAGGACACAATATTTTAGATTTTTTCTAATTTCCCTCGGGGATCTTTACTTTCTTTCAGGTAAAATGTGCTCTATTTCAATCTAGACATGAACATCTCGTTATATTAGAATCCACGCTGTCATTCGGTGGCAAGTTTTGAAAGAGCTTTTCTATTTCAATACCTAAAAAAATAATGGATTAGTCATAAAATGTGTTTGAGTTTAATATATTCAATTTCTACGAAAACTTATTACAGAAAAAATATAGGTTAAAAACTAAAACCAAAAAACGACCAAAACAAAAACCGGAGTCACGCGTAATCTGTTCGATTTATGACCTAACATGACGTGACTCCGGATTTTTAATTTGTCTGTTTGTGATGTCTTGTTTATACCATTTTTATTCGCGTTTAAACGATACCTCGTTTGTCAAAATACGACGTTTAGTTTAGGAATTATGAGGAAACAGATGAGCATACATACAAACATTTATAAGGAGCCTGTTAAAACCATACCCTTTGGCTTGTCACCATGGCACCATGTCTTTTGGCTTTGCCGTAATCGGGCAAAAACACGTTACGATACCGTTACCTTTATAAGTTTATATTGGAGCTAGAGGTACAGATAAAATAACGTTTCCATGCTGAAAACTAAACAGTACTACTGGCCTATATTAATATAATATTAAACCCACTAAAACAGCACTAAGGCCATTGTTAACAAGCCCCTAAAATAATAAATATAAATAATATCTCCACCTCTTAAAACATAAGCTTCGCATAAAATTACACAGAACATTACCCTGGCTTGCACCATAACACATTCAATTCCATTTTAATATACCATACCGTTATAAACCTCCAATAATTTTAACGTATAAAGTTTCATAGAACCCAAACAAGATATCATAACGTCCGCCGAAGGCTAAAACGATCGCAATAATTTTAGTAATTAAGTATTTCACAGTAGTAATCTTGTGAAATGGTACAATAACACTTATGTACTGAAGATAGCCATCGGGCGAAATAAATTCCGCAGTGCTATCTATGTAATTAACAGGGCTAGGTCCCTTAATATAGCTCGACCTCTCTGCCTTTTAAGTGCGTTACCCTACGCCCAATGATAGTACACTTACGACCAAATAAATGGCACAGTAAAAAACTTATTTGAAATAAAAGAATATAGAGGTCATAGGCACGTATGCGTATAAATACGATCTAGGCAGGGTTTATGTCGTAAACATCTTACTTTTTGTATTTTCCTCGCCATATCTTATATTTTGTCAATATTTTTCTTCTAGATTGTTCAGGGCCAAATATCTACGCCGAAGGCTGGCTGCACGATTACCGCAGAATAATAAGCTTCGTATTAATAATCTCTGTGTTCCACAAGATTCAGATTCCGGTCCTTCATCCTCCTACGTACCTACTAACCTATTTTCGTGCCAAATTATGTGGGATGACAAGCATTCATTTTTACAGGTCAGTGTATTTTTAAACAACGTAGGTTGGGACGGAAATATTTTCCATTTACATATATTACCTGAGAAGAATAGAAACGAATTCTATTGGGTGAGTGAAAGAACATTTACAAGCTCTGTCATGTGTAAATAGACAGAAAACCATTCAGCTGGTTTCACATTTTTAGGAGAACTGGCTTGAGTAGAACTGGGAATATTTTAAGCTCTTGAGCACACCTTATCTTGAGTTTTTGTTTCACTTTTGATGTGAACCCACTCATATTTAATATACACTTATTTAGCTTCAATTGAGAGAAGTTCACAGGAATTCTTAGTCTGAGAAAACCACGGAGCTGGCCAACCTAAAAAAACCCTCCCACATTTCTCGGCCGCAACTGTTTAACTTAAAATAATAGGCGGCCAAAATTAAATACCCGGTATAGACATTAACTTGCGTGAAGATTCCTGTTAATGCTACATTTTAATAAAGTAGCACATAGTTTTATTATTATGTGCAATAAACGTCAGCGAAATTGGAATTTTATCAAAAGTAATGGCGTAACGTGAAATACGAGTATGTCTGGGTTTTCTTTGTTTTAGAGCCAGCCCTGAGAAATGGTGTTTGAAAGCTTTTAGGTGATACATAAATCTGTTGTTAAAGACGGTTTTGAGTGCTTAGTATAATTATTTCGGATAGATTAGGTAAGATACACAATGCCTTAATATTCAGTAATATTAAAATGGACGGTCTCAGCTACTTACTTGAATATTGTGATGGCGTTGCAATTTAAAATTTATTTCATCGAGATTGGATGGAATTGCCAACAAAATGTTTTCATGCAAAACATTTTGGAAACACATTTTTTGTGCATGGTACCAAAGAAGTGGAACAGGAGCCAGATTCAGTGTTTCCCGATAGATAACCTGTGGGACGACCACCTAACAAAGACGACCAGACGACCTAATAAAGATCGCAGGAAGCCGCTGGATGCAGGTCGCTTCCAACCGGCCGATTTGGAAATCATTGGAGGAGGCCTATGTTCAGCAGTGGACGTCGTATGGCTGAAATGATGATGATGATGAACCTGTGGAAGTTTTCAAGTATGGAGTGAATGACTTCTAGGCAAGCTTGCAACATCGACGACCGCGTCGTCACTTAGGCTCACTTAGGCGTCGCGTTAGCAAATAAAAACGAGTTGGCGAGAATCGAGCAGCGAGTGCGCAACTATGACGAGCGATTACTAGCTCGAATGCTACATATGTTCCAGGCGTGAATCCCTCGGCGAGTGTTCGGCGCTCTAAGTGAGCCTCGCTGGCCGAGTACTCTCTTTTATAGCTCTTGTCGCTACAACAGACAAGTACTCGCCGGCGATGTGAACAGTCAACGATCAACTATTTAATATGTATCTCTTTTACTTACATGGGACCTAAATCCTTTGCACGTTTCTTGAGCAATAAAATCGTTGATAACTAGTCCTCGTCGGCGTTATGACAGGTGCATAGATTATTCAATGATATTTAAAACGTAAAAAGTACTGAGTACCTAAGCGAGACTGTCCATGCCCTTTACTCCTCTATATGAAGCCATTACACAATAATTACTCTCCACCATAGGTACCATAACCTTCAGTTACATCCTCTGAAGCCTTATCTTGCCTTAATAATTTGAAGCTGAGGGTCAGTTCCGGCAGCAAACCCTTACATGGATGATACTAATATATTTTAGTTACGTAACGACTGGAGGACATCTTAATTAAATGCATAGGGATGAAAGGAACGTTATATTCCTGTTAAAGTCTAGATGAGGAGATACTCGTAGTTTAGAAAGTCACACTAGAAAACCTGCGGGGTAATTACGACAGTAGCAATGGCTTTCATTATAACAGTTCAACAGCATTCATTGTGTTATTTACGTTCTTAAGCAGACAAATTTTTCGAACATATGAAGCAATGGATTAGCAATATTCTTCGAAATCATTCAGATAGTGATTGAAAGTGTGGTGTCACACAGCAATTAGTGGTAGGTGCTGGTTTGTAACATTTTTGCCTTTTCGATGGCGTAATTTTGGACAGCTGGAGAACCAGGGTAACCGAAATAGCCCGAAGAATTGCCAAACTTAAGTGGAAATGGGTAGGGGACATTACTCGCGGAACAGATGGCCTATTGGGCCGAAAGGTTCTGGAGTGGCGACCGCGTACCGGTAGACGTAGCGTTGGAACGCCTCCAACAAGGTGGACCGATGATCTTGTGAAGGCCGCAGGAATCCGTAGGATGTGGGAAGACTAAATGTGGCCTAGTCCAGCAGTGGACGTCTGTCGGCTGAAACTGGGTTATGGGACATCTCGCACACGCAAAAATTGGCCCGCGGGCCAGATGTCAACTTTTTAAAATGTGCATGGGTAGATTCGCCCGGACCAGTTTAGTAGAACGGGCCAGATGTCTTCTATTATTAAATAAAGAGATATCTCGGCAAAATTGTATATTTTTAATCAAATGTGTACCTATCTGTTAAATCTGTAAGTCATTACTACGTCTAAGTATTATGCGTTTGTACCTATATAAGATCGTGTTTTGGAGCAATCTAGATTCGAGATCTAGATTTTATTATGATGCCCACAGTTATAATCATAATTCTACAGAAGAAGTAACATCATCATAACCATCATATTCCTCCCCTTGTACCAGAACGTGGGGTCGGCGCAACACTTTTTCTTCTTCCGTTATCCACCAACGATGTCGCTATCGATTTCGTTATCATCCAACTTGTGACAAACAATGTTGTCAATCAATCTACCTAGCTTTTTCCCAACTATGTTGGGGTCGGCTTCCAGTCTAACTGGATGCAACTGAATACCAGTATTTTACATGGAGCGGCTGTTTACCTGACCTCCACAACCCAGTAACTGAGTAATACGATACCCCTTGGTAAGACTGGTTGTCAGACCAGGACTGAAGACTTAAATTGCTTTCCACGGCACGGAGGAGTCTCGATATGTAACGATAGTCACCCATCCACGGACCAACCCCGGTAAGGTTAGCTTCACCTGATGGATCGATCAAACAATGTAGTGTTTCTGTTTCTAAAATATTAATTATACCTGGCCATACTATTATCATAAATATCTTGTTAAACAAACTCAGGTTTTGGTTCACAATCGCCGAACAATAACTGTTCGTGAAAGTTTAGAGTGCGCCATCAACGAAGTTGTCTAACTGTTAAAATTTGGCGCGATACGTTGTAGTAACTTTACACCTTGCGAACTACATAGTTCTAGTTAGTTGCTAATTAACCATACAAGTACGATTTGAAATGTTTAACTGCAATACAAGTTTTAGAACTCATCGGTTTCGGGTCCTCACCTTCTTTAGTTTGACTCGTGAAAGGCTCGAGGCTAAGTATTAACAGCCGCACGGGTCGGTCAGTCAGGATAAGCTACGCTTGTCACGGTCAGTCCGCGGATGGGTGACCATCTTAACGTACCAAGTTCCCTCCGTGCCTTGGAAAGTGTTGGAACTAGTTACGCGGAAGTGAGTTAAACTAACTTAAAAACTTCTCCACTGGTCTTTACCATTAAAGTTTGCAATTGTATACAAATGTGGTTGCTCAACTCGAACTTTAGTTACGAAGATGTATTTTACTTTGAGTAAAACGAATAATCAATCAGGGAAAATACATATCGAGACCCCTCAGTGCCTCGAAAAGCATGTTAAGCCGTTGGACCGGCTGTCATTCTTGGATCTTTGATAGTTGTTACGGGTCATCAGAAGCCCAAAAGTCTGACAACCAGTTTCACCAAGTTTTCTATCGTGTTACCCAGTACCTGAATTGTGGTGGTGGCATCCGGTAAGACTGGGGTCGACCCCAACATGGTTGGGAAAGGGCTAGACAGATTGATTGACCTTCTTTTGTTTGACTCTTGAAGACACGTGAAAAGTCAAATTTCTATACATATCTTGGACAGCTATCTATAGTTGTAGCGCGTTAGCTTAGCAATAGCGGTCATTGCCCTTTTCCTATATCTCTCCTTAGGAACCCAAATAATGAACTATGTATGTACAGGTTTTTGTTATTGGAACATGTTGAAGATCACGATATACATTGATTCAGGACGTTAACGGACTTATTTTAGTTTTTGAAATAAGAAATGCCAGAAAATATATGTGGTCAGTGACTGTTATTGCCATGTTAATGCGCGACAACTACATTTATATAATTTTTCAGACTATCTAAAGAAAATACATCTTTTATGGGGTACTGTGTTAAATGTTACAATAGAATACCTTGTGATTTATTAGAATGAAATGAAAGAACATTTAAATCTCATTTTTAAAGTACACTTTGTAAACAAGCATATTACAAATTAGAGGATCTAACATAAGAATATTTGGAAACTTGCTAGTCCTGCTCCATAGTACAATTCAGAATCTAGACAAAATCGAACTGGTTGCCAATTAAATTGTATAGTATTATTTTTTATAACATTGATTTTATATTCTGTGATTACTTGAACTGACACTGATTTATTATTAGTATTACTTGTTAAAATGTTAGGAATATCGTATAATTTTACAATGTTTGTAAATACCATGCATCTATCACATAATTAATTTATGTCATTCCTTCATTTTTCATTCTTTTTACCTATCGTGGTATAGTAATCTTATTCTACGTGCATCGCCTTCACATATAATTATCATTATCACATAAAATTATATAATTAGTGTAATACAAGATATTGTGAAAACATTTTAAAAGAGTAACGGAGGAGTTTCTTGCCCATTCTCCTCCAAACAAAAACTACCTTTTGGAACTAGAATCAATTATTATTATTTTCTGTAATGACGTTCAAAGTGCCTTTTTGTGTCGAATTGAAATAAATTATTTGACTTTGACTTTGACTATACGCCACTCTCATTGCGAGAATCAAATACATGGCACGTACGCCCGGTTTCTGGAAAGAAAATCAACACAAAAAAAATCTAACAAATTCTCGAGCGCCCATTTTCAGGAGCTTTACGGTCTTGCAGTACCGGATCGTATTAATAAAACATATTGAGTAGGTAATAATTATCTCATTATTATTTCTAGAGATACTTAAACCTACTTATTTTTACACCCAGACGAGAGCTGTCAGCTCGGAGTAATCTGTTGTGATTGGTTGACTGAATAAACAACAGCCAATCCGATCACTTTCGACTTGCATTTAATTTGAAACGTCAATAATTTTCTTTCCAGAAACCGGGTGGTACCCTAGCATCCAATCGCTAAGTCGTACCATCAAAGTTTATTCTAAATTCCCACGGAATACTAAAAAAAGCACTTAATATATTAGGTATTATAAAACCCACAAAGTTTTGCTCAAACAGCTTAACAACAAAATCTAATTGCTAGTACCTACCCAAATTTAAGGTTTTGTTCAGTGGTTACACTCGCCACGCGAACAATGTAAGGTCTAATTATCCTATTTATCTCTTGCTCGCTAATTTTCAATGCATAACCTGCGGCAATACTATTAGACAACCCGCAACAAAGTACTTGCGGTCACACACTAATTTAGTTACGAATATTGTTTTGTGAATATACATAGAAAACTAGCTTTTCATTCCATCTATTCGTAAAGGATGACTTGGTTCGCCTTTAAGCGCACCCAAAGGTGATGTTTTCTATAATAAATTTTTAGCGGGCAGTAATGAGTTAATAATCCTCTTTATAAGTGCGCCGCAATTATCTTTGCCGCGCACTTTTTGAATTTGGAACATCTTAGTGTTCAGCGCCAAAGAAATCGAACGCAAATATTGTTTGAATAAAGACTGGTTGGTATGACGGCCCATAGTCGCGCAGTAGAGTACATGGAGCTTGTCGTGGCAATGAACTTTTAACTGTTGGTGATGTCGAAAATCACTCGGATGATTTACTGTTAGTAAAGCTGGCAGACACAAAAACAAAAATTGACCGATCCTTCGTAATCCGAGGAGAATACAAAAATATTGTACAGAAGTACCTAGTTGATATAAAGACCAATCGGTTCTTCATCCGTTATCAAAATGGCAAGTGCTTCAAACAAGATAGGGGAAAAAATAAAATTTCTAACATGCCACAAGAAATCGCTACTTATTTGAAGTTACTAGATATTAAACTGTATACAAGACATTGTTTTCGTCGTACTTCTGTTACCTTTTTGGCAGATTCTGGAGCGGACTTAACTGTTCTCAAGCGACATGGAGGATGGTAGTCGAGTGCTGCAGCAGAGGGGTTATAGAAGATTCCACTGAGAACAAGGCGAAAACATGTGAACGCATCGTGGAAAACATTAAATTGCAACCTTCAGTTAATCCATCCAGGTCACTGTCGCTGCGCCCATCTACATCCAAATAACGAGACTCACCGTCACATTTTCCTCAAAATGAGCCAGATTCGGACATTATTTCAAACACGCAGAATATAAAATCTACAACAATCTCTATTCCTAATAAAACTGTAATAATAAATTTTCATAATTTTCGAAAATGTCTCAAATGTAAATATAAGCTTTTAGTTGTTTTGATACATACTATTTAATTTCAATTTAGTTGTTACTCTATGTTTTATTAAATTATAATATTACAATAAAATATGAGGCGCCTTTTATTTTCTCATAGAGGGTGATGAAAAGTACACTCACTCGGGGCGCAAAAAATATTTTTGGCTCGGGCGACGTATTTTGAATCCCTCGCTACGTTCAGGATTCCACTAAAGAATCCCTCACTTTGCTCTGGATTCAAAAAAGCGCCCTCGCCGTAAAAATATTATTTTGCTCCCTTACGATACAATCTACTATTTTCCCGCGGCTTAGCTCGCGTAGAAGTCGGAAATTATCCCATGGAAACGTAGTAGCGGGATAAAAAGTATCCTATGTGTTAATCCAGGTTATAAACTATCTGTCTGCCTCATCTAAATCCTATTAGTAGCAAAATATAATCATTGAAATACTATCTTGAATTCATGCAACCCTAATACTTTCAGTGCCAAGTTTGAAGTTTATTAATTCGAGGAATAAGATTTTTCATACAAACGAAATCCCCTCCTTTTCCCCTCCGTAGAGATAGAATTTTCAAAAACCCCTTCTTAGTGCTCCCTATATTATAAAAGGACGCTGTGTGCAAAATTTCACGTTCCCAGTCCCAGTAGTTTCGACACTGCGTTGATATGTCAGTCAGTCAGACAGTAAGTTTCTCCTTTTAAATATACAATAGATGAGATAGGTACGATTTTAAGATAATAATAATTTTTCAAGAATATTGTGATATTAAAAGGATTGTTAAAGCTTAGCTAAGAAGCATTCCGATTAATGTGGATCCACATAAATATATAGTCCGCGAAGTTTAAAATTTCATAGGTTTTTTTGCAATTTACAGATCAATGATGACCATAACAAATAATAGTATTTACAGAATTATAGTCATTATAATTTTTAATACATCTCTCCAAGTTAGATTTATTCCATTGAATGAGTTTAGCGGGCCACCTTTGCGGATCCATTTTAAACTAGCTTTGAGAGTTCAGTTCACACCGAGACGTGACGCAAAGCTTTATTAATACTCAAAAATATACACATTCAATTGAGATAGTTCGAAAATGCCTCGCGGCGCGCGGCGTAGCGCGACGCATCACGAAGCAGCGATACGTGGGCTGCCAACGACTGCACGATGCGCTTCGTGACGTGTCGCGCTGCGCAGCAAAACCACTGTCCTCTTCAAGCATCGTCGCATCTCGGTGTGAACTGACCCTCAGACGAAATAAAACAAACCGAAGACGAAGTCTTTATTTTTAGGTAGTGTTTTTTATGTCTTGTATAAAACTGCGGTTTCGTATGACGTGAAATATTGACACGAAACTTTCCTAACGCGACGGATTCCCTGTAAGGCCTTATACACTATACAGACGATGAATAATTTGGAATCTATGGAAATGTAACGCGCACGTAGGACAACATTTTCATACGATTCCTAATTGTCCGCAGAAAAATTGTCCACCGTCTGCTCATCGCCTAAAAGGAATCTTAGGTACATACTTCTGACGCCAACAGCATTAGGTATTTTTCGCTAACTACAAAATATATCAGTACTAAAGTGCTCAAATTATATATTTAAAGCAAGAAGATACTTTACGTACAGTCTAGTTTAGTTACCAAGTTGCAGTTGTCGACAAAGTAAAGTAGGATTACATTGTAAATAAATACTTAGTTTGCTACCCTATAATCCTCAGAGGGAAATTAAAAAGTTTCACCGCAGAGCTGACTTTTAAACTATAAAAATAATTTGGTTTTCAAACGAACATCTAGAGGCGTGTAGCTCAACAGACATTATTTATCTAAATAGGTACATATCATAGTACACATTTTTAATATAATCGTTTTTTGTATTAATTTGTTTACACAATATATGTACCATCGAAGAAGTTCACATACACACCGTAAGGACAATTTCTGCTTGCAGCGCTCGGTCGCTATAGATCCGTGGTTGTAACAGACGTGGTCATCGTGTTCACGGGATTATGTTATCAAACTACAAAGACGAAAACTACTGTGAAGTTCTTCGATAGTACATACATAAACTCATGCCTTCTTCCCATTCAGTAGGGGTAGGCAGAAACTACAGAATACTACCACACACTACACACACATACACTACCTACACACTACTTTTGCTTCGTTTATCATAAAAATTGTCATTAACTTAATTTTTCCAATCAAACGCACTTTAAGTTAAAAAAAAATTGTAAAGAGGTTTCACTCTGACCAAAAACTGAAAAGATTGGCCGGTTTAGGTGAAAAATAAATCATAAGCCATTTACAAGAAAACTAAATGAAATAAACAAAACAAAAATGGCGTCCAATAGTTATTTTCTCTTATTATGTAAATAAATAAGTACATAAAATAAGTATGAAGTGAGAAACTTCTTCTCTTCTTTAACTTTCTAAAAAGGGTGGCAGGATCGACGCAAAAACTGTATCTAACCATGGTTCAGTACGTGATTCTGAAGCCCCTGCGTTGAAATTCTTCGTCGGTTATTTTAAAAAAATCTGCTGTCCATACATTTTGACCGCGTAGGTATTACACAAGTTTTGTTTTAATAACCGACGAAAAATTTCAACGGAGGCTTCAGAATCATGTACAGTATCAGTTTTCGCGTGCCACTCTGTAAAAGAAATAATAAATAAATAGTAGATTGTTTGCCTAGGGAGCAAGCAACAATTTTTAAGGCAAGAGTGTTTCTTTGAATGCACAGCGGAGTGAAGGATTCTAGAGTAGAATCCTGAGCTTAGCGAGGGATTCTAAAGTAGAATCCTGAACGCAGAGAGGGATACAAAGTACGTCACTCGAGCTTAAAATAGTGTTGCTCCCGAGGTGAACACTCTACTTTTCATCACCCTCTATGAGAAAAAAAAACGTATGCGGTCCGACCTCATCTCTCACGTAGATTTAAAACCAAAACAATTTTGTTGCAGCCGCCATCTTTGATTTACGTTTTGACCTCTTTATCGACTTTAGCAGCTTTAAAAACTATAAAAACGATACCTGAATGATGAAAAGTTTGAAATTTCTTGCAGCTACCATCTTGGACTTACATTTTGACTTTATTGTCGGCTTTAGCACCCTCGAAAACTATGAAAACGACACCCATGAAGAACAACTTGAAATTTTTGCGGGCGCCATTTCGGATTTACATTTTGACCTTACTATCGGCTTTAGCACCCTCTAAAACTTTGAAAACGACACCCATGACGAAACATTTGAACATTTTCACAGTCGCCATCTTGGATTTTCATTTTGACCTATTGGCTTTGGCGCCCTCGAAAACTATAAAAACGACACCAATGGCAAAAAGTATGAACATTTTCGTTATGTGTCGTTGCCGCCATCTTGGATTTTCATTTTGACCAAATAATTCACACTTTCTCTCTTTTTCTTGCCAGCCTGTTACTTGTTCATACAATGTTCGTGATTGATCTCTTTGGTGATTGGAACTTTTACTAACAATATCCACATTCCAAATTCAAATCTATTTTGCTCCCTAGGGATCAAAGAGCTATTTTGGTCCCTGTTTACGAAGAACAAACTATGTAGCTCTTTTTCAATAAATGTGATGAAAATTATATTTTAATCTGAAACCAATAAGAATTATCCTAAATAGCGGTGGTATCAAAAGCTATTTATTTTATTTAAAAAAATATATATATAAAACTATCTGCATGTGCAATGTTTGTTTATTTATCTATTTATTTTTATTGTATTTAATTAAATTGTTTTAGAATGTTTTTACGCTTGAAAGATTTTATGGTAGAATAAAGGCTTTTTTTCTATTGATACGGGCCATATTATTAGTAGATAAGTAACTGCTTTACGTTAAAATGGAAGTATTTTTTGGGTTCTTGTAATATTTTTTAACAACAGATTGAGAACTTACTTGAGTTGGAACAAGAAAGTATGAAATGAGTATATTACTAAAAAAAAAAAACGAAAAAATACCAAGAAAAAAAAGTTAATGCCAAAAACTTCGAATACCTACTCTATGGTTAATTCATCGATACGTTTTTAAATTCACTCTCGTAAGGGAAGAACACCGATTTTATGGCCCGTTTACCGATACAGTGAGGTGTTTTAGGAGCGCACACCACTTGGTAATCCCATCTTTTATTTATTTATAACTTACAGGGAGCAGACAGTCGATGCCAGCTAGACAACGACGTGCCGCCAGTTACACCGAAGTGTTCAAGTGAACATTAATTTGTTACAGAAACCTTCGTATTTTTTTTTGCAGCGCTTTGTTTAAATCCTTTTATGTAAGTATAGGACTTATTTAGCAAAGAAGTTAGCTGATTTGTCCCGTTTCAGGAAAGGAGACAAATTTAAAAAATATATAGCTGGTGCACAAAACGTGTCTGAATTCGTTTAAAGTTATTGTCATTCCGTTTACTGCGATGGTTACTTTCAAAATATTGTCCCGATGAACGCAGAAAGTTAATCAAAGAAAATTCGATGATATTGTAAAACAAGATGGTCATTCTACTTCGGTGTCACAGCTAGCCTCATATAAGTGAATACAATAACCAACGTTCCTTCCAATTGGTAGCTGATGTAAAATGCATCGCCAATAGATACCAGTTACCAACATTGCTTCGAAAATGCTTTTGGGAGGTTTCTTACTAACTTGAGAGTATAGTGGCTATAGGTGCTTTTAAAGGCAACAACACACGCTACATACTAAAAAGTAACACAACAGTACGTCTGTATTATATCCCACGAAGAGTATAGGTAGGTATATCAATAATAAGACTGCTTCTTCTGCCACTTGTACAGATAATATTTTTTGTTGGCTGTTTTATAAGCTTTTAAAGATCTTAAAATTAAATCAACAGAAGATCTATGGGGAATGTCTGTAAAAGTCTGTAGATCTATCATCGAAACCATTACGCCTTATTTAGCTTTCATATTTAATACCAGTGTAGACCAAGGAGTCTTTCCGGATCTCATGAAACACAGTAAAGTAGTTCCTTTGTTCAAATCCGGTTAACGTAAAGAACCCAACTATTATAGGCCTGTGTCATTTCTGCCAGTTCTCAGTAAGGTGTTTGAAAAGTTGAAATATTACGTAACTTTAATTTTAATAAAAATTCCATCTTTCATGAACAACAGTACGGTTTCACTAAAGGGCGTTATACCACTGACGCCGGTATCACCCTAATAAAGAACATTTTTAACGCCTGGGAAGAAGCAGAAGTTAAAATGTTAGGAATCTCGTATAATTTTACAATGTTTGAAAATATGTGAGCACCATGTATCTATCACATAGTTAATTTATCTATCATAGCTTAATATTTTCCATTCTTTTTACCTATCGTGGTATAGTAATCTTATTCTAGGTGCACCGTCTTCATATATAATTAGGCATGTATTTAACGCGGTGACAAACTAATCTGATTAAGGGTTTTAAAAATAATTAAAATGGGTAGCAAAAATAATAGGTTGGCAGCTCTTACAAGCAAGTAGCATTTTAAGTATAAAGTAGCAGCTTTATATTGAGTTGTAAGCTTAGTTTTTTAGTGAATTTATTGTTAAGCGAACACTAGACACTAGCACTCGCCGGCCGCTGCCACGGCTCCGCTCCCTTCGCTCGCTCGGCTCGTACGTTGTGTGGTCACAGTTCTAACCTAACCTAACCTAACCTACCTTTCAGTCATTTGAATTTTTTAGCCAAGGTTTTATATGCAGGTCTATAGTTGCCTATATACAATGTTTGTTATTCCACTGTTAATTAATATTAGTCACCATGTCATTATTTAAGTACCTAATAGTTAGTCGCCTGGAAAATAATTTGCCATATAATGAATGTACCTATACAAGATATTGTGAAAACATTCTTCTCCATAAAAAAACTACCTTTTGGAAGGGGCGACTAGAATAAATTCTTTTTTTTGTAAATGTTGACGTTCAAAATTGCCTTTTATGTGCCTAATTGAAACAAATTATTTGACTTTGCTATACGAGTAATCCCTAATGAAAAAACCCACCCCACGTTGCCCAACGTAGGGATCGAACTTCAGGATCCGTCACTCAGCATTCGCGTTTGCGGCCACTTGACCATCAAACAATCCTTAACTTTAGCAACCCGTTAGATCGTATAAGTGTAATGTGGTCCACTTAGTATATTAAGCTGTCGTTCCGAGCAGCACTGTTAATAGCAGTGGTCGTTAACTCGCAGCCCTGTGTGTCTACATCATTTTTAGCGCCTGCACTCTGACCCACTATTGAACAACGGTGATATGCGTGAAAGAAAAACAGTTTTTAACGGAATATTTCAACCTAGATTAAAACCAATTATTATTTAATTTAGTTGAGATTTGAGGTTTGTTGGATTGTTTGGTTTGAGGTTTTTTTGTTTTGTTGATGATTTTTTTAATGATGACATCAAAATGCGATAACTTCCAACATTTACCCAGTTTTAGACATTGATTTTTAATAAACTTTATTTGACTTATATTTGAACTTATGATACTATTTTAATCTAACTTTTTTCTAATTGTTTTTTTTTTTATTACAATTTTATTTGACTTTTTGACATTATTCGAATCTATTGTGTCAATTGAATTTTTTAATATTATATTTGACTTTTTATATTAATTTCATCTTTGACATTATTAATTTCAAATGATTTGAACATTAAATATTTCCTAATTATTTTACTTTATTTTTATAAATTATATTTGTGATATGGATTGTTACATTACATTTGTGTGTGATCTTATTTACTTGAAATTAATATTGATTCTTCTTAATGATTGCTAGAGGTAAAATTTGCAAAGACGTATATCACAAATTATGTGGTATTATTTATAATATAATTTTATTAGATTTTATTTACGATATTTTTTTAATTTCTATTTACTGCATTTATTATCATGTTATTACTCATATTTTATATTATTGTTGTGCCCGACAGGTTCCATGTGAACTATTTCATTATTATTAAGACCTTGTAAACACATGTGATAAGCAATAAAGAATTTGAAAATTAATTTGGGAATTTGACAAGACGAGATATATTTAAAACCTAACACCGAACCATTTCTTGCCGAACAAAACCATAGGTAGGATTATTGTCACTAGAACATAAATATTGCTTGATGTATTCAATTGAAGGTCTGTCTGGTTGGAGGAGGTCCCTTTTATATGGTGGATGAGTGAACTTTACACCCTGTTACTCATGCCCCTAAACAATCAAACTAAACCTCACTAAGTGCACACAGCTTACGAAACCGGCCTCAAGTCACTGTTGACAGCGCTATGTTTTGGTTTTTTATTCGGTCTGACCCCAAGGGAATTAAATTCATTTCTTCGAACACTGTTGTGGTAAATGGCAGGGACGTGCTCGCTTTAGGTCCTCACATAAGTAATATTTCCAGTAACCAACATACCCTAAAACATACATAAACAATTCAGCAAAGTAAACAGCCCACACGCCGTGACCAATACTCAAACACAAAATATTAACTTTGGCTAAAACGAGACAAACATTTGACAGTACAACCAACAATTTGGACAAATATGACCAACGAAGCGTCAATATAATAAAAAATCTGTTCAGGCATTTAAAAGTTATGGTGGAACAGAGAAACTCACAAACATACATACATTATACAAACCTTGAAAACATTTTTGGGCGGTCGTGTAATAACCCATGTACTGCACAATGAAGGCTTTATCAATTACCGCACCTGCTTCGCACGGTGTTTGCGACTTGACAAAACATCGAGATTTCTTCATTATTATGCAAGTTTATTATGAATGTATTATACACAAACCTTCCGGTTTTTTTTCTTCTAAATAACAGTAAAAACCGCATCTAAATCTGTTCCGTAGTTTAGATGCACAACGTGGCCACACAAACAGACTTTAAAAGCGACTTTAATTTATAATAAATAACATAAACATAACATACCATCACGCCAATCCCCAAAGGGTTATGTAGAGGTGTACCTATAGTACACCCATATTTCGCCAGTTATGTTTAAGTCCCATGTAATAGGGGCGAGCCTATTGCCATCAACCGGGCACAAATCCAGACTCCAGGCTTCTACTGAGAATTTCCAGATGGAAAAACCCAAAAACACTTTGTCCGACCCGGGAATCGAACCCAGGACCTCATGCTCAGCAGTAGCGCTTGCGACCACTAGACCAACGAGGCAGTCTTTAATTTATAATATGTATCGATAGTTCGAAATAGATGCTGAAGTAAGCTTTCGTTTCCCATATGTTTTAAGTGATGCAACAGTCTGTGAAGGTCTCTGATCCACAACATCTTAATTATTGTAGACTAGCACTTTGCCCGCGGCTTCGCTCCCGTGGTCTTTCCCGCGGGACCCGTTATTTTTCCCGGGATGAAAAGTAGCCTATGTTACTCCCTGAAAACTAAGCTTTCTAATGGTAAAAGATTTTTTCAAATCGGTCCAGTAGTTTCGGAGCCTATCCAATACAAACAAACAATCAAATCTTTCCTCTTTATAATATTAGTATAGATACAGTTCAGCTTCTTGTATCTAGCAGTTCTTCCACCATACCTTTAACTGTCTACAGGTGCTGTTGGGAAAGTATTGCTGCTGAAATTAAAGGCACATGGCAAGAAAAAAAAAAAAGAAAACACATTTATTTGGCAGACTAAAAGGCACACAAGTAAAAAGGAAAATAAATAAAAGGAAAGAATAAAAAGTGCGATAAGACTATTTTAGTCTTCGTACAAAAAAGGGTTTACATAGGTAACCGTGGACTATAGATAGACGTCATAACATAACATCACGCCTGTCACCCTCGAAGGGTTAGGCAGAGGTGAACCTTGTAGTACAACCACATTTCACCAGCTATGTTTCAGTCCCATGTAATAGCGTCTTATTGCCTTAATAATAGAATTCTTGTATGTTAAATCCCAGGAATTTGCTACCTCTGCAATTGAACACAAATCATTATTTTTTTCTCAATAAAAATTAGTCAGTGAGTAGAAAACTACTCACTGACTGACATAACAAGATGAGACATAATATCCTCACTGGTTTCCTGCCGGAACTCCGGACCGCTGGGCCTCAGCCTATTATTAATATTAACGGTGCGGTTCTGTATACGGCATTAGGTACGTTATGTACGGATGTTAGAATACAAATGATGGGACCCTATTAGTGGCGTTCTTTCTCTTCGCCAATTAGTAGGCATGTAGGGGAAAAGGAAAATGTAATTTTCATCTGGAATTTTGTCTTATTCTTTACAGGATTTTATGTGTCTAAACAGAAATTACAGAAAGTCCTGTAAAAAATACGATCGTAACGACCGATCTAAATAGATTGACAGTGTTTTTTTTCATTCACATTTTTCGGTACAAACCGACCAATTATTTCGGTGAACAGTCCCATTAAACCCCTTTTTAAGTGTAAATAATTGTCGTACATTGCCAAAGCAATCTCCCTTAATAGTTCCAAATAAAAAATTCAATTAAGTTAGAATTGCATTGTAATGACGTAATTTATTAGATTAGTTTTACTAATAGGTATCATTATAGGGATGATGATGGAATCTTAAATGGAAAACTGCAAGAAAAACAAACTTTGTTGATGGCAAATATAAAGATCGCGTATTTCTTAAAATTAAAGAAAAAAAAAATCGTTTTACAGAATAATTTATAAAATCTCATTTTCCATTCGGTTTTGAATCTAAATAACTCGACACATCATGGTAAAGTGCTTTTTTCGATTATTTTGCTGAGCTTTCTGTCTTCAATTTTCTAATTTTTCGTGAATATTTTAAATATGGACTAAGACATGACAAAAAAGACCCAATAAATTGTTTGTGGACCCAAAATGGCCGCTGACATTTCAAACTTCTACCTATAATATCCTAAAAACAAACACGACCCCGCTACCGACACGTGTAACCATTTTCTCTAAATAAATAAAATACCATTTGCTAAAATAAGGTACCAGACTCCTTAAATAAAAGGTAACATTTAATTCAGAACACGCGGTTGTAAGGGCTCAAGCAATTATTTCAGTTACCATAGAAATGTCGAGGAAAAATTCTTACCAATACGAATTTCTTATGTCACTTTGTCCCTAGTCGCAACTCTAAGTTAAAGCCGTCATTTTTCTAATACCCGTCGCGTCGTTCAACTGGCATGTGACGTCAGTATTTGGTTTGAACTAGCATTTCTGTTTTTCCTGTTCCATCTGCTAAAGGTTTTAATTTTTTCTAAATATGGAGCCATTGAAAATTTTTCAAATTAAAACTCAAAGCAATTATTTCAATTAAACCAATGAGGAGACACGCTGACTTTTTATCCCGGTGCTGATTGTACTGGTGCTGATTGTACTGTCAGAATTGTCAAATACCATACATTTCTTCTTTCTTCAGTCTTCAATCTCTAGGTATTCGGTAGTACTGTACCGGTTACACCGCCACATGCGAACTACGCATCAAAGACACACAAATCCTGCATCGCGCAATTAGAGTTTACCGCGCGAACGACATAGATAAGACTATCCGAAATCAACAGTTGGGCAGTCGGCCCGCCAGACACAACACCCGTCTGGTCGGAGGATCCTCCCTTTTCTATGGGGGATGAGTGAACTTTACACCCTGTTCCTCATGCCCCTAAATTGGTGACCCCGACGTGATGAACGTCAACCCAGCTTTCGTGCAACTACTTCAGCGTGACGTTATCATCATCATCACTCCCGCAAGCTTTCGTGAGGCGAGTCACACAGACAGCCAGCACCCTCAGCTTCAAAATCATCTACGGGCAATAAGGAATACATTTTTTTGCGTTTTGTTTTTGCATTAAAGTTTCCAACCGCCAATTATAAACATTAATGACAAGCACCAGTTAGGGTGGTGACATCTGTAATTAGCTTTGCCCGTCCCTCCCCATAACAGGCAAGTTTGAACTGTCAAGTCGTCGGTCAGCTACAAATATGAAGCTCGTTGCCCATTCTAAAGTGTAGTAGGTTCCTATGGAGAAGAACGAGCAAGAGACTCTTTTGATTTTGAATTCCCAGGTGACTGTCGAACCTCATCACATGACAATCAACCTATATGAAACACAACCTTTAAGAGCACTATAATGCGATCAAGTATACTCATAATCACCTATTAGGGCGTTCTCAGGGAGGAGTGGAAAACCTTTTTATTTAATCAAAAATAATTCAAGTTAACTTGTCTATTTTTTGCATTTGTGTTTCTGTGTCAATAAAACAATTTTTCTTTCTGTTCTAAAGCCCTTTGTATTTTATTACACGGGATATTCTACAGGAAAGGTTTTTTGCGTCGTTGGTGTCTATGTGTAGTTGTTGCGAAAATGCAAAGCGTATCTGGGTTTGTTCCTTGGGTCGAACAGATTGTTACTGTGATTCTCCACCAGGAAATTGTTAGGTATATGACAATAGGCTCGCCCCCTATTACTTGTGTATACTCGTCTATTACTATTACTTGTATTATATTCATCCTATAAGGTTCCCACTGCTGCACTGCTGGGACAGAGGCTCCATCTCGACGAGAGGGAGTGGGCCAAAATCCACCACGCGAGCCCAGTGCGGGTTGGTAGATTTCAGATGTCTTCGATTGTTTGGTTCTGGTACTTGCCGGTTTCCTCACGATGTTTTCCTTCAACGTTTTGAGGGTAATGAAATAATTTACACAAAGTAAAACGCCTGTCTGGATTCGGACCTACCATGTATATGTACGTCAGGCTGGCCCGGCCCCATGGAATTTAATAATGAGATTGTTATCAATCCAATGTACCCGGGTATACTAATATATGTAACACCTTCATTTTCAATGTAACTCTTTTTAAAAGAAATTACGTGCACTTCTTAGTGGCCGGGCCAGCCTGACGTTTTCAGCCCGGCCACCTTGTTTCCCACTAATCTACAAAAAATACTGGCAATATTGTGCTACAGATGAAATGTACCCTATAATTTATGCATATGTAACACAAAATCGAATCCTAAAATGCAATAGCATACGAAATATTAGCGGTTGCAGGTGGCCGGGCTGAAATTATTTCGTTACTATAAAACAGTAAAACTGCAACACCTACCAAAAACTAATACCAGTACATAATGAGATATAGAGATATAGAATACATGTAACGCTTTCATTTTAAATTATAATACATATTTAGAAAGAATAATCACTTGAAATTATATTTCAGCCCGGCCACCTAAAAGCGGTAATATTCCCTAAAATCTTATGCCAATTTGTACAGTAAAACCTGATACAGCTATGAAATGAAAGTTACATTCGTTTCGTTTTAGTCGTATACCTTTAAGCCTTCTGTTTGACTAGATTATCAAAATCTGAGAAACTTGCCGAAGAGTGACTATCATTTATTAACTAATTTCAGGACATTTGGTTTGTTGAGTGAAACAAAATGCGTTACTATGATATTTTTATTAATAAACTAAGTAGTATAAATCACACATAATAATTGTTGGATACATAATACCTAAACCTATATATATTTTCTCCGTTTTTGGCTTCACAACATAACCATACAAAGATAATAGTTCACAGACGCTACCACCGATTTTTAGACGGCGCCTGTGTCGCGTCCCAACCTAAGTCGTAAGATATTTTCCCCGAGTAGACAGAATAGATGCGCAAGAGCCGTGTAGTTATCAACACTTCTGACATAATATTTTACGTTTTAATATTACTGTGAGTGTAAAATTTGATCAGTTGTTGCAGTGTAGTTGTTTGTGATGTGATGTTTTTAAGGTAAGTCATAGTTTTGATAAATTAAAATATATCGACAAACAATGTTAATGGGTAGCTAAGTAATTATTTAAAAAAATATACAGGTAAAGTAAAGTAAATCTAAACACTCATTTACTTAATAATAAAACTCCATACAATGCCATCAACTAAATATATTTTATCCTTTCGTTTATAGTCAATAGGTAATAATTTTGGTGATTTACTAACAGTAAGTGTTTAGTTTTTGTGAATCTTATTGTTGTGTACCTACCCTATGTATTTACTTATTATTATTGTGTACTTATTTATTTCGTGAAATCAATAATTAATCAGTTTCTTATTAATTACTGTAAGATTTATATAAGTATTGGATTTTAGTGAATTATTCATTGTAATCAGGCAACCGTCGACGGTGTTCGTCTGTACCCGCGCTTCTTGTAACTCCCCCTTGTACGGCCTGCCACAGCGATCCACGTCCCTCGCTCACCGCATTCTTTTCCTCGTCCCGCGACACGCGCCCCTCTCCCCATCTCTATTCTATCTTATATATTTCTAATGTCCCAAAAGTTATAAGTTTTGTGAAAGTAAATTTGATTCTTATGAACATTCTTTGCTTTCTTTCTTTCTTTCTTTCCTTAGGTGCTAAAATATTTTTTAATAGATTTATGTATATACTTGATAATGCATGCAAATGTTACTGCATACACTTATCTTTTTAGGGAATTTGTATTTAAATAAATATTAATGTAGTTATTTAGCCTACATGAATACCTATTACGAAACCATAGTTACAATGAATATATTTTATTTCAGTTGAGCGTGCCTACACCATGGGAAAACGTAGTGCGTTAGATATTGTGGCTCAAAAACAAATATTTGAGAAACATAAACGCTTGATCACCACGACAAGATATAGTTCTATTATATACAATACCATAGCAAAAGATATAAACTATGTGATGTCACCAAAAGCACTATATCTCAGCTTTAGAAGAAACTTTTTAAACAACCAGAACTCACCTCGGGCAAAAGATGAGTGCTTCATTAAAAGAAATGAAGATAATACCAATAGTATTATAATTTCGTCAACATCATCATCAGGGTCTTCTCCAGTTATTCAACAAGCAAGCTTACTTCATCAAATTAGTTTTAAATTTCCAATTGATGTTCATGAATGGAAGAAAATTGAACCCTTAAGTTATACGTATAAACGACACGATAAAAATAAACTTAGTGCAAGATATCAGACGTACAGAGCTATTCCCAAATTTAAGTGGTCCGGTCTTTTAAGAAAAAAACTCTGGGAGTTTTATAAGTTACCTTGTACTGTAGCATTTAAAAGACATGTTATTCAAGGCGCTAACATTACATTCTACGGACGTTGCACTCAGTGTCAAGCAACAGTGAAAATTCAAAATAAAGATAAGACTGATCATATTATTGATTTTTTATGTGAAATTGATCAACTTCAACCAAATTTTAAGCATAATCCTTTAAAAAAAATACGACTCACTCCGTACTCAAGACGAACATTATCTAAGAAATTAAAATTTGATTCAGCAACAATAGTTAGAAAACAAATAGCGAGTCATGATATGATATTTCAAGATAAGGAACCACCTGTATTGCCATCAGTCGGAGCATTACGCCAAATACGTCATGAAACAAGGAAGCAGAAATGGTACCATACCAATCAAATATTATCTGTTGTCATTATGGCAAATACTTCAACATACTCTTCCGTAATTCAGGAAATTTTAATGAAACCAACTTTTCATATTTACTACTGGTTAGAAGAACAAATAAAATATTACAAACAATATGTTCAAGAGTATGGTCGACCAACCATATCATTAGATGCCACAGGCTCTATAATTAAACCAATTGTGTTACCTAATGGGACTAAATTTACTAAAAGATTATTCTTATATGTTATATTAATAACTGCTGATAGCTTTTTAAAATCTATTCCAATTTCACAAATGCTTAGTGATTCTCACACTAAAAATAGCATTGCGGATTGGTTGGGTAAATGGGCCAGTAATGGAATTATCCCTCCTGCAGAAATAATCACGGACGATTCCTCAGCTTTGATTGCTGCTACAATCCAATGCTTTACTTCATATAAATCTACAAAAGATTACTTAGAAGCTTCTTACAGTGCATTGGAGGGACATACAAATAGTTTGCCTGTAGTATATATGCGAATAGATACAAGTCACTTTGTCAAAACTATTCATAATCTTTCGTGCTTCAATAATACAACAGAAAATGTAAAATTTTTCTTTGTTCGTTGTATTCTTTACATTAAAACAGCAGAGTGTATCGTAGTCATAAGAGAGATAATTGAAAATATGTTAACTGTTATTTTAACTAAATTTTATTCAAAAATTTGCTTTGATGCCCACTGTAATTTGAAAAGAAGAATTCAAGGTATTACAATTGATAAAAAAGATTCTAACAACGCACACAATTACGTAGATGAAGAAAGATTCCTAAATGAGGAGAATGTTTTAGATGTAAGCAATTTTATGGTATGGTTTGATAATATTGTTGCTTGTAAAAATAAACAAGAAGAGGAATCTTGTGAACGCCCCAACAAATTATATTATCCGCCTCTAATATCTACTCTAAAACGTTTATTGGGAAAATTGCCCATGTGGTCAAACGTTATGGCTCCATTATACAATTCAAAAAACAAAAATCCATCGTCTAGTGCATCAGAGGATTATTTTAAAACAATAAAACATTTATTACTCAAAACTAAAGTAAGAAAATACAGGATTGACGAATTTCTAAACATACATATTAATCATTTAAATGGAGAGCTTAATATCGCTGCTAGTGAACTACAAAATAATGAGGCACCGCCCCTTCAAGAGCGAAAGATTAAAATCAAAAAGAATCGTCAAAAAAGAACACACCAAAAACGGTTATTTCCTCAAGATTCTATTTTCAGTGATATGCCAAGTTTTGTAGAAAATTGGAAAGGACAAGCTGAAGAGCCAGTTACCGTACCGATTTATAAAATGTTAAAATTTATAAAAAATGGAAATATTGTAACTGGTTCCACTTTAACAAATACATGTGGTTTTGATGCTGTTACATATTTAATAGCTTATGGTTATATTGCATTTAATAACTTTAAATTAGAAATAGATCAGACTGAAAATAATAATAATATGTTATGTAATTATATACAATTTATAGGTAACAAAAACATATCTGAAGCCGCAGTATACGAACTAAGAAATACCATATGTAAAAAGTACTACAAACTATCCTCGAAAAATACAATAGATATAAATTGTGAATGCAACGTCGCAAATTTGTTTGAACAAATGATTTTAGAATTATTTTATAGCGCTCTATTTACAAAAATATGTACCGAAGAAAAATGTGCATTTCAACTTCAAAGAACAGTACCATTTTTACCCATTAATATGAACGTAATTAAAACATTTGGAATATCAGCCCTAGAAGACTCAATTTGTATAGACGTTATTTCGAAGGATTGTGAACACGATTGCCCGGGCACTGTTTTGTCCAGCTATAATGTAAAGAATATTATATCTTTTGATTTAAATGGAACAGATCAAATAATATTGAACGATATACCTTTATCTATCAAAGTTAGAACTAATATTTATGTGATTGTAGGTGCTATTGAATATGTAGTATTGGGGGAAAATCTAGGACATTATAAATGCCATTTATTTAATCAAGATCTGTGGATGTGTTATGACGATTTACAGTCTAGTGTTAAAAAAAGTAATTTGGATTTAATATTTTTACATTCCTTGACGTACATTTTAGCTTGATTAAATAACATAATCAAGTGATTAGTACGTTTTTATCGATTCTAATAAGCAATATATTTAAATTTGAATTAGTCAAAATACTTATAGTACAAATGCCAGATATAGGCTAGCAATGATTATTATATTAGCATACGTTTAATTATACAAGTTAACATTGTGATTTTTAGCTGTGATTTTAATATTATGTTAAATTATATATACTACATAGCTATATTTCCATTAGCTGCCACTGAAAGAACTATGGTTCTCTCTTTATTTAAGAATTGTTGTAATAATTATATTAGCATAATTTTAATTGAAAGTTTTCAAAACTTTAAATTCAAAGTTGATGTAAAAATCATTATGAAAATCTGTGATTTTTTACCAAGGTATAATAAGTATTTAACCAAAAATTATCTTCTAATATTCTGAATGAATGAATGTTCGATGTTAAGGTAATATTGATATTACTATAATTTTTTGATAACTGTGTTATTATCAATGTGTAACCTTTTTTTACATTATTTATAATTAACAATTGTTATAGTACCTAATTAATATAAGTACAAATGTTGTCTAACTAATTTCAAAAATGATTATTAAAAAAATATGACAATTACCAATTTTGTTTCACTCAACAAACCAAATGTCCTGAAATTAGTTAATAAATGATAGTCACTCTTCGGAAAGTTTCTCAGATTTTGATAATCTAGTCAAACAGAAGGCTTAAAGGTATACGACTAAAACAAAACGAATGTAACTTTCATTTCATAGCTGTATCAGGTTTTACTGTACAAATTAGCATAAGATTTTAGGGAATATTACCGCTTTTAGGTGGCCGGGCTGAAATATAATTTCAAGTGATTATTCTTTCTAAATATGTATTATAATTTAAAATGAAAGCGTTACATGTATTCTATATCTCTATATCTCATTATGTACTGGTATTATTTTTTGGTAGGTGTTGCAGTTTTACTGTTTTATAGTAACGAAATAATTTCAGCCCGGCCACCTGCAACCGCTAATATTTCGTATGCTATTGCATTTTAGGATTCGATTTTGTGTTACATATGCATAAATTATAGGGTATATTTCATCTGTAGCACAATATTGCCAGTATTTTTTGTAGATTAGTGGGAAACAAGGTGGCCGGGCTGAAAACGTCAGGCTGGCCCGGCCACTAAGAAGTGCACGTAATTTCTTTTAAAAAGAGTTACATTGAAAATGAAGGTGTTACATATATTAGTATACCCGGGTACATTGGATTGATAACAATCTCATTATTAAATTCCATGGGGCCGGGCCAGCCTGACGTACATCCATGTATATATGTATATAACTCGTTAGTCACGAGCGTTACTACTGCGCCACCACTGCTCCTACTTGTAGATGAGACTTACGATAACCTAAATGTCAAACTCAAACTCAAAGCATTTATTTCAATTAAACCATTTACACGCACTTTTGAATTGTCAGTCAGTCATACATATGAAGCTAGTTGCTCATTCCAAAGCGTAGGTTCCTATGGAGAAGAACACGGGCAAGAAACTCCACGGAAACTCTTTTATATCATAATTAATAATACATATTCTTATAAACATATTGGTTACATCATTAAGAAAGAAAGAAAAATAGGTTTATTTGTCATAGAAACACGTGCATACAAAAAAAAAACAAGAATATAAACATAACAAAACTTCTGCAGCTGCACGTCATGACTGTGACAAGAAGGCTTCCACTCTGCATAATGTTGTGCTATGGGGGACCCACAGCACAGTGCTGATTTTCAGTGGTCACCAGAAAAACACGTACGGAAATCAAGCCTGTAAATAAATATTAATAAATCCAGTGTATAAATGTTCATAAAATACAGTGTGTAAAATCCATGTTGAAATTACACATGTGAGAACAATGTAGAAAAACGTGCACGTAAAAAGCGTCCGTAATAAAAAGATAAAAACAGTTCAAAAATTTAAATAAATTAAAATAAGCCGTGGCCGATAAGAGATGACCAGTCCCTACTGACGGCGCGCGGCGCCCGTTCACGAACATGACGCATGGATCAGCACCGTTTAGCTCAACCATTTTGAAGGGAACTTAACGATCCAACACAGTAGCGTAGTGCTAAGCTATATCATGACCTATCTAAGTGGCAGACTGTTTATAACCATTACACGCCTTAACGGGTTTTGATAAAATTAGCAGACAGGTAGTCCACGACCCGGTTTAGGACATAGGATACTTTTTTTATCCCGGTGGAATTTCCGACCTTTTCGCGGACGAAGCCGCGAGCAAAGCTAGTCTTCTATATTATAAATTAAAGTCGCTGTTTGTGTCTATCTGTGTGACCGCGTTGTTTTTCTAAGCTACGCAACGAATTTTGATGGGGTTTTCACCATCATTTAGAGTATTTATTCCAAAAGATTTATGTGTGTCCCAGAACTGTTGC
Source organism: Xanthia togata (assembly GCA_963853775.1). Lineage (NCBI taxonomy): Eukaryota > Metazoa > Arthropoda > Insecta > Lepidoptera > Noctuidae > Xanthia > Xanthia togata. The sequence continues at coordinate 20,044,829 of OY970795.1, read as the reverse complement.
GGGTGTTATATAAATGTAATTATTGTGTCTAAAAATAAATAATATGATATATAAATGTAATTATACTTGTTATACCTATAAATGTAATTATTATCTACGATTAATTTACTAAATGAATGACTCAACTGTTGTTATTGTCTCCAATATCTTGGTTGAATTATGTAGTAGGGTCACACTGATTTATTTGTTGTTCCTATATTTAAATACTAAATGATTGAGGATACAAGTTTTATTAAATTATTTTGTTAAGAATATCTAAGAGATTAGTTTACGTATAAATTATATTTTTGTAAAGGTATTAAATAATACAGTTTATAGTTTAAAAGTATTTGTTTTGTACTAATAGTTCAGTTCATTTTATGTGGCAATATTCATGTTAGATAGGGTAAGGTAGACAACTGTCATTTGAAATGTTTTAAAAGGTCGTGTAACTTAATTCTTGTTCTCTTTTCTGTACGTGTCACTGGACTGGTAACAATATAAAAGCTTATGTTAACATCTAAGAACAGACCCTGAGTGATGTCCATGTCCATAATATTGAGTTGCTAAAAGCTAATATAAGGAAATAATGTTGCTTATCAGAAGTTCTGCTTTTATTGTAAAATGGATTGAAATAAGGATCATCAGATCACTTCTGATGAAAGATCGACTAACTACAATGTTCATGTAAGTTAAATTGTCATTATATCTTGATTATTGCTGATAACTATGATGTTCTGTATGTATTAAAATATTGCTAATATTGCTACTTATGTGTTAAATCGAATTAAGGAATATTCATATTCTTTTTGTCATTGATAAAGTTGTTAGCTTTAAGAAATGGTCCAAGAGATTAATGTAATAACAAAACTAAATGCTAATGTAAAAATATGTTGATAAAATACTTCAAAACAAGCTTCCGTGGAGTTTCTTATCCTTCTTCTCCACGAAGACCTAGATTTGGAACGGATAACTAGCTTTCTCATTAACAATACCTATTTATTGACAAGTCTAATTGAAATAAATGCCTAGTCTTGTCTCCATGTGCTTTCTTATAATCCTTTTCCCTACACACCATATTCATAAATATTAAAATACATAACATAACATCACGCCTTGTTTCCCCGAGGGGTTGGGCAGAGGTGCACCTGTAGTAGGTACACCCACATATTAAAATGCCTACATGATTAAATAATTAACTAATAGGTAACCTGAAAATCCTGACACTCAAAAGTTGATAGTTAAGTGGATATCAATGCCTCTAAATGTAGTATATCTAATAATCTTTTTCTCACATCAGAAGTGGGATAGTGCCTTGTCTTACATAAGCGATTTCTAATGAATTTTATTTTGCTATTTTCATAATCAATGTTGGAGCTATTGGTGATTTTGCTGGAAGCCGTGGTGTCGCCGGATAGCTGTCTAAGCCCTCACCATGAGGATGACATCATGCTGCCAACTCCTGGAGTAGGACTCTATCGGTGATTTTGCTGGAAGCCGTGGTGTTACCGGGTAGCTGTCTAAACCCTCACCATGAGGATGACATCATGCTGCCAACTCCTAGAGTAGGACTGTAAGTGGGAGCTGCAGGGCCGGTAAGGCCTTTAGAGGCTCTGCTTTGATATTACTTTGAAATGAGAGAACATCAACTGATGGTGCATCATAGAAAAAGTTTTGTAACCTTTAAACTAGAATATTTTAAAACAGGATGGTGCCGATTCTCTTGACGCAAATGCCTTTAAACTGGGCTGGAAATCGCCAAAATTTAGTTTACTCTTGTCAAACGATGATTTCCCATTCTGAAATAGACAAAGTATATTTGACTATATTTTGAAACAACCAACTTAACTATATTTTAGTTTGACAGCATTAAGATGGTACTGAGATTTTAATTTAGTGTAAACGACAATTTTGCTATTCTGAATTTTGCCTAACTGAGTCTGACCTTAAATTAGTTGTCATGAACTAAAATTCACACGAACACCTCGACTGTGGGTGCAAAAACAGTACTGTACTGGATTTTTTTCTTTTCTTTTCCTTGTATCTCGAAGTCTTGGTGATAGTTTGGTTGGTTTTGTTTTGTGTACGGGAGAATCGCCACCAGTGTTTGTCATTAAAAGTTAAGCTTCAATTGGTATTTTGACAAATTTCAAAAACAAAGGTCTGAAAACAATGGTATCTACTTGCATAAAAATATTCTTATAAAAAAAATAAAAAAAAATGTGCCTACTTACAATGATTAAATATGTTGAAAGATCATTAGGTAATGAACCAAAAATAGTGAACATCTAATTGAAGCTTAGCTTATGAAACCAATAATAACTAGGTACGTTGTTACTCTAGCTAGATTATAATTAATTAATTTTTGGTCTCACAAAGATGACTGAGAATAGGATACAAGTGTTCACTTAGTTGAAACTTGGCATTACAAGAGTACTAATTTAATGTATATATAAATTAGGTAACACGGAAAAATCAAAAATGAGATTGGGTTTCTGAACAGGACATTGCGAGGAATTGTGTACTAAATTACTTAGACCATTGTTTTCAATCATTGATCCTGCTTTAAGAACTGAGTTATATACTGATGCTACTGCTATACGATCTGGTGCTTTTTTAACCCAGAAATACGATAGTGATTTTTAAGTCATTTGTTTTAGTAAAAGAACTACACCTGCAGTCAAAATATAGTTCTTATGATTTAGAAACTAGCTATTCACAACGCCTTGAAACACTTCCGTGTCTATTTACTAGAAATTAACTTTATAATTATCACAGATTGTAACACTATGTGCAATGAACAGTCAGAGTGGCCGAACGTTCTGTGGAAAGTACAACAATTAATTAACACAACTGTACAAAATCCATGGGCTCTACCCCTTTGCTATTACTTACGACGTACTAGAAGAAAAAGATAGACAAAATCCAAATAAATTAGAGGCTGACCGAGAAATAGCTAGACAAATTGCAGAAAAATTCAATAAACGTTTAGATGTCACTCGTCGTAACAATGTAAACTTTAACGTAGGAGATGTAGTGTATGTCTCGCGGAATCATATGCGTAATGATGAAATGGCACCTAAATTAAAGGGCCTTTGAAATATCTTCTATCCTTTCTAATGATCGTTTTGCTCTGCAAGGTCTGGGTAATTTACGAAAAATTTCAGTAGCCAAAGAAAAATTAAGATTCTGACACTTTACCTAATTACATTTTCTTATTTTTGTGTTGATATTTTGTTCTATTAATCTGACATGTTAAATTACTGAAAGCATATTTTAATTAATTACACACTGATGTGGATTTAATTCGGAAATAAATAGAAAGAATTATGTATAATCATATAACTTATAATATTATATATATACTGCTGGTCGGTCACTGCCCTGATACCTTTCTGAAATTCATGCGCAGCAGGTGATAGGACTGGTATGTCAAGGCCAGAGGCTACTTATGATATTACTGCTGGTCGGTCACTGCCCTGATACCTTTCTGAAATTCATGCGCAGCAGGTGATAGGACTGGTATGTCAAGGCCAGAGGCTACTTATAACATTACTGCTGGTCGGTCACTGCCCTGATACCTTTCTGAAATTCATGTGCAGCAGGTGATAGGACTGGTATGTCAAGGCCAGAGACTTCTTGAAAACAAATATTTATTTATTTAAATATAATTAGTTTGGTACTTCGAGAGCGAAGTACAGGTCGTGATAGATTATTTTTTAAAATAATTACCATTTGTGATGGTTATTTTGGTACATTTCAGTTTAATAGAACATCCAAACAATAGATTTACATATACTTTTAATTTATCCTAGTAAAATATGTGTTATTAGGAGCTTAAAATCATATGAGATAATTACATTTATGATTCTTTACCTAATTGCATTTATATATAAAAATTTAAAAAAAAAAAATGTTTCCGCTGGTCGGTCATTTGCTTGGTGCAAGTATATCCCACTAGCAGCGGGTGGAGGGGACTTGACACGTCGGCAATTGGCAAAACAAAAGTAAAACAATTGTAGAAAAAGGGTCTCTAAAGTACTTCGAGAGCGAAGTACTTGTCAGCATGGCCGTGTTATATAAATGTAATTATTGTGTCTAAAAATAAATAATATGATATATAAATGTAATTATACTTGTTATACCTATAAATGTAATTATTATCTACGATTAATTTACTAAATGAATGACTCAACTGTTGTTATTGTCTCCAATATCTTGGTTGAATTATGTAGTAGGGTCACACTGATTTATTTGTTATTCCTATATTTAAATACTAAATGATTGAGGATACAAGTTTTATTAAATTATTTTGTTAAGAATATCTAAGAGATTAGTTTACGTATAAATTATATTTTTGTAAAGGTATTAAATAATACAGTTTATAGTTTAAAAGTATTTGTTTTGTACTAATAGTTCAGTTCATTTTATGTGGCAATATTCATGTTAGATAGGGTAAGGTAGACAACTGTCATTTGAAATGTTTTAAAAGGTCGTGTAACTTAATTCTTGTTCTCTTTTCTGTACGTGTCACTGGACTGGTAACAATATAAAAGCTTATATTAACATCTAAGAACAGACCCTGAGTGATGTCCATGTCCATAATATTGAGTTGCTAAAAGCTAATATAAGGAAATAATGTTGCTTATCAGAAGTTCTGCTTTTATTGTAAAATGGATTGAAATAAGGATCATTAGATCACTTCTGATGAAAGATCGACTAACTACAATGTTCATGTAAATTAAATTGTCATTATATCTTGATTATTGCTGATAACTATGATGTTCTGTATGTATTAAAATATTGCTAATATTGCTACTTATGTGTTAAATCGAATTAAGGAATATTCATATTCTATTTGTCATTGATAAAGTTGTTAGCTTTAAGAAATGGTCCAAGAGATTAATGTAATAACAAAACTAAATGCTAATGTAAAAATATGTTGATAAAATACTTCAAAACAAGCTTCCGTGGAGTTTCTTATCCTTCTTCTCCACGAAGACCTAGATTTGGAACGGATAACTAGCTTTCTCATTAACAATACCTATTTATTGACAAGTCTAATTGAAATAAATGCCTAGTCTTGTCTCCATGTGCTTTCTTATAATCCTTTTCCCTACACACCATATTCATAAATATTAAAATACATAACATAACATCACGCCTTGTTTCCCCGAGGGGTTGGGCAGAGGTGCACCTGTAGTAGGTACACCCACATATTAAAATGCCTACATGATTAAATAATTAACTAATAGGTAACCTGAAAATCCTGACACTCAAAAGTTGATAGTTAAGTGGATATCAATGCCTCTAAATGTAGTATATCTAATAATCTTTTTCTCACACGGGCATCACACGAGTGGGTGTCGCGTGTTTGTGTAGGTACGCCGCGTTTACGTCGCGTGAACGAAAAATGTCGATATCTCTAAAGTTACGATAGATAGCTCTCTACAAGTTATGCCGTTGGAATCCAAGGCAGTATTTCGACCGTGGCGGCTAATCTTAACGGAGACTAGCCTTCGGCGCGGGAGATATTACATCAGTGTAGGCGTGTGTGCGTAAACACAGATGCACTCACTCTTCCTTCACTCTCATAGTCCGATGGGACGGCAATCCGACAAGACCGGAGCCGTTGGGCGTGCGTCACTAAGGTGCTTTCCGAGGAACGGGGGTACCACACCGCCAACTTCCAAATTCCGGGCTGTTACTAAGATATATTTATTTATTTTTATTATGTATAATTTCTAGCTTCCGCCAGAGGCTTCGCCCGCGTGATATCTTTATAAATTATAACCTATGTGACTCAGTGATAATATAGCATTCTACAGGTGAAAGAATTTTTAGAAACCAGTCCAGTATTTTTTGAGTTTATCCATTACAAACAAAGATACACAATATCAAATCTCTTATCTTTATTATGTTAGTATTTATATGGTACCATTTAAATAGATGGACAAACTTTTAGAAATCATTCAGACCATCAAAATAAGGATAATGGTAAAAAAGTAATAAGAAAAACGCATTAGATACTTACACTAAAAATGTTGCTTACCCAAATGCCATTGAATGTTTTAGGTCAAAATAAAATCACTTGAAACACTGTTTTTTTTGCTTGGATATCTTTGGTTAGACGTACTGAACGCTGCGTTAAAATTTGTCCATCTATTTTAATGGGACCTTGTATATGTATACTTATATAATATAGATAATAACACTGCCCAACCTGGGAATCGAAACCAGGACCCCACGCTCAGCAGTGGCGCTTGCGACCACGAGACTAACGGGGCAACTCTTGCATATAATAGAGAAATCTCAATGTTATGTCAAGTCGTAAAAACGGAGCGGGTCGCTAGTTTTTATAACCTAAATGGCATAATGCTAGAATACATCACTATCTTTGTGGCAGACTTTGTTTATAAGCACTGTTTGTTTGCAACATTTGCAACCGCTATTTGAACGTATTTTACCTTAAAATCCCTCTAAACTTCAACCTTGTCTCTTTAGCAGAAACATGAAACACAAATGTATCTGTGTACCTTCTAAGATTTATGTTCCTCTTTGCACTGAGTGAACTCGGAGGCAAGGAGGGCGAGGGAACAGACTGGCACTTACTCGCACAATTCAAAAATGAGGATGGAAACACTCGAGTTGTTATTACGCAAATGGCGTCTGTAATCGGTGTGAGGAGAAATATTTTACGTGTGTGAAAAGCTTTTTAAAATAGTGGGCATGTGAAATATATTACAGTAAGAACATTATACCGGGCACATACCCCTGAGCGATTTTTTAAAAGGGTCGTCGGAGTATAATTCAAGATAATCAGCATTGCCGTACCACGTGGCAATTATAGAAAGAAAGAAAAATATAATATTTTGACACGCACAGGAAATACAAACACTAATACTTAATAATAATAATAAAAGAAAACAAAATTATATAGCATAAAATAAAAAAGGACCATATAACAAAACTAACAAAATAAAAACGACCTGTGTGAGGCCAAAAAGGTATCTCAGCATAATACGGCGATATTTAAAAAATAAAAATTAAATACCACCGCGCTGGTATTCTGATAGGCCCCACTGTTGTGATGCCACGGACACACCTACGGACTTACATAAATCCCACTAGGGGATTACAAAAAAGATAAAACAATAATAATAAAAATAAAAAATATAAAAAAAACCGAAACTATGTACAATAAATAATCTTTTATCTTATCACGCTCGACGTTCCAACATCACTTGTCCATGGTATAGACTAATATCTATAGTGACAAGCGATGTCCATGGTATAGACTACTATCTATAGTGACAAGCGATGTCCATGGCATAGACTAATAATCTATAGTGACAAGCGATGTCCATGGTATAGACTAATATCTATACTGACAAGCGATGTCCATGGTATAGACTTATATCTGTAGTGACAAGCGATGTCCATGGTATAGACTAATATCTTTAGTGACTAGCGATGTCCATGGTATAGACTAATATCTATAGTGACAAGCGATGCCCATGGCATAGACTAATATCTATAGTGACAAGCGATGTCCATGGCATAGACTAATATCTATAGTGACCAGCGATGTCCATGGTATAGACTAATATCTATAGTGACAAGCGATGTCCACGGCATAGACTAATATCTATAGTGACAAGCGATGTCCATGGTATAGACTAATATCTATAGTGACAAGCGATGTCCATGGCATAGACTAATATCTATAGTGACAAGCGATGTCCATGGTATATACTAATATCTATAGTGACAAGCGATGTCCATGGCATAGACTAATATCTATAGTGACAAGCGATGTCCATGGTATAGACTAATATCTATAGTGACAAGCGATGTCCATGGTATAGACTAATATCTATAGTGACAAGCGATGTCCATGGCATAGACTAATATCTATAGTGACAAGCGATGTCCATGGTATAGACTAATATGACAAGTGAAGGGACGCGGGCGCACTGCGAATCTGCGATGCATTCGGCTGTCAAAATGTAATTTATTGGAAATAAATAGACATTATAACATATTATGGATCAGAGATTATACTACTCTTTAATGATAGTTAATGATACAAATTAAGTAATGGGTGAATAAATATAAGATAAGGCTAGAAAGAGGTGCAATGCTGCGTTTGGATAGTTTTCCTGTTGACAACGATGTAGACGAATTTTGAAGCCCTATGATTATTTCCCCTCCTTTTTCATATACTTACCTTTAGATATTATTATTTTAAGACGGTTAGCTTTCTAAATTATGTAACTATTGTCTTGGAAATTTAAATAGACAATGATAAATAGTGCTTAACAGTCAACAGTGACGCCGAACTGAACGTGATTAGCACTTAAACCACGTATAGGAGCTGTCAGCGTCTTATTTTCTTTGGAAAATTGACAATGACAGCTATTGAACTCGGTTTAGATGTGCTGATCGCGTTCAGTTTCATTGGTAAAATTCCCGCTTAGTTTAGCCGGAATCGAATCCGATCTTGGATCCCAGTCTAAGGCAGTTTAAAGAATATCATGTGATTTTAGTCTGACAATCTCCTCCAAAACTCAAAAATTGTATAACAAACTTTCAATCATAATCCAAAGGATTTTGAAGGAAATAATTAATGCATTGCTTTATATGTTTGAGAAATTCGTCTACTTAATAACGTAAATAACGCAATACTTAAATGTTGGACTGTCACGATGAACGGCATTGCCATTGTAAGTATGGTCGTGATCATTGACTCTTCAAAATTCTCCTCTTTCCATACTACTGAACATGTACTGTTTACAGCATAATGGTGATTACAGCAATATCTCCGTGCACCATGCGTCCATTATGCCAATAGCGATAGAAATTATATTTAATTGATCGTCCGTTTAATATAACGATCGATGTTAGAGCCGCTGGCCGCTTACAATTCATTGATATTGATTACAGTGACACAATGTTCCTTTGACATACATAGGCCTGTTCGGACATAGGCACCGGTCCCACCGCCGCCGCCGCAGCCGCCGCGCCGGCTATTAGCGAGAAGCGAGTAGAGCTAGTAACTAAAAATGAGATAGCGAGTGCGCACGGCGACGAGCGATATAAGATGGCATAACACTCAGCGAGTTTTCTGCCCGCCAAGCGAGCGTCGCAAAGCGACGTACGTACTGTCTTGTCACTGTGATAAACGCGTAATCGCCAGGCGACGCGGCACGCGGCGGTGCACTGTGGATCGAAGATAGCTAATTATTAAAAAAAAAAAAAACAAAAACCCGACTGTTAAACACATAACTGAAAAGAAAAAACAAGCATTATCTATAGAATTTTGGTATTGCAGGCGGGACAAAGTCAAAGTCAAAGTCAAATAATTTATTTCAATTAGGCACAAAAAAGGCACTTTTGAACGTCAAACTTTACAAAAAATAATAAAACTGATTCTAGTCGCCCATTCCAAAAGGTAGTTTTCGTATGGAGAAGAATGGGCAAGAAACTCCACCGTTACTCTTTTTAAAAAAAATCATTATATCTTGTATACACTTATTATATAATTATATGTGAAGACAATGCACCTAGAATAAGATTACTATACCACGATAGGTAAAAAGAATGAAAAATGAAGGAATGACATAATTATGTGATAGATGCATGGTGCTCACATACTTACAAACATTGTAAAATTATACTATATTTCTAACATTATAATAAGTAATACTAATAATAATAAGTCAGTGTGTGAGTTCAAATAATCACAAAAATAAAATAAAAAAAATGTTTAAAAAAATAAAAAATAATAATTTATTATTTTTTTGCTAATTTAATTATACAATTAAATTAGCAACCAGTTCGATTTTGTCTAGATTCTGAATTGTCCTATGGAGCAGGACCAGCATGTTTCCAAGCATTTTTATCTTGGATATAATCCTCTAATTTGTAATATGCTTGTTTACAAAGTGTACTTTTTATATGATTTTTAAATTTTCTTTCATTTAATTCTAATATATCACAAGGTATTCTGTTGTAACATTTAACACCCCAAACCACCCCAACCCCATAAAAGATGTATTTACTTTAGATAGTCTGAAAAATGGTTGATCTATTTTATCTTTATTTCTAGTATTAAAATTATGTCTATCACTTATTTTATTAAAAAGATGTAGATTTTTTCTCACATACATAATATTTGAATAAATGAATTGGCAAGGTACCGTCATAATATTAATCTTTTTAAATAGTTCCCTGAGAGATTCGCGACGACGTAGATTATAAATGGCTCTGACAGCTCTTTTTTGTAAAACAAAGATGGATTCAATGTCAGCAGCCCGACCCCACAGTAAAATGCCATACGACATAATACTGTGGAAGTAGCTAAAATAGACCAAACGCGCGGTTTCTACATCTGTTAACTGTCTTATCTTTCTAACAGCATAAGCGGCCGAGCTTAGCCGCCCCGCGAGAGATGTTATATGGGGTCCCCATTGTAATTTCTCGTCTAGCGTGATTCCAAGGAAAACTGTTTGATTAATAAATTCCAGTTTTTCTCCATTCAATACGATGTCACATTCGCTACTTCTAACATTTGGTAATTTAAATCTAATGCATTTGGTTTTTTTATTATTTAGTACCAAATTATTTACCGTAAACCAATCTTGGACCTGAACAATAGAGCTATTCACGTCGTCAAGATTTGGTGACCGTCGGTTTATTTTAAAGATAAATGATGTGTCATCTGCAAATAACACCATCTTTGGCTGATTTAGAAATATTTGGGGTAAATCATTAATATAAACTAAAAAGAGGAATGGACCCAATATCGAACCTTGAGGAACGCCCATTACCATTTCAGACCCTAATGAGTTTGTGCCGTTGACTTGAACTTTAACCTTTCTATCTTTCAGGTATGATCTTAACAAATCATGAGCTGTGTTCCTAATCCCATAGTGGTCCAGTTTCAGCAGAAGTGTCTCATGGTGTACGCAATCGAACGCCTTCGAGAGGTCGCAGAAGATTCCAATGGCATCTTGTGCTTCTTCCCAAGCGTTAAAAATGTTCTTTATTAGGGTGACACCGGCGTCAGTGGTACAGCGCCCTTTGGTGAAACCGTACTGTTGGTCATGAAAGATGGAATTTTTATTAAAGTGACGTAACATTTGATTGAGTATCAACTTTTCAAACACCTTACTGAGAACTGGCAGAATTGACACAGGCCTATAATTGTTGGGTTCCTTACTATCACCGGATTTGAACAAAGGAACTACTTTACTGTGTTTCATGAGATCCGGAAAGACGCCTTGGTCTATACTAGTGTTAAATATGAAAGCTAGATAAGGCGCAATGGTTTCGATTACTGATCTACATACTTTTACAGACATTCCCCACAGATCTTCTGTTGATTTAATTTTAAGATCTTTAAAAGCTTTTATAACAGCCTGGGGGTCTGTATGCTGAAACCTAAACTCCAAAGGGCATGCCTTTACATTCTTTCTAAGTAAGGCAGCAGAAAGCGCGGGTGAGGAATTTAAAGCTTCAGTGGTTTTATGGGGAATATTAGCAAAAAAGTTTTCAAATTCCTGAGCTATTTCTACATCTGAGTTGATGGGACCATGTGCAGTCTCTAAATTAAATTCAGTATTACGCTGTTTTTTCCTACCGGTTTCATTATTAATTATTTGCCAGGTAGTTTTTATTTTATCATCAGCTGATTTTATTTTATTGCTAATGTGAAGAGCTTTAGCCATTTTGCACACACTTTTAAAAGTTTTAGAATATTTTGCAACATACTGATGAAAGCAAACAAAAGTTACACCATCATTTCAGGTTAATGAAAAGTAACCAGCTTTTATTTGATGCCAATATTTTGGTAATTTATTTTAAAAAAAATCTCCAAGCTGTTTAGGCTACAGAGCGTGTCAAAGAAATAGACATACATACATACTCTCCAAAAACATTAGCCTCCTTCTGGGGCAGTCGGGTAAAAAGGCTCTCGAAGACATTGGAGCATAAATTTGAAAAAAATGCCTTGTAATAGCCAATAATATGCATATATTATCATAGGAAACAATCTGGTCGGCCAATCGGCAAGTTATATTTTTATGCAAAAAAAATATATGGAGCTAATGCTTATATCTCCGAAACGGAGAGAATAACCAGTAGATCCTCGGTGTTATTTATGATTTTTCGTAACACCGATTATTTAGTTTCAGAATTTCAAAGTAGGTATTTGTAAACTTTCCAAATGCCTTTTTTACATTTAAAACGGTTACAACATCAAATTCAGTGTTATAATTGGAATTCATTATTAATATTCTAGTTCGCTAGTTTCACCACATTCGTATTTCCATACAGTAATATTGCCAAATTAATCAAAACAGCGAAATATTTGACATCTGTTTGCGACGTTGCCCACTTTCAGAATAAACATAAAATTATCGTAATTGTAAACACAAATATTCGGATTTTCCACTGAAATTCGTTCATCAATCACCCATGATGCTCAACAGACAGTTTTAATTATACCCAAAATTGTTTAATAATGTTAAACCAACACGAGCACGAATATTTTAATATTCAAAAACATACATAAACTTCCATGTCTTTTCATGTGATGTGTTGTCTTCTTTCGCCATGAGGGTAGGTAGGCAGGAACTTTTGGGTCGTCCATGTTTATAGGTCTTACCTTACTGATAATACATGCGCCTGACATTGTCTTTTTTTTAAGGATTTATCATTACTATTAAGAATTTAGGCCTATATCTGCAAAAACGTTCCCTTTCGGCGTTTCCACTAAAATCTGGCTTACAATACTAAATTGAATATTGACTGTGACTGTGTGTATTTCATTATATTACTCATCCTGGAGTCTGAATTTCACAAAAAAACAACAATTTTCAAGTCTTATAAGTATGTTCTAATATTATAATATAGGTTAAATTAAAATTGTTGGCAATAAGAAAACCGGCCAAATGCTGGCCACGCACAATCAAGGGTTCCATAGTTTCCGGTAGTTGGGGCTCGAGGTAGCCCTGCACAAGTCCGAGGCCATGTGTTTTCATAGTCCTCGGAACGCGCCACCGTCGGGTTCCCAAATAACGGTAGGAGGGGTTCACATCGGCGTCGAGTCGACGATGAAGTACCTAGGACTCGTCCTCGACAGTTGTTGGAACTTCGTGGAGCAGTTCCGACGTTTGGCTCCCAGACTGGAGCGCGCTGGGGTGGCCTTGAAGGGGCTTCTGCCAGATGTTATACGCGGGGGTCGTGCGGTCCATGGCCCTTTACGGGGCACCGGTCCGTTGAGGCGGCGGCCAGCCCGCCGGTTGAACGCGTCCCATCATGGCCACCCGGCTGGTCCGGGGATACCGCACAGTCTCAGTGAGGCAGCGAGCCTCCTTGCCGGACTGCCGCCATGGGATCTGGAGGCTAAAGTCCTCGCGCAAATTTGGGAGTGGCGCGAGGAGGCGAAACGCCGGGGCTTGACTCCGATGCCGCGAGAAATCGCGGCACAGCGGACAGAGCTCCGGCGGGATCTCATGTCGTCACTGCCTTGCTAGATGTTACTGACAACCTACTATCAGCCCAAGATAGAGGAATGTGTTCATTGCTGGTCTTGCTAGATTTTTCCCGGGCATTTGACGCTATAAATATCCCGTTATTACTGTCGAAGTTAAATTATTATGGATTTGACCCCAGCGCTACGCAATGGTTGCGCAGCTACCTTAGTGAACGAAAATAACTTGTGGATCTACGTCTGGGCGACGGCACTGCTTTTACATCTGCTCTTACTCCCATTGAGAGAGGGGTCCCGCAAGGTTCTATATTAGGCCCAATTATGTTTATTTTATACTGTGCTGATATAATTCGATGCCTCCAGAGGTGCAAATACCACATATACGCTGACGACGTTCAAGTTTACATATCCTTCAGACCAGATGAGTACGATAGTGCCGTCAAAGATCTAAACGATGACCTACGTAGAATCGCCGCCTGGTCTGAAGATAATTGTCTATCGCTAAACCCAACCAAAACCAAATACATGGTATTTGGCACTAGACAGCAACTGGCTAAACTTCCCGCAACGTTTCACCTGGAGTTAATGGGCGAACCAATTGACAGAGTCTATGCAGCTCGAAATCTTGGTCTTATTTTGGATAAGGACCTTCGTTTCGAAAAACACGTAGCCGACTCGGTAAGAAACTGTTTTTACCGCCTGAAAGTTCTGTACAAGATTAGGCCTTATTTGTCAGAAACACTACGGGAACAGCTTGTGGAAACCCTGGTTCTGTCTAGGTTGAACTACGCTGACACAGTATACGGCCCGCGCCTATTAGCTCGTACAGACCGCCTCATCCAACGGGAACAGAACGCTTGTGCTCGCTTTTGTTACAATATCCCTCGCAGAAGTCATGTAACACCTTTCTTAAACACTAAGAATGAAGTCCAGACGCAAACTACACTTAGCTTGCCTTCTGTTCGGTGTGGTTAAATGTCAAAAACCGGACTATTTATACAACAAACTAAGTTGGGTTACGAGTAGGCGGGAATGCGGGAGAAGGCAATGCTCGCAACAACTCTCGACTCAGTCTCAGGGTACAGCCGCTTTTAGAGGCAGTTTTCGTTATGCGGCCTCCAAAGTATGGAACAACCTGCCACCACCGATTAGAGCTGTTAACACGATAGGCGCTTTTAGACGACGCTTACGGCAGTACCTCATAGATGCACAACTGAAGCTGGATATGGTCACACTAAATGTATCAATTATATGATATTTATTACCTTGCAGTGTTTCTGTCGGTAAATGTTGCACGATAACGTAAATAGCTGCTGTTATACAGATACTATGGAGGGAATGTTTCCTTCTCATTCTCGCGCTCGGCTCGGGTTGCTCGCTCATGTTCCCTGTGTCTGTGATATCTGCGGCATCGCTAAGTCCCATCGCAGATGTGAGGCCTGTAGAATATAAGACAACACATTACAATAATAATAATTGTATCACCAACATATGCATTTCTAAACCACGTTGCTTTTCAACTTACCCAATGTGCCTGGCCTAATTTGCACGCGACTGAGACGTACGTTGTCGAGATGGCGCCTTTCTCATCCGTTCCTTCACCAAGACTCGGCAGTGGGCAGGCCTCTGTGTGGTTTGTAATTTGTCAGATCCTTAAAGAAGCAGAAGGCTGTAGAAGGGAAACGAAAGATTAAGAATAGGTAGGTACTCTCACATTATTAAAAAAAATATCCCGATCTTCTTCTATTTTTTATGTAACACTTATTGACTATCGCTTACCTATTCATCCTTGTCTTCCTCGTTTGTCTACGCATTTTTTTATTTTTTTTATTACTTGGCAATTATATTTAATAACTAGGATCTAACTATTTTAAATTATTAATTATTATTACTATATTACACAATTTATTTTATTTAAGTATACATACACACGTTGCGATAAAAAACTGATTTACATCCGTCACCTCACACTTCGGGTTCAGTTGAAAACCATCGTCAGGCACTAGTTGTCTGGCATATATGCTGAACTGGGCCTATTTGGCGTAGCCGCGAGGCACACCTTCCTGCTGGTATCATGTAACGCAGTTTTTACACTTTTTATTTTGTATTCTTTCCTTTTATCTTATTTTTTTTTTCTACTTGTGTGCCTTTGCTTGTTGTGCCAAATAAATGTATTTTCTTTCTTTTCGTCATGGAGAATGCGATTGTTGAAACCCAGTTCTGGGCACGCCACTATTGCGGCGATAATTCCCCTCTTTGAGGAGTGGCTAGAGAGGCGCCACGGCATCCTCACCTTCTGCCTGACGCAGGTCCTCACCGAAAACGGTTGTTTCGGGAGGTTCCTGTTTCATCGCAAGCAGGAGGAAACACCCGGGTGTCATCACTGCGTTAATCGCCCGGAGGACACGGTGGAGCTTACGGTGGAGGTCTGCCCGGCTTGGGCAGTGCACCGCTGTGTCCTCGTGGAGGTGATCAATGGCGGGGATCTCTCGCGTCCGGCCCTGGTCCAGGCCATGGTACGGAGCGAGAGGGCATGGGGGGCCGTCACCCCCTTCTGCAAAGTAGTAATGCTCGCGAAGGAGGAGGCGTAACGCGTGATTGAGAGGCAAAATTCGCGCCCTCACGCCCCTAGCCACCGCAGGAGGAGACGTCCTGGGCGTCGGGAATCAGAAGCCGATTCCCGGCCACCGTAGGCGCGGGCTTGCGGACGGTGAGCAATGGGTAGCTCGCCATCCGGTAAGGACCAGGCCCGGGTCAACGGTGCGTTGTGTTCCACGCGCGCCTCAAAAAGATGTCAGCGAGTGAAGGGGTCCGTTGGGACCATTGCCTGCCGGGGTTGCGGGAAAGTCCGAAAGGGATACCGTGGCCACTGGCAACAAAGAGCACAAAATAATCATTTTATAAACACCGCTGAAAACAAATCGAAGGCTACCTGGCAAATAATAAATAAAACCAAACTGTGTTTGCCACAGGAGTCCATCGTGTGCGTAAATAGAGGTAATCTGTCGTTTACACACCCCACAGACATTGCAAACGAATTTAACAATTATTTTATTGACGAAATTGAAAATAATACTAAAACTGACATCACATTAAATAACATTAATTTAAACAATCAGACATTAAATTCCCTGTTCATGCAATCTGACAACACCCACACACACCACACATACCACACCACACACAATACACACACACCTGGCAAGCCTAAAAAACACAAACACTGTAGGATACGATGCTGTTTCTACAAAAGTCATAAAATTCACTGAAGAAGTGATAGCACCTCCATTAGCGCATATAACTAACTTGTGTATTGCTAATAGCATACTCGTATTCCCAACCAGGCTTAAAATAGTTATAATAAAACCCTTACACAAAAAAGATGACAAAACAGAGTTAAAAAACTAACCTATAGCGATAATCCCCATTTTTTTCCTATTTCCTGTAAAGTTATCTACAACTCTCTGTACCTACACTTATTTCGAAAAATTTCTATTGTTTTGTCACGAACAAAAAGGATTCCATAAGAATACTACCGTTAATATGGCACTCTTCAACCTACTATCAAACGCCATGTCATCTGTAGATAGGAGAAATCCAGTCTGTGCTATTTATACTGACATGACCAAGGCTTTCGACTATGTGGACCATAAATTTCTGCTACACAAGCTACATAGTTACGGTAGAAGAGGGAACATCCTTCAGTTACTAGAATCGTACTTAAGTAATAGACTGCAATACACAGAAATCTCTAGAATTTGTCCAAAAAGTAAAATAGAAACCATATACACATCTAAACCAAGGCAAGTAAAGTATGGTGTTCCTCAAGGTAGCGTATTGGGGCCGCCACTCTTTTTAATATACATTAACGATCTCCTGAAAGTAACATCGAACAAAATGGTTCTCTTTGCGGATGACAGTACAGCTGTGATTAAGTGTACAAATCATAATAATTACGAGCAGGCCATAAATACGTGTTTGCATGACATAATTAATTGGTTAAGTAATAATAATTTAGTAATAAACCTAAGTAAGACGAAAATAATGCAATTTCATCAACGCACTGAAAACCCAGATGTTAGTATTGCTTATCAAGGCTGTAATATTGAGGAAGAGAGTCAGGCGAAGTTTTTAGGTATAGTAATTGACAGCAAACTCACCTGAAAACCTCATGTTGAAGTTGTGTGCAAAAAACTTAGCAAATCCGCGTATGCTCTCCATCAACTTTCTAAAAAAGTCAACCGTCAGGCTCTTTTTTCGGCGTACCATGGACTGGTTGCCTCGGTTTTGCGGTATGGCATTATTTTCTGGGGACAGTCTACCGATAAGGAACGGGTATTTAGAATGCAAAAGCGATGTATAAGGTCAATGTGCGGCCTTAAAACAACAGATAGCTGTCTTTCCTATTTTAAGTCTTAATTTTTTTTTAACTTTTCCTTCTTTATAAATTTTTGAAACAGCTCTATTTGTAAAAAATAATCCACAATTATTTGAAAACTGTCAGCAGTTCGAAAAAATCCGATACAAACTCAATATGTAAATAAACTATGTCAAGTGAAATGTAAAACCGCACTTATGCAGAAAAGTTTTTTTGGTATTGCTCCACGTATTTATAATAAAGTACCTGATGTGATAAAAAATATGACTGTAATAAAATTTAAAAGGGCACTAAACCAAATATTAATTGAGAAAAGATATTACAAAATTGATGACTTCCTTAATGATAAATCTCTGCACTGATTGATGAAGTACTGCTACTCTGCACTGAATGATTGACATCTATATTCCTGTTCTGACATTTTTTATTCTTATTGACACTTTGACATGCTTTATTATATTTTGACATTACTGTAAAAATGTCACTACTGTTAATAGTCTGTTTTTTTTGTAATTCTAATGATTTGACATTTATATTCATTCAGTATCAATATAATCTGTTTAATTTTGGATCTCAATATTATTTGCCTGCCCACGAGACGGTAGAATATGGAGGACTACTTTTTTAAGAAAACATCTATGTACCAATTACCTATGTTTGCAAAAATAAATGATTTGATTTGATAACGTAAAGGCCGGGGAACACGGGTGGGTTTTAGTCAGTAAGAGCCTGACACGCCCTCCCGCTCCACCCAGAGCGGGAGAAGTCATTTGATGATGGTTCCGTAGTTGGGATGAATTTATTCCAAGATCAAACTTAACATTGTACTTAGTTGAAAAACATTTTCTTACTTACGCAATGTACGGGAGAACATGTTTTTGCGATTGCAAAAAAATATGTTTCTGTTAATTTTATTATTGAATTTTACATATTGTCGTAACAACGTTTGCCAATTATTGAAGTTTGCCAACGTGTAGTACAGCCCGATTCAAACTTAATGGCGGCTCGGAACATGAGGCGAGTCGCTGCGCAGTAACAAATTCATGGGTCAGCGGGGGTGAGGGGCGCGGTACTGCGCAGCGAGCAGCTAACTTCCGAGCCGTTCGATAGTTCGATTCAAAGTTAATACTTTGAATCGAACTATACTACTTAATCAGTGAATCTGTCACGTCACACGTGAAATACTAGAGACGGAATCTTCTTTCACAGTTTGACGGCCGTCTTCCTTTGATATTTAAAATATGTTCTTGCAATTTGTTTGGTGGTTTCTTCAGCACCGAACTGTCTTTTACAAATACGAAAACAAAACAAGTTATTTAGTAGCAGCGTTCATTGTGAAACAGTTTTTCTGGGAAAGTAGGTACTCCATCATACATATTTCTGACGCTTTCATTCTGTGTCCGTGTAATTAAAGGCGCGGGATATTATATTATGGAGTTGCGTTGCGCCTGTCGGCGGGAGAGTTTGTGGAGCCATAGGTCGCATCGTGCAAATCATGCTGCGAGAGAATGATGTAAAAGAATTGACTTCTCAGAACATTCTTAACATTGTTTAAATGTAGTTAGCAATTTAGTTGCTTGAGTACCAAATACCTGTCTTCTGTTGAGGATACACGGTTCCACCTCCCACACGCCTGTCGCAAGTTGTTGTTCTATTGCCGCTCAAATCAACAAGGACATTGGCCCAAAGACAAAACAAAAAGAAATACTTAAAATATCCAAACAAAACAGTCTACAAATAAATGAAGCGGCTGAACTCGACATGGACGAATAAACATAATGTTGATAATTGGTTTCCTTTGTCCCCGAACACCGGACCACCGTCGGTTTACTTTGTACCTGTACAGAATATAATATAATAATTCTATTCTTCTCACCTAGGTCACAATGTAGGCATTAACCTTTCATCCTGACTTAAGTACTAGATATAAACAAACAAAGGAACTGGCTCTTTTTATTAATATGGATGAGAGTTATCTGTGGAAATACGAGTTAGAATGAAAGGTCGCGGCCCATTTGCCCTACGGCACTGATCGATGTACTGTCAAGAAATGAAAATTTTAAACAACTGAAGGATAATTTTTACTAACAACTTGTTATTTTTTCGACTATAAAAGACGACATTTTGAATAAATAAATCTGTTCGAAAATGGTGGTAAGTGCCGGTTCCGGTTTCTTTGACGATACCTACGTAGGTAACAAATTCAAATAAAGAATACCTCATAATTTTATGTGAGCCTAGTACTTTTTGTAACATCACCAACATCAAATAAAACATGGCAAGAATAAAACAACATTACAAATGGAATTTGGCTTGACTGTATTTGTAATATTTTGAGAATACAAGCTGAAAGGATTTAATTTCAATTAAAGAGGTTTTTTTTTTAAATTCGTCAGTCACGAGTCCAGAAAACTAAAATATTTGGATCCACTATATAAATGGGAACATAAGCTTACTTACTTGAAAAACTTTTTGGATCCACGAGTGGAACGAAGCTGTGGAACCAACAGTCTGAAAAGGTAATATTGTTCAGTAGTATCTGATCAGTTCGTAGGTACTGCCTGGATTTTTTTGTTGAAGAGGCAAAGGAATACTAGCAATAAACCAGCTCAAACTTCTAACCTTATTACCATCATGCTTGTAAAGATAAGAAGAATAAGCTATTCATAATTTCAACTTCAAACAAGTTATACTGAATACTGTGGGATTGCTCCCACTAGGAGCGAAATAAGGACTTCCTACTCTGGGGCGTAGTTTTATCGTAAACTACCAACTTCGATTTCGTAGTGTTTCAAAGCGATGCGACTGGGTATTGAGTACTTATTTGAGAAAATTGCCCTTATTCTTGTAGATTTCTGTAGTGGATGTCGAAAGAAAATAGTGATTTTGTAATGTTTCGGGTGCTTATTTTATTGATGCTAGCTTGATAAGTGTCATTATATTGTAAAAACAATATTTATTTATTTATTTACTATTACAGCTTACATTTGTTTTAACAGACGTCACCCCAACCAATTAGACACCAACAAAAATTAATATTTTAATTGACAGGGTCCTAAAGGGAATGCCCATCAGCCACACAAAAAAATGCCTGAAATGAACAACTATGAAATATACGCCAAATTGCACTACAAATCGTAGGGAACCCATGACAATTTCAATAATAATCAAAAAACTTGGTAGAAGCCAGCTTCAAACATTTTTTCTAAAATATAGGTTAAGTCAAGGTTAAGGATTAATATGCAATAATTAAACAACAAAACAGCATTTAAATGTTTTAATCATCATTAAAAACCACTAATATGTCATCAAGAAACTGCAGGAGGATACATATTAAGTTGGTACCGGGCCCATGCTAAGTACCATATTATTGACATGGTATGGGCACAGGTACCAACTGTTCGCCGTCCCACTAGGCACTGGCAGTTACAATAACGATGCTGTAAAGCCCCAATCCCAGATAAAGAATTGTTAACTATTATGTAAACAAAATATATTTTTTGAGAAATATGTCTGCTATGTATTTTTCCTTGCAGTAAAAAACAATTACCCGGAAGAGTTAAGGATAGAATTTCCTTTATGGGCCGTCGAGTTGGAAGTTCATTTTTTTTTTGTAGATAGCACTCATTAACAGAAGGCTTTTCACAAATTTTTAAGTAGCAGATACTCATGGTTTACGAGATATAATTTTTTAAATTTTCCATAGAAAGTTAAAAATAACACGCAATTTAGATAGTTATCAATGTCATGGTAGATGTCAAATTTGACGTTTTACGTTCCGTTGACGGTGGAGGTGTGTAACATTCAATTTTATCATATTCTAACTTTAAATATATTTATATTTTCACAAAGAAAATTCAAATTAAATTTAAAAAAAAAAAATGTAAATTTGATACGTAATTAATGTGAACAAAAACGCGCTGTACTATGCAATTAAATTGACTTTTTACATAAAAAATAACGTTTTTTTTTTACACTGGAACGGAACGTGAATCTGCTCGGATGAGTTAAGGTAAGTTTTTAATTATTGTATTTATGCTAGCGTGAGTTGTTAATCTGCAGATTTTCTCACGTTAGTAAATATAGTGCAGGTTAAGATTTTATTTTACTTACTACATAGACAGAACTTAGCCTCAGAACCGACACGGGGCACCCCGACCCCACGTAGTCTTTTGGTCCCTACCCCTAGAGTGTATTTATAAAGGCGGGAGCCAGAAGCTGGAGGGAGCTCCTGAGTGGAGCAAGCCACACGAGGCCGAGCAGAGCGAAGGGGGGAGGTGGCGAGCGTAGCGAGCCGGCGACCTCTATAGCGATGCGAAGGTCGAGTGTGTTGTAGCGACACTCAGGGGTGACCGAGAGCTTTTGGCGGGAGCACACCCGGAGTCCGACTCAGTACACAGTACAACATCCACAAAAAAAATATACAAATAACTACCCAGAAGTAATTACTAATTTAAATCATTTTTTTTATTTGTTTCAGATCTATGTGGAACTGGAGAAAGATTTTCTCCAAACGATACGATATTCTTATATGATTAATATAAGAATAATAATATTCCTTGTGTTTTATTTTAACTATCCACCCTAACCTAACCTCAAAATTTAAACCACGGATATCTCCGTAACCATGAGGTTCCGCGGGTTGGGATTGGTACAGGTGGGTAGGCACCTCCCATCCTCGCCCTCCCCGCCCCATAAATCTTTGGAAATTAGAGTTCAAATTGATGGAAATTAGTGTTTTAACCTAACCTAACCTCAAAACTTTGACCATGGATATCTCCATAACCATGGGGTTCTGCAGGGTGGGAATGGGACAGGGGGTAGCCCTTCCCCCCCCCCTCCCCCCCTTTCCCTCCCCGACCCTTAAATCGACGGCCCATAATGGAAATTTTAACCAGAGTTAAATCCTCAACCAATGCGTTATCAATTTCCCTGCATATCTCAATCGTATAAATACCTTGTGGTGTTATCCATGCCTGTATTAAACAACGTACTTCATCATTTTGCACTGATATGAGATTACGTCTCATCGTTGCAATATCGAGATAGCAATTAATACAGTGTACGTTTCTATCCATTCTTAAATGTACACGGTGGACAAGTCCAAAACAACAGCAGAGTCGTATTTAAAGTAGGTTCAGGTCCGTCGTCAAAAAGCCGAGTCGTCGTTTAGGCGGGTCCAATCTAAGTCGTGTTCAAAAATGGGTAACGTGTGCAGAAGTAAAATCAAAATCCTTAAAAAATAGCCACAGTCGTCGTTATAATATAATATCCTGAATTTACTCGAGCCGCAAACGCAAAAATCCGCAAAACCATGAATCGAAAAAATTAAAATGCCACAGACTACATAGGGATGAGAATGCATTCATGTCAAACTGTCAATAAGGCAAAGGACATGTGATGCATACAGCCTACGATACGATTTATAATTCGAGTTTTTTTATTTTAATTAATATTCACACGCATATACTTTTTTAATTATATTTACGGTATAAATAGGTCGAACAATATTAAATGAATGAAAACTATGCAATAATTCTATAAAATAGTTCGTTAAGGATTATTTGACGATTTCTGTTTGGCTGAATGTCGATTACTCATGTCAAATAAACACTGACCGCCATTATAAATTAAGAATGACTATGACGGATATCAAAATAAATATTTTAATTATCGTTATATTTTCACCCTAGGTAAACAAACTTGAGATACATTTCGTTATACATATTTTATTCTAAATAGAATTAAGGACTATTAGTAGTTTCTGTCTATTTCAGGCATTTTTTGGGCGTTTTCCTATACCTGTCGATTAACGTGGATGATCAATATTAACAAGTCCAGAGTAACGACTGAGTACGGCACAAGTCATACAGAGGACAATAATTTGTTAAGTGTCACCTTCTGGAATTCCGCCAAAGAGCAAGTAAAGATATCTAATCGCAGAGAGAGATTATAATTATGTATACAGGGTGGCACGGTCATCGACGCGAAAACTGATACCATGGATTCAGTATATGATTCTTAACACACCCCCTGTGTTGGAATATTCCGTCGGTTATTAAAAAAAAAAAAAAAAAAAAACTGCTGTTTCAAAATAAAAGTGCAATACCTACGAGGTCAAAATGTTTGGAACAGCAGATTTTTTTTCCATAACCTACGCTTAATTTATATGCAGGAGGGTTCAGAATGAAGGTATCTGCTGTGTAACTAATTCCCGTTTTCACCTTCACAACGTGACACTTAAATGAGTCCCAAAATAAAAGTGCACTGTTGCATTTTCAACGCTAGGCCTGGCGCTGAGAGTTGAAAATCCAAGAGTGAACTTTTATTTAGGGATTCATTAAAGTGTAATTTAGCTGTCGGTGATAACGGACATGAGTATCGTTAATTGCAACCCACTTTTCCATTATGGCTAAAATTAAATATTATTTTATTAACTAAAATTTGTCCAACAGTGAACCCTGTTGGACAATTTTAGTTTCAGAACGGCTGAAAAAACATCGAATACAAGGCGTGTTTCTGAGACGATAATCCGAATCGTTAGGGGACTGAAATTCTTGTTATAATAAAAATAAGATAAAATTTCCAAATTCGATACAAAAGCGTTTTAAAACTAGGTCGAAAAAGCGAAACCCAATTAATGTCACACCGCCTTCAAAATAATGCCAAAAACATGAATTGAGGCGACGATAACAAAAGAAAATTGTTTCTTCATTGAAAATAGGATACTTTCTTAAATAAAGTAGATTGGAAACGATGTTGGCTAGACGGAATCGGTTTATACTTTTTTAAATAAAAATAATGTGTAAAATGTTATTGTGGATTAGGTAGCTGATAGTAACTAATCTGCGTTCGCAATTTATTTGCCAAAAATGTAAAAAAAAAAACACTAGGTTTAGGAAAAACAACTGTAATATCTACAAATAAGGTTCAGTTTGCGGTATTTTTTTAATACACTTTTCACAGTACTAGTCGGTCTAAAATCATCTTTATTTACACTGCCATAAAGTAGATGTTTGTTTAAGTTGAAATAACGTGCCCTTCTACTGTGGCAGCCATTTTGCAAAATTTTGGCATCTGTGACGCGTCGTGGGTGGTCCCGGGCCCGACGGGACCCGGGTGATTAAAACGACGATATCTCTAAAATTACGATAGGTAGCTCTCTTCAAGTTATGTTTTAGGAATTGTTATTAAATTAGCTAACAGATTATGTATAGATTAGGTCCACTTTTGTTTTCTAATAAGATTCCAATTCTAGTTAGAATCTAGATCGTTTTTTTTTTTTTTTTTTTTACTAAAGTCGTTTTAATTACAAAATAGAACCATTATTTCAAAAAGTATCACACATGTTTACATTATCGTGACTCATTTGTTTGCCCGTGCGCGCCGAGCGATAACAAAGGGTCTATTCATTGTTCAATTCCTTTGTAACTGAACGCCTAGTGGCTTGGGTTACTATTTTAATCTATTGTTTGGTTTTAACATGCATATCACTGACGGAGTTTCGGCTGCTACAAATATTTATTTAGAATGTATCGTATACCCAACCCAACCACTTGAAAAATGCCTTAATTTGGCCGTAAAAAAACTACCTCTTGAACTTAGGGTCTCAAATTACATTCGGATCCTTTTTTTTAAATACAAATTAGCATTCTATATTTTGAAGATATTTATAAATCGATAAGTACAATAAAAATGCATGCTGCCTTACAAAAACATTATGGGAATCAACGACAAAAACGCCCTACGAGGAGCCCTAACAGCAACCGAATTTGGCGGCCCGAGTAGGTATTTTTCATTTCAATTTTATGCAAGTATAATACGATAATATTTAAACTAAATGCCTAATATCAATAATACGATACATATAAACATATTTAATAGCGACAGTTTCTATCATTCACATATTTACTAACAGTATTACCTCGAAATAAGTTCCGGCCGGCGCGGGATGTCACTTTGCCGCCGCAACGGGTCACTATTTTCACAAAAATCACTATTTTCTGTTGAAATCTTTATAAATTACACTTTATAGGTATTAAAACTGTTTATTAACTACCCAGGCATGATATTATACACGGTTACACCCACTTTCACTGCACTTTCACTTTATTTATGTAATTTTCGGCGGACTTATTTGATGTTCGCGTGGTGCGCGCGCTGCGTCAACTAATCGGTCGAACGAATAGCCACTATTACGCGTCGTCATTCATTCAATGTACTTGACAACCACAGTGTAGCGTTCTTGTTTTGTCTTGTACACTGTGTGCGAGTTTGGTCAAGATAGAAACGCTTTTTGTAAACGAAATCACTGCCAAAATTATGGCGGGAATTTATGTCTCGATGAGACGGCTCAACATGGGGGCGTTTTTTTGACATGTCTCCTCGCGACGGCTCAACATCAGGAGGGAAGAAACAAGGATTTGAAAAGACCTTTTTTGTTTTTTTTTTTGGGTGGGAAATGATCAAATAACTTCTCCCGCTCTGGGCGGAGCGGGAGGGCGTGTCAGACTCTTGCAGACTAAAACCCACCAGTGTTCCTTCAGTTGCCTGTACGTTGCCAGGGGCCACGGTATCTCTTTCGAACTTTCCCGCTACCCCGGCAGGCATCGGGGACCCTTTCCGTTGTGCTGACATCTCTTTGAGGCGCGTGTGGAACAACGCGCCGTCAAAAGAGGTGACGGCCTCCCATGCCCTCTCGCTCCGTACCATGGTCTCGACCAGGGCCGGACGCGAGAGATCACCGCCACCGATCGCCTCCACGAGGACACGGCGTTGCTCTGCCCAAGCCGGGCAGACCTCCAACGTATGCTTCACCGTGTCCTCCGGGCGATCCACGCAGTGATGACACCCGGGCGTTTCCTCCCGCCTTATACGGAACAGGAACCTTCCGAAACAATCGTGTCCGTTGAGGACCTGCGTCAGGCGGAAGGTGAGGACGTAGTGGCGCCTCTCTAGCCACTCCTCAAAGAGGGGACTTATCGCCGCAACAGTGCCGTGCCCAATTTGAATAGACCTTATATAAGATAAGTTTTAATTGTAATTGTGTTTAGCCTAGGTAGATATAATTTTTTTACGAAGTTTTCTAATTTTAGGTATTTGCTTGTAGTCCGTTATCCAGCTGTCCTTGAGCAGTCCATCCCACTTGCAATCTTGCCGACTGCATACAATTTTGACAAACCCGTGCAATTACAATAGAACAATATTCAAAATAAAAATTGATCCTAATTAACAATTTCCAATACTGACTGATCCATTCATTAAAAAAAAGAAAAGACAAGTAAATAAAGACTAAAGAATCAGGTCAAAACGATAACATTTTCACCTTACAGACATTTATGTCAAATGAGATTTTCCTAGTTAAAACGAGCTTAAGATTAAAAAAAAATCAACACGTAAGCAAGCTGCTTCCCGACTTTTGTCACCAATAAAAAACGTTGACATATCTGCAAAGATAATAAATTCGAGTTGAAAAAGAAAATTAATGCAGTGCCGATTCACGACTTTATCCAGTACAGTGAAGGACGATATTACAATGATAAATTACGCTTGGTTTGGTGTACCAGTAGTAAAACAATGAGTCACATAGCAGTGGTGTTAAAGAAATCTAAGTTCGTACGAATGAACTTCTTAAAAAAATTAATACACGACTAATGACCGATTTCAACAATGTCACTTAAAAATAATTTAAAAAATTTTGATGTTTTCTTGACAAATTATCTGCTGCAGTGACCATAAATACATTAGAATTGAACGAATAAAATCAAAATACCATAGATTCGCGACGTGGTTAAAGCACATGACCAGTTTGGTATGACCTACCTACATAGACAGTCTGATACTAGTTATAGCTGTACAAGATCTTTGTGTTATTGCTATTGATCTTTGGCGATTGTGATACTGTGTGTGGCACCGTGTGGAAAATAAGGTCTGCGTACAGAAAAATCTTGACGACGCTGAGGACGCCACTGGAGGACGCGACGACAGTCCGTCTGTCACCCTGCTTCCTGCTGCCTGGTTGCGAGGGCTGCGTCGGAATGTATCGGAGGCGCAGCGCCCGTCAAAGTTGTCAATCGGTGTCACATAGACGTTTAAGTGTTTTTTTTTTTGTGTAATTTAATTTATATTGTTGTATTTTTATATAGGTTTTATCTATATGCTTAGTAGTAGCAGCGATGTTGTGAATGACAGTGGTAGTGCTTGTCAACCTTCGACATCACTGCAGAGCACCCTGGAGAGATGTCCGCTGTATACCCAGGCACGGTTTTTTAAAGGTAAGTAAGGTTTGAATGTGCATATTGGAAAGGTGCACAGACCACCAATTGCACCCTTCTCAGACCCTGTCTCAACAGCTACACTAACTACCGTTTTGGAAACCCCTTTCAAAATTCAAAAACTCTATTTCTGTTTTGAAGCGAGTACCCCGTGGCGCTAGACCTCTAGTGGCACAACACCTAACCAGTTGCGTTCATCTTGCCGCCCGAGAGAACTCGCAAAGTGCGTGGGAACAGCTGCTCACCTTCCCTTACAGAATTCTACATGTACAGAAGAATTTGGCAACCAAAAATACTTTAACTGCACAAATTAAAGAAAACTGTAATATTTCGGCTCTTAATTTAGATTCAAAATTACCGACACAAAGATATAACTCCTCAAGAGGTATATCCCATCTGGTAGAATCTAAGTTAGGGGAAGGTGACATAAGCGGAGCAGCCAGGATTATTTTTAGTAGTGATGTGGTGGCAACATGATCTCCAGACACACTCGCAGCTCTGGAGAGCAAACACCCTACCCCAGTGGATGGTCTTTCTTTTCCCGACCCCCCTGATCTGGATAATAACTCCCTCACCATCACAGGTCGAGAGTTGGTCACAGTCATCTGCTCCTTCCGGAGCGGCCCGCTGGCGGCCCCGACCGCCTGAGTCCTCAGCACCTTAAGGACCTTATTTGTTCAGGCGCCGGGACAGCTGGTGAGTTTCTCTTGAAGAGCTTACGGCTTTGATTAACCTCATGCTCTCTGGCAAGGTGAACGAGTCCGTCATAGATATTCTATACGGGGCCAATCTATGCGCCCTGCGTAAGAGAGATGGCGGCATTCGTCCTATTGCCGTGGGCACTACTTACCGTCGTATGGCAGCCAAGATTTGTTATAAATTTTTTAGTGAGGCTGCTTCATTCATCATTGACAAAAGCTCTCTCCGTCTGCTTGGGTCACCTATCTTCGAGGATTCCTTTCCAGTTTTTATTGAGGAAAAAATTAAAAATTTCAATGACGTTTCGGAAAGATTGCTCCAAATTAACATGCATTCGGCCATAACCTTAATTCGTTACTGCTGTTTCGGCCCTAAATTAACATATATTCTTCGCGCTTCTCATTTATGGAAACACACTCATCTTTTAGACAAAATAGACCAAATGATCCGGCACAGATTAACTTCGATCTTAAATGTGGCCATGGACGACCGAGCTTAGGCACAAGCTACTCTTCTTATCTGTATGGGAGGCGTCGGCGTCCTCAAAATTTCCAGTAGTCATTTACCGGCTTTCATATCCTCGGTCCACGGTACTGAGAAATTAATCAGGAAAATCCTAGCCCCCACACTGATTAATTTTGATGTGCCGTGCCTCACCGAGGCTATGGATGCCTAAAGAATCGCTTGCCCGAATTCAGATCCACCTGACAACCCATGTTCCAAGATACGGTGGGATAAGCCGCTCTGCAGAGTAGTACAGAACAATTTACTTGACACTTCTGCTACTGCTGCGGAGCGTGCGCGCCTTTTGGCTGTGGGTAAGTGGGAGTCGGGCCTGTGGCTTCATGCACTGCCGTCATCGAACTTAAGCACTTTGTTCGACGACACTACTTTCCGCATCGCTGCTTCCCTACGACAAGGAGCTCCTTGTTTTTCTCCTCATTGCTGTCACTGTGGCGAAGTTGTCAACAGCCCCGGACACCACGGCTTGTCTTGGAGCCGAAGTGCGGGTCTCTTAGCGCGGCACGCGATCATTAATGACATCATCCGACGAGCTCTTGTCACCGTCGGCGTTCCAGCTGTATTAGCAAGAGACCGGACGGTATGCCTTTATTTCCATGGATGGTGGGTAGGCCTTTAGTGCGGGACGCAACGTGTGTCGATACTCTTGTGCCATACCATCTTCCTGGCTCAGCGTACTGTGCTGGCGCTGCCGCTGCGGCTGCAGAAAACCTCAAGCGGCAAAACTATAATAACCATACAGTTAACTATATTTTCGAGCCGTTTGGGGTTGAAACCTAGGGCCGTGGGGTCCGAGTGCTCATGGTCTGTTCACTGAAATCTCTAAACGACTGGTTGACACTTCCCGTGAACCAAGGGCTGGTTTTTACCTTAGCCAGAGGCTAAGCATTGCCATACAACGTGGCAATGCGGCCAGTCTCTTGGGTACACTACCAGTCGACAGCGATGCGGATGAATTCTACTAATACTAATTTCGACGCTATATTTTAGTTTGTATAGTAATATATTAGTTTTAATTATTTTTTACATAATAGAACTGGCAGTTGAACGATGTGAATAAAATAAAATATTATTACAATAATGAACTTCTTTCAAAACTCGATGTCATGTTTTTTTTTGCATCAAGTTTATTAATAAGTTCGTTACTTTAGAGCGTCGTCTTTCTCTGTCTTCTTTGCGTCAGTCGCTCGGATGTCTCATATTTACACTGTACGTAAATAGTTCTTAATAATAATCTTATATTTGGCTTAATTGTTATGTAACCTTTGGCTTCGTGGCTCAGGGAGACTTCATTTTGGATCTCCAAATATGTAGAATTATGGTAACCAAATGCTCTCAAAATGTTCTGAGAATATCTTGTGTAGGAACATAAGTTTAATTACATAATAGACTTGAATTTCGTAGAACTTCCATTTTCAAATAGCGACATAGTTGGATTTAGTGTGTCTGGAACTCTGGACTGGTTGAAACAATGGGTATAATAGACAAGTAAAACAATAAAAAAGATTTATCCGTTTTTCATTTCCAATGTGGAAACTTGTGTGAACTAAAGACATTTTATGTTTGACCCGTCGGAAGTTACACATGCGTGACGAAAAACCGCTTTGCAATTTGAACTAGAGAAAAATCACATGTAAAAGTAATTTTATAGGAAAACTCAGTTGGTATACTGCTTACAGGCCTGCACTACGCCCATGTACAGTCGGACTCAATATTAAAATGCGCGAGATATAAAAAAGGTATTCGGCAAGCGGTGCGCAGGGCGATGAAATGTGATTTTTTGCTTTTTCTGCATACCGTACTGTACTGACCGGACCGCTACTATTTGTTTACAAAAAGATAATAGAAAATAATATTCAATGTTTCGGAGACCGATAAAATGGGTTTTGCATCTTCTACGTTTCCATTATGACCAGTGATTTAGGACTTTAATAACGAAGCCTTTTTATAAAAAATCAATCATTGCTATGGTACAATAATGATAGTTTGCCATCCATTTCAATTCAAACAAACATAGTGAAATCTAAGGATACGCGGGGCTTTCTCAAATCCACTAAAGATACGGTTTTCTAGAAGAGTGGTGGCCGCCATAGCGGTCGTAGTGACAGCTGTCATGAAAATGATGACAGTGGCAAAGATTTTTAACCGTTAAGCCTTCACATGGGGTGACGGCTACTCAATCTAAACTTGTTGGCAACGGGCGTTGTCAACAGTGATGATACTGACTGATATTCTCACATGGCGCAACTTAGGTTGTATCAATTTAAGTAATTTCATCATTTATTCTACACAAGTCTCACAGAATTGAAATAATGAAGTCAAACGATGATGAAGAAATATTCTTCTATCTATCGGCACAGAAGGAATCGTCAGAGTTTCTGTAACATCCGGCCTTGCATACTTCATATTAAGCCTATAATCGTAGAGGCAAGGGTACTTCTCAACCTCCTGGACTTGTGCTCCGACGACATGACACACGATAACGCGCCAATTTTATGAAAAAATGCGTTGGCATCGACAAGCGACCTGCACTTCCAGTCGCGCGTGACGGGTTGCGACATGACTTGGGGGTGTGTTGAAGATATATGACCTCCATGTACTAACACTGCCTACTGGCTAGAAAGAGAACTGTCTAGATTTAAATAGCCATATAGTTTTGTACAGTAGGTAATCCAGTACTTTCATTCTTATAAAATATGCGTAGCAATATTTCCTGTGTTTTCGCTCTGCAAACCAACAGATTCGCTCTTCCGCGCCAAAATATAGTCGCATTTCTGTTTCGTTTTGAGACTGCTGAGACATAATTACACAGTAACTTCACTTAATTGACATAGAAATGCTAGTTATTAATGTGTTGAGCTAACTCTTCTCAGTATGAACACTTTTTCTTGTGACTAAGTATGGTGAGGGAAATCTAGCGATTTAAATCTTTGGTCATCGGGGTTTGACTTAATGTCAAATATCTGGTAAAAATGACAGATTTTTATGAAGGCCGTTATAATAATATTATAACGCTTTGATACCGTTTTGCTAGGAAATCAAAGCTTTAGCTACGTATCGCCGACCCAATGAGTTCCAAGTTCCAACCTAGAATAGCAAATACGAATGTATTTTATTAAAATAAACTGTTTTTGTATTGTGCTGGTGCCCTTCTAAACTTAAAACTGACATGCAGTTTGGTTTTATGTTTATAACCAGTGATCGGATATTCGGATGCATATTTACCTAAAATTGAGGTGGTGTCCGTGGTGTTGTTATTATGGAATGCACTTTTGTATCGAAAAAAATCGGGATCTTTCACTTTTAGAGTTCTGAGAATCGAATGTATATTTACTAACCTTCAGGTGTTTTTTTTTTTTTTTTTGGTTTGAAATCATCATAATAATATGCCTTCTCCAGCTCTGGGTGGAGCGGGAGGGCGTGTCAGACTGACTAAAACCCCCCGTGTTCCTTCTGTTGCCTGTGCAATACCAGGGGGCCACGGTATCCCTTTCGGACTTTCCCGCAACCCCGGCAGGCATCGGTTCCATCGGACTCCTTCAATTGCTGACATCTCTTTGAGGCGCGCGTGGAACACAACGCGCCGTCGACCCGGGCCTGGGGCCTTATTATGAAGTATTAATGCCATCATTATTCCACTGCGAAAAAAGGATGATGTATAGCTCCGTCTCTCACTCACACTGGAATAATGGTGGCATTATTACGTCATAATACGGCCCCTGGTCCTTAACGGACGGCGAGCTACCCATTACTCACCGTCCGCAAGCCCGCGCCTACGGTGCGTTTCCTTTTGCGGCGGCTAGAAGCGTGAGGGCGCGAATTTTGCCTCTACCTCACGCGTTCTGCCTCGTCCTTCGCGAGCACAGAAGGAGGTGACGGCCTCCCATGCCCTCTCACTCCATACCATGGCCTGGACCAGGGCCGGACGCGAGAGATCCCCGCCACCGATCGCCTCCACGAGGACACGGCAGTGCTCTGCTCAAGCCAGGCAGATCTCCACCGTATGCTCCACCATTTGCTCCACCGTGTCCTCCGGGCGATCCACGCAGTGATGACACCCGAGCGTTTCCTCCCGCCTGATACGGAACAGGAATCTCCCGAAATAGCCGTGTCCGGTGAGGACCTGCGTCAGGCGGAAGGTGAGGACGCCGTGGTGCCTCTCCAGCGACTCCTCAAAGAGGGGACTTATTGCCGCAATAGTGGCGTGCCCAGCACTAGGTTGCGACAATGGCACTCTCAACCTTCAGGTGTTGGCTAATAAGGAATGCACTTTTGTAACGATCGTAAAAACCTCGCGATTCCGGAGTTGTTAAATTTATTTATTTTTTTACTATAGAAATGCTAGCTATTATTGTAAAGTAAGTTGCTAATATGGTATTGCACCTACCGAGAAAAAATCGGGTCCCTTGAGTTTCGTATTTTTTTTTTTTATATAGTATATTTCTTCAAGTTGCTATACGTATACACTAATATGTATACGTACTTTAGAAAGCGATTTTCTCACCTTGATTATAATTGTATGTTGTTAAGAACATGGTATTTTGGAACTCATACTATTATGTTATAGTTCTTGTCTTAATAAGTAAGTTACATTCGCTATTACATGAGAAAATCGCTTTTGAATTTTACATATCAGTGGTCGTGTCTGTGCAGTTATAACACGAAATGACGTAACAACAACCTTAATTTAACCATTCTAACGTCAATCGCTACCGTGGTAGTGGTGACGTTAACGCTATCGTTTCCCCACCGCATCCCTATTTGAATGCTGATGCACCTGCGCCAAATGATAATGAAGTACCATTACAGTATTTTAAAATTGCCAGTTTGTATAAATATTGATGGAGGTAAAGAGAAGTGCATTTTTGTTTAGCCTCTTTTGTTATTGTGTTTTAAGGGATGTGCCTTTTTGTTTTAGACACGCTTGAACTACCAGAAGGGGTGAGTAGTGCAGATTGCACGAGTATTTTGATTTTAAGCCGGGTTCCGACGTGTACGTAAGCGTGTGGACGGCTATGTAAGCGTGTTTCTTAATATTATATTCTTTTGATCTTCTGCTGGGTAATTTACAGTGCTATTGAACTGTAAATGTATACATACACTGCCACACCTTACATCTACACCCTACACAAATACACACACACACACCCTATATATACACTGCACACACACAAATCCTACACTTACGCACTACACACACATTTCAACACAAGCATAAATATATTCCATTTATGTTTTTATTTTACCTTTATAGAATTTACAATACTGTTTTCCATCATTCATTGTAAAATATTTCCAAATTATTAAAATTGTTTATGGCTTTGTTGTTACGGAGAACCACTATACTCAATACCAAATATATTATTTATTTGCATTCCACAATGTTAACGTAGGTGGTAGGTACATTATAAAATATACCTAGTCTTGCCATAAATATTGTCCCGAAAAAAAAATTTTTTTTTATTACAAATAATATTTATTACTATTACAGTGTGTTAGTTTTATACATAAATATAAAACAATTTAAAATATAAAAAGCTCATTCGAAGTGGTCTCCATTGGCTGCAATACAGTCCTTTAAACGTTGAGGCCAGTTATCAATAGAAGCACGCACTCTTTCCATGTGAAAATTCTTCACTGCCAAATG
The DNA here is from genome assembly GCA_963853775.1 of Xanthia togata. NCBI lineage: Eukaryota > Metazoa > Arthropoda > Insecta > Lepidoptera > Noctuidae > Xanthia > Xanthia togata. The sequence continues at coordinate 20,009,832 of OY970795.1, read as the reverse complement.
TATGGATTGTTTTAGGGACTCCAAATTATCAGGGCGTTTAGAGCAAGCCGTACTCTCTAAAACTGACCATAAATCATAATCCAGCGGATTAAGATCGGGACTAGACGACGGCCAGTCTTCAGCTCTGATGAAGTCCGAAACGTTCACTTCCAACCAAGACTGCGTGGACCGAGCTTTATGACCCGGCGCCGAGTCTTGTTGGAAGGACCATACTTAGTTATTGAATATGGTGTTGTTAAGGGGCTTAACTACCTTCTCAAGAATGGTATCTTGATACACTTGAGCCGATGTTTTGATACCTTTTTCACAAAAATATGTCTCTGTAACTCCTTCATAGCTAACACTCCACCAAACCATCACTGAAGTTGGATAATGCCCACGTTGCACTCTGTCGACTAATTGGGAAGCTTCCTTAGAGCTTTAAGCATAAATACGGTAATTTTGTTTGTAAAAATGTTGCTCGATTGTAAAGATTTTCTCATCCGTAAACAAAAAAATTCTGTGACCTCCCTTTGCGTACCGCTTCAGTAGTTGTTTCGATTTTACCACCCTATTCTTTTTTAAATTATCAGTTAAAAAATGACCAGTGCGTCTCTTATAGGCTGCAAGTCCTAAGTCATCTTTTAAAATACGCGACATGGTTCTGGGTGCTATCTTCATCTCCCGAGATAAAATCTTATGCTTTCAGACAGGATTTCTTCGAATTCTTTCCCTTACTGCTTTGACCACCTTTTTCGTACGAATACTGCGTGGACGGCCAGATCTTTTTCTGTCACAAACAGAGGAGGTCTCATTGTACCTATTAATAGCCCGGTACACAAACATTTGACTAATGCCAAGCGTATGGAGAGTTTTAAAAATTGCATTTGTCTCCATACCAACTTTGTGCAATGCAATCACAGCGATTCGGTTCTCTTTATCACCCCACTCCAATGATATTAGAAGTAAAAAGACGTAGATGGGTTACCTACCTAACATTCTATCTTCAAAAACGGCACTATGTCACACTATTTTAAGACACGTGGAAGTAGGAGGGCATGTCGTAATTATCGGGAGCGAAAAAGAGACAAAACGAAGAAAATGTGGCTAGTTAGCCAACTTTTGACGTGCCACTTGCGGAACGTTTATAACCTATCTACCTCTTTTTACATATAATATCATTGCCCCACTCCATTTTAATATCGGAAAATATGGTACAATGTATTGGCGCCAAAATTAGAAAAAATCAATGAACAATCGTATAAAAATGACAGATTCCAAATTCAATTGTAATATCTTTCTTATTTTTAAGTGTAACAGTATTTATGGCCAGACTAAGTACATAATTTTAGATCACTGTGGTGTGGACCCTGTCGGGCACAGCAAGGTAGGATAGAGAAAGAGGGCTAATATTATATTATTATTTGAAAAAAGTAAAATATAAATGTTTTACTACTACTCACTTCCACTTTAATTTGATTTATTATTGTAGGTACGAGTATTCATTTAATTTATCATTAATATTATAATAGCATTTATGGATTAGGGATTGGTTTAGTTTATTTTTAAATATATTAAATATTTGTTCATTTTTATTGCTATGTCACAGGTATACCTAGTTTAGGAGTCAAAGTGTTTAAATATTAACCCTTCTTATGTTTTTGTCTTAAGGATATTGTTAAGGACTTTTGGTGAAATAAAGAGTTTATTTATTTATTTTATATTTGGATACACAGTAAAGTACCATCGAAGAAGTTCATATCTATACACCGTAAGGACTATTTCTGCTTGCAGAGCTCGCCCGCTATAGAACCGGGGCGGTAACAGATGTGGTCATCGTGTTCACGGCATTTTGTTTTCAAACTGCTTAGATATGAAGTTCTTCGATAGTACATTAAAAGCTTTAATCAAACGTTAGCTGGTAGAGTTTACCTGATTTTCACTGTATTTTTTGGTAGAAAAATCAGTACAAATAAAAGCTTTCAACTAAACAATTCCAGATTCAGATTCATGTGCGTACTATAAAATTATCACTTGTTTAAAAAACGGTGAAGGGAAACATCGTGAGGAAACCGGCATGCCTCAGAGATATTTCTCGACGGCATGTGAAGCCAAGTCATCAAACCACACGAAAAGAAGAAGAGAATAACTATCTTTCTTTGTCTGAGTTGTTTTTGATACTTTGATTTGATACATACGCATTTTCATCAAGAGATCTAGTCATCATCAGAAATACTTCTGCAAAAAATCGGTCTACATTAATCCGGTACTTCATTTCTTAGTTCCCTGTAATGAGTGCAGCGGTAACATCTTAGTACTTTCTTATGAATGAATCACCGAGGCGTAAATTCTATTAAACTTTTATAGCTTAAGCAGTTCAGACGGACAGACGGCAGAAAGCGACGCCTTATATTCAGTTTTATCCGTTTTATATCATTTTAAATATCACTCTGACAGCTTTTTCCCTCAAATTTGCGTGCGAACACTAAGGCAAATGGCGGCAAAAATAGTGATGGGACTCACAGTTGGCCTAAATCGATTATCGCGATCTCGACTAAAGGAATGCGACGAAGTCGTGCCTTTGATCGAAAATTGTCGATTTGGAACTTGAACAACAGTGCTATGTCTAGATTAATTAATGTACAAATACCAGCATATCAATCTACCCGAAACTGTCAAATATTTCCAATCAACTTTGAAGCTTATGCTTTAGTGATAAAGTTGAAAATCTATTAATTGACAGATTGTAGTAGGTTGATGTGCACTGGCGTCTGTACTAAGCACGAGATAGGTCGTGGAAATACGGAAACAGATCTTTAAAACTGTTCTAGTGTCTTGTTACCTTGTTAAGAGTTTTCGAATTAAAGTTTGCTTTTAACAATATTTTAGTTGTTCTTGTTTTTTGTTCACATTGAGCTACATAAGGTGCTTATGTAAAAGAAGTGAAAGCCCTACTAGGTACTAGTCAGTAAGTACGTGTTACTGGACGTTCATTAATATAAATTTCCGAGTGTTTAATAACATACATTATTTGTTAAGTGTTTTCTATCTTATGGTCCGTGTAGAACCAACCTGTTGTGAATTAAAAATTCTTCAAACAATTAACTTCGGTGACAGATGTTTGTGTATTATTAAATTTTAAACTTATTGTTCCCATATACACGTATTTATTATTAAATCCCACGCATAATAAATTGCCTAGGGCGACTGCGGTTAGGTCTTAAATATTATTTTAATTAAATGTGTTGACGGGTTTCCAATATTTTAATAATAAAATATTGGAAACCCGTCAACACATTGCGTTTAAATATTCATATCAAGTTGTAAATTGATTAAGATTGCGTATTAATTCCAACTAATATCAATTCGGTATTCAAATATTGAAAAATATTATTGAAAACAGTATGATTACTTTGCTCTTTTAAAATTATTTATTACATTACACGTTTATTTATGCAAGATTGTATAAGTCTATTTCAATAAAACTGATAATTTAAAATAAAAACAAATTGTTTGATTATTATAAGCTTAGACTATCGATTTTGGGCACGCCACTATTGCGGCGATAAGTCCCCCTCTTTGAGGAGTGGCTGGAGAGGCGCCACGGCGTCCTCACCTTCCGCCTGACGCAGGTCCTCACCGGACACGGCTGTTTCGGGAGGTACCTGTTTCGGATAAGGCGGGAGGAAACGCCCGGGTGTCATCACTGCGTGGATCGCCCGGAGGACACGGTGGAGCATACGGTGGAGGTATGCCCGGCTTGGGCAGAGCACCGCCGTGTCCTCGTGGAGGCGATCGGTGGCGGGGATCTCTCGCGTCCGGCCCTGGTCCAGGCCATGGTACGGAGCGAGAGGGCATGGGAGGCCGTCACCTCCTTCTGCGAAGCAGTAATGCTCGCGAAGGAGGAGGCGGAGCGCGTGAGGGAGAGGCAAATTTCGCGCCCTCACGCCCCTAGCCGCCGCAGGAGGAGACGCCCCGGGCGTCGGGAATCGATTGCGGATTCCCGGCCACCGTAGGCGCGGGCTTGCGGACGGTGAGCAATGGGTAGCTCGCCGTCCGGTAAGGACCAAGCCCGGGTCGACGGCGCGTTGTGTTCCACGCGCGCCTCAAAGAGTGTCAGCGAGTGAAGGGGTCCGATGAGACCATTGCCTGCCGGGGTTGCGGGAAAGTCCGAAAGGGATACCGTGGCCCCCTGGCATTGCACAGGCAAGAGAAGGAACACGGGTGGGTTTTAGTCAGTAAGAGTCTGACACGCCCTCCCGCTCCACCCAGAGCGGGAGACGTCATTTGATGATTTCCCACCCAAAAAAAAAAAAAAAAGACTATCGATTTAAACTTTGGCCCATTACTAGAAACAAATAAAAACACACAAATATAGTATTGCGGTGTGTAATGTCACCAGGGAGAGAACACAATATATTATTTATTTAAATAACGGTATTATTTTACATAAAAGGAATGTTAAGTGATACTTAGTAGCTGCTCTGTAAAATATGGGACCTAACTTGGGAATAAAATAGCTATATTTGAGCTCGGTAAATATTTCACACTCCAGACTAAATTAGTGGATTGAAAATAGGTAAATGAAAATCAAATATTGTGTTTTACTTTGTCAGAATTTTCAGTATATTCTCTGTGAAGAAAAAATACTATATTTTGTCCGCAGGAGGGCCGACGTGCCAATTTCTGTCACGAAACCACATTGTTGTGTTCCAGCTTAAGTTTCAAATTACAGGCACATGACTTTTCAACTTTGTGTCTGGATGACAGACATAATACAATGTTTAAAAAACTCTGTACGTTCCTTCAGTCTGAACATGAGAGCTTAATGCAAGTGACGTGCAATATTAAAATATTTATTTATGTTATTTATGTAAATCACTAGCTCTTTTTTGTTAGGAACCTTCTCCGGCGCGCACAAAACAACTTACCAAAGTTTCATCATAATGGGTCCCATTTTCGAGTTTTTTAGAGACTAACACATGGCAAATGATTTTTATATTTATATAGATAGGCGATAAGTTAATAGACAATGCATTCCTCAAGAGTCTAGACATGTAAACTTCAAGTATGCCTCAATACTTTAATGATTTTCAAGTGTCACAAACCAATTAAAGCAATAAATTTATTAAATCAGACAGAAAATCACGTCACATAATAAAAAGTGTAAACGAAAATACTTCAAGCATTTTATTTATATGAAACAGCTAACGGTACTCGTAATATTTCAAACAACTAGAGCCAGCACAAACGAAAATTCGGTTTACACACAATTTATTTCAAGAGTCGTTTACGACACAACAGGAAACGTTCGAAAGTGAAATTATTTTGGAGTTATTTCATTGAAATCCGTGAATTTTATTACTGGCAGGTGAAGTTTATGTTCTAAAATTAAAATGAAAAGCTACTTGTCATCATTATACACCATGGAATTAGTCTAAACTAATAACATAGAGAAAACATTTGATTTTTTGTATGTTTGTTTGTTTCGCTTTCACAATAACAATGTTAACAGCATTGTTGTGTTTTGGCAGTTAGAGGTAAGATAGCCAGTTCCTCTGTGGTTGAGGATTCCGGGTGAAGGTCAATTCCACCTTCAGTCTGATCATCACTTACCATCAGGTGAGATGCAGGTCAAGATATACCCCATTGCGGATAAAGAATAAAAATAAAACGAATAAAAAATATATGGGACTGAATGGATGAAAGTCGTTATAGATATACGCTTTGACAGTGAGTGTCACTTGTCTAAGCCCTCTGGACCTAAATTGACTCTGTTTCTGTGTTATTAGCGGACCAGACACTATCAGTAATAATTACATCAATATTACTGTTATTCCTTCCAATAATGCGTCCGTGCGTCACCAACTGAAAACCAGCGCTGGGTGTCTGACGCCCAGCAAATGCTGAGATGGTAACCCTTTCGGTATGGGCACGCTCAGCAAAATTTTACCGCAATTTTATTGTTATGTTTTTTGTTCTCTTTTTTTTTAATGTGCAACAGCAAAAAGCTGTTGTGTTGTGTCTGTGTCGAATAAATGTTTTCTATTCTTTTTGTATTCTATTCTTACGACGTAAATATATTAAAATATTAGATCACATAATTATTCCAACCACCGCACTGTCAGTACATTACTTGAATGTAATATCATTATTAATGATAGTGTCTGGTCCGCTATTCAGTGGTAGTTAGATAGGAAGCATCGAGGTAGCTTTAGGAAAATATTGCATAGGTAGTAGGCAGAAACTACAAAACGCTACCAGCTACGATCCTTACCTACTCGTTTTGCTTCGTTTACGTTCACAAATCTGGTCATACACGCACGCCGTTTGCAAGTACAACGTACCTGACCTTTCTGAAGAACATCATCGATAAGGTCACTATAATATGTCCTTCTAGGGTATCCACTCACACCTGCCTTGTGCATAAATAGCCTTTTTTAATCGCCATTACCAAACCATCTAAGCATAATATTTTCAATTTTTGCTACAACACACACACACACACACACACACACTATCGTAGAACTTCATATCTAAGCAGTTTGAAAACAAAATCCCGTGAACACGATGACCACATCTTTTACCGTCCCGTTTCTATAGCAGCCGAGCGCTGCAAGCAGAAATAATCCTTACAGTCTACAGATATGAACTATACATGTATAAGCTTAGCAACTTTTAAAAGTGATTTTCGTCTACTGTGTTGATTGTAATTTTTATGTTGTTACGATTATATTATTTTGGAATCAACTTCTGGATTGAGGTGGGCTGGTTGGAATAACCCCCCAAACGGCCGCTATGGCCCACGCACAATGGTCCACCTGACGGCCTGAGTGCGGAAACCAAACCCCATAACATAGAACATTATTTTGGAACCCACACTAATATGGAATAGGTCGTATCTCAAAGTTGAAGTCGTTATTCCATGAGAAAATCGCTTTTGAATTCGCGCTCATGTACTAAATAAAATATTTTAAAGTGTTTGTACACTCGGATACCACAAGCAATGCGCGCGTCACTTTGGGAGATAAAAATACTGTAACTTTTAATTTCAAACAAGGAACTTTGCTTTATAAAATGCCGCATAATTTTACAGAATAAAATACAAAATGAGCACATTTTGTATTTCTTTTATTTGTAAATCGCTGCATTTTAATAACTTAGTTGGAACTAGTTACGTGGAAGTGAGTTAAACTAACTTACTAACTTACAAACTTCTCCTCTGGAAAGAGCATTAAAGTTTACAATTGTATACAAATGTTGCTGCTCAACTGGACCTTTAGTTCCGAAGATATTTTTACTTTGAGTAAAACGAATGCTCAGCAGGAAAAATACACATCGAGACCGCTCAGTGCATAATTGATCAGCTTTTGTTTTATTATGATGAGGTCATCTCATTGGTTGTCATAACAAATCTAATGACCAAAAGTTTTGTCGGCAAAAGGTCTTTTCACTTACAGAGTAGAAACGTTAATTAATTAATGCCATTAATGGCGTTTCCTTATGATATTTTCCTTCATCAAAAGGGAGCTTTTCTTCGCCAGTGTATTCCAAGATTAAAGAACGTTTATGTATAATTGAAAAGCTTACGCGACGAATTGACTACATCCTCTTCCTTTAAGTAAATCTTAGTCATTTGGGCTCCCACAAACAGGCGCGACGCGACACCGGTAATTGTTCAACCATGTCCGTTTTATTAGAGTCGTGTCGCGCTTGTTAGTGAGAGTCTTAACATTTGAGTCTGGAACACCCCGTAGGGATAGTCTAAACTTGTTCTGACTATTACCAAAATATCTTTGGTTAATCTTAGCAATTTGAAAAACCTGCCTTACTTTCGCAATTCTTCGCTACAAAACACTGCATTCCCTGCCAAGTCCAGGAGAGGTCTTAAAAGTCTCAAGAAATTGTAAAGAGAACACTCACAGTCTAATTGTTCCGTATTTAAAAAGATACACAAGACTTGAACGTACTCGTCTTCAGAAAAAAAATAAAGATCGTTCTAAATTCGAAAAGTGTCAGCCAATCACTATTTATCGAACACAACCAAGTGGAGTTATGACTAAGTTCTCACCTCTAACTCCAATTAGTCTTTGCCCAATAGATCGAAGCTGGGACCTGTCGCGACTTCAAAGCTTGCCGCGTCATCGCCAACGAAGGCAAAGACGAAAACTGTTTTTTTTTCCTTTCGAAGAATATTTTGCACTTCAAGAAGTCTGCCGCAGTTTCGCTAACCGCGGTCCTTAGAGGAAGAAGGTTTTAATTAATATTACCCGCCTCTGTTTTTCTTTGAGAATAACTTAATGAGTTCTCCCTTTCAGGTTTTATGCTACCTGTTTGTTTGTTCTTCTATTTGTCCTAGCTTTGCTGTGAAAAGTGAGAATTTTTATGCTGATTTTATGTATTTTTTTATCGTGGCCAAGATTTTATTCGGAATTTGCGTAGCTTTAGAATTTGTCGAGATAATATTATTTAGGTAGTTAAGTTATAAATATCTTCATACAAGACAGTAAATGAATAAAGACACTGGTAAACGTTTTGAGACCACATTCAATAAAATTAAACAATAAAAAATTGTTACATAAAAAAATGATTAATCAACAACACGAGCCACGATAAATAATCAAAATTCACTTACTTCATAAACGGTGAGTTACACCACTAAGATTAAAACTAAACGTAATTAATCGTTAAACTTTCGTTAACAAAGATAAACGTACTTCGGTTAGGTGGGTTCGTGTTTTATGTACTTTATTGTAATGAGCGGTGCAAACTCCGAATTTAGTAACTGCAATAAATTTAAGGTACGAGTTTGGGTTGGTAAAAAACAGGTGGGACTTTGAGCACCGGCCAGTAATTAATAGATGTGACGTTTCATTTGCATGCGCTGAATAAGATCGCTACGGGATCTCACCCACACACAAGCGGATCACTGGTGGACCTCGACACCGGGCAGCAGGCAGTCAAAGGCCATCTTTGAATAGCATGCTGACCAGGCCTTTATTACGCCTGGACAGGAACGGCCTGCACCTGGTGACGGGGACCATCACGGGACACTGATCGCTAAACAAACACTTCCACACAATAGGCATAACGGACAGTCCTCTGTGCAGGGCGTGCATGGAGGCTGAGGAGACCGTTGCGCACGTGCATTTTGAATGAACGGGCGCCCGGGTACACACAGATGTTTTAAACAAACCAGGAGACCTAATTACCTTCTGCAGGGAGGTGGGCTGGTTAGAATAACCACCAAACGGTCGCTATGGCCCACGCACAATGGTCCACCTGACGGACTGAGTGCGGAAACAAAACCCCAGAACATAAGATCGGATATTATTATTACTATGGACATTATTTTTTAATTTGATTTTACGCATACAAAAAAGAAAATGACCATGTCATTGACCAGTAGCCAATGACACGGTAATTTTCTTTTTTATATTTTTTTTAGCTTTTGCACTGAATCGTCTGTACTTCGTTAATTTGACCAATGTCATGTTAACCGAATAAAATAAAATATACACATAATAACTACATAACGTAATCTAAAATCTAGCTGCAAAGATTTTACGGGTCGTTCAGAATACCGATTCTTTTTGTCTTTTATGTTCTTCTCCGAGTCTCAAAGAGAATTATGAAGGGGAGGTTACATTTTAATTTACCAGAGTCAACGCGGGCTTATCTTTCTTTGGGGGAAATTCGCAAAAGATACAGAGGTGCCGGTCCTCGTAATAATTCAAGCGGTTACCGCAGTCATTAGAGATGTTGCTGTCATAATTACTAGGTGGGGTGCATTTTAGAGATGAGAGATAAAGGAAAAAGAGGGTTTTAACAAGGGTAGGGGTGTAAAATGGGATTAGTCAAAACTCTCGTTTCAAAAAGTCAACCTCACCTGTGCAACCTACCGCTTAGCAACAAGATTTTGTTTACCGCTAAAGGGTTTATGTTTTTTTTGTTTTAAGGAAATAATTTGAGTTTGCAAACGTATGGGCTACTTAGATACATGCTCTAGCATGTGCCTATTTTATTCAAGTTAATTTTTGGATTTTGGAGAGTTGAAATAATGCAAAATATTTACTAGGCTAGTAAAAAACTAGGAACAGTTGAGCTGTGGTTCAGAATTGAAACTCACGGAGACCTTATTCAAATTCAGCAAAAACGAGCAACTAAAACTACTAGGTACTTTTTTTTAGCAGCCCTAATTCCGTCCTGTCAGGCGCACAATTTTTCACTTCGCCAATTTGTCGCAACACTACAAAATTGTCGGCGTTCCCCTACACCATATATATCTCGCAGTCTTGTTGCTGAACAAAAGTGTTCCTAACACTTTTTGCGACCGTTTGTACCAAAAACGTTTGGTCGTTAAGGTGAGGTAGTTTTTGGACAAATTGCCGGCAGGTTCATAGTAAAATATATGTGGGCCGGGGAGACTCTTACAGATGGACGGGATAGAGAATATATTTGAGTATACACTTCGTTCATTTTGTGATGATTGATATGCCATACAAAAATTTGGCTTTTTTACAACGGCAATAAAAAAAACAATCTGCCTAGCCTTTTCCCAACTATTTTGGGGTCGGCTTCCAGTCTAATCGGATTCAGCTGAATACCAGTATTTTACATGAAGCGACTGCCTATCTGACCTCCACAACCCAGTAACTGGGTAATACGATACCCCTTGGTAAGACTGGTTGTCAGATTTTCGGGCTTCTGGACCCGTAACGACTGTCAAAGATCCACGAATGACAGCCGGGACCAACGGCTTAGCGTGCTTTCCGAGGCACGGAGGAGTCTCAGTATGTAAAGACGGTCACCCATCCACAGACCAACCCCGGCAAGCAAAGCTTAACCTGATGGATCGACCCGTGCGGCAGTTATATAAGTTGTTTGAAAAAATAAATAGTAAAAAATCGGCCAAGTGTGTGTCAGACCACGCACAATTAAGGGTTTCGTATTTGGGATGCATTGTAACAAATCTACTCGCCTATTAAAAATAAAAGAGTAAGTAGAAAGTTAAATATTTATATTATTAAGTTAATCTAAAAATAAGTAATAATTTAAAAAAATAACTAACCTACCTAATATAACCTACCTACTCTCAGAAATAAAAAGGTGGGAGGTCAAACCCCAACTTGTAAGTGACCACGAATGGTTTTAAAAACACTCACAAGCGAAGAATGGATACGATTACCAGTGGGTAAACGTAGTAGTGTGCAAGTGTGTGGGGTGCAGAATAAGTTTGTTAAGTATGTAGATGTGTTGAGTAAAGAAGTCTTCAAGAGGAGGGCTGAAGAGGAAAAGTAAGTTAGTATTAGACCTATCTGAAACCTAATACATGTTATAAAAAAGAGACTAAGCCAAATAAGAGTCCAAAAAGAAATAGTACTAGTGATAGTTTGTTTTAGAATTTTGATAAGGATTAGATAGGGCTAGCTTTGATTTTACATTGGGCGCCAAACTGTAACAAATCTACTTGCCTATTAAAAATAAAAGAGTAAGTAGAAAGTTAAATATTTATATTATTAAGTTAATCTAAAAAATACAGAAATAATTTAAAAAAATAACTAACCTACCTAAAATAACCTACCTACTCTCAGAAATAAAAAGGTGGGTGGTTTTATAAGGGAGGTATGATACGGCACTCAGGTCAGGCCTCGTCAGCTTCGAAGCAACCAGATCCGCCTCCCAGTTGTTTTGGCAGGATCACAGGTAGTCCAGTACAGGTCTCTCAGGCAGTGGATGGCCCTCTTGGTAGGAACGCAGTATTGAGACTCGGAGTATGTTTTCAAGGGAAATGAATATCGTCCAATTTATAAGACTTTTATACAGGAGATGAGTCCTGGAGCGTTTCAGACCAGATTTTTTTTTTCGACAGCTTGACGTAAGTGTCATAACATTGAAAAATATGAAAATTAAAGAAAACTAATCATTTTAGAACGATTCGCGAAATAATAATGCAAAACCAATAAAGGAGTATAATACATAATATTAATGAATGCAAAATGTAAGTATATGATGTAATGTCCACCATAGCATTTATCCCAAAAATAAAACTTAGTACTGTAGTTGTTAAAAAATGTTGCAACTGCAAAATGTAAGTTTGTAATCCAAATAAAAAAATGTGTGATAAAAGTACAAATTAACGATGTTCGGACTTTTTCCTTTGCTTGTGCTGTGAGACCTTACTTCTTGCCATATTTCACGATTCTAGGTCAACGGGAAGTGCCCTACAAGGTTTTGATTTATTTGCGAGTATCAAAATATGTTGCATAAATATCTGTGTTTTTTTTATATCGGTTAGGCCTCACACTAGGAATTTCTCCTGTATCGTGGGTGCGTTTACAAACATTTAAACTCACATACACAAACAACCCGGAACAACTACTTGTAGGTCATAAAAATATTTGTTCCGTGCGGGAATCAAACCCGCAACACGCAGTGCAGCAGTCAATTGCTTTAACCACTGCGCCAACCGTGCCGTCAAACGAGCGTTGACTTAGAAGCTTGATTTTTTAGAGCTCCAAGACACCGTAGATCTACGTATTTTATATTGATTTTAACTTGATACCTTGATAGTCAGACAACGAGGTGATCGTATAAGGGTACCGTTTTTCATTTTGATGTACGGAACCCTAAAAATAAATTTTCGACTTACGTTATGCCCTAAATGAACAGCAGTAACACAACTTCTTCCAAAGAATCAATAATCTTAAAACCAAATTTCGATTTAGGTTAAAACCCAGGGGCGGCGGCGGTCTCGACATATATAGCGATCGCTATACGTCCGAGTTTGGTCGCAAAATCCTAATAGCGTCCGTAGACGGGCGCGATGTGCTTGACTAGCACGAAAAAACCCCGTACTTGTGAAACACATCGCGCGAGTCTAGGGACGCCATTACGACTTTGCGACCGAAAACGGTCGTATAGCGATTGCTATGTATGTCGAGACTGCCGGGCCAGGAGGCTTATCACATGCTATGGCATTAACTTATCAATCAATCATAAAATAAACAGAGTATAATAGAATTTGTTTTTTACAATTGAAGGTCTACATTATAACTTTTGGTTTCAATAGTTTCATAACTATTAAGTGCAGGATCATGATATGTCGTGTATCTATACATTTTATAAATTACAGTCCCGCCATCGAGACAATGCCTTCCGTTAGACAATTTCTAGTAGTAATAAGGATCAAATTCGCGGTTAGTATGAAACTAACAGGTGTCAAGAACGGATTCTTTGGACAGTGAGACTGTAAGTCGCTTTTAGTGTCTGTCTGTGTGACTGCGTTGTTCTTCTAAACAATGCAACTGATTTTGATGTAGTTGTCACCATCATTTGCTAAATGTATTCTGGAAGGTTTATGTGTATAAACAAACAAACAAACAGCATACAATCAACAAACAAACAACAAACTTAAATATAATAAAGAAATCTTGATGTTTTGTCAAGTCGTAAAAATCGTGCGAAGCAGGGGCACGTCGCTAGTAATATTATACTTAACTGAAACATGGTGCTTACGTACTATGTCGCTTTAAACACAACCAATTGCGGGTCTAGCAACCGTTACCTAGCGACAATTGTTTTAGCTTAGCGATAGTAACGCTAGCGTACGGAGAAATTATGATTGGTCATTTCAAAATCGGAAAAACTCGGCCTCACGATTTTATCCGAACGCGTAGCGTCCAAGATGACGTTCATGAAACTGTTGTAAGATAAAACAGATTAGAATCGTGTAAGAAAAAAAAAATGTACACACACACCAGACTCCAGCAAACAGGCGCGACGCGACACCGATAGAACATTTTCCGATAAGTTTTCATAGAAATAGTTCCACGTCCTCTCTGCGGGAGCCTTAAGGGAAAGGGTCCCTGAATATCGCGTTGTGTAATAAAGCTTTTAGCCATGAGCCATACCCTTGAATACATTGTAAGAACAGTAAATAACAGTGACTTTTATCAAACAACAAAAACTACTTGTCTTGATGTCTATTTGTCTGCTGAAGTATCCTTGACCGACTTTACGGATCACGCTCATAAACAAAACATTGAACAAAAGATTTGAGAGCCAAAGTTTTGTTACGACGGAAACCTTATTCTAACTCATACATATGATAGTTTGTATGTCTGTGAAGTAAGTTCGATTGTACGTTCTACAATGTACTACCTATAATTTGTTTTTCACTTCTCATGCTCTGAAAGTGCTTATTTGTGCAGGATATAGGCTGCACAAAATCGAATTTTGTGCACTAGTGCATTAACGTATCTACTCATAAATGTATCTATATTAAGGCAAAGAAAATAAGCCATACAGCCAAACACAATAAGAAGTTCATAGATAGAATTTGTTATTTTATAATATTTACTTTAATTTATTTGCCATATGTGTTTTTTAAGCCATAAATACGGTTAATATGCCGGGAAAAATAATTTATTTCAGTATTAAAAACTGTACTAATTTTACTTTGAATTTTAATTAAAGAAGTGTTATGTTATACTACTGTTTTATTTCCTCGCAATCGAAGTGAATAGCAGAGTTTATAACGTCCACAAAACCATTTTATCCTCGACATTACTATCAGCCCTAGCCTTCGTCTCGGGCTGCTAAAAGTCTCGGATAAAAATGGTTCCTTTTGTGCACTTGTTGTAAAATCTACTATTTTTGAAAAGAAATACATATTTTCAGTATAGTTTTCACACTTTTCAGAAAACAAATGAATGAAGAGTCGTTGTGGCTGTCGTCAAGAGAACTTTTCACTTAATTATTTATTACGCTTACAGGAGTCCTTAGAAAAATAATATTGTTCACGGACAGTCGTAAGCTAAAACTAGTAAGTCATCATAACCTAACGGTCACCTGAAACTTATTATTTTATAGCGCGCTCAAACATATTGTTACGATGAAAGTATCAAATACATAATAATGTTGTCGAGCAGTATAAACCGCTAATCGGCACTTAGTCCTCCATTTGTTAGATTGACCCTCTGTGTCAGAATGTTTATTGTTGTTTTATCTCTATTTGGACTATAGTTAATCTGTAGGGATTTGTGTTTGTTTGTTGAGACGAAAACATACAATTTACAACCATATCATACCTACATTAAGTACGATAGTCTTCTCTAGGATTACTTTAAACAAAAAAACCCCTGCTTTGTGATTTTGAAGGAAAATGTTAGTCTATTTCTTAATAATATATGTTTGAAAAATTCGTCTGATCAGCAATGAATGTTGTTGAACTGTCAAAATGATAGGCATTGCCATTGTAAGTATGTTACGCAGTTCCCCGTTTGTCAATAATATGCACTGCTAAACTTCTGACTGGTCCTCTAGGCTAAGCATTGCCGTACAATGTGGTAATGCCGCCAGTCTCTTGGGTACATTACCAGTCGACAGCGATGCGGAGGAATTTTTTGCTGCCATCTTAGTTTTAGTTTAAATATCATATTTATTTAAATTTTAATCATGTATATATTTTGTGATCGTTTCTTTATCACTTATGAACAATATTTACGAAATATAAACTGAAATGACTGGCTAATGTTTATTTATTTATGTATACGGATCACCAACAATTGTATACACTGTTACCTATAAGCCAATGAAACAGAAGCAACAAATCAGAATAAAGTGTAACAATCACTTAGAGGTAAACTCTGCATGCACAGAAAACGAAGTCGTAACAACAACAAAAAAAATAGATATACAGGGTGATTGGAAGATGTGTGCAAAACTTTAAGGCAAAGATAGTACAGACAATTTAGAACCATTTAAGCCATGGTTATCTTAGACGAAGTCTTAATATTTTTTTTAAGGTTATAAGGTTTACAAAAAGTATTTATGAATTTTAATTTATTTTTGTGAACTTAAAATGTCTGTAAACAAAATTTCTAACGACAAAGAAGCCTAAAACTTGTTTTGCTCGATTGCTTACTCATTAATTTTATTAAATAAAATAAAAATTAATTCATTTACCATTTAATTTGGCCAATAACAAGCAGTTTAGTTAAAATGTTGGGAATATTCGAAAAAAAAAAAACATAAAAATTAGGTTAAAAAAAATGGTAAGATTTCGTCTAAGACAACCATGGCTTAAATGGTTCTAAATTGTCTGTACTATCTTCGCCTTAAAGCTTTGCACCCAGCTTCCAATCACACTATAACTATACAGGATAGTTGCACAGAATAAAACATAGTTAAATAATTAAACTAAATTAAAATGAAATAAAACAGACAAATTAAAACAAAATCAAATCAAAACCAATACAAACTAACGTAAACAAAACAAGGTAATACAAAAAAAAAAGTAATAAGTAGTAGTAGTAGAAGTAGTAGTAATTTACCCACCAAGTGAGATAACGCAGGGCTAAGAAACAATGTTCGGGGAGATACATAGAAGAGCTGGCTTTCAATTTGCCTAAACTGTCAAAATGGAGCTCGATTTTGTACCACGGCATGAACTAACTTGTATAGCTTATAAATGCATGCGCAAACATAGTCGGGGACTAAAAGCATCCTTTTATACGACGTAATAGTCACGAGAAAATAAAAATTGTAGGCGAAAAATATGTTTTATACGTCATCTGTTTCCTTTATACGACTAAAGAGATCAATTTCGTAACTATTGTCGGTATTATTACAGTAGTTTGTCGTGGGAATGTCGTCAAAGGCTAGCTTAATCTCGTAAACTACTTTTAGGACATTCTTATGTAATAGTTTTAGGTGCTATAAATGTAGACTTCAGTGGACAATATTTCTGTATAGTTTTCTTAGTTTTATTAATGTTTTTCTTTGTGGTATTGAGTAATATTGAGCAATCGTTACCTTTAAGACATAAAGGGATAAGCAGGTAGTTCGGCCTCGTTGGTCTAGTGGTCGCAAATGTTACTGTTGAGCATGAGATCCTGGGTTCGATTCCCAGGTCGAGCAAATTGATTTTGGGTTTTTCTATTAGGAATATCTCAGTAGCAGCCTGGAGTCTGGATTTGTGTTCGGTTGATGGCAATAGGCTCGCCCCCTATTTTATGGGACTTAAACATAACTGGCGAAATGTGGGTGTAGAAGGCAGAAGTGTACCCATAATAGGATGGGTACACTTCTTCTTCACTTATTTTTGGCGTCGCCCGTGTTTTTGTCGATAAATATCAAACGTTTTATCCCATCGCAATGTACCCGTTGCCGGAATAAAACAAACAACTAAACAAACAAACTTTCACATTTATAACATAAGTACAATTCTCGAGTATCCTAGAAACGTCTGAATGGGGAAACTGATGCCCGTTTTTACTAACACTAGGTAACATCTAAATGATTGCCTAAATAAAAGCTCGCTATTAGATTTTCAACGCTCAGCTCAGCGGCGAAAGTTGAGAATCCAACGGCGTTCTTTTATTCAACTAGGGGTCACCAAATGTTAGTGAAACGGGCATAAGAAAAATATTTTTATTCAGACACTCACAATTGTCGGCTTTCATAAAAAAATATGCTTTATCAAGAATAAGGAAGCTGAAGAAGATGTAGGTAGGATATTCCCTATAAAACCTTTTTTGAATTTCTATAAACTATTATACACACCACAAAAGGCATATGTACCAGTTGAAATAAGAATCCCTCAAGTCAATATACATGCACTTTACACAAGTGTCCTTATCTGCTCCGATGGCAGCTCGTTCACTTTCGAGCTCGATTATCATGTGTTGAGCGCATAGGTATTACCTTTGTTTCCGACTCACTGAAGTCCTTGGCTTTGTGTACATAAGTGGAATCTACGATTCAGCTTTCATTGATTGAGGTTCCCTTTTGTTATGTGTCGGATTTGTTTGTGGAAATCAAGTATTTAGTCTGATTTTCGATTGTATTGGTGCGTGTTTAGTCTATTAAAGAGCATTTAGCAAGTACATAAAAAAAGGTTAAAAGTATATTGAACATTTATAGGATCCTACAAGATAGTAGAAATGAAAAAAAAAAAAAACCGGCTAAGTGCGAGTCGGACTCGCACTCGGAGGGTGACGAAAAAAACACGTTTCTAGTATGTTTTTAATTTTTAACATAATTTTATTTTTATTATTTGTTGTTACTGCCTCGTTGGTCTAGTGATCGCAAGCGCTACTGCTGAACATGAGGTTCTGGGTTCGATTCCCGGGTCGGGAAAAGTGTTATTGGGTTTTTCTATCTGGAATCTCTCAGTAGCAGCTCGAAGTCTGGATTTGTGCCCGGTTGATGGCAATAGGCTCGCCCCCTATTACATGGGACTTAAACATAACTGGTGAAATGTGGGTGTACCTACTACAGGTACACCTCTGCCCAACCCTCCTGGGAAACAAGGCGTGATGTTATGTTTGTTGTTATAGCGGCAATAGAAATACAACAATTTGTGAACAACTGTCTACGTATTACGGTTCATGAGATACAGCCCGCTGATAGACGGACGGACAGCGGAGGCTTCGTTATAGGGTTCCGTTTGGCACTCATCTGGTACGGAACCCAAAAATTTTTACGAGCCATTCATGAAAACATGACAGATGAAATGAAAATGATGGCAGCGGGGTATGACTTTACGAAGTCAATAAACGCTCTGTAAGAAAACACACCAGCTTATTATCATAATTGTTTTCTTAATTGCAGACGCTTTGTTGCGGCTACCGCTCTCCTAGGAAATCGTAGCTTCGGCCAATTTGTCTTCGTAATAAAACAAAAAAAATACCACTATGACATAATAATAAACATAAAGCGTACAAAATAACACAACACAAAATACCACACAAATAAAAGAACAAACATCAACAACAAATGTGTTCTCCTACAACAATATTACTCATATAAATTACCCTGCCACGTAAAATTACCTGAACAACAAAAATTACCTATTTCCGACTTAGTATTCAATAGCCTTGCTCATACCAATGAAGAATGGGTGCAGAGAAACAAATAAAAGAAACGTTTTCAGTGATTTAGGACCTCTATCAGGGAACTAGATCGTGGGTCAGTCAGACCTCGAGATAAATAATACGTTGTATTTTTATTTCAAGAAAATGTGAGGGTAAATATGATTTCTGGTTGTGGTCGTCTTCGTTCGTTATTTGATTGTGGGAAAGAATAGCTTGACTTTTGAGGTTCATCGTTTTTAGGTACTTAAATGGTTATGGCCCTGGTAAGGGATTGTATGATCAATCACCTCCCATCACAGTTAATTTTACTCCTTTAAATATCTCCTCTCTTTATCGTATCGGTGCCGTATATCGGTGAGCAATGGGTAGGTCGCCGTCCGATAAGGACCAGGCGTGAGTCGTCGGCGCGTTGTATTCCACGCGCGCCTCAAAGAGATGTCAGCACAACTGACGGGGTCCGCTAGGGCAGATGCCCGCCGTGAAAGTCCGAAAGGGATACCGTGGCCCCTGGCAACACACAGGCAACTGCAATGAAATGAAATTGTTTATTCTGTAAATAGGATATTGGAATCACATTTACACGTCATCTTTTAAAAATTAAAAAATAAAATTAGCTAGATGAGTTCGGCGTTTCCTATCTGACTACTCTGAGAAGAAAGGCGAAACAAACTCAGAGGTCACAGTCTCTTTTGAAGTCCAGACATAATCTTGGTCAGGCCATATGAGGACCATGTAGATTAGTCTGAAATGGTCTATTGAGAAAAGAACCACACTGATTTGAGTGGACCTGTCCTGTCAACTGAAAGAACATGCCCACTCCGCCCAGAGCGGGAGAAGTTATTTGATATCCTCCCAAACAAAAAAAACAAAAAACTACCTTAACACGTATTAAAACGTGGTTTCGTGAAAATAACATAAATGATTGAAATTATAAATCCAACATCAACAAGCGAAAATTATTATTAAACTTCAGTACTTTTCTGTGACAAGCAAACTCTTAGGACCCACATTATAACAAAACAAATCTAGTACGAATGTATTATATTCCATTTTAGTCCGAAACGGGCCCACGTACGATACGCCAGGTGGCTCAGAAATGTATAAAAATAAAACTCTCCCATAACTAAGGAGCGTATTATAAAGTAATTTAGAAAGGTAAAATATGATGATGGTTCTGGAAAAGTGTGTCTCCTGGTCTATTCATTCAGGGGAAAAAATCTGATTAGTTTCTTTTTAGAAATTGTGTGTCTCGTTTTATGCACTTCACATTCAATTATAAGAAAATAATAATAAATTAAAATACTTTTCATGGCAGTATTCCAGTGCTCCCATGACTATCCGTCTGGACAGTCCACTAGCAAGCCCCCATAAAGCCAGAAGGGGACATTTACGCAGATAGATGGGCCGATTCAAACGAATGAATGAGTGAAAGACACAATACAATGCTTTCAGATTTTCAACGAACGACCAAATTCGGGTCGAATATGGAAAATTCTTTGTTAAAATTCAACTTTTATGGAAATGGTTCCTTTTTGTAGTTAAAGAGCGTATCGTTTTGCCAAACGACGTGGTTTCGACGCAGAACGGAACTTTCCGAAACGTGTTTTCGATGGCACGGTGCTTTAACGTAGACAAGTGCTACGAACGCTACGCTCGTAGCACTTGCGTAGCGGCCTACGAATACTTCATATTTTTTGTTCATTTTACTCTTTTGTGAGTCGAAATAATAAATGTTGAAAAATAAAACTACAAAATAGTTATTTATGCAACTGTTGTATAATAAGGGGTATTAAAACACGAATGTGGGTTTATAGTATCACACATGTGTGTTTTAATACCTAATTATGTACAGTTGCATACAAGACTTTATCTACATACACCCATGTTATGAATTCTCTATAAAAGTTAATTTTGAATATTTTGAGATATCCATGTTGTGATTAATACTCAGCGTACTTTTGAGCATTGAATAGAAAGTCCATAGGGATGAAGATTTGAATTTTTCAGATAATTCTTGAAAATACACTAATAGCACATCAATTCAGAAAATGATGAACTACTCTTAGATATTTTCCAATTCATGAAATCTTGGTATGCCTTTTCATATTGTTTTCTCCACTTTTCTGGTAATAATTGGTTAGAAATGTCCTTTGCTGCATTAGAAATATCTGGTGGTGTGTTGTCAAAACTTTTATCCCTCATTTTTGTAAATAACAAAGTACCTACTTTAAAAAAAATTGCAATATTAATATAGAACACACATGGCGGGATACGACGTTAATTCGAATAACCAATAAGTTTTTTTTTAATTATGGCGCTATGGTAGTGAAACGCGCGGGAATGGCAATGTTCTTTTTTTGAAAAGTAGATGCATAATGAAATTCAGTACAACATTATAACTCCCGTTTGGATGCTATTATGGTTACTATGACACTGGGTGTTTTAATGTTGGCAATAAGCTAACTGTTTCAGAAACTTTTATAGAGGATTTATAGCATGGGCGTAGATAAACATTGTTATGAGGGATTAACACGAAATTATGTTTAATTGAGATGCATAAAGTTACAGATTTTTTTCAGGTTCTAGAAAAAATCTGATATTAAGTACAAGTTTCTGCCCCTGAATCCTTAGCCATTGCTATTCAAACAATGTCCATAGACTTCTCATTAAAAATGTCTATCACGTACAGAGCCTATTTGCTTCTGTCTGATGAATCTGATTGGCTGATAGCTTTCAATTAGTCTGTGTGAAGACGTTTAATTAATTCTGATAATTAGACATACGCAGTCTAGATAGAGCATGGCGCTAGCCTGTTAATTACAAGTTACTTGTAATTTAAATTAAAGGACATACATAAACTCACGCCTTCTTGCCATGGGGGTAGGCAGAAACTACAGAACGGCACCTTCTACAATTCTTAAATATAAAAAAAAAAAAAGTTTAGTACTCTATAACCTTCGTTGACTGATAATAATTGAATTGGCCCCAGAAGTGGCAATTATTAAATATACCCACTATGCTCACTGGCTGATATTTCGCCATAGCATATTCTGAAATATCTCGTAGATAAGATAAAATGATAGGCTAGGAAATCGTCAACCGCCGTCGAATACATCATAAATTTTTAACATCAAAATAGATAGCGACCAAAAAATGTCAATACAATAAAAAAGTAGGTACTTGGTTGATTAAATACAGGTAATGTGTCTGTCGCAGACATCTGGTTGAATCTGCTATTTGATGGAATGACTAGCGCGTTCATTGAATGACAACATTTAATTGAATGACTAAAGGACAACTCGTCAAGTCGTTGAGCACAACGTTTAATCAGATGGCTGAATGTCGTGTAGACATTTAGTTAAACTGGGTGAAATTGGTTAGGTTAGGTTAGAACTGTGACCAACCGCGCGCAAGCCGAGCGAGCGGAGCGAACGGTGCCGCGGCAGCGGCTGGCGAGCGCTATTTCCAAGTTGCTCGCAGAGGTTTTTTCACCTCTTGAATCACTTGGCTGAGTCTTGGTCAGACATCTTCAAAGGGCTGACTTTCAATACGCCAAGTTGTTAAACGTCGAATGATTTTATTAAAATTAACTATCGGCCTAGGCATTCATTTGGATGCCGGCGTTTAATGAACGGCATAGGCGTCCAATTAGCTAGCTAATTTAACCAGATGGCTGCGACATGTTTACTCCAAAATATTCACAATAGCAAAAATAATGAATATAGCAAAACAGGAACAGTCAAAGTATTATATTAAAACGATAACTCTATTTCTTTTTTGGTTAAAGAATATAAAATCCAGCTGCTTCAGAGATAAATGGAAACGAAAATAGAAACAAACACATAATATAAGTTCGTAACTTTACGACATCTTAATTTCTATCTTAAAACCAAACAGGAAAGGTTCAAAATAGAAGTTCATCTATATTAAAATTGTATCAATATACACGTATTTGGAATACTGCCACGTATATCAGTGACTGCACATGACGTCGCTTACCTCACGGCACCTTCAGCGTAGTGGATCAGTAGGTCAACTTTATAAAAATCAAACAAGGGATAAAATACAGTGTTGTAAAAATGCCGTGTTTTAAACGAAAAATGTTTTAGACTAGATTTATAAACTTTAAATCTAGGTGAAGCGATGTGAAAAAAATTCAGTGTTTCTGAAAATTGTCGTAGAGCTTAATAAAATAATTAAACAAAAGCAGAACACAGATTTTTTGTGTATGCCACATAGGGTCTGCAGTTTACGGAAAATGACGTCACTGAAACGTTAATTATGAAAGTAAGTAGGTGTGTTACGAGTATCCTAGAGAGTGTTTTTTGACAGCGTAAAGTTAAAGTCCAATGCCATTAATTTCATGACAACCGTCACTGCGGCCGTTCTGTGGCGGTCACTGATTTTCTAGGAAACCGTAACTCACACTCTGACATGATTGATCAAAAATTTAGTAAAGAAGAGATGCTTATCAGTAATCAATCTAAATATGTCATTAGAGGCATTAGGTTAGTAACTACACACATTTTTTTTGGGTGGGAAATCATCAAATGACGTCTCCCGCTCTGGGTGGAGCGGGAGGGCGTGTCAGACTTTTACTGACTAAAACCCACCCGTGTTCCTTCTCTTCCCTGTGCAATGCCAGGGGGCCACGGTATCCCTTTCGGACTTTCCCGCAACCCCGGCAGGCAATGGTCTCATCGGACCCCTTCACTCGCTGACACTCTTTGAGGCGCGCGTGGAACACAACGCGCCGTCGACCCGGGCCTGGTCCTTACCGGACGGCGAGCTACCCATTGCTCACCGTCCGCAAGCCCGCGCCTACGGTGGCCGGGAATCCGCGATCGATTCCCGACGCCCGGGGCGTCTCCTCCTGCGGCGGCTAGGGGCGTGAGGGCGCGAAATTTGCCTCTGCCTTACGCGCTCCGCCTCCTCCTTCGCGAGCATTACTGCTTCGCAGAAGGAGGTGACGGCCTCCCATGCCCTCTCGCTCCGTACCATGGCCTGGACCAGGGCCGGACGCGAGAGATCCCCGCCACCGATCGCCTCCACGAGGACACGGCGGTGCTCTGCCCAAGCCGGGCATACCTCCACCGTATGCTCCACCGTGTCCTCCGGGCGATCCACGCAGTGATGACACCCGGGCGTTTCCTCCCGCCTTATCCGAAACAGGTACCTCCCGAAACAGCCGTGTCCGGTGAGGACCTGCGTCAGGCGGAAGGTGAGGACGCCGTGGCGCCTCTCCAGCCACTCCTCAAAGAGGGGACTTATCGCCGCAATAGTGGCGTGCCCAGCACTGGGTTGCAACAATCGCACTCTCCATGCCGCCATGAGATCCCGTTGGAGCTCTGTCCGCTGTGCCGCGATTTCTCGCGGCATCGGAGTCAAGCCCCGGCGTTTCGCCTCCTCGCGCCACTCCCAAATATGCGCGAGGACTTTTGCCTCCAGATCCCATGGCGGCAATCCGGCAAGGAGGCTCGTCGCCTCACCGGAGACCGTGCGGTATCCCCGGACCAGCCGGGTGGCCATGACCCTCTGGGACGCGTTCAACCTGCGGGCAGGCCGCCGCCTCAACGAACGCGCCCACACCGGTGCCCCGTACAGGGCCATGGACCGCACGATCCCCGCGTATAGCCTCCGGCAGGAGGCGTTTGGACCCCCTAGATTGGGCAGGAGCCGCTTCAAGGCAGCCCCGACCAAACCCAAATGCTCCACGAAGTTCCACCGACTGTCGAGGACGAGTCCCAGGTACTTCATCGTCGACTCGACGCCGATGTGAACCCCTCCTACCGTTATTTGGGAACCCGACGGTGGCGCGTTCCGAGGACCATGAAAACACATGGCCTCGGACTTGTGCAAGGCCACCTCGAGTCCCAACTGCCGGATTCTGGCCACGATTGTCGCAACCCCGTGTGTCGCTAGTTCGGCCGCCGCCTGGTGCGACCTCCCCTGCGCCAGGACCAACGTGTCGTCAGCGTAACAAACGACGCTGACGCCATTGGGGAGGTCTGCGCGCAGCACCCAGTCGTATCCGATGTCCCACAGATGCGGCCCCAGGACCGATCCCTGTGGGACACCGCACGACATCTCTCGCTGGTTCCACTCTCCCTGGTGACCGGGGTAGATGATGGCCCTGTCCGCCAAATAGGCCTCGACCACACGACAGAGGTAGGTCGGCATCCGGTGATACCGGAGTGCCTCCCTGATGCAACTCCAGGGCAGGGTATTGAAGGCGTTGGCGATGTCTAGAGACACCGCCAAGACGACCCCACCCCGAGCCACCGCATCCCCCGTCGTGAGGGCTCGCACGCGCATGATGGCGCCCACCGTGGAGCGCCCCCTGTGGAAACCAAACTGGCTCTCCGCCAAATCCGGCCCCACCCGCACCAGCCGCCCGACAAGGCGGTCTGCAATGACTCTTTCAAAGAGCTTGCCCACCTCGTCGAGCAGCACGATGGGCCGGTAAGCGGACGGAGAGTCCGCAGGGCGCCCCGGCTTCTTGATTAGGACCAGTTTCCCCGTCTTCCAACGAAGTGGAAACTGGCCCCTCTCCATACATGCGCTTAAGAGCCCCCTTAGTCGAGGCCCGAGAGCCTCTGAGGCCAGGACCCAGGCTTTCCCAGGTAAGCCGTCGGGTCCTGGGGCGGTATTTCTGGCATTCAGCCTACGTACCGCCACCCTCATCTCTACCTCGGTCACCTCCAGTAACTACACACCTAAGATTTTGTTTGTAAAACTCACATAACTTATAAATCTGCACATTTAACAAACTGAAATATATTCATTGAATTCACAAAAAAGAAACACGAATAATAAGAATAATACTGATAAGCATTGTTAGGAATTTCCTCTTTCTCTGGAGCCCTGACCACCGGTAGCTTGAACCCTGTTCCCGATGCCCGTGGGCTGATACTTTTTATATTTTAAAATGTTTTATATGTTTTTATTCTAATATTTAAAAACATATTTTTTAAGTAAATAACGAAATAAAGGAAACAGAAAGCAAAATGTTTATTCTGCACAAAAAAAACTAATAATTACGAAATAATGCTAATAATAACAATAGTACTAGGAAGCTAAAGCACTAGGAACTAGGAAGCTAAAGCACTAGGATGTGGTGAAGGGTGGGCGTTTTTGGGACTGTCTTACGTAATTTTGACGTTCGAAAAGTGCTGATTTCTCAGCCTAGTTTGAATAAATGACTTTTGAATATTAATAAAAATCACTGCAAGAGTGAAGTTCATCAAGTTCTTCTAACTTAACAAACAGCTGTGGTGCTGGCGAGTTTGTTGCGCCACTTTTTCTTCTCAGATAAAGCACTAGGAAGTGGTGAAAGGCGGGAGTTTTGTATGACTATTTAATGTAATTTTGACGTTCAATAAAAGTTATAAAAACTAAAATCCAACTACGACAAAAAACCAACTAAAAAGGTATAAACAAGACATCACAGACAGACAAATGAATAATCTGGAGTCACACGTCGTGTTGGGCCCCATATACGAGTATTTAATAACGTGTGACTCCGGTGTGACGTTGCAAAATTACATCTACCGTGAGAACCTTGCAGATCAAGAGTTTCACAATACTGTAGTGATGGCGCTGTTATTGGGTTGTGATTTAAAAAAAATGTTAAATAAGTATTCGAAATTAATTTACAGACAGATTTAATCTCCCACATTTTATAGTTATACTATGGTGCCGATTCTCTTGTACACCGAACTAAACTATCACTAAAATTCCTTACTTTTGGCTATGAGAAACTTAAAGCTATTATGTGGTAAAATTCTCTAAATTTAAAAATTATTTTGACACAACTAAATCAAATTTGACAATTGCGACTCCACGTGGTACATACTTGTTTGCACGTGCCCGTGAATTTTTTTAGAGCTGGAGGTGCGCAGTGTGGGCAGCCTCGACGTGTTATATATGGAATTTTTCACTTTTTAACGGAAAAAAAAATACCTCCGTGTTGAGTATTAGGGGTAAAAGGGTTTCATATAGGGGGTCGAAATTTTCATTATTTTTGCGATAGGACACACCATTTTCGAGATATAAGCAAAAGAAAAGAAAAAAATCCAGTACAGTACTATTTTTGCACCCGAAGTCGAGATGTTCGTGTGAATTTTAGTTTATGTCAACTAATAATATTCCACACCATTTTCAGTGGCGATTAAAAATGGTCAGAATTAGTTAGACAATTAAAATTTTAGGTGAAACACGTCAATTTCAGAATAGCAAAATTGTCATTTTCACTAAATTAAAATCTCAGTACAATCTTAATGCTGTCAAACTAAAATATAATTAAGTTGTGCCACTTTAGTCTATTTCAGAATAGGGAATCATAGTTTGACAGGAGTAAACTAAATTTTGGTGATTTTTAGTCTAGTTTAGACGCATTTGTGACAAGAGAATTGGCACCAATGTTTTATAAATTGAAATGTAAAATTTTCGTAGAATTTCAGAAGTGGACTGTCACTTGAGAATTATATTTAGTCTGTGGTTAGATCTTTCTCGAAGGTCGATGAAAGGATTCAGTCTTTGGTCCTGTGTGTGTGAGGAAAAGGGCAGGTTCTCCCCGATCCTGCTGACACGACGCTATGATGGAGATTTAACAGCTATACTATTTGAGAGACACCAGTTCTGTGATCATCAGACTGTGTCCGAACAACCTGATGGGTTTTGATATAAGTAAGTAATGTTGTGTTTCAGCTGAAGCTGAACCTGTCTGGCTGTTTATGCTAGCCTTAACTAATACGAACATGTAAAGACGCGAGGCCCTGGTGTCATTTCGTGGTATGGCGCAATAGCAGTTAGTCCCGACAAGTAGCGGGCAGTGTCTATCCCGGAGTGGGCAGATTGTAGGTTAGACCCGTCAAGCGTGCGGGCAATGTGCTGTTTGACCCAGACTTTGGTGGTTTAGAGGTCTGACCCGATGAGTGCAGGCAGTGTGGCCATCCCTTTGTATTGGAAGGCCTTACGTATTCCGAATTCTCGTGCAAGGAGGTGTCGCCGCGCCAGGTAAAGATAGCGTCACCGTTCTCTTACGGACTTTTCCTGCAGGTCACGTTTGTTCGTGAGAACCCAGGGTTTTCCCTGTGTTCCATGCCAAGGGACTTGATTCTGCCAACTGAGACAACTGAGTGATAACTTAGTTAAGTGTAGTATATCCTTTGAGAGAGTGATAACCATGTGACCATAGTTCTACTGAACATATTGATAAGGTATTTTGTGTTGAGAACTAGGTAATAAGACCAGTTGTTATAGATTTAATGTGTTTGGTTCTCTGGGTGCTTTGCCCAAACGTTATATTTTATTAGCACAACCATAATAGGTCAGTTCTTATTCGTAGATTGAGCTAGAACTTATTAAGCGTTCATCTCACGAACCCTCACAAGCGACTCTGAGCTTTATGTATTTGGTCTCATACTGGTATTTCCCCTAACACAACTTGTTACGGAGACGGTGTGTGTTAGAGAAAATACCGTTGTTTAGTGGCTCTCCACATTTTATGAATGTGTACCATTAATATTTGTTTAATTACAATGTAATGTGTAATGAGGTATTTGTTTAATTGGTTCTTTCCCTAACAAGATGTACCCTATAAATTTACTTAAGCACTTTAGGAAGTAGTATAGCATGATAAACATTTAACATCTTGTGTTTCCAATAATATTACGTAAACTGCAAAGAAGCGAGTTACACCGCATTTTTTTTAATTTTTATTATAATTAGTTTGGGGTTATAATAAATATATTTATTTTTTAAATCATTTTAATGAAGCCCTTTAATTTGATGGCACGATTTTTAAATTTTTTATTTGCGACTTTAAATGTCCTCTAGAGGGCGCCATATTCAATTCAATATAGCGATACCTTATTTGTTTATGATGAGGAGTTTAGAAGTTATGAGGGAACAGATGAACATACATACCCACATACATAAATACCGTACAAAATCATAACCTCCGTAGTAGTCGGAAAAAAGGTCAAAGTCAGGTCTCAGCCTTGAATAATTGACTTTTGATTTTGATTTGATTCTTATCTTTCAATTTCTGCTGTTCTTCTGTCATTTCCCTGCCCTACACCCCTATTCGAGCACCCATTAACCAGTGTCAGACCATGGGCGAGGCATTCAATATTAACGGCCTTAAATCCTCCCAATTATCCATGACACGACACCAGTCAGGCCATTTGACCTCCGAATTAATGCTTGGACGTCATTGGACCTCCCAATGGGTCACAGACTGTGGATCAGTGATCCATTGGAGAGTAGATCGACAATATAGTCTGGGGTCATTTGGGTACTGATTTAGATGTTTATTGGCGAATTAGTGGTATATGGTTTCCGGTCTATTTTGCAGGGGTGATATGTTAAGGGGTAACACGTTGGTTTGACGGTATCCTTCTTGTGGTTAGTTTACTCCGTTTGTCATTTTTCTATATTCATGAGATAATTCATATGGAATTACCTATTTGATTAAAAACGCTACTTTTTTGGGTTCCGTACCCAAAGGGTGAAACGGGACCAGATTATTAAGACTCCGCTGTCTGTCTGTATGTCCGTCTGTCACCAAGCTGTATCTCATGAACCGTGATAGTTAGACAGTTGAAATTTTCACAGATGATGTGTTTCTGTTGCCGCTTTAACAAACAGATACCTACTAAAAACAGAATACAATAAATATTTAAGGGAGCCCCCTTAAATATTTATTGTATTCTGTTTTCAATACAACAGACATGATTTTTTTGCCGTTTTTATAGATAATGGTACAGAACACTTCGTGCGCGATTCCGACTCGCACTTGTTTCTACCTGTTCTGTATAGAAATCAAACTTGCGAACCATAGTGCCCGTAGCCATTATACAATAAACGGTTTGTATAATGGTTATGGTGGTATAGAAATAACTTTTTAGTTATTTCTATAATAACAAGTACTTCAAGCACACACATGTATAGATAGTGCAATCCACTGAGACGCGCCCCACTCTGCTCCACTCCGTATTAAAGTACAGCTTACAGTACAGTCATCGCGGAGTGGGGCGCGTCGTCGTGGATTGCACTATCTGTAGTTACAGAGGCTTAGTCCATGTTCAACCCCCACAATTTTTACCCTCGACCATGTTGAACCCCTAAATTGTGTCCATGTTCAACCCCCCAGGGGTTGAACATGAGGTGGAATGTCACATGCATTTTCTAACATTTAACTTTTCTATTTTCTTATTTTAACTTTTTTTCTTTCTTTTTTGTCAAAACATCATAACATCACACCTTGTTTCCCCGAAGTGTCGGGCAGAGGTGTACCTGTAGTAGGTACACCAACATTTCGTCAGTTATGTTTAAGTCCCATGTAATAGGGGGCGAGCCTATTGCCATCAACCGGGCACAAATCCAGACTCCGGGGTGCTACTGAGAAATTTCAGATAGAAAAACTCAATAACACTTTGCCCGCCCCGGGAATCGAATCCAAGACCTCGTACTCTTTTTTTCCTATACTGATAATACTCTTCAAAGACATACTTTCAATTTATTTTAGTTAACTTTTCCAATTCCATTGATAGACCTATCTATTTCAATCCAAAGTCAAATAATCTAAACCACAATTCAGCCAGTGTACATTAGTATGGTCCCTTTTACTTCAATCCTACATTGTCTAGACCTCTTTAAATAAATAAAGCCTCCAGGAGACTTGCTCTCGTCCCAATTGCTCCAACGATATGGAATTTGGTATGCAGCATACGTGATCAATGTGGTTTGACCTCAATTAGTAGAGATACGTCATTTTAGGGTTTCACTGAACTAACCTGTTGAAGAAAAAGAAAACATGAAAAAGAAACGTTTTTTAAATAAATTTGATATACTTACTTTTTTTTCTACTCATTTTGACACTCATACATAGTATCAGTAAGTAGTGGGTAACGGAATCTAAATATATTACCAAAATATGTAAAATATTAAAGACCAGTAACTTATTTATCTTTAGGTTGCGTATAACCCTGGAATAGTTATAGAGGTATAAAACTTGGAGATTTTTCCAGTATTAGGCACAAATGATCTGCGATAACCAAGATATAGTCAGACAGGCACAATACATTATTATTTTCTTGTGCGTAAGACTCAGCGCAGACAGCAGCAGAATGCTCAAGCATTTAAAGCTTTGATTGAAAATATGCGCGAGCATGCTCGAACAAACGCCGCAGGGAATCATCTCTCGCACCCTATTTTGAACTGATTTTTTGTTGTGATTTAGTTCATTTTTCGTTTATCAATGAAATAGGTATCCTCGAAGACTTTCCTGTACTATGACCCTTTGGCTACGATCAAACCAATTTTTTAAATCTTAAATTAGGATCAACTGTTAAAGTGACTTTTGAACCTTACAAAAGTAACCTCTTTCTTTTCGTGGTTAACATACCATCACAGCTAAAAGACCCTTCACACTAAGCACGGTTGTAGTAGTCTCGGGTCAAAGGTCCTTAAACGTGTAAGACTTGAACAGTTGAGATAAAAAGGGAAAAATATATACGTGGTTTTAGATCGAAATTTTACTTAAGTACCTACCATATTGTTAATACCAAAGATTTCAATCGCAGATTTGACATGCCACGTCAAAGGATGGTTGCGTTTCTGTTTCATTTTGACACGTCTGAGATAAACAGAGTCACAGAGATTAATTTATTTGACTGTCATGGTAACACCAATGTTATTGTGTGAGCTCACTCTTCTAAGTACGGACACCACAGATAACTTTTTTATACGGACACTTTTTCGTACGTTGAGGGCAACTCTACGATTTAAATCTTTGGTTAATACGATATTAAGGTGGCGTTCTATATTAACTACCTAAGTCTAGGGTTTTCTAAGACTGCGATGGCCATCACATAGCGTCCGACATTTAACGTCGAATGATGTCACTGAAACGTTTTAAATGAAAGTAAGTTGGTGTTTCCATAAAGAGCGTTTTTGACAGCGTAATGTCAAACTCTGCTGTCATCATTTTCATGACAGCCGCACTGTTTTTCAGCATAACTTAGGAAATTAGGGACGACCTTTGGTCCAAAATTATTACAATCTACTAGGGTCTGAGTTTATGTAAGCATGTGTGTGTGTGTTATTTGTATTAAAGTGCAAACCAAGAAGAAGCTTGTTCAAAGAACACAATTGATTTCTGTAGTTTTAAACCCAGTTTACATAGGTATTCTGTCAAATAATGACTAAAATATTTTATTTGTTTTTTTAAATCCTCTAATCTTTCACGTAGATTTTTTTTCAGTATCTTTTCTGTACATTCAACTACTAAAAATACAGTGTATGTATGAATAGAAAACACCTATAGATCACTTTGTCGGTATAGGAAGTGGGAACAGCTGCGGATATTGAGATCTGAGCTTGATTTCCAGGCAGGATAAAAAAGTGTGGCTTTGTGATTTTCAATTTCGATCAGTTTGTTCGTGTTTATAGAAAATGTAGAATATAGAGAATACAAAAATAGTTAAACTGGAATGAATAAATTACAGGACTTCAATAAGGGTATCTAGCAAATTTTAATATGCCTACAACTAATAAATTACACTAAATGCGCCCCGTGGTTTCACCCGAATAAGTCTCGATTCAAAAGTATCTTATGTCCTAATCCAAGGCTTGGTCTACCCATGTGCCAAATTTCATACAAATCCGTTCAGCCGATTTAGCGCGAAAGCGTATCAAACAAACTCACTTTCGTGTTTATAATATTATTAAAGTTAGGATGTTATATAAGTCTATGAAACTAACATAACAACACAAAAAATATGTAACCATCAAATAAAAATGTGCGTATGTGTACCTAAGTATCTATAAAAGTACACATATAAACGTTCTTTCACAGCATTCCAAATTACATACCCAACTCAATATTAGGTATACTGGAAACCTATCACATGAGATAGCATAATAAAATCCAAGCGAACAATAAAATTAATCAAGAAATCACAGTAAAATAAAAGAATACATCAGCTGAAACTGGCAAACAAGACAAAACCATAAAAACATGGAGAAAAAACTACGTAATAACATGAATTTTTTCGATTTTCGTTTACATGTATTGAGAAACTGGTATTTACATGAGCGTCTATTTTATGGGCCTAGTAAAGTTACGAAATAGAAATGTTCAAAAGTACCATCTTCATCAAAAGTACCATATTCAGCCATTATGTGACTTTAGAAATTGTCAATATACTCACTGTAGCGTAGGTACGTAACTAATAAAACACACGTTTTCTTCTTTTCTCTTCATTAAAAACAGAAGCAACATGTTTCAAACTAAGCGTTATATTTTATATTAAGAAAATGTTGCAAAACTCTGCTTATTATAACTTGGAACAATTAATATAAATACCCTGACCTGACATTGAATCAAATGACGCACTATGGGAACAAATACGCACACACACTCACACACATTACACATACCTACGCACACATACAAAATACAGTATATAATACGTTAAATAAACTCTCTAGTCTCCACTCTGGAATTCGTACCCCGAGCCCCAACATATAGACTGTCTAGTTTAAGGCTCATTGGTAAATAATACATATTTTGTAACCTAGTTCTATATAATATCTTAAGCTTCTTGTCACATGTCGTCACAACTTGGTGTTCACCTGTAAACCTGCGTACTGTATTACGTGGACATTAAACTATTTTCTTTATAATTGTACAATTATGCACCTTACTTTTGGACTCTGTCCACAAGTGTGTGTCTGTTCTGTGTCTGTGTGTGTGTGTGTGTGTTACATTTAGTTCGTTGCTTTTCAATTGATATATGTACAGTGTACAGTACGACACAACTTAGATGTAGCATCGTCAAAATTCGTATAACCGATCACCACCCGTACTGAGTGCGCCTTCAAAATCACCAATCTTTATTACTGCTTCAGTTGAAAATGATCTTTACGCAAACGCAATAACTTTTAAAGTCATATAACGGATTACATTCGTAAAATTGAAATGATAGAATGCAAATTTTAAAATGTATGCTACATCTAACTTGTGTCGAACTGTAGCTGTATTTTTGTAACGTACGCCACTGCGTTTCCACTTGCATAGTTTAATATGATAAGGCTTTAAATATTTTTATTTTTCCGCAGTGGCCCTTCTTAACACATCTACTTAGTGACAAAGTCGTAAAATCTCTAAACTGGAACGTGTATAGAACTACGTCACGTTATCCACGAGCCAATAACTTATCTGATAGACATTTTTATGTAAGGACCGAAAAGTATGGCGTTATAGCCCCATATAACTTGGCCAATGCAGCTATGAAACGTGTGGAAGAAATATGTGTTGTATTCTAGCACTATGGTAGAACAGGCTTTGAATGTACATGAACATAATTACTATGTATACCTAGTATCTATGCCTCGGAAAACACGTAAAGCCTTTGGTCCTGTGCCTGATCTCTCTGTGGTTGAGTGTCAGAGTGCCGTCCCATCGGACTATGACAGTCAAAGTAGAAACATTTATTTCAAATAACCACATAGGCAAAAGGCACTTCTGAACGCCAAAACTAACAAGAAAGTTGATTCTAGTCACCCCTTCCAAAAGGCAGTGTCGTATGGAGATGAATGGGCAAGAGAGAGCACCTGTGCTGCGCACATACTTGCGTGCTGGGCACTATATCCTAGTGTCGAAGACAGGATATTTTTTTTTGTAAAGCCTAGATTAAACTTTTATCTAAAGTTATATGTAGGTACTTTTTTTATTTTCAGCAGATTTTTAGTCGTCAATTTTGTTTATACTGTATGTATAAACAAAAATATTATGTTTAATTAAAGGACCCAGCGCCCAGCAGGACCAGAAGAATAAATACCAAAAGTTGTTTCTAATTTGTGGTTTTTTGTGTTCTTTTTTTATTGAAGTTCTTTAAAATTATATTATCTACATTATTAATAGGTCTACAAACAGACGTAGTCTCATTAGCTATGAAAATTGGTCTAACGCCGCGTCCTATTTTATTATTTTTAAAAGCGATTGCGGTGTTTTCTTCTTTTCGTGTGGTTAGTAAACTAACCTGGTGTCAGAGTTTTAAAGCCGCCCACGGGCCCCTGACTTGGCTCGACATGCCGTCGAGAAATATCTCTCAGGCATGCCGGTTTCCTCACGATGTTTTCCTTCACTGTTTTTTGAGCAAGTGATAATTATATAAAACGCTCATGAATCCAAAAAGTCAGAGGTGCGTGCCTTGGGTTCGAACTCGAGACTACGACTTGTCAGTCTGACGGTCACACCACTAGGCTATCACTGCCTGCATGCGGCTATCGTGGCGTGCATGTCACTTTTCGTTCAGAAAACCGGAAAACGCACTCTGTCGGCGCGACCTCGCGTTCAGGTTCACCGTAGCTTAAGACAGAAGATTCGGTTTATTGGAAGAGTGGTGACCGCCACATGGCGACCACAATTTACCGGCGAATGACGTCACTGAAACGTCATTCATGAAAGTAAGCTGTTTTGCTGAAACTAGAGATCTTTTTTGACGTTCTAAAGTCAAACCCCGCTGCCATCATTTTCATGACAGTCGTCACTGCGGCCATTTAGGAAACCGGAACTTTAGTCTCCTTAAAAGTATAAGCTCACTTTCCGCCTCAAAACACCAAGTATTTTGCACCAAAATAATATTCGAGCTATTTAAATTATTCATCATAACATCTCCTTTCTCATCTCATGACGAAATATCGTTATATGGCCGCCTATGAATATATAATGGGCGCTATTATACCCAAGGACGTTTGAGGGCATGTAAAATAAGTGTAAGTACAAATAAATGAATACGGCGATCAATCATGTTATTATTCTTTCATCCATCAAAACATATGAAATGTTTTGAATTAAAAACAACGAAATGTTTTGTGGACTCTTTTTTTGTTTTGAGTAAAATTCTATATTTATTTATTTAACATTACATAACATCACGCCTTGTTTCCCCGAAGGGTTGGGCAGAGGTGTACATGTAGCAGGTGCACTCATATTTCGCCAGTTATGTTGAAGTCCCATGTAATAGGGGGCGAGCCTATTGCCATCATCCGGGCACGAATCCAGACTCCAGGCTGCTAGTGAGAAATTTCAGATTGAAAAACCCAATAAAACTTTGCCCGACCCGGGAATTGAACCCAGGACCTCATGCTCAGTAGTAGCGTTTGCGACCACTAGACCAACGAGGCAGCGACGAGCAACGAGCGATTTATTTATTTATTAAAGGAAAAACAAACAGTAGCACAATAAGAAATAGTCATATTATCTTAAATCGGTATTAAATTTTAAAAATTATGCTACCCATTACGTTTTCCACAGATTACAATTTAAAGTATGTAAAACTAGCTAATAACACAGATACAATACCTATACGACAGTCATTGTCCTAGAACTCATATCTGACTTTTTAAATTTAGAAAAGAAAAAAATTAAAGGAAAAGTTAATTTGTTTATACTCGTACTTAGGCTTACCAATTTTATGATTGATTCATATGACGGATTGATAATTAAATAACAATCACTATACAGGCGAGTGTTGAGTTCTGTGTACCAATAATAATCAAAACGTAATGGATAGAAAATTGATTGATATAATAGAAAAAAAGTAATTTAAACTATTGTGTTGCATCATGAAATAGGATAAGGTTTCAAAACAAGCCCAAAAAAGCATTTTAGGAATGTTGTCTTTAAATGAAAATATTTTTTCTCAATAGCCAGTTTAATAGTTATGATAAAAAAATAATAAAACAATAGAAATATAAGCTACAAAGCTAGAAAAAAACATTTTGCAAAAAAAAGCGGCCAAGTGCGAGTCGGACTCGCGCACGAAGGGTTCCGTACCATTATCTATAAAAACGGAAAAAATCATGTCTGTTGTATGGAAGCCCCCCTTAAATATTTATTTTATTCTGTTTTTAGTATTTGTTGTTAAAGCGGCAGCAGAAATACATCATTTGTGAAAATTTCAACTGTCTAACTATCACGGTTCATGAGAATATAAGCCTGGTGATAGACGGACGGACGGACAGCGAAGTTTTAGTAATAGGGTTCCGGTTTTACCATTTGGGTACGGAACCCTAAAAATGACAATTTGGCTCTATACTTCCTTATCAGCAGTTTGATGTGGATTTATCTATCCTAAAGAAAGTTTAACGAGGACGAAGTGAATACTTTTATTTATTAATTTTAGCCTACCCTGACCCACTGCTGACCAAGGGCCTCCCCCAAATCCTTCCAGGCATCCTTTTCCAGAGCCACCTCGATCCAACCCTTGCGGTACCTACTCATCTAGGTCGTCTTGCTATCTCTTCCTAGTATATACTACACCCACATTACGCCAGTTATGTTGAAGTCCCATATAATAGCGGGCTATAGTCTGGATTAGCGCCCAGTTGATGGCAAAAGGGACCTATTGCCTACCACCGGGCAAAACGACTCCAAACCTGGGCTGCTACTGAGAAATTCCTGATGGGAAAACCCATTAACACTTTGCCCGATATGGGAAACGAACACAGGACGGATTGAGTACCTAGCGAAATAAAAACAATTATAGAGGACCTTGTAAAAAGCAGATTAGTGAGAGTAGTGGTCTCAACACAGATCATTTGTTTTTTTTTATAATGTTGCCCCACACTAGGAATTTCTCGGACTGTATTGTGGGTGCATTTACAAACATTTAAACTGACATACACAAACAGCCAGACCCGGAACAACTACTTGTAGGTCATACAAATATTTGTTCCGTGCGGGAATCGAACCCACGACACAGCGCAGCAGTCAATCGCTTAATCACTGCGCCAACCATGTCGTCAAATCTCCTTCAACAATACTTCAATCTTACCACTCTCGTGCCGAAAAATAAAATACAACTCATGATTAAAATGTACCTGAAACTGAAGTTCTGAAGCGCAGTGATGCGCTTAGATTTAACCTAAACAACTCTGCCGATTTTTCCTACATAAAATCCAAAGAATAACTAATGATTTTTCTTATTTCAAAATATTTGAATCTTTTCACTTCTGTGTGCTATTGTACTTTTACTTAACTTTATTGCATACAATTTGGAATGTGCCAATTGCTTAATTTATATAATATCTAGAGTTGTCGATCCGGCCACAAATAAATCAACTTCGTGCGGATCACCTACAGAAAAAATGACATAACATACTTA
Source organism: Xanthia togata (assembly GCA_963853775.1). Taxonomy (NCBI): domain Eukaryota; kingdom Metazoa; phylum Arthropoda; class Insecta; order Lepidoptera; family Noctuidae; genus Xanthia; species Xanthia togata. The sequence goes on along the minus strand of OY970795.1, from coordinate 19,971,791 downwards.
GGGCATGTGGAACAGGGTGTAAAGTTCACTCATCCACCATAGAAAACGGAGGATCCTCCGACCAGACGGGTGTTGTGTCTAGCGGGCCGACTGCCCGACTGTTGATGTCGGATAGTCTTATATATGTCGTTCGCGCGGTAGACTCTAATTGCGTGATGCAGGATTTGTGTGACGTCATGTCTTTGATGCGTAGTTTGTATGTGGCGGTGTAACCACTACATCACTCCCCTCCGGAGACCGGAGGTCGATAGTGGGCTGAGTCTTGTATCTTGCGATGCTTCACAATGCCAGTGGGGGTTCCAGTGAGTCGGAACCGGGTGCCGCATAGTTCGCGGTGAGTCGGAACTGTCTGCGGTGATTCCCTAGTGAGTCGGGGTGGCGCTGCGTCACGATCCAATGTGTCGGATGTGGTATAGGGCCAGTTTGTGGCTCACTGCTAGCGTCGACCAGGAGAGGGTAGAAATGGGCTCTGCTTGTGAGACCGGCCAAAGATGCAGGTGCCGTGCCAAGGTTGCTGATGAGGCTGAGGGTGATGACCAGGAATGCGCATTCGCTGCATGCTGGTGGTCAGGATACCCGTTGAAGCCGAGGGTGCTGGCTGTGTGTGTGACTCGCCTCACGAAAGCTTACGGGAGTGATGATGATGATGATGACGTCACGCTGAAGTAGTTGCACGAAGGCTGCGTTGACGTTCATACTCGGGGTCACCAATTTAGGGGCATGAGGAACAGGTTGTAAAGTTCACTCATCCACCATAGAAAAGGGAGGATCCTCCGACCAGGCGAGTGTTGTGTCTGGCGGGCCGACTGCCCGACTGTTGATGTCGGACAGTCTTATATATGTCTATCGCGCGGTATATCGCGCGGTAAACTCTAATTGCGTGATGCAGTATTTGTGTGACGTCATCTCTTTTATGCGTAGTTCGTATGTGGCAGTGTAACCGCTACAATACCTTTACGCCTGTATTTCCCCGAAGAGTTAGGCAGATGTAATAGTACACCCACATTTCGCCAGTTATGTTTAAGTCCCATGTAATAAGGGGCGAGCCTATTGCCATAAATCCAGACTCCGGGCTGCTACTGAGAAATTCCAGATGGAAAACCGAATAAAGTTTTGCCCGACTCGAATCGAACCCGAGAGAAGAACTCAACAGTAGCAATTGCGACCACTAGACCAACGAGGCAGTCACAGATTTTTTCGCCTATATCGGGCGAGTAAATTTGTGTGAATCAACCAATAAGCCGCAAACTTTATTTCAACTATGTTATATTAATAAACACTTGATACTTGACACTTGGTATATAAACAAAGGAATAGCATAACAAATATTGATTTTAAAGCTACAAAGCTATTCAAATTGAAATACGGATAATTAACACATTATAAAACATTATGTTTGTAATAACACCGATTTATTAAAATGCACATTAATTGAACTGCGAAATGCTCTAATTATAGAGATCATAGTTATTAACATAAATGCGGTCGTTATCCAGTTTAATTGGAGTTGTTTTGATTAAAAACTCGCGTTAATAAAATGTTATCATGGTTTCCAGTGAATTGAATGAATTCCAATTAAACATTTACGATTCATTGCTGTTAGTCAAACTACTAAAAACGTGAATTCAGTCAATCTGCTTAATGTTTACCCATCTATTTTGGGGTCGACTTCCGTCTTACCGTGGTGCGACTGCCTATCGGATCTCCACAACCCAGTTACTGGGTAACACGATAGCTTTTGGTAGGACTGGTTGTCAGACTTTTGGGATTCTGACTACCCGTAACGACTGTCAAAGATCTAGGAATGACAGCCGGGACCAACGGATTAACGAGCTTTCCGAGGTACGGAGGGGTCTTGATATGTTATGGATGGTCACCCATCCAGGAGCCGACTGCGGCAAGCGTAGCTTAGCTTTATAATAAATGGCGTGATAGTTTCTTAAATACATATAGGTACTAATTATACTAATTTGTGAAACTATAGTTTATTGTATGATAACTGATTAATATATATAAAAAAATATATTGTAATATATTGTAACACGTTTTGTACACTATATAACTTTAATTAAATACAAAATAATAAAATACACTTCGCAGTAAAGCTTAAAAAATAAAAGATTTTTTGTCAATTTTAATTTTGTATTTCCTCCACGAGCCCGTATCACTTTATTAAGACGATGTGGCGTGTGTGTGTGACGCTGTGGTGATGTGACGGTGTGTGTGCTGTAAACCAAATTTTTTATACGATTTTGGTCTATGTTTGCCCATTCTTCCACTAGCGCATTCCTTAAAGCTTCGTGCAAACTAGCGCGACGCGACAGCGTGACGTGACACCGGCTATTGTTATACCGTGAAGTTTTATTAGAAATTGTATTATTCGAGTCGCGTCGCGTCGTCGCGTCGCGCTGGTCTGCATGAGGCTTAACTCATATAAGGTAACGGGAGCAGGAGAGCGTTGTCTCACGCATCTCCCGAGCTCGTCCCATGCCTGTTCTATGGGATTTAAGTTTGGGCTGCGAGCTGGCCACTCCATGCAGGTAATACCGACGTCTTAAATATACTCGTACATATTGACCAAACGAGTAGTATGTGGTCGCGCATTATCGTGCATAAAAATGGAATTTGCACCCATATTCACCAAGAAAGGACCAGCATGCTCATTTAAAACCTCTTCCACGTATCTGACAGCAGTCAGAGATCCGTTTTCTATGATCACTAACTCCGTGCGATCCTCTGAAGATATCCCAGCCCGAACCATTACTGATCCTCCACCGAATGGCGCCTTTTCTTCAAAAAACGCTTGATGATACCGTTCTCCTGGTCGTCTAAATACTCTTCGTCTCCCGTCGTGCGTAAATAAACAAAATCTGAACTCATCGGAAAACATAACCTTGGACCAATCTTCACCTGTCCATAGAATGTGTTCTCGAGCAAACCGTAACCTGGCAACTCGATGTTCTCTGAGCAGTTTGGGGCCGTTTGCTGGTCTATAAGGCTTTATATCAGCTTCACGAAGACGTTGCAGAATTGTGTCAGAGCTCACATTGTTGTGGTGAATTTCTTGAAGACTGTTTCGGACCTGAACAGCCGTGATTCAGCCAAGACTTGTCGATTTCTTAACATAGTGCTCACGATGAATCGGTCTTCTCGTGTAGTTGTGCACCTTAGCCTGCCATTTCCTGGTCTACTGATGTTCATGCCAGTCTCTTGAAATCGGTGGAGTACTATTTGGACCGTTGATAAAGATACTCCTACTGTTCTAGCAGTGCTACGCTAACTTCTTCCTTCTTGTACCATGGTAATAATCCGTGTACATTCTTTAGGGTGTTATCGACATGATATTGCACTGAATACTCTGATAAATCCAAGGAATCGCTTATAATGACAGCTCGCTTTGAAACAAAAGAAGAAAAAATATTATTTTCCTCATTTTATTTTTTTTTTAAATTCGAAGAGCAGCTTTTTTTTATCTGTTACTTGTACAAGTGAAACCTCTTTAGAATTTTAGAACAAGCATTAGTAATCTTTTAACTACATATTATTAATTCTAGCGATCTAGGTATGAAAGGAGATTGCTCTAGACCGCCCTATAACCAACAAACATTTGACGTGTACGTTAATTTTAATTATATTTTAATATACTTTTAAAAAATAATAAATTCCAGCGGACACTGTTCAATTCATAAAGGTTTTTAAAAGTGACCTCATTGATTTTATTACCAACCAAACCCGCCATCTTTCATGGAATTGTCATTGTGAATGTCACAAAAGATTTGATAGTGTCGCTCTCGCTCATATTACATAAATATCGATATCGACGACGATGTCCATAATATCTAGTATTTAAAAATAATGGATGTTCGATATTTATCACTTCCAAAACATTGAAAATGTGCAACATAAAAGTTATTCATGCATATTTTTTTCATGGAATTAGTTCCGTGAACATTTTAATGGGACTTATGATGAATATGGCCTAGCACGATTATGATGAAAATATCATGAATAAAACAAACTCACAAAATGTACTTACTAGTCGAATGAGGGATTTTCTGACAAGTGAGAAAATATTAGTTCAAAAGAGGCGTTGGTAAAAAATACGTCACTCTCTCTGGTTTTTGACATAAATAAGCTTTCTTACGGATCTTATTTTTGTTATCAGTAGCCAGTAAAACAAAGACGTATTTTTAGCCAAGCCATCTGTTGAACTATGTTTTTTCAATTGTCAGAAAATCTCTCATATAACGATTGAAATGTCATTTACGACGCAACTCTAGTGAATTGTTCTCATAACGATTTCACGACTTCAATAGCCATATTTTTACTTTTTAAGTACAAAATATTTTATTTTAGCATTAATTTAATGTGAAGTTGAATCAAAGCAACAACGTGTTTATGCTTGAAACGATACAAATTAATTTACATTTGACATATTGATCTGTCATTTTGGTCTCCTAAATTAAAACCAAAGATTAAAATAGGTGGTCATTGATAATCGATATACAATGATCGATCTTCGAGAGAGCATCTCTACGTCACTACGTCAGTCGGTTCGTCTCACGCGCTGGCTGTCGTTGTGTTGTGTTGTGACTACCTACCTATTTGGCGATTTCTTTTGGCGTTTTTTATTTTGTTTCTGTTTAACGGACTACGATTTGGATTGCTTTCAACGTGACCTGGCTTCGAATAACTGATTCTGTGATCTGCTTAAACGACACCTTAGCATTTTGACAACGGATAACGGACTTTGCTTACGAAATGTTTACTTTTTTTCAACTGATGGTTTGCATAGACTGGGAAATAGGTATGTAAGAACCTACACCTAAACAATGCTTCTTGTGCGGCTGACTTGGTGTAATGAAGTAAGTAAGTATTAATTAATCACCCTAGCATAATATGTAAACTTCAACCAATAAATAATATCTGTACCTAAAAGGCATAATAAAACTGTAATTACAGTAATATTTCACTGTATTTGAAGTTTAATGCTTTTTAGAAACCAAAAATAGCGATTTTAGAAGGATATACTTAAGTTTTCTTTTATTAAAAATAACCTCAAAATCTGTTCCTTTTTTTAAAATAAATCTGTTCTCTAAAGTGTCCGTCAAGAAACCTTGTTCTTATGGGCTACTAAGGGCAATTTACAATTAGAAAATGATTTTTTATATGCTGTTGGCTCCAGGGCGAACAATGTATGGGCGTAGAACAATCTCCTTTATGGAGATATCACGATTTTTATCAGCGACCCGGAATTTTTGCGACCCAGTGTATGTGATGTAACTGAAAATTTAAGGTATTCGGAATTTTCCCTTTATATGTGCTATACAAAATTGCTTCATGACCAATTTCAAGATTCTAGGTCGACTGGAAGTACTCTTTAGGTTTTGATTCCCTTGCGAGTAGTTGCGAGTTTGAAAATATGCGGCTTAAATTGCTGTTTATTTTGATTGCGTTGATATAGAAGTTTGATTTTGTTACAGCTTAAAGGTATTATAGACTTGAGTATTTGATATGAATTTCAATTTAATAACTCTACGCGTTCATGAGGAAAGGGGTAGTAAGTTTAAAATTATTAAAAATATGTTTATTATATGATGTAACTAAAAATTTACGGTTTTCACAATTTTTCCTTTATCTGTACTATAAGACGTTGCTTCGTACTAAACTTCAAGATTCTGAGTTCACGGGAAGTACCCTGTAGATTTTGATTCCCTTGTGAGTGTCGAAAATTTGCGGAAATTTGCGGCATAAACGGCTGTATCTTTTGATTGCGTGGGCTTAAAAGTTTGATTTTTTCACAGCTCCAAGGGAAAGTAGACTTGAGTATTTGATATATAAATTCCAGCTTGATACCTCCATGCGTTCCTGAGAAAAAGGGTCTTGACAGACAGACAGACGGACGGACAACAAAGTGATCCTATAAGGGTTCCGTTTTACCCTTTCGAGGTACAGAACCCTAAAAATAAAAAAAATGTGCTGTATCCCGCTTCTTTCCATACTAAAGTACAGCTTACACTACAGCCATGAATTCGGCACATGATTCTAGACATAGCGTAGAAATTTTACGTAGGTTATAAAAATAAAAAACTGTTTCACAGAAAAATGCAGTAAATTATTACTGTTTAAATATCCCACCAAATATTTCACGGCAGGGTGTTCAGAATAAAGTGCTAAATCCATGGTAACAGTTTCATAACATAGGTAGGTATAGCATTGTCTATTGTCGCTCGTTTGATAAAATTCTATCAAAACGTGACAAGGGATTTTGTTTAGTTTTTAGGATCACTATGCCACCCAATTTTGATAAAAAAAACTATATATTGGCATATCTATGCCATATACTGTCTCGTATGTCAGGTATCTAGTTTGCTCAAAATATAACTATGTTCGGCAATACGTGTTTTTAACCCATGCTTTAAAAAGTATACCTTGGACAATTTAAAAAAAAAAAAAAAAAAAAAATTGTTTCTCATTCCGACTCTAGACAACTTTATTTGCAAGACAACCACCAGAATTATTTCTCAGTTCTAGTCTAACAACTATTCTGTGGTCTAATAGTCTCATCTATATCTATATATTATATATCTATAAATATAATAAATTACAGTCACTTTTCGTGTGTGTGTGTGTGTGACCGAACTAGGCAATTTTCACCATAATTTTGAGAATTTGTTCCGGAAAGTTAAAGAGTATCTTTCATTAATATTAACTTACTGTATATCATAAAGAAATATAGATGTTTTTTCAATTCGTAAAATCCGAGAAAAGGGTCGAGACACTAGTGTCAAATAAAAAAATACTAAAACTGATGGGTATATTTCCAAATCATCCAATAACAACACAAAACGGATAAACAGGGATTAGTTAATTATATTGCCCAAATACTGAAACATCGTATATTATCAGAAAACAGGAAAACAATAGCAAATCATATTCTAAACACGGAGCCGACAAATCATTCACTAAATATCATAACGGAAAGAATTCACAAAGAAACTTTTGTATACAAAATAAGTTGCTCTATCACTGTTTCATTTCTTTTCGTCGTGAACTTGAGCTGCCACTAACTGAATATAAAAATATCTGGGAAGTTTCCCCAAAGCGCGATCAATTGCGGAACTTGTAAGAAGTTTTCTCAATCACATTCTCGCTTTTATTTACGGCCGTTATATTCAAATGTTTGGATAAACATAAACAAAAGGTTGATGACATTTTGATGGCTTTTCGAACGTTTACAAGATCTTTTTCTATGTTGTTTTACTGGTTGAGGCGTTAAACAAATCTTTCCCTCTATCGCACTACACTACATACAAACATCCAAACTAACAAATTGTCACATTTATATTACAAACTAGCTGCGCCCCGCGGTTTCACCCGCATGTTTCGATCCCGTAGGAATATCGGCATAAAAAGTATCCTATGTGTTAATCCAGGTTATAAACAAATTCAAATTCAAATTCAAAAGTCATTTATTCAAACTAGGCTGAGAATCAGCACTTTTCGAACGTCAAAATTACATAAGACAGTCCCCCAAAACGCCCACCCTTCACCACTTCCTAGTGCTTTTGCTGGGAAGAAGAAGTGGCGCAACAAACTCCCCAGCAGCACAGCTGTCTGTTCAGTTAGGAAAAAAAAAATGATTCTATACAATAATTTTTAAGATAATTTACATTACGCTAAATAAAATTTAAATTATAAATTAATAGCCATATGACAGCTAGCACACGCCAATATACCAACCAAAAACATCGAGAACTATACTCAAGCAGAAATAAAAATAACTAAACGTAAACAATATCTAAAAGAAAATAAAGCCTAAAGGCATAAAGGGCGTGCCCGCTTACATAGAGCTGTAACTAGAAGATATAATTGATAAACTAGGACCATCGAGGTAAAATAAATAATTGTCGAGGTCGCTAGCTAACCACATATTATAATACAACTCATTAAAAAAAACATTGTAATGAGTAGATTATGTCAACAATAAATAAAAATAAAATAAATGTACATAAAAAGTAAAATTATAAACTTTTATATAAACTCATAAAACCTGTCAGTAGGTAAACTAATTCTGGAGAAAGAACATTTAAACATTGTCTTGAGTTAATCACAGCGACCAACTATTTTTATCATTTAAGTAGTCGTTGATAGAATAGTATGCCTTTGAACAAAGGTTGGACTTTACTTTAGTTTTAAACGCATTAAAAGGCAAATCTAGCAAACAAGAGGGTAGCTTGTTATAAAAGGTTATACCAAGCCCAACAAATGAGTTATGAACTTTATGAAGCCGGTGGGAGGGAGCACGTAGTTTATCCTTACTTCTAGTGTTAACATTGTGAATATCACTGTTTTTAGTGTATAAGTGTATATTCTGCCTAATATATAAGATGTAGGCGAAGATGTATTGTGATGCCACTGTGAGGATACCGATATCTTTGAAAAAATCTCTCAGAGAAACTCTGGCACCTAGCTGGTAAATTGCTCGAATAGCTCGTTTTTGGAGGACAAATATATTTTGAATATCTGCAGCTTTGCCCCAAAGCAGAATACCGTAGGACATAACGCTATGAAAATAACTAAAATATACTAACCGAGCTTTATCAACGTCAGTGTATTGTCTTACTTTTCTGACAGCGTAGGCGGCCGAACTGAGCCTTCCCGCTAGGCTCGATATATGTTGGCCCCACTGAAGTTTAGCATCTACTGTTATGCCCAGAAAAACTGCCGAGTTTACAGTTTCAAGCACTTCTTTCTCTAAGACGATGTTGGGTCCTAGATTTCTAACATTTGGGAGGGCAAACTATCTGTATGCCAAATTTTATCCAAATCCATTCAGTAGTTTTAGCGTGAAGAAGTGACAAACTTTCGCCTTTATAATATTAGTGTGATGTGAGTTAGTTAGTTTGTAAGTTTGTTACTTAAGTATAACGTACACCTAAACGGCTGAAAAGACTACAATTAAAAGCAGGAAGTTGTTAAAATAGGTATACAATATTAAAGTAGGAAAACCACATATGATTGGGTACTCAGATAAGGCATATACATACTTAGTGCATAATCATGTGAATAATAAAAGATACCTACAGCTCTAACTCAGTTAGGCTCGGACTCCACTAAAGCGGAGATGGGCGGAGAGGTGCGAAGTCGAGAGGAGATATTATTTCCAGCAGCTATGCGAAGATGCGCACTGGCCAGAGCGGGCGGGCGGGTTGTGCGAAGCGGGAAACTAGCGGTGCCGATCGCCGCACGCCGCTCACATCTCCTCTTGGCTCTGCTGCGCGCCGCTGCTGGTGAGGCACAGCTCACATCTCTGTTTTTCTTATTACACTAAGCTAATATATCCACTAAAACTACTTGGTTGTCTCCCCTCGTCTCGTTTCCGCTTTGGTGGAAACCAATAAACCAATTAGACTGAACTAAGGCCCGGGCGGCCTTAGTTTATTCTAATTGGTTTACTCAGCTTGGCTATACAAAGTGAATAAATATGCGTATAGCAATCGGTGTTTTATCCTAACATTGAGATTACGTTAATGCCATGCCATTATGTCGACAAACGCGAGCTTACAAGGATTAGCAGAAAGTCACGTACCGAATGCATGACACGCTTTGTGCATACAATAATACAAATATCAGAGACAAAGACATAATGCATCCTCTATGAGCTCTAGATCCCATAGAGGACGCATTATGTCTTTGTCCAATGCCTAGGCAATGATGGCCTTATGATTATTATTCGATCAGGCTTTCGTGCGTCACTTTGTGCTGTGTGTTGAAACAAATTTTAATTCAAAAAAGCAGTTGAAAGGAACAAACGATGATTATACAAATAACAGTTTATTTGAAAAAAAAACAACTATTATTTTGGTTTTTTCTTCACCACAAATAATCAGCAAATGTCGTCATTTATATCGGTCTCCAATGCTGGTACCTATTTAGAAGAAAAAAATCGACACAGCTTGCCGTCCAAGGCGGAGGTTACTCGTTACATTACGTCGGTAAGTTTAAAGCGGCCAATATCTAGATTTCTAGAATACCTACGTCATTCTTAACCTACAAATACGTAAAGAAAAAGAAACCCTACAATAAATCCGACAATACCGTAAAACGGGAAGCATTACCTTTCTAAACAGGCATTTTAATGTGACAGTGGCCCCTTTACCCCACAATAGGCCAACTTAAATACGTCGAGACTAATGACTTGCAATTTTTTTTTGGAAGAAAAGGCAAACTGGGAACAGGCGGGGCTCATTCCGAGTGATTCGGTGAAAGGAATAGATACAGGAGAAGGCAAAAAGTTCGGGGACTTGGGCTGATCTGAATATATAATAGTGCGGTTGCCTTTTAAGTAAAATGTTCAAAGATTTTTGGTCGAATGTTTGTTTCCTCGTTTTTAACGCGGACTGTTTCATATAAATGCCCAAAGTATTACAAAAAGTTTACTGAAGAAGTCATTTCAAAAACATGATGCATGATTAGATATTAAACAAGCCAAACGGAAAACCTTCGCTGTACTCAATTCAAATAATGAACAATTGGTTTCTCATTATAGTGGCTATAAAAAGCAATCACAAAATTAAAGTTATAAATTACTATCTACGAATATTCATGGATAACATAAATATATTCCCTATTCGCAATTAACATTATTCTAAAGCAAGTCATACATACGGCAACAATGCTGAATGCGGCAGAACAATCACTTACTCGCTAACACCCCGGAGGAATCGCTGAGACCGGGACATGGTTCTGGATTAACCGCTCTGACCAACCTGTTGTGACGGGACGGTGTTAACATTACCCACTTACAGCATTACACGCTTAGGAAACGTTGGAATGTGGTTTATACTGGGATGCGGATGTAAGGAGCAAGTGTGATTTGTTGGTCCTTGTATGAATAATGTGATATCCACACTTACATTATAAAAGCGATTGTTTCGATTTGTGTTTGGATGTTTCATACTCAATTATGGCCAATACATATTTATAATTAGCCAATATAATAAATTATATTATATAATATTTATGAAACATTGTATGTACAAAAAAAACATACGCACACACACAGACACCCACGCGCGCACGCCAACACACATAGACACACATGCACTCAGATACACCATCAACCACACTAGCATTGTACCACGTTGACAATCTTTACTCGATCAATCTTTACTTTACACGGGTCCCCACCGGGAGTTCTAAAATACAGGCCTAGGCTTAGTTTAGACTTCAGATCTCCCACAAATTACAAAAATTTGTCAACTTATTATGTATTACAAGTATAATAATGTAATTTGTGGACCTATACTTCTTTATTACAAACCACACATACAAGTAGGTACACCCAATCCATATAGTTTTAGTTACAACTACTTAAATGCATGCTCATGTCATGCTCACTTAAATGTCTCGCTGATGGTGGCGAGTGTGTTGGATCATTCGGTTCCCTACAAAATGGTTGAGCTGGATGGTGCTGATCCACGCGTCATGTTCGTGAACGGGCGCCGTCAGTTGAGACTGGTCATCTCTTTCTGCCAGGGCTTGTTTTTAATCGTTTTTGATTTATATATTTTTTTTTTACATTGTTCTCACATAGAATCAACAAGAGTAATGTACCCAGGATTTTGTAATTTCTATATTTAAAAGAGTGTCCTTGGAGTTTCTTGCCCGTTCTTCTCCATAGAGATCTACGTTTTGGAATGGGCAACTAGCTTCAATTTTCTGACTAACTGACTCTTTGACAATTCAAAAGTGCCTGTAAAGGGTTTAATTGAAATAAATGGTTGGAGTTTGAGTTTTGAGTTGAGTTTGAGTTTAAAAACTATGATACTATGCTTGAAAACAACTAATATTTATGTGGTGCAACACATGTTGGCACGTGCCTCCGTTCCCAGTGCATCATAAAGGGGTTGTCCACCTTGTCAATCAATGTTTTTAGGATGTTGTTAATAGATTTCATTTGGAACACAGATAGAACAGTTACAACAGTTAGGTTAAGCTACGTTTGCCGGGGTTGGTCTGTGGTGGTACATGCCAAGATTCCTCCGTACCTCGGAAAGCACGTTAAGCCGTTGGTCCCGGCTGTCATTCGTGGATCCTTGTCAGTCGTGACGGGTCGTCAGAAGCCCGAAAGTCTAACAACCAGTCTTACCAAGGGTAATACGTACAATACGATAGGCAAACGCTCCTTGTAAAATACTAGTATTCAGCTGCATGTGGTTAGACTAGAAGCCGACCCCAACGTAGCTGGGAAAAGGCTACGTAGATAGAGGTTTTGTCAGACACGAGAAAATACCTAAACTAACCAACAAAATAAGAGTGACAAACATTATTTATACTTGTCTATTATATTATCCAGATTAGTCTTTGCTAGTAACCTAATTTCATACTAGCTGAATCTTACCAAGGGGTTTCGTATTACCCAGTTACTTGGTTGTGGAGGGCAGATAGGCAATCGCTCCATATAAAATACTGGTATTCAGCCGCATCCGGTAAGACTGGAAGCCAACCCCAATATAGTTGGGAAAAGGTTAGGCGGATTGACACAGATAGAATATTGTTCTGGAATAAAATGGACGACAACTACTGTATTAAGATAGGAAATATCCTAAATCTTACACTGAAAAATTTTGAGAGCACAAAAGACGGAACATTTTAGACGGAAACAATAAAAATATCACTAAGCATTTAAGTAACTCAATCCACGAGAGAATTAAACGTTAAAAACCTTGAAAAGATCAAATAACTCTGTCGTTCTGGAGTCCACTGAAGAAAAAGCTTTCTTACAACTTGTTCATGAGTCAAGTGCAGGAAAGTTTTTACTACAAACTATTTATTATTAAGAAGGATCCGCAGTGGTATCCCACGAAATTCAAATTTTCTTACGTTTTTTGCAATTTGCAGGTCAGTAAGTGCCAGGTTGTATCCTGATCAAAAATATGATTCATCATCGTTTCCATTGAATTATTTGTTTATGAAATCATGACATTTTGATCCTCGGGAACGCGTGGCGGTACCACGCATTTCTTAGAGAAAGGGTCTTGACAGACTGACAGACGAACATCAAGGTCCCATTTTTCTTTTTGAGGTACGGAACCGCAAAAAAAGTATAAAATCTGGAACACCACAAAGCATCGGAAGGAGTGGCAACCTCGCACTTGAAACCGTTTCTTAATTAAATTTACTTTAGAAGAGAACGCTGCAACTGAAGTGAGGCCAGGAAATAAGCGGGTGATCGTAATTATTAAAAATAGGTTGTTCTACTTTCAAGCTTAAAAACTGTGGTTACAAACTCAATTTGGCGGCCGTCCGAGTATATAAAAACTGCTAAAATTTACAGAACATAATATACTATGGCCAGAATTATATTTCACGTGTATAATAAATTGACTGCACTATTTTTCATGTTACCTAGACCTAGAAGTCATGCAAATAGAAAAACTGTTCGTCCTTCCAATTAATAGGTAAGTTCAGTGACCATGAAATTAATGTAAATCCTGCCAAAGTCGAAATCAAAGTCAAACCTTAAACTTTTAATTGTTGAATCCAAGACTTTTGGGTAATGTCTAAGTGTGTGTTTATGTATTTTTTTATTGTGTGTTTTTTTTGTGCAGGATTAACATTTTGTTTTCTTTTTTTTTTTTAAATCATTTAATTATTTGCTCGATGACCTCAGTAGAGCTTTCAAATGGGTGGGTCTTAAAATGAACATGCCCATGTAACATCCAATCTCTTGAAGATCGGGGACGCTGCAGTCGAAGTTGTGGACAAGTATGTTTACCTAGGACAAACTTTCCAGCTAGGTAAGTTTCTACTACTATCTTAATAAAAATCTTAAATTCATTGATTCGTTCATTGACGGACGATACACACGCAACCTAAACCGCTGGTGTTTAGAAGCATGAAATTTTGCACAAGAGTTCATTATACAGCAAAAGTGAGCTCTAACGGAGGATTTTTTTAAATTCACCCCGTAAACGGATTAATTATGGGATGAAAGTTTCTATGAAACTTCTTATAGAAACATCCCATCGGGCACATGGCTTTGCCTACTTGATATAATTCTTAAATTCATTAATTTTCTGTCAGACAACGCACAGCTTAAACCGCTGGATGTAGAAGTATGACATTTTGCACAAGAGATCCTTATACATATAAAGAAAATGAGCACCAATGTAGCATTTTTGAAAGTTCACCCCCTAAACGGATAACGAATCGAGGCCCGTGCAGACTTATAGCACGATTTGTCACGCGACACCGGTAATTATTCTACCGTGAAGTTTTCTTAAAAAATATTTTGTTAGAGTCGCGTCGCGCCAGTCTGCGCGAAGCTTTAAATAGGTGATAAAAATTTACTTGGTTGTTCGTCATAAGCCTAACATAACCAACGTGTAGCTGGCGAACCTGGTCTCAACTATATTTTTATGTGACGCTAATTTCCCAGCTCCAAAACATTTATTTTCTGCTCAATGTGAAGAACAAACAATTACTCCAGACATTTCAGCCACCGATGTTAATGCAATGTAATTCCAAAATTGAAGAAAACAAAATTGCATTTGAACATGTTGCACGTGTCATTTAATACCTTCTCTGATGTTACCTCTCGGTAAATCAAAGTATAGATAGGAGAGAGGTAACCAACCGATTATCCTTTAAAGTTAAAGCGCTTCGCGAGCAAGTTCGCGAGCAAGTTCGTTTGCAAGTTCGCGAACACATTCGTAAGAAGCTGGCACTATCATTACAACGGTAATGTTTTCCCAGTGTTTGTCTTATTTGTTTTAGTATATTTGTGCATTTATGTGTATTTATTTATATTTAGGTACAATCAATCTGCCTAGCCTTTTCCCAACTATATTGGGGTCGGCTTCCAGTCTAACCGGATGCAGCTGAATACCAGTATTTTACATGGAGCGACTGCCTATCTGACCTCCACAACCCAGTAACTGGGTAATACGATACCCCTTGGTAAGACTGGTTGTCAGACTTTCAGGCTTCTGACGACCCGTAACGACTGTCAAAGATCCACGAATGACAACCGGGACCATCGGCTTAACGTGCTTTCCGAGGCACGGAGGAGTCTCGGTATGTAAAGATGGTCACCCATCCACAGACCAACCCCGGCAAGCGTAGCTTAACCTGACGGATCGACCCGTGCGGCAGTTACTACTTAGCCAGTTACTACTTAGCTCCTCATATCCTATATCCTATATATATCGTTTTAATAGGTATATGAATATCCTTATATTTAAATAAACATTTATTCCACAATTTTCGCTACTGCACTTACCACTGTTTGTCTCTGCATCACCCAAAGGTTGATTGGTAGAAAATACCTATGGCATTAATTCAACTCAATTTATTTACTTCGGTAAACATCCATATCGTATAAGTATTAGAACTTAGAAACTAGGTTAACAGCATTAAAATCAGAATTAAATTACAATTACATATTTAAAAAAAATACAATAAACAAAATAAAATCAGAATTATATTAAATCAAAATCAAATTTAATCCAAATTTTACTAAAACATAATATATATTAGATATAAATTAAATAGAGGAGCTCGTGGTTAAGTAATAACTGCCGCACGGGTCGATCCGTCAGGTTAAGCTACGCTTGCCGGGGTTGGTCTGTGGATGGGTGACCATCTTTACGTACCGAGACTCCTCCGTGCCTCGGAAAGCACGTTAAGCCGTTGGTCCCGGCTGTCATTCGTGTATCTTTGACATTCGTTATGGGTCGTCAGAAGCCCGAAAGTCTGACAACCAGTCTTACCAAGGGGTATCGTATCACCCAATTATTGGGTTGTGGAGGTCAGATAGGCAGTCGCTCCATATAAAACACTGGTATTCAGCTGCATCCGGTTAGACTGGAAGCTGACCCCAACGTAGTTGGGAAAAGGCTAGGCAGATGATGATAATATAAATTAAGTCCGCCTCGGTACATTTTTGTGCTTAAAGTGTTAAATAAATTAGATAAAGGAAATATTGTTCCCTGAAAGTAACAAAAAGAAAACAAAAAATATGTTCACATACTAAATACCACCCTTTTTTTTTTTTGGTTGGGAAATCATCACATGACTCCTCCCGCTCTGGGTGGAGCGGGAGGGCGTGTCAGACTCTTACTGACTAAAACCCACCCGTGTTCCTTCTCTTGCCTGTGCAATGCCAGGGGGCCACGGTATCCCTTTCGGACTTTCCCGCAACCCCGGCAGGCAATGGTCTCATAGGACCCCTTCACTCGCTGACACTCTTTGAGGCGTGCGTGGAACACAACGCGCCGTCGACCCACGCTTGGTCCTTACCGGACGGCGAGCTACCCATTGCTCACCGTCCGCAAGCCCGCGCCTACGGTGGCCGGGAATCCGCGATCGATTCCCGACGCCCGGGGCGTCTCCTCCTGCGGCGGCTAGGGGCGTGAGGGCGCGAAATTTGCCTCTCCCTCACGCGCTCCGCCTCCTCCTTCGCGAGCATTACTGCTTCGCAGAAGGAGGTGACGGCCTCCCATGCCCTCTCGCTCCGTACCATGACCTGGACCAGGGCCGGACGCGAGAGATCCCCGCCACCGATCGCCTCCACGAGGACACGGCGGTGCTCTGCCCAAGCCGGGCATACCTCCACCGTATGCTCCACCGTGTCCTCCGGGCGATCCACGCAGTGATGACACCCGGGCGTTTCCTCCCGCCTTATCCGAAACAGGTACCTCCCGAAACAGCCGTGTCCGGTGAGGACCTGCGTCAGGCGGAAGGTGAGGACGCCGTGGCGCCTCTCCAGCCACTCCTCAAAGAGGGGACTTATCGCCGCAATAGTGGCGTGCCCAGCACTGGGTTGCGACAATCGCACTCTCCATGACGCCATGAGATCCCGTCGGAGCTCTGTCCGCTGTGCCGCGATTTCTCGCGGCATCGGAGTCAAGCCCCGGCGTTTCGCCTCCCCGCGCCACTCCCAAATATGCGCGAGGACTTTTGAGATCCCATGGCGGCAATCCGGCAAGGAGGCTCGCCGCCTCACCGGAGACCGTGCGGTATCCCCAGACCAGCCGGGTGGCCATGACCCTCTGGGACGCGTTCAACCGGTGGGCAGGCCGCCACCTCAACGAACGCGCCCACACCGGTGCCCCGTACAGGGCCATGGACCGCACGATCCCCGCGTATAGCCTCCGGCAGGAGGCGTTTGGACTCCCTAGATTGGGCAGGAGCCGCTTCAAGGCAGCCCCGGCCCGGTCCAGTCTGGGAGCCAAACGTCGGAAGTGCTCCTCGAAGTTCCACCGACTGTCGAGGACGAGTCCCAAGTACTTCATCGTCGACTCGACGCCGATGTGAACCCCTCCTACCGTTATTTGGGAACCCGACGGTGGCACGTTCTAAGGACCATGAAAACACATGGCCTCGGACTTGTGCAACGCCACCTCGAGTCCCAACTGCCGGATTCTGGCCACGATTGTCGCAACCCCGTGTGTCGCTAGTTCGACCGCCGCCTGGTGCGACCTCCCCTGCGCCAGGACTAACGTGTCGTCAGCGTAACAAACGACGCTGATGCCATTGGGGAGGTCGGCGCGCAGCACCCAGTCGTATCCGATGTCCCACAGATGCGGCCCCAGGACCGATCCCTGTGGGACACCGCACGACATCTCTCGCCGGTTCCACTCTCCCTGGTGACCGGGGTAGATGATGGCCCTGTCCGTCAAATAGGCCTCGACCACACGACAGAGGTAGGTCGGCATCCGGTGATACCAGAGTGCCTCCCTGATGCAACTCCAGGGCAGGGTATTGAAGGCGTTGGCGATGTCTAGAGACACCGCCAAGACGACGCCACCCCGAGCCACCGCATCCCCCGTCGTGAGGGCTCGCACGCGCATGATGGCGTCCACCGTGGAGCGCCCCCTGCGGAAACCAAACTGGCTCTCCGACAAATCCGGCCCCACCTGCACCAGCCGCCCGACGAGGCGGTCTGCAATTACTCTTTCAAAGAGCTTGCCCACCTCGTCAAGCAGCACGATGGGCCGGTAAGCGGACAGAGAGTCTGCAGGGCGCCCCGGCTTCTTGATGAGGACCAGTTTCCCCGTCTTCCAACGAAGCGGGAACTGGCCCCTCTCCAAGCATGCGCTTAGGAGCCCCCTTAGTCGAGGCCCGAGAGCCTCTGAGGCCAGGACCCAGGCTTTCCCAGGTAAGCCGTCGGGTCCTCGGGCGGTATTTCTGGCATTCAGCCTACGTACCGCCACCCTCATCTCTACCTCGGTCACCTCCGGAGCATCATCGTCGTCGTCGGCGGTGTGGTCCGCATCGGGCACCGCAGTAGGCGGAGCCATGGGTGGGGAGGCATGTTCCCCTCTCGAAGGGAACAGAGCGCTCACCACGTCCCCCACAAGCTGTGGCCGGAGACTGCGTCAGCGGGGGAGCCCATGGGCGGAGTTTCTCCCGCACCATCTTGTATGGGCGTCCCCACGGGTCTCTGTTCAGAGTCTCCAGCGACTCCTCGCGGGCCAGTGCCCTGGCCCGCAGGATCTCCGCTTGGAGGGCGGTCTTCGCCGCTCTGTACCCCTCGTACAGCTCCGCCTGAATGGCTTCCGTATCCGGAGGTCGAATACGGAGCCTGCGGTGCCTGGTGTACCGGCGTCGCGCAGTAACGCACGCATTGCGCAGTGTCGTCAGCTGTCGCGACCACCAGTACACCTGGCGCGAAGCACGTCCGGGCTGGACCCGGGGCATTGCCACGTCACATATTTCGGACATGGCCTCCCGGAACCACTCCGCCTCGTCGTTGATGTCGGCAGGCCTGTCCGGTGATGACATCCAGGCCTGCACGATCGAGGCTTCTAGGAGGAGCTCCCGGTCCAGCTGCTTCAGCGCCCACCGCGGACCACTCGGGGCCTGTCGGACCGGCGCGCTCGAGGTCTGGGCGGAGACGTCAAACTGGATGTACCGGTGATCGGAATACGTCTCCACCCCCTCCATGACGCGCCAGTCAATGACACGTGGCGACAGAGCGGGGCTGGCGAACGAGATGTCCACCACTGATTCACCCCGCATCCGCACACACGTGGGGACAGAACCCCGGTTTAGGACGACCAGGCCTGTTTCCAGCACCCAGTCTTCCACCATCCTGCCCCGTGTGTCCGTATACCGGGAACCCCAAGCCACATTCTTGGCATTGAAGTCCCCGAGGACGAGCACGGGGAGGGAACAGAACCCGACGACGACGACTCTCAACTCAGCAAGGGAGTTGTGGAACTCGGCGAGAGTTCGGTTCGGGGAGAAGTATGCCCCTACCACGACAATCTCCCCGAACCGTGCTGCAACGCAACCCCGTCCTCTCTTAACAGCCTCGAGGGACGGGGTACCGGCGGCGGCCGACGAAATTAGGGCCACTGAGCCGCTCAGGTCCTCCACCCAGTCATCCCTGGGCGGGACAAAGTACGGCTCAGCGACCACGGCGATGTTAATCGACACCTGCGCCATGCTCTGGAGCAACAGGTGCTGAGCTGCGGCGCAGTGGATGATGTTCGCCTGGAGGAGGCGAAATGGGGCCATTATTGGCACTCCATGTCAGCCCCCTCCTTAGCCCCCTGTGAGGGCCCTGCCGCGGCGGCTGCGGCGGCGACGACGGCTGTGGAGGCGGCAACGGTGGCGGTGGCGGAGGTTGCGGCTGTACGGCGGTGGCTGGTGGCTTGCCCCTAGCTTTGGCGGGTGGAGCGCAGGCCTTACTCCCAACCCGGTGATTGGCCGGCTTGCCAGCTGCCGCACATACAGCGCAGTGCGACGTGGCGTCGCATGAGCCGGCCTTGTGACCTGGCTGACCACAGCGGTAGCAGTGACCGCTGCGGTCCACCTCCGAGGTGCATTTAGCTCCCACGTGGTTACCCACATGGCAGCGGTAGCACCTCAGAGGTCTGGGTTCCAGCAGTTTGACCTGCGTGGAAACCCCGCCCACCAATAACCTTTGGCCCTCTCCGGCAATTTTCTTGGCCGCCGACACGGGGCAGCTCACCGTAACGGCTCGCATCCCCGTGAAGTCAGGACGGATGGCGCCTGCCCTAACCTGCTCGGCAGAGCGCTCCCCAGTCCTAACGACAGCGGCCACCACCTGTCCCTCCGTCACAGAGTCGTCCAAGCCCTGAATACGCATGTCAGCGCATTTGGTGGGCTTGGACACTCGCGCCTCGTCCGCATTTAGGGACGCCCTAAGCCTTTCGGCCAGAGCGTCAGCGGCCGGGCCGCTTGCCGCACCGGGAACCTCCAGCATCCGGGCCCCATTCGCAGTGACTCTTACCCGGATGCCATCAGCGGCGCCGATCTCCTTGAGGTCCACCGCTGCCCCCACCTTGGCGAGCACGTCGCGGTAGGACACGCCCTTTTTCTCCGCCTCTGGCTGTAGTGTTATCACTACAGCTGCAGACTTCGGGGCGCGGAGCCTAGCCGCGACGCTTCGTTCTTTGCGCCGCTGCCTCCTCTCTTTGTTTTTGGCCGCCCTTTTTGCCTTAGCCGCCTTCCTCTTCTCTCCGGCTACTTGCCATTCAGCGTCAGCCGGAGTAGAATTAGGAGGAGGCGGGGGCGGCTGTTTCACCGCCTGGGCTGGGGCCTTCGCCGCCTGGGCAGGGGCCCTCGCCACCTGTGGGGCCGTCCCGCCCTTGGTCTGCCCAGACGAACCTGGTTTTGCCCGGGCAGCTGCGGTGCTGGCATATGTTGCCTCCTTCCGCTGGCCAGAGGCCGGCTTGCTCGCCGCTAGAGGAGGGCGCAGGACGATGGCTTCTAGCGCGGAAAAACGAGACCGCAAAGAAGCCATCTCCTGCCTCACCAGGGTCAGAACCCGGTCCTCCGCAGGCACGGGGCCCTGCCCATGCTGCTCCCTCCCTTGCGGCACCTCACGGGGGCCGGCTCCGCGGAGCCCGGCCAGGTCCGCTCGGAGCTCCTCATTCTCCTTTCGGAGAAGCTCCATGGCGGCTGTCAAGCGGGCGACCTCCGCCCGCATCTCGGACATGCCGTCCGACGGAGGCCTGAGGTGATAGGCCTCCGCTGCCGCCAAAATAGAGGCCATGACCGCGGGTATGGCCTTGTCTTTAGAGGACTGAGTCCTCTTCAAGGCCAAACCCTTGATAGCGGCAGCCACAGCCTCCGCAAACCTGGCCGCTTGCTCCGATTTGGAGCCACCAGCGGCATCCGGCTCACCACCTGCCGAATCTGTAGGGGCCGCCACGGTGCTCGTCCCTACAGGGTTGCATTCCTCTTCTGTAGAGGGCTTCTCCAGCGCCGCTGGGCTGGCCCGGCTCGGCTCGCCGGCCTTCTTTGTGGTGAGCCCTCTCCCCACACCTTTTCCCCGGGCCGCACCCCGCTGACTGGAGTGGATCTTCCTCCTGTGGCCTTGGCCCGAGACCCCCTCCTCAGCGGACGACCCCTGGCCATCCCCCGGTTTAGGGCGCTTCCGGAGGAACTTTCGGTTCCTCACGGTCGCTCCCACCACCACTTCGCGCTCCGAGCTCTGACCCGAGCTCATCGCGCCAGACGCAGCGTCGGACTCCGACCCCGCATCACTCCCCTCGCCTTGGTTTTTTGTGTGTTGTATTTCCATATTTGATCCCACGAGTAAAAACTTTATTTATTGACTCAAAACAAGTGGTTCGCACTAGCGACTAATTATCTAATAGCTACCCATTAGTCAAGCTTACAACCTCCCTCACGGTGCGCCGCCGCTTGGAGGTTTGGGGTAATTTTTTATAGAGGATTTCTTCCTCGCGGTCCGGGCGGTTAAGCCAAGACCCTCGACCCCCGTCAAGTGCCAGAGACATGACCTTGCCACCCTTCGGGGCTACGAGACCAACGGTGGCAGAAGGCTTCCTCCTGCCTGCCCAACGGCAGTGTTAGTGCACGCCGAGCCCGTGCTCCAACGCTGCTTAACGTGTGCTCTCTCCGAGTACACGTTAGAGCGTTCCTCCGACAGGATATTGGCATGCAGACAACGAGACCCCTTAGGCACACAGTACCTAATGGGGAGACATTGCCCGCATCCCAGGGTGCACCGTCCTGAAGACTGGCCTTCCCCCCGGACGCATCCGATGGGAATTCCAGCCCACAGGCACACGGGGAGGTTTCCTGTCCAAGCACCCCACTAAATACCACCCTACGCCTACTGTTGTCAAGTATTGATCACCATGCTTGCTGAAGACGTGTTGGCAATTTGAAACTTATTTTAATTAACTATAAGTCCAGGATCATTCACGATGTTTTCCTTCACCAATGACAGTAATGTTCAAGATAAACTCAGAAATAACATATGAATTGATTCATACTGGTACTTGCCCGGATTTGAGTCCACAATCTCGTCAATGAGAGGTGAGGCCTTAACCATCTGAGCTATCACGAAATTCACATCACAACATCATTTCAGGCGAAAGACGTCCACTGTTGGACATAGGCCCAAGCACCGCCACTTCGACCGATTCTGTGCTTCCCGCATCCAGCGGTGAATCACATACTAACTTTTATTTTTGCGTATGGAAATGGGTCGGGTGGAGGGGTTATTAAGACTCTGGGCTGGTTTTGACTAAAACCCTTCGTCACTTTTGGCTGAACTTAAATTAATCTGACTAACTAATTATAATAGTCATCATCATCTGCCTTTGCTAACTATGTTGGGGTAAGCTTCCAGTCTGATCGGATGTCACTGAATTGATAGGAAGATACCTTACAAGGAGCGTCTGCCTACCAGCCCAGTTCCTGGGTAACTTATTATTGGGTCCCCCACCTATGAAATTGGCGTTTTTTTCTCACAAATAGAGAACCTCGTCACTTCTATGATTTAAAATATTCATCAATTGCTTGATATTATATCTACTAACGACCATCATAGACAACTACCAATAGTAAAAAAACCTTAACACTTATAGCTTTCTAAACATAAAAAATACCTTAAATATGACTCCTCTTTTTGGTAGCAGAAATGACCACTATTTGTTTTAAAACTTAGCCAAAACTTATTTTTGTCGCTTAATCTAAGTGGCATACGTTATAGTATTGTTTAAACATTAGTGTTCATGGTTGTTAAATAAATTAAGAAAATGTTAGTATGAAAAAAATGCTACTACTTTAAAATTCTCCATAAAAAACGCTGATTTCATAGGTGGGGGTAACCTAATATTATGAAACATATTTGGGTGGGTTAAGAAAGTGGTTACCGTCAACTGTAGAAAAACCTAGTTTTTGCCCCCCCGCTTCGCCCCGTAGAGATCGGAAATTATACCAAGGAAACGTACTACCAGGATGAGATCCTATGTCCAAACCCTGGTCATGCTATATTCTTGTGTCAATTTGGCATTCGGCGTGAAAATGTAACCAAAAGATAGATAGTGATCCTATTTTTCAAATAATAATATTGGTTTGGATGCAACAACAAAAGGGAGCCTTGAGAAAAAGTTGAAATTGTGTTATTGCTTTAATTCCACCAGCAGCCTAATTGCGCAACACATTTTATTTTTGATATCAATTCAGAATCGAAACCAAGTCCAATTTAAATCGCATGGCATAATTGGAATTACGATAAACATTTTTTACCAATCGACCGAAATTGAATAGAGTTGTTCTTATAAAAGGGCTATACGTCTTTAATTTATATGTTTTGTTCCACCATATAGGCATGATTAATTTCCAAATTATTGTGCTTTAATTTAATTTTGTTTTAATTTTATCTGATGCTCTACTAGTGCTTATAGATGAAAATGTACAATGATTGCCGAAAAATTTAAAACCATTTTTTAAAACACTTTCTATCAAAAACTACCATAATTGAAATGCGTAACAAAACGTTTCCTTTCCCCGGTTTTTTTTTATCTGTGGCCAATGACAAAATCGTAGAAAAGCAGTGTTGTCCAATTAAGTGGGATTTCCACTAAACCTGGGGGTTTGGACACCCCTACTGGCGAAGAAATTGCTTGAAATTGCGGGTTGCTTTTAGTGGCTGGTGGTTTTGTCTAGTGGTTAGTTTAATTCAATTTGTAGAAAACAATACAATCGATTACTAAAACTGACTCGAGAAAATATTAAAATAACAAGATAATGGCATGTTTTATTGTTTGTCTAAAACCTGTGTCAGTGATTTTACGATGTATTTCTTTCAAATGCCGAAACCACTGCAGATTCGAACGCTTTTTTGGCAAAACTGTTCACCATGATTAATATGTTGAAACCAATCAGAGGCTCCGCCCGAGTAGTGATCGCAAAACGACGTCATTTCTAAAAAATATTTCACGGGAAAATACTACCGGGGTAAAAAAAATCTGCCGTTATACCTAAGTTATGTATAGATCTAACAAACATTCAAACATCTTCACTAACTTTTTCATTAATTATTGTAGATTAAGTTGGATGATGTTTAAAAAAATACTTTGACCTTTTGTTTTATTTTCATTCTCAAATTTTCAAATGGACCTCTAAAACAGCGACCGAATGTCAGTAACAGAAAAATAAAATTAAAAAAATTGTGACTAAACTATACTCTATTTGAAATAAGATTACACATTTAAATAAACCGTTTCGTGTTCGTTTGAACATTAAAAGCAAAAAAGTGGTTACAATACCAAGTGTTTACTGAAGCTGCCATTTGTCATGTCACCAACGCAATATAAGTCAAAATCGGTTGAACGGATTATAAAAAATGTCTCATCTTATTTCTTTTTATAGCACTCGGGGAAAAAAAATGGTAACACTGAGAACAACACAAAATTGTATTATATTTACAAATTTTAATTTAATATCCTATACGAAACGTGGGCCTATGTTAGGCAGTTTTGGAACATTTTTCTTGTGGCTTGCTTGTGTAAGCCGGATGAACTGGAAAATTATCTCATTAAATCAATACTGTTTTTGCTCAATAGCGAAAAATACGTCGAGATTATCACTACAAGTAAGTAACCCAATATAAATAGGAATAACGTGAGTCCCTATGTCCGTCAACCTCACATTCTAACTGAAATTGTTAGTTGATATTTTTGTACATAAGTACCTACATGCTGAAATAAACTATAGTAACCACTAACCTAACTACAAAACATATTCATAATATTTTCACAGACGGTGCTAGAGCTGAAAATACATGAATGGAACACTACCCAACATGAATCTTCACAAAGACGTTGGATGGCTAGATGGCAAAAATGCTGTGGATGAAAATGTAAGCTTTTAGTCACATAGTTAAGAATCAAGTGAGGCAACTTACTTTATAATAAAATTATGAATATTTATTTCCTTGGCCGAACTTTCTACATCATAATTATATTTTATGTATACCTAACTAATGTTTACATAATTTAGTATTACAAAATATCTGGACATTGAAAAATCAGCCCTAAGTAAAGAAGAAATTATACAAACAGCAGCAATAACTAGGCTAATGGCTTTTGTCCAGCCATGGGCCCAATGAATGCCTACTTTACTTTTCCACAGGGTTTATTTATAAACATTGCTTAAAGTTAAATGACGTTCAAATGTCAAAAATGTATGGTTATACAGTTTCTAAAAGTAACGTTTATAAATAAACCCCATAATGTTTAAGTACTTTATTTGAGCAGAAAATAATACGATTTTGTTCCTGGGGAGTTTCACCTACGAAGACATGAAGGCAGCATGAATGAAGGCACCTGCTGCGTTGCTACTTAGAAACTGAAGATAGTTCTTGAAATATAATTGTTGTATTAGAAAACTGTTGAGTCTTGAATGACAGTAATATAAATGTATGTTCCTATTTTGTTAATTGATAATGATAACAGTGTAAACTACAAATAAAAATAACTTATTATTTATGAAATATTTAAGAATTGAAGTTTTTTTTTTCATTAACACAACAATTAATAAAATTATGTCTCTTTGGTCTAGCGGTCGCAAGAGCTACTGCTGAGTATGAGGTCCTGGGTTCGATGCCTGGGTTGGGCATAGTGTTATTGGGTTTTTCCACCTGGAATTTCCTAGTAGTGCCCGGTTGATGGCAATAGGCTCGTCCCCTATTACATGGGACTTAACCATAACTGGTGAAATGTGTGTGTACAGGCAAACCTCTGCCCAACTCTTCGGAGAAACAGTGATATTATGTATGTATTTTCATTAGGTTCAGTAAATAGAGCGAAATAAATTATGGTAAACAAAGCAAACAATAACTGACAATAGCCTTTATTCACATTTATGAAATATTTACACATGGGGCAAAAAGAAATTGGAAAATATATTGTAAGGATTAGTGAAATTTAATGTATTCCTGTGGAATTCATCATGGATTATGTAATGTATTATTATTATTATGTACTGCTTGCTAATTCTTGCTGTAAGCGCATGAGAGTTTATACTTTTCCTCAATAATGAAGTTGAGCCTGAAACCTGAAAAAAAAAGAATTTAAGTAAATCTTCTATATTATGTATATTCCATGATCCATTACATCCATCCACAAAATAAATTCTAATTGGCCTCTCCCTTAAACACTTCAATGAATACAACAATTATTAGGTTCAATGACTTTATTAAATGTATGAAAGTTTATGTTTGATGGTGCATTTCGTAGTCACCAACATAACACGTATGTATGTTTAAATAAATAAAACATTGTGCTAAACACACATTCAATGTTCAACACTTAGAAATAAAAGAATATTGTTATTACTTATGTACCTTAGATGGTGGTGTGGTATGTTCATTGATGTCCTTACATAATCCACTGTCTTCTATGCTCAGTACAATGGATACAGTACGAGGTACGAATTTGTCTTTCAATAAAATACCTCGTTTCTGAAATTTCATAATATATATCTTTAGTAGGTTGTAACAGAAGAGAACTTGGTCAGTGGGTCGTCTTAAGGGCGGATAATTTTCACAATATTATTAATTTATCGACCGCTTCGATATTATTTTAATATATCACTATTATTGATTTATCATATAGGTTTTACACAAAAACACATTCACAATGTATTAAAACGATGTTTACTTACATATAATTTCGTAATAATTAAGGAGATTATACGAGTAAATCCCAAAAATATTACAAAGAAAATCAAATGCGAGGAGTACATTGCCTTCTATTATAACTGACAGAAGAAACAAATTACTCGTTGATTTTAAACCAATTCAGCGCTGTCAAAATGGTTACGTAATTCGAGTTATAGCCTTTTTAGACGCGTATCGTTCACTCTTTAGCGTCTCATTCAGACTGCAGTTGATATCAACAATTTTAGAGTTACGTAATACAAAAGCTGTCAAATTTTTCAATTTCCAGTTTAAATGATATCAATTCCACTCAAATTTGTATTGAAAATGTGTTGCGTAATTAGATAGCAGGCGTCTCTCAATCTGGAACACAGAAATTTCGCTATGCGGTGTGGTGGCATGTACATCGCCAGATGCGAACTTCAAACAAAGACCTAATTACGTAATACACGCTCAATCGGAATTTGAATCGCTTTGAAACAAATTGCTAATCCATTGCTTCATAAGTTCGAAAAAAAAAACTGTTCAACAACGTAAACAACGCAATGAATGTTGTTGAACTGTCAAAATTAAACAAATTTGTCGTAATCGTTTACGAAAATGTGTTGAGTAATTAGATAACAGATGTCACACAAATCCTGCATCGCGCAAATAGAGTTTACCGCGCGAACGACATATATAAGACTATCTGACATCAATCATTGGACAGTTGCCCGCCAGACACGACACCCGTCTGGTCGGAGGATCCTTCCTTTTCTATGGTGGATGAGTGAATTTTACACTCTGTTCATCATGCAAGTAAAGCGGCATACATAGGTATGATAGTACTACTACTACCTCTGACGACCTGATTCACAAGATGTTTTACTATAAAGTCTTAACAACAACAACATAACATCATGCCTATATTCTCCGAAGGATTCGGCAGAGGTGTACCTATAGTGCACCCACATTTCGTCAGTTATGTTTAAGTCCCATGTAATAGGGTCGAGCCTATTGCCATCAACTGAGCACAAGTCCAGACTCCAGGCTGCTACTGAGAAATTCCAGATGGAAAAACACAATAACACTTTGCCCGACCGAATCGAACCCAGGACCTCATACTCAGCAGTAGCGCTTGCGAGTCTTTATTAATTTAATATTATTTAATTAATAAAGTTTTTGAAAATAACATTCTGTTAAACTTATAAGAATTTGAAACTAATAATAATTTCAATTTATTTTCAAACTAAATAATTAACTTGCCAATTTGGGAGTAGCTAAAAGCATAATTTGTATTCAAGAATCCCAGAGATAAATAGTGAATATAGTGTGGGTAGGCCATTGGTGCCTTTTCATTAGCCTTAAGTTGGTAATAGACTGTCTGAGATGTCTGAGTCTACCCAAAAGAAAATAGGGGATAGGATTTTATGTTTAAGTCCCATTTAATAGGGGGCGAGCCTATTGCCATCAACCGGGCACAAATCCAGACTCCGGGCTAATACTGAGATATTCCTGTTGGAAAAACCCAATAATACTTTGCCCGACTTGGGAATCGAACCCAGGACCTCATGCTCAGCAGTAGCGTTTGCGACCACTAAACCAACAAGGCAGTTAGAATACATTTAAACATTATAATTTTTTTAGGGATCCGTACCCAAAGGGTGCCAATTGCCAATGGGACCCTAATACTAAGGGTCCGCTGTCCGTTCGTCCAGCTGTCACTGGGCTGTTTCTTTTGAACCGTAATAGGTACACTTGACATTTTCACAGACTGCAGTGTACTACACTGTGGCTGCTATAACAGAAAATAATAAAACCGAAATAAAGTAAACATTTCGGCATTTTTGTTAAATATTTTAATATTTTACCCCCGGTTCCCCAGGGAACCCTTCCCAGTCGTTACGGGTCGTCAGAAGCCCGAAAGTCTGACAACCAGTCTTACCAAGGGGTATCGTATAACCAACTTACTGGGTTGTGGAGGTCAGATAGACAGTCGCTCCATGTAAAATACTGGTATTCTGCTGCATCCGGTTAGTCCGGAAGCCGACCCCAACATAGTTGGGAAAAGGCTAGACAGATTGATTGGTACGGAACCCTTCGTGTGTGAGTCTTATTGGCACTTGGCCGCTTTTTAAACCTTGATGCTGGTTCTTTTTCCGCAAAAGCACGCAAGGTCTTAATCGCTTATCAAGCAATGAAATAGGGAAATAATGTCAACGAAGATGATCTCTGACAACCACAACGAATAACACAGTCGTGATCATACCTGAAAAAGTAAAGCTTTTGAAACCTCAAAAGGTGAGTGTGACACATCATAACTTTCATAATATAATTATTACAACAAGGCATAAAAAAAACTTTTTTAATCTCATTTGTATTCAGAGACATGTACCTACATATGAGCTCATTCATGAGAAGTACCTAATTTATATGAACTGACGAAAAAGGTCGCATTTTATGTCCAAAACTTCTTTAGTGATGAAAAAGCTAGTTGTCATCCGAGCTTGTTATTATAACTTTGAATTTTGGTGAACCGTCGCTTGTGATCTCCCGGATGAGCTAATGCGCTAGCGGATGAGTCGTAGTAATGATAATTTTTAAAGTTAATGTGTGAAGTCTCGCATTTTGGACATTATATAGAAATAAACGCAAAGAAAAAACAAAATAACACAAAAATAGGGGGGGGGGAGGAAACGGCCATCGCTCAACATAATGCTGTGACCCTAAGCGAGACAGAGTCACAGCGCTAGTTTTCAGCGACAACCGGCCTCATCATCTTTGTAACAATACAACAATTTCTGAACATATCTCCACGAAGCATTGCCAGTGTAAAAATTGGTTCCATGTTCTCATCGGATTCAACGGGTTCCTGCGACTTTCACCAGTTGATTGTTCTACCTTGTGACGGCCTATAATATCTACGCTGCTCTGCTGTTTTGTTTCGATAGAATACACCACCTTGAAGACTTACTTCGGGAAGATCCGGGTAAAAGGTCCGATAAAGAGTGTACTGGCTTGAAGTTAACAGTAATTCCGTAATTTCAACCTAAGAAGTTACGATGGGGTAAGTTCGGCGCTGGGATAAGACCGTACGAATAAAATTCCTGGAATTTAGCTAAACTTACCCGTAGATTCTTATTGGTTTATTCTCATCCTATTTCATCGTGACCCATGACATTTATCAAAAGATAACACAATTAGGGACGGCGGCATCGTTAAAGGCTTTGATACGACCTTCCACTAACACGCCTCACAAACCGCACCTAAACCCTTTATCTGATATCTTGTTACGGATAAATATCAAACCCTAGTTAGTGAAACATATTACCTCAATCTTAATATTGTCATGTTTATATATTAAAGGAAATAATAAAATATTTTTTTTTAAACTTTAAAATTATTGAGCCTCTTTTAAACTTTCTGGCTCTTCCTCATGTTGGTTGCAGTAACTAAGCTAGGGCGCCTCGACCAAATGGGTTAGGTAAGGTTAGAACTGAGCCCAATCGCGCGCGAGCCGAGTGAGCGAAGCGAGCGGTGCCACGGCCGGCGAGTGCTACATGCAAGATAGTCGCAAGTGTTTTTGTAATTAATCCAATAGTAAAGTTACGTATTTATTCGAAACAAAGTCTATAAAGTTAAGTATTTATTTGAAATAAAGTTGAAAAACAACTGCGAAACATCAACTGTTCCTGCAAAAACATGTTGCTCATGTTTTGTTTCCCAATAAACACGGTCCAATAAATACGGTCCAATCAATTTGCCTATATAGCTTTCCCCAACTATATTGGGCTCGGCTTTCAGTCTTACCAGATGCAGCTGAATACCAGTATTTTACATGGAGCGACTACCTACCAGACCTCCACAACCCCGTTACTAGGTTACGCGATACCCCTTGGGAAGTCTGATTGTCAGACTTTTGGGCTTGTGACTAGGAGTCAGAGGCCCAAAAGTAACGACTGTCAAAGATCTACAAATGACAGCCAACCAACGGCTTCGCTCTCTCGATATGTAATATCTGTCTATCTCGCTCGATATGTAATGATCTATCTCGCTCGATATGTAATGATCTCTCCCGATGAATATGGTTCCCAAAACACAAAAACATATTGTGAAACAATGTTGTGCAACTTTGTTTACCAGAAAATAAGGTGCTTTATTTATGCACTATTTAAACGGATATTGTACATCCTCAGCACAATCCATGTTTTGCTTAGGAACCAGGTACGTAAGTCAATTAAAAGGTACCTACTAGTGTAGGTACCTTTTGATTGATTCGGTCGATTTGGATTCAAATCCTCACCCACTTAGTAATATTCAAAGTCAATCTCATTACCAAGACGCTATTATAATTAAAGCGATGAATCTATTTTTTTATAATATAATTCATCATAGCTTAATTTAAATTGTAATTGAATCCAATGAAAATTCTGCGAAAGTAATTAAGAAAATTATTAAAGAGGTCAGAAATACGTTACTGAGTTGACTAATCAGGACGCCAGCGCCGCCTGCCGGCGCTCGACAGAGTCTTAAATATAACACTCGGTAGCTAAGCAGAGTTCATGGGTGGCGGTCAAGCAGTGAATATGCTTAGAAACTGTCGTGCATTCCGAATAGTTGTGTCGTGTACCTACAGTGTGTGAATTCCTAGTGTGATTAACTTTATAGTAAATTATAATTTGATCTGAACTGTTAACGGTTTTTCTATTGCGCAATAACCAACACTGCCCATAGTACGCCCACGCCCAGTTAAAATATGCCTGATAATAACCAGAGAGACACATATCCTTCTTCGTTATAGATAAGTAATTTTATGTTACGGAAACTTAAGAAAGGCGTAAAAAAAATGTGTTTTTATTATGGGAAACTTCAAGTGATGTCTGATCCGATAAGCAGATTAAATATTTTTAAGATGAAATATAGTTTCTGTGAAAATTGTTTACTTAGTTTTAGACCTCAACCCCATTTGCGTAACACATTTCTGTTTACCCATTTCTTCATATGTTTGAAAAATTCGTCTGTTCGACAATATAAATAACGAAATGAATGTGGTCAATTGTCAAAATGGAAGATGTTGCAATACGAAACTACCCCACAGTTTTCTAAATCTTGCTGGCCTGGCTGATTCGTTAGCCAAGTGGTCTCACTTAGTCCGGTGTTTGGATTCGTACACGGATGTAATAATTCATTGATGCTATCTAAAAAGGTATTTAACTATGTACATACTCACGGTGACCTCCGGTCTCCGGAGGGGAGTGATGTAGCGGTTATACCGCCACATACGAACTACGCATCAAAGACATATGACGTCACACAAATCCTGCATCGCGCAATTATAGATTACCGCGCGAACAACATAAGACTATCCGACATCAACAGTCGAGCAGTCGGTCCGTCAGACACAACACCCGTCTGGTTGCAGGATCCTCCCTTTTCTATGGTGGATGAGTGAACTTTACACCTTGTTCCTCATGCCTCTAAACTAACAAGGAGTCTAACAAGGAGTTTGTCATCACTTTAGACGAAAGACGTCCACTGCTGGACATCGGCGACCTTCTAGCATTGCCACTTTGACCTGTTCTGTGCTTCTAGGATCCAGCGGATTCCTGCGGCCTTCACAAGGTCATCGCTCGACCTTGTGGCAGGCCTTCCAACGCTACGTCTTCCGGTACGCTGTCACCACTGTAGAACCTTTAGGCCCCATCAGCAATCTGTTCTGCGAGCAATATGCCCCGCCCCCTGCTACAATTTTTTAAGTTTGGCAATTCTTCTTATTTTGGTTATCTTGGTTCTCCTAAGGATCTCTTCATTTCTGATTCGAACGCGTATGCGAACGCGTAGGGAAATTCCAAGCTAGCTCTCTCCATTGAAAGAAAGAGTTTGTAATACGTTCAACATATTTATCTTTTCACAACACTGCCAACATTTTACATTTTAATTGTGTGCGTAATAACTTTTACACTCGAGATACACAGACTGATAAGACTTTGCAAGTTTGCAAGAGTACTCAGCAAACTAACAACATTGTTTATAAGTGGTTGCAAGTT
This sequence comes from Xanthia togata, assembly GCA_963853775.1. Classification (NCBI taxonomy): domain Eukaryota; kingdom Metazoa; phylum Arthropoda; class Insecta; order Lepidoptera; family Noctuidae; genus Xanthia; species Xanthia togata. The sequence continues at coordinate 19,938,803 of OY970795.1, read as the reverse complement.
AGCTGCCTCTAAATATCAATATCTTTGGTTGACTGACGGTTGTATTTTAATTAATAAAAATAATAAATTAAAAAATAATTATTTAACATATAATGAAAAAAAAAATATTTTAAAAAAATAATTAAAAATAAATAAATTAAAATAATTAATAAAAAATAAATAAATTAAAATACAACCGACATTAATAATTTCATTGTATGGGTGAAACCGCGTGCAACAGCTAGTTCTAAAGAAACAACACAAAGAGAACACTATAATAAGACAGTTTCCGACAGAGAAAAAAATAAAGCCTTAGATATTAAAATAAAGTTGTTTTTCCCTTTAATCAAAACGAAGGTCGACATCAATAAGACCTATTTTGCATAAACCTTTGATCGGGTCGGCATCGTGACGACGATCATTATTTTTTTTAATATAGGTAAGATTGTTTGAGACGTTTATTGAAAATATTTTAGACTAAGATTTTCATTTGAATTGTAAATTATACAAACACATAGTAAGTTAATGCTTTCATAGTCTATTAACAAACATAAATTCTTCCCATAGGGGTAGGTAGCCAGAACTACAGAACTGCTACGATCCTTACATACTCCTTTTGCTTCGTTTAAGATCATACATCTGGGCCTCAAGTCTGCTATTACAATAGTGTCATCATTGATTTCATAATATTGTTGATTTTGACAAGTTTGGTAATCTATTAAATATATTGGCGTCATTATGAGTCCAATGGTCAGCCACTGAGACTCCATTGAAAGAAATGGCATCTATTGGTAATCTCGTACATAATAGCAAATGAATGACTGACTAGGCGGCAATCTGCTAAAATTTTGACATTTCCTTTGATCAGTGACCTACCATTAGAACGTCATTGTGCAGTCATTGCTGTTAATTCGTTACGATTATCGTGTTTGTGGAATACAATGAGTAACCAATGATCGACCATTATGAATTTAGCAGATTACGAACTTTTAGCAAAATGACCATGGGATCGTATTGGAATGACGAATTTATAAAAATAGCAGACTTGGGCCCCAGGTCATACACGCACGCCGGTTGCGAGTACTACGGACCTTTCTGAAGACCATCACTAATAAGGTCTTACTAATTTGATAAAGCATATTTAATTTCTTCTTTATTTCCTGTTTCATATCAAATGAGGCAAGTTCTAGGGATTATAGTCTTTATAACGTTAATCTAAACAGCGGGTTATCTGAAATTAAATAAAAGAACGGAAATCTAATGGCGAGTTCTGACAAACAACTTCACTTTGGCGTGGGTAGAATATTCTCGTAGTAACAAGAGTTTTCCGCGAGAATAAAGTTGTAATTACTAAAAGTACCATCCTAATAAAAGTACCTACAAGAAGGCGGAACCAGATTAAGCCGAAACAGCCAAATAGCCTTACAACAACACCCCTATACTTAGAAAAATACTAACAACAATCATCCCAAGAAGTTTTGTATTCTGCCTCTTGGGACTGGAACATCGGAGAAAACTTTTCACTCCTAGCTTTATTGTAGTTCTATTGAGCTGGAGAGACACTAGTAATTCTACTTCACCTTAGTTTGTTGCTAAGGGCTCTTTTGATTATGAATAAGTTAGGCGTTAAGGGAGGAACTGATGGAGTCATTAATTTACTTGTACATAAACTAGCTAGGTACCTTACCTACCTGAACTATCAGGGCACTATTTAATCAAATTGACAGGTGACGACAATCCAATAATCTGAAAGTATTTGAACCTTGATTTTCTTATTAGGGTTCCGTAGGCTTTAGGCTTTAGGCTTCGTTGTCCGTCTGTCAGTCTATCAAGACCCGTTTACTCAGGAACGCGGAGAGGTATCAAGTTGAAATTAATATCAAATACGTAGGTACGGTCCCTTGGAGCTCTAATAAAATCAAGCTTAGAAGTCAACGCAATAAAAAACTACGGCCGTTTATGCGACATATTTTGATACTCGCAAATAAATGAAAACCCGTAATATTTCCCGTTGACCTAGACCTAAAATCATGAAATTTGGCAGGAAGCAAGGACTCACAGAACATGTAAAGAAAAGAGACCGAAAATAGTTAATTTTTAGACTTATCAACCTGTTTTTCAACTACAATGTTAAGTTTGTTTTTGGAATAAATTCATCTCAACTACGGAACCCTTCTTTTTCTTCTTATTTCAACAGCATCTGTCGTGAAAACGTGACAAATATATCGCATTGTCAGTTATATTATTAAGTAGGGCCCAGCGGGGTAATCGCGTAACACATTTACCTACAATTTCTTTCATTTTGACAGTTTAACAAAATTCATTGGGTTATTTACGTTGTTCAGCAGACGATTTTTTCAAACAATGAAGCAATGGATTAGGAAACTCTTTCACTCAGGTTACGTAATTGGGGTTCTGGTATCAAAAAATATTTTTACTATACGTTACGCTGTCTAACTGAACAGACAGCTGTGCTTTAGGGGGACTGTCTTATGTAATTTTGACGTTCGAACAGTGCTGATTCTCAGCCTAGTTTGAATAAATGACTTTGGAATTTGAATTTTGAAGGGAGATCTCCGTTGATTATCTATAACTGTATATAGCGATGCTTTTAATAGTTGTACTCGTAACTAAAACAAACGATATTAAAATAAATTATTATTGAAAAATTCTGTTTGAATCTTTTAAGTGTCTTTCAAACTTTCCTAGAAAATTTATTAAAAAATCGCCCCGAACTTGTTTAAGGTACGAATGGAAATCAAATTTTCATCAAGCTAGTACGGTGCCCCGTTTACTTTAAAACTGTATTTTTAGAGCGGAGAAAATCGGGACGTAAAATTTTTCGCTACGATTATATTCAGCTGTAAAAAAAGAAATCGTCCAATGAGTTTTTCCCCTAGTTCCTTTCGCGGCCATCTGCCAAAAATGTTTACTTTAGCGTTTATGAGAGATGAGAAAATATTCCGCCTTGAGCCTTCGCTAAGTCGTTGGACCCCAATTTTGCTTGAATCCTACTATCATTCAAATCTTCAGTATTACGTTTTCAGACGGCTGGTTCTGTCAATACAAGATAATTGTTTCAAATGTACCTACTCTCAGATAATTTGTTTTTTTTCGAGGTATTTTTTTCGATGGGAACATAAGTTTCATTGGCCTTGAAATGAGAATAGTTATTTATCCAACATGTGAGGAAAGTTCGTTTTTCCAAATGAACTTGCTCACAAGTTGCATACAAAACTTTTCACCACTCCCAGCAAGAAAGTATTCAGTCATCATAGGTAAATAAATTAAATAGACACAAAGCAAATCAAAATAATTCTTTATATTTTAAAATATCTTTAAAACTTAACTTAAAAAAATCAGGCAAGGTTAGTTCCTGAACGGGAGCATTACTTTCCTCACTGTTCAAACAGTGAGGAAAAACCAACTTTCCTCACTATTCAAGCAGTGAAGAAAAACCAACTTTCCTCACTGTTTTCGTAGAGGAAAGACACTTCTTTCGTGCGGGAGTGGTGAAAATACATTTTTGCCTTGTCAATCTGGATAAAAATAATATGATTACGTATACGTAGAACAGATATTCTTATTATTTACAGATATGTATAGATAGTGCGATCCACGATGACGCGCCCCACTCCGCTCCGCTCCGTACTACAACACACCACAAACCACGCCACGCACCGCTCCGTACAGCTTACAGTACAGAAATCGCGCAGTGGGGCGCGTCGTCGTGGATTGCACTACAACTTATATCTGTAAACCATCTGCTTAGACGTTTTCTTTTTTCGTAGTCAATCGAAAATTCAGAAATCAAACATAAAATACGCCTAGAAAAGGCTAGGTGCTCATTTTTAACTTGGAAGCCTTTCACCATCATTCTCCTGCCCTTCTTTATCCCAAGTTATTAGGGGTCAGCGCAACATATTTTTTTTAACCCCCGACGCAAAAAGAGGGGGGTTCTAAGTTTGACTGCTATGTGTACGTGTCTGTCTGTGGCACCATAACTCTAAAACGGGTGAACCGATTAGAATGCGATTTATTTTATTTGAAAGCCGGTTTTCTAGCGACGATTCTTAGACATGTTCTATCAAAATTGGTTCAGCCGCTGGAAGATTATCAGCTCTTTTCTAGTTAAGGATTGGGATGTGAGCGTCTTTCACAGGTCTGATCGATTTAGATTTTGTCTCCGGGTGGAAAATCCTCATGGATGTCCTCCGCCCTGGGGCAGGCGGAGGGGTCTGTCAGACTCGTACTGACTAAAAACCACCCCGGTGTTCCATCTCACACCTACACAGGGGGTCGCGGGAACGTAGATACTTCTCGCAGAAGGAAACCACCGCGTCCCAGGACTCTTCGCTGCCGGCCATGGAATTCACGACGGCCGGCAGCGACAGGTCACTGCCTACTCCAGAGACGAGGGCATGGCGCGGCTCCTCCCAAGCGGCACACTCTGCCAGCGTATGCCGTGCCGTGTCCTCCCGACAGTCGACGCAGTGGTGACACCGGGCGTCTGGCTCCCTGTTTATGCGACACAGGTACTTCCCGAAGCAACCATGCCCCGAGAGCACCTGCGTCACTCGAAACGACAGGGAGCCGTGCCTCCTCCCGAGCCAAGTGTCGAGCACCGGCCGGACCACCTCAATGGTGTTGAGGCCGGCGGTAGGGCGTGAGAGCCTGTTCCGCCATTCCGCCACCAGGACCTCGCGAAGCTGCGACCGACGCTGCTCCATTTGTCGCTGCATCGGTCGCGCACCTCACTCCCACAGCTCCGTTATTCTTGTTCTATTCACATACCTACTCGTGTTCACAAAATTCCTTGAACAGGAAAAGAACAGATACTTAGGAACCCACGCACAATTATCCTTGTTTCTCAGAAATGTGGAGACATGCAAAATTAAGCCAACCCACCCTCTACGGAACCCTAAAAGGGTAGACAACAAGGAAACCTTATAGTTTCGCCATGTCCGTCTGTCTGTCTGTCCGCGGCTTAGCTCAGAGACTCTTAGTAGGTACTCGAAAGCTGTAATTTGGTATGGGTATACAATATTAATCACGCCGACAAAGTGGTAAAATAAAATCATTCAATCATTCTTATGGGGTCTAAAAATAAAACATACCCACAAGCAGGGATCTTTCTTTTTTCTCGCGTAGCCCATGATTTATCCCATAAGGTTTGTTCAAAAATATTGTGGGTGGGTGTTTAAAGACCAATTTTGGATTCAGGGATCCGTTTGCGAAATAGCTTTATAGTGAATTTTTTTGTTAGAGTCAAGTTTCGAGCCTGCCAGCAAAATGGTTATTTTTGGATATGTGAAAAAATTCATGGCACTAATACCTATGTTTACGAAATTAAAAGTAAAACTATCACAGCTACATAGGCTGTGCGAGTTAACGAGTAATAATCGACCAACACTTACATTTGCAGTTGGAATATATCGGAGATCATGTTTCAAGTTTAATGTTTAGTTTTTTGTTGGGATAAATTCATCTCAACTACGGAACTCTTCATAGGGCGTGTTCTGACACGCTTTTGGTGGGTTTTACCTTAGAAAAAGCGAGAATGTAATAAGCCCGTAGGCATCCACTGACCGGGTTAGCGTCCCCAGCATTAAATAGGTACTGTGTTGTGGTAATATATTATTATTTCGTATAGTTCGTATAGTTTATATGTAGTTCGAGGAATGATAGGCCAACTTGTTCAAAGGTGATACTTCCTTAGTTCACATGGGTGAAGGGAGACGTTGGGTGTATTTTCTTTCTAAATAAATGTGTAGACTAAATGGTGTTTTTGTATTATTGAGGGAAGCCAACATTCGGTTAGACACTGTTGATTGTAATTAAGATCTCATATTACCTACAAATCCGTAATGATCTAGTGCTGTTCGTAATCTAATGAAAAAATCAAGATTGTTTTGTGTAAAAGTATGTGCAAATACGGCCAGATTGATCTGGCATATGTTCATCAGATTCATTCAGATTGACCTCTTCATGTAATACCATTATATCAAAGTACGCGTGCGGGGGCACTCGCACGAAGCACCACGTTCAGAAGTCGCGTCGTGGCATAACGTTTAAGCCTTCTTCTCTGTCTTCTTGGGCAGTAGCACGGCCTGGATGTTCGGCAGCACCCTTAAATCAAATTAACCTATGTGAAATTCTTAAAATAAAATGAGGAAGCTTTTCGTCTGCAGCTTATACTTAATCGACTACGATGTTGTGCCCACAGACCGACACAAAATGCCACGAAGATTATTGAAACCGACTATTTCCATTTCTTAACATTCCCATTTTCACATCAATGGGATTAATTTCCAAGATCTTTCCTCTGGGGTCTTCACGTAAATATACGATTTGGCGGGCGACCTACCTACGGAATAATATTATAGTAAGCTGAAACATGTCAACGAATATATTACAAAAATAATATCGTTTATTTAGAAAGTATCATGCCTGGTAGCTTTTAACACCTTCATTTCGGTATTTTTCAGGTGTCACAGGTATGATGTTATGTTAGGTATGTGTCTACCGAATGAGGTTTTATGGAATTGCATAAATAACAAGGAAGTAACGCAAGCAATAGGACGATCTTAACCAAACTTATTGATGTTGATCTATGGAGCGCCCACGGCCATGAACAAGCGCATTTACCTTGGTAGATGCCAGGGTCGGATCTCAACTTGGACTTTTAACCACCTCGCACACTATGCGACATGTGACTGCGACAGCTCAGTGACAAGAGACGCTGACCTGTCGCATACTGTCACCGGGTGTGTGCGTGCACCGTGCGTATAGATGCTGCGACTCTGCAGCTAGACGCTGAGTGATCGGAGCTTTGAACACAATGTACGAAAATTGTCGACCGCAGCTTGTCGTTGCGGCTAATCGCGGCAGCTGTTGCAGTCGCATGTCGCATAGTGTGCGCCATGTATAAATCGTATTCAGTAACTTGACAGTTAGAAGCAAAATAATGTTGCCATTGTTAGGTAATTGAACGAATTTTCGAAAAAAGTTTTTGTTGAATTTGAATAAATCCCGAAAAATTTGTTTTTTATATTGAAATATTTTACCAGTACCTATGTAACCAAATAATAAGACAAAATAACGCTTTTTAACTTGATATGGTCAGTAAAATTATACAATAAAGTATTGTATTGGTATAAAGTACAGCATATATAAATAATTATTTTAGTTAACTTTTGTCAAACGTGATTACACACATTATCACAGATTTTTAACAATGAGGTAAACATCATTGTTAAAAATCTGTTACAAACGAATATAATGTGTTTTAAAGTTATTAATGAATTTAATAACTTTAAAACACATTATATTCGTTTGTAACAGATTATTAACAAAAAATATAATAATAAAAATATATAAGTATATTACAAAAGTTCATTCGATTTCACTCATTCTTTTTTTCTCCTCACTACCTTTTTCTTTCAGAAACTGGTATCCCTCCAACTGTCAAGTTTGCCCACGTTCACACGGACGTAATAAAATCGCCCTGGATTTTCAACGCTCGGATCAACACCGAGAGTTGAAAATCCAGTTTGCAATAAAATCCCGCCGCGAATACTGAATACGATTAAAAGTCCAAGTATACTAATCATTATCATAATATCGGACTAAAGCTACCATTGCTAGACTAAATATGAGCTGGCCTCCTCCAACCACTTGCGTACCCGAGCTAAGACCGCGTCCTATTTAAAAGCAACCGTCGAGTGAACACGCGAGCGGTCGCGTGCATATTATGTCACTTTTTGTTCGGAAAACCGGAAAGCGCCCTCTATCGGCGCGACCACGCCTTCAGTTTCACCAAACAAAACATTCGAACGATCATGTATTCATTCGTCGACGCGGGGTGATTCTTTACATTTTACGTCGCACCGCGCGAATGTATCTTCACCCTTAGTTGTACCTATATTTCGTCCAGACATTATTAAGCATAACATGTAGTTATTATCTTCCGTGCTGACCTTGCTTTGTAAATAGAGATATATAGCTATTGTTTGCTATAATTTTGTCAAGGACTCCCACATGTTTATATTTTGGCAAGGGACATGTTTTATTCATCCTTCGGTACATAATATAATATGTTATGATGTCTTGTATACGGTCCACTGACTTAGAACAATGTACGAAGAATTATTTTCATTTTGGTAACCGAATTTCCACAATTTTGACTGATGACATTGTGAGGACTGCAAGAAACCGCTGGATGCGGGAAGCACAGAACCGGTCTAAGTCACAATGCTATGGAGCTATGGAGGGCTATGTCCAATTTTCCAGCAGTGGACGTATTTTGGCTGAACTGATAAATCCAATTTAAGAGATTCAGCAACGAGCCGATATAAAATAGTCCATGTATTAGGCCTCTTCTAACAGACGACACGCAATTTCATAGCATTTTTTTTTGCACGTGAAAATATACGTAATCAAGGAAAATGCCCTAAAGCTAAGATGAAGATCTTAATGATATTTCAGAGCAATTTCTATTCAAATCATACGACTAACATAGTTAATTGTAAATCAAGTGCAAATTGCATTCACAGCGCAATCTGTGACGTAACAGGTGTCGCAAATATTCAACGTTTGTTCACGAACAAGTGGCGGTAGTTGTCGACGGATTTGATTATGACTTCTCTGACTCTCTCTTGTGGTTTAGATAGAGACAGGACATTTACAGTCAAGAGGATTTTGTGGCAACACGGCTCTTTATTGTCAATACAATTTCTGTGACAATTTCACAAATTGTTTACCAACAACCCTGTTAATTTCATTCGCGTGCCAAATGATTCTTGTTGTACTCTAGTTTCCTACAAACGGCCGAATACTCAAACCTTTTACCAATACCTTAAAAAAAACAGATCACAATTCATTTCAAGATGCTGTTTAACCTCATGCTGTCGATGTAGCAGCAGAAAGTATTTTAAGAATGTCTGAAAATTAGGTAGCGTTTGAGAATCTGGGGTAAAACTGTTATCAATGTAGTCCCAGGGTCCCAGCATTATGCTGAGCGATGGCCGTTTTGCGTGAATGTGACGCATATTTTCCCCCAAATTGTTATTTTCGTGTTTTTTTTCTCTTGGCTTGCGTCATGTGTACCGCAAATAAACGTATTTTCTTTATTTTCTTCTTAAAAAGCTACACATCAAAGTTGCCTGTTACGGTCCGTTCCATTTAAACTAATATTAAAAAGACGTAAAACTTGTGAAAGCAGGTAAGCTTTAGAACTACTGATCCGATTCCAAAATTACAGAATTGCCGACTGTCATAGTATATTATAAGACAATCGGCAAAAAAAAAAAAAACTATCTGCCTAGACTTTTCCCAACTATGGTGGGGTCGGCTTCCAGTCTAACTGGATGCAGCTGAATACCAGTAATTTCATGGAGCGACTGCCTATCTGACCTCCATAACTGAGTAATACGATACCCCTTGGTAACACGGGTTGTCAGACTTTCGTGCTTATGACGACCCGACCCGACTGTCTAGGATCCAAAAATCGACAGTTGGGACCAACGGCTTAACGTGTTTTCCGAGGCACGGAGGAGCCTTGATATGTAAAAATGGCCACGAGGATATTATAAGTCAAAAACTTTTACAGTGACAGGAACTATTAGAATATCATCCACATATACTAGGTGGGAAAAATACGTATGATTGAAGCTAACTCAAAAACCCCTCATCAGATCTTGACCAAATTTATATGAGACCATTCCTGAAGTATGCCCTACCAAACAAAAAAAGAATCATCAAAATCAAATCATAATTGGCGGAGTAATCGCGTAACAAACATACAAAAAAAAAAAAAAATTGAGATCCTCCTCCTTTTTGAAGTTGGTTGAAAAGGAGAAATTTCGCGAAATGTCACGGGTAGAAGTTCTTCTTTTATTTCTTTTCGTGTGGTTAGTGACTCACCTGGTGTCAGAGTTTTAAAGCCGCCCATGGGCCTCTGACGTGAAAAAAAGCATTCACTCACATGGTGTAAGTAAACGGAGCATAAACTTGTACACGTGTCGTTTAATCTTTCAAGGACGTCACGCCCGCTTTCTAAAACAAGCAAACTTTCATTCATCACGACTCGTAATTAAATTCGTACTGATTGAGTTTTTAAGTTCAAACGAATTACGAAACGGAAGCGAGACTGTCTTTGGATAGAAGTAGGCAAAGTCACGGGCAGACGAACAGCTCGTAATAATAATATAGGTCATTGACCAATGTATTGATGTAAATTAGGTGGAATTTCAACTTAAAATGTTTTAGGTTTTGCGGTTGCCAAAGGGAGCGATGCATTTTTTAGTAAGACCAATAATAACGAATGTTTTCTTGAAAACCACCAGCACTATAATTTCGTAACACACTATCAATCACAATCACAATATGTGAGCACCATGCATCTATCACATAATGAATTTATCTGTTATTCCTTCATTTTTCATTATTTTTATCTATCGTGGTACTCTTATAGTAATCTTAATTTAGGTGCATCGTCTTCACATATAATTATATAGTTAATGTATACAAGTTATTGTGAAAATATTTTAAAAGAGGAACGGTGTAGTTTCTTGCCCATTCTTCTCCATAAGAAAACTACCTTTTGGAAGGGGCGACTAGAATCAATTATTATTATTTTTTTGTAAAATTTTCCTCAAAAGTTCCCCTTTCGTCAAAAGTGCCTTTTTGTGCCTAATTGAAATAAATTATTTGACTTTGACTTTGAATCTGAATGATTTTGAAGGATATTGCTAATCCATTGTTTTATATGTTCGAAGAATTTGTCTGCTCAACAACGTAAATAACGTAATGAATGTTTTTGAACTGTCAAAATGAAAGCAATCGCTACAGTAAGTGTGTTACGCAATTACCCCGCTGGTCATCATCGTCATGACATTGCTATTATAAGCTCGTTCAAGGCCTGGGGGAAAGCGACTTGCGTCACGCGACACGGGCGCACCATCTGTCGTCTTCCATCGCTCCGCAAGTCGAGTTGCGGTGACTCGTGCATTATCTAAACAACTTCTTTCATTTGCTTTCTCTGCAGTTTCTGTCGCAAGACGCGAGTCGCTCGTGCGTGTAGCTCCACGGGTTACGACCGGATCGTTACCCGCACCTAGTGCATTCCGGCGACCTTCATCAGGTCGTCGGAACTTCTGGGACGCGTTCCTATGCCACACCAGAAGCCGTAACAAAAATAACGTTATGTTAAGGAAGGTAGGTATGCAATTTGTTCAGCCGATAAACGTGCACTGTTGGACATAGGCAATGATGATGATTATACATTTACTTACACATAATCAACTGGCGCGTTTCAAAACATCCTAATTAATATTTATTATAAACGCAAAACTTTATAATAAATATTAATTAGGATGTGAGTTTGTTTGTTACGCTTTCACGCTAAATCGGCTGAACGGATTTGGATGAAATTTGGCACATGGGTAGACCATGACCTGGAGAAAGTAGGTTTCATCCTGGATTGCAGACGAAGTCGCGGGCAACAGCTAGTTTTATCATAATGCAGAAACATTCTTCGAACATCTGCAATGTGTCTACCTCCAAAATAACAACAAAAAAAAACATTTATAAAGTAACAACATTAATTTAACTAAACCCGTTATCTGTCGTACTAATATTTATATCTAGAGATCCCTACGACCGCATCTGTGACCACAAGCCACGCGCTTAACACATTTTATATTAATTTAATCATCTAGGCTTTGTTACATAAAACTCAAATACATTAATCATTTCTAACGTACATAGTACAGATAGAAGGCTTTTGTCCATTTTAATGTTTTTAGGCCGCTCTTCAAGAAAATGAAGAGTTCTAGATAAATTTAGGTAGGTACTTATTTTTTATCCCTCTTTAGGCTGAGATCTGTAAGAGATCGGATCTGTGCATTACCCCAGCAAGAAAATCTCTTCTAGAATCAATTGAGTTCAACGAATAATTAAAGCGTAATCTGCTGGAATTTGATGAAACATGATTACGCAAACTGCTTTAATATTACGGAATTTAATCGAACCCATTTTTATTTCCTAAAAATATTAATGGACACTAATATGATGTACCTATCTCTTTTTGTAAGGCTCCATTAAGTCCCGTTTTGTTGACCTAAAAATACTAAAAGTAACTGCGACCAACTTATATGTAGCTCTGTTCGCGCGAGGTTGGTCACAGTTCTAAATTAACCTGACCCATTAGGCCAGGGTGCTCTAGCTTATTTAAGCGTACGTCATTAGAAGACTAAAACAGTTTTTAGAGGCACATTTATTAAAAAAGCGCCCCTCATTAGAAGGTCAATAATTCTTTGAGGATTGCTTAAATATTTCTCTTAAATTACCGCACAAAGACAATCTCTGGATTATGTAGGCACCTATTTAACTGTATACCAATTAGAATAATATGGTACATAGGGGTAACTTTTTAAAATCTTTGTAATATTAATTCCAGTTTGTCTATGGAAAATTAATGTAAAAATTATAACACAATATCACGCCTGTATTCTCCGAAGGGTTAGGCAGAGGCGCACCTATTTCGTACACCCCCATTTCGCCAGTTATGTTTAAGTTTCAAGTAACAGGGGGCGAACCTCATGCCGTCAACCGGGCACAAATTCAGACTCCGGGCTGTAACTGAGAAATTCAAGATTGAAAAACCTGATAATACTTTACCCGGACCAAGAATCAAACCCAGGAACTTATTCTCAGCAGTAGCGCTTGCGTACACTGGGACAACGAGGTAATCAAAATCTATATTAATAAAAATGAAAATGTTGTGGTACGTGCATAGCTTGAGAACGGGAATGGGAGCGGGAGGGCGTGTCAGTCTCTTACTGACTAAATCCCACCCGTGTTCCTTCTGTTGCCTGTGCAATGCCAGGGGGCCACGGTATCCCTTTCGGACTTTCCCGAGCTTGAGAAAGGCTGGACCGATTTGGATATTTTTTGTTTAAAATGTTCGTAATAGTTCGAATTAGGATTTATGGAAAGATAAATTGGAAAAGCGTCCCGGAAATTGTAAAAATTCGGGAAAAACTGAAAATAGTTTTTTCGATTTCTGTATCTCTTATTGAACAGGACAACGTCAGTCGGGTGAGCTAGTTAAATAATAATAATTACTACAAAAGACAGCCCAAGTTAAGTAATAAACCTTTATAGCTATAGGTACTAATTACGTTAAGTCCGGTTTTTGATTCCACCTACATTTGTACAATTTGTACCTGAGCACCACAGGCACCGCAGGCTTTACGGGCTCATTCCAAAGGTCAAGCACGAGGTGAATATTTTTAAATAAATCGATAGCTTTTATACGGGCCCCTAGCCCTCCGAAATGTTAGGGTTCATAAGTGACATTCATTTGACTTTGAACACACAACACACATAAAATCACGCCTGTGGTCCCCGAAGGGATCGCAGGATTACGTATAGCACACCCACATTTCACCAGTTATGTTTAAGTCCCATTTAATAGAGGGCGAGCCTTTTGCCATCAATCGGGCAGAGATCCAGACTTCGCGCTACGACTGATAAATTCCAAGATAGCAAAACCCAATAACACTGCCCGACCCAGGAATCAAACCCAAGACCTCATGCTAATGGATGAATCATGCAACGGTAGCGCACGCGCTTGCTTACTTTTTAGGGTTCCCTACCCAAAGGGTGAAACGGGACCCTATTACTAAGACTCCGCTGTCCGTCTGTCACCAAACTGTATCGAATGAACTGTGATAGTTAGACAATTGAAATTTTCACAGATGATGTATTTCTGTTGTCGCTATAACAACAAATACTAAACACAGAATAAAATAAATATTTAAGTCGGACTCCCATACAACAGAAATTATTGTTTTGCCGTTTTTATAGATAATGGTACGGAACCCTTCGTGCGCGAGTCTCGACTCGCACTTGGCCGGTTTTTTTAATATAGTTTTGCAGTAGAATTTGGAAAATTTCCATTTACTCCTTGTAAATGAAAATTTCTTTATTGACTTTTTTGTAAAGGTATGACTCCTAGGAAACAAAAGAATCTACGGCTAAAGCTGGTTTTGAAGGACGTTGATTTACAGACCGTGTGTTTGCGTCTCTTGTTAAGGATTTCGAGAGGTTTGTATGGAAGTTGAGTATGCCTGTGAATGATAAATAATTGGCGAACTGTCAGTACTTTGCACTGCTGGTAAAGTTCTTTCGTTGGAAAAAGAAAGGGAAGCTCACGACTCACTTTAAGGACAGCTCTCTGAGCCCTCTCCAACTTAAGCAAAGATGTCTTTGGGGCTCCGCCCCATGCCGTTATGCAATATGATAGGATTGATTGAACTAGTGCATGATATACGGTGTCAATAGTCTTAGTTTCCGCCATAAAATATGGCGTACATTTTGGAAAATAAATATCATTTTTCGCGTTCTTGCTGTAAGTGCGTCTGTCTACGTGCGGCTGAAAACTAAGACCATTGTCAATCCGGATACCAAAATATTTGATAACAGTCGTTTTTTTTAAGAGCAAGACATGAGTAAGAATTGTCTTGCAGAAAGGAGCACGTGTGTAATGTTAATGAAAGATTTGAATAAGAAGAGGTCGCGTGATTTTTTATAAAATTCAAAAAATTCAAAAAGTCATATAATCAAACTAGGCTGAGAATCAACACTTTTCGAACGTCAAAATTACATAAGACAGTCCCTCAAAACGCCCACCCTTCACCAGAAAAGAAAAAAATCAGACCAGAAAAGAAAAATCTTATTGAAAAGGGAATATAGGTACATAGGCTTAGACACATTAAGGGTGAGTTTTTTTTTTTTTTTATTAATCTGCGTCTATGTCAAAACTGAGCTGAGCATTTGAATAAAGCTTTTTGATTTTGGCTCTGTAAGCGGCGGATTAATAAGATTTTAAGGTCGTCTGCGATGGGTTGGAATTCCTCTTCGGAGGCGAGGGGAGGAACGTAGGCCGACACTAAGGTGACCGGCTGATGGCCAGTCATACCTAGTCGGCAGATCGAGACTTCTATGCGTGATAGAGGGGGAGGGTCTATAGGGATGTAGTACAGATCCTTTTTGTAATAAATAACGGTGCCGCCCATGTGGGCTCGCGACCTATCATTCGGGATGATGCGTTAGTTGGCAATGCCATGATTACGGTGACTGGGTTTGAGAAAGGATTCCTGTAGGAGGAATATGTCAATTCGATGATCACGGAGGAACTCCGATATTTCATCTCGTTGATCTTTAATGCCGTTTGCGTTGAAGACGCCTAGGTTGAGGGATCGGGGTTTGAATCTACTTAAGGCCGTGTTATTCATGATGAGATAACAGTAAGGGCTTGGGTAATGTCCTGGTTCGCCACTAATACGGCCAGGAGTGATTGGATGTCACCGCTTTTCTTAGCACCACCGATGTCGCTTGCCATTTCAGCCGCGCGGGGCGTGCTTAATATGGCGAAGGCGCTGGCAATTATATTAATGTTTTGCACCGCGACATTATAATTGGTTTGGACCGCTGGGTCAGCTTTAGCGAAGTGGTTTTTGGTGCTTTGGGGCAGCCGCGATAATTGGCTGTGTGCCCTGATTGCCCGCATAGCACGCAGCTAGCGTCCCTATCTAAGTGCTGGGGATGGGGGGGTATCTTCAATGGTAACCACTTTGTTCGCCTGAGAGGAGCTCTGTCTCTTCTTCTTCCTCTTGTTCCCCTTGCCAGAGATGACAATTATGAAGTTGTCATCTTCCGACTGGCAGCCTGAGGAAGAGGGAGAGGCACGCTGCTCTGTGTCAGAGGGGAAGGGAGTGGGGGCGCGCTTTGAAGATGCGGGCTCGCTGGTGTCCATGGATTCCATGGGACTAGGACAAGGATGTGTAAACCCTCGTGTTGGGTGTAGACCCCGGTTGTGTATTTAAGGTGAGCCCTAAGCTTGCTTTTGCCCATTGTCTGTCTTATTGTGCAACAGGGTCCTAATCAGTCTAGTGCGAAGCGTGTAGACACACCCAACCGCTCTAGGTGTGTTGCTGTGGAAGAAAAACTGTCACCAATGCCACACCAATGTCACTAGGAGACCCCCCAAGGCCGAACACTGGGACCCGTCCAATTGATTGCCTAGCCCTGAAGGGGTTCGGCGGGTGTAATTGGGTCAACACCCTTTCGATTTCGTTGGCACCGTATGGTATCCACCGAGGACCACGTAACTGTGGTTTCACCCTGAAGGGGCCAAACGACGCGCTACGTTTTTTGCTGACAAATCTGTTAACAGAAATACTTTATTAATTGTGCCTTGAAAAATGCAGCAATTAATAGCTGAAGAATCAGAAGAATCACAAAGATCAGGAACCACAGGCTTGAAATCAGGAACCACAAGCTTGAATCAGGAACTCGAACAACAGCACGACCGTCCGCAACCGATGCCAGTTGCTTAGTGAACGAATGACAGCCGGGACCAACGGCTCATTATTTTTATATTATTACATGAAGTAGTTGTAGAATTTATTTGTAAAACATGTTGTTGCTTTTTTGTTGTTTATTTATATTAAAAAGTGGTTCCGCACACAAACAAAATACGACCTATTATTGGTTTTTATTTTACCTATGAATAAGAAAGTACGGTGAAGTAGTTGTGTTAATAGTGCAAAAAAAAAAGTCTCCTCTGCACCATTGATGGTGCAGGTCAATGGTGCATACGGTACAACGGGACTTAAAGTGCTTTCCAAGGCACGGAGGAGACTCCGTATGTAAAGATAGTTACCAATCCACGGACCAACAACATAGCAAAACCTGATGGATCGACCCGTGCGGCTGTTATTACTTAGCCACGAGCTCCTTTTTTGTTCCTCATACTAAAACTTATTTTCATTCGACACAACGAAAATAGAATTTGCTATAGGATTTATGTACATTGTAACTGCCGAAATGTGGGAACTGGCCAAATGTGGGTGTACTACAGGTACACCTCTGCCCAACCCTTCGGGGAAACAAGGTGTGATGTTATGTTTATGTTATGGACATTGTAAACAATGAAACCTGGAGTAAATAAAATTTGTGCAAACATTCCATTCAAATTTTTTGAGGCTTTGGTAGGTACTATGAAAAAAAAAGTTATTTCTGGGACTATAACTGAAAATATCCGATAACTAAAGAAAATAAAGAAAGAAAATAAATGTATTTAGCACAGACTAAAGTATTATTTATCCAAAACTATTAACATAAATAGCAAAGTCACTTGGAAAATACTTAATCTTTTTAATTATGGGATCTATTTTTTTTTTCGTAATTTCACTACATCATTGTTTAGCCATGTACAGAAAACACCTTCTTTTAAATGTTCATTGATAGAGCATAAGTGCTATTTCTTAGAGTTAAATGGCTCTGTGATATCCAGACCGACGGACAGACGGACATTATGAAATTATAAGGGTTTTTGCCATTTGGCTACGGAACCCTAAAAAGTGTTGCAGACAGCCTTATTATTATTGGGGAACGCGGACAAATTACATAATATTCCTCCATTGCGTGCTTCAGCATTTCCTATTCATAAATTCATAGCTAACGGTCGTAATGGACGATTTTCCTCCGATAGTCTCACGGCTCTTTTTAATGGTTCAAATTGAAATGCAAATGTCTCCGCTCCGTTTCTAGAACTTAAATAGGATAAACGTGAATATAGTTGTACAAATGTGCAGCTGCGGATTTATCAGATTTATTCATGGTAAAATGGCATATTATGGTATGGGCATGTAAGAATAAGAATTAAATTATTTCGCATAATTTACATTCAAGTAGATTAAATTTCTAGACCTCACTCTAGGATTCCCTGTGTTGTGAGATACAGGCTTCATCGTTCCGTTAAAAGGTACATTTAAAAAACTTAAAATAAATACAACAAAGAGTGTAGGTATGCAATGGTGCTGTGCATTGTGCTGGTTTTGTTGGTATTGTAAGTGTCTGTATGTTATTGGTATGTTAGTGAGTGCACGTGTATTTGTGAATTGTCAATGTGTATGCTGTGAGTTTTTACTTAGGGTACGCTAGTCGGTCATTTTTCCATACAAACGTAGTAAGGTGATTACTTGTCTGTTTGACGGTGTACGTTTAAAACTAAAAGTTATATCAATTATCTAACCCTGTATTCAAAAAATCAAAATTCAAAAGTCATTTATTCAAACTAGGCTGAGCATCAGCACTTTTCGAACGTCAAAATTACATAAGACAGTCCCCCAAAACGCCCACCCTTCACCACTCCCTAGTGCTTTTGCTGGGAAGAAGAAGTGGCGCAACAAACTCCCCAGCAGCACAGCTGTCTGTTCAGTTAGGAAAAAAAATGATTCTATACATATTTTTTTTTTTTTTGTAATAAAACACAATTTAAATTATAAATTAATAGCCATATGACAGCTAGCACACGCCAATATACCAACCAAAAACATCGAGAACTATACTCAAGCAGAAATAAAAATAACTAAACGTAAACAATATCTAAAAAAAGAAATTAAAGCCTCCAGGCATAAAGGGCGTGCCCGCTTACATAGAGGTGTAACTAGAAGTTATAATTGATAAACTAGGACCATCGAGGTAAAATAAATAATTGTCGAGGTCGCTAGCTAACCACATATTGTAATACAACTCATAAGGATATGGAAGCAGAATTGGAAAAAAAAATGTTTTGGAAGTTATGAGCTTCGAAACTTCTATATTTCAACACTCATTTTAACTCGTCTTTGGGCGTAAATAACTAATGTAGTGAAAAAGTTGCAAAATAGAAGCCGTACAGGGATTGATAATTTATTCAAAATAATAAATATTTTTATTTTGAGTAAATACATCCAGTAGTTTTTACGCCCAAAGGTCTGTTCATGAAATTTTACGCGCTCGTTTTCGTTATAAATCATCGTCTATTTCACTAAATAAATATATCAATAAAAACTAGATAAATAAATCAATCTGCCTAGCCTTTTCCCAACTATATTGGGGTCCGCTTCCAGTCTAACCGGATGCAGCTGAATACCAGTATTTTACATGGAGCGACTGCCTATCTGACCTCCACAACCCATTAACTGGGTAATACGATACCCCTTGGCAAGTCTGGTAGGTTAGGGCTTTTGACGACCGCAACGACTGTCAAAGATCCACGAATGACAGCCGGGACCAACGGCTGAACGTGCTTTCCGAGGCACGGAGGAGTCTCGGTATGTAAAGATTGTCACCCATCCACAGACCAACCCTGGCAAGCGTAGCTTAACCTGATGGATCGAACCGTGCGGCAGTTATTACTTACTACTAATAGATAAATATATAAATAATTATAGTAATTTGCAAGCATATTAGTCACACCCACCAACGAGTTCAAGCCGTCTTCGACTAGAAGAAACATTCTGTCTTGTCGTAGTCCAGTGTTATGTGTGTGATGCGGAGAAATGAGAAAAGTTCTGAGCATGAATGTGGATGGCTATAAGAGTACGGCAAGTCCGAAGAAACGATGCAGGGACTGTGTGAATGTATGGCTAGTATGGCTGGATAGGGGTGCCTACTGAGATGATGACGTAGAAGAAGTATGGATTAAGACATCATGTTGCGCTGACCCCATATAAATTTGAATAAGAGCAAGATAATGATGGTGGTATATTATGCTCCGAATTGAATTGACTTCTTTCTTTTTCGTGTGGTTAGAGACTAACCTGGTGTCAGAGTTTTAAAGCCGCCCATGGACCTCTGACTTGGCTTCACATGCCGTCGAGAAATATCTCTCAGGCATGCCGGTTTCCTCACGATGTTTTTCTTCACCGTTTTTTAAAAGCATGTGATAAATTATACAATACGCACATGAGTCCGAAAAGTCAGAGGTGCGTGACTTGGGTTCGAATTCGAGACCTACGGACTTGGCAGTACGACGGTCACACCACTAGGCTATCACTGCTAACATTGTATTGACTGAGCAGTATTTTAAATATAACTTAACGCTATTAATCCCCGAAGGGTTAGGCATAGTTGTACCTATAGTACACCCACATTTCGCTATTTAATTTGATTGGTGAGACTCAAGGTTGTTTCATCTGATAGAAAGCGATTACTTCCGTCTATAGCAACCGTAAAATCGAAGTTAGTGTGTCATAAGATCTATCTACGACATATTGCAGTTGTAAGCCAAGACTATATATCTATATACCATTTAGTATCAGGTAGATGCCTTGCTAACGAAACACGTAAATGAAAATGATCCTTGCTGCAAAGTAAATTATTATCGGATCAGAAAAAAATAAAGACGAACGGAGAGAGAGGGAGTTATTATTATGAATGTGAACGAAGCAAACGGAGTATGTAAGGATCGTATAAAGGAGCGTTCTGTAAATTTCTGCCTACTCCTTTGGGTAAAAGGCGTGAGATTATGTGTGTTTAAACAATTCCCAATTCTCTTTGCGTCATGTAACTATTTCTAAAGGTTACCGAAACTCCGTTCTATTGAAGTCCTAACTAAACAATAGAGCGTTAAAACTAATCAGTTTACTATTAAATAAACGGCCAACAATGTGATTAAATTTAGGTCACTTTCACAATAACTTTGAAGTCTGTGGAATGATATTGTTATAAGTTCTGAGTTAAGCTACACGATTACTGACAAATGCATGGACGGACTGACGTGGACAGGTCTACTCAAATCTGAATAGTTGATGGTCATGGTCCTCATATGGCCTGACCAAGATTATGTCTGGACTTTAAAATAAATAGTGGAGACTGTCCTGCATTGGGACAATAATAGACTGGTATTATATGAATGTATATTATTATGTCACAATCTGCCTAGACTTTTCCTAATTATGTTGGGGTTGGCATCTAGTCTAACCCGAT
Organism: Xanthia togata; assembly: GCA_963853775.1. Classification (NCBI taxonomy): domain Eukaryota; kingdom Metazoa; phylum Arthropoda; class Insecta; order Lepidoptera; family Noctuidae; genus Xanthia; species Xanthia togata. Next base: position 19,917,998 of record OY970795.1, on the reverse strand, counting down.
ACAGAAGCTGAATACCAGTATATATTTTACATGAAGCAAATGGCTATCTGATCTCCACTACCAATCACTGGGTTACCGCTCTAAGAGTGATGGTCAGACTTTCTGGCTTCTGAGGACACCGGGATCAACGGCTTAACGTGCTTGCGTTTTCATGGAGGGGTCTCAGTTTTAACCAGATGGTCACCCATCCACGGACCGAACTCGCAACAAGCCCATGAATGGAGGAATATTATGTGAAGATCGTTAATAATTCGGTTACACACGCGTGACACGAAAATAATGTGTAACTCCAACTTACAAGAAAGATAATGGCACTATCGTTATTCATAATCAAATAATTCAAATATCTTACTGCTGCTGAAAATTACGTCATAAACCATGAATTTGTGTAAAGAATGTAATAGGAATCGTAAACCCTTACGAGTCCTATTACATTTTTTACACAAATTCGCACATTTGACGGAAGATGCGTCACGTATCGTCGGTCGCGTAACGCTAGAACGGATAATATAACTTTCAACACACACTCAACTGATGATGCGTTAGTGCGTCGAGCGTACTTGAAAGTTAACGAAGTTATCTCCGATGCATTTTGCTTCAGAATCGCGACCACCCTAAAGGATGCAACGTTATCATCTAGTATTGCCACATGCCTCAAAGGAAAATTAGTGGTAATTTCTGGACACTTTTTCGCATTTTACTGGGCATGCAATATTCTTCGTCGTACTCTTAAATTGTATTGGCCCATTACTTCGCTACTTGTGGTATCGTCGGCGGCAGCGTAAAGATCGCGATGACAACAGAAAGGTGAGGATGTGGAACTGCATCTTAGATTATGTCTCACCTCCTTTCCACAAGACATGCACGAATATGCAATAAAATGCCGTTCTTTAAATAAATAAAATTTTACAGATTAAATAAGAATTTACAAATTTAAAGCCATAAACGAAATAAGCTCATAAGAAAATATTGCGAGTAAAATAGAGCCAAAACTTAATTAAAAGTGTTACAAAACGAAACTACGTCACTAATTTTTCTGACAGCACGATATATAAAGGGAAAAATGTTCATTTTAAAACTAATAAGAAATCTGACGCCACGTGCTACTGACTACGGCCTGGATTTTGAAAGCGCTAGTCTTTACGACTTCGAAGGGAGCGGTGATTGGTCCTTATGCTGGGTGTAAATTTAAACGTGAAGTAATGAGTGTCGTTTGATCCCAAATGAGCAGTATTTATAATCAGCAGGGTCGGCTGAGAAGAGAAATAGCGGTTCCGTGGTATCCGTGGCCCTGACTTATCCGTTGTAGGTTTACTACGCTAAACGGCGAAGGAAAACATCGTAATGAAATCGCCACGTCCTAGAAATTAAGATTCGAAGACATAATTATGACATCCACCAACCGGCACTGGGCTCGGGTGGTTGATGACGGCCCACCCCTCTCGCAGAGAGGAGACCTGTGTCCCACCAGAGGGAACGTTATAGACTGGTTATGCATTATGCTGAGCGATAGCCGTTTTGCGGGGTTGTGACGTATACTCGTATTTTCCCCCAAGTTGTTATTTTCGTGATTATTATTTTCTTTTCTTGCGTCATATTATTATGTGCCGCAAATAACGTATTTTCTTTCTTTCTTCTTTTCTTTCTTTCAATGCTGTATTTAAAGGCACCCCACGAGTGGCGTTAGACGGCTTCCAGTTAGTGCGACGCACCCAGGACAGTCATCGTTGCCAGCAATCTTGTTGACTGGCATTCCCTGATTACAAGAAAAATTGTATAAGCTACTTTTACTATTTTTTTAATAATTCAATGCTACTTGACACATCTGGTACTAAAATGATTGTTTTACTGGCAAATGATACTTAATTCGTTATTTTTTATTTATTTTGTGCCCTGGTAGATGCCGTTGCTAGATAATAGGGATGATGACTAAAAAAATGTTTTTTGTCCGTCTTGTAGATTATAAATATTATTTTTTCATGTCATGGAAAGATTACGGCGATACATTGAGTTAAAATGTGCCATAATGTCACGAGTATGTAGATTTTATACTTACTTGTGAAGTAGCGACCCCCACTCTCCAACTTTAGTAGTCAGATAGGAAACGCCGAACTCATCTAGCTAATTTTAATTTATTTTTAAGATGACGTGTAAAAGTGATTCCAATTATCTGTGATCTAGTGATCCTATTTACAGAATAAACAATTTCATTTCATTTCATTTCAATGCGTTTTATCTAAGTGATTTTTAATTAATATGATAAAGCAAAAACTACGAGTTTAATTTTTTTTTTTTTATCTGACTGACGTACTAAATAGTTTTTTTTTTGACCCATGCATCATCCCTATTGCCTAAGATTATTGATCCATAAGTAATAAAAAAGGGCCTCGTTGGTTTAGTGGTCTGAATTTTCTCAGCACTTAGTAGCCCGGAGTTTGGATTTGAGCCTGGTTGATGGCAATAGGCTCGACCCCTATTACGTGGGAATTAAACATAACTGGCGAAATGTGGGTGTACAATAGGGCACACCTCTGCTTAGCCCTAAGGGGATTACAGGCGTGATAATATTTGATAATGTTATTATTGATCCATAATTTACTACAAAAAATATCCTATATCCTGCGTCATGTAGTAAATTCCTTATTCTACGCAATATAATTTGTCTACTAGATCGTCACACATTTTTGTGCCCGCGCGTTTCCTAGCCATAGGCTAACAAAGTTACATTATGAAGTGAGATTGAACGATCAGTATAATAAGTTGGTTGGGGCCCATTCTGATTACGGTGATGTATTCAACCGAGCCTGGAATGGAGGGTCATTAAGATACCGGAGCTAAACAGCTTAAAAGGTCACGCGATGTTTTTATTTCAAAGAATTTTATTTGGAACGAAATAATGGCATAGAATTTAGATGCAATTTTTTTAAAGTCAAACTTTTTGTTAATTTAAGGAGGGCGCTGCATTTTCTTGTGTAAAGTAGTAAATTTAAGTTGCGATAAGACAAACTAAACGGCCAAGTGCGAGTCGGAATCGCACAGGAAGGGTTCCGTACCACCGTACAATCAATATGTAGCAAAAAACGCCGAATAAACACATTTCTGTTTGTAATGTTTATAATGTATGTTTGTTAATAATAGGGGTTAAAGTATGAAATTGCTGTTTTATTGTAATAGGTACTTAGAATTGACATAGAACCTTCATGGTTTGAGATTTTTGAGTGAAACTTTTTTCACATGGTACGTTCGTAAGTTCTTCTTTTAAAAAATGTGCAATATTCGATTATCGACTTTCAGTTGTTTTTTTATTCAGCTTAGACAAGAAAGATGGATAATTCGAGTTATTTTTGAATACGAGTTCCGACGCGGAATTAACGCAGCAGAAACAGCTCGCAATATCAATGTTGCGTTTGGAGAGGGGACTGCTAATAAACGCACCGTGCTATTTTGGTTTAAACGCTTTTGTGATGGAACTTTTATGTGAAGAACGAATCACGTGGAAGACCGCCCACACATGTGAATAACAATGAATTTAAAGAGATGGTGGAAGCCTATCCGAGCCAAACTACCCAGGAATTAACAGCATGGTTTAACCTTACCTTACCAACAATATTGAATCATTTGCGTCGAATCAATAAAAAAATAAATGATAAATGGGTGCCTCATGATTAGACTGATCTGCAGAAAGAAACGCGTGTTGAAACTTGTGTTGCCTTGTCGAATCGATACAGAAATGAAGCAATATTGGATCGAATTGTGACAAGTGATGAAAAGTGGATTTTTAACGATAACCGTAAGCGAAAAATGGAATGGCTGACCCCAGATCAAACGCCGCAACAGTGTCCTAAAGCAAAGCTTACCAATAAAAAGGTAATGGTAACTGTTTGGTGGTCTCATCATGGTGTTATTCACTATAGCTTTCTCCAATCTGGTCTACTGTGCCGAACTCCAAACCATGATAGCAAAACTAGCAGTGAAACAGCCCCGACTCATGAATCGATCTTCACCATTATTGCTCCATGATAACGCGAGACCTCATACAGCACGAGAAACCGTTTTAACTCTACAGGAACTGCAATTAGAAACCATTCGTCACGCTCCGTATTCGCCAGACCTTGCTACAACGGACTACCATTTTTTTTCGTGATTTGGACAATTTTCTACGTGATAAAAAGATTTCTTCTCAGGAGGCAGTACAAAATGCTTTCACACAGTTTGTCGAATCTAGATCGCGAGAGTTCTATCGCAAGGCATGAATGACCTTCCTATTAGATGGCGGCAATATATAGATAATAATGGTAATTATTTTGATTAAGGGCCTACCGACCATTTGCCTTTGTCTCTGTCTTTTTCTTTACGTGTAAAGAGTAAAGAAAATAACCAAACTTTTGTACTTTTTCAATGCTTTTCGTTGTTTTTTTCATCATATTGCTCATATTACTCATCATAATCCATCACTGAATGCAGCTTGGCATTAGACATTTTAAGGTATATTTTTAACTATATTTATAATTGTTAGTGAAGGTCTAAAATGCTTTTAAAGACAATTAAGAGGTGTGTTTGAAGATTTTTTTGAAGCATTAATGTATGATTAATTATGATTTGAGTTCCAACACTGTATTAAAATAAGACTTGAAAATATCATTCTTTTCTTTTTGGTCAAACTTATAGACGGTTTAGGAGTTATACTGCTTTAAAAAAACCGTTTTCAGAATGCTGCGCCTTAAATAAATATGTTAAATAAAAATAAAAACAATCTGTGATTAAAATTCTACTGTCTATCTATTACAGTTCATGAGATACATCCCGCTGGCCAACAGACGGATGGGCAGTGGATGCTTAGTGGCGGCCAACGGAACCCTTTTAGGGTTCCGTTGGCCGCCCCTCGGGTACTGAACCCTAAAAAGGGTGCAAATGGACATTTCATAAATCAATCCATACAGAAAAAATAATAAATAAATCACGTCAGTTAACAGGAAAACACATAAGCATTTTGTTAGATACCCTCAACTCTTTTCGGTGAAATTAACGCTAAATAAACAAATAATAAAAGTCATCCATCATGTTATTTGCAACAAACAAACTTTGTGTGGTTCCAAGGTTCCAACACAGAGAAAAAAAAATAGTTATGTCTTTGTAACACCAACCTGGCATTGTGTGTGTGTGGATGCTCCACTGCTGGGCAAGGTTCATCAAAGAGTAAAATTAATCTCTCTAGACGGTTGGCGCAATGGTTAAGCGATTGACTGCTGCGCTACGTGTCGCAGGTTCGATTCCCACACGGAACAAATATTTGTATGACCTACAAGTATTTGTTCCGGGTCTGGCTGTTTGTTTATGTGAGCTTAAATGTTTGTTAAGGCACCCACAATACAGGAGCAATTTCAAGTGGGGCAACGATTTAAAAAAAAAAGTCTCTTTTAATTCTGGGTACACTGGGAGTACCCAGTGTAGTCTGTGAATTTTTTCGTAAGCGAATTGACACCTTACCTACCCATTTTAACCAATTCGTACAACAAAAACTAACTACTCGCTACGCAATTATCTACGCAGTTTTTTTTTTAACCTAGCTTTTGCCTTCGGTTTAGTTAGCATGGAAAAGCTAATCCTGCCAGATCGCCAGTTCGTACAAACAATGCGATGAGGTTATCGTTGGTTTGTGTGATGCCTGATTAGAACGCAAGAGTCGAGTCGAGTTGTCTACAAGAGTGCTAAATATCCAAATCCATTTAGCCTTTTAAGTGTGATTGAGTAATAATAAAACATCCATCTTATGTAATCTAATACTTTATCCAATAACTTTTATTATTGAAATTTAAATATTTTTACGCCACTAAGGCCAAACATGACTGATCTCAAACTATAATGTAATAGAATAACTTGCATGATCTTTATGTGTACTCATGTTTCCACAAATTAAATTAAATAATCTTGAATCTTGAATTCAAACCTTAAAATTATTTTAATAATTATGATAGGTTCGAACCCAGACGACCAAGTTACTTCGTGTAAATTATTTCATTAAATACTTCTCTCAAAAGGGTGAAAGAAAACATCGTGTTTATACGTGTTCCAAGACATGTGACACACACCAATATCCCCAATGATAATATATTAGAAGTAAAAAGACGTAGATAGTTTACCTACCTAATATTCTATCTTCAAAAACGGCACTATGTCACACTATTATATTACACGTCGAAGTAGGAGGGCATGTCGTAATTATCGGGAGCAAAAAAGAGACAAATCGAAGAAAATGTGGCTAATTAGCCAACTTTTGACGTGCCACTTGCGGAACGTTTATAACCTATCTACCTTGACAGTCGTTACGGGTCGTCAGAAGCCCGAAATTCTGACAACTAGTTTTACCAAGGGGTATCGTGTTACCCAGTAACTGGGTTGTGTAGGTCAGATAGGCAGTCGCTCCATGTAAAATAAAGGTATTCAGCTGTATGTGGTTTAGACTGGAAGCCGACCCCAACGTAGTTGGGAAAAGGCTAGGCAGATTGATTTCATGCTACGAACGTTAGGAAAGATTCTACGGGTTCAAACAATTACCGAGTAAAATTAATGCTAGAAAATAATGCTGATAACATCCTCCTAGCATTTTAATGAAATAGAAAAAATAAATAGAAATAGAAAACATTTATTCGACACAGACACAACACAACAGCAATGCAATGCAGCAGTGCAATGGATTTTTTGCATTTATATCTAACCGATTTTTTTTATCTCTTCTAGTGTTTGTCTATTACATTAATTACGTTACTATAGCAATAATGTTGTGAAAAATAATAGCAAAACAATAATCAGTTTAGAATCATAAAATAAGACGAAACGAAACCTATGTACCTTAGATTAATGATATATTATCTATCATTTATCTAAGCTATGTGCATTTTTAATATCAGACATATTGTGATGAAACAATCTGCCAATTTTATTTGACATAGCAGAAATTGACTTCCGTAAAACTGAGACGTTTCTGACCAGTACATACTTCCCACCGAGTTGGGTTCAGAATTATCTAAACTAACGATATTATATGGTTTTGGCCGTAAAACGATGTGACATGGTTTTGGTCGTGGGCTCATGTTTCACACAAAATTTTTAAGGAACGTTTATTTTATTAATATCTTTTGAAATACTGAATATTGACGTAGTTCAACATCGTAGGACGTTGAACTACGTCAATATAGAGTAGAAATTTCTACTAAATATTGGTGCTATTGTTATCCGATTTGATCGACTACTTTAGTAGCTACGTAACGTATATTTTCTGTAGACCGTCAGGTTTGAGGAGCCACCTTAAACGTCCTGTAACTTTTTAAGGGTTTTACTACAAATTCCAGGATCGGGCCTACAAAATCGGCTAATTTACTACTAAATATTGGTAGCACCCGCGTTTAAAAATGAGACATGGCTCCTCAATCCATACGAAGCCTGTTTTTCTTCTAATATAATTGAAATTTACTTTGTCGTTTTTCTTTATATGTTGTGTTGACTTGATTCCAATATTTTATGTTTATATACTGACTTATATACTAGTGAGTTATTAAAAAGCTCAATGGTAAACAGCGACGTCAGGTTGACTGACTCATAAAAAGAGTTCATTCATTGAATAAATCTAGATTCAAGGCAATTGGTTTTTATTAATCATTTATTACTTAAATGATTGCTGGAAATCTGGAATCCATTAGTGAAAGAGGGTTATAGAAATGGGAATTTAATTTAAATTTGTAAGCATAATCCGCATAATGAAATAGCGGATCAATAGAGAAATAAAGTAGAGCAAAACAGACAGAAATCAAGACATAGGTACAAAAATGGCCAAGGTAAGCCTTTACGCCTACAAAATTATGATGGCATGTGACAACGGCTTTACCAAATTCAAAATTCAAATTCAAAAGTCATTTATTCAAACTAGGCTGAGAATCAGCACTTTTCGAACGTCAAAATTACATAAGACAGTCTCCCAAAACGCCCACCCTTCACCACTTCCTAGTGCTTTTGCTGGGAAGAAGAAGTGGCGCAATAAACTCCCCAGCAGCACAGCTGTGTTCAGTTAGAAAAAAATAATAAAAATGATTCTATACAACAGTATGCAAGACAATTTACAATATGCAAAAAATAATTTAAATTATAAATTAAATAGCTATATACCTTGATAAACCTTGATATATATATACCTTATATATATACCTTGATAATTTTTGTACCTACCTATGTCTTGATTTCTGTCTGAAATATTTTCTTATTTCATACTTTTTGAAGCCTGATTTTTCAGTAGTCGGGTTTTAGTTTTAGAATTGACTTTTTATTTAAATTATTTTGGGGTTGTAATTTCGTGATAAACCATTTTTAGAGCCGCTTATTTTTGTTTAGGTTTTATTGTATAATAGATATTAATTTTACAGCCACGCCGTACGTAGCACAGTCTTTTGCTTGTTTTTAACAATTTAAACATATTGATTTACTCAGACAATATGATTATATAATTATACACTATGTAATATGCTCGTCAAGCCCTTTCATTTGATACCCAATATGGCATAATAAAAAAACACATGACTTTATGTCCTCTAGAGGGCGCCATATTGAATTTAGTGTGATGAAACGTATGTTGTATGTCCTTGAACCAAAAATTCGAAGACAAGTGATATCTACCAATCCACACTGGGCCGGCGTGGTAGATTACGTCCCACTCCCTCTCACCGAGCGGAGGTCTGAGTCCCACCATTGAACATAACATGAACATTATAGGCTGATTATGTAGATAAATAAACTGCAATTTTTTCTACTAAAACTCACTTAAATCCAATTTTAAAAAACAAGCGAGCCCTACACTAGTCGCATAATATGTTGTGTAACATCTGAGATCTTGGCTGGCAGTACCAACCTGTCGGAAAATGGGTCGGTACCATCTGTCAGCCAACTCTAGCACCGCGCGCGCTCATTGGTCAAATCAAATAGCGCGCGCTTCCCCGGCTCCCTGTTACACACTTTCGTCCCTTTTCATGAAATCACTCCCACAGATTGATTGGTAAACCGAGCTTTTATGTTTTATTTTTTTGTTTATTTCTGTATGAAAAAGTAAACGAAACAAAAGGTGTATGTAAGGATCTTAACAGGTGATGACGTTCTGTAGTTTCTGCGTACCCGCATGGGGAGAATGTGTATGTTCTCTATATTTATTTAATGTTAAAGCCTCGTTACTTAAGCATTTATTTGTGTTGGTCCTTTGGTTCGAAAATGTTCGGATTGTTTTGACAGCTGAAAACTGCCGGTCAATGTTTCAGGGATGCTATAGTGCTATTTTTAGGTACACTAGACTTGTGTGTGTTTAAGTCTTCTCAGTTTTAGAGTAAACGTAGGTTAGTTAAACGAGTTTTGATTGTTTACTGTGTCACATCCAAACATGATTGTGAAAGTGTGATAGTATGGCTGGTTAAATTATGTTAACCTAATTTGATAAATCGTAACTGATTGGCACTGGACTGGCCCAGTGTCGATCAGTTAACCGAATCAGGTTTAGACCTCGCCTCTCATGCACGAGGTTGTGGGCTCAGAAAGTACATATGAATTGAAAAGTCACATTGGTACTTAACTACTCAATTGTTTTTGATGCGGTTTCCACTATAATCTACTGAATTTATTCCAAGAAGTTTAAGTGTAACATTCATCAAACTCAAACTCAAAGCATTTATTTCAATTAAACCATTATCACGCACTTTTGAAATTTCAAGGGGTCAGTCAGTCAGAAATATGAAGCTAGTTGCCCATTCCAAAGCGTAGGTTCCTATGGAGAAGAACGGGCAAGAAACTCCACGGACACTCTTTTAAATCCTAATTTTATTACAAAATATTGGTTACATCATTCATGTTGAAATTATACATGTGAGAACAATGTAGAAAGACGTGCACGTAAAAAGCGTCCGTAATAAAAAGATAAAAACAATTCAAAAATTAAAAGAAATTAAAATAAGCCGTGGCAGACAAAAGATGACCAGTCCCTACTGACGGCGCCCGTTCACGAACATGACGCATGGATCAGCACCGTTTAGCTCAACCATTTTGAAGGGAACTTAACGATCCAACACACGCGCCACCACCAGCGAGACATTTAAGTGAGCATGACATACTCTGAGCCGCCAAGGCACATTCAAGTCAATGAAAGACGTACCCAGTAAATGGAAGCTTTATATAAGGTACATGGTCACAGTGCACACACATGTGCTACGCCATTATTCAATACTAAGAGATTGAATTTACACAATTCAAAGATACTTTTTGCAATCTTCAGCAGCTCCAACAATATTTTCAAATGCAATCAATTAGTTTATGCGCCCTTGTGGAGCTGGACCAGCGTTGAGCCAAGCATTTTTGTCAGCCATATAATCCCCCAGTTTATAATATGCTTGGCAGCATAGTGTGCGTTCTAAAGAAGATTTAAATTTCGTTTCATGTAGTTGTAGTAATAAAATACCTCCCCACGGAGGTATTTTATTGTAACATTTTAAACAGTACCCCATGAAGGATGAGTCTAGTTTAGCCAGTCTGAAACCCGGTTGAACTAATCGGTCCCTGTTTCTCGTACTTATAATTGTGTCTTTCACCTCTTTTATTGAAAAGATTTATAAAATTCCTGACGTACATGATTTTTTCATAGATATATTGACAAGGTACCGTCATGATGTTAATATTTTTAAACAGTTCCCTTAGAGAATCGCGCCTGCGGAGGCAATATATTGCTCTAATGGCTCTTTTCTGCAGAATAAAAATAGTGTCGATATCTGCAGCCCGTCCCCATATTAAAATACCGTATAGGACATGATACTATGAAAGTAACTGAAATAGACTAGCCTTGCGGTATCTATATCAGTAAATTGACGGATTTTTCTTACAGCATATGCTGCTGAACTTAGCCGTCCTGCGAGAGATGTTAAATGAGGACCCCATTGCAGCCTTGAGTCGAGCGTGATCTCCAGGAAAACATATTAAATATACCTAATAAAGAAGTCTCCGTGTTTTGTAAAGACGTAAAAAACGCGCGAAGTAGGGGCGGCTCGCTGTTGATTTAGAAATCGTAACTTATCTCTACTAATAGGTACTCATAATATAATAACAATATTATGTAGAGGTAAAATTTGTTTGTTTGCAAGTTTGTATGTTGGGGGTAATCTCAAGAACTACCAGTCGGATTTAAAAAAAATATTTTTGCATTGTGTAGCCAAATTCTTGAGGAAGGTTATAGGCTCGCGGACGAAGTCGCGGGCAGAGGCTAGTATATATTATATACACTCCTTTGCAAAAACGGCAGTCATTGGCTTTTCTATGGATATTAATTTTTAGTATGTCATTAGCATAAATTACTAGTAATTTCTTATTATCAATGAGAATAAGTATAGTTTTTAACACCTGAATCCTGGAATCGCTGTTTTAGTCAATGTAAACAAAGAGCCGTGTTAGTATGGACATTTTTATCGATATAATGAATTTAAGTCTACGAGTATTTATAAAGTATTTTAGTAAAAAAAAAAAAACATTGAAAAATAAAAATTAATAACGAGTATGACCTCCTCTTGCAGCGATTACGGAATGTAATCGTCTTGGCATGCTTTCCACCTGGCTTTTGATGGTGTCCTGTGGAATGTGTTCCCACTCAGCCGAGATCAGACGTTTAAGCTCCCTAATGTTTTGTGGAAGTGGTTGGACAGATCGTAACTCACCTTTTTAGGAGGTCCCAGACGTGTTCATTGGGGTTAAGGTCGGAGCTCCGCGCTGGCCATTCCAATCGACGGATACCGAAATCTTGCATTTAAGCATCTACGTCGTCAGAACGGTGAGCCCGTGCATTATCGTCCATGTAAATGGCATCTTCACCAATTACAGTCAGTGCGGGTTGTGCATGTAGACAAAAGATTTCCGTTATATACCTTTGTGCATTTAGTGAGCCATTTTCAATGAATACTATCTCGGTACGATAGCTGGAAGTTACACCCGCCCAAAACATAACGGACTCCCCACCATAAGGGGTGATTTCTTCAAAACACACGTCGGCATAGCGTTCCCCTGCTCTTCGTAACACACCATTCAGACAAATTCGAGCCTGTGTGAGTGTCCAAGATAGGCAATTTCTAGCAAACCTCTATCGAACAATCCGGTGCTCACGGAGTAACTTGGGGGCCCGCGCTGGTCGTCGACTGCGTATATCAGCCGCTAAAAGCCTCCTCCTCACTGTCCATAGGCAAACTTGTGCTCTTTGTACCTCTTCAAGGTTTCTTTTGAGCTATATGTAACTAAATTTGCGGTTCCACAACGCCCGAGTCACTAAAAAGAGGTCGTCTCGTGGTTGTGTGCAACTTTTTCTCTCAGAACCTTGCTTTCTCTCAACGGAACCTGTCTCTTGGTATCGAGTCCAGGTTCTTTGGACGGTTGAACGACTCACGTTTAACCGCTGTAAGACGTAACATTGGCTACACCCCTCTTCCAGCAACGCTACGATTTTACTAGCTCTTATTGATTTTTCTGCCATTACAATCGACACAAAGATATCTGTTTTAAGTCACATTAAGGCAGGATTATGCGTCCGACATAAATGATTCTACTAAAAATAACGAGAAGTTAGTTTAAGTTGCCTGATAACCTTTTGACCGCAAACTCGCGAAAAGTAAGTAAAAAGTCACAAATTGAAAAAAGGAATAGTATTTTTCAAACAAAAGTTTCGAGTTTGTAACTTTTTTTCATATCCAGACTCTTTAGTAAGTGCCAGTAACATAGTTTGGCTATTAAAACCTCTTTAGAACAAAATGATTACTAATGTAGAAAAATCAAAACCGCCGGTTTTTTTGCAAAGGAGTGTATAATCTATAGTAGTACATAATATAATATAATATGAATTTTATAATCTTTATAATATTATATTTATAATATATAATTATGCAAAAGTGAGTTTGTTTGTACGTAACGCTTTCACGCTAAAACGGCTGAACGGATTTGGATTAAATTAGGCATATCGGGACATCATGACCTGGATTAGGACAGAATACTTTTTATTCTTATATTTCCACAGGATCAGATCACATATGCGGGTAAAATTGCGGGACGCAGCTAGTTAATAATAGTTGACAGATTTAAAGGTAAGAAGGAAAAAAACTAACTTTTTATCTAAAACGATTTATAATTAAGAGGGCTTATTTGTTTTCCAGAAAACTTTGTTTTAAATAGGCATGTATGTAATCAAACCTCAATTAATTCCCATTTTGAATACCTAAAAATATTACCGAACACTCTAGTATAATGAATGCGCCTCTTTTGGTGTACTATCGAAGAACTTCATATCTAAGCAATTTGAAAACAAAATCCCGTGAACACCATGGCCACATTTGTTATCGCCCCGGTTCTGCGCTGCAAACAGAAATAGTCCTTACGATGTAAAGATATAAACTTCTTCGATGATACCGCAAATAATTATTTTTGTTGGGGTCTTTGTAAGTAGTTCAGTAACTGCGACCAACTTGGATGTAGCGCTTGCCGTTCACGGTTCTAACCTAACCTAACTCAATCGATCGGAGCGCTTAGTTACTACGAACACTTCGGCTCGCGCGTGATGGTTGGTCACAGTTCTAACCATACACGTTTACTTGGGGTGCAAAGTAAGCTAGGGGCTAAGTTACTGCGACCTACTGTGGGAAAAGTCTAGAAAACCAGAAAAGAGGCTCTTTTATTTAAAATAAGTGTACGACATTAGAAACCTGAAAAGTGTTTAGAGGTTCATTAGTTACAATAGCGCAGTAATTGCCGCACGGGTCGATCCATCAGGTTAAGCTACGCTTGCCGGGATTGGTCTGTGGATGGGTGTGGTGTGTACTGAGACTCCTCCGTGCCTCGGAAAGCACGTGAAGCCGTTGGGTCCCGGCTGTCATAGGTGGATCTTTGAAAGTCGTTACGGGTCATCAGAAGCCCGAAAGTCTGACAATAAGTCTTACCAAGGGGTATCGTATTACCCAGTTACTGAGTTGTGGAGGTCAGATAGGTAGTCGCTCCACATAAAATACTGGTATTCAGCTGCATCCGGTTAGACTGGAAGCCAACCCCAATATAGTTGGGAAAAGGCTAGGCAGATTGATTGATTGATTAATTTAAATAGCGTACATAATTAGACGGTCTGCAAGTTTTTTGCAAGGATGACTGTAACCTTTCCCTTTTAAATAACTCTAACGTTAATCCTACGTCTGCCTAAATTTATGGACCCGTATTAAAACTATGTGCAAACGAACTTAAAAATAGTTAATTCGCTGTCGACAAGTTTACTTTGCCCCACTTAACTGTAATAAGCTGAACTTGTTATTTAAACTCCGGCGTAGAGTACTTAAACTGTGTACTTTTTTACTTGAGAATACTAAGCGTAGTTTTTAGTGCTTAGCTGTTAAGTCCTTAGTTTAAGTATAATAAGTCAAGAGGCAGAAAAATCTGACTGTTTTAATTTATATATATTTACATGAGGTAAAGAAATAGTAATAGCAGTAGTGCAGTGGTGGTTTAGTAAGGTAACGGCTACAACTTGCAGCTTGCCACCACCACTGCTCTCAAAATGGTGAAGCAAAACATGTCATAGAAACAAAACTACCATAGAAAAAAAAGAAGTAATAAAGAAAAGAAAAATATTTTATTTGGGACACGCACAGGAAATACAAACAGTAATAATAATAATTAAAAAAATGAGTACAAAATTATAAAAAAAGGAGCACAAAAAAAACTAACAAAATAATTACTACCTTATAAACATGTGACATCTACCAACCCGCGCTAGCCTCGCGCGGTAAATTACGGCCTTCCTTTTAATTACGGAATTCCTTTTGTGGCGGCATCTACAACGCCACATGTGAACTAGGCATCACACTGGCGTCACGCAAAATCCTGCATCGCGCAAGCAGGGTTTACCACGAGATGTGTATATATACTACGTCCCGACATCAATCGTTGGGCAGTTGCTCACCAGACACTACACCCGTCTAGTCGGAGGATCCTCTCTTTTCTATAGAGGATGAGTGAACTTTACACCCTGTTCCTCATACTCTCACTGAAAAGACCCTGTGTCTCAGCATGGGAACATTCTAGGCTAATTAATTATAAACGTAACGTAACGTAACGTAACATCACGCCTGTAATACCCGAAGGGTTAGGCAGAGGTGTACCTGTAGAACAACCACTTTTCGTCAGTTATGTTTAAGTCCCATGTAATAGGGGGCTAGTTTATGGCCATCAAGCGGGCACAAATTCAGACTCCGGGCTGCTACTGAGAAATTGCAGATGGAAAACCCAATAAAACTTGGGCTGATCTGGGAATCGAACCCGGAACCTCATGTTCAGCAGTAGCGCTTGCAACCACTAGACCAACGAGCAACGAGGCAGTAATTAATTATAATTTTGCTTAGTGCTAAACAAATACTTTTTCTCAAACATGCTTGGAAAATCGTGCACTATTTTGACAACCTTCTACGAGATCCAAAACATATTTATTTCTTTCTTAGATAAATCGAAATTACTGTACTGGCCGAATACATACGCCCGGTCGGCAATGTTTGTATGAAAATCCATATCTGTCGTGTTTAGTAGCCAAATAAAATAACCATGAAAAGTCATATCTCTCGTGTTCCTATTTAAAAATGGAACGAACTTTTTACTTCGACACATAGCAAACGAGGAGTTAACTTATCAAAGATTTTATTTAAATTTCGATTTTGCTTGCAAACAGAGCTGTTTAAATCATAGAAGAAACAAATTAACCTATTGGCACGTGCAAAATTATCGTTGTTCGTCATTTGATCTGGAATTTATAATAAATTTAGTTAGTTTGAATTTCCACGCAATGTTTGAGAAAAGTATTATACAAGCCTTGGCCGTAACCAGGCATTAATGGACTCACGTATGAGTGCCTCAGATTCGCCTTGGCCCATATTTTCAAGATCGTTCACCAATGCTCTAATTGTTGGCCGCGACAGTTATGTACACATTATTACACTTCAAATGAAGAGAAAAGTAATAATGAAAGAAGTGCAAAGAAAAATCGTTTTTGGCAACGGCTTTCAAACACGTAAATATTTGTATTTTTTTTTAAACAGTGGAGGTATTCACTGTATTCTTATTGCTCGGTAAACTGGCAAATGCCATACGCCAGAGCCTTTCAAATGTATAATAGAAATATTTTTAAACCGCTTTTGCGATATTATTTTATTTATAGAAAAAGAAGAACAATTTTATGGATCAATTGTTTTGTTTTCTTTGAATTCAGCTAGTATGAAATTAGGTTACTAGCAAAGTCTAATCTGGATAATATAATAGACAAGTATAAATAATGTTTGTAACTCTTATTTTGTTGATTAGTTTAGGTATTTTCTCGTGTCTAACAAAACCTCTATCTACCTAGCCTTTTCCTAGCTACGTTGGGGTCGGCTTCTAGTCTAACCACATGCAGCTGAATACCAGTATTTTACAAGGAGCGTTTGCCTATCGTATTGTACGTATTACCCTTGGTAAGACTGGTTGTCAGACTTTCGGGCTTCTGACGACCCGTAACGACTGTCAAAGATCTACGATAGCCGGGACCAACGGCTTAACGTGCTTTCTGAGGCACGGAGGAGTCTCAGTATGTAAAGATAGTCACCCATCCACGGATCAACCCCGGCAAGCGTTGCTTAACTTGATCGATCGAACAGTGCGGCTGTTATTACTTAGCCACGAGCTCCTCAGTGTCTAACCTAGCCTTACTAATGTATTTATGAATATCACATTTTGAATACACTTTAGTTTGTAAATGATACTTCTACGACAACGCCTTTTTTTGTGTGGGAAATTATGAAATAACTTCTCCCGGTCTGGGCGCAGCGGGAGGGAAAGTGTTCCTTCAGTTGCCTGTACTATCGAAGAACTTCATATCTAAGCAGTTTGAGCACCAAATCCCGAGAACACGCTTACCACATCTGTTACCGCACCGGTACCGAGCGCTGCAAGCAGAAATAGTCCTTACAGTGCATACATATGAGCTTCTTCGATAATACGTTGCAAGGGGCCACGGTATCCCTTTCGGACTTTCCCGCAACCCGGCTGGCATCGGTCCCATCGGACCCCTTCAGTTGCTGACATATCTTACTGTACAACGCCTTGGGATGCTTTTTTCTGTAATGTTGTGGTTGTACCTACACTTAAATAATACTGTTACTTGCAAAAACTCTTTTAGAGGCATCAGGAACAGGGTGTAAAGTTCACTAAGTTCACTCATCCTAGGGAGGATCCTCCGACCATACGGGTGTCGTGTCTGGCGGGCAACTGCCCAATAGTTGAAGCTGGGAGCTTGTAGACCAACTATTAAATAAACCAGACACAGTAAAAAGGGAAACAAATAAACGCCAACACCAAACCTACGTCACTTTCCAGAGGATCAGAGACCAATATTTACGTTTACCTTTCGAAAATAAAAACAAATGACCAAGCTGTTTCGGGAAAATTTTAAGGTTCCCTAGTTGAAGTGCAAAAACGAATGCTTTTGCTGTCTTAGTCTGTTTGTCCGTGTATGGCACACAGCAAATAACAAATCTTTATCCCTTACATTTTGGGGTTATTTATAAAAGTAGTTAAAAATCAAAAATGTATGGATAATCAGTCGCTAAAAAAATGCGTATTTATTTTTTGTTTCTAAACGTTCCTTAATTTAGTCTGTTAAACCCGACAGGCGGTGGTAAAAAGGCTGAAGAGGAACCACCTTCTTTGTGGTAGGGTAGGGTAGGGTAGGTAGGGTAGGTAGGTAGGGTAGGGTAGGGTAGGTAGGTTGGGTAGGGTAGGGTAGGGTAGGTAGGGTAGGGTAGGTAGGGTAGGGTAGGGTAGGTAGGGTAGGGTAGGTAGGGTAGGGTAGGTAGGGTAGGGTAGGTAGGGTAGTTTAGGTAATTTCCTTATACGGTGAAAAAAAAAACGCAGTATCTGTTTTATCAATAAGGACTGAACGTTCCTTATTGATAAAACAGATACTGCGTAAACGAAAAATAAAAATACGCATATTTTTTTAAAATTTTAAATGTGACGAAGTCTCTCTGTTCTTACGTAGAATACACAAATTAAAAAATAATAAATTTATTGATAGATATATTTCGAAATACCTATTGGTTCAATTGCTAGTTGCCATAGACAGTTCTGTCCAAAAGGTGCTAAGTTCAATAAACATCTGCTTTTATTCTTTATCCTTAATAGTGAATATAAACAACACATTTACATACTTTTTAGTTTTTTTTTACTATGTGATTGTTAATATTAGGTAGGTACATGATTCATTTGTGTTCTTAAATTCTGTACCATAATAATATACTGGGTCAAATATTTTTTTATTTTCTTTATTCTTGTAAACTACGGAACCTTAAGCAAAGTTTCACCATAAACTTGACTGGTTTTTTGACAGCTAAAGGGACCTCAGCATCTTGTAAGTAATTATACAAGGTGACAAGGACACGATGACTGGTGTTTTCAGGGCGCTCGTGGCTACAGAGGGGACCTTTTGAGATAACGCGGACGTAGCAGAATGGATTATTAACGGCGGATCCGATGGCAGTTAGGGTGTGAAGGATTTCCGTGATTATATTCAGAAATTATCCTCGCGGTTTTACAAAATTTTGGACTGTTAGTAGAGGTTCATTTAATTTGTTTTTTCGGTTTTATCTATCTAGAGGAGGGAAATCAATGCTGTGGCAAAATGTTAGCAAGGTTGGTGGCTATAATATTAACCGTTTTTCTTAACTTAAGTCTTGATAGGTATAAAATTCAATTGGTTAGCTTGAAGTTTCCCTACGTCATCGTATCAAAAATGAAGAGATCCGCGGGAGAACCAACGTAACCGACATGGTCTGAAAATTGCCAAACTTAAGTGGCAGTGGGCAGGGCACTTTGCTCGCAGAACAGATGGCCAATGGGGCCGAAAGTTTCTGGATTGGCAGCTGCGTACTAGAAGACGTAGCGTTACAAGGTCTTAGACAAGGTGGACTGATGATCTTGTGAAAGCTGCATGAATCCGCTGGATGCGAGAAGCACAGAACCGGTCGAGTGGGATAGTGGCGATGCTTGGGGGAGGCCTATGGCCAGCAGTGGACGTCTTCCGGCTGAGGAATTAAGAAATAAATACTAAAAGTAATAATAAAAATATATAAGAAAAAAGGAGCTGTAGCGGTTACACCGCCACATACTAACTACGCATCAAAGACATGACGTCACACAAATCCTGCATCGCACAATTAGAGTTTACCGCGCGAACGACATAGATACTCGTAAGACTATCCGAAATCAACAGTCGGGCAGTCGGCCCGCCAGACACAACACCCGTCTGGTTGGAGGATCCTCCCTTTTCTATGGTGGATGAGTGAACTTTACACCCTGTTCCTCATGCCCCTAAATTGGTGACCCCGAGTATGAACGTCAGCGCAGCCTTCGTGCAACTACTTCAGCGTGACGTCATCATCATCACTCCCGCAAGCTTTCGTGACGCGAGTCACACAGACAGCCAGCACCCTCGGCTTCAACGGGTATCCTGACCACCAGCATGCAGCGAACGCGCATTCCTGGTCATCACCCTCAGCCTCATCAGCAACCTTGGCACAGCACCTGCACCTTCGGCCGGTCTCACAAGCAGAGCCCATTCTACCCTCTCCTGGTCGACGCTAGCAGTCAGCCACAACCCGGTGCTATACCACATCCGACTCACTGGATCGTGACGCAGCGCCACCCCGACTCACTGGGGAATCACCGCAGACAGTTCCGACTCACCGTGAACTATGCGGCACCCGGTTCCGACTCACTGGAACCTTAGCTGGCACTGTGAAGCATCGCAAGATACAAGACTCAGCCCACTATCGACCTCCGGTCTCCGGAGGAGAGTAATGTAGCGGTTACACCGCCACATACTAACTACGCATCAAAGACATGACGTCACACAAATCCTGCATCGCACAATTAGAGTTTACCGCGCGAACGACATAGATACTCGTAAGACTATCCGAAATCAACAGTCGGGCAGTCGGCCCGCCAGACACAACACCCGTCTGGTTGGAGGATCCTCCCTTTTCTATGGTGGATGAGTGAACTTTACACCCTGTTCCTCATGCCCCTAAAGAGCATTTAATAACGACCTGTGCGAGGCCAAAAATGTTAGGATCCTTTTTGGCCTCGCACAGGTCGTTTTTATTTTTTTTATCTCAGCCTAATACGGTGACATTTAAACAATTAAATAAATACCACACACATTAGTATTCTGATAGGACCCATTGTGATGCCACGGACACACTACTATATTACTTTAACTAAATAAATCCCACTAGAGGATTACAAAAAAATCATCATCTGCCTAGCCTTTTCCCAACTACGTTGGGGTCAGCTTCCAGTCTAACCGGATGCAGCTGAATACCAGTATTTTATATGGAGCTGCCTATCAGACCTCCACAACCCAGTAATTGGGTGATACGATACCCCTTGGTAAGACTGGTTGTCCGACTTTTGGGTTTCTGACGACCCATAACGACTGTCAAAGATCCACGAATGACAGCCGGGACCAACGGCTTATCGTGCTTTCCGAGGCACGGAGTAGTCTCGGTACGTAAAGATGGTCACCCATCCACAGACCATCCCCGGCAAGCGTAGCTTAACCTGACGGATCGACCCGTGCGGCAGTTATTACTTAGCCACGAGCTTCTCGAGGATTAAAAAAAAATAAAACAATAAAATAATAATAAAAAAAAAATATATATATACTCGTATATAAATAAAAATTGAAACTATGTACAATAAATAATCTATGAATCTACTCACGCCCGACGGCGACGTTCCAACATCACTTGTCCGCCTTTGTGCCATCGTAAGTCCGCCTTTGTAACATATTGTGTGCGAGAAATTTAAATAAATAAATGGTGGTGGACCTACAAATATGAAACAGGCGAGGACAAATAAGCTAAGCGCGGTGACAGAAGCAATAATCTCACAAACTTTAACTGTTATTTAATTAAAATATTAAGATACACTCAATTGATATTTATCTCAAGTTATTCAAAACTACAACGAAACTTAAATTAGAATTATTAAGAGTTAGCAAATTGAATTTAAAGTATATAAGTTTGAAAGGGATGAACCTACAAAATAGGTTATGTAGTTTAATTACTGCTACTCAAAAGAAGAACTTCAGTGATAAGAACTTTAGGTCTTCGAGGGACATCCGCTTAACAAGTGCATGATCCTATACGTATGATGCCTGTAAAGTCAATATGATGTCTAATCTATCTTCTATCTATCTTCTTTTTGTTCTTCTTCTATCTTCTTCTTCATCTTTTATCTTATTCATCTTCTTCGTCTTCTATAACTATGATATTATAAATGCGATAGTGAGTTTATTTGTTGGTTTGTTACGCTTTCACGCTAAAACGGCTGAACGGATTTGAATGAAATTTGGCACATGAGTAGACCATGAGCTGGGTTAGGACATAGGATATCCTTTATCTCAATATTCTAACGGGATCAAGACTAATGCGGGTGAAACCGTGGGTGCAGCTAGTATTGCATAAATTAGGAATATCAACAAAACGCATATTTAATCATATTCAGGGTGTCCAGTAAATAGCACGACATACTGCAGGGGGTGATAGCTTGGGTCACTACCTATCAATACAACACAATATATGTTCAGCAAAATCTTTTTTTTTTTTTTCACCACTGTTGGTTAAACTTAAGTGATAAGAAAATAGTTCTGTGAAAATTTAAACAAAAAATAGTATTTCTTGAAAACATTCTTGTCTTTGATAGAAAAAAGACTTATCAATGAGTAAAGTAACTATTCACGAATAATTTGATGTAAAAAAGGTACTAGAAAAGGATTTTTTCATTACGAGATGCTTAAAAATCTGTTTCAAGGTACATATTTTTCGGTATTTCGGAAAATTTTGTAAAACTGTAAATCCGTAAGATTTTGCTGAACATAATAGTGTGTTGTATTGATAGGTAGTGACCCTAGCTATCACCCCCTGCAGTATGTCGTGCTATTTACTGGACACCCTGTATACTAGCGTGCCGTACTTTGCAAGGCTTTTAAGACAAAAAATCGAGATTTCTTTATTATTTATGTAATTTTAATATTGATATAATACACACATAAACTTTCCGGAATTATATTCTCTAAATTATAGTGAAAACCGCATCATAATCCGTTTGAGAAGAAGTTTACAAGAACAACGCGGTCACACAGACTCGAAAAGTGGCTTTAATTTATATTATGTACATATATATATATATATACAGGTTGGCGATTTATTGCATCCCCATCTGTCATCATCGTCGGTGATTCTACCTGTCATACTAATCACTCCTTGACGGATGCAGGTGACTAAATCGCCACCCTGTATACGCGATTAACTTCATTTTCAGCTCGTATCGTTCAACAGCTGGGTAAGTAAGGTTATTCTTTTCAAATCTAACATCAGCTAGGTACCAAAATTTTTCATATCAAACAAAAGCACAAACAGATATCGAAGTCTCAAGGAGAAGCCAAAAACTAATACTTTTCTCTGACCCAACAACTAGGCTTTGTACATATAACTACCCCATTTTATTTTCATACAATCTAACAATATATTACGGAGGACAAAGTTGTTCATAGTTGGAACAGGAATCCTAATTGAACAAGTTGGGCTCTGTGGGTAATTCTGTAAGGGGAACGGGGGATGGCGTAACCATTTTCTCTACGATACCTATAGAGGCTTTAATAACATTTAAATATCAATAGGTAGAGTTGAACTTTGTTTTGGGGTACGGTTGGGAAAACCAAATTGACGGAAAATTAAATAAATTATAGCTAATAACGAATAATAACATAACATCACGCCTTGTTTCCCCAAAGGGTTGGGCAGAGGTATACCTACAGTACAAACACATTTCGCCAGTTATGTTTAAGTCCCATGTAATAGGGGGCGAGCCTATTGCCAACGAACGAATAACGTATAACGAAACTAACGCATAACGCTATAACGAATTATATTTATTTATATAACTAACTATTTAAACTGTATGACTGTGGCTAAAAGAGAGTAGTGGTGGCTATACGAGTTGTAGGTCGTAGGTTCAAACCAAGACAGGCGTTTTACTTTGTGTAAATTTATTTCATCACCACTGCTCTCAAAACGGTGAAGGAAAATGATCGATGTAGTGTGATCTCTACCAGTCCGCATTGGGCCCACTCCCTCTCACCAAGAGGAGACCTGTGTTCAAGCAGTGTGGGTACATTATAGGCTAATTATAATAGCCATTATGATAGTAAAACTTTTAATGTGTCTCGTTTAATATTAGTGAAAGAATTAACAACCAGAAAGGATATTTAGATATTGATGGATAAAATCGACATCAAAAAAAAAAAAAATTACAAAGTGAAAAATAACTTTGATTTCGGAAGTCGTTGTCTTGGGTTTTTTATTTTAGTTTTTTTGCCACCGACTTCCGACATCAGCTATTTTTCACTTTGTGGTTTTTTTTTTTTTGGAAGTCCGTTTTATTTTTTGTGAAAACGTTTTTATTTTTCACTTTTTAGTTGTGGTACCTACACAAAACCCCCACAAAAATTTGAATACCAAGTAAATTACAGTGACAGGAACTATTAGAATATCATCCACATAGGTGGCAAAATATGTATTATTGAAACTAACTCAAAAACCCCTCATCAGATCTTGACCAAATTTATATGGAACCATTTCTGAAGTATGCCCTACCAAACAAAAAAAGAATCATCAAAATCGGCTCATAAACAACGAAGTCCTCCGCGAAAAAAAATAAAAAAACGATCGAATTGAGAAACCTCCTCCTTTTTTGAAGTCGGTTAAAAAAACAAATCAATTAAAACAGACAAATAAATTAATTCAACTGACATAACCAGAAATCTATGAACCATAAACAAAAAACTATACCTCTAGAAGGACCATAAACTAGGTTAATAAAAAAGGAAAGAGCATAACAATAACCCTTATTTTTGGTTTGGTTGTAGTAAAAACATATCTATTATTTTGATCTAGATACTGATATAACAGTAATAATGGTGAGGGAAAACAACGTGATAAAACCAACAATTCGAAGACATGTGACGTCTACCAACTGGCCCGCGTGGTAGATTGTGGCCCACTCCCTCTCACTTAGAGCAGGCCTATTTCCCAGCAGTGGGTACATTATAGGCTGGTTATGTATGTATGTTATGTAGTACTCTAAAACTTTATTTACTTCAATAATATCTCGCTTCACGTTTTCATTGGAGTCATAGATATATGATAATACTTAAGACTCACATTTTGCTGATAATCACAAATCTTTGTCCTAATATTTATAATAACTTTGGATAAGTAAGCTGTCACTAGCAGCTAGCAGGCAGGACTGTGGGTGGTGGAATCTACATCACCACATGTGAACTACGTATTACACCGACGTCACGCAAGATTCTGCATCGCGCAAGCAAGGTGTACCGCGCGACTAGCATATATACATACAAAGTCCTCGGCAGTTGCCCACCAGACACGAGACCCGTCTGGTCGGAGGATCCTCCCTAGGATGAGTGAACTTGGTGAGCTTTACAACTTGTTTCTCATACCTCTATAGGATATTAATTGTATTTTAGATTCAAAAATCGGTCAAAAACTTATGTTTACGTCGCGCGGTGTTCGTGCCGGCTTGAAGGGCGGGTGACGGGTGAAGATTATGAATTGGCATACGTAGCATACCCCAGGGTATGCAGCTTGGTGGATCAAAGACTTTGGCACAGTGAGTAAAAGTAGATAGATGAAAGTGGCGTTGGTTTGAAGTCGGTGGAATGCAATAGGGATGAAGACAAAAAATTTTTTTGCCCGATTATAAAAAAATTACGTACACGTATTTTTTCTTTTTTTACTTTATCAAAAGATTACGGCGATACATTGAGTTATAATGTGCCATGAAGTCAGTATGTAGATTTTATACTTACTTGTAACGTATAAAACCTTCTCCCCAACTTTAATGCGTTTTATCTTAGGTTTAATATTTTTTTACTATCTAACTGACGGACTAAATATAATTTATTTTATTTGACCCAGGCATCATCCCTATTGGAGAAGTATTTTTCTAACAGTGGAAGGCTGAAGGTATTATAGTTTTCTGAAATGTTCTTTATAAACGATTGCAAACGCTATCCTGACCTAGGAATAGAACTCAAAACAGCTTAGCTCAAAATCAATCTACTAATTTATTTCCTTCACTGAAAAAACATCTTATTTCTGACAGCGACGAGAACTGACCCTGAAAACTCAAGATTCAATGAGTCAGTGGTTTTGGTTGGCATTGATGAATTACTTGGAGCGCTCATAGTATTAGAAGAGATTATTATATGTTAGGCATGTCTGTATATTTAGGCTTTCTTTTCTGTGATAAAAGCATTTTAAAACTGGTAATTAATCAAAACCAGTATAGCATTACTCTTGTTGGTTCGGTTTTGGTGAAAATTTAAGGAACTATGTACTTTTACACGTATAATGACAAACGGCGTGCGTGTATGACGAGATGTATGAACGTAACCGAAGCAAAAGGAGTATGTAAATGTTCGTAGCAGGTGGCGTTCTGTAGTTTCTGCCTACCCCCTCTAGGAAGAAGGCGTGAGTATTCATGTATGTTTGGATGTGTAGTGCTACACAGACATCTAACTAAATATTCTTATTTGTAGAAGTACCTGTGAACATGAATTTTATGCAATAAAAAAATGTCTTAGAGCTCTTTTATCTTTATTGTAGAGATCTGCATTAAATTTTGATAGGTATAACTAAAGAAAAAACAAGTCTTAAAATAAAAAAATTAAATCCCGACGGGAAACCTTTTTTTACAGCCAAGTTCAAGCGACAATTTTGTCTCAGATGATTTTTTTAAAAACATTATTTTCTGAAAGTCGAGTCAACATTTATTTGTTTAAAGCAGAAGAAACAACATTGAGAATCCTTCATTTTTCCGTTTATAGCCACGGAAAATACTTTTAAAATAATTTAAAATTAATTCCTCTAATTTATATTCCATGTATTAAACTTTGCACATAACTGGGCTCTCACGCACACATCCCTGTCATAGGCTTGTTTGTATAAAACGCCATTTGGACTTTTACGACGTACATACGCAGGGTTGCCAAATGGGCTCATGAAAAAGAGATCCTGCCTCGATACGGGGAATATGTAAATGTTTTTTTTTTATATTTGAATATGTCTGAGGAACCAACCTGCCGATGATTAGATTTCAAGACAGGTTGGTTCACAAAGGGCGCTTTGTTCTAGACCCCATTGTTTTTGGTGAGGTCTAGGTATTAAAATATCTAAGGCTGTCATGTCGACGGTGAAGCAGCCTGAAAGGAAGAAAAGCCGCCTTTGATTGAATGGAAAATAAGAGGCCAATGTGATAGAATGTTTCTGGGAAAAAAATGTAGGCATTCTTAGTGTTATCCTTCAATGAATATCTGAGTGTTGGACTTACAGAAATTGATGTAACAAGTTCCGAAATTCTGATCAAATGAAAGGAAAATTCTTTTATATAACCACGCAACACCTAACCTAAAAATATAAATATTAGAACGACAGCTACTCATTCAATACACTTCATACAATTTTCCAAGAAAACTAGTCACATTAAGGATCAAAAAGGTACTACGGACAGTGTATGAAATTGCTTTTAAAAGGGTTCCGTTATACGCAAGATGTATTCATTGAATTATGCAAACATTCGCCACGGGTGGGCGAGACCTAACATTTTACGACATGTCAGATAATTAAATTCCAAAACCATATGTATATTTTGTGCCGTCGCGTCGATCTTTGAAAGAAAGCTCGTCATGCTGTAAAAATATTTGATGTCATCCCAACATTTAAATTAACGACAAAAACTTGGGAACTGCCGAACTTTGTCAATATGGCGGAACAATATGGCTGAACAATTTTAATAATCCACGAATGACGCCACGAATTGACGCGTTTCCAATTTTTTCATAGCTTTGTCGAACGTTTAACGCGTTCAACTTGGGCGATGACTCACATTTTTGGTTGAATACATGGCTATAATTTTTTCCCGTTGGAAAAATTACTTTTGCTTTACTTTTAGTGGTAAAGTTTTATTAGCATTATTTATTTTGTAGGTGTAGCGGAGCCAGGAATGCACATGTAATTCCGCACGGCTATACTGACCGAAGCTGTAGAAGCTATAAAAAAAATAACAACTTTATAATAGAACCAGCACGTTTAAGGATGCAAAAATGTTGTTTTCTGAAGAACAAGAGAGATGTTAAGCTGTACGAATTTATAGGACATTGTGCCCATGAATCATGTTTTTCACTGGTTTATGTTTTTCTACGGAGAAAGGAAAATGTTGCCTCCATTTTATAACCGTGAGGTGCTTGTTTGTATAACATTGACTTCCGCGATTTCAATTTCGGTAAACATTGTACGAAGATGAAAACATGACGACTATATTTTTGGGGTTTTGCAGAATCTGTATCTCGTGATTCGACATAGACCTCGATGTAAACCAAATCGTGATGTGAGATAGTTACATTATAAACGAAGTACTGATTATTTTATTTTACTGTCTGTCTGCAACCCAATACGGGTTAACCTAAAGTAAAATTAAATAAATAGTACTTTTATAACCTGATTTTAATCTGTAGATAAAACTAACTTAGATGTCGTGCGTTGTTTTTGGTTGACTGTAAATCAGCGCTGTGTTGTGGGTCGGGATATAGCACATCATCATGACGAGTGGACACCTTCTTGCCACAGTCACGACGACGTGCATCTGCTGACTATGCTTGTGATTATTGATTTGTTTTGTTATTTTTTTATTCGAGTTAACTAATATTTTTTGTAGGTATTATAATTTATCTGACGTAATATCAAATACACACTAAACAATATACACTGGATCGCAAAAATTACGGGTCGCTAATAAAAATCGTGATATCTCCATAAATTACATACCTACATAGCTAGAATAAATAATATGTAGTAAGCAGGTTACTAATGCTTGTTCTAAATCTCTAAAGAGGTTTCATTTGTACTTGTACAAGTAACAAAAAAAAAACTGCTCCTTGAAAATTAAAAAAAAAAAAAAAAAAAAAAATTATGTATTTTCTGCTTTTGTATCAAAGCGAGCTAGCTGTCATTATAAATAATTCCTTGGATTGATCAGAGCATTCAGTGCAATATCATGTCGTTAACACCTGAATAATGTACACGGATTATTACCATGGTACAAGAAGGAAGAAGTCAGCATAGCACTGCTAAAACAGTAGGAGTATCTTTATCAACTGTCCAAAGAGTACTCCTGCAATTTCAAGAGACCGGCATGAACATAAGGCGACCAGAAAATGGCACGCCAAGGTGCACAACTACACGAGAAGACCGATTCATCGTGAGCACTATGTTAAGAAATCGACATCTCACGGCTGTTCAGGTCCGAAACAGTCTTCAAGAAATTCACCACAACAAAAATATTTTATTTTTTAAGATTTACTGCGAAGTGTATTTTTGTTGTCATAAGTTAGAAGCGAAATTTTCTTATTTTTTAGTATTTAAGTAAAGTTATATAGTGTACAAAACGTGTTACACATTTTTATATATATATGTATTAATCAATCATCTACATTATACTATAGTTTTGCAAATTAGTCGTATTTGAGAATGGTGTATTTAAGAAACTATCACGCCAATTATTAGCGACCCGGAATTTTTGCGATCCAGTGTCTGTACAGTGAAATAACAATTTGAAGATTGAAGAGAGACCAAAGTGGAGGGAAATAGTCATCTCAATGCAAAAACATACAGAAAAGGGTCGCTTTAAATACGAATATTAAAACCAAGAGTAAATACAAATTTCGATAAAATATATCTTGTATTGAACAGGCTTCAATATAATATTTTTTATTCTGAATCAGTAGAAATCAAATTCGAAATACTTGCGCCGTAAAATTCAAAGAGATCAAAGGGATTGATTGATTAATTGAAAACAGCTGATTCGACAGATGCAATATGAAATCTTCAAGCCAAATGCTTCGTTCACAATTCATGTACATAGTTAATAATATTAATTCCAGTAAAATGAACTACTTTAAAGTATAAATAAACTTATAGACTGCCTCGTTGGTCTTGTGGTTGCAAGTGTTACTGCTGAGCATGAGGTTCTGGGTTCGGTCCCCGGTTCGGGTAAAGTGTTATTGTGATTTTTCCATCTGGAATTCTTCATTAGCAGTCCGGATTCTGAATTTATTCCCTATTACATGTGACTTTAACATAACAGGCGAAATGTGGGTGAACAGATACACCTCTGCCTAACCCTTTGGACAACACAGGCGTAAAGTTGTGTTATGTATGTGTTCATGTTCAAATTAAATATTTAAAGGAAAATATGTTGATTTCAGTAAAAATACCACAGAAATAAGACAGAAGAATACATAGCCCTATTGCTGGCATAGATCATGTTATTCAAGGATTGCGAGTGCGTTACGAAACCCTAATTTAAAGTGGTACGGTGTGACGCGATTCTGGTAGAACAGTTGGTAGTCCCTTTCTTCTCCTAAAATTGACTGTCCGAAAATCATCATCCTTATCACGTTTGCTATACGTAACTTCAGTAACCATAATGTTCAAAAATTCGAAATTTTTTCATAATATCGAGTTCTATAATAATTGAATCTCCTAATTTTGCATGAAATAAAGTCATATGTCCTAAGTAGAGATCGGATATTCGGATGCATATTTACCTAAAGTTGAGGTGGAGGCTATTATGGAAAGCATTTTTGTGTCGAAAAACTCCCGGGATTCCGGGATCGACAGATTTAAAGTTCAGATTATAGAATTGAATGTATATTTACTTACGTTCGAACTTTCACGCGCGCAAGTACACGCCCGAAGGGATACCATGTATCCGATTAGTTTTGCATTCCCAGATTTTATTGAATTCCGGGATTTAAGTTAAGAAAAAATAAATTAAGAAGCTACTTCCATAATTTCTTAGCCAAAAATTAACTTTAGGTAAATATGCATCCAAATATCCGATCTCTAGTCCTAAGTATTGTAATACATAATATGTATTATTCCGAATGCTCATTTATAATTAAATTGTTAGTCCTAAAACAATAGGTCTTTACCTATGTAATTGGAGATTCTATAACCAGCGTTTTCAGATTTAATTATCTGTGGATTGACGCGCAATTCGAAATTCAAATGAAATTTAGTTTTTTCTTTTTGTGACATTGTGCTAGTTTTTGGCGCCATGGATAAACTGAAAATTTGTACAATTTTCGAATATGAGTTCCTACGTGGAAATAGCGCTGTTCAAACAACACGAAACATTAACGACGTGTACGGGCCTAACACTGCTTGCATAAAAACGGTCCATTATTGGTTCAATCGTTTTAAATCTGGTAATTTTGAGTTGACGAAAGAGCCTCGCGGTCGGCCGGTAACCATTGTCGACAACGACGAATTGAAGGCGATAGTAGAAGCGGATCCTACTCAATCTACGGCTGAGCTTGCTGCAGGCCTTGGAGTTAGTATCAAAACAACATTAAAGCACTTGCGTCAAATCGGAAAGATAAAGAAGCTAGATAAGTGGTGGAGAAGCTCGTAATTCAACAACCAAGACTAGTCAATCGCTCTTCCCCATTGCTTCTCCACGACAACGTGCGAGCTCACACTTCAGGACAGACCATCGCAAAGTTACAAAAGTTACAGCTGGAAGCTCTCCGTCACCCACCGTACTCACTGGAACTTGCCCCAACAGATTTCTACTTTTTTCAAAATTTAGACATTTTTTTAAGTGGGAAAAAATTCAACACCTGAGAGGCAGTACAAAACGCTTTTGCTAACTTCATCGCCTCCCGCCCGGCAGACTTCTACAGTAAAGGGATAAACAAGCTGTAATCAAAATGGCAAAATTGTATAGATAATTTGGGCCAGTACTTTGATTAGCTGAAATAAAAAAAAAATACCAAAATTTTTATATTTTAAAATTATCATACAAATCTCCAATTTCATAGGTAAAGACCTAATATTTGCTAAAATTTAGGTTTTAATGACAGAAACGAATCGCTGTAAATCTGAATCCACGCTGTCTTGTCTGCCCTAGCCCTAGAGTGTAATTTAGAATTGTGTAGTGGTGGAGGGGTGAGGCGGCCCGCGAGTTGAAGAGCAGGTGGTTGTAACGCCCGCCGCCGTGGCTGAGGCTAAGACAAAGTTGGGGTAGTGAGCGTTAAACTATCTGTGACGATAAGCTCGCGTGGGTCCGCTGGAGCCCCGCAGCGCCAAAGCCGTGACAGAAACCATGCCTGCTGCATATTGCATGCTCGCTTGCATGCTGCATGCTTGCTTGCATGCTACATGTTGCATGCTCGCTTGCATGCTGCATACTTGATTGCATGCTCGCTTGCATACTGCATGCTTGCTGCGTGCAAGCACAACAAACTACACAACAAGTGAACTATCCATAACATAACCTAACCTAACTCGTATCCACGTAACGCCTGAGAGAAGTTCATAGCAAAAGCTTTGTAAAACAAATTTGTTTTAAGAACATTATTAGGATAAAAATAAACATTAAATAATTTGAATTTAGGACTTATAACTTTCATTGAAGTCGGTTTTAAGTCTTTTGTATATTATTGATCGTAATATTTATGACACTTGACAAAAATAATTGTGGGCTTCCTTCATGTTTTATTTAAAATACTTACAAGTTAATATAACAAAAAAAAAACGTGCAGAAAGAAAATCATATTCCTAAAAGCGGAAGAAAAACAAACCGATTATTATAACATGAACATGTTTTTTTGTTTCTACCATCCCCCTCAGTAAAAGAAGTATTTTCAACGGGGTGATTGCGTAACAAACTCAACAATGACATGAATGATGACAGTGTCATTAAGTCCGTCTTTGTACCTTTCTTGAGTGCGGAAAGTTTAAATAAATAAACGTCTTTCACTTTGACAGTTCAGCAACATTTCGTTTTATACGTTGTTGAGCAGACAAATGTTTCAAATAGATGAAGCAATTTCTTTCAAAATCCGGATTGGATTGCGATTAAAAGTTTGTTTTGCAATTGGGGTGCTGGTTTCCTTTGATTGTCTACCGCTTGATACAACTATAAATGAAATGAAATTGTTTATTCTGTAAATACGATATTGGAATCACATTTACAGGTCATACTAAAAAAAAAAAAAATGCTTGATTTGTTCGGCGTTTCCTATCTGACTACTCTGAGAAGAACTACTCAGAGGTCACAGTCTCTTTTTAAAGTCCAGACGTAATCTTGGTCAGGCCATATGAGGACCATGTAGATTAGTGTCTGAAATGGTCTTTTGAAAAAAGAACCATAAAAATTTGAGTGGACCTGTCCAGACAGTGCGAGCATTTGTCAGCAATCGTGGAGCTCAACTCGACAAACAATACCAAAGAAAGGACATTTGGGTGGGCCGCATAAACTACTTATGCTGCCAGACCATCATTAAAATTAACTGAGAAAGAAAAAAAATAATGAAAAATAAAAAAAATATTCACATAGTCGCGATGGTCACCAATATCATCGGGCCGATAATAATTATATCGGTATCGAATCGATGTCGATATAATAGCTGCCGACATATCGGTATCGGGCTGGTGTCGTTATCTGTTAATGTGAAAACGCCCAGTGCACGGGACATTTTAAGTAATCATTTTAGTTCACTACACCGTAAGTCCCAAAAATGTAAACTTATTGAAAAAAATCGAATCTAAGAAAAACTAGTTCATTTAGTCAACAGCAAATTCACAAAAATAATATAATATGTACTTTACAAAGTAATCATGTCATTTTGTATGTTATAATCAATATGTAAGGTATATAGTTAGCACAGAGTTAGCAAGCAGGCTAACGAACTGTCACTTTGTTCACAGCCATCTCATTACTCCTTAGTACCTATTCACACATGCTCGCTTTCCATACATACGTCATGTTCTTTGACTATTGTAGATGTGCAAATGAAAAGATTGTGAGTAAGGAGTCTTAATGAGTCCCAGTATGTATGTTTATGCAAATAAATATTTAGGGCATACGTATCCCAGAATAAATGAGTAACACGATAAAGGGCATTCGTTTATAAAATTCTGATGTTAATTTTCAGGCAAGCATTTTTGACCATAACGGGCACAAATAGTCGGCAGAGACCATAGAGCTCTGGGCTGTCGATAGGTCCCCGTAAGGTCTTACAGGCTACAGTGAGTTGATCAAGGCCTCTTCTCCCCTCCAATGAGTTAAAGCCCAACATCCCTAAAAGATAATTAAAAATGGTATAACTTTTGGAAGAGGCATCTAAGGAAAGTTTTCTGCACTTTATCCAGCATCAGAGTTTGGGCCGCGTTATAGGGGTGCCAAACAAAGGCACTGGACTCGGTAATTTGGGTTGCAAAAGTCACGGCCGTTTCGCAAAACCAATCCCAAGCGCCTAAAAGATTCCTTTGCAAGTGTGGAAACGTGGTCCCTAAAAGTTAGACAGCGGTCGAAAGTCACTCCCAAATATTTTATGTTGGTGACACGAGCAATCACGTCACCACCCAAACTATAGTCGTAATGAATTGGCCGCAACCCTCTACTGTATGTCATGACGTAGCACTTGCTTGTGTTAAAAAAATATTTGTTCCACTCATAGATGGCATCAATTTCCATTTGTAGGAGTTTGCAATCCTCGTCCGTTTGGATTTGTGCGACTACCTTAAGGTCGACGGCATATAGCAGGCATTTGGCAAACTTAACATTATTTATGAGTCATTGATCATGATCAGGAACAGAGGCGGCCCCAACACGGATCCCTGACTTACACCCGAGGGTGTATTATAAGGCTTGGACTAGATGCAGCCGTGTCTTACAAACTGCTTGCGATCGCGTGGATAATCCGAAAAGAAGTTAAGAAGACCGGACGAGAAACCGATGGCCCCCAGCTTAGTCAAAAGCACATCGTTGTCAACTCTGTCAAATACTTTCCGGAAATCTAAATACAGAGCGTCAACCTGCCCACCGATATCCAAGCCATGGGATATGTAGTCTACGTGAATCAATAAATTCGAATTTACGGAGCGACCTGGTCGAAAACCGAATGCATCGGATAAAGACATATTTCCGCGTTTGAAAATGAAACCGTGGAGTATATGCTCGAAAACCTTGGTAATGGTTGGCAGGATAGCGATGGGTCTGTGTTCCTCTACTAATGTTTTATCACTAGTTTTAGGGATGGGAGTAACTCGCAAAGTGTTCAATTGCTCAGGGTATATACCGGACTGGAGGGCTAGGTTAAATACATGACATAGAGGGGCTGCCAAGATGTCATGATATCCCTTAAGGGCAAAGGATGGAATGTTGTCAGGGCCAACCGAGCTACAGGGTTTGAGTTTAGCAATCCTCTTAATTATATCCGATGGGGTTAAATAGTCTAATGTTATCTCCCTCACTACTCGCATTAAATTTCCTAGGGCTCAATTCAGGTGTATCGGGCAGAAACAAGCTAGCTAAATACTGATCAAATGCCTCGGCCGCTTTGACACCCGAACTAGTCTGTCCATTGTACACCACGTTTGGATCGCAGACTAGAAATATGCTGCCAGAACTATCGCGGATTTTTGACTATATAAGTTTCTACAGTACTACAATATAATCTGTAGGCGTCCTGGGATCTTCATTTAAGATCCCGTCGCAGCACTAAACTCTGCAAATGTGAGATCACAGCGTAAAATTTTCCATTTATGATGTAGCTTGGTCTTACTCTGAGTATCGTTTATAATGTCTTTATTAAACCAGACTGAATACCTTCTATTTCCAGCGATTATTCTCATCTTCTTTGGAATGGAAGGACTAAATAAGTCATACATTATTCTGTAAAACTCACCAGCCGCCGAGGGTGCGTCATTGCAGCGGAGAACGTATTGCCATGGAGCCGAACGAATTAGATCGCTAAAAAATGTAAAGTGTAGTTTTGCAAAGCTCATTCCAGTGGGCTTTATGTAGACAACACAAACAGATACGTTAGAGCCATAAATTGTGATCGTAGCCCATAATCTTCGCCACGGTCCGTCTCGAGATCATGCTTCCTCTTCACGGTAACGCCGGGAAGCGCAGCTAGCAACATGCCACCACCCAGAGTCACTCTATCTTTGCGTAGAATGCTCCAATCTCCACTTGACATTTCTGAGTCCTCTATTAAAGAGTCCAGATTTTTCTCTGTTACGGCTAATAAGTCATGCTTTGAGAGTAACAGGCTTGATCTCCATGTAGGTAGTTTCGTTTTAGCCCACGCACATTCTGGTACAATAAACGCAGATATACATTGCGATCAGTAGAGACTGGTAAGGCAGGAACGTTGAAGTGCTTACGAGTACTGAGTCTCATTACTTCGGCCACGAAAGTTACGGCGCCATGGTTTGACGCAAATATCCTCTGCCCAGTTTTGAGCTGCCATAATGTCTTCAGCCAGTCTCGAGGGCTGATGATGATGATGAGGTCAGGGGAGCCGCTGTCATACCACGTCCACGGTGAACTGCTATACCTACTCCGGCGCAATTCTGATAAGGTTGTAGCTGCTGAACCACTAATACGATGACCACTTCTGGTAAAGGCTATCCTGCGTCGTTAAATATATCATTATCATAATATCTATATATTATGTGTTAGCTTTTTATTGATATTATTATAAAATATATTATCTTTAAATTATAGATTGAAAATTACCAATTTTTTTTCTTATATTTATGCAAAGCGCTTTATATTTTATTTTCAATACTAATAAAAAGTTTTACATTCGACACCAGTGCCGTAAATTGTATCTCTTTAAAGATACTTCGATAAACTCATTCCGTTATCAATTCCTTTGAACTTCTGAAATATAATTAACACAGATACCTACTTGATTTACGAAGTTTAATTTTCTTATCGAATTTGTAATCACTTCTTGTTGAATAATTTAATCACAGTCAAATAGGCAATCTTTAGGTGTTTGAGGTCGACTATTTTTAAACTGATCAACCCCTATTTTAAAACCTAGAGTTAATTATTATACTAAGATATACTCTTTTTTTTATCAGTCGTCATTTCAGTATTTCCCCCATAGCCTTTTTCCCAATCCAGTTTTCGTTTCCTTGGCCTATTCTATTTTATAGTTATCCAAAGTAACTAGGTGTATTGAAATCTTCTCACCCACTTGTTATTTTTCCGTAGCTTGCTCGATTGTCTCAGCTGTTTTCCACCTTTGTGAGAGACTGGTGCCTAATATAGGTTTTTGGGAAAAACTTGTGTGTACAGATAACTAGGCACCCTCTACGGCCATTGGAATTAGCTTTTCCAGAGATACCCTGCAAGAATCGAAGCAAAACAATATGCATAACAAAAATAAAAACTAAGTAAGAGTTAAAACAATACGCTTAACACAAATAAAAGAAGAAGTAATAACAATAAAAAATACCTACCTATAATTCTGAAGAGTTTATTGAGTCATGTTGTGAGACGATGTGTGACTGAGGACATCATAATCGTCGTCTATCTGTATCCACACACAACCGTGTGTTAGAGTATCTGCCTCTAAAAGACCGTCAGCAAAATTAATTATTTATCAAATTGACACATTTTGCTGCAGCAACCGACAAAGACTGACAGTTGTGATTTGAATATACGGACAATTTAAGTTGACAGACAATTTAATTTCATGAGTTTCCCAAACTTTACATCTCCCTCCCAAAATATACCAACATTCCTTCTTTGCCTTGGAAATTCTACTTGCGCCACTAACGCCAGTAACGCAAAATCTTGTAATTAACTAAAAATAAGTAATGTGGAAAGTGTTCGCATGCTAAATAGCGCCGCGAGAAGTTAATTCAATCCAAGACATATTTAGCTTTGTAAGCTGAGAACACATCCTCGGACTTAAATGCAGTTTATGCGTCATATTTACGAGTTTTATTTTACTTTTTGTTATTGTGATGTATGACATTCTGAACTGGCGTGTATTTATTTTGAATGCAGTTGACCGTATGATATTTCATGTGTTCTGAATTTATTATTTTTTCGATGACAGTATTAAAATAAGTGAACAGCTGCATAAAGGCTCCCGATGAGGAGATGGTACCCACCACTAACCAGACAGATGATACATAGATACTACCCTGTTATATGTATTATGCAGTTTTTGTTTTTGTAACATTGAACAGTGTCCAAATAGGTTATTTGTTGTTTTTGTTTTGTTTGTTATTTGTTTTTGTTTATATTTGGTTTTTTTGTTTTTTGTTTTTTTTTATTTTTTTTTAGTTTTAAGTTATTTTTTTTGTTTTTGTTATTTTTTTTTGTTTTGTTTTGTTTTCGTTATTTATTTACCTAAATCCTAAAAAAATATTATATATTTTTTACACTTTTTTATTCAGCTTTAGTCTTTCTTGTAAAAATATAAGAAACCGCGTCAAGTTGTTTTAATTTCAAGCAATCATTA
The DNA here is from genome assembly GCA_963853775.1 of Xanthia togata. Lineage (NCBI taxonomy): Eukaryota > Metazoa > Arthropoda > Insecta > Lepidoptera > Noctuidae > Xanthia > Xanthia togata. The sequence continues at coordinate 19,880,455 of OY970795.1, read as the reverse complement.
TTTGTACTGTTTGTGTCGGCAATTCACCGTGAACATTTGAGTATATTTTTTTAAATATTTATTTTAATTCCGTGTTGAACTTTTGACCGTATTTCTAAGATGAAATTGTTTTTTTTGCTTCTTAAGAATAAAAGTATTTAGGTACTGCAAAACTGACCATTTCAAATTATAATTAATATTTTATTGATTCAAGAATACCTGATAGAGGTATTACGCAGTTTTTGTTTTTGTAAGTTAATAATTGTAAAATGCGCAAATAATTTGTTCCCTGACTTTGATTTCCTTGTAAGCGGAAACAAGTAGAGTGCTTTCATTAAATTAATTATTACTATAAGTTCCACCAGGGAATATAATAGAATCGGCAATGAAATCAGTTACACACATGAATACCAAAGCTAACAGTTAAGCTTCGTGCAGACTAGCGCGACGCGACAGCGCGGCGCGCCACCTGTTACTGTTATACCGTGAAGTTTTCTTAGAAATTCTATTGTTCGAGTCGCGTCGTACCGTCGCGTCACGCTAGTCTGCACGAGGCTTTAAAATTCGCACTGTTAGTGACCAGCTGTGACTGTGATGAAAATAAACTTGTGCTCAGTAAGCATTGCAGTTGTGCTAGTCAAACGCATACTTGGTTTTAACAGACCTTGTCCGTTATACTTCGACACATTTTAGTTTCGAAAATATTTTTGGCCTCATACGGTTTATGCACACTGACGCATTTCATAGATTGACATTTATAATCGTAATTACTCATAGTTGATCCTACATGATTCCAAGTGTGTCAAATCGACATCGAAACAGTTCAATCAAACATTAGCTGTCCACGTACCATACGACACAGTATGCTTAACTGCCAGTCGTGATAATGTCACAGTTCGATATGTCATTTTACTTTTATTATTTCTGTCGCCACAACCAACCAGTGGAAAAAACGAAAAATTACAGTCGCCAATTATAAAAACAATCGTCACGACGCAGTGTGACCGTTGCCTAAATATCATTGTCAACTATTGTTACAATCGGTTACATGACCAAAGCAATCCATTCAGTGTAAGCCCAGTGTCAGAACATCGGAAGTTGTTCCCGAATCAATGGATGACATTCGTCATCCATTCGATTCAACAACATGCACAGAGTTACCGAACAAACCACAACGGCACAACTCACTACACGATGTTTACGATGGGGAACGTGCTACGTCAAATTGTTGTTTAAATTTTGCACATGACCGATTTTATTAATAATGGTGGCGGAAAATCTCCCACGGGGACGTACTACCGGGATAAAAAACACCCTAATGATATAAAGATATAAAAAAACATTTATTTCAGGCAAGTTTTTACACATACACCCATAGTACTTGAAAATAATATTAAATTATTATTATTAAATGAAATAAACTAGATATCCAGGTTATAAGGTCGAGGAGCTGGCTAAGTAATAACTGCCGCACGGGTCGATCCATCAGGTTAAGCTACGCTTGCCGGGGTTGGTCTGTGGATGGGTGACCATCTGTACATACCGAGACTCCTCCGTGCCTCGGAAAGCACTTTAAGCCGTTGGTCCCGGCTGTCATTCGTGGATCTTTGATAGTCGTTACAGGTCGTCAGAAGCCCGAAAAAATGACAACCAGTCTTACCAAGGGGTATCGTATTACCCAGTTACTGGGTTGTGGAGGTCAGATAGGCAATCCCTCCATTTAAAATACTGGTATTCAGCTGCATCCGGTTAGACTGGAAGCCGACCCCAATATAGTTGGGAAAAGGCTAGGCAGATGATGATTATATCCAGGTTATAAAGTACTAGTTTCTGCCAGCGGCTTCACCAGCGTGATTTCTCTATAAATTATAGCCAGATAAAATCGGTCCAGTCGTTTCCGAGTTTATTAATTAAAAACATAAAAAAATCAAATCTTTTCTCTTCATAATATTAGGAAAGAATATTTTTTATTTGGACACATTTCGTGAAACACATAATAACAAAATAATAAAAGTGAAAATAATCTTAAAGCAATAATAGTGTGTGCAACGGCTGCGCCAAAAAGGTTCATTTCAGCATTAATGCCAGACAGATGCTGTCTGACGCTGGTTTTCTAATGAACCCTTATGGACAAGTGACGGGGAGCACCAACAAACAGCCTCAACATACCTAATAGGATATTTGTATGCATCTAAATAAATAAATAAACTACTGGTCTATTTAAATAATTGTTTCCAATTGATGTTATTTCCACTTAAATAAACATCAACTTTAAGCTAGTGTAAATAAAAAATTGATTTTAGATTGACTAGTACTGTTGAAAAAGTCATAAAAAATATGAAATTGTAGCGCAAACGGAACCCTATGTGTAGGCATAACAGTTCTTTTTCCTAAAACTCGTGTTTGTTTTACATGTTTGGCAAATAAGTAAATAACTGTCCAAGCAAAAACCTGTTTTTGGCGATGAGCTTAATAGCGCACCGTGCACTCACAAAGCGCACGCATTAGTTTAGATCATGTGTGCCAAATTTCATCCAAATCCGTTCAGCCGTTTTTGCGCCAATCCTGAACATCATCCAGATAAACAGACAAAAATCCTAAAAACGATATTTTTGGCATTCCTAGATATCGTACCAATTAGTATTTTTTTTTTTTCAAAAATCTTCAGTGTACAGTTTTGACTTCGTAACGATTTTATTATATTAGGTAACAGTGCGATAAAAAAAAAAGATGATGATGAGTAATGTCATAAAACACTTTCCACAATAAACCCAAAGTGAGTAAGGTGTCCTACATAAAGCAATTATTTTATTGTTTTAAAATGCTAATTGGACATTGTGTCGTGCGACTCATTCTTGCGTGCATAGAGTATAGTGTGCATGAGGCCGAACTCAAGTATTCCAAACATCTACCAAGAACGTTGCGTTCAGTTTTGTTTTTATTATTTTGCCGTTTCTAAATCTGTGGAATTTCAAGTATGTCTTTATGCTAATATCTTGTTGCTAGGACGATTTAAATTCAACCTACCTTACGTAGCCGATGTATTCGACTTCTGTACTTTCATACATACATTTTCTAGACAAGGCTTTTTCTAGTTTCACATTGAGTAGTTTTGGAATGTAAAAGATGAAGCATTTCTGTACATCTTATTCTTAATTTTTCGCAAGATTTTAATTATTTGTGGTATTATCGTCGTGATATCGAACTTTCAAAAGTTTCACGTCCTCATATTATTTTCGTACCGGCCCAGCATATTATGCGCCTATATCCTACTTACTATCTAGCACTCTATAAATGAAAACCTGACCTAAGACTGTTCAAGTTCCTCTGTTATTGGATTCCGCCCAAGAGCAACGGTTGGAAATAAATAAGTTCTGTATCCTATTTTAGAACATTCGAACGCTGGTCACAATTCCAGTTTGGGATCAGGACAGTTCGCATATGTAAGGGTATTTTGTCGTACTGTTCCAAGTTAAGATTTATATAAGTGTGTGGTTGCAAACAGACTACCACAGTGTTAGTTATTTTACTGGATATTTTTTGCTCCTACGGTACTGAATAATTTATTAGCGCGAGTAGTTTGGCTTGTTTAACAGTGAATAGACAAAATATGGATTTTTACCAGACTTTTCTCATGGAAGAAATTGGTGTGTGAATGATTTATTCGTCATGTGTCATGTTCGTGAACGGGCGCCGTCAGTGGGGACTGGTCATCTCTTAGCTGACATGGATTATTTTAATTTTACAAATATTTTATTTTTTTACTATGGACGCTTTTAACGTGCACATCTTTCTACATTGTTGTCACATGTATAATTTCAACATGAATAATGTAACCAATATTTGGTAACAATATTCTGATTTAAAAGGGTGTCCATGGAGTTTCTTGCCCGTTCTTCTCCATAGGAACCTACTACGCTTTGGAATGGGTAACTAGCTTCATCTTTCTGACTGACCGACCCCTAGACAATTCAAAAGTACGTGTAATTGGTTTATTTGAAATAAATGATTTGAGTTGAGTTTGAGTTTTTGATGGCAGGTTATAGATAGATAGATAGATAGATTTGTTTATTTGCATAGAATGTAGGTAATTAATACAATTAGGTGTTACAATATTTTGGATCCTTATACATTCTGCCTCATGGCATGCAAAATTTAACTTAAAACTACAATAATTATTCTATTTACTTATACACATCTATTTAATTACTTAATCAATGAACATTGCAAGCTAAATAGTCTTGTCATTCAAAAAATCTGTTACAGAGTAATAACATTTTTCAACTAGTATTTTTTTAAAGTACTTTTTAAATCTTCCTAAAGGTTGCTCTTTGATCACTTTTGGTACATGGTTATAAATAAGAGGAGCCATGCACATAACACTCTTTCTCAATAATGCAGTTTTATATCCACCAATGCATAACTTGTCTTCGTATTGAGTTCTTAAACTTGTAGTCCTGTTTCTAGTATTTTTCAAAGTCGGGAATAAGTGATCATTGGTTTTAACAAAAATGGCTATTTCTAATATATATAGGCAAACAAAAGTTAAAAGATGATATTTTTTTTAAAACAGGTACGCAACTGTCAGTCACTTTAAGATTAAAAATGGATCTAATACAGCGTTTTTGCGCCTTGAAAATATTTTCTCTCTCGCTACAGTTGCCCCAGAATATTATGCCAAACCTCAATACAGACACAACTAGACTGTGGTATGCTATCAATACTGTCTGAACGTTAACTTTTTTGGATAAACTATATAATGCATAAGCAGCTGAACTTAGTTTTTTGCATACGTCATCTGCTTGAATTTTCCATGTCAGTCCGCTATCAATTGAAATTCCTAGAAATTTGGCATCATTGACCTTATCTATTGTTTGTCCATTATAATTTATATCCATATTTGTGCCAAATATTCTTTGATAGAAATGCATTACTTTTGTTTTATCTAAATTTATAATTAAGTTATTTTTATTAAGCCAATTTATAAATTGTTCAAGCGTACTATTGACATTAGCTTCATAAGACTCTTTACTATGACATTTAATTATCAAAGTGCTGTCATCAGCAAAAAGGATCATTGGATTTGGCATTTGGCTTGGCAAATCATTTACATACAGTAAAAATAATAATGGGCCGACTACACTGCCCTGTGGGACACCAAATTTGATATTTCTTGTAGAAGAAGCATACTTTTCTTCTTTTTTTGTTTTTACACAGACTCTAGAAATTTCTGTATATTGTTTGCGTCCTTTTAGGTAAGTTTTAATAAGATTAAGTATGTTTCCTCGTATACCATAAGTTTCAATTTTATTTAAAAGTATGTCATGATTTACATAATCAAACGCTTTTGTTAAATCAGTGAATAAAGCACATACAGGTATTTTTTTATCAATATTTGGCATTATGATATTCAAAAAGTCGAAAATAGCCATATTAATATTCTTATTTTTTCTAAAACCCTTCTGCTCGTTACAAAAAATATTAAATTTTGTCAAAAAGGAGTATAATGAGTTGTAAATTACTTTTTCTATTATTTTGGAAAAAATCGAAATTAAGGAAATTGGTCTATAGTTTGAAATTTCATCTTTGGCGTTCTTTTTATAAAGTGGCTTTACCTTAACAATTTTAAGTTTTTCTGGAAATTTTCCAGCTGATATACATGCGTTAATTACATGAGCTAGAGGAGCAGCTATATGACTACCGACATATTTTATGACCTTTGTGGAAACACCGTCATAGCCAATGCTTTTTTTGTCTTTCAAAGATTTAATTATGCGTATGATATCTTGAGGAATTACTGGAGGTATAAACATTGAGTGTGGATTTTCCTTTATGACATTATTAAACTTACGTCGTGATACCGCAGTGACTTGATCAACGAAAAAATTATTAAAAGATTCTGCTATGTCGTAAGGGTCAGTTAATACTGTATTATTATATTTTATTTGAGAGATAGGTTCACTTATACTCTTATTGTTATTTATTATTTGCCAGGATGTTTTGGGTTTATTTTTAGATTGATTAATTAAATAATTATTTTGCGATTTCTGAGTCAATTTAACAATTTTCTTAAATTTACGCGAATATTCAGTGTATAATGTCTTATTTTCTTTTGATGGTTTTAATCTCTGTTGCCAAAGTAAATGTCTTTGTTTTCTGCTACAAATACGTATACCTCGAGATATCCAAGTAATCTTTTTTTCAGATTTTATTGTGACCTTTTTAAAAGGAAAACATAAATTATGTAATAATTGAAAAATATCCATGAAGTTATTATACGATTCATCAGGATCTTCTGTATTGTACACGTCACAAAATGATAGACTTTGGAGATGATGTCTAAAAGTTTCAAGATTTTCTTTCGAAGTGGCTCTTTGCATGGTGTGCCAAGATTTTAACAAGCAAGTTTTGTTTGTTCTCACATTTATTATTTGTCCAGTATGATCTGACAATCCAAAATCCTTTACTTTGTATTGACAACTTTGTTTAAAGTTGTGAGCAAAATTGTCAAGACAAGTATTGCTAGCAAGTCGAGTTGCCTCATTAATTTGTAACTTTAGATTGTAACTTAAGAGAAAGTATTTAAATTCTAAAGTATGTCTATTATTTTTTAAAATATCTATATTGAAATCCCCGCATATAATTATTTTTTTATTTTTAATACAAGTTTTTTTCAAAATAGCATCAAAAATTTCATAAAATTGATTTAAATTTGTAAGCCTGGGGGGTCTATACACACATATTATAATCAACTTTTGTTGAGTAAGTTCAATTGCGCAACACTCAATTATTCCCGCTATAGAGAACTTCACGATCTCCGGCAATTCTTTATATTCGTAACCGTTTTTGACTAAGATGCAGGAACCACCACGTTTTATATTACTTCTTGCATAACTTGCTGCAAGTTTATAATTCTGTAAGTAAAGTAACTTTTCCTGACCGGACATTATGAAGTGCTCGGTTATGCATATTACATCTATCAATATTTGCTCGATTGGCAATTCCTGGATGTACATAGTTAAAAAATCCGACTTGTTTAAAAGTCCAGCAATATTTTGATGTAAAATACACAAATTATTAGAGAAAAAACTGGTTAGAATTTAGATCTAACCAGTTTTTTCTCTAATAATCGAATTTAGATTAGATTATAGTTATGACTTATAAAAGAAGATTTAACGACCCACAATAATATAAATGGGATACCATCCCATTTCCAATATTGGGGTCGGCTTCCAGTCTAACCGGATAGACTGGAAGCCGAACCCAATATTGTTGGGAAAAAGGTTACGCAGATGATGATGGGTGACCAAATATCTCCGAAAATCCTTCTCAAAGTATATCTCGGCAGCTAAATACCAGCATTTTACATGGAGCTACTACCTATCTGACCTCCACTACTTTCGATTACACTAATCAATTTAGTATCACTTTGGCTGTATGGTGGTTACCATACAGCCAAAGTGATACTAAATCGATTTCAAACAAGTGAGATTGACATTGACATTGGTTGTCTGGCATTTTTACTGAACTGGGCCTTTTTGGCGCAGCCGTGAGGCATCATCATCATCATCTGAGGCTTTACAGCCGCGGGTGGGCCTTAGACTGGTCAAGTATATTTCTCCAACGTGACCTATTTCCGGTTTTTTCTCTCCATAGTTTCTCTCTTCAACAGTTCTTAAATCTTTGTCTTCGCCATCCAACCATCTGAGCTTGGGCCGCCATTGACTTCTTCGGCCATCCGGTTTACTATCCAGTAAACATTTGGGTGCTCTCGTCTCGTCCATTCTTGCGAATTCTCCTGCCCATCGAAGACGGTCTATTTTGATGGTTTTTATTACATTAGACTAGATATCATACATCTCGTAGAGCTCATGGTTGTACCACGTTCGCCATTGCTCGTTTGTTAGCACTGCCCCGAATATGCGCCTGTGGATTTTTTGTTCGAATACTAACAAAGAGTTCTCGTCTTTTCTGCTTAGTACCCAGCATTCTGAGCCATATGTCAGTATTGGTCTTAGTAAGGTCTTATAGAGGAGAAGCTTAATGCTTCTTGAGAGTAATTTTGAACGAGAATACCTTAGCAGGCTGCATTTATTGGCCGCTATTATTCTTCTACTTATTTCTGAAGATATATTGTTTTTGTCCGTTACTAAGGATCCAAGATACACGAATTCGCTGACATAGGCAAAGGTGTTATCGTCAATGGTAATATCGGGCGCAAGCTCTTCCTTAAATATTTTGTCTTGGTCGTGTTGACCCGGAGTCCCGCCTCTGCAGATGATTTTACTAGGGCCCGGAAAGCACACTCAGCTACAAGTAGGTTCCTACCGATCACATCGAGGTCATCCAGATAACCCAATACCTGGATGGATTTATAAAATATATTGCCCGCTGTCTCTATCTTTGAGTCTCGGATACACTTATTAAGAGCAATATTGAAAAATAAACAAGAAAGCGCATCCTCCTGTCTAAGGCCGTCATGAGTTCCAAATGGTTCTGATATATCTGTTTGTACTCTAACTACGCTTTCAGAGTACTTCAGCATCATTTCGGTCAGGGATATTAATTTCGGTGGAATACCAATCTCCACCATTGCCTGGTACAAGAAATTACGGTGTATGTTGTCATACACAGCTCTGAAGTCAATAAAAAGGGGGTGTGTGTTCACGTTATATTCAATGGTCTTTTCAACAATTTGCTTCCTCAGAGAGAAGATTTGGTATATTGTGGACTGATTTGGTCTAAAGCCAATAAAGTTAATTTGTTGAAGAGAATGTTCGCAATCATCTTATACGCAGTGTTCAATTGAGAGATGCCTCGGTAGTTTTGGCACTCCAAGACGTCACTCTTCTTACGCAAGGGACATAAATGACAGCCGTGTTCCACTCGTCTGGCATGGAAATTCCGTTTCAAATCTGTAAATTAGCTTGTGGAACTCCCTCTTGAAACGAACCCTAGCACACTTTATAAGTTCACCCTGGATGTTGTCCCCGCCTGCTGCCTTGTTGTTTTTAAAATGGTTTATGGCATCACCATTATTATTGCCTTGCTCTTCTGTTTGAGACTTAGTGACAGGGATGATTCGGCACTCACTGATCCACTGAGCAGCTCTTCAAAGTACTCTGCCCATCTCTTACTGCATTACTCCTGTCGTTAAGTAACAAGCCCCCTTTCCTTTTGCAGGCCGTGGTCCTGGGTTTAATTTCGCTATAAAACTGTCTCGTCTCTTTCTTCGCATAATTGGATACTATTTAGTTTAGGTGATGTTCTTCATTCAACTTTTTCTTTCTCTTATGCAGTTGTTTCTCTTATCTTCTGGCACCTTGGTACCCCCCTCTGCGTTTGCGATTTTATTTCTGCTGTAGTATTCTATGTACATCATTCTTATGGTTAGTAGCTCGTTGAGACTCCTCTTCGTACCACCTATTACGCGTTGGTCTTTCTAACTCTCTACAAACAGTGTCCATATCCTTCAATCTGACCTCTTGTTCCCTCTTTAGCTCCAATGTGTCAAACTTCCTCGCCTTAATGGTCTTGGTGTACTTATATCGCTATATGCGAGTCCTTATTCTACAGACTACCAAGTAATAAATAAATAAAATAAATAATCATTTATTCGCAGACGTTAAAGTCCATAGAATTAGTGAAGTATTAACATCAAAACATAAGCATTCATTAATTACAAAGGCATCATAACAAAAATAACATAATCGGAAACATCACAACATAATAATGTCATAATAAAAATAACACAATACGCACACATAAGAATCACAAATAGGCATAATAATAATAATAACATAATAGAAATATAATAAAATGCACGTACAGCTATCTAGTCGAGCCGAACTGTGTGTGCAGTCTCACCCATCGGCCAAGCATCGGGCAGTCCCACCGGTCACTCAATGCTCTCAACATGCCATGGGAGCTGATATCTGTTCTATGCCGGAGAGAAGCGCATCGTTTTCGAATAATGGCATAAAAATCATCCACTCTCGCATCGGCAAACATACCCGAAGCGCTACAATACCGCGGCAGCCCCACAAGCATCCAGTAATGGTCCGAGCCAATGTTTGCACTTCTGTGGCTTCTGAAATCCAGAAGTTCAGAGTAGTGTCTCCTGTCTAAAAGTACGTGGACAATTTGATTGCGATTGACTCCATCCGGGGAAAACTAGGTAATCTTGAGTCTTTTATGTGGAAAGCAGGTGCCGTGAGGCATACTCCCCTGCTAATTCTTCACATCGCATTTTACACTATTTATTCGATTTTTATCTGCTGTAGAATTTTATTGTGTGCTTTTTAGTCTGTGCTGAATAAATGTATATTCTTTTTTTCTTCTAGATAGTGTTACGCTAGTCTTTACTCAGACTGTATTTGAAGCCATATGACGCCACAGAAAACCTAAGCTATTAGTTTTTTCCTCAGGTTTTTGGTTATTTTCATTTGTTTTAATTAAATTGTATGGCAACTGTAAGGTTTAGCGGGGTCTTAATCCTCCGTTGTTATTCATTCAGAACTACCCTGGGACACGTGTAGGGTATTAAAGGTAATCTTCTACTCGTACAGACGGGAATTATACTACTTAAAGCGATGACCGCACTGTTTGTCATTATATCGGTAGAATAATGGATAAAATAAATAATTTATTGTTCCAAAAACAGTGTTACAAGTGTGTGCAATACAATACAGTACTTAACTGTAGTGGAAAAGATCACCTGTATCCTTCTGGCCTTTCGTTTAAAATGAGATTGTATTGAAAATGTACATAAGTCGATATGATACACGAAAAAGTAGGAACAAGTTGGTAATTAAAAGAAAGTCAATTGTAGGTGTCCGTGTGAGAGTGTTGTGTAATTCTGCCCATCTTTCACAGCATGTAAGTTCTTAGCGGCACGATGCCCTCACCGTTCCGTTACCGCGCCGCCATCGCGCCACTAGTATTGTTTAAACTGTCTTTTTTATTCCATCATTTTCGTCTTATGGCGTTCTGCTGTGGGGATCGGCAGCTGACGTAGATTCCATTTTTATTTTACAAAAGACGGCTATTCGCGCTATCTATAAAATAGGCCCTCGTGAGTCCTTTATAAATAAATTCAAAGAAATTGATATACTAACTCAGCCTTCTCTTTATATCTTAGAAAGTATTTTGTATGTTCGGAAAAACTTATAACTTTTCAAAATAAGAAGCTATTTCCATAATATAAATACACGTAGTAAACATGAAATTGTGATACCCAAATTTAGGTTAGCTAAAACTAGTAAGTCATTTGTTATAAACAGTATTCGATTTTATAACAAGTTGCCAAAGACGGTTACACAACTTAGTGATGGAAAGTTCAAAACCAACATCAAACGTGTCCTTATCAAAAAAGCATATTATAAGATTAAAGACTACGTTGAAGATAAGGAAGTTTGGCAATAATTCCTTCTGCACATGTGGCTTCCCTGGTACCTCAATAACGGCATTACTATATAAATGTCTATTAACTGCTCCCAAATTAAGATGATTATTTTATTTTACCAATTTTTTTTCTATTTTTTCTTTTACATACTTCTTTGACATATTATTCTTTTCGGTATTTGACATTATATAACTTCAATATTCAATATTTTTTATTTAATTAGATTTGTTACAGCTGTAGTGGCAGTCATTTGGTTTAAATAGGTTCTTAATTTTATTTTTCTTTTTTAAAGATTCTATTCTTTTAGATTTTGTGAATGTGAGAACGTTGTAGGCATAACAGACTTGTAGATCTGGCGACCATTTTCTATCTTGCTAAGTACCTGGTACTTGTTGATAGGCCTACAGTGTCCTCTCATACCTATTAACACTGTAACTTGAAAATATTGTAAATACCATTTACTTTTATAAGAGTAACCGTGGAGTTTCTTGCCGGCTTTTCTCCATAGGAAACGACCAATTGGACCGTGCACCTAGCTTCTGACGTTTCATAAGTGCCCTTGTAGGTTTATGTAAAATAAAATATTATGAATTTGAATTTGAATCGTCAGCCGCTTGCAAAAATGCACGCGCTTTATAAGTGATATGGCAAAATCAAGCGGAGATAAAAAAAATAATATAATTATACATTTAAATACAAAATATTACGGAAATCGATTAATTATTTGAGTTATTTATAACCTAATAGACGGTATTTACTTAATGGTACAGTCTTTACGGTAATTATTAGGGGGGCTTGTGACTAAGTAATAACAGCCACACGGGTCGATCGATCAGGTTAAGCTATACTTGCCGCGTTTGGTACGTAGATGGGTGACCATATTTACATACCAAGATCTCTCTGTGCCTCGGAAAGCACGTTAAGCCGCTGTTGTCGGCTGTCATTCGTGGATCTTTGACGGTCAACTGTCGTGCCAGCAACACGAAGAATAAATAAGAAGAAGCTTGAAAGTATAAATATAGTAAAGGGGTATCGTATTACCCAGTAACTGGGTTGTGGAGGTTATAATATAAGCAGTCGCTCCATGTTAAATACCTTCTGGTATTCAGCTGCCTCTGTTTAGACTTGAAGCCAACCCTGACATAGTTGAAGAAGGCTACGCAGATTGATATCTATGTGTACACTTAAAATTGCAAATTAAAATTTAATATGAATTCTCTGAAATCGTTTCACCATATTACGCTCAAATATTTTGATATGTTACGGTGGAATCGACCACTATCAAAGACATACATTATATAACTCATTTTCATTTTTTCACTGCACCCGCCAGCATAAATAATTGTCGAAATAGTGGAGGACCGAACTGGCCAGTAACGTTAAATATTCTTGAAGGGGGAAAAACACATTGTGCGAATTTGAAAACATGTTTTGTAGGTTTGGGCTCTATTTGTTTGTCTATTTGGTAATTTTAATATTACATACATATATCAATTCATGCCTTCATACCATGGGGAACCTGAAGAACGCCACCTCCTACGATCCTTACATATGTACTTCTTTTGCTTCGTTTACGTTCATACACGAACACTAGACAGCTAGTACTACGCACCTGAAGAACATCACCAATAAGGTCACGATACTAATTATTACATTTCATATCCAATATTCTAGTTCGCTAGTTAGCCACATTTCTTATATTCATACAGTAATATTGCCTAATTAATCAAAATCGAAATACCTATTTGATATCTATTTGCGACGTTGCCCACTTTCAGAATAAGCGCTATTTGCTAAAATACTTTTCGTTACGAGAATTTAAATTATCATTTTAGATGTCAACTTCTAAGGATCCTTTCTATGCATATGTTTTTCTTAAAATGACCAAGATTATCAAACTAAAGTAACTAAATCGATCTTGGAAGGTATTTAGCAGTCAAATATGGGTAGGTTCAGCCACGAGCATACCCATAAGCAAGATATAAAAGTAATTCTCCTAAAATATTGATAGATAGTTTAAATATGAATTAGGACCTTTCTCAAATTTGCAATTTAGATTTCACGAGGACAACGTTTTTGAATTTTGTTTAATTGTAACGTATTTATGTTCGTGAATGTATACTTGGCTCATTAATAAATTGCCAAATGAATAGTCTACTCGTAACCAGGAACCACGACCTAATCAATTAGAACGGAAACCTTTATCGGCGTTCTAATTGTTATTCTCCATACGCTCTTTCCTTATTACAGAAGTAAACGCGTATGTAGGTATGTTGTAAAAAAGTTAGGCTGTGGCGTTTCGTGGTGACGTTAACAAATAGGTCCCATTTTTCTCACGCATCTGATTAAAGTTTTGCACCAGACGATAAGATTGGATGTGTGAAAGAAATGACGGAAAGTTCTCAACCTTTTAAAAGAAAGATATCTTTGTTTCAGATCGAATTCATCTGAAAAAAAATATCTCCAGGTTAAGTGCCAAAAGTTAAAAACCTTTTAAAAGAAAGATATCTTTGTTTCAGATGAATTCGATCTGAAACAAAGATATCTTTCTTTTAAAAGGTTTTTAACTTTTGGCACTTAACCTGGAGATATTTTTTTTAGTTGTAACACAAAAAACGTAAGCAAAGAAGTCAATTTTATATATGTAAGTGATTCTTATTTTTATACACGTAGGTATCTACGTATCGAATGATTGTACTAAAACAAATATTTAGTAACCGACTTTTTTAAATCTTGATAATTGATTCCTAATTTTATTGTTATTTAAAAAAGGGGCGAGCTAGCCTTACAGTATCGCATATGATGTGTAACATCAGAAAGCCTATTCTCGTAACTAAAAACGTTCAAAATCGTTCATTCACAATCTCATCGCGGCGACAATCAATATAAAAAACTAGTCAAAAATTTATGAAAATTAGAGGTATTTTTGACAGATTGAGACTGAGGTTAGAATGCGAGCGTGCTTAAAAATACAGGAATAGCCCCTCTGATATCTCACCTTGGTAACACACACATAAACATAAACTCGGCGTGAGTTTATTTTCTTCCCATGGGGGTAGGCAGAAACTACAGCAAGCCACCTGCTACGATCCTTACATCTCCTTTACGTTCATACATCTGGTCATACACGCACGCCGGCTGCAAGCTCGTACTAAAGAAAGAAAGAAAGAAATAAAATAAATTTATTTGACTCAAGGCACACAATATTCACACAAAAACAAAAAAAAATACAGAAAAAAAGAAACTTAGAATAGTACTGTGTGCCTCACGGCTGCATAAATGCCAGAATGCTAGTGTCTGACGCACCACTCCCAAATATGCGCGAGGACTTTTGCCTCCAGATCTCATGGCGGCAATCCGGCAAGGAGCCTCACCGCCTCACCGGAGACCGTGCCGTATCCCCGGACCAGCCGGGTGGCCATGACCCTCTGGGTTGCAATCAACCGGCGGGCTGGCCGCCTCCTCAACGAACGTGCCCACACCGGTGCCCCGTAAAGGGCCATGGACCGCACGACCCCCGCGTATAGCCTCCGGCAGGAGGCGTTTGGACCCCCTAGATTGGGCAGGAGCCGCTTCAAGGCAGCCCCGGCCCGCTCCAGTCTGGGAGCCAAACGTCGAAAGTGCTCCACGAAGTTCCACCGACTGTCGAGAACGAGTCCTAGGTACTTCATCGTCGACTCGACGCCGATGTGAACCCCTCCTACCGTTATCTGGGAACCCGACGGTGGCGCGTTCCGAGGACCATGAAAACACATGACCTCAGATTTGTGCAGAGCCACCTCGAGTTCCAACTGCCGGATTCTGGCCACGACTGTCGCAACCCTGTGTGTCGGTAGTAGGGCCGCCGCCTGGTGCGACCTCCCCTGCGCCAGGACCAACGTGTCGTCAGCGTAACAAACGACGCTGACGCCACTGGGGAGGTCGGCGCGCAGCACCCAGTCGTATCCGATGTCCCACAGATGCGGCCCAGGACCGATCCCTGTGGGAAAGCGCACGACATCTCTCGCCGGTTCCATTCTCCCTGGTGACCGGACGTCTTACGAACCTGGGACGTCTTACGAGTGTAAGTGTTTTATATTTAAATAAAAATAAATATATTATGTGTTTAAAATATAATATTAAACTCAATTATATATTTGTTTAAAAACAATTGTAGATCATTATATAGTGCTGTGTAAGGAAATAAATAAAATCTCATGGTTGCACAAGAAACAATAGACGGTCCTCAGAAAATAATAGATAGGTACCTGCCCTTTCTGAAGAACATCACCAATAAGGTTACTATTAATGTCGACCTCTCCTGGCATTTCCAGTCACATGCGCCTTGTAAATACATTTTGTTAGTCGCCTTTCACTTATCCTCTCAACATGACCAACCCATTTAAGCATACTCTTTCCTATTTAATTTTTGTCACTACATCTTCTTTTATACCGTACCGTTGCCTTATCACATCAGTCCTCAGCCTATCATTCAAAGTGCTTCGTAAGGAACGCATTTCCATAGCATTTATTCTACTTTCATCCTTCTTTTGCCACATCCAGCATTCACTTCCATACATTATGCACACCATTGTAAACAGCCAGCGAGCCTTTTTTTACATCAACTGGTTGGTCATAATCGCATGTATGAACTATTCACTTTATTTCCCGCATTTACTCTCTTTCCCACTTTTTAGATTTTCTCTCTTTTCACCTTGGTAATAAGCAATAATAAAGGGGTGAGGCCTCGTCATGGTCGTTTCTGTCGGCCAAATCTAGCACCACGTGCGTTCATTGATCAAGTCAGATAGCGCGCGCTCCCCGGCTTCCTGTTACACATTTCCGTCCCTTTTCACGAAATCACGCCCCCTCAGATTTGATTATTTAGATTGTTTTAGATTTGGTTTTGAATATAAAGTGACTGACGAAATACTGTAGTCAAGAGTTTAAAACAACACGATGCCACCATGTGTTGATCACAGCCCCCGAATAAGCAGTGTTTTTTTTTTATAATCCACTTCAGAGTAGCTCTTGGCCTGCATCTCACTTGATGGTAAGTGATGATCAGGCCAGGATGATGGGAGCGAGCTTCACCCGGAATACATAGACAGACAGAGGAACTGGTTATCTTGCCTTTAACTGCTGAAACACAACAATCCTGCTAACATTGTTGTTATGGTGACAGACTTAGATATGGTGGTGGAAGCTAGGTAGGCGGATTTCGAACAAGCGCTACCATCAACCAAACCGAGCAGGAAATTTTTCCCCCACTGGGCACTGAACCCGGGATCTCTGGGTCTGAGACAGATGGCCTAACCACTAGACCACAGAAGCGGTTAAAGTGAATCACAAAATTCATTGAAATGAAATGAAATTGTTTATTCTGTAAATAGGATATTGGAATCACTTTTACAAGTAATCTTAAAAAATAATTGCTATGGGAGTTCGGCGTTTCTTACCTGACTACTCTGAGAAGAAAGGCCGAAACAAACTCAGAGGTCACAGTCTCTTTTAAAGTTCAGACATAATCTTGGTCAAGCCATATGAGGACCATGTAGATTAGTCTGAAATGGTCTTTTGAGAAAAGAACCACACAGATTTGAGTGGACCTGTCCTGTCAGTGCAAGCATTTGTCAGTAATCGTGGAGCTCAACTCAGAACTTAAGGAGCTCAACTCGACGAACAATACCAAAGAAAGGACATTTGGGTAGGCCGCATAAACTACTCAAACTGCCAGACCATCATTAAAATTAACCGATAAAGAAAAAAATAATGAGACAAAAAAAAAACTACATAGTCCTCACATTCACAATAATTAAAACAATATAATAGTAATCATGTCATTTTGTATTATAATTTTCAACAATGTCAATATGCATATAAAACGGGTATATTTTAATGATTTTACAGAATAATAAAAAATGACAAATTTTATGGTTTTATCACAAGGCTTAGCAGAGCGAGCACCTCAATCCCATGCATTAAAAACACGGGACACAGAACAACACCTGTGTTTAACGCTAACCACAAAACATTGACAAAATACGTGCCGACCCACATTAAAACCCATATCCAACGTCCCTTTACCATAAGATAATTCCGTTTCATCTCACTAGATACGATAGTACTATACATAAAAGATCTAAATCAGGGATGGTCAGAACATCAAACGATCCATTTTTGCCTGATCGTTCGATTCCTATTCACCGTATCACAGAGCCCAATTCATTTTGCCCAGCTTACCCTTTCATGTAAACTATTCAATGATTTTCGTACCAGTGTGAGATAGCCTTTCACATCTCCTCATGTGAAAATACAGGTGCCTTTGTTAGAAATAATTTCATAAGGAAAACGATAGGATTTTGGGAGTAAACAGACATCGTATTGCACGCGAGTATTGTGCTATCTGTTTCATGTTTGAGCAGATTTCGAAGGAGAGTTGTCTCCCCTATGATTTTTGCTGTGGTATTCTTGCGGATAAGCTATACTTATATGACTTTGGGCACGACTGTAGAATTTGAGAATCATGCTATGGTAACAGCGTTTTCCGCAAATGGAATTAAATATTGTATTTTGTGCCTAGAACTACGCAACGATATGAGGTATAGTATCGTCTGTCGATAGCTTTCGTTAGTCTTAGTATTAAAATAGGAGTAAAATAAAAAATCGTAAATGGAAGTGATTTTTTTTTCAGTGGTTCATCAACCAATGAACAACATTTCAAAACGTTTTTTTGGTTGGTTGAATAGGAGGCTTTTGGCTACTTTTGTATTTTTTTTTTGAATATACATATTTTCTTTCTTTTCTTATTTTGTTTATAAATAAAATTCTATAGCTCAGAAAAACAACCTAAAACATTTTATTATTTGGGACGAACACCACAAAATCGCACCGAGTATCCATTTTCACGAAATCATCTTGCAAACTGACCTGTTTTGCCAAAACCAGAGAAAGTCACGGTTGACCTGATAACGTTTGAACGCGAATAGCCACGTTTCCTTTATAATAGCCTATAAAAATAAACAAGTATTAGGGACGTCATTTAACCGGCGCGAATAGTGCGTTACGATTTGTTTTTTCCTCAAAATGTATCTAAGATTTTTAGGGAAAAACGCAACGATATTCTTCGTATTTTTGCAATACATACTGACGGGAACAGTGGAGCTTTCAAGGATTTCTCTCGGGGACTATGCGAGTGGGGAAATCGGAAATATCGAGCCGAAGAAAGGATATAACTAGGAGAATAGGATGAAGCTGTGGTAAAGTTCATAGAATAGACTTGAAGAGCTACTGCTTGAACCGATATTTGAAGAGAATTTCTGAACGTTTCAAATATTTATAACAGACGTAACAGCGACGTTAGAAGGTCGATATAATCCAGGTAATGAAGCCGCTTAAAGTTAAATACGAAATTTGAAATTATGATGTCTGGATAGAAGACGCTGGTCTTGGACACAGACGGGAAAATACTACACAAATAGTACAAAAACCTATTAGGATGTATACGAGTACATAGGTCAGATACATCTATATATACGCAAACAATAAGACAGAAACGCATTTTCCCCATCATATTGACTACTTTTCCCCGTTATAAGTGCTCGATTCATTTATTTCCTTTTACCGATTCAGCGGCCATATTGGAACATGTTTATGCATGTGATATATTGATATTCGCGGCCCACATAAGACAATAGGGCCCATTCTCGCTTATGGTAAAGTAAATAGTTTACTCCGGACCGCAATCATGAAAAAAGCCTCCCATTTTCAATGTCAATAAAGGGTCAAGAGATAGTTTTGTGTAGAAAGGGTCCCGGAATAAATGGTATAAATGAGGGTAGCACTGTAGTCTGGGGGAAATATGGCATGTTTTGTAAATAGGGCAAAACGGTGGACGGCGGGGATAAGCTTGTGTTTTGTTTATTGCGTCGAGTGTAGCAGTTTGCATGAATGGATTTAGATAAAATTAGTATTGGGGAATGGTTTGGGTTTCTATAGCAACAATGTATATAATAGGATCAAAAAAACAAAAATGTTCTGGAATGGTGACCATCAATTTAAGCAAAGGAGACTCGATCATGTGGATAGAAGACCTGCCGATCTATTCAGTAAAAATCTCACCGTGACTGTCAAAGGTGATAATCCCTATCATCAAGTGAAATGACAGCTCACTTCAATCTCACTTCTTCTAAGTGGTTAACAATTCCAAAGTGCTTGTAAATGGATTTAATAAAAAAGAAATGCTTTAAGTTTGTCAGGGTGAGATTTTTACAGAACACTTAAAGACCAGCTGGTAAAGAGAGAGAAGACAAATTAGATTTTTATAAAGACTGCCGCAGACAGGCGCAACGTGCCTCTGGTGGAACATGCCACACGCGCCTTTTTTTAGTTATAAGGTGCATATTTTTCCGTAATGCCAATGTAATTTTCTTTCTTCCTTTAACAATTACTATGATAACTTCACGGAAATTGTTCTACCAATATTGCGCGCGCGCGTCTGCGGCCGCTTTGACTCGGAGTGGTGATGTCGCTTTAAGAGTCCTATTACATTTTTGACGCAAATTCATGATTTTTGACGTTGTAATTTTCAGCAGCAGTAAGATATTTGATAGATAGATAGATAGAATACTCTTTATTGTACACCATAAAAGTCACAGACATAAATTTAGAAATTTTACATAGGGTGACACAATGGGCGGTCTTATCGCTTAAAGCGATCTTTTACAGACAACCTTTGGATGGATTAAAGGTAATAGGAGAGACAATACTGCAGGTAGTCAGCGGTGTACCATCTACATATACAATAAATATGTACATACATACGTAGAGCATAAACTTATTCATATAAATATATATACATAGATATACTTATAATATATATCTACTTATAAACATGAAACAAGAGCAAGGAACTAAATGTAATGATGATTTAAGGAGAGAGGAAGTGTTTTTTTACCAGAGTTTTAAAAGTGGACAAGGATTGAGCTCGCCTTATCGACACGGGCAAGGCATTCCATAACCGTACTGCTTGAACTGTAAAAGATTTGTCATAAAAGCTGGTTGAATGCATCGGCATCTCTAGTCTCAAGTTTTCCGATGATCTCAGATATCTGTTATGTGTGTCATGTAGGAACTTGAATCGTTCTTTAAGATAGGAGGGAGTTATAGGATTGAACAGAATACTGTAGAGCTGAAATAAGATATGAGAATTCCGGCGAAGACGTATGGGAAGCCACTTGAGCTTTGTACGAAATTCAGAAATGTGATCATATTTGCGCAGGCCAAATATAAATCTTATGCAAAAGTTTTGAAGTCGCTCAAGTTTATCTAGTTGTGCCTCAGTGAGATCGAGGTAACTGACATCAGCGTAGTCAAGGATGGGAAGTAAAAGGGATTGTGCAAGCGCAGTCTTAGTGGCAGTTGGAAGAAAGTTCCGCAATCGTCTCAGGGACTTACCAGATGCAAAAATCTTGCGGCTTACGTCCTGTAGCTGGGGACCCCAAGAAAGATGTTTGTCGATCCAAACTCCGAGGTTCTTAACCTTTTCGCTAATTGGAATGGCGGTTCCGTTAAATTGAACATGAGGAAGTTGCGTCCAGTTTATCTTGGGGATCATCCTTGAGCTGCCAACAACAATGACCTGGGTCTTCGATGGATTGACCTGTAACCCATGTGCCTCACTCCACTCGCAAATTGAATCCAAATCCTTGTTTATACCATTAATTGCATCAGCCAAATCCGAAAGGGCAGCTTTTTTATATATTTGTAAATCATCTGCATAAAGGTGGTAGGACGAAAGAAGTTTTTTGGAAATAGAGTTTATAAATATTGCGAAGAGTAAAGGAGATAAAACGCCACCCTGAGGTACACCGGCAGAAGTATAACGCCAAGAAGAACAAGACTCTTCTATGCATATACGTTGCTGGCGGCCATACAGGTAACTACGAAACAAGTCAATCACCATTGGAGATATGTTAAGCGAGCGAAGCATGTCAAGCAGGATATCAAAATCGACAGTATTAAAAGCATTACTAAAATCCAGTAAGCAAAGAACCGTCAGATTTCCTCCTTCCATGCCTAACCGTATATCATCAGTGACGTTAACTAAGGCTGTAGCGGTGCTATGACCAGGACGAAAACCGGATTGGAAAGGATTCAGTAGACTATTCTTACAAAGAAAAGCACTAAGCTGATTGTGGACAAGGCGTTCTAGGACTTTGGAGAGGAAAGGCAAGATAGAGATAGGACGGTATTCGGAAAAGGAAATAGGATTCGATTTTTTGGGTAAAGGAGTGATTTTTGCCTCTTTCCACATTGCTGGAAAAACACCATAGGATATAGAGTAATTTAGGATATAGCATAGGATGGGAAGGATTTCGTCGAGGATAGGGACTATCATTTTTCGACTTACACAATCACTACCAACTGCGTTAGATGTGATTGAAACAACGCTCTTCTTAACATCACAATCAGAGAATAGACTAAAAATAAATGGGGGATGGTCCGGAGTTGGAAGGTTAGAAAGATGGTTTATTGTAGCTGCCTTCATGGTCCCGCTGCAGTGGGACGAAGATGAGAAGTGTTGATTCAGTAGATCAATATCTATGTTTTTAGGAATCGATTCTTGGCGCGATTTTCCAACTCCCAAGGACTTAAGAAATTTCCAGACTTTAGCTGGATCTCCGTTTTCAACTGAGGTGTGGATATGGCGGCGTTGGGCATCTCTACACACCTTATTGCAGCGATTGCGAGCATCTACAAGGATCTCCCGGTTTGATGGCGAGGGCCGACACTTAAATTTAGTTTTTGTTACAGCCTTCCTGTGCATGATACCTCTTATATCGTCTGTAATCCATGGTGCCGGAAGATGTTTAATTTTTACAGCACGAATGGGAGCGTGGACATCGTACAGCCTCACAAGGTTGTCTGTCAGCAGGTTGACTTTATCATCAATCGACTCAACACTGACTAAAGGAGACCAATCAATGCTGTTAGCATCTCTTCGGAGATCATCTGAATTCATGCCACTAAAGTTGCGCTGCAGGAGAATTTTAGGTTTTGCCTTAGGTGGGCGAATTTTGTAGGAGAGGAATAATAGATCATGGTAAGAAAACATGTCATGTGATATTTGAATTATTTGATTATGAATAACGATAGTGCCATTCTCTTTATTGTAAGTTGGAGTTGCACATTTTAACTTTTCTTGTCGTGTAATTTACTATGAATATTTTACGAACTCAGTTTACAAGGAAAAACGTCGGCAATGGAACTTTGACGCTCAAATTCACATTGTTTCATTCAGTTCTAATAAAAGCGAAAGTTACTAAACGATAACTTGAATGTTTTACTTGTTTATTGGAGTTCTAGAATTTCTTTAAATTCCTTATAAACTAATATGATATAAAACTTCGATCTACAGTGAATACGTTTCATTAGTTTTTGTTTCTCAATATAATAAGACAAAATTACAATAAATTAAATTAAAGTACTATATATTACGCGTCAATTCAGCAAATTACACGAAAATAATGTGTAACTCCAACTTACAAGAAAGAGAATGGCACTGTAGTTATTATAATCAAATAATTAAAATATCTTACTGCTGCTGAAAATTACATGGTCAAAAATCATGAATTTCCGTAAAAAAATGTAATAGGACTCTTAACAAGAGTTGAAGATGATTAATGTTCGTTTTATAACTTTGCCTACTTTATTTTTTACTCCATCTATGTGTACCTTTTATTTCTATCTAGTAGTTTATTTTTCTATATATCCATATACATGTTAAAATATTTTTTTTTAATAAAAAGATTAATAAATAATATAAATATTCTATTATTAATTAATAAATATTTAATTATTAAATAATCCTAGAGTTACATTGTAGAGATACTTTTTCCTAATTTTTACTAACTTTATTTTTTGTTAACCACTTCCAGCAAGAATCAGTCTGCCTAGTCTTTTCTCAACTATTTTGGCGTCGGCTTCCAGTCTAACCGGATGCAGCTGAATACCAGTGTTTCACATGGAGTGACTGCCTATTTGACCTCCACAACCCAGTTATTGGATAACACACCCCTTGGTAAGACTAGTTGTCAGACTTTTGGGCTTCTGACTACCCTTAACGACTGTCAAGGTAATGGAAAATAAGAGGCAATAATGATCAGTATCCACTGCTACTCATTATCGCCTAAAATATTGACCACGAAATATAGTAATTATCAGACCACTAATTTCCACTTATTTCGTGGTCAATATTTTTACACAAGTGACATGTGACAGTGTACAATTTGAATTGAAGGAATACGGGTGGGTTTTAGTCAGTAAGAGTCTGACACGCCCTCCCGCTCCACCCAGAGCGGGAGAAGTCATTTGATGATTTCCCATCCAAAAAAAAAAGGCATGCGCAACAGGCCAGTGCAAACATATATGCGACCTCTTCCAATATTGTATTGATTGATCTACGAATGACAGCTGGGACCAATGGCTTAACGTGCTTTCGGAGGCATGGAGGGGTCCCGATATGTAATGGATCCATCCATGAACCGACCGCGGCAAGCGTAGCTTAACCTTCAATCAACTCGTGCGGCTGTTATCATTTAGCCACGAGCCCCTCACCAACAATACACCACCTCCAGCCACAATATACAATAATCTATTCTATTCTATTCTTATATTGTGACAATAACAAACTGACAATATAAAAATAGACAAATAAATAAACAAAAATTCTTCATCATTTTACAATAATCTTTTTTAAATTATTACTCGGTCAATGTATCACGCCATGTCAACCACTTTACACAGATGCATGAAACTGTTTTTATTATATTTAAATATACCTTTTGAGTGATGGTATAAAAATGTTTTTGGACATTTTTAGTAATAACAGCTAGGCATTCAATAAAATAATGTAAATATAATGCGTGCAATAAAGTGCGTACGAGCATTTGGAACGTTTTAGAATAAAAATATCAGTTTATTTTAAATAAAATAGTGCGCTATTTAAATAAAATATTGGCCATTTAAGTAAGTGTCTGACGACCTCTTAACTAAAGTTGTGTAGCACTTAAGAAACTTTAAAAGATTGTATGAATTCAAAATTCAAATTCAAAAATCATTTATGCAAATTGGGCTGAGAATCAGCACTTTTCGAATGTCAAAATTACATTAGACAGTCCCCCAAAAACGCCCGCCCTTCACCACTTCCTAGTGCTTTAGCTGGGAAGAAGAACTCCCCAGCAGCACTGGTGTCTGTTCAGTTAGAAAAACGTGGTACAGACCATCAAACTGAGCAACTTCCTCTATGGGACCAACATCGTAATCGAGAAAAAAAAAACAGCCATCACTTATATTTACGTCGAGTAGGTATTCAAGTTTTCTATTTGAAGCTAACTGTAGCAGGATCAACAGACGCCAGAAGGTCAACCTACCCGAAACTGTAAAATTTTCCCAATCAACTTTGAATCTTATGCTTTAGTTATAAAGTTGAAAATCTATTAAATCAATTTGACAGATTGTAGTAGGTTGATGTACTGGCGGCTTTACAGTCCGCATAAAAAAGATTAATTCATCGATAACAATTCATTTGTAGCAGTTACACCGCCACATACGAACTACGCATCAAAAACATGACGTCACACAAATCCTGCATCGCGCAATTAGAGTTTACCGCGCGAACGACATATTATATAAGACTATCCGACATCAACAGTCGGGCAGTCGGCCCACCAGACACAATACCCGTCTGGTTGGAGGATTCTCCCTTTTCTATGGTGGATGAGTGAACTTTACACCCTGTTCCTCATGCCCCTAAACATTAAATTGTATTCAATTTTTGTTCCTTATTATTATTATTGTATCAATGTGTAACGATAAAACATATTGTACATTGGTTACTTAATTGTAGCTAAAGATTGTTAAAGTAGGTACTGTGGAAAACAAATTGTATAGAATCAAATTAATTCTTGACAATGTATACATCTTTTGAGGGTGACTCTACTTACCTATCACCAAAAAAACACACTCTTACAAAAAAACAAACAGAAAAATACTTCTAAATCCAATACAATACACAAGATCCAATAACTGCTTAAATTCACAGACAGTCGAATTTCGCCGAGTGACTTTCTGTGTACGCATTTAAATCCTCATGTATTTGCAAAGCAGTGAATAGCACTTTTTTCTCGAACGCGCGCCACAGAAAACGACATTGTCTGCTGAAAACAAAAGACGGGCGGTAGTGCACTTCCTTCTTATTTAAACGTGCGCAAACAAGAGAAGGAGTCGATGTAGGTTAGTAGAAAACACCTTTTGTAAGGTATTTCCATTCATCTTTGTGGTTTACATAAAGGCTGACTACCTCCCTCAACGTGTCCTACGTTGACCCAGTGGTTAAGACCGTGTCTTTCAGGGTTTGGGTTTAAATCTGGGCAGATACCCAATGTGACTTTTTATTGTTCCGCTGTGTGTGTGCTCCGCTGTCCATCCGTCTGTCACAAGGCTGTATCTTTGCTGAAATTTTCAAAAAGTGTGCACTACTATGGCCACTATTAAACATATAAAATAAAGTGAAAAATGAAACCACTTTCATTTTGAACTTTATTTTATTTGTTTAAATGTCGAAAAAAAAAAAACTTGTCTATACAAAAAAAAAAAAATCTTCCTTTATTGCGAGATATTGTACGCTGTTACAGAAAATTGTTCGTGTGCAAGTTCGATTCGAACTTGGCCGGTTTTTTTATAAGAGCACAAATGTTGGGTCCGCACTCCGCAGCCAATCAGTTGATGAATCTCATTGACTACTCCCTCGAAAGAGGTATATATCTCATAGTATATTACCAGCCTATTATTATTCCATTGTAGGGCAAAAATGGCTCTTCTCATTCAGAAAATCTCATATTATTTCTACCACAATTACCACCATTTATGTTACCAGTTTATTATGTACAAATCACTGAACCTGACTTGATTTCCGTGCTGTGGGTCCCCCATAGCACAGCATTATGCTGAGTGGAAGAATTCTTGTCACAGTCATGACGTGCAGCTGCCAACTATTTCTGTTTTATACTTGTGATTTCATAATATAATGTACTTAGATATATTTTGTTTTTTGATTACTCTTGTCTTTTTACAATTTTTATTTCTTTATTTCTTTAAAAGTCCGGGTTTCCTCACGATGTTTTCCTTCACCGTTGTCAGTGATGTCCAAGATAAACTCAGAAAGTACATATGAATTGAAAAGCGGCCAAGTCCGAGTCGGACTCCCACACGAAGGGTTCCGCAACACGGTAAAATATTTAACACTAGCACTTTGCCCGAGGCTTCCCTCCCGTGGTTTTTCCCGCGGTTCTCATTATTTGTTCCAGGATAAAAAGTAGCCTATGTTACTCCCTGAAAATCAAGCTTTCTAATGATAAAAGATTTTTTCAAATCGGTCCAGTAGTTTCGGAACCTATTC
The DNA here is from genome assembly GCA_963853775.1 of Xanthia togata. Classification (NCBI taxonomy): domain Eukaryota; kingdom Metazoa; phylum Arthropoda; class Insecta; order Lepidoptera; family Noctuidae; genus Xanthia; species Xanthia togata. The sequence continues at coordinate 19,853,633 of OY970795.1, read as the reverse complement.
AATACAAACAAACAATCAAATCTTTCCTCTTTATAATATTAGTATAGACTAAGTACATAATTAAGATCGAGCAAAACGTGCCAAAAAACACGTTTCTTGTTGACCCCCTTTAATTTTTATTATTTGTTGTTACAGCGGCAATAGAAATACACAATCTGTGAAACAACTGTCTACCAATTACGGCTCATGAGATACAGCCCGCTGACAGATGGACAGCGGAGGCTTAGTAATATGGTTCCGTTTGACACTTTTCGGGTACGGAACCCTAAAAATCCGAGTGGGTAGTTGGAATTAGTTTTACCGAGGACCGGAAATGCTGCCTGTCCAAAGCATGTTGGGACTAAGTTTATTTTATTCGCTTACAACAACCTAATTTGATGTTCTCAGGAAAACTATGAGTGTGACAGGAGTATTGTATAAGAATATACTGCTGTCACACTCATGGATTTTTTCTGCGACGAATTGAAATAGCTTGTGGATCAGTGGCATAGAATTTGGTACTTTTTACAAACTTTTTATTTGTGCTGAATTAATAATGGTTGTTAGATTAGGAAAAATCTTGTAATCATTGTCCTGAAAGAAAAAGCAAAGGAACAAACACTAAAAAACAATTTGGGGGAAAATATGCGTCACATCCACGCAAAACGGCTATCTCTCAGCATAATGCTGGGACCCTATGCGAGACAGAGCCCCAGCGCTGGTTTGGTCCTGCCCTTTCTCAATTTATTTAGGATCGGCGCTGGCGTAACATGTCTTTTTTTCCATACTTCTCTATTAGTCGTCACCTCTAGCCATATCCTCTTCCACACAGTCCATCTATGATCATTCTTTGGAAATGAAAATCGAAGGAATAAGAATATTCTTGTATAAAATTACAATAAAGCATATTCTGTTCATACATTACATGCTAATCGTTAATTACTGTAGCATTTGTTTTAAAATAATAAGGTGGTTATTTACCCGACTACAGTGGTGGGTTATAATTTTGATCGGTATATGTGGGTATGTATGTTCATCTATTCCCTCATAACTTCTTAAATATTCATCATGATTTGACAAATGAGGTATCGTTCGAAACGTCTTGATCGTCCGCTGAATATGGCGTCTAGCAGACGCCATATTCAGCGGACCATAATTATAACTAGTCACGAACAAAAAAAAAAAATTGTTTGTGGTGTCGTGTTCTGTATCAAATGAAAGTTCGGTATTAAAATTAGCACTTCTCAAAAATATATATAATATAACCACAAAATACTTTAAGTTATAAGTCCTAAAACCTACGGCAAAAAAAAAAAACATGTAAGTAGGTACCTAATTATTTTTAACTAATAATGTTGTCTTAAATGGAAAAGGAGTTGAGTACAGAGCTACAATATCGAATAAACTGGACAGACAGCCTGTGATAAAAATGCAATGTGTCCATACTGAAAAACTCTTAGCGACCATTCTTCTTAATAATCTTTATAATAACGGCCATTTCGGGGATACAGGCGCCAACTAGGTCTTTAGTGGTGCCAAATCTCAATAAATGTATTTCCGATAATCTGAACTATCTAGGTCATCCGTTTCACAATAGCCTGAGGAATTATTGGTAGAATAGATTAGAATCTATAAAATATGACTGAAACAGGTATAAACAGCGTGTATCAAAAATGCGTGGTCATGTTTAAGGTTGTGGTAGAGACTATCAAACTGATAAATTTTCTCTATGGGACTAACATTGCAATCACGAAAAAAATATCAGCTGTCCCATACAAAATGACCACAAAATTCTGATACACGCTGTATAAGGGCTGCGACACACCAAGGTTTGGTGAGCTTTGCAGGTCATGCGTGTACGTTTACGTTTTTACTGGACGGATGTAGTCAGTCCCTCCTATTTTTTTACCGTTTGTATCGTTTGAACGCAGTTTTAGTCTAGCATTTAAATACAAAAATATCCATAGGCAACACAAGGAAAAAAAGTTGAAACTGACAGTTCTCGTACGCAAGAACGCGTTCTCGTTTTCGTGTTCGAGTGCGCGCTTGGTAAAGAATTTCGGTATTTTTTAATTGTTTTTGTTTGTAAATCGACGGGAAGTGGTGTTATTTCGCTTATTAAGTAGTTTTTATATCGTGGTAGATAATATTTGCACTAAATAACGTAGTGAAAAAAGTGAATGTTGTGATATTTTGAGTTTTGTGTAATCGGAAGGTAAGTGAATAATTATCATTTTCATGTAGTTAGTTTATCATTTTAGGTTATATTTTAACCAAAAAACAGTAAAAAATTTTTTTTTAACCAAACAAAGTTACATAATCAAAAGGTTCGTACCTACTCAATAGTCATAATTTTTTGAGTATTTTATTTTCTGTGTTTGTATGTAAAAAACGCTGTTATTAGATAACTTATACGTAGATTCATAATATATCTACCTTGCAAAATTTTAAGTGACTTAGTGCAGTAGTTTTATCAGAAATCGTCAAAACAGTGAACAAAAGAAATCCCGATAACAATTTATTATATATGACGGCAGCCATATTGTTAACGACTACGAGAGACGGCGACTAGATGGCGCTAGTGGAACGTGCACCGGACGCATCATAGACAAATCATTCACTCTATCGATCATTTGGCTTAAAGGACTTGAAGTACAATCGAGTAAAACATTGTAACGTTTCCCACCACTAGCGATTGCCTTTATAAGGAGCTGCGCTGTTGGTACGTGCCCCTGCCTGGAGGCTTTAAGTTAGTAGCTTAAGGCAGCCGCAGGATTGACCGGTTAAGTAGTCATCACCTCAGAGGTGAGCTACGAGATGCCCTATAAAAAAAAAAAAAAAAAAAGAGTCGGTACGCACACTGTGCAACTGGCATCGGTTGCGGACGGTCGTGCTGCTCTTCGTGTTCCTGATCACTCAAGCTTGTGGTTCCTGTATCAAGCCGGTGGTTCCTGTTCTTCGCGACTCTCCAGTTCTTCAGCTATTAATTGCTGTCTTTTTCAAGACACAATTAATAAAGTATTTCTGTTAGCAGATTAACAGTCAAAACGTAGCGCGTCACTGGCCCCTTCAGGGCAAAACCACAGTTTCGTGGTCCTCGGTGGATACCATACGGTGCCAACGAAACCGAGGGGGTGTTGACCCAATTACACCCGCCGAACCCCTTCAGGGCTAGGCAATCAATTGGACGGGTCCCAGTGTTCGGCCTTGGGGGGTCTCCTAGTCGGCATTGGTGACAGTTTTGCTTCCACAGCTACACACCTAGAGTGGTTGGGTGTGTCTACACCCTTCACACTAGACTGGTCAGGACCCCGTTGCACAATAAGACAGGCAACGGGCAAAAGCAAGCTTAGGGCTCACATTAAGTACTCAACCTCCCTGCCTATACCCGGCAGGGAGGGTTGCACACATCCCCGGTAGTCCGCCCGGGGAGATAGGATTAGGGCCATTAGGAGCTTATAATTCTCTTTTTAAAATTTTAAATATTCTCAGTTAAAATGAGCCTCTCTATGATAGAGGCCAAATTCAGGTCTTTTAGTGACCAGCTAGATGCAGTCAGGAGAGACAACCTGATCCTCCTTAACGCTCTGAGTAAGATCCTTAAGATCGAGCCGTCCCTCTGCAATGAATTCGGTCCAGTGATCGAGTCGATCGCTGAGAAACACTTTCCCCCCGATCCTTCAGATCAAATAGAAGCCTTTAGTGATGCACTCACAGCATCGCAATCCGTTCCGTCTACTAGTACCATGATGGATACTAGCGAGCCCGCTTCCTCAAAGCGCGCCCCCACTCCCTTCCCCTCCGATACCGAAGAGCATGCCTCTTCTTCAAGCTCGCAGTCGGACGATGACGGCTTCACAGCTGTCACCTCCGGTAAGAGGAAGATGAAGAAACAGAGCTCCTCTCAGGCGTCCAAGGTAGTCGCCATCGACGATAGCCCGTCTACCCAGTATGTAGATAGGGATGCTCCCCCACCCTCACCCACCCCCCTCCCCGTAGGTTCCCCCGTAGTATCCCCCCCCACCCCCCGCCCGATCGCGAGTACGCCATCCTCCGCGCAGGATGCCCCCGCCAAAAACCCCCCCGGTCCCAAGAAGGTCGCGCCTCCTCCCCCTGTCTTCATCCAAGACAAGGAGAAGTGGACGGCCATCTCCAAATGGTGTGTCGATCAGAGGATCAGCTACACCAACGCCAGGTCAACCCAACAGGGTATTAAAGTAACTCTCGCGACGTCCCGTGACTATAGGGACTTCAATACCCTTCTGCAAGCGAGAGGTGTGTCATTCCACACCTACTCCCTCCCAGAAGACAGACAGATCCGTGTGGTGATCAAGAAGATCCACAAGGAAATCTCCCCATCCGACATCCTAGCAGACCTTCAGTCGCAAAGGATACCCGTCGATGAAGTGCACCGCATGCACCGTTCGCGCGGTAGAGAGGCATACGACATGATTTTAGTCGTATGCTCCCCGACCGAGGGGCATCACCCCATTTTTAATGTCAAGACGATTTGTAACCTTACGGGCTTCACCATCGAGAAGCCCTGGAAAAACAGCGCCATAGGGCAATGCCATAATTGCCAGCTGTACGGCCATGTGCAGAAGAACTGCCATGCCAAACCCAGGTGCGTCAAGTGCCTGGGCGACCACGGCACTTCGGATTGCTCACGGCCAAAGGATCGCAACCTCTGCGATAGCCCACCTAGCTGCGTGCTATGCGGGAATATAGGGCATACTGCCAACTATTGCGGATGCCCCAAGGCACCAAAATCTAACCCAGGCAAACTGACCCAGCGTCTCGACGCTCGGCAGTCTAAACAGAGGGATTTCCTCATTCCCTCCTCCCAAATCCCCCAGCGGCTAAGTCCTCAAAGACCTAGCCCCTGGACTCAACTCCACCACCAGCAGGCTTTTCCAGCCATGGCCACCGCGAGGCCCCCGCTCCCTCACTCCCCCATGTACTCACTCATGGATCCGCGTAACCGTATCCCTCCGCCCTCAGCGGCCACCCCACCCACCGCGCCCGCCGCGCCCACCGCGCCCGCCGCGCCCCCCGCGCCCTCCGCGCCTACCACGCCTTACGCGCCCCCCGCACCCATAGCGCCCGCCTGGAAACCCGTACGTGCTCCTCAAGCACCGCACCTCGCGATCAACTATAATATCGCTGCGCAAAACATCAACATCATTGCCAGCGCCTTCGCCATATTCAGCACGCCCCGTGCGGCTCAAATGGCAAGCGATATCGTCGCCGCTAAGCAAAGCGGCGACATCCAATCTCTCCTGGCCGTATTAGTCGCGAACCAGGACATCACCCAAGCCCTTTCTGTTATCTCATCATGAATAACACGGCTTTAAGTAGATTCAAACCCAGATCCCTCAACCTCGGCGTCTTCAACGCAAACGGCATCCAAGGTTAACGAGATGAAATATCGGAGTTCCTCCGTGATCATCGAATTGACTTATTCCTCATACAGGAATCCTTCCTAAAACCCAGTCTCCGTAATCCAGCCGTCGCTAATTACCGTGTAATTCGTAACGATAGGACGCGTGCCCACTTGGGCGGCACACTAATTTATTATAAAAAGGATCTGTACTGCATCCCTATTGACCCTCCCCCGCTAGCACAATTAAAAGTCTCCATCTGCCGACTAGCTATGACTGGCCATCAGCCGGTCACCGTAGTATCGGCCTACATCCCTCCCAACCCCGCAGGGGGATTCCAACCCATCGCGGACGACCTAAATATCCTATTTGGCATGAGTGACTCTGTTATCATAGCAGGCGATCTCAACGCAAAACATCCCTCCTGGAATAGCTCCCTTACCAACTCCAGAGGGCATCAATTGTACAATCTCTCCTTCTCCTTCCCACTATCCTCACCAAGTTAATCATGCCCCCGACATTCTTGACGTGGCGCTCCTTAAGAACGTCAACCTAAGATTAGACTCAATAGAAACGGTCCACGAGCTTACCTCGGACCACCGACCAGTAGTCATACGACTGGCTCCCCGCATAGGTCCCTCTGACCCCAACCAACCCCCAGCCACCAAAAGGGTGACGGACTGGAGGCAAGTAGGCGATAAGCTGAAAACCAACACGTCCCCCCAATTGGACTCCATCCCAAACGTATTCGACTCAATCGCGGACACGACGGCTGCGATCGACTCGCTCACTGACCATGTGCAAACCGTCCTGAACGACTATTCAAGGGAGGTTCCTGAAGCGGATAACCGCTACTTGAAACTCCCGGACGATGCGCGTGCTCTGTTGACCGAGAAGAACGCGGCCACCCGTGCATACAGCAACTTTCCCTGTCCCGCCAACAAAGCCCACATGCGCTACTTGCAGAGATCTGTAAGGACACGCATGGCGGAGCTGCGTGACGCGAGCTGAGATAAGATGCTGAGTGAGTTACAGCCCACCCATCAGGCCTTCTGGGAACTCCAGAGGAAACTCAAATCAAATCAGATAGCTGCCATGCCCCCCCTAGTACGCCCCGACAAAACCATAGCCTTCGACGACATCGACAAAGCTGAATGCCTAGCCGACAGTCTCGAGGCTCAATGCTCTCCCAGCTCCCTACCAGTAGACCAAGCTCACCTCTCAGAGGTAGACGCTGAAGTCGAACGTAAAGCTTCTCTGCCCCCCGTCGAAGACCCCGAAAGTCCTCTGCCTCCCGTCACTCCAGACGAAGTGCATGACATTATCAAAGGTCTCCACATCCGTAAAGCCCCCGGCTCAGATGGAATCACCAATAGGGTGATCCAACTCTTCCCCGCCCACCTTATTATGCTACTGACCACCATCTTCAATGGTGCTCTAAGCAACAATATCTTCCCCCAAGCGTGGAAAGAAGCCATAGTGATAGGTATCCCAAAGCCTGGCAAGCCCAAAACCGAACCCTCCAGCTACCGCCCCATCAGTCTGCTCAAGGTACTAGGCAAAATCTATGAGAGACTTATTTATAAGCGTCTCAGGGACTACGCTGAAACCAAAGGCCTCATCCCCAATGAACAGTTCGGCTTTAGAGCCCAGCACTCTAGCGTGCATCAGGTCCACCGCATCGTCGAATTCATCGGCGGTGGCTTCTACCGTGGCATGTCGACAGGTGGCATGTCTTCTTCGACATAGCGAAAGCATTCGACAAGGTCTGGCACAACGGCTTAATCTTTAAGCTCTACAAACTCGGAGTGCCCGATCGTCTCGTGCTCATCTTACGGGACTACTTGTCGAATCGCACCTTCCGCTATCGCATCGAGGGAGCCCTATCCTCTCCCCGCCAAATCCGCGTAAGGCAAGGCTCCGTGCTCGCTCCGCTCATGTTCTCGCTCTTCACAAGCGACATCCCCAAAAGCAATACGGCGCAGGTGGCTCTGTTCGCAGATGACACGGCCATATATTGCAGGGGCCGGTCGCAGACTCAGATCCACCTTCTCTTACAACGGGCTGTCAATAACCTTGGCGCCTGGTTTAAGAAATGGAGAATTGAGGTGAACCCCGACAAAAGTCAGGCGGTTTTATTCATAAAACCACGATCTAGACCCCCTCACATTCCCCGACCACTCACCTTATTAGGCAAGCCTATCCCCTGGGAGAAGCGAGCCAAGTACTTGGGAGTCATCCTCGATCATTACCTCAACTTTACAGAGCACATAAGGTCGGTTCACTCGCGGGCCGCCTTCGCTCTCAGTAGACTTTACTACATCGTTAATGCACGCAGCAAATTGTCACTCAAGTGCAAATTGCGCATCTACACAGCGTGCATCCGCCCCATCATGACCTATGCGGGTGTCGTCTTTGCACACACATCCCCCAGAAATATCCATAGGATGCAGGTGATCCAAAATAGATTTCTTAGAAGAGCCACGGGCGCTCCCTGGTATGTCAGGAATATCAACCTCCACCTCGATCTTAAAATCCCCACAATCCATCGGTTCTTAAAACGTATTTCCAAGCGTCATTTTGATTCCGCCGCCAATCACCGCAACCCTCTGGTTGTTGAAGCGGCCAATTATACCCCCTCCCGAATTAGTCGATTTCGCCGTCCTAGGCATGTCCTCTCCGATCCAGATGATCCCACCACTCAGAGCAATAGGGCCACCAGTACAGTGCACAAATACACCCGACACCTGTCGTGCCGACCTCGCCGCCGAGGTCCTCCGCGAGCGCGACCCTCACGAGTAAATAATACTCCCCCCCGACCCTTGTCCGATGAAGCGCCAGCCCGCGCCGCAGCTGAGCGCGTAGCTTTAAATTCCCCGCATAATAATAATATATCCTTGATCCAGCCTGTCCCATCTTGCTGTCCTCCCCCCAGCGACGCCCTAAGCCGAGGTTCGTACCCCACAGGGGGTGCCCTTAGCGAGCGTTCGCCTAATTTTAATTTAGAATAGTTGCTCCTGGCTGGAGGCTTTGAGTGTAGTGCTTAAGGCAGCCACATGATTGTTCGGTTGAGCAGTAAATACCTTAGTGGTATACCTGCGAGATGCCATAGTTAAAAAAAAAAAAAAAAGAGTCGGTACGCATTTCGAACGGATGCGTCTTGGTGCACGGACCACTGTCTCTCGACAGTCAGTACTGCCCGGTTATTGGATGTGGAACGCTGTCTCTGACAACTATATTGCCATATCTGAGTTTTACTTCTGATGTCTGGACCAAACCCGACATCAGAAGTGGGATCGGATTGTCCGCCCACCTCTGGCACTTCATCATCACAAAATATGCAGGAAAATATTCCGCTACCCTCAAATAGTTTAGAAGCATTTCTTTCAAGATTAACTGATGCTCTACTACCCCGGTCCAATGCAACACCACAACCTTTCATAGCATTAGTACCTTTTGATCCTGACCACCCCAATTCAGACATAGGGGGCTGGTGTCGGCTGTCAGACACTATAATTAAGAGCAAAAATTTGAAAGGTGTCGATTTAATCACTTGACAGTATCCTTAAATTTCAACTTAATTCTAATGAGACCCCCGCTCAGGCGTGTTTACGTCTTTGCCAATTGATTGAAATATCCCGGACGCAAGATTATCTGAAAAGGTTGTGACGGGCTTTGCCATTTCCATATTATCTCAGTGTGATGTTCAAATACGTCGTGAATTAAACTCTACTGTGGTAAATGACAAATCCCAGCTATTTCGAGTACTGCGAGGCATATCCTTGAAAAGAAAGTCAGAATTTCCTGAGTCAAACGATTCTGATGTCAAACGCCCTCGTGCTACGTTTGGCTTTCGTGGCAACTGCAACATATGTGGCAGGACTGGGCATCGTGCGGCTGATTGCCGTGAAAGAAACAAACCACTTAATCGCTCTATAGTTGCGGATAAACGTGTCAATCAGAAGCCACAAGTCACATGCTACGCCTGAGGGGAGGAGCCAGGCCACGTCGTCTCCACCTATCCAACGAGGGTTGACAATACAAAGAAGGAACAAGTTGCTACTGGAAGCAAAGTCAACGTGTGCTCGAAGATTGTTACAGGTATTATGAACTGTAATAGTATGACATTTCCCTTTATTTTTGATTCCGGTTCAGAGTGTAGTGTAGTACAGTTTTAATAGAATCCTTTACAAAGTTTGTACTGCTTGAATATACTCCGGCCTTAAGCTCTTCATATGCTGTAAGAGCAATTAAGAATGCTGTTAACTTATTTGGTGCTCCGAAGCGCATTATCGCAGATAGAGGACGTTGTTATGACTGCAATGAGTTTAAAAACTTTTGTAATAATCATGGCATAGAGCTCCATTTAATAGCAACCGGTTCTAGTAGAGCCAACGGGCAGGTTGAGAGGGTCATGCGAACTTTAAAGAATATTCTTACTGTTATAGAATGTAATTCTAATAATGCTTGGAAGGATGAACTAGGAGAGATCCAACTTGCTCTTAATAGTACACGTTCCAGGACCACAGGTTTTACGCCTATGGAACTGATGTTTGGCATTCAAGGTTCCTCACTTAGTCTAGCTAAAATAACTGCTAGTTCTTCTGATCCACCTATAATTAATGTAGAAACGGCTCGTTCATCTGCATCAGAAAATATTCAAAGAGTAGCTAACGCTGACACTATACGGTTTAATAAGGGAAAAGCCCGGATTAAACCTTTTGCAGTAGGTGAATTTGTTTTTGTAAAATGCGAAGCAAGACATCAAACGAAGCTAGATAATAAATTTAAGGGGTCTTATAAATTAATAGTAACTGTATTAGATAATGACCGTTATGAACTTACACATATTAACGGTTCTAACAGAATTTATAAATTTGCTCATGAAAATTTAAGGGAAGTACCTAAAGGGCAGGAAGGTTATTTAGAAGTTTGCGAAAATTATACTAATGATAATGATGAACGGACCATGACGGCAGATGATGAGTTCAGTATGTCTTTTGTGCCTGTAAATAATAATATGACCTCAGATTCAGAGGAAACACTTTCTGTGAGCTCACGTACATTAACGGCAGATGATTCAGAGTAAACACTTTCTGTAAGCTCTCGCACCTTAAGTGTAGATAATTCCGAAGCTATAATAGAATCTTTGGAATGATCAATTATAATGTGGTCTCTTCTACTTTTGTGGAAGATGATCATTTTTGCAAATAAAATATTAAGATCACTCCTGCTGTTGTGGGTGATGATCTGTGATGGGCTGCAGGAATCTCACCTGCTTTAGTGAGTGACGATTCAGACCAGAATGTTTGAACTGTATGGGTTTTCTAATAAGATCACTCCTACTGTTGTGGGTGATGATCTGTGATGGGCTGCAGGAATCTCACCTGCTTTAGTGAGTGACGATTCAGACCAGAATGTTTGAACTGTATGGGTTTTCTAATAAGATCACTCCTACTGTTATGGGTGATGATCTGTGATGCGCTGCAGGAATGTCACCTGCTTTAGTGGGTGACGATTTAGACCAGCATGTTAGAACTGTAGGGGTTTCCTTTTGTAAAGAAATACCTAGACCAGTGATATTTGTTAGTTTGATGTGTAACGGAGATGATGATGTGAATTCATAGTCTTTTTCTATTTTTATTTTAGATGAATGAATGCACTCGAGGACGAGTGATTTATCAGAATGGCCGTGACGGCAGCCATATTGTTAACGACTACGAGAGACGGCGACTAGACGGCGTTAGTGGAACGTGCACCGGACGCATCATAGACAAATCATTCACTCTATCGATCATTTGGCTTAAAGGACTTGAAGTACAATCGAGTAAAACATTGTAACGTTTCCCACCACTAGCGATTGCCTTTATAAGGAGCTGCGCTGTTGAGTCGGTACGCCTTGTCCGATGAAGCGCCAGCCCGCGCCGCAGCTGAGCGCGTAGCTTTAAATTCCCCGTATAATAATAATATATCCTTGATCCAGCCTGTCCCACCTTGCTGTCCTCCCCTCAGCGACGCCCTAAGCCGAGGTTCGTACCCCACAGGGGGTGCCCTTAGCGAGCGTTTGCCTAATTTTAATTTAGAATAGTTGCTCCTGGCTGGAGGCTTTGAGTGTAGCGCTTAAGGCAGCCACAGGATTGTTCGGTTGAGCAGTAAATACCTTAGTGGTATACCTGCGAGATGCCATGGTTAAAAAAAATAAAAAAAAGTCGGTACGCATTTCGAACGGATGCGTCTTGGTGCACGGACCACTGTCTCTCGACAGTCAGTACTGCCCGGTTATTGGATGTGGAACGCTGTCTCTGACAACTATATTGCCATATCTGAGTTTTACTTCTGATGTCTGGACCGAACCCGACATATATTTATTATATATTATTATTTATTTTATTATTATTTATTATATTTATTGTTTATTTAACAACACAAGCGTTTGCACACGAATATTATAAATATTCTATAGTATGGCTTTGTCTAAGCCTGTGCCCAAATCAATTAACGTTAAGACGGTAGACGTAATAAAAACCCGAGTGTTTTGTTTATTTGAGTGCATGCATGTTTCATAAATCTGTCACGATCACGACGTAGAATGATCTTTTTTTATGAGTCTGACAACAGCTACATGAAGTGCGGTCACTGTCGGCATATATCTGCATAGAAAAGAAAGACAAGTGCAATGACACAACGCTGGTAATTTACTGCAAAATTTGAAGCAATTCATAATCTATAAAAAACAAAAAAAAACTATCAATTGCACCAACAAATTAAAACATTAACGTCAATATGTTGCTAGCCGAAAAATCTGACAAAAAATCAGAATGATTGCATGTGCCTACCTTTTTTTACGTCTGACATTTCTCGGGACCCTAGGGTCCCGGGACCTTTGGAAGGCGTACGAGGGCCCGAAGCCAACTCGCAGAGGCCCGTTAGATGTGTTTAATAAAATGAGGCACCAACCGACGATTATCCCTGTATGCACTAATCTAGTGCACCCAAGGACAACCCCCGGTTAGTGCAGGACTATTGCAAGATATGGAAACAAAGTTATTGGATTATGGGTTTGGGTGACTAAGTGAACTGGTTATCTAGAACTATGGAAAGACTATGGCCCTGCCTGAACAATATCTTATATAAAATATACAGGTAACATGGCAGGGGGTGACTAGTTTGCGCACTCAATAATGGGTTGCTAGCACAAAGTGCCGTAGCGACAAGGGGCAACATGTCCTGTCATGTACCTACCGTTCTACCTGTCTACCTTTATTATTATATTACATTATATTAATATGGTTTTTCATCGTTAATAGAAATTTCTAAATGTATCTTCGTGATGTTTTATCTATCGTATCACATTAGTTGTATTATGATTTCAACACATTAACTAACTAGCATATTACCCTGAAGAATATGAAATATTTTTCTGTTTTTTTTTACTGCTGTGGGTCATACTATAAAACTTGCATTATAAAACTTGCGTTTTTTTTTGTTTTGTTTTTGTCCCCTTAATCGTTCGAGTCATGTTTCTATATATTTAAGTTTGTATTTAACTATTCCAAGTCAGGTAGATACTGTTGCAGTATTTTGAGTTAAACCCAATGACAGATTAACAAACAGACTTAAAACTAATAAGCAAATAAATCTTGATAGCATTTTTCGAAACACTGAAAGTATTATTATTTTATTCAAATACAAAATATTTCGTTTCACATAAACCTACATGGGCATTTATAAAACGTCCGAAGCTAGGTGCACGGTTAAAATTGGTATTTTCCTATGGAGAAGAACCGGCAAGAAACTCCACGGTTACTCTTTTAAAAATAATTAAAGTCAAAGTCAAAGTCAAATAATTTATTTCAATTAGGCACAAAAAAGGCACTTTTGAACGTCAAACTTTACAAAAAATAATAAAACTGATTCTAGTCGCCCCTTCCAAAAGGTAGTTTTCGTATGGAGAAGAATGGGCAAGAAACTCCACCGTAATCCTTTAAAAAAATCATTATAACTTGTATACACTTATTATATAATTATATGTGAAGACAATGCACCTAGAATAAGATTAATATACCACGATAGGTAAAAAGAAAAAAATGAAGGAATGACATAATTATGTGATAGATGCATGGTGCTCACATACTTACAAACATTGTAAAATTATACTATATTTCTAACATTATAATAAGTAATACTAATAATAATAAGTCAGTGTATGAGTTCAAGTAATCACAAAAAATAAAATAAAAAAAATGTTTAAAAAAATAAAAAAAATAATTATACAATTAAATTAGCAACCAGTTCGATTTTGTCTAGATTCTGAATTGTCCTATGGAGCAGGACCAGCATGTTTCCAAGCATTTTTATCTTGGATATAATCCTCTAATTTTGTAATATGCTTGTTTACAAAGTGTACTTTTTATATGATTTTTAAATTTTCTTTCATTTAATTCTAATATATCACAAGGTATTCTGTTGTAACATTTAACACAGTACCCCATAAAAGATGTATTTACTTTAGATAGTCTGAAAAATGGTTGATCTATTTTATCTTTATTTCTAGTATTAAAATTATGTCTATCACTTATTTTACTAAAAAGATGTAGATTTTTTCTCACATACATAATATTTGAATAAATGAATTGGCAAGGTACCGTCATAATATTAATCTTTTTAAATAGTTCCCTGAGAGATTCGCGACGACGTAGATTATAAATGGCTCTGACAGCTCTTTTTTGTAAAACAAAGATGGATTCAATGTCAGCAGCCCGACCCCACAGTAAAATGCCATACGACATAATACTGTGGAAGTAGCTAAAATAGACCAAACGCTTTCTACATCTGTTAACTGTCTTATCTTTCTAACAGCATAAGCGGCCGAGCTTAGCCGCCCCGCGAGAGATGTTATATACCCCATATAACATCTCTCGCGGGGCCTCCCTCATTGTAATTTCTCGTCTAGCGTGATTCCAAGGAAAACTGTTTGATTAATACATTCCAGTTTTTCTCCATTCAATATGTTGTCACATTCGCTACTTCTAACATTTGGTAATTTAAATCTAATGCATTTGGTTTTTTTATTATTTAGTACCAAATTATTTACCGTAAACCAATCTTGGACCTGAACAATAGAGCTATTCACGTCGTCAAGATTTGGTGACCGTCGGTTTATTTTAAAGGTCAATGATGTGTCATCTGCAAATAACACCATCTTTGGCTGATTTAGAAATATTTGGGGTAAATCATTAATATAAACTAAAAAGAGGAATGGACCCAATATCGAACCTTGAGGAACGCCCATTACCATTTCAGACCCTAATGAGTTTGTGCTGTTGACTTGAACTTTAACCTTTCTATCTTTCAGTTATGATCTTAACAAATCATGAGCTGTATTCCTAATCCCATAGTGGTCCAGTTTCAGCAGAAGTGTCTCATGGTGTACGCAATCGAACGCCTTCGAGAGGTCGCAGAAGATTCCAATGGCATCTTGTGCTTCTTCCCAAGCGTTAAAAATGTTCTTTATTAGGGTGACACCGGCGTCAGTGGTACAGCGCCCTTTGGTGAAACCGTACTGTTGGTCATGAAAGATGGAATTTTTATTAAAGTGACGTAACATTTGATTGAGTATCAACTTTTCAAACACCTTACTGAGAACTGGCAGAATTGACACAGGCCTATAATTGTTGGGTTCCTTAGTATCACCGGATTTGAACAAAGGAACTACTTTACTGTGTTTCATGAGATCCGGAAAGACGCCTTGGTCTACACTAGTGTTAAATATGAAAGCTAAATAAGGCGCAATGGTTTCGATGACTGATCTACATACTTTTACAGACATTCCCCACAGATCTTCTGTTGATTTAATTTTAAGATCTTTAAAAGCTTTTATAACAGCCTGGGGGTCTGTATGCTGAAACCTAAACTCCAAAGGGCATGCCTTTACATTCTTTCTAAGTAAGGCAGCAGAAAGCGCGGGTGAGGAATTTAAAGCTTCAGTGGTTTTATGGGGAATATTAGCAAAAAAGTTTTCAAATTCCTGAGCTATTTCTATATCTGAGTTGATGGGACCATGTGCAGTCTCTAAATTAAATTCAGTATTAAGCTGTTTTTTCCTACCGGTTTCATTATTAATTATTTGCCAGGTAGTTTTTATTTTATCATCAGCTGATTTTATTTTATTGCTAATGTGAAGAGCTTTAGCCATTTTGCACACACTTTTAAAAGTTTTAGAATATTTTGCAACATACTGATGAAAGCTTGTATTATTCATATGTTGCTTTAGGCCATAAAGTTCAAAAAGTTTTTCCCTGCTTTTACGAATACCTGGAGTCGCCCAATCACTAAATAAGAATTTTGTGTAAATAGTTTTAGTCTTTAGTGGAAAAGTGTCAATGAATTGTTTGTTTAATAGTGAAAAAAACTCTGCGTAGAACTCATTTGGGTCACATATATTATCAAAACTCTGAATACATAATTTACTTGCCAAAACATTATTTAATTTCTCTAGATTTCTACATGTAATTGGCCTAAACCTTATTTGAATTTTTTGTAAAGGCATGTAGGAGCAAAATGTTATTGTTTGTCCACTGTGATCAGATGGCAACTTATTTACAATTTGTTTATGTAAGTAATCATAATTACAGAAAATATTATCTATACAAGTGGCAGAAGAAGCTGTCACTCGGGTTGGTTCATTAAAAACATTTGACAAGTCAAATGACCTGAAAAGACTTAATAGTTTGACAGTATTAACGTTATTTTCTAATATATTAATATTAAAATCACCACATATGATTATTGACTTACTACTACCATTTAGTTTATTTAACACATCTTCCATTACAGAATCAAACATAGATAGATTCTGGTAACTTGGAGGTCTGTATATATACACATACTATAACATGCTTATCTAGCTCAACACAGGACAATTCAATGGTGTGTTCAACAGACAGCCCGATTATGTCTTTTCGTTCTTTCGATTGAATAGAATTTTTTACTAATATTAATGATCCGCCATGTATCATACGTTTTCGGCTGAAATGGCTAACTACATAATAATTATCATAGTTAATTGACATGACTTGATGATCTTTTAACCAATGTTCTGTTATACAAACAACATTAAACTTAGTATTTTCTAAAAACAATTCTATTTCCAGTAATTTGGAAGAGCAACCTTGGATATTTTGATTGAATAATTTTAAAGTATGTTGCCCCCCTTTTGGTTTTTTCTTATGTGTAATATTGCCAGAAGATACCTTTTTATTATTCTCTAATAATAATTGGTTATTTGAAGGGGTAACTTCTGTTGTCTTACTAACTAGTTTAAAAAGTTATCCGGAGTGACCTCCACAACTACAATGGAAGAGTCTAGAATGTCTATATGAATTCCAGCAGGAAGAGAATACCCTATCTGACTGGTAGTGGGCTCCAAAGATGTTGGTATTATAGGTGGATCCTCCTTCGTACATGATGACTCATAATTAATGACTATGTTGTTAGTATAGCTAGACAACACAGACTCGTCACTAACACTACAATTTGTTATATTAGCTATAACCTCGTTAATATTATATGCTATTAACATAGCAATCATATGTCTACATTCCCAAGACAGAGATAAAGTTCTCTGAGTTAACTTAAAACCACTAACAAACTTGTTAGTGTCAAAAAACAATAATTATAGTCAACTGACACTTGCTGTACCACGGCAGTTCGATTATGGTCCATTGACTTATATTAGGTCTTTACCTATGAAATTGGAGCATTGTATGATAATTTTAAAATATAAAAATGTTGGTATTTTTTTTTATTTCAGCTTATCAAAGTACTGGCCCAAATTCTCTATACAATTTTGCCATTTTGATGGCAGTTTGTTTATCCCTTTACTGTAGAAGTCTGCCGAAAGGGATGCGATAAATTCAGCGAATGCGTTTTGTACTCTACATCATCATCATGCAGCATGTTGATTTTTTTTCCACTTAAAAAATTGTCTAAATTTTGAAAAAAGTAGAAATCTGTTGAGGCAAGTTCCGGTGAGTACGATGGGTGACGGAGAGCTTCCAGCTGTAACTCACGTAGCTTTGCAATGGTCTGTCGAGAAGTGTGAGCTCGCGCGTTGTGGTGGAGAAGTAATGGGGAAGAGCGTTTGACTAGTCTTGGTTGTTGAATTACGATTCTCTCCATCATTGTTTGCAATTCTTGGCAATAGACATCGTTAGACGTTGTGCCATTCGGTAAAGCTGTGATGTACAAGTCCGGCACTGGTCCACCAGACAGTCACCATCGCGCACTTTTTAGGTGCTGTACCCTGATCCACCCACTGAGACGAACGTTTACGGTTGTCGCACAGGATCCACTTTTCATCGCAGGTAACAATTCGATTAAGAATTCCCTCGTTTCTGTGCCGATTCAGTAGTGCTATGCATGCTTCGACGCGTAAATCTCGCTGTTGGTCACTTAGTTTGTGTGGCACCAACTTATCTAGCTTTTTTATCTTTCCGATTTGACGCAAGTGCTTTAATGTTGTTTTGACACTAACTCCGAGGCCCTCAGCAAGCTCAGCCATAGATTGAGTTGGATCCGCTTCCACTATTGCCTTCAATTCGTCGTTGTCGACAATGGTTACCGGCCGACCGCGAGGCTCAAAATTTCCAGATTTAAAACCATTGAACCAATAATGGATCGTGTTTACGCAAACAGTGTTAGGCCCTTACACGTCGTTAATGTTTCGTGTTGTTTGCACAGCGGTATTTCCACGTAGGAACTCATATTCGAAAATTGTACCGAATTTTCAGTTTATCCATGGCGCCAAAAACTACCACAATGTCACAAAAATGACTGAATTTGAAATTAAATTAACACGTCTTTTGAATAAAAATCATTTGAATTTCGAATTGGGCGCCAATCCACAGATAATTAAATCTGAAAATACTGGTTATAGTATCTCCAATTACATAGGTACCAACAGTATTCTCAGTGTATTCGTAGATCGGTGGGATTCCCCGATGTTGCGGAGGTGGATGCGGCTCCATGCCGAAATTTAATTGTATATTTTTATGTGTCTGTAAGATACTAACACTAGAATTTAGGTTATAATTGTTACTAACTCTGTGGACTCTGGTCTGAATTAAAAATTATTAAATATATAAAGACCTACTATATGATTTATATGTCAATGTTATGGTCTAACTTTATTGCGATTATCTATAAAACTAAGCACACTATCTCTTTCGTTCTTGTGGTATTGTGAGCACGAAAGATAGAGCTAACAATAAAACACGCCATGCTATCAACATATTAAGCATCAAAATGAATCCATGGCACTCGGAAGTTACTTCCGGATGTTGCAAAAAACATGGCGGAAATTTATATTTTTATATTTTATTTCTCAAATCAATCATAAGAATAGAACTGCTTTTAATATATAGGTAATTCTATATAGTTTTTATTCAAATTAATAAATAAATAGGAACAAAGATATCCATTTTGATTTAAGAAAAAAAGGTGAGTCGGAACCATCGTGGTCAAGTGGTTTTTGTTTGGTGCCCAGTGGTAATAATTATTTAATCTTGTTGAACATTAAAGCATTTGTAACACTTGGATAATCCCATAAACTTACAATTTATCTCTCAACATAAACAACTTTGACATGTTTAAAATAATTGCAGAGCGGTGAGTGAGTCGGGATGGCACTGCAAAATTCTATGACGCATTTCAATTCGTTATTTGGACATATTTTGAAATGGTTTTAAATTTTAATATTATCCTTTCTTATTGTTAAGTTAATAAACATCATAGAAAAATTAAATTATAATGTAAAAATATGCAGAATTTTGATATTTATGTTCTTAAATGAAAAAAATATGTGAACATAACTAAACTTGTTTATAAGGAACCAATAGGAAATATTGTACAGATTACGAAACAGCTATAGTTATAGATGGGTTTAAAGTAAAATAGCGAGAAATCGAGATTTAAACGCAAGCAGTCCGAAAAGTGGCGGGGCCAAGGTCACGTTTTTTTTTTTTAATGAATTTGACAGCTGTTAGTTAGCACGTCATTTTGAACATTAGAATGTCAAGTATCCCATTGTCAATCAAACTATTATTATAAGACTTATAATTCTGTTTTACCAAAATTAATCACTAAATGCGTTTAGCACAAAATATTTAAAACAATATCATTCTGTCTATGTCATTTTTAAACAACTGACAAAAACAGAAAGCTAAACAAATTGAGTGATTTGTGGTGGAAGCGGGTTCTACTGTTTTGCCACATAATTAAAACATGAGATTGGAAATCAGAATAAGTAGCATTTGGGTTATCGAGAAAAATGCTAGGATGTCAGCGTTGTTACTTTGTGCCAAATACCCCGTACGGTTGTAAAGTCTGCCATCAAATTGTTCTTTAGCTTTATTCTGTTCGCCTGGATCATCGGCTTACATCGTTACAGGAATAATACAATGATCTTGTAGATTTTGTCCTAACATTGGCGAATAAACTATTACTGGAATTTTCTTTACATTAAAAGTTGGTTTTACATTTGGCACTCGAAGATTTAACTTACTGCATCTCAATCAATTTGCTTAACCTTTTGCAACTATGTTGGGGTTGGCTTCCAGTCTAACCGGATGCAGCTAAATACCAGTATTTTACATGGAGCGACTGCCTATTAGACCTCCACAATGGTTGTCAGACTTTCGGGCTTCTGACGACTCGTAACGACTGTCAAAGATCCACAAATGACACCCGGGACCAACGGCATAACGTGCTTTCCGAATCAAAGATGGTCACCCATCCATGGACCAACCCCGGCAAGCTTAGCTTAATCTGATGGATTGACCCGTGTGGCTATAATTAATTGACCACGAGCTCCTTCACCCACTATTCGACACACTGCATCTGCTGGCCTCATTTGTTTTACCACATTCTATGTTAGGCGATGTGAACACCCTGAAAAGCTGATGAGAACAGGCCAAATCGTGTAGGTAAGATAGCAGTTTTACTTATTTTTCATTTGTGAAATTTTAAATTCTTAAACCACTCATAACATTCGTTTATCCTCTCCATATGCCGTAAACTGACTCCCATAAAACTCTTGTAATCCTACTATTCACTTTTATTATTGAGCAATAAACAGCCATAATGTAAACATTTTTTTACCGGTGTAGGCGTTTGCGTCTCTTTACACTTGTCACAACGATGCCACAGACACTAAAGGCATAGACAACTAACTGATGTTACGTCGGATGCAGACACGCGGACTAAATATGTTTTATTTTTTATATTTCATATCTATTTAAATTTATTTCTGTATCTTTCCGTGACATCACTGCGGGCCCTATCAGAATACCATCATGCTGAGATAGGAGCCTTTTGGCCTCGCACAGGACTTTCTGGTATATTTAAACTTTACTTTGTTTTTATTTGTATTGTTTTTTCATTTTTAATGAGTATGTGTTTAGCTTAATTGATATCTCCTGTGCTTGTCCCAATAAATACTTTTTCTTTTCTTTTCCTTTCTTTGAGTCGTTTCATTCAAATTACTTCAATCTAGACTGATAGCTTTAGCAACATAGTAAGGAAACACCGAACCCGCAACTAGAAAGCCGCAACTTCGACGAGACTTTCGCAAGCCACATCGCTCGAGACTCTGACCTGGGCCTCAGATTTTAATAATGGAAAATTGAGCGTTTTGTTAGCATATTCATATGTTATCTACTGTTTTAAATAATAATGCATTCTTGCTTTACGTACAGGTGTTTATGGCTGTTTATAGCCTAATTGGCTAAGGAAACGAGTTCCGCATATATTTTTTTTGCTGATGGAAAGTGCCCAGAACGCAATCTTAAAGCTACTTTGACGTAACTCCTACTTAAATTAGTGTCATCAAACCAGGGCACGCGAGGAGGTTCACTCTGAATTACTTTGTACCATATACCTTTTTTTTTCGAAATCTCGTTGTAATGATCTTTCCATTTATCATAACAAGACTCCTTGATTTTTGAGACATATTCCCAGTGATCAGGTAGGTAAGAAACTTCATTCCCTGCGTTAATTGCCAATTTTGCCAACCGGTCAGCCTCCTCGTTACCGCGTAATCCTATGTGTGCTGGAACCCATTGCAATATAATTCTAATTTCGTCTTTATTAATAATGTTTATAATTTTGAGAATTTCGTAAGCTATCGATGCACCTCTGCAACCAGAGGCGCATCGAGCTACATGCTGTAAAGCGCTTTTACTATCGGTAAAAATAGCGGTTTTGTGTAAATTTTGATTGAGAACATAAGCTACTGCTTCGTATATTGCAATGAGTTCCAGTGACATTATACAAGTATTTGCATCGATTTTAAAGCTAGCTTTAAAGTCTAAATTTTTATGAAAGAAAGCTGCCCCACCACCACTAACATTTTTTGATCCGTCCGTGAAGATTTTATTCCAATCGTTATACTTATTATTTAATTCTGCTACCACTTCATTTACCAATAAATTAGGGTCATAATATTTTTTTGATTGTTTGACATATTCTAGATCACATTTAATAACTCCTTTAGTTTGTATGGCGGACACCTCCACATCGAGAGTAAACATTTTCAGAACATCTGAAGAGACAATATGCAGAGCTGACTTAATTCGTTAAGCGGAGAAGCTAGCAACGGTTTCTTTTTATTTACCCAATAACTATTATTTATAAGAGAACTTAATTCAGAAATTACATTGATATTTAAATTATTTGTCCATGATCGAGATTTCAGAATGTGCTTATAGGAGAGATATTGCCGCCTCAAAAACAATGGTGGTATGTGCAATTCGCTTTCCATGACATGAATTGGTGAGCTTTTAACGAAACCCCCTATAACTCTTAGGGCTTGGTTCTGTACTTTATCCAATTTAGAAACATGTGTCTTGGCAGCAGAATCATACAAATAACAGCCATAGTCAATCCGACTTCTTACGACGGAAATATATAATCTTCGCATGTGTTTGGTGTGAATTCCCCATGAACTACCCGCTAATACTTTTAAAACATTCAGATATTTTGAGCATTTTTCAATTAATTCATTAATATGTTTTCTCCAATGTAAACTTCTATCAACCCAAAGCCCTAAATACTTAATACATTCTACCATATTTAATGGTTGACCATACACTTTCAAAGCTGGCAATATTCGTCTTCGACCCCTACTTTAAACACAATAATTAGATTTAGTTGACGATAAAGTCAGTCCAATCTCACCCAATAAACCTATAATACAATTAAGGGCATCTTGTAACTCATGTTCACAAATTGAGATATTTTTGTTACTAATGTAAATAACAAAGTCATCAGCGTATTGTGACACTATTACATTGTGTATTTGATGACAAATTTGGTATGTAACCAAGTTAAATAAAAGGGGGGAAAGGGGATCCCCTTGAGCTAGGCCTCTATTAGTCCACCTACATTCAGACCCTTGACTATTATAAGACTTAATGATTAAATGTCTTTCACTTTTAAAAGACCAAAGGTAAATACAAAATTTGGAACCAATTTGGATTTCATCTAGTACTTTAGTAACCGATTCAATTAACACATTGTTGTAGGCATTTTCAATGTCCAAAAAGCATGCGACTGTTGGAGCATTTTTAGTAAATCCGATTTGAATATAAGATACCAGCCTAGAAAGTGCATACAAAGATGATTGTGACTTTCTAAATCCTACCGTATATGGAGATAGCAATTTCTTCTTTTCTACAAACCATTCAAATCTTTTACAAATCATCAAGTGGAAGGTTTTACAGATACAAGATATTAACGAAATGGGTCTTAGTTTAATGTCTGTATTAAGATTATTTGAATATTTTGGAATGGGAATGATTAGAATATTACGCCATTGGAGTGGAACAATACCGAGTGAAAATACAAAATTGTAGATTTCAAGTAAAAACTGTTTTCCTATTTCGGGTAAATTATAAATCATTGAATAAGATATGCCGTCGTGCCCCGGAGCAGTGTCCTTCTTTTTTAAGCAATTTTCGAGTTCTTGACTACTAAAATCTATTTCTAAAACCTCATTTTTAGATCTAAAATAGGGCATACAACTAGAAACGTAGTCCGGAGTTAGGTTTTGTAACAATTCATTTTGTTTTTTTTGTTGTTTTTTTTGTGTTTAAAGCCCTTCATCCACCTCATCCGACGCCACATCTCAGGGGCTGAAGTAACTTCATCAATTGAATTACAGAATTTTTGAAAACCCTGATTTTTAGCTTTTTTAATTAGTTTTTGGGATTCTAAAGTCATTTTTTCCAATTTATTTAAGTTATCTGGGGTGGGATTTTTGCGGAAAGTGGATAGGGCTAATCTTCGTTGTGCAACTAATTGCGATAAATAAGGGGTCCAATAATTCTTAGGTTTAAACTTTTTATCTGGTTGATCACTAAA
Organism: Xanthia togata; assembly: GCA_963853775.1. Lineage (NCBI taxonomy): Eukaryota > Metazoa > Arthropoda > Insecta > Lepidoptera > Noctuidae > Xanthia > Xanthia togata. The sequence continues at coordinate 19,829,853 of OY970795.1, read as the reverse complement.
TTTATAATATGGTATATGCTTATTAGCCGCGTATTCTATAGTTTTTATAAAAAAATCATACATTTGTTGGACATTAACAATTATATCCTTAAATTCTATTTTTTTTTCAGAAACCGTTTCGCGATAATCTCCGCAGTTAGCATTTTTAAAATTTCGTTTTTTATGGATATGAACGGTGGTCCATACGTTAGCCGTCATTTTAATAATAAGGTGGTCACTACCCAAGTTTTCATTAAATATCTGCCAGCCGAATTTTATTACAACATCAGAAGAGATAAATGATACATCAGGTGAAGTCTGTTGTAAATTTCCATTCACTAATTTAACCCGAGTCGCTTGGCCGTTGTTTATAGAAATAAAGTCGTTATCTAGCGCCGCATCCATTATTTGTGTACCTCGAATATCCGATTTAACAGACCAATTGGTGTGGTGTCCGTTAAAATCGCCCGCTATTATTGTTTTTTTTTCGGAAAGTATGAGAATATATCATTCCAATCAGACGATTGTGTTTGTACGGACGAAGGACAGTAAAGGGACACTACATATTCTAAGTCCTTGCAATTTAATAACTTAACACAAACCATTTCGATACCCACATTATTAACATTTAATGACACTAGGTGAGATTGTACCGACTTGTGTACCAACAAAGCGACACCACCGTAGCCGTCACATCTATCATTCCTATAAACATTAAACCCGCTAATATTGACCCCAACTTCACAGTCAAACCATGTTTCGCTAATCATTGCGATGTATATATTCTCTCGAGTTAAAAGTTCTGAAAAGGATACAAGTTTAGGACGTAAACTTTGCGAATTCCATTGAAATAAGTTCAACTTAATAATTTTTTGTAAACTATCCATTACTAAAACAATTTATGTTATTCAACATTTCTTCCCCTAGTATCAACTTAATTACAAAATTTTTAAGCTCCTCACAAATGATTTTAAACAAAGACATAATTATTTCTTCAAATTGACTTTCGGATTTGATAATATTTTCAATTTTTACCCATAGTTTCTTCCATTAAAATTTGTATAGTAGTTGTTCGCTTCGCTTCGTACTTTCCTCATATTTCTGTGATATAGAACATTCTACATCTACCTGCAGCTCTAAAATATCATTTTTGTTTTGGTTTGTTTTATTTATGTTTTTCGTGGTACCCTGTTTTGAAGTTGCGACTTTTTTCTTTGTTGTTGCCACTGGTGTTTCGGTCTGTTGTATTTCTTCGTCTTCCTTTCTATTTGCTTGCGGTTCCTGATGTACCATAACCCTAGTTAAGATACTACTATAGGTTCCTGTATTCGGTGTGATTATTGATTGCGTATTAGCAATTTGCTTTGAGGTCTCCATTGTATCTTTATTCACTTCTTGCTTTTTCTCCATAAAACGTTGTAGGGCTTTTTTGTATGTAAGTTGTTCCTCACTCATTATTTTTCTGATAGCTTTTTCTTTTAAGTACATCGGACACCTTTTGTCCAGAACAAAATGATTCCCCTTACAGTTTAGACATGTGTATTCTTCCAAACTTTAATTGTCGTGTTTTCCTCCACACTTAGGGCAACATAATATCTTTTTAGATGGACAATATTTAATGATATGGCCAAATTGCCAGCAACCTGAGCATTGCGTCACTGGGAAGATATATGCTTCTACTATAAAACGACAGTTATAGGCATAAACATATTGAGGTAGTACATTTCCTTTGAAACTGATTCTTATCGACTCACAATCAATCCATTTTCCTTCCGAACTCAGCCGTTTTAATCTCTTAGTTGATAAGACCTCAGTGCTTGATTTTAAAATATTCTTAATTTCGTCTTCGTTTAATTCAAGGTCGATACCTTTCACAATTCCATAGGATATCGTCATTTCCTGAGTTAATTGACACCGTAAGCCCATGTCTTTGATTTTCTGACAGTTTAGAAGTCTTTCAGAATCTTCCCTTCTTTGAAATTGAATCAAAGCTTTATATGAGCTTTTATATTTTATTTTCAGAATATTCTTCATATTTTCAGAACTCAGCAACTTAGCCATGGCTATAGGTTTCGGCAGATTATCCTGTGAGGTAATACACACTTCATGATTGTCCATTACTTTTGCCACATTCGTCTCAATCCCATTACGATTCATTGTCTCCATAGACTCACTCCTTATTAAACGTTTAGGTTTCCTTCGGTTCACAGTTATAAAATCATCTTCGCTCGAGTCCACTTCTCGTTCTTTTCTCTTCTCCACAGACCTTATTATTCCATCAGCTCTTTTTTCTGTCCCTCTAACTTCTACGTCCATCTCGATTAGTTGCTCTTCACATCTCTTTACTATTTCTGAATCACTTAAATCCGCTCCACTTGAATTTTCTCCCATTTCACAATTAACCGGGTATAGTTGTGTCACTCGTTACAAAGCTGCGAAAGCATAAACGCGTACGCACAGCTCCACGACTCGCGCCACACTGTTCCGCATATATGAGTATTGTTGTTCAGAGTTCAGAGTATTTATTTGTAAACATAGGTTACAGATTCACAGGTGTGTGGGATGTTATATTTTTGCCATTAGGCGTACAAATGATAGTATCAATTTCAGTTATTTCATTATTCATTTCACAATATGAAATAAAAATTATAAAAAGACCTAAAGGTTGGGTAAATCAATATAATATTCCCCTGACAATTAATTAAATCTATATAATATAAAATAAAGTCGTATTAGTTACACTATTTATAATTCAGGAACGGCTGAACCGATTTGGCTGAAAATTGCTGGGGAGGTAGCTTAGAACCAGGAGACGGACATAGGATATTTTTTTAAAATATTAAATTGATATTAAAAAGTATAAATTAATATGATATTTTTTTTTATCCTTTATCCCGGTCGGGTAGGTATGTAGGTAGGGTAAGTAGGTTGGTAGGGTAGGTAGGAAGGGTAGGTAGGTAGGTAGGGTAGGTAGGATAGGGGTAGGGTAGGGTAGCTAGGGTAGGTAGGTATGGTTGGATAGGTAGGGTAGGGTAGGGTAGGGTAGCTAGGGTAGGTAGGTATGGTTGGATAGGTAGGGTAGGTAAGTGCGCCATAGATAAGTACTTAGTGCTACCCGTGTGAAGCCGGGGCGGGCAGCTAGTTTCAAATAAAAACTACAATGTCAACACAAGCACACACACCACAAACTAACAACACTATTTATCAATATAGGTTGGAGAATGGAATGGTAAGTGATAATAATATTCTTCTTCTTTTGCACAACCGTAAGGTTGAATATAGTGTAACAAACAAACTGTATAACATCTAATGTACATCCTAAATTCTAGCAAATAAAGATATCATTCATTCATTCATTCGTGTGGTTAATGACTAACCTGGTGTCAGAGTTTTAAAGCCGCCCATGGAACTATGACTTAGCTTCACATGTCGTCGAGAAATGTCTCTCTTGCATGCCGTTTTCTTCACGATGTTTTCCTTTGAAGCAAGTGAATCCGAAAAGTCAGAGGTGAGTGCCTTGGGTTTGAACTCGAGACCTATGACTTGGCAGTCTGACGGTCACACCACTACTGACCACTAGGCTATCACTGCTATACTATAAGTGATAATAATTGGCATGCTCATCATGCTTAGGCCTACATTATTTTCTCCGCAGTTGACACGTGTCACTTGAGTGTGTAGCTCGTGGCCACATGGTAATACCGTGCGCAGACCGGCAGTCATTCTATTAAATACTAAGTTACCGCCAGCGGCTTCGCCCACGTGATATCTTTATAAATTATAGCTTATGTTACTTAGTGATAATATAGCATTCTACTGGTGAAATAATTTATAAAATCAGTCCAGTAGTTTTTGAGTTTATTCATTTCAAACAAAAATACAAACATACACACTTAGAAAAAAGTACAAACCTTTTCTCTTTATAACATTATTATTCTTAGTATAGATAATAAAATAGAAACGAAGCCAAACTGTTTATTGCATAATACAAAATAAATAAAATAACGAGACTGATGCAGAAAATACAGTATAACTTTTGTCCGTTTGTCTGTTTGTCTGGATGTATGTTATTGTTCTGCGCAAAAACGGCTGAATGGATTTGAATGGAATTTGGCAAACAGATAGATTATTAACTAGATAAATACATTTTGTGGTACTTTTAATCCCGCTCGTACGTTCTCGTGGGATATTTTCCGATATCCGCAAGAGAACATTGATTAATTTATTTTACATTTTGGAATGATCTTTTTTTCTTTTTATTACGGACGCTTTTACGAACGTGCATGTCTTATTACATTGTTCTCACATGCATAATTTCAAAATGAATGATGTACAATATTTTTTATCAATTTTATATTTTATTTAAAAGAGTGTCCGTGGAGTTTCTTGCCCGTTCTTCTCCAAAGGTACCTACTACGCTTTGGAATGGGCAACTAGCTTCATATTTTTGACTGACCGACCCCGTGACAATTCAAAAGTGCCTGTAAATGGTTTAACTGAAAAAAAAATAAACCCTAGGGCAAAACTTAATTGCTTAGTAAAACGATGATGATGCGCACACACAAAAAATCTCATTTACAAAGTCTGACGTCACAAGAATAAACTTTATAAGTTTGGTGTGTGTGTATTAAAATAGCAGTTTACGCATGGCGTTATTTATCTACACAGACTGAGAATGGAAACAACAACAAAAATATGCTAATCACATTTATAAAAAAAAACACGTTCTTTTAACGAGGCAAAGTTATCAAAGGAATGTTGTGTCAACGTCTTAAATTCAAAGTTTACCTCAGCAGAGTTAAATACACCTTTATTAATCTGCAGTGTACAGATAGTGCAATCCACGACGACGCGCCCCACTCCGCGATTACTGTACTGTAAGCTGTACTTTAGTACGGAGCGGAGCGGAGTGGGGCGTGTCGACGTGAATTGCACTATCTATACTTTACTTACCAAACGCCAGGTTATAATGGGCCCACATTTACCTCTTCTTAAACGTTTTTAGTAACCAACGCGACGGCTTGTGATGACTTCCAGTACCTATAGATGTATAATGATCAGTAAGGTCTTTACTAACTTATCTCAGAATGATCATGTTAGTAAATAAAACCTTAACCTTTTACGTTAGGTTTTAGTTATATAAATGGATTAACAACATTCTTGCCATTTATCACATTTGACAATTAAAAAAAGGGAAGTCAGTTATTAGGGCTGTCACCCACGGCGACTTTTTGCAGCGATTCAGTAGCGATGCCATCGCAAAAAGACCGCGATACAGTCATGATGCTGCCACTGGTTGATACCTTCGCCCATGTAACCACGATTCTTCATCGCTGTTATCGCGATACAGCCGCGGTTCGGAATTGATACAATCGCGATGAAGAATTCAAACAAACGCGATGCGGTATCGGTACAGTTGTAGGCTGTAGTTGTGAATGCCTGTCTGTGCCTACACAGCCGCGGCACATTGTACCCCACTCTTCCTTTACCTGATATTTTCCGAAAGGGTCGCGCGTTACAAGCGATGCTGAATCAATACAGTCGCGCATTTGAATCAATTCAGAAGCGATACCATGTTATTGTATCGCTTCTTTCACGCGTCGCGAATGCGACCAACGCAATGGTCAAAACTAGCGATGCAGACGCGCGTTGACGAAACGCGTAACTGAATCGCTGCAAAAAGTCGCTGTAGGCGACTGCCCTTGGGGAAGAATATTAAATCACGGCAAAGCTGTTTTATACAATAAAAGAGTGTTATTGTTGTAGTTGGTAAAATGGTGGTGTGTATTTGATGTTGTAGTTGGTGAAATGTGGGACAGTTTTAAAGAAAAATAAATGATAAAAAACCGGAGTTTTGCCAAAAAAAGCACACAGTCATAGCTATGCCAAGGACATATAAACGAGTTTTTGTCTGATTCGTTATACACTGTAATCGCTGATACTAAGCACTAGTAGTTTGTGCCAATTCTTGGCAAAATTCTAATCTTGGCGAGTCTTAATTTGTATATACGAGTAGCTTAACGATCTATTTTAATAATCTTCTAAGATGAAGTGTAAAGTTCACTCATGGAGGATGAGTGAACTTTACACTTCATCTTAGAAGGGAGGATCCTTCACGGGACCAGACGGGTGTTATATCTGGTGGGCAAATGCCCGACGATTGATGTCGGGAGGTTGTATATATTATTGTATATATCAGTCACATTGTCAAAAAATTGGGAGATAAAATTTAGAACATGGGAAGTTAAAACTACAAAAAAAAAAATCAGTCTTTTATTTCATACTTTGCCGTTACAACTTAAATGTCAATCTTTTCAAGTCAAATCATTTATTCCGGTAACACAATTTAAATTGTGTTACTGGAATAAATGAATATATTAATACAATTCCTTATTAAAAAAAATTGTAGTCCTGTATCACAAATTCTGCACCTCTTTCTGCAATCATCCCTGTTGGACCGTTCGTGTTACCACTAGTAAGTGTGGGCATTATACTAGCGTCTATCACACGGAGCTTGTTAACTCCATGGACTTTCAACCGAGAACTTACGACTGAGGTCTTTGGGTCTGGTCCCATCTGACAAGTTCCTACAGGGTGGTATATTGTCAGTACCATCTCTATACAAACACATTTCCAGTAATCCCTGCTATCTAATTCAAAACAGTCACATGGTGGCCACTCCATTCTTCCTAAAAATCCATTGATTTCTCTAAAGGCTGTAGTGTTTACTACTTTGGTAAGCATTTTAAGACCTGTAGCTGCTAACTCTAAATCTCTGGGATCTTTGAAATAGTTTATGGTGATATTTGGGTGATCTTTTGGGTTATTAGATTTTAAGCAAATGCTTCCTCTAGAATATGGATGTAGAAGATTGAATAGTAGCGTATAAACAGCATGCTTTTTATTCAGTTCGATTATTGGTTTAGCTACTGTGTCTTTGTACCTGAATAATTGTGTCAGGGCTTGTTTTACATTGGAACTGTTTCTCCACGAAGGTGAAAAATGCGTTTGGAATTCGGGGTAAGTAGCATTTGGGTTATCAGAAAAAAATGCGAGTACGTCTGAAATACTACTTTGTGCCAAAACACCAGTACTATTGTAAAGATACTGTAAGACATTAAACTGTTGATAAGCTTGGTTCTGCTCGCCAGGTTCATCGCCATAAATTATTACGGGAATAGTACAATGGTCCTGTAGATTTTGTCCCACCATAGGCGAATCAACTATTACTGGGATTTTCATTGTACTAAGATGTTTTTTGGGGCCGACTCCAGAAAGCATTAAAAGCTGTGGAGAGTTTACTGTACCGGCGCTGAGAATAACCTCGTTTGTCGCCCAAAACGTGAATTTCTTTGAATCACGTTCTACTTCTACCCCATAAGCTGTTTTAGAGCAAGGATCAATCAAAATTTTCGTAACAAAACTATTCTTAATAATATTCAAGTTTCTTCTGTGCAGTACTGGGTTTAAATATACTTTGTTATGACTTTGTCTTTCTCCATTAGCAGCTGTGGCTGTCAAAATGCCAGAACCTAACATTTTTGCGACATTTAAATCTGGAACATTTTTGATACCGATCTCATGCCAAGCAGATAGAAGCCTGTCGGTAAGAGGTCTAAGAGTACTGTTGAACGTGTTTATAGCTAATGGTCCATCATGTCCGTAATGATTTCTGATTTCCGAATTTTTCAACAAATTCATGTTTTGATAACTTTCTGCCTTCTTATAGCACCGCCGTACTTCTTTTACATTCCATTCAGCATTACCAAGGTCGACCCAGTTTTGAAAATCATGATCATTTCCTTGCATGTAAATCATAGCATTCAAGTTGCTACTTCCGCCCATCATTTTACCTCGAGGCCAATTTATAGATCCATTTATATTTGCTCCGTTACTTATTCCATTATTATGTGTCATGTAGCTCCAATCATATCTGGTGTTCCACATGGCCTTGTCCATTACTGGAATCTAAAATATTTTGCATTAGCTCAACAAAACCTTCATTATATTTAACATATTCAACTATACGTATATACGTGTATACTTACATCAGCTTCTATTGGTGCATCATCACCAGCTTCAATGAGTAATATTTTCCATTTTGATACTGCACTCAGTCTGTTTGCCAGGACGCAACCAGCTGTCCCTGCTCCGACTATAATGAAGTCAAACGTTTCAAAATCTGCAAATCAGATAAACGAAACACTGAAACCATGGAAATTGATATTGATTTCGAAAATGGAAATTGAAATTGCGATAGAAAAATGGCAACCTTAACATGAAACTAAGAAACACTGAAGAATAAGAACATAAGAATTGAACTAAACTCAATATTCTAGTAGAGTATCTACTAAAAGTTGAGTTTGGGGAGAATGGAAGAAGGAAAGTGTAGCACTGACCCCAAGTAACAAAGGATATGGACAGGAAGATGACGATGACCTACTTAAGGTGAAATTTACAGCAGCCGTATAAAGATCTCACCGAGAAAACTTAGTCGCAGTGAGCTATTTTTCTACATGATTATTGACGTTGTGGAACATCGTATTCATCGAGCGCTGGCTGGAGTGAGATACTATGAAGACAACCTCGATGCCATAAAAAACGTCGAACTGATGAACATCAATAGGATTGATTTAACTTTAAGAATTTAGTGTAAAATATAGTTTACTAGCTGACCCATCATTTACGTTATCTTGTCAAAATATTGAGGCGAATAAAACAAAATAGAATATTCAAATCGGTCGAGCCATTTTCGAGTTTTTGCGAGACTAATGGATGGCAATTAGTTTTATGTATATAAATATTCGCAAATCATTATTTTACTGAACACATACACAAATAGGGTAGGTACTTATTGTATATACACTATAATGTGTTAACATATAATTGACAGCCAACCCAACTTTACCAAATTTTGCACAGTGAGATTTTTACAGAATATATCGGTTTATATAATATGAAGTACGTTACGTATTGAAAGTTATATTTATGTTGGCGATAGCTGCGCTCTCTTTATGAAGTTAAGAATGACATCACCGGAGCGGCATGGTGACCCACGGCAAACGAGATGCGTGCGTTGCTGTATCCCGAGCCGCACGTAAACATCGATAAGATAGTGTCAATTCAGCATGGGAACATTAACAAGAGCAGCGTTGTGACAATTGTTATATTAATACTATATGGGGACTTGTTCGAAGACCTTTTTCATAGTTAGTGATCTATGCAGATCTGAAGTTAATATTTACTTGTAACATTAGCATCTGGTATCAATCCTTCTGATATCGCACATTGAGCTGCTGCAAAGAACTGTAAAGCTGCTGCAAAGGTTTGAGGAGCTGTTCCCGTCGTTGGAATCAGACATGATGCGTTGTAACTTGTAACAAAAAAATGGAGAAGTTAAAATAGAATTCATAATTACACTTACTTTACATAAAAAGGCACTGCAAAATGAAACTTGTCAAAATGACAATGATATACTTTACTTTATTTTCACTTCTGTAGACTTAATACAATGTTACAATTCTGTTAATTATATTTGTTGATTAATCTATTTTTAAGTTCCGTAAAACGTATTTATTATTTATTTTATAGACACTAACCACTCCATTCCTTTGTCGTAACTGGTGAAGAGTGTTAGGATAACGTTAATCAGCAACCGGTTTATATAGCAATTAAATTTTACGCAGGCAACAACCCTGTAATAATGTGTGTGTCATATACGCCTCAGAGACGGTGCAATTTAAAATAATTGTATATAATTATATTTTATTTTAACTAATTTTTTTTATTAATTTATTTTCCTCTCATGATACACTGCTTATTTATATGCTACTGTACATATTTTCGACCTCATCATTTTCATCAAAAGTATCCCACTTGTTTTGGTCTTAATTTTTTTTGTTGAAGTGTCTATTTTTTTACTCTGTTTTGCTGATGAAAATCTGGGCCCCACATGATGTGATTTTATGTGCACCCTTTAACTAGAATAAATAAATTAAATTAAACTTTATTTCAGACTAAGTTCCGTATGTTAGTAGGTTTTGTTAGTAAAAATTGTGCTTAGGTAAATAGGTTGCTAATGTTAGTTTTCACAAATTCATTATTTATTCAGACCTATGACTGTCCCCACCCAATGTCCCTGAAAGGGGCAGTACCCTCCGGCAGCGATCATTTTCAAAATCTTGCTATCACTACCATGTAGGCGCTGTAGTACGGAGGGAATAAATGATAGTATATAGGTAATATGGTTTTTGAAATGAAAACTTCTTTAGCGGTGCACTTTTTTGAGATGGGTAAAAAATGTTAAGCTCGCGTCAGGACCTGATCGAAAATTCGTAAGATGGAGGGAGAGTAGACCGGTGCAAAATTATTCCCTAACCATTCCAAAATATCAAAAACGTTAATATTCAAGTGTTCACCTCTGCCGGCACTCCCGGAGTGCAACCCGTTTTTTTATATAGTTACTTAAGTCTTGTACTGATTTGATCAGTGGTTGTTGCCTTCAATCTAGCCTGATGCACGATGGAACGAATGTTTCCAGAATTTATAGGTGGGTTTGAACAAGCTTTTTTTCTAGTTTAGTGATAATAGTAGATACCGAATTATTACTTGTGATAAGATATTTATTTAAGTATCTCGTGTGTTTTAAAAGTTACCATGCGTATCGCAGACGTAGGTATATTGAAACATGCCAATAAGTAATTCAATCGTTAGATCTAAAAGAGTGTTCGTGGATCTTGCCCGTTATTCTCCATAGGTACCTACTACGCTTTGGGCTGGAACAACTATCTTCATACCGATCGACCTATTGACAGTTCAAAATTGCCAGTAATTGGTTTATTTGAAATAGGTAAATGCTTTGAGTTTGAGTTTCAAAATAATTTAATTTTAAGTAAGTAGGACCTACCTATACCTACGGTATAAAAAATATATAAAAACAAAAATAGTTTTATTATTATTTCTTCAAAACTGTAATTAATATATAGAAATAATAATATCATAAAATCCTTTTTTGTTTTTTGAAAAAATGTTTGTCACGGCCATCACTTACAAATTAATAATATTCCCAACTATTGTGAATATTGCACTAGCTAGTGCCAGTATCAATGTAATATTTTGCTGAACACAACGACTAGACACGCTTTCGAAATATTATTTTTAAATACTTATTTTTTTAATGTTTCACGGAACCCTAGGTTTGTGGATATGATTTAACCATGGCATGGTTTAATTTAAAACGGTAGATAAGAAAAAAAAATATTTCTCGTCAGTAACTAGTTCATTCTTGTTAGTAACTATCAAAGTAATGTTTCTTCAAGGTAAGTAATTAATGTTTTATTCAGTAATTAAACATGCCACAGGCACTTTGGTGCTATTCTGTATTTTATTGTAAAAAAGAATTTACGAAGGTAACAATTAAGTTAAGTTAACAAAACAGTCCTACTTTCCAAATATTGGATTAGTGCCAAGGTATTAATCTAATATCTTCTACAAAAATAATATCGTGCTCAAAATACCGTTAACTAATCTAACAACATTAACGAAAGGATTATGCAAACAAAGATTATATAAAATGGCCGACAACGTTGTGTCGTTCATTTTACAAATGTGTACTGAACCTTTTTTATTAGCTTTGTCAACACTTTTAAACAACCCCCATTGAATTATAATTATGAGGAGTGATTTTGTTTAAAATGCATTTTTGCCCGCTGAACCCTAAAATAAGGGAAGGTATCTAGTTGACTTAATATTGATTTTCTAGTTTGGTTTTGGTTTTTGCACTTACTACATTATTACTTAAAAAAAAAAAAAACTATATAATAAAATAAATCTATTAAATACTCGTTGTATATACCTAGTCTTGCCATAAATATTGTCACGAAGAATTTTTTTTTTATTGCAAATAATAGTTATTACTTTTACAGTGTGTTAGTTTAATACATAAATATAAAACAATTTAAAATATAAAAAGCTTATTCGAAGTGGTCTCTATTGGCTGCAATACAGTCCTTTAAACGTTGAGGCCAGTTATCAATAGAACCACGCACTCTTTCCATGGGAAAATTCTTCACTGCCAATCGTATGGATTGTTTTAGGGACTCCAAATTATCATGGCGTTTAGAGCAAGCCGTACTCTCTAAAACTGACCATAAATCATAATCCAGCGGATTAAGATCGGGACTAGACGACGGCCCGTCTTTAGCTATGATGAAGTCCGAAACGTTCACTTCCAACCAAGACTGCGTGGACCGAGCTTTATGACCCGGCGCGGAGTCTTGTTGAAGGACCATACTTGGTTATTGAATATGGTGAATATCGCGAAGGAGGAGGCAAAACGCGTGAGGGAGAGGCAAAATTCGCGCCCTCACACCCCTAGTCGCCGCAGGAGGAGACGCCCTGGGCGTCGAGAATCCATAACCGATTCCCGGCCAGCGTAGGCGCGAGCAATGGGTAGCTCGCCGTCCGGTAAGGACCAAGCCCGGGTCGACGGCGCGTTGTGTTCCACGCGCGCCTTAAAGAGATATCAGCGACTGAAGGGGTCTGATGGGACCATTGCCTGCCGGGGTTGCGGGAAAGTCCGAAAAGGATACCGTGGCCCCCTGGCATTGCACAGGCAACGGAAGGAACACGGGGTTATCAATTGCTTCAAAAACAGGGATGGAAAACAGCGTAGGGAACCGGCATGCCTGAGAGATATTCCTCGACGGCATGTGAAGCCAAGTCATGGGCGGCTTTAAAACTCTGACACCAGCGCGCGTAGCATGACAACCATAGAAACGGATTTTCTACGGGTTACGGGGGTACGGAAGAATAGACAAAATGACAGATGAACAATCACAATCTGCCATTTTGTCTATTCTTCCGTCGACAAAACCCTTTTCTATTGTGGTCATGCTACGGAAAAGAAGAAATACCAAACAAAACACTAGAAAGAAAAGCAAGTCTCATGTTCCAGATTTAGATTTTGCGAGGCAAATGCTACACCTTAGAGGCTTTATCTTTGCAAGACCTTAGCCTCAGCCCAACAAAGCTTCTACGGTTAAAGTAGTTCCGAGGATAAATTGAATTTTATTTAGTTCCATTCTCGTTTAAAAACAGGCGTCTTTTTCCCTCAACAATATTGGAAATTTCAGAGTTTGAATGTCTGCTTAGTCGTGTTAACGGGTTCAACAATTTGAAAATTATGGATTCATTTTAAAATTGTTGAACCCGTTACTTAATATTATAAACTAGTTTTCGCCGGCGTGGATGTCGGAATATATCCCTCGGGAACATACTACCGGGATTAAAAGTTCTCTGTTCCATCGTAGCTTATATCTCGTTCCATTATAGCTTTTAGATTTTTTCTCTGTTGGTCTGTTTGTCTAGTTGTATGTTCCCGATTAGCGCAAAAACGGCTGAACGGATTTGGTGGAAATTAGGCACAGGGATAGACCATGAGCTGGATTAGGACATAGGATACTTTTATCCCGACATTTCCACGGGATCGCGACTTGCGGGTGAAACCGAGGGGTGGAGGTAGTCATAAATATTGTAAAACGAACAGTTTTGACTTCGTTACTATTTAATAAGTATAAATGAGAAAATAACTGTCCACTGTTACCTTTTCACGCTTGAACCACTGAACCGATCTTTATGAAATTTGATAGGTATACTGGGACCTGGAAAACGACATAGGCTATTGTTCATCCTGGAAATTTGAATTTTAAAAAAAACGAGCTAGTATCCAAACAAATATTTTAAATGCAAAAGTGAGTTTGTTTGTTTATTTGTTACGCTTTCACGCTGAAACGGCTGAACGGTTTCAGATAAAATTTTGCACATGTGTAGACCATGACCTGGGTTAGGACACAGGATACTTTTGATCCCGATATTCTTAATGGGATCGCGATTTATGCAGGTGACACCGTGGACACAGCTAGTTTCATAAATTTTAATCAAAGTTATAGATATATATCTAGCATACCTAATACCTACATATCTAGGTATCAATGATGGTTACTACTAAATTGCATTTGAATTGTATATTATTATATTACGGATATTAGCATAAATAATCTGTATGCAATTTGATGTGGGTGGGACTAACGATACAATAATTTTAAATGTATGATAGAAGTATCGACTATAATTGGAAAATTTAACAAGTATTTTTTGCGGTACTGTGCTTATCATCTAAAATAAATGTGACAGTTTGGATGTCTTTAAGACTCCCGCAGAGAGGTGCGCCGCAATTCTGTTTGAACGATTTCCATGAACTTTTCACAGAAATAGTGATGATGCCAGGGAAAAAAAACTATTTAGTATAAAAATATTAGACACGTATTTTTTGCTTTATCATATTAATAAAAAATGGTTTTGAGGAGTATAAAATCTACCGGGGAGTGACGTCATGCCACATTTTAACATATTGCCTACTCAATGTATTGCCGGTAATCTTTTGACTAGGTACGTAATAAAAACTTTTTTACAAAAAAAAAAACAACCGACTTCCAAATAAAACACTACAAAGTAAAAAATAACTTTAAATTCGGAAGTCGGTGTCTTTTTTTTTGGATCTATTTCAGTTTTTTGCCACCGACTTCCGAATTTAAAGTTATTTTTTACTTTGTAGTGTTTTATTTGGAAGTCGGTTGTTTTTTTTTTTGTAAAAAAGTTTTTATTTTTCACTTTTTAGTGGGACGGTTATTATTTAATCTAAGTTACGTTGCCACCGTATAGTCAACAGTCAACCAATAGTCAACTGTTCACCACGTTTTACATTATGCGGGAACAAACATAAAAAAACTTAAACTGCTTGTCCGATTTCGATAAAAAAATTATGAGACCATTTGGGAAGTATACCCTTTCCAACAAAAAAATAATTTTTCAAATCGGTTGGCAAGCGACGGAGTTATGGGCGAACAAACACAAAAAAAAAAAAACATACAAACATCCGAATTGAGAACCTCCTCCTTTTTTAGAAGTCGGTTAAAAATCACCACAAACAGCGTACAATCAAAGCTAAAATTACAATATCACACAACCTAAGAAATAAAAATATAATAATTGGCCAGGCCAAAATGATTAAGGCTGCTTTTTTTTTTATTAAGCAGACAGTAGAGTGGGTAAGAGCCCACTCTAGTGTCTGCTGAGGAATCAATTCTCGATGTCAACGAGTATGTCTATCTAGGACAAGATATCTTCTAACTCCTGATCGATAAGGAGTTGTACCTTCCATCATCAGCTCAACGGAATATAAGAATACAAGTAACGGTCTAAACGTGCCTATAATATTCAAAGAATTATCCCCTAACCTTCTAACCTTTCACTGTAAGTTCCTACATGTACTGTTCACCGATGAGGAGTTCCATGCGGTATCTTCGAAGACTATAATTAGTTCACCACGGATGGATAGATAGAACCAGCAATTATTTTTGATCTTTAGTACAATATCCAAATCACATTACGTGTACTGTTTGTTTTTGAGGAGTTCCTTCGTTTATCTCCCAAAGTATACATCAAATCTTCACAAAATTAATATGGGACCACCTCAGGAGTATACCCTTACGAATAAAAAAAGAATTTTCAAAATCGGTTGACAATTGGCGGAGAAATCGGTGAACATACATAAAAAAAAAAAAAAAAAAAAATACATACAGTCGAACATATAACCTCCTCCTTTTTTTGAAGTGGGTTAAAAAAAGAAAAAATACGTGTCCAATATTTTTTAATAATCTACCTGACGGTCAAAATATTTTTTTTTCCAACATCGCGATTGTTCTACTAGAGTCGCGTCGCATTGTCGCATCGTCCGCAGCCTACAGGCTGCGGACGATGCGACAATGCGTCTATTATCTCTCCGATTTGCTCATAGATAGGTGCCCTTTAAAAACTTTTCTTTCCTACATGACACACATAACAGATATCTGAGATCATCGGAAAACTTGAGACTAGAGATGCCGATGCATTCCACCAGCATTTATGACAAATCTTTTACAGTTGAAGCAGTACGGTTATGAAATGCCTTGCCCGTGTCGATAAGGCGTGCTCAATCTTTGTCCACTTTTAAAACTGGTAAAAAAACACTTCCTCTCTCCTTAAACATCATCATTACATAGTTCCTTGCTCTTGTCTCATGTTTATAATTTTATACAATGTGGAGCAGGACGCTTGACATTCCTCAAAACCACTTAAAGAGTGTCATGTTCTTTACCCGTATACAAAGAATCAATCAAATCCAATGAATACTTTAGCCACAGGAAATTATTTTTCATTTTCTTATTTTTCAACATGATGTAGATCTGAGTCCGTAATAATAGGTAAACATTGTAAGGTCAAGAACCTGTGCAAAACGTACGATTCTATCCTCTACGTCTTAATATGCTTGAGAGACAGAGAAAGGTGTCATACGATTCCACTCTGACGCGCCCCGCACCGCAGCGCAGGCGCCGCCCCCCGCCGCGACTCGCATCGGGCCGCGCAACAGGTTAGTGACTTTTCGTAGATAAAGCGTGTTTACTTTTAATGCAGTCGATTCTGCTATTTATTTTGTTTGAAAATTGCAATTTTTCAATTTTCCATTAACTACTAATCTTCGTATTTTAAAATGTTTCTATGGACTAGTACTGCGCTCGTTTTAATTTAATGTCGTAAGTCCAGATCCACATTGTATAAGTATATTATATATTTATATGAATAAGTTTATGCTTTATGTATGTATGTATTTATTGTTTAAGTAGATGGTACACCACTGACTACCAGCAGAATTGTCTCTCCTGTTACCTTTAATCCATCCAAAGGTTGTCTGTAAAAGATCGCTTTAAGCGATAAGACCGCCCTTTGTGTCACCCTATGTAAAATTTCTAAATTTATGTCTGTGTGTGTACTCTATCTATCTATCTTTTTTAAATTTGTGCGAAAAATAGAAGGAAAAACAAATCAATTTCCACACCGACAGGACTAGCATTCACAAACACCTTATCACCAAGATTATTCTCAGAAAAATCATGGAAAAATCGTCTTTATTCGCAACGTTATGTTCTCTAACACAAGTAATTCCAATTACCGTGCTAATGACACCCTCAATCAATGGGGCCTCGGAACTAATCCATGTAATGCCGAGCATCTTATCAAAGCAACTCCGGTCCGATGTAACAAAGGGAGTTTGCCTCGTCGGCGTCGGTTACACAAGGGTGTTTAGACCACAGGAATCTAAATAATGGAATAGAAGTGGTATTGAGGGGATTTGGGGAATATTTAATGATAGTTATTGCTGAAATATTATTTGGGAAATCTTTATGTTAAGTACATAATTATGTGAAGTTGGTTTCCAAGGCTATACTCACGTGCAATTTATCGAGAACTAGCTGCGCTTTGTGGTTTCACCCGCATAAGTCTCGATCCCGTAAGAATATCGGGTCAAAAAATATCCTGTCTTATCCAAGATTTTATTTTAATTTTGATTTGGCTTGCAAATAGATATGTTTAAAGGAATAAATTAAATTATATGCACGTGAAAAATTATCGTTTCGTCATTGATTCTGGAATTTATAATTAATTAACTTAGCTTGAATTTCCACGCATTATTTGAGAAAAGTACAAGCCTTGGCCGCAACGAGGCATTGATGGACGAACGTGAAAATGTGAGTCGAGGCGAGGCCGAGGCATACATACGTGAGTGTCCTTTTCGCAGACCACGGCAGTAATGATACTATTTAATTTCAGTTATGTTATTGTAAGTCATATTTCCCGCAGCGAGCATCATCTATGTATACACTTATTTAGCTCTCTGTGGTTTAGTCCAAGATATTAATCATACGCCTATGCTAGTACAGAACAATGAAGTTTTGATAAAACCACGGGTTGTTTCATTAATTCGGTTTTGGCGGAAGATGCTTTGCTCTTGTACTGGTTTTGGTAAATTACTGGACTTGATTGGGCTGTCTTGTGGTCCCTAGTGAGGTAAATAAGGGAATTTAATCAAATTTCATTGTTCGTGGTGAGTTTCTGATATGTTTCTGTGTTTCGATTTATTTATACACAAGCATGAGTTACCCAGAAAGCTTAAGACGCAGATATATGCCAGTGACCTTGAGTGGTTCTTGTGTTCGTGTTCTGTGCTGAGCCCGGTAATCGGACTCACCTGTCAAGGAGCGCTGTCCCCAGTCTGACGCATTATTAATTTATTATACATAAATTCATTATCATAAATAGGTGAAGGTTTAAAAAAATGCTTGGTAGATTTTGCTTGATTCTCAGTTTTATATCCGCGTTAGACATAACTTTACAAATTAGTTACACAATGTAACATAAAAATAAACTTAAATATTCTTAAATTAAGTTATTAAGAAAATGAAAGAAAAAAAAATAAAAAGTCGGTTATCGTTGCCTTAAGCGGGATTGGCACTGACATGTCCATGTCAGATGAGCTGCAATGTTCCGAAAGAATGAACTAGTGGGAGCCATTGAAGGCCAGACAACACGACGACGACAGCAAACCAAGGCAAAGATGGCGGGACTTGTTAGTCCCGCCATCTTTGCCGACTTGTACCGCAAAAACTATATCAATACAAAAGGGTGAACTGAAATTTGTGAAAAAGGGAGTGGGTAGCCTTGACTCTGCAGTGGCATAGTATAATCTAGATAGATAGGATAAGACCTATCTACTTAACTATCTAAGCTTTGAATAGGTACACACTTTAAACCACCCTATGACCCACAAACCACTTTGGTTAGGAGTTTAGGAAAATCTTTTCTTAGTACGTACACAACTTCATTCCCTAAGGTACTCGTACATACCTAAATAAATGCCAAAATTCATGTTTCTATCTTCAGAGGTTTAAGCTGTGCGTAGTCTATAACTCAAGTCAACGAACTATTTAATATGCATGGCATACACTATACTAGGTGTGCCCCGAGCTTTTACCCGCATAAGTCTCAAACCCGTGAGAATATCGGGATAAAAAGTATCCTATATCCGGTTATCAGGTTATGTGCCAAATTTCATCTAAATCTGTTCAGCCGTTTTAGCGTGAGAGTGTAACAAACAAACATACATTAAACAATCAAATCTTTTCTCTTTATAATATTATTATACGAGTACCTTTATGTAGTTTAGATACAATATGATGGACATGCTTCTGTATCTAAAGGTACCATTCTATACCCGGCCGCAGGAGGAAACTG
The DNA here is from genome assembly GCA_963853775.1 of Xanthia togata. NCBI lineage: Eukaryota > Metazoa > Arthropoda > Insecta > Lepidoptera > Noctuidae > Xanthia > Xanthia togata. The sequence goes on along the minus strand of OY970795.1, from coordinate 19,810,707 downwards.
CAGGCGACGACGACGTGTCGCCGCGTCACGACTGGTTTCTATGAATTTCTATGAAACATCTTCCGTAGCTAGCAACACGTCGTTGGCAGCTACAGGCGAGTGACAGGCGACACGTGCAGCCCGACCGCAGACCGTAGTGCCGCCAACGCTTGACCGATAATACGTTTTTCTATCTTCTATCTATCGACTGGAATACGGGCTGCTGCCACCTGCAGTCGGGTTCGGAATCATGACTGCACCGACTTAACACCGCGAAACGTCGCACGCAGTTGCTGCCTGCGGTCGGGTACGGAATGGTACCTTAAATCTATCTATCTAATCTATGGTACTTATGCTGGGCCACATTGTCGTGATAAGGCGTACTAAACTTTGCGCGCTTTATCTCGCATACCACTCGACGTCTTGCTGCGCAACAGAGAGGGTGCGAAGTATAGTAGACATTTTAGAAGAGATATCTGACAACCTACTAACCGCCGGTTGAACGCGTCCCAGAGGGTCATGGCCACCCGGCTGGTCCGAGGATACCGCACAGTCTCCGGTGAGGTGGCGAGCTTCCTTGCTGGATTACCACCATGGGATCTGGACGCAAAAGTCCTCGCGCACATTTGGGAGTAGCGCGAGGAGGCGAAACGCTGGGGCGTAACTCCGCTGCCGCGAGACATCACGGCACAGCGCACAGAGCTCCGGCGGGATCTCGTGGCGTCATGGAGAGTGCGATTGTTGCAACCCAGTGCTGGGCATGCCACTATTGCGGCAATAAGTCCCCTCTTTGAGGAGTGGCTAGAGAGGCTGTTGACGGCGCGTTATGTTCCACGCGCGCCTCAAAGAGATGCCATCCCATTCCCATCAAATCAATTTGAATTCAAAGAAATAATTTTTTAATACTTATGTACTTTGGGTAAGTACAAGTAAGTAAGTTTAATACTGTTAGTACTTATGAGAGTACCTTGTGTCAAATTGGCCAGCTATATTAACTTGTTTTATATGTTACCTACACTTTTGCTTTGTTTGCTGATGATCTCGTACGTTGTTGTTATAGTTTTACTTATTCTACATCTGCATGCTTTGTCATTAGACGACGATTATTTATGTATGTTAAAAATAAAGTGTGAACTGTATCATGTTCTCAAGAAATAAAGATTCTTTAAACCTAAATCGTAGATCCGAATAACGAGAAAGAAAAGACTAACAGAAGACTAAACTTCCTAGAAATTCAATCATTTTATCTGATTTCCAATTCAATTAAAATATATTCCGTTCACATTATTAGACAAAGGTCAAGAAATCTAAAGCCGATTGACTAACAAATCCTATCTCCGAATCCGAGATTCTCAAAGCAGTCTATCTGTACAAATAATCTTGAAGACATTTTGATTGAATTAAGTATACAATTCTTTATACAAAAATACTAGGTTTTGCCTGCGTTTTCACTCGCATCCAAGGGAAATTACTTCACGGATAACAATCTTACACACACTTTTACATACCTATTATACAAAAACGGTTGCACTCCGGGAGTGCCGGAAGTGAAAACTTGAATATTAACGTTGTGCATTTTTGATATTTTGGAATGGTTAGGGAATAATTTTGCACCGGTCTACTCTCCCTCCGTCTTACGAATTTTCGATCAGGTCACGTGTCCTGACGCGAGTTTAACATTTTTTACCCATCACAAAAAAGTGCACAACGCCGCTAAAGAAGTTTTCATTTCAAAAACACACACCCACACGTGTGCGTTTCATCTAAAATAATCTAAACCCATTTAGCTTTTTATGCGTGGTTGGGTTCAAACATTTTTACATGTTCTTCATTTCACTGCCAATATTATGGTCTTTATGCAAGTGGTCGCAAGGGCTACATGTTTCGAAGCGTTTGGATTTTGTTAGCTTAGATTAGCCAAGTTTTCGACAGTAGGCTCGCCCTCTATAAAATGGGACATGTCTATTCCTCTGAAGAATACAGTACATATTATTCTATATCTAAATCAATTAAATAAGACGAGATTTTCTTAGTAAAGCCCGATTTCTTTGTCTACAATATCCATCTGATTCATGGAGACGAGGCAGTGCGACAAGCTCGAGATTAGACCTTTAATTTATTGCCTAAGGACGCTGGTAAACTCGGAAACGGAGTTTCATTGTGTTCAAATTACAGTGACATGGAATTCTTGAGTGGTAGGTACGATTTTAACCGCAAAGTGGATTTTAACCGGACGCACGGGTGACGTTTTTACTTGGGAAGAATATAAATATTAAATCAGGAAGTGTCAAAAAAAAAACGGGTCACAGTTTAGGTACACTTCGGACTCCTAAATCGAGCCAACGTGCATTTCCATGTAAGGTATCCGGGCCTAAAACATCAAAATAGTGATGATTCAAAGAAAAAGTTTTTATGCAGTTTTGAAGCAGAAGCATACTGGTGATCATTTTAGTGACATCACTGTTCCAAATTTGAATTCTCGTGAATTCAAAAAATTAAATATCCAAAGTCACATAAAAGGCATTCCATTTATAACACATAGATCTTTATACAAAAAAATGCAGCGTGGCTTGATTAGTTATGGGGTCCGGGAGTTTAGGTGTTGAATTTACACCACACAGTCATTGGTACCGATTACGTATGTCGTGACAAGAACTGACGAGTCAATATGGTTGGTAATGGAAGTAACTGCACAGGGTACGTCAAACGAATCTAAGTACCAAAGTATAGAAAAATCAAGAACGAGCAAGCGAGCTCGCTTTTAACACCCCTTCTCAGACCGGTTCGATTTTCTTAGGGCCACACTTTGCAATACTGAGTTTTATTGTAAAGTATGGTCAAAGGGATATTTAAGATACCTCTATTTTATATAGAGGTAGAGGTATCATAAGGATAGGTATCCTTAATGGTGGAATTTTAAGGATACCTAGGTAGGTATCCTTAAAATTCCACCATTACTATTCCATTTAAAACAACGATCATTTAATACAACCGCAAACATTTAAAACTAAATTCTAAATCGTCCCAAAACATTTTTAAACCACAGAATAGACGAAAAAACTACGTGAAAGCTTTAGGTGTCAAGATGTGGTCGTACATAGTTATATACATGACATTTACATTTATTAGAATTCCCTGAACAAGAGGCCAGGGCAGGAACAAACACTAGAATGTTCTAAGTAATGCAGGAATGAGGACAGTAATAACGTACAGGATAGGGACAAAAGGAACATATTTCTAATGAATTCTGTACTGATGTAAATACTTCGCCCACTTATGAAGATTTTACCCTTTGGAACTCATACATGTGAGATGGAATGGAATGGAATGTGAAATAGAAGTTATTATGATGGATGGTACGGGCAAGAAGTTCAAACTTTTTGAAGAGACTGGAGCTTATGGCAGAACGATGTGAAATTCCACCTATCACTTCGACAGACCAACGGTCACCATTTCGCTCCTTACCCACGAATACAACTTCTTTTCAAGTCTTCCCGAATCGTCTAGCAGGAAGATTTGCGAGTTTCAGCCACCGAAGCAGGCCGGTTTTACAGGAGGATACGGCACTAAAGACCATATCCACACTGTGCGAAAACTTATACAGAAGTCCGAAGAGTAATCGACTCCTATGTCTTGCGTTTGAGAATGCTTTTATAAAATAATCCGTAAAACGCTAAGAAGTGAGTGGACAATCTAGTGGACGTCACGTTCACGTAGCCGTGATAAGTAGTGTCTAGTGAAGTGGCTCAGTGTGATTGTATGAAGCTTAGCCTCTGTGTATTATATTTATCTAAGCCTTATCTACCTTTCTATGTACCATATCAGATACTAATCTACATGGTCCTCCCATGATCTGACCAAGATAGTCTTGACTGTAAAAGAGATTTGGACCCTTGAGTATGTTTCTGAAAGGAAATGTCAACTCCATCTAAATTATTTTGGGGTTTTTAATATGATGTGAGTCATCATCATCATCATCAGCCTATAATGTTCGCACTGCAGGGACACGGCCTCCTCTCAATGGTGCGTCACGCGTGGTGGATTATAGCCCACTCCCTGTGAGCTATAATCCACCACGCGTGCCCAGTGCGGATTGGTAGATGTCACATGTCTTCGAATTTTTGGTTCTAGGACATGCCGGTTTCCTCACGATGTTTTCCTTCACCGTTTTGAGAGCAGTGGTGATGAAATAAGTTACACAAAGTAATGCGCCTGGGGTTCAAAGCCCCGACCACTGGGCCACCGCGGCTCTGACGTGACGTGAGTAAACAATTTAATTTAATTTCTTAAAGTAAGTATTAGGCCGCGCGCACTTTGGATGCGCTTTCGTACGAATTTCACTCGTGCGTACATGTACAAACACGCACAAACGATCCCAACCTTCCAAGAACAAAGGGAGTGCGCAAACTAGGTGCGACTTAGTCGTACGTATACGTACGTATAGTTCCGACGTCCGAAAACTTGTTTGGATTTTTCGTGCGTTCAATGCGATATAACCGAAATACTACCTGTTTGACGGAGAAAAATGTATCCAGTGTGTGCACTCAATTCGTACGACCATGGTCGTACGTGTACGCGAGTGAAATTCGTACGAAAACACATCCAAAGTGCGTGCGGTCTCAGGAACCTACCTACTTTGCCATAGCATCTTCCTGAATCTATACCAAGTTATAGATGCAGTTAATGGTAGCTCGGACTCCATCATGCAAATGCTGGCTACGACAAACATTTTAACTTAATTTCAGGCAATTTCAATCCTCTCGTAAAAGCTGCTTCAGTTGTTAGATAAGCACTTTAAGTCGCAACACTAGCAAAATTCCCGCTAACTCAGTCTTCTTACGTTTTAAGCCATAATATTATGGTAATTTATTGCCATCGTTATCGTTAGAGATAATAAGGTGTTTTTGGTTTTATGGTAGACTAAAGAAAAATCAGAAATACTTTGTTGCTTGTCATTCCTGGCTGACTGATCGTACTACGCAAAGAAGCAGAGGAACTTGAAGGAATTAAAAAAATAAGAAGGTAAAATATGTGAGTCAGTTTTTACACCTGCAAGCAAATGCGTAACATACTTTTAATCACAAACCGAAGGATTTTTAAGGAAATTGCTTATCCATTGATTCAATCAATCTGCCTAGCCTTTTCCGACTATATTGGGGTCTTGGGTCCTCCTTCCAGTCTAACAGGATGCAGCTGAATACCAGTATTTTACATGGAGTGACTGCCTATCTGACCTCCGCAACCCAGTTACTGGGTAACACGATACCCCTTGGTAAGACTGGTTATCACACTTTCGGGCTTCTGACGACCCGTAATGACTGTAAAATGTATAAACTTGGTGAATTCGATGTACTGGAGGAGCGCCTTATAAAATAATTAAATTCTTTTAAAATTAGTCTCTAACAGTATTCAAGTTTTCGTCAATAAACACTTTTAAACTTTTAATAATAATTTATTTGTGGGTGACTGTACATCGTCATATTTAAATGAAGCACTTAACAGCAATGTATTCTGCAAATAAATACAGGCTGATCTTCAAACGCTCAGTTTTCCATCAACGCTTAAAGGAGATAAACCGGTCACTGACTTCGGGAATATATGCGTAATAAAACGTTTTAATTTGCAAAACAATCAGCTCTATGTAAAAATTCCGAGTATTGTGCGGTTTTGTGAAATGTAACATAGTTTTTCTTCTACTCAACATCCAGCCATATTTAAATCTTTATATATTACATACATTAATTTATACGAGTATGTATTCAAACAAAGTCTCCCCGCCGCCTCTGTCTGTCTGAACGCGATAAACTCAAAAACTACCGAATGGATTTCTGAACGGTTTTCTCCAATGGACGGAATGATTCATGTGGAATGTTTAGTTGTTTAATTCATTAAGTTTTTGTGTAAATTGGCTGTGACGATAATTGTTGAAGATGTCGGAAAAAGTCTTGCCGACTGGAAGCTTTACTGGCGTGCGCCACGTAAACTGTTAGAGATACATTATGTTCATTGGGATTGTACTTCTTAAAAAGTTTTACAAAAAAATCCGCAAGAGCTTAAATTATATCTTTATTCTTTGAATGAACTACAGTAACCATTTTTATCTTTCAGAATTTGATAAAAAAATCTTTATATTTTGGAAGCTATTTTGACCCGTATTATATTAATCCTTATCCGATAGTATATATAGATATATATTTTATTTTATATGTAAATTTAATATTTATTATAACCTCCATCTCTGTGCCTCTGCATTATTGTGGTTTCCAACCCATTATTATTAAAGCCATTTTAATGCTTATCAAAATAATAATAGTTTTCAAACATTAATAGCCAAATTATAATTTAGTTTCTGATGAAATGCAAAATAAATGAGAATAAATTAACAGGAATAAAATGATCAGTATTTTTTTTTGTATAATACATAGTGACAAATAATAATCATTACCAATTACGTTCATTCAAACCCAATGTTTTCGCTTTGGGTATTTGCATTGTTCGCAAAACTTATAAAGGTAGGAACTTCACTATCCTAATTATGTGTTTTTTTACCCAATTATTACGTGATTTTTATAAATGTGTATTGTAAATAACTCTGACGTCACAGCAAAAAAAACGATTTGTGCCAAAAAGTGGGAAAAAAACCTAGGTAGGTAGGAACCTTCATCGATCTTAAAGTAACGTGAAAAGACTTCTTAATATGGCCGTTTGTTCACCGCCACGTCAACGGGACGTCAACGATAGCCAGATAACGGCGCTGAAGTAGCGATACATATATTTACTATGGCCGTGTCCACCCGCACGCCCGTCAACGGGACGTCACGTTCGGTTCGAATAATATCGTTTCTCGTTGTCGTCTCATTGACGGTGGCGGTGGACAAACATTGTAAGGAGATAAAATGAGTAATGAAAGTACCTACCTAGTTCAAATTCAAGCACGTGACTATACATACCGACCGATTGATACCGAGTTAGTCGCCATAGCAACCACTTCACGTCGCGTCGTCGTGTGCAAGAGTATAAATTTTCCGTAGTAACATAAGAGGAATCAATATGAATTTCTGAATACAATTTTTTTTTTCTTTGGAGGACTTGCAGCTAAACAAAACAAACTAAGAACTTGAAATGTGACTTACAGCCAATAACAAGTCTTCACATATAATAAACAAAAAATCAAATAATTAATTATATAATATTTTTTGTATTTTATTATTATAAATTTTCTTAATTTCTAATATAATTTTTCAGTGCTTCCTCAATCAGTCCATTTATATGAGCCCTATTTAATAATGTGTTATGGGTTTTGGTACAAAAAATACAAAATTTTTGTATTCATTAATGCGCCATGTTATAATTTTATTACGAAATCAGTACTTTTATCCAATAAGCCAAAACGTCAAACAAATAGTTTTATGACAGCTGTGCGCACAGATTGTATTAAGTCTGCGGCGCGTGAGTATATATTTTTATTGTTATAATTATTTATTAGGATATTTTTAAATGCTGAATTTAGATATGACTGCAATGTTTTATTTTTTATTAATTGTTTATTATCAGTGTAATATTTTCAACACAATGTATTTTGTTATAAAATAAATGATTTATGTAAGACTTATGAGTCGCCCACGCTACGAAATGTTGCCATTTTAAATATTATATTTTATATATTTAGGACCAACTTATGTATAATTTATTTTCGTGTTTTTTTCTTTGCTTGCGTCATTTGTACCGCAAATAAACGTATTTTCTTCCTTTCATTATTTTCACGACAGGTGCTGTTAAAAAAAGTAGCAGACTATGAAATATAACATATAAATTGTCGAATTGTCGCCTGTTATCTGTCGCATGTCGGTTTTATTAAGTAGGCCCTGGTCGCGGTCTACCTCTGGCCATATTTTTCTCTCTTCCTCAACAAACAACGAGGTAAAAATAACCTAAATTTCCCACATCCAGTATTTATAATCGGCTAGAAGCGCAACCTCGAAAACCAAACTTCGACTACATAATATGTAAACAAAATATGGCCTTATTTCTTAAGACGCTGACAACAGCTAAATCACGGTCACTGTCGGACTGCATAGAAAAGAAAGAGAAGCGCAATGACACAACGCTTGTAATTTATTGCAAAATATGAAGTAATTAACGATTTATTCAAAAATGAGTTGAGTAATCGAAAATGAAAAACAACCATGTTCTGCTTTCAAATAAGACATTCTTGTTATTAATTAAAATACCAACGTTCGTTGATATTTAATACAGATATTTTGGATTAGAACTCAAATTATAAGGTTAGTTTACCGTTAATTTGAGTTTTTTTTTTGAAAACGTGTTTTTGTAGCAACCAAGTTCTGAGAAATATGTTCAAGATTAACATATATTTTTCCCGCTACCACAAACTATATTGATTTGGCTTATTTTTTTGTTAAGTCAAGCCTACTTTTACCGTTTGCCTGTTGTCAGCGCCTTAAGTCTCAGTTACAAAAGCTGTTTATAAAAACGAATTAACCCTTCATAATCTCAAATCACTGAAATATCGTTACCTACATCTAAATAATCTTCAGTCTTTCCTTGGGGTGTCGTATTACCCAGTAGCTGGTTTAAGGAGGTCAAATAGGCAGTCGCTCCATGTAAAATACTGGTATTCAGCTGCATCCGGTTAGACAGGAAGCCAACCCCAACGCAGTTGGGAAAAGGCTTAGTAGATGAGGATGATCTAATAAATAATGCCGCAAAAGCAACCAGCAAATAAATCAATTAAACTCTAATAAACAAAATTATTACTATACTGCTTGCGGTGAAGCATGGTGCGGGTGACAGGTGACAGAAAGGGAAAATTTAATTTACGACAGTTATTACTGAGTCCGTATTATGTACACAATCTGTATGTAGGTACGGATCATACACGTAAAATTCAGAATCAGTAAAAACAAGTAAATTATAATATATTTTACCCTTTCTGTCACCCGTCACTCGCACCATGCTACACCGCAAACAGTATAATCCCAAAAATGTTTGTAAGTACGTGCTAACAAAATATTTCCTCGTTTATAAGCGGATGATAATAATAATAATAAAAATACACCTTCGGGACGTGTTCGTTAATCCTCGGAATATTTCGTCGAATTTAATCTCTGTGATTATATGAATATGCGCCATCCCTTAACTGAAAGGTCGACGTTAAGGCCCTTTACCCTAATTTATTCTGGGAACCTACTTCGGTACGGTATTAACCATATTTTCATTGTGAACGGAAATTTTAGCTGAAATAGTAACTTATGTAGCTACAGTGGCTACAAATAATAGATGTTGATAAATTTTAGTACATAGTTTCTGTTATTAATTTTGGTTCTTCGATGGAGCCTTGTAAGAAAACACTCTTGGAATAGACAGATAAATAATTAATATTATCTGTCTAATATCGTAGGAGTTGGGCAAATTAGTGAGCAGTTCTTTTGAAATAATAATAGCTAAACTCGTAAAGGTACCATTCCGTACCCGACCGCAGGCAGCAACTGCACGCAACGTGTCGTGGTGTCATGTCACGGTGACACGTCACGGCGTCATGTCGCTGCAGTCATGATTCTGACCTCGGCCGTAGGCGGCAGAAGCCCGTATTATAGTTGGTAGATAGAAGAGAGAAAAAAAGAAAGAATAGTAGATTGTTTGCCTATCCCAAATAAGCAAGCTGAAGTGGCAGTGGCGGGGCACATAGCGCGCAGAACTGATGGCCGATGGGGCAGAAAGGAATGGAATGGAGGTCACGTACCGGCAAGCGCAGCGTAGGACGTCCACCCTCAAGGTGGACAGACGACCTAATAAAGGCCGCAGGAATCCGCTGGATGCGGGAGGCACAGAATCGGTCGAAGTGGCGGTGCTTGGGGGAGGCCTATGTTCAGCAGTGGACGGCCTATGGCTGAAATGAAGATGATGATGATGAAGTTCAAAAAGTAAAACGATGGTAGCTGCAAAAGTATAAACTGTAGCGCAGCTAACAACATAAAAAAAATATGTATAATCTTAATTCAAATGGAGTATATTCGTCGTTGCATCAAAATGACACCTGTTGGCTTTTTTAAGGCAAAAAGAATACAATAGAGATTTCTTCAAAATTCTTGAATCTCCAAACATTTCACAATTCAAGCATATCCATAACCTATAGCAATCCCTGTAACAAAACCCAGTTAATCCGTCAAACGATGGCTATTAATTCACAACCGAACCGATGACTAATGACAATACATATCACAAATAAGCGAACACAGTACCTACACACTATATGAACACCACTAGGGATAATTACCCAAAATCAATCCTGACTATTGACAATTTCGGGGTCCTAAATCTTTGGGAGGGAATCTTTGCAGGGGTAATAAACTATAGGGAGCGTATTAATCATCTTGAGGTTACGCACCACTGATGCTTTTATAAGGATACGAGGGAATAAATAATTTCTCAATATATTTTATGAAAGCATGCGGTCAAGGGTAACGGTGAAAAGGTGGGGTAAGGATTGGTCTTGATTGTGGATTCAATTGATGATTTGAATATTTTTAATAGGTAGTTGAGGAATTGCTCATTGTTGACATTTTAGTGCTTGGAGACATTGATTTCAAGTTCATCAGATAAACTTGATAATTCGATAGGTATAACTAAATTTTCTTTTATTTTGGGATGCCTTTTCAAAATGAAGGTTCAGGTACCTTCATTCATGAATAGGAATGTCGAAATTTTGGCCTTTGATAAGGGAAATATCTAGTTGATCTTCTAAAAACTTATTGACCTTCTAATGACGTATGTTTTCTTTTTTTAATGAATGAAATCACAAAAGAAAAATGGGCTTCTCTCAGTTGGTCGCAGTAATTACCCTGACCAAATGAGTTAGGTAAGGTTAGAACTGTGACAAATCGCGAGCGAGCCGAGCGAGCGAAGCGAGTGGTGCCATTGCTGGCGAGCGCTACATCCAAGTTGGTCACAGTTACTTTGCTATTTAGTATTTTTAGGGTCCCACAATAAGAATAAGTTAAGGTTTTCAAAAAGAGTGCATTCATTCATATTAGCGTGTTCAATATTTGAACACATTTGTAGGAAAGTAAAATAAGTTGAATTTAGATTAAATCATTATGTTAGATGAGGAACAATACTGGAGTAATATTAGATTAGCTGTTATTTAGATTTTATTCGAAATATTATCCACGCTAAGCTCTTGAACTTATACTCCTAATTTACATAAATCAGGAGACAATGAAGTAACACAAGGCTAATGCTTCTATGCGTTTTACACTAGAAACATCCTTCTATAGTTTAATCAATTGATAAGTTTAAGGCCGCACGGGCGAATTTTTATATTTTTTTTCACGCACTGCATATTCAACTCTCGGTATTGCGGTATCTCGGTATATCGCATCACGAAAACACTCGACGCTAAGCAGAGCGTTAAAAACCGAATGCGCGGAAAAAAAAGCCCGTGAAAACCTGGGGTAAACCTCGAATATAAAATTATTTATAACCAAAACCAATTTAGGTACAGAACTCTAACATTTAACACATTCTGGCATGCAAACATGAAAATTAATATTCAAACTAATTTAAAATTACTCTCGCTTGTGTGTGGGTAGCACTGATCAGTTTTAAAACATTCGGTTGGTACATATTTGATCAAAGGCACTGACAAAACTTTAGACTGGTGTAATAACATTTTGTAGTTTGACAGCCTTGTAGAGAGTAGTGGTCGCAAGCGCTAGGTAGGTACTGGCTTGGGTTAGGCCTAAAATACGAAGACAAATTGGAGTGCACTTAGGTTTTTTGGCGCTACGGGTATACATCAGCGATAGGAAGGCTGCCACGAACGTGACAATGGTGACGATGAACAATAAACTCTGCTTACCGTTCTACAAATAGGATTTCGCTCAGATCCGTAAATGAATATCTAGGATTATATCAAATCAATTCTGCTGGTAGACCCAACATAATAAAATATCCCCACAAAAAGTGTTGCAAACAGACAGAAATACAACAACAAAAAGTAGTCAGTTAATAAACTGGGAGAGACAAACGAAATAAAAACGTACACCATATTAATGTCACAGTCCACTTCAGTATTCAGTACCGCTACCCAGCTGTCGGCGCCATTTTTAAAATGCCAACTTGTTACAAATTAGTGTGCCTTGCCCTTAGGTTGCCTTCCCGTTGGAGCGGAACGAGTGAGCGGAGCGGAGCGGGGCGAGTGAGCAGAGTGAAGCGAGAAAATAGTGTGGAAAAGTTTAGCGGTATGTCCCTGAACTCTGTCCATTGATAAGGAGTACGAAGCAAAGAAAGTAATAGACGCGACGTGGTGGAAGACAGTTCTAGAATCTTCGAAATGATCTAATTTATGTTGTTTCGTCACAGCACATCTTCACTCATCTGCCTAATTATCTTTTAGTATGTCTGGTGTTTCTGTGACATTTTTTATTCTTTCTTTTCTTTCGTCGTTCCGCTAAACAGCTCTGCATAAATTCCGCGATTGCAATGCATTAAACTTATTTCCACTCCGTTGTAATGTACGTGTGCAGAAGCGGAGGCGAGTAGAAACTAAAATTTCTGCATCGCTCCGCTTTTCTCCTCTCCAATGGGCCCGCAGCTTAACAAGGAAAGCGGTGGAGCATGGCTTCTTAAAACCATTTGTGGGGGGCAAATGTGATCGTTTACAGTATAAGGTGAGTTTGAAAGACGTAGCAGCTCATTAGTGTAGAGGTAAGTATGTGATGTTACCGCGAGCTAAGTGGCTGTGAAGGTCGGGAAAAGTTTAACTCGGGTTTTGTACTAAGTTATTTTTAGAATACTCGTATATTTGGATGTTACGACTTTTAGACCGCATTTTTTTTTTTTTTTAACTTTGCCCCACACTAGGAATTTCTCCTGTATCGTGGGTGCGTTTACAAACATTTAAACTCACATACACAAACAGCTAGACGCGGAACAACTACATGTATGGTCATACAAATACTTCTTCCGTGCGGGAATCGAACCCGCGACACGCAGCGCAGCAGTCAATCGCTTATAACCACTGCGCCAACCGTGCCGTGCTCGTCAGAACTTTCATCTTGGGCTTCGTAACTTATGATAATTACTAGCTTTTGCCTATGGTTTCGCTCACGTTGAGGTCGGAAGTTATCTCACAGGAACGCATCCAAATCCGTTCAAAAAGGTAACAGACAGAGGCAGACTGACACAAAGATAGAGTAACTATATCATCCCCGTATCAACAATCATCAAAGCCTGCATTTGGAGAACCATGTTCAGGCAGTACCCGTTTATTATCTGATATGAATGCTGTGGAAATGCGTTCCTTGCGAAGCATGTGTGGTCTAACTATGAATGATAGGCTGAGAAATGATGTGATAAGACAACGGTGTGAGTTAAAAGAAGATGTAGTGACAAAAATTGAAAAGGGTATGCTGAGATGGTTTGGTCATGTTGAGAGGATGAATGAAAGGCGACTAACAAAATGTATTTACAAGGCAGATGTGAATGGAAACGCCGGGAGGGGACGCCCTAGGAGGACATATACTGACCTTATTGGTGCTGTTCTTCAGAAAGGACAGGTGCGTAGTACTCGCAACCAGCGTGCGTGTATGACCAGATGTATGAACGTAAACGAGGCAAAAGGAGTATGTAAGGATCGTAGCAGGTGGCATTCTGTAGTTTCTGCCTACCCCCATGGGAAGAAGGCGTGAGTTTATGTATGTATGTATGTATGAATGGATATGTGCGGAAAAAAAATTAAGGTTTACAAAGATTATTATTATCAGTATTTAGAGCACTTTTTTTTTATTTTGCTAATTACATAATTATTACTTTAATTTCGTGACCAATGTTAAAGCATATTTTGCCTGATTTCAAAAATAAAAAAGTTTTCGGAGATTATCTCAGCCCATAATAGCTACCATCAAAAAGTCCTTCAATAATTTGCATTTTGAGTACCTGATTATATTCGGAAATAAACAATGAAGACTGCCTCGTTGGTCCAGTGGCCGTAAGCGCTACTGCTGAGCATGAGGTCCTGGGTTCGATTCCCGGGTTGGGCAAAGTGCTATTGGGTTTTTCCATCTCGAATTTCTGAGTAGCAGCCCGGAGTCTGGATTTGTGCCCGGTTGATGGCAATAGGCTCGCCCCCTATTACATGAGACTCAAACAACTGGCAAAATGTGGGTGTACTATAGGTACAACTCTGCCTAATCCTTCGGAGAATTCGTGATGTTATGTTATGTTATAAACAATGAATTCTTATTAAGCTCATAATTGCGAAGTTTACACTTACATGACAAAAGGATTTTTCAGTCCATCCCTCGTCACATTCGCGCCACAAAATATGTACCTAGATGGGTACAGAAGATCGGCTTCATACAGTGGACGAAGCTGGATGGACACATAGACATGCACGCTACATGTACAGAGAGAGCAAGTGCACTCGCAACTGGTATTCTACCGAGAACGCCGTATGTAGGTATAGATAGTGCAATCCACGACGACGCGCCCCACTCCGCTCCGCTCCGTACTAAAGTACAGCTTACAGTACAGTAATCGCGGACTGGGGCGCGTCGTCGTGGATTGCACTATCTGTACGCGTTAATGTGTGCGTGCGACTATTTTCGCTCGTTGCATGGAGCTACAGAGCCGGCCTTTGTACTATTATGTATCCGCACAGTTCCGCCATTATGATAATTCGTGTCACAACTATGACTTCGCGGAAAAATCTGAAAATCCCATTATTTCAGTACGTTTGAGATGCATTCGTTATTTGTATCCGACTGCCTGTTTACTGAAGATCCTATTTGTTATTTAAAAATGTATTTAAAGCATATTTTATTGTTTTGTTTTGAATATATTGTAACTATGGAGGCTGTTGCCAGTTACTTAAGTCTTTCGGCTAATGAGTGTTGTCACGAAAAAATTGGCTATTTAAACCTTACAAGGATCCCGCAGACAGATGCGACGCGACGATGCCACGCGTCTGCGAGAGCCTTTATGGGATCACACTCATTAATGCCTGTCTGGTTTGTCTGTTCTTGACGAACTTCTCTGTAATTATTTGAGGTTCGGACTTATCGAGACTTGTAATTTTTTTTTTTACCCATTTACCGCGTTATAATACTTATTTAGTTACATAAAATACGATCATTTTGATTCAACTGTTTACAAAATACTTGTTGCTCAACCTATAGTCTAATTTAAACTGATTTCATATTTAATTATATAATTAATGTATACAAAATATTGCAGAACAGTTGTAAAAGAGTAGGTAACGGTGGAGTTTCTTCTCCTTACGAAACTGCCTTTTGGAAGGGGCAACTAGAGTAATTCTTTATTCTTGTTAATATTTGACGTTTACAAGTGCCTTTTTATTTGAAATAAAATATTGACTTTGACAGTGAAACCAAAACCAAACTCGAAAATGAACATTAAGTCAGCTAGGTACACATTTTCCTTGCAACGAGCGGTCATGAACCCAATAAATAAAATGAAAACAAACTATACAATGGAAGAAAATAGAGCCATTAATATTTTAAGGTTCAGCAGATAAAAAAGCATTTTAAACAAAATCCCTCCTCATACACTTAAAAGTGTTGTTTAAAAGTGTTGACAAAGCTACTAAAAAAGGTTCAGTACACATTTGTAAAATGGGCGACGTAACGTTGTCAGCCATTTTATATTATCTTTGTTTGCATAATCCTAGCGTTAATGTGCTTAGATTAGTTCACGGTATTTTGAGGCACAGTACAATAAAGTAACAGTATAATGTCTTGGCAGTGACCCTGAAATAATTACCTACGACCGCCCGGTAGATAAACCTTCTGCGTCCGTGTGTAGCTGCCGCGCATTCGAGACTAAATAAAATAAAGTTCCTAGTAGGAAACGTCCAAACATTCGGCCCGATAGTTCGGATTTATCGCTTCGGAGTAGACCCTGTTGGGTACTTACTGGTATATACTGAGATTTCAAGCGCGTGTTTGAGGTAATACGATATTATTTTTGTAGATAGGTATACCTTAGCAGTAATTCAATATTTGAAAGGTGGGTTATTTTTGTTAACATGTACCTAGATGATTTTCTCAAGCGTAATTTTTAGGCGGCGCGGTTGAAAATCGTATCTTAAATCAAACGTATTAAAGTGTTATTTATTTAAAGAAAGTAGACGTATTTAACTTGATCAGGCTGTAAATATTTTAGTAGAAAACATTTTAGTAGTTAGAAAAAAAAATGTTATTTATCAATATTCTAAGTTTGGTGGCGCGTCCACAATCTGTTTTTCTGGAACCGTTTAAACGAAACTACACTAACTACAGTTTACTAGAAACTACTAATTTTATTTGAATTCAGTATTAGTTTTTAGAGTTCCGTACCCAAAGGGTAAAAACGGAACCCTATTACTAAGACTTCGCTGTCCATCCGTCCGTCTGTCACTAGGCTGTATCTCATGAACCGTGATAGTTAGACAGTTGAAATTCTCACACATTATGCATTTCTATGCCGCTATAACAACAAATAGTAAAATTAAATAAAATTAAGAAATAAAGGGGGTCGCCATACAATAAACTTACGATTTTGAAAAAAAAATATAACCCTATAATGTGGTGTGTCATTGTCTAGAACTCATCAAGTAGAGATCAAATATATTTTTTTTTTTTTTTTTATCTTCAAATGATGGGGGCCGTAAAATTTGTCAGTTTTAGACCATTTTTGTACGAGCTCTATCTCACCAAATAAGCATGTAAGAAATTTGAAATTTCTGTACATCATGTACCATATAGGTACTATATATACTTAATAAAAAAATACTAAAAACGCCGAATAATAAGGTATTTATTTGAATATGGATGATTTATCCAACTTTAAAAATAACTTTGTAATTCATAGTATCATTATGAAATACAAATTTGTTTTTGCGATTTTTATTATGATTAAAAATAATAATATTTTCGTTTAGTATTTTCATTTATTTGCTAAATAATGCACGGTGGTACGGAAACCTACGTGTGCGAGTCTGACTCGCACTTCGCGCCGATTTTTTCTATCTGATGACAGTTTTATTCTTGTATTTAGTGCAATACTTTTCCTAGAGAAAATAAAAAAGGCCTTACAACGCGAAATTTAAAATTTTGGTGGGGTGGCTCGTGTAGAATAAACCTAGATGGATGACACTATCACGTTCATTTTGTTTATTCAAGAGCTCACACGCAGCAGTGACAGACTTGTGCCATCATGTTGTGATTTCCCGCTAAAAACGTAAAGGCTCGTGCAGACCAGCGCGACGCGACTCGAACAATACAACTTCTAAGAAAACTTCACGGTAAGTATAACAATAGCCGGTGTCGCGTCGCGCTGTCGCATCGCACTAGTGTGCACGAAGCTTAAAATAAGTCTTCGTTCGGACAAAAAACCTGCACAAATTATTGCAGGCTTTTGTTTGGTATTATTTGTATTTCCTCCAGCCATTATGACAAAGAAAAACTCAAAGTTGATACACGCATAGTGCTTGAAGAGGAAAAGGATTGCAGAAATGAGGAGAAAAGAAAAAAATCGGAAAGTACCCGTCAAGCTAGAGGAATTGCAAATAAAAGAAAGATAAATTAAATATATATCATAAAAGCTGAAGGGAACATCGTTGTATAATTTAAAATTGATCTCACTATGTTTTATTATCTTATTAATTAAATGTATTCTCAATAAAAAAGGTTTTTATTGTTATTTTATTTATAATTTGGTGTAGTAAAATAATTTTGGTGTCGGCTATCTTTGGTGTCTTACCAATTCTGATGTCAACAAAATATTAGAAGCTTTCAGGATTAAATAAATTAGCATTGAGCATTGAGCATTTTATGTAACTGAATAGGTACATATTTCTTACATATCAATATCTTATTTTACAAAAAAAAAAGAAACAAAAATTTCCCTCAAAATTAGATATTACACTTGTCCGGTAATGGATAACCTTGAAATGACATATAATAGATCATACGGCAGTTCTAAAAAAAATAAAAAAAATCCCTAAGATTTTTTACCTTATTTTATATGCTTCTTCACCACGACCACAAATTAATTAATAAAAACTTCACTTTTTAGTTGTGATACCAAAGTCAAAGTCAAATAATTTATTTCAATTAGACACAAAAAATGCACTTTTGAACGTCAAAATTTACAAAAAATAATAATAAGTGATTCTAGTTGCCCATTCCAAAAGGTAGTTTTCGTATGGAGAAGAATGGGCAAGAAACTCTAGCCTTACTCTTTTAAAAAAATCATTACATCTTGTATACACTAATTATATAATTATATGTGAAGACAATGCACCTAGAATAAGATTACTATACCACGATAGGTCAAAAGAATGAAAAATCAAGGAATTAAATAAATTAATTGTGATAGATGCATGGTGCTCACATACGTACAAACATTGTAAAATTATACGATATTCCTAACATTATAACAAGTAATACTAATAATAAGTGAGTTCAAGTAATCACAAAATATAAAAAAAAAAAAAAAAAACTACCGACAGAAACCCCCCACAAAAATTTGAATACCACTACCTTAAGTAAATTAAGTGACAGGACTATTAGAACATCGTCCACATATTCTAGGTGGGAAAAATACGTATTATTGAAGCTAACTCAAAAACCCATCATCAGATCTTGACCAAACTTATATGGGACCACTTCTGAACGATGCCCTACCAAAAACAAAAAGAATCATCAAAATCAATTCATAATTGGCGGAGTAATCGCGTAACAAACATACAAATAATAAAAAAAAAAAAAAACATACAACCGAATTGAGAACCTCCTCCTTTTTGAAGTCGGTTGAAAATACAGAATATCATCGAAGTGCCTGAAAATTTTATACAGTATTTTATATTTATTTTATTCAGTATGCCGCTGAGGTACAACGGCATACTTAATTACTGAATAAAACTTTAATTACTTACCTTCAAGAAACATTACTTTGATACTAACAATAATGATAAAGACTGGTTACTAACGAGGAATATTTTTTTGACTTATCTACTGTTGTAAAATAAAACCTTGCCATGGTTAAATCATGTCCCCAAACCAAGGGTTCCGTGTAAGGTAAAAAAAAATAAAAAAATCGAAAGATGTGTCTAGTCGTTGTGGTCAGCAAAATATTACATTAATACTGACACTAGCTAGTGCAATATTCGTGGTAAAAGGAAACTTGCAAACATTCATTATTAATTTGTAAGTGACGCTCAATGGCCGTGACAAACATCTGTTCAAACAAAAAATAAACATTATTTCTTTGAAACTGTAAAATTAAACTACACAGAGACAGGTTTCAATTTCGTTACGTCTGCGAGACGTGTTTTATAAAATTAAATAAGTATAATGTTGATTTAAAGTATTGGGCCCATAATGCAAAAGAGAGAAAAAAATGGAAAGACAAAACAGATAATAATAATCTTTTTGTGTAATATTGTTACAATACTTATGTAATAATTCAGTATCACGTAACTTTTCCTACTACTTACTACCTCTAAACTAGAAAAAAAGCTCGATCAAAATCACTTTTTCTATCGTAAACTTTACATAAGTGGAGATTGAAGGCCACAGCTATTACCACAATCAGTATGAAAAATAAAACAAAATGCAAGTGCTATAATTTATTCCATTTAAAGAGTACACAAAAACACCACATAATGTGAGGCGTCAGAAAACAGGGTAAAAAAAAGAAAAAAAAAGACCATTGCTAGAAGAAGTGGATCCAAACTGTTGGTTGATGATAAAATTAAGTTACTTCGTAAGTACAAAATACGGTATAAAAAAACCGGCCAAGTGCGAGTCGGACTCGCGCACAAAGTGTTCCGTACCATTATCTATAAAAACAGCAAAAAAATCCTGTCTGCTGTATGGGAGCCCCACTTAAATATTTATTTTATTCTGTTTTTATTTTATTTTTGTATTTGTTGTTATAGCGGCAACAGAAATACATCATCTATGAAAATTTCAACTGTCTAACTATCACGGTTCATGAGAT
Source organism: Xanthia togata (assembly GCA_963853775.1). Classification (NCBI taxonomy): domain Eukaryota; kingdom Metazoa; phylum Arthropoda; class Insecta; order Lepidoptera; family Noctuidae; genus Xanthia; species Xanthia togata. The sequence continues at coordinate 19,790,700 of OY970795.1, read as the reverse complement.
ACAGCCTGGTGACAGACCGACGGACGGACAGCGAAGTCTTAGTAATAGGGTCCCGTTTTTACTTTTTGGGTACGGAACCCTACAAAGCAGTAGGTATGTCATGCAAGAACAATAAAACTTGAATTATTTTAAATTCCATACATACGTCTTTGAGACGTATATGACACACTCATTATAGCAGGGTTTATTGACTGTGTAAACATTAATTGCTATAAAACTGATTGCTGATTAACGTTATCCTTTCACTCTTCACCAATTGCGACAAAGGAATGGAGTGGTTAGTGTCTATAAACTAAACAATTAATGCGATTTACGGTGAACTTTAAAAATAGAATAAAACAAATATAATTAACAAGAATAAAACTTTTTAGCCCAGTGTATTTTGTCAACAGAACTGAATATAAATTATATCATAATGTTCCCTTTGACTAATATCAAATTGAAGTGCCTTTTTGGGTAATATAAGTGTAATTACAAGTTCTGTTATATTTTTTCCAATTTTTACTGTTACAAGTTACAACGCATCATGTCTGACTCCAACGACGGGAACAGCTCCTCAAACCTTCGCAGCAGCTTTACAGTTCTTTGCAGCAGCTCAATGTGCGATATCAGAAGGATTGATACCAGATGCTAATGTTACAAGTAAATATATCTTTCAATACGTAACATACTTCATATTGTATATCTTTTCTTCTTTTTTTTGGTGGGAAATCATCAAATGACTTCTCCCGCTCTAGGCGGAGTGGGAGGGCGTGTCAGACTCTTACTGAATAAAACCCACCCGTGTTCCTTCTGTTGCCTGTGCAATGCCAGGGGGCCACGGTATCCCTTTCGGACTTTCCCGCAACCCTGGCAGGCATCGGTCTATACCTCTTGTTTATATTTTACAATTCTGATGTAGATAATATAGCCTTTAGTAGATCATCATGTTCGTGCCCTTGTTTTACGTTACTTGGGGTCAGTGTAACACGTTTTCTTCTTCCATTCTGCCCAGCCTCAACCTTTAGTAGATACTTTACGATACACTGAGACTAGTTCAATTCTTCTGATCTTTTTCTGCAGTGTTCTTTATATCCACGTTGTAATTTCTATACTTCAAATATGTTTCATTTAACATATCTTGCAGGACGGCTAAGTTCAGCAGCATATGCTGTAAGAAAGATCCGTCAATTTACTGATATAGATTCCGCAAGGCTAGTCTATTTTCAACCGACTTCAAAAAGGAGGAGGTTCTCAATTCGGTTATATGTTTTTTTTTTTTTTTTTTTTTTTGTATGTTTGTTACGCGTTTACTCCGCCAATTATGCATTGATTTTGATGATTCTTTTTTTGTTTGGTAGGGCATATTTCCGAAATGTTTCCATATAAATTTGGTCAAGATCTGATGAGGATTTTTTGAGTTAGCTTCAATAATACATATTTTTCCCATCTAGTATATGTGGACGATATTCTAATAGTTCCTATCACTGCAATTTACATAGCAGGTAATGGGTATTCAAATTTTTGTGGGGGTTTTGTGTAGGTACCACAACTAAAAAGTGAAAAATTAAAACTTTTTCACAAAAAATAAAACCGACTTCCAAAAAAAACACTACAAAGTGAAAAATAACTTTGATTTCGGAAGTCGGTGGCAAAAGAACGAAAATAAAACCCCAAAGACACCGACTTCCGAAATCAAAGTTATTTTTCACTTTGTAGTGTTTTTTTTGGAAGTCGGTTTAATTTTTTGTGAAAAAGTTTTAGTTACTTTTATAGTATTATATCTTACGATATTTTACTATGGGGATGGGCTGCAGATATCGACTCTATTTTTATTCTGCAGAAAAGAGCCATTAGAGCAATATATTGCCTCCGCAGGTGCGATTCTCTACGGGAGCTGTTTAAAATATTAACATCATGACGGTACCTTGTCAATATATATCTATGAAAACATCAGGAAAAGTCTTAATCTTTTCAGTAAAATATTATGTGAAAGACACAATTATATTACTAGAAATAGGGACCAATTAGTTCAACCGGGTTTCAGACTGGCTAAATTAGACTCACCTTCATGGGGTACTGTTTAAAATGTAAAAATAAAATACCTCCCCACATACTATACAACTACGAGTAAATGAATCGAAATTTTAATCTTGTATAAAACGTACATACACTATGCTATAAAGCATATTATGAGCTGGGGGATTATATCGCTGTCAAAAATGCGTAGCTCAACGCTAGTCCAGCTCCAGAAGGGCGCATAAAATAATTGATTAGCATTCGAAAATATTGTTGGAGCTGCTGAAGATTGCAAAAACTATTTTTGAATTGTATAACTTCAATCTCTTTATATTGTATAATTGCATTAAAAATGTATAAGCATTGGGACCATGTAGGTACCTTCTATGTATAAAGCTACCTTTTATTGGCTGAGAGTATGTCATGCTCACTCAAAACTGTCGCTGGTGGTGGCGTGTGTGGGATCGTTAAGTTCCCTTCAAAATGGTTGAACCAAATGGTGCTGATCCATGCGTCATGTTGCGTCATGTTCGTGAACGGGTGCCGTCAGTAGGGGCTGGTCTTAACTGCCACGGCTTATTTTAATTTTTGAATTGTTTTTATCTTTTTATCATGGACGCTTTTTACGTGCACATCTTTCTATATTGTTCTCACATGTATAATTTCAACATGAATGATGTAACCAATATTTTGTAACAATATTATGATTTAAAAGAGTTTCTATGGAGGTTCTTGGCAACTAGTTTCATATTTCTGACTGACTGACCCTTCGACAATTCAAAAGTCTTCGTCATTCAAAAGCCTGTAAATAGTTTAATTGAAACAAATGCTTTGAGTTTGAGTTTTTCAAGTGGTTCGTTTATCTCATTGCAGATTTTCAAACGTTTGACTTCATAATAGTCGGAGCAGGAACAGCAGGATGCGTCCTGGCAAACAGACTGAGTGCAGTATCAAAATGGAAAATATTACTCATTGAAGCTGGTGATGATGCACCAATAGAAGCTGATGTAAGTATACATAAAGTTGAACATGTTCAAACGAACGAAGATTTTGAACTTTGCAGGGCTAAAGTAAAACATTTTAGGTTCCAGGTCTGGACAAAGGCATGTTTAAAACCAGATATGATTGGAACTATATGACACATAATAATGGAATAAGTAACGGAGCAAATATAAATGGATCTATAAATTGGCCTCGAGGTAAAATGATGGGCGGAAGTAGCAACCTGAATGCTATGATTTACATGCAAGGAAATGATCATGATTTTCAAAACTGGGTCGATCTTGGTAATGCTGAATGGAATGTAAAAGAAGTACGACGGTGCTATAAGAAGGCAGAAAGTTATCAAAACATGGATTCATTGAAAAATCCGGAAATCAGAAATCATTACGGACATGACGGGCCATTAGCTATAAACACGTTCAACAGTACTCTAAGACCTTTTACCGACAGGCTTCTATCTGCTTGGCGTGAGATTGGTATCAAGAATGTTCCAGATCTAAATGTCGCAAACATGTTAGGTTCTGGCGTTGTGACAGCCACAGCTGCTAACGGAGAAAGACAAAGTCATAACAAAGCGTATTTAAATCCAGTACTGCACAGAAGAAACTTGAACATTATTAAGAATAGTTTGGTTACGAAAATTTTGATTGATCCTTGCTCTAAAACAGCTTATGGGGTAGAAGTAGAACGTGACTCAAAAAAAATCACGTTTTTGGCAAAAAAAGAGGTTATTCTGAGCGCCGGTACAGTAAACTCTCCACAGATTTTAATGCTCTCTGGAGTCGGCCCCAAAAAACATCTTCGTTCAATGAAAATCCCAGTAATAGTTGATTCGCCTATGGTGGGACAAAATCTACAGGACCATTGTACTATTCCCGTAATAATTTATGGCGATGAACCTGGCGAGCAGAACCAAGCTGATCAACAATTTAGTGTCTTACAGTATCTTTACAAACGTACTGGTATTTTGGCACAAAATAGTTTTGCAGACGTAGTTGCATTTTTTTCTGATAACCCAAATGCTACTTACCCCGAGTTTCAAACGCATTTTTCACTTTTATATAGAAACAGTTCCAATATAAAACAAGCCCTAACAATACGATTCAGGTACAAAGACACAGTAGCTAATCCAATAATTGAACTGAATAAAAAGCACGCAGTTTATATGCTACTATTCAATCTTCTACATCCATATTCTAGAGGAAACATTTGCTTGAAATCAAATAATCCAAAAGATTACCCAATTATCACCATAAATTATTTCAAAGATCCCAGAGATTTAGAGTTAGCAGCTACAGGTCTTAAAATGCTTACCAAAGTAGTAAACACTCCAGCCTTCAGAGAAATCAATGGATTTTTAGGAAGAATGGAGTGGCCACCATGTGACTGTTATGAATTAGATAGCATAGATTACTGGAAATGTGTTTGTATAGAGATGACACTGACAGTATACCACCCTGTAGGAACATGTCAGATGGGACCAGACCCAAAGACCTCAGTCGTAAGTTCTCAGTTGAATGTCCATGGAGTTAACAAGCTCCGTGTGATAGACGCTAGTGTAATGCCCACAATTACTAGTGGTAACACGAACGCACCAACGGGGATGATTGCAGAAAGAGGTGCAGAACTTGTGATACAGGACTACAAAAAAAAAACAAGCCAGCCTTAGAGTAGGCATCGTATCTTCTTTCACACAATCAAACCTAATTTTGACAATTCTTCTCTGGCTGAAGTTGTGTTACTGGAATAAATTACTTGACTTGAAAATATTGTAAAAAGAAAAGTTGTAAAGCTAAAGTATGAAATAAAAACTCTGATTACCTACTAATAGTGTAACTCAACATACTAACATATTATTCGTATGTTTTATTTTTTTTTTCTTCTTCGAAAATTAAAAAGAGAAGAGATCATTATGCAACGCGTTCCTTTTGATGTCCCATACTGCAAACGTGTTTGTAAACATAAAGCGGCAAGAGCGCGGCAGAAACACGTGGCGTTTGTTGCACGACACATTTCTGCTGCACTTTTCTGCAGAACTAAATTTCTGCAGGACACAATTTTCTGCAGGACTAAACCGACGAATGTTTGCGCGGCAGTCGTCCAATCAAAGCGTGGCAGGCGCACACGATTGCCGCTTTATGTTTAGATACACTTCATATCACATACATACTGAACGGCGTGAGTTCAGTATGTTCTTCTCATGCGGGTAGGCAGAAAATACAGAATGCCACCTGCTATGATCCTTACATACTCTGTTTGTCTCGTTTACGTTCATACATCTGGTCTTACACGCACGCCGGTTGCAAGTACTACGCACTTGACCCTGTTTTCATATAAATAATTCTAAAATTCTTTATACGAAATCATGGTCAAGTGCGTTCTGTTCGGTTCGTGCGATTGGCTCAAATAAGTGTGCGTTCACCTTAAAGTTACCATTTAAACCATAATATTATACTTATTTCATAACTATGTTGCTATCTCTCTAGTCTATATCTCTCAGTCTAGATGAGGTTAATTAGAATCAAACGACTGCTTCCTACACGATTTAGCCGGTCTTCATCAGCTCGCCTAGGCTCGATACGTAGCGTCTACCTCGTAAAACAAATGTAGCCAGCAGATACAGTGTGTCAAAACTTCGTGTATCAAATGCAGAAAAAAAAGACTCTCAAAGTTAGTGTCAGTTCCTATCTACACATGCAATAGTAATACCAAATAATACGTTGTTTTATGGTTGATTATGTCCTTATTATATTCTGAATCACAAAATGTATTCGTAGAAACATTACGTAGTTTACTCCCGACAAAAGGATTTCTCAGTTCGCCACTCATCACATTCAGTTTATGTTTGCATGACAAATTAAAGGTAACTAAACCCGAGGTAACATTAAACTTGCTTGGGAAAAGAAAAACACGACATCATAAACACATTATATTAAGAGGGAACAGGGCCCGCGATTCTCCATACAAACGTATTCCCCGTTTTTCTTCCTGAATAATGCCTCTAGAGCTGTAATTTTTTATAAATCAAGGTCTCTATAGGCATGTCCCTGTCATTTCCTTTTTTTCAGCAATTAATAAGTAAGGAAACTATGACCCTCCAAAAATTACAAAAATGCCGCATTTTTACCGCCGTGATTAGAGGACTACCAGACTAATTCGGAAAAGTTTTTAGCATAAAAGAAAATAATAAGAACCTAGACATACTCTTTCTTAAAATTTTAATGTAAAAAATATTAAATCGGCTTAGTTTTCGAGGAGAAAAAAGGAGTGATATAATCGGTCTGAGCTGCAGTTGTCCCTATCGCACTTTACGGGGTTTAACTCGGTTTTTCGGGCGCAGCGCGACGGCAATAGTTTCTTCAAATACCTATTTTTCAAATTCCTCGCAGCCCCTGTTCCCTCTTAAAAGTGTTTTTATATACATTATAGGTAAAAATACTCCCAAATACACCCAAAAGTACCTTTATTTACTCCAATCAACATTAAATAAAAAAACAAAACGTGAAAAGAAAATGAGAGAATAGAGAAAATTTTGTAAAACAAAAAACATTTGATCTTTGGCGAAAGTAAGTAAAGCCAAGATCGAATAAATCGTGAATGGGGCAGGACCACTACAAAAATAAAACTGGGGTACTGGCATCCAGGTGAAGGCCATTGAATTTAAATAGATATCACTGAGCTCTGATTAACAGGAGGACTTGATTTTCGTTTAGTTGGAAAAATAAATAGTCTCCCCCAGGTAAGCAGAATGTAACTGAAAACGTGTACATGTTTTAATTATGATTTTACTGGAACGAAAACCAACACAATAATTTACTAACAAATTGTCAAGCGCGCTGTGACTGATTGAATGAATTCGCATTAGCTAATCGCATCATTTGACTTTCGTTTAATTTTGACGCATCGATAATTTTCGTTCCAGAATCCAGGTGTTATTCTGTTCCAGTTTATGGATTAAAAAAATAGGATGATAATTATTTAAAAGTAAATTCACAATATTCTAAATATTTAAGTTCTTACGAGGGGCTAAAATTAAGCCTAAGATGATACCTGTGTGGATAAATCAAAACTTCTCCAGTTTTAATTGTTAATTCTGATGTGAAAGGGACATAAACTCACAAAAGGCTATAGTGAAAGCCAACACTAACCAAGTAGGGAAAAGTGTGTGCAGACGAAAACGGTTTAACCTCAGAGTAAGCTTTCAGTCGCAACAAGTACCTATGAAGGGAAGGCAATTATAGCTTGAACTTTCTACAGAAACCCCATCCTGTAATTATTGGACAGTGGGGTTCACAGATAAATCCCTGTATAGGGCTTCAAAGCAACGTAATTGCCGTCTGCTTTTGTTTGGGTGGTGCAGAGCTTTTGATGAAAGATTTATTTAATCTATTTATCAACTTACATTTACCAAATTAGATGGAACATTCTACAAAAACCAAAATCAAAACATTTTATTTCACATAAACATACATAGGCACCTATGAAACGTAAAAAGCGTCTAGGTGCACGGTTCTAATGGTCATTTCCTGAGAAGAGCCGGCGAAAACTCTACAGTTAATGTTTTAAAATTATTGGTTTTATAATATTTTCAAATAACAGTGTATGGTAGGCCTACGCTGTCCTCCCATATCCCAAGTACCTATACTTAACAAAATAGAAATGATCAATGATTCTATAGTCTACTAGGCCTACAACGTTCTCACATTCACAAAATAGAAAATAATATATTATTATAAAAGATAAAAACCAATTAAAAACAAATGACTGATTATTACTGTAACAAATCTGAACAAAATCATTTGACATTAAATACCTACCTACAATTCAATTTTGGAAGTGTATCAAGTGCCGCAAGCGGCATTATATCACGGCAGTGTATTGAGTGCCGCTAGCGGTATTCTATCGCTATAAACACTGTAACTTGAAAAGATTGTAAATACCATTTACTTTTAAAAGAGTAACCGTGGAGTTTCTTGCCGGCTCTTCTCCATAGGAAACGACCAATTGGAACCGTGCACCTAGCTTTTGACGTTTCATAAGTGCCCTTGTAGGTTTATGTGAAATAAAATATTTTGAATTGAATATCAGGTAAAGTGTCGAAAGCCGCATTCTCCAGAACCACTGTTCTATATAACCCGTCGCTTTTCTATAGTAGCAATTTTTTTTTGGATAGATTAGTCCCTTTTTGTTGTTTATTTGAAAACGCCTAAGTGCGTAAAACGGGTAAATTTGACGTTTTTTTGTTTGACATCAGAAACTTTAATAATGACACTAGGGGTGAGGCGTATTATTATAGGCGCGGGCTTGCGGATGGTGAGCTATGGGTAGCTCGCCGTCCGGTAAGGACCAAGCCCGGGTCGATGGCGCGTTGTGTTCCACGCGCGCCTCAAAGAGTGTCAGCGAGTGAAGGGGTCCGATGAGACCATTGCCGGCCGGGGTTGCGGGAAAGTCCGAAAGGGATACCGTGGCCCCCTGGCATTGCACAGGCAACAGAAGGAACACGGGTGGGTTTTAGTCAGTAAGAGTCTGACACGCCCTCCCGCTTCACCCAGAGCGGGAGGAGTCATTTGATGACTTCCCACCCAAAAAAAATAAAAAAAAATAGGTGAGGCGTAATATCGTTGCAGAGTCGCAACGACAGCCTAGTAACTTATCGCAGTGTCTAAACGCAGTGTGCGAGGTAGTGCACAAGATTATTATTGAACATTTAGGATTATTTGATTATTATTGACCATTTAGGATTATTTGATTATTAAACCAATATGTATTAAGTCGCAGTAAGCACCATGAAAGCCACGATATAGTTATAACTATGGATATCTAGGGATAGCTATATACCGAATATAGTTATATGAAAGCGGTTCATATCTGTCTTACTAGGAATATTTATAGGAGCACGATCTAGAAATATTACCATTAGGGCAGTCCGACCAAATAGGTTACGTTAGGTTAGAACTGTGACCAACTGTGCGCGAGCCTAGTGAAAGCTACGTCGAAATTGGTCGCAGTAATAAAATTAGGGCACTCCGACAGTTATGAACTGATTTCATATAACTATATCACAGCTTCAACCATCTTACTACCCTATTTGGGAAGATAAAACTGTATCATATCTATTATTTAGTTTACCTGAACAAGTACGTTACGTCATTTGTTGTGTGGTGAGCTCTGAAATCGGCAATACGCAGTAGGGAAACATTGAAAACAATGTTATGTAATGTACGTTAAATATTTGTATTTCAATCCAATAGACATTTCATTTAAGACTGTTTTGCTACTAAAAATGAGTTTTTTTTTTTTTTGTCAAATAAAAATAATATTTTTCCAGCAGTGGGTCACAACAGGCTCATAATAATAAATAACCTATAGGTACATATAATAAAATAGTAACTTTGAATATTTGTTTGTTTGTCTTTTTGCCTGGATGTATGTATGTTCCGGATTGGCCTAAAAACGGCTAAACGGATTTGGATGAAATTTGGCACACAGATTTATAACCTGGATCAACAGATAGTGTACTTTTAATCTCGGTAGTACGTTTCCGTGGGATATTTTCCGACATCGTCGCGGGCGAAGCGAAGCGGAAGAATATTTACAGTCAAACATCTTAAAATAAGGATTATTTTTATTTAATAATGATTAAAATTAATACAGACCCACTTTTATTCTCAAACTCAAAGCACTTATTTCAATTAAACCATTTACAGGCACTTTTGAATTGTCAAGGGGTCAATCAGTCAGAAATATGAAGCTAGTTGCCCATTCCAAAGCGTAGGTTCCTAAGGAGAAGAACGAGCAAGAAACTCCACAGACACTCTTTTAAATCATAATATTCTTACAAAATATTGGTTACATCATTCATGTTGAAATTATAAATGTGAGAACAATGTAGAAAGACGTGCACATAAAAAGCGTTCGTAATAAAAAGATAAAAACAATTCTAAAATTAAAATAAGCCGTGGCAGATAAAAGATGACCAATCCCTACTGATGGCGCGGCGTCCGTTCATGAACATGACGCATGGATCACTACCGTTTAGCTCAACCATTTTGAAGGGAAATTAACGATCCAACACATTATTTTATTAGATAAAGACTATCAATCGATGTAGGTATGTATATCTACTTAGTTCAAGTACATAATATAATGACCGTGATTATGAGTGACATAATTAATTAATTAACATGTTACATTCTATGTCGTTGGTCGTACGATGCAAATGACGTAACTGACAGCTGCAACTTGAGTCTACAAGAATGGATGGTTATATTTTATTACTAGCTGTGGATATGAAACAAACTCACTTTCACATTTATAATTCAAGTTACTAATGAACTTAGTATCGTTATGAAACATGCAGTATCTCAAACATTTATGGTTTAATATATAGGATGATTTAAGGGCTTTCAAATGTAATTTACCATTTTACCATAATTCTCGGCATTACACGGTAATTAGGTCTCAAAATCTAGGTTTAGAATCGAATCTCTCGATTTTTTGTCACAATGTATGCTGGTCATTTCAAAATAAGATTTAGTCAAAATGACATTTGAGAATTTTTCATGCTAAAACAAAAAGGGGTAAACCAATGCATAAATTATGAATACTTTGGCATGGGTATACCTCTGCTTATGACGATGATGACTTTGAGATTTTTCATAGTGTCAGCCCGGTAACATCTTTACTGTCATCATCATTGCCGTTTCAGCCAAAATACGACCACTGCTGGAAGTTGCCTCCCCCAAGCACCACTACTTCAACCGGTTCTGTGCTTCTCATATCCAGCGGATTTCTGCGGCCTTCACCAGGTTATTGGTCCACCTTGTAGGAACCCTCCGAGCGCTACGTACGAACTTTTCGACCCCATCGACCATCTGTTCTGCGAGGAATGTCTGCCCACTGCAACTTAAGTTTGGCAATTCTTCGGGCTATATCATTTACTTTGGTTCTTCTACGAATTTCTTTAATTCTGATACACACATATTTACGAGTACTATGCCGAGTTAATTCAGACATGATAAGTTTATTGAACTCTCTTAATGATTGACCAATGTCACAGATATAATGCCCTAGTTTTGTTTGTATAACTAGTAGTTAATTATATCAAATAATAATAAGTTTCCGTAGTGTAGCGGTTATCACGTGTGCTTCACACGCACAAGGTCCCCGGTTCGATCCCGGGCGGAAACAGTTGTTTTGTAGTTGGACTATTTTTTTTTTTTCTTTTATCTGCCTAAGTGGCGCAGTACTTATAGATAGAGCCATCCACGAAGAGGCACCTCACTCTTCTTCCTAATCGCTTACAGTACAAGTGTGCAACATACCGCTTGTGAATTAGTTTTGTCATGTTTACTAATTACCCTCTCATAGGTAATTAGTGTGTATCTGTGACTTAGTGTTGCACTCTTGTACTGTAAGCGTTTAGGAAGAAGTGGGCACGTCTTCGTGGACGATAATATCTGTACTAGTGCAAAATAAAGCAGGCCCTCATTGTTGATTAAAAAGTAGAAATAGCGGATGCAAAAAAAAAAAAACATGCACAAAAACACACTGTTTCCGCCCGGGATCGAACCGGGGACCTTGTGCGTGTGAAGCACACGTGATAACCGCTACACTACGGAAACTTAGTTCTAGTATTTCTAATTAACTTGTGTTACAAAATCAACTAGAGTACAATAACTTTCACGACATTTCATTTTGCAATCCACGATATCTCTTGAGGTGGGTCCATTCCGTAATATAGTGGACCTTGTAATAGGCTACTTCTTTTTGTTGTTGAGAAACCTAAAATTCGAATATTTCAGCAAATTAATAACAATAACAGAACTGATTTATTTTTTCGTAATTTAATTTTAATTGTCCAAAAAAGGTATTCTGTCATGGCGGCTCGAGTGACTTGAATAGGTAGTTTCATTCTTATCTGTCAAATCTGTGAGTTATGCTAAGTGTTGCTCACACATTATTTCGCACTTTATTTCTTACGTCTGTCAGAGTTGAAATATATTAAAAACGAACAAATTAAAAAAAAAAACCGGCGCAACAATGAATATTTTCCAAATATTTTCAATTCCGTAGTTATGATGAATATTTCCCAAGAAAAAACTTGACATTGAGGTTGAAAAAAAAAAATGCCTAACATTCCAACTGCAAATGTAATGTGTGTATGTATGTGTTTGTACGCACAATATTGAGTGATTTCGTGTTATTTTAAGCTCACAGACTTTTTACAGGGTTTCCTGTAATCTATAAGCATAGAACTACTGTTCTCTGTATTATATTATATGAGTTATGGGGTAAATGGTAAATTTTCATCTAAGTATTTTCTTAAATATCTTTAGAAGTATTTATGTTAAAATTATTAAAAAATGCATTTGAAATCCTCGCAGTAAGTCCTTTTATTTGATACGTCACAAGGTACAGATCGGAAACTTAAAAAAAAATCTTGTTTACCCCCATATTTAAAATTCATTTATTTACGTTACACGTCCGTGGTTGGGTCACGGAAATACGTATGTGTACCAAATTGAAAATTAATCGGCCCATTAGATTCGGATCAAATTGGCTGTGACAGATGGACATACAGACAGATCACGATCCTATACCTAAAAATAGGTACATATATTTAAAGCAGACAAATAATTATTTTGTTGTTTCCTTTGACAGTAGGTATGTTTTACATTTCCAAAATTTTAACGTACCCTACACAAAATATCACGAAATATTTCGAATTTAATAGATGCATAATGCAACGCGACCTTTTTATGTTCGATTCAACGTAGGTAATTGTAGACACCCATTGCTCAAATCAAATACACAAATATTTTCATTCGAGTGTTCATTTTGTAGTGTTGCTAACGGTGTGAACACACCTTCAAGCCAGTTAAGCCAGTTGCCTAATCCTGTATCCGATCTTCACTTGTTTTAAATCGTAGTGTTCCTAGCTTAAAGTAATTTTCAACTCCTGAGAAGTGCTTACGAGTATAAAATGTCCTCAAAACTTTTCTTTCAAGTGGGTACCAACTTACTTTAGGCTTCTGAAAAAGTTATGACTGGCACGCAAAAGTTTTTAGGGCTTATAAACCGGTAATGGCTAAGCTGGTACCTACTTGAAGTAACTGGGATATTATATTACTCTTGATTTTATAATTTATCACACATTAATAGCTAAACACAGTTTAGTAGCAACTTGCAGTTTTGTTTTTTTTATTTATTTGTTTAGCTAAAAGTCATTTTGTGTGACAACACACTTCAATAATCACACGAAATCACATTAAAAAAAGTACTGTTGAAGTGCCAAAAACCACTGTTTCCGCCCGGGATCGAACCGGGGGCCTTGTGCGTGTGAAGCACACATGATAACCGCTACACTACGGAAACTTGATATTGTAGCGCCTAATTCTCAATCAATATAAATCAAAGCAGATCAACTTTCACACTACAACGACCATAATAATATGCCCTGAGGCTGTCATAATATGACCCAAAGTTTAAGCGGTGGGAGGTGATGCAGGTAACTCGGACATATTATATTAAGTGCGCATATGAGTGGGCTATATGTATGTACGGACTACATGCGTGGTATGTACGTATAAGGAATACTCGTATTTGTAAAATTAGACATTTCTTCTTTTCAACTCCATACTTATTTATATCACTCTATAATATCCTACTAATATTATAAAGGTGAAAGTTTGTGAGTGTGTATGTTTGACTCTTCTTCACGCTAAAACTACTGAACAGATTTGGATAAAATTGGCACACAGATAGTTTATAGCCTGGACTAACACATAGAATACTTTTTATCCCGATGTTCCTACGGGATCGAAACTTATGCGGGTGAAACCGCGGGGCGCAGTAAGAGTTGAGGGCTCTGTCAATGTTGTATTGTATACTCGACAAACCTACTTCTCCTTCTTACCTGACTTGCCATGTTTAATAGTACCTATGCCCTGCCTGTAGCAAAAATCTTCGTTCTACCAACAATCGTCTTCTACGATATCCTTCTCACCGCTCTGGTTTTATTCACTCTTCTTTTTCTCTGAACATCAGGATGGCAAACAGTCGGTTATCTTTCAAGTTGAAGGCACGTGAACATATTCGTGAAAAGTTGGCAGAATCTTTGCAGCGCTGATTTGCTGGATTTGTTATCTCCTCTACCTATCGTTATTTCTCCTGACAAAGTTTATTCGGTTTATATGTATGTATCTATGTATTAGTAGGTATTAATTTTCCTATCACTTTTGTTACACCTGCCATAATTATTTTGACTCTGTACGACCCTAAGGTTCTAAGGACTCTAAGATTGACTGGTAGAAAATGCCTCAGGCATTAAGTCCGCCTTTTTACAGTATTTTTTTACCTTTGCATAGAGTTTTAATAAATTAACAATGTCAAATTACTCTCTTGCAGTTACAAACCAGCACGAATACAAATAATAATATGTAAACAAAATATAAATATATTTAAAATAATAAAAAGCAGGTATGTACAAAATATACACAAACATTGTAAGTATAAAACATAACAATCATATTAATTAATTGCTGCATTTAATTTTGCTGCATTTAATAATTTTAATTTCCAAAACAAATAACTTATTTTTGATAGTAGTATATTTAATCAAATTAATTATTCTATCAAAAAAAAAAAAAAAAAATTATTATAGTTTTAAGTTTTCACTTCTGTCGGCGGTCCTCATGGCTGCATTTAATTTTATTACAAAAAACTGTACATGAAGTTTTGGTAGTGGAAAATCTTAATTATGGATTCGCGTCACACATTGACATACTAATGTTAATAATAAATCTGTAGCTATGAGTATCCTAAGTTGCGCATGGCCAGCAGTGAAAGCAAATTTAATATAAATAATTAAAATTTCCAAAACAAATAACTTATTTTTGATAGTAGTATAATTAATCAAATTAATTATACTATCAAAAAAAAATCGTTTAACATAGTTTTAAGTTTTCACTTCTGTCGGCGGTCCCCATGACTGCAGATTTTTGTTTTGTCTAATTTTTTTGTATCACTTTACTGGCCATTTAACGGGAGGTTTGGAGTTTATTTGCAACAAAAAAAATCGCGTCCCGCTAGTCAACAACATACTGCAACCAATATCTATAATTATTATTTACAGCCCAATATAAATTACAACGTCATTTAATCAATGAATTATCTTTATGAATATCGATATGCCGTTATTAATAATTCATGCGATTACATGTTGGGTCTGGTACCAAATTAATGACATTTTATATTGTTTATGAGCCAGGCGTGGCACCTGTTTCTGTAATAATACGAGTATATCAAGAGACTAACGTTTTTTATTTATCCTCTGTTTTATCTAAGTACACCTCAACGTATAAAGGGTTAATGTGATTTTATTTAACCTTTATAATACTGGTGTCTCATATTGGAGACAGATAACAATAAAATTCTATTGTGTCTGCTAATTGCGCGCGCGACAGATTAAAGGCTCGCGTTTGTTATCGTATTTTCGTCATATGTGATGATGCGGTGAAGGTTCATGCTTGACTAGAGATACAGTCAACCGCAAGTTGGTGGTAACACTTTGCTTTTGATGAGCTGTGCAAAAGTAAGGATAAGAATAAACGGACAGTTTAAGTTGTTCGTAGTAACCAATGAATTTCCCTGACGTTAGCTACCTATTGTAAGTTTTGTACTGTATTAAGCCTCGTGCAGACTAGCGCGACGCGACAGCGCGACGTGACACCAGTTATTGTTATACCGTGAAGTTTTCTTAGAAATTGTATTGTTCGAGTCGCGTCGGTTTAGGTAACAGGAATCAATAAATTTATTATTATTATTTTCCGTAGGCGACGATTATCATTATTTACCAAGTTACCCCGCTTAGTTTTCGCTAATAACAACCGGTGAACTGCCAGCTTGTTTTTTTTTTTTTTTAACTTTGCCCCACTAGGAATTTCTTCTGTATCGTGGGAGCGTTTACAAACATTTAAATTCAAATAGCCTTTTGTTTCAATCAAACTGCGTAGCCTCAACTATGTTGGGGTCGGTTTTTTTTTTTGCCTGGGAAATCATCAAATAACTTCTCCCGCTCTGGGCGGAGCGGGAGGGCGTGTCAGAATCGTACTGACTAAAACCCACCCATGTTCTTTCAGTTGCCTGTACGTTGCCAGGGGCCACGGTATCCCTTTCGGACTTTCCCGCGACCCAGGCAGGCATCGGTCCCATCGGACCCCTTCAGTTGCTGACATCTCTTTGAGGCGCGCGTGGAACACAACGTGCCGTCGAGCCGGGCCTGGTCGGCTTCCAGTTTAACCGGATGCAATTGAATACCAGTATTTTACACGGAGATACTGCCTAACTGACCTCCACAATCAAGTTACTGGGTAACACTATACCCCTTGGCAAGACTAGTTGTCAGACTTTTGGGCTTCTAACTACCCGTAACGACTGTCGAAGAAGATCTACGAATGACAGCCAGAACCGACGGCTTAGCGAGCTATCTGAGGCATGGCGGGGTCTCTATATGTAATGGTTGGTCACCAATCCACGAACTAACACGGGCAAACGCAGCTTAGCCTTTCAATCGACCCGTGTGGCTGTTATTATTCAGCCCCTTCGCCACCCTATAGCATAAAAAATATCCTATTCATTTACACCATTACAACAGAACTCGCTTTCACAAGCACACGATACAACATATTTATTTCGTCATGTCACGCTTGACAAATGAGGGAGCCGACAGCCACGCAGTCGGGTCACTCTTGTTAGAAGCAATTTCGTGTCACGATGATTTTTTTATTGCCCCGAGCAAGTTACTCGGTATTGTGTTAATTTTATGTTAGTTGTATTGTGTTTGGATGTTCAAATTGGCTGCGAATAATTGATAATTTCGGAGCTGCTGAAGTGAATGAAATTGTTGAAATATGTCTCTTTTAATGGCAATGGAAAATACTCGTGAAGTAGCTTACGTAATTTTCATCGAATTTTGAAATTGTATCAACGTTTTTGACACAGATATTTGATGCTTTTTGGTCGTCGTAATTCATTGTAAATGATATTTTACAGTATGATTAATTTTGTATCAATTCCCTTTGTTTGATACTGTATCAAACAAAAGGAATTGATACTAAATTAATCACAAATTATGGACCAATCCTGCGTCAATAAATTGAAACTGCTATAAAATGATGACGTACCGGCCGCTCTACTTCGCTGGTTAAAATCAAAATCTCTTTGCCTTTTTCTTTTTTTTTCTTTTTCTTTGCTTTTTTGTTTGCGGGCTTCTTGGCTTGGACAAAGCAATCAGATAAAAAATGTCTCTGAGTTATTTACTAACAACACAATGTTAAAAATAGATTAAATTTCTTAATACAAGAAGAAAAGCAAAGTTTCTTCGTAAAACTTTGAAAAAGCGGAAAAATAAGAGAACAGAAAGAATTAGGACTCCGAATATTCAAAATAATCTCAGAATCTGGAATAAATCATTTGTGACGCCAGCAACCTTGAAAAGTTATAAAAGTTTGATAAATTAAGTAGGTATAGGATAAGATAGGGGCTGTGCTTAAAAATAAATGAGCCAAGTTTGGTACGTAGAGAAGATTATTGTTTGTAATGAAGGTACTGTAACAACCAGAAAATAAACCATAATGATGATCGCGGGAGATCGAAGAGATGGCGGGATGCCTTGGATGGCTTCCTCAGGAATTGGCGAGAAGAAGCACGACATCGAGAGAAGTGAAAGGAATTAGGGGAGAACTTTGCCCAGGAGTGGGACAGACGAAGCAAAACTTACGACTGGAGCTGAGTGTACGCGATTCAGAGTCACTGACCGACTGGAGCTGAGTATACCCGATTTAGCAGTATCGACACGAGCTTCACACTCTAAGTCCGTCAATGAAGATATGGACCCGTCCGAAAGTAAATAATCCGTCAAAACCAGTGTCAAAATCAAATTATCGGACGGGCAAATACATATCGAGAGTTATTGGGACAGTTGTCAAATCGTGTTGTCATTTATTCTTACAGATAGTGCAATCCACGACGTCGCGCCCCACTCCACGATTACTGTACTGTAAGCTGTACTTTAGTATGGAGCGGAGCAGAGTGGGGCGCGTTGTCCTGGATTGCACTATCTGTAGTTCGAGGCCAAAAGGTAACTTATCATATTATGTTGGTAAGTGATACATAGCAGAAAATGACAATAACTTCGGCCGCAACTACGGATTTCAGTTTTAAAATGTAGACGATTTCGTTCATTGTTCAGAAAGAGCGCATAGTGCAAATAAAGAAGTTTTCACTTCACAATAACAATAAAAGACTTTAGACATGTGTCTACTAATCAACCATTTGGTAAAATCGATGTACCTACCACTAGACCTATGAGGTCTAGGTCTAATGAGGCATGCGCTAATGCTGATCAATAAGATCCTGGGTTCGATTCCCAAGTCGGGCAAAGTGTCATTAGGTTTTTCTATGTGGAATTTCTCAGTAGCAGCCCGTAGTCTGGATTTGTGCCCGGTTGATGACAATAGGCTCGCCCCCTATTACATGGGACTTAAACATAACTTCCGAAATGTGGGTGTATCTACTGTGGGTACCTCTGCCTAATCCTTTGGGGAATATAGTCGTGATGTTATGAGTAGTTTACATAGCTAAATTTACAAGCCTTCCGTTTCGCGTTGCCCTGAGAAAAAAGAAAAACAATTCAAGCTGTCCATAACAGTAGCCTGTTCCCTTGACTGCCAATCATTGAATAAAGTTGAACCACTGTGTTGGCAGTCACTGTACACTGCTTTTTGCGTTAAAGTTAGCAGTTTGGCATATAAAAGTAACTGGATTTCTAAAAACCAATCAGGCTTGGTGAAGCGAAAAGTTAAATGGATTATGCTATTCCTATTTCACAAATTGACACTGAACTAAAGAAACGATTAGGTTCGCATTTGCGTCAATTGATTGACAGTTTAAGACAATCACTTAGGATTGGCCAATACGTAATAATAAGTCTCCAATTACACGCCCAGTTGACCAAAAACTTTAGACTGGTCAGACCCCAAAATGTTTTAAGATATCCTTCAAAAATATACCAGGATGAATTTGTTTCAATTAATTATAGTCGCTGCAAAGTCAACTGGAATTATGTCCTGAAGATGAACAGCAGTGTTATCTATTTTCCAAACTACTAACCTTTATTATATTTCTAGCCAATGCCTTTGTTTTTTTGTCAATAACATTCTCTGGCACGCACACAACAACTTACCAAAGTTAAATCACAATCGGTCGAGCCATTCTTGAGTTTTTGCGAGACTAACGCACAACTATTGATTTTTATATAAATAAGATATAGATATAGAATTAAGTGGGCTTGTGGCTAAGTAATAACAGCCGCACGGATCGATCCATCAGGTTAAGCTACGCTTGCCGGGGTTGGTCTGTGGATGGGTGAATATAATACAATCCGAGACTCCTCGGTGCTTAGGAAAGCACGTTAAGCCGTTGGTCCCGGCTGTCATTCGTGGATCTTTGACAGTCGTTACGGGTCGTCAGACACCCGAAAGTCTGACAACCAGTCTTACCAAGGTGTATCGTATTACCCAGTTACTGGGTGGTGGTGGTCAGATAGGTAGTCGCTCCATGTAATATATTGGTATTTAGCTGCATCAGGTTAGACTGGAAGCCAACCCCAATATAGTTGGAAGAAGGCTAGGTAGATTGATTTACATGGGCTCGTGTTTGACCATCATCTTACCTGATTTTGGCCGCATAACTGTCTCTAGGGCTATGTACTTGTAGCTTGAAGAGTTCCAGGTTGCCTCAGGCTGCAGCTATGAGGAAACAGGTAAGTGGTAGTACATGTTTCCTCATACCTACAGCCTGAGAGTATATACTCTAAGGGCTCCTACCATGACCATTTATTTACTGTAGTGGTCGCTAGCAGCTTACGCTTAGCCATAGTGGCCAAAATAACCGAAATACAAGGAATTTAAAAAATGAACCTTTGTGCTTTTTCCACCAAAATGTCTGGCATTCTCCAACGAATACTGAAATTAAAAGAATGCCAATACCGTATTCAGTGTGCGTCGGTCAAAATAATGGACAATATCCGATTATGAACATTTTCCTTTAGTGAGGGATTTTAATATTGGTGAATGAGGTGAATGGCATTTGCATTTTGAATTTTTATTTGTTGTTGATGTAAGTTTCAGTATGCTCTTTTTCAATGATAATTTTGTGGAAGTAGTTCATCAACTTTTCACACAGTGCTAGTTGCTAGCATTGTTGAGGTTTTATTGTGAATACTGACCATAATGATCAGAAACCGTAGTGCTTTGATGTTGGGGATTATTGCCGCAAAGTGGACCTAGCATAAACTTTTAATCTCATTAAAGTAACGAGTACTTCAGGATTCAGGATTGAAAATTGTAATGCTGTGTAAAGTAGCGTCACAGACGATACTGTGAAAGTTTATCAGCAATGCTGAAATTAAGTTAAAATGAATTTTAAATGTGTTTTAAGTGCTAAAAACGTAACAGGAAATATTTTACAGATAAAGAGGTACCTATATAATTAAAATGTGATTTTAATAAGGCTTGAAAAAAAAAACTAATAACAAAAGTTCCCGACGACGGCGAAACGATAAACTATTTTGGTTAAAAGTCCTGAAAGAAAGATGTAGATAGACAGATAGATCATTTATTTGGTGCTCACTAAAGACAGCACAAGATACAAAATCACGATTAAATAATAACTTAATTCATGAATATTGTGGGTATTCCCTGGTTGTCTAGGCTTTCCCATGCATCGTCATGGCTAAAGCTGTCAAAGGCTTTTGAGTAATCTATGAAGGCTATATACACATGCTTGTTGTACTCATTGTACTTTTTCATTGTCTGTTTTACTGTGTGTATATGATCCACAGTAGAGAAGTTCTTTCTGAATCCAACCTGCTCCATAGGTTGGTTTTTATCCAGTAAGGTGCTTATTCGGTCAAGGATAATTTTGGAGAAAACTTTATAGATGTTAGACCAGAAAAATTGTGTCAGATGGGCAGGCTCTTTCTCGGATGTGTACAGGTTGCAGTGCGGGGTGAGACAGGGTGGACTGACTTCGCCAAAGCTCTTCAACCTGTACATTAACCGGCTGGTAGGTGAACTCAGCAGTGCCAATGTCGGGTGCTACATAGACGGCGTTTGTCTCAACAATATCAGTTATGCCGATGACATGGTGCTGCTGAGTCCATCGATCGGCGGTCTGCGTAAGCTGGTGCGGATTTGTGAGTCCTATGCGGAGGCCCAAGGGCTCAGATACAACGCGAAGAAAAGTGAACTCCTAGTATTTAAAGGGCGGGGCAAAAATTACGTGACCTTACCTACAGTCACCTTAGCTGGTACCCCCTTAAATAGAGTCGCTCAATTCAAGTATCTGGGCCACTGGGTCTCCGAGGACCAACAGGATAACGCGGATGTGGAAAGGGCACGTAGGGCGTTGGCTGTCCGGTGTAATATGTTGGCCCGCAGGTTCGCGCGTAGCAGTACCCAAGTGAAAGTGACTCTTTTTAAGTCTTACTGCCAAACACTATACACGTGCAGCCTGTGGGTTAACTACACACTTGGGTCATACAACGCCCTGCGTGTTCAATACAACAACGCGTTTAGGGTGCTGCTGGGGCTACCACGTTTCTGCAGTGCTTTGACTATGTTCGCAGAGGCGCACACTGATGGGTTCCATGCTCTTATAAGGAAGCAGTGTGCGTCGCTGCTGAAGCGTGTTAGGTCCAGTAGCAACAGTTTGTTAAGCGTGTTCGCCGACCGGTGGGACTCACCACTGCTGCACCACTGGATACGTTTGCATACTGCACTGTGAGCAGTGGTCAGTTTTTCCCGGTCCTAATGTGTGTAAATGTGTCCTTAACTTTTCTTATTTTATGTGATGTTTTATTTTAGTTTTATTATTTTTATGTGAATTAGCTTTTAAATGTGTATGTGTTGTATGTTATTATGGTTTTTTTTTTTTTTATCTGAAATAAATGTTATTTATTTATTTATTTAGACATCAAACTTATTGGTCTGTAATTGCCTATATCTTCTTTTAGGCCTTTCTTATGAGAGTGTTATATGTGAGATGTTTCTCATTGTTCTGGAATATATCCGGATGTTAAAACTTTGTTAAATATATTGTGTGAGTATGGGGACAATTTCTTTCAAAGTTCCTTACATTACCACATTTGAAACTTTATCAGGGCCTAGTGCTTTGTCTGTCTTTTGACTAAGAATTGTTTTTTCCACTTCGCTTGTCAATATTTCAGGTTCTAGATTAGATGAAGGAGTTCTAGCTGTTACACACTTTATTGGATTGTGATTATTTTGGTTTGAATGTAGGTTTTGGTAGATTGGTGTGGCCATTTCGTTTATATTCCTCCTGTTTGTAACATTTATCTGTTTGTGTTTCAATTTTGGTATGAATATTTGGAAATAGCTACAAGGTGCCAATATACAAATAAAAAAAAGACATCACATTGCCACACAAATCTGCTCCTTAGAAGAAACACCATAGAAACTTTGACTGTCTAATGTGTGCTACGAACACATACATTTTATTTGATAAATGTGACTACGCGTTTAGGGAACAGTTCAGAACTGACAAACTTGGAAGCCCGTTCACTCGCGTAAAGTTAGATGGATGCTGAATGAATACTGAATGTATAGATAAAAAGTATTGGGACTGGTTATCGGTAACAATAGATCTACCACATCAAAACAAAAATGGGCGTGTAAGCATATTTGTTTTGCATGCCTACACATCACATCAGTCTGGAAACAACAGAAAAAAAGAAAGGTAAACGGAAAAATGACAAACAATTTGAAACACCTACTGATTACCGCAAGACTCTTGATGTTTTGTTTTCTTCCTTTTATATTTGTTCGTACGAGTATATTGGCACCTTGCAGTATAGTAATTATTTAATCGTGCTTTTATGTGCTGTGCTGTTTTTTGTGTGCACTAAATAAACGATTTATCTATCTATCTACTCACTCACAGACTCGCGTGTTAAGCTGCAAGATCAATATTTGAGTTGGATTGAAAGCGTTGGACCACACTTAATTACTCCATTCAGGTGACTCCATTTCAGTCCTTATTTAACAAAGTCAAAGTTTAATATAGCTTAAATTCTGAGGCATCAGCGGTAGATTCCGTATGCTTAAGCAAATTATTATTATTTTAAAATAGCTTAAATGTTATTTTTATAGTACCCGTAGTATAGAATACACAGACAAAGAGTTTTGTTTTGTTATTGTTAGTTTCTTTTGTTCATTTAATTAATTTTATTTTCCCTGACTACAGTTACGTTTGCCATCAGTTGGTAAAAATCTAAATTGTAATCTGTGGAAAATTTACTGGGTAGAGTTTATTGTTAGGTTAATTCTATTTATTTTGAATATACTATTGTTTGTTTTCCCTAACAAAATAAAATAAAAGTCAAAGTCAAATAATTTATTTCAGTTAGGCACATAAAACGTAAACATTTACAAAAATAGAATTGATTCCAGTCACCCCTTCTAAAGGGTAGATATCGTATTGAGAAGAATGGGTAAGAAACTCCGCCGTTACTCTTTTGAAATGTTTTCAAAATATTTTGTAAACATTCATTATATATAAGTAAAGTCGATACGCCTGGAATAAGATTACTAACCACAATAGGTAAAAAGAATTAAAAATGAAGCAACGACAGATAATTTAATTATGTGATACTTATATGGTGCTCACATATTTACAAACATTGTAAAATTATACGATATTCCTAAAATTTTAACAAGTAATTACTAATAAGTCAGTGTGTGAGATTAAGTAATGACATAATTTTAGGGGCATGAGGAACAGGGTGTAAAGTTCACTCATTCACCATAGAAAGGGGAGGATCCTCCAACCAGACGGGTGTTGTGTCTGACGGGCAACTGCCCAACTGTTGATGTCGGATAGTCTTATATATGTCGTTCGCGCGGTAAACTCTAATTGCGCGATGCAGGATTTGTGTGACGTCATGTCTTTGATGCGTAGTTTGTATGTGGTGGTGTAACCGCTACAGAGTGTAAAATCAATGTTATAAAAAATGATAAATTAGCAACAAGTTTGATTTTGTCTAGTAGCGTCCATATTTCCAATAATTAACCAATCCACTATCAATCACGTAAATAACTTGATTAATTCGATCTTTTTAAGATAGTAAAACGTGATCCAGCTTTCCACATTCCAACGCATCTCTAAAATTATTGCTTTTTATAATTCACATTTCAATTTTCTTATATCGATGAAACATTTCGAAAGGGCCTTCGTTATGATAAGTAGGTACGTAATAATGCCATAAGATATAATGGCGTGAGAGGTCCCAGAACGCCATTATAATTTAAAATTCGTTATATATCAATTACACGGCGAACGTCTGCAGTCGTGATCATTACTGCTAGAGATGTGACGCTTAGTATTGTTTTTAATCGGCAAAGGAAAATCGACTCATCATAATAATTTAATTATTATATCTACATTCAAAGTAAATATAACATAACATAACAACATGCCTTGTTTCCCCAAAGGGTTAGGGCAGAGGTGTACCTATAGTACATCCACATTTCGCCAGTTATGTTTCAAGTCCCATGTAATATTGTGAACCTATTGCCATCAACCGGGCACAAATCCAGACTCCAGGCTGCTACTGAGAAATTCCAGAATGAAAAACCCAATGACACTGCTCGATCTGGGCATCGAACCCAGGACCTCATGTTCAGCAGCAGACGACTAGACCAACGAGGACCAAAGTAAAGATTTCCAAAGTAATGGGACAAACATTTTTAGCCATAATAGAAAAAAGTTATACAAAAAATCTGATTCGCATATTTCTATGTTAAAAAACAAATTAAATACACTTTGTTAACGTGGAGAGAATATTTTGAAACTGGCCATCCATACACTTTATAATTATTCAGCGCACTATCACTATAAATATTATATTAAAACACTGATAGAAGCTGGCAACTTGCTAGAAGGATTTTAAAATAAGCTTACCATTTTTGCAACTTTCCGCCGGTGAATCCACAAAATCGATTCTAACATTCCCGGTGCGGCACATCACTAATTATCATTATCTCGCTCTAGCAGATTTTAATGACCCCTCGTTCTCCGTACAGAAAATGCAACGCATTATGAAATCCCGCCGTCTAGAATCCTATGAAATGCTGCGAAAAAATAGAAAATGATTTTAAAAGGGAATACCTTTTTTTGCGGTAAAAAAAACATTTTATCTCGAGAAAAGTTTGCCCGTTGGATTTCAAAGCGATCATTAATCGGTAGTATTACTAGATTTTCGCTAGTAAAAATGCGCTCATAATTTTGAGAAGGAAATCATACCTGAAAAATACGGAACCTCCCGGCGGCACCTAAAATCGAAAAATAAGACTTAAGAATTCGGTACCCAATTTCGGGATTACACTAACACATTTCACACTTAATAGGGATGTCCCATAGCTATAGTTCACCCTCGTTTTCAAACTAGATGCACCAATCCGTAGGATCAAACTGTCATCACGTTTTTAGGGTGATGCTCAATTCCAGCGGATTTGGTTTTCTTTGCACAGCGCATTTCAGGTTCTTTTTGTTCGTTCCTCGTTTCAAAAGGAGGAAGGAGTTACAATATGAATTTGTTCTGTGTTATGTCAATATTATGTTGGATGGAGATCTTATCTTCGCAATCGTTAAGGGGCTAAGTCGAAATATGTTGTTGGGGGTTCTGGTTATATCCAATAGAGATCAGGCTGAAGATAAGTCTTTCTTTGTGTATCAATATTTACAAAGTTACAAATAATTCACAATATTTTTTTGTACATTTTGTTTACGTAGTGGAAAGTGTTCGAATGTAGAATTGTGTGGAAATCGCTGTTCATGATAATTGGTCAAGTGACATGGAGGAACGATGGACATTAGAGGAATGAGTGAATACCTTAAGAGAGGAGGAAGGCCAAAGAAACTATGGATGAGTTGTGCTAAAACTGGAGTGAATACTGAGATGACGGTTTTTCCAGGTGTATGGAAGAAGAAGCCCGGCGATCCCAAAATAGTTTAAATATATTGCGATAAGGTCTGGAGGACGATAATGCAAAGATATTAGTTCCTTATCTTTTCAAATGGCACACTAATTGATGATCTCAGCTGTATAATCTGCACTATGTCCTCATCATTTTAGTCGAAAGGCCTCCCCCAAGCACTGCCACTTCGACCAGTTTTGTGCTTCTCGCATCCGACGGATTTCTGCGGCCTTCACCAGGTCATTGGTCCACCTTGTGGAAGGCCTTCCAACGATACAAAGGTTGCCACTCCAGAACCCTTCGGTCCCATCGGCCATCTGTTCTGCGAGCAATGTGCCCTGCCCACTGCCACTTAAATTTGGCAATATTTTGGGCTATGTCGGTTAGCTTGGTTCTCACTATGTTCTCATTACTTTATTAAGCGCTAGTTGCTAACAGACAAACAGTCAAAGGTTCAATTACGTTCCCAAATGGGACTAAGTAAAGTTTGATAATGTTGTAGTGTTTGAATACCACAGGTTACAAATTCGTTGTCAAACAGGTTCTCCCCTAATCACAGGAGACCTAAATACTGGCAGGTCTGTAAACAGGTTTTGTCTCTGAACGATCCTTATCCCTAACTTTTCAGGTACACCTTTTAGTAGGTGTCACATTAATATCATGTGTCTGATTAGATTACACGTGCTATAGTGCGTTCATTATCTTGTTATCCTTATCTTATTTTTATTTAAAATTGTATTTAAGTGGATTTTTTTATTGTATATTTTTTTTATTTATATACTAATTTTTTAAACATGTTCAATTATATTTTCCATTATTTAATTTAATTTTCAATATAGTGAACAATTGCATTAATGTTTGTAAGGTAGATTGTACAAGGCTCACCCATCTTATGGTAACAGCTTATTTTATGTACCTGCAATCTATGCAACAAAATTTTACTTTACTGTCCCGTGACGCGATTGGTAGCATTGAATTTTGAAGTCATGTGATTGGTAGTACCTACTGTACTGTCAGACGCCATTTTGAAGTTTTGTGTATTGAAACTAAGACTGCAAAATTCACGCCGGTAGCACAACTCCAGCGCGAAACCATAGCAGCGAAACTGCAGTAGTTCAATTCAACTGTCTCAAGTCATGTTCCGCTTCTCGAAATTCGAGTTGCGGAACTCGAGTAGCGAATTGAACTACTGCAGTTTCGCTGCTATGGTTTCGCAGCGGAGATGTGCTACCGGCGTCAGTGGTACCAATCGCGTTATGGGTCAGGTTATAATGAACGCAATGCACCGATTCGGTACAGTAAATCGCACGTCGGTGGTAAAACTTAGACCTGATGGATTCGCAGTGGTAGCCCGCGAAATTCAAATTTTCTTACGTTTTTCCAATTTACAGGTCAGTATCACGTTGTATCTTAATCAAAATAGGATTCGCAACTATAACAGATTATGTAGTTACAGATTTGTTACATAAGAATTTTCCCATAAGAGATTTGTTCTTATGGAACAAATCTAATTTAGAGAAAAAAATAACTTTAAGGTACTTAACATTCATTTATTCATTGACTGTATATTATATTATACCGTAAAGGCTACAACCGACCTATTCTGTAAAAATGGCACCTTCAAACTTAGGTGAAGCGAACTGGCAGTTGTGTCAATCCTAGTATTAGCATCATGTAGAATGACAGCTCACTCCAAGCTCCCTTCACCTCTATTTTCGTGATGAGATTTTTACATAATAGAACGGCTGACCTCGCATCCCATTTATAAGCCATCAAATACACCAGTTTTTGAACTTTTTGTTCGGTAAACCTGAACGCGTAGTAGCGCCAACAGAGGGCGCTTTCCGGGTTTCCGAAAAAAAATGACGTTATGACGCGACCCATCGCGTGACTTTTAAATAAGATGCGGCCTCAGTCAACGAGAGGCTTTTTGTTTCGGAATTTTAATAAAAGAAACACGTTTGTAGGCACAAGCTCAAGAATAATAACTCTTTTTACAACCAATAAACTATAAAAAAATCTTACACCCAATGTACAAAATAAAACGTACATAAAAAATGTTATTATTAAAAGAAGAAAGAATTCTTTGAACGCTTTGTTTGTATTGTGTGTGAAGAAATGAAGATCAAAATACTACGTATTGCTCAAAGTGCTGTATTTTTTGCTGTGGTACAAGATTCGTATTTATTTATAAGATAATATGGGCACAGTATAATATAGTAAAAGTATTACATCTCGGCTGTGACATTGAAATAATCACGGGCCGCTCGGTAGATAAAACTTCCGCGTCCGTGCAAACTGCCGCGCACTTGAGGATGTTGCGAACTGGTACTCACTGGAACAGGCCGTTTTACATGAAGACGTAATACGGTTACTTTTTTTTTTTTTTAAACGTTGCCTCACACAAGGAATTTTCCCTGTATTGTGGGTGCGTTTACAAACACTTAAACTCACATACACAAACAGCCAAACCTGGAACAACTACATGGCCAACCGTGCCGACTATGCCGACGGTTTTAATAATGTGGTTGTGGCTAAGTAATAACAGGGTTGGGAAACGACTAGATAGATATTAGACCAGCATACCAATTCATAACCAATCGACAGGTGGTCGAATCGAAAATTACACATTTTCAATTACAAATTTGCCTTGTCCCGATAGCAAATAACTGTTGGAAAAATGGCAATCGTCTATTTGATTTGAAATGACAAAAAAAAAAAACGGGTTATGGATTCGTGAACAGCCTTTAGAGAGTCTTTTGATAACATTAATTGATGTTCAATTCGGCACGTTAGCGCATCGAACGGTTGGGTATAGCTATGCTGTACGTCGATTTGGTTTTAAGGGTTTCGTACCCGAAGAGTACCAAACGGAACCCTATTAGAACTGAACCACACGGCGCGAGCCGAGCGAGCAAAGCTTCTGGTGCCGCAGCAGTGGCCACGGCTGGCGAGTGCTCATTCGAAAATGCTCGCAGCTACGCGGGCTGGGTATTAGCGCAAGTTGCGTTACGTCGCAAACAAGTCTGTGTTGGTTTCCCATGGGTAGATTATAAATTATAGAAAAATAATGCGTTGAATTGTAAATGGTTTGTTGCAGTTCAAAATTTTTCGACAGTTTATAATGTAACGGAAATAATACTGATAGATTATAAACTAACCAAGACCATAATTTATACGGTGACTGTAAATTCAGGTTAGTTAAGTTAATTGTTAAAAAAATTGACACCCACCGTCAATTTAGTCATTTCATACAACTGTCAAAAAATGACAGTTGTTTCTTTTTTTTTTTTACGTTTCCCCACACTAGGAATTTCTCATGTATCGTGGGAGCTTTTACAAACATTTAAACTCACATACACAAACAGCCAGACCCGGAACAACTACTTGTAGGTAATACAAATATTTGTTGTTCCGTGCGGGAATCTAACCCGCGTCACGCAGTGCAGCAGTCAATCGCTTAACCTCTGCGCCAACTGTGCCGTCAATGTCAAGTCAAGATGTGATTTGAATATGCGGACAATTTAAGTTGACAGGCAATTTGCTAAACAATAGATTTATATATTTTTTTATTTTTTATATTTGTTTTAGACTCATGATAGCACAAGTTTAAACCTTAGTGGTTTTTGGTTGCTATTTAATATGTAATCCTGTGTTCTTTTGTATAAATGATAAAAAAAAACCCTGACTACAGCACAGGGTGTTGTGTAAACATCTGTCGTATTATTTCAGTAATTTCTTTGAAATACAAGCTAAAACAATCTCCACAAACGATAGTCTGCTCTTATAAGGCATGATTGTGCCATTTTCTGCAAAGTTTCCCAAGGAGCTACCTATACTGATTGCATTAAATATGTAAACTCCTAAACAGGTTTTTCCTTCAAACTGTATTTTCTGCGATATCACAAAAGACGCCGTATATACGTAAATACGTAGGACTTTCCTTGCTCCTTGTACATAAAGATGCAAGGGGTTAACACAACAGCAGGGATACGTTTCTATGTGGATTGATTATAAACTTACTTAGTTTAAAACATACGTTTGTATGTCATTTTCAATAAAATGTTTCAGTTGTAGGTAGCCTAGGTACTTATATATTATAACAAATATTATTTTTAAAACTTCTCTGTAGCAGCTAAATAAATTCTTCTTCCTTGCATTATCGTTTTCATAAATATTTTTTTAACGTTGTGGAATCTTGAAATTAAGTTTTTTTTTTATATCGGACTTGGTACGTTTGCGCCACAGTTTTAAGTCAAACCTGCCCCCCTAGCCAAGTTGCAAACGATAAACGTGAACGCTTAGTAATCTCCAATAGATTTTCAACTTTATACCTAAGAGCATAAAGTTGAAAATCTATTAAAGACTACTGAGCGTTAGCGACCGGAACGAACGAAAACACTATGTAATCTTCAATAGATTTTCAACTTTTTATCCAATAACATAAAGTTGAAAATCTATTAAAGACTACTGAGAGTTTACGTTTATCGTTTGTGACTTGGCTAGGGGGGCTGTTACAGTTTCATGTGCTTAACTGCAACTGGATAGTCGGCAAAAAAAAACGCTTTAAACGCAAGCCGTATTCAAACAAAACTTTAAAAAAATACTGAAATGTCACTTTATTATCCCAAGAACAAACTTAACATTGTAGTTGAAGAATAATGTTCTTCCATATACCTATTCCAACTGTAAATGTATTGATTTGCCATGTTATTTTAAAACCATAGACTTCTTAAGTACAGGTTTTTCTGTAGGTAATCTTTAGAGGACTACTTTCTGTATTTTTTTTAAATTTTATTCTTTTTAGGTCGGAGATAAGGAAGGAAAACTTTCATCTATTTTCTTAAAAAACTTTAAATAAACTATGTATTTTAAAATTATAAAATTCTTAGTTCAAGACCCTCACAGTAAAACTCTTTCATTTGATGTCACACGGAACAGTTTGCAAGACTTTATTTTTTATTTTCTTATTTGAAGAAAATGAGAAAATTATTTATTTTATTTACGTTACACATCCGTGTTTAGGTCACAGAAATTCATTATGTGTATCTTTCAATTTAATCGGTCCATGAGATTCGGAGCGAATTGGCTGTGACAGACGGACAGACAGACAATCACACGGGTGATTATATCGATCTACGAGGGTTTCCATTTTTTCATTCGGACGCACGGAAATCTAAAAAATACCGAAACAAGTTTTAAATCAAACAGTTCCTTTACCTCAAAATATAAGGGTTTACTCAGAAACAAACTAAAGTTAGGTAAATAATTTTGCTTTCAGATAAGTACGAGTATGCAGACTTCCAACGTGAAAGCTAAAATCGATACAAATATCATGTTTTTTGATGAAATGGACACCGTGATGATAAGGTACAGTCAAGGAATGAAAACAACAAGCACATTTCGATCTTCGCTGCAAGCGGCAGTGTTGCCGTAGCAGTGCTGCCGCGTCACTACTGGTCCCATACAATTTCGATAGGTTTATAATTATATGAGATTACATTTCGAGCACGGCAGTAATGTCGCGGCAATAAATGTGTTATTCCAAACCCCACTGCAGCACGTGTGCAGCACTGTATGCGACAATATTTAATTGAATTCTGGCAATATTTAATTTTGGAATGCAAATGACAGTTCGAAAAGTTAGGTGGTCCAACGTATTATAAGGCACCCGTCCCACCACCACGCCCGCCCGACGAGGAAACGACTAGCTATCAACAATTTTCTCGCTCAAGAAACGTACAATAGATTGTAGGTCCCGTGTAAGTAATAGAGATACATATACTAATTATTGATCGCTGACTGTTCACACCGCGCCGGCGAGTACCTACTCACGCTTGGTGTATACGCATACATCTGTCATCTGTCAGGCTGTATGACATACCAAAATTTACCGTTTTTTTCAATTTAAATGTATTTGTTTAAAATAATTAATTAGGTCTCAAAAATCACAAATAATGTGCTCAATATGGATGGAGTTATGGAACTATGGATAAATGTCTTGACGGTGCGTGAGCGTTCGTGATCCATCGCCGCTCTTCGATGTCCACCGCGCTAAGAATAGACGGAAAGCAGCACATAAAGTAATTTTTTGCTCTATTCTTGTAATTGCTGTATGGCGTTCCAATGGGGGTTAGTTAAATTAATAAATAAATACCAGCGAATATTCGCTCGTTACCGTTACGCACTCGTTGCTCGTTCCTTACTAACTCGTTTTTAGTTGCTAGCCTACATGTTTCTCGTTAATTGGCGGCGATGGGACAGGTGCCTAATGTACTCTATGATGAGGTAAGGAGCGATCCTTGTAAAAATAAATTTCATTTAGAGTACCTACCACAATACCAACACATTGCTGATGCTAAAATCCACCGCTGAGTTTTGGTTCGAGGTTCGAAGTATGGTGGTTAATTGCAGGAATACGAAACAAAGCATGTCAGTGCGGAATTAAATATGCATTAATTCCCCACAATATGCATGAACACCCACGGTCGTGTGTTAAGTGCCGAGCGTTTAACATACTCGTAGCACGCACCGGATTGACAATTTAAACTTTTTAATATTTTAAATTTTTTTAACGTCCTCAAAGCAAACTACCGGGCAACTTTTAATTTAACCTGCCTGAGTTTGACATGTTTTGTAATAAAAATATTTCATTGTGTGAAAATGGACAAACATGGTTTCATTAAATTTTAAAATAAATTACTGGCTATACGTAGTCCTCCTTAACGATTTCGATAACGACAAAAACAAAAACTTGCTGCCGCCGGCGACAGAAAATAAAAGTAGCTTAAGGTACTCCATATAACATCAGCTATCTGCAAGTGAAAGTCCTGTCAAAATCGGTTCAGCCGTTTCGGAGAATAGCCGGCACAAACTGACAGATAGACAGACAAAAATAAAATACTTTTTGCTATAGGTACCTACCGTATATACTTATTTATTAAGTAAAAAGCTGTTTGACATTATAAAACAGACACTTCATTTTTATTGTATTAGAACGTTTTTATTAGACTTTAGCTACCCTTGATAGGGACTAAAAACACGGAAATATATTTTTCATCCCACCATCTCGGAAAGAGTATTTTTAATCTTCAGTATCTGAGTGGAAAAGCCGTTTTTATTCTCTAGAGGATAAAGTAAATTGAATTTAGAACATCGTGTGCACTAAGTTTGTGAATTAAAAAAAACATTAAACCTATTTACTGCTACCTCTATGGTGCCGAATATATCATACAACTTTTTTTTAATTTGTTAAAAACTCAGACTCGGAACCTTCTTGGTGTTCTTTTTTCAATTTGCTTTGTACGCGGTTCTTTACGCGGCATTTTTTCACGTCATTGTTAAACCTTAGGTATATTAAAAACAAGAAACTTGAAAACAAGTGAAAAAACTAAAATGAGTGATTCTAGCGACGAGGAAGTTTGCTTGACGCCAACAGAATTGACTGAAACTGTTAATAATGCGCAAATGAGCTTTCTCCCTCAACAATCACGCGAGAAGTATTTAAAACAGTACGATATGTTCAACACGTGGCGACTAGCAAAAGGAGCCAAAACTTTCTCAGAAAACGTTTTGCTGGCATATTTTATAGAATTATCCGAGAACAAGAAAGCAAGCACTCTATGGAGTACGTATTCGATGCTAAAAGCAACAATAAAGATGAAAAAAGACAAACATATCGATACCTATCCTAAATTAGTGGCATTTTTAAAAAGAGCCTCATCTGGTCATCAACCAAAAAAATCGAAGGTTTTCACAGTATCTGATATTGAAAAGTTTCTTAACGAAGCACCCGATTCCGTATATTTGGCGGCAAAAGTAAGTCAGTTGCACATTCAGTATCTACTTAAGTATATTAATCTCAATTAAATAGTATACTTAGTAGATGTTGATAGGCATAATTATGCGTTCATATCAATTTTATTCATTTATCTACTACAATACTCTTTACGTTACAGGTTGTTCTTATTATTGGAATAAACGGAGCATGTCGAACTAATGAACTAACACAACTTAATGTCAAAAACATTGAGAAACATTCAGATGACTTACTATTAATTAATTTACCTAATACAAAGACAAAAAGAGACCGCAACTTCGTCATTCGCAAGGAATACGTAACGATTGTTGAGAAATATCAAGCCTTACGCCCGCCTAACACTCCAATCAATCGATTTTTTCTACAGTATCGCAATGGAAAGTGTGTTAGACAGCCTATAGGTACTAATAAAATTGGCAGTATCCCACGAGAAATAGCAACATTTCTTGAACTTCCAGAACCCCTGTTGTACACGGGTCATTGTTTCCGACGAACTTCAGCCACACTTTTGGCTGATTCCGGAGCTGATCTGCTGTCCCTTAAGCGCCACGGAGGCTGGAAGTCCAATGCAGTTGTAGAGGGATACATAGAGGATTCCATCCAAAATAAGTCTAAAATATGTGAAGGCATCGTAGGAGCCATTACACTGAAAGAGCCTCAATCGGATCCTTGTACTGGCCCTTCTACATCAAAAATAAGCCGTTATGAAACACCTAACCATCTCCCTCTCTCTCCAACATTCACGCCAAGGGAATCCGATGAATCGGTACAACTATTAAGTATGACAGATAGTTTACCGAAAAACAGTACACAAGTGACTAACACCAATATTACAGTACCAAACAAAAATATTACACTCAATTTAAATAACTGTAGCAACGTTACTTTAAAATTTTCTTAATTATACCTTAGTATTATTTTGTTATAATTTAAAGATTATTCTGTAATACTTACCTGTCATAATGTAGTAATTAATACCTAAACTGAAATAAAAGTGTACCTATCTTGTGATTGTAAACGTTTTTTTTTTGCATTTAGTCATTTCCTCGCTGAGGTGGAATGAAAAGTTACGTGTTGCACTCGAGTGCAAAGATTTTTCACCTCGTGCTCTTTTGATTCCCTCGCTAACGCTCAGGATTCTAATTTTGAATCACTCGCTGCGCTCGTGATTCAATTTTAGAATCCTTCGCTTGCTCGGTCATCAAAATTGAACACGCGGTTAAAAAGCAACTTTGCACTCTTGTATAACAAATAACTATCATACGACGGATCAGTTCTGTATCAAAAAAAATCTTTGTCGGTCTCCCTATTGTATTTTTTCCAAAGAACCAAATTCTTTGTACAGATTTATATTGCTCAATGTTTAATAATACGGTTCAAATTCTCCAATTTAATCGCATAAAAAAAAATTAATCAAGTTAATTCAACAATTTTACTCAGTAAATGCGGAATCATGTTCCATGTCATTCGAGATTTCGTTACTCCCAAAGGAATCCGCGGAATCCCTGATTTATTCGATCCCCGTATCTTATGCATTTCGGTTTATTTATAAGTAAATGTAGATTAATGAGAAGCGTAAGCATCTGTGGTAAGCATATTAAATAATCCCTTAATTAATATGCTAAACACACCTCCCGGATTTCGTCAAAGGAGGCTGGAAATGTTGCACTTAGTTGAAAATTTCTTTGAATTAATATTGTAATATTATTTTTCTAAAATAAAAGAAAGAAAATAAATTTATTTGACTCAGGTTAAGGCACACAAAAACAAAAAAAAACTAACTTAAAATAGTATAGTGTGCCTCACGGCTGCGCCAAATAGGCCCAGTTCAGCATAGATGCCAGACAACTAGTGTTTGACGCTGGTTTTCAACTAGACCTTATGTTACGAGGACGTCTTACGGATGTAAATCAGTTTTATAGTGTGTTTTATATTTAAATAAATATAGAAAAAAGCACTTACTTTCTAGCATCAGCTATCTGCCAGTGAAAGTCCCGTCAAAATCTGTCTTAAGTACTGTTTTTTTGTTCTAAGTACCGTATATACTTTCATATACATTTACAAATAGACACTTCAAATTTATTTTTTGTTTATTATATGGTTGTTTCAACTTTGGATATTTACAACTGACACCTACCTAAAGTACCTAAAGTAATCCACACATAGAGCCAAGTGTTACTGGATTTTTTCATTTGGAATTTCTCAGTAGTAGACCGGAGTTTCGATTTGTGCCCGGTAAATGGCAATAGGCATGCCCCCTATTACATGAGTCTTAAACATAACTGGCGTGATGTGGGTGTACTATAGATACACCTCTACCTTACCTTTCGGGGAATACAAGCTTGATGTTTGGTATAGCATCCTCACAGTCTCCTTTTTAATTACCATAATCTATTGGATTAGCTGTTTATCGGCCTAGGTATATCTTTATGATTTTGATTAACCCTTACAATATAGACATCTTCATGTGACTGTCAGTTTTGACGTTCTAAGGAGCCTTTTCTGTGCCTTATGCTGCGGCTGCATCTGCGTCTATCGTGACAAAGCAATGCGTGCCAAAGCTTCGTAAGTTTTGCTCGCTAAAAAGTTATCGCGTTAATGCGGTGTCCACATTAGCGGCTTTGCCACGTTTATGTTATACCACCAACCGGGCGATAATTGATATGTAGCCCGAACTATCGCGACGATAACCGATAATGATTGGTCATACCTGCGTGTATCGTGCGAAGCTTTGTCACGATAAAATCAACATTTAATTGAAATAAATTATATGACTGACTGTTCGGCTACAAAATGACTTTGAGATTCTGTTAAGTAAAAAATCTTAGTCT
The DNA here is from genome assembly GCA_963853775.1 of Xanthia togata. NCBI lineage: Eukaryota > Metazoa > Arthropoda > Insecta > Lepidoptera > Noctuidae > Xanthia > Xanthia togata. The sequence goes on along the minus strand of OY970795.1, from coordinate 19,753,990 downwards.
CCTTATTATTATTTTCTGTTACAGTTCCAATACAGCAGATTTGGTGTTCCTCTTGGAATCAAACGTGATGCAGATGGCGAAAGGCGACAGACCCGTCAGGAGATACTTTGATTCCTACTCCACACCCTTCCATGGCTTCCCGAAGTTATTCAATGACACACCAGTTTTCAGGGATGAGCGCGCTTTTTAGTTCAGCTTCACATTAAAATTTGATTTTGTTTGTTTTTCTTTGATTTGATTTCTTTTACGTATTTAACATGTTTTGAAAAAAGAATTCGAAGAATCAACAAATAATTTAACTAGGTATTAAAAATTCGAAAAATTCAAATTTTGCTAATCATGCTACTTAATATCAAAATTAAGTTTCAGACAGGTAAAAAAAAGTATGATAAGAGCTAAAATGATTAATTATTTTGATCACAGTACCATCTTTATATTTACATGCACCGTATAAAAATAACCTATTATTTTACGTCAGTATTAATTAAATTATCGAAAAATAAGCTAAGATTATTAGATAAAACTAAAAAAAAACTTCTTCTTTCCCTACGCATTAATTATCCACACCATTCTACAATCGTATCATAATCAACATCATTTCAGCCGACAGACGTCCACTGCTGGACGGCCTCCCCCAAGCACCGCCACTTCGACCGATTATGTGCCTCCTGGTTCAATCGGATGCTGTGTCATAATTCAAGCAAATAAAAACGTCAACAACCATAATAAAACGAGACAAAAACTAGTCCATACGTATAAATTCGCCATTGTACCCATTACAAAAGTTCGGTGCAACCGCAAGCTCGGTAGTTGGTGGAGCTTATAGGCAAAATCTAGTGCTGCATCGCTACAACATTCTTTAATTAAAATTATATACCGCTTTTTGGAGAAATGTTCCTGTTGGCTTGTATTTAGTTCGTTCATTTGTTTTTGTCTCTGAATACAAATGTGTTGTTTTCAGTATAATTCTGTGTCTCGGTATTGTTGTGAGAAGTTGTTTAATTAAATCGTGCGTGTGTGAGACTTTGGGTTTATTAGGCTACTTTGTTATATGGCTCAATCTCCATAGTTGACTGATCGAGAAAGTCATGTTCTTTACGGAGAACGTTATGACTTTATTTTCTGTGCAACACGAGCTATACGCTCATAAAGGCTCTCACAAACAGGCGCGACGCGACTCTAGTGGAAGAATTTCTATAAAATCTTCATGGAAATGGTTTTACCGGGGTGCCGTCGCACCGCGGCTAGGTATCCGGTGGGCTTTGACGCCCAGGGCGTCTCCTCTTGTGGCGGCTAGGGGCGTGAGGGCGCGAAATTTGCCTCTCCCTCACGCGCTCCGCCTCCTCCTTCACGAGCATTACTGCTTCGCAGAAGGAGGTGACGGCCTCCCATGCCCTCTCGCTCCGTACCATGGCCTGGACCAGGGCCGGACGCGAGAGATCCTCGCCACCGATCGCCTCCACGAGGACACGGCGGTGCTCTGCCCAAGCCGGGCAGACCTCCACCGTATGCTTCACCGTGTCCTCCGGGCGATCCACGCATTGATGACACCCGGGCGTTTCCTCCCGCCTTTTCCGAAACAGATACCTCCCGAAACAGCCGTGTCCGGTGAGGACCTGCGTCAGGCGGAAGGTGAGGACGCCGTGGCGCCTCTCCAGCCACTCCTCAAAGAGGGGACTTATTGCCGCAATAGTGGCGTGCCCAGCTTGACTCGACCTGACGCTGCAATGTTTCAAAATAACTAGAGATGCAACGCAAAGAATATGAATGCCGCGTACGACGTCAAGACGCCGACGTCGACGTTTGAAAGAGACCACTACAGTACATTTATATATGTAGTAAGCATCGTGACGTGGCGTACGGCGTGACGCTGTAAGCGGCCGAGGGGTTTATAGGACACCATAGCCTAACATTGACAGACTCAAACTAGACACTGGTTGTAAATAACTAAGACCTTTGGTTTGGTTAGAAATCATTGATTCAATAATAATAATTGTACCTCAGATATTAGCACGACATGAGAATATGTCGTGAGCCAGTCTTGTTTAAGATCTTGCATGCATGTATTATTTTAATTCTGTATGTATACACATGTTCAGGCAAATAAAATTTCTTTCTTTCTTGGTCAAATAAACCACCCAAAAGAAATAATACCCAAAGGAGAATATTTCTGAAAAGTAAATTCTCTCAAATTTTCATTCAACTAGTGTGCCATTTTCTTACGACACATAAATCCATCTGAATCTCAAGGATGCTGTAAATCAGAGGACGACAGCCAGTAAAAGAGGGACCTGCATTTATTGAGATAACGGTAACATACAGATTGAAGTGTCGTTAGACATTCTTACTCCTATTGGAAAAGTGGAGTACCTTCTCGTGTTTTTATTGAAGTACTTAGATATGACATGGCAGTCTCTTGTGGGAGTAGACAGAAAGTATCGCTTTGCATATCTTTTTTAAATTACTGTGAGACATTTTTTTCAACGAGATTTCTTTTTCCATTTTTAAGGTTACTTTTAGGTGATAATGTGAGATCAAAGAATATAATTATAGTGAAAAAGTGAAAATCTTCATATTACCGGATTATTAATGCTCTTGTCTCTTGCAAGTAAAAGTGTAGGTACTCAATAAAAATCATAAATTCATTTCATTGACAGACAAACATAATCTAACCCACCAGTGGGTTAGATTATGTTTGTCTGTCAAAAATATGTATGTTTGTTTGTTTATCAAAATTTCATGTTCCTAGACCCAGGTCTAGGAACATGAAATTTTACACGAAAGTTCCTTATGTAACGAAAGTGATTACTAAGGAAAGATTTTAGAAAATTCATCTCCTGAAGGGAATAAATAAGGGTTAATTAGGGGTAAATATGGGTTAAGTAGGTGTTAAATAGGGTTACAGCTTGTCGCAGTAAGCCCACGTTTGCTAGTGCGTATTTATATCGTGGCGATTTTTTTCGTGTATTGGATTTTTGACGCTCTGTTTAGCACCAAGAGTTGAATTTCCAATCGTGGATTTTCAATGCTTGGCTCAATGTTTTTTTTTTTTTTTTTGGGTGGGAAATCATCAAATGACGTCTCCCGCTCTGGGTGGAGCGGGAGGGCGTGTCAGAATCTTACTGACTAAAACCCACCCGTGTTCCTTCTGTTGCCTGTGCAATGCCAGGGGGCCACGGTATCCCTTTCGGACTTTCCCGCAACCCCGGCAGGCAATGGTCTCATCGGACCCCTTCACTCGCTGACACTCTTTCAGGCGCGCGTGGAACACAACGCGCCGTCGACCCGGGCTTGGTCCTTACCGGACGGCGAGCTACCCATTGCTCACCGTCCGCAAGCCCACGCCTACGTTGGCCGGGAATCAGCAATTGATTCCCGACGCCCAGGGCGTCTCCTCCTGCGGCGGCTAAGGGCGTGAGGGTGCGAAATTTGCCTCTCCCTCATCCGCTCCGCCTCCTCCTTTGCGAGCATTACTAATTCGCAGAAGGAGGTGACGGCCTCCCATGCCCTCTCGCTCCGTACCATGGCCTGGACCAGTGCCGGACGCGAGAGATCCCCGCCACCGATCGCCTCCACTCGAGGACACGGCGGTGCTCTGCCCAAGCCGGGCATACCTCCACCATATGCTCCACCGTGTCCTCCGGGCGATCCACGCAGTGATGACACCCGGGCGTATCCTCCCGCCTTATCCGAAACAGCCGTGTCCGGTGAGGACCTGCGTCAGGCGGAAGGTGAGGACGCCGTGGCGCCTCCCCAGCCACTCCTCAAAGAGGGGACTTATCAATCCTGAGAGTTGAAAATACAGTGTACGAAAAAAAAAAAAACGCCGCGATAAAAATACGTCCATGTGCATCTGGACTAACTAAAAATAAACTTTTTGGTTCCAAATCAAATGAGTTTATAACTTTCACCATAGTTTGGTTTAGTTAGGTTAGTTTATATTTTAATTGAAAACTTGCCGACAAGTTTGTACCTAACATTTCCAATTTCTAAATTAATATTTGCTAGGCTTTAAGACCTAAGTTTAGTGAATTAAGTGGTAAACCAAATTTTCTGTAGCTAATAATCTGAAATAACGGCTTAATTGTTGTTGAGTTCGGAAGCTTTGATTACGATTTAATGATAGACCCTCACTTTTATTTAAACGTGCGTCCGCGACTTCGTGGATACTCGTGAATTTTCGGCCCCCGATCCACCGCGTCGCGTCCCATCGGGCCCGGGCTATTACTACGTTTTCTCTTATCGTTCTTTACGTTTTTTTGTTTTGTTTTTTCTCGGCTCCTGAAGGTTGTAGCGAGATGTTACATAGCTTATAACCTTCCTAAAGAATTGCGCTATCCAATGCAAAAAGACTTTTTCAAATCCAGCTGTTCCGGAGATTACCCCCTACATTCAAACAAACAAATTTTACCTCTGTAGAATATTTAGATTAACTAATGTAATACCTTCCTACCTACTCGTATAACCTACACATGGCGTGTTGTTGAAGTTTATCCACTAAAACTACATAGGTAATCAACTACGATTCGTTTTAATTTTGGGAAATCATAGTCAATTCGATTCCCGCACGGAACAAATATTTGTGTGACCTACAAATAGTTGTTCCGGGTCTGGCTATTTGTGTATGTGAGCTTAATTTTTTGTAAACGTACCCACAACACAGGAAAAATTCCTAGAGTGGGGCAACGATTTTTAAGAAAAAAAAAAATTAAAAAAAAAAACCTTTTAAGGTATCTATCGTATAAAGTCAAAACAAAAATCGTACGATCTAAAAGTCCCTACTCCGCGTGAATTGTTTTAAATACGGAGCCTTTTTGATTCTCAATGCTCTGCTCAACACCGAGAGTTGAAAGTACAGTCCTCGAAAAAAAATTGTCGCGTAAAAATATCGCCCGTGTTACCTGGACTAAGTGTATCCACAATCATTTAGTCATACGTGTATTTTTTACAGGAAACTGCTGTAATCTTTATAACAATAATTGGGTCTGGGTAGAGGCTTTCGTGTCCGAATTGAACTGAACTTAAATGGTCATCGTCCTTTGTTTGTAGAATATAATTGGGGTGGGTACAGACTACACATAAGTGAAACGTAACATGAAATGAAACATAAGTTGAAATGAACATAAATCTTTCAAAAAAATGCAATGAAACATGAAATGTAAAGGCCCGTGCCCGACCGCTGGAGGCACCTCTGCCTAACCCTTCGAGGAAAACACGCGTGATGTTATTAATGATGTTTAGTATAGAAAAGTAACCTATTTTAAGGGGACATTTTTTCTCAAAAATATCGAATAAATTCTCGCACGTTCGGTCAAATCACTAAGGGAACGGTCACGCAGCTTGTCCTGTAATAGACTGTGGTTGACGGACTAGATTGATTGATGATTAAAGGTACGGTTAGCGGTTCACTGGCGTCGGTTTGTGGGACATGTAGTTTAGAAGAACTGATACCGGTGTCAGTTTATGCAATATGAAAATGGTGCCGTATTTTCTGGTGTTACCGACAACTGTGTATTCCTTTGTTTGATTTTTGTTAGGTAACTACGCTAATACTTAAAACTAGCGACCCGCTCCTGCTTCGCACGGATTTTACGACTTGACAAAAGATTGAGATTTCTTAGGTAAACGTAACTTTAATAGTAACGTATACACATAAACCTTTCGGAATAAATTCTCTAAACGATGGTGAAAACCTCATCTCAAATCTGTTGCGCGGCTTAGAAGAACAACGCGGACATACAGACGAACGCGAAAAGCGACTTTGTTTTATAATAAAGTACAATGAAACTGGTGAAATGAGATGACTATCTCTGCCTAACCCTTCGGGGAAAACAGGGGTGATGTTATGTTATGATTATGATATGTTAAAATAAAAGCAATCAATGAAATCATTGCAAAAATACATATGTATCGTGTGAATTTATTTAATTATATGATTTACACGGCTTAGGAAACCAATTACGTAAATCAAAGTATATATAATAAGTACAAACTTATCATATAACAACAATTTAATACTAGGTATTATTCTCACAAAAATGTAGGCACATAACCATTAAATTGTCGAATTTATTATCGAACAGATCTCAGTCCGGATTGGCTTCCACGAGCTTATTAAGTGCGGTCAACACGCGCGGTAGGGGAGACGCAGCACGAGCTGCTGTCCGACACGAAGGCACGCACTTTCAAGACTGACAAGACCCTACTTAATTTCAATAGGATGGACAGTAGCGAACTTCGAATATTTTAATGGTTATAGGTAACTACTGCAATCACTAATCTATTTTCAATTTTCAATTTCATCATCATTATCATCATTTCAGCCGACTGACGTCTACTGCTGGACATAGGCCTCCCCCAAACACCGCCACTTCAACCGGTTCTGTGCCTCCCGCATCCAGCGGATTCCTGCGACCTTTACAAGGTCATCGGTCCATCTTGTGGGAGGCCTCCCAACGCTATGTCATCCGGTACGCGGTTGCCACTCCAGAACCTTTCGGCCCCATCGGCCATCTGTTCTGCAAGCAATGGCAGGCACATTGCTATTTAAGTTTGGCAATTCTTCGGGCTACGTAGGTTACCTTGGTTCTCCTGCGGATCTCTTTATTTCTGATTCATTGCATTATTAATGCATAATATCAGTGTATTATGATTTTGATGATCAGTAAATTCATTGAAACTATTTATAGCGACAATTTTTTTAAAGAATAAATTCTAACCCTATTATCATTAATTTTCTCAAATTTATATACGTAGGTAACTATTAATAGTATAATAGTAGCGTATTAATATTATAAAATGTCATTTTTAACAGATAATATTTCCAAACGTACACATTTATGGATATTTTTGTCAAAACATGGAATTAAAAAATAATTTAGTTTTAACCAAAACGTTACTATTCACATAATATTTCGTTACATTTTATGTATGAATTGAAATACAAACAGGCATCCAGGTGAATTATTTCGTTGTTTGCATTGGTACATTGTTCTATTGTGTTAATTGCAAACACCAATTAGGTATTTAATTTGTTGTATTTACTTTCAATGGCTGATTCGTAGTACTAAAAACTATCTAATAAGAGATATTTTTTGTAATTCTGTATGGGTTTTCATTTTCTTACGAATATCTACTTAGGAGTAAATTGTAAGTTTCAGAATATCGAACATTCTCTAAAAGAGTACCTACTTAACAGGAGAATTTATGTTCTTTTCGGGTTTCAACATAGTAGCTTATCATATAGTGGCTTTTATTGACCAAGCTGTTAGTAGATCCACGGTGGCATGTCCAGTAGCATGAAGGCAGACTGCACACTTACAGTACATATTTAATTTAATTTCTAGTTAGAACCGCTATACTGGTTTAATGCAACGACACTGTCCGAATTGAAGGAACACACACACACAACTAACACATCAACAGGCATAATTTCATTGCACAGTATTTTAAAGCATTTGCAAAAGCGCGGCAATTCAGTAGTCTTCAAAAGGCACTAAGTGTTTATTCACCCTATTTTAAAGTAACAAACACTTACTTTATAGATTTCATCAGAAACATGTTCGTACTTCGTTTAAAATCCTGCCAAACGGGTATCGAATACATGTAACGATTTCATTCAGTCTAGTTTCATATCGGTAATCCCTGGTCTATCTTGATATCCATATGCCTGGTGCACGGACCGTGATCAGCACCTAAGGCTTGCACATGCTGTGACAAAAAAAAATGAACCTACTTTTAATATTTTCAATAAAACCACATAATTATAACTGTGTGGTATCTAACAGGGTTCAGAAACGTTATTTAAAATAACGTTTTTAATATGTTTCTAACAGTCCTCGTTTTTCTTTGTACAACATTTTGTTCGGAACGAAAACGAAATGAGAACGTTTTCACACCAGGCAGCGTACGCGCACGAACCGTGCACGCTAGGCGCCTAGAATGGTTATAGACGCGTCACATACTACGCGCGCTCGCATGTTGCGAACGGTTCGCGTGCAAGGATCCACACCTGCGCAACTAAAGCTCACGCGCGTAGTGAACGTGTCCATACCAGTGAGTGGCGGCTGGTGCCTCAGAAAACCGGTGGTGCATTGCATGGGTTTAGTGAATATTTAAATAAAATATTTAGGACACCCTATAGACATGCCTCGTGGTATACGGGAAACTGGCAGGTATAGCGAGGCGCAGTGATGAGATGCAGGCGACGACACAAAACTTTGCACACTCACAACACATTTTAGTCTAAATTGTATCTACTCAATATTGTATTTTATACTCATGTTTACTCACAAAATGTTCACTATTTTCTTAGATAATAAGTAATTAATTACGCAGGTATAAATTACTCTGCAATCACGCGCGAAAAGTAACAATAACAAGTGCGTACTGCGTAGGTCAAGGCCTCGGGTCATGCATGCGAAAGCGAAGTGTCCCCGCTACCCCCGCCGCCCGAGAATCTTTCGTATTCTTTCGGCAATTTCTGGTCGCGTGCGGCGCACTTAGCTATCCTTAAAATGCATACATTTTGTTCTAAGCATCTTCCGTCTCACGCGCCCGGCGGTTTACATCTTGTTTCATAGAAGTTGTTAGAGCTCGCTTCGTGCGCTATAGCAAGCGCACGGGGCCGTTTTTATTCAAGCAAAAATAAGGTTTAATTCTTTTGCAGTAGAAATCAAAATAGGTCAGCTTGATTTTCTCAACTCCAATAACAAAACCATGTTATCATAAACGTAATTTCTGTGTAGGGTAGGTAGTATTATGGGTTATATGTATAGATCATTGTTTTGAAAGTTTATATCTTAGGTTTATACTGTATAGATAGTATGGTAAGGGTAGAAGGTAGCTGTATATTAGAAGGTTTAAAATGGTAGTGCGGCGCACGAGAGCACCTAAGGCACAGCCGCCACTGGTCCATACTATGTTCCTAAAGCCCCCAGTACGGCAAATTACGCAAAAAGGTTTAGTACTCTTTGGCCGAGTGATGGGCTCGTCCAACGTATACTGGGTCTTTTTGCGAGATTCGCAGTTTGATTTGCGTTTATTGGCTGAGCGCGCTCGGTTAACGGGCTCACCCAACGTGTACTGGGGACTTAAAATGCACGGGAACCGTTTTGTTGGGGTCCGTGAGCGGACATGATGCCCACCTAACGTGTAATGAGTGTGCATCAGAGATTCAGAGCTCTGAGCTTGATGTCATGTCAACCTTTTTCATTTCTAAAATACTGTCAACGGGTATCACTGGTGGACACAGCCTCATAATCCGTGCAATACACAACAACAAAATGCACACATATGTACCTACACGGATTTCCTAAATTGAAAACTGCCATATAGAATCCGGATATGACGTAATATTTATATTTGATACGCTATTTTTTTTTTTTTTTTGTATGTGAGCTCTGATTATCCTCATTGGAATGTAGCCATTCAGTTTGATGAGGTAATTCGGGGAAATAATGTTGTGAAGTTTCGAGGCTCGAAGGAGAAAATTGCCTGGTCGGTTTTTGATAGGTAGGTATCAAAGTGCTGTTGCGAGTTTTGATGTTCATAATAATAGGTAACGTTGGTATAAGTTTTATAACCTATCTATGTTATATGCAATAAAAAATGCGGCATTGAATAGACTATACAAAGATAATACGAGTCGAATGACCTACATGAATGCGAATGGTTCAGAAGTGTCACTTTTAAAACAATTGATGATAATAATTATTTATTTATTTTAACTTCAATATACAAACATAGGTGTAGCTCTGGCTCTTGTAATAGGAGCTCGTGTATCACAATAGCCAACAGATGAACATACCTAATTATATAACTGTTCTGTTTTTTTATATTACTAGCTGTCTGCCCCGGCTTCACACGGGTAGCACTAAGTACTTATCTACGGCGCACCTACCTACCCTACCTACCTACGTAGGTACCTACCTAAAAACATAAACCCGTGGGTCCAGCTGCAAAGGAAAGTCCATAGTTTCCATAAAAACCCATCAATTATCGACATTATTAATAAACGGCATAATTAAAAGATACTCTCCTAAACTTTAAACTAGAACTCACGTTGACCTGTTTAAAGCTCTGGTCATACTCAGGCGAAGCCTGCGTAGGATGTGGGACGAAATTTTCTCGCGCCGATTGTGTCAACCAGTTTGTACAGATAGTGCAATCCACGACGACGCGCCCCACTCCGCGATTACTGTACTGTAAGCTGTACTTTAGTACGGAGTGGGGCGCGTCTCAGTGGATTGCACTATCTATATGGAGGTATGGCTCGAATAGTCGAGTAACTTTTTAATTATTAAAACAATCGACGCACGCACTCGCGTCTCGGGTCCCACATATGATTCGCCGTAGGTCGCGTCCCACGAGTAAATAAGAGCTAAACATCACCGGGACGCCATGGCGGCGCAGGTCGCATCGCCAACAAAATGTATGGTTGACTGCGTAATCAAGTGGACCCCATTTAAGCCACCTTCTATATAGCTGTATACATTTAGTGGGCAGTTCGACTTCGTGACGTTGCCATGGCGTCCCGGTGACTTATGGCTCTAAAACCGATCGTCGGGTTCATTATGTCACGCCGGCAGAGGGCGCCTTCTAGTGTTCCATATATGAATGCGATGATCGCGTAATCGCGAACGATAATTTGTTTAATACGCGTATTCTATAATTACTTATCACACTTTCAATCAGAATCCGTAAGTTTTGAAGTATATTTTGCTAACCCATTGCATCATAAGTTTGAAAAAATATTTGTTAAATTGATTGAAAATATTCAAACATTTAAAATCTATTTTTTTTATTGCCTCATTATTTGTGAGTGAAATACCTAATCCGAATCTTAACAATTCAATGACATTCATTACTTTAATGTCGTGTAGACGAATTTGTCAAATACGAGTATGTAAAGTAATGGATTAGGAGTGCCCTTCAGTATCGTTCTGATTGTAAAAGAAAGTGTGTTACGCAATTGGGGTGTTGCTGCTGTTAGTTTATTCGAGAAGTTAATCAAATCAAATCAAAATATTTTATTTAACTTAAACCTACAGGGGCACTTATGAAATGTCAGTAGCGCGGTTCCAATTGGTAGTTTCCTATGGAGAAGAGCCGGTAAGAAACTCTACAGTTACTATTTTCCATAATAGGTATAGTAGGACAGTGTAGGCTTTTCAATAAGTACCAAATACTTATTAAAATAGAAAATGTTCAACAAATCTACAGTCCACTAATCCTACAACGTTCTCAAATTCACAAAATAGAAAATAATCTTTATAAAAGATGAATAAATCAATAAAAATAAAAACCTATTTTAAACGAAATGACAATGTTGACAAATGCTTATTGAATAGTTTGAATAATTTTTACTACCCTCGTTCTTTTTGTACGAAGACAAAAATGCACCAATGCAATGCAATTACTTCCACATGCACTCATTAATCCTGTTTCCATTCTTGTTTATGATAGTCCCTCCTTGATTCACCCGGTATACCTTGCAATACGACGTTGTTTTAGAATTAAATAGGTTTTATAGGACCAAGTCACGCGGCCATAATTTTCGCCGAAGACTTGCTGCACCCAACTGTAGACGTTATTAGTATTGATATTAGTCTAGTCCTTTTGGATTGCAGCTTTAAAAGAAAGTAGAAGAAAAGTATTGAATACGTTTTTACTTAATGAAATGGGAAATTGGTATAAACATTTCACATAAAATATAAACTTAGTGTAGACATACTTAATATAAATAAAAGTCACTTTTCGTCTCTGTCATTGTGACCGCGTTGTTATTCTAAGCTGCGCAACGCATTTTGTTGCAGTTTTAAAAAAAATATACTGAAAGGTTTATGTTTATAATACATTAATATTAAACTTACATATGATAAAGAAATCTAGATGTTTAGTCAAGTCGTAAAACCCGTGCGAAGCAGACGCGGCTCGCTAGTAATAGATAAAGTGGAATACACATTGATGTTAACTCGAAGAGAGTTTTATCGCATGTATGTGTTAACTTTAAGGGTCGAAAGAATGGAGAGGTTTTCTCAAATGTGCGACAACTCTCACCATGTAAACTAGCCACTGCTTTCAATATAGTATAATAAACTCTTCTTCCAATTTTTGTTTTAGCTACAAAGCTTTGCCCAATTTCATTTCGTCTGCTACACCTACTCGTACGACTAAGTTTATCAAACTTTCTTCCATAAATTATTGAACAAACACGTAACACCTCCGTTCACAATAATACCTACTAAACAACTAATAATGCCAACAAACTTGTTTAACTATGTATGAACCAATAAAACAAGTCTGAAACTAGCAAGGATTCTTGTATATTAGCACGTACAATAATGTAAGTAATATTTGTTGGCTTTATTATTGCTTTAGAAACTGAACTGTAGCAGCAGTTTCTAGGTCGCCAAGTAGTTGGCCAAAAACGATGAACGAAAACATCGTTAGGAAACATGTCATGTCCTAAAACAAAAAATTCGAAAACATATGTGACATCGGGGTATTCCTCGAAGCGTACCAACTTTGAAACGCACTAAATGAAGCGCACCAAAAGTATTCCTTTAAACGCACTGTTCGATTGCGCTAACAAAATGAAATTTAAAATATTATAATTTTGTTCCTCGAAACGCACCAACGATGAAACATAGAAAAGAAAATTAAGGAAATTAAATGAAATGTAATTGTTTATTCTGTAAATAGGATATTGGAATCACTTTTCCACGTCATCTTAAAAAAAAATAAAAAAATAGCTAGATGATTTCGGCGTTCTTATCTGCCTATCTGACTACTCTGAGAAGAAAGGCCGAAACAAACTCAGAGGTCACAGTCTATTAAAGTCCAGACATAATCTTGGTCAGGCCATATGACTTGAGGATCATGTAGATTAGTGTCTGAAATGGTCTTTTGAGAAAAGAACCACACAGATTTGAGTGGACCTGTCCCTGTCAGTGCAAGCATTGGTCAGTAATCGTAGAGCTCAACTCAGAACTTAAGGAGCTCAACTCGACAAACAATACCAAAAAAAGGACATTTGGGTAGGCCGCATAAACTACTTAAAACAGCCAGACCATCATTAAAACTAACTGAGAAAGAAGAAAAAAATCACATTGTCCTCACATTCACAAAAAAAAAAAAAAAATACTTTAGAAAGTAATAATAAATGATATCGATGATAAAAGTATTAAAATTCAACAGTCCTAATTGTTTATTTATTAAAACTACCACGAAAGCAGAAATTGGTGCGCTTCATTTGGTGCGTTTCAAAGTTGGTGCCCTTCGAGGAAGACCCCGTGACATCTACCAACCCGCACTAAGCCCGCGTGGTAGATTACAGCCCACTCCGTCTCACAGAGAGAACGTTATAGGCTGATTGTGCTATATGCAAATTAGTTGGCGATCTAGAAACCGCCAACACAACAGCACAGCCAACACACACACATCACACAATCACACATTGTATTATCATCATCATCGTTTCAGCCAAAAGCCGTCCACTGCTGGACATAGGCTCCCCCCTAGCACCACCGCAGTAAAGCTTTAAGGCCTGTTTAGATATAAGCGATATCACTGTCGCGCTCGGTACGTAGTGATATTGGTCCGCTTTAAGGTTAGTCACTTTGGACTAGTATCGCTACCGAGCAGCGATAACGATATCGCTTATGTCTGAACAGGCCTTTAAAAATGACTAGAGCTTGCACGACTTCTAAAATATTTCTTGAATTTTTCTTATTTTTTTCATACTGATAATATGAATAGTTAACAATATCGTTATGAAAAAGAATGCATCTACAGCAACAAGTTTTCTAGGAACATGTGTCTGACAATAAGGTTCTACATTATGCCTAACAAAATAACTTGAAAATCCAGACTCGTATAGTATTTACATAACTTAGCTTTTTCTTCAGAATTTTGGAACCGCGAAAGTTGGTATTTCAACCGCAGGAAGGCTCTGCAAAGTTTCTACATTATGCCTAACAAAATAACTAGAAAATCCAGACTCGTGTAGTATAAATAGCTAAGCTTTTTCTTCACAATGTTGGATCCGCAAAAATTGATATTTTAACCGGAGGAAGGGTTTATCAAGAAACAGAATACGGGGCGAATCAAACCTAATGTTTGTTCTAAATAACACAAAATTCTGAGAAAACTAAACCTTCCTGAATATTGGTATAATATTCCGAATCGAATTACATTACAACATAGCGTAACGTCACGCCTGTAATACCAGATGGGTTAGGCAGATGTAAAAATAATAATAAGAAGTCAGTTAAAATAATTGTTTTATATTTTGAGTAAATAAAGGCAGAGAAATCAAAAGTATGCCTTCATGAACATTATTTTGACGTGCATTTTAATATTATAAATGTTATTCTATCTCGTTAAATGAACAAATGGAGCGTTATCTCCTGTTATGTTTTTAATCAAATATAATTTTCAAATAAAATATAAACCCTTTTCAGTATTAAAACGACGCCGAGACGAATGACGAGGTAAAACTGACGCTCTTCAGAGCCTACTGCCAGTCATTTTACTCGTGCGGCATGTGGGTTAAGTATACGCAGAAGGCTTACAACGCTCCGCACGTGCAGTATAATAATGCGCTGAGGATATTGTTGGGGCTGTCTCGGTTTTGCAGTGCACCGGGCAGGTTTGCGGAAGCGCGAACAGACGACTTTCATGCCATCATGCGCAAATGGTGTGCATCGATGTTGCGGCGATTGTTCCCAGTAGCACACCTCCGCTGCGAAACCTTAGCAGCGAAACCGCTGTAGTTAAATTCAATAGACTCGCGTCATTTTCCGCTACTCTCATCCAATTCGAGTAGCGGAACATGACGCGAGTCTATTGAACTGAACTACTGCGGTTTCGCTTCTACGGTTTCGCGGCGGAGGTATGCAGCCCTAACAGTATTTTAGCTACACTGGCGGACAAGGTTGATGGACCATTTATCAGGCTCTGGGCTGGCAGACATGTGCGTGCACATGTTCATGTAGCCAATTAATGTAATTATACCAGATTATTTTATTTTAAGTTTTTGAGTTTACTAACATAGCCTAAGTTTATACTAACACTAATTCTTGCTAACTTCTTCACTAACCCTTGCTCTGACATATTTTTTTAATTTGTATTATTGTTGTTCATCAATATTATTGTGTTGGTCTTTGTTTACGAAGTTAAGTATCAACCCAAAGTTAATACTATGTACATAAACTTACACCTTCTATCCATGGTGGCAGAAACTACAGAACCCCACCTGCTACGTCCTTGCATACTCCTCCGTTTGCTTCGTTTATGTTCAAACACAAACGCACACGCACGCCAGTTGCGAGTACTATGCACCTGACCTTTCTGAAGAATATCACCAAAAAGTATAGTTATTTATCCAACATGTGAGGAAAATTCGTTTTTCCTATGAGTTTTGATTTTAAGTCTTGAGCGAACGAAGTATTGAAAAATAGAATCACGAGCGCAGCGAGTGATTAAAAATTACAATCCTGAGTAAGTGAAAGACTCGACAAAACGAATAGCAAATGAACTTGCTCACATGTTGCATACAAAACTTTTCACCACTCCCAGCAAGAATTTATTCAGTCATCATAGGTAAATAAATAAAAAAACATTAATCTTAACTTATAAATATTTCTATTCTAAGCATAAAATTATTATTTTTTATAAAATATCTTTAAAACTTAACATAAAAAAAATCAGGCAAGGTTAGTTACTGAACGGGATCATTACTTTCCTCACTGTTCAAACAGTGAGGAAAAACCAACTTTCCTCACTGTTTTCGTAGAGGAAAGACACTTCTTTCGTGCGGGAGTGGTGAAAAGATATTTATCCCACCTCGCTACAATTTCCCGCATTATAGTACAGTTTTTATTGTGATCATCAACAAAGAATATGTTCAATAAAACCGTAATAAGGATAAGAAACATAGCTGTAATCATTAAGGAAAACCCAATAACCTAAAGAACTCAACGATCAATGTAACACCCACAACTAACAGTGGATTTCCTAGGCCGCCTCTGACATTGATAAAGTAGCAAATAGTAGCCGCACCACAATAGTTACGGGACAAAATTAAAGAAAATGCCCAATATGGAGACGAATGGGGGCGATTCGTCTTAGACCTTAGTTCCAGAGAACTAATGAAATGACTGTGAAGTTGCATAAGTGTCGTTCTGGTTCTTTTTATTGAACTAGAGGCAAGGGACATTAGGTACTTATAGCATATTTTGCGGTAGATATTATGTGGCATTGGTTTTGGCGTGCGTGTTTTATTTATTACTCAACGGGCCGGCGGAGCATGCGTAGTTCATACAAACGTAATACCAAAATAATTTGTAAATCAAACAGTGTGTATTTATTCCGATTGGATTACAGAATATCTAGGCTCCCAAATATATATTTTGAATTGACACTGATTTAAAGACGAGTTATGAGAAAAATAAGTTTTCAATAGAAATTTTAAATTCCTCATATCTCGTCTTTATATCAGTGTCCATTCAAAATCTAACTGGATGCAGCTGAATTGCATTTTAAATGGAACGAATGCCTATCTCAGAAATCAAAATATTTTATTTCACATAAACGTGCACGGTTCCAATTGGTGGTTTATCAGACCTTCACAACCCAGTTACTGGGTAACACGATACCCCTTGGTAAGACTGGTTGTCTGACTTTTGGGCTTCTTACTACCTTACAACACGAATATATTATTCTTTCTTTCTTTCTTTAATATACTAAAACAAATAAGACAAGAATTGGGGAAAAATTAACATTTTGATAGCCAGCTTCTTACGAATGTGCTTTCGAACTTCAACTCAAAGCAAAAGGATTATCTAAGAGCGTTTACTCAAAAATGCATGTAATGTGGTCATTATTTTGACAACCTTATTTGAGCAAAGTTGACCTTGCCGTTCTGTTTCAAGGAGCGGCCGGCAAAGTTTTGCTGGTCGATCTAACAGGCCGGCAAAACATTGCAAGTACTGCACGCTGACCGCGCTGTGTCGGCCTGGAGCTGCGCTACGCTGCGCTGTCGGCCATCATCAGCGCGACCAGCAAAGTAGTCATTATAGACCGCGACAGTAATGTACTATTATGCTAAAAGTTGTCAACGTCGCAAGTAGCTGTCAAATATTTTCCTGTTTTGATTAATTTGACAATGTTACTGTATGCAAATATGAAATATCGCTAACTAGTGAACTAGAATATTAAATGAATTGAAATTATAACACTGAATTTGATTGATGTTGTAACCGTTGTAGGTGTAAAAAAGGCATTTGGAAAGTTTCCAAATACCTTTTACATCTTAAAATTGGTGTTACAATTATTAATTATTGCATTTTATAATCAATATTTTAGTTCACTAGCGATATTTCTTATTTCCATTCAGTAATATTGCCAAATTATTAAAAACATCGAAATATTTGACATCTATTTGCGACGTTGCCCACTTTCAGAATGGTAGCCATAGAGTATAGTAATTGATGGTAGCATTGTGGCGTTCTGTAGTTGCTGCCTACACGGGGAAGGGCAACAGAAGCGTGAGCTTACGTATGTTTGTAAATTTGGTATTAGAGGGTTGTGCTAGATTATAAAAAAAAAAACTTTTTCTCGATAGTTTTCAAAAAATGATCTTATTTTAGGCCTCTATACCTTTGTCATATCAGTTTATTATGAATTTGTACAAAAAAGTTTATACATTTGTAATATAACTTTTACACTATTTAATACACCTATTTACATTAGATACTAATTAAATGACAAACTAACTGTACAAATAAATACGAAAACAATAGGACACATAGGCGTCGAAGTATTCGTCCGTATAGCTGTCATCCGGAAACCTGCCCAGAAGATTGACAGCATTGCCATGTTTCCATACTTGTTTTCTTAATAGGTACCTATTAGGTAGTGAATTGGCTATTCTTTCCCTTAACTGTTTTCGTCCATGTTCATCTTCAAACCGATCAACCCGTTAATGTATCTGTAACCGATGCGTAGTCGTTGGTGGTGAGAAATAATGAAATACTCAAGTTTTGGAAAATCGACTGGCAGAAAACGGAATGCGCGGGTGCGCGTTTAGCGCACCTTAATCGTGCGGCGGCTGGGATGACACTGAGTGGGGTGAGGAGGTCGCGCATTGACCAATCAATGCACACGCGCGCAGTCCATTCTTGTCAGTCATTTATTTAAAATTACAAAAAAATACAAACAATTGTAATAAGAAACGTTCTTATTAGGTAAGTTACTTAGGAGGGATCTTGCACTCGCCTCATATATAATAGGGTTATGAAATTGCCGATTTGTACTGAAAAATTGAAATTAGTTTTTTTTTAAATTAACATATTTATTTAATCAATATAATTACCATTATTATTTATATATTGCTGCCATCTAATAGGAAGGTCATTTATGCCTTTGCGATAGAACTCTCGTGATCTAGATTCGACAAACTGTGTGAAAGTATTTTGTACTGCCTCCTGAGAAGAAAACTTTTTATCACGTAGAAAATAGTCCAAATCACGGACAAAAAAATGGTAGTCCGTTGGAGCAAGGTCTGGCGAATACGGAGGGTGACGATAGTTTCTAATTGCAGTTCCTGTAGAGAAAACGGTTTCTCGTGCTGCATGAGGTCTCGCGTTATCATGGAGCAATAATAGTGAAGATCGATTCATGAGTCGGGGCTGTTTCACTGCAAGAAGAACTTCATAGGTACCATGTGAAAAAAAGTTTCACTCAAAAATCTCAAACGATGAAGGTTTTATGTCAATTCGAAGTACTACCTATTACAATAAAACGGCAATTTCATACTTTAACCCCTATTATTTAAATTACTGAGAGGGAAGGTGCACAATGCAGTTATTTTAGACCAGGTGAGTCTGTGTGTTCCGGACAGGTACGTGTGACGGCGACGGCAGGCTCCACTGCTAGTGGAGCCGCGTGCTCGGACCAATCTTTTAAAAGAGGCGCCGCTGACGCGTGCACTCCACACGCTCAACCTCACAGCGAGTGAGACGGACCTATTCTGTTGTTCTCTGGGTGAATTCACAAGGAATGCTTTGTTTGTAATTAGTTATAGGTATTACTTTATAAGTATGGCGCATTTACCGCATTGATTTGCTGTAATGGTAAATGTATGTTTAAATAAATAAATAAATAAACAAAACAATATTGATCAAAGATGTACTCAGCAAAAAAAGAGGCGAAGAGCTGTAAAAATATAATATTTTGGGCACAATTTCATTGTCGTTTTTCATTCGTCATTGCAATGTAGTGCAAATTAAAGAAACGCCCGATGTGGAGACAAATGGGGGCAATCCATCTAGTCTTTCTGTTCCCACGGCAAGAACTAATGAAAAACCTAGAAAAGTTTCATAAGTTTGAAGAATGAAAAAGAGCTCTGTACAAAATGTTTGCTAAACTTCTGTACATGCCAATGACAAGAAACGATTACTCATCCATGTGTAGGTTCTTTAAAAAAACATAAAGCAGATAATTTCTTTCTGCTCCATATTTTTTTTTATATTTTCATAAAGTTTGTCTACTATATCGATACTGACTTTGACACATTATTTTTAATAATTTCTTTCTTTCCAAAAGTAACTTGAAACTTATTGTCTTTGATGCGACTTTCACTTAGTGTAGGTACCATATTATGCTTAAGCTAGCATTATGTGCCTAGCCTTTTCAAAACTATGTTGGGGTCAGTCTCCAGTTTAACCGGATTCAGCTGAATACCAGTATTTTACATGAACCTATTTCCATTCTGATCTCCACAACCCAGTTACTGGGTAATACGAGACCCCTTGGTAAGACTTGTTTTTTAAAGTTTTTGCGCTTCTGACTGTCCGTAACGACTGTCAAAGATCCACGAATGACGGCCGGGACCAACGGCTTGATGTGCTTTCTGAGGCACAGAGGAATCTTGGTATGTAAAGATCACCCATCTACGGACCAACCGCGGCAAATGTAGCTTAACCTGACCGAACGACCCGTGCGGCTGTTATTATTTAGCCACAAGCCCTGCTTATGCTTAAGCTAGCATGCATGAATAAGAAAATATAATCACGAAGACAAAGACTGATGAAAATCGAAATATCTTTAGTAAAAAAAGTACATTCGGTGCAAAAAATATCGGGGCAGTTCAATAGCCTACAAATAGTCGCGAATCGGAAATCAAGCCCCGTCTCTCACCATGGAACACGGACACTTGAAAGCCATTTAGGTCATCAAAACAAAAACATTTGCTTACGAGAAAAGCCGACACGAATCCCCCCCCTTTACTCCAACATTCTATTCAAAATATAAAAGGAGGCCGAGGGCATAGACTAAAAAAATATTAGAGGCGTTTTTTTTTTCGAACTGTTCGCTTTTGTAATTTTTGACGTGACGATATTATCATGGACGTTCAAGTCCACGTCCATGAAATGTATGGAAACACGTGCACGTTATAACGTGGAAGGATATATAAACGCGTCTTCATAAATTTCCACATACATTTTACTTCCCTGTGTTATTGTGCTGCATGCCGTGACATGGACATGAACGTCCACGATAATTTCGTCACGTTAGACAGTAGAATTATAACAGCGCACATTGCCTGCATTTTTAGGCCGTGGACCAGCCAATGCAGTCAGGAATTGTAACCATGTCTGCTACGATATCATTGATAACCCTGTTTTAGGCGGAGTAAAAGCCTATAAACGCTATCGGTGACGTCTGGTGTGAGATTAAACGACGTCACAAAGTATTTTTAAGCTGCAGTAAAAAAGGTGAATGATGGCATTTGACTTAAGGGCGTTTATTCTGAAAGTTGGCAACGTCGGAAATAGATGTCAAATATTTCGCTGTTTTGATTAATTTGTCAATATTAATGTATGGAAATATGAAAATTATATGTGGCCAACTAGCAAACTAGAATATTAATATTAATACAAATGAATTGCAATTATAACACTGGCATTTGGAAAGTTTCCAAATACTTTTTTTACATTTATAAGTAAATGTTCGGTGTTACGATATTAATGATTGCATTTCATTAACAATATTTTAGTTCGCTAGTTAACCACATTTCATATTTCCTTATAGTATTATTGCCAAATTAATCAAAACAGGTAAATATTTGACAGCTATTTGCGACGTTGCCAACTTTTAGGTTACGCCCTCTTAACGGTGTCAAAAAACGCTCTCTATGGGAAGCACACCATTTTACTTTCATAAATAAGTCTTCAGTGGTGTCAGTCGATGGTACAGGCACGCCTACTACAATCTGTCAAATTTATTTAATAGATTTTCAACTTTAACTCTAAAGTATAAGGTTCAAAGTTGATTGGGAATTTTTGACAGTTTCGGGTAGGTTGATGTGCCGCTACATTGTCGACGCTATGTAGCGGCTACTGTAGGCCTAGGAAACGGTAATTAAAGATACCCTTTCTTACATCTTGACGAGAGACGCTGTTTGCGATGACTTCACCCTTAGCTTGGGCGAGTGAGGGTCTTAATATACAGTCTGATTATGACGGCAGCATCGTATGTAAGTCTCGCTTCTACACAGTTTTATTATTCTATACCGATGGCAATAAATAAGGGTGTATATCAAACCAGATCTCAGGAGCATCGTTAAATCTATGCCGTAATCACGTTTGCTCGTAAACCGCTTTACCGGACCACCGCAAACAAATTAAACGTTTTTACTGCTAATAAATGGAGACGATAAACGTTAAAACGAAAATAGAAAGCGTGTCAATACACAACATTGTGATGGAAAATGTTTTCCGGATAACGTAGTGTGTACTACAATACATTTGAATTATATCTGCAAATGGGTTCGGCGTAAAGTAACGCCAGAAGCTTCGAAATGGAATGCGACGAGAAGACATTTTAACCAACTTCTAATAAGGATCAGGTTATAATTTCGGCCATAACTCCGGATTTGCAAAATATATTTTTTTTTGTTTGAAAGGGTATGCTTTTGAGGTTGTTCCATATATTTAGGTATGTTTTTCCCACTTAGTCTTTATGGATAGCATAGCATACTCACAACTAAAAAGTGAAAATAAAAAATTAAAAAAAAGAAGAAAAAAGTGCCCTACCCACTCCACTGACTTCTACTCCTATTCCTTCACCGTGCACGCGGTGCGGTTAAGGAATTCACTTCCGCCTGACATTAGGGACTGCCAAACTGTTGCAGTATTTAAAAGAAGAGTGAAAGAACACTATCTATTGCAGATGGATGCGAAATAAAAGGCAGTCTTAGTTCAAGAATCAATTTGGAAAGTGCGATTGGTGCAGGGCTTCGAAAATAGTAACAGCTTTTCTTGATTTTAATAAATTAATAACTTTTATGTGACCTTTAGCTAGGACGTATTGCTAATTGACTGCAAAAAACAAGGTTGCCAACAACAACAAAAAAATACTTAGTCCGGTACCAGTCGCACCTTGCAACATTGCAATTTATTTAAAAAAATCACTACGCATTGCCGACAGATGGCACTAAGAGACCTTAACTTAATAATATAATTTATCTTTAGCAGCTATAACATAAACAGATATTGGCGTGCGTCGTCCACAATCCGCCCCCTAGTGCTGAACTGAAAAGACTTAATCAAAATAAAACAAAAATATTTAGTAGCTAAATACAGATCTACAAAAGAAAAATAAAAAAAAACAATAAGTTCAGTCCAGCACTAACATTCCGCTGGAAAGAGTAGGGCGACGCGCGTCACCGGACGCCGAATCACACCAGTACGTGTGCGCACATCGACCACTCTGATGCGACCATCATCGCCGCCATGAGTCGCACTCACCACCCCGTGGCGCCAAGAACCTCGCTCTAAATTTTGTTCAACTAAAAGAACATAGTCTCCATTTCGCAACGCTCTCTGCTCTTTATTCCACTTATATCTAGGTAGCAAAGTAGGTAAATATTCTTTTATCCACCGCCCCCAGAACGCATCAGTTAAACGTTGCGCTATGCGCCATTGCTTACGTAAACATAGGTCGTCATTATTATAGATACCGAAAGCGGGACCGTTAGACGATGTACCTATCAAAAAATGATTGGGTGTTAGGGCTTCAGGAAAGTTAGGTTCACAAGATACATAAGTTATAGGTCGACTATTTACCAATGCTTCTACTTCCGCAAACAATGTAGCTAACGTTTCCGCACGTGGAGCGCGTTCCTTAAGTACGACCTTCAATGCTGTCTTCACCGTCCGTATCATTCGTTCCCAGGCGCCTCCCATCTCAGGCGCACCAGGAGGAATAAATCTCCACTCTATACCTCTTACAGTGCCGTCTTCCTGAAGTTTACTCCGATTGAGTTCTAATAAACTACGTTTTAATTCATTATCGGCACCTTTTAGGTTTGTACCGTTATCAGAATAAATAACGCTGGGCGTACCGCGACGAGATATCATCCGCCTAAGCGCCATAATGGCCGAGTCACTAGAAAGATTATCAGTTAACTCTAAATGAAGTGCGCGTATCGTCAAACAAGTAAAAATGACACCGTATCTCTTTTCTCTCCTTCGGCCTATTGTAACCACCATGGGGCCGAAGAAGTCGACTCCCGTAAATGTAAACGGTCTGCGGTGGTGCTGCAAGCGCGCGGCAGGAAGGTCAGCCATGCGCTGCGGCTGCGGCGCTGCGCGACGGTACCGGCAGAATAAACAACGCGAAGCTACGGCGCGTACGGTCGGCCGTATTTTTATGATCCAGTATCGCTGCCGTAATTCATTTACGACCAGTTCGTGCGCTCCATGAAGCGCTTTCCTGTGGTAGTAATCTACCAACAGTCGTGTCAACTTGTGCTGACCATCAAGTATGGCAGGTCTCATTGTTGACTGTTCAACATCTCGAACTTTGTCAATTCGACCTTGAACTCGCAAAATACCTTCAGAGTCAATATAGGGCGTCAGACATAACAAGCGACTAGAAGACATTAAGGGCTTATTCTGTTTAAGTAGTTCAATGTCTTGCGCGAACGAGTCTTGTTGACACTTTTTAATTAAAATCTTTTCCGCTTCGTACAATAGTTGAACATTAAGTTGAGTGTCAATACGTCGACAGCGTTTTATAAATAATAATATTCGAGCGGTAACTCGAACGAGTCGCGTCCAAGACGAGAAATCGTCTTCATTAGGTAACGAATGTTGAATAACCTGTGACGTCATCACGTTAATGCTCCTTATCTCACATACCGCGTCATCTGATGACTTGGTAGACTTAAGATCCTTAGGCCATGTATTCTCTGGCTGCCGTAAGAATCCAGGTCCTTGAAACCAAACATTGTCGTACGTAAGTGGTGGCGCTTCTTCTTTGGTAGCTATATCAGCTACATTTAGTTTTGTGGGTACGTACCGCCATTCCGTTATTTTAGTTAGTTCGTCAATTTCACCCAGACGATGAGCAACGAAGGGTTTATAGTTCCGAGGGTCACTACGAATCCACTGGAGGACCGTGTGTGAATCAGTCCAAAAGAAGCGCGTATCGGTCTTTAAACTTGAATGTTCTCGCTGAACAATATCAGCAAGGCGTGAAGCTATCAGTGCGCCTTGTAGTTCTAATCTAGGTACTGATACAGGGCGGAGTGGGGTCACTCTGCTCTTCGCGGCTGCAAAACACACGAGCACGTTCCCGTCTAGCCTTGTTAAACGCCAATAAATAACCGCGGCATAAGCTTTAATGGAAGCGTCACAAAATATATGCATCTGTGTATCTACAATCGTGTTAACGTCTTGTGTACCTACAGTAGTTGAATAGCACTGAGTCCATGTACCTGCATTAAAAAACCAACGCGGTATTCGTAACAATTCTAATTGTCTTAATTCACCAAGCCATTTTACCCACTTGATCTGCTCGGCATGTTGAATCTGGCACTTCCAGTCGACATTAGATCTATGTACGTCTTGTAAAATGATTTTACTTTTTATTAGAAACGGTGATAAAATCCGTGAATATCATAAACTGACATAATAATGCTAAGCATTTTGGCTTTCGTAGGTGGTACTGTTCCTTCTAAAATATCTTTAGGTATACGGTTCAAATTAATCCTAAAACCGAACGAATCATCCGCGTGATGCCATGTTAATCCTAAAGTGCGCTCAGTTGTGTTATTTACGCCATCTTTAAACTGTATAGCGCTGTGTGCTAACGCATCCGTAGGTATAGAATCTAAAACTCGTTTGCTATTACTAGACCAACTTCTTATCTCAAATCCACCTTTCCTATGAATGGACGTTATATCGTTCACTAATTTAATCGCGTTACTCTCGTCGTTAGTTGAGTGTAAACAATCATCCATGTAATGATCTTTTACTATTACGTCAGCGGCCTCCGAATTAATGTTTTTGTATTTTAGCGCGTTCTTATTCCTTAAATGTTGCGCAATAAAAGGTGACATCGTTCCGCCAAAGATAAGGCTTTGCATGATACAATGCTTAATCGTACTACCTGCAGACTCTTGCCATATGAATCTACATACATGTTGGTCTCCTGGCCGTATCTTGATTCGTAAAAACATATCGCGTATGTCGCCTACGATAACGAACTGATTTTCGCGAAATCTAAGCATAATTCCGAACAAAGAATTGTACAAATCAGGTCCAGTCAATAAATAATCATTTAAACAAACATTATTAACCTTCGCGGCAGCATCCCAAACTAGCCTCAGTTTACCTGGTTTGTTTACATTTTGCACACCGAAGTGCGGTAGATACCAAACGTGATTAGCGGAGTGTAATTCATTGTTCTGTAATTCTCGTGCATAACCACTCTCAAACAACTTAGTAATTTCTTGTTTATACCTACTCGCGTAGTCACTATCTTTATTAAATTTGCGTAACAACATTTGATGACGTGATAGGGCATTACTGTACGAGTCGGGCATACCAAAATTGTCTTTTTTAAAAGGTAGACCTACTTCCCACTGAGTACCCACTTGACGTGCAGTTTTATCAACAATATCAATACATCTGACATGATCTTTATTCTCACGAGATAAGGTCGATATTCCAACGGAATCGAGATTAAATGAATTTTTTATCAGGTTATTAAGTTCACTAATTATTTGCATGTTATCATTATCACTATCAGAAGAGCGAGCGAGATGGAAGACATTAAGTTCACTTACCGAAGAGTGAGTACGACCTTTGTGGTAGCCATGAATAGTCCATCCTAGCCTGCAGCGTGATCCATAAAGCGAGTTCCTTCCCCCGTCAACAATCTCGAGAGGAGCTATAATAAAATAATTATCCTGACCTAACAATATTCGCGGCACAACATTTTGCGCGTCAATTAATGGTTTTATATGAGCTAAGTGGGCACATTCAACTTTGTTTAAAAGTGACATATTTTGAGCACTTAATTTTAACCTATCACATTTCCGTAAATTAATGTCATAGAAAGCATTGTCCTGCCCAGCAATCTGTAGTTTCACTTTTGGCACTTCCGATTGATAAAGTTCTAAGCCGAACGCGTCAGTAAACTTTATAGGGCAAGAATTTTCACTATTTAAGCCTAAATTGTCCGATAGTTCTGAGTCGATTATTGACACTGCAGCTCCCTCGTCCAATAAAGCGTATGTACTCACTACACCGTTAGGTCCGCGCACTTTTACGGGAATCACTTTTAGCAGCGCGAAGTCGTCCGTCGTCGACCTCGTAGATGCGTGAATGACATCATCATCGCGTGCGACGTGCGTTATCGATGCGTCGGGAGTAATAGGTAAATCTTGTTCTGGGCTATCTCGGGTTATCTGCGGTGCATCAGCTGATTCTGACGTCGTTGAAGGTTTCGTCCAGTGCAGAAGGCGGTGATGAGCCATACCACAGCTGTTGACATCACATACAGGCGCAGGGCACACTTTACTACTGTGTTGTTTAGTTGATAAACAACAATAGCATAGTCTGTGCTTTTTGACGAATCTCCATCTGTCTCTTCTCATCGCACGTTTGAATACACGACATTCTGGTAGGATGTGAATCTCTTTAGAACAAAACAAACATTTCGTGTCTTCGACAGCAACGGAAGTAAACACAGAGCGGTGTCGAGTCTTGTCATCAGCTGTTCGAGTGATGCCTGTGTCAATCATTTTCTTTATTTCTCGTGGCAGAGTGCATCCAACGACTGATATCATCTCTGCCTCAGTTTTCAAAAATGTAGCCAATAACTCCAGCTTCGATGTTCCTTCTCCTAGATGATTATAAGCGAAATCTGTCCATTTACCTATCAGCGTGCTCGGCAATTTGGATACAACTGCTGCAGCGAGCTCAGGGCTTCGTAGGTAGTCATGTTGGTCTAGGGCGCGTATAGTTGCCACGCAATTGTTGACCTTCACAGCGAAGTAGCTTATTTCGTGCTGATAATAGCTATGTAACGATGGTAACTTTTTTAGCTGTGTCGTTATATTGTAAACAATAGTGTCAGCTCGACCAAACCTCAGCTCCAGTGCATTTAGTACTGCCAATGCCGGTGTGTTGCCTATCAGTAGGTCAGTTACAGCTTCTTTGGCCTCACCTCGTAGTGCTCGACGGAGTCTGCACAAGTTTTCAGAGTCACTGAACCGACACACACGGGTTGAGTCTTCGTAGGCGTTTTTAAAATGTAGCCACTCTATGCAGTCACCACTAAAAATAGGCAATTCGCGGGGTGTAGCGAGCCGGCTGAGCAGACGATCCTCGTGCTGCGTGGCTGTCTGTTTCATCATACTTTTTAAAGTGTGTGCCAGCTGTTGAATGCTGTCCTGAGGAGGCTGAGTAGGGGAACAGTCATGGTCCAGCCATTTCTCCACTTCATCTTGTTTCTGTTGATCCGGCAGGGATACAGAACAGTTCGTGCCTTGGTCTACATCATGAATTCCCTCTATGTCGGCGTGGTTTTCATCATCGGCGTCGACAAGGGCAAGGTCGGCTTCTAATTTCTTATCAATTAATTCCAATTGAATCTTAGCTTTTGCTTCAGCAGCCTGCAGTTCAAGCTGTTTGCGCCGTGCTATAGAAGAAGCTGTTGATTTCTTAGAACACACTGTAGTTTTCGAAGCGCACGTAGATTGTGGTACGGTAGCACGCGGTGACTGTTTTAATGTCGCCGGCGTCATCGAATAATTAAGTTCCCGTGGCGTTATGGAACAATCGCTGCCATGGGGACGAGTCCGTACGTTAATCTTCATAGGTGCACTATCCAATTTAAGACATTCTTGTTCTTTTTTCATACGACGCGTCTGCACTGTCGGCGTTTTTGACCGGTCCGCCATTTTTTTCAACTCACGAGTCGAAGACATTACAATCACATCCGTGCTCGAAGACCATTTATTGCAGATGGATGCGAAATAAAAGGCAGTCTTAGTTCAAGAATCAATTTGGAAAGTGCGATTGGTGCAGGGCTTCGAAAATAGTAACAGCTTTTCTTGATTTTAATAAATTAATAACTTTTATGTGACCTTTAGCTAGGACGTATTGCTAATTGACTGCAAAAAACAAGGTTGCCAACAACAACAAAAAAATACTTAGTCCGGTACCAGTCGCACCTTGCAACATTGCAATTTATTTAAAAAAATCACTACGCATTGCCGACAGATGGCACTAAGAGACCTTAACTTAATAATATAATTTATCTTTAGCAGCTATAACATAAACAGATATTGGCGTGCGTCGTCCACACTATCTTTCCACTTCGTCATAGTTGAGTAGGTATTTATGTTGTATTTTATTTATTTTAGAAGTATGTATGTATGTATGTATGTTCGTAAGTATATTGTCATATAATTTGTTTTATTTTATTAAGTGAATTGTTTTGATCTTATGTATTTTACTTTCTCTCTACTCTTACACACGGTGTCTACATCTCTTTTTACCCTCTGTCCTATCGCAGGTATGCTGGAAGAGATTTCATTAGAAATAAGCATCACCTTTGTACGTATTTTTCTGTTCTTATAATCTTGTCTGTTTATTTTTGTGTGTACATAAATGGTTAAATAAATAAATAAATAAATAAAAACGGCTACAAAAAAAATACTATAACATGAAAAATAACTTTATTTTGGAAGTCGGTGGCTAAAAACGAAAATTCAAAACATTATGTAGTGTTTTTTTTTTATTAAAACGATTTTATGATACCCTACATACATATATGTTTTTAGTTCTTGACTTTATGTCGTCTAAAGGGCGCCATATTCACATAGCCTATAACCAGCGGACGATCAAGACGCTTTCAACGATAGGTACTTCATTTATCAAATTATGATAAGGAATTTAGAAGTTATGAGGTAACAGATAAATATACATACCGGTCGCCGTAGTCGGGTAAAAAAGGTTCTATATACCTGCCTGACACAAGTCGCACAACATGTGCGCTAGTGCCGACAAGGCTTTATATCTATGCATTTGTATATTAACTCTTAAAATTTCGATTGTATCCCATGTGTGCAAATAACAATAAAATTCTATTGTGTCGCTAATTGCGCGCGCGACGGGTTAAAAAGAAAAAATAATCTAGGTTCCCTGTGGACATACTTTAGTTGCAAGAGCAGACTGGCTTAAGAGTCGCCGGCGCTCTTACCTGGTCCAGGCCATGGTACGGAGCGAGAGGGCATGGGAGGCCGTCACCTCCTTCTGCGAAGCAGTAATGCTCGCAAAGGAGGAGGCGGAACGCGTGAGGGAGAGGCAAATTTCGCGCCCTCACGCCCCTAGCCGCCGCAGGAGGAGACGCCCTGGGCGTCGGGAATCGATTGCCGATTCCCGGCCACCGTAGGCGTGGGCTTGCGGACGGTGAGCAATGGGTAGCTCGCCGTCCGGTAAGGACCAGGCCCGGGTCGACGGCGCGTTGTGTTCCACGCGCGCCTCAAAGAGATGTCAGCAAGTGAAGGGGTCCGATGAGACCATTGCCTGCCGGGGTTGCGGGATTAGTCCGAAAGGGATACCGTGGCCCCCTGGCATTGCACAGGCAACAGAAGGAACACGGGTGGGTTTTAGTCAGTAAGAGTCTGACACGCCCTCCCGCTCCACCCAGAGCGGGAGACGTCATTTGATGATTTCCCACCCAAAAAAAAAAAAAAAAAAAAAAAAGACTGGCTTAAGAGTCGCCGGCGCTCTTATACCGATTCTATTTTATTTTTTTTCAAAACAGGAGCAACCTCGGAATAGTCCGACCCCGCAATTGATTTATCTGTTTTTACCTCAATTCCCAGTAAATTGAAACTAATGATCTAACTATCACATAGACTATTTATTACATACCTCTTCGTTTAATGACGACGACCGACGAAATTGCAATTTAAATGAAAGAAAATTTTAAACTCATATTAAACCGTTTGACTTTTGAGTTTCTTGTTTACAAAGTGTACCTTTGTAAACAAGAAATTCAAAAGTCAAACTCAAAGCATTTAATTCAAATAAACCAATTACAGGCACTTTTGAATTGTCAATGGGTCGGTCAGTCGGAAAGATGAAGCTGTTGCCCATTCCAAAGCGTAGCAGGTACCTATGGAGAAGAATGGCAAGAAAATCCAAACTTCAAGCATATTACAAATTAGAGGATTAGGTATATCCAAGATAAGAATGCTTGGAAACATGCTGGTCCTGCTCCATAGGATAATCTAGGATTTAACAAAATGAAACTGGTTGTTAATTTAATTGTAATCATAATTATTTTTATTTTATTTATTATATGACATTGATTTTACATTCTGTGATTACTTCCTCACTCTTCAGTCACACTGACTTATTAATTGTAAAATTGTAGGAAAATCGTCTACAATGTTTGTAAATATGTGAGCACCATGTATCTATCAGATAATTAATTTATCTGTTGTTGCTTCATTTTTAATTGTTTTTATCTATTGTGTTATAGTAATTTTATTCTAGGTGCATCGTCTTCACATATAATTAGGTATATAACTAATGCAGATAAGATAAGATAAGATAATATTTATTTTGTAAAACATGAGTAGAGTATGAAGGTCTTATAATTAATATGTGGTGGCTACATGTTTTGCCATATAAGGCGTACAAAATTAGTTGCACTAGACAAATAATACAAACAAAAAAAATATATTAAGAATGTCAGAATTTACCTTTCATTCGAAATTACAATATAAAAATATAAATTCAATTCAGAATCACAATGTTAAAATTTAAATTCAATTTGAGTAAGACGTACAAAAAAAATAAAACAAATTAATACGCACGATCAGAACTTTATACAAGCAAAATATCGATTAGAAATTCATCTACGCTGTAATAGCACTTCTCTAGTAATAACCCCTAAAGTGACTTTTTAAATTTGTACCTATACAAAATATTGTAAAACATTTTAAAAGAGTAACGGTGGAGTTTCTTGCCCATTCTTCTCCATACGAAAACTACCTTTTAGAAGGGGCGACTAGAATCATTTTTTTTTTCTAAATTTTTACGTTCCAAAGTGACAAAGGCCTATTTGAAATAAATGATTTGACTTTGACATTCATGCGTGGTAAACCAATTACGAGGTCGACGATACAGTACGGCTGATGAATCATGGCCGGTCTATACATAGGCACTACGAACTTTCGCGCATGTTCTCTCACTCACACTCACCTCACTCACTATTTGGTTCCTAAAAAAAGTTATTGCGCGACCTTCTGCACATAGTTCGGACTGGCCAGAATTCATCGGCTGTATAGAGTGCAAAAGTCTGGCTGGTTAAACAAATGAGCATCTAAAATTACCTTCATAATAATTGAACGCCGACGCTCAATTTCACTGTGACTTCAAATTACCGTAACTCCTTTATCAAAATCAATGTATTCTTAATTAAACACTAATTAATCTCCGTTCTGATGGTTTGTTTAAATATTTACTTCAAGATAACGTTGAAACAGGTAAATGAATACCTTGTTAGTTTTTTAGAGTTCCGTACCTCCCCAAAGGGTGCCAACTCCGCTGTCCGCCCGTCCGTCCGTTTTTCAGAGGGCTGTATCTTTTGAACCATAATAGGTAGACACCTGAAATTTTTCACAGATTATGAACCTACTATGAGTACTATGGCCGCAATCACACTAATATTAATATATGAATCACACTAATTATAAAGGCAAAAGTTTATTTGTGTGTATGTTTGTCTCTTCTTTACGCTAAAACTACTGAACGGAATTGGATAAAATTTGGCACACAGATATTTTATAACATAACTTTTTATCCCGATATTCTCACGGAATCGAAACTTATGCGAGTGAAACCGCTAGTAAATAATTAAGGTGGGACCTTTAATTCTTAATTTATCCCTGCATAAACGAGTTTTTCGGTGTTTTTTGTTTCACTAAAGTAATAAAAAATATAAATGTAGTGTTAAGTATTGGACGATGGTACGGAACCCATCGTGCGCGTGTCTGACTCGCACTTGGCCGCTGTTTTCGTATCAGTTTCATTATTTACAGCGTCAAGGCTTGCAATTTGTTAATTGACGGGCTGATGACGTCATTATGTTAATTTGACGCGAATACTCGGTTATAACTGTAACGAAGGTATCATCTGAATTTTATGTTATTTAATTTCCACAATTCGTTGAAGAGAATTTTTTAATCTCATAATGGAGTCGAAATGATTAATTCCTATAGGAGTTTTGAAATATTTGTGGTCCTTCGGGCCCGTGTAGATTTTATTGCAAATTATTTTAATGGTGTTTTGTTTTTTTTTTAAATTAAAAACAAACACAAGGTGTACCTTTTCATATCATTCTTTGTCATGATCTCATTAATACCCTAGAGTTATGGGATATCAAAAGGAACACCTTGTATTTAAAAACAAGACATCTTAAGACAAGACGACATGACAAGACAAGACAAGACATCACATAGCAGTGGTAATCAGAGCTACAATCATCAGCTGCCGCTCAGGAGATGATGAGGTTTAGGCGTATCATTGTTATTGTGTATGCAATCCGATTTTACCCTGGGATTGCTCCCCAAGTCAAAATCACACTGTTTACAATAGTATGTTGTCATTAAATTGATGATATTTTCGTCTTGTTTGAAAATCACATTTAAATTGTATCTTAGTAAAAACACGTTTAAAAATCATGATTCATCTTCCTCTGTGCTGTGTTCTAATCATACAATATCATAAAACGCAAGTTCATACAATAGAATGTTCATACAACGCATCGACCGCTGACAAATAAATCGTGTCCGAACAGACAGCAGCCAAAACGCACACAGAAACCACATCAAATTAGACATAAACATGGACAAGCTTCGCAATATTTGTCGACTAGCAACACTGGACAACGTGCATATTTGTCCACACGTAACGCAAACACGCTGCGTACCAGCGGAGTAAACTCTGTAAAGGAAACAATTTTCTCGAAAAACTCGCGTAAAAAAATACATTAACTCACACTGGAGCGAGCGTGACCTACATTTTCTGAACTAATTGAATGAACAATATAAAAATGTAACCTTTGGTGCTTCTGTAATAATATGCAAAATTTATGGGCCCCTGGATTGCCTGATAAGTCTTGTGATGGATTTCCCAGGTATTTGGCAGTGTTTTTGTTTGATTAGGGTCAATTAATCACACTTGCATGGAAAACACTCAATTTTGAACGAGAGGACCAAAAGACCAGGCAGGCAATTCTTGTGTTTTTTTTATTATGCATCACGTAAGTCATGAATGTGGAAGCGAGCTTCACCCGGAATCCTCAACCACAGAGGAACTGGCTATCTTACCTCTAACTGCCGACACACAAGAATGCTGTTAACATTGTTGTTATGGCGATAGACTTAGATAAGATGGTGGTAGCTAGCCAGGCGGACTTAGAACAACACTTATTACCAACCAAACCGAGCAGATTTTTTTTCCCTGACTGGGAATCGAACCCGGGACCTCTGGGTCTGAGACAGGTGTTTTAAACACTAGACAACAGAGGCGGCTTACACTCGTAGCATCCGTCATTGCCGCTCGTCTCAGAAGTCACTTATAAAATGCTGATATTATCCAGATTCATTTTATTTTATTTATTTATTTATTTTTGTACACACAAAACACTTAACAGGAAACATATATACACACATATATATACATATATTAACATAAAAGAGCACAAAGGTACTGCTTATTTCTTACAAAATTTCTTCCAGCAGACCTGCGAGAGGAAAGAACTTGAACTGAGAATTCATGTATTCTCAGTTCAAGTCATTCGTACAGATGCATGTCAACCTACCCGAAACTGTCAATTTCCCAATCAACCCCATTCAATGGATACCTTCACACATTGGAATCACGGGCAACGAAGAGGCAGACTTAGCAGCTCGACAAGCATTGAGCGAGGGTATTGACTATGCTTGTATCCCATTATGATTGGCTTGGTCATGCCAAAGATTTATGTAGACATAGATAGCACGAATATTTTGATGAGCGCTCAAAGGAAAAAGGAATCTTGTATAAAACCATTCAGTCTAAACCGCTTCCTTACCTATGGTTTGAAGGAGGGGAGATAGACAGGAAATATGTAGTGGCTCTGTTGAGAATGCGTCCCTGGCCACATCCCATCGAACCAGTTTAAATACTTAATGGGTCAATGTACTCGTACTTCACCAAACTGTACAGTTTGAGGGGTAGTTGAAGACATTTATCACGTGTTGATGGAATGTGACCGGAACATACAAGAAAGACCATGTCTATTTTGTGTTGGAATTGAGGTAACAGTATCTTAGCGTCCCCAAGGTCGGAGTAGGCTAGAATATTGTGTAGCCTACTATCGGTTATCTACCGGGATGTATAAGGCCATCATTATCATTCGATTGATGATTTAAAATTTATGATAATAATTGTGTATTACCCATTGTGTTAGATTTAAGTTATTGATTGTTTTCCTCAACAGGGGTGACATTATCACTAAGTGACAAATCCCATTTAAATAAATAAACAAAAAAAAAAAAACTTTGAGCCTTACCCTTTAGTGATAGATAAATTTGAAAATCTATTAAAGAAATTTGACAGATCGTAGTTGGTTGATGTACATCATGAGTCTCGGACAAAAATGTTGCCATTATACGTCGCGAGAAGCATTCTATTCTACATAACGATGCGATTTTTTCGCTGTACTTTTGACAATTTTTTAAAATGAAGTTTACGTCAAAAAAATGTCTTGAGCAGCATTTTTTTACTTATTTTATAAACATTTATCAATAACATATTGCCTAAATTATTGATTTTGACTACTTTTTACTACGCTTTTAATGTTTTCAAATACGAAAGTCTATTTTCCCTAGTGTTCAAAATGGAACCAGTTAGTATACCGATCCTCTGAATAATAGATCCCTTGCCTCGAGTAAGGGCGTTTTTCCACCGCACCATGCTTGGGACGTCAACGAGAATAACATGAAGATGCCGAAGTAGTGACAGTACATTTGCTATGGCCGCGTAATCTCCTCTGAACTCCCGTTGGTGGTGCCGAGGACAAACAGTATAAACCTATCAAAAACAGTTTATGCATAACATAAAAGGAGTTGAAAATAAAATAAATTAAGGCTGTCTTATAACATTTCAAATAATTTAAGACACGAAAATAACAACCGTCCCTGAAAAGTCACACATGAAAAATTATCGAGGCGCATAAAATACTTTATTTAATACGCCACTCATTTATCAACAAATGTATTAAATTCTGGGAACGAGGAATTTATGTTGCCACTCAGAAGTGGATAAAATAAATTATCAAGTAAAATTGGCCCGTATATAATAATACAGTATCGTTGTGTATGTTTGTCCTGATTTTGATTTATGTTCGTGAGTTCACGGAGATTTTGTAGAGACGTATTTTGTTAAGAACGGTTTATGGGACTTCAATGGTATTATGAGTTCGTTAGGAAAATTGAGAAAGGTTTTTATTTTTGTTTTTTTCTAATGTTTTAGTCGCCATTATCATCATTATAATGGTATTTGGATTGAAAACAGTCTGCGTAATGGATTTCTTTTCTTTAATTAAAAAAAAAGGATTGAAAAACGCTTTGCGGTTTTCCTAGGACTACGTTGTTGCCGATGGTGTCGTGGTCCACTCGTTTAATATTTAAGTATAATATGTTACTTAGCCAATAAGAATGTTTCTTATTACAATTGGTGACTTTAAATAAATGATCGACAAGAACGGACTGCGCGAGTGTGCTTTGATTGGTCAATGCGCGACCTCCTCACTCCGCTTACCACACTGAGAAAACTGACAATCATAAAAGAGGTGAATTCAGCTTAAAGTATGATGAATTCACTCAAAGGACGGAGCATAGTGATTCACCAAAAAGAACGATGATAATACTGATGTTGATGATAACAGTATTTAAGATGATGTGTCACCATGGATTTAGTTTTAGTTACCTACTATTTTTCGATGCCTTCCTCATATATCCAGTTATATCCTATTAGTTTTCCTACAATTTTTCGGTGACTTCCTCACATATTCAGTTATGTCATACAATTTTTCCAACTATTTTTCGGTGTCTTCCTTATATATCCAGTTATATCCTATTATTTTTCCTACTATTTTTCGGTGACTTCCTCACATATTCAGTTATGTCATACAATTTTTCCAACTATTTTTCGGTGCCTTCCTTATATATCCAGTTATATCCTATTATTTTTCCTACTATTTTTCGGTGACTTCCTCACATATTCAGTTATATCATACAATTTTTCCTACTATTTTTCGGTGCCTTCCTCATATATCCAGTTATATCCTATTATTTTTCCTACTATTTTTCGGTGACTTCCTCACATATTCAGTTATGTCATACAATTTTACCTACTATTTTTCGGTGCCTTCCTCATATATCCAGTTATATCCTATTATTTTTCCTACTATTTTTCGGTAACCTCCTCGTATTTTAGGTTAGGTCCTCTTACTTTTCCTACTATTTCCTCATATCTCTGGTTATAGCCTATTATCTTACGGAGGTCGCCCTCAATAGGAGGATTGTGTTTTTTAATAAACCAATTAATATCTCTATAATACACCAGTGATTAGTTGTAGTTCTACTCATTCTCCATCAGTAGGACTACAACTAAATACTGGTGGATTACACAGAAATTGTTTGGATTATTAGAAATCACAATCCTAATATAATTGAGGGCGCCACTGGACTTACATGATCCCCTTATTTTTAAGTATCCAATATTGGTTCTTTCCTTTTAAATATTATTAGGTGTGAGCTCAACATTAAAAAAAACTGAAGAACCCTAAACTTGAACCTTAAAAAAATGGAGAGTAAGTAAAAAAAATAGAAAAAAGTACCTTGGCAAGAATGGTAAGAAGGTGAAAAGGGATGTATGTATAAATTAAACAGAAAATTGAATGGTATTTTTATTTCCATAGTATGAATGAATAATTATTATATACTCTAAACATTTATATTCAGTATAAAAGAAGACTGTTTTGTTTAGAAACATCCTCGCCTTAATGATTACAGTATCTATTTGTCGGTCATTATAAAGAATCATTATATACATTATGTTCAATAATTCTAGTTTTTACAAATTAAAATAAAGGTTGAGACGAGTAGAAATTTAATTTACAAAAAATAACAAACTTTACATTAATGTACCTATAACTAAAACATTTTTGCCCTTAAGGTGATTGCTTCAGGGTAGCCGTTTTTTGCAATTTGCAGGCCAGTGCTAGGTTGTATGTTAATTAAATGTTGCACGCGGGTGTAAGTACATAAGTTGTACTACATACGTCTTACACCCGCGTCTAACATTTCAATCAAAACCTAGCACTGGCCTGCAAATTGCAAAAAACGTAAGAAAATTTGAATTTCGCGGGCTACCCTGACGCTTTCACCTTAAAGCTGCATACAATAAATTGGTTATATTATTATAGTAAATATCTATTTTCAAGTAAAGTGCTACTATAAACACTCCGATGAGACTAATCTATCCCTCATACAAATACTTTACTTTAAAATCTATTACTAAAGGTGAACGCACACTTTTCAGAGCCGAAGGAGGCGAAAGAATCGAATTTTAGAATTACTTGTATGAAATCCTATGGAACCTCGCACACTTACCGAATCGGACGAATAAGGTCGTACGATTCGGTGCGGATAAGTGTGCGAAGTTACATTGGACTTCATTTAAGTAATTCTAAAATTTGATTCCTTCGCCTCCTTCGGCTCTGATAAGTGTGCGTTCACCTTAAACCAGCTATTGGTGCTGGCTCATACCATTACTTTATGCGGACACCGTTATCGGGCCGTCTTTATAGGATATCCTAAAGGGATATCCGATAAATACCGTAACTAAGGGTAGATTACTAGTTGAGCGCACTCTGCTATAAAAAAATAACTGCCCCTGGACTCTGCAGTGCCTCAAACTAGCAACGCCGCGTACGCTATAAGTACATAATTAATAATTATGTAAACGTTTCCAAAAAAAATTGATATTACTGGATTCAAAATAAAAACACCTTAAAAATGAGCAAACGAGTTAACTCGTTTGCGCATTTTCAAGGTATTATAGCAGCGACCGTAAGCCGTTAGAATACCTACAGAATTTTGAAATTTTTACTCTAGGTACCATCTACTTGTAATATATGACGTGTTACCTCGCATTAGAGTGAGCGTGTTAGGACACGGAGAAACGGCATTTTGGCAAGGAAAGCACAGATAATCATTACCACGTTTAACTTCATAAGAATTGTAATGAGAATTAAATTCAATAGTTTCAAACATACAGCAACGGAAAAAAACCTCTTCAGTATCTGTCACCAAAATTGCATCAATTTGGCCAAAAGTGGGTAAGAATTGTTCATCATCTATATCTACAGTAACAATAGAGTTCCGCTGCCATATAACACCAGCTATTGTAGCGGAAGTAACCGAATATTTGAGGACAACGCCAGTGCCGAGAGAAAACTTGACAGTGTCTCCTGAATTTAATGCAGATTTTTTTCCTAGTATTTTTGTTGTAGGTATTGTATTTTTCACAAACAATTCATTGAGCATAAGTTGACATTTTATTGCTAGAGTCTTGCAAACATTGACTCGATTAAAAGATGATCTAGCCACTAACTTAGATACCCTGTGCTTGGCTTCAAAATGCATAGCCCACATGTTACGTACGGGGCCGAACTTCATTAGCATGGTAGGATAATGAGTCAGAAAATGAAACTTTGGCTGCAGGGGTGATTTTGTTAGCTCCGTGTACAATTGATTAAATTCTGCTATTATAACCCGGAGTTGAATATTGGTGTCACTGAAGACCCTATGACTTAATAACCTGTCGGTGATTTGCCGCAACATAATGTATAATTTCCATACTTTATTTTCTAAAGGAATGTAAAACCCGGCTATTAGGCTGAAGTATCTAATAAGGGTAAGCATTTCTGATGCTGAAGTTTTTAATTTTACTTTCGAACCTTGGACAACTAAACAATTACTTGGTTTTGAATTCCTATCTGGTCCATAATCAAATGAAATTATTCTTTGTTGCAATACTGAGATCTTTAAAAGACCTTCGGCAAGGAAGTGGTTTATGACAAAGGTCATTACATAACGAGCTACACCTTCTAATATATCATGCATTGGGTCTACTGCTACATTTTGAAATAAATCAAATCCTGTCACCTTAAGCCAACAGCATGATTCTTTAATGCCCGTGTTAGGTGTATCGTTTTCTTGCAATTGAGCGTGGTATGAAGTCATATTTCTAAGCAAGTTACTGTTTTCATATAGAGCAGTTTGCAAACCTTTCTTGTCAATGTTACAGATTCTGCAACACTTGTTAGCTGAAAAACTTTCAGTAAACCCGAGAATTGAATTCAGGCCTAAATTATCGCCAGTTATAGCAACAACCTTCAATTTTACGGTTCCTTTAAAAAACTTATTTTCTATAAAAATTCCTTTGTTTTGCAAGTAATTCAATTCCTCAATAACAGGGTCAAAAATAGCTTTGTTTCCATATTTAGTTTTGTCAGCAGAATGGCAAATAGCTAACAGCAAAATGTTATTCAACAATGAAAATAAATGTGGTGGGAGTGCTGGCAAGGAAACGTATACACCACCAAGCTTATGCACCCCAGCGTGGCTCCCCAAAGGATTTCCAATTTCAAAAATCATCATAGTATACTACTAAAGGAAGAATAATGTCCGACGCCTGCGGTGTACACATTGCCAGCCATACAGATCCCTGCATTACATTTTCTAGACACATTGGCCTCATCGGATTTTCTTCACGGATTATTAAATTACCCCTTAGGTGGTTCAAATAATCCGTTACATCTTTCCAAATAGTGTCAATGGAAAAAAAATTCTTCAAAACCTGGCGAAGTTGAATTACTTGCATTGTACGTGGCTTGGTGTGTAATGTTAAAGTGTTACTCCTTTGTGAAATGTCAGGACAATAACCAACGATTACTTCATGTGGTGGTATAAAAGAACCTAATAAATTCAATTCTCGGAATCTCAAATATTCTGAACGAAACGGAAAAAAGATGCCCTTCAAAGCTGTGTTGAACTTATGAAGTCGTTTATTAATTTCGCTTCCAGACATGCTTTCCTCATCAGCTAGCACAGGGCCGAATACGGACATTAAAGACGGTGCGATATTGTCAAGAAGGGTTTGCAAATGACTAACCATAGCTTGTACAGACGATCGAGATACAGAGGGATTTACATAGAGCGTTGAAATAAATTTCAAAACTTCTTTATGAATAATACTATCAGCATTATCAAGGACTTCCGGTTCACTATCAGCTTCAATGTATATGTGCTCAGTTGCTACTTTGGTAGTCTCTGTTTCACACATAGGAACTACGCAAGCCTCGTTTGAGGTGGATGGCAAATAACGAGTGTTTACTTTATTCAAATGTTTTAAGTTAACATGTTTTCTAAATTGTCTAACGTCCGTGAAATACCGGTAGCATGCGTCTTCACCACATTTATAAACTCCAGTAATATCAATTTTTTCACATTCTTTCCTTATGTGGGTAATAAGTGAAGAAAACGTGGGAAAAGTCCTTTTACAACTGTGACACTTCATCTTAATTTAAATTGTGACTCCGAGAGTAACTAATATCTCCTTCACAGATTGTGACATACGATCGTACGATGTTTTGACTTTGTAAAAACCAATTTGGATAATAAGCCAAATGTTATAGCTTTCAGTAGGATATTTAGCCGCAGTAGCATGAAATATTTTAAAAGTCACATCAACAGCCTCAGTTAGTGTTGTGAACTTGTAAAACGTATTGTCACATACTGTGAAGGAGACACCTGACTGGCGGCACCAAATTATAAATGGTTGGAGGCTAATACCTAGGTTTTGAAGCTTTTGGCGACGCTCCTCAATTACCACTTGCACGTCTGCGTCATCATCCACGATGGTCACAAATCCATCCAATATCTCCGCTCGTGAAGCTTGCCAGTCTTTTCTAGATCGACGGGCAGGAGGAATATTAAAGAGACAGCCGAGTAGCAATATCGCTGCTATTAATTTTGTCTCCGGTTGTTCATCTGGAAAGAAAATAATAATAGTATATTTGACACAACACATCATCATTAACTGAGCAAATAGGGAAAAGTATCAGAACAAAATAAAATCTATCTATATAAGTAAAAATGAATTGCCGAAATGTGTGTCCGCCCGCCCGTTACTTCTGAACGACTGCACCATGTTAGATAATTTTTAAATTCTTTTTTGTCTATATATTTTATAACGGGTTCACCGACCCAGGGAGGTCGAGCACCTAGAACTATATAACAGAATCATTTCCTTACCGTCACAAATTGCCAATGTATCAGCTATTTTTCGACGAAGAAACGAGTCCTTTGTGGTGTTAAGCTTCTGCTGAGCAGCTTTTAGTATGTTTTCCGATGAAGCATCCAAGGCGTCGAGGCCCCCGGATTTATCAGGGAACAGTGCTTCGTAGTCATACGTCAGGAGTCGCCATCCATCACTTGACTTCAGGATAGGATACTTATTGAAGTACTCCTGTAATGTCCCTTCCTCGTAGTACAAGTACCGGAGGCGAGCTCGCACCGTCTCCCGCCACAGGGCACTGACCTCCTGCCACGGACCAGCTGAAGGACTTGACAGCTGCTCTAATGCTGACGCTACGTCCTCCACTTCACCTGACAACAAAAATTAAAACGATTAATAATTAGTACAATGACAATAACGGTTCTTAGATTCAGATATTTTGTAATTTGTAACGAAAATTTATACTAATTCAGATATTTTTCTCAATAATTTTGTTCTTGATAATTTAATTCAATCTGAAAACATAAAATTTCTTGAAAAGGAGTTACCTTCTTTAAGTCCGGTCAGGTCGATTCCAGCGAGTGGAGGGGTGTCTAGCCTAGGACTGGACTTGGAGCGAGAACGTGACTTGGGCTTTTCAATAAGGCCCAACGAAACTAAATGCTG
This sequence comes from Xanthia togata, assembly GCA_963853775.1. Taxonomy (NCBI): domain Eukaryota; kingdom Metazoa; phylum Arthropoda; class Insecta; order Lepidoptera; family Noctuidae; genus Xanthia; species Xanthia togata. Next base: position 19,711,589 of record OY970795.1, on the reverse strand, counting down.
CCGTCGAGCCCTTCTGGCGGTGACTAACCAGCCAGAGATATTGCGCTTAGCCTGGTAAGCATCAGCCGGCAGGTACGGCGCGTAGTATAGGGGTGGTGACTCCTCTTTAAATAATCTGCCAATGTCGTAGGATAGAGCAAGCAGCTGCGAATCTGTCAGAAGTACCGGGTTTTCGGCCGTAATGAGCTTCTCCATAAGCAGCTTGCATAAACGCCCACGCACGTTTGAGGGTAAGGTGCCCGTTTTCTGCCCAATTGCTATTATTTGTTTTCCCTCGACTGATGAATTCAGTATGGTATTCACCTGAAACACAAATAGTATAAGTATGGCATTACAAACTAAATATGCAAGGTAAAAGTTAAAAAAAAAACACTAAAATGTTGAAAATACAGGTTCAATACCTACCTTCCATTCAGTATAATGATCAGTTGGAGTCGGTGCCAGTCTAGGCATCATGCATTTAGTTGTTAGTTATAGCTGTCACCAACTCCAAATATATTACTGATCTTTGTGACATATAGTATAGCTCCTAAACGGCCGTCCGTACACACATACAGGACAGGACAGGTACAGACGTTAAACTTATCTGTTTACGCCGGGGGTTAACAATATTGAATGTCAATTTAAATTCCTTATCAAAAGTACAGGATAATAGGCAATAACTTACTAAATTGCTCCCGGTGGACTCTTGTCTAACTGCTTCACCCACTGACGACGACGAGTCCAGTGGTATCACCAGTATGTCACCATCCTAAAATAATATTTACTTTGAGACAATGTTATAATAGTACATGTAACAAAAAGGTGTGATAATATGAGTATGTACGGTCAATTAACCTCAATAATCGTTGAAATAATCACTAAATGTGTCCGAGTGCGACCGTTAACTAACAGGCTATAGCTAGCCCTAGCCGGAGATAACTCAAGGGAAGTGTTATATTTTTTTACTAGTAATCGGTTCAGCATTGCAGGTGTGAACGGTCCTGCCCTCGTCCCTTGATCCGGCCCTGATAAAAACTAATCGATCAAGATCAGGACTGATCCTGGTCTCAAAGAATGTCTATACCAAATTTTGCATCGGTTCAGTGTCTTAGGTATGAAAATGTGAAAAGGTCCTGCCCCAGCCGACAGATAGACAGACAAACTTACTTTCGCATTTATAATATTAGTATGGATGTAATTACAAATTAATACATATTGCTCTTGAACCAAAAAACAGTAAGTACGAGTACTTTTCTACAATTTTGCAGAACTTACCAAATTTTCCTGGTTAAGTCCTGCTTCGCAGTCTTGGTTGAGGATTGAGCTTTGCAGTCCTTCACACGGTGGCAGAGGCTCTAAGTTACAAGGTAGACTAGTTAACAAGTCATTCCTCAGGACCTCTTCAAAGAGTGATGAATTGTAGGAGTTATCCTGAAATTTAACAAGAAATTTAAAAAGGTAATAATAATGTACTTAGTTGGTAAACTAACAAGACTGATGAAAAGTTATGATTTTATTCCACTTTTTAAATAAATACTGCACCGGTTAAATTGTTAGGTATCTTAAGAAGACTTTAAAATAATAAAAGTTAATAAGTAGGTACCTACCTACATGCAAGTAGGAGAATGTGCATTTAAGCGACGCAGGGCATGTGTAAGCAAAAAGTTTAAAACAAAATTTACTTTTTTGAAATACAATTTAACATGAAAACAAACCATATCTTTTGGTTGGTCGCTTTTTAACATGGCCAGAGCTGCTTCAAACCGGAGTCTGTCCCCTATTTGAGGGAACATACTATGTATGTCTTGTTTACTAAGCATCTGCATTGTTGCGATATCAATTCTTTCAGCTGAAAAAAAAGGTAAATTTAACAGCGCCCTGATTGCAGCTGTGAAATGCACTACGTCGCATCGACTTTATAAAATGTAGGTTGGTAGAGCTCGTCTAAGCTGAAATGACGCGCCCCACTACTTAAATTTGTATACGTACACTACGGTAAATGCGGTAGTGGGGCGCGTCATTTTAGTTTAGACGCACTCTACCTATTTGTTTTTTTTTGGGTTGCAGTTGCACATCGAATCTAGTGTATAATATAAATATGAACGTATATCTAGGTAGGTGGGTAGGTACCATACGACAAGACTATTCTTGGTTGGAGTGTACAGCGGCCAAAAAAGTGTTATTTTCGCAAATCGTTTATTTTCTCGATTCTATAGTATGTAACACCTAGAAAGGCTAAAAGTGTCTGGGTGTTTTTTGTCTCCGACCAACCGTTTGTCGTAAAAACGATGTCGAAGGGATCCATAGGTAAGGTTATGTTAGAACTGTGACCTTGAAATTGGTCGCGAAATTTTTTTAAGTATTTTTTCATAGTGCCTCTAAGACGACACTCTGACCCTATTCTTGCTAGAAATTAGAATGTGTGAATGTAATGTGTGAGCTCATGCTAGCAACTTACTAGGTAGGTTTGTCAACTTACTTTCAAAACGATCGATGTAGCGTTCCAAATTCCACTTCTTCAAAAGATCACGCGTAGCCATATCCATTTTTGCACTGATCAAACACGTTCACTGGCACTAATGGAATTGTTATTGCTATTAATTAAACGAGTCGTGAGTCGTGACTTGCCGGCTGTAGCGGTGAAATACAAATGGCCGACCGAAATGGCGCGGCGGCGGAATGAAGTGAGAGAGGGAGACCTCATTATATAATGCCGTCACCTTAAATTTGTAGGACATCATTCAAATGCTACTCATAAATGGGTCTCTGTAATAATAATTTAGTAGGATACACATAAAATAATATGACTATATTATTGAACTTTGATGCTTACTCTAAAAATATGAGATTATTTAATCGTATTATCATAGGATTCACATAAAATAATATGACTGTAATATTAAAAAATGATGCTTACTTTAAAAATATAAGTTTAAAGCATTATAATTTAATATAGTACATTAGGGGGAGGTCATCGTATTTTTAGAGATACTTCTTCATATTAAACTATGAAATCTATTTATATTACGGTGACTGTCATTGTGTTTTTTAATTAGAATCTTATTTATAATTATCATACTAATTTATGGGACAGTGGACCATTTTCTATTACATTGTGTTATTATTTGAAGAAGACAATGTTATTTCATAATTACAAATTTTTACGATGACAAGTATCATAATATTGCATTATTTACCCAAAAAATTCGATTCCATCTTAACACATTTCAGTTCTAGCGTAATATTTACTTATTATCAACATATTATAAGACAACGCATCTATTTTAAACCAACGTCACGATATTTTAAGATTATGCCAAAATGACATTTTTCTCAGTGCACTGTGGAAGCCATGTTGCGTAGAACGCCCTCTGCCCTTAGTGTCATCCCAGCCGCCGCACGATTAAGGTGCCCTAAACCCGCGCCCGCGCATTCCGTTTTCTGCCGGTCGATTTTCCAAAAACTTGAGTATTTCTTTATTTCTCACCACCAACGACTACGCACCGGTTACATACGTCAAACAGGATGATAACAAAAAAGACTACTATTTTGTTACTATCCTGTCAGACGCTTCTAAACTAAGCCTGGGCTTCTCTTAGTCATAAGTCACGGATGACGGTCAGTTTATCTTAAGTGTCCTCAACATCTGCTTCGTCTTTTCCCAACTGTGTTGGGGTCGGCTTCCAGTCTAAGCAGATGCAGTTGAATACCAGTATTCTACATGGAGCGACTGCCTATCTGACCTCCACAACCCAGTTACTGGGTAACACGATAATCCTTGGCTGTTCAGTGCCTGCATTATCGAGCATAATGAACTACCAGTTTTAAAACTAATGTAGCTGATAAAGAACTTTTTTTTTATCTAGGGCATCTCGTAGCTCACTTCTGAGGTGATGACTACTTAACCGGACAATCCTGCGGCTGCCTTAAGCTACTAAACTCAAAGCCTCCAGCCAGGGGCAAAACTATTCTAATTAAAACTAGGCGAGCGCTCGCTAAGGGCACCCCCTGTGGGGTACGGACCTCGGCTTAGGGCGTCGCTGGGGGGAGGATAGCAAGTTGGGACAGGCTGGATCAAAGATAATTCATTATTATTAATCGGGGAATTTAAAGCAACTGGCTCAGCATCAACGCGGGCTGGCGCATCAACGGGCAAGGGTCGGGGGGGAGTATTATTTACTCGGGCGGGTGTGATAATGAACACAAAATTTTTTGTTTATCTGTTTTTTGTTCCAATAAAATATTTATATTTGTACCTACACAAATTGGAAAAAAACTTTCAGTAAACCTTTTTAACTACAAAGGAAATTTTTATTCTATTCAGCAGAATCCCGCTTCAAAGAACTGCCATATTTTCATCAAATCCCGCGCAAGGTCCGGGAACAACCTAGTACATTCTAAATTGGTATATTTTTAAGGCCGGCTGCATGTGACATGGTAATAATTTAGCGAATGTTTTACGGGCCCAGTTTTAATACCATTCAACATGGGTACTGGATGGTCCGGCCATCAGTAATTCAAACAGGTTTTTGTAATCTCTGTGTGTGTGTACTTTTATTCACAAAAACTGACGGGAGATTTCAGTGAAAATAAATTTTCGGTGAAAAATATACAAATAGGTATATCGACAAATGTAATATGGATGAATGAATGGGACTTGTGGAGATAAGTAGATACTTTCCTATTTTCGTGAGCAGCTTCCGGCCTTTTAATCTCGAGAGAATAAAACATACCTGTACTGGTATTGTTGTGGATGACATAAGCTTTTATTTTGTAAAAAACCCTTTAATATTTCGTTTAAGAATGACAAATGTATGCAGCTTTGAACCTGCCATACCTACTCAAGTAGGCCCGATGAACTGGGGTCTGGACAGATAGCCAGGTGGACAATTTTTTTTTCACCACGGTGTTAAAGAATACCTTGCTTGGTAGTCACATGCTGTTTGCAAGATTAAGAAGACAGATTTTGACATTATATTTTATGTACACTAACTTTGTGTTTCTTGTTTCCCGTCCCACCCCGGCGCATTGTATGGCCCGCCCGCACTGTAACTTCGTTTGCGCTTAGCGTTCTTTACGCGATGGTAAATAGTCTATAACTTTCCTCAAGAATTAGGCTATCAAAAATAATTTTAAATCAGATTCCGAATCCGATTTCTGAGATTAGCGCGTTTACAACAACGTTTCTTCAGCTTTATTATCCTACTAATATTATAAAGGCGAAATTTTGTGAGTGTGTATGTTTGTCTCTTCTTCACGCTAAAACTACTGAACGGATTTAGATAAAATTTAGAACACAGATAGATTATAGTCTGGATTAACACATAGGATACTATTTATCCCGATATTCTCACGGAATCGAAACTTATGCGGGTGAAACCGCGGGGCGAAGTTAGTTATATATAAATATATAGAGATAAAAAGTCTGACATGCATTAAAAGCCTACTCTCTTCTACCTCAACATTCTTACACTGGAAATGTAGAAAAGAAAATTTTAAGATACATTTTTAAAGATAAATTTACCGAGTCAATATTTGCTTCGACCATAAAGCTACACAGTGAAGTAGGAACTTCCACTTCGAAGCTTCAGTGGGAATTAGTTCAGTCCTATTTTCCGTTAGAAAAAACATGTATTATTTATAAGCTTAACTTTTTTGTGAATCACCGACACAGTTGTTTCAGTACTCTCTTTCTTCTACTAAAATTGTTTGTCCGAAAATCATTATCCATAACAAGTTTGCTATAAACTTCAGTAACCATAATGTTCAAAAATTCGAAATTTTGTTTTACATAATTATCTTTACTTCTAAAACTATTCTCTCACAATATCGAGTACTATAATAATTGAATCTCCTAATTTTGCATAACATAAAGTCATATGTCCTAAGTATTGTATTACATAATGTGTATTATTCCGAATGTTCATTTTTATAATCAAATTGTTTGTCCTAAAACATTTGCAAAAAATTAGGTTTTATTTAATGACAGAAACAAATCGGTGTAAATCTGACTCCACGCAGTATTGTCCGCCCTACCCCTAGAGTGTAATTTATAATCGCGTAGGCGCGGAGGGGCGAGGCGGCCCGGGAGTTGAGGAGCAGGTGGTTGTAACGCTTACCGCCGCGGCTGAGGCTAGCCGGCTAGCTGGCCAGCAAGACGAAGCTGCGGTGTTAAGCGTTTAACCATCTGCGACGATAAAATCGCGTGGGACCGCCGCGCGCCGGAGTCCCGCAGCGCCGGAGCCGTGACAGACACCCTGCCTGCTGCTTGTTGCATGCTCGCTTGCATGCTGCATGCTTGCTTGCATGGTACATGTTGCATGCTCGCTTGCATGCTGCATACTTGCTTGCATGCTGCATACTTGCTTGCATGCTCGCTTGCATACTGCATTCTTGCTTGCATGCATGGATATGTATGCTTCTTACGGGAAATATTAACCACATGTGCACAATCATTTGTTTGATTGATGTGATAATACATGCAGCGCTGAAGCCGTGAAAATAGCCATAATTATTGCTTTTGCATCTTTATTACGAGTATGTATGTATTGTATCAGTGATATTTGGTAAAATACTAAAAAATTGTAATACTTAATCAGATAAATATTAATAATAAAAAATTAAACATTAAATTAATTTGAATTTAGGACTTATCACTTTTATTGAAAACGGTTTTAAGTTTTTTTTGTATATTATTGATTGTAATATTATGACTAACTAATTTAGGGCATATTGTATTTAGAGATTTCAATTTTATGTCATGTGACATTAAGTTCGGGCAAGTTATCATAATCACGACTCACTGTGATTGGCATACACGCTTTAATAATTATGATTAATGTACTTCGTCCATTAATCATAATTATTAAAGCCTTTAGCCAAAGCCACGGTTTTCTTAGAACGGAACAATAGTCTTCCTCTTGCAATGAATACATATGTCAAACTCGTAGCCTCAGACCAAATAAAAAACCAAGACATACCGTTGCGAACAATACAGTGAGGCATGCCAAAACTACACCTGCACTCTGTGCATACACGTTCACACGCACACATTTACAATCAAACTACAATAAACTACACCTCACTAAGTGCACACATGTTTACGAAACCGGCTTCACGTCACAACGCTCTGTCTTGGCTTTTTTTCTTTGATCATTTCAAGAAGTGTTCGACCATTTTGTGAAATGGCTACTTCCAAATTGGTCGCGATTACTTGGCAATTTTTTACTACACCTTAAACCATGGATACCCTACATTAATGATATGGCCAAACGTCTTCTGACATATAATTCATCGTTGACGTTTAAACGATATAATCGATTTTAGCTGGCCATTTCATGAAACAAAACCGTTTCATGAAATGGTCAATTCTAAGATCTGGCCACGACAGATACATAAACTTACGCCGTCTTCCCATGGGGATAGGCAGAAACTACATAATGACACCTGCTGTACCATTCCGTAGCCGACCGCAGGAGGCTACTACAGGTGACGTGTCGCCGCGGCACGATTGGTTTCTATGAATTTCTATGATATACCTTCCGTAGCTAGCGACACGTCTTTGGCAGCTACGGGCGAGTGACAGGCGACACGTGCAGCCTGACCGCAGACAAGTAGTGCCGCCAACACTCAAGCGATAACATGATTTTCTATCTTCCACCTAATGACTGGAAAACAGGCTGCTGCCGCCTGGGGTCGGGTTCAGAATCATGACTGCAGCGACATGACGCTGCGACGTGTCGCCGCGACATGACGCCATGAGCAGTTGCTGCCTGCGGTCGGGTACGGAATGGTACCTTTACTGTATACTCCATTGTTTAAGTTCATACATCTGCATGTCGATTCCCGTAACCACCTCACCGTGAAAACATGTGAAGTGAGCGTGGAGTGAGCTGTCAGTGTCATCTCACCCGGGTGGAATGACAGCTCACTTCACCTAAGTTTTCACGATGAGATGGTTACAGAATTGACCGGCTGGTTATACACGCACGCCGGTTGCGAGTACTACGCTGCAGCTGACCGTTCTGAAGAACACCACCAATAGGAACACTGTATATCCTATGTCCATCTAGTGCGTTTCCTTACATCTGCATGTAGTTAACCTTATGTTAGTCGTCACTTTTCTATTTTTGCAAAGAATATCAACGTCAAATCGGTTTAAAAACAAACGGGTTTATAAAACTAAACAAACACCTTATCCACGACGACGCGCCCCACTACCCGATTACTGTACTGTAAGCTGTACTTTAGTACGGAGCGGAGCGGAGTGGGGCGCGTCGTCGTGGATTGCACTATCTATAACTGTGTTCGTGTGTTTACACACAACTGTGGCAATATGCCAAAATCACAACAAAAAAAATGTTGCCTACCTACATTTACCAAATATCAGATTGCTTTTTTATATTTCATTCAAAATACTATTAAATTCTGAAATGGCAATACCACGCGCTTTATCAAAGTAATATTTTTTCATCGATCATCCGAGTTTTACATTCAGAGTTGGGAATAAATAAAAATGAGAATATCTAGGCTAGCTTTTATATTTTTTTAAGGTTATTTCGATGGGCTTTTTAAGCGGTAAGCTGAAATAAGCTCTTTTTCATTCATAGGGATTGAATATAAAATCCCGATCCCAAATGTGTTTCCTTTAAACCATCGGTTATAGCTAGAATTATTATTGAAATAACATGTACGAAGTTATTATTGGTACTTGTTGAAAGACCTACATAACACTGTCCTCCCATAAATAATAACACTGTTATTTGAAAATATTGTAAAAGCCAATAATTTTTAAAAGAGTAACCGTGGAGTTTCTTGCCGGCTCTTCTCCATAGGAAACGACCAATTGGAACCGTGCACCTAGCTTCTGACGTTTCATAAGTGTCCATGTAGGTTTATGTGAAATAAAATATTTTGAATTTCAATTTTGAAATATTGAATGATGTTTATAAAAAATAAAAAAATGCCATATAAGTATATGGCTAATGGGATATTTTGTCTTCGCAAATATTTTTAGTGTCATAAGCAGTGATCGCAGTAGGTAGAGCTATTTTTTGTACTTGCGATAACATTGTCTTAATATGGACACTCCCGGAATCCCGGGATTTAAAACATATATTATGAAATAAGTTAGAAATTACTTTGTAAAAAGCTATTCACGTCTTAATGAGTTATGAATGAACACATATCCCTCCACCCCTCCAACGGGTAAATCAGGTTAATTCAAATAAAAACTGTACCTATTTCAATTTTCTGTAACAATTTTGCATGGACAAGTATCAAGTTCCTCTAGCGGCGCAGCCCGCTATTGTATTCTTTTGTTTCCACTAGTCATATCGCGCGTTATAGGTCTACCGGAATCTCATGGCATAAAAAAATAAAAAATTGAGATTTTCATATGGCAATGTCAATTGTCACCTGTCAAATCAAATTATGAGATCTGTCAACCGCTGCTGAGACTTTGTGATATCTTCTTATCAATTTGTTGTTTTTGTGCGAGAAATATTGTTTTGAATGTGTATCGTAAAATAAGGGAAGAAGAAGGCGTAAATCAAACTCAATCTTTGATTTTAAAGCGCGTCGTAGAGTTGACCGGTAAGTTGGACAAGTTGTTTAGATATTTTTAGTTGATTTTATATTTTTCTTACTTAATTGTAGCTTCTCTATAGGGGTTTCCAGTACTACTTTACGACGAATCGTTGGTGAGGGCACATTGAATGATGGTGTATTTTCCACGCCGGTAAAAAGCGGTAAAAAGCGGAGAGGGAGGAAGAAGAAAATCAACTTGGACAGTTTCGATTTAGAGTTGATTCGGAATAAAGTAAAAGAGTTATATACAGTTCGGAAGGAAATTCCAACAGCAATGAAACTGTTACAAATTATTCGACAAGATTTTGATTTCAATTTAGAGAATCTTTCAGGTAATAAAAAAATCGCAACCGCTACCAATATTTAAGAGACTCGTGAAGGAACATTACTTGTCGTTGTGATCTTGTTCTCGTAACTGTAATTATCTATAGTCTTCATTTATTTTTGTTGTTTATATATTTAGTAAGTATGTATGTATTTATGTATCTATTATTTAGGATATGTATATATCTGTGTATCTATTCTAGTATATTGTATACTTTTTATTTGCACCAACGACAACGAAGTAAAAGTGACTTAATTTAAAAAAAATATAATATCCAATCCAAACTTTTGAACTCATATTTCGAACTTAAAAACAGAAACGGCACAAAAAACAGCAAACATCGCCGAAAATGAAACTTGGGGCAAGTGCAAAACCGTTGTCATCATTTATGTTAATTCCTTTAGAAATGACATGCCGTATAATTTTATTTACCGTAATGAATAAAAAATTAGTTCACAATAAAGATGGGAAAAGAATCGTGATATAAAACGCTATCTGACTTCAAGATTGCATCTTGAACGCATGACCACAACAGAAACGGGTTTTGTCGACTGAAGAATAGACAAAATGACAGATAAACAATCACAATCTGTCATTTTGTTTATTCTTCGGTCGACAAAACCCGTACAAAACCCATTTCTATGGTTGTCATACTACGCGTGCTGTGGAGTGCGGTGTTGTGAAGCTTACTTATTGTGATTTTTATGATATTGCTGAGTAGAAATGAATATTAAACCAGTAATTTATTGGTTATTAGAGCTTCTGCTTCACACGGCTTTTAAATTTTACGTTACTAACGTATTATACACATAAACCTTCCGGAATAGAATCTCTAAACGATGGTGAAGATCTCATCAAAATCTGTTGCGTAGCTTAGAAGAAAAACGCGGACACACAGACAAACACGAAAAGGACGATCCGTGGGTGAAGCCGATCAGTGGGTTATGCTAGTTAGAGAAAGTAGAAACAGTTATCACTGAAAGTTAGCTTTTAAGAATTTTACCAGAGTTGCTTGCACAATAAATAGGCCAAATTATATTCTAAAGAAGACTTACCTTTGTTTATACAAATATGTGCATTATAACAAACAAAAAGTAAAAGCATGATTTTCTTCTTTTTTTCCCTGCACTAGCGCAATACGTAATAAAATGAATAAATTAACCTAAAAACTCAAAACTCAAACTCTTAGTACCTATTTATTTCAATTAAACCAATTACAGGCACTTTTGAATTGTCAAGGGGTCGGTTGGTCAGAAAAATGAAGCTAGTTGCCCATTCCAAAGCGTAGTAGGTTCCTATGGAGAAGAACGGGCAAGAAACTCCACTAAAGACGGACGAATGACCATTTTACCTTGGCTTCTGATGCAAACTGGAACTATGTATATTGAAATGTACTGAATTTGACGAAATTAGTAGTCAACGCCGTTACGGGTAGTACTGGGTAATGTACTGGCTTTCAAGCACGGAATTAGTAAGTACTATTATAGTATTGGGTAGGTAGGACTTTTCTTTAGTTATTCACTCACCTTTTGGTTTGTGACTTTCTATTCGTTGATTGTATAAATTGTATAAGTTTCTAATTAATTACAATTAAGGCTTTGGCTGGCTTATAATAAACAAAGAGACACATCAAAAAAAGTTTGTAATCACTAGCAAAAGCTGATATATTTTTTTAATATAACTTTATCAAGAAAAAATTGAGAAAAAGGTTTACCTTTTTTGTTTTTTAATTAAAATCAATACGATTTAATAACGTTTCAATTGAGTAATTCAATCCTAATGTAATTGTAACAGAAATTTGATGGAAAGCAAAATATCAATATAATAATTATAATAGTGGACTGTATATTTGCTGACCATAATTATTTTGTTAAGTACCTGGTACTTGTTGAAAGACCTACACTGTCCTCCCATAGCTTTTTTTTTTTTTTTTTTTTTGGGTGGGAAATCATCAAATGACTCCTCCCGCTCTGGGTGGAGCGGGAGGGCGTGTCAGACTCTTACTGACTAAAACCCACCCGTGTTCCTTCTCTTGCCTGTGCAATGCCAGGGGGCCACGGTATCCCTTTCGGACTTTCCCGCAACCCCGGCAGGCAATGGTCTCATAGGACCCCTTCACTCGCTGACACTCTTTGAGGCGCGCGTGGAACACAACGCGCCGTCGACCCGGGCTTGGTCCTTACCGGATGGCGAGCTACCCATTGCTCACCGTCCGCAAGCCCGCGCCTACGGTGGCCGGGAATCCGCGATCGATTCCCGACGCCCGGGGCGTCTCCTCCTGCGGCGGCTAGGGGCGTGAGGGCGCGAAATTTGCCTCTCCCTCACGCGCTCCGCCTCCTCCTTCGCGAGCATTACTGCTTCGCAGAAGGAGGTGACGGCCTCCCATGCCCTCTCGCTCCGTACCATGGCCTGGACCAGGGCCGGACGCGAGAGATCCCCGCCACCGATCGCCTCCACGAGGACACGGCGGTGCTCTGCCCAAGCCGGGCATACCTCCACCGTATGCTCCACCGTGTCCTCCGGGCGATCCACGCAGTGATGACACCCGGGCGTTTCCTCCCGCCTTATCCGAAACAGGTACCTCCCGAAACAGCCGTGTCCGGTGAGGACCTGCGTCAGGCGGAAGGTGAGGACGCCGTGGCGCCTCTCCAGCCACTCCTCAAAGAGGGGACTTATCGCCGCAATAGTGGCGTGCCCAGCACTGGGTTGCGACAATCGCACTCTCCATGACGCCATGAGATCCCGTCGGAGCTCTGTCCGCTGTGCCGCGATTTCTCGCGGCATCGGAGTCAAGCCCCGGCGTTTCGCCTCCCCGCGCCACTCCCAAATATGCGCGAGGACTTTTGCCTCCAGATCCCATGGCGGCAATCCGGCAAGGAGGCTCGCCGCCTCACCGGAGACCGTGCGTCCTCCCATACCTAACACTGTTATTTGAAAATATTGTAAAAACCAATTATTTTTAAAAAAGTAACCGTGGAGTTTCTTGCCGGCTCTTCTCCATAGGAAACGACCAATTGGAACCGTGCACCTAGCTTCTGACGTTTCATAAGTGCCCATGTAGGTTTATGTGAAATAATTTTTTTTTTTTTTTTTGATCGTTTAACCAAACTTAAATAACAATTTATTAATATAAGGTTTTTATTTAATACAGTATAACTCCTCCCCTGGCTCGCACACATGCAGAGATCCTCCTGGGCATGCTGACGACCAAGTAATCCAGCATTTTTTGCGGTAACATGTCCCATTCTTGAATAGCGGCTTCCCTGATCTCTGGCAATGTCTGGGGAGGTGGCTGACGGTTTCAGTTCCAGTTTGAAAAATCGTTTTTTTTTTTTGTTACAGTAGACTATATTATAATTTCTTCTTGTTTTTAGATTGCTTACTTAAAAATATTGAATATAAACTACAAAAAATAATTGCTTTTCCATATAAAAATAAATTAAATCCATGCTTACGCCCATTCAGGAATCTGACGTAGTCAATTTTAGCGGATTTATAATATTTTTTCGAGGAAAGTTAATAAAATGCCAAGAGGATTATCAGAAGTTTTACGAGCTGGAATTGTACTTTCAGGGAAGAAGGATATTCCATGAGAGAAATAGTACGCAGAGTTGCTGTATCCCAATCCTGTGTCGTGGTCACGTTGCAGAAGTACCACGGCATGGATAATTTAGTTGACCGATCCCTTAGTGTTCGCCCAACTGTTCTGACTGCTGCTCAGAAGCGTTATATCAGATTGCTGGCAGCCCGTGACCCAACAATCAACGACACTACAATAAAAGCAGAAGTGCAGGCCGCCTCTGGCCTTGAAGTTAGCACTCAGACCATTCGAAATTGCTTACACCTGGCTGGACTACGAGCCCGGAGGTCTTGGCGAGCACCTCAGAATTCACGGCAACGTCAGCGACGGAGAGTGCAATGGGCTAAGCTCCGGCAAAATGAAGAATATGAGGATGAAAACATTTGGCAAAACTGTCTCTTCGTTGACGAATTGCGAATCAGTACTCATCCAGATAGCCGACGTGTCCGTGTCTGGAGAAGACCCAGAGACTCTAAAAGGCAAAGAACTGCCACTGGAACCGTTCAGCAAGGCGGGAAATTGGTGTCCTTTTGGGGTGGATTTATAATTGGAGATAGAACGCCTTTGATCCCGTATCAAGGCTCCATGAAGGCAGATAGGTACAAAACAGTCGCTATTCATGGAATTGTCAGACGTTCCGAGTAAACCATAGACATCAATTCGTACTGGTCGATGATAATGCACTCGCACATCGAGCCCAACGAGTCAATGCTGCTCTCCGAGAATACGACATCACAAGGTTAGTGTTACTGGGTCAGATAGGCAGTCACTCCATGTAAAATACTTGTATTCAGCTGCATCTGATTAGACTGGAAACCGACCCTAATATAGTTGAGAAAAGGCTAGGCAGATTGATTGATGTACACACATATAAACCGACGAAAAGAAAGGAACAGAAAAATACGTACCAAGGTGATGCTTATTTCTAAAGAAATCTCTTCCAGCATACTTGCGATAGGAAAGTAGTTAAAGAGTTGTAGACAACGCGTGTAAGAGTAGAAGAGAAAACAAAAAATCTACATAAAAACAAAAAACTTTTTACTAAGTTTCATTTTAAGGTCAAAATAATACCTAGCTTTCTGCTCCTGTAGGAAGATTAACTTATGTAAAACCTAATACAAGATGCTCAGTGTTTTGTGGATAAAGAGCAGAGCCTAAAACTGAGCTGTACTTCCCACCAAAATTCGAAAAGCAAATAGTAAATTTTGCATAATTGGCTCGTTTACTCAGTTTGTAATATTTTTAACAAGATTCAATAAAGGAAATTAAAGCAATCCTTATGAAGTTTTTCCCAATTTCCTTGCACAGCACTGGAGAGACAGCATTTTAAAAGAAGGATAAAGTACTATACGTAGCGCTATAGGAAACACTACTAAAGATATCAAAGTCCAAAGAAAAGAGACCCAATACAATAGAAAAGGAGGAAACTAAGGCCATAGCCACACTATAGAGCTTCACTTGGTGCCACGCTTAGCGAGTAGCTTAGCTCGAGCCGTCGTCGTGGACTTGAGCTAGTTGCTAGGAGATTCGCTTATGTATTTTTAAAGTGCGTCCTCTTGTTGGCACGACCTCAATGCGCGATTCACTAAGGCCCTAATTCCACTAATTCAAAAAGTTTCAGTAGTCGGTCGATTGTGTGCTTTTGCTGTCAAATCTGACAAAAACATGACCAAGAGGCCACTGAAACGTTTGTAAATTAGACACGATTCAGGGCCCTATTCACTGTGAGACTCGCTATGTGAAAATAATTAGTCTTGTAACGAAGCACCAATCGTTATTTGGGCCATCGCAATACTAAAACCATGAGGTAGTCATCTAGGAGTATCACACTTATCACGCAACATAGCTAAGCACCAAGCGAAGTTCCTGTGTGTCTGCAGCCTAATAGTAGAAATTACTACATTTCTTACAATACAAGGTGGCTGTTCCAATCTCGCCGTGATTGCGTGGATTCCATTTCAGAGCTGGCTTCATAAAACGATATAATTTTTATTCCTTTTTAGTATTTCTTGCTTTTATTTTTCTAAAAATAATTTCCAACGGTTTTAAAAGTGATGTTGTACCGGTGTTGCTAGCGGCTTGCTTGGTTTCTTGAAAACTAAAACTAGAAGAAAACGCGTTAAATTATTTTTGTTAATGCTTGAGTTTCAATATTTGAGATCTACTTACTATGTAATTTGTTCAAAAATATCGGTATAAAGGTTCAACAATATATAATAATTTAGGCAAAGCGAATAGTGTAACAAGCAAATGGGCAAAAAAAAAATCTTACGGACTGCAAAACACTTTTTGTCAATTTTTTTTTTCAGTTTATGTGCCCCAACTGAACCAAGATACAAAGCTACTCATGTAATGTTATAAAGTCGATGCAGTTAATACACTTTGCAACGTTGAGCACGAATAGCTGACTCATCGTAAAATATATCTAGGTAGTCTAACTTAACGACCGTTAGAAGTATACACTGCGAATGCTAAGTATTTAGTATGATGACCGACTTGTGGAGTTGTGGTGCACTTAACTGCGGTGCATTGAAATAGTTTCCACGAGTAGCAGTACTTACTTAGTGAGGCTGTCTGTTCAGCAACCACTTTAATAAAGATGATAATAATAATATTTAGTCTCTGGCATCTGTCAATGTCATTAGGTACGAAAAAATTTTGCTCAACATTTTTTTACATAAATAATACAAATAAACAGCCCAGATTCAATAAAAATAAATATAAACAATAATGCAAGACAACCAAATGCAAGTAAATATACACGCATACAATATACAATATTATGACAATACAATGTGAGTACCAATGTAAGTAATGCAGACCAGAGCCAGAGCACGACAACAGGCACACCCACCATCTCCGGACTTGTCGCTCAGCTCCGCCTCGCAGCCCGTATGCGCCTCAACCGAGAGCGCCGTGTCACCGGTCGCTGCAGTTGCGTCGAGCTCGAGCGACGAGTTTTTCTCCCCACCGTCGTCACCAACACCACCACAACGGCGAGGAAGAGGACGGCCACCAGCGGGCTTGGGACCTCGAGGCCAACAGGCCCCGAACAGGGTCCCCGCTGCCGGTGGAAATGTGTCGCGCATGCGATGGACCCAGTCCATTAATGAAAATGTGATGCGCGCATATTATGGGGCTACTGAGGGAGGAATTAACCTTACAGCGTACCGAGGTCGGATGCTCTCTCTGTTTCAGGCGCTTGAACCTGCCGTCAATGTCTCGGCCCAACGATTGTCGGATCAGGTGCGCGTCATTCAAAATAATCATAGATTGGATAACGCTACACTTGATCGGCTACGCTCAGAAATGCAGAGTAGCTCTGCTAGTAACCCTCCCCCATCCCAGTCTGTCGTGTGTGCGCCCGCCGAAGTTCCACCGCGGGCAAACCAACATGATGAGGAGGAGGACGCCAGGGCTATATCTGCAGATAACCTATGCAATGTGGAATTAAGGAGCGCACTGGAGGATTCGATCCGTGAGTACCGGTTCACATCACCTGAACTTAGACCACGGCTACCCCGTTTGCCCATGAATAAAAGAAACAGAGCACTGGTGTGTGCCCTGGATGCGCTGTTACCAAATTTTATCGAAAGCAGCGCAGACCTTTGCGATACACACTCAATCTTGTACTGCACGGCTGTTGCGGCGTGTCGTATTGCTCGTGTCAAATTTCCAAACACTGACCGAGCTGTACGGCCGAAACTTGCCGCACCAGCCTGGCAGTGCAGGATTGAGCGTCGTATTAATGAGGCCAGGGTACTAATTGGGAAGCTTATCTGCTTCAGGGAGGGCAATACACGCCCAAGGGTGATGCGCTTTGTGAAACGGGCGTTTTCGGGAACTAGTATTAGTCCTCGAGAATATGTTTCCTGTGTCACAGAGCGCATCGACTTCCTGAAGCAGAAAGTTTATGCATGGGCAAACCGTATCCGTCGGTATAGGCGAAGAGTGGATCGGTACACTCAGAACCGCATGTTCCAGAGCGATGAAAGGTGGGTATACAGAACATGGGAGCGGCCCATTTCCACTCAAAGTGTGACTGACACGCACCCGCCAGATAAGGATGCCACGAGTGCTTTTTGGCGAAGCATTTGGTCGGTGCCCGTCAGTCACACTGAAGGTGATTGGATGCGTGTTGTTGAGCGGGCGTGTGATTTAATACCAGACATGGAGGCCATTCTCATTAGTCCTCTGGATGTGGCCCGTGCAGTCCGTCCGTTGCCTAACTGGAAATCTCCAGGACCGGACGGACTGCACAATTTCTGGATTAAATGGCTACAAAGGTCACACGCCTGCTTAGCCTCACAATTCCAGTCATCTGTTGAGACTGGGTCACTACCACTATTCTTCACGACAGGAGTTACCCACCTGCTCCATAAATCGGGTAGTACTGCGGAACCCAAAAACTATAGACCAATAACATGTTTACCGACGGTCTATAAAGTTCTTACATCCATTCTTAGAGCAAAAATTGCACAACATATTTATAGCAACTCAATTATGTCTGTGTCTCAGAATGGATGTAAGAATGGGTCCCGCGGTACTAAGGAGCTGCTCCTTATAGACATGACCATAAGCCAACAGGTTCGTAGAACCCGGAAGGATTTGTCGACATGTTGGATAGACTATAAGAAGGCCTATGACTCGGTGCCACATACATGGCTCATTAGGGTGCTGGAATTGTACAAAATAGATGTAACTCTACGCACCTTCTTGATGTCGTGTATGGGGCAGTGGAGGACGGTCCTTCTCTATCCAGGATGTCGACAGATCCGGGGGACTAATGAACCGATCAGGATTGAACGGGGAATATTCCAGGGCGATAGTTTGAGTCCGCTTTGGTTTTGCTTAGCCTTGAATCCTCTAAGCACACTTTTGGAGGATTCAGGTCTAGGCTATCGGTTGAGAAGAGGTGGTCAGGTGATATCTCACCTCCTTTACATGGATGACTTGAAACTCTTTGCTCCTAACAATTTGCGACTGATGGAGCTACTGAAAGTAACAGAAACGTTCAGTAGCGCCATCAGAATGGAATTTGGTGTAGACAAATGTGCAGTCATGCATGTAAAGCGAGGGGGGATTATGGAATCCGTGGGAACCCAACTCTCGGATTCCATACACCTTAGATCCCTCTCCTCAACCGAAACCTACAAGTATTTGGGTATGTCGGAAGCATTAGGCATCAATGTTGCCGACATGAAACAATCGTTGAGGGATCGCTTCTTTGGCCGCCTGAATAAAGTGTTTAATAGTCTTTTATCAGGCGGAAACAAGGTGCGTGCCTTCAACGGCTGGGTCATGCCGGTTTTGATGTATTCTTTCGGCATACTCAAATGGACTCAGACGGAACTTGACGCTCTGGATAGGAAGGTTCGTACATTGCTGACAGCAAATCGGATGCATCACCCGCGATCATCAGTGATGAGACTGTACATCCCGCGGAAGTGTGGGGGTCGAGGTTTCTTAAATGCTAAAACCCTCCACAACCGCGAGATCTGCAGTCTCAGGGAATATTTCCTTCAAACTGACGTGGGGATGCACCGGGATGTGGTCGCAGTGGACAAGGGCCTCACTCCGCTTTCCTTAGCAAAAGAGAACTGGCGCAAACCTGCTGTACTTGATACTAATGATCGTAAGGAAGTATGGCAAGGCAAAGAGCTTCACGGACGCTTTTTCCGGGCCCTCCATGGACCTGATCTTGACTTTTTGGCGTCTGTATCCTGGCTGCGTTTTGGCGACCTCTTTGGGGAAACCGAAGGTTTTGTCTGTGCGATTATGGATGAAGTTATCATGACGAATAATTATCGGAAATACATTGTCAAGGACGGTACGGTTGACATCTGTCGGGCATGCCACCGTCCCGGTGAATCAATCCGACATATTGTTTCCGGTTGTTCTCGTCTTGCTAACGGCGAGTACTTGCACAGACACAATCTAGTGGCTAGGATTATCCACCAGCAACTTGCCTTGCAGTACAACCTTGTGGAGTCCGAAGTACCATACTACAGGTATGTGCCCGACCCAGTTCTCGAGAATGGTCATGCCACATTGTACTGGGATCGATCTATTATCACTGACAGGACTATTGTAGCCAATAAGCCTGATATTGTGGTGATAGATCGACGAGAGCGCCGTGCAATGATTGTTGATATCGCTGTCCCTCATGACGAGAATCTCGTGAAAGCTGAGAAAGATAAAAAAATCAAGTATCTTGACTTAGCACACGAGGTTGTCGACATGTGGGACGTGGACTCTGCAATCATTGTACCGATAATCGTTTCAGTTAATGGCCTAATAGCGAAGAGCCTCGATCAACACCTCAGGAGGCTCTCATTGCACGGCTGGGTCAAGGGCTTGATTCAGAAAGCAGTACTTCTGGACACGGCACGCATAGTGAGGAGGTTCCTCTCTCTAGAGCCCTGACCACCGGCAGCATGGACCCTGTTCCTGATGCCGATGGGCCACTATTTTTTATATTTTTAAATGTTTTTATGTAATTTTTTTATTCTAATATTTAAAAATATAATTTATATGATGTAAATTAAAATAAAGGAAATAATAATAATAATCCCGCATGACGGGAACCTCGTGAAAGCCGAGAAAGATAAACAAATTAAGTTTCTTGACTTGGCTCGCGAGATTGTCGACATGTGGGATGTGGACTCAGCGATCATTGTGCTGATTGTTAAAAATATTACAAACTGAGTAAACGAGCCAATTATGCAAAATTTACTATTTGCTTTTCGAATTTTGGTGGGAAGTACAGCTCAGTTTCAGGTTCTGCTCTTTATCCACAAAACACTGAGCATCTTGTATTAGATTTTACATAAGTTAATCTTCCTAAAGGAGCAGGAAGCTAGGTATTATTTTGACCTTAAAATGAAACTTAGTAAATAGTTTTTTGTTTTTATGTAGATTTTTTGTTTTCTCTTCTACTCTTACACGCGTTGTTTACAACTCTTTAACTACTTTCCTATCGCAAGTATGCAGGAAGAGATTTCTTTAGAAATAAGCATCACCTTTGTACGTATTTTTCTGTTCCTTTCTTTTCGTCGGTTTATATGTGTGTACATCAATCAATCTGCCTAGCCTTTTCTCAACTATATTAAGGTCGGCTTCCAGTCTAATCAGATGCAGCTGAATACAAGTATTTTACATGGAGTGACTGCCTATCTGACCTCCACAACCCAGTAACTGGGTAATACGATACCCCTTGTTAAGACTGGTTGTCACACTTTCGGGCTTCAGACGTCCCGTTACGACTGTCAATGATCCACGAATGACAGCCGGAACCAACGACTTAACGTGCTTTCCGAGGCACGGAGGAGTCTCGGTATGTAAAGATGGTCACCCATCTACAGACCAAACCCGGCAAGCGTAGCTTATCCTGATGGATCGACCCGTGCGGATTATATTACCTAGCCACGAGCTCCACAAACTTTGTCAGTTTTTGGCGTCCAGAATACCAACGAAACCGTGTGTTTAAATATATAAAATATTATATAAAATATTTAAACACACGGTCTACAAACTCTGAAATCATAAATTTCCTCTTTAAAATACCCACAGTTTAATTCCCCAATCACTTACTTCAACAAACATAGTAGATAACACGAACGTTGCAAATAAAAATTTAAAATCCAGAACAAAAATGTAGAATAAATCCGATACAGATTCTACCTAAAATCTACATGCATTAGTCGAGAGGCCAAATTGAACAAGTGGACATTCTGTCAGCGATAACAATGATGAAAAAGCAAAAAAATGTATGGGCACAAATAAATACAGATGGTTCATTCCGGATTTTACGTTTTCAAGTACGCGGCGAGCTCGACTTGTTGGGCCAATTCAGTGAGAGTAACGTAGTCAGAAGAGAGGCAACTCCTAGGTGAATATAACTGTAGGTAATTAGCGCTGTGCGAACTGAATTGCACTATATTCTGTCGTGGCAAAAGTCGCTTTTTATTTAAATGATTTTGCGGAGTGAACCATGCCCATAATGCCTTGGAAGTTGGGTAGGCCTTTGGTTTGGGATGCAACCTGTGTCGACACCCTTGCGCCATCCCATCTTCCTAGCACAGCGGGCTGTGCCAGGACGGCTGCTGCAGGTGCAGAAAACCTCAAACGGCGCAAATATAACAACCTTATTGGCAGCTATATTTTTGAGCCGTTTGGGGTTGAAACACTAAGGCCGTGGGGTCCGAGTGCTCATTGAATATTTCGGGACATCGCCAAGCGGTTGGTCGACTCTTCACGTGACCAGAGGGCTGGCCAATTCTTAGGACAAAGAATCAGTATTGCCATCCAACGTGGCAATGCTGCCGGCACTTTTCCCGCTGACAGCGATGCGGACGAATTTTTTGATGCCCAATGAGCTCCTCTTTTAATTTTGTTTCCTTGTTTGTATAATTAGTTTTTAATTTAGTGTTGAAACCATCTGAATGAATCAGTGGTATGGGACTGATATAAGCTAAAAGCCAAAATCTAGTGTAAAAGCTGATGTGAATCCTGTTGAAAGCCGTTGTAGAAATACGAAACGGTTTAGAAGCGATTGCCACTTGTCTATGCCCTCTCAGTTGGACCTGACCATACACGAAAAAGTGAGACTTGTTTTATTTTATTACTTTGTGCAGAATGCACTTAGGACTTTAGGCCTTGCCATACGTAACACGGATTTTTATAATAGGTACAAGGAAAACCTATGAAAACCTGAAAAAGTAGTAGGCTAATTCCGCAACACACTGCATATGGGCACTTGCGCGCACACTTCATTTTGACAAATCAACAACAATCATTGCGTTATTTACGTTGTTCAGCAGACGAACTTTCAAACATAAGAGGCAATGGATTGTCAATTTCCTTTATAATATTTCAGATTGTGATTGATTGTAACGATAAGGGTGCTAAAGGTTTAACTGATGATATTCACAGTATGGCAGCCTTCACGGATAATGCAACAGCGGATTGAGTTGCAACTTCCATTTTTCCTTTAGTTATAAAGTTACTGTAGATAAAGTCGGAACACGATCACTGTTTGTGAGCAAAAGTTTTGAAGTTTTAACGATAAACAACTTCAAGCGGAGTCATTAAAGCGGAGTTTGCTTAATGAAGTGAGCTGAGCATTTGGATTGTGGAATGAAGTTTTTCATATTTTAATTGGATATAGAGAACTCTTGACATTAACAACGTACGTGTTAATGGCGGTGGTAGTCCATTTGTTCTTTTTTGTTTTTGTTTTTTTTGTATGAATCTTTAAAGCTGCGACATGTAGTGACATTTTCACTTTTTGTACATTATGTAAGTAGGTACTTACAAAAAATTTGGTTCTCACTTTACAAGCAATAAGCTGCCTGTCCACTGGAGTGGAGAAGCAAAAAGAGAATCGGAGCTGTGCCAATATTTACCAATAGATTCTAAACTCTGGAGCGGGCTTAGATTCTTTTGGTTAATATTGGCACATCTCCACTCCTCTCCTCTGGCTAAAATCGGCCTTCAAAGAGAGCTGGGTGGATAATTTTATAAATTGAAAGTCTGTTTAAAAAAATGGCCTTTTTCTCGTTCCTAATGTTAATTAATTTGTTAACCAACAAAAATGTTCGCTATAATCCAACATTTTCATAACTTTCATCACAGTTACGAAGCTGATTATTTTAGTATAAAAGTACTACTCATGAAATTCAGTTGCAAAAAAACAAAACATGCGAGGCAGTCTTTGGGGACTGCTGATAGAAGTGAAAACTAAGTGGTGACGATGACGCGAGATTCACGCTTTTTGTTCACCCAAAAAGTACACACATATATGCACAGTATACATATAGCTCATGGAAAGCGTTCGGTGACGATGACGCGAGTTCCATGATTTTTGTTCACCCAAAAAATGCTCAACGCGCCTAAAGAAGTTTTCACTTCAAAAACCTCGACAGTTATTTTTAATGTTTTTTTTAAATATTTTTAAGTTGGTCAGGTCGAAACTTTGCAAAAATCCAGAACTAAATTCATAACTTGAAAATTATGAAAAGTCGCAGAACATACATGAAACAAACAACACGATACGAGGGACCAAATTTTTATTTTTGGACGTCAATTTTCCGGCTATCCTGTAGAAAGCCGCCTTTTGAACTCAAGAATTCTCGATCATCAGTAAATATTATTCCAAATTGTACCTTATAGCTAAGGCACTGAGCAATTACAATTTGTAATGATATTTACCATGTGCAAAATCTCATAGGTTGATCGACTCGTTTCTAGATTAAATATATACCTATACGTAAACACGACAGCGACCCATTTGAATAGGCTTTTGTAATGCAAAAGTAGGTAAAATATTTTGTGTTAAAAGGAAACCTTGTAAGGGTCTATTAAATTTTATTTGTCGCGTGGTGGGTCCTGGTCCCTTTTAAGAGAACTTGAGAAATCGCTCGGTTAGCTACTTCACTATATCTTTATATTTCGTAGTTCAATATACACGAGTAGAGGAGGACGATGTTGCCATGCTAAGGTGCGTATGCGTAGGCTTAAATTAGAACATCATTTCACTGGAGACTACTTAAGTGTTAAAACAATATACCACTGTATTCCGCACCATTTATAATGTGAAATATAAAAAAGTTATTGACCTTTTAATAGTAGTTTTTTTTTTATTATTAATTACTAAAATTATAACTTCTCAATCTACCCTGCCTCTTCCTAACTACACACATCAAAAAAGTCTAAACAACACGCATCATTTACAGAAACTGCATGTTTTATTAATTGATACTTTATTTTTTTTATTAACAAAGTAGATTAGTATACAATCTTTTTGTTCTCAGAAACATACAGGTAACTACTGGCTGATTTTAAAAATAGAAACATGTGTTTTGTTTTTCATTTAAATATATACAGTTTTTGAAAAAGGATTGTGGTGAGTCATTTTTTATGTCATGGACCGACGCCATTTGACTGCTGATGAAATGCAGAGAGCTGTAGGAATGCTGCAAGCGGGAAGAAGTCCCAGGTATCTAGGCATGATTGCCGCCATGGGATCTGGAGGCAAAAGTCCTCGCGCATATTTGGGAGTGGCGCAGGGAGGCGAAACGCCGGGGCTTGACTCCGATGCCGCGAGAAATCGCGGCACAGCGGACAGAGCTCCGACGGGATCTCATGGCGTCATGGAGAGTGCGATTGTCGCAACCCAGTGCTGGGCACGCCACTATTGCGGCGATAAGTCCCCTCTTTGAGGAGTGGCTGGAGAGGCGCCACGGCATCCTCACCTTCCGCCTGACGCAGGTCCTCACCGGACACGGCTGTTTCGGGAGGTACCTGTTTCGGATATGGCGGGAGGCAACGCCCGGGTGTCATCACTACGTGGATCGCCCGGAGGAGACGGTGGAGCATACGGTGGAGGTATGCCCAGCTTGGGCAGAGCACCGCCGTGTCCTCGTGGAGGCGATCGGTGGCGGGGATCTCTCACGTCCGGCCCTGGTCCAGGCCATGGTACGGAGCGAGAGGGCATGGGAGGCCGTCACCTCCTTCTGCGAAGCAGTAATGCTCGCGAAGGAGGAGGCGGAGCGCGTGAGGGAAAGGCAAATTTCGCGCCCTCACGCCCCTAGACGCCGCAGGAGGAGACGCTCTGGGCGTCGGGAATCGATTGCCGATTCCCGGCCACCGTAGGCGCGGGCTTGTGGACGGTGAGCAATGGGTAGCTCGCCGTCCGGTAAGGACCAAGCCCGGGTCGACGGCGCGTTGTGTTCCACGCGCGCCCCAAAGAGTGTCAGCGAGTGAAGGGGTCCGATGAGACCATTGCCTGCCGGGGTTGCGGGAAAGTCCGAAAGGGATACCGTGACCCCCTGGCATTGCACAGGCAAGAGAAGGAACACGGGTGGGTTTTAGTCAGTAAGAGTCTGACACGCCCTCCCGCTCCACCCAGAGCGGGAGACGTCATTTGATGATTTCCCACGCAAAAAAAAAAAAAAAGTATCTAGGCATTTTGGTGTTAATAGAAGCGTGATATGTTGTCTTTGGCAGCGTTACGTTAATACAGGGGATCCTGCTGAGCAGCACCCAGAACGTGGAAGGAGTACAACTGAAAGAAAGAAAGAAAAATAGGTTTATTTTACACAAAAACACGAGCATACAAAAAAAACAACAATACCAACTGTGACAAGAAGGCTTCTACTCAGCATAATGCTGTGCTATGGGGGACCTACAGCACAGCGCTGATTTTCAGTGGTCACCCAAAGTGTTTTTTGGGTGACCACTGAAAACGGGTACGGAAATCAAGTCAGTAAATAAATATTAATAAGTCCAGTGTATAAATACTAACTGCTCGACAGGACCGATACATACAACTGATGGCTAGACGTCAGCCGATGTTAATCGCCCGGGAGATAGGTTTAAAGCTACAATTCTCAAGCGGTGTTGTTGTTAGCCACCAAACCGTGAGAAATAGACCCAATTAGATGCCCACCTAATACGCCATGGGAATAGGTGGATCGCGCCCGTCGAAACGAATGGAGTAGAGAACACTTGACATAGACCCAGGAGCAATGGGATAAAATTTTATTTTGCGATTCACGGTTTGGATTTAGATCTGATACGAGAAGGGTAAGAGTGTATCGTCGTCCCGGAAATGCTGAACGGTTGAGATGGGTCCAGGAAAAGCACCCTTACAATGGCTTCACAGTGATGGTATGGGCGGGTATTATGAAGAACAGAAGAACTGAGCTCTTTTTTTAGATGGCAATATGATCGCTGAAAGTTACGTGTCCTCGAAGATGATGATGACGAAGATGTCCTCGGGCCTTATGTTCACCCATTTGCACAAAGTCTTGGCTCAGATTTCAAGCTGATGTATGACAATGCGCGTTCGCACACAGCTCGGAGGACCTGTGAGTACTTGGCAATTGAAAACATCCGGGTATTGCCGTGGCCTGCATAATCGCCAGACCTCAATCCCATCGAGAATGCATAGGACATGCTGCAGAAAAGTGTTCTAGAGAACCTAGACTGAGTGTCGACAACCCAACAACTGAAAGCCTTGTTAAAATTCTATTGGGAGATATTGCCGCAGGATAAACAATCTTATAAATTCAATGAAAAATTGTTGCCGACAAGTTTTAAACAACAGAAGCGGTCTCGCTTTGTATTCAATTACCAAATAATAATAAAAAAATGTCGTTATTTAATTTTGTAAAACATGAAAAGTTTAATTTCGTTTTAACTTTATTTTATACTAAGTATGTTACGGTACACATATTGTTGATTATTGTGATTAAATTCAAATTTCAAATTTATTTATTTATTAATAATCTTGTACAATAACAGATTGGACGGTGACCCCTAAACTAGACATATGCCTGTATCTTGGGGTTCAGAATTGCGACATTATCAGAGTTAAGGGTAGTACTTACATGATTAATTGCATTACAGTTTAATCTAAACTAAATTTGGACTAAACTAAAATCAGTGCAAAAAAAAACTAAATGTATACTCGTACATTGCACAATAAAATCATCAGTGTGAGATCAATAAAATAAAATAATAATAAGTAATAATATCGAATTATAAGTAATAAGTAATAATCAACAATTAGTTAATAATTATAGTCATATTAGTCATAATCAATTTATCATGAAATCAAACAAAAAACTAAGTGTAGTAAGTATGAGTATGTGTGTTAGAGAGTGTAGGTGTGTTTGGGATTGTGTGTGTGATGTGAACGTGAGCTTAGGAGTACACTTAGTCTTTATGATGTTGCATTAATACCTATCTATAAATAATATTTTCTGTTTCATCGTAGGAGTGTAAAAAGCCATTTATTTATTACCTTTTTGCACAGATTGAGGTCATTTATGTTGCAGTACTTTAAGACTTTGTTGTAAATGTGTGGAAAAAGTATTCCGGGGAACGTCTAGCTTTAAGAGAGTTTACTTGGGGAATGGGAATCCTGATTGTGCGCTTTGGCATTATTTCTAGGTAATCTGTCCTGAATTTTAATTTTCTATGCATGTGAAGTGTTGCGTTGAGGATAAAAAGCTGACGGACACGGAGGACCGGGAAGTCACTGTAGAGTTTGTTAGTTGACTACAAGAAAGGCTTCCTGAGGATTACTTTAATGACGGCTCTTTGTGCTCTATCGACTTGGATAATTGCAGTTTTACCAGCACCGCCCCAGACAGAGATTCCATATTGGAGGACAGACTGGCAAAGACCAAGATAAACAGTGCAGAGTATGAGGGTGGGTGTACAGTCACGTAGTTTTTTCATTATAAGAATAAGTTATCGTACTCGGCCGGAGAGTTCAAATTCAAATTCAAATTTATTTATTTGCAAATATGGGTAAATAATGTGCAGATGTTTTACATTCATGTAATAGGGTATATCACAGTCTTAGTAACACCATATTTTACCTTTCGGCATGCAAAGTACGTAAAAACAAAACACAAAATAAATAAAAACTAAACAGAATAAAATTAAGAATGAGATCAGTCTTCAGTTATCTGTCTACAGTTTATCCAGCAAATATTCAGATACGCTTGTAATTATGTATTTTTTAAAAGATAAAAAAACTAACAATTGAATGAAGGATTTTGTTGCTTTAAGAGACTAATAATAATGCATCAAAAAATGTTTAGTTATTATTTATAAAATAAATACTTATAAATATATTACAATACTAAAAATCCTTCAAAACCATACTCAAACTCAAAGCATTTATATCAATTAAACCATTTACAGGCACTTTTGAATTGTCAAGGGGTCAGTCATTCAGAAATATGAAGCTAGTTTCCCATTCCAAAGCGTAGGTTCCTATGGAGAAAAACGGGCAAGAAACTCCACGGACACTCTTTTAAATCATAATATTGTTACAAAATATTGGTTACATCATTCATGTTGAAATTATACATGTGAGAACAACGTAGAAAGGTGTGCACGTAAAAAGCGTCCGTAATAAAAAGATAAAAACAATTAAAATAAATTATAATAAGCCGAGGCAGATAAGAGATGACCAGTCCCTACTGGCGGCGCCCGTTCACGAAAATGACGCATGGATACGCACAGTATAGCTCAACCATTTTGAAGGGAACTTAACGATCCAACACACACGCCACCACCAGCGAAACATTTGAGTGAGCATGACATACTCTCAGCCGCCAGGGTACATCAAGTCAATGAAAGACGTACCCAGTAAATGGTAGCTTTATATAAGGTATACATGGTCACAGTGGTATGTGGTATGCAATATTATACAATACTAAGAGATTGAAGTTATACAATTCAAAGATAGTTTGCAATCTTCAGCAGTTTCAACAATATTTTCGAATGCTAATTAATCAATTAGTTTATGCGCCCTTGTGGAGCTGGATCAGGCGTTGAGCCCAACATTTTTGTCAGCGATATAATGCCCCAGCTTATAATGTATATGTTTGGCAGCATAGTGTGCGTTTTATACAAGATTTAAATTTCGTTTCATTTAGTTGCAGTAACCATGCATGTTGCTTATACTTTTTTGATGTGTGTATATTGGGGCTGGCTTCCAGTTTAACCGGATGCAGCTGAATACCAGTATTTTACACGGATCGACTGCTTATCTAACCTCCACAACCCATTAACTGGGTAATACGATACCCCTTGGTAAGACTGATTGTCTGACTTTCGGGCTTCTGACGACCCGTAACGACTGTCAAAGATCCACGAATGACAGCCGGGACCAACGGCTTAACGTGCTTTCCGAGGCACGGAGGAGTCTCGGTATGAAAAGGTGCAATGGTCACTCATTCACAGAACAACCCTGGCAGGTGTAAAAAAAAATATAATTAATACTAATATAAAAAATAAAATAAAAAATAATAATAATAATTATATAATTTATACTAATTTTTATACTAGCCTTCTCTTTATATCTTAGAAAGTATTTTTATATGTTCGCAAAAACTTAGGAATTTTCAAAATAAAAAGCGATTTCAATAATATATACACGTAGTAAACATGAAATTACCAATACCCAAATTTAGATTAACTAAAACTAGTAAGTCATTTCTTATAAAGAGTATTCGCTTTTTCAAGTTGCCAAAGTCGGTTACAGAACTTAGCGATGGATAGTTCAAAACCCATATCAAACGTGTCCTTATCAAAAAAGCATATTATAAGATTAACGTTGACGACTATGTTGAAGACAAAGAAGTTTGGCAATAATTCCTTCTGCACATGTGGCTTCCCTGGTACCTCATTAACGGCATAACTATGTAAATGTCTATTAACTGCTCCCAAATTAAGATGATCATTATATTTTACCTTTTTTATTTTACATTCTTGTTTGACATAATCGTTTCATTATTGGACATTATACGACATATAGACAATATTCTATATTTTTTATTAAATTAGATTTGCTACAGCTGTAGTGGCAATCATATAATTTGGTTTAAATAGGTCTTTATTTTTATTATTTTATTAATCTTGTATATACGAGTAGATTCTTTTCTTTTAGATTTTGTGTATGTGAGAACGTTGTAGGTTTAACCAACTGTAGATCTGTGGACCATTTTCTATCTTGCTAAGTACCTGACACTTGTTGATAGGCCTACACTTTCCTCTCATACCTAATAACACTGTAATTTTAAAACATTGTTAAAACCAATTACTTTTAAAAGAGTAACCGTGGGGTTTCTTGCCGGCTCTTATCCATAGGAAACGATCATTTGGAACCGTGCACCTAGCTGTCCTTGTAGGTTTGTGTGAAATTAAATATTTTGAATTGAATTGAATTGTAGCTGCACCATCATTTCACAATACGCGAGCCGCGTGCGCCAGCCGAGTGGCTGCTACTAATACGTGCTGTGCAATGTGCAGCGTCTATCCAAAATCGTATGTTTTTTAAGTTGCCCGCAATTGATTTTTATGTTTGTAAGAATTTGTATTAGTAGCTAAGCTTTTTCTAATATAAACCCAATATCGGTTAGTGCCTTGAACTGTTCGTTTCTTTTCATCACCTCAGCTCCTAGCAGAATTTATTATTTTAAAACTCAACGATTTTGAAGTTACTTGTATGGCTTAAAGACAAACGGACAATATAACTGAGTAGACATACCTTGTACCTATGTATTGCCCTAAAAGTTTCAACTTCAGCGATTTTCAGTTACTACATACATTATCGTTAAAAACAGGAATAAAACATTAATTTCAGTCAATGGTATAAGTAACTACTATCCAGCGATTAAGTATGTACATTTTATATGTACATAATTAATCGCTGCAACTGGCAGAAACGAATTTTAACTTTAAAGCTGTCATTTAATACTAATCTTCCATTAACTTTCTTTAACTTCTTGCAGAAAGCAACATTAGACTCGATTATAATGGTTCTTTGATTAAGTTAATGAAATGTACGATTGAATGAAATGTGCGTTAGTGATCCATTACGTAATTGGGCATTAATGTTTGTCTTTGTGCAAATCGGTGTGTACCTAGTTATTTATCGTTACATATAGAATACTTTTAACGGAGTATTTTAACCTATCAAACCTATCCATAGGTTGCTGGTTCATATCCGGCTCGAAGGACCAAAAAGATGTATGCGATGATGAATGGGTCGCACATACCTTAGATGATAGCTTGAAATGATAAGTCACGGATAGCCAAAGATGATGGCTTATTGAATATATTTAACTACCACGTAACTAGTGCTATATAAATGTTGTGTGAATGAGCACAGCTGACTATGAACGCTGGTTGTGTACTGTCGCTTTACACTATGATATGTGTAAGGCGACGGAAAGTGCTGATCTATGCAATGCGCGCGTGCCATGTACTATACATGACTCGTACATTCAAATAAATCCTAAAATTGAAATAAAAAATGTGATTTTTCAAAAAATCTAAATAGTATACTACGATTCTCCTACGATTAGGAGCTTCTTGTTGTTCTCCTCATCGCTGTCACTGTGGCAAAGTTGTCAACAGTCTCGGACATCATGGCCTGTCTTGCAGCCGAAGTGCGGGTCGCGTTCCAGCTTTATTAGAACCCAATGGCTTGGCACGCGACGATGGCAAGAGACCGGACGGCATGTCTTTATCTCCATGGAAGGTGGGTAGGCCTTTAGTGTGGGATGCAACCTGTGTCGACACTCTTGCGCCATCCCATCTTCCTGGCTCGGCGTACTGTGCTGGTGCTGCTGCTGCGGCTGCAGAAAACCTCAAGCGGCGTAAGTATAATAACCTCACAGGTAATTATATTTTCGAGCCGTTTGGGGTTGAAACCCTCGGGCCGTGGGGTCCGAGTGCTCACGGCCTCTTCAATGATATTTCAAAACGGCTATTTGACACTTCCCGTGACCCAAGGGCTGGTTTTTACCTTGGGCAGAGGCTAAGCATTGCCATACAACGTGGCAATGCGGCCAGTCTCTTGGGTACATTACCAGTCGACAGCGATGCGGATGAATTTTTCGACGCTATATTTTAATTTTGCAATAGTTTTAGTTAAGTTAGTTTTAGTTTTATAATTTTTATTTTCATTATTATTATGTTATATCTAATTAAGTCAATAAAAAACTGCTACAAAATACAGGCTGTAATAAGACCCATCATAGCCGTTATCTAAGTATTCTGTAGTATACTAAGGAGCCAACTATAGGTTTTGCCAATTTTGACTAGGTTGAGTGACTACACTATTATCATGTGCAGACTATGGAAACGTCATTAGATATACGCAGTTTAATTTACTGTCATCTCCACAACGTATTTATAAAAAAAAAAAAAAATATTAATTAATTCAGAGATGCAACGAAATAATTCAACAACATTGCAGTCACGAATATGCACTGAATTATTCAAAATTTGCTGTTACAGCCAACTAGTCAAGATCATGCAAAATTAATCTGTCACAATGTTGCATTTCCCATTTACATAACATAAGACTTAATACCAACAATCTACATAGAAGCTGACACAAACACAATATCGAAGTAATCAACATGTTGAAATGCTCTAACCAGTACTAATACAACTATAAGTGGAACATGGCTTGGTCTAACCAACCAGTTATACCAATTACTTGGTAATTGGTCGATGTCGATGCAGTTCACACAACTAAAACTTAGATAGATAGATAGAATACTCAAACACAAACTCAAAATCAAACTTATTCCATAACCACACTACTTATTAATGGGTTGGTTATAGAATAAGTCTTACGTTCAAGGGTTGCATAATTCTTGCTTCTAGCAGTATCTTCAATTTGCTTGAATAAATGGTTAAATTGCGATTTCCTTTTGAGTTTCAGAAATAAAAAATCGTTTTGACCTACAGCTATCCCAAGAAAAGTATGCGCTTCGGTAATCTTCGTGTTTCCAAAATAATACGAACGTTGCGCCACAGAGTAACCACCTACAGGGTTAAACCTTCTTGTGGAAATTTTTGTAGTACAGAAAGTTGGTAAGAAATATTAAAATCGTGATTCATGCAGCATCAATTTCTTTCATTAAATCCTTATACCAATCTAGTGTAGCTATGAAGAGTAAGGAGTCACAAGTCTGCACCTTGTTTTCACGCCAAATCATTGCGTCCTATCATACCCACACACCGTACAGTTAAAAAGAAAATCACAGCAAACTCACCCTTATTTCCAAACGTTAATTGATACCAAGAGCGTCACCAGCACGCCATTAAAACTAATCGCCAACCATTCCCACCGAAGAAACTGGCGCTCGCCTTTGTAAAATTAAAAATGTTAGTTGTTACGTCGCCTGTAATGGATGCATTACATTTTATTAGTACTTTCTAATGTTGTAATGTTTCGAATGTTGGGGGCTAAGCGGGACAGACTGTTTACAGATTCAGGTTAAAATAACAGCCAGAGGACCAATAAAAGTGTGTAATATCTACATTTTTAACCTAAGTACATAACATAACATCACGCCTTGTTACCCAAAATGGTTGGGCATGTACGTATAGGACTGCTACTGAGAAATTCCAGATAGAAACCCCTATAAAGTAGGAAACCGAAATTTTAAATTACACACAAATTGTGTAGGTAATGCAAGCATGACATGATACAAGTAGGTACTTAGTTATATTTTTGCCAACAAAGTTGATGATACTATGAATACGTAAAAATATCGCAGCGGGATTTTATCGCGCACTGGATTTTTAACTCTCGGTGTTGAGCTGAGC
The DNA here is from genome assembly GCA_963853775.1 of Xanthia togata. Classification (NCBI taxonomy): domain Eukaryota; kingdom Metazoa; phylum Arthropoda; class Insecta; order Lepidoptera; family Noctuidae; genus Xanthia; species Xanthia togata. The sequence goes on along the minus strand of OY970795.1, from coordinate 19,677,960 downwards.
GTTGAAAATACAGTGCACGAAAAAAAATCGCTGCGATTTTATTACGTCCGTGCGTACGTGGGCTAAGTCGATTTGCTATGAATGTCTACACTATACAGGTCGAATCTCGTGGCCATATTCTATTGGACAACATGCATTTGAAACAAAATTTTATTAAGGCCGTAACGGGCGTCTTGTGAGACTCACGGACTCACCCTTAGTTTAATCATGAACGCTAATTTGACCTGCTTATTCGTTAGTCATCGGCCAATGATTCCGCAAGAAATGGTGTTAGTCAAGTACCTCCTCATCGCTTTATTTTATTTTGGCTTTCAGTCTAACTGGATACAACTGAATACCATAATAAAATTATTCTTAATAAAATTCTGGAATCTTAAAAGTATGCCATTGTAAATGCGGACATATAAACATTCGGCCCAACAATAATTATATTAAATATTTTTTATGCTTTTAGAATATTCGTTTAAAGAAGATTATGCCAAGTGTGTTATGCCAAATAAATTTCGGAGCATCAAGATTCTGCCAGATAGAGGGAATCCGGTATAATGTAATGGATAGTCACCCATCCACGGACTGACCTCGGGAAGCGTAGCTTTACCTTCGATCGAGGCATGCGGCTGTTATTATTTAGCCAAGAGCCCTTCTCTGTGTCTACATAGTATTACCTATAACCTATTACTAATTGGTAAATAAACTAAGTAAATGGTCATAATCAGACGAATACTGATAACGAACATGATTGTACGAGTAACGTAACATTTTCGCGTAACTAAAGCACGATTATTTAATACATAAACACATCCACAGTAATACAAAAGCTATCAAGTCTAATCAGACGATCCTATTTGTGCTGGCAGGCTAGAGCACATGAATGGTGTGATAAAGAGCTGGTCATGTCAATGAACACAATAGGAAGGCAATCATCTCCCACAACGTTATACAGGCTGCGTTATTGAACTACAGCGTGGAGGATAGTGGCAGTAAGACCAGTTTGATGCAGCACTTTATAACAAAATAAAACTCTTTTAGTTCTGTTAGGCTGTGTAGGTACATGAGCATGAAAGGTCTGGATATCGAAAAAAAAAAAAATTGTTAGGCTGTGGACATGTGAACATCTCCACCACTTGAGCAAGTCTACCTCTAATGGCCTACTTATTTTTGGTTTGATGGACTTTAAAAAATGCTCGGATAAACGGACGCGTTACCTGCTGAATAACTAGTGAACTTTATGGAAATGCTAATTAATTAGCTAGTAATTCTGTGCGGCAAACGCATATACGCGTTCAAAAAAAAATCGTGTGGTGCTATGAACGCACATGCGCAATTGAAGAAAGTGTACCCAGTGCGGGTGGCCGCATTAGTGCGGCGATATAATACTTTGTCAAATGCGGCACGACGCTAATGTGAGTTTGAAAATATTCGAGTTTTATGACAGGCATAAAACAATTACATTAAAGTAAAGGTTGTTCCACACAACAGTTGTGTTTGTAACAATTTTTTGTCAAGTTACTAGGCCGTAATATTACCTCACGGATCAAGCGTTTCCTGTTTTTTTTTCAGCCTGATATTGAATGGCCGTAAACTAAAAAGATAGTACGTTGTCGTATGCTATTTAGCCGTTAGCGCGTAAAATTTTCAGATACAGCTGCAGTTTTGGATAATGGAATGGGTGGAATGGAATCCGAAGGATTTCTGTAAGTATTCATAATTTTTATAACTACAAATACAAAGGCTTAGTTGTAATATGTTTATTATGTGTATTTAAGTACAAGTAAGTAGTTTTTTTTTAAGTTATTATCACCATATACCAATGGTCCTATTACATATTATTTATTACTTTTCACTCATCACTAACAAACATTATTTTACCCTGACACACTCGTAACGTAATACTTATGTAACTAGCGAATAACGCAGGTAACAATCGTAACAACTGTTGTGTGTAGACACCCTTACCGACCCTTATTTTACGATGTTTTCGAAACAATAGAGATGCCTTTTGATGAACAATGAACGCACAGGTGCGGCGCGCCGCACTCGAAGCAAGCAATGTAAATTGTATGGACGCGCATACGCGGCCGCGAACACATGGTAAAAGTCCGAAAAACGCATATGCGCGTTGGCCGCACTTGTCGGGTTAAGTGATTCCGAACTGCACCGAACTCGCAGCGAAGTAGTGAGTTCGAAAAATCTGTTAGAAAAGAAGATTGTAGATATACTTTACCTCCTTATATTTAAGGTCGAATGTCACTTGCTCGCCACAAATTGACTAGGCCTAGGTCTTTGTGACAGTTAGATCATTTTAACGTAAATTTGCTGGGAATTGTTGTGAAAAGTCGTAAAGCAATACTATACATAGATTGTTATGCAGACGATATTTAGATCGGTAAGGTTCGACAAGTCATGCTGTTTGTGAGTGGTCAGCCTCGATATAAAGAAATATGATAGCTTTGTATTTGCTTAGTGGACTGTATATTTGCTGACCATAATTATTTTGTTAAGTACCTGGTACTTGTTGAAAGACCTACACTGTCCTCCCATACCTAATAACACTGTTATTTGAAAATATTGTAAAAACCAATTATTTTTAAAAGAGTAACCGTGGAGTTTCTTTCCGGCTCTTCTCCATAGGAAACGACCAATTGGAACCGTGCACCTAGCTTCTGACGTTTCATAAGTGCCCATGTAGGTTTAGGTATGTGAAATAATATATTTTTCATCCCACCATCTCGGAAAGAGTATTTTTAATCTTCAGTATCTGAGTGGAAAAGCCGTTTTTATTCTCTAGAGGATAAAGTAAATTGAATTTAGAACATCGTGTGCACTAAGTTTGTGAATTAAAAAAAACATTAAACCTATTTACTGCTACCTCTATGGTGCCGAATATATCATACAACTTTTTTTTAATTTGTTAAAAACTCAGACTCGGAACCTTCTTGGTGTTCTTTTTTCAATTTGCTTTGTACGCGGTTCTTTACGCGGCATTTTTTCACGTCATTGTTAAACCTTAGGTATATTAAAAACAAGAAACTTGAAAACAAGTGAAAAAACTAAAATGAGTGATTCTAGCGACGAGGAAGTTTGCTTGACGCCAACAGAATTGACTGAAACTGTTAATAATGCGCAAATGAGCTTTCTCCCTCAACAATCACGCGAGAAGTATTTAAAACAGTACGATATGTTCAACACGTGGCGACTAGCAAAAGGAGCCAAAACTTTCTCAGAAAACGTTTTGCTGGCATATTTTATAGAATTATCCGAGAACAAGAAAGCAAGCACTCTATGGAGTACGTATTCGATGCTAAAAGCAACAATAAAGATGAAAAAAGACAAACATATCGATACCTATCCTAAATTAGTGGCATTTTTAAAAAGAGCCTCATCTGGTCATCAACCAAAAAAATCGAAGGTTTTCACAGTATCTGATATTGAAAAGTTTCTTAACGAAGCACCCGATTCCGTATATTTGGCGGCAAAAGTAAGTCAGTTGCACATTCAGTATCTACTTAAGTATATTAATCTCAATTAAATAGTATACTTAGTAGATGTTGATAGGCATAATTATGCGTTCATATCAATTTTATTCATTTATCTACTACAATACTCTTTACGTTACAGGTTGTTCTTATTATTGGAATAAACGGAGCATGTCGAACTAATGAACTAACACAACTTAATGTCAAAAACATTGAGAAACATTCAGATGACTTACTATTAATTAATTTACCTAATACAAAGACAAAAAGAGACCGCAACTTCGTCATTCGCAAGGAATACGTAACGATTGTTGAGAAATATCAAGCCTTACGCCCGCCTAACACTCCAATCAATCGATTTTTTCTACAGTATCGCAATGGAAAGTGTGTTAGACAGCCTATGGGTACTAATAAAATTGGCAGTATCCCACGAGAAATAGCAACATTTCTTGAACTTCCAGAACCCCTGTTGTACACGGGTCATTGTTTCCGACGAACTTCAGCCACACTTTTGGCTGATTCCGGAGCTGATCTGCTGTCCCTTAAGCGCCACGGAGGCTGGAAGTCCAATGCAGTTGTAGAGGGATACATAGAGGATTCCATCCAAAATAAGTCTAAAATATGTGAAGGCATCGTAGGAGCCATTACACTGAAAGAGCCTCAATCGGATCCTTGTACTGGCCCTTCTACATCAAAAATAAGCCGTTATGAAACACCTAACCATCTCCCTCTCTCTCCAACATTCACGCCAAGGGAATCCGATGAATCGGTACAACTATTAAGTATGACAGATAGTTTACCGAAAAACAGTACACAAGTGACTAACACCAATATTACAGTACCAAACAAAAATATTACACTCAATTTAAATAACTGTAGCAACGTTACTTTAAAATTTTCTTAATTATACCTTAGTATTATTTTGTTATAATTTAAAGATTATTCTGTAATACTTACCTGTCATAATGTAGTAATTAATACCTAAACTGAAATAAAAGTGTACCTATCTTGTGATTGTAAACGTTTTTTTTTTTGCATTTAGTCATTTCCTCGCTGAGGTGGAATGAAAAGTTACGTGTTGCACTCGAGTGCAAAGATTTTTCACCTCGTGCTCTTTTGATTCCCTCGCTAACGCTCAGGATTCTAATTTTGAATCACTCGCTGCGCTCGTGATTCAATTTTAGAATCCTTCGCTTGCTCGGTCATCAAAATTGAACACGCGGTTAAAAAGCAACTTTGCACTCTTGTATAACAAATAACTATTGAATTTTGTTTTTTTTTTTTTAAATTTTGCATGCATTTATCAATAAAACATAATAAATGAACCCCAAGTTATTATTCCCCATGTTATTTGTTAGTACAAATAATATATCATCACGCCCGTTTTTCCCGATTGGTTAAGCAGAGATGCACCTATAGTAGACCCACATTTCACCAGTCATGTTTAAGTCCTATATAATATAAAAAAAGAAAGAAAGAAAATAAATTTTGTTTGACTCAGGTTAAGTCACACAATATTCACACGAAAAAAAAAACAAAAAAAAAAAAACTTAAAATAGTATTGTGTGCCTCACGGCTGCGCCAAAAAGGGCCAGTCCAGCATAAATGTCAGACAACTAGTGCGAATATCAGTGAGCTAATTGCCAGCAACTGGGCACTGAGACTGAGAAATTAAAAAAATCCCTTTCGTTAAACTACTGTTTCAATCAAACTTATTTGTGGCAAGGCTTTATTTTGAATTAACTTCGATCGGATACTTACTATAAACTACAAGAGTTTCTAACACCATCCATATGCACTTTTATTTCAGCTTCTTCTTTCTATTTCGCGTGGGTAGTGACTAACCTGGTATCAGACTTTTTATGCCGTCCATGGGCCTCTGACTTTCGTCGAGAGATTACTCAGGCATGCCGGTTTCCTCGCGATGTTTTCCTTCACCGTTTTTGAAGCAAGTGATAATTATACAATACGCACATGAATCCGAAAATTCACAGGTGTGTACCGTGGGTTCTAACTCGAGACCTATGAGTTGGCTATCCGACGGTCACACCACTAGGCTATCACTGCCGTATTATATTATTTTATTTAGGCTTAGCAACTAGACTAATTAGTGCTAGTCTTAACAAAATCTTACCATTCCTTGTAATAATTCTATTCCAAGCCCATAATAATTTTCTTCTAATGAATTCCTAGGAAAATAGGGATGTTGCGAGGAGATGGGGATTTGTTTTAATTTTACTAATTAAATTATTGATAAGTTGATTTATTACGGCTTTTTTTAGTACAAAAGCAAGATTATTCGGGTGGCAACAAACCTTACCTACCTGTTATAATAATTACTAACTGTTGCCTGTGGCTTAGCCCACGTAGATGTCGCAAATATCCCACGGGAACGTACTACGGGATTAAAAGTTCCCTTTGTGTTATTCAGGTTATAAAATATCTGTGTGCAAAATTTCTCCTAATTCACACACATCAATTATATAAAACTTTATCGGCTTCAGACTCGTTCCCACATTTCGAAGCAATTACTTTTTTTTTAAATATAAAATGTACTCTGTTTTATTAATAATAATAAAATCCTTTATTCAAGCGACAAGAACTCAATGTGTTAGTACACATAAGAACTATGTTCGCTTATTTTAGTTTTATTTACATTTATTTCATCACATGTGGATGGCACTGCAGTTATTGATGACATGCAATCGAGCCTGCTAGCAATCATTTTCAGGATATTGTTGGAGCTGGCCCGCACTCTGTGCACCAGGCATGCACTCCTCATTCACATCGTTGTGTAAAAGCAATTTATATGTGCGTTCGCTAACATTCCCGATGCGCTACAGAAACGGGGCAGCCCCACCAATACCCTGAAAGCGTTGTTGTATTGGACACGAAGGGCATTGTACGACCGTTAGGTATATCTAGCCCACAGGCTACACGTGTATAACGTTGTGCAATAAGCTCGAAATAGAGTATTTTTTACTTTAAATGAGCAGCGTGCAAACCTGCGAGTCAGCATGTTCGCCCGTACCGACAACGCCCTCCGCTCCCGCTCAATATCGAGTCCGTCATTGAGGTCCGGGGTCAATATATGACCAAGATATTAAACTTAAATACTCTTTGTAGTGGAGTCCCATTGAGTAATACAAGTGGTACATAACCCAGACTACCCCCAGCCTCAACGACCATGATCTCCGATTTTTTGGAGTTATACATGAAACCATGTGTTTTGGCATACTCCTCACATTTGGCGACCCACTTTATGAGACCACAGATTGACGCGCTCAGAAGCACCATATCGTCTGCATAACTAATATTATTTACACAGATACCATCTATTATAGCAACCTACTCTGGTGCTGCTGAGGTCGCCAATTAGCTCGTTCGCATACCAGTTGAAAAGCGTGGGTGAGCTCAACCCTCCCTGCCTCACCCCGCATTCCAACCTGTATGGCTCGGAAAAAGTTCCAGTCCATCGTACATTATTGATCTGGTTGCCATTACAATATTTAAAGATGTTTAAGTTTGTTTGTTTGTTTTTGTTTTGTTTGTTGATTTGTTTTAACTTCGTTACTATTTTGTTTTATGCATACATATTAGGTCCCCACCTATGAAATTGGCGATTAGTATGGAGAATTTTAAAGAAGTTGCATTTTCCATACTAACATTTTCTTAATTTATTTAACAACTATGAACACTAATGTTTAAAAACTTTTAGGCACTAATGTTTAAAAACCAAGATAACGCATGCCACTTAGATTAAGCGACAAAAATAAGTTTTGGCTTAGTTTTAAAACAAATAGTGGTCATTTCTGCTAGCAAAAAGAGGAGTAATTTTTAAGGTATTTTTAATGTTTAGAAAATTATAAGTAATAAGGTTTTTTTAGTATTGGTAGTTGTCTATGATGGTCATTATTCGATATAATATACAGCAATTGATGAATATTTTAAATCATAGAAGTGACGAGGTTCTCTATTTGTGAGAAAAAAACACCAATTTCATAGGTGGCGAACCCAATAGATTGTGGGTCCCAAAAACTTTTGAAATTGAAATCAAGATTTTTTAATGAACAAATTAACATAATTATACAAATCCAACTACTTAAACAGAAAGCAAGTATTATACTGTAATGAATGTTTTTTTTAAATCAAGTAAGATTAATGGTGATATTCGGTCTTCATATTATTTAATTACAACTTTATAAAATATTGACACGCCTGCTACCTATAAATGAATTAAAGATAACTGGCGAAATATAGGTATACTATAGGTGCACCTTTGCCTAACCATTCGGGGATTACCTGACATGGGTGATGCTAGGTTATTAGTTTATGTAAAGAGTTAAAGGTTGCTTGCTATCAGCAATTCAGCATCTTTCATAATTTACGCGAACAAAAAACTAATCAAAAAAGCCCACCACGAAATCACTTAAATTCTGAATAAAACTGAAGAGCGCTCAAATGCACCAATTAATACTTCCAGAGAAGTTGAGAATGACCACGCTGAGCGATCTCGTTCAAACTCGTTCATTTCGTTCAAATCGGTCAGATGGAAACTCGCGGGAAATTGCTCAACAGATCTAAACAATGCCGTTGCATATAAAATTATTTGCACTTAACTTTGCTGTGTTGCGGTTTATTGGAAATACGAGGAACTTCTCATGTGTGTGTGTGTGTGTGTTTCTCTTCTTACCACAAATAAACGTATTATATTTATTTCTTATGTGTGATTATAAACACCCTTGTTCTTGTCTTTGAACAATACTGTGAGCTGTGTTAATATAATATGTTGGATAAAATAGAATAGAATAGTCTTTATTATGTACACCATATGAATAACAGATGTTATTTTAGTCTGTATATTTTGCATTCTAGGACGAAACACATAGATATCCATCATCATTTTATAAAACAAATAATAATAAAAAAATAGTTAATAATGGTATTTGAAGTTAAATACTTATCAACTAATTTTATGTTGGCTGATGTACCTATTTAAAAAAACACTTTGCAAAGAAAACCATTTTAAGTTTACTAATTTAAAGTTAGAAAAGAAAGAAATGTGTTTATTTTGCACAAACAAAACGCACATTCAAAGAAAACGAGCCAAAAGCCTCGTATTCAACCAAAAAATAAACGTTGGAAATGTTGTTCATCCGTTGATGTCAAGGCCTCGGACCAAAGACAATATTGCGTATTAGTTAGCTATGTTTGACTCTGTGTATATTTTGTGAATTTATTATTTAAGTTTTATAGAAGGAAAATATTCTTTTAATTTGCGTTTGAGGGCTAGGGCGCCTTAAAGAGATGTCTGCACAACTAACGGGGTCCGCTTGGACATATACCTGCTGGGGTCGCGGGAAAGTCCGAAAGTGATACTGTAGCACCTGGCAACGTACAGGCAAATAAAGGAACAAGGGTGGGTTTTAGTCAATAAGAATCTAACACGCTGCCCAGAGCGGGATAATTTATTTGTTAATTTCCTACCCAAAAATAAAAAAGGGCTAGTCTTAGAACTATATTCTAAACGCAACCTATGATGACATCTGTCTTTTGATTCTGACAGACGGTCCCTTCCATCAAACTTTATACGACTGTGTTTATATTATATGGTTTAAATAATAAATCCCATAAAATCTCTATAAACCTTTATTTTTCTTCTCAAATATCCAACAAGATATTAAAAAAGAAGAAGTAAAATGTATGACTGTGGCAATGATCGTTTGAGCCTATACCAGCCCACTGCAGGACATTGGCCTCGCACTAGATACGCCACAACACTCGGTTCTCCGACTTTCGGATCCAGTCTTTCCTATCCACCCTTTTCAAATTAAGTACATTTATGTGGGATGCTCCCCACGCTAAGCTTGCTCGTGAGTCGTGACAATAAGGCTTGAGATTTTTGTCAGAATTCAGTATACCTAGCCTGCTGGTAGATAATTATTAATTTATTAATCAGCAGTAGTAAGACAATTAGGTACTAAACGAAAATAAATATGGACAAACAGATGGTGAAGGTTTTCTCATGTATATTAAGTTTATTTCGCTTATAAAAAAATCATAATAACATATTATAATTTATTTTTATTGATTTTGTTTATGTGAGTAATGTAGTCTGATATTTAATTTTATTTATGGTGTGTATTTAAATATTTGGTTACCAACATAATCCTTAAGTATATGTATACCTATACTTACTAACAAAAATATGAGATAAGATAAGATAAGTCATTTATTTGTAAACATGAGTATACATACAAGGCATGCAGGTTGTTCATAAATAAGAAAGATCCGTCATGTTCGGCCTTTGTGGCATACAAATATAACTGTGATAAAAATAAACACGGATCACTGTGTCTGAATTAAATTAATAAAATATTAAAATGAACTTTTACAAAAAAAAAAAAAAAAAAAACCAAGTCCAAAAATATAAGCGTAGTGACCGTTTTCATCTTATTTTTCTTGACCACCCACATATCGGTTCCCTTACAGTAAACAATCCATCGTTCAGTGTAACACGTTATTCGTAACTTGGTAAACAAGTCAAGGTCAAAGCGTATATAAGATTACAGAAAAAATATCATAGACATAACAACCATAGAATAATTAATTAATTATAACACAGTTTTGGTCAAAATCTAATATCTAGCACTGTTCAATCTTCATTTTCTGCACACCACTAATTCTTAATTATAGAACATAACATCACGCCTTGTTTCCCCGAAGGGTTGGGCAGAGGTGTACCTGTAGTAGGTACACCCACATTTCGCCAGTTATGTTTTAAGTCCCATGTAATAGGGGGCGAGCCTATTGCCATCAACCGGGCACATATCCAGACTCCGGGCTACTACTGAGAAATTCCAGATAGAAAAACCCAATAACACTTTGCCCGACCCGGAATCGAACCCAGGACCTCATGCTCAGCAGTAGCGCTTTAATTACAGAAGTCAGAGATATAATAAATACCTACAGTATGACTTTTACTTCAGTGGCAATGGGCAGGCAGAACAGATGGCCGATGGGGCCGAATGGTTCTGGAGTGGTGACCGCGTACCGGAAGACGTAGCGTTGGAAGGCTTCCCACAAGGTGGACCGATGACCTGGTGAAGGCCGCAGAAATCCGCTGGATGCGGGAAGCACAGAACCGGCCGAAGTGGCGGTGCTTGGCTCCCCCAAGCCTAGTCCAGCAGTGTACGTCTTTCGGCTGAAATGATGATGAGTGATAACATAACTGGCGAAATGTGGGTGGTACTATAGGCACACCTCTGCCCAACCTTTCGGGTATTACAGGCATGGTGTTATGTTTATGTCTGTGTGTATTGTAAGGGCATGAGCCTTTACACTTAATGTTGAATGTTAATAAAATAAATGTTAATGTTCAAAAAGGTATTTAATAGGAAATTATACTAAAAATAATGTAAATGTAAAATAATAAAAAATGCTATAAAAATGTTACAAAATGTTGGATGTTGCGCGAGCTCGATATTAAACCGAAGACTGACTTACTTGCGTACGTGCCGATACTACATTTTATAAATTAACAAAATTTGCAGTATTTTTACTAGGCCAAAGTACAATGTGCGGTTGCTGACCGTACATCTTGGCGGGGCAAAAGTTAATAATTAAGATAACTTAAATAATATTTTCCTAATGTAAATAAAAATCATCAAATAAAAATAATGTCAGTAAAAAATAATTATAAGTCAAATGTTAAAAGAAGGTGTTGCGTAGTTAGGTTCTAAGTTTTCAGTGGATGCTGCAGCTCTTGGTGGCTTCCGTGGCGGTAATCTGGTGGGCGCGCCGGCGGCACTGACGGCGAGCCTGCCGCAGCGTTTGCAGTACACGTAGGCTCCTCCCGCGACGACTATTGACAAGATCAGAAGTCCCATCGTGGAGTATGAAACGATGTATTGGTGTACATCGTGTTGTGTCATTTCAGCCTGTTTCGTTTGATCTTCCAATTCTTTCAACGAATTATGAAGTTTTTCATAATCGTTTCTTATAAATTGCGCGTTCTGTTGTCCAGTTGTTAAATCAAGTGGCTGGACAGATGTTAAATTATTGATGTCTTCCAGGTCTATCAGTGGTATTTCCGGGTTGACATACATTTTGTTTGTGTAGTAAACTTGTGTGTAGTATGTTTCTTCGTTGTTTCTTATTATACATCCTTCTTTGGCTTCTAGAATTCCCGTTAAATGTATTGTCTTAGTAGTCATACGACCTTCACAGATGATTTGCAGTTGGCAATCCGTGCAGCAGACATAGAGCAGGATTCGGATGTGTAGTTACATTTTGATAATGTAATGTTGGTTATTGCGCCGATTTCGCATGGAATTTGATGATTTCTCATGTTACGTGTCGGTTTGTTCAGTGAACATACATATGTACTTGGTTCAATTTTAATACAATGCTCCAGATCACTGTCTGTGAGCTGCATGTATATCTCTTTTCTTATATTGACTGCAACATATTCCGAGTTTGTTTTCATTGTAAGTGAATGTTTGTTATCCTTTATCATCGGAATAGGTACTGTTTTATATATAGTGAATGGGGTGTCACCTGTTAATGGTAATGTAATTTCGATGATAAAGTATTTATCATATAATCTGGATTTTACCTCTAGTAGTTTGTATATGTCAGCTAATTGGTTTTGCATATTATCTACTGGTATTGATAATTGTTGTGGCAACTGTCCAGAGATAATGTTGAGCTCCTGAAAGAGCTGGTTCTGCGGTAAAAGTTTGGTGTCTACATGACCATGGTGAATGTTGATAGCTGTGTCTAAAAGCATGTGTTGGATGTGTCGTAGTTTAGACAGAATTATTGAACTAGTTAGAGCCATGATGTTAAAGTAGTTCAATGCTTCCTCTTGCTCGACAGCATTACCCAATTTCTGTAAATAGTTCTCGGTAGCGTTAAGATGTAGGTTTAAGAGATTGAACTGAGTGTTCATCGCCTCTTCATTTCTCTTTAAAATGTTATTTTGTGCCTCAATGATTGATGTTTGACCCTTGATTAGGCTCAATAAATGGTCTCTGTTATTTTGCAATGTTCCTTTTTATATTGTATTGCGAACCTTTCATCTAGCACTCCGAATAAGCTGTTTGCAAGGTAGCCTATTCCATTGACAAGACCTCGGGTAACGCGCCCCTTTGTCTGCCCATGATGTGTCTCCAACATGTAATTGTTATGGTCAAGTTCGTTAAGTTCTTGCTCGAATTCAGTCATAATGGTTTTGCACATCGTTTGGTATGCAAATTTTTCACACCTTTCTTTCAAATGTTTTACTACTCTATGTATGTTTTCCATGCCTTGCCAGTAAGATGTCATATTATAGTAGGTAACAATCTTCCAGTAATCATGTACGGTTTGCAAACTGCCGATTTTGTCAAAGTACACTGCTCTATTTGGTTCAAACGGTGTGATATTTATGGCGTCGTTGCTTTGCTTTGTGGGCTCAAATAATGTTAGTAATGTTATGAGTATACATAATAGGCTGGAACTAATATTCCTTGATTTAAATCGTTGTTTCCTGTTAGTGTTATTTGTTGGAGATTTTTGTTTTTCAGTGCAGATTTTGTCATTGGAGGTGGTGCTGTCAGGTATTCCTATATGAGATTCTGGAATTGGGAGTTTAACTAATTTTGTTATTGGTCTTGTTAGTGACCCTGTTTTTGTTTTCATCGTCACAACTCTGACTAGATTGTCCCTCCCCGGGTGAACTTTCTGTATTCTGCCAAGTGCCCAGTTTGCAGGAGGAAGGTTGTCTTCTTTGATTAAGACAATATCCCCTATTGATAAATTGTTTGTTTTGTTCAGCCATTTACTACGAACTTGAAGTTGTTGCAGGTATTTTGACGACCATCTGGTCCAAAACCCTTGTTTCATTTTGTTTAATAACTGCCACCTATGTCGAATGTTGATGTTTTGATCTTTGATATTTTCCGTTGGTAAGAATGTTACGGGTCGCCCAATTAAAAAAATGTGCAGGAGTAAGATAGTCAATATCGTCCACGTCCTCCGTTAAAGGGCAAAGGGGTCTAGAGTTCATACATGCTTCGATTTGAGTGAGCAGTGTTAAAACTCTTCGTATGTCAACTTTTGCTCTCCTAGGACACGCTTAAGGTGATACTTCATTGACTTAACTGCAGCCTCCCAAAGTCCTCCCGCAGACGGCCAGCTTGGGGCGTTAAAATGCCACTCTATCCCCATTTCGGTGTTCCTTCTTGATAAACTGTCGTTGTTAAATGTTTGTGAAGTATGCAGTTGTTTGGCTAACTCCCTTTCGGCTCCGACAAAGTTTGTTCCGTTGTCGGAGTAAATATGTTTCGGACAGCCTCGTCGCCCAATCACGGGCTCGAGAGCTAGTATGAATGTTTGTGAGGATAAATCTGATGCCAGTTCTAAATGCACCGCCTTTGTTGCCATGCATACGAATACAACGACATAACCTTTACTCGTCCTGATGCCTCGACCCTTGTTTAGTTTAACACTAACAAACCCTGTGAAGTCCACCCCTGTGTGATAGAATGGTGGTGATTGCGTTATTCTCTCACCTGGGTAGATCAGCCATTAATTGGTATTGTTTCGAAGGTTTGAAGCGACAACATTTTACACAGTCTCGCAAGTATTTTTTAACAGTTAGCACTGTCCCTTCTGTTATCTTTTCACTCATCTATCACTTTTCCTCCTGTTATCCAATATTTTTGTCTCAACGTAGCCATAGTTAGTCTCGCTCCACCGTGTAGTGTTGTAACATGCGTACGGGCAATGAGAAGATATGCCAGCTTGCTGTTTTTTGGTATGATAACAGGGTGTTTTGTGTCTTCGGGTAAGTTTGAATTCTGTAATCTCCCTCCGACGCGTAAAATGTTATGTTCATCTAGGTAAGGGTAAAGTTTCTGAAGTCCTTTATTGTTGCTGACCCTTCCTTTTATTTTTAAATCTTGGATTTCTTGTCCGTAATGTTCGTTTTGTGTATGTTTTATAATTAAGTTAGTAGCGCATCGGATTTCAGCGAGTGTTAAATTACATTGTTTTGACGCGGGCGGTTCATTCATGTTCGTATGATTCATAGTTGCGTCTTCCTTTTGACGAATGTTTTGTGACGTTTTGTGATGAAACGCGACACCCAAGCTACGATGCGTATTATAGTCATAATACAGCTGTTCTTGATGAGGAGTTCTGTTATAATGTTTTTGTTTTCTGTAGTTCCTGACGTAATGGCATACACCTTTTTAACTTCTATTTCTGGTGTCTTGAACGTGTTATATGTTTCAGGGATGTCTCCACTTTTAAGCCATTTGGGTCCATTAAACCACAAAGGAAAATTGTGTAACTGAGAAGGTAGTAGTCCACGTGACGCGCAGTCGGCCGGGTTTTGCTCCGATCTTACGTGCTTCCACGTCTCGGCGGGCACTACTGATGTTATCTCCTGAACTCTGTGTCCGACATAGGCCTTCCATCGAGAGACATCGCCCTTTAGCCAGCCCAGTACGATCATTGAGTCCGTCCATGCTGTTACTTTAATGTTAGGTTTATCGAGGCAATGTTTTATTTTATTTACCAGTTGAGCTAACAGGTGAGCACCGCATAACTCAAGTCTGGGAAGTGTTTGTGGTTTTTGGATTGGAGCGACCTTTGTTTTTGCCGCAACCAATGCAATTTGTTGATGTTTTCCCTCTGTAACTTTACTGTACACTACGCACGAGAACGCTTTTTCCGATGCGTCACAAAATGCGTGTAATTCCCAATCCTTGTTTGTTTCTAACCCAAGCCATCGGTTAATTTTGAAAGGTTGCATATTTGTTAACTCAGTTTTTAGTGTTCGCCATTCCTTTTCAATTCCATCTGGAACAGTATCATCCCATTCAATTTTATACTTCCAGATTTGTTGGAACAAAATTTTTGCCTTTATTGGGGATAGCAATCCCAAAGGATCAAAAATTGTTGAAATGTCGCTTAAGATTTGCCGTTTTGATGAATTTTTGCTCATACTAATGTTGTTTTTATTTTTAAATGTGGGTGAAAATATGAATTCATCTTGTTTCGGATCCCAGGCCAAACCTAATGCCTTGGAAGCTGAAGCCTCTGTAAAGCTTAAACTGACTGGGCTGACCATGTGTTCTGGCAGATCTTCTAACAGTTGATGTTCGTTACTCGACCATTTTCTGAGGTTAAACCCTCCCTCTTTCAACATCTGTATAAGTTGGTCTCTTGTATCTCGGGCTTCTTCTATGGTATCCTTTCCAAATAACGCATCATCTACAAAAAATTGGTTGAGTAAGATGTTTTTAGCTTCCGGGTACTGGTCTCCTACATCCATCGCTAGCTGTTGAAGTGTTCGGAGTGCTAAGAATGGAGCGGCCTTAGTACCGTAGGTGACAGTACATAGTTGGTATTCTCTTAGCAGTTGCTGTGGGCAATTCCTCCACACTATTTTTTGTAAATGTTGATGTTCTTGATGTACCATTATAAATCGGTACATTTTCTCAATGTCTGATGTTAAGACGTATTTGTACTGTCTCCATTTCAGCAAGATGCTAAGGATATCTTTTTGTAGATTTGGGCCCGCCTCCATTAAGTCATTAAGACTGTGTTTTGAACTGGTTTTTGCCGACGCGTTGAATACAACTCTAAGTTTCATAGCACCTGGCCGCACTACTCCGTGGTGCGGGAGAAAATATTCAATGTCTTTGTTCCTAATGTTGCCTTTGACTTGCTCCATGTTACCCATTTCTTCGTATTCTTCCATAAAAGCTTTATAATCTTGAGCAAACGCGTGATTTTTGGCCATTTTTCGCTCTAGCTGTTGGAATTGAGCGATTGCCTGTGGTTTCGATGTTCCTAAGTGTTCATTAAAATTGTCCTTGAGGGGGAGTCGAACTTGATATCGCCCATCAGGAAGTCGTGTTGTTGTCTCTTTGTACAACTCTTCACACTTGTTGTCAGGGTCTCAATCTTCTTTGTTTTCTTGCAAAGACTCCTGTTCCCAGAATTGTGTAAGATCCTGAATATTGTTGACGATTACATGGCAATTAAATGTTTTGTAATTACCACATACTACCCAGCCTAAATGTGTTTGTTGCGCTATTATGGATGATGTATTTGTTTTTATTAACCCCTCTAACAGTATTTCGGAATATACATCGGCTCCCAATAGTAAATCTATATCCTGAGATATGTTAAAATCAGGATCAGCGAGTTGTAAATGCTGAATATGTTTAAAACTACTTTTGTTTACTGTTTTGCTTGGCAGTTTGTTTGTTATTGCGTTCATAATGAGTGCATTAATTTTAATGTTGAAGTCAGTGTATATCGCTTGACACTTAAGATGAAGCACTCCTTTACACTTGGTGGTGGCTGAAGCTCCAACACCTGACACCATCGCGGTCATCTTGGTTCGTTTTAACTGCAATCTTTTTGCAGCATTTTCTGTAATTAGGCTGACCTGAGAGCCCTGGTCTAATAAAGCGCGTAAAATGATCGTAGTTCCATCATGGGCTATTGTTTTGACCTGAGCCGTGGCCAGCAGTACCTCATTCGAGTTGTCATGCGCTAAGTGCGTGTTCAATTGTTGACCTACATTAGCCCCGTCGGTTCTTGATTTTGCAACTCCAATCGCTTCGTGCAAAATGCTGCTATGCGGCTCATCGCAGTGCTTGCAATTTTTTTCCGACGTACATTTTTCTCCGTTATGACTAAATAGGCAATTTAGACATACATGTAGGTTGCTAGCGGTCTTTAACCTTTCTTCTGGTGGCATACTTAAAAATTCTCTGCAATTATAGAGTCCGTGATGTTTATTACATTTCGGACAAGTTACAATAAAATTATGAGATGTTTGCTTGTTATATGTTCTCGGCATGTTCTTATTTCCACCTTGAATGTTCTGTTGCTGCACTTTAGGCTTGCTGTATGTTGCATTATGAACTGTTTTCGGCTGAATGTTTTGCTGTTGACTATTAAAGTTTCGTGGGCGGTTCGGGTTTGTGCCCGACTCCATTGACATGAACTTGGTTTCGATAAATTTCAGAAACTCGTTTAAAGGTGGCATTTCCCTTGGATTTTCCATGGATTCTTTGAAGGACTGGCGTGTTTCTGCGTCCAGTTTTTGCATTAAAATGTAAACCACTAAGGGGTCCCAACTACAAGTATCGTATTGCAAATTCTTAATCGCCTGTAAACACTCAATGGTTGTATCATGCATTCTCTTCAGTAGAGATGTCGTTGGGGTCTGTATGTTGGGTAAACCCAGTAAAATGTTGGCTTGGTAGGTATTTAATAGTCTCTTATTATCGTACCTCTGTTGAAGGATCTGCTAACTGGCTTCGTAGTTATCAGCACTAATGTTCATGT
Organism: Xanthia togata; assembly: GCA_963853775.1. Lineage (NCBI taxonomy): Eukaryota > Metazoa > Arthropoda > Insecta > Lepidoptera > Noctuidae > Xanthia > Xanthia togata. The sequence continues at coordinate 19,660,126 of OY970795.1, read as the reverse complement.
GCTGTATTAATCGCTCGGGCTCTCCTTTCAATTTCGCTTTCAAATGTTGCATTTTTTGAGCATTTGAGATGAAAGTATTGCGATGCACAATTTCCACGAACAAGTCCTTGAACGTTGTCCACTGGGCATAGCTACCACAAAAAATCGGAAGTTCAATTTTGGGCGTCGATTTTTCCTGGTGTTTACTATCCCAAATCCTCTTATTAATGTGTTCCTTGCTGAATTCATACAGCCTTTCTAATCTGTTATAATCACTTTCAAATGTTTGCGTGTTGACCAACATGTTGTCTAGCTTCCAATAAGTGCTATCGACTTTTTCCCAACGTTGCGTAATTGTCCTCAATTTATCTTCAAGTTGCCACTTTTCTTTTATTTGTTCCATATCAATGTTCCGTACTGCTCTCTCAAAAGCCTTGACATTTGACCGCTGCTCATTCATCATATCTTTAGTCCGTTGATCCACGACTAACTCTTTATTTGACGTGTTCTTCACATCATCCGCAATCTCATCGCTCTCCTGTTGTTCTGAAACATTTTCTTGATCACACGACCTATCTTCTTGTTTTTGCAACTGACTAAACGAAGTAAATTGTTCGTCTTCGATTTTCGCCAATAACCTTTGTTTCGACTTATTTATGATGCTCTTCGTTTCTTCATATTTTTGTTCCAAACGCTCATAAATGCGATTCTCGTAGTAAGGACCAGACTTCTCGCCTTCACACAAGGCTAATTGGATGTCGTTATTTTTAAACTCAGTTCAATACTCCTCCAGCTTTTTAAGCCTCTCATCATGATACTCAAGAGTGGTTTTACGTGTAGAACTATATTTCTTAAAATTTTCATTTACTCGGTTGATAGCCTCAAGATTGGTAGATTGAGAGTTAAGTAAAGCATTGTAAGAAGCCATTGTTGTTTGCCGGTGGTTTACACAATAAATCCAAAATGTTTAGAATAGTAGGTAATATGGAACGTGCTCACCGGATTCGCTGCTTACGCCTGCTGCTTATACTTCTCCGCTCTGTGTAATTCTCACTCAATATCACTATTCACACTGTTTTTTAATGTTTTGTTGAATGTTCTGTTTAATGTCCGAGTTTAATGTTCAAATGTTCCCGCGAGTGAAAACGTACCACGGCACTGATTTTACTCTTACCGGCTCGAAGGACCAAAATGTAAGGGCATGAGCCTTTACACTTAATGTTGAATGTTAATAAAATAAATGTTAATGTTCAAAAAGGTATTTAATAGGAAATTATACTAAAAATAATGTAAATGTAAAATGTAAAATAATAAAAAATGCTATAAAAATGTTACAAAATGTTGGATGTTGCGCGAGCTCGATATTAAACCGAAGACTGACTTACTTGCGTACGTGCCGATACTACATTTTATAAATTAACAAAATTTGCAGTATTTTTACTAGGCCAAAGTACAATGTGCGGTTGCTGACCGTACATGTATAAAATCTAAAATAAACCTTATGTCTGATAGCAAAGTTTATGTTGAAAACGTACTTAGGTATTTTAATCGATATTCGTTTCTTGGGCCCATAAAGAACCTCACTCAAAACTCAAGCTTTCCTTTACACTTTCAGCGCGATGTGTATCTTTTTGTCACACATTGTGTATCCATATGTATACATTGTGAATTCTGATTGGTAAAAGCGCTCCGTATCTTTTAGGTACACGTTCTCTATATATTTATTATGCAGAAATTAAAGCCCGGGCCTGTCACAAATTTGTCAAAAATTGAAAGAACGTCCGCTTAAGGGAAACGAGTTTTAACACCATCAGTGCCACGATGGTGTTAAAACTCGTTTAAAGCCTTTTTTGGTTGAAACTAGTATAAGCATAAATGTAAATTCTCTAGGATATCTTCATCTGGGGGGCGGGGCGGAGGAATATGGCTTATTCACGCAGATTTGCTAAAAGCATAACATTATATTATGTAATTATAATAGCCGTCCTTATAAGATTAAAAGATTTGACTTTTACCCTCTTATCTATAGAGAAGCTTAAACGTCTAAAATGAATGGCTAAACAGACGCTAATCATAACTTAGCAACGTAAATAAATAAGGGGGTAGATGTGTATATCTTGTGGAACCTGTATTCATAGCCATTACTTGGACTTTGGCCAATGCCTCAACCAAAATAATAAGAAAATTACCAAATTCTACAAAATTAATGACCCATAAAAAGCGGATTACTACTCATAAATTAGATTTTCCAAACTAACGGACAAACTTTTTCAAAGAGCTCTATTTTTAACCGTGTCAGAGCTTCGGAATAAAAGTCAATAACTTCTTGATAATTTATTCAAAAGTTGGACGAGTTCAATTTAAGTTAGAAATTATTCCGATCAAATAAGTTACGGTCGATCTGATCTTATCTTTGTTGCTTTGAAAAGAGTAACGTTTTCGCCCCTGTATTGGTAATATTATTTTCGTAGGTACAAGTTCCATGCACAAAAGTATGTACCTACCTACATCAAGGTAACAAAAAAAAAAAACAATAAAAAAAAAAGTTTTCTGCGACATAAAAAATAAAGACAAAGATTCGTATCGTAGAAGACTATCGATAAACTTCTCCGGCAAATGAGTCTTTAGACTTTATTCAATTAATATTGCTCGTAACCCAGCAGATAATAATAATCATTAGAGCTAGTATAGATAAAATAATATTGTATTTTAGTATAACACGAAGAATGTATAAAAGTTTAAAAAATATATTTAATTAAAATTTATATTAACATAATCCCAATGCATTTTATATTCACCAAATGCTTTTAGTGTAAAAATAAAACAGTAATTTGCAATTAATAGGCTGTGGAAAGTGTTTGTTTGTGGTCTACGGATTCGTAATGCTACGCGAGACCAGTAGCACGCCGTAGCAATTCGTAGCAATCCGTAGCACACCATGCTCGTAGCTACCTGTAACTATAAGGTCTACAATACACGGTCAAATTAATTAGCTAGCCAATCTCCGCAGATGTGATGGATATCAATATCTAATAGTAATACATAGTTCATTTATTTGTAATAATATTGTTAGAAAGTTGTTACATAGTCATTCAACAAAAAATAAAATATTCTAAACTATTAATTTCAAGTAAGTAAGGCTGTCTTCGGGATCAGCGGTAATTACATAAAATTATGAGCTTAGAAAACACTCTGTGTTTTGTTATATCGCCATTCGATACCCATACTCATCACTTCTGTGGGTTTGGAGTTTCGCTAGCTATTTTAATTTAGAAGATGTATAATCAGGTCATCGTATACACAACGAAACTTTTCTTATGAGAAAAAAACTTCTCGCACTATTTAAAATTCAACTTTCTTTCTGTACCAAAAGAAAACTATAAAGCCTTCCTACTCACAATGATTTATCTTTCCTTGTCTTGTTCTAGTCGTAGTTTGGTAAGCCGGTCCGGGGTGATTAAAACAATGCAAAGCGGTTCTAACTTAGACAAGGCGCTCGTTAGTATTCCGGTAGAAAAAACTGGTTCCAGTAAAGTCTTTCTGTAAACTCAATAAAAATAAATATTTCTTCAACTCAGGAAGAATGGTGTGCTGAGATTCCATTTCTGCGCTTTAATTAATGTGGATGGAATTATGTAATGTCTGTTTCTATTGTATAGAATATCGGTTGTCATCGTATGATGCGGCCGAATAAGGAAAATGTCGTGAGGAAAGTTTTGATTATAAAAGTCGATGGCTATAAGAGTAGGGGAAGATCAAAGAAACTATTGATGGACTGTGTGAAGGATGATATGGCTAGAAAGGGGATGTTGTCACACCCTTTTTTTTTTTTTGGGTGGGAAATCATGAAATGATTTCTCCCGTTCTGGGTGGAGCGGAAGGGCGTGTCCGACTCTTATTGACTAAAACCCACCCGTGTTCCTTCTGTTGCCTGTGCAATGCCAGGGGGCCACGGTATCCCTTTCGGACATTCCCGCAACCCCGGCAGGCAATGTCTCATCGGACCCCTTCACTCGCTGACATCTCTTTGAGGCGCGCGTGGAACACAACGCGCCGTCGATCCGGGCCTGGTCCTTACCGGACGGCGAGCTACCCATTGCTCACCGTCCGCAAGCCCGCGCCTACGGTGCCCGGGAATCGGCCTGCGATTCCCGACGCCCAGGGCGTCTCCTGCGGCGGCTAGGGGCGTGAGGGCCCGAAATTAGCCTCTCCCTCACGCGTTTCGCCTCCTCAATCGCGAGCATTGCTGTTTCGGAAAGTTTTGAGTATGAAAGTCGACGGCTATAAGAGTAGGGGAGACCAAACAAACGATGGATGGACTGTGTGAATGATGATATGGCTAGAAAGGGGATGTTGTCATACCCAACATTCTATTCAATAAAATATTTCGTTTTGCAACACCATAGCTATCTTTTTGTCTATAGAAAAATAGGACAACCTTTCCTTTCCCAAAACACGTGCATAATCAGCCTATAATGATCCCACCGCCACCGGTGGGACAAAGGCCAGGGGCCCAAGTCTGGTATTTTTATAAATTCGTCATTCCAACACAATCCCATTGTCATTTTGCTAAAAGTTCGTAATCTGCTAAATTCATAATGGTCGATCGTTGGTTGATCATTGTATTCCTTAAACACGATACTCGTAATGAATTAAAAGAAATGACTGCACAATGACGTTCTCATGGTAGGTCACTGATCAAAGGAACTGTCAAAATTTTAGCAGATTACCGCCTAAGTCATTCATTTTTCATTATGTACGAGATTACCAATAGATGCCATTTCTTTCAATGGCGTTTCATTGGCTGATCATTGGAAAGTCATAATGACGCTAATATATTAGTAGATTACAAAACTTGCCAAAATAAACAATTATGAAATCAATGATAGACCATTCTGACACTATTTTAATAGCAGACTTGAGGGCCTGCTCTCTGTGAGAGGGATAAGCCGTAATCCACCACGCAGGCCCAGTGCGGATTGTTGGATGTCGCATGTGGTTTCTTCACGACGTTTTCCTTCACCGTTTTGAGAGCAGTTGTTATGAAATTATTTACAAAAAGTAGTGCCTGTATGGGTTCGAACCTACGACCTACAACTCCTAAGTCGCGGCAGTTAAATTAACCAAAACACGAGCATTATGGTTAATTTAATCTTAACGACTGTTTCAAAAACACCATACATTGTACCCAAGATAATAGTTTAAACTACTTGGCATACAACCCTTTATATTATTATTCATCAAACGTGATCTACAAAGCAGGTAGGCAGATAGGCAGGTGAGATTTGTAATGTGCGTGCGAACTAAATTGTTATGTGACCAAATCCTGAAATCTGTGGGTTTAACAGCGCCTTGGAGACATTTTGTGGGACCTTCAGTACAGTTAATGATAACGCGTTCAATGCCTATTTGTTTGGGATAACAAGGCGATAAATGTAATATGATATTAATATTGACTATTTCGTTGCCGTACCTTTTATTTTTCCTGAGAGAATGGTTTTAGCATGTGGATTGTACATTATTATACCTACAAAATTCAATGTGGAGTTGGTATGCAATAGCAAAAACATACGTTTTAACTATGAACAAAACTGCTTTGAAAACGGTTTGATTAGGTCTGTCCACAGCCTAAATAGATCACAAATTATTAACAATATTTTGCCAAGCGTGAAATGATGCGTCACTAAAATTCTAAACAAGGCATATTTCCGATACTATGTGTAGGCGTAAAATCATTATTATTCTCCATTTTCTCATCTAATTAATTAACGTTTCAAACTAGCAACCATTTACACGACGCACAGTGGTCTGAAAATAGCGCTCCATACTCATAGAAAATTAGTCAAGAAACTAAAAAAAAATGTAATGTTTATTTATTTAAACAATCTTACACTATCATTACAGGTTCACACCCAATGCGATAATGTGATTACACGTACGTCTTTGGTATACCTCCTTTTATGTCATATTACGACATGGATGGCATTAGTAGCTCCTCCACGCGTGAGAAAAATATGCTTTGTTTTTTTTTTTTTTGTATGGGAGAAAACACTTCTTGTACATTTTTTTTAAATTTAATGGAACTGAAGAGCTGGTTCTCACACGAGGTATTGTTCCATACACGGCGATCGAGATTACATCCAATTCATGCACCTTTGGGTGCGGCTCTGCGCGTAGTATGTAACCATAATCACGGTGGTTAAAAAATGAGTTACTTAGTTCTTGGAACGAATTTTGTAAAAAAAAAATATATTTAAACAATATCGTTTTTAATTATTCTCTTCATAAAAGGCATTAGCAGGCTATAAACTAACGTTATTAAAAGTAAATCGATCGGCAACTTCATTTAACCACGTCAAAGATTTGAAAAATCACAAAGAGAAAATACGACATTTGATAAATTTGCTTGGGTCGAAGCGACACCCACAGGTGCATGAATTGGATGTCATCTTGATCGCCGTGCATGGTACAATAACTCGTGTGAGCACAAGCCCTTCCAGTTCAATTAAATTTAAAAAAAAAAAATACTTTAACTGTTTTCTCCCATACAAAAAAACTTACGCTCGCCCTAGCGACGCACCGTGTAGATAACACCTTAGATTCCTCATAAACAAGCTACTATTCCTATTCCTTCTCTGTCCATGCAGTAAGGTTGTGGAACTCACTACCGCCTAGCATTCGTGGTTTAAAAACTGTTTCACAATTCAAATATCGAGTAAAAGAGCATTACCTTTCCTCTCAACTGTCAGTATTTATATACCTATAATATGTGTGTTTATTTAAGCTTTATGTATTTATTTAAGTATATTATGTTAATTTATTACGTTATACGTGTAGGTATATTTTTGTATTTTTTAGTATAAGACTTCGCAAATTCATATTTTTCTCTTTTTGTTCTCACACACTATTGTCTAAATTTCTTTGTCATTTCTCCTTTCGCAGGTCTGCTGGAAGTTTTTTTAAAGAAATTAGCAGTACCTTTGTACTCAAATTATATTTTATGTCGTTTTTCTATGTATTTTACTGTGTGTACATAAATTAAAAAATTAAACATTTTTTCTCTCGCGTAGAGGTACTAATAACATCCATACGTTAATATGACGTAAAGGTAGGTATACCAGAGACATTTTTTTTCAAAATTCCTGACTAAGTTTCTATGGGTATGGAGCTCGATTTTCAGACCACTGTGCGACGTGGCGATATTACCACAGAATGTTGGGAAAATTACCAGCACCAGCATTATTCACGCAGCTTAGTATTACGTTACTAACATCATAAACAGATGCCTGAATCTGACTTTATTGGCTCGGTACTTCACGCATTCAAATCCATAGAAATGTTTCCATAGTTTGGTATTATAGGCACTGGTAAATGCACGCGTCTGTAATTTTGAATAAGATAAATAAATGAAATAACTTGGATTTCGGATTTGAAGAAGACATCTAATATATTATCTCAATGTGGTATTATTTTTAAGACTCCTACACACTGAGTCGTCGGCAATGCCACCGGCTTTGCCCGCGGGGGCGGTGCCGGCTTGCCGCACAAAGAAGCCGCCAAATAAAGTGGTGCCGCTCGGCAACAGCCGGCAAATCGTGCCGCCGGCACTGTGTGCCTTAAATGCCATCTATCTCTATTAAGTATAAACAAATGGATGTTGGTATATGAGATCGATAAACTCCAACACAGTTTGACCGATCACCATGAAAGTTACCACGATGTTTTTTTGTATGGAAAAGGTTTTTCTCGCGGGCGAAACCGCGGACAAAAGCTAGTAATTAGTTAATTACTAAGCTGATCTTAGAAATCCTAGACACTGTGAATGAAAATACAATCAATGGATAAGTGTGGTAATGATCGATAACTGATTCTCTGTAGGTTAATAAGAGGTTAAAAGGTCTAAGGAACAGGCCTCGCAGTGAGTTTTATAACCGACTTCAAAACCTTTTTTGAAGGAGGTTCTATGTTCGTATGTGTGTTTATCGATATTTTAGTGTTTTGTGGACCGCCGATCTTGAAAAATCTATTTTCATTTGGTAGAACAAGCTTGCGCGTTGGTCTCATATTTTTAGGATTCCGTACAGAAAGGGTGAAACGGGACCCTATTACTAAGACTCCGCTGTCCGTCTGTCACCAGGCTGTATCTCATGAACCGTGATAGTTAGACTGTTGAACATTTCACAGTATTTCTATTGCCGCTATAACAACAAATACTAAAAACAGAATAAAATAAATATTTAATTTATAAAACAGACATGATTTTTTTGCCGTTTTTATAGATAATGGTACGGAACCCTTCGTGCGCGAGTCCGACTCGCACTTGGCCGGTTTTTTTTATTAACTTTGCTTGGGTCGTTTTGGAGTGTCTTTGGATCTGTATTTTGGTTTTTTGCCACGACTTCCGAAGTTAATGTTATTTTTAACTGACTTCTAAAATAAGGTTACGAGTATCAATTCGAATGTTTATATATACATATATTTTTATGTTTGAAAGGGTATACTTCCGAGATGGTCCCATTGTCATCAAGTCAAGATCTGACGATGGGATCCTGGAGAAATCGAGAGAACTCTTCAAATATTATGGGCCCACCTATAGCCATTTAGGTATTTTTTATAGTAACTCGTGCAGTTGCTCTCGGAAACCACCATTTGATGAAGTGGAACTGATGATGAAGACTACAGATGACCACCAGAACTACTCATTATTAGGTATTTCACGGGTTGCGCTGCGATTCTTCGGTGGCAAATAACGAAAATACAAAACAAAAGACACCATCTTCTGAAATTTTAAAGTAAATTTTCACTTTGTAGCGTTTTTTTGGAAGTCAATTGCTTTTTTTGTGTATAAAAGTATTTTTCACTTTATTTGTTTTTATTTTAATTGAGTTACAATGTTATTGCGTGAGTAACATCCATAAACTCGCTCAACTCATTCAAATAAAACATCATTACATATCTAAGTGAATAAAAAATGCTATTACAAGCATCTGTTACAATGCTCTGAATAAAAATGTAAATTCGTTTTCGTTTTTATACTGAAAATCTAGGGATGAGATGGGTTGCATTAAAGAGATAGTAAAAAAGTATTTTATCGTTAAAGGAGTTTTAACGATATGATTATTCTAGAGGAATGTGCTGAGTGAATTTTAATGGATTTCTGTTTAAAGAATTAGGAATCAAGTAATGGGTTTAAGTGATGTTGTTATTTTTCTTTCTCTGCGTCTTTGGTTCCTGGACCTGACATCAAGCAATAGATAAAATTGTCAAACTTTTACTCACACTTCTACTGCTTTGAATACGAGGCTTTTGGCTACTTTGTGTGTGTGTGTGTGTATTGTAATTTCTTTGGTAACGTGCGTTTTGTTTGTGCAGAATAATCTTTTTTTTTTTTAATCTTTATTTTAGGAGCTTGGTCAACAAGACTAAGTCGCTACTTACTAAGTAAGGCTTTCTTATAGTTTCAGACATAATTTTATAAATACATTACAGTTATTTTATGTATAAGATTAACTATCTTCTACGAAGACCAATCCGCACAAGTTGATATAATAGCCACGCTGTTTCTGACAAGGGGAATGCTGAAGAAGAATATTATTGCATCTTCCCACCTCTTTAACATCAATACCAAAGTGTGTCAATAGCAGCTCAGCTCTAAGATCTTCGTTACAGGCATACTCCACCATGATGTAAAGAACGTCTTCCACGTTCCCACACTCTGTGCAGTTCGGAGAAGGAACTTTTTCCAGTAAGTATGTTACCAATTTTAATTTTGTTTTCTTAAATAGATGAAAAAGAAATTATTTTATGCTTAAGAGGTTTTTTTACACCCAGTATTAGACAAGTTTAGGTTATAGGTATAAAGAAAAAAAGAACCAACATTGCAGGTGTAGGTACTATTATCGAATTTGGGTCTTAAATCCAGCCTTAGGTGCACCCAATTTTTTGATGAGGTGCTGATACTGGTGAACCATTAAATTATCGCAGAAAAAAAAACGCTTGTAACGAAGGTGACTCAATTCGTATTTACTCGTTATTCACTGACAACATCTGTCGAAGTTGTTCAAGAGTCCAATAAAAATACACCGTATTACAAAAATAACAGTGCGGCAAATTATACAGAAGCCCGAAGAGTATAATCGGCCCCCATGTCTTGCGTTTGTGGACTATGAGGAAGCTTTTGACTCTATCGAGACCAGCATGTCGATTCCCGTAACCACTTCACCGTGAAAACATGTGAAGTGAGCGTGGAGTGAGCTGTCAGTGTCATCTCACCCTGTTAGAATGACAACCCACTTCACCTAAGTTTTCACGGTGAGATGGTTACAGAATAGCACTGCTGGTCTATTCTGGAGTCTCTGCAGCGATGCCAAGTCGACTGACGATACATCAAAATGCTGCAATGTTTTTATGAAAACGAGAATATGACCGTCCAAACTCTGGACCAGCGAATTGAACATATCCCGCTGCACCCCGGGATGAGACAGGGGGCGTAATATCTCTGAAATTGTTCTCTAACGGATTGGAGGATGTTTTTAAGACGCTGAACTGGGAAGAATGCGGCATTAACTTCAACGGCGATTACATCTCACTCTTGAGATTTGCCGATGACATCGTCATACTGGCTAAATCAGCTGGCGAACTCTGCAGTTTGGTTAAGAACAATGTATGGAGGGTGAGTCAGAATTCAGCTGGGCTGGGCAGCATTTGGGAAGCTTCGTCGAGTCATCTCGTGGTGTATTCCACAGAACCTAAAGATCTTCAATCGGTGCATCCTGTCTGATAAGACTTACGGTGCTAAAACGTGGACCCTCACGGTACGGCTGGTCCATATAAATTTAAGGTCGCTCTGCGAGCTATGGAACGGTCTATGTGCTTACTGAAGGATCGACTCCGGAAAGAGATGACCCAGCAGAGAGCCAAAGTTGTCGAAATAGCTGCCTGAATAAGCATGTTGAAGCGGCAATAGAACCGATTACCGTTGGTGTAGATGTGTTCTTGAGTGGAGACCGCGAATCGGCAAATGTAAGGTAGGACACCCTCAATAGGTGGAGCAACGATCTTCGCAGGGTGGCTGGTAGCAATTCAATTTCAATTTATCTTTATTTCAATCCATAATGTTTACATACAGGTGGTAGGAATAAATAAATTTAAACAATTATGGATCCTGTCGGGCAAAGCAAAATTTTAAAAGTGTTTTTTTTATAATAAGTAGCAGCTGGACGAGAGTTTCTGAGAATCGATTTGAATGGCGTACAATTGGAGAGACCTATGTCTATCAGTAGACTGCTGCAGGCTGATGATGTGTGATGATTGATTACAACAATAAAAACTCACACTGCCATTTTCAAGATATAGACGCCATAGTCAGCTGCTTATGTCAAACCAAAATCGACATTATTCTTTCTAGCACCGAATGCCAACGCATTACCGCAAGAGTTGATACTATCTGTAAACCAAAACAGAAGTGGGTATTGAGCTCGCGTCCCGCTTGCATAAACAATGAGACACCATTTATCAAAACTGATACCTACTCCTGTTGCTGGCATAGTGTCTTTGATAGCTATTGGTATATGCGTATTTTGAATCACTAAGAAAAGGTTTCAAGGGTTTTAACAGGGTATTTTGGCGTAATATTAATAGCTTAAGGGTAAGATCGGTCTGTTAGGTCAAGCTGTGGTTGTCGTGAGTTTTTTGATGGGTGACCATTCACCCATATCATAAGCTGAAGCAAAAAGAACGATAACGTCATGACGGATGCACGTTCACAATGCATACGGAAACGAGCTTTTTCGCGATTCGTCATAATATCCGAATAAATGTTCACACTTGATTCGTGATTCAGAGTTCAGTCTTGGACGAGCGCTTCAGCGGTTCCGTCACAAAACAATCACGATTCATGATTTTGACGAACGTGATTTTTAAAAGACGATAAGTACGTGATTTAAGACATATCCGTCATTTTTCACGATTTATGATACGTGTAAACACAGGCATTTAAAAAGCATTGCCACCGTAAAAAAAACGAATCGTGAATAAAGACAATTCGTCAAAAAGATGCCGAGGATGAAACACAAAAAGTGAAGCGTCTGATATCGGATTTAGTAAAAGATTGCCTTTAGAATATACAAACAAACAGCATAACTTGAATTTTGGTTCAAACGTGTAACCTAACGTTTTAAATGAGAAAACGCCAAAAATAGTTCAGCATCGGTTTTTTACCGATAGTGGTTGCGCGAATGGTTTGATTAAAACATTTATTCAATTTATTTTACCAACCTACTAGCATTCTGACTCAATATTCAGTGAAGTGTGTAATTAAACGTTTTATCTAGCCCTATTGACATACTTTTACATTTAGGTATGTACCTATAATTTTATGTTTAAATGTCGCAGAAAAATGGCCGGTAATCTAAGCCGAAAGGTTCTTGTGTGGCGACCGCGCACTGAAAGACGATGCGTTGGAAGGCCTACAAGGTGGATCGATGACCTTGTGAAGGCCGCAGGAATCCATTGGATACGAGAAGCACAGAACCGGTTGAAGTGGTGGTGTTAAATGATGATGATAGGAAATTATATTTTAAAAGTACACTCATTTTTTAAGTGCTGAATATGATATGCATAATAAAACGTACTCAGAAAAGTGAAAGAACGCATCAAATAAATGCTACAGAATATAACAAACACTACGAATGTAAAAGGGTTGTTTAATAGCGGTCGTACGCCTTATCTTTACGAGCCTTTTCCTCTGGGGGATGAGGCAATTGAAAATTATCAACGTTTTCGAAGCTAAGTGCATCGGTCTCACTTTAGAGTTTAAGATGAAAATATATTTACTGTGGTTAAAAAAAATACATTTACCTATCATTTCGGAAAAATAGAACAGCGATATTTAAAGTAGGCGTTGTATTATTTAAAAAGGTAAAAAAAAACACCTTTTGCTCTAATTAGTATGTATTGGGAACTTTTTGTCACGATATTGAATTTTTAACGGTAGACTAACATTTAAATGTAGGTAACGTCAAAAGTAATCAATTTTGTTCCTAATATTACCTTTCTATTTTTTGTAATACAACCATGTAAACATTGTTGAAGGATTAGCTTCATACATTCGTCGTGATGGTTCTAAAGCAAAGTTAAAAAATGTACTATTTTAAGTAGGTACTTAATTATGACCTTCAATTTGATCATTATGATCTTAACTCTGAGAAACATTTTTTTAGAAAATGGGCTGTTCTACCTTTATAAAATTAAGCTTATATTTCAAACATTGAGAACTGAAATTAGCTTTTCATAAAAGTATTGATTTCTTCAGGGACTTTCTATAAAAAAAAAACTCTGGGAATTTGATTGAATTGTATTTTAATGCCTTTTTATTGACTTTTTAAACTTGGCTACATTTTTTATTAATTACGACATTCTATTGTTCTTAGAACGTTTATATTGAAAGTGGGCAACGTCGCAAATAACTGTAAAAAAATTCGCTGTTTTGATTAATTTGGCAATATTAGTGTAAGAAAATAAGAAACTAACTGCCTCGTTGGTCGCAAGCGCTACTGCTGAACATGAGGTCCTGGGTTCGATTCCCAGGTCGGGCAAAGTGTCATTGGGTTTTTCTTTCTGGAATTTCTCAGTAGCAGCCCGGAGTCTGAATTTGTGCCCGGTTGATGGCAATAGGCTCGCCCCTTATTACATAGGACTTAAATATAACTGGCGAAAAGTGGGTGTACTATAAGTACAACTCTGCCCAACCCTTTGGGGAAACAAGGCGAGATGTTATGATGTTATGTTATGAAAATAAGAAATATGGCTACCTAGTGAACTAGCATAATAATAATGAATTGTAATTGTAACACTGGGTTTGATGTTGTAACCGTTTTAGGTGTAAAAAATGAATTTAGAAAGTATCTTAATACTTTTTTTTACATCTAAAACTAAATATCCGGTGTTACGACATTAATTATTGAATTTAAAAAATATATATAATCAAAACAGCGACATATTTGACAGCTATTTACGACGTCGTCCACTTTCAGTATAATCGCTCTTAACGCTATTAGTTAGGTCACAAAATCAGCCTCATTTGTCAAAATCACTTAATTAAATTAAAACAACCATTAATTATAAAATAGAGAACCTGACAATTGTAATATGTTAAGCATTACTATCTAAACCATGACGTCAGTCCCACTCGCACATGATTGAAATTTACCGCAGGGATTAAGGTACGCGTTTCAATTATCAAAATAATTATTTTGACAGCTCTGTTAATGTTTTGTTGTTATCTGTAAATTAGACAGTTGTAAAATAATACGACTAAAATGGATGATTTACAAATCGGATAAGTTCTAGTCATGCTCGCGAACGAAGGATGCAATGTTTCTAATTTTTTTTTTCTGGTGGAAATTATCAAATGACTTCTCGCGCTCTAGGCGGAGTGGGAGGACGTGTCAGAATCTTACTGACTAAAACCCACCCGTGTTCTTTCAGCTGCCTGTACGTTGCCAGGGGCCACGGTAGCCCTTTCGGACTTTCCCGCGACCCCGGCAGGCATCAGCCCTAGCGGACCCCGTCAGTTGTGCTGACATCTCTTTGAGGCGCGCGTGGAACACAACGCGCCGTCGAACCGGGCCTGGTCCCTTATCGGACGACGAGCTACCCATTGCTCACCGTTTGCAAGCCCGCGCCATACGCTGGCCGGGAATCGTCCTCCGATTCCCGACGCCCAGGGCGTCTCCTGCGGTGGCTAGGGGCGTGAGGGCGCGAAATTAGCCTCTCCCTCACGCGTTCCACCTCCTCCATCGCGAGCATTACTACTTCGCAAAAGGATATGACGGTCTCCCATGCACTCTCGCCCCGTACCATGGCCTGGACCAGGGCCAGACGCGAGAGATCACCGCTACCAAAGGCTTTGCTCCGCCCAAGCAGGGCAGACCTCCACCTTATACTCCACCGTGTCCTCTGGGTTGGGATATCACCTTGACTTACTATTGTATGTATGGCATTTGTAGGAGTTCGTGGCTAAATAATAACAGCCGCACGGGTCGATCAAAGGTTAAGCTACACTTGCCGCGGTCGGTTCGCGGATGGGTGACCATCCGTTACATATCGAAACCCCTCCGTGCCTCGGAAAGCACGTTAAACCGTTGGTCCCGGCTGTCATTCCTAGATCTTTGACAGTAGTTACGGGTAGTCAGAAGCCCAAAAGTCTGACATCCAGTCTTACCAATAGCCTAAGAGCCGAACTAGAGACGACCTTCACCCACCATAGTTATATTCTAGATGAATAGATACTTTTTATCCAATAAACAGATGGGTGAAGGTCGTTCCTAGGTCAGATCCTCTACTACAAGGGTTATTGTGTTATCCAGTAACTAGGTTTTGGAGGTCAGATAGGCAGTCATTCTATGTAAAAATATAGGTATTCAGATTCATCCGGTTAGACTGGAAGCTGACCCCGACATAGTTGGGAAAAGGCTAAGCAGATTGATTGAATGGGATTTTGGTAGTACCAGCAGCACAAACCATTCTTTGGAAATAAAGAGTAACGAGTTCACAAACACGTAACTGTAACGCTATCTATAGATAGTGCAATCCACGACGACGCGCCCCCCTCCGCTCCGCTCCGTATTAAAGTACAGCTTACAGTACAGTAATCAAGGAGTGGGGCGCGTCGTCGTGGATTGCACTATCTGTACGTAACCCTATAAAACACGTGGGTGTGGTAGGGGTAAGTACTATGAACATAACAGGATTGTGTAAGCGGGGCACACAAAACGCGTAGCTACTTAACAAAGCGATAAATCAGTAGGTACAGGCACTTTCAAGTAACTGTTTAGTTCAAAATGATTTACGGTAACTTTACTTGTAAACTTAAGTCGAAGTAAGCTTACAAATTGGCTAAGTAATAAGTTACAGTTTCAGTAAATGTAATGAACTGTTGAAATATACTTTTAGGTAAGGTATCAACGCCTTTTGATGTAGTTTCACCTAGACTTTTGAGGTCTAATATGTACAATTCGAAAGTAATAACAATAAGTGAACCTATTATTAATAAGCAAAAAAAGAAAGAAAAATATTTTATTTGGGACACGCACAGGAAATACAAACAGGAAAAATATTTAAAAAAAAATATATATATCAAAATAAAATAAAAAGGAGCATATAAAAACTAACAAAATACTAACGACCTGTGCGAGGTTAAAAAGGCCCACAATACGCCGATATCGAAAAAAAAAAAAAGAATAATACCACGCTGGTATTCTGAAACTGAACACACCTACGGGCTTAGATAAATCCCACTAGGGGATTCAAAAAAAAAAAAAACAATAAAATTAAAAAATATAAATAAAAACCGAAACTATGTACAATAAATAATCTATAATCTAATCACGCCCTAAGTTCCAACATCACTTTTCCATGGTATAGAAAACGAAGAAAACTCACGATAGAATGATAATACTGGTGACATAAATTAATAAATATAAATAAAAACCGAAACTATGTACAATAAATAATCTATAATCTAATCACGCCCGAAGTTCCAACATCACTTTTCCATGGTATAGAAAACGAAGAAAACTCACGATAGAATGATAATACTGGTGACATTATACAAGAAATCTTGACTAAAAAATAACATCTGAATGCTGCGATCCTCAACTTGTTTGTTGTAGTGATTACTGCATAATTTTGCGTTAAGCATAAGAACGCATTTCCAACACGACGTTTTTACACACAGTATTTCCTGTCTAGCCTTTTCCCAAATATCTTGGGGTCAGCTTCCAGTCTAACCGGATGCAGCTGACTACCAGTATTTACCTGAAGCGACTGCCTATCTGACCTCCACAACTCAGTTACTGGGTAACACGGTAACCCTTGGTAAGACTGGTTGTCAGACTTTCGGGCTTCTGACGACCCGTAACCACTCAAAGATTTACAAATAACTACCAGGACCAACAGCTCAACGTACTTTCCGAGGCACGGAGGGATGTTGATATGTAAAGATGGTCACCCATCCACGTACCAACCGTGGCATGCGAAGCTTAACCTAATCGATCGACCCGTGCGGCTGTTATTACTTAGCCACAAGCCCCTCGTATAGAACCCCTGAACATTCCGTAGTACGTAATACTCTTTCGTTCCTGCCTGCCCCTATGTGGATAAGGTGTGAGTTTATGATCATATATACACCGTGAAATTCAACTCAATGTACCTGACATAAAAAACCTCTAAGAGCAATAAAAAAATATTCTTACAATAATACCTTTTTTCTTAATTTAATGTTTAGTAGTCATTGGATACATGAAGTGGGCTGGTTTTCTAAGACGACTAAAATGAAACGGTGTATAACCGACAGAAACCACTGCAGTAGGTACCGACTCTATTATACCTAGTTCCAATTTTACTGCTCAATCCTACTCCAACGCTATTCTCGTAATAAACTAATACCTAAATAACAAGCAATACTCCTTCGATGACACACTAGACGTTTATTAGTGTGTCGCCAAATATATTGGCATTTAATAGATATTTCACTTCGGTTCCTTTGATGTACGCTCCGGTTATAATTAATATAATTAATAACTAGGTACCTACTTGTGTTGAGATTATTACTTATAGAATGTTGTACAGAAGTAATAAACTTATATGGTGATAACTTGGGTGGAAACCGATAGATTGAAAATATTTATATCACTAAAATATTTCAAGTAAATATCCCTTGGTTTTCTGCTGAGAAGCTTTCAGTATTTCCTTTTTTCTCGGGTGAAACCGATGTACGCTGATGATACCGCTAACCTCAGGGCACCTGTCCCACCGCCACGCCTCGACCGCCCGGCGAGGTAGCGACTAGCTACCAACGATTTACTCCCTCAAGAAACGTACAAAAGATTGTAAGTTCCGTATAAGTCTTTTTCCATCTTCTTCTTTTTTTCCGTCTTCTTCTTTTTTTCCGTCTTCATCTCTTCGTGTCTTCACCACACGGTAGTTTCGGGAGGTTTCTGTTCCGGATAAGGCGGGAGGAAACTGCCCGGCTTGGGTGGAGCATCTCCGTGTCCTCGTGAAGGCGATCAGTGGCGGTTATCTCTCGGCACAACTGACTGGATCCGCTAGGACCGATGCCTGCCGGGGTTGCGAGAAACTCCGAAAGGGATACCGTGGCCCCTAGTAACGTACAGGCAACTGAAGGAACACGGGTGGTTTTAGTCAGTAAGAGATAATTCCGCATCCAAAAAAAAAGGTGTTATCCTAAAAATTGGCAACGTCGTAAATAGCTGTCAAATATTTACCTGTTTTGATTAATTTGGCAATATTGGTGTATGGAACTATGCCTAACCAGAATATTAATAATGAATTGTTATAATTAATATAGTAACACTGAATATTTAGTTTTAGATGTAAAAAAAATATTTGGAAACTTTCCAAATGCCTTTTTTACAACTAAAACCTAACCCCGCCTGTTCTGCTGACATCTCTTTGAGGCGCACGTGGAACACGCCCACTTAACTCCATAAACGTCACGTTTTAATTGCCACAAACGCTTCAAACCTTCCCACAAATTACCCTAACCTACAAATTATTATTCCCATTCAAAATTCATCTATTTCGATTGGTTCAAAATTATTCAATCGTTTGATTAACTATTAATGACTGTAGGGACTATTTACTACGTTTTATGTTTGTGCCAGAGGTACGGTTTTCAGTTGGCAGCGCACGAATTGTGGCACACGCAAGTCTGAGGTTGCCCTGACACCGCACCATAACTATCTTGTCGCCATGGTGTATTGGAAAGAGGCAGGCATTCGAACTACGCATAAGCGACGCACCTGTCGGCGTTGCGGTCTGTAGAGCAGTTGTTCGATTAACCATTAATGACTTTAGTAACTGTTTTACTACGTAGCGTAGGTTGTATGTTTGTGCCAGAGTTACGGTATTAAGTTGGCAACACACGAGATACGTCACACGCAAGGCTGAGGTTACCCTGTCAACGCACCACAATTATCTTGCAACCATGGTGTATTGGAGCGAGGCAGGTATTTGAACTACGCATAACGCGACGCACCTATCAGCGTTGTGGTCTGTGGAGCTGTAGAATTTCGCATTTCGTTGTGGTGCCGAACCGGGTTGTTGTGTTCTCAGTCTTATTCATATATATATTTGCTTATAAGGTAGTTCCGTGGCTCTCATCCAACGCACTGTTTTGAAAATGGAAACAACATGTTTAGAAGACACTATAATTTTTCTTTAAAGGGTGTAGAGGTTGATTAACATAATGATTGTGGGGTTAAGCACTAACCAATCCACATCTTATCGTGCGAACAACAGACTTCGAATGGACCAGAAATGCAACAAAACTAACCTTGTTTTGAAGTACATAGCATTTAAATTTCAAGTCACGGATGCAAAAACCTTTTTGGTAGATAGGTATATGATTTCGTCATTTTAATCCATAATGGTATAAGATCTATACACTGCACGCTTAGTATGGCCACAATAGAAACGGGTTTTGTCGACGGAAGAATAGACAGAATGACAGATGATAAGCAATCACAATCTGTCATTTTGTCTATTCTTCCGTCGACAAAACCCGTAGAAAAACCGTTTCTATAGTTGTCATGCTACGCGTGCTGAAGTGACACTTAGACTTCCATGCTCAAATACTTCTGGGTAATAATATCTGAAGCTGCGTACTTCATAAGTGCGCTCTCGGGCTAGCAATATAGCAGAATATTAAATACGGGATATGAACATCCGAGATTATTATTGCGTCTTGAGTAAATATACGCAATATGTTGAGAATTCAGTTATTTTCTTTGGCGACGGTTCAGATAATAAATGATGCAGTATACGGATGTGAATTTGCTTCCAACTCAAACCTATGCGTGGGTGGATAACGATTTTCAATTGTTAGTTTAATTAGATTGGCAACCTGAAATACAAGGAAGATAGGATTTAGGTGTGTTAGAGCGAGATGACAGGACAAATTTCAAGAATGATATCGGTCTGTATCGGTCGGTTTTCTAACATGAACTTCAATTTGTTGTTATTGTTACTAAATAATATTTTGTTCTTTGTTACAAACGGAATATGAATTAAACCTGCATTATCATGTAGGTAAATTCTCCATCATTATCATAGTTTTCAGCCGCAAGGTGTCCACTGCTGCACGGTATATGTCTCCCCCAAAATCGCCACTCCGACCGGTTCTGCGTTTCTCGCATCCAGCGGATTCCTTCGGCCTTCACCAGGTTATCGGTCCACCTTGCCTTGCAACGCTACGTCTTCCGGTACGCAGACACCACTCCAGAACCTTTCGGCCTCATCGGCCATCTGTTCTGCGAGCACCCCACTGCCACTTCAATCTGGTAATACTACAAGAAAAAAAAACTTCTTTGGAAAATTCTAATTACATGTAAAATCGAATACTGCGACCTTTTGCATACGTTTTTACGTAGATTTTTTGCTGAACTAGTGAGTTAGTAAAAGCCAACTAGAAAAACTATTAAGTATTTTATTTTTATTTCGGTCAATAGTTTTAGATTTTTATAAACTGTTTTAGAAATAAGTTTAGAAATAATGATAAATAAAGTTTCCATGAAATCATCATCATTATTTCAGCCGAAAGACGTCTAGTGCTGAACTTCATTGATGGCCTCCACCGATCTTCGCCACATTAACTGGTCCTGTTCCTCTCGCATCCAGGGGAAAAAAACATGGACACACAGGCATTAAACAGACGACTTTCCAGAAATGGTAATCTCATTAAAATGTGATATCTTGCATCATACTTTACTGTGCCGTTCTTTCAAAACGCAAATGAACTATGTTGTACATCTTTTCCCGTCAGTGACAGGAGCCTGGGCTGCGTTTCCACGCGCTTTTTCCACCAGAGATGAGCGAGGATGTGTAGCGAGAAATGTGTGTGAAACTAATCAATAAAAACGCTAGCTTAGCTCAAACTATGACGGTGAAGCGATGTTATTGGTTAGTTTCACACACATCCCTGTCTACGCATCCTCGGTCATCTCCGGTGGAAAAAAGTGTGTGTGTGTCAGCTCTGAGGTATGGCCGGAGTTTACACTTTAATACGATTGTCTTTGAATATGCAATAGGAAAAGAGGGTTAATTAACGACCACTTTGACGGCACGGTTGGCGCAGTGGTTAAGTAATTGACTGCTGCGCTGCATGTCGCGGGTTCGATCCCCGCACGGAAAAAATATTTGTATGACCTACAATTAGTTGTTCCGGGTCTGGCTGTTTGTGTATGTGAGTTTAAATGTATGTAAACGCACCTACGATACAGGAGAAATTCCTAGTGTGGGGCAACGTTTTTATAAAAATAAAGAAAAAGAACTGTATAAAGTATACACATACATTTCAAAGTGAGGAGGTGTGCAAGGTACGTTGCGCAGAAAAACGTAACGCTTTTGAGTAAACGGTTGTATAAATTTCAGGTGTGTGAATGACACCTTAAATGAAAATCGATTCTTAAGGAGTAAACTCCAAAAGATACAAATTAATCCGGCATTTTCTCGTTAATTGACGTGCCAAGCTCGAACATAGCTTAAATTTTAATCATCTCTAATATTTCGTAAACACGTTAACACTGCCACATACGAACTACGCATCAAAGACATGACGTCACACAAATCCTGCATCGCGCAATTAGAGTTTACCAAGAGTTTATATATGACTATCCGACATCAACACTCGGACAGTTGCCCGCCAGACACAACACCCATCTGGTCGGAGGATCCTCCCTTTTCTATGGTGGTTGAGTGAACTTTAAAAATGAACGACCTAATAAAGGTAGCAGGAAGCCGCTGGATGCAGGTCGCTTCCAACCGGCCAATTTGGAAATCATTGGGGGAGGCCTATGTTCAGCAGTGGACGTCCTATGGCTGAAATGATGATGATGATGATGATGATGAGTGAACTTTACACCCTCTTCCTCATACCCCTAAGCCTGCAGTCCAGGTTGACATACGATTAATATAAACGTTTTACTACATTATTGTGAGTCTAGTCCAGATGGTTAATCCGTTTTGACAAAAGACTATATTTTGACGCGGTAAGGCGAATCTAACGATTTAAATCTTTGCCGCTGTCATCTTTTTCATGAAGTCGTCACTGCAGCCGCTATGTGGTGGCCGCCGTTCTTCTAGGAAACCATAGCTTTAATAGTGTTTGTAAACGCATCCTCGTCTTTTAGTAGAATATCAAAAGGGTGAGGGGCAATTTTAAAAAGAAAGAGACAAAGACAGCCATACATTCACAGATGCAGTATAAGTAGAAAGCGCAACACATATCCTAGAACATAACGTCTCAATCTACGCTTGCTCGCTGTCTAATTAATTAAGTCGGATATACTTGGGTAAACACTGATAAATCGACCGCACTGAATGTAGCTGTTCTATAATTAGGTATTTAGGCGTAGCTAGTCACGACACGACAGTGTGTGCATTGTGCAGTTGTAGAAAGATTTGGTAGGTACTTTTGAAAAAGGAGACATCGATTAATAAAGCCAAAAAAGTTAAATTTCACGTAAAACTCTTTTAATGACAGTCAGTGGAAAAGCGCTGTATAACGTGAAACTATTTCCAATAAATAAGAATATTCTAGAAGTTTTCCTTAAAAATAGACGACGCATAACTTTCTTTTGACATCAGTCGACTGCTGCCGTCTGTCAACTGGGCTGCGCACCGATAAACGGTACGGGCATAATTATACAATTTACGAAACCTCTTATCTTCGCCCCGAACCCAATTGTTTTGATACATATAATTATGTTACTAGAAATAAAACACTTAAAGTACATAAATGTATATATGTTAATGCTGGAATTATAGTGACTTCAAGAATGTTAAAACTTGAAATACGGTGTACCTAGATTCAGAGTTTTCCAGTTTAAGCCTCATGCACACAGGCGCGACAATTTCTAAGAAAACTTCATGGTAGAACAATGAACGGTGTCGCGTTGCACCTGTTTGCACGAGGCTTTATCGTTTACAAAAAAAAAGTAGCTACTTAAAGGTATCTTACCAAGGTGCGTTTTTAATTTAATTTTCTTTGCAAATATTAAATAGGTATTGGTGTTAATAGGTAATTATGCTTTCGGACTTATAAGATTTTGTAATTATAAACAGATTAGTTAATTTAAAAAAAAGGTTGAATATAAATTGGAAATGTTTAAATTGAAAATAACTTTCTAAAGGTTTTAATGTCATAGGTCGAGCTTCATTTGTTCAACTGGGCAATTTGTTAATGCCTGTTAATTTATAACTATAACAATACTTTTTTCAAGATCTAAAAGAAACGGTTTTTTTAGAAAAATAAAGTAGATTTATCATTTAATTCAGTAAGTAGGTACTAGCCGCACAAGCAAACGACGATAGCACACTCGCTATCCGTACTAAGCGGGTCTGACTTGAGGCGTGGTGTGAGGATGTGCGAAGAGAGGTAACGGCTATCTCGAAGTGAACATGTAGTAAAGGCTAGTAGGTACCAGGCGAACGGCTTTGTTACCATCGAGGAACCTGGAAGATGCTGGCACAGGAGTGAGGATTGGTACAGGAAAAGAGAGGCTCCTCAGTAGTGAAGTCAAACTGCGTGGATGATGATGAGGATGAAGTACCTACCTCATCATACCTCCCCACGCACCGCCTCTTCGACTGGTTCTGTGCTTCCCGCATCCAACGGATTCCTGCAGCCTTCACAAGATCATCGGTCCACCTTGTGGGAGTCCTTCCAACGCTAACTCTTCCGGTACGCAATCACCACTCCAGAACCTTTCGGTCCCATCGGCCATTTATTCTGCGAGCAATGTGCCCTGCCCATTGCCACTTAAGTTTGGAAATTCTTCGGGCTATGTCGGTTGCCATGGTTCTCCTGCGGATGTTTTCTTTTCTAATTCGATCACGTAGGGAAACTATAGCCAAGTATAGCCCTCTCCATTGCTCTTTGGGTGATTTTGAGCCTTCTAATACGGCCCGTTGGTGAGCGACCACGTTTCAGTGCCATAAGTCAAAGCCTTTCGGCTTGAGACACTACGGTATGTGCATAGCTTCCCAAACGCTGCCCAGTCGATCCAGATTCGACGATTGACCTCTTTCTGGAAGTTGGACCTACCGTACCTACCTATCTAATAATATTTTAAAAAAAAACTTGCGTTAAAAACGAATGTAGGTCAAAAATTATAAAGTAAGTAAGTTTATTAAAATACTATAGTTATTTGTTATACAAGAGTGCAAAGTTGCTTTTTAACCGCGTGTTCAATTTTGATGACCGAGCAAGCGAAGGATTCTAAAATTGAATCACGAGCGCAGCGAGTGATTCAAAATTAGAATCCTGAGCGTTAGCGAGGGAATCAAAAGAGCACGAGGTGAAAAATCTTTGCACTCGAGTGCAACACGTAACTTTTCATTCCACCTCAGCGAGGAAATGACTAAATGCAAAAAAAAAAACGTTTGCGCATTATTAACAGTTTCAGTCAATTCTGTTGGCGTCAAGCAAACTTCCTCGTCGCTAGAATCACTCATTTTAGTTTTTTCACTTGTTTTCAAGTTTCTTGTTTTTAATATACCTAAGGTTTAACAATGACGTGAAAAAATGCCGCGTAAAGAACCGCGTACAAAGCAAATTGAAAAAAGAACACCAAGAAGGTTCCGAGTCTGAGTTTTTAACAAATTAAAAAAAAGTTGTATGATATATTCGGCACCATAGAGGTAGCAGTAAATAGGTTTAATGTTTTTTTTAATTCACAAACTTAGTGCACACGATGTTCTAAATTCAATTTACTTTATCCTCTAGAGAATAAAAACGGCTTTTCCACTCAGATACTGAAGATTAAAAATACTCTTTCCGAGATGGTGGGATGAAATAGTTATTTGTTATACAAGAGTGCAAAGTTGCTTTTTAACCGCGTGTTCAATTTTGATGACCGAGCAAGCGAAGGATTCTAAAATTGAATCACGAGCGCAGCGAGTGATTCAAAATTAGAATCCTGAGCGTTAGCGAGGGAATCAAAAGAGCACGAGGTGAAAAATCTTTGCACTCGAGTGCAACACGTAACTTTTCATTCCACCTCAGCGAGGAAATGACTAAATGCAAAAAAAAAACGTTTACAATCACAAGATAGGTACACTTTTATTTCAGTTTAGGTATTAATTACTACATTATGACAGGTAAGTATTACAGAATAATCTTTAAATTATAACAAAATAATACTAAGGTATAATTAAGAAAATTTTAAAGTAACGTTGCTACAGTTATTTAAATTGAGTGTAATATTTTTGTTTGGTACTGTAATATTGGTGTTAGTCACTTGTGTACTGTTTTTCGGTAAACTATCTGTCATACTTAATAGTTGTACCGATTCATCGGATTCCCTTGGCGTGAATGTTGGAGAGAGAGGGAGATGGTTAGGTGTTTCATAACGGCTTATTTTTAATGTAGAAGGGCCAGTACAAGGATCCGATTGAGGCTCTTTCAGTGTAATGGCTCCTACGATGCCTTCACATATTCTAGACTTATTTTGGATGGAATCCTCTATGTATCCCTCTACAACTGCATTGGACTTCCAGCCTCCGTGGCGCTTAAGGGACAGCAGATCAGCTCCGGAATCAGCCAAAAGTGTGGCTGAAGTTCGTCGGAAACAATGACCCGTGTACAACAGGGGTTCTGGAAGTTCAAGAAATGTTGCTATTTCTCGTGGGATACTGCCAATTTTATTAGTACCCATAGGCTGTCTAACACACTTTCCATTGCGATACTGTAGAAAAAATCGATTGATTGGAGTGTTAGGCGGGCGTAAGGCTTGATATTTCTCAACAATCGTTACGTATTCCTTGCGAATGACGAAGTTGCGGTCTCTTTTTGTCTTTGTATTAGGTAAATTAATTAATAGTAAGTCATCTGAATGTTTCTCAATGTTTTTGACATTAAGTTGTGTTAGTTCATTAGTTCGACATGCTCCGTTTATTCCAATAATAAGAACAACCTGTAACGTAAAGAGTATTGTAGTAGATAAATGAATAAAATTGATATGAACGCATAATTATGCCTATCAACATCTACTAAGTATACTATTTAATTGAGATTAATATACTTAAGTAGATACTGAATGTGCAACTGACTTACTTTTGCCGCCAAATATACGGAATCGGGTGCTTCGTTAAGAAACTTTTCAATATCAGATACTGTGAAAACCTTCGATTTTTTTGGTTGATGACCAGATGAGGCTCTTTTTAAAAATGCCACTAATTTAGGATAGGTATCGATATGTTTGTCTTTTTTCATCTTTATTGTTGCTTTTAGCATCGAATACGTACTCCATAGAGTGCTTGCTTTCTTGTTCTCGGATAATTCTATAAAATATGCCAGCAAAACGTTTTCTGAGAAAGTTTTGGCTCCTTTTGCTAGTCGCCACGTGTTGAACATATCGTACTGTTTTAAATACTTCTCGCGTGATTGTTGAGGGAGAAAGCTCATTTGCGCATTATTAACAGTTTCAGTCAATTCTGTTGGCGTCAAGCAAACTTCCTCGTCGCTAGAATCACTCATTTTAGTTTTTTCACTTGTTTTCAAGTTTCTTGTTTTTAATATACCTAAGGTTTAACAATGACGTGAAAAAATGCCGCGTAAAGAACCGCGTACAAAGCAAATTGAAAAAAGAACACCAAGAAGGTTCCGAGTCTGAGTTTTTAACAAATTAAAAAAAAGTTGTATGATATATTCGGCACCATAGAGGTAGCAGTAAATAGGTTTAATGTTTTTTTTAATTCACAAACTTAGTGCACACGATGTTCTAAATTCAATTTACTTTATCCTCTAGAGAATAAAAACGGCTTTTCCACTCAGATACTGAAGATTAAAAATACTCTTTCCGAGATGGTGGGATGAAAATATTATTGTAATACTTTAGTCAAATAAAATTTTCAATCATATAATATAATTAGTTTCGGAGATTACATCCTACATCCATATTCATATTTTTCAATTATCGGCTTTTCGAGGAGAAGATTTCGCTTGTAAATTAGCCTTCAACACAGTTACAGTTCGTTTTTTAATTAATCCCAGATAGTAATTTGACAGGGGCAAATGTCAAACTCAAAATTGAAAAAAACAAACAACAACGATTTCAAATGTCTGGCGGGCAACTGCCCAGCAGTTGAAGTCGGGATCTTGTATATAATTGTCAATCGAGTGGTAAACACTAATTGCACGATGCAGAATTTTGTGTGACGTCAGGATTGTGTGATGTCAGGCCACAAGGTACAGTCGTACCACGCATAAATATGAGATTTTTAAAGGAATAATATTATACGTCTTCTCGAGACAACATGAACAAACAACAACGATTTCAAATGTCTGGCGGGCAACTGCCCAACAGTTGAAGTCGGGATCTTGTATATAATTGTCAATCGAGTGGTAAACACTAATTGCACGATGCAGAATTTTGTGTGACGTCAGGATTGTGTGATGTCAGGCCACAAGGTACAGTCGTACCACGCATAAATATGAGATTTTTAAAGGAATAATATTATACGTACGGACCACGCACAATGAAGGGTTCCATAGTTGGGTTAAATTTATCCCAAGTACTAAGTTAACATTGTAGTGGAAAAACATGTCCTCCCATACATTCCAACTGCAAATGTAAGTTAATATTTTATTTTAAAGTAAATCAACCACAAGGAACATTAATAATTGGTTTCTCAAAATCTGTTAACTAGCCTATTCATCTCGTAAATAACAAATTAGATACAGCTGACAACTTATCAACATCTTATTCACAATAAATTCTTGATAATTGTTATAAGAACCTTGTCGGTCAGGAAAAACCCGCTGTTAAAACAAAGCCTTAGTCATTAAATTATATACCATACATTGTTATTTACAAGGTTTAAAGTTGCTTGTTAAGGTTACTAATTTATCAACCAAATTTAGTATGACATTTTTTCGAAACATTGTTTAACGAGTACTTGGTGGATATTTGTACATTCTTATTTCAACAGCTTAAATAACGAATACGTGTTTTTGTATATACTCGTAAATAAGAGTAATTTATAATTGAATTTTTTTATTGACCTATGTTACATTGACGTACGCTATATTTTTGTAATACCTAGTGTTTATTTCAGAAATAATTAAGTATATGGTTATTTTTAAATTAAAAAAAATACACAGCAGGAAAGGAACATTTAGGAGGAAGGAATATTTCGTAATAATGTTCAGGTTAGTGATTTTTTACGCTTTTACTTTTAAATATAGTGGCTCTGTTTATTTTTTTCTGCATTTGTCTTGCCCTGAATTATAGAAAACCTGAGAGCCCTTATTTATATTCAATATCAAAACTGCCTCATTAGTGGTTACAAGCGCAACTGAGCATAAGGTCTCGGGTTTGATCCCAAGCTTGGAAAAGTGTTATTGGGTTGTTCAGGAATTTTAATAGCAGCCCAGAGTCTGGTATTGTGTCCGGTTGACGGCAATAGGCTCACCCCCTATCACATGTGACTTAAACGTAACTGGCAAAATGTGGGTGCAGGTACTATAAGTACACCTAATCCTTCGGGTAAAACAGTTCTGATAATACGGGCTGATGTCTGCAACTCCACGTCAAAGCGCGTATTTTGTGTACGGGTGGGAAATCACATATTCGCTCCAGCCCAGCTCCTCAAAGATGCCCAGCAACGCCGTGGTGTTACTGACAATCTCACGAAGGCAGTGGTGATGTTATATCAGATGTACGGTAGAGGCGATACGAGGCTTTTCACTACTTTTGTATTTTTTCTTGAAATGTGCGTTTTGTTATTTCCTTCTTTCTTTCTTTCCTTCTTTCTTTTCTTTCATGTATGATTTATCTGTTTTTTTTTGTAGCAACGAGACTTGCTTATCTCCGACTACAGGTGTAGCCCCTGGCACTTTCATATCTGCAATGCAGTTCTTCGCCACAGCACAATGTCTTGTGCAGACAAAGGACTGGCCACCCGAAGCTGAATTACAGGGTATGTAGAACATTTACTAAAGTATTCACGGTGTTAGTGACATAGACACGCAAACTGTTACCGTGAATTCGGCTCAATCATGATATTAAAACAGATGAAGCAAAACAAATCTACTGTTTAAGACTAGTGCAATACCAACACGATCTAAATGTCAGTCTAAATGTAACGATCTAAAGGATCAGATGATATTTTTAAACGACCTCCAAAAAGGAGAAGCTTCTATGTTCGTATAGTTCGAAAGTACAGTCATCGCGGAGTGGGGCGCGTCTTCGTGGATTGCACTATCTGTAGCGTATGTTTATTTCTATTTGTATGTATGTCCCCCGATATATTCGTCATTTGTGGACCGATTTTGAAAATTATATTTTTATTGACGGCACGGTTGGCGCAGTGGTTAAGCGACTGACTGCTGCGCTGTGTGTCGCGGGTTCGATTCCCGCACGGAACAAATGTTTGTATGACCTACAAATCATTGTTCCGGGTCTGGCTGTTTGTGTGTGTGAGTTTAAATGTTTGTAAAGGCACCCACAATACAGGAGAAATTCCTGGTGTGGGGCAAAGATTTTTATAAAAAAAAAAAAAAAAATTGGTTGAAAATTCTTGGGCGGTGGTCTCATATAAATTTTATTAACTTTGCTTCGATGGTTTTTCAGTTAGCTTCAATAATACGTATTTTTCCTACTTAGTCTGTATGGATGATATTATAAAAGTTCCTGATAATTTTATTTACATAACAGGTAGTGGTATTTGAATTTTTATGTGGGGTAGGTAACACAATTAAAAAGTTAAATAAAACTTTTACAAAAAAAAAAAAAAAAAAACAACCTTCTTCGTTAAAATAACACTACAGAGTAAACCAGTAAGTAATAACTTAAATTTCGGAAGTCGGCCAAAAAACGTAAATTCAAAACCAAAGACACTGACTTCCGAAATTAAAGTTATTTTTCCTTTTTTTTGGAAGTCGGAGTTTTTTGTTGTTGTTAAGAGTAATTTTATTAACTGACGAAAAAAAACGTTGCTGGTCGATCTAGAATCATAATATGCTCAATTCAAGGTAACAGTCTTCGCGTCGTTGTCCCTTACATTTTAAAACTATTCGAATCCATAAATTTCTTCTATCGTAGGTATTGGCAGGAACTACATATCAGAATCTTCATCATCAAATCTATAAAGTCCACTACTTAGGTAATAGGTAATACGGGCTGGTTTCCGCAACTCCACGTCAAAGCGCGAAATATAGAACACGCCATCTAATTCGATTACCGACATTGCTCAATGCTCATGTCGTGACAAAATAACTACATCGTTAGTCTAGTGGTCGCAAGCGCTACTGCTGAGCATGAGCTCCCGGGTGCGATTCCCAGGTTGAGTAACGAGTTATTGGGCTTTTTCCATCAGGAATTTCTCAGTAGTAGCCAAAGCTGCCCGTAGTTTGGATTTGTGCCCGGTTGATGGCAATAGGCTCGCCCCTTATTATGTGGGACTTAATTTGTGTCGGCACGGTTGGCGCAGTGGTTAAGCGATTGACCGCTGCGCTGCGTGTCGCGGGTTTGATTCCCGCACGGAACCAATATTTGTATGACCTAGATGTAGTTGTTCCGGGTCTGGCTGTTTGAGTAACTGAGTTTAAATGTTTGTAAACGCACCCACGATACAGGAGAAATTCCTAGTGTAGGGCAACCTTTAAAAAAAAAAAAAAACAATCGTGATGACTTATGTTATGTGGCCCAAATATTTATTTATTTATTTTATTATTTATGTACACACATAAAAATACATACAGATAAGACATAATCATAATTATGAGTACAAAGGTACTGCTTATTTCTTAGTAAATTTCTTCCAGCAGACCTGCGACAGGAGAAATGAGAAAGAAAATATTGATCATTCTGCAAGATTGTTGCGGGGCTAATTAAGCTGGACATGTTTTGGTATTATATCTGCTATTTTAACACCAACTGCCATTGTGGTTGTAGATATAAATCATCGCAGGAAAAACCTATCAAGAAGGCCCAGACAAAATTATTTTCTATCAGCGATAACTTTAATGAAAAAGACATAAATGTATTGGATTAACATAAGCTACCGAAAAGGTTATTGAAAGTAGTTGTAGATATATGAAACGCTTTGAAAGCGATTGCTACTTGCCCTCAGAACGTACATTTAGGTATTGCCTGAAATTTTAACACAGAAGCTGCCATTTTGGTTGCTCATATGGAAGCGATTGCAGGGAACATCTATCCAGGTTTTTGATGAAGGGTAATTAGCACAATGTTTAAAACGGCTTTCATCAATACTGGCTGAAGATTAGTATTCGTAAATTAAGAAGAAAATGTAGCATCTACATGTTGAGCTATTCAGTACCTATCGCTAGTAAAAATCATTGCAACAATAAAAAAAAAGATAAAAAGATTTTTTAAAGTGATTTTTAAGGTTCCGGAGTAAACAAGGAACCCCTATAGTTTCGCCATGTCAGTCTATCCGTCTGTCCGCGGCTTAGCTCAAAGACTCTTTGTACTATAAAGCTGTAATTAAACATAGTCACGTCGACAAAGTGGTAATTTTTTTTTTGGGTGCCTACCTTCCCTACACCTAAAGTGGGGATATCTTTTTTTCTTTTCTGTCCCATGGTGTGGGGCGTCGTTGAATAGGTCGTTCAAAAATATTGAAATAATAATGAGTTTGTGAAAACCATTTTAGGATTCAGGGATCGGTTAGCGAAATATTAAGCTTTAAAGTGCAATTTTTTGTTAGAGTCTGGTGTTCCCCCCCCTGCCAGCTAAATGGTTGGATTTGGATATGTGAAAAAATTCACGGTAGTAGTATAAATAACGAAATTAAAAGGAAAACTATCACAGCTAAGAAGGCTTTACAAATTAACGAGTAGATAATATTGTAAATGTGAAAGTTTGTATGTTTGTGTGTTTGGAAGTTTGTAGAATGAATTTGGATGAAATTTGGTGGTACGTTTGCGTGGGATATTTTCCGACATCCACGTGGGCGAAGCCGCTGGCTTTTGCCAGCTTATTAGCTTTTGCTCGTAGCATATAAAAGAAGTGACAAGCTTACTAATACCTAACTACATAATATATGGTATCTATAATCCACCACGTATTCTTTATAACAAAACATATAGTTGCATATTTGTCTTTACTCTACAATGAAGTTAAAATATTGCCAAGGGTAAAATCTCGTATCGTAACAAGTTAATTTAATTAGTTTATCATTTGAAAATTATGTGCGTGTTTTTTTTTTAACCATATCCATTTATTTCTCTTACCTATTATTAGCTAACAAAATCGTGAAATGGATTTTTCATCCCACCATCTCGGAAAGAGTATTTTTAATCTTCAGTATCTGAGTGGAAAAGCCGTTTTTATTCTCTAGAGGATAAAGTAAATTGAATTTAGAACATCGTGTGCACTAAGTTTGTGAATTAAAAAAAACATTAAACCTATTTACTGCTACCTCTATGGTGCCGAATATATCATACAACTTTTTTTTAATTTGTTAAAAACTCAGACTCGGAACCTTCTTGGTGTTCTTTTTTCAATTTGCTTTGTACGCGGTTCTTTACGCGGCATTTTTTCACGTCATTGTTAAACCTTAGGAATATTAACCTTTTTAATACTGGTGTCTCATATTGGAGACAGATAACAATAAAATTCTATTGTGTCTGCTAATTGCGCGCGCGACAGATTAAAAACAAGAAACTTGAAAACAAGTGAAAAAACTAAAATGAGTGATTCTAGCGACGAGGAAGTTTGCTTGACGCCAACAGAATTGACTGAAACTGTTAATAATGCGCAAACGTTTTTTTTTTTGCATTTAGTCATTTCCTCGCTGAGGTGGAATGAAAAGTTACGTGTTGCACTCGAGTGCAAAGATTTTTCACCTCGTGCTCTTTTGATTCCCTCGCTAACGCTCAGGATTCTAATTTTGAATCACTCGCTGCGCTCGTGATTCAATTTTAGAATCCTTCGCTTGCTCGGTCATCAAAATTGAACACGCGGTTAAAAAGCAACTTTGCACTCTTGTATAACAAATAACTATTATATATTAGCATTCATGACTGGTTAATTTTGCTGTTTAAGTATATTTTTTTTCTACATTTGTTTGGGTTTTGTAGTATTACATATTTTACAAAAGTATAAAAAAAAAAACTAACTAGAATTGTTGGCAGGCTATTAACAATAAATAAGTGTCTCAAAATGATTTAATTATAATAATTATTCTAAATAGAGATCCTTATCTCAATAATAAAACATTGTGGGAAAAATAAATACAATAGATAATTTTATTTTAATATTTATTTTTGGACATGTTTTCCACGCTTATTTCAATATTGTTATTACAAGTCATTTAATAGGCATTTTATTTGGCTGTAAGGCCATCATCCTCGATGCTAATCAAAAGTAACGTTTTACAAACTCAAATCACTAGCTACTCCAGAATGTCACAGTACTAGTATTTCAATGCGTACACGACGCGACGCAACTAACTAAAGGCTTCCGAAGACAGGCGACGGCGAGTTTGTGATTGGTTGCGTCGTGTATGGACCGCCATTAAATTACTATTACTGTGACATTCGGGCTTCTGATTGGTGATTTAAGTTATATCTCTGTTCAAAACAGCTGACATATGGGAAGAGTAAAGGCAGGTTAATACAGAGACAGTAGCTGGCGACCTCACTGTCATATACAAGCGCTGGCTTGGTTGTTGCTTCGTGTAAACACACTTTTGAGTTTGTCTGAGCTATTCCAAAACATAATAATATACAAGTACTTAGATGTTATCTCCACCACCACTTTATTGTCCCTACGTTGACGTCGCAGTGGGGCTTAGCATGCAAGTACTCCTTTGAACTCTAGGTTTATGCCGGTAGAGTTTACTTTGCTGAAAGGGAATAGGGTGAGGAGACAGACCAAGAGAGATACATAAACCAGCAGGGCAGTGGCGAATTGTTGGGCAGTAGCGACCCCATCGACCTTATCTCCCGGAAGAAGTCTTGTTCTTCACCGGGTTGGCCTTTGTTGACCAGCTGAAACTTGACCAGTGAACACTGACGAGGAATAGAGCTCCCACCTCTTTCTTGCCTATATTGGTCGGCTTGAGTGGAGATTTGCAAAAGCAAACGTGCTCGGAGGAAGGAAGTATTACAGTAAGATGCTGGTAGGGATCTTGACCATCTTCCGGGTTCTGGGATTGTCCTGATAGCCGTGAAATGCCTCTCACTCCTCAAGCACCTGAGGATATGTTGCTTCTTGTTGCACAGTTCAAATTCAAAATTCAAATTCAAATTCAAAAGTCATTTATTAAAACTAGGCTTAGAATCAGCACTTGCCGTATATCAAAATTACATAAGACTGTCCCCCAAAACACCCACCCCTATCCACTTCCTAGTGCTTTAGCAGGGAGGAAGAAGTGGCGAAAAAAAAAATCTATATAATTGTATACATAATAATTTACATTACCCAACGCAAAACATAATTTAAATTATAAATTAATAGCCAGCTTAGCAGCATAGTTATATTTATGACAGCTAGCACACGCCAATATACCAACCAAAAACATCGAAACCTATACTCAGGCAGAAATATAAATAACTTAACGTAAACAATATCGAAATAAAAGCCTCCAAGCAAAAAGGGCGTGCCCGCTTACTTATAGCTGTAACTAGAAGTTATAATTGATAAACTAGGACCATCGAGGTAAAATAAATACTTGTCGAGGTCGCTAGCTACACATATACGAGTAGGTTCATAAAAGAACATTGTAATGAGTAGATTATGTCAACAGTAAACTAAAATAAATTGACTTATAAAAAAGGGTTCAAATTCCCTGGTTCAGTTTCCGGGGGCAAATTATTTTAATGTGCAAGTCACCCCTTGCTATTTTATCTGTTTTACCTTTATATAAAACATTGACCAGGCTGGGGCCATAGTTAGCCACCCAAACCCTTTTTTTTCTATATCCTGCAATGGTCCTACACCAAATAGGGGTTGTTCTTGGGTGTACTTGCATAATGCATACAGGGATAATCTTAACACGGAGCGATTCAATTGTCTGTGGCATAACATTACGTTGAAGCAACCATATGACATCTGCATAGACAATACAAGTCATTTGTTGCTTTAATTTTTTTGTATGCCACTGTCAAGAAACTTGCATCGTATAAATTGGGGCTTTAGTGTTCTAATAAAAACTAGTAGTTCAGCGAACAGCAGAACTCGCGCGCACAAACTTTTCTGCTAAAATTAATACCAACTTTTAGCAGAAAAGTTTGTGCTGTTGTGTTTTTAATCTACCTCCAAAAGAAGGAGGTTATCAATTCGGATGTTTATAATGATGGGATCCTGGAGAAATCGAGGGCACTCTTCAAATATTATAGGCACACCTATGGCGATTTACATATTTTTTAAAGTAACTCGTGCAGTTGCTCTCGGAAAGCACCTTTTGATGAAGTTGAACTGATAATGAAGACCACAGATGGCCACCGGAACTGCTCGGTAATAAGTATTTCACGGGTTGCGATTCGATTTCTGGAATATGGTTGCCAAGCAATTTATGATCGTCACAATGCATATGGAGAAGTGGAGCTAATAGTGAAGCACCAGGAGAACTTCTCAACGATTAACGTCCCTGCATTGGGAAAATCAATATTTTGTAAAAGGTGATGAGTAGTTGACATTAGGGTATTGTAACTTAGACAACCCCCCCCCTCACCCGCTATTACATGGGACTTAAACATGACTGGCGAAATGTGAGTGTACTATAGGTACACCTCTGCCCAATCATTCGGGGAAACAAGGCGTGATGTTATGTTATTTGTTAACAGTTAAATTACAAACTGACCCACTAAAATGCGAGAAATAAAAACTTTTTACTAAAAACGAAAAAACGACGTCGGTTGACGTCCAAAAAAACACAACAAAGTGAAAAATAAATTAGATAGGTATCGTTTTTTATGGAAGTCGTTCGTTTTTTTTAAACAAAAAACGTGTTCTCGGTGCTCCATCAATCCAACTTTTCGCCAGTTACGTTTGAGTTCCATGTACTAGGGGGCGAGCCTATTGTCATCAACCGGGCATAAATCCAGACTCCGGGCTGCTACTGAGAAATACCAGATGGAAAAACCTAATAACACTTTGCCCGACTCGAGAATCGAACCCAGGACCTTATGGTCAGCCTTAGCGCTTGGCCAACGAGGCAATTTGCAATACTTAATATAATATCATAATTAATTATGACATAAATATCAAAATGTTAATTTCTGAACTTATTATTTTTAATCGTAGATTCTGAAGAATTCGACTTTATAATCGTGGGAGCTGGTACAGCTGGTAGTATAATGGCCAACAGGCTGAGTGAAATTGAAGAATGGAGTGTACTACTACTTGAAGCAGGTGAAAACCCTCCTATAGAAAGTGAAGTAAGTTGGTATTTTCGTACAGCCAGGGTTTATTGTTAAGTAAGTTGACATCCTACGTCGCGTCGCTTTGCCGTGTTGGGATTTGTAATTTAAGTTGGTAGTTAATTTGCTTACCAATAATTTTCCCTGACGTTATTACATCTTTCTTTTTCGTATGTTTAGTGACTAACCTGGTGTCAGAGTTTTTATGCCACCCATAGGCCTCTCACTTGGCTTCACATGGCGTCGAGAAATATCTCTCAGAATTCCTCACAATGTTTTCCTTCCCGGTTTTTGAAGCAAGTGATAATTTTACTAATTCTGAGGTTGGGATTGAACTCGAGACCTATGACGAGGCAGTCCGACGGCCACACAACTAGGTCATCACTGTACCTACCCTACCTACCCTACCTACCCTACCTACCCTACCTACCCTACCTACCCTACCTACCCTACCTACCCTACCTACCCTACCTACCCTACCTACCCTACCTACCCTACCTACCCTACCTACCCTACCTACCCTACCTACCCTACCTACCCTACCTACCCTACCTACCCTACCTACCCTACCTACCCTACCTACCCTACCTACCCTACCTACCCTACCTACCCTACCTACCCTACCTACCCTACCTACCCTACCTACCCTACCTACCCTACCTACCCGACCTACCCTACCTACCCTACCTACCCTACCTACCCTACCTACCCTACCTACCCTACCTACCCTACCTACCCTACCTACCCTACCTACCCTACCTACCCTACCTACCCTACCTACCCTACCTACCCTACCTACCCTACCTACCCTACCTACCCTACCTACCCTACCTACCCTACCTACCCTACCTACCCTACCTACCCTACCTACCCTACCTACCCTACCTACCCTACCTACCCTACCTACCCTACCTACCCTACCTACCCTACCTACCCTACCTACCCTACCTACCCTACCTACCCTACCTACCCTACCTACCCTACCTACCCTACCTACCCTACCTACCCTACCTACCCTACCTGAGCCTCCTGACAATAACAAACACAACAAAAAAGAATTAGCGAAATTGGTCCAGCCATTCACGCGTGATGCCGCGGCCGGCCGTGACCAAGGGAATAAGGGATTAATTTTTATATACGAGTATATAGATAGATTATGATTTGCATTTCACAACCTACTTCCATTATTATTGCGTGTTTAAGAACTCTTTAAACATTAAATAAACACGTCTTCCTCAGATACCACAGCTGACTAATAACTTATGGGGGACGGAGTTTGACTGGCAATATACGACGGTTAACAATGGGTTAACAAATCAGGCCTTCAAAAATGGAAAAGTGAACTGGACAAGAGGTAAAATGCTTGGAGGCAGCGGTAGCATTAACATAATGGCTTATGTTCAAGGAAATCCTCGTGATTACCAGTCCTGGTATGACGAAGGAAACATTGAGTGGCATCCAGATATAGTTAAGCAATATTTCAAAAAAGCAGAAAGTTTACGAGACCCTATTCGTTTAAAGATTCCCGCAGTTTACAATCACTATGGGCATGATGGACCTCTTATATTAAATACTTTTAATTATTCAGATACAACTGTACAAGAAAATTTGCTGTCTGCTTTGGATGAAATTGGTATGAAAATAGTTGATGATTTAAATACAGCTAATAATTTAGGTTCCAGCAGATTTATATCAACGGTGAGTGAAGGTAAAAGGGTGAGCTCGGCTACAGCATACCTAAACCCTATAGCACGAAGCAGGAAAAATTTAAAGATAATTAAGAATTCGTTTGTAACTAAAATTATTTTCGATGGAGAAAACGCCGGTGGTGCCGAAGTAGATCACAATGGCCGCAGATTAACTCTCAAAGCAAAAAATGAGGTCATTCTCAGCGCGGGTTCTATAGACACTCCTCAGCTTCTTATGTTATCTGGTATAGGACCTAATGAACATCTTGCAGCGAAGAATATTAAAACTGTGATCAATTCGCCCATGGTTGGACAGAATTTACACGATCATACTAGGATTCCTGTATTATTATTTGTTGATAAACTTGAAGACACTGATCAAGCAACGAAACACTTTGAATCACTGAGATATTTGTATGATCGTCAGGGATACTTATCATCTCACAGTGATCAAGATGTGACTGGATTTTATTCCGCAGATCCTAATGCTTCGTATCCAGATTTTCAAGTTGTCTTTTCAATCAGTAAAAACGAAGAAAGCATAAAATCATTTGCTTCAAGTTATGTTAAATCCGTAGAGGATTCAATATTGAAGCAAAGTGTAAACAAATCTTTATTCGAAGTAAGTCAAATTTTACTGCGTCCTTATTCAAGAGGAAACATATCGTTGAATTCAAATGATCCATTTGAAGACCCTCTTATATACTATGATAACTATAGAGATTCGGGGGATTTAGATTTTACAGTTGTAGGATTAAAAATAGTAGCTGAACTCGTCAATACGACGTACTTTAAGTCTATTCGTGCCGTATTGGGCAAGATCGAGTTGCCTGCTTGTGATGGTTATGAACTTGGCAGTACCAACTATTGGAAGTGCATTGCTATAAATATGGCAAACACTGTTTTCCACCCAGTCTCTACTGCTAGAATGGGTAAGGATATAAGTTGTTCTGTCGTTGACAGTCGTTTGAGGGTACATGGTATACATAGACTTCGAATAGTAGATGCTAGTGTAATGCCGACCATCACAAGCGGTAATACTAATGCTCCCACCGTTATGATTGCTGAGAGAGCTGCTGATTTAATAAAACAGGATTATAATATGCTTCCTCTGTTACCTAATTACGTAGCGTACCATTAAATTGCGCTTTATGACTTCTAATATGATTATCTCTGTAAAAAATATTAAGGTGTGTTCAATATTAAATCTTTTGTTTCATGAAATTATAAGTTATAACATTTTATCTATTAAAAAGATTTATTTTTTAAATACATTTTTTGGCTATTATTTTCACAGTAACCGTAGTTGTACCTGTAACTTATAAAAATGTTAATATTTAATAAGTAAAACCTTTTTACCATTCACTCTCTGACCCATATTGTGATTTAAATAAATACATTTAAAATTTACTGATGTCAAGTTAAAACATTTTGCCTTCAAAAGCCCAAGAGACCACCCAAATGGATGCCAAAAATAAATCGTACTACAAAACTAAAAATAACTTAACCAGTCCCAAATTACCTGCAAATACCGGAACTACGAGTAATAAAACAAATGTTAAGGGAAAAACAATGCGGCTGAGACGAAATTAGGCACCACAGTTTTTCGAGGTCTCCATTTTAATTATTTCCGTCATTCCGTCACCGGAGCCGTCGCGTCGGTAGTGGTGCGACGTCGGCAAAATAAACAATGTCAGTACATTTGCTTCGAGTATATAGATGTGGTGGAACAGGGCCGTATTTTACCAAGGTGACGGGACCTGTATCAGGGGAACAATAGTATTTCCTTGTACCTTTTTTTCTGTGCTGTGCAGTCTTGGCTAGAAATAAACATCGCGATAAGATCCCCTGGGTGTTGTAAGAGGAGACTGAGGAATTAAATCATGATGATAAGTAGTAACACTTTATATGCCACAAGATTTATGAACGATAGAAATGGAGCGTTTTAAGATGTCGGTTGAGAAAGAACCGGCAAAGTTTAAGATTGATCGATGTCTATGGGGAGTTTCGTGTTCAGTAAGATAAATAACAGGTTGATATGATGATTTGATCGACGTTGTGGTTATCGATGTCGAAATTTTTCAGGATCGAAGCTGTACTTATTCATTGGAAATTAATTTTTGTTTCCAAAAATGTTACTTAGACAATTAATATACTCTTCTGTTGTTATGTAATGTGTATTATATCAATGAATAATACACATAACATAACATCACGCCTGTAGTCCCCAAATGGTTAGGCATAAGTGTAGCCTATAGCACACCCTCATTTCACCAGTTATGTTTAAGTTCCATGTAATAGGGAGGAGCTCGTGGCTAAGTAATAACTGCCGCACGGGTCGATCCATCAGGTTAAGCTACGCTTGCCGGGGTTGGTCTGTGGATGGGTGACCATCTTTACATACCGAGACTCCTCCGTGCCTCGGAAAGCACGTTAAGCCGTTGGTCCCGGCTGTCATTCGTGGATCTTTGACAGTCGTTACTGGTCGTCAGAAGCCCGAAAGTCTGACAACCAGTCTTACCAAGGGGTATCGTATTACCCAGTTACTGGGTTGTGGAGGTCAGATAGGCAGTCGCTTCATGTAAAATAGGTACTGGTATTCAGCTGCATCCGGTTAGACTGGAAGCCGACCCCAATATAGTTGGGAAATGGCTAGGCAGATTGATTGTAATAGGGAGCGAACCTATTGCCATCAACCGGGTACGAATCCAGATTCTGGGCTGCTAGTGAGAAATTCCTAATGGAAAATCCCAATAACACTTTGCACGACCTGGGAATCGAACCGAGAACTTCATGCTCAGCAGTAGCGCTTGCGACCGCTTGATCAACGCTACAGGTTTTATGTAGTACAACCCGTATTTATAATTATTATTAGCTAAGTAAGAACAGATGCATCAAGTATACAAGAAATTGTATTTTACTTACAAGACGACAACTACCAAGGGAGAGATTGTCTTTTGTTTCTTGAATCTTTTTTCCTTTGCGGAGCAGAATTTTATTGCATAAATGGTAAAACAAGAAGAGTTGTGGTTTGAAATAGCTACAGTGCAATTGAGATGTTTTTTCTTGGAGTTGAGCTTCAGCACGCGTAGTATAACAACCATAGAAATGGGTTTTCTACGGGATAAGTCGACGGAAGAATAGACAAAATGACAGATTGTGATTGTTCATCTGTCATTTTGTCTATTCTGCCGGCGACAAAACCCGGTTCTATTGTGGTCATGCTAAGCGTCCTATTATTTATTCTTCACTATTCCTCACAATGTTCACTTCATTATTCAAATGAAATATAATTATGTAGCCATAATAGTCGACCTCGTTATTGCTTTAACACCCTGAGATTGAATGTGAAATTCAAGTCAAAAAATGACTAGGTCTATTTGTCTATGTGAAAGGTAGATATTTGCAACTGTAGTGAAGTTTCAATTTACTGGAAATTGTTGTCAAAACCGGTAACGAAATTACGAGGTCGACTATGATTTAGTTGTCGGTAGGTACTGTGGACACTGTGGTAGTCTACGGGAACAAGACTTATTTGCAGTAGAAATTTTATATTAGTTCAAGAAATTCATTTATACATTCTCAATATAAACTGCTAGAATGTTCGAATGAAGCCATAGCTGTTTTCTTAACAGCCTGTACAATATAAGGTTGCTTATCG
The DNA here is from genome assembly GCA_963853775.1 of Xanthia togata. NCBI lineage: Eukaryota > Metazoa > Arthropoda > Insecta > Lepidoptera > Noctuidae > Xanthia > Xanthia togata. Next base: position 19,618,380 of record OY970795.1, on the reverse strand, counting down.
CATACAACCTTACAGTGCATAGCGGGTGCATTACAAGGACAAGAGTTAGGTACTTTTTTTTTTTTTTTTGTTAACAGCCCTGTCTCCTGCGCACAGGCCTCCCTCCACTTCTTCCATCGTTCACGAGCCCGCGTGTCCTCCTTTTTTTTTTGGCGGAATCTACCCAGTTCTTTCCGCCATCTCCTACGAAGCCTGCCACGACCCCGCCTAGACATAACAGGCTAGAATAATCTCTCAGTTTCTTTACCAACTCGAACATAAAAATTGAATCGTTTTCTTTTCCGTTCAAAGTGAAATCATTTATTTCAAATAGGCCCTTGTAAGGCACCTTTGAACGGCTATATTTACAAAAAAAAAAATGATTGTAGTCGCCCCTTCCAAAATGTAGTTTTTGCATGGAGAAGAATGGGCAAGAAACTCTATCGTTACTCTTTTAATAGTTATTTGTGCAACAAGAGAGCAAAGTCGTTTTTTGCTGCGAGTGTTGATTTTGAATCCCGAGTAAGCGAAGGATTCTATAATTGAATCACGAGCGTAGCGAGTGATTCTAGGTTAGAATCCTGAGCGCTGCGAGGGATTCAAAGACACGAGATGCAAATAACTTTGCTCTCGTGTAACACATACAACTTTTCACCTCAGCAGCGAGAACATACAACATGTAAAAAAAAACCCTGTCCGATCGGTGAGGGTGTTGTTAGGTATCGTACTGTTAGCATATTTATGTGGAAATTTTCAGGAAAAAAGAAAAAATAATACCTCCTTTTTTTCAATGGTGAATTTGACCGAATTTTACATTTGGTGCGGGTGCGGCCGTCGCTTAGCGGGTGTCTAAAAGTTACATTTTTTTATGGATTTGGGGTAATTTTGGAACTAAAAATGTGAATTTTAAATACCAATAACTTTTTTATTATCAATAATAATCAAAAAAATACTGTTTTGTAATGTTACTGCAGTACCATAAGCCATTTTCCCCAGATTTTCTGATCGGACAAGGTGTTTTTTTACATAAGCTTCATCACCTCGTATTTTGCAGCCACCTTCTTGGATTTATATTTTGACCTCACTATCGACTTTAGCACCCTCGAAAACTATGAAAACGACACCCATGACGAAAAATGTGAAAATTTTCGCAGCCGCCATCTTGGTTTTTTATTTTGACTTCACTATCGGCTTAAGCAACGTTGAAAACCATAGAAACGATACCCATGAAGAAAAATTTGAACATTTTCGCAGCGGCCATCTTGGATTTACATTTTGACTTCACTATCGGCTTTAGCAACCTTGAAAACCATAGAAACGATACCCATGAAGAAAAATTTGAAAATTTTCGCAGCCGCCATCTTGGATTTATATTTTGACCTCACTATCGACTTTAGGACCCTCGAAAACTATGAAAAGGACACCCATGACGAAAAATGTGAAAATTTTCGCAGCCGCCATCTTGGATTTTTATTTTGACTTCACTATCGGCTTAAGCAACGTTGAAAACCATAGAAACGATACCCATGAAGAAAAATTGAAAATTTTCGCAGCCGCTATCTTGGATTTACATTTTGACCTAATGGTCGGCTTTGGCACCCTTGAAAACTATGAAAACGACACCCATTATGAAAAATGTGAAAATTTTTGCAACCGCCATCTTGGATTTTCATTTCGACCAAATTCACACTTACTATCTCTCTCCGTCTTTCTTTCTCTTTGAATTAGAAGAAGACAGTCGCAAGCGCCTTTTCGCGTGACGATTTCTGCTACTGCACTCTTACCGTAAGCCGCTTAAAAACTTCGTTCCAAAATAAAACAGAATTTAAATAAAACCTTAACAGATGATTTGCAATTTTAATGTTTTATGTACCTATATTCAAACGTTGTGTTTGTTTCTTTTTTGGGCCTAGTAGGTAGGTATGGAATTTTGAAATCGAACTTCGAATCGATTTGTTTCGATCTCTCGCTTTTTTCGTATCGAAGTGTAAGTGACAAAACTAATTAAAGTTCAAATCTTTAGAATTTTGTGAGTAGACCCAACACTGCTCTAACATTTAAAAAAAATAATTAAAAAGTTACTTTGTCTCACGCTCGCAGCAAAATCGAATTTTGCTCACTGTTTTTTGACAGCAAAACCTGCTTGTTTGAGGTGCTGAGGTGAAAAATGTTTTACAGTCTTTTGTATAGTTACATTAGCTATATGATTGTAAACGTTCTAAGTAATCGTGTTGATGAAAGTTTGGGGGGACTTGAGAAAGTAGTTTGGGTTTCCCAAAAATTTAAAGAACAACAAGAGTACAAAGAATAGACAAATGACAGTAAAACATTCCATTTGTAAATAAGACGGTTAACCTAACAATATTACAAAGACAAACAACGGACACAAGGAACGTGCAACATTTGGAAGTAGAACAAATTCGTGCACCCCAAGGTTTAAGGAAACATAAATCCTTTAGTTGTGACAAACGGCACTGAATGGCGTTTGGAACTTGTCTCTAGCTTGTATGCTGGGGACGTTATCATTCTAACACAAATTAGGTGGGACTTACGGTCTGGGAGGGAGCGTTGCAATTTAGGTAGTGTTTTTACGCCGATTGATTGCCATCTTTTTCAATAGATCTCGAATGAGTGATAAGTGAACCAAGCATCAGCTGATGCACCCGCATTGGGTTTCGGTTGAAACTTTTTTCATAATTAGTTGACATCTTACTGAGTTGTAAAAAAAACACGTACACTTCCCACACCCTCCACTACTTGAACAGCTGACGGTCAGTTTACTTATTAGTCATTATACGATCAACTATCGCTGTCGACATCAGCTGGTTTACTATGACTTTTATATTTGTAACGCTTCCTCCCGGACTATTAGAGATGCTAAACTTTGATTCGTCTTATAATCATTGTAAACGATTAGTATAATGTATATCTGCTTAAGGGGCCTTCAGGAGGTAAACGCAAGTTTTATAATGCCTTAATGTATATGATCCACTGCATAAATAAAATCAGAAAAATATATAATATTCTTCAGGATATAATGCTAGTTAGATAAAGTGTTGATAACAGAAAATAGAAAATAATTACAGTCCAAGTAATACAGTTAGCAGGTTCACATGTTAACAGCAACTTGAGACGTTTTGAGTAGCTTAAAATATTACCTACAACTAAGTTACAATATATTATTTGCCAGTGAGCAAACTAGACAGTAAGTCTGTATCTGGGGGCTACAACTAAATTGATACGATAGAAAAAAATCACGAAAAAACTATTAAAAATTTCAATTAAACGATTAAAAACCATATTGTTAATATACATGCAATCATTCATATTTTTTGTCAGATTAATCTACAAGCAGCTGAAGCAGCATAATACCGTAAAATTGTTTTTATATTTTAGTCCAATCAATTGATTTTTTGTTGCTTTTGTTATATTATCTGCGCGCTTCTCGTTCTTTTTTATGCATTCAGCCAGTGGGAGCGCGTTAGCTGTTGTCAGCCTCTTAAAATAATTATTATGGCCAACATTACTTCCAACAGAAATGTTCTACAGTCGACCGTACGTTGATGGCAACACTTTGACCTTGACCCGGCTTATCCTAGTATGAATTTCAATAGAACACGAGGCCAGCTTGTACTGGTTTTGTTACCACTGTCGTGTGGCCTACTGTACCTTTTTTTTTTTGTTTTTGGGTGGGAAATCATCAAATGACGTCTCCACGTGGAGCGGGAGGGCGTGTCAGACTCTTACTGACTAAAACCCACCTGTGTTCCTTCGGTTGCCTGTGCAATGCCAGGGGGCCACGGTATCCCTTTCGGACTTTCCCGCAACCCCGGCGGCCTACTGTACCTGCAACCTATTTACAGTAGTAACATTTTTATAATAATTTACTGACATCAAATTTCTTGCTGTTAACAGACGTGCCAATTCTATTTAATCTTCGGCTTCATTGTGGCCTCATTATCTTTATCAATTCTAAGAAAAAAAAACTAAAATAATTCTTAATCTCACCCACTTGCGGCCCTGTCTAACCAAAATCGCGTATGCAATAACCAACACTATTCCTACACAGCAGCGACGACATTAGCGTGTACAATTATGACAGGCGCTAACGAAATGTCAGCCAGCCATGCATGCGACATCGCCAGGGGAAATATGCTTGTTGATTCGTACAAAGAGTGGGACTCCATGATGAGCAGTCCGTATGCGGTTTTCGTTTACTAAAACCATTCGAACGGCACGAAATTTGGACAGTATTGTATATTCTCATTTCAGGAAAGACTCCATTTTTACTTTTTTGTGAAACCCTGGGAGGACAACCGGCAATTTCATATATCACTTTTTTTAGCAAAACTTATTTGGGACCTAAAAATGCTTTTATTTTTAGCTCCCGGGTATAATACACCTGGTATTACGAGGAATATGCAGTAGAACATAATTGGGTAACCGGCGAAGCCAAAATAACCGTATTTTGTCGTAGTTACGTTCTGTTTTAATAACCTCAGTATAAACGAAAATAACACGAAACAAAAGCTCGATGGCTCAGTTTCTGGATTATTTTATTTGCTTTTACATTAAGGCGTGTTCGTTTCGCCAGTAATTACTTAAAAATGTTGTTGTCTGCGACCGCTACTACGAACGAAGTTCCGCTCGAGATCGGGTTTAATCTCGATTTAGAACGGAATTAATTTCGAGCAGACTTTTAAACTTATACGACGAAATTTCGCCTCTTACCGACACTGTTTTGTGAAATTTTCTTACACAAATACCTTAGTTACAAGGAGGAGGAGGAGCTCGTGGCTAAGTAATAACTGCCGCACGGGTCGATCCATCAGGTTAAGCTACGCTTGCCGGGGTTGGTCTGTGGATGGGTGACCATCTTTACATACCGAGACTCCTCCGTGCCTCGGAAAGCACGTTAAGCCGTTGGTCCCGGCTGTCATTCGTGGATCTTTGATAGTCGTTACGGGTCGTCAGAAGCCCGAAAATCTGACAACCAGTCTTACCAAGGGGTATCGTATTACCCAGTTACTGGGTTGTGGAGGTCAGATAGGCAGTCGCTCCATGTAAAATACTGGTATTCAGCTGCATCCGGTTAGACTGGAAGCCGACCCCAATATAGTTGGGAAAAGGCTAGGCAGATGATGAAATACCTTAGTTACAAAAAACATACAACAACAATATCATCCTTCCATGAAACCATGTGACTTCAGTATGTATCTAAATACAAATTTTCATAAATATTTATATGTTCTAAAAATCAAATTTGCCCTATGACCTTGTGAAGACCGCAGGAATCCGCTGGATGCTCCCCACAGAACCGGTCGAAGTGACGGTGCTTGGGGGAGGCCTATGTACAGCAGTGGACATCTTCGGCTGAAATAATGATGCTGAGTAAATTAACCTATGTTTATAAATTAAATAAAGCTTACAACTATGTTAGTAGCACTTCACTTCGCACTAGATTGTTTAAATAATAGTAGTAGATAGCTATTAAAAAAGTTTTGCCAACGTTACCGAGCGACATACCAAATGAAAGGGCTTGTTGTGAGGATCTCAACTATTTTATCATTTTAAAATAAATATTTTTAAAGATATTTAAGAAAATAGATGAAAATTGAACATTCGTCCCCATATCTTCTATACTACATAAAAGAGCATAACATTTTGAAAAAAATACAGAGAGTGATTCTTTACTCATAGATTACAGGAAAACCTATAAGAAGTCTATGGTCTTAAAATAACAGTAAATTTCACAATATTGTGCGTACAAACTAACACTTGCAGTTGGAATGTATGGGAGAACATGCTTTTCAACTACAATGTTAAGTTTGTTTTGGGATAAATTCATCCCAACTACGGAACCCTTCATTGTGCGTGGTCCGTCACGCACTTGACCGGATTCTTTTAAATGTTCAAGAAACAATGGAAATCTAAGCGTACTACACGATCCTTCAAATTCAAACAGTCCTAAAACTCGCAACGAATGTAATAAAAATAGTATAAGAAAGGCTCATAGTAGTGGTAAGTGTCAGTTTTCTCTTAATTATAAGGAAAGAAAGGGTCCGTGTCGCCATAAATCAGGTTTCGTGACGAAAATGCGGCTTTCAATTTATATACTAAACCATTAAATGATGGATAATGCAAACATTAGTGGATTAAACTACTGGATATGCTGCGTCAATAAAATTTATTTAGACCAATCTATTTACGGCATGGCTTGGCACGTTTTCTCAAACTCAAATCATTTATTCCAAATAAACCAATTACAGGAACTTTTGAATTGTCAAGGGGTCGGTCAGTCAGAAAGATGAAGCTAGTTGCCCATTCCAAAGCGCAGTAGGTTCCTATGGAGAAGAACGGGCAAGAAACTCCATGGACACTCTTTTAAATCAGAATATTGTTACAAAATATTGTTTATATCATTTATGTTGAAATTATACATGTGAGAACAATGTAGAAAAAAGCGTCCATAATAAAAATATAAAAACAAAAATAATTAAAAAAATAAAATAAGCCATGGCAGCTAAGAGATGACCAGTCCCCACTGACGAGGCCCGTTCACAAACATATAATAGGTATAGATCTACATCAGTAAATTGACGGATTTTTCTCACAGCATATGCTGCTGAACTTAGCCGTCCTGCAAGAGATGTTAAATGAGGACCCCATTGCAGCCTTGAGTCGAGCGTGATCCTTAAACAGTTTTATCGACGAATTCTAGTTTCTCTCTATTCAATACTATTTCACAAACACTACTTTTAACAAATAAAATTATGTTCAGCTTTATTATACTGGTTTTCTTACGCATCCAGTTCATCACCTCTTTTACCCGACTGTGGCGAAGCCAAAAAAGAGGGTTATGTGTTTGTCCTGTATTTACGTATGTATGTATCTGTCCGTCTATATGTTCTCTCGTAACTACTAAACGGCTGAACCAATTTTGATGAATGATATGTCGTTAGATTTGTTTTTATTGCGCGAGTGTCAATGGGTGTATTAAAAACGAAATGGCGGATCTCTGGATTTATGTTTGAAAAAAAAAACTCCCTACAACATCGAGTGGGGTACCAAAATTAAGGTTTTTGAAAGGTGATTACATATATATAAACAAATTATGTGTTTAAATGTAATTTGGAATGACAAATGATAAAAACATGAAAATAAAAAAGTTATTTAAAAAACAAAGAAATCCATCTGCAAAAACACTTAATTGAAAAGAGCACAGCGGTGATATCTCGCGTCCCGCCCTGGTCCAAGCCATGGTACGGAGTGACAGGGCATGAGAGAACGTCACCTCCTTCTGCGAAGCAGTAATGTTTGCGATGAAGGAGTCGGAACGCGTGAGGGAGAGGCTAATTTCGCGTCCTCACGTCCCTAGCCGCCACAGGAGACGCCCTGGGCGTCATGAATCGCAGGCCAATTCCCGGCCACTGTAGACGCAGGCTTGCGGACGGTGAGCAATGGGCAGCTAGCCGTCCGATAAGGACCAGGCCCGGGTCGAAGGCACGTTGTGTTCCACGCGCGCCTCAAAGAGATGTCAGCACAACTGACGGGGTCCGCTAGGGCTGATGCCTGCCAGAGTCGCAGGAAATCCCGAAAGGGATACCGTGTCCCCAGGCAACATACAGGCAACTAAAGGAACACGGGTGGGTTTTAGTCAGTAAGAGTCTGACACGCCCTCCCTCCGCTCAAAGCGGGAGAGGTTACTTGATAATTTCCCACCCAAAAAAAAAGGCCCCCGGCAAAAACAAAAGTTACACCATATTTCAAGTCATTAGTTTGTCCCGCCTGCAATACCAACATAATTCTATAGATGCTTGTTTTTAAAAATTCTCTTTTCAGTTATGTGTTACAGTCGGGTTTTTTAGTTTCTTAAATGCCTTTTTTATTAAAGAAGTATATTTTCATTAAATAGCTGGAGGAGTTCGTGACTAAGTAATAACTGCCGCACGGGTCGATCCATCAGGTTAAGCTATGTTTGCCAGGGTTGGTCTGTGGATGGGTGACCATCTTTACATAACGAGACTCGTCCGTGCCTCGGAAAGCACGCTAAGCCGTTGGTCCCGGCTGTCATTCGTGGATCTTTGACAGTCGTTACGGGTCGTCAGAAGCCCGAAAATCTGACAACCAGTCTTACCAAGGGGTATCCTATTGCCCAGTTACTGGGATGTGGAGGTCAGATAGGCAGTCGCTCCATGTAAAATACTGGTATTCAGCTGCATCCGGTTAGACTGGAAGCCGACCACAATATAGTTGGGAAAAGGCTAGGCAGATTGAAGTAAGTATATTTTCAATAAGTAACATAACAATTCTTCCATATTATATTGGAGTATCAGATTTAAGACAACACTGTACCAAAATATTGACGTCACCAAGTTTGTACGATAAATTCTTGTTACGCTTTACAGTAACCGTAGGAAAATTAGGATACACGTAAAAATGGGCTAGTCGCCAGTTGATAAATGATCAAAAAAAATTTTTCGCACCTCGTGCGCATATTGATAAATTACTTTGCGACGTCCCAGAAAATCTAGTGTGTTCCAAATACACCGCGCTAGTGTGAATCCTGGGCAAGATTTATAGCTAAAGGTAGGTAGGACTATAGTAAAAGTTAAAAAGAAGACACCTTGGGTAACTTTGAGGGATGTATTAGTACTAGGCTATCAGAATACGTTGGTACCCAAATGCCGAACACCGCCCGAATTTGAGACACTCGATAGATTTATGCTTCTCTGGTAGATGCCCATGACAAATGGAGGTGCCCATCGCCGTGTCTGCTATTACGAACATTTAGAATTTATTGGAATATATATACGAATGGAGATGGTGGTGAATACAAATATCGTTTCTTAGCTATGAATGTTTTTTTTTTCCATGACATGCTCGTTTTCTTCACAACTTAAAGTCGAGACTAGACAGACGGTTTTGAAACAATCCTAACATAACCAAAACAACTAAGTACGTTTCTTATTAAAAAATCAAACAAACAAAAACAATTTACCGCTTTATAAGCATAAAACCAACAAGTGCTGAACACAACAGCTCTTACAAAAACATTTTGCGCGAACAAAGTCACGTAATAACACAGAAGCTATGAGGCATGAACTATTGACATGAGAAAATGAACAACTCCGAACTGACTTCGGCACGATGCCAAATTTTAATGACGACCGACGCCTCCCGCGGTCGGAAATTATTTGCAAATAAATGTTAGCCTTGACTCTTTGCTTTGCAAACTTAATTTACCCTCCCAACTCTCTTACTGACAACCCTATGCCTCAAACAGTCCTTATCCTCAAAGAATAAGGCTCAAAATAATACAGCTCCCACATCTACTAGGGTTGTCAACGTAAATAAGTTCTTGTATCTCGGCTCCAATCTAAAAATCGATCAAGTATTACGTTCAGATGATTGTACCTGTACACCATTAAGTAAACGTAATAACAATTTTCATTATAAATGTACAGAATGAGCTTCGTTTGTCCTCAGAGACCTTTTGGTGTTCGTAAATGTCTTGTATTTTAACGTAACAAGCTATAAAGCGAATAATAAGTTTTCACACTGATAAAAATAATGGTGTAATTTATAGTAAATTATGGGGTATCCAAATAGTTTAAACCAGCCTTTCAAATATAAATTCCTTTTTAAAGCCAAGCATTTTGCCGTTTTTAACCGATTTCAAAACGGAGGAGGTCCTTTTCGACTGTATGTTTTTTTTTGTTGGTTTTTAACGCGATTACTCCACCAACTATGAACTTATTTTGATGATTCTTTTTTGTTTGATAGGTCATACTTCAGAGCTCGCCGTCCGGTAAGGACCAAGCCCGGGTTGACGGCGCATTGTGTTCCACACGCGCCTCAAAGAGATGTCAGCAAGTGAAGGGGTCCGATGAGACCATTGCCTGCCGGGGTTGCGGGAAAGTCCGAAAGGGATACCGTGGCCCCCTGGCATTTCACAGGCAACAGAAGGAACACGGATGGGTTTTAGTCAGTAAGAGTCTGAAACAAGAGAGCGGGAGAAGTCATTTGATGATTACGCATCCAAAAAAAAAAAAAGTCATACTTCAGATGTGATGCAATATTACGTATTTTTCCCACTTAGTCTATTTTGATGATGTTATAATAAGTTACTGTCCTGTATTTCCATAGCAGGTAGTGGTATTCGAATTTGTGTGGGATAAACAACATAACACAACTAAACAGGAAAACTGTTATTCACTATTCAAATGCGTTGTATTAATCGGAGGGAGGCGGTATTGTTCGTCTTAAAACAAAAGTAAACCTTTGGTTACCTAGAAAAGCGGTGAACGGTCACACAATAACGACTGTTCAAATACAGAGCTATTTTTGACAAATTAACGTCAAATATTGTTGAAAATTACAGACGTTTATGACGGCCGTTCTACATGCCGCTTTCCTAGGAAATCTGGTTTAGGTAGATATTTTTGTTTTGGTAAAGGGTAAAGGTAACTCTGTCTATTCTAATTTCAAATAAGCATAAATCGACCAACTGAGCGTCAAGTCTCTCGCACTATTACCAACAGAACTATCTGAGTTTTCCTTTTTAATGATTTGCCATGATAAAGCCCATAGCAACCCGTATTACCTCAGTACTTAGTCCTGTGTCACTAAGGAGGATGAACACACGTTCAGCCAGACAGACGGCGTAGGCTTAGTGGTACCGATGGCACCCATTAGTACGGTACCCAAAAACTACTTTTCCGTATCGGTTTATCACAACTAGCTACATTAGCGTAACAAAAAACTACATAACAATGAGTTTGTTTTTGGTAATATATATAAATTGCGTGTATTATATATAAATAATGTGGGCGGGGCACATAGCGCGCAGAACTGACGGCCGATGGGGCGGAAAGGTTCTGGAATGGAGGCCACGCACTGGCAAGCGCAGCGTAGGACGTCCACCCACAAGGTAGACAGACGACCTAATAAAGGTCGCAGGTCGCTTCCAACCGGCCGATTTGGAAATCATTGGGGGAGGCGTATGTTCAGCAGTGGACGTCCCATGGCTGATATGATGATGATGATGATATAAATGAGTACAATCAGCCTACTTATTGTTCCCACTGCTCACACACAGCCCTACTTCCTGACAGTGAGTGACCTATATTCCTCCACGGGCCCATTGCGGGATACTGGATGTCAGACTGATGTCTTCAAAGTTTTTGTTCTCAGACATGCAGGTTTCCTCATGATATCCTTCGTCACCATTTTGAGAGCTACAGTGGTAATGAAATCAATTACACAAAGTATGATCTACAAACTCAAAAGGTCGCAATGCTCACAAAAAAAATGCAATATCGTAGAGCAAAGTACTCGCAAACATTGTCCTGCAGATAGTCTGGGTCGCTCCCGTCTGGTAACGCTCCCGTTTGGCAACTACATATACATTGATTATGTTTGTAGATATTACGTACCTGAGCACACGTTAAAGTGCAGTCAGAGTTAAAGGTCTAGTGTGCCGAATTGATTGAATACTAGCTTTTGCCAGCGGATTCGCCCACATCATCATCTTCCTGCCCTTATCCCATGTTACTTGGGGTCGGCGCAACACGTTTTCTTCTTCCATTCTCCCCTGTCAACCGTCACGTAATCATCTACACCTTTTTCCTTCATATCACTCCTCACACAATCCATCCATCGTTTCTTTGGTCTTCCTCTCCCTCTCCATCCTTCAACATTTATATTCATCACTCTTTTAGTCACATGCGATTCTTCCCTCCTCATCACATGCCCATACCAAGACAGTCGATTGCCTTTCAACTTTTCTGTAAGTGGCGCAACTTTCAGACTTCCTCTAATATACTCATTCCTTATTTTATCCATTCTTGTCACACCACACATCCACCTCAACATTCTCATCTCCGCTACATGCAATCTTTTTTCGTCCATCTTCTTCGCGGATTCGCCCGCATGGACGTCGGAAATTGTACGTGAATTCATGCAAGCCTAGTACTTTTTTAGGCTGCCGCTCAGTAATTGTGCATAACATGTCGTGAATAGAACACTATCTTGCATGCATGCAACGCACTACCGCGATAAAAAGTATCCTATGTGTTAATCCAGGTTATAAACTATCTGTGTGCCAGATTTCATTCAAATCTGTTTAGTGGTTTTTGCGTGAAACAGTAACAAAAATCCAAGGTATCCTCACAAAATTTTCACGTTATTCCCAAGTAGCATTCGTTTTATTTTCTATATTTTAAAACTACCATATTAATGACTAGGTACTGCATGCAATACAAGTAATCAATCTAAAAGACAATATTTTTCTATATTACCCCACGAAAATCTTAAATTGGTACTTTTTCATTTTAAACAAATATTTACATTCTTTGAAAATTAGACTTAACCTACTGACTGAACCTGGTGCACGCGATTCATCACTATAGATTACTTGTACTTAAATGTAGCGTTGCCATACGGGAGCGACCCATAGTTTGATGGAATCACAAGGACAATCCTACCATTGTGATATTATACCACCATCGTGACATGGTGTTCGAGGTTTAAACTTATAAGTGTTGACTGTACTCGTACGACTATCATTACTATATGAAAACACTGATATGGATTTGTGACATTGTTACGACATATGGATAGTGGGTATTCAAATATTACATTTTGGAAATTTTATTTGCTGCTTTCTTATCACTTGCCACTATGATTCGCGGAACTGTCCTAATTAAACAAGTCACAGGGCTATCGCAAGTAATGGAATTTGCGATGTTATTCTGTTCTTTGGTTTTTTCCACTGATAGAGAGGAGTTGAATGACGCAAACGCGCGCCACTATTTTGGGTTCCTTAAAAATACAACTTTGTTATAGGGTAAGAACCACTTTATAATCAATGCCTTTCCCTTTGTTAGCCACATGCAATTTATAGTCATGGATTAGTTGACCCACATGTCAGTTGGTCTCTGAAAAGTTCATAGAAACTACGACCAACGACTAATAATTATGTAATTTAAAATTATTATAATATTTAACTTTTCTTTATACTGCCTCGTTGGTCTACAAGCGCTACTGCTGAATGTGAGGTCTTGGGTTTTTATACCTTGACAAAATATCGAGATTCTATAATATATAAGTATAAGCTTAATATTAATGTATTATCCACATCAGCCTTCCGGAATAAATTGTCTAAACTAAAGATGGTGAAACCCGTATCACAATCCGTTGCGTATTTTTGAAGCAGAAAAGCAGGTTAAATGTATAGATTTTTTATTTTTGAATAATGTTCTATATGTCTATATTTAACTTTTTACTGTAAACAACATAGATATACCTAATCTTTACAAAGATTTCTGTCTTTAGCGGTTTGGGCTGTGCGAGAGTCTTACGAACAAATGTTAGGTAGGTACCTGATGATTTCATGTAATAGTGTACCAATGATTATAATTCTGTAAATAAGTATTTGTTACATTCGTAAATAATATAATGATCAACATAAATCAGATATTGATCTGCAAATTACAAAAAGAAACTTTAGAGAAAATATTTAAATTCGCCGACTATATCCTAGCGCTTTTGTCTTACCGTACTGTAACAAGCAACCAAACTGAAACCATAAATAAATAATTATGTTTTGATAAAGGTCATTCATAATAATGTGCCTTAATAAAAATTAGTAGGTACATTACTACCGCTGCCTGCAAAGGGGCATTGATGGACGATCGTGAAAATCTGGGCTGAGGCAAAGCCGAGGCACACATACCTACGTGAGTCTATCAATGCATAGAGGCGGCCAAGACTTGCATGGTATTTTTCTCAAATAATGCGCGGAAATTTCAATTAACTAAATTAATTATACACTTCAGAATCAATGACGAACAAAGATATTTTTTCACACGCCAATATGTTCATTTGTTTATTTTTTATGTATTCTCCTTGGTTGCCATGTGGCGCAGTAAAAAGTTCGTTTCATTTTTTAAATTACACGACCGTTATGAGTTTTCATATAATTTAAATTTATAATTTGTTTTATTTGAAAACTATATAAAAAAATAAAAATTTGTAAAAAAAAAAAATGCTCGAATTTCCAAGCATGTTTAAGAAAAATAAATTATTCTTATTTTAAAACCATAATCAAATTATTGTTTCTTTCCTTTTCTATCGACTATGCTGTACATCAAAAATGTATAAAAGTATTTACAAAAAATAATTTTAAATAGGTATGTATTATTAGTGTTTGCACTACTTGTTCTACTGACATTCACCAACAACAAAAATGAACTTATTTACATATTTTTAATTTCAAACCAACAACAACTGAATTAAACGACAACATCAACTTCGACGACAAATAGTTTCTATGGAGGAAATCGCCTATCCTTGCTATGGTAGTTATTTATTTTTCACCACTCCCGCACGAAAGAAGTGTCTTTCCTCTACGAAAACAGTGAGGAAAGTTGGTTTTTCCTCACTGCTTGAACAGTGAGGAAAGTTGATTTTTCCTCACTGTTTGAACAGTGAGGAAAGAAATGATCCCGTTCAGAAACTAACCGTGCCTGATTTTTTTATGTTAAGATTTACAGATATTTTAAAAAATAAAGAATTATTTTGATTTGCTTTGTGTCTATTTAATTTATTTACCTATAATGACTGAATACTTTCTTGCTGGTCGTGGTGAAAAGTTTTGTATGCAACATGTGAGCAAGTTCATTTGCTATTCGTTTTGTTGAGTCTTTCGCTTACTCAGGATTGAAATTTATAATCACTCGCTGCGCTCGTGATTCTATTATTCAATCCTTCGTTCGCTCAAGACTCAAAATCAAAACTCATAGGAAAAACGAACTTTCCTCACATGTTGGATAAATAACTATTAATACAGTAAACATTTTTGATGTCAAAAATCGCAAATTGTTTTCATTAAAAGGGAAAGGTGCCTTTGTGGAAGAGAAATTAAAATATTTTTTATTATTATTATTACACCATTGTCAGGAAAAATTCAGTGTTTTCCTGTTTATTATCATAGAGCAAAACTGTATTGAAGCAGAACTTTGAACGAACTTAATATTTTTGGAGCGTAATGCAGTCAGAAATCCTGACTCAGTATGGTAGGTAAATACTATCTAACACAACCCTGTTTGGCTTGGCTTTATTTCGGGAGAGTAGCTACATTACTTTTGCATATACATAAATATATACGGAAGAAAGAAACCATTATGTTTACTCGGCACATAGCGACACACAATATTAACTTAGTTCATTCATACATTCATTCATTTTTAATTTAGCTTACTCTTTTTAATTTTATTTTAATTCCGTGACCCTTATAATAATTTGACATTTACTTAAAATTTTAATTATGTGACATTTATCCTATTATGTAGCTATTTTTATTGCATTGACAGGTTATTCAATTTTGATTTATTCTGTTGTAGGTAGTATTGTGACATTTTGTTTTATGTAATAAGGATTTGTCTCAATCAAATGTTCTTTTTTTTAACAGTTATTATTCTGTGAAAGTAGCCAGCATGAGTAACTTATGCGATGAACACTAAAATACTTTTATTTCAGGTCCAGCATAAATTGATGATTGATAATATCCATTGCGCGTTTTCGACGAACTCAATTGAAAACACTACCTAATAAGAATGTAATTTACCTTTCGAACAAGACAAAAGTCTGTACGGCGATGAACAGTACGATATCTTACATTTAAAAGTTGGGATCACACGTCAAAATGCCGTGGTTAAAAACCTATGCAGTATGAAACTGCCATACGAATCCAAAATTAAGTTATGTTATTAAGTATGAAAGGGACCTGAAGCCTGATTTACACGGTGTGAATTATTTGCCTGAGGCATATCATAAACTGAAGCAACAGTAAGTCCAGGGTTCGCACGTTCAATATTTAACGCGACAATTTTTTTCGCACACTCGTTCCCAACTCCCGCTGTTGAGTCGAACATTGAGAATCCAGCAGAGCGCATTCCAGCGCGCCAAAAAATACAAGTTTGTGTTTTCAAAATAATGCGTTTAAAATCCAGTGCGCGATAAAAAAAACGCCGCGTAAGTTAATCGCCCATGGGTGTGAAAGCTAAAATTTCTTGCAACCTATTTGTTGCATTTTGTGTAAATGGAGCTTAAGGCTTACTCACTCTTGTACAAGATAAATTATATCAGCCAAAAAAAATGTTGTCTATGAAAAATGGGTCAAAATGTTTAAGACCTTTCGAATACACTATTATATGCAATTTAATATAATGTTTTATTATGAATACGAGGCATAATAAATAAGGTTTTTTTTTAAATGAGAAACAAAAATGTTTGTGTCAATTTCTTATTACGTAGATTATTTTTGAAAATGGTTAATAACTTCTTCCTATATCTTTTACTTGATGTTTTAGAAAATTCCGTTACATCTACTAAAGGTTCGTTCAAGTATTAGGTACCCAATGGAATAGCAATGATGGCCAATCAATTTGATTTTTTAGAGAAAATTTATATTTAGTGGCAAAAACTGGGAAATTTTCAATAATAGGTATATAAAAATTGGGTTTTCTCAAAGCCTATGAATTTTGGCCTAGGCTTTATGGGGTGCTTAGTGCTTAAGTGTTGCAAATGGGTCACACTATAACGTCCTGTAAGGCTAACATGACAAGCGCGGAACGCTCTTTTTCTCGTTTTGTCGAAATTTGTCTACGATTGTGATGTCTGACATGACCGTAAACGACGAGAAAACTCGAAAGAGGCACTTTGACACTTCTATATCTCGCGACGAGAGACCGATGTTGCGAATTATTAAAAACAAATAATTTTTATGACATCGGCCTGAGGTTCCGTTTCGTTTCTGCGGCTTGAGGAAATTGGTTGCTCAATGTGAGGCGTATGCTAAAGTTCATGGCCTGGCATAACACCAAGAAGTCAGAGGTCATGGTCTTTGAGACTGGGGGTAAACATCCTAATGCAGTACCGCCTGTAATGCTTTATGGTGCTTTTGCTTTTTTTTACTTTTGGAGTCTACAGGTTTAAATATCTTGGTCATATTAATATATATATTTTTTGTTTTTTTTGTTGAGGTCGGGAGTTAATACTCCCGACCTCAAAGATGGTGATGACATTGAACGGGAGCGGAGGGCGTTGTCGGTTAGAGCGGACATGCTGGCTCGCAGGTTTGCTCGATTCTCACTTCCTATTAAAAACACGCTCTACCGAGCCTACTGTACTGCTTTTTACACGTGTAGCCTGTGAGCTTGATATACGCAAATATCATACAGCGCTCTTTGCGTTCAATACAACAATGCGCTTAAGATGCTAGTGGGGCTGCCCCATTTTTGTAGTGCGTCAGGGATGTTCGCGGATGCGCATGTAGATTTGCTTTCACGCGACAATGCTTAAAAGGTGCGCGTCCCTGGTGCGCCCCTGGTGCGCAGGGTGTGGGGCAGCTCCAACAGTGTCTTAAGCTATGGTCTTAATCATGGTTGCGAGTCGCCTGGACTGTTTATACGTGGGTCCCTGTTGTGCCGTCTCTCATGGGATGTCACGACAGTGCCCAACCATGGTTTGGTGAATTTTTCCTTGTTTTTGTGTAGTGTCTGTGTTTACTAACATAGTCGTAAGTTTTACTAACAATCTATGTTGAGTCTTGGTTACTCGAATAAAGAAAAATTATATTCTATTCATTCATTCAATTTTATGCATGGATTTAGTATGTACTATAATTATTATACGTCCACCTCGTTTAATTTATGTTTAGTTTTTTGTGTGACCGACTTTTTAAAATTAAAATTAAATGTTTTTCTTTGGCATGCATGAAATTATACAAAATGACGGAAATGTAAATTAGTAGCCCATAATATACTCACTAGATAATCACCACAAATGACAAATGGACCGAGCGACGATCGCAATTTGACAAATCGAAGTTTGATATTGTAATAATCACCATGACATTGCAAATTTGGTTAATCACCACAGTTACCAAAAGGACCGACATTCAGATAAATATGCAGCTGGTGTTGATTTCGCTATTATAACTATAAAACACTAAACTTTGTTAATCACCACCCTTAGGAAATGAACTGGCGATTTTAATAATTATGTTGCAAAGGTTTGATATTGCCAAACAGCCATAATCCTTAGATTTCGTTAATCACCATAATTGACAGTCATTGTTATTACTGAAAGTAATACTCATCTATGTAATAGTGCTCCCTTCCGCCAGAGGTTCTCTCGCTAAAACTGTTTTTTTTTCTAAAAGTATTTTTCTATATTAATATATTTAAATAAAATATATGACTAAAATAAGTATAATTAAGAAACTGCCGTGGTATTTTGGAATATTTTTATGTATCATAATTTTATCTACTGTATCATAATTTATTCGTCCAATTTTAAGGACGAAAAGATCGTCCTCAAGATCGAGGACGAGTAAATATGACTAAATGTTTAACTAAATGACAGAATAATTGCAGATGATCTCGTATTGAATTGTCAAAAATCGAGATAATCAAGGTGATGTAAGGGGTTTGTCAAGAAAACATTATGTTTGACATAACGAGTCGAGTATTTGTTAGGGCAGCGCTGTCAGAAAACGAGAAAAGTGACAGAAATAGACGACAATTACTCACGCGAGGGTGAGAATTGTCGCATGCAGTGTTATGTTAGGCCTGCTGGAAAGAATACGTCAAATTACAAGCCATTCTGTATTCACAGTGTTATTTGCATTCAAACTTCATGTAGGTATTACTTATTTCAGAATATTATTATATTCGGTCTTAGACCCTTTGAACTGGACCCATCTCGTATGATTAGGTATACCGCTCTGTCAAGGTAATGCATTTGAAAATCTAAGACATGACATCTAAACTGTTTTGAAATCGATTTTTATCATAGTGGAATTAGTTTTCGTTGAGTAACGCGTTCCGTCGAAAATGTTAATCTATGCTGCTAACGCATGCAAGACAATTAAAAACACCTAAAATTTACAATTCCAGAGTAATATTCCATATTATGTCGGTAAGTATTTCCTGTAAAAAATCGCCGTTTTTCAGGTAAAACAATATAAAAGGTTATCAAAAGCATGCATCGAGAACTTGAACGATTCAGCAATCGAGTACGAAATAATCAGTAGAAAATTATTACAAAAAAAAAAAAAAAAAAATCGTTATTTGCCACCGACTTTGAAATTTCAGTTATTTTTCACTTTGTAGTGTTTTTTGGAAGTCGGTGGTTTTCGTTTTGTTCTATTTGTCAAAGCTTTGTACTAAAAAAAAACAATATCAAGTAACCCTATCTAAATAACTTAAATAAAAAACCCAATATAACTTAGATATAATAACTTCCGAAGTCGGTGTCTTTGGTTTTGTATTTTCGTTATTTGCCACCGTCTAAATGAAAATTCCAATATCAAGTAACCCTTGTACAAAATCACATTTCTTCCTACTTCTATATTTAGCTGGACTTTATTTTTGTACCTCAAAGAAACTGACCTACCACGACACAAAGCGACACAAAACCATCAACCCTATATCTTATACCATTGCGTGCTTATTACAGGGACATCAAATCTTGGTGCCAACGAAACAAGCAATGTATCAATGAATTATCGAAAAAGTGGTGAATAGTTGGGTTCTAGTGGAATCTGTAAACGGATTCGGTGACTTGCGAAATAGGAACATACAATTTATTCGTTTACACTTACGAACGTGCAGCGATTTCATGATGGCGGCCCACCCGGTATTCCTGCGTTATTAAAATTGATCGCTCAATGGGATTGTTAGGAGTCAATAAAGTAGAGTACATGAAGAAATATGGGCGAAAGTATTGTGAGAATTTCCTTTTGATGTCGTTACGGTATTTGGACAAAATGTTTTTCTAACAAGCTGAGTGATTTCTGTGAATAGGCTAGCGCTGCTATTTTTCGGAAAGTGGGTATATGGAAAGTTTTGTGTGTATCTGAAAGTTTGTGGAGAACGTATTCTGAGTACTTTAAATGTAATCAGCTACTTAATAACATTTATAATTTGGCCTTTTTGAAATTGTACGTATTGTCTAAATTAATCTTACCCCGCGTTTTACATCAACGTATAAAGGCGGGCTGCAACGGTGCGACGCGATTCTTGAAGAACTGATTGATATAGCCACGCAACGATAGTAATTGTTGCGTCGCACTGTCGCATCGCGCCTGTCTGTGGCAGCCTTACATGTATTCTACAAGTTGTAAATATACTTGTATAAAACTGGTACATAAGCAGTAAACAAAATAGTTAACAATATAATGTTAGAAAAAAAAAACAAAAATATTATATTTCTTTTTACCGATGCATATGGGGGTTTTTAATAAATTGCTCTTACAAAAAGTAAGTAAAGTCAGGGAAATTAATTGCTATGCTAGTTGACTACTAACATCAATTGTCCGTATATTCCAACAAAAACTGTCATTATTTTTATGAAATTGCTTTAGTACGTCTAATTGCTGCAGGGTGTTAATTTGCTTATCAAGTCCTTTTCCTGACAGTACTTGCGTTTTTATCTAGAGTGGAAGGTGAGTGAAATTCGCCAGCCCAGTATAAGACTGGAAGCTAGTAATAAAACTTGTCAGTGTTCCGTGAGTTTCCGGCCCCGTTCACGCGGCGATTGCTCAGCTGTGCTGCTGGGGAGTTTGTTGCGCCACTTCTTCTTCCCAGCAAAAGCACTAGGAAGTGGTGAAGGGTGGGCGTTTTAGGGGACTGTCTTATGTAATTTTGACGTTCGAAACGTGCTGATTCTCAGCCTAGTTTGAATAAATGACTTTTGAATTGTATAAATTTGAGATCACATGGCAGTTTCATACTTCATTTGTATCTACCGTATGAACGGTGAGATGTTGACGTGTGATCCCAAGTCTTTACCGCAAAATCGTCGTATGATCATCGTCGTAAACGGGGCCTCACCGATTCGTATAAGTCACAATAATTAAGTGTGTATTGTCTTTGTCCCCATAATCTGTGTCCCCGTCAGGGAGACAACAGATCCTCATAAAATTTCCTTACGGTTGTCCCCCATATGTGTACAGACGCAATACCCAATATTATTATATATTATATTATATTATTTACACATTGTATTTATTAACATTTATACACTGGATTTATTAATATTTATTTAATGGCTTGATTTCCGTACGTGTTTTTCGGGTGACCACTGAAAATCAGCCCTGTGCTGTGGGTCCCCCATAGCACAGCATTATGCTGAGTGGAAGCCTTCTTCTCACAGTCATGACGTGCAGCTGTCGAATATTTGTTATGTTTATATTGTTTTTTTTTTTTGTATGCACGTGTTTCTGTGACAAATAAACCTATTTTAGTTTCTTTCAACGGAGACAATAGACAGTTAAAATTTCACGTATCGTTGTCTACTTAAATTTTTTATTTCTTTTTTAAACGTGGGTAATTTAGCGCGGAAAGCCTAAACTAAAATGAAAGATAAAGTATATAATAGATTTTCATTTAAAATATAGAAATAGATAAGAAATATTTACACACAAAACCCAACTATATTTTGAAATCAAAATCAACAAAAGTTATGTAATTTTTTTACTTAGTTCACACAATCAATATAGTAACGACCCTTAATAGTATAATACTATTTTTTTTTTTTTTTATTGTTTGTGGTTGGTATGATCAAATGATTCAAATTATTTATAGCCCACAACAGAACAAACAATGAGAATAATTAAATACCTTATTTATTTTGATTTAGTTTTAAATGAAAGAGTGGCGCTCGGCGCCGGCGCATTATTTTCAAGATCACGTGTTATAAGTTTACTAGGTACTCAACTAAGAAACAAATACGCAATTTCATTACTATAATATGGATGATGACTAAAAAAATGTTTTTTGTCCGTAATATAGATTATGAAAAAATAACGTACACGTATTTTTTTCTTTTTTTACGGTTTCAAAAGATTACGGCAATCATCAACATTGAGTGCTGTGCTATGACGTCCTTGTATGTAGATTTTATACATACTTGTGACGTATCAACCCCCACTCCCCAACTTTAATGCGTTGTATCTAAGTCATTTTTTATTAAATATGATAAAGCAAAAAATATGTGTCATATTTTTTTATTATCTGACTGACGGACTAAATAGAATTTCTTTTTTATGACCCAGGTATCATCCCTATTATGATAATACACATATTTTTAAACAAATACATTCTTTACATATAACAAAATCGTAAATTATAAATGTTTGTGCCCCAATCACGTAAAATCTGCTGGACGGATCTTGACAAAATTTGGTTGTGGAATAGTTTAATACCTGTAAATTACACACTTATAGTTTACTTTTTTTCCAATTGTACACGCGGGAAATAACATCACGCGGGCAGAGCCGCAGGCGGAAAGCTAGTATATTACAAAATATACTAACTTCTATTATTTTTACATTTTAGGTCATTTTTAATTTTATGTGTATAGCTATTATTTAGATATTATAGGTTTTTAAGTTACCATTTCAACATCGACAACCACTGTAGATCATCCGAGAATTATCGTCACGTAAAACTACCGAATACCACAATTTAGTTTGTGCAGTTTTAATGGGACTTTAAAAACGTGATCCCCTTTTTCTAAAGAATGGAAACTATTGCGACAAAGCAAAGGCAGGCGTTTAAAAAAAAACTGGCACCTGGTAAGTCAGTCATTCCAGTGTTAAGCAATTATGACCGGTAAATCGAGCAACATAATGGTTAAAGCCGCATATCCAACTTGTTCTTAGCTGGATATTTTGAGAACACGCAAACGATACCTATTAACGTTCTTAAAACAACAGTAAACTTTTAATAGCCAACACGAGATGAAATTAAAGCTTAGGTAATCAAAATTCTCCTTGATTCTACATAAGCTACATTCGATGCCACACAAATGTATTTTATGAGCACTCAAACGTCAGGTCTTTTATTAGAAGAGGCCTGGAGTGAAATGTAGGTCTTTATTGATTTTGAATATTATTTTTACCAGCCTTCTCCAATCCTAGCTTATGCCGGAGACTTCATGTGCGTGTTTTAACATAAACATTCCTATGGCACTAGACAATAGTGTATTTGCTATGTCGGTTCGGTACTTCCAGAGATTACCTGTATCAAACATTTATAAACAAACAATTTTGCCTATTATGTAGTTTAGACAGCACAAATCTTTCCCTCTCTCTGTGCCTAGATTTGTGCCCGATTGGTGGCCAATCGACGGCACGGTTGGCCCAGTGTTTAAGCGATTGACTGCTGCACTGCGTGTCGCGGGTTCGATTCCCGCACGGAACAAATATTTGCATGACCCAAGTAGATAGTTATTCCGGGTCTGGCTGTTTGTGTATGTGAGTTTAAATGTTTGTAAACGCACCCACGATACAAAAGAGCCTGCTAATAAGGGGCAACGCTTAAAGTCTTGACCCCTAATACGTGGGACTTAAACATAACTGGCGAAATGTGGGTGTAATATAAGGCATACCCCTGCCTGACCCGTCGGAGATTGCAACCGTGATGTTATGATGTGTGTGCCACTATTCTAGCACAAAATTGGTGTTTTCAGACGGTGGAAAGTAAAAAATCACCAACATCGTCACAGCTTTCTTGGAGAAAATAAACGGCACTACTAATGTGTTAGAAAATTGTTTTTACCTGTATTAAGCAGTACAAAAAAAAAATGAGCGTGCCTTACAGTCAAAGTCAAAGTCAAATAATTTATTTCAATTAGGCACAAAAAAGGAACAAAAAAAAGAGCCGGTTCTGATTTAGATCCGACAGTCTTTGTGCCGAAACGTTGACAGCTGGCTCAAGTACCTGAAAAAGAGAGAGCATCCGAACACGGTACGCGGTCAGGTTGTTTCCCCCCTCTGTAGCCCCATAGTATAAGCGCATGACGTTCTCGTTGATAGATTGTGTCCATCTCATGCGCTGCACACTTCCACCGGGAGCTGGGACCCTACCAGAGGCCGGTGGGCCTCGAGGTCCTAAGCCGTCCGGCGGCCGGCGTCCTCTCCGTCGACGAGCATGTGGTGGCGTCGTGGGCGGGGAGAAATACTCGTCGCTCGAGCTCGACGCAACTGCCGCGGCCGGTGTCGTCACAGCGCTCACAGTGGGGCTGGGTACCGGTGGCGGCGAGGCGGAGCTGACCGATGAGTCCGGAGGTGGTAGGCGTGCTCTTGCAGCTGATCTCGTCAACATTTAGTTTTCTGTTTAGTCGCCCCTTCCAAAAGGTAGTTTTCGTATGGAGAAGAATGGGAAAGTTACTCTTTTAAAAACGCAGCAGTAGTCGCAAACGATGTTTAACATCTGCCATCTTGCTTGACGTATATATGGTATAAACAATATTCATTACCATTATCATCAGGAAAATGGGTCTCGTCTGATTGCCAACTCAAGCACCGCGCGCGCTCATTGGTCAAACCAAATAGCGCGCTTCATGTTACACACTTCCGTCCCTTTTTACGAAATCACTCCCACAGATTGCAGGAAAGCAAGAGAAAAGATGTTACACATCAAACAATCTTTATTATAAAATTGTTATTGTTCAAACACCCTTCCCCTCACCCTCCCTCTACTGGATGGCTGTTTGGCTGAAAAGTTTCCAATAAAATACTGTAAACCGCTCCAAGACAAAGCCGATAGTGAACTGCTGTTAACAATTCATGCTTACTTTGTCTGGTGTGGTGAACATAAACACTGGAGGTATGTTCCAGCTTATATAAAACTGCTCGCATACTTTTATAGAGTGTAGAGTGACTAAGGGAGGACTTAGTGTCAATAATATAATGTTATAGTCATTAATCCGTATATTGAACGTTTTCATTTTGAATAAAGTAAGATCACGATTTGTTTCCACGAATCGTTAGGCAGGGGAGTACCTATTTCCGCCTGACGCAGGTCCTCACCGGACACGGCTGTTTCGGGCGGTACCTGTTTCGGATAAGGCGGGAGGAAACGCCCAGGTGTCATCACTGCGTGGATCGCCCGGAGGACACGGTGGAGCATACGGTGGAGGTATGCCCGGCTTGGGCAGAGCACCGCCATGTCCTCGTGGAGGCGATCGGTGGCGGGGATCTCTCGCGTCCGGCCCTGGTCCAGGCCATGGTACGGAGCGAGAGGGCATGGGAGGCCGTCACCTCCTTCTGCGAAACAGTAATGCTCGCGAAGGAGGAGGCGGAGCGCGTGAGGGAGAGGCAAATTTCGCGCCCTCACGCCCCTAGCCGTCGCAGGAGGAGACGCCCCGGGCGTCGGGAATCGATCGCGGATTCTCGGCCACCGTAGGCGCGGGCTTGCGGACGGTGAGCAATGGGTAGCTCGCCGTCCGGTAAGGACCAAGCCCGGGTCGACGGCGCGTTGTGTTCCACGCGCGCCTCAAAGATATGTCAGCGAATGAAGGGGTCCGATGAGACCATTGCCTTCCGGGGTTGCGGGAAAGTCCGAAAGGGATACCGTGCCCCCCTGGCATTGCACAGGCAAGAGAAGGAACACGGGTGGGTTTTAGTCAGTAAGAGTCTGACACGCCCTCTCGCTCCACCCAGAGCGGGAGGAGTCATTTGATGATTTCCCACCCAAAAAAAAAAAAAAAAAAAAAGGGGAGTACCTATACTGCCCTGCTAAGCCGAAAGGCGCTATCTCTGAAATACGGCCTTTTAGTTTTCTTTTTATACCAATCAATAGCTATAACAATTTCGCATCTAATGGTATAATTAAGCCAAATACCGCTATATAACATAAAACATTTAAAAAAAAACCACTCAGAAGTCCTCCTTATGTTTCCTTAGATTACAATTTACAAAAAAAAGTCAATTTTCTCAAAACTTACTCCGATCGAGATAGCGTCTTTCGGCTTAGGAGGGCAGTATAGTACTCCCCCATTTCACTAGATATTTAAGTCCCATGTAATAAAGGGCAAGCCTATTGCCAACAACTGGACACAAATCCAGACTACGTGCTGCTACTGAGGAACTAAAGATGGAAAATCCCAATAACACTGCCCGAACAAGAGATAAATACAGATGGTTCACCCCCCAAAATCATTTAAATAAAAATCGACTCTTGCTACGACACAATAAAGTACAATTCAGGTCGTACAGCGCTAATTACCTGCAGTTATATTCACCTAGAAGTTGCCTCTCTTTCTATCGCGATACATTTAGATCTTCTGACTACGTTACACTCACTCAATTGGCCCAACAAGTCGAGTAAGCCGCGTACTTGTAGCTTCATACCTAAAATACGGAGTGAACTATCTGTCCCTTACGCCCTGCTCGTATTTCGACAGCGTGACGTCATTCTGACCTTATTAGCAAAAAATGCTCCCATGCTGTTTTTCAATGGGCATTTATCAGACCATAGTCTGAAAATGCCACAGAGGATATTATATTAAATTTATTGTACAAGTAGAGAGAGAGCTTGAAGGCATGGGGCAACGTCACTCATTGTTGGTCGCCTGGTCTGTGCCCGAACTGGGAATGGAACCCAGGACCTCATGCTCAGCAGTAGCGCTTGCGACCACTATACCACCAAGCTAGTCAGTTGTAAATCTCGTTATTAATTATCTTTCGTATACTGAGGCTTTCGGACAAGACAACTGTGGATCCACCTTAACTTTAAATACTCCCACGACCCCTGTATCGTTGCTTGACCACAATGATGTGCGTGCGTTATAACGTTCACACTACCGTAAACAGCGAATTTTCACATGAAAAAGAAAAGTCATAGACCAGCAATAATTTTGCAGTAAATTACTTATAGGTAGTTTGATGCACACCCTGTACACCTTATAGGTAGTTTGATGCACACCCTGTACACCTTATAAAATAACAATAGGTTTTCATTAATCTGTGAAAAAAGAAAATGCCAAAAGCATTTATGATAGTCTAGTAATTTATAGTGTTTCTTTCAAAAAAGATTTCGAATCGGTTAATGCGGTGTGGGAACGAGTCTGATGCCAAAAATACCGTTTTTAGAATTTTTGTGTGTTAGTCTAGATATAGGTATTTTCCGAATAGGCGCAAAAAAGGCTGAATGGATTTGGATAAAATTTGACATACAAATGGTTCGTAACATGGATTAATACATAGGGTACTTTTAATTCCAGAAGCACGTTCCCGTAGCAAGTTTTCCGACATCCACGCAACCGAAACCGCGGGAAAAATGCTAGTCTATACTAATCTATACATATTATAAAACAAAGTTGCTTTTCGCGTTCGTCTGTGTCCTTGTTTTTCTTCTAAAGACGCAACAGATTTTGATGAGGTTTTCACCATCGTCTAGAGAATTTATTCCGGAAGGTTTATGTGTAATATTGTAATATTAAAGTTACGTTTACCTAAGAAACCTCGATGTATTGTCAAGTCGTAAAAACCGTGCGAATCAGGAGCGGGCCGCTAGTAATATAATATAATAAAGCTGAAGAGTTGATTTGCTTGAACGCCCTAATCTCTGGAATAAACCGTCGGATTTGAGAATTATTTTTGCATTTGATAGCCAAATATTTAACATCACGCTGTGACCAATAAGAGCTGAGCAAAAATAATTAAAGTGAAACCGCGCCGTGAGCTAGTGTATACTCGTAGATATAACTTCATATTTTAACAAAATCACACACGTAACTACAAAACATTTTGAAGTTATGACTCAGTTTAACTTACAAACTGCTCGTTTTACGAGTACAACCATACTTACACCATTTTTATTTTTGCAATAAAATGTAACAAATCAAATATTTTCGATGCGTTCGTTCCACTGCTGTTTTTATGGGTACTATGATTTAAATATGCAACTATTAAAACGAAAAGAACATACGAACCTAAAACAAGCTAATACCTATTTGAAATTAGAAATATGCAGGTATGGATAGTGCAATCCACGACGACGACGCGCCCCACTCCGCGATTACTGTACTGTAAGCTGGGCCTCAAGTCTGCTATTACAATAGTGTCAGAATGTTCAATCATAGATTTTATAATTGTTGATTTTGACAAGTTTGGTAATCTACTAACATATTGGCGTCATTATGACTTTCCAATGGTCACCACTGACACTCCATTGAAAGAAATGGCATCTATTGGTAATCTCGTACATAATGAACAATGAATGACTGAATTAGGCAGTAATCTGCTAAAATTTTGACAGTTCCTTTGATCAGTGACCTACCATGAGAACGTCATTGTGCAGTCATTTCTTTTAATTCTAAACGAGTACCGTGTTTGTGGAATACAATGATCAACCAATGATCGACCATTATGAATTTAGCAGATTACGAACTTTTAGCAGAATGACAATGGGATCGTGTTGGAATGACGAATTTATAAAAATAGCAGACTTTGGCCCCTGTACTTTAGTACGGAGCGGAGCAGAGTGATTGCACTATCTATATGCACCATAAGCTTCATACATTCATTAGAACAGAATGGAATACTCATTCAAATTATCTAAAGTATATAGGTACATATTTTATGGGTTACAGTGTTAAATAAAACTAGCTTCAACTTTCTGACTAACTGACTGAGTCTTTGACAATTCAAAAGTGCCTGTAAATGGTTTAATTGAAATAAATACTTTGAGTTTCAAATGTTACAAAAAAGTACCTATTTATATATTGTTATTGCAAATTAAGAGCGAGCGTTTATACCGAAAGTGGGCAACGTTGCAAATAGCTGTCAAATATTTCACTGTTTTGATTAATTTGGCGATATTACTGTTTGGAATTAAGAAATATGGTTAACTAGTGAACTAAAAAAATGATTATGAAATGAGATAATTAATATCGTAACAGTTATCGTTTAGTTTTAGATGTAAAAAAGTATTTGGAAATCAAAATGCCTTTTTACAACTAAAACATAAAATTCTGTGTTATAATTGCAATTCATTAATCATAGTAATATTGCCAAATTCAAAACAGGTAAATTTTTAACAGCTATTTGCGACGTTGCCAACTTTTTGGATGAACGGAAGAAGAAATTTTAAAGTCATATAAAACTATTCTAGTGGGGCTCTGCAACCCCTCAGGGGTTAAAAATGAGCGGATTATACTCGTATCTAAAATAAGAATGCTTGGAAAGATGCTAGTCCAGCAGGCCTAACATGACAATTACTCGCTCTCGCGTGAGTAATTTTTGTCTATTTCGGTCACTTTCTCGTTTTCTGACAGCACTTCCATACAAAATAGTCGACTTATGTCAAAATTGATGTTTTCTCGACAAACCTAACATGGCACCTTAGTTATCTCGATTTTTGACAATTCAACACGAGATAATCTCTTTCTATCATTTAGTCGTATTTACTCGTCGTCGATTTTGACGACGAGAAGAGTAGACAAAATTATGATATGATGGCCGGTGTCGTCACAGCGCTCACAGTGGGGCTGGGTACCGGTGGCGGCGAGGCGGAGCTGAGCGAAGAGTCCGGAGGTGGTAGGCGTGCTCTTGCAGCTGATCTCGTCAACACTTACTTTTCTGTTTAGTTGCCCCTTCCAAAAGGTAGTTTTCGTATGGAGAAGAATGGGCAAGTTACTCTTTTAAAAACGCAGTAGTAGTCGCAAACGATGTTTAACATCTGCCATCTTGCTTGACGTATATATGGTATAAACAATATTCATTATCATTATCATCAGGAAAATGGGTCTCATCTGATTGCCAACACTAGCACCGCGCGCGCTCATTGGTCAAACCAAATAGCGCATGCTACCCCGGCTTCATGTTACACACTTCCGTCCCTTTTTACGAAATAACTCCCACAGATTGCAGGAAAGCAAGAGAAAAGATGTTACACATCAAACAATCTTTATTATAAAATTGTTATTGTTCAAACACCCTTCCCCTCACCCTCCCTCTACTTGATGGCTGTTTGGCTGAAAAGTTTCCAATAAAATACTGTAAACCGCTCCAAGACAAAGCCGATAGTAAACTGCTGTTAACAATTCATGCTTACTTTGTCTGGTGTGGTGAACATAAACACTGGAGGTATTTTCCAGCTTATATAAAACTATTCGCATACTTTTCTAGAGTGTAGAGTGACTAAGGGAGGACTTAGTGTCAATAATATAATGTTATAGTCATTAATCCGTATATTGAACGTTTTCATTTTAAATAAAATAAGATCACGCTTTGTTTCCACGAATCGTTAGGCAGGGGAGTACCTATACTGCCCTGCTAAGCCGAAAGGCGCTATCTCTGAGATACCGCCTTTTAGTTTTCCTTTTATACCATTCAATAGCTATAATAATTTCGCATCTAATGGTATAATTAAGCCAAATACCGCTATATAACATAAAACATTTAAAAAAAAACCACTCAGAAGTCCTCCTTATGTTTCCTTAGATTACAATTTACAAAAAAAGTCAATTTTCTCAAAACTTACTCCGATTGAGATAGCGTCTTTCGGCTTAGGAGGGCAGTATACTACTCCCACATTTCGCTAGATACTGAAGTTCCATGTAATAAGGGCAAGCCTATTGCCAACCACTGGGCACAAATCCAGACTACGAGCTGCTACTGAGGAATTAAAGATGGAAAATCCTAATAACACTGCCCGAATAAGAGATAAAGAGAGAGAGATGGAGAGTGAGATGGTTTACGCCGCAAAATCATTTAAATAAAAATCGACTCTTGCTTCGACACAATAAAGTACAATTCAGGTCCTACAGCGCAAATTACCTGCAGTTATATTCACCTAGAAGTTGCCTCTCTTTCTATCGCGAAACACTTAGATCTTTTGACTACGTTACACTCACTGAATTGGCCTAGCAAGTCGAGTACGCCACGTACTCCACTATACCAACAAGCTAGTCAATTGTAAATCTCGTTATTAATTATCTTTCGTATACTCAGGCTTTTGGACAAGACAACTGAACTTAACCTTGAACCTTAACTTACCTTAACTTTGAATACTCCCACGACCCCTGTATCGTTGCTTGACCACAATGATGTGCGTGCGTTATAACGTTCACACTACCGTAAACAGCGAATTTTCACATGAAAAAGAAAAGTCATAGACCAGCAATAATTTTGCAGTAAATTACTTATAGGTAGTTTGATGCACACCCTGTACACCTTATAGGTAGTTTGATGCACACCCTGTACACCTTATAAAATAACAATAGGTTTTCATTAATCTGTGAAAAAAGAAAATGCCAAAAGCATTTATGATTGTTGTATGATATGAGGTCTAGAAATTTATAGTTTTTCTTTCAAAAAAGATTTAGAATCGGTTAAATGTCAATTCGTACGAGGTGTGGGAACGAGTTTGATGCCGAAAATAGCGTTTTTAGAATTTTTGTATTTTAGTCTAGATATATTTTCCGAATTGGCGCAAAAAAGGCTGAACGGATTCGGATGAAATTTGACATACAAAAGGTTCGTAACATGGATTAATACATAAGGTACTTTTAATTCCAGAAGCACGTTCCCGTAGCAAGTTTTCCGACATCCACGCAAGCGAAACCGCGGGGAAAATGCTTGTCTATACTAATCTATAAGTATTATACAATAAAGTCACTTTTCGCAATTGTCTCTATGTCCGCGTTTTTCTTTTAAACCACGCAACAGATTTTGATGTGGTTTTCACCATCGTTTAGAGAATTTATTCCGGAAGGTTTATGCGTATAATACTGTTATATTAAAGTTACAGTCACCTAAGAAATCTCGATGTTTTGTCAAGTCGTAAAAACCGTGCGAAGCAGGAGCGGGCCGCTAGTCTATACTTCTATACTAATATTATTATAAAAAGGAAAGATTTGATTGTTTGTTTGTATTGAATAGGCTCCCAAACTACTGGACCGATTTGAAAAATTCTTTTACCATTAGAAAGCTTTTCAGGGAGTAACATAGGCTTTTTTTTATCCCGGGAAAAATAACGGGTCCCGCGGGAAAGACCACGGGAGCGAAGCCGCGGGCAAAGTGCTAGTAATATAATAAAGCTGAAGAGTTGTTTTGCTTGAATGCCCTAATCTCTGGAACAACCCGTCGGATTTGAGAATTATTTTTGCATTTGATAGCCAAATTCTTAAGGAACGTTATAGGCTATTCAACATCAAGCTGTGACCAATAAGAGCTGAACAAAAATAATTCAAGTGAAACCGCGCCGTAAGCTAGTGTATAGATATAACTTCATATTTTAACAAAATCACACACGTAACTACAAAACATTTTGAAGTTATGACTCAGTTTAACTTACAAACTGCTCTTTTTACGAGTACAGCCATACTTACACCATTTTTATTTTTGCAATAAAATGTAACAAATCAAATATTTTCGATGCGTTCGTTCCACTGCTGTTTTTATGGGTACTATGATTTATATGCAACTATAAAAACGAAAAGAACATACGAAACTAAAACAAGCTAATACCTATTTGAAATTAGAAATATGTAAGTATGGATAGTGCAATCCACGACGACGACGTGCCCCACTCCGCGATTACTGTACTGTAAGTCTGCTATTACAATAGTGTCAGAATGTTCAATCATTGATTTCATAATTGTTGATTTTGACAAGTTTGGTAATCTACTAACATATTGGCGTCATTATGACTTTCCAATGGTCACCACTGACACTCCATTGAAAGAAATGGCATCTATTGGTAATCTCGTACATAATGAACAATGAATGACTGAATTAGGCAGTAATCTGCTAAAATTTTGACAGTTCCTTTGATCAGTGACCTACCATGAGAACGTCATTGTGCAGTCATTTCTTTTAATTCGTTACGAGTACCGTGTTTGTGGAATACAATGATCACTCAATGATCGACCATTATGAATTTAACAGATTACAAACTTTTAGCAAAATGACAATGGGATCGTGTTGGAATGACGAATTTATTAAAATAGCAGACTTGGGCCCCTGTACTTTAGTACGGAGCGGAGCGGAGTGGGGCACGTCGTCGTGGATTGCACTATCTATACGCACATTAAACTTCATACATTCATTAGAACAGAATGGAATACTCTTTCAAATTATCTAAAGTATATAGGTACATATTTTATGGGGTACTGTGTTAAATAAAACTAGCTTCAACTTTCTGACTAACTGACCGACTCTTTGACAATTCAAAAGTGCCTGTAAATGGTTTAATAGAAATAAATGCATTGAATTTGAAAATGTTACAAAAAATACCTTTTGATATTGCAAATTAAGAGCGAGCGTTTATACAGAAAGTGGGCAACGTCGCAAATGGCTGAAAAATATTTCACTGTTTTGATTAATTTGGTGATATTACACTTTGGAAATAAGACATATGGTTAACTAGTGGACTAAAAAAATGATTATGAAATGAGATAGTTAATATCGTAACAGTTATCGTTTAGTTTTAGATGTAAAAAAGTATTTGGAAAATCCAAATGCCTTTTTACAACTAAAACATAAAAACTAAAATTCTGTGTTATAATTGCAATTCATTAATCATATTCTAGTTCACTAGTTAGCCATATTTCGTATTTCCTTATAGTAATATTGCCAAATTCAAAACAGGTAATTTTTTAACAGCTATTTGCGACGTTGCCAACTTTTTGGATGAACGGAAGAAGAAATTTTAAAAGTCATATAAAACTACTCTAGTGGGGCTCTGCAACCCCTCAGGGGTTACAAATGAGAGTATTATAACTAAAATAAGAATGCTTGGAAAGATGCTGGTCCTGTTCCATAGAACAATCTAGAGTCTAGACAAAATCAAACTCGTTGCTAATTTAATTGTATAAAGGTGCCATTTCGTACCCGACCGCAGTCAGGGACTGATCGCGACGTGTCTCTGCTTCATGTCGCGGCGACACGTCACGACGTCATGTTGCTGCAGTCATGATTCCGAAC
The DNA here is from genome assembly GCA_963853775.1 of Xanthia togata. Lineage (NCBI taxonomy): Eukaryota > Metazoa > Arthropoda > Insecta > Lepidoptera > Noctuidae > Xanthia > Xanthia togata. The sequence continues at coordinate 19,584,611 of OY970795.1, read as the reverse complement.
CCGACCGTTCGTGGCAACGGACCGTATTTCAGTTGGTAGAGAAGAAAGAAAAACGTGTTATCACTGGAGCGTTGGCGGCACTCTGCTCTGCGGTAGGGCTGCACGTGTCACCTGTCACTCGCCCGTAGTAGCTGCCATCGACGTGTCGCTAGCTATGGAAGGTATTTCATACAAATTCATAGAAACCGGTCTTGTCGCGGCGAGACGTCGCATGCAGTTGCCTCCTGCGGTCGGATACGAAATAGTACCTCAATTTTTTTATTTTTTTTGACATTGATTTTACATTCTGTGATTAATTTAACTCACACACTGACTTATTACAGGAAAATCGTATAATTTTACAATGTTTGCTTAGGAATTTCTCAGTAACAGCCCGGAGTCTGGATTTGTGGCTGGTTGATGGCAATAGGCTCGCCCCTATTACATGGGACATAAAACGTAACTGGCGAAATATGGATTTACAGGTGAATTTCTGCCCAACCCTTTGAGGAACACAGGCGTAATGTTATGTTGTTATTTTTTATTGCGATTCGATATTCGTTGCGAGCACATTTTAACGAAGTTAGTCTGTTAATCATTACAATTATGTATTTGTAATTGAGAAAGGAATTAAAGTTAAGTTCCTATTAGTTTCAAAATTTGGAACAAGTTTCCACTGAGAGATCTAGTTAACTTATATCGGCTTTGCGTCAAAGTGAAATATTTTTTTTAAATTCATTCTGCTTTCCTTGTATCTTCGTTTGATGTATTTTTATAACCTCCGATTTAATCTCTATTTATTTAGATTTAATTTTCAAAAAAGATGTTCTCATCGCTGTCGGCTGGTAATTTACCTACCCAAGGAAACGGCGCGGCGGCGGTTTAATAAAAATCGGCTAGAGGCTAAGCATTGGCCTTTGGGTGGTTTAATTAGTTTTTTTTAAAGAGTCTATAATACCTCAAATTGCTTAGCATGACCTTCCGTTATATTGACAATACTGCAGAATTAATATTAATTAAAATTAAAATCACGATTTCATAAAATCTAAAGTTACCTCCAAACCGAACATTAAACCGCTGGTATTAAAAATACTTCAAATTAGATCATGAAACTTTGCATAGTAACTGAACTAACTATAAAGCAGATACTATGTGTTTTTTCGCCATCAAAATAAATTACCTAAACTATTGGCGCCTTGGAGCCTTCTTTTCCGCGCCGCTTAGTCTCGCTCTTACTCGGTCCACGAGCAGTATCGTGCGAGCGAGCTAAGGAGTGAATTTGAGCTGAGGTATTATGGACTCTATAATAGGTTTTGACTGGTTTCGATTCAAAAACTGGGTCTTGTACTGTCCTGGGTTTGTCCCAGGTCAGGCAAAGTGTGATTGCTTTCTTCAATTATTGATTTTCCACTAGCAGCCTTTTTTTTTTCTCTAGCAGCTTGGAGTCTGGATTTTTGCCCAGTAAATGGACATTGTTTCACCTCCAGTGGATGGACTTTAAACATATCTGCCTCTTCTGGAAATACAAGCGTGCTGATATGTTATGATGTTGGCATAAAATAAACTTACAAAACAAACGAATAAAATATGTAGGTACCTATTATGTAAACATGGCTAAACATTTAAATTGCTTCCAAACTCACTTCCTGGTTAGATTTATTTTCCTATTGACAAAAATACCGAAAGAGGATGAATAATTTAAATCTCTGAATAAGGAAAGGACCGTTTGGACCACAAATAAGATATTTACTAAATCGTCCGACCCTATTTATCTTCAGATTTACCTACCGTGAAGGTAATCAAATCGAGACGACTGAACCCTTTGCACAAAAACGGTTTTTCTAATTTTATGTTCAACCCTTTAAGAAAGGATAAACCATTAGCTCCATCTAAAGCCAAAGTGGACTTAGGAAAACTGCTTAGGAAGTTGCATCAATAATTTGTCTCAAAAACTGGATTCAATCCCTGGAAGTGTATTTGTACGCCGGGAACGATAATATAAGAACTTATCTAACTATGTAACACTATTCTGACAAATAAATTAACTATTACCATATAAATATTTACGTAACATTGATTAATTTATGGAGTTATTGAGTCTCGCTCACGGTTTACCATTGCAAGTGTAAGATTCCCTTCCGTATCCTAAGGGCACGTATTCCTTACCATTACCGTGCCACCTGGTCTACTTTTACCTTGATATGCAATAGCCTCTGGTCTACCCATGAACATGAGGCTCCAGAAACTAGTGCAAATCTTAGGGTTCATTCGATTTATCAAGTCTGGTTAACCACGCTGGGATCGGTGCACTTCATTCATTTATACCAATGGAAGTGTAAGATTAAGGGAGTTGTCTTTTTAAACCATCATGATGTTCAGAATCATTTTGAATAAGTGAAGTTATCATGTGATGCAAGGGTACATTTCTGGTTGGCCATATATCTACAAGTTACAAATAATTTTTTTTTTACAATAAAATGGAACTTCGGAAGTCGTTGTCTTTCGTTATGTATTTTTGTTTTTTGCCACCGACTTCCGGAATTAAAGTTATTTTGTACTTTTTACTGTTTCTTTTTGTCGTTTTTTTTTTTTGTAAAATATTTTTATTTTTCAATTTTTAGTTGTGATACCTACCCCACACAAATTTGAATACCACTACCTGCTATGTAAATAACAATGACATGAACTTATAACATCATCCATATATAGATAGTGCAATCCACGACGACGCGCCCATCCCGCTCCGCTCAATACTAAAGTAAAGCTTACAGTACAGTAATCGCGGAGTGGGGCGCGTCATCGTGGATTGCACAATCTGTAGACGAAGTGGGAAAATCCCTATTATTGACGCTAACTCAAAAACTATCCAAGCAACCTTAATAAAATTTATATGGGACCACCTCTGAAGTATGATCTACCAAACAAAAAAAGATTCATCATAAACAAAAACAAAAAAAATGTAATAAGTACTGTGTGCCTGTGCCAAATAGGCTCAGATCAGCATAAATGCCAGACTAGTGTCTGACGCTGGTTTTCAACTGGACCTTATGTTACGAGGACGTCTTACGGATGTAAATCAGTTTTATGATATGTAAGTGATAAATATTTAAATAAAAAAATATATGTGTAGCGAATAATATTAATCTTGATTAGATATTTGTTTAAAAACAATTATACATAATTATATAGTGCTGTGTAAGAAAAGAAATAAAATGGTATGGTTGCACAAGAAACAATAGATGGTCGTCAATAAATAATAGATAAATACAGATAGTGCAATCCACGACGACGCGCCCCACTCCGCGATTACTGTACTGTAGGCTGTACTTTAGTACGGAGCGGAGCGGAGTGGGGCGCGTCGTCGTAGATTGCACTATCTATATATCATAGAGTGTTTGTTTCATTTGAATGTTTCATTGCTATGAGTAATGAAATATTCAAATTAATTATGTCTAGCTTCCGTTGCGCATCCATGAGATACTGCCGGAGGCGTCTTCTAAATGTATTGATCGTGTTAATAGATCTAATAGGTGGTGGCAGGTTATTCCAAACTTTGGCAGCTGCATAACGGTAGCTTCTTTTAAAAGCAGCTGTACTAAGAGAGTCGAGAGTCGAGAGTTGCTGAGAGCATTGCCTTTTCTCAAATTTTCGTCTACTCGCTATCCAACTCAACTTGTCGTACAGGTAGTCCGGTTTTTGGTATTTAACTACACTGAATGCAATGCAATTACTTTTTTTTCAAAAATATTCAATGTTACACCTTTGACTTCGTTACGATTTTGTTATATTTATATAATGAGGTAGGTATATGAAGAAAGCCACTGCTATACCAAGAGAAGACTAATTCCCAAAAAAAAGCCTGATAATGGCGCAATGCAGATAAGACCAACATCCATCTGTAAGTGAATGTGGGCTGAATAAATATACAGCCTGAAGTAATCCCGAGTTTAGGCGTGACCTAATTTGTTAAGCTAATAAAACTGCCTAAATTCTCAACCAGACACTTTAACAGACTTTTACTGAAGATTTCCTCGTAGTCTCATTATTTCACAAGTATCAATAATAAAGCATTTCCGTGTCTGAATAAAACAGCGACATTTTATTTTCTACCAGGACATTTACTTCATTAAATCCTGGCTATATAGGGCTGTATATTTTTTATTTTATGACTACACTCGGTCGTAAAAGTGAAATGAAGGCTTTTGACCTTTTATTGCATTCCTGAACAACGCCGGTTTTCGATTTCAACTCTTCTAAATTAAAAAGGAGATTTTATTTGTTACCAATCTCGGAAACGATTTGGCGAGTTTTCTGTAACTTATTTGAAATCGATGTCAAAACAATACTGGTTCAAATTAAAGCTGGCAACTCATTGGAAACTCTTGGAAGTTGTGATGGGTTCCAGAGATGTTGTGGATGTAGGTTTCCTCGGATGTAGATTTTTGATGGCTCATATCCATAACCGCGGATCTCAAGTTTTTTTATGCGATCCATCAAGGCAACAAGGCGGAATTCAAAATTTCTTACGTTTTTGGCAAATTGCTGCGCTGTTTCGTTTTATGTTGATCTTTCAATTCGTGGTAATTATAATAAAATAATTAATAAATTATAATAATTTAAAAATCTATATAGCTTTCTAAATTGTATGTGTTTGACAATTGGAAATATTTCGTGAAAATGTGACGATTCAGAGCTAATATTAATGGTTTAAATTATTAATTTACATTTGGTTGATTATGATTTTACTTATGTTCACCCTTTTCCACCCACATCTGCATCCGCATGAGCTCAGAATTGATTAATGCGGATGTGGAGATCTAAATAAATGCAGAAGCTCCGCCATTGAAGATGGGAAGGTATGTGAATATCCGTAACAACCCTGATGGGTACCTATCGATAATATTTTACGAAAAAATAAATTAAAACTCCTAACTCATTCACTCAGACCGATGGGTTTAGGAGTTTGGAATACATATTTTTTTCATTCAATCGTCAGATATCGAAACCCATCACGTTTGTAAAGGTTCGACAGGTAATTTAATTTGATCTGACTGCCTCGTTGGTCTAGTGGTTGCAACCGCTCCTGCTGAGTATGAGGTTCAATTCCCGGGTCGGGCAAAGTGTTATTGGGTTTTTCCATCTGGAATTTCTCAGAAACAGCCCGGAGTCTGGATTTGGTCCCGGTTGATGGCAATAGGCTCGCCCCCTACTACATGGGACTAACCGAAACATAACTTAAACTGGCGAAATATGGGTGTACTATAGGTACACCTCTGCCTAACCCTTCGAGGAATACAAGCGCGTTATCTTGTGTTGTAAATATTAGTTTATTTGGCATAATATCAATATTTTACTTGAAATGACTATCATCTCGCCTCCTCGGTCCGATTACCAGTTAATACTGATAAGTGATAATCTATACTTTACATAATATTTGCTCGAACCAATCGACCCACGTGGTAGATATTCATACATGACCCGCACTAAATTAAAAATTAATAGGTACTAAGCTTTCGGACCATTACGACTACTTAAAATTATAGAAAAAAAAAAAACCCAACGTTGCAATGAACAATTACTATAATTGTATTCCGAAATTGATGGCATCTTCAACTGAGTTTTTTTAAATTATTTTATCATTTTCTTGCTTAATTTAAAACAAAAAATAAAAACAATATCATATTGTTGTGGCTTTGATTTCATTCATCAAGTTAAATCGTTCCTGAAAATGTAAATTGCTGTAGACGGAGACGATAAACTGTTTATATTTCAATATCAAATATCCGACTGTGCATTATCTTTATTGTGCAATAAAGAAAACAATTGATTTTTAACTCTATTGTGTTAAATTCAAAGTTCATTCTTGCAAAGACGATTGGATTTCTTTTGATGAACAGTTGAACAATGCTGACCTGAAAATCGTATGTATTTATAGATATCAGATTATAAATAGTGTTTATTTCTTTATAAACGATTAACAATTCCAGTCTAATTATCTAGTTAACTGGTCCTGACCAAGTGTGGTGATTAATGATCGTACCGTATTTGTATGAACACGTGAATAAATAATAATAGCCGCACGGGTCAATCCGTCAGGTTGATTTGATTATGTGAAGTTGCTTCATATTCCTCTATCAGCGACAATTTATAATAACTCTTTAGCTTCATATTGAAAATAACTGTAACTACTTTTTATTATTTGTGGTGGGTGGGGGCTTGTGGCTAAGTAATAACAGCCGCACGGGTCGGTCGATCAGGTAAAGCCACGCTTGCCGCGGTTGGTCCATGGATGGGTGACCATCTTTACATACCGAGACTCCTTCGTGCCTCGGAAAGCACGTTAAGTCGTTAGTCCCGGCTGTCATTCGAGGATCTTTGAAAGTTATTACGGGTCGTCAGAAGCCCGAAAGTCTCACAACCAGTCTTACCAAGAGATATTGTATTACCCAGTTACTGGGTTGTGGAGGTCAGATAGGCAGTCGCTTTACGTAAAATACTGGTATTCAGCTGCATCCAGTTAGATTGGAAGCTGAACCCAGTATAGTTGGGAAAAGGCTAGGCAAATTGATTGACCTTCTTTGTATGGACAATAATAGGTTGGTATCATAAATTCTAGCAATATATTGTGACTTTATGATCACCCACGGTCACATAGTACTCACTGTTAGTGACTCAAGACACGCTTTTATAACTTGAATCCTTTTGCGTAGAAAAGTTCGAGCAACAACAAAAGTCAATAAATCGACTCAACCGTGTTACACTCGACACTTACAATGCATGATGCATTTTGTAAAGACACATCATTATCCTCGCATTTTAAAAATAAACAACGACCCTCTAAAGAGATACTAAGAAACAAGAGGGAAAAGGGTTAGAATAATGAGTTTATTTGAAATAGTGAGTAAGCCTCGTATCCTTGTACGAGTATATACGGTTTCTGAGAACGCAAGCTTGCATTTGGAGCTTGTAAGAGTCATACGTTACCCGTTGTTGTGACTAACTTGAAAGGAATACAGGGTTGCTAAGTTAATACAACTTGCTTATGGATAAGTTTCAAGTTTTTTCAATAACATTATAACAACACGCTTTGTTTCCCCGAAGGGTTTGGCAGAGGTGTACCTACAGTACACCCACATTTCGCCAGTTATGTTTATATCCCATGTACTTAATAGCGGGCGAGCCTTTTGATATTAAACAGGCACAAATCCAGATTGTGGGCTGCAAATGAGAAATTTCAAATGGAAAAACTCAATAACACTTTGGCCGACCTGAGAATTGAACTCGTGCTCAACAATAGCACCTGCAACCACTAGACCAACGAAGCAAAAAACAGCTATGAAACAGAGCGGACCTACTGTTATAGCACTTTGCGTGAACGAGCTCGTCCGTGGAAATGAAATGAAATTGTTTATTCTGTTAGGATATTGGAATCACTCACACTCGTCATCTTAAAAACCAAATTAAAAATTAGCTATATGAGTTCGGCGTTTCCTATCTGACTACTCTGAGAAGAAAGGCGAAACAAACTCTGAGGTCAACAGTCTCTTTCAAAGTCCAGACATAATCTTGGTCAGTCCATATGAGGACCATGTAGGTTATTAGTGTCTGAAATGGTCTTTTGAGAAAAGAACCACACAGATTTGTGTGGATCTGTCCAGTGCAAGCATTTGTCAGTAATCGTGGAGCTCAACTTAGAACTTAAGGAGCTCAACTCAACGAACAATACGAAAGAAAGGACATTAGGTAGGCCGCATAAACTACTCAAACTGTCAGACCATCATTAAAACTAACTGAAAAAGAAAAAAAAATATCCAAATAGTCCCCACATTCACAAAAATTAAATACTTTACAAAGTAATCATGTCATTTTGTATGTTATATTAAACAATTTAAATGTTTATATAATACTGGTATATTTTGATGGTTTTACTGAATAACACTATATTCATAATTTTAATACTAGAAATAAATATAAAAAATTATATCAACCATTTTTCAGACTATCTAAAGTACATACCTACATATTTTATGGGGTACTGTGTGAGTTGTTACAACAGAATACCATGTGGTATAAATATTACAGTTAAAGAAAATATTAAACACATAATATAAAAAGTACACTTTGACATCCAAGATAAAAATGCTTAGAAACATGCTGGTCCTGCTCCATAGGACAATTTAGAGTAAAATCGAACTGGTTGCTAATTTAATGGTAGGTATAATATTATGTTTCATAACATTGATTTTACATTCTGTGTTGAACTCAGACACTGACTTGTTAAAATGTTAGGAATATCGTATAATTTTTGTAAATATGTGAGCACCATGCATCTATAACATAATTCATTTATGTCATTGCTTCATTTTTCATTTTATGGATATAAGATATTATGAAAACAATATTTCTATGTGCCATTGTAATTTACCGTCAATAGTGATTCCAAGAAAAACTGTCGACTCAACAGGGTCCAGCTCTATTCCATTATTGAACATTGGTAGTTAGCTGCCTGATATTTGGCGTTGAAAATTTAATGAGTTTAGTTTTTTTTTGTCATTCAGAAGAAGATTATTTACATTAAACCAATGCATAACTTTTAAAATGTGGAAACCATCATGCTTATATCTACAGGCAAGCAGTGCTGTGTTCAGATTGGAAGGGTATTATTACAGGCCCAGCCATTGTAACTTTGTTTCTAGGATGGACTTTTCACATGCGAGTCCTAGTGTATTGCAGATAGATGTTCATACGCAGCGGCTTACCTTAAGACAGCTCAAAATTAGTAGGTACGAGTAATCGCAACTTTTCAGACAGGTATAATTAGGGCCACACGGGTCAATCGAAGGTTAAGCTATGCTTGCCGCGGTCGTTTCGTGGATGGGTGACCATCCATTACATGTCGGCGTCCGCCACTGGTGCCGGCTGTCATTCGTAGAACTTTGACAGTCGTTACGGGTAGCCGGAAGCCTAGTTGTGACAATCAGTCTTACCAAGGGGTATCGTGTAACCCAGTAACTGGGTTGTGGAGGTCAGATAGGCAGTCGCTCCATGTAAAATACTGGTGCTCAGCTGCATCCGGTTCGACTGGAAGCCAACCCCAACATATTTGGGAAAAGACTCGGTAGATTGATAACCAAGTTGAAGTAATCGATTTCAATCGGCGACATGGTTGGCGCAGTGGTTAAGCGATTGACTGCTGCGCTGCGTGTCACGGGTTCGATTCCCGCACGGAACAAATATTTGTATGACCTACAAGTAGTGGTTCCGGGTCTGGCTGTTTGTGTATGTGAGTTTAAATGTTTGTAAATACACCCACAATACAGGAGAAATTCCTAGTGTGGGGCAACGTAGAAAAAAAATAAAATTGGTACTAACAATAACAAAACATTAAAAACCAAGCAATAGGAAAACAAAGTCATCAAAAGGTAAAAAATTGAGTGTTTGACTTATAAAAGTATTATTTGATATTTGTCCTTATTGTTTATCCTCAGAACTTCTTTTATTGGAGTGTAATAACAATTTTAATAAGAGTACTTTTTTTTTTTCATTTGGTAGCGATGGTCTTTTTTATTCATACCGATGCCCTTTCAAGATGTTTAGTAGGTAGTACATGCTACAAGTAGCAAGAATGTATATAATATGCTTGAAGCTATAAATATCATGAAGGTCAAAAGGAAAAATTTATGGCCACCTGATATTATTTTAAAATTACCTCGAAAGGGTAGTTTGGACATGATTTATTTGATATCCCTCGTTGGTCTAGTGGTGGCAAGCGCTACTGCTGAGGACGAGATCTTGAGATCGATTCCCAGGTCAAACAAACTGATAATGGGTTTTTCCATTGGGAACTTCTGAGTAGCATCCCAGAGTTTTGTATTTGTGCCCGGTGGATGGCAATAGGCTAGCCCCCTATTACATGGGACTTAAACATAATTGGTGAAAGAAATGTGGGTGCACTATGGTTAACCCTTCAGGAAAACAAGGCGTACCTAATGTTATGTTACTTAATAAATCATAATTATCAAAGATCCAGGTTTCTCAAAGATTGTGGCGATCACAGGGCTCTCGGTTTGTGTCAAAGAAGGAAATGTATTGCTAGAAAGGTAGCCAGACCAATATTTTTAAAATGCAGTAGTGAATGTACTCGTAAAAACCGGCCAAGTGCGTGTCAGACTACGCACAATGAAGGGTTCCGTAGTTGAGATGAATTTATCACAAGAATTAACTTTACATTCTAGTTGAAGAACATTTTTTTGCAACTGCAAATGTAAGTTGGTCGATTATATTACTCTTTAACTTTTAAAGCCTACTTAGCTGTGATAAAAACAGCCATCAAATAAAGATGTTAAAATTTTGTAGAATAAAGAAAATAAAAAAATATGATGTTAAATAACATAAAAGTTGGATACCATAAAATAAAATAATTAATATTTAAATCTTATAAGGCATTTTTTTCAGAATATAGCTAAAATAATAAATCAAAATAAAATCAAAAACAAAATTAAAATCAAAACTTAAATTAACAGAGTCCAATGGTCCAGTTTGTTAGATACGGATGTCATTAAAAACGATCTGTTAGTTATGGTCTCTCTTTTTGCTTTGGGGGTTGATAGCCAATCAATAGGGTCTTACATTTTATGAATTACGTATATTACTTTGTTTTCAGACTATCCCAACCGTATGTAGTCTCATCCCTTTGTACATTTACTTTTAAAGACAAGCCCGCGCATGAATTTAAAATATTCTGAACAACGCAACGACATGATGAGCATTTTATTCAGATGCGTCGTCGTGAACCGGAGTTTCGAAACTATCCCAGGTCAAACTATGAGCTTTGTGGAAAATGTGCCTTTTTAATAGGAGTTATTAATTATGTGTTATACAAATACAAATTGCTAATAACACTTTATTTGTATCATAGGAAGATTGCAGTTTTTTAGGGTTCCGTTGTCAACAAGGAACCCTTATACATAGTTTCGCCATGTCCTGCTGTCTGTCTGTCTGTCCGCGGCTTAGGTTAGAGACTATTTGTACTAGGAAGCTGTGGCATGGGTATACATAATAATTATATTAATCACGTCGACAAAGTGGTCAGATAAAATAATTTAAAAAAAAACGATTTATGTTTGCTCTATGTTTTTGTCTCGACTATCCAATGGTGTGGGTGGGGTGTCGTTGGAAAGGTCGTTAAAAATATTGTGAGTTTCTGTAAATCATTTTTGGATTCAGTGATGCGTTTGCGAAATATAAAGTTCAGAGCAAAGTCTTAGAGTCAAGTGTCTCCCCCTGCCAGCTAAATGGTTGGTTTTGGTGATGTGAAAAAAATCACAGCATTCTTCTTCTTTTCGTGTGGTTAGTAAACTAACCTGGTGTCAGAGTTTTTAAGCCGCCCATGGGCCTCTGACTTGGCTTCATATGCCGTAGCAGTAGTATATATAAATAAATTAAAAGAAAATCTATCAAAGACTCTATAAGTCAACGAGTAATAATCGACCAACTTACATTTGCAGTAGCAAAAACATGTTCTCCCATACATTCCGTAAAGGAGAACATGTTTTTCAAATACAATGCTAGTTTTTTCTTGGGATAAATTCAAACCAATTACGGAACCCTTCATTGTGCGTGGTCCGACACGCACTTGGCCGGTTTCATAATCTGAAAAAATGAGAAAAACATACACAGGCACAATGCATACCAAATCCAAAGGTTACACGATTGGTAGTAGGTACAATTCTTATAAAACATACTTTCATACATAACATCACGCCTATTTCCCCGAAGGGATTGACAGACATGTACCTATAGTACACCAACATTCACCAGTTATGTTTAAGTCCCATAAAACAGGGGGCGAGCCTATTTTTTTTTTTTTTTTTTTTTTAAATTATTTATGTACCCACTGAAAAATAGAGATACAGATAAGACAATTATAATTATGAGTACAAAGGTACTACTTATTTCTTAAGAAATTTCTTCCAGCAGACTTGCGACAGGAGAAATGAGAAAGAAATGTAGACAATAGTGTGTGAGAACAAGAAGAGAAAAAATTCTAAATATGCGAAGTCTTAAACTAAAATATTAAAATAAACCTACACGTATAACGTAGTAAATTAACATCAATTTGCCTAACCTTTTCTCAACTATATGGGGGTCGGCTTTCAGTCTAACCGGATGCAGCTGAATACCAGTATTTTACATGGAGCGACTGCCTATCTGACCTCCACAACCCAGTAACTGGGTAATACGATACCCCTTGGTAAGACTGGTTGTCAGATTTTCGGGCTTCTGACGACCCGTAACGACTGTCAAAGATGACATGAATGACAACCGGGACCAACGGCTTAACGTGCTTTCCGAGGCACGGAGGAGTCTCGTTATGTAAAGATGATCACCCATCCACAGACCAACCCCGGCAAGCGTAGCTTAACCTGATGGATCGACCCGTGCGGCAGTTATTACTTAGCCACGAGCTCCTCGTAACGTAACGCAGTAAATTAACATATACTTAAATAAACACATAGAGCTTAAATATATAAACATACATACTATAGGTATATAAATACTCACAGTTGAGAGAAAGGTAATGCTCTTTTACTCGATATTTGAATTATGAAACAGTTTTTAAATCACGAATGCTAGGCGGAAGTGAGTTCCACAACCTTACTGCATGGACAAAGAAGGAATAGGAATAGTAGCTTGTTTTATGAGGATGAGATTTAAGGAGGGATCTGAGGTGTGATCTACAGGGTGCGTCGCTAGGGTGAGCATAAGAAAAACGCTCACGCAGGTAGAAAGGATAAGACGGGTTGTGTAAGACGTTGAAGAGGAGACATAAGATCCGAGTGTTCCTGGGAAGGCGGATTGGGAGCCACTTGAGTTTCTTGCGAAGATAGGAAACATGGTCATACTTTCTAAGTTCGAAAACAAAGCGAATGCACAAGTTTTGCAAGCGCTCAAGCTTGTTTAATAGCTCCTCAGTAGCATCCAGGTAACAGGGGTCGGCATAATCTATGATCGGCTGACTAAGTGTTTGTGCCAAAGTTTATACATTATCATTTATTTATTTTTAGTTTTTATTTTCGCTTGATTATAGATTTCGATGGTTTTTGTTGGTATATTAGCGTGTGCTAGCTGACAATAAGGCATAAATAATTTAATTTAATGTTTTGTGTTGAGTAATGTAAATTATTTTGCATACTATTGTATAAATAAATAAATAAAAACATTTATTTCAGAATAAATTCCATATTTGTTAGTAACAGTGCAAACTTATAAACTAGTGTTAGTAACATTATTTATTATACAAGCGTGAGGCTCGCCGATCCTGGGAATGTCTACTTGACTGCATGCAGTCGTATCCACCGCCCTATTTGAGAATGGTGTTGGGGCTGGCGCGAACACGGCGTAGCAGAGATGTATAGAAACAAGTTTTTTTTTCTCTAACTGAACAGTCGACAGCAGCTGCGCTGCTGGGGAGTTTGTTGCGCCACTTCTTCTTCCCAGCTAAAGCACTAGCTAGTGGTGAAGGGTGGGCGTTTTTGGGAGACTGTCTTATGTAATTTTGACGTTCGAAAAATGCTAATTTTCAGCCTAGTTTGAATAAATGACTTTTGAATCATCAACCGGGCAAAAATCGAGACTCCATGCATCTACTCAGAATTATCTGAAACAACTCAATAAAACGTTCCTAACCTAAGAATTGAACCCAAAGCCTCGTGCTCAGCAGTAGCGTTGGCGGCCACAAGACTAACGAGGCAGTCTTATTCCCATGCTAACTAATATATTGTTATTTTCAACCGACTTCAAAAAGGAGGAGGTTCTCAATTCGGCTGTATGTTTTTTTTTTTTTTTTTTTTTGTATGTTTGTTACGCGATTACTCCGCCAATTATGAATTGATTTTGTTGATTTTTTTTTGTTTGGTAGGGCATACTTCAGAAGTGGTCCCATATAAATTTGGTCAAGATCTGATGAGGGTTTTTTGAGTTAGCTTCAATAATACGTATTTTTCCCACCTAGTATATGTGGACGATATTCTAATAGTTCCTGTCACTGTAATTTACAAAGCAGGTAATGGGTATTCAAATTATTGTGGGGGTTTTGTGTAGGTACCACAACAAAAAAATGAAAAATAAAAACTTTTTCACAACAAAATAAAACCGACTTCCAAAAAAAACACTACAAAGTGAAAAATAACTTTGTTTTCGGAAGTCGGTGGCAAAAAAACGAAAATAAAACTCCAAAGACACCGACTTCCGAAAACAAAGTTATTTTTCACTTTGTAGTGTTTTTTTTGGAAGTCGGTTTTATTTTTTGTGAAAAAGTTTTATAATATTATAAATGCGAAAGTGAGTTTGTTTGTTAAGCTTCCACGCTAAGACGGCTGAACGGATTTTGAAATTTGGAACATGGATAGGTAGACCATGACTTGGGTGAGAACATAGGGTACTTTTTGTGTCAGTAGCACGTTCCCGTGAGATAATTTCCGACCTTCACGAGGGCGAAGCCGTGAGCTAAACCTAGTAAAAATATAGTTAACCAAAACTATTGTTTTTTTGCACGTTAGACTTAGCCCATGTTCGCACGGACCCGGACGTAATAAAATCTCAGCGATTTTTTTTCGTGCACTGGATTTTCAATTCTCTGCTGAGCGCCGAGGGTTGTCCATCCAACAGTATGTTTTTTCAACGCTATGGGACGAGAGTGCGTCCCAACACGTTGGATTCTCAACGCTCGGCTCAAAACCGAGAGCTGAAAATCCAGTGCGCGTTAAAATCCCGCCGCGATCTTTTTACGTACGTGCAAACGTGGGCTTACTAACTGTTGCGGCTGTTGCCGCTGTGAATCTTCGAAAATAATGAACTCAGCCTGGTATTTGATGAATCTGTTTTATTTTTCTGAATAATCTGAAGAGCGATACGTCCGCCATGCGATCTCTGTTATAGACTTTTCTTGTGCTTTTCTTCCTTTTTTTTAAAACTCGCAGCGTTCCTTGCGGCTTGAAGAGCACTGGCTGGAGCAGCGGCATGGCTACAGTAAGTCCCACCGTGCGCCACCTGGCGGCGGCGGAGCAGTAATACATACAAACAACAAAATACGGCGCTGACCGTTCCTACCGCATATTCCGGTCTGGCCCGGATTTGTATCAGACTCGCCGATCAAATGGATAGCTGCTATTACCAAAATCTCCACACATTTTGTGGGTTGTACCTTAAATAATTTGCCTTTTCACCAATTTTATGATACCCGTAGGTATGCTTATAAAGACATGTTGTAGATTAACAAATTGATTGGTTTCGCTTAGCCGGACAATTGACTTTTGCAAATGGCCTATGAAAATTGAAAAAACCGGCCAAGTGCGAGTCGAAGTCGCACACGAAGGCCTCCATACCACTGTACCATATGAAAAAAAACACATTTCTAATAAAAAAAAATTTCATTATGAAAAAAAACACATTTCTTATATGGGGACCCTCTCTACTAATAACTAATACTTTATACTATATTATAAACTTTTTTTTGTTTTATAGCGGTAGTAGAAATAAGTACATAATCTATGAAAATGTCAACTGTCTACCTATTACGGTTTATGAGATACAGCCCACTGACAGACAGACAGCGGAGGCTTGGTAATATGGTTCCGTTTGGCGCCCTTCGGGTACGGAACCCTAAAAATGCCCTAGGTCTTGAGCTGGCCTAACGTTATACGGTGTTTCAAAAGAATAGGAGGTCAGCTTAAATTGGTTTTGTTACTGTGTAAAAAAGGGTTGATATCTACTTATTGCTGAATTTACAACGACATTACTTCACCATAGCATTATATACCTACTTTATTCGATTGCCTTAAATACATGAAAAACTGCAAATAGGAGGATCATCCCCCTATTTTGGAGAAAGGATGCTTTGTTTAGAAGCAAAGCAGTTATCCAAAGAATAGCTGGCCGAGGTTTTATCTGAATTCATGTCATTTTTAGGATTCCGAAGCCTCCGCTGTCCGTCCGTCTGTCTGTCAGCAGGCTATATCTCATGAACCGTAATAGGTAGACAGTTGAAATTTTCACAGATTCTGTATTTTTACTACCGCTTTATCAACAAATTATAAATCAATCCTGCATCGCGTAATTAGAGTTTACCGCGCGAACGACATAATTATATAAGACTATCCAACATCAACAGTCGGCCCGCCAGACACAACACCCGTCTGGTTGGAGGATCTTCCCTTTTCTATGGTGGATGAGTGAACTTTAAACCCTGTTCCTCATACCACTAAATCGGTGACCCCGAATATGAACCGCTGACTCGTAGCCTTCGTGCAACTACTTCAGCGTGACGTCATCATCATCATCACTCCCGCAAGCTTTCGTGAGGCGAGTCACACAGACAGCCAGCACCCTCGGCTTCAACGGGTATCCTGACCACCAGCATGCAGCGAACGCGCATTCCTGGTCATCACCCTCAGCCTCATCACCCCGACTCACTGGGATATCACCACAATCATCTCAATCAGCGCAATCAACGCAATCACCGCAATCACCGCAATCATCTCAATCACCGCAATCACCTCAATCACCACAATCAACGCAATCGTCGCAATCACCGCAGACAGTTCCGACTCACCGTGAACTGTGCGGCACCCGGTTCCGACTTACTGGAACCTTAGCTTGGCACTGTGAAGCATCGCAAGATACAAGACTCAGCCCACTATCGACCTCCGGTCTCCGGAGGGGAGTGATGTAGCGGTTACACCGCCACATACGAACTACGTATCAAAGACATGACGTCACACAAATCCTGCATCGCGCAATTAGAGTTTACCGCGCGAACGACATATTATATAAGACTATCCGACATCAACAGTCGGGCAGTCAGCCCGCCAGACACAACAGCCGTCTGGTCGGAGGATCCTCCCTTTTCTATGGTGGATGAGTGAACTTTACACCCTATTCCTCATACCACTAAAACGGTACGGAAATGTTCGTGTGCTAGTTTGACTTGCACTTGGCCGTTTTTTATTTTATTACTTCACAAAAAAGATTTAGCCACAATAAAATAAAAAATATTATTTCACATTAAAATATATTTATTCTTATTCATGTCCAGCTATTTACAAAAGAAATAAAGGGTACTGTTAACTTGCTTTCTGTTCTCAAGTTTCGTTTTAGCTGTTAGCTAGGATTTATTAGAGTCGATCGCCTTTCAGACTCCGATGGCCATAAATCTAGATTTTCTTTAGATCGACATGAAAAAACCGGTCAAGTGCGTATCGGATGACGCACAATGAATTCCGTAGTTGGGCTGAATTTCTCTCAAGAACAAACTTAACATCATAGTTGAAAAACATGTTCTAAAACCAACTTAAATTTGCAATTGAAATTTATGGACCGTCTAATAAGGACCAGGCCCGGGTCGACGGTGCGTTGTTTTCAAAGCGCCCAAAACCTTCATTTATTTAACCATTTTTGTACACACATAATAATATATAAACAGACAAGATGAAAAGAACAGAAAAATACGTACAAAGGTGATGCACATTTTGAGGTGTGGTGGTGAACATTTTGAGTTTACAAATTAAAAGTTAGCTTTGTTTGACTCTGTTTATTGCCATATCTATAAAATTGCAATTTAAATCATAAATTAAATTAAATATTGTCTAAAAAGTCAATATGTTGTGCTAAAAAAGTGCCACAAACGAATCGCTGCAAAACCGACTCCACGTAGTCTTGTTTGAAGTGGTTTGCCCTACCCCTAGAGTGTAATTTAAGCCGGCGTAGGTGTGGAGGGGCGAGGCGGCCAGCGAGCTGAGGAGCAGGTGATTTTAACACTCACCGCCGTGGCTGAGGCTGCGGAGGCGAAGCTGCGGTGGTGAGCGTTAAAACTATCTGCAACAATAAGCTCGCGTGGGACCGCCGGAGCCCCGCAGCGCCGAAGTCGTGACAGAAATCATGCCTGCTACATGTTGCATTCTCGCTTGCATGTTGCATGCTTGCTGCCTGCATGGTATATGCTTGTTTGCATGTTTCTGTGAACTTTCTGCGTTATGATGGTTCTGTTTTTTATATTATTATGAATATGAAATTTATGCCTAAAGATGATTCTGACTCACAAAATTATGAGTTTGAATGTATGATAAATGAGTGTATGCCAAACGATTTTCTGCGAAATGAAGTTTATGCTATCCGCTGTTATGCAAAATAATATTATGACATAAAAAGTTCTGCTATAAAGGGTAGACCATAAGTGGATAGGTACTTATTTCGGTACACCTAGTTTGAAAAGGCCACAAAACACAAGCCTGCTACCTGCTACACAGATTTAATGCATCTATTTCAAAACTGCTTAACATTTCATCCTCCGAGTGCACCTACAGCCATAATCCCAAAATTAAGTTCTTCCATTGTGCCCACCCTAACAAAGTAAGTTCGACTGGCGACGGAAACTGCTAGTGCCTTTCCCCTGCCTCTTCTTGGAACCCAATAGTTACTTACTTCAGCTATTTATATATCGAATCCTGTTTTATTTGGCGAGTGGTATTTTAACTCTTTGATCCCAAGTGTTTTCCGGTTTATTTTCGAAGTTTTCGTAATCAAAGAACGGACAATTTGGCTATTACACGACAGGCTAAAAAGGAGTGTAATGTTTTTAAAGTTTGAGTTTAATTGTTGCTAGTTTTTGGTTGTTGGAGTGTTAGTAATAAAAGTCTTCCAGACCGAATTTCGATTATGACAGTTAATCTCATTGAAGACTAGGCATCGACGCGAGAGGTATTATAGTTCACTAGATTGTTACACCCTCTGTTCCCTCACTCTCAGACATGGTGCACACTATACGATATGCGACTCTGACAGCTCTGCGACTAAACGTAACGACAGGCTGCGGTCAATAACTTTCATATATTTTGTTCAAAGCTCCGCATACTTAGCGTCGAGTTGCAGTCACTCTCGCCACTTGTCGCAGCGTCTAGACGCTCGCGCGCACATCCGATGACAGTCGCATCCGTCGTCAATCTGTCACAGTCGCATATCGCATAGTGTGCGAGGTAGGTTATAGTCTGCAGGACCGTAGTAATGCAGTGTACCCATAAAAAATTCTGTGATTTCTGAGTCACGTTAGTCTTTTAGGACGATTACACGTCCAATTAAAGAATGCAAAACTTGATTACAGACGTAGAAAGTATTCTTTCAATTTTAAATTTCTCTGGATTATCCAATTTTTTTAGTTTTATCGGTACTATTAGGCTAAGCGTGTGGTATGCCAAGTAAAGACTAAGTTTTAGACCTTTTCTGTAATTGCGATGTAAAAGGAGACGAAGGGTACTCAGTAATTAGAGTTATCTTAATTAGTTTCAGTTAATTACATAGAAGGCAAATCTTTGAACCATTCTGTTAAAGATTTAGGGGATTATTTATAAACGTTGCTTAAAGTTAAGTAATGATTAGCGACTGATTAACCATACAGTTTTGATTTTTGAACGTCACTTAACTTTAAGAACTTAACGTTTATAAATAAACCCTTTAACTTTTAAATAGTTATGCTCGATGGATGTTCGCTTGAATTTATTTTAAACCTTTTTTTATATAATAAATAATGTTTTCTTTTCCACAAAAATATCAAGACTATGTAATTACTTTTACCTTATCCCTAATGAAAGAAAAATAAGTACTTATTTCGTTTTATTGTAACTTTCTTTCTAAATTATTTCATTTTCTTTTATTTTAATATCTGTTCGCGAAGGGTTTATTTTATAATTAATCTATTTTAAAATGTAATGCAATTTTAAAAGTAGGTATTGCTTTTTATTTTTTGTTCAAAAAGTTTTTTAAATTTTATATTTTAATACGATTTAATACAAAATTTATTTTCTAATTATACATGCTTGAGACGATTAGAGACAAACCACTTTGCTTTTTGAAATATCTTTTATGATCTCAAATGCCGCAAGCACGTTGAGTTTTATAATAGTTGTCAGTATGATAGTCGTAGACATTCGTAGTTATTCCATATCTTGCCAAAGCTTAAAACGCACCTACTGAGGTCTTACTAGTTATATGATAGAAAACACACACTGACCGGCCCCTTGAAAATTCAAAAGTGACTTTAATTGGTTTAGTTGAAATAAATGCTTTGAGTTTTGCTCCGTGCACGATTGAATTTGCTTTACTGCTTTTCCTACTTAGTATAATTATAATTTCTATGTCACAGAATGACACTCTGCTTACAATTAAAATGACTGACTGCTTTCTGCTTCGTTAAAGGTCTTTTCATCATCATCATTTCAGCCGACAGACGTCCAAAGTGGAAATAGGCCTCTCCCAAGCACCGCCACTTCGTCTGGTTATGTTTTTCTCGCATCCAGCGAATTCCTAAGGCCTTCACAAGGTCTTCGTCCACCTTCACGTCTTTAACACCTGTTATAATAATTTTCTATGTACTTATGTAGTAGTCAGTACCTCAGTGACGTAGCTTCAAAAGGTATTATGTCTCTTGACTTTAAAAACTGATAAAGATTTTAGCAACTCGACTGTACCACTTATTTCTGTTTTGTTTACTGTATTTAAAATTTTGTCAACACTAGGCTATAAAAAAACTTTTTTTTTGCTGGCCTCTGTGTTGTCTTCCTTTATCGGAAGCAAAATTTTCAGGCAAATCTACTTCTTCACTTTGTCTACTTAGACTTCTACTGGTACTGCTCGTAATATAGCGTGAAGTTAACCATGGTGCCGACATTACGCACGCACCCATTTACTTTTATTAGGACCGACTGAAGAGAAGGCGCCAAATGAAATTTTAAGATATTAACTCAATGTTAAGTCGCTGGAACAATGTTGTATTATTTGGAGAATTCTACACATTTTATTTAGGAACAGCACGTGAAGAATGTTCGTTAGAACATACATTTTGGGGTGAGTTTTTGAGATAGGACTGCAAGGCGGTAACCTCGAATACAAGAACTCGCTTCAATTCTAAAGCTAATATCAGACGATTCACTTTTTATTATTTTTTTACACCATTTGGCATTTTTTACTCGAAGTCAGAGACAAAACACATAATTAATCAAAATTGAAAAATGAATTCTTTAATGAACCGATCCAACTATATTGGATTTCGGCAATGCATAATCAGCCAGTAATGTTCTCACTACTCGGACACAGGCCTCCTCTCTGTGAGAGGGAATGGGCTCTAATCTACCACGCGTGCGGGTTGGTAAATGTCACTTGTCTTCAAAGTGGTTCTAGGACATGCCGGTTTCCTCGCGATGTTTTCCTTCACCGTTTTGAGAGCAGTGGTGAAGAAATTATTTTCACAAAGTAAAGCACCTACCTGATTTCAAACCCAAGACCTCGTAAGTCAGGGCCATTACCACTGAGCCACCACTGCTACGTGCCGTCAGAATTATCGAAAAATAAAACGAAAGGAGCAGATGAACGTTCATTCCTATAATGTTGTCAGTGTTGTGTGAACGTGGAATGAAAGAAAAATTTACCTTCAGTCGAGTGAACACTCTGATATCAGCTTAATCTGAAATTGAGAAATTGTGAAAAGTGGGGTCCTCACTTAACATCACTTGCAGGGCGGCTAAGTTCAGCCGCTTACGCTGTTTGGAAAATCCGCCAACTAACAGACGTGGATACCGCGAGACTGGTCTATTTTAGTTACTTTCATAGCATCATGTCTTACGGTATTTTGCTGTGGGGACGGGCCGCAGATATTGATTCTATCTTAATTCTGCAAAAGAGGGCTGAGAGATTCGCGTCTGCGGAGGTTGTAAATGGCTCTGAGCCATCTACAACCTCCGCAGACGCGAATCTCTAAGGGAACTATTTAAGAAAATTAACATTATGACGGTACCTTGTCAGTATATACATAATATGAAAACATTATGTATGTTCGAAAAAATCTACGTCTCCTTAGTAAGATATGTGACAGGCATAATTTTAACACAATAAATAGGAACAAATTAGATCAACCACGTTTCAGATTGTCTAAAGTACACACTTCTTTTATGGGGTACTGTGTAAAATGTTATAATAAAATACCACTCAATATTCTTCAACTAAATGAGAAGAAATTTAAAACTTTCATTAAACGCACACTATGTAGGCAAGCATACTATAAGTTGGAGGATTATATCGTAGATAAAAATGCTTGGCTAAATACTGGTTCTGCTCCACAGACACTTGGGCTCATTAGTTAAAAAACATAAAAAATAATTGGTAGAGTTGCTTCCCCTTTTTTATTTTTTTCTAACTACGAACATAATGTTTTTTTTTAATGTAACCATGTTTTAATTAATGAATACTCCAATAGATACTATTGATTTTCTTTCTTTTTGAATGAATGAATGAAAGGCACCGATCCCAGCGTGGTTTAACCAGACTCGATAAATCGAATGAACCCCAAGATTTGCACTTGCCCATGAAGTCTCATGTTTCATGGGACTACAAAGGCCATTGCATATCAATGAGTAAACCGGGCGGCGCGGTAATGGTAAGGAAGACGTGCCCTTAGGATAGGAAAGGATTTACAAGCCATACCAGATATGCATCCTTAAGTAAGCAATGAAATAGTGGAGAAACGGGTGATTTTATCTATGGAAGGGCATCTTTTTAAGACGGCTCCCTTGGTTCAGGTTCAGGTCCAACTTCACCGATACATCTACTCTTTGTTGTTTCCAAAGTCTTCGCCTGAGGATTTCGCTGCTATCCGTTTCAGGTTTCTTGTAAATCTCCCTAGCAGTCTTCTTAAAATATTGCCAAGGCCACGTTCTTTCCATTCTTTGTCAGCAGTGTCTAACCTCAAAAGTTTAGCGCGATGTTCAAACAGTATAGCTTCATCTTCTTCGCCTGTCTTCTGATCCAACTTATCTCAGTCTTCAGCCGTGTCCATCCAAAAAATATTTCCTTGTCGAAGTAAGTCATGTCCTGTTTGAGGTTGCTGTTTTGTCTTCTAGCTTGGTTTATTCCTAGCGTGGTTAATCAAGTCCTCCTCGTTGTCCAGCTTTGACGCGGTACAACTTCGACCTGTAACTCGCCGCTGTCCACCTCAGGTTGACGCGATTGTATTATAGTTCTAAATTATGTACACTATTCGGCACAGATAACTAATAAGACAAAAATCCCGACGCGTGTACTATCGCGGGCGCGCACATCTGGACCCCATACTGACTGTTCCTGCTTGCAGCGCTCGGCCGCTATAGTAACGCTTACCTACGCTCATTAACCAATAGTAATGCAGCATCAGATTATTGCTGAAGCTCTTTTTTTTTGTAAATACAAATAAAAGGACCGTAAAGAACCATCAGAGGTGGTGCGTTTTTTCATTGAAAATGTTTAACAATACCTTCGTCCGGTCGTAGTTCGAGCACGGACGGGGCCCGGGTTTTTATGATAAGGTTTTCCATGCAATCAGAAAAGTATAAAATTTGCGTCCAGAGTTGAGTAGATTTCTACATTAGCAATTTTTTGGGTAAGACCCGGAAAATTTCCATTCATTCCATTTCAACCACCCGTCATATTTGTTTTAAATTAACGCGAGTATAACTCGTTTTCAAGGAATGCACCTAACTATCACCCTGTAGACTCAAACTGATGTTTGATTATT
The DNA here is from genome assembly GCA_963853775.1 of Xanthia togata. Lineage (NCBI taxonomy): Eukaryota > Metazoa > Arthropoda > Insecta > Lepidoptera > Noctuidae > Xanthia > Xanthia togata. The sequence goes on along the minus strand of OY970795.1, from coordinate 19,561,039 downwards.
AATAAATAAAAAATAGTAAATGATAAAAAACAAAGTATGTCGTATTTAACACCATCTACAGTTACGCTTTCAATGTCAGATTATACAGCGCATTTACTGAGATACCCCGATAAGCTTTCCATAATAGACACAAATAGCGAGTATCATAAAAGTTACATTACAAATTGCTATGCGCCCGCGCCGTCCTTGGGGGCCGGCCGGTGCGGCGGCGCGGGTGCACTTCGGGCGCAAAAAAGGGGACTGCAATCTGCAGATGCGGTCATCCAGAGTATGGAATTCCATTTTCAAGTTGTTAGATATGCGCGCCCGAAATCGTAAAAACGCACCACGCAATACTCACACAAAAAACATTTTTGGAACACTATAAACAGCACAGAATATTATTAAAATTATCACACACGCATCATTCTAAAGTTGGTTACATTATTTAGCCCATAAAACAATTAAACCTGTAGGATGCGATAATTCCATTATTTAGGTATTTAATATGCGCATAATAAATAATAATAATATGATTTATAACATTAACTTAGAAAATAAGAGTTTAATGTGCGCTTGGCACTTCACCACTGCAAATGCACGATCGCGACATTGTCCTTTAATCTGTCAAATAAAATACCGATTTTGCACAGTAACGCCCTGAAAGATAAAGAAGTATTTCACCAGATAATCTTGGTTTTCTTGTATGCTCTGGAACGCACGCCTGAAGTCCGGAACGCATTTAGGTAGACACATCAATTTAGCACTATTTTAATGTATTTGGTTGGCGATTAGAAAGGCATTATCAAAAACAATATAAAACACGAGTATTATTGATTTTCTTTCTTTTTGGTGGTAAAATTCTTTAAATGTTACAAATACATTGCAAACTATAGTTTTGTATAACTTAGACGCATTTTTTTAATTTTTTTGTAAATGTGAGTACCATGGAGTCGTTTACTATGTTATTATGTTTTATTTTGACTTGAAAGAGCAGAGTAGTTAATAGTATGTCATGCTCACTTAATGTCTCGCTGATGGTGGCGAGTTTGTTGGATCATTCGGTTGCCTACAAAATTGTTGAGCTGGATGGTGCTGATCCACGCGTCATGTTCGTGAACGGGTGCCGTCAGTTGAGACTGGTCGTCTCTTATCTGCCAGGGCTTATTTTAAATCTTATATTTTTAACCGTTTTTGTTTTTATTTTTTACATTGTTCTCACATATAGAATCAACAAGAGTAATTGTACCCAGGATTTTGTAATTTCTTTATTTAAAAGAGTGTCCTTGGAGTTTCTTGCCCGTTCTTCTCCATAGAGATCTACGTTTTTGAATGGGCAACTAGCTTCAACTTTCTGACTAACTGAGTGACTCCTTGACAGTTCAAAAGTGCCTGTAAATGGTTTAATTGAAATAAATGCTTTGAGTTTGAGTTTGTGATAGAAGAAAAATAATGCAATTTTAGTTTTCTACGAAATCGAGCCGATTTGAATTCCTTGTTTGTGTAGGTGTGTTGAGAGGCTTTTGCCTACTAATAGGATAAATACAAGTCGGTATTGTATTGAGTTTTCTCCATACAATAACACACATAAAATGGAAATCGATCGCAATGTCTTTCATTTTGACATCCATTGCTTCATACGTTTGAAAAATTCTTCTGCTCACCATCGTAAATAACGCAATGAACGTGGCTGAACTGTCAAAATGAAAGGCATTGTAATCTGACCCAATTGTTACTCGCTTCGTCACTCTTAACTATAACGGCTCCTATGTCAAAAGACTGCTTCAGTCGCATCCACGTTGTCTGGTAAAGGTATACAAAATACAAATACAAATTTTATGTTTATTTCTGTACCAACTAACAACTAACATTAGTTAGAAGAATCCGCCTGTGTTAGAAGAATCCGCACTTGCATAGCTTTGGGTGTTGTACAACTTACATTTTTTTTTTTTTTTAGTTTTTGAGACATTTTTTGTTATAACTAGAGTAGTATATTTTTCTCGAGCGCGTGTTGCGTGCTTTACTGCCATTTACATAAAATATAACTTTAGAAGATTTCTCTTAGCACCCACTGTTTTGACTATACTTCTTTTTCTTAGCGTGTCGATAGCAATCTAAATAGACTCGGCCCAGAATTCAGCGACTTGTTTGGCGCCATCACCAACGTCCATTAGTTCCTGTAACGTGCAGCTGACAGGACACGCAGGACACGATATTAAGTGTCCCATCGTTTGTGGAACTGCACCACATTTACATTCCAAGGCGGAGTCATCTATGAATCTCCACCTGAACAGGTTTTCCTTGCTTCGGCCGACCTGGGCCCGGAGTCTGTTTAAAGACTTCCAGGTTACCCAAGGTAACTCATGTCCAGGCGGGAGGTCTTCAGCGGGTGGAACAAATGGGTTTGGTAAGGAAGCACCGGCTCGCCACAGCTTCAGTCTTTCTTCGGATCGTTCGCCTGTGAGCTTTAAAAAACTGTTTCGGCTTTTCAGCCTTTGTGGCGCAAGGATGTGGTCGTGCATAGGGTGTCGTGAGTCGGAGACCATTTTGGCTCTTTCACTGGAGGCTGCCACCACTCTTGCACCACGTATCTCAATGATTTAGATATCCATCCCAATTTCCGTATTCTATCAGCAACGTGTTCGAGGTGGGAGAACCAACTCAAATGTTGGTCAATTATGACACGTAAATATTTTGTTTATGTTATTTTATTAATTATGGGACATGTACAGGCATAATTAGTGGCTCGTTTACAAGAATGTATAGCTGTGTGCTGTTACTGCATCCTCAGTTGATATTCCCTGCCTAAAACTAAATGGTGTAAGTGATAATATTTTAATTTTTTTAAGTTAATGTAAGTCTTATATTAATATTTTTTTCTAAAACCTTGGATAAACCTGGTAAGACAGAAATAGGGCTGTAGTTATTGACATCGTCACCGTTCCCTCCCTTGTCAACCGGTGTAATAATGGATTACTTCATTAGTGTCGGAAAGATACCTTTTCAAAAACAGAGATTTACCAAATGAATAATGACAGAAACAATTTCCTTGCTAATAAATATTTTAGGAATTTAGTTGGAATATTATCCCATCCTGGAGCACTGTCAGATTTCAAACTCATCAGAACAATTTCTACTTCCATGGGATCAGTGTCCAAGAGCACAAAATAATTAATTTGTGTAGGTGGAATGTTAGATCGGCCAGAAGTTTTATTAATCGGAATTTGCTGGGCTAATTGTTTTCCAATATTAGCAAAATAGTTATTAACAGAGTTCACTGATGAAGTTGGTGCTTTGATTTTTAGGTTTATTTGAGTAAGTGATTGATTTTATATTTTTCCATAATAATTTCGTATTTGTAACCGATTTAGCAAGTAAATCTCTTTCGAATTTTCTTTACCATTTTTTTGAGATTTTCTGTACTGACTGTAGGTTATTTTTAAAATGTCATTATACGGATCTAATCGATAGCTTTTTTGTAAATTATTACGATTTTGAATACATTTTAATAAACCTCGGGTGATCCACGGCTTAATTATACGTTTGCTGCTAGCAATAACTTTTATGTTAGTGTTGTATTTAATAGAATCAAACAGTTTTTGAATGAGTTTATCTGTTAACAAAGAACAATGGCAGGTCTCCATACAAAGAATTGTCTGGGATCAAATTGAAGCGTCCCGTAATGAAAAATATGTTAAAAGATTTGGCGTTAGCTCCAGAATCTATAAATGAGACTATTTTCATTTGGGAAAGCCGGAAAAAAAAGATTTCAGTGTTTGAATTTTTAGGCTATGATTATGAATGAACGTCAAACAATAAATTATCTATAAAACATCGCAAATTGAAATTAAATCATAAATAAATGTATAATGTGGTGTGGTCTAAGTGAGGATAAGAGTATTTACGGATAAAATGAGAAAAACCCAAATAAATCAAAAATAATCTTTCAATCAATAAAATCTAATAAATCAATAAATCCATTGATTCATTGATAATATAATCTTTTAATCTTAATCTTTTAATCTTGTCTGTTTATTTATGTGTGTACATAAATTGTTAAATAGGAATAGGTACCTACTACGCTTTGGAATGGGCAATTAGCTTCATATTTTTGACTGACCGACCCCTTGACAGTTCAAAAGTGCCTGTAAATGGTTTAATTGAAATAAATGCTTTGAGTTTGAGTTTGAAAATAAATAAATTCTAACCTTCGGTGTAGAGTAGTACTCAATTATATGTTTACGAAAGCCGGGCGCGTATTTTAGAAAAAATGCGCTTATCCCGTAAACACTAAAACTAAACCTTAATACCTAATGTTTGGGCAAATAAAAAACACATTTTGTTTAACATATTTATTTTATTCCTAGTCCTCATCTCGTATTATTATCTCATCAGGAAAACCTGGTGCTGAGATATGTTCTTGATGTCTGGCCCATCCTAGATACCACACTAAGGTCATAGTGTGTGCGCAGCAGCCTACAGTGCGCCGGCCAACTAAACAGCTACAGCAATATTCAACTATGCCGGTTCTGCCAGGAATATTATTTTCGCAGTGTGTTCATGCATATATTGCAGTTTACGCATAAAATGCGCGTGCGACGGTGACCGTAATCTGCCGTTATGATTTTTCTGGGTTTAAACAAAAATCCAATTCACTGGGCACAATCAGAGCACAGAACGATTAGCTTATGGTCACGCAAAAGCAATATCGGAGTCCTAAGGGCACGCACTAGTCACACAGGACAGTATCAATCAATCCATTAACAGTCCAGGTCGGGTAGAAATAAATATAAAGCCAAATAAAAACCCAAAACAACCGAGATGAAAAACGCGGGAGGATTCTGTAGCGTCTTGACAGACAACCACAGACAACATGTCACTGTTAAAGACAAAAGTAGTGCTGCACGTTTCGATTCAGTTTTCTTAAGAATCGATACAACACTGAAACGATCCTGTGATATTTTGATTAATTATTAATTAAATTTAAAAGTAGAAGCATTTCTTCAAAGAAGTTGATTAAAGACGAAAGAATAGAGCATTTCAATAATTATGTTAAAAACAAAACCACATGGGTCGATCGATCGGTCGATTATATCGATCATTTGATTAATTATTGATACAGATAAATTGTAGTGCGTTTTCAAAGTTTATGGTCGTGGTGACTTTACTAGCTGATTCCTTACTTTTTATTTTGGAAAGTGATAAAAATGTAGTACAGTGATCGGTAATATTGTAGTTTTTAAGAAAGCAATTGAAGCTTATGTCTTTTTTTTATGAATCCTCAATATGAAGTGGTCTAAGCAGTTCCGTTCTCTGGTCGGTAATATATGACCAGGTAAAAGACCATACGTCGACAACATATTAAGATAGTTCCCTCGATATTTTTTATCATGAGATAATTCTACATCTTTCGCTCTAATGTTGATATGTATGTCTCTCACTATTATTATGTTTCTTTGTGTTGGTAACATATCTAAGTGCTGACTGAGTGAATCCATAAAACTATCAAGGTTGGTGTTGCATTGAGCCTGGTATATACACAGAAGAGTTTTATCTAGTACGAGGATGTGTAATTGTAGACAGGTCGCCTGGTCTAGTTGAATTTCTTGAACTTTTTATTTTAACGTTTTTTTAACGAATCAAACTCAAACTCAAACTCAAATCATTTATTCCAAATAAACCAATTACAGGTACTTTTGAATTGTCAAGGGGTCGGTCAGTCAGAAAGATGAAGCTAGTTGCCCATTCCAAAGCGTAGTAGGTTCCTATGGAGAAGAACGGGCAAGAAACTCCATGGACACTCTTTTAAATTAGAATATTGTTACAAAACATTGGTTACATCATTCATGTTGAAATTATACATGTGAGAACAATGTAGTGAATCGTGCACGTTAAAAGCGAGCATAATAAAAATATGAAAAACATAAATAATTAAAATAAGCCATGGCAGCTAAGAGATGACCAGTCCCCACTGACGGCGCCCGTTCACGAACATGACGCATGGATCAGCATCATTTAGCTCAACCATTTTGAAGGGAACTTAATGATCCAACACACACGCCACCACCAGCGAGACATTTGAGTGAGCATGACATACTCTCAGCCGCCAGGGTACATTCAAGTCAATGAAAGACGTACTCAGCAAATGGTAGATTTAAAGTAGGTAAACAGTGCTCACATATGTGCAATGCAATTATATAATACTAAGAGATTGAATTTATACAATGTAAATATAGTTTTTCAATCTTCAGCAGCTCCAACAATATTTTCCAATGCTAATCAATTAGTTTATGCGCCCTTGTAGCTGGACCAGCGTTGAGCCAAGCATTTTTGTCAGCGATGTAATCCCCCAACTTATAATATGCTTGGCAGCATAGTGTGCGTTTTATGCAAGATTTAAATTTCGTTTCATTCAATTGGAGTATGTGGGGAGGTATTTTATTGTAACATTTTACACAGTACCCCATGAAAGATGAGTCTACTTTAGCCAGTCTGAAACCCGGTTGAACTAATTGGTCCCTATTTCTAGTCCCATAATTGTGTCTATCACCTATTTTACTGAAAATACTTAGATTTTTCCTTACGTACATGATGTTCTCATAGATATATTGACAAGGTACCGTCATAATGTTAATATCTTTAAATAGTTCCCTTAAGGAATCGCGTCTGCGGAGGTCATATATTGCTCTGATGGCTCTTTTCTGCAGAATAAAAATCGATTCGATATCTGCAGCCCGTCCCCATAGTAAAATACCGTAAGACATAATACTATGAAAGTAACTGAAATAGACTAGCCTCGCGGTATCTACATCAATAAATTGACGAATTTTTCTCACAGCATATGCTGCTGAACTTAGCCGTCCTGCAAGAGATGTTAAATGAGGACCCCATTGCAGCCTTGAGTCGAGCGTGATCCCCAAGAAAACAGTTTTATCGACGATTTCTAGTTTCAAGTCGTAAATACCACATCAATTTAGGTTCATAATACAGGTAAACCACGAGAGAAAGTAGCGAGCGAATTATATTTACTAAAGGTCTATGTTTTTTTTTATGAAAAAATTATTGAATGATTTCGAATTTATATTTAATTATTGGCTTTTTTGTCTAACTGATATATTTATGAATCTGGTCCAATATTTTTGTGTATATTTCCAAATTCATACGTTTTGTGAAAATTATGTACTAGCTTGGTAAATTGTTTTTGTGTTATTGTGTAGATATATAACTTATGTTTTGTTTGTGTGAGTTTGTATTATGGAAAAGTATGTTTAGCTCGTATATGTAGGTGTGTGTAGCTTAAACTGTTTGTGTAAGTTAGGATTACAAAAAGTTTTTAAAAATATATAATAAACATTAGATAAGTACCTTATTGCTACGAAGATACTGCTATGGTAGACTTACAAGAGATAACGCGTGATAAATGATGCACGACTACAAAAGTACTCTGCAGATTGTCATATTTTCACTATAAGTTGATGAATTTGTTCTTCACTTCATGTAGTTATTTGTTGCGCTTCATCACCCTTTTTATCTATTATTGATCGAAGTGTTTTATATAAACTTTGCCATAAGCAGTCCAGCAATATTTATACTCTCCAGTTTTTATTACATCTCTGACAAGGAAATACAGAGGAGATCCCTTAACGGTTAGATGTTTGGGCAAAACGATAGGGGTGTTCTCTAGGGACTTCAAGCCAAGAAGCTTGCAGCATAGCTAGGACTGATGTTTTTTTATTAAATGACTTTCCCTTTTTTAGTATCTAGTTTTTTATAAGAGTGGATGCAGTTTCTACAACAATGGGAGTATAGCGGGCTCTATGTACATAAAGATGGTCATTGCACCCATCCACGGACCAACCGCGTGAAGTGTAGTTTAACTTGAACGATCGACTCGTACGGCAATTATTACTTAACCAAAGCACCTCCTCTTTTTCTCAATTTAGTTATTCATACCAATTTCTAAGATACTAAGCTAACTAACAGTCATAAAATTAAGTAATATTATTATGAAAACATTTATTGTAACAATCATCTGCTGTTTAATTATATTTAAAATAAGAGAGAACTATGAAAAAAAACTCTACCATCTTTTTCCAGTAAATTGATTTCAAAAACCTAATTCATGAAAAGAAGATACACACAGACATACTTAAAATACTTACCTCGGTCAAAAGTTACTATAATATTCATAAAGAAAATATTTCCACTTGAAAATTCATAAGAGCTTGTATGAGTCCTGGTAATAGAGATAAATATTTTAAAAGAGGCGGTCTTATGACGCATTTTATTATGGCACTAAATATTAAGGATAAGGATAGAGAGAGAGAGACTGACTGACTGAGAGAGAGACTGTTATACAATGAGGGTATTCTGAATTTTCATGAATACCCTCATTAAATAATGCGGTCAGATGCTACCTAAGCGTGTAATGGCAAATGGTTTTCAACGGGTTTTTTCAATGAAATGGTTATTTCATTATTTTTTACAGCACAAATTAATATACTTCCCTTTTTAGCAGACATGTAGCATGGGTCAATGGAGGATGGAGGAATGGAGCAGGGAATTGTTTACTTATCTAAAGATGAGTTCTTTATATTTTTGTCTACTGTACTAATATGTATTTTTGTTTGTAGTACCGAAAAGATCCAACTGATTATTGGTTTTCGAGAGCTTACGCTAATAAGCCTTGTTGTAAAATATATCAATTTTTACCTTACCAGACTTTTTTCGATACATTTTTAAACCGATTTTATCTACAAACCTTTAAAACCCAATAACTTCTAGCTAAGTATTATAGATATTATGATTGTGAAAGTATGGAAAAGGAAAATAAAATAAACGGAAGAGCTCATTGGGCACCAAAAAATTCGTTCACATCGCTGTCAGCGGTAAAAGTGCCCAAAAAACTGGCAGCGTTGACACGTTGGATGGCAATGCTGATTCTTTGGCCTAAGAATTGGCCAGCCCTCTGGTCACGTGAAGAGTCCACTAATAAATACAGAAAGTGAAATCTGAGATGAGAAATATTGTAGTGAGATAGTGTACTGTAAGCTGTACTTTAGTACGGAGCGGAGCGGAGTGGGGTTCGTTGTCGTGGATTGCACTATCTATAACTTCTTGTATCTGCGAACCATTGTACTGTCCTACGATCCACCTTCACAATCAAACACAAAAAAAGCAAAATGCGAATATTATCCAACTATTATGATAATTCTTATCTATAACCGAACTAATGTACCCTTCGACCTTCGTTATGACGTGAAACCATTCAATAGCCATTCGAAGTAAGCAGTCAAGCCTGTCGGTTTTGTATGATGATGGCAGTTCGCCAAATAGGGTGGGCTTATTCAAAGCCATATATTTAATAATATAGATACTGGTAATTACTTGTAAGGAAGAATTTGTACTCGTATTTAATTGAAGAGCATAATTATTACAATGTTTGCGTATAAAATAAAAATATATGAAAGACATACCTCGAAATCATAGGAAAATTATGGCTTTCCTGTTTCTCAGGAACTTTGCATTGCCTGAGGGCTAGATATACCCAAAGGTCGTGCAACGCCTTTCGTGTCCAATACAACAACGCTTTCAGGGTATTGGTTGGGCTGCCCCGTTTCTGTAGCGCATCGGGAATGTTAGCGGACGCACATATAAATTGCTTTTACGCAACGATGCGAATGAGGTGTGCATCCCTGGTGCGCAGAGTGCGGGCGAGCTCCAACAATATCCTAAAAATGATCGCTAGCAGGCTAGATTGCATATAAATCAATCACTGCAGTGCCATCTCCCATGGGGTGAAATAAATTTACATATATACATAAACACACGCCTTCTTCCCATGGGGGTAGGCAGAAACTACAGAACGCCACCCGCTACGATCCTTACATACTCCTTTTGCCTCGTTTAAGTTCATACATTAAAAAAAAAGAAATTGAATAAAATGAACTAACATAGTTCTTAAGTTTATTAACACAATGAGTCCTTGTTACTTGAATAAAGAAATATATATTTATTGAAAAAATTCAAGAAAAATAATTTTATTCTTTCGTTGAAATTATGCAGTCATCGTTTAAATTATTTTCTTATGAATATAGGATATACTTACTATTTTCTGAAGTCTAATTAATGATGTTGTTAATAATATTCCTGTGAACTGCATAATTATTTAAAATCCATTTCCTGGAAAAAATAACAAGATATGAGAATTTATTTTCCTTATTTTGAAGGGTATCGGGTGGACACCAAGAAGTAAATTAATCGATACTTTTATTAGCGGTACATTAAATCTTTTGGATTAGTTCCCTCTTTATCAAAATGATTTAGGGTGATCTCAAGACGCATCTTCATCTCAACATTTCCTTTCAATCCCAGCAAATCTCTCTCTATAAATGCCAAACAAATCTAGACCAGCGATCCCTACACTCATAAAATCGAAAACCTAATTCAGAGCAAACCTTTTGAATGTCAAGAAAATTGATGTTTGCTGACTAAATCTAAATCCACTACTTCCCCGGGGGCCTGAGGTGTTTCCGAAAGTCCCACGTAGTATACGTGATATTTCGAGTAGGCAGCTAGGCATCCAATTTCTAAAGCTGATATTTTATCGAGGTAACGTGTTGCTGAACTGGGCTAAGAAGTTGAATTTGTATAGATATTTTAGTTTGGGTAAGGTAGCGCTGGTAGGTAATTTTTGTAAAGTAAGGAACTGGTGAAGTGTGTCTTCTATATGTAGGTACACCTCTGCCTAACCCTTCTGGCAATACAGGCATAATGTTATGTGTTTATGTAAACGAATGATTTACTCACTATTTAAAGCCAATTGACGTGACAATCAAACGTTATGAAAAAAACCATTTTACACCCATTCGTTCGTATGAAAACCTCTAATGTCTCACAATCCTATCTACATAACCCGACCAACATCATGTTACATGAGACCCCGACAGCATTTGCATAATACCTCAAAACCGTCTTCAGAGATCTAAAAACCTGCAAAACTCATATTTTTAAGAGCATTAAATTCATTTAACATTGTCGCAGACCTCGACGGCGAAAAACCAGTTGTCACAAGCATTCGAGGCACTTTGAAAATTCCTGGAGAAGGAATAAGTTTGGAGGAAACGTCAGGTGATGCTGGATCGTAACTCGACCCCATTTCCTTACAAAAAGCACAATGACGTGTTGAATAACGTAGTGGAGAATATGCTTCAACTTAGTTTGGGGACAGTTTTTCTTTTGGTGAAGTTGGGTGCACTTATGAATTGAATGTTTGATCAAATGTTAGTGATAGAGTTGGCGGAAGTGTTTTTCTTTGAAATACATGAGACAATAGTGAACGGATAGAACATTTATGTTGTTTTTATTAAATTTAATTTTAAAAAATTACATTGTATCGAAATGTATTAATTAATAAAAACTAAAACAACATGAAGCCATATAACTTAAAAAATAAATATTATAGATATATCAGTGACAGGATTCAAAATTGCACAATGAATGTTATATCAAAAATTAAATTATATTGGATGTAAGTATATTAACACCGATAATTCAATAAAAAAATACATACATAAAATGTCAATAAAAATATTAAAAAGGTAACAATGATAACAGTCCCATCAAGTATATAAATAGCACTTTTGAATCAGAAATGAATTCTGCTGATTCTTAAACTGTTGTACCTGTCTATTTTACTGTGTCCATAAATAAATTCTACAGGTAGTTTTTCCCCTTTCCTTCTTCTTGTCTGTTTATATGTGTGTGCATAAATGGTTAAATAAGTAGTTTATTATCAAATGTAATTGATTGATAGCTTGCAACATGACTAACTACTTTCGAATGTAGTTGTATCATACCCTAAGTCCTTACACCTTGTAGGTTCCCGCTTATTACTTTCCCAAGTGTTTCGAAATTCTGTAGTTACTTAAAACGGACCGTTAATATCTGTAAAGTACTCCTTACACGACACCCACTGTGGAATTGTCACCATTGTTCTTTCGGCCTTTTTTTCTTATATCTTCATAGAGCGATACTGTACTGTAAGTTTTGACTCAACAAGCGAGTAATATTTTAACTGTTTAGTAGAAATCTCATCTCGAAGGCTTCGAAGGGCATACCAAGCTGAACCTATTGAACATTCTATGGCTGTCAGTTCCATTTTCAGCTTAAGCTTTTGTCAATATAACTACCTAAAAATTACATGCGGTCTACTAATATTATTTTATTATCATTCAAAGTTATGTCAATCTCATCTCAAATATATAGCTCTGTATAGCTCTGTATCTATAAAATAAAAGAAAATCAATATTGTTTGCAAATACGTATTCAATTTAACTCTGCAGAACAACAGCTGCTATATAAGCTACAAAAGTTTTTTTTTCCTGGAAATTATGCCATTTTACTAACAACTGCCAGTATAAAAATAAAATCGTCTTGCGCTGTCAGAAACAAAATTATCGAAAAACTAAAACTAGGGCAGTAAGAAAATGCACTCCATTCGAAATAATTGTAAGTTAACAAACACACTAACATAAGCTCACATGCCACAAACAGCTTTTACATCTTCGAAAAAGAATTACAACACCCCGACTAATACCACCGGGCACACAGCCAAACGCCGAAACCCAGGTGCCTTCTTAAAATGGACAATTCATTTAATAGCTCTCCAGAGGCAAAGAATTGCTGAGGAAAACCCTTAAATTAAAAAGCATAAGTTAACACCTCTGCTTGAAATACAAGTGGTCTTTTAGACAAAAGTTTTTCTGCAGCTATTCGAATTAATTAATGTAAAATTAATTGAATTCTTTGTGGACGATGCTAGTGGGTACTAAAATTAAAAAAGAATTAAGAGGAAAGGGGACGGTGACAAATGGCAACCGAGTAGTTTTTATCCACAAATAGAATTGCATAATGAATTCTTTGGTGTACTACATGATTCTAGTATGCATTTTGTTTGGTCTTTAGAAATTTTATTTACACAACTATAATAGCTTCTGACCGCAACTTTGTTCGCGTGGAAGTCGGTAAAATACACCCATGTTACTCGATCATAATATAATTATTATGTAAAAAAAAAACGATCCGATCCGAAAGAAGCACATAGGTACTGCAATAACATTACTTAAAGCAATAAAAATATTTTATTATTATTGAAAACTAGCACACTTCCCGCGGCTTCGCTCCCGTGGTCTTTCCCGCGGGACCCGTTATTTTTATCCTATGTTACTCCCTAAAAACTAAGCTTTCTAATCGTAAAATAATTTTTCAAATCGGTCTAGTAGTTTCGGAGCCTATTCAATACAAACAAACAAACAATCAAATCTTTCCTCTATATAATATTAGTATAGACAAATAAGCTAAAAATCACAAAATTATCCCAAATCCATTAAAAATTAGCAATTTTTCAACAGGGGTCATAAGTTTTAGGTCTAATATACACCAGCTAAACAATTAAATGACGGCCGCCCTCGCCCCATGATATAATCCGGTAAAATTCCCCATTGAAAAAACGTGACGATTTTTTTTCTTTTTTCCTGTTAGTTACCACAAAATTAGACTCTCAGTACGATACCTAACAACACCCTCACGGATCGGACAGTTTTTTTTTTGTGTGATGTTGTATGTGTTACACATTCAATAGGTGAAATATTTTTAGATCGTAGTATTTTTTAAGTTTATCCATTACAATCAAACTTACAAAAAAAACAAATATTTTCTCATTATAATATAAGTTTAGAAAAGCAACTGTGATCTAATGAACCAGATTTTTACTTACCTACTAATTCAGCTTAAAACATGAGCACAAATTACTAACTCGGTAAAGGTCATCATCAAAAGATGGGTTATAAACTCTCCCGAATACGGAAGAAAAGAGCATTGATGAATTGTTTGATGTTTGCTCGCTGCAATTTGGAAATTACGGAAGTTTACTTAAGATCCGACTTCCTTACGAATATCTTGTTACACTATGAGAAAAAAAATGTTATCCTCCAACAGACATGTCAGACACACACACATCTTAAAGATCCATAAATGTCCAAGTACCCATCGATATTATTGTGATAAAAATCACCAAAATTTAACAACTGCTCATAAAGGTATAATTAAACATGACAAAACCATAAATCGTTTACAACAACATCCAAAACAAGCACGTTAAATACATCCCGTTTACTTGAAACTTGGACATGACATGTCTGAACCCACCCCATAAACATTAAAGGAAATTAAGGTACACACATTGTGGCAGCAAACATTCAAATTATACCAGGGTCCCTGTTTATTGCCAAATCTTCCCGCAGAGGTCGACGCGTCTCCTGAATAAGGTCTTGAAGTTCAGACACCTTTCGGAACGTGATAAGGCTACCGAATTACTGATAAGCTTGAAGACTTGGGTATGGGAAGATTTTATTTAATTCTGTGTGTAGGAATTTTTGCATATTTTATTGCAAACTGATCTAAATGTCAATCGAGTTTGATAGCGTAGTTTTTTCAGGTGTTATCTTATTCTGAAAGTGGGCAACGTCGCAAATAGATGTCAAATATTTTGCTGTTTTTATTAATTTGGCAATATATGTATGGAAATAAGAAATGTGGCTAACTAGCGAACTAGAATAATAATGAATTGCAATTACAACATTGAATTTGATGTTGTAACCGTTCTAAGTGTAAAAAAACCAGCCAAGTGCAAGTCGGACTCGCGCACGAAACGCGTACCAAAAAAATCATGTCCGTTGTATGGGATATTTATTTTATTCTGTTTTTAGTATTTGTTGTTAAAGCGGGAACAGAAATTCATCATCTGTGAAAATTTCAACTGTCTAACAATCACGGTTCATGAGATACAGCCTGGTGACAGACGGACAGACAGACAGACAGACGGACAGCGGAGTCTTAGTAATAGGGTCTCGTTTCATCCTTTGGGTACGGAACCCTAAAAACGCATTTGGAAAGTTTCCAAATACTTTTTACATCTAAAACCAAATACTTGGTGCTACGATATAAATTATTGCATTTCATTATTAATATTCTAGTTCGCTAGTTAACCACATTTTTTATTTCCATACAGTAATATTGCCAAATTAATCAAAGCAGGTAAATATTTGACAGCTATTTGCAACGTTGCCAACTTTTAGAATAAACGCTCTTAATTCTAATATTCAATCAAATGTGTTTATATATTACAGAAAGCAGAAAAAGAGTCTAATCGACCTCTTGGACTTTTCTAAAAACAATATATCCAAGTCCTCTTACTTCTTCTCTGTATCGGAAATTGTTATCAAATAATAAATGAAAAAAATATGATTGATTGATTTTTCAGATATACGGGGCCAAAATAAATTATGTAGCGAAACTTTGCAGGTGTGATGTGTATCAATATATAAGCACGATAAAAAAAAATGATTTGATGTTTTTCTTTGAGGTCAATTACTGCTGGTAGTTTTGTTACTGCTAATAATTTAACGAAGTGAGTACTATTCTGTCTGACTATTTAAAAAATTACTTTATCCGAGCGAAAATAAACTAAAATTTCTCAGTCATCTTTAACTGTAAAATATTCTGTTTCAAAAATACTTTACAATTCTTACGAGTACACACATCAAAAAAAGTTTGTGATCACTAGCAAAAGCTGAAATATTTTTTAAATTTTACTTTCACAAGATAATTTTTTACATTTTATATTTCTTAAAATCGAAATACACTGTTTTTTGTTTTTTAATAACAAATATTGAGTAATTCAATCCTGATGTAATTGTAACAGAAATTTGATGGAAAGAAAAAATATCGTTTAACCAAACTTATACAAAAAAATATTAATAGAAGGTTTGTATTCAATACAATATAATTCCTCTCCGCCGAGAGAGGAGTTATAGTGTGCGAGCCATCGCACACATGCGGAGATCCTCCTGGGCATGCTGAGGACCAAATTATCCAGCATTTCTTGCGGTAACATGTCCAATTCTTGAATAGCGGCTTTCCTGATCTCTGGCACTGTCTGGGGAGTTGACTGACAGATCCAATAAGCTCGCTTAAGAGCATCCTACACATGCTCTATTGGGCTTAAGTCAAGCGACCCGGCAGGCCTGTCTAACCTTGTGATATCATATTCTCGGAGGGCAGCATTTACTCGTTGAGCTCGATGTGCGGGCGTATTATCATCACCAGTACGAATTGGTGCCCATTGTTTACTCGGAAGGTCTGACAATTCCACCAATAGCAACTGTTTTGTACCTATCTACCGTCATGGAGCCTCGATACGAGATCAAAGGCGTTCTAGCTCCAATCATAATTCCACCCCAAAAGGACACCGATTTCCCGCCTTGCTGAAAGTTCCAGTGGCAGTTTTTTACCTTTCTCCAGATCTGCAGGTCTTCTCCAGACACGTACACGTCGGTTATCTGGATGAGTAGTGATTCGCGATTTGTCAACGAAGAAACAGTTTTGCAAATGTTTTCCTCCTCATTTTCTACAATTAGCCGGAGCCTAGCCCACTGCAATCTCCGTCGCTGACGTTGCCGTGAATTCAGATTTTCTCTCCAACTTACACCTCCGTGCTCGTACTCCAGCCTGGTGTAAGCAATTCCGAATGGTCTGATTGCTAATTTCAAGTGAGGTGGGGCCCACACTTCTGCTTTTATTGTAGTGGCGTTGATTGTTGGGTCACGGGCTACCAGCATTCTGATATAGCGCTTCTAAGCAGCAGTCAGAACAGTTGAGTGACCACTCAACGATCCGCTAAATTATCCATGCCGTGGTACCTCTGCAACATGGCCACGATACAGGATTGGGATACAGCAACTCTGCGTGCTATTTTTCTCGTGGAATATCCTTCTTCTCTCAAAATTACAATTCTTGCTCGTAAAACTTCTGATAATCCTGTTGGAATTTTATCAATAACAACTTTCCTCGTAAAAGTAATAAATCCGTTAAAATTTACTAAGTCAGATTTCTGAATGAGTATAAGCTTGGAATAATATTTTATTTCTTTATGGAAAAACAATAGATTTTTTTTTTGTTTTTTATTCTAATTCTATATTTTTAAATACCTAAAGAATCTAAAAAGATTAAGAAATTATTCATCAAAAAAAAAAACAATGTTCAAACTTTTTTTGATGTGCGTACTTACGACAAAACATAAAGCCAAGCACTCAGTTCTTGAATTTCGTTGGAAATGATAATTTTATGAGAATAAAACAAAAAAATGAATAAAGTGACTATAAGTATACGATGTTTAATGTGTTTCGATGAAAAACATTGTGATTCTATAATATTGAAAAGCTTTTTAATATTTTTTAACAACTTGTTTACTTTTCATGTTACACACTAAACTATATTTTTTAATAAGTGTATTCACAAATAAATAAATAGTGCACAGTTTTGTTGTAAATGTACGCAATGCACGTAGGTATAACTTTATTCTATAGTTAAAATATGCAAAATGCTACTATAACGTTTTCACAAAAGAAAAGTACAGGAGTTATCTCTTACCGTAATAATATTCTTGTTATTAACCAGACACTTAAAACTAATTGGCTATCAGACTAAAAGCGGAGAGAATCTATTAACGTCGCAAGCATATTAAAAAAGGAGAAAAACGAAAACTGCAACAATGTTTTCTACCACTCTGCATTTCACATTCCATGTTTGAATAGAATGTTATCTTCAAACATGCAATGCTTTATACCAGGCAAAAAGGCTGGAAGTGTCATGCACACCATTATCTCCTAAGGGGGACTAAGGGGACTGCACTAATCCCCCTTCGTGCAGTAACAAGCATGCCCCCGAATTACGTGGGTACTTGAAGATGTTTTTGCTTGAATACAAAAGCGCCAGATGAGCAAGCTGCTAAAAACACTTGTCTACTGACATTGCTTTTTACGGTGTGAATTATTCTTTGTACATTTACTTGAACTTCTACTACTAACTATGTTTTTATATTGTCAACTGACTTTAGGTACATTCATACAAGATATCTTGAATAGGTAGATCGAAGTAAAGGTAAAAACTAGTCGTAAGTCAAAATCGATGAGCGGAGTCACGATAAAGCAGATTAATAAATATTTTATTAATTCATAAAGAATATTCTTAGAATTATATTGTACAAAAACGTTTATTTTTACTTCAAACATCAATGGACCTAATATCCGTCTTATGAAAGCAACTGTTTCGGGAATACCCGCACTTTCATAATATATAATGTCAGTATTCTCCAAATACAACCATCGGAAATTGTGTAGATATACGCATATACGAGTG
Source organism: Xanthia togata (assembly GCA_963853775.1). Taxonomy (NCBI): domain Eukaryota; kingdom Metazoa; phylum Arthropoda; class Insecta; order Lepidoptera; family Noctuidae; genus Xanthia; species Xanthia togata. Next base: position 19,542,802 of record OY970795.1, on the reverse strand, counting down.
TTCTGTATCGTATCCAATGATTGGACGAATTTGATAGTGAATGTCTGTGTGCGCTCGCCAAGTCGGCATGCGATTGGCTGTTCCCTACCAACGAGCTGCTGCATAGAGTCACGTGAAGGTGACTAGAGCGCCACCTGCAAGAAGCTTGGCGAGCGCGCGGGGCAGACGAATCTATCGTCCGCCATTGACCCATGAACTATCTAATATTTAGCTCCGTGAGTGAAAATTATTAAAACAAGGACAAATTGTGCATTACCGTGTGGTGTCACTCGTGCCAGTCTCCGTGGTCAACAGTCCACTCAAAAGACCGTTCAGATCTAGTGGGAGTCAGCCGCAGCCGGAGAAAAGGTGAGTCGTACTCAGTCATTTCTCTGTTGAATTTGTTCCGTGATTGGGGAGAACGGCGAACTCCGTTCGTACAGAACAACCTAGTTTTCTTTCTACAACCAGCATAATATTACAGTCCACTCCTCTATTCCACATTCTGGTCCTTCGAGCCGGATTTCTTAAATCATTTAGCTAAAACCACGCTTCCAAAATGGCGGAAGTTTTAGAAATGAAACGTAAAATCTTATTAGTTAGAAAGGAATATTTATTTACGAAGATACAAAAGCTTTATGACTATTCCAAAAAGTTGGGAACTGATCCAGATACATTGCAATTGTTTACGGTATCATTGTCGGAAATGGAAAGTGTTCGTGCGAAGTTTGAATCCGCCATATTTGATTTGTACGAAATAGAAGTGCAAATAAAACCTACTGCAAAAATGTCGATTAGTGAACTGGAAGCATTTGACGAATTGTATAATGCATGTCGGTTAATCGCTAGTAAACATTCTAAATCAGAGTCCGATGTCTGTACTTCGTTAGATAAAAATGATTTCGTAGTACCCGCGTTACCAAAGATAACATTATTTCAATTTGATGGAGAAGTTGAAAACTGGATAACATTTTATGACACATTCACATCGTTAGTTCATAATAGAAATTTCTCAGATATAGATAAATTCCATTATTTACTCTCATGCGTTAAAGGTCCTGCTTTAAATATCGTTAAAAATCTACCTATCACTGCCGCTAATTACTCATTAGTTTGGCAAAGTTTAGTGGATAAATATCACGACCACAGAACACTAGCATGTAGGTATTTCGATAAAATGTTCAACTTTTCTCCGTTAACTGAAGATACGACGTCGAACTTAACTTCATTTGTAGAAACTTTTGATCATTCACTTAAAGCGATTCAAGCATTGAAAATTAAAAACTTAGAAGATTTCTTATTGTGTCATTTGGCATTACAACGACTCGATCCGCATACGCGAAAGTTATTCGAAGAATGCCGTGATCAAAAGTTGATACCTACGTTTGCGGAACTAATAGCTTTTGTCAACAAACAAATTAAAGTTCTGGAACACACTTTTATACACGGCTCTTCAAATAATACGTCGAAATCTAGTAATAATAAGACACAAAATAAAAACCAAATTAAATCTTCGTCTAAGTCAGTTCTTAATACGGCACAAGCTCCGCACAATAATAACAACCGTAATAATAAATTAAATTTAACTTGTGTGATTTGTAAACAAAGTCATATGATTTATCGATGTGATCAATTTCGTAAATTGTCTGTCGATGAAAGAATGAGCCGTGTTCATTCACTAAAACTTTGTCATAATTGTCTTAAATCTGATCATCAGTCTAATGCTTGTAAAAGTACAATGACTTGCGGGGTATGCGCCTCATCGCATCATTATTTATTACATAAAGATAACGCGAAGGCGGAAAGCGCGGGAATATCGTCCGTGGCGAACTCCCTGACAGCGCAGCCGCAGCAAGCGCTAGTGTCGTCTCACTTCGTAAGTGACACAACACACACACCCATACAGCAAGCATTAATTAGTAATAACTGCGATTACGGAGTAGTGTTAGGCACTGCACTTGCGCATGTTATTGACTGTGTTGGTCAATATCAAGACTGCCGTGCAGTCATCGATTCTGGCGCTCAGAGCTCTTTTATAACTACTGAATGTGCTCAGAAACTAGGATTACAACGTAAAAAATGTCCTTTTACCATTCACGGCATAGGTGGGGCCTTAGTTAAAAATCAAGGCATGGTTACTTGTACATTAAAACCAAGACATGCGAAGGGTCCAACATTTAATGTTAATTTAGTAGTTATTCCGAGGGTGTCCGCTGATATGCCTAATATCTCTTTCACAGATAATGTCATTAACGAATATGACACTTATAAGTTAGCGGATCCACTGTTTTTTAAGCGTTCGCGAATAGATATTTTGTTAGGTAACGACATAGTGCCAGATATCATTAGAGATAAACCATTAGTAATTAAGAATGGTATTCCGAGTGTTATCAAAACAATTTTTGGTTATGTTATTAGCGGAAAATTATATCCACTTAATAGTAATAGTTCGCAAAATCTTAATTTATCGGTTTCATATGACGAAGAACAGTCGATTGAAAAAACTTTACGCAGTTTTTGGGAAATTGAGGAAGTGCCGTGCACACCGTCAATAAATCCAATGGATAAGTTAGCCGAGGAGATATTCACTAATGAACATACTCGGGAGTCGAACGGGCAATACGTAGTTCCGCTGCTGTTTCACTGAGAAAACTGACAATCATAAAAGAGGTGAATTCAGCTTAAAGTATGATGAATTCACTCAAAGGACGGAGCATAGTGATTCACCAAAAAGAACGATGATAATACTGATGTTGATGATAACAGTATTTAAGATGATGTGTCACCATGGATTTAGTTTTAGTTACCTACTATTTTTCGATGCCTTCCTCATATATCCAGTTATATCCTATTAGTTTTCCTACAATTTTTCGGTGACTTCCTCACATATTCAGTTATGTCATACAATTTTTCCAACTATTTTTCGGTGCCTTCCTTATATATCCAGTTATATCTTTAGAGGTATGAGGAACAGGGTGTAAAGTTCACTCATCCACCATAGAAAAGGGAGGATCCTCCAACCAGACGGGTGTTGTGTCTGGCGGGCCGACTGCCCAACTGTTGATTTCGGATAGTCTTATCTATGTCTTTCGCGCTGTAAACTGTAATTGCGCGATGCAGGATTTGTGTGACGTCATGTATTTGATGCGTAGTTAGTATGTGGCGGTGTAACCGCTACATCACTCCCCTCCGGAGACCGGAGGTCGATAGTGGGCTGAGTCTTGTATCTTGCGATGCTTCACAGTGCCAGCTAAGGTTCCAGTGAGTCGGAACCGGGTGCCGCACAGTTCACGGTGAGTCGGAACTGTCTGCGATGATTGCGGCGGTTGTGGTGATTGAGGTGATTGCGGTGATTGAGGTGATAGCGGTGATTGCGCTGATTGAGATGATTGCGTTGATTCCCCAGTGAGTCGGGGTGATGACGCTGAGGGTGATGACCAGGAATGCGCGTTCGCTGCATGCTGGTGGTCAGGATACCCGTTGAAGCCGAGGGTGCTGGCTGTCTGTGTGACTCGCCTCACGAAAGCTTGCGGGAGTGATGATGATGACGTCACGCTGAAGTAGTTGCACGAAGGCTGCGTTGACGTTCATACTCGGGGTCACCAATTTAGAGGTATGAGGAACAGGGTGTAAAGTTCACTCATCCACCATAGAAAAGGGAGGATCCTCCAACCAGACGGGTGTTGTGTCTGGCGGGCCGACTGCCCAACTGCTGATTTCGGATAGTCTTATCTATGTCTTTCGCGCTGTAAACTCTAATTGCGCGATGCAGGATTTGTGTGACGTCATGTATTTGATGCGTAGTTAGTATGTGGCGGTGTAACCGCTACATATCCTATTATTTTTCCTACTATTTTTCGGTGACTTCCTCACATATTCAGTTATATCATACAATTTTTCCTACTATTTTTCGGTGCCTTCCTCATATATCCAGTTATATCCTATTATTTTTCCTACTATTTTTCGGTGACTTCCTCACATATTCAGTTATGTCATACAATTTTACCTACTATTTTTCGGTGCCTTCCTCATATATCCAGTTATATCCTATTATTTTTCCTACTATTTTTCGGTAACCTCCTCGTATTTTAGGTTAGGTCCTCTTACTTTTCCTACTATTTCCTCATATCTCTGGTTATAGCCTATTATCTTACGGAGGTCGCCCTCAATAGGAGGATTGTGTTTTTTAATAAACCAATTAATATCTCTATAATACACCAGTGATTAGTTGTAGTTCTACTCATTCTCCATCAGTAGGACTACAACTAAATACTGGTGGATTACACAGAAATTGTTTGGATTATTAGAAATCACAATCCTCCTATAATTGAGGGCGCCACTGGACTTACATGATCCCCTTATTTTTAAGTATTCAATATTGGTTCTTTCCTTTTAAATATTATTAGGTGTGAGCTCAACATTAAAAAAAACTGAAGAACCCTAAACTTGAACCTTAAAAAAATGGAGAGTAAGTAAAAAAAATAGAAAAAAGTACCTTGGCAAGAATGGTAAGAAGGTGAAAAGGGATGTATGTATAAATTAAACAGAAAATTGAATGGTATTTTTATTTCCATAGTATGAATGAATAATTATTATATACTCTAAACATTTATATTCAGTATAAAAGAAGACTGTTTTGTTTAGAAACATCCTCGCCTTAATGATTACAGTATCTATTTGTCGGTCATTATAAAGAATCATTATATACATTATGTTCAATAATTCTAGTTTTTACAAATTAAAATAAAGGTTGAGACGAGTAGAAATTTAATTTACAAAAAATAACAAACTTTACATTAATGTACCTATAACTAAAACATTTTTGCCCTTAAGGTGATTGCTTCAGGGTAGCCGTTTTTTGCAATTTGCAGGCCAGTGCTAGGTTGTATGTTAATTAAATGTTGCACGCGGGTGTAAGTACATAAGTTGTACTACATACGTCTTACACCCGCGTCTAACATTTCAATCAAAACCTAGCACTGGCCTGCAAATTGCAAAAAACGTAAGAAAATTTGAATTTCGCGGGCTACCCTGACGCTTTCACCTTAAAGCTGCATACAATAAATTGGTTATATTATTATAGTAAATATCTATTTTCAAGTAAAGTGCTACTATAAACACTCCGATGAGACTAATCTATCCCTCATACAAATACTTTACTTTAAAATCTATTACTAAAGGTGAACGCACACTTTTCAGAGCCGAAGGAGGCGAAAGAATCGAATTTTAGAATTACTTGTATGAAATCCTATGGAACCTCGCACACTTACCGAATCGGACGAATAAGGTCGTACGATTCGGTGCGGATAAGTGTGCGAAGTTACATTGGACTTCATTTAAGTAATTCTAAAATTTGATTCCTTCGCCTCCTTCGGCTCTGATAAGTGTGCGTTCACCTTAAACCAGCTATTGGTGCTGGCTCATACCATTACTTTATGCGGACACCGTTATCGGGCCGTCTTTATAGGATATCCTAAAGGGATATCCGATAAATACCGTAACTAAGGGTAGATTACTAGTTGAGCGCACTCTGCTATAAAAAAATAACTGCCCTTGGACTCTGCAGTGCCTCAAACTAGCAACGCCGCGTACGCTATAAGTACATAATTAATAATTATGTAAACGTTTCCAAAAAAAATTGATATTACTGGATTCAAAATAAAAACACCTTAAAAATGAGCAAACGAGTTAACTCGTTTGCGCATTTTCAAGGTATTATAGCAGCGACCGTAAGCCGTTAGAATACCTACAGAATTTTGAAATTTTTACTCTAGGTACCATCTACTTGTAATATATGACGTGTTACCTCGCATTAGAGTGAGCGTGTTAGGACACGGAGAAACGGCATTTTGGCAAGGAAAGCACAGATAATCATTACCACGTTTAACTTCATAAGAATTGTAATGAGAATTAAATTCAATAGTTTCAAACATACAGCAACGGAAAAAAACCTCTTCAGTATCTGTCACCAAAATTGCATCAATTTGGCCAAAAGTGGGTAAGAATTGTTCATCATCTATATCTACAGTAACAATAGAGTTCCGCTGCCATATAACACCAGCTATTGTAGCGGAAGTAACCGAATATTTGAGGACAACGCCAGTGCCGAGAGAAAACTTGACAGTGTCTCCTGAATTTAATGCAGATTTTTTTCCTAGTATTTTTGTTGTAGGTATTGTATTTTTCACAAACAATTCATTGAGCATAAGTTGACATTTTATTGCTAGTCTTGCAAACATTGACTCGATTAAAAGATGATCTAGCCACTAACTTAGATACCCTGTGCTTGGCTTCAAAACGCATAGCCCACATGTTACGTACGGGGCCGAACTTCATTAGCATGGTAGGATAATGAGTCAGAAAATGAAACTTTGGCTGCAGGGGTGATTTTGTTAGCTCCGTGTACAATTGATTAAATTCTGCTATTATAACCCGGAGTTGAATATTGGTGTCACTGAAGACCCTATGACTTAATAACCTGTCGGTGATTTGCCGCAACATAATGTATAATTTCCATACTTTATTTTCTAAAGGAATGTAAAACCCGGCTATTAGGCTGAAGTATCTAATAAGGGTAAGCATTTCTGATGCTGAAGTTTTTAATTTTACTTTCGAACCTTGGACAACTAAACAATTACTTGGTTTTGAATTCCTATCTGGTCCATAATCAAATGAAATTATTCTTTGTTGCAATACTGAGATCTTTAAAAGACCTTCGGCAAGGAAGTGGTTTATGACAAAGGTCATTACATAACGAGCTACACCTTCTAATATATCATGCATTGGGTCTACTGCTACATTTTGAAATAAATCAAATCCTGTCACCTTAAGCCAACAGCATGATTCTTTAATGCCCGTGTTAGGTGTATCGTTTTCTTGCAATTGAGCGTGGTATGAAGTCATATTTCTAAGCAAGTTACTGTTTTCATATAGAGCAGTTTGCAAACCTTTCTTGTCAATGTTACAGATTCTGCAACACTTGTTAGCTGAAAAACTTTCAGTAAACCCGAGAATTGAATTCAGGCCTAAATTATCGCCAGTTATAGCAACAACCTTCAATTTTACGGTTCCTTTAAAAAACTTATTTTCTATAAAAATTCCTTTGTTTTGCAAGTAATTCAATTCCTCAATAACAGGGTCAAAAATAGCTTTGTTTCCATATTTAGTTTTGTCAGCAGAATGGCAAATAGCTAACAGCAAAATGTTATTCAACAATGAAAATAAATGTGGTGGGAGTGCTGGCAAGGAAACGTATACACCACCAAGCTTATGCACCCCAGCGTGGCTCCCCAAAGGATTTCCAATTTCAAAATCATCATAGTATACTACTAAAGGAAGAATAATGTCCGACGCCTGCGGTGTACACATTGCCAGCCATACAGATCCCTGCATTACATTTTCTAGACACATTGGCCTCATCGGATTTTCTTCACGGATTATTAAATTACCCCTTAGGTGGTTCAAATAATCCGTTACATCTTTCCAAATAGTGTCAATGGAAAAAAAATTCTTCAAAACCTGGCGAAGTTGAATTACTTGCATTGTACGTGGCTTGGTGTGTAATGTTAAAGTGTTACTCCTTTGTGAAATGTCAGGACAATAACCAACGATTACTTCATGTGGTGGTATAAAAGAACCTAATAAATTCAATTCTCGGAATCTCAAATATTCTGAACGAAACGGAAAAAAGATGCCCTTCAAAGCTGTGTTGAACTTATGAAGTCGTTTATTAATTTCGCTTCCAGACATGCTTTCCTCATCAGCTAGCACAGGGCCGAATACGGACATTAAAGACGGTGCGATATTGTCAAGAAGGGTTTGCAAATGACTAACCATAGCTTGTACAGACGATCGAGATACAGAGGGATTTACATAGAGCGTTGAAATAAATTTCAAAACTTCTTTATGAATAATACTATCAGCATTATCAAGGACTTCCGGTTCACTATCAGCTTCAATGTATATGTGCTCAGTTGCTACTTTGGTAGTCTCTGTTTCACACATAGGAACTACGCAAGCCTCGTTTGAGGTGGATGGCAAATAACGAGTGTTTACTTTATTCAAATGTTTTAAGTTAACATGTTTTCTAAATTGTCTAACGTCCGTGAAATACCGGTAGCATGCGTCTTCACCACATTTATAAACTCCAGTAATATCAATTTTTTCACATTCTTTCCTTATGTGGGTAATAAGTGAAGAAAACGTGGGAAAAGTCCTTTTACAACTGTGACACTTCATCTTAATTTAAATTGTGACTCCGAGAGTAACTAATATCTCCTTCACAGATTGTGACATACGATCGTACGATGTTTTGACTTTGTAAAAACCAATTTGGATAATAAGCCAAATGTTATAGCTTTCAGTAGGATATTTAGCCGCAGTAGCATGAAATATTTTAAAAGTCACATCAACAGCCTCAGTTAGTGTTGTGAACTTGTAAAACGTATTGTCACATACTGTGAAGGAGACACCTGACTGGCGGCACCAAATTATAAATGGTTGGAGGCTAATACCTAGGTTTTGAAGCTTTTGGCGACGCTCCTCAATTACCACTTGCACGTCTGCGTCATCATCCACGATGGTCACAAATCCATCCAATATCTCCGCTCGTGAAGCTTGCCAGTCTTTTCTAGATCGACGGGCAGGAGGAATATTAAAGAGACAGCCGAGTAGCAATATCGCTGCTATTAATTTTGTCTCCGGTTGTTCATCTGGAAAGAAAATAATAATAGTATATTTGACACAACACATCATCAATAACTGAGCAAATAGGGAAAAGTATCAGAACAAAATAAAATCTATCTATATAAGTAAAAATGAATTGCCGAAATGTGTGTCCGCCCGCCCGTTACTTCTGAACGACTGCACCATGTTAGATAATTTTTAAATTCTTTTTTGTCTATATATTTTATAACGGGTTCACCGACCCAGGGAGGTCGAGCACCTAGAACTATATAACAGAATCATTTCCTTACCGTCACAAATTGCCAATGTATCAGCTATTTTTCGACGAAGAAACGAGTCCTTTGTGGTGTTAAGCTTCTGCTGAGCAGCTTTTAGTATGTTTTCCGATGAAGCATCCAAGGCGTCGAGGCCCCCGGATTTATCAGGGAACAGTGCTTCGTAGTCATACGTCAGGAGTCGCCATCCATCACTTGACTTCAGGATAGGATACTTATTGAAGTACTCCTGTAATGTCCCTTCCTCGTAGTACAAGTACCGGAGGCGAGCTCGCACCGTCTCCCGCCACAGGGCACTGACCTCCTGCCACGGACCAGCTGAAGGACTTGACAGCTGCTCTAATGCTGACGCTACGTCCTCCACTTCACCTGACAACAAAAATTAAAACGATTAATAATTAGTACAATGACAATAACGGTTCTTAGATTCAGATATTTTGTAATTTGTAACGAAAATTTATACTAATTCAGATATTTTTCTCAATAATTTTGTTCTTGATAATTTAATTCAATCTGAAAACATAAAATTTCTTGAAAAGGAGTTACCTTCTTTAAGTCCGGTCAGGTCGATTCCAGCGAGTGGAGGGGTGTCTAGCCTAGGACTGGACTTGGAGCGAGAACGTGACTTGGGCTTTTCAATAAGGCCCAACGAAACTAAATGCTGCCGTCGAGCCCTTCTGGCGGTGACTAACCAGCCAGAGATATTGCGCTTAGCCTGGTAAGTATCAGCCGGCAGGTACGGCGCGTAGTATAGGGGTGGTGACTCCTCTTTAAATAATCTGCCAATGTCGTAGGATAGAGCAAGCAGCTGCGAATCTGTCAGAAGTACCGGGTTTTCGGCCGTAATGAGCTTCTCCATAAGCAGCTTGCATAAACGCCCACGCACGTTTGAGGGTAAGGTGCCCGTTTTCTGCCCAATTGCTATTATTTGTTTTCCCTCGACTGATGAATTCAGTATGGTATTCACCTGAAACACAAATAGTATAAGTATGGCATTACAAACTAAATATGCAAGGTAAAAGTAAAAAAAAAAAGTCACTAAAATGTTGAAAATACAGGTTCAATACCTACCTTCCATTCAGTATAATGATCAGTTGGAGTCGGTGCCAGTCTAGGCATCATGCATTTAGTTGTTAGTTATAGCTGTCACCAACTCCAAATATATTACTGATCTTTGTGACATATAGTATAGCTCCTAAACGGCCGTCCGTACACACATACAGGACAGGACAGGTACAGACGTTAAACTTATCTGTTTACGCCGGGGGTTAACAATATTGAATGTCAATTTAAATTCCTTATCAAAAGTACAGGATAATAGGCAATAACTTACTAAATTGCTCCCGGTGGACTCTTGTCTAACTGCTTCACCCACTGACGACGACGAGTCCAGTGGTATCACCAGTATGTCACCATCCTAAAATAATATTTACTTTGAGACAATATTATAATAGTACATGTAACAAAAAGGTGTGATAATATGAGTATGTACGGTCAATTAACCTCAATAATCGTTGAAATAATCACTAAATGTGTCCGAGTGCGACCGTTAACTAACAGGCTATAGCTAGCCCTAGCCGGAGATAACTCAAGGGAAGTGTTATATTTTTTTACTAGTAATCGGTTCAGCATTGCAGGTGTGAACGGTCCTGCCCTCGTCCCTTGATCCGGCCCTGATAAAAACTAATCGATCAAGATCAGGACTGATCCTGGTCTCAAAGAATGTCTATACCAAATTTTGCATCGGTTCAGTGTCTTAGGTATGAAAATGTGAAAAGGTCCTGCCCCAGCCGACAGATAGACAAACTTACTTTCGCATTTATAATATTAGTATGGATGTAATTACAAATTAATACATATTGCTCTTGAACCAAAAAACAGTAAGTACGAGTACTTTTCTACAATTTTGCAGAACTTACCAAATTTTCCTGGTTAAGTCCTGCTTCGCAGTCTTGGTTGAGGATTGAGCTTTGCAGTCCTTCACACGGTGGCAGAGGCTCTAAGTTACAAGGTAGACTAGTTAACAAGTCATTCCTCAGGACCTCTTCAAAGAGTGATGAATTGTAGGAGTTATCCTGAAATTTAACAAGAAATTTAAAAAGGTAATAATAATGTACTTAGTTGGTAAACTAACAAGACTGATGAAAAGTTATGATTTTATTCCACTTTTTAAATAAATACTGCACCGGTTAAATTGTTAGGTATCTTAAGAAGACTTTAAAATAATAAAAGTTAATAAGTAGGTACCTACCTACATGCAAGTAGGAGAATGTGCATTTAAGCGACGCAGGGCATGTGTAAGCAAAAAGTTTAAAACAAAATTTACTTTTTTGAAATACAATTTAACATGAAAACAAACCATATCTTTTGGTTGGTCGCTTTTTAACATGGCCAGAGCTGCTTCAAACCGGAGTCTGTCCCCTATTTGAGGGAACATACTATGTATGTCTTGTTTACTAAGCATCTGCATTGTTGCGATATCAATTCTTTCAGCTGAAAAAAAAGGTAAATTTAACAGCGCCCTGATTGCAGCTGTGAAATGCACTACGTCGCATCGACTTTATAAAATGTAGGTTGGTAGAGCTCGTCTAAGCTGAAATGACGCGCCCCACTACTTAAATTTGTATACGTACACTACGGTAAATGCGGTAGTGGGGCGCGTCATTTTAGTTTAGACGCACTCTACCTATTTGTTTTTTTTTGGGTTGCAGTTGCACATCGAATCTAGTGTATAATATAAATATGAACGTATATCTAGGTAGGTGGGTAGGTACCATACGACAAGACTATTCTTGGTTGGAGTGTACAGCGGCCAAAAAAGTGTTATTTTCGCAAATCGTTTATTTTCTCGATTCTATAGTATGTAACACCTAGAAAGGCTAAAAGTGTCTGGGTGTTTTTTGTCTCCGACCAACCGTTTGTCGTAAAAACGATGTCGAAGGGATCCATAGGTAAGGTTATGTTAGAACTGTGACCTTGAAATTGGTCGCGAAATTTTTTTAAGTATTTTTTCATAGTGCCTCTAAGACGACACTCTGACCCTATTCTTGCTAGAAATTAGAATGTGTGAATGTAATGTGTGAGCTCATGCTAGCAACTTACTAGGTAGGTTTGTCAACTTACTTTCAAAACGATCGATGTAGCGTTCCAAATTCCACTTCTTCAAAAGATCACGCGTAGCCATATCCATTTTTGCACTGATCAAACACGTTCACTGGCACTAATGGAATTGTTATTGCTATTAATTAAACGAGTCGTGAGTCGTGACTTGCCGGCTGTAGCGGTGAAATACAAATGGCCGACCGAAATGGCGCGGCGGCGGAATGAAGTGAGAGAGGGAGACCTCATTATATAATGCCGTCACCTTAAATTTGTAGGACATCATTCAAATGCTACTCATAAATGGGTCTCTGTAATAATAATTTAGTAGGATACACATAAAATAATATGACTATATTATTGAACTTTGATGCTTACTCTAAAAATATGAGATTATTTAATCGTATTATCATAGGATTCACATAAAATAATATGACTGTAATATTAAAAAATGATGCTTACTTTAAAAATATAAGTTTAAAGCATTATAATTTAATATAGTACATTAGGGGGAGGTCATCGTATTTTTAGAGATACTTCTTCATATTAAACTATGAAATCTATTTATATTACGGTGACTGTCATTGTGTTTTTTAATTAGAATCTTATTTATAATTAGCATACTAATTTATGGGACAGTGGACCATTTTCTATTACATTGTGTTATTATTTGAAGAAGACAATGTTATTTCATAATTACAAATTTTTACGATGACAAGTATCATAATATTGCATTATTTACCCAAAAAATTCGATTCCATCTTAACACATTTCAGTTCTAGCGTAATATTTACTTATTATCAACATATTATAAGACAACGCATCTATTTTAAACCAACGTCACGATATTTTAAGATTATGCCAAAATTACATTTTTCTCAGTGTTGCACCCGAACACTCGCCGCTAGGGGCAACGCGCGCTGTGGCTGAGCGCCGGTTATTGTACACGGAACGAAAGCTAGCGCGTACTACTGATTTAAATAACAAGTATAAGGAATTTATGCGAGAATATGAAGATCTCGGTCATATGGAACTTTATCAGGGTGACAAACCTAGCAAATACATTATTCCACATCACAGTATTTTGCGACCGGCTAGTACCTCCACTCCGTTACGTGTAGTGTTCGACGCGTCAGCGAAGAGTAGCAATAACGTGTCTTTAAATGATATTCTATTAGTCGGCCCTAAGCTGTATCCGGATATTGCGGCAATCATTTTGAAATTTCGACTATTTGAATATTGCCTAGTAGGTGATGTTTGTAAAATGTATCGTGCTATCTCTTTAAGAAAAGAAGATCGATTATATCAACACATTTTATATCGGGAATCGCCTAACGATCCAATAAAAATTAATAAAATAACAGCAGCTTCAGACTCGACAGTCGTACTGTCGTGGCTTCAAACAGAACCTTATAAACTGAAGACCTTTGTCAGTCATCGGGTTACAAAAATTATCGAAGTTTTACCCCCTCATTTTTGGCGGCATGTGTGTAGCGAAAATAATTTAGCCGATATTTGTTCTCGCGGAGCGTCTCCGGAACAACTTGTCAGTTGTAATCAACGTTGGTTACAGGGCACTGATTGGATGTATAAAAATTATATCGATTGGCCACTGACGGTGTTTGTTAACGAGAATAATAATAAAGTACCGGAATTAAAAGCGTCTCTTAATTTCTTGGTCGAAAATAAAACAAATGATCATTTTAATGAATCTAAAACAGAATTTTGTGAAAGAATTTTTCAAAAGTTTTCATCATTTTCCAAATTGCAAAGAACGTTTGCTTGGATTTTAAGATTTAGACGAAAAGGGGGTGACATGAACACTTCTTACAAATCGGGAGTATTATCAACTTTCGAATTAAACGAAGCTCGCGATAAGTTGATAAAATTAGTTCAAAATGCTTATTTTGAAGCGGAATTAAAATTGATTAAAGATAAGAAACACGTTTCTTCATTACGAAAATATATCCATTTATTGATTCCGACGACTTCCTCAGGGTAGGGGGTCGCATCGGTCATTCCGAACTCCCGTATAACTCTAAACATCCGCGTCTTCTTCCGAAAAATAGTTTATTTACCAAACTATTGATTAATTATTTTCATAAAAAATATTTACATGTAGGACCGCGAACCTTACAAAGTATAATTAGAGATTAAACGAACTTACCTGTGAGTGAAGTTCGATCCTAATTATATGAAGGCTTCGTCCGAAGAGATTAGCATTTTTACACATGTAGTAACGCGTAGTACACACCATTCCACACTATTTTGAGAATATTTTCATTTTCATTTTTTTTTTTTTTTTTTGTGGGTAGATTAGTCCACTTGATTCCTGCGCCCGCAATCCATGTCATATAGTTTAGAGTTTAGCCCAATCACTTCATATTTTACGATTGATAAGGGTAGAGACTGAACGAGTGGGTGGGAGGGTTGCTAATCTCTTCGGACGAAGCCTTCATATAATTAGGATCGAACTTCACTCACAGGTAAGTTCGTTTAATCTCTAATTATACTTCAGGCTTCGTCCTCGAGATTAGCATTTTTACACATGTAGACTTTTAGAGATATTATGAATCGTAAAATATAATTAAATGAAATACATGAGCTACAGGTTGCAAAGTATTTTATATTGTTATAACGAAAAAACAAAATCACTTATTCTTGTAACTTAGTTGGTAACTAAAAGGTTTACTTGCTAATTGAATCATTCATAATAGCCATACCCAAACAATCATTAGACACATTATTAACAGGTCTACTATAAAATTTAGCAAATGTTTGGGAGCTAGGGCTCCAACCAGCAGCTTTCCTAATTGTATCAATATTAACACCTATTCTTTGTGCAGCAGATGTGGCAGCATGCCGAGTGCTATGCGCAGTGAACGTGGAAGTATCAATTCCGCTTAAACTTAGGGTATGTTTTATCCACCTAGATAAAGTTTGTGCACTTACTGACTTATGAGGCCTTTTGAAACTGATAAATAAAGTATCCGTATTGATACGAAGTTCTTCAGTCATTTCGAGATAATTGAGTATGGCTTTTGCTGGACAAATCTCTGGTTTTTTATCAAAAAACGGAATAACGAGCATGGGTTGAGATGCCCCAATTCTAGATGTTTTTACAAGGTCGGGAATCTTAATTTTGATTTCTTTTGGAAACTTTTCAATATTACATATTTTAATTTTTGATAACGTTTGCACCCTATGTGCGGTGACGAGAGCTAACAGAGTAATTAATTTTTTCGAAATTTTTTCAAGGCTTAGGTTTCTATTAGGGTACCATTTTTCCAGATAATTTAATACCAAAGATGTGTCCCAGGTTTCATTATACTTTGGCAGAGGAGGTCTAGAACGAAATACTCCTCTAAAGAATCTTTTAATATCTTCATTACCGGAAATGTTTTCTTTAGTAATTAAACTTAAAGCGGACCGGTATGAATTTAATGTACCGTATTGTGCACCACCATTATACGCAATTGTTAGGAAGTTCATAATATTTGGAATTGATACCTCATACATGTTCAATTTATTCTCATTACAATAAATTAACCACTTTTTATAGCACCCTTCGTATTGTTTATAAGAGTTCTCCGAGAGAGAGTTAAGTACTATATCCATAGATGAAAGTGGGATACCTCTTCTTATCATTGCCTCGCGGATAAGATCCCTGCCACCAGGGTAATACTGTTGCGCATGTGGAGGCGACTGAAATCAGTAGATAAAATTAAATTATCATTAGCCCTGAATATTAACATTTCTGACACTAAAAGACTTTTAAATAACGGGTACCACGGCTGTGTTGGCCAGTATGGGACAACCATGATACCCTTGGCGTTATCAGACTGAATTTTTCGTAACGACTTTAATATCATAGTAAACGGAGGAAACGCATAAAAATAAAATTCTGACCATGATATTGTAAAAGCATTTACTGCATACGCATCCGGATCTCTGTGCCAGGAGACGTAACTTGGGCATTTATTATTTAATCGACTGGCGAATAAATCTATGTTTGGGGTACCAAATTTTGTAATAATTTTACGATAGGCATCATAGTCTGCAAGTTGCCACTCAATATCTGGATGCGTACGTCTTGACTCCTGATCTGCTTCAAAGTTCTCTGAAGAGCTAATATATGAAGCGAAGACGTATAAATTTCTATGTTCGCACCATTGCCAAAGTTGTTTCGTAACCTCTGTCAAATGGGGGAACTGGATGCCTCCCATCCTGTTGACGTAGGAAATAGCGGTGGTATTGTCAATTCGAAGAAGAATCTGGGAGATTGATAAATCTTTAGCAAATATTTTAAGGCCAATATAAGCAGCCATAATTTCGAGATGGTTAATATGCTGGTTGAGTTCAACGTCTCCCCACAGACCACTAGCCCTCTGATCACCACACGCAATTCCCCATCCCGTTGTTGAGGCATCAGAGAAAATTTCAAGGTCATAATTATCCATTTTGATTTTACAAACAGAATTATCGATAGCATGCTTCCACCATTCAAAGTCTAATTTTAATGAATTTGGTAAATTCATAACTGTTTCATAATTGTTGTTTGTATTTTTTAAGTTAAGGTATTTACATCTTTCAAATATATTGGTATAGAGCCAGCCATACTCCACAGCTGGGCAGGCCGACACCAAAAGACCAATAAAGCTAGCGAAAGCTCGTATTTTGCATTGTTTTAAATTCGACATTCTTTTAATTTCTAATTTTATTCTATTAATTTTTTCTTTTGGTAATGTGACCTGAAACTTTCTTGTATCTATAACATATCCTAAATATCTGCAAGTGTGTGAAGGGCAGAAATTACTTTTTTCCTTATTTATGATAAAACCAAGGCTCGTAAGGAGGGTTTGAGTTTCTTGCAGGTTTTTATAACAGGTTTGTTGATCATGACCAATAAGGCAAATGTCATCTAAATATATAGTAGATAAGTATCCACGTGTTCGCAATAATTTCATCACTGGTTTCATAACCTTTGTAAATACAAACGGAGCAGTATTCAAGCCGAAAGGTAAGATATTAAATTCATAAATAGAATGCTCAAACTGGAACCTGAGATATTTTCGATCATCTTTATCAATGTTAATTAAATAATATGCGTCTTTTAAGTCGATAGTGCATAAATAGCAATCTCGTGATATCAGTTTTAGTACAGTTCTCAAGTCTTCCAGTTTGAAGTGATTAGTATCGATAAATTTATTTAAAGATTTTAAGTTTAAGATAAAAACGCATCTTTCCGTTTGGCTTGGGTATTAAAAAGACATTTGACAAATATTGGTCGGTCCGAGCTTCACATTCTGAAATAGCTCCTATTGATAATAAATTATCGATGGCTTCAATGAAGTATGCCCTTTCTGACTCAGAATATTTCCGAATGCTAGGGGGTACTGATTGACTTGGTAACCGAGAAAAGGGAATTTTATAACCTATTATATATGAAAGGATCATTGGATCATGAGTGATCATTGACCATTCTTTATAAAATAAAGACAATCGACCAGCAGGTTTTACCGTGTTTAGCGACGTCTGGAGTTCTGTCGCTGCTGCGGATGCTGAAACTGCTTGGATGAGCTGGCTGGCCGATTGGGCGTCGAGGTCGTCGCAGGCTCCTTCATCCTTTGAGGACCCGTCGGCCTGCGAGTCGGGCCCGCATTCCTCCAGTTTAAATTTCTTGAAGGATTAGCTGTGCTCTGTGTAAACTTCTTATTTGCAGGTTTAGGTGCCGGTGGTTTAAGGTCTGTACCAGATTTATTGATGGCTTTCGCAGTTTTTATGGTTTCGGCTAAGTTCTCACCGAAAAGAAGCTTATCAATTTTTGTATTCTGTAGTTGCTCTCTAACTTCTTTCTTTACAGCATTCAATAGGAAGTTTCTCCGCGTCACAGAGTCAGCATGTTGACAGTCACAGATGATACGAGTAGAATCCATCAGAAGTTTGAGTAAATCAGTGTTTTTCTCCTTAGCAGATAATATAAGCGTGATGGCTTATCCTAAGGAAGTAATGGCTAAGGTAAGTTGTTTTTGTTTACTTTCAATAGCTTTATCGCGTTTAGCTATAATATCGGAGACAGCTGCTTTTATTTCTGCATTCAATTCTGGAGGATCAATCAACTTGGCATTTTCAGGAGTTAAATAATTTTCTTTGAGATCCTTACGCAGCTCTTTTGTTATCCCCGCCGTAGTCCAATGTTGAAATCTAATGGATAAATCCTTTTGTATATTTTTTCCATATTTTTTATCTGTTGTAGGATCCGTGCCTAATATATCCAACAGTTCATTATCAAGTCCCGAGTCTTCTGTTGCAGGTATCGTTGCGTCTGCAAACGGAACAGGCTCTGGCACTACGGGTGGTGAAGGGTACGCAGGATCTGGCGCAATTATCACGACAGACTGAATCTGGACAGAGTTTTCATCGTGTGATGTGCTAGGGAGTCGATCTGGTTCCAGCTCCATCTCGGGCTGCGTTAGGTCTACATCTGTTTGTAACTCGGGAGAAGGCTGATCTAAGTCTGATATGATCGCTTCATTGTTAAGCAACCCCATATATTCTCCGTCTGAAAAGGAGACGTAAACTCCCATGTAGCCTGGCAATGCGAGTCAATATTATATTGTAAGTGACAGTCCCAAGTTATGATAACACGTACTGTCCACAAACAAATTTATCTAGCACCATGAGACAGTCCCATTGTACTGCTCGGTGAGATCATGACTGCATTATTATCGTAACAATAAAATAGAACAAGTTGTTAAATGTCTTAAAACCTTTAATGTTTTTAATGTAAAACACTAGTTAGTTACTAAACTCAATGATTAGAAATTAACAGTAAGAAACAGTCCCAATGCAAGCAAGTACTGTCCGCAAACTATTATTTCCTAAAGAATAATTAGATATTATTTTGTCAGACTCGTATTAGTGAAAAAACAGTCCCACTGTACTGTTCGTAACACTAATTTCTCGAGTAGAAAAAACTATGAAGTACGTACCTACATTGTTGTTGGTAGGTATATACAATTTTAAACAAAGTAAACGTAGTCGTAATCTTGTATACTTTCATTTTAATAACAGATGAAGATCGTTATGGAATCAAATTGAAGAAAAATAATTATGTAGGTCAAACTGCACTGATTAATTATTATAGTACGAAAATAAACCATACCTTGATCATGATCATCTAACGCAGAACGGCGGCACACACTTGTTGTTGACGATAACTGTGAGTCATCCGAGTAATATAAATCACGCGATCGACGCCGTTTGCGTCTTAATTTTCTTTGTAATCTTCTAATTTTATGTTTTATACGATCACAATCATTTTTCTTTTAGGCATTATTATAATAATTATAACACCAACACTAGATATTAACTTTTTAAATAAGTAACTAATCGCGAGCGAGTGTGGAACGGCGCCGCACTAAAAAGCGAATGACATGGATTGCGGGCGCAGGAATCAAGTGGACTAATCTACCCACAAAAAAAAAAAAAAAAATGAAAATGAAAATATTCTCAAAATAGTGTGGAATGGTGTGTACTACGCGTTACTACATGTGTAAAAATGCTAATCTCGAGGACGAAGCCTGAAGTATAATCAATGAAAATTTTTGGATATTGTCTGCTCGTAGCGTCATTAGATCCGTTTTATCTAAGTGTAAAACGTGTTTTAAATGTAAACCGTCTTTACTACAACCCGAAATGGCACCTTTGCCACCAACTCGGTTGATACCTAATAAGGTATTTTCTAACGTCGGAGTTGACCTCGGAGGTCCATTTTTAATTAAAGAAAGCTTACGTCGGAATGCTAAAGTGACAAAGGCGTATTTAGCACTGTTTGTCTGCTTTTCAACAAAAGCAGTACATCTGGAGGTGTTATCTTCTCTCTCCGCCGACTGTTTCCTTGCGTGCTTAGACAGATTCATAGCTCGTAGAGGTCTATGTGCTGTTCTCTATTCTGACTGCGGTACTAATTTTATTGGTGCAAGTAAACATCTGACTGAAATCCAGAGGTTCCTGCGTGAGAGTCAAGATGACATTTCGGATGGCTGCTCTAAAAGGCAGGTTGATTGGAAATTTAATGTCCCCAGTGCCCCACATATGGGAGGCCTCTGGGAAGCGGGCATTAAGTCTGCAAAATATCACTTAGTGCGAAGTGTAGGGGAAAAGTCCTTAACGTTTGAGGAACTTTCCACAATATTTTGTAAGGCAGAAGCCATTTTAAATTCGCGTCCCTTGTGTCCACTACCTGCTAGCGATAATCCCAACGAATTTAATGTCTTAACCGCCGGACACTTTCTCATTGGTCGAAGTTTGACCTCTATACCCGAGTATAACGTTCAAGACGTTAACATTAACAGATTGTCACGTTGGCAGTATATTCAGAGGTGTTCCCAACTTTTCTGGAAACGTTGGAGTCACGAATATTTAAACACTCTTCAGCAGAGAGCTAAGTGGTTTACGTCTTCCTCTAACCCAAAGGTTGGAGATTTAGTAATAATAAAAACTGAAAATGTTCCCTCCTGCAAATGGCCTCTCGGCAAAATAGAAAAATTACATCCAGGTTCCGACGGAATAGTTCGGTGTGTGACGCTGCGCACCGAAAAAAGTGTCTTACAAAGACCAACCAATAAACTCTGCCTATTACCTTATACCAATTAGATTCAAACAAAACGTTTTTGTTAGATATAGGTACCTAGCTTAGTGTTTATTTTAGGGCTCTTTTATAATGATGTAGGTAATAAGGTAATCTTAGTTAGCTAGAAACCATCACTATGGTTTCGGTAGGGGGTATGTTCTGTATCGTATCCCATGATTGGACGAATTTGATAGTGAATGTCTGTGTGCGCTCGCCAAGTCGGCATGCGATTGGCTGTTCCCTACCAACGAGCTGCTGCATAGAGTCACGTGAAGGTGACTAGAGCGCCACCTGCAAGAAGCTTGGCGAGCGCGCGGGGCAGACGAATCTATCGTCCGCCATTGACCCATGAACTATCTAATATTTAGCTCCGTGAGTGAAAATTATTAAAACAAGGACAAATTGTGCATTACCGTGTGGTGTCACTCGTGCCATTCTCCGTGGTCAACAGTCCACTCAAAAGACCGTTCAGATCTAGTGGGAGTCAGCCGCAGCCGGAGAAAAGGTGAGTCGTACTCAGTCATTTCTCTGTTGAATTTGTTCCGTGATTGGGGAGAACGGCGAACTCCGTTCGTACAGAACAACCTAGTTTTCTTTCTACAACCAGCATAATATTACAGTCCACTCCTCTATTCCACAACGAGTATATATTAAATATATATATATATATATATATATATATATATATATATATATATATATATATATATATATATATATATATATATATATATATATATATGCGTGAATACACGAACGTGAAGGACGGGGGCGCATAGTGTGTTTATTATTTTTGTTTCCTGCAAATCCTGACAGGGCACCCTAATAGCTTTTGCGGGATATGGAATAACCACCAATCACCGTTCAATCAAATGTTGCATGCCTCACACTAATAACATGACCACATAATGGCATAACGCCATGAAAATGCTTTTATATTGGTGTCTGCAAACTACAAAATAAAACAAAAGTGAATCAATTATTTAAATGCTTTATACCTGAAACCTTACACAGATCACAGAACTATCCAGGATATCCTCGAAAATAAAGGAATTCGCAAAAAAATATTTTATGCGATCCAACCTTAAAGATTCTGGTTCGTCCTAGCATATTGCGTTCCTCGTACCCGGGTATAATACCGGTCAAGCTAAACCCCGCAATTTAATGATTTTTATTGGTTCGCCTTTCCTGCGAGGGACACGAAAATTTACCTGACCAACCCGCCCGGCCACGTACAAACACATTATTGAACGTTTATTACGTAACATGGGCACATTGAAAATTACGATCCATGAGCGGCCAAATATTTAATTTTACTGGCCATTGTATAGTGTTTCTATTTCGGCGTTCGCCGATTTTGGCAGTGTACATAAAATTTTCGGGTAATGGTGTTGTTAAGTGGGTCTTTGCGATTTCTATTTCATTCTTTGATGATCGTTGGTGTAATTGAATTAAGATGGTAACCTCTAAAAATGGGCGTTAGAATTGCGATAGGTTTTTATAATATGAATAGTAAATTATTTGAAACTGTTTAGTTGTTTTGTGGGTTAAGTAGTGATAGTTTTGAATGACGTCATATTTTGTTTAGATTTTGTGAATTGATCAGTTTTCTTAAGCGACTGGATTAATAGGAGCGGCTCGTGGCTAAGTAATAACAGCCGCACGGGTCGATCGATCAGGTTAAGTTACGCTTGCCGCGGTTGGTCCGTGGATAGGTAACCATCATTTACATACCGAAACCCCTCCGTACTTCGGAAAGCACGTTAAGGCGTCCCAGCTGCCATTCGTGGATTTTTGAAGTTACAAGTCGTCAGAAGCCGGAAAGTCTGACAACCAGTCATACCAAGGGGTATCGTTTTACCCAGTAACGGGTTGTGGAGGTTAGATTTTACACTCCATGTAAATACTGGTATTCAACTTCTTCTGGTTAGACTGGCAGCCGTCCCGAACATAGTTAGGAAAAGGTTAGGCAGATTGAGAAGAAGAATTCAAAAACAGTACTAAATTTTGATTTAAATTTATTCTAGGTACATAAAGATAGATCGTAAATATTAGTCAAACTAATATTTGACGATGCCAATATCCACTTAACGATCTAAAATATATTTTAGGAAAACTGCGTAGAACTTTCCAGGAATTCAGGATTCATGTTTGTTAACTAAGGACTGCTTGCGATGACTTATTATAGGTATGGTTCAGTATAGTTGACTAGTTTCATTCTTATATTAAACTCAAAACGGTAGCGTCTCTACCAGGAACCCCGATCGACGTCCGTTGCAAACTTTGGCAGGATACTCTCCCTCCACTTGCTAAATACCTACCACCAAGCGAGCATCTTCCCGCAGGGTTCAACCTTCCGTGGCCCACTTGGAAGTCTCTGAACCGCCTCCGAACATACGTGGGAAGATGTAACTAGAACCTCGCAAAGTTCGGCCTAGCTCGACGACATGGCAGCAGGGTGTGGATGGACCAACTAAATTTAATTGACTTTCGTGGCATCGACACGACGAACAAGACCGAATCCATTGATGAATGGGTTTAATCAATTTGCCTTGCCTTTTCCCAATTATGTTCTCAGTATTATACATGGAGCGACTGCCTATGTGACCTCCACAACCCAGTAACATGGCGGGTAATACGATACCCCTTGGTAAGACTTGTTGTCAGACTTTCGGGCTTCTGAAGACCCATAACGACGACATACTGTGCCGAAACATGGACACTGACAGTCGGGCTGGTCCACAAATTCAAGGTCGCTTAGCGCGCTATAGAGCGAGCTATGCTCGGAGTTTCTTTGAAGGATAAAATCAGAAATCAAAGTATCCGGAAAAGAACTGGAGTTACCGAGTAAGCAAAATGAAGTGGCAGTGGGCTGGCCATGTCTGTCAAAGGACCCATGGCTGGTGGAGCAGACGAGTCCTAAAGTGGAGACCGCGTATCGGCAAGCGTAGCGTGGGTCGCCCCCCAGCTAGATGAACCGACAGAGGGAACAGGGGCTGCGAGGAATTTGAAAAATAGGTATTTGAAGAAACTATTGCCGTAGCGCTGCGCCCGAGTTAAACCCCGTAAAGTGCGATAGGGACAACTGCAGCTCAGACCGATTATATCACAATTTTTTTGACGAAAACGACGTTTGGCATTTTCCTTTTTTCTCCTCGAAAACTAAGCCGATTTAATAATTTTTTACATAAAAATTTTAAAAAAGAGTATGTCTAGGTTCCTATTATTTTCTTTTATGCTAAAAACTTTTCCGAATTAGTCTGGTAGTCCTCTAATCACGGCGGTAAAAATGGGGCATTTTTGTAATTTTTGGAGGGTCATAGTTTTCTTATTTATTAATTGCTGAAAACAAAGGAAATGACAGGGACATGATTATAGAGACCAGATTTTATTTAAAAAAAATTAGATCTCTAGAGGCATTATTCAGGAAGAAAAGCGGGGAATACGTTTGTATGGAGAATCGCGGGCCCTGTTCCCTCTTAAGAAAGTGGCTGGGACAGACTGGATGCTGATGCTGATGGCTGGATGGAAGGCGGAGGACAGGGTGTTGTGAGCCTGGGAGAGGCCTATGTCCAGCAGTGGACTGCGATAGGCTGAGTTGATTGATTGATTCATTGACAATCCGTAACAACTGTCAAAGATCCACGAATGACAGCTGGGACCAACGGCTTAACGTACTTTCTGAGGCACGGAGGAGTCTCGGTATGTAAAGATGGTCTATGGATGAACCTCGGCAAGCATAGCATAACTTGATACATCGACCCATTTAAAAAAAAAAATATTTGGGTGGGGACGTCTCCCGCTCTGGGTGGAGCGGGAGGGCGTGTCAGACTTTTACTGACTAAAACCCACCCGTGTTCCTTCTCTTGCCTGTGCAATGCCAGGGGGCCACGGTATCCCTTTCGGACTTTGATACATCGACCCATGCGGTTGTAATTACTTAACTATGAGCTCATTATTGAATGGGTGTAATGACCTCCAAATCCAAAATAGTGTTTTTAGTTTAAAAACACGATTTTAATTATTTTTTTCAAAGTAATTCCAACAAAAACATAAAAGAAAATATCTTAATATTATGGAGCCTTGAAAGTAGTCGTCTCTCTATCAGCCGCCACCATAATTATCCGTTTCCTTCAGTGAATGAACCCGAGAACAAAATCAAGTGGTTGATTCGGTATTCACATTGCATTCTTCACTTCATACACTTTCATTTCATTCACTCTTTAATGATTGTTAGTTTGTCAATTTTATTAATTTACAAAGGAGGTAAATAGTCTTTATCATTATGGGAGGAATTAACTATAACATGATTTAAGTTACCAAATATTCAGTGTGTAATTTATATTATTCAGTGTTGCGCAGAAAACGACTGTTTCTTTGAGTTTCTAAAGTTACAAAGGTACAAATGACCGCTTTTCGTCTAAAATCTCCAAAAACTACTATCCATATATAAATTTTAAACTGAATCAAAATAAAGTGTAGGTACTCAGTGTATTTAAAACGGGTGTTTTCAAGCGCCCGAGCTCTCTCCATAATTAATGTCTATTCCCACGTGTTTGCGTTACTTTCATGTTACCGGCCAGATGTTTTGCTTATTTTCGTGGTAGGTAAAGATTTTAATATTAAACTAGGAATATTTTATCAACAGATTTTTGTACCTTGAAGTTGCAATTTTTTTTAGATTAGCTATAAATTTGTTTTTGAATTTGGTGCCAGTGCGTCTCACAATTATAAACTGATATGTTTTTCATCAGGTCTAGTTCCCATACCAAAGATTTGACGCACGTACACGCGCGTTAGCGCGCGCTGCATGTGGACGGTAAACGGGTGGAACGAACGGACTAGTTTCGTAGTTCGCGGTGTCGAGGTGAACAGAATCTAATTAAGTTCATAAACATTGAATATTGTGAACAAATTTAATTCCCTAAGGTAGGTACGACGTTACAGCAGGAAGTATGAGTATCTACTACACTTGATAGTAGGAATCTAACGTTATTGTGTTTACCCATCTCGACAAGTATTTAGGTCAAATAAAATATTCGCAATTTCTTCTGTGACAGTCAGTAAAGGCACTGTTGACCAAAATATAAGTACCTATAGTGGGCTTTTTTAAATTTCTAACGTGACGATATTATCGCAGTCATCGACGTCCACGTCATGGCATAACCATACCACAGGGAAATAGAATGTATGTAAATATAGTGAAGATGCTTTTAGATTTCCGTCCAAAATAACGTTATTGCGTGCACGTATTTCCACACATTTTCAGGACGTGGACGCGGACGTCCACGATGATATCGCCACTTAGAAATTATAAAAGCGCACATTAAAATCCATTTTTTTTTACAGAAACGTCAGAAGCTAGGGGCACGGTTCCAATTGGTCGTTTTCTGTGGAAAAGAGCCGGCAAAAAGCTCCCAGGTCATTCTTATAATACAGCAAACTACGAACTACTCTTACGACATAAAAATAACATAGTAAATATTCTAGTTACCGAGTGACTCTCACCAAGGACTACTGAAACATTATCTTCACTGCTGTCTCTGTAACATTAACTTATTAACTTTGTCCACTTATAACCTTCCTCGAGAATTGGGCTTTCCAATGCAAAAATATTTCTTCAAATCCGATTGGTAGTTCCGGAGATTACCCCCTACATACAAACTTACAAATAAACAAAATACATACATAATCTCACGCCTTCTTCCCATGGGGATAGACAGAAACTACAGAACGCCAACTGCTACGATCCTTACATACTCCTTTTACCTCGTTTACGTTCATACATCTGGTCATACACGCACGCCGGTTGCGATTACTATGCACCTGTCCTTAATCAAGAACATCATCAGTAAGGTCAGTATATGTCCTCCTAGGGCGTCCCTAACAAACACAAATTACCTCTATATAATATTAGTATAGTATTACGGTGTTATTTAAAAAAAAAGTTCAATCGCACCTGTTATTTTGGTCTAGCAAATTAAAAATCAAAATTGAGAAGATTTTTTTACAGATTGAGACTAAGACTAAAAAGCAGGCTCTCAGATTCCAATAACTTATGTTGATTTATTTTTTATCCTTAAATGTTTAAACTTATAGCACAAACCTGCATAGCATCTCGTTTGTGTCACTAACCCCGGTCATGAAACAAAACAGCCATCCGGCAATAAGATTATCCCAAAAAAATATCTACGACTTAAAAGTCGGTTACCAAGTAGAAGAGGATTATTTAATTTTCTCTCCACCTTCTTATAGGTATGTCGCATACAAATTACGTAAACAGGAATCGGATAAAAACACAATACCACCAGGTTTCAGGTTTACGTTAAACAGGAAGAATAATAAATAAAACAAAACATTTGAGGGGAGGGAGAGAATTTTCTTCAAAAGCACATTATCTTCGAACTCCGTCGATGAATATATCTTAAGAAGAACAAGTTTATGAATTTTTTCACAACTTCCTTGAACGCCCTCGGAACAAGGCATTTGAATTAAAACCGCTACGTTTTTTGAAAACAATGTTGGGCTTTACTCAATAAAAAGTTTGTTTGTTGTCTGTTGCCAAAATTTTAAACATATTAAGTAATAATGCTAATAGGGCTATGGTTGGAGTTTCCCAAAGTGATCGAATCAGAAATGAAGAGATCCGTAGGATCTCACCAAGATAACCGACATTGCCCGATGAATCGCCAAACTTAAGTGGCAGTGGGTAGTGTACATTGCTCGCAAAACAGAGATGGCCAATGGGGGTTCTGGAGTGGCGACCGCGTACCAGCAGACCGGACGCGTACCGCGTTGGAAGGTCCGACACAAAGTGGACCGATGCCCTGGTGAAGAGCGCAGGAATCCACTGGATTCGAGAAGCATAGAACCGGTTGGACTGGTGGTGCTTGGAGGAGGCCTATGTCCACCAGTGGATGTCTTTTGGCTGAAATGATGAATGACGAAGTAATAATTATAACATCTTCATTATATTCAATTGATGGGGAATTTAATAAGGCTTATTTTGATGGCCCAGTGGTTATGTGTGATCGCGGGTTCCATATTTCTTATATCTATAGCGGGTTCAAATCCGGGCAAGTACCAATGTGACTTTTTCAATTCATATGTAGTTTCTGAGTTTATCTTGGACATTACTGACATCGGTGAAGGAAAACATCGTGAGGAAACCTGGAGTTACGGTTAAGCAAGCCTGGAGCAAGCTTGGTGATTCATTATTAATATTCTAGTTCGCTAGTTAGCCACATTCCATATTTCCATACAGTAATATTGCAAAATTAATCAAAACAGCGAAATATTTGACCTCTACATGATGACATTGCCCACTTGCAGAACGCTCTTAAGCATTGTTCTCATGTAAGTGACGTTGTGTCTTTTTCAAGATTAGATATATTTAAACCTAATACCAAGGCAAAAATAAAAACTTGTCAAAAATCAGTAAAGATCGGTAAGGACCAACATTTTTAGTATTGTTAAAATGTCTAAAAATGTATTTTTAGACATTTCTTTCTTTTTTTTATAATTTAGTAAAAAATTGCAAACATTTTCTAATTTTTTCAAATCATAACAAAAGCAGCTTCATACACTGACCATCTAAAGAAACATTCAACCCTACACACATACCATTACACTTCACAGATAATAAATCACAAAGACAAAGATACTAAGCCCAAAATCGAGAACAAATGTTTGCTTAATTTTAATTTCACGCTTGCAAAATGCAGCTATAAATTAAGATAGCGGTGACCAAATGATTTATGAGTGTGAAGGAAGCTTTGTACATAAAATAGAAAGTTCAGAAGGTCGGCTCCTCCAACATGTGTACGCACACATATGATCTGTTCCAAAAGTATTTGCTAAACTGTATATAAACCCTGTTCAGGATAAATTCTTGCGCAATTACTCATTAAAGGGTTTTTAATTAGTAGCACATTCATCTGTATTTAGAAAGTTTCAATTTTATGTGTAACCACTTTTTCCAAAAATTATTGTGTTATAAGATTATGAATTGTAATTGAAAAGTTATTGACGAAAATTTAAGTTATAAACTTAACCTCAATAATTATTGTAAAATGAAAAACATTTTTTTGGTGTTTAACATATTAGAATTTTTGGTAAGTATTCACTTATAATCAAATGAAAGTACTGAATTTGTAAGTTGCACTACCAATTGGCATCCAAAGGTACGTTTCTGATCCATTCATTTACATTTCCATCAAATACTTTTGGAAAGACTAGAAGCCTACGTACCACGATCTCAACCAAATACCAGTCGCGAATGCAATAGCACTCGCTGTACGGAAAATGTATCAATGTGTGCGTGCATTTTCGCTCATTGTATTGAGCCAACCTTCTGTACCTAACTCTTTTCTGCTTTATATTTTAAGCTGTTTCCCGGAGCCAGAACAAAGAGTCTGTATGCTATCTTGTCGATAAAAGCAAGGTGTTGTGAGAAAGGAGTGGGTGGATTTTAGAGGTATCAGGAACAGGGTGTAAAGTTCACTCATCCTCTATAGAAAAAGGAGGATCCTCCGACCAGACGGGTGTTGTGTCTGGCGGGCAACTGACCAACGATTGATGTCGGGGAAGTTATATAGAAGTTGTATATATGCTGTTCGCGCGGTAATTGCGCGATGCAGGATTTGTGTGACGTCGGTCTTTGATGCGTAGTTCGCATGTGGAGGTGTAAATGCTGCCACACTATCTTGTCGATACGAGAAAGGTGGTGTGAGGAAGAAGTGGAAGAAGTTATAAAGTTGCAGGTTTACTATCCAGAAAATTTCAAGACTATATATGAAATTACTTTGATATAAAGTAGTTCTTAATTGCTACAAATGTGAATTCAATGCCATCCTGAAAACCATTAATGATACAGGTGTTGTTAGAAAATAATTAGAGGTAATAATTATTTTTCACGTGACCAGAGGGCTGGCCTATTCTTTGGCCAAAGAATCAGCATTGCCATTCAACGTGGCAATGCAGCCAGCCTTTTGGGCACTTTTCCTGTTGACAGCGATGCGGAAGAATTTTTTGATGCCCTATAATTATCCCCCCCACTTTTTATGTAATATATACTTGTACATATTATTAATATTATTAGAGGTTAATTTACTAATGTATTTTTAAATAAGCACCTTAATCAGTTAGATACTTATTTAAAAATATGCAGTGTTTTGAACGTTCCAAACAGTATAGGTTCAGTCAAAGTTAAAAGAATTCAAATATACACTTGCTAAAGTGTTATTTCCTCGGTTATTACTAGTGGCCTAGAACAAAGAATGTAGGTCATGCAGATTTAAGAACCGTTTGAAAAGAGAGGAAACGGTTTGCTTCAACCACATCCGATGTTAATTGATCAGAATGAGTACCTACTGGCATTTCCAAAGTGGAGCAAACTCGGGCTAAAAATACTGGCTAAAGTTGAGAAAACCGATGCAAGTGCCAACAATTTCCGCAATTTCAAACATTGCGTCAGTCTGGTATAATTGTACTAATATCTGATATGCAGAGTTGCAGACTCATCTCATAGAGACGGATGAGTTGTGAAATTAACATTCGTGGTGCGAGTACCGAATTGTTATCATCTGTCATGAAAGAAGACTTGACGAAGAGAAGACGCTGCAGGACGTGGTATTCCGTAGCTTCCGCTGACTAGTACCACACGATAGCACAAGGACAACCTAGTCCAAATTTAAGTGCAACTAACATAGTTTTAAGTTCTATTTATTAAAACAATATCTTAGTTTGCAAGGATCATTGTAGTCTGAAATAAATGATTTATAATAAAACGTCAAACATGTGAACTGTAAGGTTATTAACTTCAGAGCTAACTTTTTCCTTACTGACGATCTTGTTGTTCAGGCCAGGTTTTAGGTTGACTATGGTATACTCAATCATTTTTATATCTAGCTCAATCTGAACAAAACATTCAGTCGGTAACTGAACGATTTTGAATTTGTAGAAAGCAACAGAAATATCACAAGATCTCACTACGTCATAACATAGCTGCAGCTAAGTAGGTGCGAACAAGTTTTGCCTCCAGCCTTAAATTCTAATACTATCCTTTGTGAATCAATACAATGTTCGATATTACAGTATCTCAAAAAATATTTTACTACATAGAAGACAAGTATGTCTTCTGGTTGCGAATTCTCTCTGAGACACAAACCATCTCCGATATTGCACATACTGCAGTGACAAAACATATACATAGGTACAGGAGGAGGGCTAAAACGCACGCATATAGACACGCTCCACATACAGCGAGTGCGCGCAAGACTGGTATTCGTTTGAGATCGCCGTACGTACTATGTGTGCGTGAGCCTACTTTCGCTCGCTGTATGGAGCCGAACTTCTGTACCTTTCTATTTCGTACTGCGGAGTTGCGGGACTAAGTTATGGGTCATAACTCGTTTATCGAACTCATCGTTGAGCACCGGATCAGACTTGCAGCTCAACCTTTACGTATCTTGTATAGAAATACTGTCATGTGTAACAAACGGAGCATCGTAAATATATGTTACTGCTCAAGCAACGCCAAGTGCATTTGTCGTTTATAGCTCAACGGCAAAATTGCTTATATTTGCTATTGCTTTGTATTTATTTAATTCTAGTGTTGTTTGGTCTTGTATTATTCAATACCTTACTTGTTTTGGTAGTAACTGCACGTAACTGATCCTTATTCAAGCGTGATCGGTTGATATGTAAAGTTTTATCCTAAATATTGTAAGTTTTTCTTCTTGTCTTATGTCATTGTTTTCACAGGAATTGCGTATGCTGTTATTGATTAAGTCTGCTATTCTAAGAGCCTTTTGTAGTTTTTAATCATTTGCATACTTTTACTTTTTTATTATCTTCCGTCTTTATATACGGCTTCGTCACATTCTTAATGTAGGGTGTTTATAAATAAAACAGTTTCATAATGTGCATTACTTTATTATTAAATCGATGTACGACATAAAAATTTATCTGTACACAGATATTTATTAGTTTTACAATTAAAAATATGAACTAACGTGATCTGGATAGGGTTTACAGTCAGTCATTTTGAAAATATTGTTTTTTTCTGGACTGTGTTAATTTTGGCGGTAATTATAGCAATCACAACACAATATAGTATTTACATTATTTCTTTCAGTTTGTAACAAATTTAATAATATCTCAAACATTTCGCCAATGATCAACGTGACAATTTTTATTAAAACGAGTTGTGTGGTCTTGGAGGCATGCGTTCGTATAAAGTGCACCTCAGGCAAAATATGGCACCGGCTGAGAGAGCGTTCTAATTTAGAACAGTATGTCATAGGTACGACGTTTCATGTAATAAAGTATAGCCACCGCTAGGCTGTGTGAGGCGTAACGTGCCTTGATACTATGAATTGGACCATCAAAAGCTATTAAAAAGAGGGTTTTTTTCACTAAATCCACATACATAACTCCATGTAACATCAATTATACTTTAGGATATTTCCACCTGCATTTTGAGGGATCTGTTCAAAGCCACTGCTAACGCTGTCGATGTGGCCGTGTTCTAGTCGAAAATCATAAAAAAATGGAATCATATCGACACGACGAAGCAGAAGCAGAATAATACTTTAGGATCACAAAGCGGAGAAATTCCAATCGCGCGGGTGTAAGGTCAAGGGTGGGGCAGCTGTCAAACTTGTACGGTTCAGTGGTGAAGTTACTGACACCAAAACTCAATCATGAACCGAACAGGATTCTTTAAGCTAATTAAGTATATTATCGCACAGCACGAATAAAATATAGCTCGAATACCTAGCTTTCAACCCCGATAAAATCTATCTTTAGTTGAAGAAACTACAGCTAAAGCAATTTCCTGGTAAGCACCCAACAATTGGTACGGCAGCAAATCTCCGCTTAGAAATAATCCAGTTATTCGGTACATCGGCGTCGTTAAAGTCACGGAGAACATTAATTGGTCTGCGAACACGTCCAAGTCTTGCACGCTACGAGAATCGGAGTATCGCCTAATTTGTGACGTGACATCAAACTAGCCGTTGTCGGAACCTAGTTGCAAT
The DNA here is from genome assembly GCA_963853775.1 of Xanthia togata. NCBI lineage: Eukaryota > Metazoa > Arthropoda > Insecta > Lepidoptera > Noctuidae > Xanthia > Xanthia togata. The sequence continues at coordinate 19,510,088 of OY970795.1, read as the reverse complement.
TTACCAGTTTTTAATTAGATTTCATGGTAAAAGGGTGTAAGTAAAATTGTGACGACGAAATTATCTTTTCTGGAGCTTTTTTTTTATAAAAGTTTTGCTTTTAGAACTGTTCGAAATTGGAAGTTAGTTATAATTGAATTGGTTATTTTCTATTTGAACTATTGGCAAATTATTAGAAATATTTGTAAGAGAATAAGAAAAATCAGTTTAGATATTTGGTTTTTTGACGTTGTCGTCATTTTCGTCACATAATAATTGTTCCAAGGTTATTTGTTACCAGCAATAATTATTATCTACTTTATTATTTTATTATTAAAAGAATGTTCTAAAACAATATCTACAAAAAAACGCGTTTGTTTTATCTTTCCTAAACAAATCAATACATTGCAGAGATATTATTTTATACCTACTATGACAGTGAATAGTCCAAAATATATTTTGACAGCTAAATATCAAATATAAATGCAGACGTCTATCACCTCATATTAAATCCAAGTGTACACCGTTCCGTGTCCTTAATTTTTCACGGATACGTTACACTAGTCTTATTAGCACGTAGTAAGAATATACCTGAAGTATCTTGTAACCTGTCTAAAGACATCTTTCAGACATTGTAGTTGATATCTTTAGCACATAGAGAAATACCTGTTACAACGTTGCATCTGCACATAACATACTTAGTTGAGTGTATATTAGAGTATTTTATGACCTTGTAAAATGTAACAATGTCACTTCCAACGATTCGATAATTGGATGACTCAGCATAAAAAGAAATGACAATAGTTATTTGTTCTGTAAGACTTAGATATAAATCATTTCTTGTTGGTTCGTTGGACAAAACAGAAACATTATTAAAACTTAAAATTATTTTGCGAAAATCTTCTTGTAAGACATTAAGGTCTCTTTATCCTTCTAAAACATGTCAAGCCGTATCAAAGTTCACGAGAATGAAGTAACTAAAAGTCTATAAAAATTGTCATCATTTCTGCATTGGCCATATATTAAAGTTTGTTGCCCATTTCAAACTACTCTTAAATCATAAGATAATGTCTCATTAACATCTATAAATGTCATGTTTAGCTCGTGTGTTTCCAGCTAATGCAAACCAAAGCCGTGACAAGGCTAATGTAACTGGACAAGTGGACATATTATCATAAATTCTCCCTCTCACAATTTGTGTTAGGAGTTTACAGCTCGTTGTCAAAGCTAGTAACCGCGCCGTATGCGACGAGCAATTAACTAGCCTTATTGTTCGAGTCTGTATTTGCATGAGTGAATTCTAGGTTTGTGATTTCATCATAGTATTTCTCGAATCTACTATTATTAGTCGTTGTTTTTGTATTTATTGCTTTATTAATATCATCTTTTCTATTAGATCTTTTATCACATCTGGGATACTTGTAGATTTGAAACCTGGGGTTTTGTGAGTTGTGGACTTTTTGTTTGGTATGACCAAATTATGGAATCTTATTCCGATTTTGACTTCTGAAGTCTTCTTGAAATTTTTTACCCCCATTTACTGAAAAATTTTACCTCAGAGTACAGTTGTCTTCTACATAAACATAAAAATTTGAATTTAAATGTCTGATAAGTTATTTTTTCTGTATTAAACTGATTTGTATAATTCGCCCAATTAACACAGTCGAGGTATTATTATAAAATCAAATACAAACTATAACACTGTTTAGGTATCAACCAATCATAAATTATTTTCACAACGTTTTCAACTCTTATTTTATTCCGTAACTAGTAGACACAAAAAGCAATTACCAATAATACAAATTAACAAACAGGTTTTGATATAAAACGAAAATTTAATTTTATAATTAACTCCATGTTTGCACATCTGTCACCTATTACAATTAGCTATTTGATTGACGAAATGGCACAAATAATTAAAACTATCAACATAGAGATATTAGAGTTACTATAACTAGTAATGATAGTTATATAAAACAAAGGTTATACACATTATTTATTACATACTTGAATTTACAAATAGATGAGTAGCATCTAGAAAAATAAGACATAAAATTGAAGGAACATTTTGTGCTACCAAAGCGATTTGCACGAAAAATAAACGCATACAGCATGTTAAACAACAAATAAAGATATTTTTGCTTTTTAGCACGATCCTGACAGGAACTGGCATGAAACCAAAGTACTATACTCCGGCAGGCTGTCCATACAGTCTGGTATTATGCAGGAATTCATATAACTGAACACACAGATTAATAATACAACAGCTCCAAACTACGCACAAGTCCCACGAGAAACAATGTGAAAACATAAATGAACACACTGATTCGTTCGACATACAAAACAATGCTTAGTTATCAAAGGTCAACACAGTATAACAAAGTTCTGCTAACAACGATCCATCTCTCAATTCACAACGGAGAAACAACCACACTGTCTTTCTGTGTCTACAGTTCGAAAACTGCTCGCAGTATAATAGGAAAGTTTTCAATTAATATCACAGTTTCCGTATTTAAAAGTAGAACATTACAAACTTCACTAGTTAGTCCGTGAACTATATACACTCCACTACACGATTCAACTAGAAACAGTAAGTTCTGGATACGTCCGAACACTGGCTTTTGTCTTGTTGTCACCCGAAGTAGTACTGGGCGTTGGAATATCGATATAAACTCCTTGTGTTAGGGTCCGTTTCAGTTTGTATTTGAACTCTTGGCAGAGTTTTGACCGCAACTCCGCGCCCTAACGTGCCATGCGGCATAGTTCGAAGAGGCATTTCTATAGGGAATTCGGCCACCTGTCCGTACATATTAGTGCTCACGTGTGGGTACGTATTGGGTACTGGGCGACCGACATACTTATTGATTTTGGGACTTAGAGCAACGTTGGAGTATTGCATCTCTTGCTTGATTCCCGAATCAACTGTGTCGACAGGTCCAGATAAACTAGTTATGTTAATATCGTTGTCAACTTCCGATATGCTGTCGTTGAATCCGTTGGGGATTTCCGTGGTGGCTGATACGTCTGGGCCTTTTGGCTGGTCGGCTGTTTGTTTGGTCATGACGCAGCGTATGACGCCCAGGATGATGCATAGGAGAAGGCTACCAGCGACGCCAGCAATGATGTATACGTACATGATGTCGAATTGATCTGTGGAAGAGAGAGAGTTATCAATTTCATGTCAGTGCACCCCGGTAAAGTATTCTAACTTTTAAATCTTTGGACCATTTATCACGTTTTAAGCGCGTGACACACGAAGTGGGTAAGGCGTTAGTTTACTATCGAAGCGCTTCCGTTGTGACAATTCAGATCTACGCTCTGATTGATGTATGTTTGTTCTCCAAGATTCTCTTTACTATTTGGCGTTCTTAAGTGAAAATTGTGTCCATAAGTCAGAAGAGGCCCGAATTCCAACTAGAGATTAATAGGGTCATCACCGCTAAAGTAAATGGTAGATTATTTCAGCCAAATTAATTACAGTCTTACAAACGCTATTCTATTTTCTTAGTTAAACAAAAGGTCACAAGGACTACAAAAGAAGCATTATGATAATTGATATAAGCAATATTAGCTTTGAATAACGAGTTATTGCAAATAATAAAATTATTCGTCATAGTAATTAGGCTTGATTGCTTCGCTTTTAATGCTTTTAATAAACCCATACAACATAATTTCAGATAAAAATTAATTTCTAAAATAAACGCGGATTTAATGCAAACAATATGACATTAATAATTTGTGTTTGAGAAGGCTTATTAAACCAGTTTTATGCTGATCTTAAGCCTGTATACTATTTCCTAGACAATGTAATATTGGCTCAACACTTATCGTTGTTTAGACAAGGCAGGTAATTATGCATATTGCGGAGTCCTGTACGTAAACTTGGGCAAGCAAACTGTGGTATTGAATAGGGCCTTGAAATAATTCACATGGTTGGGAAGAGCTATAAATTATGAAGCATTGTATTGTTATGGTGTTGTCATAATGAAAATAGAGTTTGATTAGGAATTGCTGTTGAATATTATGATACGGTCGATATGACCTCGTTACACATTGAAATTAGATGTGTTGTTAGTTTCCATCTCCTTCAATGAAAGAACATAAAGTTCGGTTCTGCTAAAGTTATGCACAAACGCGATTTACCACTACTCTGTGACCCCTTTGAGACTAACTTGGGAATCAATACTAATTAAATATGTGATGAAACAACGCTGATGTGGTTTCACTGCTGTTTTGAAAGTGAGTTTCAGTTTTGTTAACAAAATTAGTTTACCTACAATAGTATATTATGTATAACATAACATCACGACTGCAATCCGTGAAGGGATAGGCAGAGGTGTATCTACACCCACATTCCGCTAGTTATGTTAAAGTATGTATATAATATTATAAGTAGTATGTGTAATAAAAGTATGCAATGAATAAAGAACTCCACAGGATGTCGCTACAAATAGATTTTGAATAAAAAAGAAAGGGTAGTTCCACTGCGCTCCAGGAATGCATTCCACTGCGCTCCAAATTTTTGTTACCTATATTATTTCAACAGTCATAAGTACCAAAATGGTTAAACAGCGCTCCAAAATAAAATAATTAGAGTCAGCATAAAAGGCAAACCATAAGTTGTTTGTACTGAATAAACATATTTGATATGTTTTTTTTTTTTTATCTTATTTAATATAATGTTTTTTTTTTTTTGCTAACTCTACTTAGCGCTTTCTCTCTTGGAGCGCAGTGGAATTAAATTATTGAAGTATTTTATTGCTTAAAATTCTTGGAGCGCAGTGGAATCAATGTATGAACATTAAAATTATGAGAACAATGGTTTTTGGAGCGCAGTGAAACTACCCAAACTGAGAGAGAGATGCCAATTTATGTTTCAAATTTCATTAAGACTTGGATTAAGCATCACAATAGATTGAATAACGAAGATTAAACAGAACCTACCTTAGAATTGTCTTAAACCCGAGATTGGTAGTAAACTTGAAAATTATAGGTGAGAGAGGGGTTTACGAGTATATTATACTGTAGTTAAGTAATAAACTAGACTAGAACTATTTGTAGACGGAAGTGAAACATGATTGATGTATATTACCTGCGTCTTGTGGTTGTATCTATTTTGAGTGAGATTAGCTCTTCAAAACTATTGGTTGAGATGTGAATTTATAATTAATACAGGTACGTGATAATAAAATGGGAAACGACACGGTCACTTGGTCATTGGCGTTCATTCCATTCTAACATGACCATTCCTTTGTTTTCTCTCTGGTTAATGATAACATAGATTTTTTTGTTCTAAATTTAATGTAATTACGCCAAAACACAAAATGTACCTACTCATTATTATGAAAAACTTTTACTAAGGGAATACCCTTGAAATCGCCAAAAAAATTAACTACTCCATACATTTATGTTCGCATAACTACAAAATGTATGGCGAAGCTGATTTTTTATAGAGGGGTTTAGTCATTCCAATTACACCTTGTAAAACTGTTGACTAAAAACAAGAATATTTTTTGACTAATTTAGGTCTAAAATGACTGCGCTGAGCTGGTACGGTGAACTTTTATTAATTGAAGAAAATTAATAAAATATTCAGTGGGTAGGTACTTATAACAATTCCGAATCTTAAAATTAATTAACACTGGGAGTAAGTAATCACAGAGATTGATATATTCACGTAGGCAGATACAATCGGGAAATTATTTCAATTTGTAGATTAATCTCCATTGGGAATTACATTTACCAGAACATTATTTTTGGCTGATGATAAAATGAATGAAGGTAGCAGATGCAAATAGACTAGTACAGATCGTTGTAGAGATCTATGAGGGGAAGCCAAAGTCCGCGGCAGTGGATAACATAATCAACCTATGTCTGTGAGATCTAGGACGTGCCTCTCACAGCAGTGGACGCCAGCTAGAAGTCATACAGTGTTTTTCGTCGCGTAAAATGCCTGCTTGGATTCGAACCTCCGTCAGGTTCGAACCCAAGCAGGCGTTTTATTTCATTGTAATTTATTTCTTTTAGAGCGATGAAAGGAAACATCGTGAGGAAACCGGCAGGTCCTAGAATCGAAAATTCGAAGACATTTGTGACATCCACCAACCCGCACTGGGCCTGCGTGGTAGATTACGGCTCTCTCACTTTCACAGAAAGGAGGTCTGTGTGATTATGCTATGGTTATACTATACAGTGTTTCTTACCATCTTTAGGTAAATGATGTCTTGGTGGTGACGCTGAAGGCTCATCTCTGTTGATGCTGGTAATGTTCAGACTGGTGGACATCGACGGTCGCTGCGGTGGCACTGCAGCTACTGCTGGCGCTGGAGGCACCGATTCTCCCCACCAGCGATCGTTGGTTTCATCTGAAAGGCAGATTATGGTTAATATATCATTGGTAGATTGGAGTAACCGATCTTTTTGGAGGTAAATGGATTTTCTAGGAGATGAGAGAAATTTGACGATTTCCAGACCTGTGTCTGTTCGTTTTAGTTAATTAAAGCAATTGAACGTGCTACTTTTTCTTAATACATTTCCAATTGAAAAACAGCTTTTTAAAGTTAAAAATAAAATATCTAACCAAGAGTAACTTCCAAAAAACACGACATCAGAATACAATAAAATTTACGAACGAACTTTTGTTGAGTTAGCCCAATATTTTCTTCCACTTCACAAATATAAAAGACGAACTATACTCAAAAGGATTTTTTTTACCATCGAGACGGGTTCTTCAAAGAATCGAAAAATAAATTGAGATATTGGGAAACAGTGGGCGGGATTGGTATCGAATGAAATATGGAGATATCATTCAGTCAATGGCAATGCAGAAGTGACTAGACAAAGGGTCAGGAATGGATGCAAAACTCAATTCGCTTATGTATGCACTGGCCTTTAAATGTATATAAGAGGACTGAGATGTTTTATTTGTATTACTATAAAGATTTACGGTGTATGCCTACGAGGTATTCATTAAATTTCTTCTAAAAATAAGAGTAGTACTTATACCTACTTATTTTAGTACTACTACTATAAACATTAATATTATACTTAATTAAGAGTGCAAGGAGTACCTAAATCAAGATGTGCTACCTCCCCGGATAAAAATAAGTATATTAAACCAACATGGAATGCCCTAAAAATACTTTTTACCCAATTAAACAACACATAACTCACTATAGTATAAAATATGAAATTCAAGACATAATACGATTGCTTCTGCTACTTTGTTCAACTTTTCTTGTCAGACCAAACTTAATAAACGTCGATTCAAGACAGCAAGTTGAACATTTCAATGGAGGAAGAAAAGCAATTGCCTTCCGCACTAAGTTAAACTCGGAACGCCGCACCTTCAAGAGATACTGGTAATTTAACCGACAATATTAAAATTTCCATTTTGATCTTGAAGGAAAATGCAGGGAATTTTTAAGTCGTTGCCGTCAGGCATCTTTCCAAGTATTAAAGGTTGGTGGAGAAATAAATATAAATTAAGGCGAAGATAATATTGTTAGTGTATAATTTGAAGACAACGCTATTGTATCTGATACCCAATTATAGCAAGAGACAATAATCTAGTTTCCAGAGACACAACTAGGGACGTCTCATCTCTAATTTCTTAACCTAAATGACATAGTACAACAAACAACAGTCTTTTTCATTTAGCGAAAACGAAAATAGAACAATACCGAGAAAATAGGGAACCGATCTTCGCAAAGATCCTAACTCATTTTTCCAAACCGAACTAACAACATTACTAATAGAGTTGGAATATGAGTCGTCACGAGCGCTTCGTCTCAAGAAAACCTTTTATCCCATAATCCGTTTTCACACTGACAAAGCAAAGAAGCGCCCTGTCGGGAGCCAAACAAATCCTCGTAGATTGCAAGAGTCCAAATTAAGGGGGGATTAAGCAAATTTCTTCGTTTGTGTCTCATCTCATACACTTTGAATGACGGATAATACACTTAGCGAAGATGATTTTGATTGTAATCTTACGCTTGCCTCATAATTCTGTTAGGAGTTTAAGATTAATATAGAGGAGTTAGTGAGAGGAGCTTAAATCTTTTTCTGAATTCATATTATTATTTTTAGCACGGCTTGAGCTACTTACCCCATACACCACATACCCATTCATAAACGTTGCTTCAAGTAAAGTAATGATTAGCGACTGTTTAACCCTCAGTTTATAGAATAATTCTATAATCTGAGGTTTAACCTTAAATTTTTGACGTTTTAACGTCTCTTCACTTTAATCATCGTTTATGAATAAACCCCATGATAGTTCTTACCATCGGTTAATCCTAACTAATATGATAATAAATGGGAAAGTAAGTTTGTTTGCTTGTATGTTTGTTTGTTACGCTTTCACGCTAAAACGGCTGAACGGATTTGGATTAAATTTGGCACATAAGTCGACTATGACCTGAAATAGGATATTGGATACCTTTTATTCCGATATTCCCACGGGATCGAGACTTATGCGGGTGAAGCCGCGGGACAGAGCTAGTATCAAGTAAAGAATATTCATTTATTTATTAAAAGTTTATGCATAAGTTGAAAAATACTGCACAAAGGCGGACTTAATGCCTGAAGCATTTTTCCCAGTCAACCTTAGCAGTTGCCTATGCAGAGACAAAACATGGCAGGTGCATACGAGGAATAGGTATAGCTCAGAAAAAAAAACTATGAGATACATATTAATACTTAAGTACATGCATACAATAGTCTTTCTTGTTCTTCTTTTAAAACACATATCTCCAACCAGTTTTTAAATAAAGCTGTTGTGTAACAATTTCCGAGGGTTTTCAGTAGAGCAATATTAAGGTCAACTTAATAACTCACATATTCAACTATTTTGTATTTTACTTTATAATTGCCCCACAACACAATCCCTGGGGATAATAGACTATTATAATAACCATTTCACTAGAATTCCCAACTATTTACTAGACTAGGTTATTACAATTAGGTTTTACATTCTCTTGTTTGAGCTGAAATAATTCATTCTATTCACTGTGTACTGTATTTAACTGAGTAAAATTTATTAGCTATAAAGTTTAGAGGAATACGAGAGCCTTGAGGGCCAGTACTTAAATAATGTTAAGTGTTAAACGCATGAGTGGTAATGAATAAGTACTTCTTCTTGTAGGCGGGTCGGGGAGCCATGTAACCTTGAATGAGGGAACGACTTATATTTTATGATTGATTCTAGTATTGTTTGATATACTGAACAATGATCCGGGGGGTGCCAGATCATGGACCCTTGGGCAATTTAAACTATCGAAGGTCAAGGTCACCCATTTTATTGCGAACTAGCTTTCGCCAGCGACTTCGCCCGCGTGATATCTTTATAAATTACAGCCTATGTTACTCTGTGATAATATAGTATTCTACTGGTGAAACATTTTTTTTTAATCGGTACATTAGTTTTTTTAGTTTAATCATTACAAACAAAAATACAAATCTTTTCTATTTCTATTAAGGTGGACTAAGAGAAATCGGTCCACAAAAATCAAATATTTGCAGTTAGTATACTAAACAGGGTGGCACATTTAGATCGGTATTTATGGGAAAGTCTGAAATTAGAAGATCTCTTCTTAGGAACCATGTCATCGATTTTAGTAACAAGAGAAACTGCATTCTTGCATTAAAAAAATAATTGTACTCAGCTCGGGAATCGAACCCGGACGTTTTGAAAAATAAAACTAATACTATTTCTATTTAGATATCTATTGTGTAGGTCTTAAGCAGTAAATGTTAGTACTATGAAACATGATGTCATGATGATAGAGATAATTTTACGCAACACCTAAACTAGTTGAAAGTTGTATTGAATAAAATGGTGGTTATTTCAAAAACATACTAAAATAAAGGATATGAAAACAATGCATTTTATTCATTTTAGGCAATCAGATCAAATGCCGCTGTTGTTTTTAATTTTAAGAGGGACACCGACCTTTTTGTTCTGTTTGCAGAGTTTTACAGAAAGCTGAAACTTAAATGCGCTATATGGATGGAGCCCGTTGACAAGGAAAGGCTCTCAGATATAGTGGCATCAGTTCATAACTTAGGAACCCAAGCAGATACACTGTTAGCAGTACATTGTCTCACTGGCTGTGATACCACTTCAATAAATTCTTGGACCTTTCCAAGCATTTTTTCTTATTTGGCGACCCGACTATTGCGCTAACTAGGAAAATTAAGCAAAACATGGAGGACATTTTTAGTTCATTTTTTTTTTAAGTGACATCTAAAGCGCAGGCCACACTGGGAATGAAACTAAGTTCGTTTAGCTTCGCTCATGCAGCAACCGCGTCGTTTCGTCGTTTCGTGGTTCATAGCTCGTGGTGTGAAACGAAGTATGCAAACACGCGGAAGCTACATGTTATCTTGGTTCCCAATGTGGCCTGCGCTTTAGGGTTGACAGTGATGTACAATATTTCAAAGTACCTACCTATTTTGTCCATTGACATAATATAATGTGGCAAACTATTAACTAGACACAAATTACAAACTGCGGTCCGCTTCTAAAGACAGCTGCCCACGCGTGCGCGATATTGCGGACGCTTGCGCACCATCCCGCAGAGCGGACGACCACGGATAGCCACGCATCGCGCACCAAGGCCCTTCCTACGGTGCGCGATATTGCGGACGCACGTGGATTCAGGGTCTCGGCAGACGTCTCACCGAGTGAGACACCGAAGTCATCGACCGAACGGCTCGTTCGGGTCACTTCGGAATACTTCGAATCACACTGTTCGCTCGTCCGACCTATTTTTATTGTCAATCAATGACAATAAAAATACTTTGGCATATTTTCAAAAGGAACTGCATTGTTTTATTTTGCCTGTTATTACGTAAAGTCATATCAGTCGTAAAACATCAAACAGTAGTAACTGCAAAGGCAAATACTCTATAGGTATATAGAGTATTTGCTGTATTTTCCATAGAGCTATTGAGTGAACCAAGTCGTCTCCTTTGATGCGCGTGTGAAGTGAGTCAAATGAGCTAACAGTCGGCGTCTAATCGACTGTCCACGGATTAACTATTGACAAAAAAAAAAACTGACTAATTTTCGGACCGTTATTTGGTTAAAATTAAGACTTGTATCTGTACCAATAATGAAGCAAAGACCTCATAGCTTTGCATAGTAGTACCCTCCCATATGGAAGTAGCTATCAAAGGTAAAATCAGTGGACATGCGTCAGATATATCGAAACGTATTTAAAATCCAATTTCAGTCACAAATATCCGAACTAGACAAACCGATTTCACAAAACCCTGGCGAGAGTAGATTTACGTAAGCAAGTATTGGTTTATGTATAGTATTATAATATTACTAGAGATGATCGAAACTGCGAGCTGGAGGCGCTAGAGTCGATTTCTAAAAACGGATTTTGAAAACGATTTCACTATCTGAAATCAAATATTTAGATGCTACCATTGGTAAGGGAAACGAATCGTTTTAGTTTATAGGAACCGAGCATACCTCGCGTACCTTTGAAGTTTACCGACTCGCCGCGTATCGGGCGCACCGCCACGGACGCGTCTGCGCTACAACGCACGTTACCCTTCCCATGGTGCGTGTCCGTGCGGGCTGATCCGCAGCGAGTCGGTAACTTCAAAGGGAATGTACCCAAACTCAGACGCACAGCGACGCACGCGTCCGCGCTACCACGCACGTTACTCTTCCCACCAGTGCGTCGTACGGGCTGGTGCGCGTGCGTGCGCACCGTCGGAAACCAGCATAAGAATTTTAGCGGTTTAGTAATCCCAATTCGATAACAGAAGAACACATATACAAAACATCACGCCTGTAATCCCCAAAGCGTGAAGCAGAGATGTACGGCTCCTATAGTACACCCACATTTCGCCAGATATGTTTACAGAAGAAGTATAATTATTATAATCTATCTAAAGAAATATTATAAAGAAGTAAAATTGTTTATTTATTTGTAAGATATAAACTCTGGAAGTACTGTAGTGCTATTCTGTAACCATCTCACCGTGAAAACTTAGGTGAAGTGAGCTGTCAGTCAATAGCAGCAGGTGGAATGACAGCACACTTCACGTTCACTTCACCTAAGTTTTCACCGTGAGATGGATACAGAATAGCACTGGCTGGTCTGATTACAAAAAAAAACTTTAATTGATATAAGCTACTCTATTGCTGAGTGCCATAGAACACATGTTTATCAGTCTTAGTTATACAACGAAGTGCTCATACCACAGATTAATATAGATGGTCCACTCCACAAAATCATTAAAACAAAAAGCGACTCTTGCTATGACACAATAAAGTGCAATTCAGGTCGCACAGTGCTAATTACCTACAGTTATATTCACCTAGAAGTTGCCTCTCTTTCTATTGTTTAAGTCTTAGATCTTCTGTCTGACTATGTTACACTCAGAATATTGAATTGGCCCAACAAGTCGACCCCCCGCGTACTTACTTGTAGCTTCATACCTAAAATGCGGAGTGAACCATCTGTTTATCTGTGCTCATACTCACGAAGCCTGTTAAAATATTATATTTTAACTAACTTCAAGACGCTCATAATCCTCGCACTTAAAACTATAAAATTCACGACTATTTCCTTCATATTTAGTAACATTCATAATTACCTCGTCTTTTAGTAATATATACTCGTACAAGGAAGAAATGAAACATTATTTTATAATGCGACAAGTACTCTCAAAAGAGTTACAAAGTTTTAAAACTCATTTTTCATTTTAGCGGGATGTCTGGCCTGTAAGGCTTTGTAACTCCTTTATTTTGTAAAACAACTTCTTGGGCTTTAGAATAAACAGGACCAAATGTATTTGGGTAATAATTTTCTGACTGTAAAGCCTCAAAGATAGACTTTATTGGTCAAGAGTTTAGTAAAGTTAAAATATTGAGACTGCTTGTAGGTTTCCTTGGTCTTTAAATTCGTCAATTCACCGTTTAACTAACTTGTTACTTACAAATGAGATTAAGGCGCTGTAACATGCCTTAGAAATTGATCGTCAAACTGAAGGTTTGAAATGGTCATCTTTTAAATACTTGCTATGTCGATGGATATCAAATTGATTTTACTTTGAACTTACACGATTTTCGTAAAATGTCTCTCATATAAATACAGCATATCCCATCTAAAACGGCAACTTCACTAGATTGCAAAGTTTTGAACACTTCCACCAATAACAAAATACTCTAAACTTAACACGTAACATCCAAACCACAGCTCTCTTCAGTAGCTCAAAACTTAAAACCGTGAACAACAATAGCACTTGACAGCGAAATTTATACTCCAGCTTAGATTACCTTACATTGTGAATTATCCTAACAAACTTTATGGCACAACACCTTTATGGGCTAGCAATAAACAGCGTACACCTCGGGTCATTCAAGGGGTCGTTGGGAACATCGAACTTTAAGGCTACCGTATATGGAGAGATCTGAGGAAACGATTGTTTATGGAATGATATAAAAGAAAAGGGAGTGATGATAGCATAACGGTTGATAGAGGAAAATAGTAGAAGAAAACTAGTTGTGCCGACAGTAACATGGGGACAAGGGAAGAAGATGATGATGACATGGAGAGATTTGAACAGACGACGCCTAGATCGGTGTGACCCAGAGATAACAATTAACTCTGACGAACAAATATACAAAACGACCCCACAAGGCGGACCGACGACTAAGTGTACGCCACGATAAATGAGTACAAGAACATGGGGCGCACAGGATCGATCTTTGTGGCATTGTTTTGAGAGGCTTGTGTTCAGCAGTAGAAGTCTTCCAGCTGAATGATGGTAATGATGATAGAAATTACACCGTTGTATATAGCCGCGTAAATATTGAGGCTGTAAAAGTCACACACGTTACGGAATTTCTTGAGACAATCTGAGAGTAGAATTTTATTGACTACTAGCTTCTGCCGCGAATTCTTCCGCGTCAAATTTCGGCTCCCGACCCACCGCGCCGCATCCCGTCGCCTATTACTTTGTTTTCGCTAAACATTATTTCTGATTTTTCTTTTTGCTAATCTCCTAGGAGTCCTAGTGTGATGTAACATAGCCTAATAACCTTCCTCTAGAATAGAGCTATCCAATGCTCTTAAATTTCAAAAATTACTTTAAATACGTACCCTATAAAGCTTTTCGCCACTACCTAATTTCGGATCAGCCCTGATGTCCTGATGATAGTTGGTCATTTATTTAAGTATTTCACATGAAGGGCATGTTGTATAGCTATTAGTTTGATGGTCCATGTTAGTTGGATCGTGTTTCTGATTGTGATGTGGAACCCACAAGTCGGCTTGGAACAATGTTTAGTTAACGATTAAAATGTATTGATTTTTCGGCTTTAGTCGCATCATCAACTCAAAACAATAGTTTTTCTTTCACAACTAGTTTTGTCTGCGATTTTGACCGCGTTCAGTAGTTTTTACCTCGGTGCACCTTTTCATGAGTTGTCTTAATACACCTTTGTTAGCTGTGCATCTCTAAACACCGTCTAACGAACTTTTCATCTAAAGAACTGTCATGCTTAGGTATTTCTATCTTGAGAGCATTATTTGATGGTTCTCGTCATGACTGACGTGACCGTATTAAAAACAATTTCGTGTGGTTTTGTGACCGAAACCACGCGAAATTGCTTTTGATAATATTTACGACAGTTATTTCGCTTATATTTTTAGACTAAAGGACCAAAAACAGACGCGTCACTTAAGAGTCTTAGGGCAAGATTCACTGACGACACTGACTTTACTTTGTATAAGTAAAGTAAGCGTTTCAAACGTGTGTGAACCTTATTCATATGTTTATAGTGTTAAATTTGAATGTGAGCAAGTGCTTCATACGAATATGAACATTAACGTTAGGAGTAAATTTCACATTTGTATGAGATGCTGACTTTACTTACCAAAGTAAAGTCAAGGAGCCGGTCTGTGAATTTTGCCCTTACTACTTACTGCCGAGTAATAGTTTGCTATCTAAGTCTGCCAGACAAAGTCCATCGTTAAAGTTATCAGCAAATTTCTCAACTAAGCATGTTGCTTTAGTCATTAAGTTGCAAAAACTGACATAAAGCTTTTCACATTATGTCAGGACTTTATCGTCACTCCAAAACTATAAATGTAGAATATTCTTCAGAAAAAATTAAATTTCTTTTTCTAAAATCAGATAAGATGAAATAAAAATAGGTCGTATTCACTTGACGTAAGCCCTATTGACTCTGAACAACTGCTATCTAAATATAGCTATCTGAACAGCTTCTCCTGCCAAGTACTTGACATCTGGTGGCTTAATAGGTCTAAAAAAATAAAAAGCACTTACCAACTTCATCGTGCTCAAGATCGGACACGTCGTGAGCAACCTCGTCCTCTTCAGGGGCACTCTCGTACCTCTCCTTTAACACCGTACGTGGAACTACGGGGAAAAATAAACTTTATGAATAGTGAAGCAAAGTTCATTTTAAATGAGGGTGCAGTATTAATTAAGGGGATGTTAATTTTAGACTTTTAGGGTGCTCCGTGTTTTAGAGTATTTTGGTTTTCCAAGTACGTCAGAGTTTTTATTTGGTAGAACAAGCGAATCGGTCGAACGTGACCTGATGTTGACGTCACTAGACATCTATTTTTTTTACTAAATCCAAGTCATTTTGTATAGGTACTGCCTCAAGATTTTTATTTTGGAAGCTTATTGAGTTTTTAGACGGAGGTTTGACAGCTTTATATTCGTTTGCGTTCGTCTATATTTGATACTTACGTAGTTGTAAAAGAAATATTTGAATAGATAAAACGCCGAAGGGATGGAGAACAGTGAATTGTATTTCACTGTTTCTTGGAAAAAAATTGTGGATCCGCAACGCCTTTGTGCGAAAAAGGTTTTTGATTTTATCGGAACGAGATTAAAAATGCTTACTGAAAGCACAATAGACTCAATGATTTACATTTAAATATGCGGTTTGTCAATTCAGGTTTTCTGAATTATTAATAATTCATAGATATTTATATGTATAAACTAGCTACGCCCCGCAGTTTTACCCCCATAAGTCTCGATCCCGTAGGAATATAGGAATATTGGAATGTATCCTATAACCTAACACAGGTCATCGCCTACCCATGTGCCAAATTTCATCCAAATCAGTTCAGTCCTTTTAGGGTGAAAGCGTAACAAACAAACATACAAATATAAAATCTTTTCTTTTTTAAATATTAGTTTTGTTTTATTACTAACAACTAATAACCGCCGCACGGGCCGCACTGTTTTGTAATAACTGCCGCACGGGTCGTTCCATCAGGTTAAGCTATGCTTGCCGGGGTTGGTATGTGGATGGGTGACCATCTTTACATAACGAGACTCCTCCGTGCCTCGGAAAGCACGTTAAGCCGTTGGTCCCGGCTGTCATTCGTGGATCTTTGACAGTCGTTACGGGTCGTCAGAAGCCCGAAAATCTGACAACCAGTCTTACCAAGGGGTATCATATTATCCAGTTACTGGGTTATGGAGGTCAGATAGGCAGTCGCGCAGTTAGACTGGAAGCCGACCCCAATATAGTTGGGAAAAGGCTAGGCAGATTGATTTTTATTACTAACAAAATTATTCAAAATTTTCTATGACAGTATTTAAATATTTGGTAATTCAGCATTTCTTGTAATAACGTTGAAAGTGATTCAATATTCACGAAATGTCGAATTCAGATTGAATTTTTTTCAAGTGAAAAATATACAAGTCTGTTTTCGAGTAGGTTTTTTAAGAGTTTATTTATTGTGTTAAATCCACATATTTATGTAAATAGCTTTATTTAATCTATAATTTAGGGTAAGCCCATTATGCTCAACTATTTACTGACCACATTCAGTAACAATTTACTTCCGGTCCGACATCGAATTCAAGACGTCAAGTTTGGAAGCCATGCTTGATGACCAGCACGCTTTGCATTAATAACCACAATAGAAACGGGTTTTGTCGACGGAAGAATAGACAAAATGACAGATAAACAATCACAATCTATCATTTTGTCTATTCTTCCATCGACAAAACCCTTAGAAAACCTGTTGTCATGCTACGCGTGCAGTAGAAAAAATATCAGTACTAGTTTCCCTAAGTGTAGATAAGTACTTTTACTCATAATTTTATAACCACAATTTTCATTGATGATTTTTAAAATTACAATTAAATAATGTTAAAAAAAATTAAAATACCAGTCTATTATTGTCCCACTGCAGGGCAAAGGCCTCTTCTCATACAGAGAAGGCACGAGCACTGATCACCACGCTTGCTCAAGACGGGTTGGCAATTTCAGACGAAGTAATAACTGTTACAAAAAGTGGTCAGACAAGAAGATGAAACCTTCGAAATACAGATGAATGTGTTTTTAATTCCTTTTATGGAATGACTGCGTAAGAATTCAACCTGAATAGTGTACATATATCCTATTTATCTTCTACTAAACAATTTCAAATCTTATCTTTCTATTGTCCGTACCGTCCGATAAATATCCAAGCAGCAGTTCGTATCTTTCCGAAGGTATTTTGTATTATCAACGGTCCGATTAGCAAACAGAATTGTAACGGAAACAGACAATGTTGGTCCTGAGATGTAAATTTATTTTGGCCTTCGATACACAAAGAAATGGAGAATTATTCGAACGGTCCAGTTGTTTTGATACCTTCGTTTGGATTCTTGCTCGGTTTGGCTCAGTGTGTAAAGTAACGTAGTAAATAGGTGCTTCGTGTTATTTGAGAGTATTTTCTTTTTAGGGTTCCGTACGTCCGAATGAAAAAATGGAACCCTTATAGGAACACTCGTGTGTCTGTCTGTCTGTCTCTCTATCACAGCCAATTGCGTGACATATCAAATGAAAGGGCTTAATGTGAGGGTCTCAAACATATTTTTTTATAATGTATCAAGAAACAGTTTTATAGTTATTTAAGAAAATATATGAAACTCGACAAGTTTACCTCCGAAACTACTGAGCCTAAAATTGTGAAAAAATACAGAAAATAGTTCTATACTTATGGACTATATGGAAACCTGTAAGTGGTTTTAAAATAATATGGCAAATCTCTAAATATTGTGCGTACAAACTTACATTGGTAGTCAGAATATATGAGAGAACATGTTTTTAACTACAATGTTAATTTTGTTCTTGGGATAAACTCATCTCAACTACGGAACTCTTTGCTGTGCGAGGTCCGACACGCACTTAGCTGGAGTTTTTTGTTTAAGTGAAAACTTCTTTAGCAGCGTTGTGCACTTTTTTGTGATGGGTAAAAAGTGTTAAACTCGCGCCAGGACACGTGACCTGATCGAAAATTTGCAAGACGGAAAAATGCACAACGTTAATATTCAAGTTTTCACTTCTGTTGGCACTCCCGGAGTGCAACCCGTTTTTTTTTACCTCCGCTGCCGAGCAGCAGAAATTGCGGCACAGCGGAAGAAGCTCCAGCGGGATCTCATAGCGTCATGGACAGTCCGATTGTCACAACCCAGTGCTGGGCACGCCACTATTGAGGCGATAAGTCCCCTCTTTGAGGAGTGGCTAGAGAGGCGCCATGGCGTCCTCACCTTCCGCCTGACGCAGGTCCTCACCGGACACGGTTGTTTCGGGAGGTTCCTATCCCATATCAGGCGGGAGCTAACGCCCGGGTGTCATCACTGCGTGAATCGCCCGGAGGACACGGTGGAGCATACAGTGGAGGTCTGATCGGCTTGGGCAGAGCACCGCCATGTCCTCGTGAAGGCGATTGGTGGGGGGGATCTCTCGCGTCCGGCCCTGGTCCAGGCCATGGTATGGAGTGAGAGGGCATGAGAGGCCATCACCTCCTTCTGCGAAGCAGTTAATGCTCGCGAAGGAGGAGGCGGAACGCGTGAAGATGAGGCAAAATTCGCGCTCTCACGCCCCTAGCCTCAGGCCCGCAGGAGGAGACGCCATGGGCGTCGGGAATCGATAGCCGATTCCCGGCCACCGTAGGCGCGGCCTTGCGGACGGTGAGCAATGGGAAGCTCGCCGTCCGGTAAGGACCAGGCCCGGGTCGACGGCGCGTTGTGTTCCATGCGCGCCTCAAAGAGATGTCAGCAATTGAAGGGACCGATGCCTGCCGGGGTTACGGGAAGGGATATTTGGACCCTGGCAATGCAAAGGCAACTGAAGGAACACGGGTGGGTTTTAGTCAGTAAGAGTCTGACACACTCTCCCGCTCCACCCAAAGCGGGAGAAGTCATTTCATGATTTCCGACCCCAAAAAAAAAAAGAAGGACATGTGACCTGATCGAAAATTCGTAAGACGGAGGGAGAGTAGACCGGTGCAAAATTATTTCCTAACCATTCCAAAATATCAAAAATACATGACGTTAAAATTTTAGTTTTCAATTCTGCCGACACTCCCGGAGTGCAACCCGTATTTTTTTTTTTTCGCTCAAAATCTATACCGGTACAACATAAGTAGTAAATCCAGGCTCTAGGCTGCTGCTGAGAAATTCCAAATGGAAAAACCCAATAACACTTTGTTCGACCTAGGAATCAAAACTAAGACCTCATGCTAAGCAGTAGCGCTTGCGACCACTAGACCAACGAGGCAGTCACAGATAAATTGTATATTGGGTTAGTTCCAATTCATCTTTTGAATAGAATAGAATAGAAAACATTTATTCGACACAGACACAACACAACAGCAACAAGAGAACAACAAACATATTCAATAAAATTGTAGTAAACATTTTCTAAGAGTACTGAAAAGGTTACCATCTCAGCATTTGCTGGGCGTCAGACACCCAGCGCAGGTTTTCAGTTGGCACCCCGCATTGACACATGGACGTAGGTAAATAAAATAGATACACACTTGAATATTAATAATAAAAAATGTTTAAAATACGTAAATAAATAATGTAAAAGATATTTTTGTGTTTGTGTTTTTTTTGGTTCTCATCATATTCCTGCCCTTGTCCCGTGCAACTTGGGGTCAGTGCAACACATTCCATTCTCCCCTATTAACCGTCATGCTATAATTCAGATTCTTTTCTTTTATTAACATTCCTTACTCAATGTTTTTATCTTTTTATTACGGACGCTTTTTACGTGGACGTCTTTCTACATTGTTCTCACATGTATAATTTCAACATGAATGATGTTTTAGGAGAATGAAGAACAGGGTGTAAAGTTCATTCATCCACCATAGAAAAGGGAGGATCATCCGACCAGACGGGGGTTGTGTCTGGCGGGCCGACTGCCCGACTGTTGATGTCGGATAGTCTTATATATGTCGTTCGTGCGGTAAACTCTAATTGCGTGATGCAGGATTTGTGTGACGTCATGTTTTTGATGCGTAGTTCATATGTGGCAGGATAACCGCTACAGTGTAACCAATATTTTGTAACAATATTAAGATTTAAAAGAGTGTCCGTGGAGTTTCTTGCCCCTTTTTCTCCATAGGAACTTGGAATGGGCAACTAGGTTTATATTTCTGACTAACTGACCCTTTGACAATTCAAAAGTGCCTGTACATGGTTTAATTGAAATAAATGCTTTGAGTTCAATCCATCCATCATGTCTTTGGCCATCAAAACTTTGTTCTAAAAAGGAAATAAATGATCCAAAATAAATTTAAACCAAACCTACCCACCATCATTAATATAAGATTTGAAGAGAAGAAGAGATAATGAAAAGGCTCCAAATAAAAATCTTATGTTGTACACTAATAACCTCAAACATACATAGGTGAGTAGGTACAAGATTGGCAAATTGGCTGCGACAGAATGAGCCTAACTATGTTAAAACTGTTTCTCTGAATGTAAACGGCCTGCTACAAATAATTTATTAACGTTGAATAATGTTAAGAGAGGTCCTTTTTTACGCCTACCTGTATTAATAATTTACTTTAGCTCGTGCCTTTCTTATAAGGAAGAAGAATAAGTTTAGTTATACATTATTTTAAAAATAGCCTACCTAATGGCGAGTTGTGCACCCTATGATGGTGGTCATCAATACCTATGCAAAACTACGATATCAAAGACAGCGCTGAAATGTCTTCGTTATCGTTACAAGATACTTTTGGCGCGTAGAACCGGAACTAACACCGCCATCTTGTTTCTTCAATACATTTCACAAAACAATTGCACAAATGTTTACAAGAGATCCCCGCCACCGATCGCCTCCACGAGGACACGGCGGTGCTCTGCCCAAGCCGGGCATACCTCCACCGTATGCTCCACCGTGTCCTCCGTGCGATCCACGCAGTGATGACACCCGGGCGTTTCCTCCCGCCTTATCCGAAACAACAGCGCCACCCTGACAATTTAATTCGAGCGCCTTAAGATGCTTATCATTCAAACCAGAACACAGCAACGCAGTGTTGCGAAGAAAAGTTGAAAGTTTATTGATTTTGTTTAAATTCATAATACTATTCTATAAGACAAGGATTCCAACTTGAGCAGTTTCAAGTTTACAAAGTTCTTCTCGGTACACAAATGTTCGAAGTAAACGAGAATTTCTATGCTCATTGTAACATGTATTGTCGCTTGAGTACAATTCCTGTCACAAGACATAGTAGCATTTTGCAAAAATAAGACAGATCAAAAAAGGTGTACGATTTTTTTTGTGAAAAACTTCCAAAGTTTTTACAAACCCATTCTTGGATAATACTCTCCCAGTTATCCATCAAAAATATCAAGAAAGTTTTTCATTATACTATTCGAAAAAATTACATTAAATTAATTTTGCATACACAGCCAACTTATGACTAGAAGTGAGCAAATATATGAGCAATTAAATGTCGCAGGCACCTGCACTAATGTTGCCAAACGGCATTCTGTGCACAGCTTTATTGTTAAACTTCATAAGGCTGTTTTATTGTTGTGCTGTAGGTACGCGTTATTTGATTTATAATAATATGTTTCAGGCAATGTAAAACTGCAGATGCAAAACAGAAATCGAGATTTGATTTTAGAATACACAAAAGTCATAACACGCTCAATGGAATCAATTTAGTTAGTAAATTAATGTCCAATCGTTTCTTCAAATGACTGCGTAAATTCCATTTATAGTGGAGCTTTAAATAAGCTTTGTCCTCTTTATTCAGGGACAGTATCTCTAGCATAGCAAACCAAATTTAATAAAATCGCTCGTTTCTTTCGTCTAAAACCACTAGCCAGGATACACAAGCATAACTCAGAAAAACAACATCCCTGAAGAAAATAAAAAATAATAAGATCACTTATAAGGGACGACCAATTTTCGAGATACCTCTTTAACAAACCAACCAAATAAATGTAAGCCAGCATTTCATTACGAAATAAACAACACGGAAACAAAAGAGGTTGTAAGGAAACTTGCACACTGTGGTAAAAAGGGCTCTTCATAGAGCACCACTGAAAGCTATCCACTAATACTACCAGATAATAAAATATGGAAAGAGTTTCGACTGTCCGGGTTCGCTTCGCATTTTTATAACTCGGATTTATTGCTGGCGAAGCGAGTCTTGAAGCTATAATAACTAGAAGCGCTTGCATAAAGCTCAATCGATGAAAGCAGTATTTATGGTTAGATTTCTGTCATGCCTGTAGCTGTGCATGTCAATGATGAAACAAAGAACAAAGATAAGATTTTTTATATCCTTGCAGTTCCTAATTTAAAGTTTTGTTCCGATGACTTTTATTAAAGCGAAAAGGTGTAAAAATGCAAATAATGCATGCTTTACGGTTATATAAATCCAAGTGTTTTCTAATAATTAAAATGTTTATCTTATTAACCGCATGCCTAAATATATATTTTGCAACGGTGATAGACAGAGAACAAATAACTTTCGTTTGGGCTTATTCCTTAATTCTATTATATTCACAAATAAAGTCACCGATAACGTTAAGTTCGTTTCATTTTAATTTATTTATTTTAGAAACAGAACTATAATGTGCCGAATTTCGGTAATGCATCGTCCGGGTAATGGCATTTGAGAAATGGAAATTGAATTCATCCGTTGGAATACATTGCATGTAGCAGGTGTCTATTTGTTTATATAATGCTTAATGGTCAACTGCAACTTGCCTTTAAAAGGTTTTCAAATTCATTTTAGTATAAACCTTTTAACCTATATTCCTGAGCTAGTCTGTAATGATCAAGATTAATTGTGTTGGACCAGATTAATCTTATTACGAACGCCGAATCGTTTCAGGTTGGTGTTAGATTAGAAATTAGCCTTACTTACGAAATTAATTAAGTAGAAATATGTTGGTACGTAATAAATCTTTTTATGCTTCATCAATGTTAGAATAGGCGAAGTTGATCCTTTTAATAGAGTAAAAAATATTGCTCAGTATTCTAGAACAACGTTTAACATTCTTTAGGTCCAGACCACTTCAATATTTTATTACTTGTTATTAGATTGTTTCCAAAAGGAACCCGTACCTGATATTAAACAAGTATCCTATTATCTTCTTATTCCTACTTTTATTCTTATCTATATTTACTTTACTCAAGAAGACGTCGTTCCTCTCTGAAAATATAATATTTTTGATATTGCTCTGCCTTTTTAAATCCTCTAATATAAATAATCGTATTATGATTAGAAATAACATGATATTTTGATTCCAAGAATCTCATAGATTTTTTCAGAAGTACTGGTATATCAAATTCAAATTGCTCTAGGCCAAACGACCTAAGGTTCTCAGTTTGCTATATAAATTACCTTTTTGTCCTCAACAAGTTTAAATGTCTTCCGTAAGAAATGACGCAAATGTCTTGTATTTCCGTAATTTAACTTTACGAGATATTTATTAACGAGAAAGACAAATCTTCCAAATGTTTTTTCATAGTCTTAATCCTGCAAACGACTCGCCCGAAGGTAAAATTTTGGAACGAGCTGAATCAACTCTTGACAAATCTTTGGATTTTATTTCTTTTCTAATTTACCTTTTGCTATCCAAAGGGATCTACGAATCTCTAAGAATGTTAGTATTTATGACTTTGGAGACGGATTTCATTAGACCTATAAAGATCTAGGAAATTTTGGTCTTGTGATCTTCAGTTAACTAGTTAGAATTTATCGCCTGAATTCGCATCTATAACTCTTTTACGATTAATAAAAAGCTGTAGAAGCAGTTCTCTTGACTTTATATCTGTGATGCTGAAGTCGCGGGACACGTAATGAGGATCTACGTTAACTTGGAGTATAAACAAGGTTAGGTATTATAAGAACTTCATGAAGTTATCTCAAGTTACACGTGTTTCGCTGAATCGCAAATAGGTGAAGTAGTTTTGTTTTCTTATAGTTCTGTGTTATTGTAGCTGTTTTAGTCAGCTGTAATCGTTACAGTTGTTTCTCTTGACGATGAATAAATTTGGTTTAGGTCACTTTTACTCGACTGCGGCGAAGCCAAAAAAGGAGGGATGAGTTTGATCTGCATGTATGTCCGTCTCTATGTTCGCTCTTAACTAATAAACGGCTGAACTGATTTTGATTAATGATGTTTCGCTAGACTAGTATTTATTGCGCAAGTGTGACTAGATATATCTAAATAATTTTAAAAAATGGCGGACTTTTGGCGCCAAAACATATTTTTTTAAAGAAAAGAAAAAACACCTCCCGGGTTATCAAGTGGTATCAAAATGAAGGGTTTTAAATTTTAATTACAAAAATATATACAAACTAAATGTTTAAATGTAATTTAGAATGTCAAATGATAAAAAAACTAAAAATTGTGAAAATCAAAAAAAAAGGAATTAAAAACTAAAAAACCCGACAGCTTTTTAGCTTTATTAATTCGACCCGTACTAACATATTTTTTTTCTCAAATTTGAAAAGATGATGATGATGAAGATGTCATCATAATCAGACTATTATGTTCCAACTCCTGGGACACGCAGACCTCCTTTATGTAAGAGGGAGTGGGCCGTAATTCACCACACGGTCCTAGTGCGGGTTGGTAGATGTCACATTTCTTCAAATTTTTAGTTCTAGGACATGCCGGTTTCCTCACAATGTTTTCTTTCACCGTTTTGAGAGCAGTGGTGATGAAATAAATTACACAAAGTGAAGCGCTCTTGTCTTACTGCTACATACAACTCGTAACTCGCGGTCGTTTAATGACATCAATATTATATAATTAACTTGTATATACAGATAACGGTACTCACAAACATCAATAAACCATTATCCAGCGATTAAGTACTAGCAGTCCATTTGTGGCAGCTCTTGGATGCGCAGCTTAGAAACTCAAATATGGGCAAATGTCAATATGGCGAGTTATGCCAATATATAGTAACTAGTGCTTATCTTGAACTACATTTAAATGGACTGAATCTGGTATTTGGCAATCATTTGGGTCTGTAACTAGAGCTGAACTTCCAAGATATAATTCAAGATATACTAATAAATCTGTGTGTATTGTTACTACGGGCCAAGTTTCCACCGACAATGTATAATCATAATTTTCCGCTTTTACTTTATCTATTATACGAGATAATATTTCTAACCCTTCAAGATCAAGAAAATTTGAAAGACAGCGCGTCACTTTTAAATCATTGACAAACAAATTTCCTACTCCGCTGGTATCTTTAGGGAAATGCACAAAATATACTCACAAATTCATCATCCAACTCTTGCCGAACCACGTTTTGTCACACGCTACATAGTATATGTATATCTATCTACTCAGCTTATAGCTTCACTTTTTTTTCATTTTTCGTCATCTCAGGCTTTCTACAGCTTATTTCTCTTCTATGTAGATTCTCAGTCATATACCTAATCTCTTATCTTCAAAAAGAGTACATTTTTATTCCAAGAACAATAGGAATCTTTCCGTCTTTCCCGCTCAAGCGATTCTTTTTCAGTTGCCAAATGCAATAGCCATTTCTGAGAAAATATGTAGATAGATGCTAACAATTTATTTTTATGCGTGGTCACTGGCTTAGTAAACTGTATTGTTCTCTGAATCGAACAATACTTTACTGGATGTTTCGTTGTCTAACCAAGATATCGGTCGGGTATGGTAGGACAATTTGTGTGTTTTCTGCAGATTTCTCTTGCAATAATATGATGGCATTATGATGGTATTGGTACGGACATGAACATAAGCATTTCTTTATCGGTAAACGTCCTTCACTAAGCAGTGGAGTTTTTATAAAACTATGAATGGCTTTATTATTAAAAAAACTAAAATCGTCTCGTATGGCAAACGCTTTGTTTTGATTCTCTGAGTACCAGAAATGAGTTTATGCTTCATTTTCATGGAATTTTTAAAACGGTTTCATAAAAACACAACTGAAAAATAAACAAAAGCGCGACGTAACTGAACTCAGCCTATGTAGGTATTGTAGGTAGGTACAACAATCATAATTGCAGCAGAGGGTCCATGTACCGTTAACCGCAACCCTGGGAAATTGAGGCTTAAGTGTGAGTTGAGGCCATAAGCCCTAAGATACACGTTACGGCAGATTGTTGCCGACATTGTACACAACATGCCACAGGGTAGACGTAGCTTTATAGCTGGTAAGTGGTGGGTTACCACTACGAAATATAGGAGACTTTAAAATTGGACGTGAAAATGGTTTGAAAATATATGCTTTTTTTATAGGAATTGTAGCAGATAAAATGTATGTAGATGCTCATTGTTCTTGAGTTAAACTAAGATCGGTGAGAAAATAGTTATTTATCCAACATGTGAGGAAAGTTTGTTTTTCCTATGAGTTTTGATTTTGAGTCTTGAGCGAACGAAGGATTGAAAAATAGAATCACGAGCGCAGCGAGTGATTATAAATTTCAATCCTGAGTAAGCGAAAGACTCAACAAAACGAATAGCAAATGAACTTGCTCACATGTTGCATACAAAACTTTTCACCACGACCAGCAAGAAAGTATTCAGTCATCATAGGTAAATAAATTAAATAGACACAAAGCAAATCAAAATAATTCTTTATTTTTTAAAATATCTGTAAAACTTAACATAAAAAAATCAGGCAAGGTTAGTTTCTGAACGGGATCATTACTTTCCTCACTGTTCAAACAGTGAGGAAAAACCAACTTTCCTCACTGTTCAAGCAGTGAGGAAAAACCAACTTTCCTCACTGTTTTCGTAGAGGAAAGACACTTCTTTCGTGCGGGAGTGGTGAAAAAGCTATTTGCAGCAGCTGCAGTGGCACTAACAGAAGTAGTTTCATCTACTATAGCGAGTTAAGTATTTATAGAATTCCAATAATAATTAACTATGAATCAGTCTCAGAAATTAGAAAGAATTTTGCTTAGGCAATTTATTATAACAATTTGCAGTCGTCAACACATAATATAAGCCTTCTTAACTTTGGAGCGGATACAAGCAAAAGTCCTTCAAGGATACACTTTTAAAGCAAAAATTGATGATTGAAAAGTAGTAGTAGGTAACTTCGCAACTGTTCCTCTTGTCTTGCATATTTGATGAGGCGGTAATTAGGCAAAGTATGTCTTCACACTTAAGTACCTTGCTTCCAGGAACATTGTTTTCATTAATTTGTGAATATAATAGAGAGTGACAGGGTAGATGAATACTGAAACATAGTTTTAACTCGTGAGAAAGGAAGCTTAAAACGAACATTGTTGGGAACAATTATAAAGTAGCGTCATTGATATATTAAGTTTTTTTTATCAATGAGTAGCGTGCAGAAATACCAGTAAATAGAGAAGAAAAACAATTATAAATACTAATTTCAACTTTACTCAATAGAACATTCTATAGTTAAAATCATAATCAATTTTGGGCCCTAAGTAGTTTATTTTTATCTCTAACAGCGTATGGACTAACAGTTTTCCAAATCAGCGAAATTCTTGTCACAAAATTCCCGCCGCTGAAATTCGTCAGAAATTATTGTTTCACCGAAATACATATGTTCTTCTACTTATAAGAATTCAATATAACATTGTATAAGAAAATGTTGAAACCACGGCAACTACAGATGCGACTCTACCAACATACTTCTTTTTCAAAAACCCATCTTCTCGTAAATATTACGTGACTCGATCAACACTACATATTTTATTAAAAGAATATTAAAATTTACTGCTTTATCGAGCCGGATGCGGATAGATACCGGATTAAGTAGCTTTCACAGCTGAAATATTAAAATTGCCCCAAAAAAATACAATAACTTGCAAATTTTCGTCGAAACAAAATAATGTAACAACGTAAATCGTGATTTACGCAACCGCGGTTCCATTGGAAACCCGCTAAAAGAAACGTTTCCGCCAGCTGACCTCCAATAAATAAACATTTGACAAGGAAACAACGGGGAGAAAACGGAGAAAAATATTAAAAAACAAGTAAAAATAAAGAACAAAACTTTTTGACTGATCGACGAGAAATTACTTTCTTAACTGGGAACAGAGGGTCTGTTTCGTTTTCGCCAACAAAAAATTGATTGTTTTGTGATCAAATTCGAAATTCTTAAGCGTATTTACTTCCAAACCGTTTCATATCTTACAGAGACAATATCTATGTACAAAATGGAGATTTTGGCTTGAAATAATGTCGGCAGATGTTCATAAATATTAATAACTAACTAGGATTGACCCTGTGGCGCTGTTTGCTTGTAAATTTTAGTGGTCTCTAGTCACAATTTGTAGAAGAGGTTCTAAAGCTATCCGTTTTGCAAGACCGTATTCGCGTTGTTTGTAACTCGGTCCATTGTTGTAAGATATATATCTTTCGCAATTTCGGTAAGGATGACTAGGATTCCCCGAATTTCTGGCCATATTCACTTAGTTAGTTACTGTTGTTAACACTGGTGTTATAATGTTGTCTTATTTATTAGCTATGACACCTTCAGTAATTTCGTTTGAATAGTTTGTAGCGGTTACACCGCCACATACGAACTACGCATCAAAGACATGACGTCACACAAATCCTGCATCGCGCAAATAGAGTTTACCGCGCGAACGACATATAAGACTATCTGACATCAACAGTCGGGCAGTCGGCCCGCCAGACACAACACCCGTCTCGTCGGAGGATCCTCCCTTTTCTATGGTGGATGAGTGAATTTTACACCCTGTTCCTTATTCCTCTAAAAGTTTACTTTTTTATGAAAATCTACAATATGATATATTATTATGCAATACCTACCCGGAAATAGCTCGTGGCTAAGTATTATGAGATGCTAATTAATTATACAAATTATATGTGGGTAGTTGTTTTAACCGAAAATCTATGCTGCGGGGGGTTCACTAATCTTACACACGCCCTTTATGCCTGGAGGCTTTGTTTTCTGTTTTTAGATATTGTTTACGTTTAGTTATTTTTATTTCTGCTTGAGTATAGTTTTCGATGCTTTTGGTTGGTATATTGGCGTGTGCTAGTTGTCAATTAATAGCCATATTAATTTATAATTTAAATTGTGTTTTGCGTAATGCAAATTATCTTGTATACTATTGTAGAGAATATTTTTTTTTTTTAACTGAACAGACAGCTGTGCTGCTGGGGAGTTTGTTGCGCCACTTCTTCTTCCCAGCAAAAGCACTAGGAAGTGGTGAAGGGTGGGCGTATTGGGGGACTGTCTTGTGTAATTTTGACGTTCGAAAAGTGCTGATTCTCAGCCTAGTTTGAATAAATGACTTTTGAATTTTGAATTTTGAGCTTTCTTAGATAAAAGTTCTATTAAGAGGAACAGGGCCTGCGAGGAATCGGAAAAATAAGTATTTAACTCATAAAATGTCGATTGCACCCCGTGTGTGCAAATAACAATAAAATTCTATTGTGTCACTAATTGCGCGCGCGACGGGTTAAAGAACTAAGAAAAAATCTAAGACTCGTAAAGATATAGTTAATCTGTCGGTTGAACATAACGTTAAATTATCCTGTGTTGAGCTAGATAAGCATATTATAGTGTGCGTTTACAGAACCCCAAATTATCAAAATTACTCCATATTTGAGTCAGTAATGGAAAATGTTCTAGCAAAACTTTCAACGGGTAAAAAATCACTAATTATCTGTGGAGACTTCAATATTAATATCTTAGAAAATAAGATTAATAATAAGAAGTCAAATAGTAGTCGATTAATAAGTCTCTTTAAATCATTCAATTTGTTAAATGTGTTTTCAGAACCAATCCGCATAACTACAAATACTGCTACATGTATTGATAACGTTTTGTTGCTGCAACTACTTTGATAAAGCCATTGTAAATTATCTCCCTTCTGATCACAGCGGTCAAATCATTGCATTGCTTTCAAGTCCAACGCACCATTACAAAGAATTCAGATACAATCTAGACAAATAACAACCAGCAATCTAAGTAGATTTAATAATAACTTGATTAGAAAGTTAAATAAACAATGTAAAGTAATTCTATGAGGAATTATTTTCGGTCGTGCACACCGAGTTCAATACTACTTTAAAAAAGAAAACTCTAACGATTTGCTCAAGTAAAGAAGTTGCTCAAGAATTTGTAAATTGCTTTACCAGTATCCCACTTAAAACTACTGAAACCTTAAATTCCTCACTCTCGCGTTCTATTGATTTATTAAGATCAAACGTTTCATCCTGCCCGATTGAATTTAAATTCAAGCATATAAACCCCATAGCAGTAATAAAAAAAGCTTTCAAGCAAATCAAGATCAAATTAACCGAAGATCTATGGGGAATGTCAATCAAAGTTTGTACCTCCATTAGTGAGACTATAGCGCCGTATTTAGCCTTAATATATAATTTGTGTGTGGATCAAGGAGTGTTCCCTGATCTAAGGAAATATAATAAGGTTACTACTTTACAAATTCGGGGGCAGTAAAGACACCAATAATTATAGATCCGAGTTGCCGGTTTTAAGCAAGGTGTTTGAAAAGGTAAAGCTTAATCAAATGCTCAATCATTTTAACACCAATAAAATCTTACATGATCAACAGTATGGTTTCACCAAGGGACGTTGTACGACTGATCACCTTATTAAAACACATATTTACGGCGTGGAAAGAGGCCCAAGAGGCCATAGGATTTTTTTGACCTCTCCAAGGCAAGGCTGCGTCGACCACGAAACCTTAATCTTGAAACTTGATGGACTTTGAAAACTTGCGCTCAGTTTAGTAAAATCTTATTTAAATGATAGAACAACAGCAAGTTAACATAAATGGAGTCAATTCACTTGGTTTAAAAGTAAAAACGGGTGTACCACAAGGATCAATATTGGGTCTTTCCTCTTTTTAGTATATATCTACCCCTTTTGGCAAAAACTCAACCACAAATGGTGTTATTTGCTGACGATACTACCTTAATTTTTTAAATGGATAGACGTGTATCAAATCTTGACGACGTAAACAACGCCCTACAGCCTAAAATTACGCCTAAAGTTGGTTCACTACTAATAATTTAGTATTAAATGGGGAAAAAACTAAGTGTATAAGATTTTCTTTACCAAATGTCAAAACTAGTAATTGTGAGATAGTATTGAATCAAAAGAAACTAGAATTCGTCGATAAAACTGTTTTCCTGAGGATCACGCTCGACTCAAGGCTACAATGGGGTCCTCATTTAACATCCCTTTCAGGACAAGTAAGTTCAGCAGCATAAACTGTGAGAAAAATCCGAAAATTTACTGATGTAAATACCGCGAGGCTAGTCTATTTTAGTTACTTTTATAGTACTACATATATCGTACGGTATTCTACTATGGGGACGGGCTGCAGACATCGAGTCTATTTTTATTCTGCAGAAAAGAGCCATCAGAGCCATAAATGGCCTCCGCAGTCGTGACTCTCTATGGGAACTGACGTACCTTGTCCACCATCATGACGGTACCTTGTCAATATATCTATGAAAACGTTATGTACGTCAGGAAAAATCTACATCTTTTTAGTAAAAGAGGTGCAAGATACAATTATATTACTAAGAATAGGGACCAATTAGTTCAACCGGGTTTCAGGCTGGCTTAAGTGGACTCGTCTTTCCTGAGGTACTGCTTAAAATATTGCAATAAAATGTACATACGAGTACTTTAACTGAATGAAACGAAATTTAAATCTTATATTAAACGCACAGTATGCAGCCAAGCATATTATAAGTTGGGGGATTACATCGCTGATAAAAATGCTTGGTTCGACGTTGGTCCTGCTCCACAAGGGCGCATAAACTAATGGACATCTAATGGCATTTGAAAATACTAATAAGCGGTCAAGTGCGAGTCGGACTCGCCCATGAAGGTTTCCGTTGCAGCAATTAAGATAATATAAAAGTAATTATTATTTAGTTACTATTACAGATTTATTATTAGAAAATAATGGTTCACGGTTTATGCATAGTCTATGAAATTAAATGGTTTTTTTATTTTTATATTTGAGTTGATTGAATGAAGCGATTTACGATTTATGACGTACGTATTAAAAAAAAACTACTTACTAGATCTCGTTCAAACTAATTTTCGGTGGGAGTTTACATGGTAATGGGTACATCATATATTTTTTTTAGTTCTCTCATTCTCTTATTTTAGAAGTTACAGGGGGGGGGGGGGGGGACAAATTTTACCACTTTGGTAGTGTCTCTCGCGCAAACTATTCTTTAGAAAAAAATGATATTAAAAACCTCAATATTATTTTTGAAGACTTATCCATAGATACCCCCCCCCCACACGTATGGGTTTGATTATTATTTTTTTGAGTTTCTTTTAATTATGGGGAACCCCCAAAATTTATTGGTTTTTTTTTCAATTTTTGTGTGAAAATCTTAATGCGGTTGACAGAATACATCTACTTTAGCATTATATAATTGCATAGCCCATCTGTGAGTACTGACTCTAACGCTACCATTTAGGTACTGGGTATGTCTTTCATTGACTTGAATGTGCCCTGGCGGCTGAGAGTATGCCATGCTCACTCTAACGTCTCGCTGATGGTGGCGCGTGTGTTGGATCATTTAGCTCCCTTCAACATGGTTGAGCTGAATGGTGCTAATCCATGCGTCAAGTTCGTGAACTGGCGCCGTGAGCCAGCCCAGTAGGGACTGGTCATCTCTTAGCTCCCACGGCATATTTTAATTTATTTTTTATTTTATTGTTTTTATTTATTTCTATTACGGACGCTTTTAACGTTTCGCGTCGTTCTCACATGTATAACTTCAACATGAATGATGTGACCAATATTTTGTAACCATATTTTGATTTAAAAGAGTATCCGTGGAGTTTCTTGCACGTTATTTTCCAAAGGTACCTACTTACTACGCTTTGGAATTGGCAACTAGCTTCATCTTTCTGACTGACCGACCCCTTGACTATTCGGAAGTCCTTGACGTTGGAAATGCTCTACGAAGTTCCACCGGCTGTCGAGGACGAGTTCCAAATACTTCGTCGTCAACTCGACGCCGCGCCGATGTGAACCCCTCCTAACGTCATCTGGGAACCCGACGGTGGCGCGACCATAAAATCACATGGCCTTGGAGTTGTGCAGGGCCACCTCGAGTCCCAACTGTCGGATCTTGTCGACGATTGTCGCAACCCCTCGTGTCGCTAATACGGCAGCCGACTGGTGCGACCTCCCCTGCGCCAGGACCAACGTGTCGTCAGCGTAGCAAACTACGCTGACGCTGCTAGGGAGGTCGGCGCACAGCACCCAGTCGTATCTGATATCTGACAGATACGGCCCCAGGACCGATCCCTATGGGACATCACACGACATCTCTCGCCGGCGCCGGTTTAATTCTCCCTGGTTGTGCGGGAATGTAAAAGTATATCCTGATACTCGTAGATAGATAAATAGATAAATCGTGTATTTAGTGCACATAAAAAACAGTACAATATACAAAAGCTATTAGGTTATTATCCTGGACCCTGAGTCATGGCAGTGGAAGAAACCGCGGGTTTTTATTCAGTAGAAGTCCGACATAACCCGCTATTCTCCCCAGATGGAGGGCACTTATTCATGAGGATTTCCCCATAGAAAAAAAAAGGTTCGAAGGGTAAGCCCGAAGCTAACAATGGTTAGAGACCAAAAGCTTTCAAGAACAAGAAGAATTCGTTTTGTAAATTTAAAAAGTAACCATTTTCAATAGTACCTATTAAAATCAGTGCAGATCCCCGTTCCTAAGTCTTTAGTGCACAGACGGCCACCATTGTTTAGCACAACAAACGTTCTTGAAGCGATATTGCCACTACGCTTGGCAGACAAATTGGGTTCTGTCCTTCTAGTGTAATCCCTTTGTCTCTTCTGACTAAGTATACCCAAACGTACACCTTGTAGGTGCTTATATAGCAGACTAAGCGCAACTATTCTATCAGAAACTTAAATATTCTGTAGGCAATCTATTGAAGTTTTCTTTGGAAAAAAGATCTTGAGGCAGCACAGGATTGCATAAAACTAACAAAAAAAAATGTATTGAGGACGAAAATTTTTCAGATAGTTTTTACATTGCGGTTGACAAAGATCTGAGAAATATTGAATTTTATTTAATCTAAAATAGTTATTTTCAGCTAAGTATTGACCACAACTTGTCACTGGCACGCGATGTAGATGAGGGTTGCGACTCTTTGTAAAAAAAAACAAAAGATGTCTTTACTTTTTTGTAGGTAATTTTTTTTTCAGCCTGTCCTTTAATGTCTCTTGTCTCTTACAAAAATAACAGAAAATGGAGAAAGATTTTAGTTATTTTTTGGTTAGGTTTGGGTTTGTTAAATTGTACCTATTGGTTTTTTTAAACAATCAAGCATTTCGAGACTGAATCCAGTTTTATGGAAGAAAAACAAATGGACTAAAACAGTGACTAGACCTCAATTAGGCTATAAAAATGGACACATTGAGAAAACAAATTGGCTGACCCGTGCTAGTCCAATTCCGTAAAAGAAAAATACTGAAAAGTTTTTGTTGCTAACTGACGTTGATTTTATAAATTGGATGATACCAATTTTCCACAATAAACCACTTATACTCTACTTTCCATCAGACGCGCACTAATGTACACATTACAGTTTCGATCATAAAAACCAACCAAAATAAAAAACGTCCATTAAAGTTGCACGTTGTTTAAAAGCATTTAACGACATAATTGCCGAACTTACGAGTTTTAAAACATTCTCACGAACTTACCACAAGTGTAAACAACTTTGAGGTAGGTTCGGCTGCCGGGTCGGCAAGGCTTCCCGAACATGTTGCTGTCTGCGGACAGAACACATCTTCTTTTGCCGTGGCACTCCCTCATGGCCGTCTCCGTCGCATATGGCTCCAAACAGGCTGAGAAAAAAGAATGTTTTATTAGCCATCAAATGCTTTTGGGTAAATATTTGGACTACATTTTATATAGGTGTGATGACAGTGGATACTTTATTAATTCTCTCAAACTTCTTTGGGATAAATGTTAAAGTCAGGCCATGTTAAAGGTAGTAAAGCAAGTAAGTTTATTTTTCTTTTCTTTAAGTTTATTGTGAAAGAATAAAAGTACTACTCCTGAATACTCCTGATATTCCAAGTATTTTTGTTGTGTTTATGTTCATCTTTTATGATTAGACCGAACCCTATTTGATCGGTTCGGTATAACACTACAACAGCGATGTTTTTTTGCGATACGATGTGGTGTGATGTCACTGTCCAAGTTACAAATAGGTCACTTCTAATATAGACTGTCTGATCAACATAGTTAACACCCATTGGAAATCATCAAGTACACAAGTAGTAAACCGATGAAATGCAACAAATAATTATTATTTAAAGCGCTGAAAGAGTAACCGACACCGCGCAATTTAAAAGCAATGCATCCGTAATTAAGACGCGCTTTTAGTTTAAAATCGAAATAATTGCGGCGGCCATAGTGAACTTTATTCAACGTGGCAACACTGATATTTGCGAAAGAAAAGCTTTATTTCACAAGTTGTATTTTGTTTTCAGAAATTCATTTTCGAAATATGATAAACAATTTATTATCAACCGAATTTTCTGAAATGTTTAACTTTTGCTTAAGAGGGCAAAGACTGGCGCCAAAAAATTATTACCTCGACTTACAACACTAGCACAGTCAGAAATATCCGAACGTAACAAAAATGCTTCAGTTACATAAGATGGGCAGTATAATGGGGGCCATTATCGATTTGATGTTTTCCAGCCCCCGTTTATCGCTCACTTAGGGTTGAATAATACCTACTCACTTTTCGAAGTATGGGGAGCCGTTAGCGCAACTAAAATTAGAGAGACGCTTTTAGAATGAACAATTGAACGGTGTGTTTGTATGAATATCCGAACGGATAATTTGATTTATTATTCCAACGCAGTCTCGTTTTAGCGATTCGAATTTCAAATGTTTAAATTGCCATGTCATTCAGATGTCACGACCATAGATTTGTTAAAAAGTAAAACGTTCTGTGTTTATTCAATTTTTAGGTTTCAATTAATTGCTTGTGGTCGACTCAACTTCGATTTTGTGCTGGCCACAAACAGGTAGTAAGTGGGCCAAACACAATAAAACAGTTAAGTTGGTCATCTGCGCAAGGCATCATAGTTACAATTCCATAATTTAATCTAATTTAGTGAAATAAGTTTCGTTAAAAAACTTTAAATATTTCAAAACTAAATATGTATGTAAGCAATCTCAACTTATAAAATGCAAAATATTTTCTAAAACTTACTTGAAAATCATTTAAAACTGCGTCTTAAAAGATAAAAATATTACAATGGAATACGAGAAATTCGAAACAATTGGAGTATTAGTTGAACTCGTTCATCCCTACGTTTGTAAAACGTAAGAATCTAAATAATTTATTCAATAAACAGGCTTCAATGGGCTGAATTTACACGTTAAAATTAAATTAGCGATTCCGACCAAGGAACGCATTCATTTTGAAATTACGTTTCCTTCGGAATGAATTTGTGATGTTAGAAGTGCTAAGGTATGCTTATTAATTTTCTATCATCGTCTATTGTTCGCAATAATATTATATTGCCACATTCGCGAACTTAAAATCTCGATTTATTTATGTAAATGCGGCAAGGTATTTTACATTATTTACTCGTCATTTCAGTAACAGATTAGTCATATTTGACAGGTAAATGACAGTTGAAATAAATGATCGATCTTTCCACTCGGTTCACAAATGCAACGTCAGTGAATCTCTGATTAAAGTACCTAATGAGTTTCGTATCACATTGTTGATGTTATCGACAGATTGCAGAATCTGAATTACCAGCACTCACAGATGCCTTTATCAATTCTTAGGTAACATCAAATAGAATCGATGGGCGATGACACTTCATCCATCATTCGAGACACGTGAAAATGAAACAAAAATACCGCGACAAAAATGGTGGAAGAACGAAACAAAACAGATTAGAAACAACGAGATGAGTTTTTCAGGTGAATGGAGTTCTGTAACGAAAAGGAAAAGTAGATAATGGATGAAAAAAAAGGGAAGTTTGCGCGGCATTTAGGGTCACTCACATTGTTGCTAACCGTCCAATCGGTATGTTTTTTTAGTGAGACGAGCTCAGAATCAACTTATTATCCGAAGATAAGTATTCTAGACGTATAGATTACTACTCGGGAGTTGGATTTCCCACATATTGAAATAGTTTTACTGAGTAATACTCGATCAAATAAAGTTCATTTCGTGGTTCTGATGATAATTTTACAATGAGTTGCTTATAGCTTCCTAATACTTACTTTCTTCCTTCATTCCTCTAGGCTGTGGGCACTGGATGGAATCGTACTCTGTTCTGCCATACTGAGCTGAGTAGATCGCCACCCTGGAGTGCGGATTGCAGCTGAGATGCAGGACGTCATTCTCACAACCAACTTTGCTTCGAAATTCATCTGTCAAGAAAAACATAACGTAAGTACCTATGGTTATTCTGCCATTTTCAGATACGTTACGGAAGTTTGGTGGTAAAAATTAAAGACAAGAAAATATTTTATAATTCATTAAATGTAAATATGATGATGTGTAAAATATGTGTTACAACTCATGTAAGGATATTTTTATATTTCTTAGATTGCTCAAAACTGTTCAACATCTGAACAAACCATTGAGGTTTTTGTGATGTTTCTGTTTAGGTTTTTTTATTTATTATGTAGTTGAATAAAAAAAAAAAAAAAAAAAAAAAAAAACTTTATTTCTCCATAAATGAATACATTATTTTGATCAATGGCTTGTACTGGCTTGATTTAGTGCTCCAGAGTGAAAAGCCCTGACTTCTAAACTAGGTTTATGTACCTGTATCTTAGAAGCCAGTATCCCTTCAAAATGATGCGGATATAAAAAGAATAGGACACACATAATACACAATAATCCATTAGGGCAAGTCCAAGAGAAACAAAAAAAAAAAAAAAAAAAACTGAATACAAGAAAAAGAAAATAAATTTAAAAAAAAACATTAAATAAATGTGTTGTGTATGTTTCTAGTGTGTTTGTCTGGAGATAAGTGTGTATGGATGTTTGAAGGTGTGTGAATGTGTGATTGTGACTGTGAGTGAAGTATGAATGAGTGTGCGAAAGAATCAATCATAATTTTTCTTTTATAAATAAATAAAAATATTAAAAAAATACTAGGAACTATTAAGCTTAAAGTCAATGAAATTGTCAATACGACGAGTGACAGCAGCTTGAGATCCTACATAGCAACTTCAGGACTTAGACAATTCTAAACGAAATTCCGTATTTCCAACAATTTCAGTTCTTCCTTATTCCATTCTAAAGTGAGACTAAATTCGATATAAGAGCTCACAAACAAATACTAGTTACTGTCTCACAAAGGAAACGAGACCTCTTCGAAATACTTAAATCGAATCGAATTCAAATCGCTTTTCACATTTCTATCAAAAAGGAATTTGTTAGCAAGAACGTTACGGTATTTTATAGTGACCAATATAGCAATATATGTAGTTGGATCAAATAATTCGTGTTGCACTGATGATTTTTTTTTCGAATTCTGTTGTACCTTCCATTACATGTATTTCCATTTAACAGTAAATATTTACTGTTAAATAACCTTGCACCTAAACCTAACCTTTAACCTAAAAGGATGAATTTTTGCTTGCAATAGAGCATTTTTCACTAGTTCGAGTTTACGCTGAAAGTGGGCAACGTCGTACCTATATGTATAATAATAGATGTCAAATATTTCGCTGTTTTGATTAATTTGGCAATATTACTGTATGGATTATATACGAAATGTGGCTAAACTAGAATATTAATAATGAATTGCAATTCTAACACTGAATTTTATGTTGTAACCGTTTTAGGTGTAAAAAAGTTACATCTTAAACTAAATATTCAGTGTTACGATATTAATTATTGCATTTCATAATCAATATTTACATATGTACTCTATGTTTAACTGTAAGGAACTGGCTGCTGGATATGTACTATGAAAGTACAGAAAGTATCATCCAAACCATTAAATAATTTTGAACGTACTTCCCACTCATAGTTACTAATAAGCACAAACACTCATACAGGACTTACATGCACATACACATAACACACTCACATATTCACACTCACATATGCACACACTACACTACTTACACAATACTACAGTAAAATTACCTTACATTACACTTCACAAATATAAACACCTTTTATTATATTAGTTTTACCTCTCTATCTAAACTGTTTGCTAATACAGTAATATATAGGTATAAACTGTATCAAAACGCCGCTAAATGTGATAAATGTTCAAAGGGGTGTGAGCCTGGAGATCTGTCATTCAGGTCCCAAACCTAGTTCAGACTCCAGCTCTCACGAAGGTTTAGCTTAATTAAGGCAAAATTGTATATACAAACTACTGTAACAATGTACCTTGGTGAGAGAAATAAACTATATTCTGATTCTCATTTTAGTTCACTAAAGTAAGGCCATTTTAATAGGTAACATTTGACGTCTGTCAGTTTAGTGAAAGCAAATCGTAAAATTACTCGTATCGGTCATTATACCAATAAATATGTAATCGTAATTGAAAAAAGTTATGCAATTGTACAGTTCTAACAAAACGAAAAAATACATTATTTAATGCCCGGCGTTACAAGGTTACGTTGTTGAATTTTGATGAATTGTCAAATGTTACCTATTAAAATGGCCTTACTATAGTTAGCCACATTTCATATTTCCATACGTAATATTGCCAAATTAATCAAACAGATAAATATTTGACAGCTATTTGCGACGTTGCCAACCTTTAAGATAAATTAAAAATAAGTTTATTCACAGAAACACGTGCATAAAAAATGATAATTACCTCGAGTAAAACAATAAAATAAAACACAATATATTTAAATATAATCACAAGCACGAAACTGAAATAGTCGACAGCTGCTAGCACGTCATGACTGTGCTAACAAGAAGGCTTCCACTCAGCATGATGCTGTGCTATAGGGTCCCACAGCACAGCGCTGATTTTCAGTGGTCACCCTTTTAAAGGCTGCGCACAGACTTGAGTAAAGACTGTCATAAGACAAACTCTCACTTTTTAGTCGTCACGGGTGGTGGTCACAAGCCCTAACGTCTGACAATCAGTCCCACCATCGTGTTTCTCAGTAAGTGGATTGTGGAGGTGAGACAGGTGGCGTATAAAATACAGTTATTCAGTTGCATCCGGTTACACTGGAAGCCGTCTCCAACATAGTTAGGAAAAGTCCAAACAGATTTGGAGATAGACTTTTGGCCTATAAAAAATCTAATACTCAAACTTGTTACTGAAAAAACTGTTTAGACACTAGACAAAAACTGTTCCATCTGTTGCAGACAAAACTGAACCAATTTCGACTCAGGCATGCGTACTATCTAACTAATAAGCTTTAGATATGAGGATATGAGAGGTTACTTACAAGGACGGCATTTGTAGGCGACTTCGACGAATCTTCTGGAACCCGGGCAAGGGTCGACTCCAAAGGCCTTAGGGCTTGTGTGGAACTTACACTGTCGCTTCTTCTGACACGCTTCCACCACGGTCTGTAGCAAGGAGTACTACACAAATTAGTTAGTATGCCTATTCCGTCAGAACTTTTGCTAAAACATAGTTGCTATGCCCTAAAGGTGTTTCACGGTTTGATAGCTCTCAAACTTTTGATGAGCAGAAAAGTTTCGAGCAAGTTAGGATGATGTTATTTCTGACTATTTTTGGAGCTCGATGAGCGATGAAAAGATCTTATGTAGAAATAGCTAAGATAATTAAAGCAGCTATCTGTAATAATATGTTGGAATCTAAAGTTAATTATAGACTTTGTGAAATTTACGAATATATTCCAGCACGTTTAGCATTACCACAGTAGAAACGGGTTTTGTCGACGGAAGAATAGAGATAATGACAGATAAACAATCAAAATCTATCATTTTGTGTATTCTACCGTCGACAAAACCTGTAGAGAACCCGTTTATATGGTTGTCATGCGTGCAGGGTTTTTAAATAAGCAGCCAAGTTGGGAACAAGTGGGTGGTGTGATATTAATCTGGTCTATTTTTAGAGTTCGGAAATGAGGCAGTTTGCTACTCATGGATCTATTTTTAATGAACTGAAAGGCATCAGGCTCAAAGGGATTATCTATAAAAAGGGAGAAAGGATTGTTTAAAACAAACTGTGGATGATAATGTGGTAAATATGATTTAAATTGCTTTGGGTATCAATCCTCACCGCCCACGGAATATAAAGTTCTCTCTTTCATTCTGACTAATTTAGGTCGATAATAATTAAACTGTTAAACATTACATAACGAATAAATCATTAATTGAAAAATAGGTACATATTTGTCAATCCAACAGCATTTTAACGACAAAATAACACATTTCAAAAATATATTGCAGCAATCCTTTTTGAATCAAAATCCCGTTTTACAGGCAAATAAAATTATATTCCTATTTCATCGCGGGTTATGTTAATACATTAAACGAAACGGTAGAATAACTGCTATTTTTATATAACAAATTCATGATGTTTTCATAACGTCGAATGTTCGAGAAAAAACAACCTCGATGAAACATTTGTTCTAATAATAATAATAAAAATACAAAGCAAATCATGACTGTATTTTCGTAAGCCAAAGTTGTGTGTAAGAAAATATACCTAGTGAAAATACGAAATGAGCGAAATCTCGCGAACAATATTGGAATATGAGGGGTTGACAGTATTGGCAGCTGCTCGTAAAGCCGACTTATTGCCTAAACATATCAGAATGAGTAATAAAATTGTGTAAAAAGGAACATTTACTGTTTGGCATTTCACTTAATGGATGTTTAAAAGGCATGAAATTTGAATGACGCTGTTAAGTTGAATACAACTGAATTGGTAGGATTGAATTGATTGGTGTATTTTATTTTCAAATAAAAATAATTACATTCAATTGAAATGTTGCTGTAAATATTATTGATGTAATGTCAACATTCTGTATTTTTTTAAATTAAATTAAAATTATACTCAGAAAATACATTTTTATGTCTGTCTCTCTTGCATTTTAATGGGTAGGTAAGTCCTTTAAAATTATTGATCTGATGATAAAATCTCGATGAACAGAATTCACGAGTGTACAAATATTGAACGCAAGCTTCTGATCAACCAGAAACAAAAGGTTAATTTTAAAAGAAATATCAACAGTGATTATTACAATTCAAAACTATTATTGTTTTTTAATACTTTCCTGTGGTCTTGGTTATTATAGACCAACCCATTACTTCTAGTCGATGTCATAAGAGGCGATTTATAGGAAGATTGTATTAAATTGAGTAGATAAAATCCTATTTATTTAAATTATACAATGGACAATCTACCCGCCAATGAGGTATGACAAAATAAATATTAGGTAGTGCTTCAATCTATCTCTTAACAAAACGAGAGACGTCTGTTGATAGTTAATTTCTGATCTGATTTAAAAAATATTTATTGAACGATTAAAGTAATAATATAAAT
The DNA here is from genome assembly GCA_963853775.1 of Xanthia togata. Taxonomy (NCBI): domain Eukaryota; kingdom Metazoa; phylum Arthropoda; class Insecta; order Lepidoptera; family Noctuidae; genus Xanthia; species Xanthia togata. The sequence goes on along the minus strand of OY970795.1, from coordinate 19,467,309 downwards.
ATTCAATTAAAAGTCTCAATGTTCTAAAAGTTTGGCAGCGTTTGATTAAGTTTGACTGAGCTGACTGTACCAAATTCAAGTTTTTAGTATTCGTTCGCACATTTTTAAATATTTAAAGAGTAAGATAGAAAAAAATATGAGTTGTTAAAAACATACAAATGATAGAAGTTGTTGGTATTAGAATCGAAATCGTCGTCGGAAATAGCTGTCAAATATTTACCTATTATTATTTTATTAATTTGTTAATAGAGCGACATATATTTCCATACAGTAATGTATGGAAATATAAAATTTCGCTCTATACCTACTGACTTAAAATACTAATAACGAATTGCAATAAATTATAACACTGAATTTGATGTTGTAATCGTTTTATGTGTAAAAAGGGCATTTCGAAAGTTTCCAAATACTGTTTTAATCTTAAACTTAATGTTCAGTGTTACGATATATAATATTACATTTCATAATCAATATTTTACTTCATTAGGGAGCGATATTTCATATTTTTACCGTATTATTGCCAAATTAATCAAAACAGCGAAATATCTAACAGTTATTTGCACCGCAAAAAAAAAAAATTAAAAAAAAAAAATGAAAGTGGGCAACAATTTTCAGTTTTTTTTTTAAGAATGCGTGGTCTTAACAAGATCGTCTAGTTAACCAAATATTGGACCTAATTAAAGTATGCCTATCACCAATAAGACTTATTACCGAACTAACGCAGTATTTTGCAATAATAATAATATTTCTAATACTAAATCTCTCATCAAACATATTGGTAGTGTTAACGCTCTATTGGAAATTCGGGCCGTGTTTGAAAGGATTATAATCATGTAGAATGGATAGGTAGGTAAATGCGAATATTATCGGGCCATAATTTTGCGGTCACGAAATTATTTAATCAGGAGACCTGGTTATATCATGCCTACATATTAGGTAATTGTAGTAAATCAAATATTGATAGTATCAGTATAGTTCCGTACAAATTGCAACGCATTGGTTATGCGCACGTCAATTTTAGGACTACCTACACAAAATATCCTTATTATATTATACCAGTGGTTCACCATCAAATAATGGAATAGCGAGTACTTTTGCAATCGGGAATTTCATTACTATCACTTTCAATATATATCATTAATTTCTGCACACATTAAGGCTGCTGTAGACAGACGCGACGCGAATCCAGTAGAACAATTTCCGAGAAGTCTTCATAGAAATTGTTATACCAGAGTCGCGGCGCGCCGTCGTGTCGCGCCTGACTGCGGGAGCCATTATGAAAGTTCTTTATGAGCTCAGGAAGCGAGTTCAGTGAGTCAGCTCAGCGACTTTGTACCGCTGACTGACTGCACGGTCTTACGCATTTAGTGGTAACAATGTGATATTGACAGCCTTTATTTCGTAGCAGTACCTAAGGGCGGTTTTTGGAGTGCAAGTATTACCACTGATGTGCGTTTGTCTCTACACGAGACCTGTGCCATGCCAGTGACTGAACTGATTTACAGACTAGTCTTTTTGAATGAAACATAATTTAATTATTTTCACTTCTCATGCTCTGAAAGTGCTTATTTGTGCAGGATATAGGCTGCACAAAATTGAATTTTGTGCACTAGAGCAGTAACGTATCTACTCATAAATGTATCTACATTAAGGCAAAGAAAATGAGCCATACAGCCAAACACAATACGAAGTTCATAGATAGAATTCGTTATTTTATAATATTTACTTTAATTTATTTGCCTTATGTGTTTTTTAAGGCATAAAAGATATTAAAATTTAAATTTAAGTACGGTAGGTTATTTCATTAATTTAAGAAAATTATTATTGCAAAATTTATTTAATAGTAGCTGTATAGGTCTGCAGCCCAAGCCTAATATCAATGTCGTTTAATTTTACTTTGAATTTTAATTAAAGAAATGTTATGTTATACTACTGTTTTATTTCCTTGCAATCGAAGTGAAAAGCAGAGTTTATAACTCGTGCACAAAACCATTTTATCCTCGACATTATCTACTATCAGTCTCGGATAAAAATGGTTCGTTTTGTGCACTTGTTGTAAAATCTACTATTGTTCCTGACTTGTTAGGAAGATAAAGAATATTTCAAACATAGTGAGCTCTTTCAAAAATTCATCTAACCTGCAAAGCGCTGGGCCATATACATGACGTGTCCCCAACCACCTCCACAGCAACTGGTTGGTATTCCGCCAGGTCCGAAGCACAGGACCCTTGGGAAGCAGAGGCTCCATATTGGGCTACTTGGATGCTGATGGTAGTCCCTCGGGGACAGATGAGCGTCACCATCTCCTCATCACAAGCAGCCTTTTGGTGTGTTCGAAGAGTGCCAAGGAGAAGTTCTGTGAACAATATAAAAATGTGTGGTTATTAAAAGTGTTTTTTTATTATCAGGTTATAATTCAACTTTATAATGGAGTCTTTTCTCTTAAGTCATAATCCATCCGAGTATTTGATCACAACTTGTAAGAAGCCAATGTCCAGCTTTAGACTAATATTGGTTGAGCTGATCATGATAGCCCAATGGAGTAAGCGGCACTCGGAGGGGTCGGTTACCGCGCAAACCTTTAGGGACTGGGTGGCACCTCCAGGTGCCAGCACGCGACGCCCGGAAGCGTCACCAGTCCCTGACGGTTGGCGCGAGATCACGTCTGTATTCCCCGAAGGGTTGTGATACATAATCAATCTGCCGAGCATTTTCCCAACTATGTTTGGGTCGGCTTTCAGTCTAACCAGATGCAGCTGAATACCATTATTTTACATATAGCGACTGCCTATCTGATCTCCACAATCCAGTAACTGGGTAATACGATACCCCTTCGTAAGACTAGTTGTCAGACTATCGGGCTTCTGACGACCCGTAACGACTGTCAAAGATCCACGAATGACAGCCAGGACCAACGGCTTAACGTGCTTTCCGAGGAACGGAGGAGTCTTGGTATGTAAAAATGGTCACCCATCCCGGGACCAACCCCAGCAAGCGTAGCTTAACCTGACGGATCGACCCGTTCGGCTGTTATTACTAAGCCACAAGCTGTGGTACATAATACGGAAATTAAATACAATTGGTCAGAGTACAGAATTATCTTGACTTGTATCTTCTACTTAATAAAAATCTTAAATTCATTCTCTGTTAGACAACGAGCTGCCTAAACCGCTGGGTCTAGAAACATGAAATTTTGCAAAACAGTTATTTTTATAACGGAGGTGAGTCCCACACGACTTATTGTAATATAGGTAATAATAATTGTCCAATATATAATTCTAAAACAATAGTATTACTTTCTAGCATAATCTAATATTGTTTTACTGTAGGCCAAAGAAATGTCCACCTCGACTCTAGTAATTGAACTCATAATCCTTACCACAGATGGTATTTACATCGTCACTAAGCAATTTAGGTCATAACGAGGCTCAGTGCCAGAAATAAAGCTAAATGCCTAAATTAATTTAGGTAGGCAATTATCATTAGTAGTTAGGGGTCTCTGGAACCTTGTAATTACCTAGTTGTAACTATAACTGTATTCATTGAAATAAAAGGGTAACCGTTAGCTTTAACTTAAATAATTATAGTTATTTGTTTGCAGGTACCATGCAGACGTTTAATAATAACTGAAATATAAATTAAAGTCAAAGAATGAAATTGTTCAAATTCAAAAGTCATTTATTTAAAACAGGCTGAGAAATCAGCACTTTTCGAACGTCAAAATTACATAAGACAATCCCCCAAAAACACCCGCCCTTCACCACTTCCTAGTGCTTTAGCTGGGAAGAAGAAGTGGCGCAACAAACTCCCCAGCTGCACAGCTGTCTGAATAGTTAGAAAAACTTGAAATACAAAAGATACAAAAATACAAAAGTACTTATGCACAATAATTTACATTACGCAACATAGAACATTCAACTAAGTTATATTTTGATGATTAGTAATATAAGCTACAAACTAAACAGAAATTAAAAATCCTAATTTTCTCTATCTAATATAGGTAAAATGTTCACTTTCGCATTTTATGTCGAAAGTGAGTTTTTTGTCTGTTTATTAGGCTTTCACACTAAAACGATTGAACAGATTTGGATGAAATTTGGCACATAGGATATTGCGATATTCCCACGGAATCGAGACTTATACGGGTGAAACCGTAGGGCGCAGCAAGTTACATATAAAATTTGATAGAATAAAATTTTAAGAGAAATATATTCCCAATCATAAATTATTACAGTTGATGACTAACAAAACAAATATGACAGAATTAACGTTCCAAGAATCTTCAGTACTTGAATTGGGTTTATGGTTAACAAACAACTGTTATTTACATTTACAACGATTTCACTCAAAACAAAACAAATCATATCACAAGAGGATCAAAACAAAATTCAGAGTTCAAACTGAATAAGTTGTGCAAATTATTGCAATACAAAAAACGCTTTCTGATGTAAAAATGAATAGAAAATTCTTCATCAAACACAGTCTGAGGTCTATAAGTGCCGACAGGTCTATTTACCTCAGAGCTCAGCTGTGTATTGAAAAATAAAATAAAATGAAAAATACCACAGGGGTCCCCCAAGGTCGTTACATGGGCCCAACAACGATTTATCAATCTTCATTCTGGCTCAGGAGTTGGTTTCAAATTTTGTTTACGTTGGGCAGACGAATATGTACTACACATTTTCTTTTTTGACAGTTTTGTTGTTTTTGGACACATTGTTGTTACCAAGTTTGTGAGTGTAAAGTTGTTTTTGTTATGGTTGTTTAAACGAGACAAAAATTGTTTGAGTAAACCATTTATTTGTTGTTTCTTAGGTACCATCGAAGAACTTCATATCTATACATTGTAAGGACTATTTCTGCTTGCAGCGCTCGGCTGCTATAGAAACGGGGCAGATGTGGTCATCGTGTTCACGGGATTTTGTTTTCATACTGCTTAGATATGAAGTTCTTCGTTAGTAAATACATACAATGCGGCAATAGTGCCAGCCTTTTGGGCACTTTTTATGTTGACAGCGATGTTGAAGAATCTTTTGCCCTCTGATTCTTTCCCTTTCTTTATTTATAAACAGTACCTGGGCGACGGAGCTCTGCTGGGGTGAAAGGGAAAAGGAATTTTCCCAGATATAAGACTAGACTAGATCGATTTTTCGCCCCAGTAAACCGGTACTGCAATTTCCATCCAAATCGTTAGAGCCGTTTTCAAGAACGTGTTTGCATATTATATAATTATTTATACAAATATTGCTCATTAATATTTTAATATTACCTATAGAATTTATATATTATTATTTTAAATCTGATAAAGTATTTAATATGTAAATAATATGATTAAATGAAAAAAGCTACAAACTCTCAATGTTTCTTAAGCCAAATCATTATTTTAGATAGATTTTGGCACTTTATTCAAGCATGTCCATGACATTTCATTATAAGATTTGATACGTTTACAAAGACTCGGTTCGTAATTAAGTTACGCTAAATTTTCAGATTTAAAATGGAGACAAACGAAGAACGAATGACGACGATCCTTTTTTACAAAAAAAAGCCTTGTTTTGTACAAAGAATTACCAACTCGGAGTAATAACAAGCCCACAACGCTTTTTTTCTTTCTTTTCTTCCAGGATACAATTACAAGTACATAATACTCAACGTTACCAATTAGAGTCGGAATGTCAACATTTTACTATAATTTCAGATGTAATAACCTTAATTGGGTTTTTATTAGGAACATAACGATTTGAAGACTATGCTAGAAGCCCACAAGCGGTGTTAGACCTTCTCAAGGAGTCGTAACGATTCTTGTTATGACCAAACATGTTGTTATGGTTTGAGTAGTGTGACGTCATATTAGCTTGGGATGAAAAGGATCGAGGCGATAAACGGAGGGTTATACTATATTCTATTGTTTCTGGATGATATCAGCTTCTTTTGTTATAAATTCAGGTCCGTAAAAGAAAGCAGTGCGTTATCGTTTACCGAGCCTAATAATACCGAAACGATACCGAACCGAACAATGAGTAACGTGCCTTAACCATTGCATACATAAAATCTCATCTCTCTGCCAGTACTCTACCTTTGAACCTACCTACTTTAAAAATCAGTGTAGTAATTTTTATGAGGTATTCCATGAAGCACACCCAAACGAAGCACACCCAGACGAAGCACACCTAAAGTATTCCACTTAGCACACCCGTAAAAAAATTAAAATAATTAATTTCCTATTCCACGAAGCACACCTACGAATATCACTCGCATAGTGCGGGGATTAAGAAATAAACATGTCGATAGGAGAAAATATTCCTCATTTTTATTGGACCTCCAAAACAAAAAACTACAACCAACGAAACTTGTATCAGCAGTCCTTTTTCATACATTTTACCGCAACACGCGGACCAAAGTCATAAAATGTAATCTGGGAGCTTTATTATCTGCACGTGTGGGCATATAAAGATAAGGTAAACAGTGCTTTAGATTTATTGGACATTATAAATTAGTATTAAGTATGGATATACGTTTGATAGGTCGTTATTATTTATTATATTAGAAGAGGTCGTTGGATTTTATTTGATGGGATCTGTTCGCTGTTGTTTGGCCAAGGAAGCGGAGAATATAATGTGAGACGTTATAGTGGAGGTGGTCCTTTAAAATTATTTGAATGTTGTTGTGACGTTTAGTAGTTAAAAATAAATACAGAAAGGTTTCAAAGACACGTTTACGTAGAAGGAAGGAGTTCTAAAAAAAACGTATTTATAAAGAAGTCAAGTGCTTCCCTGAACCACTCTTGTTGAAAAAATATCTTCTAAAGTAGCGCCACTTAAAACCACCTGCAAGCAAGACGTTATTTTTTTTGCTCATCTGAATAAAAAATGACACTAGGGTAAAGTGGGTTATATTTGTCCAACTTGTACTATACAACGAAGGGCAGACTCAACACAAAAGAAAATATCACAGGGTTGCGAAACTGCCAGTCATTGAGATCACAAATATTCTTAAATTGAGTATCAGACTCACACTGTAGCTTGGATTTATGATCAAAATAGGATAACATTCCTGTACGAGTATACCGAAACGATACAGAACTGCTTTCATATTTCCTCATTCGTCGATAAGTAGCAGTGAGGTATAGTACCTATTCTCTGTATACCGAAACGATACCGTACTGCCTTCATTTAGGGACCTTTTTTTTTTTTGGGTGGGTAATCATAAAATGACTTCTCCCGCTCTGGGTGGAGCGGGAGGGCGTGTCAGACTCTTACTGACTGAAACCCACCCGTGTTCCTTCTGTTGCCTGTGCAATGCCAGGGGGCCACGGTATCCCTTTCGGACTAATCCCGCAACCCCGGCAGGCAATGGTCTCATCGGACCCCTTCACTTGCTGACATCTCTTTGAGGCGCGCGTGGAACTCAACGCGCCGTCGACCCGGGCCTGGTCCTTACCGGACGGCGAGCTACCCATTGCTCACCGTCCGCAAGCACGCGCCTACGGTGGCCGGGAATCGGCTTCATTTAGGGACCTGACGTTATGTTTGCGGTTTGACGACACGGTTGGCACAGTGGTTAAGCGATTGACTGCTGCACTGCGTGTCACGGGTTCGATTCCCACACGAAACAAATATTTGTAAGACCTACAAGTAGTTGTTCCGGGTCTGGCTGTTTGTGTATGTGAGTAAATGTTTTTGAACGCACCCATAATACAGGAGAAATTCCTAGTGACGGGCAACGATTTATATTTAAAAAAGAATGTGCAGTACCGCTTAATTCATTGAATATAGGCGCTCGATAAGCTTTAGGTACCGAGTATGCTGAACATGCTGTAAAACGCGTGACATGAGCGGCACTGGATGTTTCTACCGAGACGCGGTAAACCAAAACCATCCTGCCCCACTCCCGCGTACACCGAGCCAATCAGGAAACGCTGATTGAAATAAATTCGCTCGGTAAGCTTTCGATACCAAATATACCGAGCATGCTGATCCCGCACCGCTGACGTACCAACCAGTGAGGTAAGGGCCTTTTAAACAATACGATTACAGACATAAAGACGTATAACTTCTCTTCCTTCCAAAAGTGTAGGAGAGAGCAAGCCCTGTTTTAGGAGATCATTACAGATAGTGCAATCCACGACGACGCGCCCCACTCCGCGATTACTTTACTGTAAGCTTTACTTTAGTACGGAGCGGAGCGAAGTGGAGTGGGGCGCGTCGTCGTGGATTGCACTATCTATAAGTTGTTAGTGTGGGAACAAGTTTTTACTTATTTATTAGATACCTACCAGAGAGTCTAGAAAAGTGACAATCGCTTTCAAAGCATTCCGTATTTCAACAAAGAGTTTCAACAGAATTGACATAAACTTTATGGAGCCTATGTCAATCCAATACATTTTTAACTTATCCATCATCGTTATCGCTGATAGAATGTCACTTTGTCTAGCCCCTCTGTTCTATTTTGCCATCAATGGACAGTAATTTCATCATAAATATGTTTACTAGAAAGCTTTTTGAATAACTCAAGCTTATACAAAACCACGGACAACTCTTACTAATCTCAGAGCTTACCAAAAAGCTAACAACTGTTAAATATTGGTCGGTATAATCCAGGAGGTAGCCAAACAACGGACCATTATGGGGATGTGATCTATTTATAGTGAAGCAGCTCGTATTTCATACTCGATGAGAGACAAGCACGTGGTGCCTGTCAAATTGACAGGACAGACTTGACGGAATAAGTTAGGGTGGTTATTCGTAAAATGTATTACCGTCTTTTGGCACATGTGTCTTTTAGAATAATATGAGTTTTATATACATAAGGCATAAAATGATAATAAACATTTGACTTGAACACGATTTGTACAGTTAGAAGGTACACTTAGCTCAATTTAAAAGTGATTTTACATGAACATTAAAATTGTGTTACAATTTCTTATTTCCTAAAGCTATAAGTGCTTGCAAACCTACCTGCTAAGTAGTATATAATTACGAATTCATTTGATAGTTTCATAATTACTTCTGAATGTTGAAAGTATTTCATTGTATTTTTTATTAAAGGGTTTGTTTAAATTATTTAAAAAACCAAACTTCCAAAAATAGGATACTTCTTCAAATTAGTTCTTATTATGAGATGTTATATTTAAAATATATTACAAATCAGATCATGGAACGATGTTTTATTTATAGAAATGTAAATAATGTCATATTTCATTCCTGATGAGAGGGATAATGCATCGCACGTGGCTGCCGTCATGGACGGATGGGAGGAGCTGAACGCTGTGCTGTACAATTGAGAAGGGCGAAACTTTTGAAATAAAAATATGCCGTTGTTTTCTCATTAAGAGAAATGGTATTCGGTGTGTTCAAAATCTTAAAGAGGAATAGTTCGTTTTAAAATAAGATTAAGTTGATGTTGCATAAAGCATAAGCATAATCAACTTATAGTATTACCACTGCTGGAGACACAGACCTCTCTATGCGAGGAAGTGGGCCGTAATCACCACGCGGGCTCAGTGCGGGTAAGTAGATGTCACATGTCTTAAAATTTTCGGTTCTAGGACATGCCAGTTTCCTCACGATGTTTTCCTTTACCGTTTTGAGAGCATTGGTGATGAAATAATTTATGCAAAGCGCCTGTTTAGGTTCGAAGTTCGAACCTAGTCCATCACTGCTCCACTACTGTTGTCGATGTTAAATTACAGTTTTTTTTTTTTGTATTACTGTGTTATGGTTGATCTTGTTCCTAAGCGTATGTCTATCTGTGAACCACAATAAGCCGAAAAGACACAATTCTCTGCACCTAATTTTTTTTTTTTTAATAAACAAATATATTTTTTTCCTCGAATAGTATTGCTACTTAAACATATAACTTATTCTTAAGCAACTACTGTAATAATAATTACAAATATATTGTGTTGAACCCCTTTAAAAATAAAATAAAACGCGGCGAAAATTATGTTTTTAATTAAGAGGCCGTGCTGTAAAGGCCGAATAACCGTGTCTTTCATTCCCGACGAGAGCCGTATTATTGTGCACATGGTAGGACTGCCAGATACATGGAATGAACAAGGTTGGAATACAATGCAATTCTCAGATGCACAGACTCAACTTAGGACTCAGTACTATATAAATAAATTAAAAGAAGTTACATTTTGGTTGGTTTATACATGTCACAAAATAAAATGAGACATTTTAACATGTATTTGAGGTTTATAGCTTGAATAAAAGAGTTAAAGAACGGTAAGTGTTGCCAGTCATAAAGAGCGCGTGGCAAACCTAAACACGTTTCTAGTAGGTACCTACTAGCGTTTAAGGTTGCCTGAAGCAGTCATTCATTATCGCGTTTAAAAATACACTTTGTACGAATATACAAAGAAATCTATGAATAGTGTTCATTTATATTTCACTCCAACGCGTCCCCATCCAACTCTATTAACACATTCATTAATAATTTAAAAACAAAACACAACCAAAAACAAAAAAAGAATCAAACTCCAAAGCCAAGATTAATTCCTTTTTTAAATAAAGCTTCAAAAAAGGCCACTTATCTCATTATTTCTGTACAGCATTATGTTTTAAATATAGAACAGGGCGCATCTGTTCTGGTTAACATGCGCGCTTAAAGGGCGTATATACGTACGTACCTAATGAGAGTTGAACTTGATGAAGACACGGTTAGAAGCCCATCAATCTTTGTCATTATAATGTTGGATGGCAACTGAAGCGGTATGCGACATCGTAGTTTACGAGAAATGTGCTTATTTTTGGTTTTCTTGTACCTGGTAATGTGTTAAGTTTCGTGGGGAAAGAAATTTGCTGTTGCTTAAAATATGACGTTGTATATATATAGAATACGGTGGAAAAAAATAAGTTTAGATGCAGCCAATAAATAGGTGTAAAAAAATGTAAGTATTCAATTGTGTATTCTAATTTTAACTGGCTTTTAGCCAGTTACTTTCGGAAATAATCGGATAGATGAAAATTATCCTGTGTATGTTTACTATTACTACCTACATCTGTGTGCAAAATTTCATACAAATCCGTTCAGGTGTTTTTTCGTGATTGAGTAACAAACATCTAATAAATAGTATACAAACTTTTACATTTATTGTAGGATTTGACATTGCTCATAAAGGCAGATGTTATTAATTTTATTCTTCCATGTAATAAGTAAATAACTGAAGAACAAAATGTTGTCATGTCCTTCCACAAATAAATGAATCTTGAATCTTGTCCTTTAATATTATCCAACTATTTGCCTCTCATGTTAGTAAAAAACTAAAATAAAGCCAAACTTGTTAACACGTAAAATGTTATGTTTAAAGCTTGGTCCTTTTATATGCATTTTATAAGTTTACGTAAATAAAATGACATTTTTTATACCAATTACAGTACTGTATGGCAGAAAATATAATTATTAATATTTAAAAGGTACGTGCCGATTTAAAAGGCCTTCATCCGAGGGATTTTTCAAAAGGCCACAGATGAGGGTTCGCCTCTAAAGCCCAATAAAATGTCAGGACTTTAAAAGAAAATAAAGGGAAAAGAGAAATTTGGACTAATTAATAGACACCTTAAAAGTAGGTATTGTTAGTTGAAATTGCTTTAATTAGCTTGGCAACCATTTTGGTTTCATTAGCAGGATACCGTTAAATTATTTCACGCGAAATGATTTTGATTACCCATTCTCTAACGAACAAATGGGTAGCTAATTTTTTCGAAGGGATCATTTTACTATTATTAGTTTTAAATGTCTATGAACTTCTTACAGGTAAAATCTGTAAGTTTTTAAGTGGGGGTAATCTTCAGACGGTGAGGAATGGGTAGCTCACCGTCCGATAAGGACCAGTCGATCTATTCTGTAACCATCCCACCGTGAAAACTTAGGTGAAGTGAGCTGTCATTCCAACTGTTGCTAGGGACTGACAGCTCACGCAGAGCTCACTTCACCTAAGTTTTCACGGTGAGATGGTTAGAGAATAGCACTGCAGGCCCGGGTTGACGGTGCGTTGTGTTCCACGCGCGCCTCTAAGACATGTCAGCACAACTGACGGGGTCTGCTAAAATCTGGTCTGGTCGTGGAAAAATCTGAAAGGGATACCCTGGCCCCTGGCAACATACAGGCAATTGAAGGAACACGGGTGGGTTTTTTAGTCAGTAAGAGTCTGGCACGCTCTTCCGCTCCGCCCAGAGTGGTGAGAAGTTATTGGATAGTTTCCCACTAAAAAAAAAGGGGTTAATCTTTGGAACTACTGATTCGACCCGATTCTGAAAATTATTTTACTAATGGGAAGCCTAATGTCATAGGATTTTTTATGTTACAACAAGAAATTTCACGCGTACGAAGAAGCGGGCAGTAGCAAGTTAATTGATACAAAAAGTCTTAGCACTTAGTCTGAGCACTAGGCAATAGGAACCCACATCAAAGTGCTTCGGTTTTTCTACAAACCGTTTATTATGTGACCTTTAATGGCAGCCTAGAAACATGTTTAAGAATCAGACTTCAGACTGTAATGTTGTCGTATCTAAAACTATAAATACCTCGTTCTTTTTCGTCTACCATAATAATTTTAGTCTTACGACGCTCTCAATGAGGCATGATGGGCGGTCATAATTTATTTATTTATTAAAACTTTATGCACAAGTAAAAAAAATACTGTACAAAGGCGGACTTAATGCCTGAGGCATTTTCTACCAGTCAACCTTAGGGTGGTGCAGAGACAAAACATGGCAGGTGCAACATAAGTGATAGATAACTTGATAATGAATACCTACTAATACATAAAACATACATAGATACATACATATAAACCGAATCAACTTTGTCAGGAGAAATAACGATAGGTAGAGGAGAAAACAAATCCAGCAAATCAGCGCTGCAAAGATTCTGCCAACTTTTCACGAATATGTTTACGTGCCATCAACTTGAAAGATAACCGACTGGTTGCCATCCTGATATTCAGAGGAAGCGCATTCCAAAGAAATACCGCCTGGACAAAGAAAGAAGAGTGAATAAAACCAGAGCGGTGAGAAGGACATCGTAGAAGACGATTGTTGGTAGAACGAAGATTTTTGCTATGGGCAGAGCAAAGGTATTGAACATGGGAAGTCAGAATGAGGATTAGATAAAAATATATACAACCGAGGTAAACATACCGGGCCAAGAATACAGTCCACTCAGACAGACTCCAGTCTACTGACATGCTAAGTCTAAAAATAATAATTCTCAAGAACACATTCGAAAGAACTACCCAATTCATACTAATTAATGTTTAAAAGCTCACTCAGATCTTCCATCTTCACACCGTTTTTATTTTTACGCTCTCAAACGTCTCTTTGTGGCATCCGATCTGTAAACACGATTCTCTTTGTATTCACTCTTAATTCTAACACCAGATGGGTTTTCTATTGAATTAGAATCTATTTTTATTTTATTTACTTCCTTTTTGGAATATTAGTCTTGTGATCTTTTTGAAGATAATATGGAGTACCTAGTTTTCGCCTGCGTTATCATGCGGGAATGTACTACCGGGATAATAAGTGACCCATGTCTTGGTATATTAGTATGCTAAATTTCATCCAAGCCCTTGTAGCTGATATGGCGTGAAAAGGTATATAACAGACAGACAGAGAGTTACTGTCACATAAGATATTAAGTTTGGATTCCTATTGAAGGACCAAAAGGGTAATTGCGTAACACCACACACAGATGATACAGATGGTTCACTCTGCATTTTGAGTATGAAGCTACAAGAACGCGGCGGGCCCGTCTTATCGGGCCAATTCAGGGAGTGTAACGTAGTTATAAGGTATACGAGTTACACGATAAAAAGAGAGGGAATTTGGTGAATATAACTGTAGATAATTAGCGCTGTGCGACCTGAACTCCACTTTATTGTGTCGTAATAAAAGTCGCTTTTTTCAAATGATTTTGCGGAGTGAACCATCTGTAGTCATCTGTGGTAACACACATAAAAATAATGTTAATATAATCGCCTCGTGCATTGCGTTATTTAAGTATGCTGTTGAGCCGACGAATTTTTCAAACCTATGAACAAATGCATTAGGAATTTCCTTCAAAACCCTTGGATTCGGATTTAAAGTGTGTAACGCAACTAGTGTGCAGAAGAGCCTTTTGCGATCGTCAAAGTTCGATGTCAAGTTGTATCAGAAGTTGGTAAAAGTGCACTGTCTTTGTGGTTTAAGTAAAAATATTGTCAACTAAAAGTCTGCACGGCCACTACATGTGCCCCTAATCGGAAATAAGCCTCGGAGTCGACTCGAGACGCCGAGATTTAGCCAATGACAGAAGATTTTCTCCTGTGTCCTTTAAAATGCGGTGACTACGCTTTTATTTATTTATTTAGGTTAACCAACAATTGTTTACACTATATACATTTCTGATTTACTAACTAGAGTAACATATTCAAGTGCAACAATTAATTACAGGTTAACACCACATGCACAAAAAACGGCTTACATATCTAACATATTTATAGCTTATTGAAATTATAATTTATACATACAAAGAATAATAAATAATAAAAAAAAAAAAAAAAATTATCAAATCTGTATACAACATAGAAAAATCATTGGTATGTAAATTACTTATTAAAACTATAATTGATTAAATGATGACTGATTTTATTTTCTTTTATGGAGCAATACACATCTAATATTTCTCCGGCTCGCCTCTAAATTCTCTGAGAGCTAAAGAGAGGTTACGATAAAATAAAGCAAAATATCTAAATTGGTACTGGTAATTGGTATTGGTTGGTTGGTATTGGTTTGGTTGCCTGTACTATAGGAATTCAAAACCATTTATCTGCACAACCCAGTTACTGGGTGTCACGATACCCCTTGGTAATGTTTTACCAACCATGTGTGCATTTGTGTTGTACCAGAAAAAGTCGTCATTACTGTTGTAATGACGACTTTTTCTGGTACATCACGAAGCAAACAGAAATACTGAAAGTCTTGCAGAGATATAAAGATGCAAACACACTGATCAGGTAATACACAGCTACATAAGTACTTGCACAAGTTGCAGGAATCAGCCGGGCGAAATGGGTCAGGCAAGTGTTGGCGATGACACTATCTCGATTCTAGGTGTGACGTATGCACTGGTACAAAACTATGTTACGCCTATATTCCCCTTTGTACTTTCGGCGCGTGTGAATGCAGTGGTTGGGTTGCATTTATTTATCTATATGTTCTTGTATTGAATATAATTTCGTTGTGTTAAATTTAATCTAAAGCTGATAACAGATATTTCACTCGAGTGAATGTTAATTTTTGTTTGATTCCGCACGTTCACACAACACCGACAAAATTACATAGGAGAATGTACGTTCATGTGCTCTTTTCATTTTATTTTCAATCAGTTGGTTGGCGAGTGAAAGAGCTGAAATCCGGAATCGATGGATCAGTTCACTAATGAATACATTTTTCACTATAGATGAATTTTCGAGTGTAAGCCAAAAATGTACAAAAAGTGCACGACTAAAATAAGGAGCTTTTTTTGTTGCAGTGAAATATTTCCAACATAATCGTATGGTCAAGTTGAAGGTTTAAACAAAATAGGTTTCTGTTTTTCAAAATTATTACGAGATGAAAATAATTAAAATTTTACTGGTAGAGTAATTCATGCAAAAGTTGTAAAATATTATGAGTTGTAGGAATTTGTATTTAAATACGAAACAATCTTTGTCCAATTTAGCAGTAATATAAATTAAATTGTACATTAAAACTTACCTCGATTCGACTTTCGGTTACAAGGTAAAAAAGCTTTTCCCGAAAAGTCCCCAGGCTAACAATTCCGCCATAATAAAAAAATAAAACTTTTCCACAACATAAAGTCGACGTTTTATTGCGGAAATCTTAATTTTCCTAATAATTAATCTCAGATTGTGAGAGCCCCTTACGAAACCGTTTCATTTCGAGGAAATAAAAAAAAAGTTGTAAGTACCTACCTACAGTCCTACCTGTTTACATAATTTACAACAAAATGAACCTGGACTTCTTTTAATTTGTTCCCTTTTTTCACTTCCCACTCATTATGAGTAAAACATTCAAAGGGTTGTGATTGTTATATAAACATTTACATTTTTGGAGATGTTTTCCGAACAATTAAATTCTTTGCTCACGACAAACAAACCATCAGACAGCTTCAAAAGGATTCGTTCAAATCAAATACGTCATGTTCTTTTGAAGTCAGCCATTCGGAGAAATTACTCAAATACATAGTTTTACGATTAGGGAAGGGAAAAAAACTTTGGGACATGGACGGACATTTATGTGTTCGGAATGTATGGGCCCATGCTTCGAGGGCCATCAAAACGCTTTACGACTAACATGGCCAATAGTAGAAACTGCCCCCAACGACTGATTTATAGTGTTTCCGTTGAAAAACATAAAGAATACAGCTGCAGACATATTTAGCGGTTAATGGGACGTTCGACTTTTATAATGTTGCTTTAAACAATTTAATGTTGCATCCTGGGGGCCTATTAACGTTCTTTCTTGTTCGATAGATACAACAATCGTGTGTTGTAAGCACTTAAAAAATCATAACAGATGGCAGTTATTACAAAATAATAAGGTTTTCTTGTAATTATTGCCGTCTGTTAAGCTTTATGGTATTTTTTTCTTGGAGAATGGTAGGTACACCACACTGATTAAATGACTTAAAAAAAATGAAACAAAAAAATGGGAATAACAAACAAATTATGCCTAATCGTTTTATAATTAAAATGCACTAACTGCTGCTGGACATACCTGTTCGTTAATTAAACTCTTATCCGTATATATTTAAATATCAGTTAAAAAGCTTAACAATTGCATGAAGCGACTATGCTATCGCTTCCCGATGATAGTGACAACGAAAACAGTTTACACTATCGCTGAATTCAGTCCTCACCACAGCTTTTTACAGCTTGGGCGTTAAAAAAATAAACCAAACCAAAAGCCAACTGCACATTTCACAGTGTGTCACAGTTGCGGTTTTTGACTGAAATAAAGATAAAATGGACGGGTTTTTGTCATTAGGATGCGACCATATGTTGTAAACAGATCATAAAGATCCCAAAAGAGATGTAAACATCTAAATATGAGCCTTATGTGATGTTAATGTTGATAATAAACTTAAGAATTTACAGCGTAATGCCCTGTTTTGGCTTACCTCTGGCTTTGTCCCCTTAACACCCTTTAGGACCTTACTTGTGTACCTTTGACCACAAAGCTATTCAGTCGGGTGAGGGAAGCCAGCCGTGAATAATCTTTGCAAAATACGAACCCAAAATTATCTTGGTCTGATGGTTTTGATATTTACTGCGTTATTGGACTTTCCTTTTGTAGTGATATCTATTTAGGATTTTTTAATCGGATTCAGTGTCAACGTTCGAGATCTTTACAAATATGATTTCTCAAGTGGTTGGTGAAGTATAGTGGCAGTATTTGTACGTACCTACACTTAATACAGAATGAAAGGAAAATATCTGCTGTTTCACACAAAAGTGCAACACCTACCTACACTGTCCAAATATATGACACAGCTGATTATTTTTTAATTTCCGATGAAAAATTTCAACGCTTGTGGGTCTAGAATCATGAACCGAATTATTGCGCATCGGTTTTTTAGTGATTGAATAAATAATACTGCACCCCAATAGCGTAATACATTTTATTTTATAATAATTGCTATCTTGTTTTTGAATTCGTGATATTTTAGCCTTTCCATTAAAATTTATGAGCGATACAAGCATACAAAGTCAATGTGTCTCATTAAGTCAACGTTTGATCCATTGAAATCTTGATCCTTTATTCGTCTCAGTAAGCAAAAAAACTCTTTGTTTCATATTTTTTGAGCGTTAATAATAGTTCTTTCAATTTGTCATAATTGCAGACGGAGTACCCTCGTATTATGTAATTACTTTACACTCGATAATTGGATCGCCTGGAACGAAATTAATTGACTTCATTCAATTTTGAAATAAGTAAAGGAGACTTCAGGGTTAAAAAGTGAGTAATGAGGTATTAAGTTAGCCGCACCAGGCGGCTGCCGAACTAGCGACACGTCGGGTTACGACAATTGTCGACAGGATCCGGCAGTTCGGACTCGAGGTGGCCCTGCACAAGTCCGAGGCCATGTGTTTTCATGGTCCTAGGAACGCGCCATCATCGGGTTCCCAAATAACGGTAGGAGGTGTTCACATCGGCGTCGAGTCAACTATGGAGTACTTAGGACTCGTCCTCGACAGCTGGTGGAACTTCATTGAGCATTTCCGACGTTTGTATCCCAGACTGGAGCGGGCCGGGGCTGCCTTGCAGCAGCTCCTGCCCAATCTCCCTAGATTCCAAACGCCTCCTGCCGGAGGCTTTACGTGGGGGTAATGCGGTCCGTGGCCCTTTACGGGGCACCGGCAAAAGTTCTCGCACACATTTGAGAGTGGCACGAGGAGGCAAAATGCCGAGCTTAACTCCGCAGCCGCGAAAAATCACGGCACAGCGGACAGAGCTCCGGCGGGATCTCATGGCGTCATGGAGAGTGCGATTGTCGCATCCCAGTGCTGGGCATGCCACAATTGCGGCGATAAGTCTTTGAGGAGTGGCTAGAGAGGAGCCACGGCATCCTCACCTTCCGCCTGAAGCAGGTCCTCATCGGACACGGTTGTTTCGGGAGGTTTCAGTTCCGGATAAGGCGAGAGGAAACGCCTGGATGTCATCATTGCATGGATCGCCCGAAGGACACGGTGGGACATACGGTGGAGGTCTACCTGGCTTGGGCAGAGCATCGTCCTCGTGGAGGCGATCGGTGGCGGTGATCTTTCGCATCCAGCCCTGGTCCAGGCCATGGGTATGGAGCGAGAGATCACCGCCCAACTCCTTCTGCGAAGCAGTAATGCTTGCGAAAGAGGAGGTGGCACGCGTTTTGGAGAGGCAAATTTCGCGCTCTCTCGCCCCTAGCCGCCGCAGGAGACGCCCTGGGCGTCGGGAATCGCAGCGCGATTCCCAGCCACCGCAGGCGCAGGCTTGCGGACGGTGAGCAATGGGTAGCTTGCCGTCCGATAAGGAGCAGGCCCTTAGTGTTGTGGTACGTGTGATCGGGCCCTTAGTGTTTGACTTATTATTTATTCAATCACTTACAAAGCGACGGGGTCAAAATAAATTAACTGGCGAAACTTTAAAGACGTGATGGGTAAGTACTCGTATTGACGCACATAGTGGACCTACTACTTAGCGTAGTTATTTGAAATAATGAGTTTCGAAATAGTTTTTTTTATCGTGATTAGATGTCGGTAGACTCCAGGTCTCTCGCCGGCTTATTTAATTTGACTGTATATAGAGTAGGGATGTATAAATACTGCCGCAGAGCTATTGGCTCAGGATTATGAATATCTACTGCTAGTGTATACATAATCCGGAGTACCTACTGCTTAATTTCGGATACTAGTAGGTACAAATATTGTGGGTGTAGATATTAATACAGTGATAGGTTTATGCTCGTAATTCGGGTCAGATATTACTGTCGTCAGTTTACTGATAATCAAATATGATTGGCTCTTGGCGAATCAGTCATATAAAACCAGCCCTATCAGCAAATTCTCAGAAAATACTCGCATTTTTACTAATACAGGCATTAAGTAAGTCATTAATCTTGGTACCAAACGAACTTAATTTTCGCATAATTATATTTGATCTATCATAAAGACTAATGAAGAACGTAAGAAATGTCATGACCTTAGAAGGATCAAAGTCTTGAAGGGTCAAGGTCATCTAAAACATGCAGATAAAATGCAAGGAATTTCATCAACTGTCTCATTTATTTGTTTAATCATCCCGATGAGTACAGTTTAGATTTGTTTGATGAACTCGTATAATAATTTCCATCTGTCATTTTTAGTCATAATCTAGTTTTGTAATTAGAAAATCTATTTCGACGTAACTAAGTTCAAATTAACAAGCTAACACATAACATAACATCACGCCTGTAATCCTCAAAGGGTTAAAAAGAGGTGTACCTATAGTACACCCATATTTCGCCAGTTATGTTTTTTAAGTCCCATGTAATAGGGGACGAACCTATTGCCATCAACCGGGCACAAATCCAGACTACGAGCTGCTACTGAGAAATTCCAGATGGAAAAACCCAATAACACTGCCCGACCCGGGAATTGAACCCGGGACCTCATGCTTATCAGTAACGCATGCAACCACTAGACCAACGAGGCAGTCCTCAACAATAAGCTAACAATAAAATATATATATTATACAAGTACTAGCTTTCGCTTCTCGCCCGCGTGATGTTTATTAGTTTTAGTGTATACCATTCTACTGGTGAAAGAATGTTTAATATCGGTCCAGTAGTTTTTGAGTTTATTAATTACTAACAAAAATACAAATCTTTTCTCCTTATTGTAGACACCACATTGCTTCGCATGGTTTGTAAGACTTGACAAGACAGAGAGAGATTTCTTTATTATGACTGTTGTATGAGTTGAATATGAAGTGTTAAGCACATAAACCTTCCAGATTAAATAGTGAAAACCGCATCAAAATCCATAGTGCAGTTTAGTAGAACAACGTAGCCCCCACTTCAAAAGAAGTAAGAGACACGAAATTTGACTAAATTTTTTATATACAGGGTGTTAAAGTAATTGCGTACTTAGGGGTAGGTTCAGTATCGATAAAGGAAGCCAGAAAAAAAAAGGTCAACCTACTCGTATTTCTGTTGAATACTAGTTAAACAATATATAAATAATTATACACTCAATTAAACACATCTAATAATTAATTTATAAAAATATTAATTGCTTTAATTGTAACTTAGCCCTCTTCCTCTCGCCTAATTGTGCTGTGCCCGACAGGGTCCATATTGATCTTTTACTTTTTATACCATCTATGTAATACATATGGAATGCAATAAAGAATTGAGTATTGAGTATTGAACAATATCTTTTTTGTAGGTTTAATTGTAATTTTCGTACCTAGCGTTAGGGGCGTTTTGCGCCATTTGTCGCGAACCGTTTTCATTAGCAAATAATGCGCCAGCCCTTAGTATTCGGACGCGAGAAGTGAAGAACAAAATGATAACGCGTTCGATAGTAGGTAAGTAATTAAAGCATTTAAACAAATAAAATAATTTTAATTCTAAACGATTGCTGTTTTAAGATATAGGTACCTATTTTATTTTATTTTTTTCTGTCTTCCTTTGTCGACACTGAACCTACCCCTAAGCTATGGCACGCAATTACTTTAACATCCTGTATAGATTTTTTACGCCCCGTGGTTTCACCCGTGTAAGTCTCGATCCCGTGAGAATATCGGGATAAAAGTATCCTATGTCCTTATCCAGGACTATCAACAATATATATGTGCAAAATTTCATCCAAATCCGTAAAGCCGTTTTAGCGTGAAAACGTAAAAAATAAATAAACAAACATACTTTTAGCATTTATATTATTATAGTTAGGATTTAAGACTATCCGTTACGCCGTGTGTTACCGTGATCCATATGCACGATAATCAGATCAACGTAATGGATACTGTCGTACGTTGAGCGTAGTGGATACTGTGTTATCGAAAATTATTGTGACTTTAAGTTTATTAAATGCCAGTAGAATGCATTCGTTGTTCCATTAGCACGTTTTGCAGAATCAAAGATTTATTAGTTTACTATTAAATTAGTTTAAAATATCCCTGGGGTAAGCCAGTTTAAAACGTAGCTGTCATATAATAAAGCGCTAAAGTTATATGAGTATTATAATAAGCGAAGAGATTTCAGCAAAAGTACGATTAGGGGCAAGAACTAAGGCAAAGAAATGAGGCTGTTATGTTCGCGCAAGGAAGTAGGAATATGGGTTAAAAGAAACTTTTATATAATTTTGTATTTCTGGACTTTTATCCGCGAAGTGCTTGGCAGTGATCCTGATGAATGTTCATAGTTTAGTGTATTAGTAAAAGCCCTAGGATTTATTTGGCGACATGCTGTCTCTCTTATCAATAAATCGGATCTACATACATATGCCAAAGATTTATATAAACAATGCTTTTATTTGCACTTACTATGTCAATACATGGGAATTTAATTAAAAGAAATAATAAAAATTATATATAAAGAAAAAGAAACTTAATTCAATATGCACACTAGGAAACTCATTAGTCTACTCAAGCCAGCTTGAAATACAATATATTAATTGCCGCGACCCGCCTCGCCGAGTGCGTATAAAAACGAAGAAAACTTAGCACAATTACGGTTCTCCCCCAACTTAGTTACCTTAGTTGGTTGTGTATATTGAGCCAAGAACACACGGGTATTGTCGAGATCAACTTAGAAACTTGGAACTCAATCAGGTTCTCTGGGCCCCAAGTACTTGATTGTCTGGGATTTGCAAACGAACAAATGAACGCAGGAAAATAATTCATTTGTCTTCAAATGTTCACGTTTTCTTATTACATGTGTGTCTCCCTTATTATGAGAGAATATTTGTAACAGAATCATAATGAAGGCTTTTTCTTTTCTTGGAAAATATATAAATATTGTGTTGTTTGATTTTCTTTCTTTATTTTTATTGTAGTTATTATTTGTACGATTTTATGGTCTTGTTGTGTTATTATGATTTGTAACTTTTAAGATTTTTAAGGAGATTCTATAAAATAAAAAAAATTGTAAAAAAAAATATAATATTTACAATCTAGATGTCTTCTATTATATTTATCTGAGAACAGAGAATAATAATTATGATTATCAGTTTTTTCGCAAAAAAACTCATTATACTGGAGGTTATCCGCTATCTAAGCCCATCCCATTGACAGAATTTCCGGTCTATTAAACAAAACTTTGTACATTTCATAAGTATAATATACATTTCAAGACCTTGACCTTTCCATAAAACTACAACAGTATTACCTTAAAACCATTGTCTTTTATCACACAAGATAAGAGAACCCTACTTAAAAACCCGAATGAAAACTGAAAGAAACCTTCAAAGAATACATTTGCGTTTACAGGTTGTAACATTTCGCGACCCAGTTACTTTCCCGTCTCGACCTGCAAACGTGAGCTATGACCGCGTTAGTTTACACTAAGGCTGAAACCATGCATTAAAACCCTGAGTTAAAAGCTTCAGTATTTGATTAAACTTAATATAATTCAGTTTAAAATTTTATTTGAGTTTGAAAATGCTGTTTGCACAGCGTTCTCTATCTGTGAGTCAAGCTCCTTTGAAGTTCTCAAAATGGATTCATTTCCGAAATTTAACAGCTTTGTAAATAAAAATATAAATCATAAACGGGTCTGCCTTGAAGATTTTTGTGACTTTTATTTGTTCTCGTAAACTGGTAAAGCGTTTAGGATGACAGGTGATGATTTATCAGGGTCTCGAATAGTTCTCAACATAGCCTGTAATATATTTGATAGGGTTTTCTCGTATTTCATCAGGTTAAATTTCCTTGAGGAGCAAAAATAAAAAGAATACTTTTTCATTTCAGGTCAGGACTCTGTAAAGATATATGATTCCTTTAATTTCTTGGCAACTCAAAAATAGTGGTTTGTTTGCAAAATCATTATTTAGTTTTGGCACAGAAGTTATAGGTAGGTATCTAATTATCTTTAGGCCACCGACACATTACAGTGTCGTGTTGTGTCGTGAGTCCGTAGCGCGGGATACACCAATCGAACGAATCTGTTCAGAACTACGTTAAACCAAAACGAGTTCTGATTGGCAGTAATATGAATCCGGCTTTATCTATAAGGAACCTTCTTTCAAAAACTTGTTTTGTAAGTATTATATTTTCGTTTTTTCCCGACAATGTGCGCTTTTATTTCTAACATGGCGAAATTATCGTAGACGTCGTTTAAAATTCCGTCCACGATAATAAACATGCACGTATTTCCATATATTTTATGGACGTCCACTAAATTATCGTCACGTTATAAATTATGAAAGCACACATTGGCGGAAACAACTTAACGAAAGGCAGCAAAACAAACTAAAGAACCAAGAAAAGGGATAAAAAGAATCGAATAACAAATCATCTTTCCACATCGACGAATTCAAAATGTATAACCGCAATAAAACGTTGCCATTTTATCCACTGAAACTCGTTCGGATTACGTAGCAGGGAATTGGTATTTATTGCCTACTTACCCTGTAGTGGCAGGAAAGCCACGATTGAAACGAACGATTGCTCACACGCCACCCGTCATATTTCGCGTTCAGTTGTTTTAAACCCTCAGATTAAAGTTTCCTGAAGTGAGTGCTGCCACGGCTTATTTTATTTTAATCGAATCAAATAAATCGTATTTTAGAGCAGTGAGTGGTGGCTTAGTGGTATCGCCCTCCACTTACGGTCGTGAGTTCAAACCCTTCAATTTCCTCACCACTGCTCACAAAACAGTGAAAGAAAACAACGTCAGGAAACCGGCATTTCCTAAAACCAAATATTCATCCACCAACCCGCACTAGGCCCTCCTGGATTATGGCCCTCTCCCTCTCACAGACAGGAGGCCTGTGTGTGAGTGAGCACTGGAACATTATAGGCTGATTAATGAAAAAATAAATCAAACTAAAATGTCTGTTTGTAATGCCTTTATAACAACTTTCTTACTAAATGTATAATTATTAAAGTTTGTACTTACTTATAACACAAAAACTATTACAACAGGGTTTGTTTCGTCCAATCCCCGCAATGGCTGGACGACTTTGAGTCGGGACGGGACTATCACTGGCAGATAGCTGATATTATAAGGAGTAACAAAGGCTACATTTATCTTAGAAAAATAATTAGTGTCCACGCATTTATTCCTTTTTTATCTTCTTATTACGGACACTTTTGACGTTCTGCATCGTTCTCACATATATAATTTCAACATGAATGACGTAACCACTATTTTGTAACCATATTAGGTGCCCACATAGTTTCTTGCCCGTTCTTCTCCATAGGCACCTACTACGCTTTGGAATGTGCAACTAGCTTCATCTTTCTGACTGACTGACCGCTTGACAATTCAAAAGTGCCTGTAATTGGTTTATTTGAAATAAATGCTTTGAGTTTGCGTGAAGTATGGGTTAATTTCTTGTTCAATTTGAAAGTAAAATCTGACAGGTTTTCATAAAATGCTTACGAAGAAATATTCTGTCCTAGGTTAAAGATTGTAAATGCAAAGATTATCCTGAATCGGTGGGTGGAAAACTTAGGCGTGAAAATAGATAGTAGATCTCGCTTAGGCTTAGGATCGATAGGTGCTATAACAGCCCCATCTAGCATAATCAGCCTATAATTTTCCCACAGCTGGGACGCAGACCCAGACCTGGGGCTAGACCTGGGTTGGTATATGCCACATGTCTTCGAATTGTTGGTTCTAGGACATGCCGGTTTCTTCGACCGTTTTCCACGAAGTACTCGGTAATTCACGGCGATAACGGCCCGACCCACTCTCTTTAGCCCTGTCTATCGTCTTCAAATAAAATATACTCTCTTATTTCAACGGTCTTCACAAGTTTTCCCTTAAAATAAAATAATGAAATAGGCAGTATAACAAGTAGCTGTAGGCAAATATTAACGAAACAGTCATGTACGACATTCGGCTAGGCTGGTAAATAAATGTACGCCACTAATGAACACGCAATACCATCAAAGCAGTTAATTTTGATAAATTGGAGGTTTCTTATTGTGTATTTCATTTTTGACATATGTTTCTAGAAACTTCATTAGGAGTTTTGTCCTGCTTCGGAAAACGGTCGGTCACGACATAACTGCAATGTTAACAACTGAACATTTTACTCAACATTATTGTTTCAGGATTTACTGTAGGTATTTGAAATAACTTGGGTGTGGTGCATGCAATTATTAAAGGCATGTTATTAATATATCCCATTCACGTGGTAGTGACTTTATCAACATTATATTTATTATTATTTAGCTTAATATTTTTCAAGGTTTCTAAGATGCCAGCAGAAGACTAATAATATGTAACTTAGTTAAATAGCAAATGCAGCGTAAAGAGGTATGAGGAACAGGCTGTAAAGTTTACTTATCACCAGACGTGTGTCGTGTCTGGTGGGCAACTGCCTGACGATTGTTGAAGGGGCGTTGTATATATTATACTCTTCACGCGGTAAAAACTGCTTGCACGATGCAGGATTTTACGTGATGCGTTGTTTGCAATTGGCATTGTAAGTGCCACCAAAGGCAAACTACAGAATAAAACTTACACTAGGACTGGCTTTGACAAAAAAAAAGTTCTTTTCAAAACTCGTTTTCTTAAACCTCCCAATCCGACCCAATTGTTTTCCATCCCTCTCCGCCAAAAAAAGGGATGAAATTTTATTTGAGTGACAAGAAAAAGTAAACAACTATTAACGGGTGTGTTTGACAAGTTATTTCACTTTGTTTCCGCTACGGAACCCGTTTCAAACTGTCATCTTCATGAGTATTACTCGGATGCTTTTCAAACTGTCAGTTATTCAGGATAAATTTTGGCTAGTTTTAAAAGCAATTATCTTAATACTTAATTTGTTGGGATTTGTTTACGTAGGTAGGAGAACTAATCGATATGTAATTACATAGGTCCAAGTTTCTGCACAGTGTAATATATTTTATTTACTATCATCTCATACATTAGTTTTTACAGGTGGGAACTCAATTTAACAATGTAGTCATGAATATCCACACCCAGACACGTCACCCAAAAACCAACCAATACCACCGTCACCATCAGAATCATCAACAGGATCATGAGATCTTGTTCGCCTTCCATGATCCCCAACTGGTGGTTTTTTTTGTTTTCGGGGGGAAATCCTCATGTCCTCATGGATGGCGGAGGGGTCTGTCAGACTTTTACGACTAAAACCACCCCGGTGTTCCGTCTCACACTTAGCAAGTGCGAGTCGGAGTCGCACACAATACCTATATATTTTTTTTAAGTCTTTAGTAAAAAAACACGTTTCTTCTATATGGGGATCCCAGCTTTTTAAAACTTATTTTATTTTTATTATTTGTTGTTACGAGTAAAGCAACCATAGTAGTACACACTGTGAAAATTTCAAATGGCTACACATTACGGTTAAAAAAATACGGCCCTGTTACATACGGACAGCGGAGCCCTAGTAGTATTCCGTAGCCACCGTTTGGGTACGGTACCATAATAAGTTCAAACAGAACTTACGGACGGTCATTTTAATTTCATCAACATAAGCATTTTCCTCCCTTATCCCAATATATTTGGGGTCGACGAAACAAGTCTCTTTCTTCCACACTTCGTTTTAATTTACCAAACACAAGTACGGAAAATCGACACCTTACTAAACTATTACCTTACTATAACTATACATCCTATGGCTCTAACGATTTCAATTAAAATTGCAATATTGGGGTGTAGGGGCGCGACCTAGGTGACCGACCTGTACCCTAATTACGTAATGCAAAATCAATCCGAATCTGAATCGTTTTGAAATAGACTGCTAATCCATTGCTCCGTAAGTCCGAAAAAAAAACTGCAGAGCAACGTAAATAACGCAATGAATGTTGTTGAACTGTCAAAATGAAACAGATTTGTCTTTATCGTTTACGAAAATATGTTGCGTAATTAGAAAGCTGGTGTGATTCGCTACGCTACTAAGTTAAACACTCAAATAACTTTAAAAGGTTTATTGCTGAGAAAAAGAGTTAACAAGGTATAGTGTTTAGGCTAAGCTATCGCTAAAATGAGCAAAATGATGGAAATGAATGCACCCGGTTGCTGTCCGTTATGCACTGAGCTCGTGGCGCACTTAGTGCGACCGTATTACATCGCTAGGTCAGCAAATGTGGTCGATTGCAATTATTGCAACGAACATGGAGTTTACCGGGGTGAAAAATCGATGTGGTAAGGTCTCATTTCTGGGAAGTAAAGTTTTCTTAATTTTAACCCGAGCAGAGCTCGGTCGCTCAGGCACTATAGGTACCATCGAAGAAGTTCATATCTATACATCGTAAGGACTATTTCTGCTTGCAGCGCTCGGCCGCTATAGAACCGGGGCGGTAACAGATGTGGTCATCGTGTTCACGGGATTTTGTTTTCAAACTGCTTAGATACGAAGTTCTTCGATAGTACCTACCTATTTCTGTAAGATCTAGAATTCTAAATATAAATTCCAATTTGCCATAATCAACTAAAATTACCTACACAAACTATAAATCCAAGTTCAGACAACACGCTATAGGTAACTATCGCTCGTTCACACTTTCCTTAAGAAAATACAGTGACATATGACCGCCTTTTAAACGATATATCTAGTTACGAGCATAACGCTAGCGTCAACCGCAGGTTATGTAAACTTAACACATCCCTTCATATTGACCGTCCTTCCGATCAATCATACCCCGGGATTCTGTGTCAAACCTTGGACGACAGAATAGGCCGAAACCGTGGTCGTGACATTAATAAATGCATGGACATATATAATTTGCACATAATACAAAAGGACTATGAGAAAAAAAAACTAAAACGGTTGAGGTGAAACGTTATATTTTTGAGGAATAAGTAAATGGAAAAAATAATCGTCTTAATAATGGTTGACTGGTCTACCTGTGAGCATTTATAGCCCAGTGGTGGAACCGTTGGACTGCCAAGACATAGGTCTTGAGTTCGAACCCAAGTCACCCAAGGCACCTCTGACTTTTCAGATTCATGTGCGTATTGTATCACTATATAACTATCATCAAAAACTCAAAAACGATGAAGGAAAACGTCGTGAGGAAACTGGCACGCCTTGGAAATATTTTTCGATGGCATGTGAAGCCAAGTCGGAGACCCATGGGTGGTAGAGTTCTGAAACCAGGTTAGTCACTAACCAAACGAAAAAGAAGAAGACTGGTCGACATACGCAATATTTTAGGCATGGGTATAATGCAGTTTAAAATGCGTAGGCATCATTAGACGGTCAATAAGATTTTAGAAGATCGGTTAAATACTTCCCATACCTACTTAATCCCGAATGTCATCATCATCATTTCTCATTCTCTTGTCTTTTTCTGCCATACTTCTCTATTAGTCGTTACGAGTATCTCAGTAGTCGGCCCCCTTTCTAGCCGTACCATCATTCACACAGTCCATCCATCGTTTCTTTGATCTTCCCCTACTCTTATAGCCACATCCTAAATGACAATAGGAACATTTTGCAAACCTTCAAGTTTCAAAAACATCCTATTTCTATTCACAAAACGGTAACGCAAAACTCTCCAAAAAGTTTAAATCGAAATCGCGTTTCGTTTCGAACTTGGACGTTTCACTGCTCCGTATTTTACGTAGCGACGATTTTGTGGGCAACTAAACGCATTCAGGAAATTAATGATTCATTTATGTTATTTATTAGGAGCGTGTTTTACATAACAGAAATTACCTCACGATAGCACTTTACTTAAATTATTCTAATTATTCAAAGTAGAACACAGCCATTTGCATTGAGAGAAACTGGCTGACAAATAGGTACATTATGATGATGCATAATGTACATAAAAAACTACATTTATTCCATTTATTAAAAAAAACCGGCCAAGTGCTTGTCGGACCGCGCACAATGAAGGGTTCCGTAGTTAGGATTAAGTTATCCCAAGAACAATCTTAATAATAGTTGGTCGATTATTACTCGTTAACCTGTAAAGCCTTCTGAGCTGTGTTAAATGTACTACTGCTGTGATTTTTTTCACAAATCCAAGTATAACCATTTATCTGGCAGGGAGGGGGACATGTGACTCTAAAATTTGCAATTTAAAGCTTAATATTTCGCAAACGGATCCTCGAATTGAAAAATGGTTTCCACACACCCAAAATATTTTTGAATAACCTTTCCAACGACACACCATGGGACAAACGAGAAAAAATAATCATCCCCACTTTATGTGTAGAGGAGGTACCCTAAAAAAATAATGTTTTTCTTGATTTTGATTTAACACTTTGTCGGCGTGATTAATATGTACGAGTATACCCATGCCACGGACAGACAGATATATAGACAGATGGACATGGCGAAACTAAAAGGGTTCCTTGTTAACTAGTTGAGGTCCTTAAATTCTGAGTTGAGCTCCACGATTACTGACAAATGCTTGCACTGACAGGACAGGTCCACTCAAATCTGTGTGGTTCTTTTCTTAAAAGACCATTTCAGACTAATCTACATGGTCTTCATATGGCCTGACCAAGATTTTGTCTGGACTTGAGATTTTGTATGGAGAGACTGTGACCTCTGAGTTTGTTTCGGCCTTTCTTCTAAGAGTAGTCAGATAGGAAACGCCGAACTCACCTAGCTAATTATTTTTTAAGATGACGTCTAATAGTGATTCCTATATCATCAGTATATCCTATTTACTTTACAATAAACAATTTTATTTCATTTAATTTCTACGGAACCCTAATAAAAAGGTACAGTTTAGTTAATAAACAGTTTAAAAGGGGTCTCGTGGCAATGACAGCCGCACGGGTTGATCGATTAGGTTAAGCTACGTTTGCCACGGTCATTTCGCGGATGGGTAACCGTCATTACATAACAAGACTCCCGTGCCTCGGAAAGCACATAAACCCGGCTGTCATTCGTGGATCTTTGATAGTCGTAACGGGCACCACAAGCTCGAAAGTCTGTCAGCTGCATATCGTATTTTACCCAGTAACTGGGTTGTAGACGTCAGATAGGCAGTTACTCCGTGTAAAATACAGCTGCATCCGGTTTAACCGGAAGCTGACCCCAACATTATGTGAGATATGAATGAGATGATAACAGTTTACCTAAATAATGAACTCACAATATAAGTTACGGGTCTAAAAGCATAAATGTCAATGCTTTACTCATAATTGGCTAAATTTAAAGTATATTTTAAATTGTTCAAATAACTGATACCAGTGATAATTCTTAAATTAATGCATAATCTGGTCTCTGGGTCTGCACAAAATAAAAAATGCTGTTAGTAGCAAGACCAAAACGTTGACAACCAAAGTCCACATTAATTGGACGAATTGGTACTGACTAACAAATGACCGGTCTTGTTCTACAAAACAATAACTGAAGAGTTTACTCATTAGCAGCAAAATGATGGTCTAAAATTCAACGTAGTACTGTGAAATCAGCAACAATTCTAAATTATCTCAATTTTAGGTTATTCGCAAATTCGGATTGCCTCTAGTCTAGACTGATGTTCTACAAATTGAACTTAGGTAAGTAAATACAGAGAGTGCAATCCATGACGACGCGCCCCACTCCGCGATTACTGTGCTGTAAGTAGTGATGGATTAAATAGCATTCGCATTCATTGTAAGCATGCGATTGCTCATTTAGCATATAGCAAATGAAATGTAGTTGCGAAATTCTGTGAAATGCTAAATGAATTAATCGCTTCGTATTTTTTGATACTATCATACGTCAGAGCGTCGACGCACGCAGCGGTAGCGTGCGCTCTCCGTCGCACCCACGGGAAGTCGGGAATACTAAATCTATCGGTTTAACTTGACCGTTTCTCGTGAATTCGCAAGTGAAATTTATTAGCAGGTTCTGCGAATTTAAGAATGGGTTATGCAATTGTTATCTTAATAACTTTGATTTGCGCGTACTTAGGGTTGTATATTGAATGAATGCTTGTGATTGTATTATTATATTTAAATTATTAGCATTAGCAGATTTAGCAGGGCGGTGCGAAGATTGCTGTTTAGCAATTATTACCTTATTGTCTTTGATTTGTTCGTACTTAAGGTCGTGTATTGATTGAATTAATTCGTGATTATTTAATAATATTTGGTGTGACACGCGCTTGGCGCGCGTCGTTTTGTGCCAAAGTTCAGTACGTTTTGGCAAGTGATAGTGAGAGTTTAGTTTACGTACTCGTTAATTTAGTTATACAGTAATTAAATTCTTTCGTCTTGTGCTTATTATTGTACTTAAATAGATAATAGTGTGAACCTAATATCTACCTATAAACAATAGGAGGTAATAGTAGAAGTATTAACAAAATTCGCATACTTCATTAATATCAATTATCGTCATATTAGCAAATAGCATAGCAATAGCAACTAGCATGCTATGACTCAAGAATTCACATGCTAATGATATTATTGCGAAATCGCAATAATTGACATTACTAGCTGTAAGCTGTAGGTACTTTAGTACGGAGCGGAGCGGAGTGGGGCGCGTCGTCGTGGATTGCACTATCTATACCTATTGTGTCTGATTTGTACACTGCAGTCTAAAGTTACACCAACTATTGTAAATTACTGTGTTGTAAAAATAAAGTATATTATATACGTTTTTTGTTTTTGTTTTCTTTAATGTACCTAATAATGCTTTGGCATGCTGTGTCTATCACTTAAATTGTGCAGTTGGCTTGTATTTTGGTTTGTGTTTCTAATTGGTTGAACAGTGTAACATTTGTAGATAGATAAATAAATAAATAAAATAAAATACAGTAGGTTCAGTCAGCCTCAAAAAGATTTGAGGGACTTCGACAATAATTTAAAAAAAACATGTATAGGTACTTCGACAAGAATTCATTTTGTGGTTTACAATCTTTGTTCTATAATTTTTGTCAATTGTAGCCACAAAATATATTACATACTAGCTGCTGCTCGCGGCTTAGCCCATGTGTGCCTTATTTATTTTTTATAAAATAAAAGTAGCCTAAGTAACTTCATATAACATCAGATATCTGACAATGAAAGTCCCGTCAAAATTAGTCTAGCCGCTTCGGAGATTAGCCGGAACAAATAGACAGAAAAACTTTCTTTTTTTTGTTAAAAGTGCCGTATAATTATATACTATCATATGCATTTAGTAAAAAGCTGTTATTTTGACAAATTTACAAACCAACACTTCAATTTTATTTATTTGTGTATATATTTAAGTATATTTACTTAGATGTATGTAAACATTGTAGATACAACTAATTCACTTTATTTTGATTCAAAGGAGAGAAAATAGGTTAACAAAGCATTTCTTAAGTAACTTAGATCCTCATAGATAGTAATTAGACTAAGTACATACATAATCGATTTTGTGAAACTCCTGACACCCAAACTAGGACACGTCCTGTATCTCAGGGTAAGCGTTTTTCCCTGCCAAGCACACTGTGAAGCCTATCTTATTGTTTAAATATTAATGAGCTTTTTTTTTTTTTTTACATTAATCAAGAAATAAATTCTATATAATAAATAGAATACAATTGTAGACAATCAAATTAATTCTTGACGATATATACATGTTTATGAGGATGTAGCGGTTACACCGCCACATACGAAATACGCATCAAAGACATGACGTCACACAAATCCTGCATCGCGCAATTATAGTTTACCGCGCGAACGACATAGATAAGACTATCCGAAATCAACAGTGGGGCAGTCGGCCCGCCAGACACAACACCCGTCTGGTTGGAGGATCCTCCCTTTTCTATGGTGGATGAGTGAACTTTACACCCTGTTCCTCATGCCCCTAAAAGGATGACGTACTCTTCTAGTGGCATGTAGTAATTATGATGGCAGAATATTCGGTTTTTTGTGGAAAGTACTGTCAGCTAAGTAGTGTGATTCTGTAAGACCTCATTCTAAAATTCGAATCTGCAGTGCTATTCTGTAACCATCTCACCGTGAAAACTTAGGTGAAGTGAGCTCGGAGTGAGCTGTCAGTCCCTAGCAGCAGGTGGAATGACAGCTCACTTCACGTTCACTTCACCTAAGTTTTCACGGTGAGAATTTTACAGAATGGATCGGCTGCTGTGAGTTTCTTGTTTGGCATTCTAAAAACTCGGTTGATAATTTGAATTTACACTAGCGCTGCGCTTGCGAGCGTGTGAGCGAGTTGAACTAAATTTACCGTGAGATTTTGACAGATAAAGTATGAGATGACGTAAGAAGTGGCATTCAGTAAGGTAAGTCCCCCGTCACTTCGACGCTCACTTCGCAATCGAACCCGATTTTTGAATCGGGTTTGAGTGCGAAGTGAGTGTCAAATAAAAAGCATCAATTTTACGAGTGAAAATAGAAGAAATCCTATAAAAATTGTGTTATAACAGTTTAACTTTAATTCTGATTTTAATCTTAAGTTTTGACTTTAATTCTGATTTTAATTTTGTTTTATTTTAATATTGAGTGATGAATTTGATTTAAATTTGGGTTTAAATTTTAATTATAATTTCTAATTTTGATTTTAATAATATAATATAATGTGATTTTATTTTAATTCTTTTAATGTTATTTATGTACCTAATAAGTTATGCTATGGGTTATTAATACCTGAAATAAATGATTTATTAATATAAAACAATATTTGTGTATCACAGTGTTAAAAATTAGTAAAATAACTATATAATTTGTGGTTAAAAGCTACTTTTTGGGTTTTTGTGTAAAGTGAAAACCTACTGAGCGATAACGATGGCAAGAATATTTTTGTTTTAAATCTTTATTAGAAGAGGCTCATGCTTTGGATAAACTAGAAAAGCGTCGACAATCTAACAAAATTCGAAGTTTATCTTTATTAACCCGAGATGACGACTATGTGAGCGTTTATAGATTATCAAAGGAACTAATTGACCAACTAGAGAATGAGTTACTGCTTCTGATAATGCCCACCAAAACGTCGAGGCAAAGGACTTTCTAAGAACTCGTGTAAAAGTAAGTGCTTCATTTTTACTAAGCGTAAAGTTAGTTTCACTTTATAGCTGATAGATTTGTAACCAAGCACACCAACATAATTTATCGCTTATAATAAGTCATGAAAACAATTCATAATTAGGAGTATTCCATTTAGGTTGTTTCCCTGCTAGCTATGTTTTCATGTTAGTCATAATATATTTATAGATAAAATATAGGTACTTGGTATTATTATTATGTATGTAAATAACTAAATTGGTACCTATTTTGTTTTGACTAGATCTAGATTACTTATTTGTTTAATTGATTTATTGTTTCACAGTGTTATTCTTGGCTAATGGCAGTTATCAGAAAATAATAAAATAAAGTATAAGGACATATTTATCACAATCATCAGCATCTTGTTGCATAAATGAAGTAGTGGAAGCTCTTAATAATCCGGCAATACTAAAAAAATATAAAAGGTTCCCTCAAAATATACAAGAAAGATAAATGTTAAAAGAGAGGTTAGTAGGTATCGAAAAGAGAAGAGAAGAAGAAGGTATAAAGTGACCCTTCTTTGATTTTTACATATTTGTGATAGTTAATCATTTTAGTGGTTACTTTAAATTACAGGTTCTACAAAAATGTTGGCTTTCCAGCAGCTTTTGTGTGTGTCGATGGGACTCTGGTGGCATTGAAAAAAACAGTAGAGAATGAAAAACATTTCTACGGCCGCAAAGGTTACCATGCAAGAAATGTGCAATTACTAAAATGGATTTCAATTTTGTAATCTATTAATATTAAGTATTCAATTAGTCATCTTAATATTTCTTTTTTATATATTTTTTTTTTCAGCTAAGACTTGCAGATCTAAATATTTTTAATGTGGATCCAACATTAGGTGGAGCTACTCATGATAGCTTCATTTTTAACTATGTTGTTATGAAAGTCCTCTTAGAGGCATTAACAAATGCTGGTGAAGAAGTTGTTTTGCTTGTTTAGTTAATCCCTCCCTACCCCTACTTCAGAATATAAGCCTAATTAGGTATAAAAACAACATAATTATTTTTTTCTTTTTTCAGGTGATTCAGGATATGCTCAGCGCGCCTATCTTATGACGCCATTTAGTGATGCTGAAGCTAATTCCCCAGAAGCTTTCTACAATGACCGCGTCATTTAACTGCTCGCAATTCAGTAAAGAGAACAATTAGTGTCCTAACAGGACGATTTAGGTGCGTTGTTAGTAAACAGAGTGCTCAATTATCATCCAGACGTGGTTGCAAAAATAATTATTGCATGTTGTGTTTTGCACAACATGTGCAATCGCACAGGAATGCCGACATTCACAATTTCATAAGAAGAGAGACTAGAAGAGCTCCAAACAATTGCTGAAGTTCAAAGGAGGCAAACTAGGGATTTGCTGTCTAACGCCGATTTAGCTCTAGGGCAACTACGTAGGCGAATCTTAGTAAGTAGGCTATGGCGTTCACGTCATAATTATTTTATCTTTGGTGTCATTTACTAATATTATGTGGCGTGTGAGGTGGGTCGTTACGTTCCCCAGCAGAACGATGGGTTCATTCGTGCTCGTGAACGGGTGCCGCCATGCGCCAGTGGGAATGGGTAGTATATTGAATTATAATAATTGACTATGTCTGGATGATAATTGAGTACCTATGTCATGCTCACTCTAAACGTGATGCTCACGGTAAAGAACATGTAGCTAACATGAACATAGGTGTGATAAGTCTGAAGTATCAAATTAAACCACCAATGGACTTTCAATAAAACCGCTTTAGTATCAGTTTAAAAGTGTTTAATTTATTCAAAGTCAATCATTTATTTCAAATAGGAGGCACATGAAAAAGCACTTTTGAACTTTGTTTGAATTTTATATGCATAGGTACTTACACAGTTTTTGCAACTTTTCCCGACATTTTGAATGAAAATGACAGTTTGAAAAGGTGACATGCATCCGCTATATGAGTTTTTCAATTTTAATTGCTTAATACTTTAGCTCCTTGACGGTAACTACAGGCCATACAACTTAATTTCAGGATTTCATAACAAAGGGAGGCCTTAAAACAATCGCCTCGAGAGAGGATGTTCCGCAATTTATTTTTTATCATATACAAAGGCAGCATAGCGGGAGGCCATAAAATATAAATAATGGTTGCTGTGATAGCCCTGTCGACTTCACCGCGGAAAAACTGGAACAGCGTGTGGCGTATAGCCATTTTTTACCTTTCTAGTACGAACTGGATTAAGTTATACCGCGAATTTCATAAAACGTGGTGTCATAAACCTAGAACATTATAGTTTTCGACGTTTTTCCTCATGCATATTCAAGTGGTTGGTGCCGAACACGATGAACAGTAACGTGGCATACAGTTCTTAGTTCATTCGACGTTTGTGATCCTATGTCATATCGTCGTAATGCATTTTGTGGATATCACCCGGCGTCAGCCCGGCTAGCTTGGTTGGTACAGCATGAGACTCTTAATCTCGGGTCGTGCTTTCGTGGTGATAATCAAATTTACAACGTTATGATTGCTCAAAGATCATCAGGGCACCGCACCATTATCGGTTCGTGTACGCTTCTACATTACTATTTCGTAAAGAATTCAAAGATCTCTTCCAAGAAACAAAACCTGCTTTCCGGGGCTCATTCCAGCTCTCACGGTACTAGTTGGAATTCTAAATTAGTTTTAGTTTACTCAATTGACGTACATCTCTATTAGACACGTCACAGTCTTCGTCAATAAACATTCATAAACACAGACAGCTTCACTTACCAAGATCGATCAGAACTCGTAGCAACAAGTTAGCCTTATGAAGGAAATTCCAAGAATCGGTAAGGGAATATAGATCACTCCACAGCCTTTCAATATAGACTTATAACACTAACTTAGAACTTAAGTTAGTAGTTGGTTTTAATTGCTGGCCTTTGCTTTGTAATTAAAACTAAGTGGCAGGTTAGTTGGTAGCATAATACAGGGTGTTGTTACACCTGGGATCACCGCAGTTATATTTTATTGGAGAACGTGGCTTTAGTTGAATTTATGCTTGTGAAATTTGGATTGTAATTCATATGCGACTACTGTGTAAAAGAAAACATCGTGAAGAAACCTGTACCCTAATTACGTAATGCAAAATCAATCCGAATCTGAATCGTTTTGAAACAGATTGCTAATCCATTGCTTCGTAAGTTCGAAAAAAATACTGCAGAGCAACGTAAATAACGCAATGAATGTTGTTGAACTGTCAAAATGAAACAGATTTGTCTTTATCGTTTACGAAAATATGTTGCGTAATTAGAAAGCTGGTCTTATAGTTACCAATTATTGGTCTGAATTCGCCAACCCGTTTTTAGCGAGCGTGGTTCGTGCCTTCTATATAGGAGAAGAGGTTTTTGTGCTGCAGTGGGACAGTAATAGGCTGGGATTATTGTTTCATTTGCACCATTTCTTAAATAATTAGATGATTAAGAAATGGTGCAAATGAAACAATAATAATCAGCATTTAATATTTTCAGCCGTAAATAGATATTTACGGAAATCGGTGTCTTTAGGGTTTTATTTTCGTTTTTTTGCCACCGACTTCCGAAATCAAAGTTATTTTTCACTTTGTAGTGTTTTATTTGGAAGTCGGTTTTATTTTTTGTTAAAAAGTTTTTATTTTTCACTTTTTAGTTGTGGTACCTACATAAAACCCCTACAAAAATTCGAATATCCATTACCTGCTATGTAAATTAGAGAGATAGGAACTATTAGAATATCGTCCACATATACTAGATGGGAAAAATACGTATTATTGAAGCTAACTCAAATACCCCTCATCAGATCTTGACCAAATTTATATGGGACCACTTCTGAAGTATGCCCTACCAAACAAAAAAAGAATCATCAACATCAATTCATAATTGGCGGAGTAATCGCGTAACAAACATACAAAAAAAAAAAAAACATACAGTCGAATTGAGAACCTCCTCCTTTTTGAAGTCGGTTGAAAATATCAACAACTAAGTTTGCGCAACTAGTTTCGTAATGTAAATCCGGCTTAATATATGTATAGAGTTACCTACTGTCTGTAAAGTTTTGTTACTGAATTTAATAATTTAGTTTTTACGCCCTAGTACACCTTATTTTCCATAATAAAAACCAAATATGTTCTACAAAGTTAAGTTCATATTTGGTTTAAAAACAAATAGTTTATTCAGAATTAAATTCAAATGTACATTAATAACAACTTATACCTAAATTAATAAATAAAAAAACAATAATGTATTATCCTAACAACTAAAACTATTAACAAACTATTAAATTTAAATAAAAATAATTCCTCCACCAACTCGAACTCAAAGCGAAGCATTTATTATAAATAAACCAATTACAGGCAGTTTTGAATTATCAAGGAGTCGGTCAGTCAGAAACTTGAAGTTGTTAGATTTCTATGGACAAGAACGGGCAAGAAACTCCACGAACACTCTTTTAAATTCCGTAAATTCCGCATCGCTGTCGACTCAAAAAACTGGCGGCATTGCCACGTTGCATGGTAATGCTTAGCCTCTCGCCAAGGTAAAAGCCAGCCC
The DNA here is from genome assembly GCA_963853775.1 of Xanthia togata. Taxonomy (NCBI): domain Eukaryota; kingdom Metazoa; phylum Arthropoda; class Insecta; order Lepidoptera; family Noctuidae; genus Xanthia; species Xanthia togata. Next base: position 19,428,140 of record OY970795.1, on the reverse strand, counting down.
TTGATTAATTCTTGAAAGTTCACATAACATAACACCATAACATAACATCACGCCTTGTTTCCCCGAAGGGTTGGGCAGAGATATACCTACCTGTAGCAGGTACACCCACAATTCGCCAGTTATGTTTAAGTCCCATGTAATAGGGGGCGAGCCTATTGCCATCAACCGGGCACAAAACCAGACTACGGGCTGCTACTGAGAAATTCCAGATAGAAAAACCCAATAACACTTTGCCCGACCTGGGAATCGAACCCAGGACCTCATGCTCAGTAGTGGCGCTTGCGTCCACTAGACCAACGAGGCAGTCATTGAAATTGAATTGAATTGTCATATAATTGGCAGGTTTGAAAGTGCATTACGTCTTAAAACGGGCCAGCCCGTATCACTGTAATTGGCAACCAACAAATGTAGTTGAATTCTAAGCGATGAATTTTCCAATTTTAAAATTGAATAATTAGCAAAACGAAAACGTAATGGCATTTCCGGCTAGTCCTGTGATTAATATTTGAGATGAAAAAAATCACATTTTCACCATCAGATTAGCTTTTAAGTCGCAGATATATATATAGATATATATATATATATATATTTATCTTTCTATTTTTCAAATTAAAAAGAACCCTGAAAATAAAATCACTGTACTACGGTATGTACAGTGATTTTATTATCTGGGTTTTTATTTACTTTTTAGCAGGTATTGTCCTATTCACAGCCACCCACATCATTTATTTAATTAATAAATAATTTCTAGCAATTTGGCTGTTCATTTCAAATCAAAACAAACTCTGCTTTTCCATAATGAAATTATATTTAGAAAATTAATTAACTTTCTCCTACTCGTTGGAAGGTAAAATTAATATCTGTTGCAATGTAATATATTTTGGGAAGCCCATTTAATATCGCTCCTATTTAGCATTGGACCCAATCAGCTTCTAAATTATAGTCATCATTGGTTTTAATTAGGTTCGGCACGAATTTGGGACCGGGAAATTGTTATTCCAATTTGCCTCTCTAATTTTGCGTGTTTTAAATTTATAATTGGGGTCTTGGATATGTGATGAAGATATTTAAAAAAAAATCTTTACAGTGTTGCATTTGTAATTTAGGCCGATAGGATTTTCCATCGGAAAAAAATACGAAATTACATACAAACTTTCATCATATAATTAACCCCTTTATGAGGGGAATTTTCAAAAATCCTTACGTAGGTTCAAATATTCCAAAACTTAGTACTTTTAGACCTAGCGGTTTAGGCTGTTCGTTCTCTGTCAGTGAATGAATTAATGAATTAATTAAGATTTTTTATTAATTAGATGTTTAGAAGAGAATATAAACCAAACTCAAAGCATTTATTTCAATTAAACCATTTACAGGCACTTTTGAATTATCAAGGGGTCGGTCAGTCAAAAATATGAAGCTAGTTGCCCATTCCAAAGCGTAGTAGGTACCTATGGAGAAGAACGGATAAGGAACTCCACAAAAACTCTTTTAAATAAAAAAAATTATACAAAATATTGGTTACATCATTCATTTTGAAATTATGCATGTGAGAACAATGTAGAAAGTCGTGCACGTTCGTAAAAGTGTCCGTAAGAAAAAGATAAAATATACGTCGAATTACAAGTCGCCCATTATACCTGAAGCTGGATGCCTGCAGTGACATACGGACGCCGAGCAGACGAGATAAATACGCGAATGATTGGTGGAAGAAGTGTTACGTGAGGGGTGAAATTGCATCTTATGTAAGGAAGGACTGTACTGTAGATGGTTTTATTATCATGAAAGAAATTCAAACCCAAAATTAAATTTTGTTCAGAAAACTCTGATTATATTCTTTTGTTAGGAAATAAACAAGAAAAATCCGTTTTTCTGTTTATCAGTTCTGATAAAATCAAATTTAAAAAAAGCTAATTAAAATATTGCTATTCATCGGAATTAAATCTCGTCCAGAATAGCGCGACGCGAATTTAACAAAACAATTTCAATGAAAATTTCACAGTAGAACTATTAACGGTTTTGCGTCGCACCAGTCTGTACAGGGCTTTATGCTCACGAATATAACGTAGCCTGCCTAACGTAGCGTAGGGCTGCCTTGAAGCGGCTCCTGCCCAATCTGGGGGGTCCAAACGCCTCCTGCCGGAGGCTATACGCGGGGGTCGTGCGGTCCATGGCCCTGTACGGGGCACCGGTGTGGGTGCGTTCGTTGAGGTGGCGGCCTGCCCACTGGTTGAACGCGTCCCAGAGGGTCATGGCCACCCGGCTGGTCCAGGGATACCGCACGGTCTCCGGTGAGGCGGCGAGCCGCCTTGCCGGATTGCCGCCATTGGATTTGGAGGCAAAAGTCCTCGCGCATATTTGGGACTGGTGCGAGGAGGCGAAACGCCGGGGGCGTTTGCCTCCTCCGATGCCGACTGACTCCGATGCCGCGAGAAATCGTGGCACAGCGGACAGAGCTCTAACGTGATCTCATGGCGTCATGGAGAGTGCGATTGTCGCAACCCACTATTGCGGTGATAAGTCCCCTCTTTGAGGAGTGGCTAGAGAGGGGCCACGGCGTCCTCACCTTCCGCCTGACGCAGGTCCTCACCGGACACGACTGTATCGGGAGGTTCCTGTTCGGCATCAGGCGGAAGGAAACACCCGGGTGTCATCACTGCGTGGATCACCCAGAGGACACGGTGGAGCATACGGTGGAGGTTTGCCCTTGCGGGCCCTACCGTGGCCCCCTGGCATTGCTAAGGCAACGGAAGGAACACGGGTGGGTTTTAGTCAGTAAGAGTCTGACACGCCCTCCTGCTCCTCCCAGAGCGGGAGAAGTCATTTAATGATATTCCACCCACAAAAAAAAAAAGTATGTATTTTTCTATTGTGTTTTTTTTTTTCTTTTTTAATATTATAGCAATTAAGAAAATACTTCCGGATGAATTTCCCAGCTTTTTTTCAATTAGAATTTCATCTATTTGGCTTGTCTCAGGCATAAATATAAACTCGTTACTATGACGTATTATGTATGTACTAGTATTACATTATGTGAACGTGATACAAACGATATTGACATCGTAACTCATACTTCATACTTTAAATTATATTAGACGTCATAATATTATAATTTAAAATAGTTTTTATAAAGACTTCGGTGGCCATCAAGTCCACTTCAAGTCTATCTCTATTTATAAAGTGTCAATACCCATAGGATCAAGTCTTCAGTCTATTTTTATCACTTCATCATACCCAAAACAAAATATTCATATCAGCCGACCTTTCAAACTCGTCCGACACAGATCCATAAATAGCAATCCACTTTTACACTTCAACCCATACGTGGCCATTCACCACAATTCCCAAAGGTACCGAAGAGGGATTATCATTTCTCTGTCACGAACAAGATTTTCACAGACCTCAGTATTCTGACACTGAGCTCCCAAGCTATCAGGAAACACATGATAAAGGAAAATTTTGACATCGTGATAATCTTTTCACACACAATAGACGGTTTCTACTTTTACTTCAGAATTCTGACAAGCGTTATCCATGTTTAATAACGTGCCTTAAAAAGGGACTGAGAATGTGAAACGTAATTTTCTGCAACCTTTAAATTTTAAACGGACGTGGAGTGGGTCTACTTTAGGAGTAAGAATTTATAATATTTCATGAGTAGGTAAAGGGTTAAGCTTTTATTGTTTAGCTTTATTTGATTGAAATGGTGCGTTCGTATTAGATGGTATATATTTGCAGTAACCCTAATTTTGTATCTGTATAGTGTTTTTGGTAAAGAAGAGTTTGTAACATTTGTATTGTATCCTACGGGTAAGCGCTTTTTTATGATCAAGTGGTAATTTAATATTCCCCACAGCAACGATAGGGCTGTGCCCATAATACTATAACTTAGCCCCTTCAATTCAACGCGCTATCGAACATAAGCCTCTCCTGAAAGGAAGTTTTAGATCCCAGTATTAACGGTCGGCAAGTTGGATAGCGATCCCAAAACCCAGACTATGCGCACCATTAGTCAGAATGGATATTAGACCATTTGTATTAAAATGGGCGCTTCTGTGTTCCCCGAAAAGTTAGCGAATTGTCTTTGCCTATTGATTGCCCCTACATTTACATTTCTCCTACCATTTACTTGGCACAATTCATGCAATCACTTGGTTGCTACTAAAATCTTGTGGTAGGAAACCAAGTCAAATGTAACCTCATGACCCAATTTAAACTATATGTCCTCGATAACCCGCAAATCCTGCAATGCAAGTTATCAAGCAATATGCGACTGAAAATGTATTGATAACATTTTTCTCTTTTTCGTTTCGTTTCGACGGTACTAAGGTTCTTACATATACTGTTTGGGGTCACATTTATTGCGGCGTCAGAGGCGTTGTTCAGATCGCCAAAGGTGCAGGTGTACTGCTTTCAAAACATTATTGGAATGCCGATCGGGCTTCAAAATTCCAAGTGTCAATAAAATGTTAATACAAAAACAACACAAGAAAACTTTTTATCCAATATGCTCAGGAGAAAATGTAAAACTAATATCGGTTACAATATTAAAGGTGTGAGAAATAAACCAGACATAATCCAGGTTTAATATAACTTCTAGGAAAATGTTTCCAAAGTCTGATTTGTCCAAAAAGTTAGGAAGGGCTTAAATATTTGAGAACAACATTATGTTACGTAAATCTAGGTACAACTTTAAACAGAAAATAGATACAAGGTGAATGATTAAAAAGAGCATTTTTTTTGTATTGGTTACTTTTATAAGCTCGTAATAGAATGTATTTCAATTTAATAAGCTGAAAAATAACCAGATAAGTACATAATCTACTTTTATTTGTAATGTCATTTATTTTTCTGACACTTATAGCTAATAATAAAATAAAATATAAAAAGTCACCTCTTACTTTAAAACATCGTTCAAGAAATATAACACCAAGATTGACATTCCGTAGATAATAATTTTATTTGATTAAACATAATTAATATTTAATAATTAATTATAAATAATATTTAAATGTAGATAATAATTTTATAATAAGTCTCATTGGTGAACTATGCCAAAAAAACCAGCCATGTGTGTGTCAAACCTCGCACAGTCAAGGACTCCGTAGTTATGATGAATATTTACGCATGTATGGTATTGATTCTACCGACCGCAAAACTAAGTTTGTATTTCTTAGCATTTTTCTAAAAAAACAAAATTATTACTGCGTTTGTCAACCGAAAATATCTCTCTCTTACCTCACAAACTATTGAGATATTTAGAAACATTATCATCTTTTTAATAATGGGATCCAGCGATAATGACGTCACACGCTTACGCGCATGGTTTTTTTTCTCGCTTATGTGAATTGATTTTTATTCATCTCTCCATGACGGGAGTGCCACCCCTTATTACGGACAGACGTACGGACTGACATGACGAAATTGTAAAGGTACCGATTTAAGCCGTTTGGCTACAGAACCCTAAAAAAGTAGGGACTTACTACTTTGTAGGTCCGTTGGGATTATAGACGTTACTGTCAGAGGGTCAACATACTCCTATTGCAGTTATTGCGCCCGACAGACTCATATCGTCGTACCTACCCTTAAATAAAAGAGGGTTTATTTCATCAAGCTATAAAATTACATTACCGTTATCCTAGGTATAAATTAAATCCTCATAAACGTAATCTAAAGACTGATCCTAAATAAACATTACAAAATTACTGCTCCATACAAAAATATTGCTTTAGGCTTTCAAAACACGATTTTATCATCAATATTCTGTAGGTGTTCTTAATTAAAAACGTGACAGATGGGTTTATTCGTTAATTAAAACTTATTTTTCTTCTAAAAGCAGTTATCAAATAAAAGGATGGATAAAAATACTTTCGGCCTTTATTAAAGGATTCTAGACGAAGCCCAATGAAAGTATAAACTTACCTAGACAAAATCATAATTACTCTGACGTCTTTTGGAATGTTGAAACCTTATCACTGAAGATTTGATTATTTAATTAATTACCGATCCAGACTAGCGATCCGCCCCTGCTTCGCACGGTTTTTACGAATTGACAAAACATAGAGAATTCTTTATCACTTCGTCCACGTGAAATTTCTGCACCGACCCATCACGTCGCATCTTATCGCCCACCCGGGCTATTAGGTACTTCGTTTATGCTTACCGTTATTTCTGACTGTCTTTCTTTTTTCTCGGCTCCGAAGAGTCGTAGCGTGATGTTGTATAGCTTACCTAACCTTTCTCAAGAATTGGGCTATCCAATGCTAAAATATTTTTTCAAATTCGAACTTCCGAAGATTATACCATACAAACTTACAAACAAACAAACAAATTTTATCTCTTCATAATATTATTATTATTAAGTATAGATAGATATGTAAGTTTAATTTATCTAAACTAATAATAATAATAAAAAATAAAAAAAGATTTAATTTTTTGTATGTTTGCTTGTTACGCTTTTACGCTAAAACGGCTGAACGGATTTGAATGAAATTTGGCACATGAGTAAACCATAAACTTATCTAGTTTATAATATGTATAGATGATTTTTAAATCTGTTTGTAGCCAAAGTTAATTACTTACTTTTTACATCATCTGCATTGCTTGAACTCCAAAGACTTCAGATTTTTTTAAATAAATTGAAATAACCCAGACGCATTTCTTTCTGTATTTTCTTTTCATTCTCAAACTTTCAATAGCATCCTTGCCTGCTCACATTGGAATGCAATAAACTTGAAGCAAAACCGATGCAATATTTACAATAAAAAAAAGTAATATTGTGAGGTACGGTACCGCGAGTTCCATTTAACTTTGTTCAAGAAGTTAGAACAGGAAAGCTGGTACATTACCTCAAGAAAACTTAGAAGTAAACTCACCGAGATTATCGGCTCGATATAGGGGGAATATGGCCACCCATAACACAACCAAAAGGCCTGTTCTCCTCTCCATTTTGCACACACTGTCAGTTTCGCACATCTGAGTCAATGTCAGTTGTTTTTTTGGGTTTGAACGCCATTACTGCACTGTCTTTGGAAGATGATGATTTTGGGCAGGACCTGAAACAAAGAAAGTATAAGATTAGACTTACTTTAACTTATAGCGGTGTACGAACGCCACCGTCAGCCCGCCAAGAGGTCTGCCATGAGCTTGCCAAGAGGCCTCGACACGGGCACGTTATGTTGTAAAATGTGTGGCATAACCCTCAAGGCATATTTTTTTAATAACCTGAACCACTTGGGACCACAAACTGTAATATAAGAATCTAAAGGTGTGTCCAAACATTGAGCGGCAATAGTGCGCGGTTGCCGCGCGCGGCCTGCCGTGCATTGTTTGGACGACTGCCGCGCGCTAACGCTTCTGTCTACAACCTGCCGCGCAAAAACATTTCTAGGAAACATTCGTCACTAATTTGTGTCTGGACGTATTTCTGCGTATACAAATGGACAACGTAACATGCATCGCTTCGTTTGATTGAAATGTATGGATCTTTTAATAGTTAGGGATCCATCGGTTCATTAGGTTAAGTTACGCTTGCCGGGGTTGGTCTGTGGATGGGCAACCATCTTTATATACCTACCGAGATTCCTCCGTACCTCGGAAAGCACGTTAAGCCGTTGGTCTCAGCTGTCATTCGTGGATCTTTAATAATCGTTACGGGTTATCAGAAGCCCGAAAGTCTGACAACCAGTCTTACCAAGGGGTATCAGATGTGGAGGTCAGATAGGCAGTCAATTCATGTAAAATACTGGTATTTAGCTGCATCCGGCTAGACTGGAAGCCGACCCCAAAATATTTGGGTAAAGGCTAGGCAGATTGATATTGCCAACTGAAGTGCGCGGCGTGTCTCGGATGTGCCGCGCAATACTGCCGCGCAAACATTCGTCGATCTAGTCGAAACTAGAGCGCGGCAGAATTGTGTCCTGCAAACGCCGCGTGTTGCTGCCGCGCTCATGTTTGGACGCACCTTTACAGTAGCCTGAAGGTTGGCGATCTCACTTCATGAGTACAAGACAAAATTCTGGCATTTTCGAATGATTTTAAAAGATGACCGTCCACTCTGACCTAGGATGTACACGTAGAGGTTTGCCCCGTTAGCTGCGCAGTGCATTTGTTTGCCAGCTATGCATCCGTGTGTAGCGTGGCGTTGGGCCGTAGTGGATGATCCCGCCTACATTTTGATACAACGCGAAATTAAGTACAGTCACAAGCATTAATACTTTACTCCTAAAGTATTGGTAGAAATTATTATTTTATGAACATAGTGTTTTTAAAACAATACAGTTACTGAAATAGGTCTTCAAAGTTGCTTTACAAAAAATCGTTTCTTAGAGCCTTTAATATCCTTTCTAATTCCGTAATAATGTTCTGCCTAAGTTATTCTAAGACATAAAAAACTTGAACAGGAAAATAACGGGAAGCGTAAGCTTAATGGTTTCAAATTGCCAACACGTAGTGAACTAGCGTGTTGACTAATGCCCGCTCATTTTTTTGTATGGAAAGTAGACTACTTTTGTTGTGGAAAATGTTCTAAAACAACTGATATTTCTGTTCCCTTAATAACTAAAACTTCTGCTAACTAAAATAAAGTCTCTATTAGTTCATAAGTCGTTTAAACCTAGTATAATGTGTTAACTGCCCCATAATGACTGCTAGTCACCTACTTTGAACCGCGTCAACACTATGTAAATTAAGTTAAATGTCCCACAATGATATGTCGGGTCCCGGTCCCGGGAAAATGGGAAATAAGGCCAAGTTATTCCTCATAAATGCAAAGACTGCTCCACTATGTAAATCTCACGTTAATGGGGCCACGCAACTAGGGGTAATTGTTTTATAAAATTAAATGTAGTTGCATAAATCTGATATTCATTAGGTTCAGTGATTAAGGCTGTTTTGGTATTTAGCGGTAACTTCATAATTAGTAAATACAATGTGTAAAAAAACCCTGTCCGAACCGAAAGGGGCACATAGGTATCTAACGCAATAACATAGGAAATTTTTTTTTTTAATAAAAAACCTAGAAAAATTTCAAAGTTTTTTTTATATAGACTCTCAGTACGATACCTAACAACACCTTCACGGATCGGACAGGGTTTGTTTATATGTTATGTAGTGAGAACTGCATGCGATTAGCATTGAAGGAAAGCGTCACGTTCGTGAACGGGCGCCGTCACGTCAGTTGAGAACCTGAGACTGGTCATCTCTTAACTGCCAGGACTTATCTTTAATATATTTTGAATTGTTTTATATTGTTTTTGTTTACATTATTCTCACATATAGAAGCAACAAGAATAATAACATAACATAACATCACGCCTTGTTTCCCCAAAGGGTTGGGCAGATGTGTACCTATAGTAAACCCACATTTCGCCAGTTATGTTAAAGTCCCATGTAATAGGGGCGAGCCTATTGCCATCAACCGGGCACAAATCCAGACTCCAGGCTGCTACTGAGAAATTCCAGAAAAAAAAACCCAATGACACTGTCCGACCTGGGAATCGAACCCAGGACCTCATGTTCAGCAGTAGCGCTTGCGACCACTAAACCAACGAGGCAGTCAAGCAGAAAGTAGGTTATTGTTGGAATTGACTGAAAATAGGGCAAGGTATTGTTAGAATTGACTGAATATAAACGTACGAGTAAGTTTATCTACTGAAATCCCCCAAAGTTAACATTTAATTTGATACTGTAAATGACCGGTTACATTAATTTACGTCTAATACAATTGATGCTTTCGCGCAACATCTCTGGTAATAAATACCCGGTGTGATAATAGAAGCAGGGTGTTCATTTGCAAATGAAATTAGTTATGTAAATACACAGTAAATGGACACCACCGTCTCTTATTCCAGTGATATTTTAATCTTATTTTGTAGCGAGAGCTATGAGGGAGCTATTCACAGCAACATTCTCTTTTTTTGCAACGGAAAAAGATGGTTTTGTCACTTCTTTGTAAGGGCCCTTTACATTTCCTCAATTAAGTAGCTCTATTGCTAGTGACTTGAGTTCTATTTACCCTTTATATTCCTACAGAATTATAGGCAGGGGCCTTCTATTTCTGTCAATTTATAACTCAGTTCCAGCCCCGGATCTAGATATTTTTTGAGGCGGGGAATAAACCCGGGTAGATAGACAGTTTGTGTGGGCGTTAGCCGATCGAACAACATCTGATTTAGTTATTAAGTACTAACATAGGCTAAGTAAGATTACTACTAACACAATGGACCTCGTTTGTAGTCTGAACAAATAAATCAATAATAAATAAATGCGGTCTGCCGCCCCCCATCACGGCCAGGTTTGCCTCCCCTTAGATCTGAGGCTGCTTAGCTCACCGATTGTTGTCCAAAAGATGCCATGGTTCTACTAGTTCTTTCCTCAAAATACCATCTCAAATAGGTACTAATCTGTATGGTCCACACATGATGTGAACAAGATTATGTCTAGATTTTAAAAGATACTGTGATCTCTGAGTTTGTTTCGGTCTTTCTTCTTATAGTAGTCGGTTAGGTAACACCAACCTCATTTAATTTTAAAATATTATTATTTATGAGACGTGTGAAAGTGTTTTCTGTGTGCATCTACAACGTCACATGCGAAATATGCATCAAATACCTGACTTCAAATAAATCATGTATCGCTTACCGCAGCATATATATAACTTACCGACATCAATCGTCGGTCAGTTGCCTACCAGACACAACACCCGTCTAGTCAGAGGATCCTCCCTTTTATATAGAGGTGAGTGAACTTTACAACGTGTTCCTCATACATACATAATATCTGCAATCAATTTACAGAAATAAAGTGTCATTTACTGAGCTTGTTGACTCGCTACTGTAGGTATACCTGCACTCATTAAACACAAAATAAATCTTGAAAGTATACCATAAGTAAGACTGTAAGATAAAACATCCGGATAGTCCCCTTCCTCAGAAACTAAACGCGAAAATGATATCAGAATTTCTGCCCTAACATCTTACTATTTTCCTTATTCAATCTAATATTAAATCTCGATCTTCTCTATGAACAAGTTAAAAACGTTTACCCGTTTGGGAATAATATTTTCTCTGAAATTTCTACACTGAACAGTTTTCTTTAGTGTACTATTTAATATTAAAATCATACCTCGATTCGCAAGCCGAATATTCAATAGACTTTCGAATTTAAGGTTTAAACTGCGGATAAGTTTTTGTAGTTGAAGCTACTAAGTTAGGAAGAAGTTTCAATTTTTTTATTTATTAAACTTATTTAGTCTGTAGTCCATTTCGCAAGTTACGTTTAAGTCTCATGTATTATGCCCCATTTAGACACCATGCAAGTTTCTAGCATACCTACAATACAATAGAAGCAATAAATGACTTGCATCGTCTAAACTAAATTTTTAGAAGGTGCAACTTTGTTATGTTACATTAAGTTATGTTATATGTTCTCGAAGCAACAAGAATAATGTACCCTGGATTACGTAATATATATTTTTATAAAACAGTGTACTTGGAATTTCTTGCCCGTTCTTCCCCATTGAGATCTACGTTTTGAAATGGCAACTAGCTTCAACTTTCTGACTAACTTACCGGCTATTTGACAATTCAAAAGTGCCTGTAAATGATTTAATTGAAATAAATGCTTTGAGTTTGAGTTATGGCATGGCACAAGCAATTAAATCGCACCGTGTTGCAAATGGCTTCTAGAGTCAATGAAAACCGGCCAAGTGGGAGTCGGACTTGCGCACGAAGGGTTCCGTACCACTATCTTTAAAAACGGAAAAATATCAGTCTGTTGTATGGGAGCCACCTTTAAATATTTATTTTATTCTGTTTTTAGTATTTGTTGTTATAGCGGCAACAGAAAAAAATCATATGTGAAAACTATAACTGTCTAACTATCACGGTTCATGAGATACAACCTGGCGGCAGACGGACGGACAACGAAGTCTTATTAAACACTTTGCTCAACCTGCGGATCGAACCCGATCATTATACGAATAGCAGGCAGACAATCACACAATCAGGGGCCTACCACCACCTACCACCACCTCTTTTAGCAGTATTATTTTAATCTTACTTGAGTGTGGGAAAGAGATGGAGCTAGACGTCCTGTATAGCTCCACTTCTTTCTCGAACTGAAGTAATATCGAAATAATACTACTTCAAGAGGTCGTGATTGGGCCCCTGATATTTAGACAGGTAGCAGTACACAGTAACAAAAAATAGTTCGTTTTATTAGAACTCATTTGTACACTGAATTTGATATTTTTGGTTACCTCTTGCTATTTCTCACGCGAAAATTACTGATCCATTATCCGTATACCTAAAATATCAAGTTACGGAAGCCCGTAATGGGTACGAAAACTAGGTTAGTTTACAAAATAAACACGAACGCCTAACAAAATGTACAATAATGAGAGCTTTTAAAACAAAGTAATTTAATAATATTAAACTCGGAACTTAAAACTATATTATTCCGCTTATTAAAGTGTGTACATATTTAATGCATTATTATTTCTACGTAATTAGTGACTTAAGTGTTTCAATACCTACTCCTTATATAAGGTAAACAACTGTGAGTAAGCACAATAATATTATTTTCAAATAAATACTTACATATTCTGACAAATCGTTTCAGGTGACTAGCAAAAGTTTTTTACAAGACTGTTGTGAGTGGAAACGACATAATAGTGACCTTACTGGTGATGTTCTTCAGAAAAGTCAGGTGCGTGGTACTCGCAACCGGCGTACGTGTCTGACCAGATGTATGAACGTAAACGAAGCAATAGTATGTAGGGATCGTAGCAGGTCGCGTTTCTGCCTACGCCTATGGGAAGAAGGTGTGAGTTTATCTATGTGTAGGGTGTTTTTTTGTTGTTTGTTTACTACTGTATTTGAAAAAAATGTGGTGTTAAATATTTTATGGTGGTACGGAACCCTTCATATGCGAGTCCGACACGCATTTCGCCGGTTTTTTAAGCACGAGAATTGACCTTTTAGACATGCTAGTTTTCTTAGGGAAGGACGTAGAAATCTACCTCAATAGGTATATATATCTACAATCCAAGATACTACAGGTAATATGAAATTCTTAGGACCAGTATTTGATAAATCAACGAAGAGAGATTAAACAAAACTACCCCTAGACAGATTGTTTCGAGGACCTAGATGCTAATGGCTTATCTATTACCTACGTTGCCCCTAGCTTTGTTTTTTTCATGTCTCACCACATTCCGCTTTCAATTCATTCAGACCTAAATAGAGGAACTCATTACAAACAATAACTTTTGTAATCCATCATGATTATTCTTTTGGCATCGTTTCAAATAATATATTGCTTTCCTGGAATAGAAATTTCCGAATGCTGGAACTTAACATAAACTATAGAAGAACTTTCATATAAAATTCAGCCATATTTTGTCCTAGGATGAATGAAATACTTTTCGATTGCACATTACCTATTGCTTTAATAAATAAAAAATATGTCTTTATAATAAAGCTTCTCATTTTTAACCGACTCAAACAAAGGAGGAGGTTCTACGTTCATCTGTATGCATTTTTCGAAATTTTCATAATTTGTTTCACGATTAAAAAAAAAATTGTTTGGTAAAAGAAGCTCGCGAGGTGGTCCCATATTATGAATTTTAATAAGTTTTCTACATTCGTTTTTGAGTATTTAATCCAATTTGTGTATGCGGATAGTATTATAAAAAATCCTGTCACTGTTGTTTACAAAGTATAATGGCATACAAATTTGTATGGGGTATCTTTTTTTTTTTGTTTTTTCTTTAAATTATATTATAAAAATTATAAAATTTATTTTATGGGGTATTGGGTGTTTATTACATATAGGTAATAAACACCCAATACCCCATAAAATAAATTATATATAGGTTATAAATACAATACATACCTACCAACACTTTAAAAGCACATCTCAGTAATCTTTTCATTAAATTAAGAGAATGTGATTACAATTTGCATGTCTGTAGGTACAAATTGCTCAAAGCGAAAAAGCAATCCAGAAAAAATAAAACAGCGAGTTTATTCCACAATGTTGTAGCGCCACAGATAAAACAGAGTTCCTAGCTAAGAGAATCCAACCGTTCTTGGCAGCTGTAGGCAAGAGCGGAGATTTAAAAAGCAGATAGCGATCACAATACAGTCCAGTTGCAGCGAATACTTTTACTGGAAACTCGATAAAGTTAAAGCAAAATATTGTAAATGGAAATATAAATAAGGTTAATAAATGTAATCCTGTGACTACGGTACCTTTCGTTGTCCCATTCGTTGTAGTGGTTATAGGAGGACCATTTTTGGGACTGGACTTTGCGGGTTCAGGTTCAGATTAAAAATATATTTTATCTGAACTATAACTTTAATATTAATATAAATTGCATACTATAAACACCGCAAGTTTTGGCAAATAACTATGTGGTTTGCGTCCACTGTATTATCTTATCCTGCGATTTTTTTCCAAACAAAAACTGATAGACGTCAATTTTATTTCACGGATAAAAGATACTTTTTACCGGGAATTTCCGATAAAAGCCAACTTATATCACACAAAGTGATAAATATAAATATTGATGGATAGAGAGGGAGAGGAAGGTCAAAGAATAGATGAGTGGATTGTGTGCATAATGATATCATGAAAGAGAAGCGAGTGAATGATAGTGTGACGGTTGATAGGGGAGAATGGAAGGAAAACCGTGCTGCATTGACCTCAAGTAACATGAGACAAGAGTGGGAAGTTGATGAATCAGGAGTTTACGTATATCATTAAAATGTTCGTATATAAAGGACCAATGAAGATGCTCACACGCAATAATAATTTGAAGAAGAAGTAGACACAGTTTGTGTCAAACATTAAAATACAAATATCAAAATAAAAAGTGAGAATAAAGAAAATAATAAATTATAAAAATAATTTGTGGGAGGTCTTAGATAATAAATTGGAGGTATGCCTTAACACTGGGCCCAAAACAATCGCTTCTTCTCATGCAAAATATTTTATGAAAATAAAATATGCAAAACGAAATTTGGCAGAATACTCCACCTTTACAAATACAAATGTTCCCAAAATTTACTGTGTGTGTATTATCTGGTTTAGTGTAAGAACAAAAGAGAGTGTTTCTGCGGAGTATTAAAAGAACAATTCAGTTTCAGGCAGTTAACTTCACAGATGTTTCCAGAAAGTTGTAGTCTTTAATGGACCCGGCCTAGTTTTAAACGGACCTGGAATACTTTTATGCTAATTTTATTTCTTTAGTAAAGGTTCTTGATGTAGAAAATTCGGGATAGACAGTATTTGAAATTTATGTGTTTTATCTTTGCTTTTTACCTTGAAATAAAAACTCCCTGGTTTTTAGGGTTCCGTACCCGAAGGGTGCAGCCAAACGGAACGCTATTACTGAGCCTCCGCTGTCCGTCCGTCTGTCTGTCAACGGGCTGTATCTCATGAACCGTAGTAGGTAGACAGTTGATATTTTCACAGATTGTGCATTTCTATTGCCGTTATAACAACACATAGTAAAAATTTAACAAGAAACGTGTATTTTCGACGTTTTTTTGCTCGATCATAATACGGCACGGAACCCTTCGTGTGCGACTCCGACTTGCCATTGGCCGGTTTTTTCCACAAACATTTTGCACACAGGCCATGACATCTATTACTTTAGAAAGGCAATTGGATTTCCATGTCTTGCAGATCAAATTATTTAGGACACTAGAATCCGCCAGCGGCTTTGCCTGCTTGATATCTTTATAAATTATGGCCTATGTTACTCAATGATAATATAGCAACCTACCGGTGAAAGAATTTTTAAAATCGGTCCAGTAGTTTTGAGTTTATTCATTACAAACGAACATACAAACAATCAAATCCTTCCTCTTTATAATATTAGTTTATATGTAAAGCAAGTCGGTCCTCTAATGTCTGAGTCTGTCTACCCACTTGATAATTTTGTACGCAAAAGCAGCACGAGAAAAACAGTCCTGTACGAAACACAATCACTATAAACTCTAAAAACAATGCCCTAGTGGTTAATCTTGCAGTACACTATGATCATATACTACATACGTAGTTTCAAAGAGGAACTCCACCAAATTCTCAATTAAATATTAGATTACTTTTCACAGTTTCGAACGTCATAGTCGGAGTTTTCGAAGCACTTCGGCAATCTTCGTTATTTATGCACCCTCATCTCGTAAAGTATTAAATCCCATGAAAATAAAATTCATTAATTAAGGTAGATTAGAGGAGCACGGGTAGATTATGTGGGGTTAATTATTAATTTTATTACGGACGCTGGTGACGTAAAGTAGAATAATAAAAGAAGTATACATATTCTAGCAGGTATATTCTAGCAGTACGGGCAATTTATTGTTAAGCAAATTACTTAAACTAAACTAACTTACATAAATTGTCCGTATTTCATATCACAACTGTCATAATGACAGTTATATAAAAAGGCTACAACACGTAAAATTGACGAAGGTTGTCAATTTACTTAACAATAACAATATTTCCGAGTCCTTGTGAGTTTTTAGGGTGAAACTTCAGAGCAAAAGCAGAGTTATGAAAAACAAAGAAATGTGACAAAAAGAAGGAAGACTTTAATGTCGGAGAAAATGAAATTGTATTTTAGTACAGCTACAATTAATTGAGTGACTAACAACGCTTTAATCTATAATTTTTATTAGAGACTGCTTAAAGTCTCTAATAAAAATGATATACGAGATATCACTCAGCCGAAGCTGCTGGCGGAAGCTATTCCACTACTGGCTTCGCCGTGTGATATGTTTAGTAGTTATAGCCTATGTTCCTCAGTGATACCTATATTAGGATAGCATTCAACTGGTGAAAGATTTTTGTAAACTCGGTTCAGTCGTTTTTGAGTTTATTATTATAAACATAACATAACATACTCATCACGCCTTGTTTCCCCGAAGGGTAAACCAAGGTACACCCACATTTCGCCAGTTATGTTTAATTCCCATGTAATAGGGGGCGAGTCTATTGCCATCAACCGGGCACAAATCCAGACCCCGGGCTGCTACTGAGAAATTCAAGATAGAAAAACCCAATAACACTTTGCCCGACCCGGTTTTTTTTTTTCTATTATTATATTTTTTTACTATTATATTTTCTCTAGATATTAATTTAGAAAAAAAAATCCTGTAGGTATGTTGAGAAAATTCTCTGCAAAGTTTTTTTTTTTTTTTTGAACAAACGTGTACAGGAGATATTCCTAGCGTGGGGCAACCCACGCTAGGAATATCTCTTTTATCGTGGGTGCGCTTACAAACATTTAAACTCACATACACAAACAGCCAGACCCGGAACAACTACTTGTAGGTCATACAAATATTTGTTTCGTGCGGGAATCGAACTTGTGACACGCAGTGCAGCAGTCAATTGCTTAACCAAAGCGCCAACCATGCCGTTAAAAAAATATCAATCCCACAGCAAAGGAATACCATATTTCCCCATAGCAACAGGAACATCAGCAACGTCTAGCTAATCCCACACACTCGCCTAACAAAACGGAATCCCTAAGCCAACATGTTCTAATTGATATAACACTTATTATTCAGGACACGTCTTGCGAACCACTATACACACTCCCCCACAGTATAAACAGAGCATAAACTTTAATATAAACAAAGCAAAGGCAAAGAGGTCTTTAGTTCAACTCCCAATTCCTTGGCTTATAGGTACGTATATAAATAATACGATGTAACATTGTTAAAGTATGGCTATATTTAGACAGGTTCATTTTGCGTCATAAAATAGAGATTTCATGTTAGGATTTTAGACAAGATTTTTTTTCCCTGAATAAAGTAATTTTCACAAAAAATTGGGTGGGAAATTATCAAAAAACTTCTTCCGCTCTGGGAGGGGCATGTCAGACTCTTACTGACTAAAACCCACCCGTGTTCCTTCAGTTGCCTGTATGTTGCCACGGTACCCCTTTCGGACTTTCCCGTGACCACAAGGAAAAGAAAAAAAAAACAAAAGAAAAAAAATAATGGAAGCGCCTTTGAGTGACGATTTCTTAAAACATTAACCGACAAACGGTTTTATTTCAAAAATATCATTACCTACGATACGATGTTATTTATGTTTTGAAATATCCACCACTATTTAGATAGTTTCTATCGGTCACAATTTGGTGCTTTTCTTACAGTCGTTACTAGAGCGAGGTCTTTGCCCAGAAGGATGGATAATACAGGCCTGTTCTAATATAAAAATACCACATCCTATAAAAAAACAACAGAATCATGCCCGTAAATTAAACCCAATTACTTTATATATAAAAAGTCATTCATTGTGACCAACGTTAAACCATTTCGTTCGTAAAGTGAGTCGCTCCTGCGATTGCCTTCATTTATTCTGATGAGTTTTATGGCAGTGTGTTTCGTAAACACAGCGGGTTCCGTATACTGTAAGTATTCGGTATATTTTTGGATGTTTATTTAACTTGGCTCTGTTTTTTGTGGTCCCTTGATTGGTGGAATTCAGCGGTACTAGAGTAAATGAGTTGCTCCTGTAGAAAACCTTTTGCGGAGCATATTTTTGATAGAGAACACAAACAAGTTTTAATTTAAATCGTAAGTGCGTAGGTAAGTGTTTCAAGTTATTAACTGCTACTTCTGTTTGTTCACCGCCACCATCAACGGGATGTCAACGAGAAACGAGATTATTCGAACCGAACGTGACGTCCCTGCGGTGATGTACGTTGAGCACGTGGTCATGGTAGATGTATGTTTCGCTACTTCGGCACCGTCACGTCATCATCTCGTTCTCGTTGACGTCCCGTTAATGGTGCCGGTGGACAAATTATGGCCTAAGGCCGTATTCTCGGTGGCACGAGAGCGGCGCGTTCAAATGCATAGTTTTATATGGAACTGTTCTCGATGGCAGCGGGGTAGGGAGCCACCGGTAATCTAAAATATTTACAATAAAGTTACTTGATGGCGCTACAGTGCACCGCTAGATTGCGCTGTCATTTTCGCTCGACCAATGGTTAGGTCCCGTCGAATATTTGTTGTGGCTGAGTTTTGTTAGGTGTAAATAAGCTTCAAAAGTAAATTCTCGTGTTTAACAGATAGTAGTTGGTTAGTTGTGGGTTAGTTTATTTCTGTTTAATTATCGTCTGCCACCATATGCTTTTTAGTAACCTACAGCCGCATTCGGGTTTGTTTTAAAGTTGGATAGGTATATTAAATAAAGAATTTTCCCTACTAAATTTATTTAAACAGGATATTTACTATGTTTTTTAAAACAAAAAACATGGTAAATAGCCATTTTTAAATAAGTTATATGGTATATTAATGGTTGCAAAAAAGTTGTATTTTATTCAACCTACCAAACTGTTTGAAGTGAAGAAATAACAGATCAATGTTTTTATACACAACCCAACTCCCTATATCAATAATATAATAAACATTGCGATGTTATTTTGAACGAAGCAGAATGAAAATATAATTGGAACATAATTTTTGATGAAGTCATCCAGAAATTGTCAAGAGAAAAAGTTAAATTCGCTGACTGAACCCTGAAACACGCGTATCTTTTTTATTCTTTTTTTTAGGGGAAGTTGAAATTAATGTCGCTTTTCTGAGGAACGTTGTGATTTTTGTTTTATGCATAGGGATCAAACAAGACTGCAGTAAAGACAAAACAATGTGAATTAATTGAATTTGTGCTGAAGTTCTATGTGGCTGGAATGTCCGGCATTATTCATGGAATGAAAAATAAGGAAAACTGTGAAAGGCTTATACTATACGTCGGAATTTTGTTTGCACACAGCATTCTGAAAACGGGGTTTTTTAAAGCATGTATCTCTTAAACCGTAAATAATTTTGACCAAAAAAATAAGAGTGATATTTTCAAGTCTTATTTTAATACAATGATGGAACTCAAATCATAATTAAACATACATTAATGCTTTAAAAAAATCTTCAAACACACCTCTTAATTGTCTTTAAAAGCAGTTTATACCTTCATTAACAATTATAATTATAGTTAAAAATATACCTTAAAATGTCTAATGCCAAGCTGCATTGAGTGATGGATTATGATGAGTAATATGAGCAATATGATGAAAAAACAACGAAAAGCATTGAAAAAGTTCAAAAGTTTGGTTATTTTCTTTACTCTTCACACGTAAAGAAAAAGATAGAGACAAAGGCAAATGGTCGGTAGGCCCTTAATGTTAGCTTCCCGTTGTGAATTTTTAATAAGAATAATATTAAAAGCTTGTAAGTATATTCTTGCTTTGTTATAAAATTCTTAGTGAACAGTCATCAGTCCGCAATCGGCTTATTTTAAATATAAATAGAGTGAACATTAAAAATATTTTATTGTTAATATTGATACCTACTTAAAGCTCAAAGAAAGAAACAGTTCCAAGTCCCGAGAAAAACGCTTGCCTCATTTGACTAACAATTCTTGCAAGGTAACATGCAAATCTTCCTTGAGAAATTTTCAAGTGCCTCATTACCATGCATTTCTTGATGGACCGGCAAAAAGATTCCACTTTTCAAGACTGGGACTGCACACATTCTTTATTCATAAAAAACTTAATACAAAAAAAAACACAATTGACTTAAAAAAACCAATACAAAGTCAAAAATAACTAGTTTCGGAAGTCGGTGTCTTTGATTTTGAATTTCCGTTTATTGCCACCGATTTCCAAAATTAAAGTAATGTTTCACTTTATAGTGGTTTTCTTTGGAATTCGGTAGTTTTTTTTTTTTTTTGTTATAATTTTTTATTTATCGCTTTTTAGTTGTGGTACCTACGCTACACTAATTCGAATACCACTACCTGCTATGTAAATAACAGTGACAGAAAATGATGATACCTAACATCATCCACGTAGACTAAGTGGGAAAAATACGTATTATTGAAGTTAACTCGAAAACTGCCCAAGCAAAGCTAATAAAATTTATAAAGGACCACCTCAGAAGTATGACCTACCAAACAGAAAATAATCATTAAAATCAATACATAATAGGCGGAGTAATCGCGTAAAAAAAAACAATCAAAAAAATACACAGTCGAATTGAGAACCTCCTTCTTCTTGAAGTCGGTTAAAAATACATTTGATTTTATAAAATGGCGTCACTAGCTTCTCAATTCAAAAAAGTCCAATCTTAATACCAACTTTTGACAAACATTTGAGCCCGTTTCACGATTCATACCATATTTTTCGGAAACCGGGGAACAGGGTAGGTATATTTGCAATTTTCCTTATTCCTACCGTTTGGAATGGCCAAAGAGACCGAGATTGAACCGACTTGAACAAAAGACTGGCGGAAGTTAGGAGTTCCTGAACGCGGAATGCATGAACAAAATGCATGAAAACAGTAGGATGAAAATAAGTTTTAGAATTGAACTTAACTGGATCCAGAATGATTGTAGCGTATAAAAGAATGAGTGTTTGTTGTGGATTTTATTGGTTCAAAATATTTTTTTTTTTAAACAGATATCTTCCGTTTGAAGTAAATAAAAAGTAGGTAAGTATTTTCAAGTAGTTTCATGAAAAAAAGAAAGCAATAGCGAAACGTATTTCTCGAAACGTGTTTCGCGTTCCTTGGCTACTATAACAAACAATAAAAAAACAAAATGTAAATATAACTCATATGAAAATATCCGCTCAATGATTCTCTATATTATTTACCTTCATAAATCCAATCGAGAAAAAACAACGTTATTAATCAGATTCAAATAAAACACCAGCTTTTATACAGCTTCGTAGAAAGTTATGATTGTACTGATGCATTTTTTATTAAAGGGTTTTTTCCTAGGTTATACTCAGTACTTTCCTAGTTTTTTCGTACTATTATAGTGATGATGATTGGTTTAACGAATGGTTTTTGGAAATATGCTTTTACCAACTGTGCCCCGCGATTTCACCCGCATAAATATCGATCCCGTAGAAATATCGGTATAAAAAGTATCCTATGTCATAGTCTACCCATGTACCAAATTTCATCCAAATCTGTTCAGCCGTTTTAGCGTGAAAGTGTAACAAAAAAACTCACTTTTGCATTTATAATATTAGTTAGGAATTAGGATACAAACGCTAGAGACAAGACCGCATGTTTAGACCTTTATTTATAAAACTTACGTAAGTCATGATTAGAGATCGGATATTCGGATGAATTTTACCTAAAGTTAATTTTTGGCTAAGAAATTATGGATGTGACTTCTTAATTTTTTTTTTTTAACTTAAATCCCGGAATTCAATAAAATCCGGGAATGCAAAACTAATCGTATATATGGTGTGGAAACGACTTATCAGCCCTCTTGTGAAGGTTACTTTTGCGGTGTTAACATAAAAAATTATATACCTACTGTAAACATTTTTTTATGAAACTCAAGGCACCAAGTTGTTTGTCACTGTGTGCTGTGCTAATTTGGCCACCTACTTTACAAAATTAGCTCAAATTAGCACAAAAGTGCATTTCATAATAGCCAACACCTCAACGTAAGTAAATATACATTCAATTTTATAATCAGAACTCTAAATCTGTCGATCCCGGAATCCCGGGATTTTTCGATACAAAAGTGCTTTCCATAATAGCCAACACCTCAACAACTTTAGGTAAATATGCATCCGAATATCCGATCTCTAGTCGTGATTAACGTGTGGTGAACCATGTTTTAATATAATTATATTTACTTAAAGCAACATTATGACATCTAAGGGGGTTAAAATGCAATATAATCAGCCTTGGTCATTGCCCCATACAAACCATAAACTGTAAAATAATCCTTTAAACCAGCTTCATTGAAATTTATAGTTTCTGATCCATAAAACCTAGCGAAACGCTTAAAGCCAGCGCACTCATGAAATATGGCTAAGGCATTGATTCTCGTCTCGTACGGTGGGGAGTTTCAATTTTAGTCCTTAATGCTGTACAGAAGCAAGTGTGTTTGTAGGCACAAGTCTCTATAGCATTTGACACACTACCTAGGCTGAGTTGAGTAAGCGAATTGTAAGGGGTTCTGCCGGGTCACGGGATAGTCCGAAAGGGATACCGTGGCCCCTGGAAACCGTACAAATAAAGGGGTGTACCCTAAGATGTACACCCACATTTATTTATGTTTAAGTTCGATGTAATAGAAGGCGAGTCTATTGCCATCAACCGGGCAAAAATCCAGACTTCGGGCTGCTGCTGAGAAATTCCTGATAGAAAAACCCAATAAAGGCTCGTGCAGACCAGCGCGATGCAACGGCGCGACGTGACTCGAACAATACAATTTCTAAGAAAACTTCACGGTATAACAATAGCCGGTGTCGCGTCGCGCTGGTATGCACGAGCCTTAACACTTTTCCCGACCTGGAAATCGAACCCAAGACCTCATGCTCAGCAGTAGCTCTTGCAAGCACTAGACCAACGAGGCAGTCCGTAAGACCTGTAAAAAGATTTAAAGGAATTCTCTTATTTTCGTGTGGTTAGTGATTAACCTGCTGTCAGAGTTTTATGCCACCATGGGCCTCTCACTTGGCTTCAAATGCCACCGAGAAATATTATCTCAGATATGTCGGTTTCCTTACGATGTTTTTCTTAATAATTTTTGAAGCAAGTGATAAATATTATACAATACGCACATACATCCGAAAAGTCAGAGGTGCGTGCCTTGGGTTCGAACTTGAGACCTATGGCTTGGCAGTCCGACGGTCCCACCACAAGGCTATCACTGCTACAAAGGCGTTCAAAATCATTTATTGTAACCAAGGCTCGGATACCGGTTAAATTTTCTTTCAAACCGTTATTATGTACTTGACGCAAAACCTTTACATACGGTTTTGTTCGCATAAACCGTTTTTTTAACCGGTATTTGAAAGAGCATTTACTTAAAGGTTTTTTTTAGATTAAACTGTTTAGAGCAATAAAAACAAGTTAATCGGTACGTCTACGTAGCGCGAAGCTATGTGCGGCATCCTTACAAGTAATCACAAGTTGCAACGCGGTTACCGACATGCCGCTCGTAAGAATAAACCGGTTTATTTAGGTTAAAATAAGGTTCTTAAAACGTTCACGTTCTTAAGAAAAGTTCGGAGGAAAATCGAAATAAACCGGTATCGACCGGTATTTCTTAAACCGGTTCCGAGCCTTGATTGTAACCTATAGCTGGACATGTGCCCCCAAGGGATAACGCCAAAATAGATAATTAATTGGGTCCTATCAGCCAAGACTTGACATGTTGAAGAAATAATTATAAATGTGAAATCGTTATAGATAGATGTAGTAATAAAGATAATATCTTAAATTTGCCATCAATACATCTTTAGTTTTTCGTTGTGTTCCACAGTCAAACCACTGTTACGGTTTTGTGGGGCGTAGATTATAAAAAAAAAATTATATCACTGAACTTATAAATAAATAAATAATACTAATTAGTGGCTAAATATTAATAGCGATACGGGTCTATCAAAGGTTAAGCTACGCCATCCCAGGACCGTCTGTGGATGGGTGACCATCCATTACATATCGGGACCCCTCCCTGCCTGGGAAAGTAGGTACGTTAAGCCGTTGGTCCCAGCTGTCATTTGTATTAGACCTTTGAAAGTTGTTATTTGCCCGAAAGTCTGACAACCATACTTTCCAAGGGATATCACCTACCCAGTAACTGGTTTGTGGAGGTCATATTGGCTGTCGCTCCATGTAAAATACTGTTATTCAGCTGCATCCGGTTAGACTGGAAGCCGACCTTATAGTGGGGAATAGGCTAGACAGATAATGTTGAGAAGAATAAAAAGTCCATTAAATAAACCAATCTGTAACTTCAACAGCGTGATAGCCTCATAATGAAGACGTTGTTCCCAAAAACTTCAACAATAATTCAAGTCAACGAAAACCACTTCCTTCACACTATTGAACAAAACAACATACATATATTACTCGAGCACCCAGTCTGTCACAAACGATGCCAATTCAGCTTCCATATAGAGCTCTCGAATATATGTGTACATACTAACTGTGCCAATATATCAATACTGCCTTATCATGTTGCCAAGCGTAACAAAACTTAAAATCAGATAAATGAAGGCACGTGAACATATTCGTAAGAAATTGGCAAAAAAATTTGGGACGAGAATATCCGAGCGTATATCGGTCATCCCAAGTTCATTGTCTTAGCAAACGGCTTCAGTCTCCGTTAGTGAACCATATTTGTTTCCTATAATTGGATTTTCCAAGTAGGAAGATACTACAAGTAGGTGCTCTAAATGAGGGATCCTTTGATCATTCTTCAGAGGTGATGATCAAATACCTTACTGCCAAAGAGACGCCTTTGTCTGATTTTAATAAGCTTATTTTCAATCTCTAAACATTAATAGACTTAAAAGAAATATATATAGGTAACAAAGGCAGAAAATCATGATGTTGAAATTTTCCACGGAGACGTTTGTCTTTATTCACTGTTTAGTATTCACAGCAGGTACAGGTCTAGTGTCTCAGGTAATAAGTTTAATTTAGAAATCTTCAGGTGAAGCACATGAATTATTTTAGTCAGAATCAAATCTTGACATCACGAATCAATTGATAACTTTCTAATTTATTAGCTTCGTTTTATTCAAAGTGTCAAGATACGGCGCAATAACTTCGTTCCAGGAAAATATATTAGCGCTATAAAATGTATAAAATCAGAAATTGTCACGCGCGTAATATGACGGGAAACCACTAACCACCCATCCAATTACAAGCCCGATTGACAGTAGCTTAACCACAGTTCAGTGAACAAATCTACGATTAAACTCATCCTCTCAGATATAATATATCGATTCAGTTACAGATTGTTTAATTCAGAAGTATTGTTACCAAAGCTTTTAAGTGATTGGACATCGAAAAACAAATGACTGAAAAGCTGATTTTATTTGTCACTCTGGAGCCAACATTTTGAATGAATCAAGTGAAGTGAATGGTTGTGTAATTTGCCTTTTACCTAAATTGAGCATTACAAAGTTCAATCGGCTCGTCTCAGAACATTTGTCAAAGAGCTCCATTAACATTGTAAACTACGCAAATATGAACTCCTTGATTAACAAGTTTGTTGAATTATAACGTGTTACGCTAGGCACTATCCTTGCAAGGATCAAATTGTCACTACTGAGAATTTGCTCTTTACTCCTGACTTTAAATAGTTAAATTACCAAATTTTAAACAAAATGTAGGTAGGTATAATAAATTGAACTTACTATATTGATACCGTCTAATAATATTACCACAATGTCTACTAAAACCTGTCGTGTGTCGAAAATGATGAGGATAAAAACATGGGAATTATTTCCTTATAACATAATATCGTCACCACTGGCTACATGTTACTCTTAAGGGTTTCTTGGGACAAAGGTTAACGAGGCGTAAATTAGAAACTTAATAATATGATGCCTTTTTTTTTTTTTTTGGGTGGGAAATCATCAAATGACGTCTCCCGCTCTGGGTGGAGCGGGAGGGCGTGTCAGACTCTTACTGACTAAAACCTACCCGTGTTCCTTCTGTTGCCTGTGCAATGCCAGGGGGCCACGGTATCCATAATTATGATGCCTGTATTATATATCACACAAGGATTGGATCAGAAGTTGTTATGTGTTAAGACAGATAATAGCCGACCCCAACATAATTTGGATATGACTGGGCAGATGATGGCAGGTGAGTTGTCCACTTCTTTAACAACATAGACCCTTGGGTCGTAATACAGACATTATGGTACTGCATATTTTTTACGAGTACCCAGTGGAAACGTCCGCGGCTTACGAGTTGAAGGTCGTAGGTGACCCTACTTTGGCACTTTACTTTGTGTACATTATTTTATCATCAGGTCTCAAAAAGGTGAAGGAAAACATCGTGGGAAAACTACCATGTCCTACCAAAAATTCGAAGACATTTGTGACATCCACTAACCCACACAGGGCACGCGTGATGTATTATTACAGCCCACTTCCTCTCACAGCGAGCCTGCAGACCTGTGTCCCGGCAATGGAAATTCATAGGCTCATATTGTTAAACTTTTAATAGTACTGTTGTCGTTTCATTTGTTTTCTAACTCAATGTTTTAACATCCCCATTAGATCCATTAGCTATAACACTAAAATCAATTTTATTAAAATCTTCAGTGACAATGCTGCTTGTCCTCATCTTAAATAAAGAATCCTATCCTTTTACGCCTACAAGAAGTATAAAATTCCTGTTCTCCCATTTCTCCTGTCTCGTAAGATAACGGATAATTCTCATGATGAGACAGCCCTACTGGCTCGTGTGAAATGAAATTATAAAGGAGTAGTAAAAAGTGAAATAAAACTGAGAGATAACTTCTTTCAGGTGACGTTCAGTTTTATTGTGTCTCAGATAAAAATATATTATTATGTGAAGGTAAAACAATTGAATTATACTGTTGCTTCTTTGGTGTAATGAAGAATACTGTTTAAGACATATAAGTGTATGTAAGTATGAACCACCCAAAAATTTCTACATTTATATCTGTAATTTTTATGATGTACTTATGGAAAAATATTCTATCTGTTATATATATATCTATTTATCTTTTAAACGTTTATTCGTGATGAAAATTACGTTTTAGGATTTGTCATTATTTTATTTGACTCTTGATCTCCTTTTAGCTTCTTAAAGCCATTTTCTCTTCAGAGTATTTACGAACGTTACTGTGAACAATTTTTGGAACGCGACCCTCATTAGTGTGGTAAATCCAGTCTGTTACAGTAGTAGTACTATTCATTCATATAGGACAAGTCATAAGTTATTATATTGCTATCCATCAACCATATCATTATAAACCGGAAACACATGTGTTACTATGACTTTGCCTAGGGTATAGGGAAAATGATAGTCACACATGTGTTTCCGGTAAAGTAAAGCAAACTGGTTGACGTCAAAATGGATATGTATGGTAGTACTTTTGATGACGAACCCTATTACAAGGATCACAAGTCATTTCCATCCTGGCCTTATTCCAATTTCCCTTCCTTCTATCTACCGTCATCTTAATATTCTTATTCATCTCCTTCCAAATTATAACGTGGTCTGAACAATCCTATCAAACTACATATTTTATTTTATTATTTTATACCTCTATATGCAAACGGAAGCTTTGTAGTTTGGATATTGCAACAAAGACATTAGCTAAGTGCCATTGCCGCAACTTATCGAAAGCTAAGAATGAATCCCAATTCAATTCAAAATCAAATCTCGTTTCAAAACTGTCAGTTTTAGTACTTATGTCTACTGAAATCTAGTTTTAAATCGAGATTCTTATTAGATTTGTATCGGTTTAAAGGCTCGTGCAGACCAGCGCGACCCGACGGTGCGACGCGACTCGAACAATTCATTTTCTAAGAAAACTTCACGGTATAACAATAACCGGTGTCGCGTAGCACTGTCGCGTCGCGTTAGTCTGCACGAAGCTTTATATCATTTTCGTGTATTTTGTATTTTATCTATTTAGGGTTCCGTAACCGAAGGATGTCAGATGGAACCCTATTACTAAGCCTCTGCTGTCCGTCTGTCTGTCTGTCATCGGGTTGTATCTCATGAACCGTATAGTTAGACAGATGAAATTTTTACAGATTGTGTATTTCGATTGCCGCTATAACAAAAAAAATAAAAAGTTAAGAAGGGATAATAAACTTTGGATTTTGAAAAAAATATCTTATTCTGGCATAAAGGCTGACAACAGACCATTTTTGTACAAGCTCTATC
Organism: Xanthia togata; assembly: GCA_963853775.1. Lineage (NCBI taxonomy): Eukaryota > Metazoa > Arthropoda > Insecta > Lepidoptera > Noctuidae > Xanthia > Xanthia togata. Next base: position 19,399,422 of record OY970795.1, on the reverse strand, counting down.
GCAACAACTAAACTAGTAAGGAAATAAAAACTTCTGTATATCATATATCATATTATAATGTATATTATCAAAATATATTAAAACACCGATTCATAAGGTATTTTATTCAAATATGCAATTTTCTACAACTGCAAAAAATAACTTTGTGATTCACAGTATAATTATGAAATACAAATTTATTTTTGCGATTTTTTAAATTTAACATGAATAATAATAATAATCTACGTTTAGTGTATATATTCATTTATTTGCTGAATATTCTACAGTGGTACGAAATCCTTCGTGTGCGAGTCCGAATCGCACTTGGCCGGTTTTTTTATACAAATGTCCAAAATGAAAAGTAGCTTTCCCCAGGTCAACTATCTGTTCAATTTCATAGCGATCGTTTTAGGCGTGAAAAAGTCACAAAAATACAGATTTGGTTTCGCATTTATAATATCTTTAAGGAAGTGTGAATAGTATGGATATTAGTGATTCTTAGGAACAACATTCTAAACATTCTAAAAAATTGATCTAAAATTGAAAAAATCAAATCATATTCGCGAATTCTAAAATCAAATGCATGTTAACACCCGTAGCCCGAAGCAAGCGCGTCAGTTTTGCACGATAAACTAAAATAAAATAGAACATTATTTTCTCACAAAAAATACGCCAGATAAAATATTGAACGAGCTTCTACGTGTGTATTTGCATGTAAATAAAGCTAGGTTTTATGTATCTACCATTTTAACACACTTGACAAGTTACGCAAAATTTGTAGCTTCGGCTCTGACCGAACAATTGTGCGTTCAAGCGCATCGGAATTCTTGAAAGAGTCCTAATTTCATGAGAATTATAAATAGAAATATATGTGAGGATATGTTATTATCATAACTATCTAAATAATAATCTGCTTCAATTTAGATTAACCGTACTCGTTAGTCTAATCCTTGCCCTGAAAATAATTATATTTGCAAAAGATTACTTAGGTGGTCTCCGACCTAATTATCTATTTATAGATTTGACTGATTGCCTTCGTAGAAATTATTTTAGGAAATATCATCTACAGCAGCCCAGATGACATTTTCTAAAAATAACTCGGGTCTCATTGAATCAAAGGGAAAGGGCGCCTTAGTCCCTAACGTTTAGGTTTGCCATCAGATAAGCCGGGCATAGTTACAACAGGAGAATTTAATTTATTCTAAAATTAGTTTAATCCTAATTAACGCTACTATCTTAACCAAATATTTAGCTAAAGCAAAATCAACGTACCTTCCACCACAGGAATTAAGTACGGTAATCCAGCCAGTCTTTAATGAATTTGCATTCAAAACCAAAATTCATGGGGAACCACACCGCACTAAATAACGTGACACATCATCAATCAAATCACGTATTAAAGTTTCACATTTTACCACTGAAGTTTAAAATACGTTCACGTAAAATACGCGGTTGATTCATCCAGTATATCGGGATACGGGACACACGTTCGACTTCGACGGGAACGCGCGGGCGACTGACACCAGTCTCGGATGTTTCAGAGAGAATCAACGCGGCAAAACTGCGCAGAGACGCAACCAAGGGATATTTTATGGTGTTTTAATATTGGTAAGTCGGTTTATAGATGGTACAGTGCTAATTGAAACCAATTTTCACTAAAATCCAGCAAGTTAAAAAATGGTGTAGAAAATAAGGGATTTCCAAGACGTATTTGTTACATTTCGAAGCATAACTTTTGTTATTGCAAGAAAACTACTAGACCGAAACGGAATTGTTTAACATTACTGAGAAAGTTCGCATACGTAACACGCTTTTGTTCTGCTGTCGGTCTTAAAAGTTTGTATAAACACGTACTCTGTAGGGTTTTGGGGAAAATTTTACTGTATTTCAATTGTTAAGTTTATATGTCGGTAGCAATTACTGAAGTTTAGATCTAATTTAGACTCGATGTCGTAGAGTCTATAATTTATTCGTAACTTCCACGGTGCAATTGTAACGCAACTTTTTGCATTTTTTTACTGGAAACAATACTATACTGTACAAGAGCTTAGCTTTATTAAAGTTTTGCGTCTTTGCTAAGGGCAGAGATTAAAAAAAAAAATGTTTTGTTAAACATTTATATTTACGACTTACCGACCAGATACGGAACATGTTATTGTGCTCTAAGACACAAATTGCTGACGTCACCCAAAAAGCAGCCAAGCTCAAGTGGAACTGAGCTGAACACGTTTTCAGCATGTCGGATGCATTGTGGGCTAACACCACACAAGGTTCGTGGAATACCCAGGCGTAGATGGCGGGCCGAACTTGACGCTTATTAGAGGGATTGGTCCATATTGGCTCAGAATCGAGTTAAGTGAAAAAGGAGCAGGAGGCCTTAGCCCAGCAGTGGGACAATACGGTCTCATTATTTTATTTTTGGGATCTCAAGAGCAACAGATTACAGACTAGGTGGGATACAATGATAACGATTCCGGTGATTTGTCCACCGGAAAAGCTTCTTAACGTCTGTTTTTATATTCTATTAATATTTCACATTGTGATTTACATGTCTCAACAATAGGGATGATGACTAAAAACGTTTTTTGTCCGTCTACATGACGAACAAAAAACGTTTTTAGTCATCATCAGATTTAAAAAAAAATAACGTACAAGTTTTTTTTTTTTTTTACGTTATCAAAAAAAAAGATTACGGCGATACATTGAACTAAAATGTGCCATGACGTCACGAGTATGAAGATTTTATGCATACTTGTGACGTAGCAACCCCCACTCCCCAACTTTAATGCGTTTTATCTAAGTATTTTTTTATTAAGTAATATGATAATATAGCAAAAAATACGAGTCTAATATTTTTTTATTATCTGACGGACGGGCTAAAAAGAATTTCTATTTTTTTACCCAGGCATCTTCCCTATTGCTACATTATTGTCAGCTTCCATCTATAATCACCTCAATTTCATCACGTCATTCACCATTCTGAAAAGCAAGCCACAGTCTTCGTTCAAACTAAATAATTCATGGTATTTCAAATTCAGTAACTCAAGTTCTGTCGGAATAGCGTACAACGAACTCTACTTACCGACTCGCATATGTTTTGTTTAATTAAAACTATTTGTTCAGATTCTATTCATCTCGAAGTCTGCAAAGTTAAACTTTGGCATTCGGAGTTTTAAATGCGTGGTGCATTATGAAGTAAAAAAATGAATTAAAGAATATGAATAAAGTTATGATGGATGAGATTTAATACCAGCTAATCAATCTACCTAGCCTTTTCCCTATACGTTGGTGTCGACTTCCAGTCTAACTGGACGCAGCTGAATACCAGTATTTTACATAGAGTGACTGATTTGACCTCCACAACCCAGTTACCCAGTTACCCTGGGCAATACGATACCCCTTGGTAAGTCTGGTTGTCAGACTTTCGGGTTTCTGATGACCCCACCGAAACGACTGGCAAAGGTGAAAAAAATGACAGCCGGGACCAATGGCTTAACGTGCTTTCCGAGGCACGGAATTTTAATCCCAGCTAATATTAATCTTACTGGCCCCAAAGTCACCTACTGGCTATACACTACAGTCATCCGACCAACAATCACATACGGCTCACTGGTCTGGTGGCCCAGAACAGACCTGAGCACAGCCCAGAGAGATCTCGAGAAACTGCAGCGGTTTGCGTGTGTCGCAATCACTAGCTGTATGAGAACTACACCGACCGCTGCCCTACAGGCACTGCTGGGGCTGCCGCCTCTACACCTAATCGTGCGGGAGGAAGCGGCCCTGGCCGCCATTAGGCTCCATTTATCGGGAACCCTAAGTAATGACTCCAGAATTAAGCACACACGCATAAAGGAGGATGCGATCAAACGACAGCCAATGATGGCATCACCCTGCGACAAAGCCCCGAAAACAACCCATTTTCAAAGGCACTACAAAATAATACTCACAGAAGAACAGTGTGACTACTCAGGCCCCAATGAAATGCGGGTATACACCGACGGCTCGAAGACCGACTCCGGTACCGGAGTTGGAGTCTTCTCACACGAACTCAACATAAATATATCCAGACCGCTGGGAAGGTTCAACACCGTCTATCAGGCGGAGTGTGTGGGTCATACATGCGTTCCACGCCCTAGAAGCCAGGAGGGTTACGGATACACACATACGTATACTCTCCGACAGCGCCTCAGTTCTCCAATCATTACAGAAAAGAATTATTACCTCAAAACTAACACTAGAATGTCACAAGGCATTAGAACAAATAACGGTCCTTAACCGCAACACGGTGACACTGCAATGGATAAAAGGACACAGCGGGTCTCTAGGTAATGACGCAGCTGACGAACTTGCTAGACGAGGATCCAGTACGGCAGTCTGTGGATCCGAGCCTGTCGTACCCATCCCCTTCAACCAAATACGTAGGTGGTTACAATCACCCACACACAAGCAGAACAATGGTGGTCCTCGACACCGGGCTGCCGGCAGTCAAAGGAAGCTATGCCATCCTTGGATAGCAGGCTGACCAGGCGTCTTTTACGCCTGGACAGGAACTGCCTGCGCCTGGTGACAGGGACCATCACGGGACACTGCTCGCTAAGCAAACACTTCCACACAATAGGCATAACGGACAGTCCTCTGTGCAGGGCGTGCATGGAGGCTGAGGAGACCGTTGCGCACGTGCTCTTTGAATGCACGGGCGTCACCCAGATCAAAAGAAACACGCTCGGGTCACCCAGATCATACACAGATGTTCTAAGCAAACCAGGAGACCTAATCAATAGTTGGAATAACCCCCAAACGGCCGCTATGGCCCACGCACAATGGTCCACCTGACGGACTGAGTGCGGAAACCAAACCCCATAACATAGAACATATTAATCTTAAATAAAAAATATCTATTCTGTGTTTGTATAAAAAGTAATATCAGTATGTAGAACGCTTAGTAACATGGTGCCAGTGCATGTGCAAAATACATTAAAGTTACATAATTAATTATTAATTTATTAATTAATAATAAAATAATTAATTAATTAATCATTAATATAATTAATTGATTAATTTTTTGTTAGTTAATAATAGTCCTCTTATACGTAAATATAACATAAAATCACGCCTGTAGTAATGTAGTAGTGTAATGGGTACCCATGTACCCATTACACTCACATTTCACCAGATAAGTTTCAGTCCCATGTAATTGGGAATGAGCCTATTGCCGCTAACCGGCCACAAATCTAGACTCCGGGCTACTACTGAGAAATTCCAGATGTAAAACCCAATAACATTTTGCCCAACCTGGGAATCAAACCTCATGCTCAGCAGTAGCGCTTGCGACCACTAGACTTACAAGGCAATCTAACTTATTAACGCCGTTAATTTAACTAACCTATTAGCGGAACATGGCGCGAGTCAGTAGAATTGAACTAGTGCGGTTTCGTTGCTATGATTACCCGCGTTAAAGCTGCAAATAGTACTATTATTATTTAGTAATAATAGTAGTACTTAGCACGTCAAGCGATGATTTGCAGCAAAAATTTGTATTTTTGTTGCAAATCATCGCTTGACGTGCTAAGTATCGCGTTTTTCTAGTAAAGTGATTGTTAATGCCCGTGTCAGTTGTTATTTTTGATTTTTTGTAGCCCCTCACTACAGTGTACAGAAGAGCGCAACAAAGTGAATACTTTTGCCCCGGTTACTTGTATAAACTTCTGGGAACTGGCCCAGACTAATTTGCGAACTACGTATTCTGGCAAATGGACTATATCACTATGTGTCAGTTTTCAAAGTGTTTTTGTTCAACACTTAAGTGCTTTGCGTTCAAGTTTGACGTATGCAAAAGAATCCAGCTTTGGCATACGTCTGATTTCTAGCACCACAAAGACAAATAATTCAGGTCAGACTTTTCAAAAATACCGTTGAAAATAACAGGGGCGACATTTGTTCGGGAAAAAGTTAAATTTCCGGTAACAGTCGGTCGGCTTAGCTCAAATTGTGCCGAGCCTACATTGTTGTAACATGATTCAGCGAGGATAGCGAGTTTTCCGATCGGCACGAGCCGAATAAAAGCCGAATATGTGTAGTAATTGCTTCGCATCGGCTTTGTTGTTCAACAAATAAGTAGGTACTGCCGAATCATATGCGCTGACCTGAACAAGAGCGTAGCAACCCGAAATTAGAAAATATGTAGTCTTATAACATAGGTCATGGACCTACTAATGACCGCTATAATAAACGATTAAAGACGAAATTACTACATTTGGCAAGCATAGCAAAGAATCATGTTAATCCTCAAGTTGTTACCCTCATTATTAAACGCTCACAGGCAGGGTAAGTACGTCCTGAATATGACCTAAATATGACAAAAATAGATACAGGGATATTAAAATCTAAGGTAAATCCTTTTCCCACTTCAGATGATTAATTTAAATGACAACCCTTAACCTTTGCATAATCAGATAGACGTGTGAACATGGTAAATATTTTTTCCGGTGTACCAAGTAACATTATTTCCCGACTTGGTGGTTTCGTTTTCCAAGAAAATGAACAGTTTAATGGAAAAGGCAAAAGTGTGTAGGTATGTTACTATGAGCATTATATATATTTACGCAGGTATTATATTTATTCAAGTCTTAGAATTTTCTTGGAAGTAAAGTATACAACGTTGATTATTAAAAAAAAAACAAAGTAGGTTTCGAACTTATACCTACTGATGATGCGAGTGAATCCTAAGTAATATTATAATTGCGAAAGGGAGTTTGTTTGTTGGTTTTTTACGCATTCACGCTAAATCGGCTTTTCGGATTTGGATGAAATTTGGAATATGGGTAGATCATGACCTGGAGAAGGACAAAGGTTACCTTTCATCCTAGATCGCAGACGAAGTCGCAGGCAACAGCTAGTTTTATTATAAAGAAACCTTGACTTTTCACCCTAAGTCACCAACACAAAGCAAGGAAACGTATTGATTAATACCTGCTTCTGATCTGTATAACAAGAGGCCTCGCAAAAGTACCTATTACAGTAATTATGCCAATATGATCATTATCCTCCTAGCCTCTTCCCAGATCAGAAGGGCTCGGGTCAGCTTCCAGTCTAATCGGATGCAGCTGAATACAGTCAGTATTTTACATAGACCGTCCGCCTATCCAACCTCTAAAACCCAGTCACTGTAAGACTGATAATCAGACTATTGTACTTCTGATCTCCGGAAGGTCCTCTTCTAACCAAGTCATCACCACTAATTAATATTAACCGAACTTTCCATACTTCGGGCTATAAATCACATTGCATGGCTTTCGTCTGGCTCGGAAAGGCTCAGAACGGCTATCGGAATCCCGTCACCGGCTTATATCTGATAGCCGATGAAAAGGCCCCTTAATTATTAATTAATAGATTCAGTGTGTCGTTGATTTTCATATGATGTTGTTGCATGTTGCTGATTTATGGTTTAAATTTAATTATGAAAGATATTAAAATATTTTCTGATTGCATATCTTAATATAAATCCTGGAATTCAATAAAATCCGGAAATGCACAACAAACCGGATAAATGGTATAGAAACGACTTGTCAGCCCTCTTATAAAGGTAACTTTTGCGGTGTTAACATAAAAATGCAGGTATACACCTTTTTTTTTTTTGGGTGGAAAATCATCAAATGACTCCTCCCGCTCTGGGTGGAGCGCGAGGCGTGTCAGACTCTTACTGACCAAAACCCACCCGTGTTCCTTCTGTTGCCTGTGTTTGCAATGCCAGGGGGCCACGGTATCCCTTTCGGACTTTCCCGCAACCCCGGCAGGCAATGGTCCCATCACGCCACTATTGCGGCGATAAGTCCCCTCTTTGAGGAGTGGCTGGAGAGGCGCCACGGCGTCCACACCTTCCACCTGACGCAGGTCCTCACCGGACTCGGCTGTTTCGGGAGGTACCTGTTTCGGATAAGGCGGGAGGAAACGCCCGGGTGTCATCACTGCGTGGATCGCCCGGAGGACACGGTGGAGCATACGGTGGAGGTATGCCCGGCTTGGGCAGAGCACCGCCGTGTCCTCGTGGAGGCGATCGGTGGCGGGGATCTCTCGCGGCCGGCCCTGGTCCAGGCCATGGTACGGAGCGAGAGGGCATGGGAGGCCGTCACCTCCTTCTGCGAAGCAGTAATGCTCGCGAAGGAGGAGGCGGAGCGCGTGAGGGAGAGGCAAATTTCGCGCCCTCACGCCCCTAGCCGCCGCAGGAGGAGACGCCCTGGGCGTCGGGAATCGATTGCTGATTCCCGGCCACCGTAGGCGCGGGCTTGCGGATGGTGAGCAATGGGTAGCTCGCCGTCCGATAAGGTCCAGGCCCGGGTCAACGGCGCGTTGTGTTCTACGCGCGCCTCAAAGAGATGTCAGCAAGTGAAGGGGTCCGATGAGACCATTGCCTGCCGGGGTTGCGGGAAAGTCCGAAAGGGATACCGTGGCCCCCTGGCATTGCACAGGCAACAGAAGGAACACGAGTGGGTTTTAGTCAGTAAGAGTCTGACACGCCCTCCCGCTCCACCCAGAGCAGGAGAAATCATTAGATGATTTCCCGCCCAAAAAAAAAAAAAAAAAAAGGCTATGGTCCCATCGGACCCCTTCACTTGCTGATATCTCTTTGAGGTGCGCGTGGAACACAACGCACCGTCGACCCAGGCCTAGTCCTTACCGGACAGTGAGCTACCCATTGCTCACCGCCCGCAAGCCCGAGCCAATCGGCTATGGATTCCCGACGCCCAGGGCATCTCCTCCTGCGGCGGCTAGGGGCGTGAGGGCGCGAATTTTGCCTCTCCCTTACGCATTCCGCCTCCTCCTTCGCGAGCATTACTGCTACGCAGAAGGAGGTGACGGCCTCCCATGCCCTCTCGCTCCGTACCATTGCCTGGACCAAGGCCGGACGCGAGAGATCCCCGCCGCCAATCGCCTCTACGAGGACACGACTGTGCTCTGCCTAAGCCGGGCAGACTTCCACCGTATGCTCCACCGTGTCCTCCGGGCGATCCACGCAGTGATAACACCCGGGCGTTTTCTCCCGCCCGATACCAAACAGGAACCTCCCGAAACAGCCGTGTCCGGTGAGGACCTGCGTCAGGCGGAGTAAGTATACACCTACTGTAAACATTTTTAACGAATCTCAAGGCACCGAGTTGTTTACGGCTATATGCTATGCCAATTTGGCAACCTACTCGTACTTTACAACATTAGCTGGCATTTCTATAATCAAAAAGTAAAAAAAAATATCAATTCCAAAATCGCGAGATTTTTACGATCAATACAAAAGACCATACCTTATTAGCCAACACCTGAACTTAAGTAAATATACATTCAATTCTAAAATCGGAACTCTACATTTTTTTATTCCGGATTTTTTTTGGATACAAAAGTGCCTTCCTTATTTAATTGACCAACACCTAAATAAATGTAGGTAAATATGCATCCGAATATCCGATCTCTACTCTTCAGTCAGCAGTCGCCCTTGTGACCACTAAATCGCCAAGGCAGTCAACATGCGTAAGTCTCAACTTTTTCCCGTAGGGAAGGCAGACAATACTCCACGTGTCACAATTCATACATAGATATAGCCAGCTAGGTCAAGCTATACTCCTTTTGCGTCGTCAACGATTTTTAATCTTGTCATACACGCGCTCCGGTTGCGAGGCTGCGAATCTGACAAAGGACATCACCAATAAGATTGGATTAGCTTTATAGAATTTTTGTCCTTCTATGGTATCTGCTTCCGGCATTTCCACTGCCTTCCTCTATTGTTAATCGCCTTTAACAAGATGGTTTTATCTTTTTACTTAGATGGTTTGGACATGTTGAGAAGATGAATGAAAGGTGACTAACAAAAGGTGTAACAAGGCAGATGTAACGCAGGGAGGGGACGCCCTTTTATTTAATTTTATTTATCATGGGACAATAAACAGCAACAATATAAAATGTTTACAAATAACAATAATATAGGCTCATAATTAGTATTAACAATATTGCAGCCCACTACATTATACGCATGTTAACAAAATTATAATAAGGTAAAAAGTGCCACTAGATTAGCATTACTCAGTTACATAAAATAAAAAATAAATTATTATTAAAATACAATACAATAAATTCATTATAAAAAATAAAATGTATATTTTTTTTTTCTTTTTTTTAGATTGTTCCTTATTATCACAAAAAGGAATAAACGTTATTAAAAAAAAGGAATAGACAATAAAATACAATTCATAAATAAAAATAATTAAAACGGTTGAAATGAGTGACCTTATTGATGATGTAGTTCAGAAAGCACAAGTGCGTAGTACTCGCAGTCGCAACCAGCGTGCGTGTATGATCAGATAACGAAGCTTAAGGAGTATTCAAAGGTTGTATCTAGAAGCGATAAGACCGCTGGTGTCACTCTATGTAAGATTTCTGCATTTATATCTGTAATTCGTATGGTGTACATAATAAAAATTAAATACTTTTTTTTTTTTTATATGTTACAATGGGCTTACACTTGGCCCCAAACTAGGCAAGCCTGTATTTTGGGTGGATATGGAGGGTTTACCATTTAAAAATTAATCTTAAAAACATGTTCGGTCAAATAAAAGTAAAAAAAAAAGGTTTTATTTATATTACTAGCAAATAAATAAAATAAATAAAGAGTAGTCTATTCTATATGTTATGATTTACTGGCTTTTGCCCGCGGTTTCACTCAAATCTTGGAAACTACTCGATGTATTTTCATTAAAAGTTAAGTGTTAATCAAGACAATTTGTGCAGTTAATTTCATCCAAATCGGTTCTCTATTCAATGCGTGATTAAGTAGCAAACATTTCTACAAGCCAACACATTTGAAAAAGGTACTACGTATTACCATTGCCATATATTGTGGCAATGCTGCCAGCCTTTCCTGTTTACAGCGATGTCAGCGATGCGGAAGAATTTTTTGATGTCCTGTTATACTTTTCCCTACTTTAAACATTTATGTACATATTATTATTATCTCGTTTATTTATTTTCACACTTATTACATTATTAATATTATTATTTCAAAAAAAATAGTTTTTTTTTAATGGGCCACCGTTGTCTGGAGCGGATTCCAAGCTTCCGGTAGCTACGACTCTAGAGACTGGAACCTCCTCACGATGCGACCCATATCAAGGAGTACTATTTTCGGAATCAAGCGCTATTATTAATTATTATCATTTAAAGGGTCTTTAACATATCTCGGGATCCTGGGGTCCCGTACCTTTGAAAAGCGTACGAGGGGCTGAAATCAACTCGCAGAGGCCCGTTAGACGCTTTTAATTAAATGAGGCACCAACCGACGATTATCCCTGTATGTACTTACATACCTACTATGCAAGTGCACCCAAGGACAACAATTATTGTAATTGTCGTTTATTTATTTTCTTTCATAGTTACATTTTTAATTATTTCATACACAAAAAAGATATTATAATAAAACATTTATAAATATTAAAAAAATATTATTTAGGTTATACTTTTAATATATATATATATTTTTTAAACGATAAAGAAAATATTTGAAAATATAAAAAATTGTATTCTGCCGGTGTTGGAAGCAGGGTCCAAGCTACCGGTGGTTAGGGCTGCAGAGACAGGAACCTCCTCACAATACGAGCCGTATCGAGGAGTACTGCCTTCTGAATCAGGACCTTGACCCAACCGCCTAACGAGAGCCTCGAGAGATGTTGGTCGAGGCTTTCGGTCATCAGGCTGTTGGCCGTAACGACAATCAGCACAATTATTAGCCGAGCATACATTCCACATGTCGACAACCTCGTGTGCTAAGTCGAGATATTTTATTTGTTTCTCTTTCTCAGCTTTCACGAGGTTCTCGTCATGTGGAATGGTAACATCAACTATCATTGCGCGGCGTGTTAATCGGTCTATCACCACTATATCAGGCTTATTGGCAACAATAGTCCCGTCAGTAATGATAGACCGATCCCAGTACAACGTGACATGGTCATTTTCGAGAACTGGGTCGGGCATGTACTTGTAGTACGGTACCCCAGAATCTATAAGTTTATATTTCAAAGCAAGTTGCTGGTGAATAATCCTGGCCACTTGGTTATGCCTGTGCAAGTACTCGCCGTTAGCCAGACGACAACAACCAGATATAATATGTCTGATGGATACACCCGGACGGTGGCATGCCCAACACACGTCAACCAGGATACGGACGCTAGGAAATCTACACCGGGCTCATGAAGCGCCCAATAGAAGCACCCGTGAAGGTCCTTGCTTTGCCATACCTCCTTGCGGTCATTTGTAGTAAGTACCACAGGTTTGCGCCAGTTCTCTTTAGCCATGGAGAGCGGGGTGAGCCCCTTGTCCATTGCGACCACATCACGGTACAGACCCACTACGGCTTTAAAAAAATATTCTCTGAGGCTGCACACCTCGCGGTTGTGGAGGGTCTTTGCATTTAAAAAGCCTCGACCCCCACATTTTCGCAGGATGTACAGTCTCTTCACCGATGAACGTGGGTGATGCATCCGGTTTGCGGTCAGGAGTTTACGAACCCTCCTGTCCAGGGCGTCGAGTTTAGTCCGAGTCCATTTGAGTATGCCGAAAGAGTACCTCAAAACCGGCATGACCCAACCGTTGAAGGCGCGCACCTTGTTTCCGCCCAAAAGAAGACTAATTAATACCTTCTTCAGGCGACCAAAGAAGCGCTCCTTCAACGATTGCTTCATGTCAGCAACGTTGATGCCTAACGCTTCCGACATACCCAAATTCTTATAGCTTTCGGCTGAGGAGAAGGGTTCTAAGGTGTATGGAGTTCGTGATTTGAGTTCCCTCGGACTCCATAATCTCCCCTCGCGTTACATGCATGACTGCACATTTGTCCACACCAAATTCCATCCTGACAGCGCTACTGAATGTTTCAGTAACCTTCAGTATTGATTAATGCAGTATTGATTAGTGAGTAATGATTACAGTAACTTCAATTTGTTGGGGACAAAGAGTTTCATGTCATCCATGTAGAGGAGGTGAGATATGACCTGACCACCTCTCCTCAACCGATAGCCCAGACCTGAATCCTCCAACAGTGTGCTTAGAGGATTCAGGGCTAAGCAGAACCAAAGTAGGCTCAAACTGTCGCCCTTATTTTATCATTATTATTATTATTTTAGACTGTTATAGCTTATACATTATGTAAATCTTATCTTACTCGGTGCATGAGATAAAATTTACAATATAAAATAAACAGTAAAAGTCATTTAAAAATAATAAAAACAGGTGCTAGGTAAGGAAGTAGGGATAGGTACAGTTAGACAGCAGGATGAAACTCAATACAAAGCTATCAACTGGTGCAAACCTCGATTACCATTTCTGTTTACCTTTAAACCAGGTAGCAGCATGGGATCGTGTAGCCGCACGGCACTCGTTGTTTCCTTTTGAAGGAACAAACAACGTTCGAGCAAAACTGAAGTGAAAATCTGTTGCAAACTGTGCAATCGAAAATTGAAGAATTTTGAAACAAAAGCACTGAATGTTCTTCGTTTTTCCACGCCCCGGTTTGGGTTTGGAAGGTTTGGGAATTACAAAAAATATTTTTTTTTAGAAAGGTGTCGGTTTGTTTTATTTCCGTTCTAAGTACAATCAGGTAAATCAATTGTTTATCAAATTGACATATTAGATATAAATACATCGTCAACTTGCCGTGTTCAAGCCATTTCAAACAACTTTCTAAGGATGACGATTGTGATGATTTGAATATACGCACATTTTAAGTTGGTAGTCAATAGTCAATGTTCAAGATAATTACTTTCCCTGACTTTATAGTTTATACAGAAAATAACAAGACATCCACATAATGGCATGCGCTATGGGCATGCGTTTAGGTTTTTCCAATAACAGCCCCGACTTACGACTTGTAAGTCGTGGGGTCAAACCCAGGCAAGCACTTTACTTTTTGTAAATCACTTCATCACCACTGCTCTCAAAACGGTGAAGAAAAACATCGTGATGAAACTGGCATGTCATAGAAAAAAATAATTAAAGACATGTGACACCCGCGTGGTAGATTAGAACCCACTCTTCTCGAAGAGAAGATGTCTGTTTGGCAGCAGTAGGAACATTATAGGCGGATTATGTAATTCCCATTTCATGCAACTGTGAATCTGAAGTGAATAAAAATTGCAATTTTAATATACAGACTATTTAAATTACTAGTCAATTTGAAAAACACTTAATGTTCCTGGTTTTTTCACCGTAAACTATTTTTAATCCGGTAGAGAGATATCTAATTATGATCAGTTTGAAACTCCCAATCGCTCATCGTATACGGAGAAATGTATCCGAAAACAGCAGCTTAATTGCAATTATTATCGAATAATGTATCGATACACCTACATGGATATCCAATTAATTGTTCAATTAACATCGTTCGATAGACATCGTAATCGGGTATTATAGATATCGTAGCCCCCTAGCTTTTAATAAATGTGTTGATTTTAGAAAATTTTCTGACCTTATGAAGAGTACTAAAGTCATACTAATGATTAAATCAGGTAATAAAAATGACGTTGGCAATTTCAGGCCTATTTCTATCTTACCTGCATTTTGCAAAATATTTGAAAAGATTATACCTACCTACTCAAGCAGTTCCTAAGACATTTTAATTTAAACAGCCTGCTTCATGATGAACAACATGGCTTTACAAAGGGTCGTTCGACCACAGATGCGGCTGCTGCTCTGCTGAAACTATATAACGCATGGGAGAACTCGCAAAATACTATTGAAATTTTCTGTGATCTCTTCAAAGCCTTTGATGCGTGCACCATGATACGTTTTTGCGTAAACTACGTCTTACGGTGTCCAAAACGAAGCTCTTCAAGTAATACATTCTTATTAGATACATTCTTACATAATAGGTTCCAATTTATAGATGTTACTGGTATGAAATCTTCCGGGCTACTTGTTCAGTTATGTGTACCTCAAGGCTTAATACTAAGTCCATTTTTATTCTTAGTGTATTTAATGACTGACCATTTTGTACAAAGGATATCTGATCTGTGACGTTGTACTGTTTGTAGATGATACTTCTCTTATTTTTATAGTAGACAGGAATAGACAAGATTTTAACGACGTAAACAGTGCTCTCTCAATGGTTACGGATTGGTTTACAACAAATAACTTAGTTCTCAATTCCAACGAAATGAAATATACACTTCTGAACACATCTATTGGCCCACCTTAGAGTTTAGGTTTCGATGGCCCCTACCGAAATATGATTGCTAGATTGAACAAAAACTGTTGATGCAGTTTTAGACCTGATACATTTTACCATCTTTTTCGATCGTATTGTTTTAAATTTGAATTCAGAATACCATACGACATGGAACTACGCCTAACAAGTCGGATATGCGCCTTGTAATGGCAATTGATTTTTGAATAAAAAACATGTTTTATCAAATAAAGGTTTAATTTAATAACGTGTGTTGCCTCCATGGGCATCTACCACAGCTCTCATACGATTAGGCATAGAGTTTATCAACTGCTCTATGAAATTTTGAGGGATCATCTCCCATTCCTCTTCTATTGCAGTTTTCAACTCCTGCATCGTCCGGGCAACTGGCTGACGAGCCCTAACACGTCTTTTTAGCTCGTCCCACATGTGCTCAATGGGGTTCATGTCTGGGCTTCTGGCTGGCCAGTCCATAACTGTGATGTTCACATCCCGAAGATATTCCCTGACGATGCCGGCCGCATGGGCTCTTGCATTATCATGCATAAAAAGGAAATTTGGGCCCACATAGTCCGCGTATGGTATCACGTGAGGTTCTAAGCACTCACGAATGTACCTTTCAGCATTTAATGTCGGCAGTCGTGGTCCTGTAATAACCTCAAGTTGAGTTTTGCCGCTCGCGGATATACCGCCCCAGACAGTCCATGAGCCACCGCCTTAAGCAACCCTCTCTTCAAAGCAGCATTGTGCGAAACGCTCTCCCTTACGTCGGTAGACCTTCTTCCTTACATCATTGCCATGTAACACAATTTTAGACTCATCAGAAAAGAGTACACGGCTCCAATCTTGCTGTGTCCAATTTAAATGACTGCGTGCGAAATGAAGGCGCGCTGTTCGGTGGGCTCACGTTAGTTTGGGCCCATTAGCTGGCTTGTGCCATATCGCGTTCTTTTAACCTTCTCCGAACAGTTCGAGCGCTCACAGATACTCCGTGGAAGTCGCGAAGTTGGTTTTGTATCTCAATGGAGGTAAGGTGACGATTTCTCAAGCTGGTCGTCACGATGAATCGATCCTGCCTTTCAGTTGTGACCCGAGATCGTGGCCTTCCTTGGCGACGAACAAAGCCGCCAGTCTCTAGGTACCTCCGATAAACATTTCGGACCGCAGATCGACTTGAAAAACCCAATGACACTTTGCCCGACCTGGGAATCGAACCCAGGACCTCATGTTCAGCAGTCGCGCTTGCGACCACTAGACCAACGAGGCAGTTAAAATTTTTAAATTAAGTTGAGCACTCACGTTTCTTTGGCTGTATCCGGCCTGAATAAGTGCCACAGCTTGGGCGGCGACTTCAGGTGAAGTATCCATAGATTATTGATAGAACCTCACCTTAATGTTAAGAATAAGTAATGTTTGTTGCAAAACCAAAGATATCAATCACTTTTTCAAGAATTAAATCCAAGTAAACCAATAAAACCAAGTTTTCTTAGTATTCGATTGTTTGATATCAACAAACAGGCTCCAAATTGTCTTTTGTTTCTTTAAATTCTGTGTTCGAAATTCAAAAAAAGACTATTGAATGAAATTGTGAATGTGCCAGGTTCAAAACTGCATAAAAACTTTTTGCTCGACCTAATATAAAATTTTAGCTAGGACCAAACGAAACTGAAAATACAAGGTGGGCCAATAGATGTGTCCAGAAGTGTATAAAGTTCACCTTACCGAATCTTAGAAATCTAGGACCCAACATCGTCTTAGATAAAGAGGTGCTTAAAACTGTAGACTCAGCTACAGTTCGGCTCGGCAGTTTTCTGGGCATAACATAGATGCCAAACTTCAGTGGAGCACACATAATACCTAGTCTTGCCTAAAATATTGTCACGAAGTTTTTTTTTTTTTATTGCAAATAATATTTATTACCTACTTTTACAGTGTGTTAGTTTAATACATAAATATAAAACAATTTAAAATATAAAAAGCTTATTCGAAGTGGTCTCCATTGGCTGCAATACAGTCCTTTAAACGTTGAGGCCAGTTATCAATAGAAGCACGCATTCTTTCCATGGAAAAACTCTTCACTGCCAATTGTATGGATTGTTTTAGGGACTCCAAATTATCAGGGCGTTTAGAGCAAGCCGTACTCTCTAAAACTGACCATAAATCATAATCCAGCGGATTAAGATCGGGACTAGACGACGGCCAGTCTTCAGCTCTGTGATGAAGTCCGAAACGTTCACTTCCAACCAAGACTGCGTGGACCGAGCTTTATGACCCGGCGCCGAGTCTTGTTGGAAGGACCATTCTTGGTTATTGAATATGGTGTTGTTAAGGAGCTTAACTACCTTCTCAAGAATGGTATCTTGATACACTTGTGCCGATGTTTTGATAGCTTTTTCACAAAAATATGGCTCTGTCACTCCTTCATAGCTAACACCCTACCAAACCATCACTGAAGTCAGATAATGCCCACGTTGCACTCTGTCGACTAATTGGGAAGCTTCCTTAGAGCTTTGAACATGAGTATGGTCATTTCTTTTGTTAAAATGTTGCTAAATTGTAAAGATTTTCTCATTCGTAAACAAAAATTTCTGTGACCTCCCTTTGCGTACTGCTTCAGTAGTTGTTTCGATTTTACCACCGTAATATTTTTTAAATTATCAGTTAAAAAATTACCAGTGCGTTTCTTATAGGCTGCAAATCCTAAGTCATCTTTTAAAATACGCGAAATGGTTCTGGGTGCTATCTTCATCTCCCCAGATAAAATCTTTTGCTTTCGGACAGAATTTCTTCGAATTTTTTGCCTTACAGCTTTGACCACCTTTTTCGTACGAACACTACGTGGACGGCCAGATCTTTTTCTGTCACAAACAGAGGAGGTCTCATTGTACCTATTAATAGTACACCGGTACACAAACATTTGACTAATACCAAGCGTATGGAGAGTTTTGAAAATTGCATTTGGCAACATGCTTGGTTATTGGCCTTTCTTTTGAGGTACTATTTACGCAGATGTCTCATTAGCTCTTGGAATTAGGATGTGGACAAAGCAAATTGAGTAGGTATGAAAATTTTTATTTTTGAACAGACTTCGTCTAAGTCAAGTTTAGCTTAATAAGTTCTAAATGGTCTAAGACATCACCCCCTTCAGGCTTTGCACCCATCTACCAAACATCCTGTATATTAGGAAAAATATAGACTTTTAAACTAAAAACAGTGATATTCACAAAATTAACACCAGAATTAAGGACAAATTACGATCTCCATTTCACCGGCTTCATAAGGTTCATAACTCATTTGTTGGGCTTTACCTTTTATAACAAGCTACCCTCTTCTTTGCTAGATTTGCCTTTTAATGCGTTTAAAACTAAAGTAAAATCAATCCTTTGTTCAAAGGCATACTTTCTATCAACGACTACTCAAACGAAATAAATAGTTGGTCGCTGTGATGAACTCAAGACAATGTTTATGATCTTTCTCCAGAATTAACTTACCTACTGACAGTTTATATAGGTTATAATTATAATTGTTTATTTTATTTGACTGCATTATTCAATTTATTTTAATTTTATTTTCATTTATTATTGACATAATCTACTTATTACAATGTTTTTTTAATGAGTTGTATTGCAATGTGATTACCTAGCGACCTCAACAATTGATTAAAATACATAAATTATTCTTGCCTAGTAACAGGCAGCAAGTTCATCATGCTCCAGATGCCACTGCTTGCGGTAGCGTTGGGGGTAGGGTTGCCTCCTTCCGCAACGCAAGAATCATTCCCTCAATGATTCTTGCGTTATGCTCGTGAAAGGGTGCTGCTTGTGGTGACTGGTCGTCTTGCTGATCATGGTTTTGTTATTATTATTAGTAATTAACTGTTTAGTTATTTTACCACCACGGTCCTACTTTATCATTTATAACTTTCCGTTACTGTATACTACTGTTATTGTATAGAATCAAGTTTTTTTTTATCTAAACAGACAGCAGTGCTGCTGGGGAGTTGGTTGCGCCACTTCTTCTTCCCCGTTAAAGCACTTGGAAGTGGTGAAGGTCGAGCGTTTCGGGGTCTTATGTAACTTTGACGTTCGAAAAGTGTTGATTCTGAACCTAGTTTGAACAAATGACTTTTGGATTTTGAACGTTAACGTACATTATTATAATAAGGAAGTGTATAGAGTGCTGCTGGCGGCACTTTATACGTAACGGAAGCAATTTGCGGCAGTCTAAATGCCGTAAGGATTGCATTGTCATTGTCACTGTTGTTATTTTGTTTGATTGTTGAGGTTAGATCGCCACCCTTTGTATTGATTGATCGTATTTGTTTTAGATAATTTATAAATTTGAGAATAAAAGGTGGTAAATGGTGTTTTACCACTGACTGACTCAGTGACAGTGACAATGACAATGGAAATCTGGTGGCACTTTAGCCGGGCCGAGGCAGTGGCACTAGTATGCCGCTAACGGCCCTTTATCAGATAGGGATACTGCCTTATAATAAAGGGCTGTAGGCAGCTCCATCTCTCTCATTGCAGGTAGTAAATACAACCCGTGCGATGTGATTATTATAACGTAGGTATCGAGCAAAAGTGTCAATTTCACCAGTGTCTGCACGTGTTATTACATTGCTCTCATATAAATGTATTTTTGTCATCAATATCATCTCAGCTTAGCCTTTCCCAACTACGTTGGGGTCAGTTTCCAGTCTAACCGGTTGCAGCTGAATACCAGTATTTTACATGGAGCGACTGCCTCCACCAACCTAGTTACCTTCCGGGCAACATGATACCCCTTGGCAAGAATGGTTATCAGACTTTCGGGGTTCTGATACCCATAATAAAGATCTACAAGTGACAGCCGGGACCAACTGCTTAACGTCCTTTCCGAGGCAAGGAGGAATATCGATAAGCATAATCTCCCTTTAATTTACCCACTGCTGGTACACAGAGGGCCGTTTTCTTCGAAAAAGAGTAGGCTATATAATAATCTATCACGCGGGTCCAGTGCGGGTTGGTAGGTATCACATGTATGCGAATTTTTGGTTCTAAGACCTGCCGGTTTCTTTACGATGTTTTCTTTTACCGTTTTGAGAGCAGTGGTATGAAATTATTTACACAAAGTAAAGCGTCTGCCTGAGGTCGAACCCACGTCCTACAAGTTGTAAGTCTGAGCCATTGACGACTGGGCCACCACTGCTCTTAATTAAAATGGGATAAGTTTTAATTTTATAGAATAAAGTATAGTTTATATCGTTTAACGAGGTCAGTGGTAGGTACTTATTATATGAGCCTCATTTATCCTGGAGGGTGCAGGACGGATAGAAGAGAAGGTGCTGCATATCCTGTACACGAATAAACTTTACAACAATATTAATCAGGCTGTAATCAAGAGTTTCCATAAGTAATCCTTATATCGTATCCAATATCAAGTAGGAGTTTCTAAATCTACTCGGTGGAGCATTCACCTTCAAAAGTCAACGACCGTTCCTACATTATTCTATTGTAGGTATATTTTATTATATTTACTTAAAATGAGTTGAGAATACTTTTTATGAACAGAAAAGTTATCCGACATGGAAATGTGTTAAGCTACCTAACACTTTTAGAAATGTGTTTGTTTTATTATTGAGATTAACTCTTTTACTGTTCCAAGGTAATTAGTAATTCTATCACCGTACGTCCAATAATAATATTGCATTGTGATGTTTTATAAGGTTACATGCTGGGCCCCACGGTTTTACCCGCATAAGTCTCAAGTCCAGTTCATGGTCTACCTATGTGCCAAATTTCATCTAAATCCGTTGAGATGTTTTAGCGTGAAAGCGTAACAAACAAACAAACTCACTTTCGAATTTGTATCAATAGGGGTTAAAGTATGAAATTGCCGTTTTATTGTTATAGATACTTCGAATTGACATAGAACCTTCATGGTTTGAGATTTTTGAGTGAAACTTGTTTCACATGGTACCTATGAAGTTCTTCTGTAAAAAAAATGAGCAACATTTGATTATCAACTTTCAGTTGTTTTTTTATTCAGCTCAGACAAGAAAGGTGTGTTCGAAAATTAATTCTAGTTTTTTTTACACGACTGCCCAATATGGAGTGTAATGTATTCAGGGTTGATGTATGTGAGTTTATTTATTCCACCATAACTTTTAAATGCCTGAACAGATTTGTATGTATTGGGTATCGTTAGAATCCTTACACCATCCCGAGTGACACTGTGTATTTTTTTTAAATTCAATATGGCGGCAGTATGGCTCCATTTTGAAAAGTGAAAAAAAAAAGCCATACCGACGCGACCCAGCGCTAGCCCTCGCGAGTAAGCGCGACCTCGCGACTAAACGGGAGCCGTCCTTGTCCTCGTCCATCCTATCTACGCCTCGCCTTGCCGTGAGACTAAACCACCTTTAGTGCTTAAATTAAAGCCACCTAGCATGAATAAAGCT
This sequence comes from Xanthia togata, assembly GCA_963853775.1. NCBI lineage: Eukaryota > Metazoa > Arthropoda > Insecta > Lepidoptera > Noctuidae > Xanthia > Xanthia togata. Next base: position 19,377,784 of record OY970795.1, on the reverse strand, counting down.
TGTCACTAAAATGTATTAAAAAAAAATGAACACGATTGCCCTGCCAAAAAACGAACTAAAAAGTCAAAAACAAGTTGCATTCCCTGACTAAACAGATAAATAAAATTGGCATTGCAGTCGGGGGCCCCCTTAGATTAAAAAGTGTTCCACAGAATGGTCCCCCGACTGCAATGACAATTGACATGAATCGATCTTCACCATTATTGCGCCATGATAACGCGAGACCTCCTATAGCACGAGAAACCGTTTTAACTCTACAGGAACTGCAATTTTTTTCGTGATTTGGACAATTTTCTACGTGATAAAAAGTTTTCTTCTCAGGAGGCAGTACAAAATGCTTTCACACAGTTTCGAATCAAGATCACGGGAGTTCTATCGCAAAGGCATAAATGACCTTCCTATTAGATGGCAGCTTAAATGTTGTATAAATAATAATGGTAATTATTTTGATTAAATAAATAAAAAAAAGATTTTCAGTTTTTCAGTACAAATCGGCAATTTCATACTTTAACCCCTAATATTAGTTAGGATTGACTAATTCTACGATAGCAGAAATTCAAAAAGAAAATGAAACTGGGCTGATTTACTGGGTGGGTACACTGACAGCTCTTGGACGCGTTTGATGTGCTGAAGGCGTTAAATTTCATTGGTGAAATCCACCCAAAGGGCGCTACACGGACTGCTCGAGCAGTTGATGTGCTGAACGCGTTATATTTCATTGGTGAAATCCGCCCAAAGCGCGCTACACGGACTGCTCGAGCAGTTAGCCAGTGATAACCTATCGCTTTCCTACCACAGACCTTTACAAAACTTGTAAGGTTCTGACTGTCCGTAAATTATTTATACTTAACCTCTTAATGACAACTCACGGCCACACTCCTTACGATCCCTCTGTGATCTCCCAACGACGTAAGCATTCGGTCTGTCCCTCTATTCGTACAAATTTTGCTTTGGCCCAACGCTTCTTCCGCTTCCTTAGCAGTCATGTGTATAACAACACTAACAAAATTTTAAACATATACCCCTTGTGCAAATCTAAATGTAAAGCAAAAATAATAAATTGGCTTCTTGATTTGGATTATTCTGAGACGGAAAATATTCTAGCTGTTATAAGATAAATTAGATAGTAAATTTGTAGACAACTTTTCAAGACACATACCAACACTCACTCTTACAAATATACCTTCACACACACACACACAACACACACGCAACACACACGCACTACACACACACACAACACACACACACACACACATCACACACCATACACTCTCAGGCACACCATTCACTACAAACTCGCAGATTTTGCCTTGATGTGTTCAAATTAGTACCTACTTAATAGTATTGCTTAAGAGGGTGAGAGCCTGGAGATCTGTTATACAGGTCCCGAACCCACTATAGACTCTAGCTCTCACAAAGGTTACAAATTTAATTTGATTTGATATAATAGGAACCATTGTCTGTACCTTTTTGAGAGAAATAAATCATAATATTATATTAAAACAAGAAACACGGACCGCTCGTTTAGTCATAGTTAACTGCTTGAAGCTGCCATTGATAACTGCTGCAGCAATCGGCGACAACTGCTACACTAGTCACAATTTAATCAGTAGCAATAATCGCGCCATAAAATTTCACCGTGCTGCTGACCGCCCTGAGCAGTCGCAACTGCTCGAACGGTTCTGTATGTAATAAAACTGTAGTTCACTACGCGATCGCAGCTTGAAGCAGTCGATCCTGACTGCTTGCTGCCTATGTATGGGCGCTCTTAAGCGTCGAAGTACTCGTCCGCATCGCTGTCATCCGAAAACGTGCCCAGAAGACTGGCAGCGTGGCCATCCACGTTGAATGGCAATGCTTATAGAAGTTAAAATAGTCACAATATAAAATATAGCTATTCCCCGTGACCTCTTCTGCGTGTATTAGTATTTCTTTTTTTTAAGTAGCCTAAGAGGTAGCCTAGAACCTGAAGAAGGACATATCCTTCTTCAGGTTCTAGGCTTCCTCTTTGTCAAATTTCACAATGATCCGTGTAATGGCTGAGGCGTAAAAAGACAGACAGTTATTTTAGCATTTTATAATATTAACATGGTCATAGGAAGATGATTGTTTTATTTTAATCTTTATTCTTAAATTATTAAAAACACCACGGTTTATGTCTGTAAGCTTGTTAGTGATACCACAGTTTTTCTCTGCACCACCCAAAGGTTGACTGGTAGAAAACGCCTATAGCATTTTGTTCACCTCTGTAGATTTGTGTGTTTTCTTTTATTGAAAAGACAGGATCCTCCGACCAGATGGGTCTGGTGGGCAACAGCCCCACGATGGATGTCGGGGAAGTTATATAAATGCTGTTTGCGTGGTAAACTCTAATTGCGCGATGCAGGGTTTGTGTGACGTCGGTCTTTGATGCGTATTTCGTATGTGGCGATTTAGATGCTAGATGAATTGTGATATAAATAAATTTGCCGCCAAGCTAAGCTTAACTTATAATAATAATAATCGATTCCAACCGGGATATATTATCTCCTAAATAAGAAATATTAAAGCCCCCACACCGGCTTAAAAATTTTGCTCGCATATTTCTTGTTCACTGCAAAATCGCACGGAAATTCAACGAAAACCCGAAGCTACAGTATCAAAGGAAAAATATTTGATTTCTTTGGCAATAAACACATACTTCGCAGTTCGTTGGCTACGCTACATGTTACGAGTCGGCTTTCAGAGGTTATTTTCAATCGAGCACCTCCACGTCAAGTTTGATTGCATTAAGTTCATGCTTACGATTGGATTGGGTCGGAATCTGGTCTGATTATCGAACGGTGCCTGGTCTTATGAAAACCTAAATGTTGATTTAAAAAAATCCGATTTTTTTTGGCAACTCCAGGCCGATAATACCGTAGGCATATTTTACAAGTTGATTAAATTAAGGACTGATAACCTTTCTATACGAACCCAGTAATAATAAGAATACTGGATAGGTTCTTAAGCCTGCGAAATATTAAAAAGCCTACCTACCAATAACAGCCACCTAGCAATAATATCATATATTGTCAATAATAAAACCACTTTTATTCTTTAGAGGTATGAGGAATAGAGTGCAAAGTTCACTCAACCTCTATTGAAAAGGGAGAATCCTCCGACCAGATGGTTATCGTGTCTGGCGGGCAACTGCCCAACTATTGATGTCGGATAGTCAAGTCTAATTGCGCAATGTAAGATTTGTGTGACGTCAGGTAGGTTATGACAACATGGTATCGCTGAACTGAAAATTATTTTCAAACAGAAAAATAACACATTCAACACGCCTTTTTAAATTGTGCAATGCCAAATATTCAAATAGGTACCAAATAAAAAAAAAAAAACATGCTATTAAATATTGGGACTCATTTTTCATGCAATACTTTCGGTTTGATTTGTAACTAATCAAACATGCACAGCGGAAAATAAATACCGTGACAAACACAAAACAAAATATGCTTTTATTGGGATAAGGGCTTGCACGAATCACAAATTAATTTCTAGTTTTCTTCTCTGCCCTTGCCAAAGTATATGTAGCAGGATAGGTATTTGTCTTTTGTTGTATCAGAATTCAGTTTCAAGTCAGATAATTTATTTCAAATAAGCATTTTTGAACAACAAAATAAAAAAAATAAGCTTGGCTTTACCTGGCGCTAAAGGCTTTTGTGAAGTATAGTAGACTGACTGACATCATGCTAATTTTGGCGATGTTATGTTGTACGAGTATTATGTATATTGACAGATGCCAATATACGGATGAGTAGGGCAGAAGTGCACCTTTAACACTTTATTTTCCATCCAATTTCATAGAACTCATACGCCATGCCGCCATACATATTGGAAGTGAACCCTCCAGGAGAGTTGCCGGCATTACGTTTGCGCTAAACCGTGTTATATAACACTGTAAAGCGAAAAAGAAAAATGTGTTTTTAAGGGGTCTTGTAATGATGAAATGCGTAGTTTTCAACATTTTACATTTTTTGGGAATATTTGTAACCGTTACCAAAAAGTTAAAACAAAATTTTAATGTTAGTTCCTTTTTTTATATCCAACGCATATACTATTAAATCTGGTTAAAATATACATCAGTCGGTCTATTCTATAATATTCTCACGGTGAAAACTTAGGTGAAGTGAACGTGAAGTGAGCTGTCATTCCACCTGCTGCTAGGGACTGACAGCTCACTCCGAGCTCACTTCACCTAATTTTTACGGTGAGATGGTTACAGAATAGCACTGCTGATTTAATTTTCACGGTTTATAAGATGGTCAGGGCTAAAATGCTGGCCCGCAGGTTTGCCCGCTGCACAAAAGAGGTTAAAATTTATTTATTTAAATCCTTTTGTCAGACGTTTTACTCCAGCAGCCTGTGGACAGTCTCAGGCTGTCAATGCTCTGCGGGTCCAATACAATAACGCATTCAGGATGCTGCTGAGGCTCCCTCCGTTTTGCAGCGCGTCCGCCATGTTCATGGAGGCTTCTTACGCAAGAAAGCGATGTCACTCCTACACAGAGTGCGTGTGAGTAGCATCAGCATCTTGAGTGTGATAGCGGACCGGTATGACTGTCCATTCTGCAAACATTGTATGCGTTTATGTGTGAACAATGTTTAAAAGTTTTGTAAGAAACAAAACATGTCAAAAACATGAACATGCTTTGGACATGTTTTGTTTCTTAAAGCTATGTAGCTTTAAGCACTATTTTATTAACAACATGGATCATGATGTCTGAAATATAAATAAATAATAATAATAATAATGCTGTATTCGCTAAGAAAAACTTTTGTGAGAGCTCCCGGCATCCCATATGCGACTAGGTGAACCCTCCAAGAGGGCTCCCGGCACTGAACGTGTTAAGTAGTACATACACCCACATTTCGCCAGTTATGTTTTAGTATTTATTAGGGACGAGTTTATTGCCATCAACTGGGCACAAATCCAGGCTCCGCGCTGCTACTCAAGAATTCATGATGGAAAAACCTAAAAACATTTGGCTGACCTGGGAATCGAACCCATGACCTCATGCTCAGCAGTAGCGCCCTACTTACCAGGGATGCGCACCGCTTCGGCATCACAGTATAGAAGCAGTCAACGCGAGCTTCAGCAAACATCCCTCATGTGCTGCAGTATCGAGGCAACCTAACAGCAATTTTTTTTTTTTTTTTGGGTGGGATATCATCAAATGACTCCTCCCGCTCTGGGTGAAGCGGAGTGTTCCTTCTGTTGCCTGTGCAATGCCAGGGGGCCACGGTATCCCTTTCGGACTTTCCCGCAACCCCGCAATCAGGCAATGGTCTCATCGGACCCCTTCACTCGCTGACATCTCTTTGAGTCGCGCCTGGAACACAACGCGCCGTCGACCCGGGCCTGGTCCTTACCGGACGGCGAGCTACCCATTTCTCACCGTTCGCAAGCCCGCGCCTACGGTGGCCGGGAATCCGCGATCGATTCCCGACGCCCAGGGCGTCTCCTCCTGCGGCGGCTAGGGGCGTGAGGGGGCGAAATTTGCCTCTCCCTCACGCGCTCCGCCTCGTCTCCTCCTTCGCGAGCATTACTGCTTCGTAGGAGGTGACGGCCACCCATGCCCTCTCGCTCCTTACCATGGCCTGGACCAGGGCCGGACGCAAGAGATCCCTGCCACCGACCCATCAGCACCCTGGATGCGTTATTATATTGAAAGCGAAGGGCACCGTATGATTTCTGAATATAATGATAATGGCTGCGACTTACGAGCTGTAGGTCGTAGGTTAGAACCCTGATAGTCGCATTGCTTTGTGTTAATAATTTCATCACCACTGCTCTCAAAACGGTGAAGGAAAACGTCGTGAGGAAGCCGGCATTTATTTATTTATTTTTAGTTAATTAAAACGGTACAACACCAATTACATTAATGAACATAGAAACAATTATATTGTTGAAAATAATTTTGTGTAAAACTAGTATGGAACAGTGGACTCCCTAGCATACTTTCTCTCACCAGACATATACGTATATTTTTACTCCATTCATCCGCAAACACATCTCATTCAGGGTCGGCAGTCAGAAGGGTATTTAGCATCTTTAAAGTACGACAGACTGGGGATTCCGCTCTAGCTACAGATTTCGAGGACAGTTGCGCAAATAGATTGTGTCCGCGGCTCTGACGGTTATGTGTCCAATGTATTTTTTTATTTTTTTTAAACGTTGCCCCACTCTAGGAATTTCTCCTGTATCGTGGGTGCGTTTACATACATTTAAACTGACATACACAAACAGCCAGACCCGGAACAACTAATTGTAGGTCATACAAATATTTGTTCCGTGCGGGGATCGAACCCGCGACATGCAGCGCAGCAGTCAATTACTTAACCACTGCGCCAAACGTGCCGTCAAATTATCGGACACAAATAATCGGCAGAAAAGGTCATAAAGCTTTGGGCAGTCGATACATCCCCGTGAGGTCTTACAGGCCAGGTGAGTTGATCCAGAACTTTTCTCATCATGTTCTAGAACCAAAAATTCGAGGACATGTGACATCTACCAACCCGCAATTGACGCGTGGCACTCTCTCTCACAGAGAACCTATGTCCCAGCAGTGGGTACGTTATAGGCTGATTATGCTATGCTTATTTCTTATGCTGTGAATGTGAAAATACCTAGATAGAGTATTCTATAGTATACACGATTAGATACTATACTCCCGGACTCCTAAATCGAGCTACCATGCACTTTTTGTATACAAGTCTATAACTTTTTAACGGTCGTGAATTCAAATTCGGAACATTGATGACACCAAAATGACGGCTGTCGACGTTAAAACTGCTTAATAACTTTTTCTTTGACTATCATTATTTTGATGTTTTAGGACTACATACCTCACATGGAATAGGGAATATGCACGTTATTCAAAAATTTTTATTTAAATATATACCTATACATTATATAGGAGTCAAGAAACAAATTCCTATTTTTTTACATTTTAATTAATGTATTACTTATTTTACATTTCATTAATTTATTTTATGTTTTTTTTTGTGGAACGGAACGCAAATTCAAAACGCGTCGTCACCTCAAAATACTTGTGAATAAATATATTTTCTTAGCAAATTGCTTGAATTCTCCCTAAGGTAAGTTTGTAAGTGCGAGATCTGCTTGAATAAAGCAGAAAAACAATTTAATTTATATGATTTGGGGCTAAAAAACCCTTAAAAATAGATGTTAACAAAGCAGTAACGTGCCAAATGACGTCACAGGCTCACCGCGACAGAAACGGACGTTTGAGCTGTACTTAGTAGAAAATTATTGGAGTTCCACATTTTTTTTCTAAGCAACAAGCAGTAGTTGAATTTAACTTTTAATACTTCTCTTAGGTTTATATTACTGTGTTTAATTGATTACATGAAAAAAACAAAAAAAACTGCATACTCGTATTGCATGGTGGCTCGATTTAGGAGTCCTGGAGTATAGTATCTAATCGTGTATACTATAGAATACTGTTAGTCATAATATTGGTGTATGGTCATATTGTTTGCCCGGACCTTACACCAATCAATTACAATATTTATCGGTACTGTTTTCAATCGGAAGTGCTGCTACCTTTGGAAATAAAATAAAAACAGGGTTTCAGGCGAACAACGGATATTAATCGGCACGCAATCATTTAATGGGTTCGTTTCAAAAATTTAATTCCCATTCCCATCTTTCAATTAGGAAATGTTTTCAGGGATAGGCTTTTGTTCAGGGTTGGGGGAATTCCCTATTCCATTGTGTTCGTTTTTTTTTTAATTCGTTCCGTAAAACCTTGACGATTATAATGCGTTTACTGTCTCTTAACTAGACCCTGGAATTCGTAAAACTTGACATTTTTATAATCGCCAAAGAAATAGTTCCCGAGGGCCTAGATAAGTGAGAAAGCTTTCAAAGCGTTTAGTATCTTTACAACGACTTTAAACATGATTAAGCTTTTTTATAGCTTATGTCAGTCCTATGGAGGGGATTGTGGGTAAGTAATAACAGCCGTACGGGTTGATCGATCAGGTTAAGCTACGCTTGCAGCGGTTGGTCCATGGACGGGTGACCATCTTTATATACCAAGACCCCAAGCCGTTGGTCCCGGCTGTCATTTTTACATCTTTGACCGTTGTTACGGGTTGTCAGAAACCCGAAAATTTGATAACTAGTCTTACCAAAAGGTATCGTGTTACCCAGTTACTGGGTTGTGGAGGTCAGATAGGCAGTCGCTCCATCTAAAATACTGGTATTCAGCTGCATCTGGTTAGACTGGAAGCCGACCCCAACATAGTTGGGAAAAGATTAAAAGAAGAAAAAAAAAGATTAACGAAACATAGTTGCATTTTAAACTTTTCCATCATCGTTGTTGCTGATAGAAAGTCACTTTGACAGGCCCTCTGTTCTTGTTATTTTCATTATAATAAAGTGAGAAAGACATTTGTATATACTAATAATAAAGCTTATGAGTTTGTTTGTTTGTTTGGAAGCGCTAATCTCTGGAACTACCAGTCGGATGATAATTTTGTGAGTTTGATAGTCCGATTGGAAAAGGAGCCGAGTAAAAAGAAAAAGTCGAACGAAGAAAGAACGCTAAGTGGAAACGAAGTAATGACGCGGGCGAGCGATGCGATGCGACGCCCACCGCATCGCATCGCCCGCCAGGGGAACAAGAATTTCACGCGGACGAAGTCGTGAGCAGAAACTAGTAGATTATAAGAAACACTATTTTAGTGACCGTAGACCTTTTGTCTTCCTTGTATAATTCATCACAAGTACTCGTATCTTCAAAAGGCTTCACTGTTAGACTGGCATTCGAAATGCTGTTAGTTTGACTTACACCTATATTGACTTAAAGTTAGAGTGGGTAAGGTAGACATAGTTAGACAAACTTATAAAAACACTTACACACTATAAAACTGATTTACATACGTAAGACATCCTCGCAACATAAAGTCCAGTTGAAAACCACCGTCAGACACTAGTTGTCTGACATTTATGCTGAACTGGGCCTATTTAGCACAGCCGTGAGGCACGCACTACTGTTCTAAGTTATTTTTGTTTTTTTCGGGTATTTTTTTCTACCTCAATATTGTGTGCCTTAACCTGAGTCAAATAAATGTATTTTCTTATGAGCTATCTAAGTGGAACATATCGCTGATGTGTAGTGTTACCAGAAGTCGTAAAGGTCGGGCCAAACTGAGGCGAATAATCCCGCAACGAAATTCGCTCGCAACGATTCTGACAACTGACTTGTATGGAGGTGTTCAAACTGTCGTGAATAGTCGCGTGACTTCCATAACATCAAAAAAATCAACGCGCGCAGTCACGTCTCGTATGCCGCGCAGGATTCACCTAAGTGTGGCCAGAGCTTACTAACTTACTTAAAACTTGTTCAATCAATCTGCCCAACCTTTTTCCAACTCTTTTGGGGTCGGCTTCCAGTCTAACCGGATGCAGCTGGATACCCGTATTTTACATTGAGCGACTGCCTATCAGACCTCCACAAGCCAGTAACTAGGTAACACGATATCCCTTGGCAAGACTGGTTGTCAGACTTTTACTTTACTTAAAACTTGCTCAATGCTGCAAAAAAATAACAATCAATTTTTATTTGAAAATATTCAAACTCAAACTCAGAGCATTTATTTCAATTAAACCCTTTACAGGCACTTTTGAATTGTCAAAGAGTCAGTCAGTTAGTCAGAAAGTTGAAGCTAGCCCATTCCAAAACGTAGATCTCTATGGAGAAGAACTCGACAACCCTACTCATTCCGGATGTAGTCCCCAAAACACCTCTATTGACAAAGCACAATATTTTTGTTGATATATGGTTTAATTTATTCACGACTTTCACCCTTATTTGCGTTATTCCATTTTGTGCATATTTCCATACAATTGGCCACTGTAAAAATTGTACAAAATTATTTTGATTACTTACTTCGATGGCGATGATCCAATCCACTGGGATTCTTTTAACCGATTGAATTAATAATAAATTCGACCGGTTAAATTAAAATTAATAATCGATCGAATCGAATTAATAATTATTTCGATTGGTTTAAGAGTCCCAGTGGATTGGTTAATCGCCATCGAAGTTAGTATATATACCTATATCAAAATAATAAAAAGAGATAGAAAAATCCGTGAATTACAGAATAGTGTATTAATATTCTATTTTGTAATTTCTTATTGTGAAGGTTAAAAGACAAAAAAAATGCTCTTAGGTTCTGTGAAAAGCAAAAAGCAATTCCCGGATTTTTTTAAATTCCGTTTGTCTGGATTAAGAATTTATTTTTGAATCTGTTTTGTCAAAGTTTGAATAGCACTTAAAACTATGATGCAAACACATTTCTGGGAAAATCATACCACCTCAACACAACCTCATCTTATTTCTTAATAACTGCGTCGTTGGTCTGGAGGTCGCAAGCGCTACTGCTGAGCATGAGGTTCTGGGTTCGATTCCCGGGTCGGGAGAAGTGTTATTGTATTTTTTCATATCAATCAGGAATTTCTCAGTAGCAGCCCAGAGTCTGGATCTCTGCACGGTTGCTGGCAACAGACTCGCCCCCTATTACATTGTACTTAAACATATCTGGCAAAATGTGGATATACCATAGGTTCACCTCTGTCTAACCCTTCGGGGATAACTGGCGCTATGTTATGTTATGTTAAGTGTTTTATTAACCAAGATAATGTATTCAATATAATGTGATCATAGAATCCACACACTGTCCAAAATAAACTATCCGATCCCATGGCAAATATCACATAACCCAAACAGCCTTCCCTTTTATGAAACTACTAAAATAGATTTAGCACAAATAAAACCGATGCCTCGTTCAGATCACATCAATCGCTGTCCCAAAATATCTGTTAGTCGTTTACAAAATTTGTAACCCCCAACAGATAAGGGGCGGGTCAGTAATGAAGCCAGTTCAAGCGGAAAGAGGCACGATAAGATAATTTCGAGCCACTATTCGGGTATATTTCGTCTTTCTATCAAACAACCCATATTTACGATGCCTTTATAGTTGTTTAATCTTTGAGAATGATGAAGAAGTTACTAGTTATTTATTGAGTTAATAATTTGTTCGAATTGTGAATATTTATTTTGATACTATATCTTAAACTATTAAACGAACAACATTTTTATATATTTTCAACCGACTTCAAAAAGGAGAAGGTTCTCAATTCGGTTGTGTTTTTTTTTTTTTGTATATTTGTTAGGCGATTACTCCGCCAATAATGAATTGATTTTGATGATTCTTTTTTGTTTGGTAGGGCGTATACTTTAGAAGTGGTCCCATATAAATTTGGGCAAGACCTGATGAGGGGTTTTTGAGTTAGCTTCAATAATACGTATTTTTCCCAACTAGTATACACCTTAAATTTTTTGTGGGGGGTTTGTGTAGGTACTGAAACTAAAAAGTGAAAAATAAAAACTTAAAAAAAAAACCGACTTCCAAAAACAACACCACAAAGTGAAAAATAGCATGATTTCGGAAGTCGGTGGCAAAAAAACGAAAATACCAAAACCAAAGACACCATCTGAAATCAAAGTTATTTTTCACTTTGTAGTGTTTTTTTTTTTGTATATATTATATTTGTATCACGTTGTCGAAACCGGCTCTAACGATTTCGATGAAAGTTGCGGTTAGGTTTCCGGGGGCGAACAATCGATCTAGCTAGGTCTCACAACTGGCAAAATTCGTTTTCTCCATATTTTGACCCGAGCAGAGCTCGGTCGCCCAAAGTAAAGAACAAGATGGCTACCTTATAATAAAGACATGGCAGCATGGAATTAGTAAGTACCTACTATTATGGCAGCATGGAATTAGTAAGTATCTACTATCATGGCAGCATGGAATTAGTATGAACTATCCTATACCACTAAATGAGCATTCTCTATTTTCACACGAGCAGGACTCGCTCGACCAGGTACTCATTATTATAGAATCATGGTTTTCAGTATCAAATGTAAAAAAATTGGCAATGTGCCTTTGGCTTTTTGTTTAACCTCAAGTGCTTTTTTTATAATTTTTAACGTGATGATATTAACGTGGACGTCCACGTTCACGTCATGATAACAAAGGGAAGTAAATATATGAAATCGCTTTTAAATTTTCGTCCACGATAACTCTAAATCAAACTCAAAGCATTTATTTCAAATAAACCAAATGCACTTTTGAATTGTCATGGAGTCGGTCAGTCAGAAAGATGATGCTAGTTGCCCATTCCAAAGCGTATTAGGTTCCTATGGAAAAGAACGGGTTAGAAACTCTACGGACACATCTAAATCAAAATATTCTTATAAATATCAAAATATACTTTTCTAAATCAAAATATTGTTACAACATAATGGTTACATCATTCATGTTGAAATTATGCATGTGAGAAGAATGTATAAAGACGTCCACGTTGAAATCATCTGATAATAAAGATAATATCGAAAAAAAAACAAAAATTAAAATTAATTAGTAACGTTATAACGTGCACGTATTTCCAAACATTTTATGGACGTCCACGGTAAAATTGCCACAATGGTTTGATTTGAAGTTTACCGCATTTGAAATTGCTTCAAGTGTCAAAGTTTATTAAAAAAGCCTTTCATTTATGCAAAAGGTATTGTTATAAATTACAATCAGCAATTCGATTTATACTCAAGAAAGGTATCGAAACGAAACTCGCGATGATATAAAAAGTCCAATTTGACAGCTATAAAAATAAAGAAAAAAGAATCGATTGCTTTAAAAACTGATGCTCAAGACATATCGATTTATTTATTTATAAAGGTATACCAACAGCTTCTGTATACAAAATATAAAATAGCAGTAGTTAATAGTTATGTGCTTATACAGTTGCCAATAACAGGTGAACCAACATTCTCAAATACAGTGATGATCTTAAGGTAAAAAACGAAATGTATATTTTTTTAAATAAAAATGAAGTGGTTACAAACTATGTAAACAGAAATATAAAATGATATAAGTTAAAAAATACACAGGTTGCAAGAAATACTTGCAAGACATATTGATCATACTAGAGACTTTGTAATCAACGATTTATCTACATTGCTTAAAACTGATTCTCTGGGAGTATAATATAATACTAACACTAGACTAAGAACATTGTTACTAAAAAATTTATGGACAAAAGTCTGACATAAATTTCATAATTTAAATAAGAAACGTCTAATCGGACTTCTTAGATTGTCGCGAGTGTAGTAATTTATTCTTAAAACTTATTCCAATTTTCTCTACTTTGAATTTATAGTTTATACACATTTGGAACACTAGAAAAAACAACCCTTCTCGAGAAAACTCCTACTTCAACAAACAAGAAAAGTCGGCACAAACAGAAAAATATATTAAAATAATAACTCAGTGTCGCCTGTCGCCACCTAATACTTCGATCCCAGGAAATTCAAGGCTTCTATTACACACCATTTTTACGTAGAATATAAATTTTAATGACAAAAGAACCCTTATCTTCAGATATCAACACATAGAATCGAGTGCAGAAACATGTTGTTTGCAAAAGATATTTCAGTGTCAAGGATTTGTATGTGATGGTTTGAAAAGATGAGGGAATCTCGTCTATGAAAAAAATATGATTTGCACGTCAATCTGTTTGATGCACAAGATTATTTTTAAGGACATAAATATAGGTCACGAAGGACAAAGTTGAATGTTGCTGCATCGACAAAATTTATTAAATTTGTATCGACATCGATATCCGTGATCGACACCAACTAAATACGAATAGCTTATGTTATGCTCATCAAAATATAAGCCAGTCGGTAAAGTGGTGGCGAGGCTTCTTTTAAGATTATACTACAGGGTCACATCAGATTACCTAGCGAAAATCAATATAAACACGCCAAAAAAAAAAAAAAAATATATGTTGGGGTTAACGATCTCTGGTAGTGTTGTTACTTGAAGTATGAGTTGAGAAATTTGTTTTTTTTTTTGTTTTACCGTGTTTCAAAATAATCACAGTGGTGGCTTAGTGGTAATGGCTCCGACTTATGGACGTGGGAAACCAGGCAGGCGCTCACCACTGTCATTGTGAGCAAAACTGGCATGTTCTAGAACCAAAAACTCGCACTGGGCCCGCGTGGTAGATTACGGCCCGCTCCCTCTCGAAGAAGGGAAGCTTGTGTCCCAGCATTGGGAAAATTATAAAGGCTTATTATGCTATGATATCGTTAAGTATCACCACTGTAAAATTTACACAAAAAATAGATTTTTCTTACTGATATTTCAACTACACTGCGGTTGATGACCCCCAACATAAAACATAAAATTAATTATTGTTTTTGCTTTATCATGTTTAGTATCGATATCGATTACGTATGTGGAGTTTCGCTAGGTAATTTAATTTGACCCGGTATAATACTTGCTATGAATACAAAGTATAACAAAAACCTCGTTTTTTACGCTACATAAAAACCACATAACTTTCGCGAAACTATAACTGCCCCATAGTAATTAAAGCTGGCTAACTAAAACTAAATCCATGATTAACTCTATACACATGCCAGCCTTTCTTGTAGATATAACAATATGTCGAAATTGTAAGACAGTCTGAATATTTTACATAAGTTTACATTACATTTACTTTTGTACGTTTCCTTGTATATCTTTTCGCTCGTTACCTTGTATAAAACATAATTTTATGTATTGCCAAGTAATTAGTGTATGAACGTTACTAATTTATTTGGATTGCTGGAAATATTATGTAACAGCTCTTCAGGGTTTAACAAATTTTAGACATACCTAGATTTATGAGCACCATTTTTTCGACTAACATCATTTCATATTCCGGCCACTGAGAGCATGCAAATTCAAATTCAAAAGTCATTTATTCAAACTAGGCTGAGAATCAGCACTTTTCGAACGTCAAAATAACATAACACAGTCCCCCAAAACGCCCACCCTTCACCACTTCCTAGTGCTTTAGCTGGGAAGAAAAAGTGGCGCAACAAACTCCCCAGCAGCACAGCTGTCTGTTCAGTTACAAAATTATTCTATATAATACTCGTAGTATGCAAAATAATTTACATTAAGCAACACAAAACATAATCTAAATTATAAATGAATAGCCATATGACAGCTAGCACACGCCAATATACCAACCAAAAACATCGAGAACTATATATTCAGGCAAAAATAAAAAGAACTAAACGTAAACAATATCTAAATAATAACATCCAGGCATAAAATGTGTGTCCACTTACATATAGCTGTAACTAGAAATTATTATTGATCAACTAGGACCATCGAGGAAATAGTTATTTATCCAACATGTGAGGAAAGTTCGTTTTTCCTATGAGTTTTGATTTTGAATCTTGAGCGAACGAAGGATTGAAAAATAGAATCACGAGCGCAGCGAGTGATTATAAATTTCAATCCTGAGTAAGTGAAAGACTCAACAAAACGAATAGCAAATGAACTTGCTCACATGTTGCATACAAAACTTTTCACCACGCCCAGCAAGAAAGTATTCAGTCATCATAGGTAAATAAATTAAATAGACACAAAGCAAATCAAAATAATTCTTTATTTTTTAAAATATCTTTAAAACTTAACATAAAAAAATCAGGCAAGGTTAGTTTCTGAACGAGATCATTACTTTCCTCACTGTTCAAACAGTGAGGAAAAACCAACTTCCCTCACTGTTTTCCTAGAGGAAAGACACTTCTTTCGTGCGGGAGTGGTGAAAAATAAATAATTGTCGAGGTCGTTAGCAAACCACATATTGCAATACAATTCATAAAAAAAAACATTGTAATGAGTAGGTTTGTAGTTTTGATTTTGAGTCTTGAGCGAACGAAGGATTGAAAAATAGAATCACGAGCGCAGCGAGTGATTATAAATTTCAATCCTGAGTAAGTGAAAGACTCAACAAAACGAATAGCAAATGAACTTGCTCACATGTTGCATACAAAACTTTTCACCACGCCCAGCAAGAAAGTATTCAGTCATCATAGGTAAATAAATTAAATAGACACAAAGCAAATCAAAATAATTCTTTATTTTTTAAAATATCTTTAAAACTTAACATAAAAAAATCAGGCAAGGTTAGTTTCTGAACGAGATCATTACTTTCCTCACTGTTCAAACAGTGAGGAAAAACCAACTTTCCTCACTGTTCAAGCAGTGAGGAAAAACCAACTTCCCTCACTGTTTTCCTAGAGGAAAGACACTTCTTTCGTGCGGGAGTGGTGAAAAATAAATAATTGTCGAGGTCGTTAGCAAACCACATATTGCAATACAATTCATAAAAAAAAACATTGTAATGAGTAGGTTCTTTAGGTAGGTGTCTTCAATAAATTAAAATAAATTGACTTATAAAGTAAAATTATAAACAATTATATAAACCAATACGTTTCTAACACCTGTCAGATGGATAAGATTAGGAACGAATAAAATTTAAGTTCGTAAAGCTTCGTTCAGACCAGCGCGACGCGACAGCGCGTCGCGACACCGGCTATTGTTAAACAGTGAAGTTTTCTTAGAAATTGTATTGTTCGAGTCGCGTCTCGCCGTCGCGTCGCGCTGGTCTGCACGAGCCTTAAAACACGTATTCTTTTGTAAACAGCTAACAAGTGTGAGGTTGTCTCATCGGCTGGAGTGTACACCATCATTACAAAAAGAACGGTTTTCTTGTTTTAGGTCAACTATTTCTCAGCGTTAGCATAGAACCTAAAACAAGAAAACCGTTCTTTTTGTAATGATGGTTTCGGAAGATTTTAATTTTGAAATGTCATCCCCTAAAGGGGGTAAATAGGGGATGAAAGTTTGTGGGGGAAGCTTCTTCTTTTTTGCCGATTTAAAATCCCGTCGGGCACACGGCTTGTAAAATATGAAAATAGAATCATCCACGCGAAGAAAATGAAACAGAACTGTTTATAAATAGGTAATGGATCAATTACCTCCTGATCCGCCACGCATATCCTAAATATGCCAAGGCTGACCCATAGTCTAGCCTATCTCCAACACTCTTCTACCAAGTTCATTAGTTGTTGATTTAATACGAGGCTTTTGGCTACTATTATTTGTGTACTTTATGTGTTTTTTTTTTCTTAAATGTGCGTTGTGTTTGTGCAGAATAAATATTTCTTTCTTTCACTAGCCATAATCTCCAAAATATCAGAATGTATATAAAAGAGTGAGTGTGAGTTTGTATGTAGGGGGTAATCTTCGGAATAGGGATGATGACTAAAAAAATGTTTTTTGTCCGTCATGTAGATTATGAAAAAATAACGCACACGTATTTTTTCTTTTTTTACGTTATCAAATGATTACGGCGATACATTGAGTTATAATATGCCATGACGTCACTTGTATGTAGATTTCATACATACTTGTGACGTATCACCCCCCACTCCCCAACTTTAATGCGTTGTATCTAAGTCATTTTTGATTAATATGATAAAGCAAAAAATACGTGTCTAATCTTTTTTTATTATCTGTCTGACGGACTAAATAGAATTTCTTTATTTTGACCCAGTCATCATCCCTATTACAGATCCAATTCCGAAAATTCGTTGACTAATGGGAAGCTACAGTATTGCCGAGTGTCATAGGTTATTTTATGTTGAAACAAGAAATTTCACGCTGACGAAGTCACGGCCAGAAGCTAGTATCAGATTATATGAATTTTACCATTTTTTACAATACGGTAATGATGTAATTTAAATCCTATTACAAACATCCTCAGAAACAAAAGCGAGGAACTTAAAGTGTCTCGGTAAACGATAAACTGTGTTGGAATCTGCAACTAAGTTAATCAGAATAAAATAAGGGGCGTAGGAAAAACAGTCTGCAACTTGTATCTGAAAAGATTCTACTAGGTCTGGAAAATAACGGTGGCAAGAGCTTGACAATGAAGAAGGGATCAAATACACTAGACACAAAAAAAAACGCAAATTAAAAAGGTACTGTATAGAGATATCGATATTGAGTTTTTCTGTTTTCGTATACAGGGTGGCGATTTAGTCATCTGCAACCGTCAAGGGGGTGATATTATCCGTCATAAAACATTTTGTAAAAAAATATCTACCGTTGAATAGAAATTGTTTTCTTTTTCACGAATCGCCTATGAGTGTCATAGCGAAAGTTGTTTAGTATCGCGGCTACTAATCACCCATTTGACTGATATAAGTGACTAAATCGTCACCCTGTATAGCCAGAGTCACACGTCATTAAGTCCGGAGTCACACTAAGTCATGTAATTTAAGTATACATTTTCGCTTGACCGTAGTAGGGTTAATAGGAATAGGCTGTGTAATGGCTGTGTGGTTTTTGTAATATTAGATTGCTGCTGGATGATGTTAATCCACATGATTAACTTAATTCTAGTAAACGGCAATAAAGCAGACTTTTTGTAACTTGACAGGTTACTTAAAATATGTATTTACTGTACCTAATTTCTGTTTTGTCAGTTATCTTCACTCTGACTTTAAATCTGTTTTATTTAAGTGTGTATGACAAGAGACGTTTGTTTATTTGGGACTAACTGAATGAATGAATGAATGAAAGGCACCGATCCCAGCGTGGTTTAACCAGACTCGATAAATCGAATGAACCCCAAGATTTGCACTAGCCCATGAAGTCTCATATTTCATGGGGCTACAAAGGCCATTGCATATCAAGGAGTAGACCGGGGGGCGCGGTAATGGTAAGGAAGACGTGCCCTCAGGATAGGAAAGGATTTACGAGCCATACCGGATATGCATCCTTGAGTAAGCAATGGACTAGTGGAGAGACGGGTGATTTTTATCTGTGGAAGGGCTCTTTTTAAGTTCCAGTTTTTGTTGTTTCCAAAGTCTTCCTCTGAGGATTTCGCTGCTATCCGTTTCAGGTTTCTTGTAAATCTCGTTAGCAGTCTTCTTAAGCTTATCTCGGTCTGTATCGGTCTGTAGCTGTGTCCATCCAAAAGTTGAATTCCTTGTCGGAGTTGGTCGACTACTGTTTAAGTTTGTCGTTCCATGTGTTAATAGGACGGCCTACTTTCTTGGATTTGGCCTTGTTCTGCATTGCTGCGTGTAACTGGTGCGGTTTGCCGTGCCGTGTGAACGTGTGCGAGATAGCACATCCTGCGATTCTTGATGCGTTTGTTTACTGTCTTTCCGTCTAAGATTTCATGCATTTGCTTTTGTCTTGGTTTATTTCTGGCGTAGTTAATCAAGTCTCTCATGATGATTCTCTCATATCTTCTCGGTCTTGACCGAGTTGTTAGCTTTAGTGATTGCCGACACTTTCAATATGTATCATACAAGGTACGAGCACCATTCCATACATGAGTCTGGCTAGTTTCCAGTCCACCTTTGAGTTTCTTATGAATGGTAATAGTGTGCTTTTCCTATGTATGTGCCTAGGTATTTAATTTCCTCGACAGTATGAAGATTTAATCCGTTAATTGGCACGTAGGTCGCTTTCTGCTTAGCTATTCGGTCTCCAATTAGTATATTTGTTTTGTTTCGTTTATTTGTAGGCCGACACGGTAGTGTCATATACCATATTAAACCCCTACTAGGTATAGTATGGGTTTAATATGTCATACGTTTCCGTCTAACCCTTTTAGATCATCTGTAATGAAGATGAGGTCGTCAGTCTAGCACCAGGGGGAGTGAGATTTCGCGATCTTGGTCTAGTTTGATCAATTGAGTAAGGACCTCATCCATGACCAGTGTAAAAAGGCGAGGGGATAACGGGCAACTTTGTTTGGCTACCTTTCCTTTAATAATCCAACTATTTTGCTGACCACACCATTTGATGTGTGTGCGTTCATTCATGCAAACCTTGATTATCCTGTTGGTTAGTGACTTCTTTGTTCTATGTGTTGAAATGTCTTGCAGTGCTTGGGAGGTCGACGTTGTCTAAAGCTTTTTCTATGTCCAGAGCGAGTACATAAATTCTTTTACCTGCGCGCCATTCTTCGTCCAAAACCCTTTTTAGCGTAAATATGTGATCGTCTGTAGATCTGTTGTTTAAAAAGGCCGCTTGGTAGCTGTCTAATTGTTTTATTGCTTCGTTTTCTTTTTTTTACTAACTGCCTCGTTGGTTTGGTGGTCGCAAGCGCCACTGCAGAGCATGAGGTCCCGGGCTCGATTTCCGGGTCGGGCAGTGTTATTGGGTTCTTTCATCAGAAATTCCTCAGTAGCAGCCCGGAGTCTGGATATGTGCCCGGTCGACGGCAATAGGCTCGCCTCCAATTACATGGGATTCAAACACAACTGGAAAAATGTGGGTGTACTAGGTACACCTCTGCCCAACCCTTCGGGGATTACAGGCGTGATGTTATGATAAGTTTCTATTTTTTTTTTTTTATAAACGTAGGAATCTTAGATTCTGTAGCCCGTATTGCAAACCGATATTCGTGGATAGTCTTTGGATTTGGATCTTTAGGGTTGTTTTTCTTCGGAATTGGTACTTGCATTGTTTCTAGCCACGTGTCGGGTTTGATTTTACGTTGCAAACGCAGGTACAGCTCTGAGCAAGTGTACTTAGTTGCGGTAGAAGGCTGATTTCCAAGTATTGTGTATCCATTGTCATCCGCGACTTCAACCGATAACGGTGTACACAATGTTGATGTTAATTGTTGATACGGTGTTAATGAGCTAACTTATTGGGGGCTGTTCAGGAAGCGGGGTCCCGTAGACTACCTTTGTTCGTCTCTTTTTGTTGTATTTAATTATTACCTACCGTTTAGGCATGCTGTGGTGTACTTTTGTGGGCTGTTTCTTGCGTTAGTCTTTGAGGATTATTGTTGTACTGTTCGTCGGCGGTAAGTTTAGGCAGGTTTATGTGAAATAAAATATTTGAATTTGAACTTGGATTTGGCGCTCATGACCCAGCTATCATAGTGATGATCATTGTAAAGGATAATTATGTATATTTCCGAGTACTGTTGCCGGCCGGTGAACACAACAGTGTGTTCCCGTGATTTATATGCGCATGCACATTTACGAGATAGAACTCGGCCGCGGCGATTATGATGTCTTCTCCTCCACAGAAGGTCTCGTTAAACTGCGCGGCTATGTATTCTGCTATCATTTGCTCCTGAGAAAGCTTGCTGTTAGGAATAAAGTCTTGAATGTTATTCCTTTATGCTAGGCAAATTCTGGCGTCACCGCGGTTATCCGAAACATACCTAGGTAGCGAGGTCTCGGCAGACAGACATGTGGTCGAAAGTTAGACCATTAGTTGAGTAGTATGAGTTAGTTCCATTATGCTATTTATTTGGTGCGCAATCGCGCCAACAGACAATTGCCGTCCCCTTGAATGGCTGCTATTATTACCATTGTAAAAATATTGTTTGGGAGTCGGAACCCCATGGTGCCAATGGCCGGGCGAGCAGATTAAGTTTCGAGACAGAGATACAAAACTTTGACAGGGTCGTGCGTTGACTTGAAATTTATGAGTTCCTCTTCGTTTTTCTATAGAAATGTATCTCATTTTGAAGTTTTTTGTTTTTGCTAGATGGACTTAAGCGTAACCGCTCACGTGCCTTTCTTCACAAAAACTCCTGTAAATTGTTCTACAAAACACAAAAAAGGGTTGCCTTTGTAAGGCTAACGAAATTGCCAAATTGTTTAGGGTCGCTTGATGTTATAGTTATCTGCATGCAAGATGTCACGACATCAACAGCGCCATAGTTAGCTGTTATTTTCGTTAGAATCATACAGTATGTTATTTTATCTTGCCATTATCCTTTTATTATGCACAATTATAATCTTATACATGCAGCTTACAGATAAAAGTTGATTCTGCGCGTAGCATCAAACCTTCCAATTTCACCAGACGCTACGCAACTGCAAATTCGCGCTCACTATGCTGACCCTTAATTTATCCAATAATATACCGAGCTTTGCCATTGAATTTTAGCCACGTAATCGAAGTAGTGCCGGGAGCTTAGCTCAGTACCCCTGTTCGCCACACTTAGATACTAGAGCCAATTCAAAATGGAAATCATTTCTGTATCTGGATCTATCGTTGGAGTTAACATTAACCATGAGTTTGAAATATGGGAACCCGATTAATTGACTGAGTGATTATATTAGTTTGGTATTTTGTAAAATACTGTACTTTTTGCGTCTGTTGGCGCAGTCCTTATCAAGTCGAGGTGTGTATTTTGTAGAGTGCAGCAACTCAACTTATGTAATACTTAAAAATAATAAATGATATAAAACAAAGTAGGTATGTCACATTTAACACCATCTACCGTTACGCTTTCAATGTCAGATTATACAGAGCATTTATTGGGATACCCGAAACAATTAAACCTGTGTAGGGGCAGAATGAACAAGTGACTTAAATTGATGGTCTTATACGAGAAAATAGTTTTGTACGAAATCTAAAGCGATAATGTCATTATATAGGTATTTAATATGCGCATAATAAATAATAGAATAATATTAATAGTATTTATAACATTATCTTAGAAAATAAGAGTTTAATGTGCGCTTGGCACTTCACCGCTGCAAATGTTGTCCTTTAATCTATCCAATAAAATACAGATTTTGCATTGCAAGCACCGCCCTGAAAGATAAAGAAAGATTTCACCAGATAAATTTGAGATCCTTGAATGCTCTGGAACGCTCGCCTGATGTCCGGAACGCACTTACACCACACTTGCACTATTTTAATGTATTTATTTGGCGATTAATAAGGTCACAACATTATCAAAAACAATATTAAAACACCAGTATCAACGCACTGTTCGAATTCGCCGGCAAGCGACGCGATCTTGCCATATGTACAAACAGTTTTTTTTTTTTTCGCAAAATAATAATGGGTCGGAGCTCGCTCCCGAAACGACCTTACTGTTCGACGACCAACCCGTCTCCACTTCATTGCTGATCTTATCCTTTTCCGTTTGTTTATTTGGGACTAACTATTGATTTATTTTATTTTATCTTATTTTGTTATTTCTGTATATGCTGCACCGGTTGACGTCATCACCTCAACGCCGGCTGTCGCTGAAAACCAGAGGGTAGGGTAGTCGCAGCATTATGCTGAGCGATGGCCGTTTTGCGTGGATGTGACGCATATTTTCCCCCAAATTGTTATTTTCATGTTTTTTTGTCTTTGCTTGCGTCATGTGTACCGCAAATAAACGTATGTTCCAACTTAGTCCAACTTAGACTGGAAGACGACACCAACATAATTAGGGAAAGGCAAGGCAGATTGTATGTATGTATATCGAAAAATAAATTAATGTAGCAAGTAGAGGTAGTAGAATACGTCTTTACCTAGAATGCTGCGAGACAATAGTCCTTTTGTGCAGTTGGTCATCTAGGTTTTCAGAAAAAGCACTTCTCCCGCCATAAGTAGATGTCGCCAAAAAGTAGTGGAAAAGTGTCTCGAAGATGGTAGGCGATTACAAACTCGGGACACCGTATTAATAATAAAGCATGCATGTGTGAATTCTGAACCACTTTTATTATAATACTATTATTTTGCCAGACACGGTCTTGTCGTACGTCTATTCAACGTGTAACGTTAAATGCGCAAAACCTGAAAATAGTTTGATCAGAATAACGAGCAGAATCAATTGAACCACTTTTCAATTTACGAGTAGATCACATTATTCAAAAAATCTGCATTAAAAACGTTGCCGTGTCATTTATTAATAGGTCAAGCCATCACATGCGCAAACCCGCCAAAATAGGTAAACAAACACAAATGATTGTCGACCAATTTAAATGTTCTTATACGCGTGATAATAATAGCTTTTATTTCAATGCAAATACGAATCTTCCATATAATACCACCCCTTCCTCGTCGCAGACGCAAGAAACAATCAGAATTGCGAGTAAAACTAAAACAGCACATAAAACCTTTACAATTTTTTTAATGATTTTTTTTCTGTCTGAAATAGGTCAATTGAATTAAAAATCAGTTGGGGTGTCTGTTTTCCGGATTTAACGTTACACGTTGTATAAACGTTGCTTAAAACTATGCGAGTTTTAAACGTAAAAAAGTGGTTAAGCAGACGCAAGACTTGACATTAAACCACCAAAAACCACCAACCATTAAAACAGCGTTTATAAATAGACCCCATCATGTGTAGAATGACGAATCGATGCTACAATTTGTTTTTATCTCTCCCTTAAACCTAGATGTGTCATTAGTTCATTATTTTCCATACCTACCATTCCTACTATGAAGCACTTGAACAATCCCGCACGCAGGTACATCGTGAAGTGAAGGGGTCCGATGAGACCATTACTTGCCGTACGATTTCATGAGAACTATAGTAGTGCCTGTGGTTAAGAACAAAACTGGTGATCTAGCCGATAAAACTAACTACAGGCCTATCTCTCTTGCTACTGTTATAGCAAAGGTGTTTGACGGTTTGCTTGATACACGGTTAAATAAACTCGTGTCACTGCATGATAATCAGTTTGGGTTTAGACCTAAATTATCTACTGAGAGTGCAATACTGTGTCTCAAGCATGCCGTCAGATACTACACGGATCGTAAAACACCAGTTTACGCGTGCTTCCTCGACCTGTCTAAGGCCTATGACCTGGTTTCGTATAATTTGTTGTGGCAGAAACTTGAGGGCATAAACATGCCGCATGAACTTGTTAACATCTTCAAGTATTGGTACGAACACCAGGTTAACAATGTCAGATGGGCGGGTACATTATCGGAGCCATACAGGCTTGAATGTGGGGTGAGACAGGGTGGGGTAACCTCACCCACACTTTTCAATCTCTACATGGATGCACTCATCGTCGCGCTCAGTAGTCGGCATGTGGGCTGCCATATTGATGATGTTTGTGTAAACAATCTAAGTTATGCAGATGACATGGTGCTGCTGAGCGCGTCGGTTTGTGGATTACGCAAGCTGCTGAATATCTGTGAGGACTACGCGGGCAGCCATGGTCTTATGTATAATGTCGCGAAAAGTCAATTCATGGTATTTCAGGGAGGCGCCAAATGCCCACAGCAAGTACCCCCTATTCACTTGAATGGTGTACCCTTGGAACGGGTGGATCAATTTAAATACTTGGGGCACTGGGTAACAGCAGATCTGAAAGACCATGTCGACATTGAGCGGGAGCGGAGGGCACTGTCTAAGAGAGCAAATATGATAGCCCGTAGGTTTGCACGTTGTTCAAATCAGGTTAAAATCACGCTTTTTAAAGCTTTCTGCACCTCCTTATACACGTGCAGCCTATGGGCATCTTACTCACAAGCTGCTTACAGTGCCCTTCGTGTCCAATACAACAACGCGTTCAGGGCGGTTTTGCGGCTACCCCGCTTCTGCAGTGCCTCGGGCATGTTTGCGGAAGCGCGCACCGACTGTTTCCACGCCACCATGCGCAAGCGGTGCGCGTCCTTGGTGCGCAGGGTGCGGGCTAGCTCCAATACTGTCCTGGCGATGGTTGCTGAGCGACTTGATTGCCCCTACGTTGGGCATTGTTGTAGCAGGCATATTGCTGGTGCTTAATTTGTCATTTTATACCTACAGCTTTAATGTTTTAATGATAAATAATATAATATTTCATTTGTTTGCTTCTGACATCAACTTAATTTTTGTTAATTTAATTCATTGTTTTATTTAATTTTTATTTATATCTGACATTAATTGATCTGATCTGACATGTAATTTTTAATGTTTTCATTATTTTATTTCTTCAGTTGGCAGTAAAATGTGACCGTAGTTTTGTATTTAAATTGTATGCTTTGTATTTAATATGGGTCAATGACCTGAAATAAATGATTTTTTTTTTTAATTTTTTTTTTTTTAATTGCCTGCCGGGTTTGCGGGAAAGTCCGAAAGGCATACCGTGGCCCCCTGGCATTGCACAGGCAACAGAAGGAACACGGGTGGGTTTTAGTCAGTAAGAGTCTGACACGCCCTCCCGCTCCACCCAGAGCGGGAGGAGTCATTTGATGATTCCCACAACAAAAAAAAAAAAAAAGAGGTACATCGTTAAAACATTAAAAAATATAATCATTGAAACAAACGATAGGCATTCATTTGGATGCAGTAAACAAATACGATATTGGAAAAAAAATGGTGTAACATTAAAATTTTAAAGCGTCGTAAATTATTCGTATTTTATATCGGTTGAAGTTAAATTTCACTTATTGTAAAGATGTGTATCGATCGTTGAAACGCAGTTTATTTTATTGAATTGTTTTAAACATGAAGTTGGTAAGCGTATTTTTTATTTTATTCAGGTCTTTTTAGTCTACTAACTTTCCCAATAATAAAAATAATCGGATGGGATGTAGATACACAAATCATTATGCCAATAGTCGTGACGGCCAATGGCATAATAGCCAAATGCCTCGACTAACACCTGAGGAGGCTCTCGTTGGAATCCATAGCCGATTCCTGGCCACCGTAGGCGCGGGCTTGCGGACGGTGAGCAATGGGTAGCTCGCCGTCCGGTAAGAACCAGGCCCGGGTCAACGGTGCGTTGTGTTCCACGCGCGCCTCAAAGAGATGTCAGCACAACTGAAGGGGTCCGAGGGGACCATTGCCTGCCGGGGTTGCGGGAAAGTCCGAAAGGGATACCGTGGCCCCCTGGCATTGCACAGGCAACAGAAAGAACACGGGTGGGTTTTAGTCAGTAAGAGTCTGACACGCCTTCCCGCTCCACCCGGAGCGGGAGAAGTCATTTGATGATTTCAAAAATATAAACAAACTGTATTTAAAAAGAAATAATAATCGCAATAGGCTCGCCCCCTATTACATGGGACTTAAAAATAACTGGCATAATGTGGGTGTTGCTATAGGTACCTCTACCTAACCCTTTGGGGATTACAGGCGTGATTTTATGTTATGTTACTTTCCCAGTTATGGTTTTGCCATCAATATCTTGTCATGAATTCATAAAAGTAAACTTTACATCTGCTCAAAAAGAAATGGTCGACTTAATAAAAGACGTTCTTTAAGTCGTTTTTCTTTTAAATTTTTCTTTGCTGATTTAACACAGGACAATAAAAGCATTTTGTTAATTACTTCTAAACTTTTAAAATAAAACTTACATAAAATCCCAACACCGTTATTTAAAAAGAGTCTCAAAGTCACCTAATATGCTGTTTCCATGTTTAAATAAACTTGGTGTACTTTTTTAAACACCTGTAACTAGAACAAAGCGAAATTTAATGTTCAAATGCATCTTTGTCGTCATAAATCTCCCGAAACATTATATTTCATTAAGGTAAACGAAATAAAAAAGGTAGGCTGTTTTGTTTCCGAATCTATGGAATTTATGCCATTGAAATATCTTACCTAATGGTACCAGTATTTGGTACAATATTTTAGTAAAACATTTTTGGATTTCATTTTTTTTTTTCTATTTGATACTCCCGATATTCCCGAAAATTTCCTAACGCAAGCTCTTAGAACCTTAATTTCTTGTTTAGATATCCCTATGAACCTTTTTTTTTTGTAAATACGAATCCACAGGAAATCTGTCCAACGTGCAATGTCATATCACACAGCACTTTAGAGGACATACAAATCCCGACTGGTCCATTAGGACCAGTCGGGATTTGTTAATACGTGGCCTCCTACTGTGCCCATCGTTGATATGTCTTATAAAATTATTATAAGACATACCAACGATACAAATGAAGAAGAACCGAAAAATTATTAAGTTCAAGAACATTTTGTCATTACACATAACCATGTTTATCTTACCGTTCCAGATCCAAATAATATTAACAATTTGCATATTACTTTTCGACGCATCCAACTCAATACGTTTGCACAAGATGTTCCAGTTCCTCGACGGGTTCAAATCAGAACACAACCTTAAAGGATTCCTCCATGTCGGCAATGAGTATGCCATATTCCTACGTACTCCAAAACCTCACGACAAGTACCTAATATACGAGTTATATGAAACCAAGAATGAGCCTGAAGCTGATAGTTACAAGCCCAGAATGCTGGCGATAGCAAAAGTACCTATGGAATATGTGAGAGAGCAACTGAAACTTTTCAGAGCTGAATTGTACCAAGCCAAGTACGTGAATAAAAAAGCCGTGCCTGGAACTCAGATAAAAACGTTGAGGGAGTGGCAGATAGATAGGGCTTTGAAATTTCACGATAACACGGGTCAGTTCCACGATAAAGTGCCTATGTTGAGAACTATACTCTGATTTCAACAATTGGAAAAATATACGATTTTTTTGGATTTATTTAAACTGTTTTTTATCAACATCACCTTACGTATACGTTTCCCATTACGTTGGACTCAGCTCACAATCTAACCGAATACCAGTATTTTATATTTATTTTTTTAAATCTCCCTTAAAGCTATCATAACAGGTGTCCCTAATGCGATAGTGCGGTCTTATAATTTAAAACTATGAAAACATAATAATTATTTAAAATATAGAAAACAACAACATTTAGCCTACTCAAATCTACACTACTTATAACATAAAATAAACAACAGTATTTTGGTGAATTCACTCAATGTCGATCTTCACGTGAAAATCGATGTATTTACATGCCATTAGTTTTTTACCAGAGTTTGGTAATAAAAGGCAAGTTTGATTTTAGAATGGAAATTCCACTTTATTGTTTTACATGGCTTAACCTATACTACGTGGAGCAGGACGCTTGACATTTCTTAAAACCACGTAAAGAGTGTCATGTTCTTTACCCGTATACAAAAAATCAATCAAATCCAATGAATACTTTAGCCACAGGAAATAATTTTTCATTTTCTTATTTTTCAACATGATGTAGATCTGAGTCCGTAATAATAGGTAAACATTGTAAGGCCAAGAACCTGTGCAAAACGTACGATTCTATCCTCTACGACTCAATATGCTTGAGAGACAGAGAAAGGTGTCATACGATTCCACTCTGACGCGCCCCGCCCAGTTCCACGAAATAATACTACAATTAGAAAGAAAAAGAAATATTACTTACGCAAATTATGCATTAGTGGTGCATAGACAATTGCGAGTGTGTGTGTGAGCGGAATTTTTTCGGCAAAAAGTCTCGGGACTCGGTCAGTGACAGTGTCAGTGCAGCGGCGTCCTTTGAGGAGCGCACACGGCTACCATTTTTATTACGAGACGAGCCGCGCGCGCACTATCGTGATTTTGTAAAAAAAAATCGTTGTTATTTGTGATTAAAGACGATTTAGTGTGACTTATTGTTCAGTGTTAGTTTAATATTAGTTAGTTAATTAGGTATCGATGTCGCTTGTGCATAATGAACAACGGTGGAGACCTTGAAAATTTAAAAATTTGACTATTGATGTAAATTCTTATTGTGATGTGATATTATGTGATTAATTATTCAATCAGTGATCTTTTAATTAACAACGCGCAACTTAGTGAGTTTATGCCGCTAATTTGTTGTTCTCCGACTAAACTACCTACCCACGTCCACCTACGCCCCGCACCGCAGCGCAGGCGCCGCCCCCCGCCGCGACCCGCATCGGGCCGCGCAACAGGTTAGTGACTTTTCGTAGATAAAGCGTGTTTACTTTTTATGCAGTTGATTCTGCTATTTATTTTGTTTGAAAATTGCAATTTTTCAATTTTCCATTAACTACTAATCTTCGTCTTTTAAAATGTTTCTATGGACTAGTACTGTGCTTGTTTTAATTTAATGTCGTAAGTCCAGATCCACATTGTATATACATTTTTAATGTTTTGGTAGCTCACTTACTACATAGGTAAAATCTAAATGGACCAATCACGAGCGACCTGGTGCACAGGTAGTACCCTGTTCTAACGAAGGTGTCGCTACTGGCTATGTCACTCGCTCGGTCGTGAGTTGTCCACACGTAAATATAACGCGCGGCCGGCGCAGGCGCACCTTTCTTGTCCGATGAAGCGCCAGCCCGCGCCGCAGCTGAGCGCGTAGCTTTAAATTCCCCGTATAATAATAATATATCCTTGATCCAGCCTGTCCCATCTTGCTGTCCTCCCCTCAGCGACGCCCTAAGCCGAAGTTCGTACCCCACAGGGGGTGCCCTTAGCGAGCGTTCGCCTAATTTTAATTTAGAATAGTTTTGCTCCTGGCTGGAGGCTTTGAGTGTAGTGCTTAAGGCAGCCACAGGATTGTTCGGTTGAGCAGTAAATACCTTAGTGGTATACCTGCGAGATGCCACAGTAAAAAAAAAAAAAAAAAAGGCCCAGCTCAGTGTTAGGCGCGCGCTCTCCGCGTGAGGTCGTTGATGCTTGCTTGCAGGTTAGCTGGTACAGTGCTCCCCCCCAGCAAAGCGTACTGGTGGTTTTGAACTTCTTCCAGACCTCGTGGTATAGGCAGTATTGCGGATGACCTCGGTGTCATGCTCGGTGTCCAGTAGCAATGCAGGTTTCAACCGGTCCACGGAGATATTTTTCGCTTTTCCATTAATTTGAATAGCGTACGTTTTGTCATTGCGTTGTATGTTGGTATGAGCGGCTTACGGACTGCATCATTACGCACAAACACATGCGTACACGTTCCAAGTTGACGAGGAATGTACGTTGTTCGGCGGTCGGTGTTTACATGTGTGGCATTAAGTTTTTTCATAGCGTTTGTTATCACGTCTTCGTAATGTGATTGTGTTTGGTTTGTTATCTTCACGACTAACATTTCACCGGGTAGTCTGAGTGACTGGCCATACAGTGCTTCTGCTGCAGAGACGTCCGTGTCGTTTTTTAATGTTGCACGTAGACCCAACATGACTTGGTTTGTTGTTGGTAGCTCGTACGTCCAGCTTGAATTTTGAAGACGGGCTGTTAGTGCGTTTTTCAGTGAACGATGCCACCGTTCTATCATACCGTTTGCTTGAGGATGGTAAGCAGTCGAACGTGTGCGCTCGATGCCTAATCTTTTCATTAGACTTGTGAATAACTCGAATTCAAATTGACGTCCTTGGTCGGTGGTCAATCGTTCTGGACATCCGAAACGAATAATCCAACCTTCGTACACAGCACGGGCGACTGTTTCGGCAGTTATGTCAACCACTGGGTAAGCCTCGGGCCATCTTGTCGTCCTGTCGATGATTGTCACGCAGTATCGTTTCCCATCTGATAATGGCAGTGGTCCAACGATGTCGATGTGGATATGAGACAGACGATCAGCAGGTGGAAAAGCTTCAAGTGGTGATACTGTGTGTCGTTGAGTATTCGTTTGTTGACATGCGATGCAACTTCGTGACCAGTTATTTATGTCGGCATTCATGCTTGGCCAAAAAAATCGCTTCGTTATCAGATGACGTGTGGCGCGAATGCCGGGAAGACTCATCTCGTGGATTGTAGTAAGCACTGTACGTCGGAGCTGTGACGGTATGTACGGCCGGGCACTGTCTGTTGACATCTCGCATAATATCTTGAGACTTGAGTTGTTTGACTTCATGTATTCAAATCGTAATTTTTTGTAACGCATGACGTTGGTAATTTTGCTGTCATCCTGTTGTTGTCGTGCCAACTCGTCGTAGTCTATCGGTGATGGTGCCGTAATTGTTTCGAGTCTTGACAGGGCATCGGCAACAACATTTTGTTTACCATCGATGTAAAGAATTGTTGACGTGAACTGGTTGATATAATGAAGGTGTCTTGTCCGCATCGGTGTTTCCGTCTTGCTGTTGTCTCTCGTGAGTGCAAACGTGAGGGGTTTATGGTCGGTATATATGGTGATTTCTTTTCCTTCAAACATCCTTCGGAAATGACGAATAGCTAGGTAGATGGCTAGCAATTCGCGATCAAACGTGCTGTATTTACTTTGGGCGTCGGTCAGCTTTTTAGAGAAGAATCCATGCGGTTGCCACCTCCCGTTTGTGTACTGTTGTAGGGTTGCGCCGACACACGTATTGGATGCGTCACACATGAGTGAGATTGTTGCATGTGTAGACGGGTGTGACAACATAACGGCATTTGTTATGCTATCTCTGCATGACATGAACGCTTGTTTTTCATCGGTCGTCAGCTGTATTCGTGTCTTGTCGTTATTTTTTGAGGTGCGAAGGTACTTGAATAATTTTTGTTGCGTATGAGCTGCGTGTGGAATGCTTTCTTTCTAGAAATTGATAATGCCAAGAACTGTTTTTGGCTTAGGATATGTTTGGATGCTTTTTACGCGCTCTTCAATTGGTTGTATGCCGTCTGCCGATACATCGTACCCCAGGAACTCAAGATATTCCTTTCCGAAAATGCACTTGGACACGTTTATTCGCAGTCCATGTTCTTGCAACCTCATGAAAACTTCTTCTAGATGTTGTCGATGATGTTTCGGATCAGGGGACGCAAGAAGAAGATCGTCGACAAATGGGAATACGAAATTCAAGTCACCCAGTATATTATTCATGTGGCGTTGAAAAGTTTGCCCCGCGTTGCGCAAACCAAAGCACATTCTTGGAAATTCGAACAATCCGAATGGTGTTATCACCGCAGTCTTCTCTATATCTTCTTGTCGAACCCTAAGTTGATTATATGCTTTGCGAAGGTCAATTTTTGTGAATATCTTCATCCCTTAGAAAATACAGAATCAGGCACTGAGAATTATAGGTGGTTTTTTAAAGACTACGCCGATTCACACCATGGAGAGTGAGCTATGTATTCCGCCATTGCATATAAGAAGAAAATTCCTAGCCTACAAATATTGTTTAAAATCCCTATCTTGGACTAACAGTGTAACGATTAAATTATTAAAAGAACTAAACACGTTTATTACCAACAGTTATTGGATACGCAAAAAGATTCCATTACTTGTGACTGTTATGAATGAAATTGAAGATGTTCAGGTTGCCTCGTCCTCTCCATTGGAGATGTATACCTTAAACACATGGGTCACTTACATTGGTGCGAATAATATAATTTCGGTTGGTTTAGATAGCATGCATCGATCTAAAGATTTTTACGAATTAAATCTGTTGAAACACGCTGTAATGAAAGAATTAATAGAGAAATATGCCGATTGGGTAGTAATTTACACAGATGGATCTATGAGCAAGAAAGGTAGGGGAGCTTCTTTTTATGTTCGCTCGCAAGAAAACGCTAGTGGATGTTTTAAAGTAATTGGAAATGTTTGTATCATGTCGTTGGAGCTTATTGCGATCTCAGAAGCACTATCATATATCAAAACAATTGATGAAAATAAAGCTGTTATATGTTCAGACAGTAAGAGTGCCTTATTTCATATAGCTCGATGCGCCTCTGGTCGCAGAGGTACACCGATAGCATACGAGATACTCTCTAAAATAGAGGAATTACCGGAGAAAGGAGTGGATCTGAGGTTGCAGTGGGTTCCTTCGCACATTGGGATACATGGTAATGAGGAGGCGGATAGATTAGCGAAAATTGGAAGTACAGAAGGACAAGAAATTTATGTGAAACCATATTATTCAGAAATATTAACGAAATATAATGGACAGTGTTATGATTTGTGGAAGGTATATTTTAATCAGAGATCATTGGAAAAGGGCATATGGTATAAAACCATCCAATGTGAGCCTCCTCGTATACCTTGGTGTACGTATAGTCGGTTAAGTAGGAAACTGATTATTATAGCGCACAGAATCAGAACCGGACACATTCCATCAAACAATTTTACCTTTTTAATGGGAAAGGTTTCTTCCCCTAATTGTGATACTTGTGGAATAATAGATGACGTATACCATTTGTTGATGGAATGTGTTCAATTTCATGCAGAGAGAGAGGAATTATTAGAAAAATTGAAACTGGACAAATTGCAGGTCGGAATCATGAATTCTATACTCTCAAACCCTAACAGTGAAGGAGCCTGTCTTTTGTTTAAACTATTATCATCTTAAGTTAAACTAGTGATGTATAAATAGTGAATAAGATTAATCGGACTGACATATACATGTAGTATAAAAGTCCAAAAAAAAAAAAAAGAATAAAAAAAAAAAAATCTTCATCCCTTGCAGTCTGCATGTGAAGTCACGTAGACGGGGAATCGGGTATCGATCGGGTTTCGTCACGGCGTTTAACTTTCTGTAGTCGCCGCAGGGTCTGACTTCACCATTTTTCTTCTGGACTAGGTGGAGAGGACTAGCCCACGGCGATTTACTGGGTTGACATATGCCTTGCTCAAGCATAAGCCGGAAGGTGTCTCTGGCAGCCTGGTATTTGTGCGGTGGCAGCGGGCGTGCTCTGCAGTACACGGGAGGTCCATGTGTAATGATGTGGTGTTCCACGTCTCTGTTGGTTACGTCACTGAAGTAGGTGGACGTGATGTCGCTGTATTTCTTCAGTAGGTCGCAGTATGGGTCGTTTACGTTGACTGTCAGCACCGTCGGTGTCGATGTACTACTTGACAAACAACCGTTGATTGATAAGCCGGTCCTCTTGTCAATAAGTTTCTGGGCTCGTAGGTCAACTAGAATTGGTTGGGAATAGGTTGTGGAATTGCAGGAAGTCAGCACCGATGATTGGTCTCTTCACGTCAGTGACGGTGAATCTCCATTTGAATGCTCGACGCAGACCAAGGTTAAGGTCAAAATCGCGTTCGCCATAAGTTTGTATCGGTGTACCATTAGCTGCGTATAAGAGTACATTCGATGTAGTTATTCCTTTCTTGCAAACGAAGTTTGTTGGCGGTGTCGTAGACGTAAAGACGGTATGCAGAAATGTTGTTGATCTCGGGTCCCGTCGTAGCCAAGATCTCGGTTAGTTTCCCTTGCGCTCGCTGAAATTGCATGGAGATCTACAATTCCGTGCGTTCTCGCCGAAGCGCTTGTGGAAATATCGCTTGTATTGCGCTCATATTTATAATATCGGCCGCCGGACCGCGAACGAGACTGGGATCGCGAGCGAGTGATACGGCGAGATGCGTGCGTCGCAGAGTTTGTCCGCTGTACTTTTAGCTCGGCGATTTCTTTCGTCAGTTGCATTATTGCGTTCTGAAGATCCTGTTCTCCGTGTGTTTGCCGTTCTTGTACACGCAATGTCGATGATGATGTTTTGAAATGATCTTGACAGGTGCAGGAACAAACGGATTGTACTTCCATGGCTTGGTCGTGCATTTTGTCTGCCATCGCAGAGAGTACGTCGAGTGATGATTGTTCACTAACTGCCAGTATTGCTCGTGTTGAACTCGGTAGGCGTTGCATCCACAACATCTGAAGAGTTGAGTCAAATATCTTCTCGCGAGCAGGTTCTCTCATGCGCCTGAGCAGTTGCGAAGGCTTTTGATCGCCGAGTTCCATCTCGTTTAGGAGCTTATGCAGCTGTTTGGTTTCCGATTCTTCGTACACGGAAAGTAGCCTCTTCTTCGCCTCCTCGTATCTTCCAGTGCGGTTTTTGGACATAACGATGTCACTGATCTGCTCAACGTCCATTTTTTCCAGATGTGCCACCATCAGACTGAATTTGGCTTCGTCGTTTGGCTTCTGTGTGTTGACAACGGTTTCGAATTGCCCAAACCATAACGTTGGTTTGTCACGCCAGAACGTAGGAATTCGGGCCTTGACGGAGATAGTCTCGATGTTTTCTGATGCCATGTTTGATGGTATAATTTTGTGTGCACAAGAACGTTCGTCGGGGTCACCACTTTACCAGAGTTTGGTAATAAAAGGCAAGTTTGATTTTAGAATGGAAATACCACTTTATTGTTTTTTTTTTTTTAACTAGGGCATCTCGTAGCTCACCTCTGAGGTGATGACTACTTAACCGGTCAATCCTGCGGCTGCCTTAAGCTACTAACTTAAAGCCTCCAGCCAGGGGCAAAACTATTCTAAATTAAAACTAGGCGAACGCTCGCTAAGGGCACCCCCTGTGGGGTACGGACCTCGGCTTAGGGCGTCGCTGGGGGGAGGACAGCAAGTTGGGACAGGCTGGATCAAAGATGATTCATTATTATTAATCGGGGAATTTAAGACTACATTTCTCAGCAAAACGCGGGCTGG
Source organism: Xanthia togata (assembly GCA_963853775.1). Lineage (NCBI taxonomy): Eukaryota > Metazoa > Arthropoda > Insecta > Lepidoptera > Noctuidae > Xanthia > Xanthia togata. The sequence continues at coordinate 19,341,911 of OY970795.1, read as the reverse complement.
CGCTTCTGCGAGCAAGGGTCGGTGGGGAGACTTTATTGTTTTACATGGCTTAAGCTATATATACAATTTTAATGTTTTGGTAGCTCACTTACTACATAGGTAAAATCTAAATGGACCAATCAAGAGCAACCTGGTGCACAGGTACCCTGTTCTAACGAAGGTGTCGCTACTGGCTATGTCACTCGCTCGGTCGTGAGTTGTCCACACGTAAATATAACGCGCGGCCGGCGCAGGCGCACCTCAGTGTTCGGCGCGCGCTCTCCGCGTGAGGTCGTTGATGCTTGCTTGCAGGTTAGCTTGTACAGTTTTAGCGAGAAGGTTGGCAACCGGCACGGCCAGCAGCGGCGGGCGGCGCCTCCTCCACACGTAGCGGTCCGGTACACACACACTCAGGCGCTGCAGTACTCCTGGGGTTATGCTCAATGTCCTGAAGCAACCTAACCAGGTACGCGACAAGCGTGAATTCCCGACGTACCCTCAGTTGATTGTACGAGTACCCGACCATACCAATCACAAATAGAGTGGGATACATCAACGGGTAAAACGGATATACCCCATACAGTTGCTTGTACAAGTGGCGCGTAAACTTGTTCTGTACGAGTTCCAGCATTACCGAGTACTTGGCTTCATGTGGAGCCCATATGACAGCACTATGTTCCAGATGACTCCTGACAAGTGCGTCATACAGGACCCTAACTGTTGCGATGTTAGTGAAGTGTCTTGTCTGTCTTAGAACAAATCCCAAATTTCTAAACACCCTCTTACAGATCCCCGTAATATGATCGCTAAACGACAGTTCCGGAGTGACAATAACCCTCAAATCCCGTACCTCAGAGACTCGTTGCATGGGCGCGGCGCCCACCCCGTACTCGTGCACTAGAGGGGCACGCACGCGCGTAAAACTCATCACCGAGCACTTCGACACGTTGAAGAAAAGATTGTTGTCCTGACTCCATTCCACTACGCTATCTATATGCTCCTGTAATCATTGGCAATCGGATTCACTATTAACCTCGAGCAGCAACTTAAGGTCATCCGCAAATAATAAACAAGAGGCATGTTTGACAACTTCCGGCAAATCGTAAATCATTATGATGAATTCGAGAGGCCCCAAATTGCTGCCTTGGCTCACCCCGGACCAGGTGTAATATGGGTCAGATTCACACCCATTGTAATCTACGTAATGCTGTCTATCTCGTAAATAGCTGGCGAAGAAGTGCAACAGATGTGGTGTGCAACGGACTTCTGCGAGCTACGTTAGTAAGATGTCATTGTCGACGGTGTCGAAAGCTTTTTTAAAATCAAAATAAGCAGCATCAACCTGCACACCAGCATCTACCGCTAGCACCACCTGCGCCATAAAGTTCAGCAGATTGGTGGCAGTGCTGCGCGCCGGCCGAAAGCCGTGCTGCGCGTCAGCCAGTTGTCCGCGCACTTGCTCCAACATGCAGCGCTGGATAGCAGACTCGAACACCTTGGCCGGCGTCGACAGCACGGCCACCGGTCTATAACCAGTGATATCCGAGTGTGTATATGCAGCGACTTCCTATATTTCAACAATTGGTTACTTGGTTCCACGTTATCCTTTGGTTGTTAGACTTTCAGGCTTCTGACTACTCGCAACGACGAGTAGACGAGGGGTCTCGTGGATGGTCACGCTTCCACGGACCTACCTCAGCAAGCATAGCTTAATCTTTAATCGACCTGTGCTGTGTGGCTGTATTATTTAGTCACGAGCCCTTCTGTGCTTAATAAAATGCGTAGGAATATTTAAAAAGGGTGGATTTAAAAAAAAACAGTTCAGTATTCGTAGTTAAGAAAAAGAATACAATCATACAACACCATTTAAACCTTAATGTGGTGTTGTCCCACAGGCAATGGGGCACTTAATATAGTGTCTACCATGATGCAGGAGCTGATGAGGCCAAAACTCTGGGTAGACTATATAAATTGTCACAGACACGCTAAAAAGAAGAAGATTCAAACGTAGTTTTGTTACGGTAGTCACAACAAAACTACACCGGCGAGCAGTATAAGAAGGCACTAACTTCATCATCTGCCTAGCCTTTCCCAACTACGTTGGGGTCAGCTTCCAGTCTAACCGGATGCAGCTGAATACCAGTATTTTATATGGAGCGACTGCCTATCTGACCTCCACAACCCAGTAATTGGGTGATACGATACCCCTTGGTAAGACTGGTTGTCAGACTTTCGGGCTTCTGACGACCCGTAACGACTGTCAAAGATCCACGAATGACAGCCAGGACCAACGGCTTGACGTGCTTTCCGAGGCACGAAGGAGTCTCGGTACGTAAAGATGGTCACCCATCCACAGACCAACCCCGGCAAGCGTAGCTTAACTTGACGGATCGACCCGTACGGCAGTTATTACTTAGCCACGAACTCCTCAACAACTCGAAGAAGGCACTAACTTATCATGTAATATTTCCAAAATCACGCAAGATAGCTTCTTGAACTTAACAACAACATTCAAGTGTATTTAATAGCACATAAAAAACACTTAAAACACTGTTTTTAAGTTTTTTTTTTACTTTATGTAGCTAACTTCTGTGGCTTCGGAGATATTTAGATTTTTGGCAAGTTCAAGTGGCTTCTTTATCCTGCTCGTTAGTCTAGTATGTTATGCAATACCTACAATGAAATAAAAAAATATTTCCAGAAAGGTGTCAATAATCTCTTTCAATTCACATAAATATCTTGCTGTCCTACATTCATTTCAATGAAAAGGTTGTATTTTCCTTATCGGAACAGTTTTGATAAATAATTCTTAATATTCACTACTTGAGCCTCATTGGCGGTCATCCATCATCCGAATGGTTCCCGCCAGCGAGCTGTGCTAAGAGTTTTTGATCCCCTACTATGAGATGAAGATGAAAATATCTTTGAGTGAGTGAGATTGTATTTTAAAGTTACGCTAGAAAAAAAAATCACTGAGTATAAAAACTTTTTACAAATAATATTTAATTGACAAAAAACGAAAATATAGAACCAAAGACACCGACTTCCGAAATTAAAGTTATTTAGCACTTTTAAGTTTTTTTTTTTTTTAATACGGTTAAATTTTTTTGTAAAAAGATTTTATTTTTCACTTTTTAGTTGTAATGCCTACCCCACACAAATTCGAATACCTGCTATGTAAATAACAGTGACAGGAACTTATCATACCATCCATATAGACAAAGTGGGAAAAATAAATAGGTATTTTTTAAGCTAACTCAAAAACTAACCAACCAAAGTTATGAAAATGTATATGGGACCACCTCTGAAGTATAATCTACCAAACAAAAAAAGAATCATCAAAATCATTTCGTAATTGGCGGAGTAGTCTCGTAACAAACATACAAAAAAAACATACAGTCGAATTGGGTACTGACTCCTTTTTTAAATCAGTTACAAATAACGTCGACAATAAGGTAACTGCCTCATTGGTCTAGTTTTTGCAAGCGCTACTGCTGAGAATGGGGCCCTGGGTTCGATTCCCAGGTTGGGCAAAGTGTTATTGTATTTTTCTATACGCAATTTCTCGGTAGCAGCCCGGAGTCGGGATTTGTGCCCGGTTGATGGCAATAGGCGGACACTCCCCCTATAAAATAGAGCTTCAACTTAACTGGCGAAATGTGGGTGTCGGTACTAAAGGTACATCTCTACCCAACCCTTCGAGGAAACAAGGTGTGATATTATGATTTATGTTAAAAATAAGGTCCACAGTACAATATTTTGGCACAAGAAACAGCCACAAGACGTAACTAACTCAGAAAGACCACAAAGGTAAATTTGCGTGGTGGCTTCAATAATATTTGTCCACCGCATTTGTGTTGATTTAAGAAAGCCCATACCTGTTTTGAAAACAACCTAGATGGTTTGATATTATTAGGTTTAACCTCTTTATGTAGCTTTAGTACATTTTAGTTAACTAGCCCATGCGATGGTGAAGGGTTTTTGTGTTCCCAGAGTTTTAGGCCAATCAAATCAATGGGACTTAGAGGGCATCCTAACTTATTTATATATAATAGCTAATATATTAAAATCCTAACTATAATATTATTAATGCGAAAGTGAGTTTGTTTGTTTGTGACATTTTCACGCTAAAACGGCTGAACGGGTTTAGCAGAAATTTGGCACATGAGTAGACCATGACCTGGAAAAGGACATAGGATACTTTTTATCCCGATGTTCTCACGGGATCGTCACTTATGGGTGTGAAACCACGGGGCGCAGCTAGTAAGGTACGCAAAAACGGATAAAAATAACATCTATGTGGTTATACTGGAGGTACACCTCTGCTTATCCTCTTCGAGAAATACAGGCATGATTTGTTTTGTCAAATTTTTGTAAACCATATAAAAATAAAGTTACCCTAGTTATTACCCTTATTGTTTTGCGAGACTTGCAGCGTTAAAAATGTCGTTTGTAGACGCACATAAACTTACTTAACACTTGGCACGTTAACAGCACATATTTTAATTTAGCACAATAAACTGCCAAGCAATGAGGTTACATAGATGGATAATGTATTTTTTAAGCCAAACTGCCGAATTAGCCTTTGCTATTAAGCTGTTAAAGAGAGAAAGTTTGAAGGAAACATTCTCTAATTGCTACGTGTTATTTTAATTGCTATTATGTCGCACTAACGATTTATTTTTCCGTGGGGACCTCCTTATGGGTACCCCCTTCGCCTGGGGAAAACGGAGTGTTATGTTGGACTCCACCGACTACAATCCCACTGTTTTTTCCAGTACTATGAGTCAGGGGCCCGAGAGATACTTGTAAATTCGCCGCACCCTCGACTGGTATCAGTTCGCAATGCCAATCAGTCCCCATTACCAAAAGCGGCCGATCTCACGACCGTAAGTCCTTCCATACGCAGTAACCTGTCAATCGCCTGTCGACCCCATGACATGTCGCAAAGCTGTTTGTCGAACTAGTGTTACTCTTAAAAAATAAAGTTGTTTTGATCTAATATTATTAACAAATCGTGAATGGCTTACAAAGAACAACAGCGAAAAAAAATTCAAACAAGTTATCAGCAGGTATACGATGTTTATCAGGATATCTGCTGACAGCCACAGCTCATCATGCTGCGGACAGTTCATCCTCATTTAACGGCGCGGTTGTCGCAGTTGTGGTATGACCTACAAGTAGTTGTTCCGGGTCTGGCTGTCTGCGTATGTGAGTTTTAATTTTTGTAAACGTACCCACAATACAGGAAAAATTCCTAGTGGGGCGAACTTAAAAAAAAAAAACGTAATTTCAACCGAAAGACGTCCACTGCTGGACATAGGCCTCCCCCAAGCACCGCCACTTCAATCGATTCTGTGCCTCCCGCATCCAGATGTGAGACCATAATCCTAATCCTAATATTATAAATGCAAAAGTGAGTTTGTTTGTTACGCTTTCACGGTAAAACGGCTGAACGAATTTGGATAAAATTTTGCACAACATGGATAGACCATGACCTGGAGAAGGACACAGAATACTTTTTATTCCGATATTCTCACGGGATCGTGACTTATGCGGGTGAAACCACAGGGCGCAGCTAATACAGGAAAATATAGAACTGTGATGTCCAAGTGGTATCGACCCCGACATACAAATTATAGATCGTGAGTTTGGACTCAGGCAGGCACTTTAGTTTGTGTAATAAATTTTATCAACGCTGCTCTCAGAACGGTCAAGGAAAATATCATGTCCTAGAACGAAAAATTCGAAGACGTGTGACATCTGGAAACCCGCACTGGGCCCGAATGGTGGATTATGGCCCACTCCCTCTCACAGCGAGGAGGCCTTTATCCGAGCAGATGGGAACGTTATAAGCTGATTAGGCTAATACATGATATACCAATATATAAAACTTCTTTCACTACACAATATAAAGGTATTAGAAATCAATCACCATAACCCTTAGTAGGGTCCCTGCTTTCATTATCGTATAATTTATTGCTTTTGCGCCGCGCGGAAAGGGTTCATCAGCCACGAGCCATGAGCCACGACATCCAACTAGGAAAGTATCGTGAAGCGTGCATCATTGTATTTCTTATTCTGGTAATATATTATCCGGAGAATGAACCTAGAAAGTAACGAATAAAGGAAATAATATGCGTTGCGTGTATACTGATTAATGTGGGTTGGAAGAGTTTCGACTTATCTCGTCATAGGCGGATAGAAAAACAATGTGATGAAGATTTGTGTAAATAGGTTCTAATGATCCTTTCTTTTTAGACGATTTTGGCACATTATAAATAAGTAACGGTATTATATCTTCATAGAAAACGACCGAAACGACGTGCTTCGGAATCTCGGTGTATATCAGTATGAGTGTGAGTGTATTGAGTGTGTGGCAGTTACGTATGGATAACGAAGGTTTATATACCAAACGGCCGTAGGTAATTATTTCAATTTCACTGCCTCGATATAATACTATTAGTTTAATAAGAGTTTATTTTAAAAAAAATGGGATTGCAAAGTTTACAAATGTGCCATATTTATGTAATTTTTTAGGTACAACTATACAATAAAGACGGGTAAAGTACTGTTCTCCTAGATAGGCTAGAATTTAGCTTGTGCCGGTCTCCTAATTGGCGGATTATTATATCAATATACTGTGTTTAAAATTTAAAGTTTGAAACAGCAACTGGACGTAAGTGTAATTACTGTACAATAGGTATCTATAACAAATAAATAGGTTTCATATTTTCATCCACATGTAAACAATTTACAGCAACAATACATAAACGTGTTATAAGTAATAAATTCAACCATAATTAAAATTAAAATCAAAAACCAAATTAAAAACAAAATTAAAATCAAAAACCAAATTAAAAACAAAATTAAAATTAAAATCAAAAGCAATATAAAAATCTAATTTAAAATTATATCATATTTAATTATTATTAATACAAGACAAATCTAAAGCGTGTGGGTGAGTGTGCATGTGAGTGTGTGCGTGTGTATTTGTGTATGTTAACATGATTACTTATTTATTTATTTTATTTTATTTATTTAACCATTCGTGTACACACATAAATAAACAGACAAGATGAAAAGAACAGAAAAATACGTACAAAGGTGATGCTTATTTCTAAAGAAATCTCTTCCAGCATACCTGCGATAGGACAGAGGTTAAAAAGAGATGTAGACACCGTGTGTAAGAGTAGAGAGAAAGTAAAATACATAAAATCAAAACAATTCACTCAATAAAATAAAACAAATTATGTGAGAATATACTTACGAACATACATACAATCATACATACTTCTAAAATAAATAAAATACAACATAAATACCTACGCAACTATGACGAAGTGGAAATATAGTATTCTTTCATTCTTCTTTTAAATACTGCAACGGTTTGACAGTCCCTAATGTCGGGCGGAAGTGAATTCCACAACCGCACCGCGTGCACAGTGATGGAGTAGGAGTAAAAGTCAGTGGAGTGGGGAGGGGACTTAAGCAGGTTTCTAAGATGCGACCTGCAAGGCACATCAGAAGGACGGGCAAAGGAAAAGCGCTCCCGCAGATAGGAAGGAGTTTTAGGATTATGAAGGAGGTTAAATAGCAGACACAATATCCGAGAGTTCCTGCGAAGTCGAATAGGGAGCCACTTGAGTATCTTGCGAAAGTTAGAGACGTGATCATACTTTTTAAGGTTAAAAACAAAACGAATACATATATTTTGTAAACGCTCAAGTTTATTTAAAAGCTCCTCGGTGGCATCCAAATAACAGGCATCGGCGTTATCTATAATGGGCTGAATGAGAGTTTGAGCAAGGGAGATTTTTGTGTTCAAGGGCATGAGGCTCTGGAGGCATTTCAACGAATGGAACGTAAAGTGCACTTTGCGACTGACTTGAGCAACATGCAGCTCACGATAAGTACGAGTCCATGGTCACCCCCAGGTTTTTAACTGTATTTGCGTAAACAATCTGAACTCCATTCAGACAAAGAGGAGACAATGACGCAACATCGAGCCTATTCCGCATATACCTGCCGCCGATAATCATGGCCTGGGATTTACTAGGGTTGATTTGCAGTCCAAAGGACCGCGACCACTCGCCAATCAAATTTAGGTCACTGTTCGTGGCAGATATGGCGGTTTCCGCATCTTCCCATACGAAATTATTGTAAATCTGCAGATCGTCGGCATAGAGATGGAAATTAGAAGAGATGACTCTGGTGACAGAGTTAATAAAAGAGAAGAGGAGAGAGAACGCCACCCTGAGGTACACCTGCGGTAAGAGAGCACCAATCAGAAGAAAACTCATTGAGACAAACCCGCTGCGAGCGGGCCTTAAGATAGGAGTTGAACCAAGAAATAGTGGAAATAGAGAAATTTAAGGATTCCTAGAAGGATGTCAAAATCAACAGAGTTAAAGACACTGCTAAAGTCCAGAAGTACAGGAAGGGTGAGAGATTTGTGGTCCATAGCCCAGCGGATGTCATCAGTAACCTTCAAAAGAGCCGTTACTGTGCTATGACCAAGTCAAAAACCAGATTGAAGAGGACTAAGTAGGTCATTCGTGGATAGAAAGGCGAAAAGTTGCTGATGAACGATGTGCTCAAGAACTTTAGAGAGATAAGGGAGGATAGAAATGGAACGGAAATCGGACGGTGGGACCAGCTTGGGAATTTTGGGTAAGGGAATTTTAATTTTGGGGATTTTGGGTATTTTGGGGGGATATGGGCCTGTTTCCAGGCCTCAGGAACAGTACAAGTAAACAATGAGAAATTAAAAATGTGAGTCAAGACGGGAAGTAGTGAGGGGAGGATAGGCGAAATCATTCTTGAGCAAATATTATCATTACCAACTGCAGAAGAGGAGATAGCACAAATAGATTTTTTGACCTCAATCTCGCTTACTGGACTTAATTCAAAAGAAGAACACTGTGACACTGGCAAACAGGAAAGTTTATTAAGAGTAGCTGATTTGACGTGCGGATCTAAAGTAACGGAGGGTGTGAGAAATGATTGTTAAGAGCACACACGTCAGTGTCATTACTGGAAACAACTGGAGACTTGCCAATGCCGACAGTTTTTAGAAACTTCCAGATTTCAGAGGAGTTACGGTTATTGAGAGAATCATGGAAGTAGCGTCTCTTTGCATCTCTACATATACGCCTGCAGCGATTCCGCAGCACCTTATACGCATTCAGGTTGCGCTCGGGAGGACAGCGTTTTAACCTTCTTCAAATTTAAAATTATATTATAATTAATTACTATTAATAGTAGTAGTAGTAGTTGTATTAATACAAGACATATCTAAAGCGTGTGGGTATACGACGTATGTGTCTGTGTAGATGCATTGTGTTGATTGAGTGTTGTGAGTGTGTGCTTGTGTATTTGTGTGTGTTAACATGATTACTTTGTGAGGAATAATTCAGTGTCATCACAATTGAGGTCCAAAAGTGTCCATACAGTTTTTTTACAGTTGTAGAATGGAAGTTTATAGGTTGGGCATTTTGCAGTAATTTTATTTATAGAGAGATGGAGCAAGATATAAAAAGAATCGTTTTATGAAGGAGGTACGTGGGGGTGGAATAGTGCAGATTAAGTCTTTCCGACATTTATAGATATGTCTGTATGGTGTTCTGGAATGTTGGAGTAAAACTATATGTAAAATGTACTGTTGTCGAACATTTAAAACGTTCCAGGATTTATAAAGTTCGGTCGTTGGAAATAAGATCGGGCGAAAGGTGGCAACTTTAAGTATAGCTCTGTGAGCGATCTCTATAGGCTTCATCACTGTCTTTGCAGCTCCGTCCCAGCAGGAAATACAGTAGGTGACTAGTGATTGGCAAAGAGCGAAGTATACATTCCAGATAACTGAAGCGTGTGCCACATGCCGCAGTATTTAAAAAATGTAAATAAGTTTCCGTACATGGCCGGATAGAGTATTAATATATGATTTGAAATTTAAGTGTTGGTCAATGCATATACCAAGATATTTTATTTGATCTACTGGAGTAAGTGATGGGCACTGGCAGGCCTGCTGCGACATACAAACACACGCACACGAGCTACACGAGTGAGCTTTTAGGAACAAAGCGGGATTTGGTTGGGAAATTGTATTTATTGAAAAGGTAATAAAATTTGTTTTTGTGGTATCCAGGGTCAAAGAGTGTGTGTAAAGCCATCTTAGTGTGGGGTTAAATCCATTTTGGTGCAAATGACTGTAGTTCCAACCATGAGTTAGCGGTGAAAGTCATTGCAGTGTCATTTGCATAAGAAACTATTTGGGCATTTGGTATATCTAGATTGCAGAGGTCGTTAATGAATGCAAGGAACAAAGTGGCCCCAAAATACTTCCCTGTGACACACCGTATTCGATAGCAACTGTATCGCTATGGTGATTGTCCATTGTCACAAATTGTGAACGGTTTGATAGGTAACTTTTAAATAAATTAAGTGGTGGGCCCCTTACACCTATACATTGTAGCTTGAGTAAAAGGGTCGTAATAGGCACAGTGTCAAAGGCTTTTGTGAGGTCTAAGAAAATGGTCAATACCTTTTTATTATTGTCTAAATACTTCACTATGTGATCAATCAATTGGTGTATTGCGCCATTTGTGGATTTCCTTATTACTATTACTTTATTATACTGTGATTATGGTGTAACAATTAAGTGGACTATTAGTTTACACTCGTAAACTAACTGTATAAATTTGTCAACATTGTTTTCTACAGTAGGTAGGTACTGTAACGGTGTTGCTCAATAAAAAGCTTGGATTAATCTCGTAATTATATCAATCAAATCAATCTAAGTAGGTACTTATATTTTACATAATGACGCGCTCGGTCAACTCTTCAAACTGAGTCAATATTATTTTAAAATTTTCTAAATAATAGAGTGTATTTTTAAGTCAATTTAAATCAACTTAAAATACTCGCAGAGGTTGCATGGAAATGCAATGGAGACTAAATCTTCTACAGTTCCTATTAAAGGTCAATGAAATCCTATTTTTTTCTACATTTAAATTCCATACAGGATGCCGAAATTCCATAATCTGAACACGCCTAATATAAAAACGTTCTCAACCACTCAATTTTAGAAATGTTTTTCTCTGTGCTTAAAATCGCAAAACATAAACGTAGATAAAATTATTCCGTTTCCGTCGTTTTTGACAAGGTCACTATTTTATTTTTTCGCATTAGATTATTTCAAGGATAATCCGTAGCCACAGAATAGGACAGAAGATCGGCTCCATACAACGAGCGAAAACAGGTGCATGCACCCATAGGCGCGTATTTTTGTCGATGGGCCTGCGCCCACTGGCGACACGGCACGGCAAGGGATTGTCTTGCGACGAATAGGAATATAACATAGTAGTATGACAATAAAATGGAAATTTCAATGATAATCATTGCTATAAAAACAAAGCTATGAGTATGCTTAGCCATGCCGTGTCGGCAGCCTTCTGATGAAGAGTGACGTCTGTTGTGAAATGAACGCGCGAGTGTGATATCGCGTCGGTTCGCTTCTGCGTGCCTAAAGACACCGTGGCACGTCTAAGGCCATCGCGGCACGCCAAAAGATACCGCGGGATAGTTGCCGTCAGTATGTGCTAACATGGCAGTGATGCCGAAGGATATCCTGCCGTGTCTTGCCGCCAGTGGGATCTCGGCCGAATATATGTTGATTGATGAAGTTTTATATGTGTGCGTGTATTTTCCCTCGGTGTATACAGCTGACCTTCTGCAGGTACTATTCTATGCTTTCTTAAATTCCTTTCGGGTGGGATGATAATTTTATAGCTTTCTCACAAAGTTTTAACAATTTAGACTATAAATTTTAAGAAATGGATAGATTTGTTCCACGTGGATCTGGTTTTAAGTCATAAACAAGAAAGAGATTGAGACAAGTTTACTGTTAAGACTTAAGTCTGAAGGTTATCGTAGCTGTATTTTGAAGATTCAGGTAAAAGAAAATTTTAATTCTGAAAAACTGCCTCGTTCGCGTAACTGCCTGATCATGAGGTCAAGCCAGTCTATTCTGCAATAATCTCACGGTGATAACTTAGGTGAAGTGAGCTGTCATTCCACCTGCTGCTTGAGACTGACAGCTCACTCCGAGCTCCCTTCACCTAAGTTTTTACGGTGAGATGGTTACAGAATAGCACTGCTGGATTCGATTGGGTCGTGCAAAGTGTTATAAACTTTCTCAGAAGAAGTCCGGTGTCTGGATTTGTGCCCGGTTCTTCGTAATAGACTCGCCCCCTATTACATGAGACTTAAACATAACTGGCTTTTTTTTTCAAATAAAACACTAGGCATTTCTCCTGTATTGTGAGTGCGTTTACATACATTTAAACTCACATACACAAACAAATGTGGATGTAAGGTGCACCTCTGCCGAACCAGGCAGGGAATACAGGCGTCCTGTTATGATGTTAAAATTGGAAGCTGATCCTAATAGTTATGAAAAACCTTCCCTTAGAACCTTCATTAGAATGAAAGTGTAAGGCATATTGTGTGCTTTCAATATGACGACCAGGAGTTATCTCCTAAGAGATTGACATTAAAATTAATCCGACTCATTAGAACATGATTATAATAATACCAGCTTATTATTGTCCCACGGCAGGGCAGAAGCCTCTACTCATACAAAGAAGGCACTTGCATTTTTTTCAAGACGGGTTAGTGATTTCAGACTTATATTGACTGTTAGCTTCCGCCGGTGGCTTTGTCTGAGTGTTATGTCAATAAAAAGTAGCCTATGTCCTTCCGTAGGGTTCAAAGTATCCCCATACAATTTCATCAAAATCGGTTTAGCCGTTTAGCCGTGAAAGCGTAACATACAAACATAAAACTAATTCTCTTTATAATATTAGTTTAGATATGTCTAGGTTTCCTCACGATGTGTTCCTACACTGATGTCCGTAATGGGATGGTTACGACCTCGTCTCTCATGCACGAGGTTGTAGGTTCAAATCCGGGCAAGTAACTTTGTGACTTACTTTCTGAGTTTAAAACCGAAATTATCCATTTTGAAATACTTTCTTACATAGCAATGTAGGTACATTTTTTTTTAACTCGATAGCTTCCTACTAAGAGATTTATCAATATTTTATCTGGTTACTTGCTCTGGTTCTCCTTTTTCTATCGATCAGATAAAAAAACGTGTTATCCTTTCCGACACCGTTTTTGGGTCAAAGATCGAATCAAACCCATAGTACCTAGCTAAAATTAACCATTACAAAAACGCCACTGGAATTTTATTACAATTAACTTGACTTCGATGTCCAGTCGACCCAAGTATTGGATTCTCCACTTTACAGAATTTGCCATAAGGTTGATTATGAAAAAAGGGAGTTTTGGAAATAAATAATGCGGTCAATGTGCAAAGGAGCTACTTTACTTGATTAAAAATAAAATCGTCTGCTAATTTAATTTGGGAGGATAATAAAATTATGGCCGTGGATCCCAATCTCATAATAGAAGCCACACCTCGGCAAATTCCCCAATATTGCCAATAGAACGACCAACCGTTACTTACCTTATGTTTAATGCCCCGAGATATTATTTCCGGTCATGCTATCGTTCGGAATTATTATTTTATCGCTGCAATCAAATTAATAGACGCCGCTCCTTCTTGCTTCGTAAGCATTGATGACTTTTGTACTAAGCAGTCATTTTCTTAATAATCATAATGAGATTCTAAGAGACACAATAAATAGGTTTTTTGAGTGGAATTTGAAAGGTATTTAGCAAAATAATAGCTTTATTATAAGGCTACCTTTACTTTAAAAATCTTGGCGACACGAAAACTGTGACAGCGAGATTTTTAACAATTAAAATAGTTACAAAGTTATTAAAATAATAAAGAAAGAATTTATAGTACACTCGGCTACACATCAAGCTATATATTTCCAGTATAAGCTGACCTCGCATTGTACGGAAATTATGTACGATGCAAGATCAGCATAAACTAGAAATGTACAGTAGCTTGATGTGTAGCCGTGTGTACGAGGAAAATATAGAAAAAACAAAGGAAAGAAATACACACACAAAAAACACAGGAATAAAGAATATTTGAGGGAGGTCTTCAACCAGCAGTGTTAAGCTGAGAGAACCGCTTAAAATAAAGAAGAACAAAAGTGCCTTTGGTTTTCAGCATACCTACATGTGAAAAATCTCTTAAATCTCCAGTAGATTACACCTACTTACCTTCCAGGCCTAGTTTGTATTCCAGTCACGTTGTAGGTACGACTATTCACGTATTTCCGATATTAAGTCCCAATGTAATTGCAAATCCTATCCCCGTTTATCAGCCACAGTTCTAATCTTGGGCTAACAGCCAAGTATTTTTTACAGGGGATCCTAATTACACTTTTATACAGAAATCGAGCCAAACTTCGATTGTATTAATTGATTTTTGCAAAATCTGCAGATGAGTCAAAAGTAAAACAGTTTAATTAATTAACATTTCAGGAGATATGCCCTGTAAATCTTAAGCCGTTTTTTACGCACAAAAGAACAAGAACATGGCCAACACGAACATCGAACACTTTATTCGCATGTGCGAACATCAAATATTGTGTTCGTCAAAAATGTTCGTGACGAATCCATGGCTGCTAAAGAGAGCGGGGCGACTGATTGCGAACATAAATCGAACTGTGTTCGTATAGTGTTAAAGAAAAGAAAATAAAGAAAATACATTTATTTGGCACAGACTAAAAGGCATACAAGTAAAAAGAAAAAAAAAAGAAAAGAATATAAAATAAAAAGTGGAAAAATGTGCGTTGCGTGAAATGTGTGTTCGTCTTCGCTTTGCTAATTTACATCCACACGTACGAACAAAATAAGTTTTTTTCGTTCATGCGTACACGGCTTATCATAGGAATGTACCTATGTAGATTTCAGGATCATCAGGGCATTTCTTCTGAAATATTAATTTATAAAATAAAATATAATATTACTTTCTTTACTGAGTTAAAGTAGCCCAATCTAGATAAGATTAGTTAGCGTTGGAGAAGGCAATCTTAATTAACTTTACCTGTGGAGGGGTTCTTACAAGTACAAATAGTACACAAACAAATTACATCTAAAAACTTATACCTCAAAAATTACATTTAAACTAGAATTAATTTTTGTTCTGTAAAAAACTTGCAGGAAATAACAGGTTTTTTTATTTTATTAATTTATAAAGCTATATAGTCCTCTAGATCGTATTTCGGCCACGGCGGCCAATCTCAACGGAGACTAGCCTTCGGCGCAGGAGATATTATAGTGCACAAGTGTGTGTGCAGACACAGGTGCACTCTCTCTTCCCTCACTCTCATAGTCCGATGGAACGGCAAACCGACACGTCCCGAGAGAGATCAGGCGTAGGACCAACTGCAATACGTGCTTTCCGAGGCACGGGGGTATCACACCGCCAACTCCGGACTGTTACTAAGAAATTCCTAATGGAAAAACCCAATAACACTCTGCCCGCCCCGGAATCGAACCCAGGACCCCAGCAGTCGCGCTTGCGACTACGAGACCGAGACCTATGGGGCATGGCTTCTTCTTATTTTTGTGTGGTTAGTAACTAACCTGGTGTCAGAGTTTTAAAGCCGCCCATGGGCCTCTGACTTGGCTTTACATGCCGCCGAGAAATACTTCTCAAGCCGGTTTCCTCACCATGTTTTCCTTCACCGTTTTTTAAGCAAGTGATAATTATACAATACGCACATGAATCCGAAAAGTCAGAGGTGCTTGCTTTGGGTTCGAACTCGAGACCTATGACTTGGCAGCCCGACGGTTACACCACTAGGCTATCACTGCTATCACAGTACTACACTGTTATGGGGCATGGCAGTTAAAGTTTATAAAGATATCATGCGGGCGAAGCCACTGGGGGAAGCTGAAAGAAATGAATATTTGTATTACCAATGCACATTAGTCTTTGCGTTCTAACCGAGAATACTATGAACAGTCTAAAGGCAGTCTACACACAGCCTAATAGCATACTTTCCAACTAGACTAAAGGCATCCACATCTATTACACACGCTTCACTTTCAAACCTAATTCTACTGTGCACAGTTGATGTTAATTCTAGTCTTAACTTTATCTCCATAGATTAACTTAATGTGTAAGAATGGGTGATTAATTCGGGTTGATTTACTAGACGGCCCGTTTTGGACACAAACGGGTAGATTATCGAACGTTAGGACAACGATTATGGGCAGAATGGGCAAATGGTGTTTCTGATCGGACTAGTATGTTACGATATTATGATGAAATTGGGGTAATAGATAATGAGGTACGTAATGTATTTTGTTGGCAGCACCACATGAAAATAATTATGTATTATATAACAAGCATCTCCTTAAAATGTCTCGTTCTCATGCGAATAGAAAATGAAGTGGAAGATAATATCTACAGAAATATCTGTGATGCCAAAACCACCTCATTCGGTTATACGTGGATTGGTAACCTCAATATCAATTTCAGGACTATACAAATGGTGTGAGGTGGACCAACGACCTGGTCAAGGTAGCCAAAATAAAGAAATTATAATACAGGAACATTAAAAATATTGGTTGATACGGACGGGTTTTTCCAACATTGGGGGTATAGGGATTTTATAAACCAGAAAAGAAAGAAAAAATTCGCAACCACAGCTATATTTCAAAACGAATGTTATCCTAAAAGCAAAAACGAAAAATATACTTCAGCTATTTAAATCAGCCAGAAAGCCAAACCAGCCAAAAAGTAAGCAAAATCCACCAAACCCGGTCCCTAGTCTTTTATTTCTAAAACCAGGAACAACACAGCAATGTACGGAAAATCGTCGCCAATAATAGAAAGGAACATTTGGATTCATGAATGTGGAGATCGCATCTGCGTAATAAAATAAACTGGAGTTTGAACACACGTATACCGATGAATAAAAAAATTACGTGTCTAGTGTGTACAACCTACATTTTATGTTTTTCTGATTTATTTGATGCATGAGCCCATTCATCAAATGGTTTGACGAATTCTCTTTACCTAGTTCAATGATGTAGATTTGTAGGCATTATTTTGTTCGCATTAGTTTGTGTGTTATGTTATGACTTTTTAAACACGGTGTGTATAGGTGTAAAGATATTATGCATCATGATCCTTGCATTGATAGATCAACGAAAAACTTAGGAGCATTCCAAGATCGACTAAATAGGTTTTTTCAAGGTAAACGTGCGCTTTTGATTTTTTCTTTTGGTAGCTGACCTGATGTTTTTTTTTTTTTTTGGTATTAATGGCATCTCGTTGTTGAGATTGCTACTTAACCGGTCTATCCTGTGACTGCCTGATAACTCAAAGCTTCCAGCCAGGGCATAGAACTTACAAACTAAGTGACTGTACGCCAAGGGCAACCTCTGTGGGGTACGGACCTTGGCTTAGGGCGTCGCTGGAGGGAGGACAGCAATGGGACAGGCTGAATCATAACTGGATAATTATTATTAAGGGGGGAGTTTAAGGCTACAGGCTCAGCTAAGGTGCGGGTTGGCACTTCGTCGAGCAAGGGTTGGGGGGACTATTACGTTGGGGTCACGATCGCAAGGGACCTCGGCGTCGAGGTCGGAATGACGGTTTTCTGTGTTTTTAAGCTGTACTGTCTCAGCTGCCTGCTCTACTGCTCTTCAGGAGGGTTATGGGGTCATTTCGACGTTACGGTTGGTGCAGTGCTTAAGCGATTGACTGCTGCACTGCGTGTCGCGGGTTCGATTCCCGCACGGAATAAATATTTGTATGAACTACAAGTAGTTGTTTCCGGGTGTTGTGTATGTGTGTTTAAATGTTTGTAAAAGCACCCAAAATACAGGAAAAATTCCTAGTGTCATCATCGTTAAAAAAAATAGGTTCGGTGAGACCTGAGCCAATTTAATAAGGTCCCTCTTTTTTTTACCTCTGTTTGACAGCAGTGCAGTTGAGAATCCCAAATATCCCTATACTATTAAATGAGCATTATTTGTAATCAAGCTCTCGGCTCTAACGATTTCGATGAAAGCTGCACTATAGGGTTTACGGTGGCGAAAAATTGATCTAGCTAGGTCTCATTTCTAGGAAAATTTGTTTTCTCTATTTTCACCCAAGCAGAGCTCGTTTGACCAGGCAATAATTATTATAGTACTAAACAAAGATCGGTTACAAAGGTAGGTACTCTCCTAATCAATTAGTTTTAATTTTAAATTGCTTACAATATTGATCAGTAAACCCAATACCCGAGTAATATAATTAACAAGTTTGCATAGCAATTGTGACGTCATTTCCGTATTCATTGTGTTAACACTTCCGGTAATTAATTTGGAATAGTTAATTAGCAGATACAATTTTAAAATTAAACTTGTATCTGCTAATTAACGATTCCAAATTAAGTTAAGCTCATGATCATTTTATCTATATGGATAGGTTTTCATAAGTCAAATTATACATAGTTACATACATATACAATTTTGATTAGATATTAGTGAAGACTCAATTATGGATCGTTCTGTCAATCACTGTCATGTCAGATCCTGTCTTTCTGTCTTTTATTCTTAATTCTAGACAAATGAATAATATAATCCTTTGAGCGATAAGATAGATGGTCTGGCCCTACATTGGAGACATTGAATGTTTGTGTAAGCTAACATAACATCACGCCTTGTTTCCCCGAAGGGTTGGGCAGAGGTCAACCTGTAATAGGTACACCCACATTTCGCCAGTTATGTTTAAGTCCCATGTTACAGGGGGCGAACCTATAGCCATCAACCAGGCACGAATCCAGACTCCGGGCTGCTACTGAGAAATTCCAGATAGAAAAAAACAATAACACTTTGCCCGACCCGGGAATCGAACCCAGGACCTCATGCTCAGTAGTAGCGCTTGCGACCACTAGACCGACGAGGCAGTCTATAGGTAGGTCAGAGTATAAGTAAGTACTATAATATAATTACCAGTTAAGTGCCTACTTACTACTGAAGTACTTAACAATATTTTATTTATTGGAGTTTACTACTTAAGAATCGATTTATATACGGGATCGCAGGGACATTAACGCGAAAAATTTTACCTCCTTTCCTTAGTTTTTTTTTTTTTTTTTTATAACCAACGGAAAATATCAACGCAGCGGGTTCAGAATCACGTACTGAATTCATGGTAAAAGTTTTCGCGTCGATATTCCTGCCACCCTGTTTAAGACCGGTATGGAAATTGCGGAGTGAAATTTAGAGGGATAAGGGTGAGAGTTTTTTTTTAAAGAGATGGGTTTATTTACCCTCTTTGTCTATTGCATATTGAACGGCAATCGTATTAAGGAGTAAACTCCAGTCGTGCGTCGGAGCTGACACACACAGACTCTTATTTTTCTGTTACAGCTGATGCCACTGTTTATTATGTATTAATATACATTCGAATCTCCCGTCCGTTACAAAGACTGTAGGAGTTCGATAACAATTAAAATTCTATTGTGTCTCATTAGTAGCAGTTGAACTCATCGACTCGACTCGACTTAGGCTGGTCTGGAACAATTTGATATAATTGATACCAAAAGTTACAAGGTTTGACCTGAATTAATTGTCAGATGAAAAGAAATGAGTGATGTTCGTGATGGCGGAACGACTAGTGGCGCCCCTGGCGGCGCGAAGTGGAGTCGCGGGCGCGGCTGACCGAGTGGCATGGCTACTCAAGCACGGCGGTGGTAAGTCCTGCCGTAGTGCGCCATCTGGAGACGGCGGGCCTGTAACAGTATCCCGGCATCACTCTTGACTTGGCATTTGACACTAGTGGACTATCGAATAATTATCGTGCAGATACAACATATTATCAATGGTTTACTAGAATTTACTTCTTCGCGACCTCAGGAGCACCACAAAATTGTGATCGCCTTTTTTAAGTGGTTCCCTATCCATTTGCATAACATTTTAAGACCTAATATAACTTAGCATAATTTTGTTTGGCATAATTATATTTTCGCATAATATAATTACGCATAACAGCTTACGCATAATTTTTTAAGCATAATTTCTTTAACCATAATAATGATTAAGCATAATATTCTAAAGTATAAATTTGTTAAGCATAAAGTTTTAAAGCATAACTTTCTTAAGCATAATATCCTAAAGCATAAATTTATTTACGCATAATGATACTAAAACATATTTTTATTGAACAATTTTGTGGGTTTTTTTTTTCGCTGTAGGAAGCATGAAGCAAGCAAGCATACAGCATGCAAGCAAGCATACGGCATGCAAGCAAGCATGCAGCAAACAAGCAAGCATGCAGCATGCAAGCAAGCATGCAGCATGCTGCATTCAAGCGAGCATGCAACATGCAGCAGGCAGGGTTTTTGTCACGGCTCCGGCGCTGCGGGCCTCCGGTGGCCCCACGCGTGTTAATCGTCACAAACGGCTTTTGCTCACCACCGCAGCTTCGGCTTGTTGGCCGGCTTCGCCAGCCAGCCTCAGACGCGGTGGCTCGCTCGCAGCCGCCTGCTCCTCAGCCCGCGGGCCGCCTTGCACCTACGCGCCTACGCGATTTTAAATTACACTCTAGGGGTAGGACAAACAAGACTACGTGGAGTCGGTTTTGCAGCAATTCGGTTCTGTCACTAACTTTTGTTGCACAGCATATTAAATTTTTAACCAACAATATTATTTAATTGTTATAGAAACTATAGCAAATTGGTTTGATCAGAATTATGTATGGGGCACTACAAGTTCACCACCACCATTTCCACCCAAAGTCTGGAGTACGTTTCTACTAGAAAAGGAAAATATATATATTATTATTATGATAATAGTCATTAGGCCTACTAACGTTATGCGAATCAAATTTATGCCAAAACAAATTAGTCTTTAAGATGATTATGCCAACATAAAATGTATGCCTAAAAAAATTATGCCGAAGTATTATTATGCCAAAACAAATTGTGCCAAAATCGTTATGCCGAAGTATATTAGGACAAAGAACATTATGCGAAAAGAAGGGATCCCTTTTTAAGTACCTACCTAAGGTTAAAATACCCCACTTACCCCAGTAATTGAAACATAGCAAAGATAAGCCATAGTATTTGGCAACTGAAAGACAAGATAGCAGTCTTGAATAGTACCTAAAACAATTGAATTAATGGTCTGACAATAGCATTAGACATTTCAGTCATTTATCATTCCCGTTAGACTGTAATTTAGAATAATTACTGTCTAACTTAATGCTTCTTAATTAAGTGAATACTTAACGTAAGAAATGGTAGTCCCGGTTTTAGAGATTGAATTGTTTCCCTATTGATTTAAAGTGGGTTGCTTGGTATACATATTATACTAAATTTTGCCCGCGACTCCCGCGTTAAATTTCTTTTTCCATACCCCGTGCCCCACTTCGTTTTTGCTTAGCGTTCTTTTTCTTTTTTTTTCTTTTTGCGCTGCTCCTTAGACTCATAAATAGCCTTCCTCAAGAAAGGCTATCAAATGCAAAAATATTGTTTCTAATCCGACTGTTTTTTCCAGAGATTAGTGCGTTCAAACTAAATATTCCGTTTTTTTTATTAGTATAGATTTAGGAAGAAGCTGACTGATGTTCATGACGTCATTAATGATAATTTTAGTCATTATCATCAGCTTATATGGTGCCTATAGCTATAACAATAACAGCTATAAGTATAGTTTTACACCCTCTGTTTTCTTCAAAGTTCATATTTTTTACTAGCGACCCCTACCTGCCCTACCTACCCTGCTACGCACGAGTGCAATTTCGACATGTCAAAACATCGAGATTTCTGCGCTAAATCTAAGTTAAATACGATGCTCTAAATGATGGTGGAACCCGTATCAAAATCCATTGTGTAGTTTAGAATACCTACGAGGTCATACGAAAGGATACGAAAAGCAATAGGTAGGTAGGTAGGTTATAGATGGTTAACTTTAATAAAGTGTAGGTATTCTAACCTATCTAAAATCGCTTTCCTTTTCTGCTAGCCCTACTGCTTCTGATAATTTAATTTACATAAACAGAAGACATGTTTTAACGCTCCTAAAAATATAAATGTAACAAAACGTTCACTCCAAATTATGCATCAGCGCTGTCCTAAGCATATTTGTCTCCATTCCACCAGAATAATAGCCAGCTAATTCAATTAGCACAAAACTTGGCGGTTGGATATTAACCAAAAGACAAATTACCCATTTTCACGCTTAGCGCCCGTAAATTCTTGTAGGTGGTCATAAATTAACCTCAGTCCCTTTTAAGGACTACTCCTGTTTCCTTCAGCCATCAAAACGTTAGTTTTATTTGATTATATCACGATTTTTGTAGGATCGGCTAATATGGAAAATGGAAGTGGAATGTGACTGTTTTTTGATTAATAAAACTGTAGAGAACAAAGGAATTGTGAATTAGGATACATTTATGACACAGGAATTTGTGTTATCAAAGCTTGGTTCCTAAAATAAGTTGATCATGTTTTTTCATAATTATGTTAGGAGCGACAAAGCGATCAACTTAATCCTGAAGTTGGTGTTTTTATAACTGCAAATACTAGTTATCTACATTAAAGCTGTTACTATGCACAAAATGAATATGAAAAACTTCCTCAAATAGTCCAAGCAATAAACATAAATGAGAATAAGAAATATACCAGAAATACGTTGTACAATTCAAGATTTTAGAGTTTTCCATCATTACGTATTTCTTTTGTCAAAAAGTGAGCCGAGAAAATACGATTTTAAGGTCATTCGATCCAAATGGTTCCTTTTTGTTCCTTTTATGTCTTTCATGTTTTTTTTTTGCTGCATTTATGGAGCTTTTTATTTTCAGAGCTAATTAGTGTCATAAAACAACATTCAAGGTTTTTACAATGTTAAGAATTCTTATTTTTAACTGGGACCAGTTTTTTTCCAGGGAGGTTTTTATTTACTTGTATAAAAAGTCTAAAAAAGGTGAATTTTCTTCCATACTTTTGCCCACTGTGTTGGGGTTGGTTTTCAGTCTAACTGGATGTAGCTAAACACCAGTATTTAAAATTGAAGCAACTCTCAGATCAAATAAAAAACCAAAACATGCCAACCAAAAGCTGCGAACAATACTCCGTTCTGGGCATACACGCTCACACGCACCCATTTACAAATTACTTACAATCAAACTACAACTCACTTTTGCACACATTTTTACAAAACCGGCTTCACAACACTGTTGACAGTGGTATGTCTGTTTTTATACCAGACCAAATAATGGTCTAAGGAAGCCACTATACCGAAATCCGTCATCGGTCGAAACTCTTTGATGTCGGGGACAGGGCGATACGCCTCAAATGGAGCTGGGCATGACATCTAGTTAGACGCTTGGAGAGCTGATGGAGTAAAACTGTGCCCGAATGGTGGCCAAGGTTAAGCCAGAGAAACCAGGGCCGTCAATGTCACGGAAAACCTGGATGAGGGACGCACGGAGGCCTAATAACCACCAGTGGTTGATTCCGGGCTGAAATTGTGATGATGATGAACGATACCCATAGGTTATTATAGTCGCTTTCACTACCCAGTTACTGGGTAACACGATACTAAACGTTTATTAGTCGTAAATCGGTCGATTCAATTAGTGATGCGAAATAACAAACTAATTATTTCAAGTTTTGCCAAACTAACAATAACAAACAAGAACATCTTCAGCATATTATATTACAGGTCGACTTAATAGAGTCTGACGAAGAGACATTTGGAACTAAATATTTTACGTAGTGCACAGCAGACCTATGGTGACGGCACTACTTTGCCGACAAGTGCTAGTAGGTTTTGATTTGAGTCACCCACAAGCAGCGTTTTTTTTGCACATTGGTTTTAACAATTTATTTCCCATTCGAATTGACCTAAGTGGAATAGTGGCGCCCTTTTTTTGTGTTAGTTGGAATATATAGCATATATATATGTTTATATGATCAAATAATGTGTCCCACTCTGGGCGAAGTGGGAGGGCGTGTCAGAATCTTACTAAAACCCATCCGTGTTTTCAGTTGCCTGTACGTTGCCAGAGTCCGCGGTACACAGTGTTTTATGAAGACCATTTTCGGACATTGCTTTTTTATATACAATAAAACTGATAGTTTAAGTTATTTAAATGCAATATTTCGTATCCCCATCACTAGCATGTTAAGTTTTTGACATTTTTTTTTTTAAATCGTCTTCTTTTCATCCAGGTATTTAGAAAAAAAAAATTTCTCTGAAACTAAAATATATTGCAATTGTGACCTTAGAAACATCGACGGCGTTTTTTATACTGCATATTTTAGAGTACAAATAAACCCCGGAACTTCGTTACATTCAGACTTATTTGAGGTTTTTAGTTTTTTTTTTCTCGGTAATTCCGTCGTATTTGGAAAAGTTATTTATACTGAAATTATGCCCTTCATCTTTCCTATGTACCACAAAAATAACACGTCCTAATTGTGTGGAAAATAGAAGTTATTCCAAATTAACTGTTTTTGCTAGGTTGCAAAAGAGACGATTTAAAAAAAATTAATCTCAATATCTAAACATGCTAGTGAAATGGGGTAAATAACTTAAACTATCAGTTTTTTATATAAAAAAGCAATGTCCGAAAAATGGTCTTCATAAAACACTGTGCGGTAGCCCTTTCGGACTTTCCCGCGCCAGGATAGTGGCGCCCGCATTTTCATTTTACTCTTTTTTGCCAAGCTGTATTAGTACAATATGAATCTTTGAAAGTTCCATCCATTTTTGTTTGATAGTTCCAGTTTCATATTGGGCATTAATCAAAGCAGACGCACGCTAAGTTGCAGACCGTTTTGCAACAAACATACTTGATACTACTGATGCTTCATCTTCGGAAATCTGATATCATTTTCATCGACGAATATGTTTCTGTATTACTGTATCCATGTTACGGACATCTAATATTGAATATCATCAATATCCAGTCTTCAATATCGGAGGATTTGATCATTTGAGGTCACATGTGTTGTACGCTGTATATTTGGAAATAAATGTATTATATTATGAACATTATTGTTGTATTATATTATTGTATTGTTTGTTATAAGTGGATGTATTTGATACTTTATTTTTTACCATGCCTCTGCTGTCCGTCCGTCTGTCTGTCAGCTGGCTGTATCTCATGAACCCTAATAGGTAGACAGTTGAAGTTTTCACCTATTGTGTATTTCTATTGCTGCTATAGGTAAAAACAAATAATAAAAATTAAAGGTCCCCCATACAAGAAACGTGTTTTTTTCGTCATTTTTTGCTCAATCACGATCCAGTCAGACTCGCACTTGGCTCATATTTTTATAAAAAAATTGGATGTGATTTTAGTATATTGTGGTGTTTTTTATTAAAACCAAGTATAGCTCAATCAATCGATGTTAGCGATTTGTATCGTTGAAGTTGATCAAACGTTGCAATATATTTATGCGTAGTAGTTCCAGTCCAAATCGAAAAATAATAATAAAACATGAAAGAAACCGGTCACGTGCGTTTGTGACCACGCACAGTGAAGGGTTCCGTAGTCGAGATGAACGCATGCACAGTAGTGATTATAACGGCTAAAAAAATAAGTTTGTATTTTGTTATTATTTCTAGAAAAAACTATGAAAAATCAAATTTAATTCTTTGGTTAAAAATATCCAAAGTCTTAAAAACTACCTGTTAACATATATAGTAAAGTCACTTAGACACATCATAATCTGTTTAATTAGGGGTCCAACAATACCCCTAATGTTTTTTTCATTGTTTGCTCACTTGTTTAGCGTTGTACAGAATATACCTTCTTTCCCATTTTTATCGATACAGGAAGAGCCGAAAATAAGGGGAGTGCTAATAGTTTTCGAGTAAAATGACTGTGTAACATCCGGACGGATGGGCGGACAGAGGACACGACGAAATTATAAGGGTTCCATTTTAAAAACGAAATGTCAAAAACGAAACCTTTATAATTTGTGTCATTTAGCTACGGAACCCTAAAAATTTCAAATAGGTTATGTTTGCTTTGTTGCTGTAGTATTTGCAATCGCAAGCACAACTGTTGAACGTTAGCTCCTGAGTTTGATCCCTGGGTCGAGATTTAATCAGTCTTATTATACAAAACGAGTCTTAAACATTCAAGTCGTGTATTTTTCAGGTGAACACTGTCATAATCCGCCTGTCGTACTTCCACAACGGCCGCCGACTGATGGCCGAGGACAATCAGCTGGCGCTCCCGTTACTGAGAGAATACAGATGCTGAGACCTACGCCCACGTTGAAAGGATTTGGGTAATATAATCTTCACCATAGGGGTTATTTTTGTCTGCTCATTACACAATAGAATATGCTTTATGTGTCCGGGAGTGTAATTATTTAATTTACCCTCTAGGAAGACAGTCCTTATTGGTGATGTTCTTCAGAAAGTTCAGGTGTGTAGCACTCGCAACCGGCGTGCGTGTATGACCAAAGGCCCTAGTGTGAGTTTATTTTAACCATCTCGACTTTATGTACGTATCGACTGCGTTCGGCGCTCCGAATGGCTTGGAACGCTGTCAATACGTAAAGTCGAGATGTTTAAAAGCAACTCACACGAGGGCCTCAGATGTTTGAACGTAAACAAAGCGAAAGGAGTATGTAAGGATCGTAGCAGGTGGCGTTCTGTAGGTTATGCCTTCTCCCATGGAAAGGTGTATGTACTCGTATGGTGTATGTAAGTCTGTGTACGTATAAATGTATTTAATTTTGGTATATGATAAAGCATATTGTATCGATTTATCTAATAACAAAAGTTGTCTATTATCACGTTATTTAATTTTCATAGTACTTTTTTTCAAATAACTATACAAGTTTTAAGCATACACAGGGTGGAAAGTTTCTACGTTCTACATTGAAAAAGGAGGATCCTCCGTCTGGACGAGTGTTGTGTCTGGTGAGCTACTGCTCCATGTCTGTATGTTATATACGAATGCAAATTTCACGGTGAACTTTGCTTATGCGCAGATCAAATAAAAAACCAGGACATAGCGTTGCGAACAATAGGTACAGTGAAGCATGCCAAAACTACACTTCTGCTCTGTGCATACACACTCACACATACACATTAACAATCAAACTACACCTCATTAAGTGCACAAAATGTTTACGAAACCGGCCTCACGTCACTGCTGACAGCGCTATGTCTTTGCTTTTTTTTTTGGTCTGAGGAGCGATGTAGGATTTGTGTAATGTCAGATGGGTTTTGTAGTACGCATAGTATGATTCTTTAGGGAAATACCATTAATACCGTAAAAAAGAAATGCCCAAGAACTGCAGATTTACAACATTTTAATGAAAATAAAGTTTTTACAATAGATTTTAGCGGGACAGGAACTCCTCAACTTAACGAGATAACCCCGTTGTGTTTCGACCATTTGGATTTTTTTTGACATTAGCCCTTGGTCTAATGTCAAAAAAAACCTTGGACCTTCTACCAGTCTAGTTCCAGCTTTATCATCGGACCTTGGACTATACCTTGGTATAGTCCAAGGTCCGATGATAAAGCTGGAACTAGACTAGTACATTAGCCCAAGGTGTAGTCCAAGGTCCGATGATAAAGCTGGAACTAGACTAGTACATTAGCCCAAGGTATAGTCCAAGGTCCGATGATAAAGCTGGAACTAGACTAGTACATTAGCCCAAGGTGTAGTCCAAGGTCCGATGATAAAGCTGGAACTAGACTAGTACATTAGCCCAAGGTATAGTCCAAGGTCCGATGATAAAGCTGGAACTAGACTAGTACATTAGCCCAAGGTGTAGTCCAAGGTCCGATGATAAAGCTGGAACTAGACTAGTACATTAGCCCAAGGTGTAGTCCAAGGTCCGATGATAAAGCTGGAACTAGACTAGTACATTAGCCCAAGGTATAGTCCAAGGTCCGATGATAAAGCTGGAACTAGACTAGTACATTAGCCCAAGGTGTAGTCCAAGGTCCGATGATAAAGCTGGAACTAGACTAGTACATTAGCCCAAGGTATAGTCCAAGGTCCGATGATAAAGCTGGAACTAGACTAGTACATTAGCCCAAGGTGTAGTCCAAGGTCCGATGATAAAGCTGGAACTAGACTAGTACATTAGCCCAAGGTATAGTCCAAAGTCCGATGATAAAGCTGGAACTAGACTAGTACATTAGCCCAAGGTGTAGTCCAAGGTCCGATGATAAAGCTGGAACTAGACTAGTACATTAGCCCAAGGTATAGTCCGAGGTCCGATGATAAAGCTGGAACTAGACTAGTACATTAGCCCAAGGTGTAGTCCAAGGTCCCATGATGGAGCAGGAAGGTGGCCACAGGAACTCTTGAAGAGTTCTTGCTCTCTGCTTAACGAGATAGCCCCGCTGTGTTTCGACTTTTTGGATTTGACTAGACTAGTACATTAGCCCAAGGTGTAGTCCAAGGTCCAATGATGGAGCAGGAAGGTGGCCACAGGAACTCTTCAACTTAACGAGATAGCCCCGCTGTGTTTCAACTATTTGGATTTGTCTTGACTAGTAAATAAGCCGAAGGTGTGGTCCAGGGTCTGATGATGGAGCAGGAAAGTGGCCACAGGAACTTCTCAACTAAACAAGATAGCCCTGTTGTGTTTGGGCTCGTCAAATCCAAAGTTATTATTTTTAAAATAATTATTGCTGCTTACGGCGTACAAATATCAATTAATTAGGTCTAAAATTACACTTTACGTAACAAAATTAAATTTTAATTAAAATTAAATTACAAAATGTGTTAACGCTAATTAAATTACCTACTTACGAATATCCTTAAACAAAGTTAACATTTTTGAGTATTTTTTTACATAACGTAAACATAACGTTTCTGATTCTGGTGTTAAATAATATACTTTAGAGAAAGACATATACACGACCACTATCTGACTCACAGCTCTCACTATCTGACTCTTCATTTAAATTTATCCATTTTTTATATGAGTGTCAGAAAAATAGTTAGTTTATTCAGTAACATAGGTCTCGTTGTTAGTGGTGGACATTTGGACCACGTGTACATACCTTTTGTCTTCTTTAAATGTTGTCAAGTTACTTGCGGGGTAGTTGCGTAACATACATACAATGGCAGTGTATGACAATCAATGAGCTACGTTCATTGCCTTATTTACGTTGTTGAGCAAACAAATTTTCCAAAACTATGAGACAATCGATTAGAAATTTCCTTCAAAACCATCGGATTGTGGTTACAAGTGTGTTACGCCATCAGGGTGCTGTACAGCAAGTACCGCTGGTGCCAACCGGCTGTCAGAAGACTTTCGAGTAACCCTGGCATGCATATTGATATCGTGATCCCTATGCCTTGCTGATGATATGCATAAATTTATTTTCTTTCTCTCTTTCTTAATTTAACTTATTTACATAAAACTTATATCATATCTCGAATACTTTCTATAATGACCATAAATGTGACATTACTATTATAGATTTAATAACTCGACTAATTTATATAATACACTGCGATCTTGTTAAATTATTATAATATAAAAATACAACAATCCAACGACGCCCAATAAGAATATCAAAATGGCGATGTACACGTCATTTGTTAATAGCAAGTAGGTGTGCTCGTGTTGGAGCCACGAAATAGTCAATTTACAGGTAAAATGTTCAGTGACAAGACAGATTCTGTTTTAGATAGAACTAAAATAACAGAAAATTGAAAAACAGATTAGATCACTCGACCTTTTGATTTTTTTGAATTTTGACCGAAATGGCAATTGGAATTCTTTGCAAATATATCCTTTTGATATACTTACCCATTAAACACTTCAACAATATCTACGTAAACATAATTATATTATAACTTATGATGATTAACCAGTGGTTCTTCACTGTTGCTAAGTTATTATTTATAGTAACATTATTATGAAACATTAACATAAAATAGTCGTTATTCTCATGGAGACAGAATCTAAGATCTCACCAATTGAAACGTATAAAAGATTTGCTAAACTTCTTCACGATGCACCATGATGTCACTCCGTATATTAACGTAGCTATTGTCAACGCATACGTAATGTATCTTATAGTTAACACCAGAGTTTTTTTAACTGTCCCATACTTATTGTCACTGGCACAATTTTGATTTATTCACTTTAAGTTAACAAAAATGTTTTTGTGAACAGCTTGCCACTAATTACTACCATATAGGTGTTGCCTTCAAAACTGTCGATGGAACAATATGTTCAAGTTTTATTCAAACGCTCCAAAACGAATGAAATGAGTTTTATTATTGTATTTTATTCAAAACTTGTTTGAACTTTCCTGTTTTCCATATTATTATATAAGTTATTCAACCGCACGTCCATAGCAACAATTTGACAATAACAGCGCCTTTATTGCGTTGCAGTAAAGGCGGGTTTCGTAGTTTCAGTCTGACGTACGGCTGTCCGTACCAATAAGCAGCTAGACCGTGACCATGAACACTGCTCATGGTTAGAAATATCAACAACTAAATTTTACCCAAAGGTAGGTAGTGGGCAAATATGGTCCAAATGTCCACCACAAACGAGACGTTTATGTACCGGAATATATAGACTATTCCGATATAAACGTCTCGTTTATGTATCGGTATATGTTTCCGTTTAAATGAGGAGTCATTTTTATTACGAGACTAATAAAAAAAAATAGATCACTAAAAAGTTATAAGTATAGCTTGTACACTCTGAAATGACGCGCCCCACTACCGCATTACCCATAGAAATCCACATTACCGTGTAAGTACGTAAATGTGGTAGTGGGGTGCGTCATTTCAGAGCAGATAAGCTTTAGCTGAAACTGATTATTTATTCAAATAGGTATGTTAGCATAAACAGCTCGATTGATTTAAAAAAATATTGTGTTTATTTTGACGAATGACGCTGTTTTTGGAAAACGACACAACATGGTAGATTTTAATCACCATTCTGTGTACCTAGTAGTATATATTTATGACTTTTCGGGTGCGGTAGGTCCCAAAATAAAGGGCTAATCTTCTTCTTTTCGTGTGGTTAGTAAACCAACCTGGTGTCAGAGTTTTAAAGCCGCCCATGGGCCTCTGACTTGGCTTCACATGCCGTCGAGAAATATCTCTCAGGCACGCCGGTATCCTCACGATGTTTTCCTTCATCGCTTTTTGAGCAAGTGATAATTATATAATACGCACATGAATCCGAAAAGTCAGAGGTGCATGCCTTGGGTTTGAAAGTGCTAATGATACCTCATTTATTAAAATCAACCAAGCCGTTTAGGTTAAATTATTGATAAAACCATATTTTCTATTTAGCCATAACTTTTCACTGATAGATTCTCTTTATGGGTATCGTGGTAAAAGTTACTCTTTATTTAAAAGACTTTTAAGTGATATAAGGTTGTGTTAGTGGTTGACATTGGGACTAAGCCCTTTTCATTTTCGCCCAATGTCCTTTTTTAATCAACGAAAAGTACCCTATCGGTTTTGAAAAGCGAGAAAATCTTCCAAATATGTGACATAAATGACCGTATCTTTTCATTGCTTTGGCATAAAAACTATAATTTTTCACCCGTTCAAAGGACCGCAGACTTTAGTATTTGATATTAATTTCAAGGTTCCTGTGACAGACGGACAACAATCTGATCCTGTAGGTAATTGTTCCATTTTTCTCTTTCGAGGTACAGAACCCTAAAAAACTTTAATTACGTTACTTGACAAACTTCGACCCGTCGTCGTCTCGTACTTGACAAACGGTTAGTGTACCTACAGGATTATTTTTAATTTTCAATAAGCTCTTTTTCGGTTCCCTAATGGGTTGCATAAGATTCAGTGTTTATTTTACATTCGCTTGATTTGACTTGTCATAAACATATTTTAGCATAATGGTTATCTCGAATAACTGATTATGCATATTTATTTTCACATTGATGTCATAGTGAACAGTCAGTGTCAGTGTGATCATATTATAGTATATTATGAGTGTCCTTGGAGTTTCTTGCCCGTTCTTCTCCATAGAGATCTACGTTTTGGAATGGGCAACTAGCCTCAACTTTCTGACTAACTGACTGACTCTTTGACAATTCAAAAGCGCCTGTAAATGGTTTAATTGAAATAAATGCTTTGAGTTTGAGTTATGTTCTTTAGACTAGCGACCGGCCTCTATTTCGCACAGGTTTTACGACTTGACAAAACATCTAAATTTCTTCATAATAATAATATGCAAGTTCAATATTAATGTATTTATAACATTACTAGCTGTGCCCCGCGATTTCACCCACATAATTCTCGATCCCGTAAGAATATCGGGATACAAAGTATTCTATGTCCTAATCCAAGTCAGGGCCAACCCATGCTCCAAATTTCATCCAAATATGTTCAGCCATTTTAGCGTGAACAAACACCCTTTCGCATTTATAATATTAGTTAGGATATATGCACATCCTAACTAATATAAATTAATTAATTATAAATTCTCTAAATGATGGTGAGAACCGCATCGAGTTTAGAAGAACAACGTGGTCACACAGAGAAACACGAAAAGTGACTTCAATTTATATAATATGTCTCTATATAGAAGTAACAATATCTAATCATAACGTTTTCTATCGAAAAGGGTTTTCTGTCTTGTTCAAAGTTACCGAATACGATGGAGATGACTAGGACTTCGCTCGCTCACTAGCCCCCATCCGCGTCCCCTTCGAAAATAAGCCATCCGTGTCGAGGGCCCTAAGTATTGTATAGAATCAAGTTTTTCTAACTGAACAGACAGCTGTGCTGCTGGGGAGTTTGTTGCGCCACTTCTTCTTCCCAGCTAAAGCACTAGGAAGTGGTGAAGGGCAGGAAAGTGCTTTTTTTGATTGTCAGTCTAGTTTGAATAAACACTTTTGAATTTTAATTTTGAATACCTACATTCAAAGTTCTCTTTTAAAACCCCCTCCACATTTACCGTGTCTGAGGTAATATCTTCCAGGAAAATCTTACGAATTAGGTACCTACTTTACTTCGGGAAATTACAGTAATATATATGTACATGTATATTTAGCCTCGTAGGTATATACTAGATGTGCCCGCGAATTTATCTGCGTGTATTGGTATTTTATATTTTTTTAATACATATTTCTAAGATGAAAGTTAGCCTATGTCCTTCTCCAGGTTCCAGGGTACCGATATGTCGTTTATAACGATCAAGGCAGTGTTTTAGGCGTTAAAATTCATACCATATTTCTAGATTATTTTTTACAACGACCGAAAAAAATGGGAATACTAAAGGATGGATTAAAGAAAGAACGAAAAGACTTTCTTGACAGCAACTATGAAAGACAAAACAGATAACAATGAGCATGCCCAATATGAATATTAAAGTGGCAATGTACACTGTACAGTACAAGCGACGCCATTTTTTAATAGCAATAGGTGCGCTCGTTTCGGAGCCACGAAAAAGCGAATATACAATTACATTGTAAGGTAAACTGTTTAAATTACACAACCAACAAAAAAAAACATAGTAATAATAGATAAACTGTTTAGTAAAAAGGTTGACATTAAAATGCTAAATGCCATAATGTCATTTTTGTGATAAATAAAACAGAAACTTGAAAAACAGTTCATGTTAAAGACGCACGTCACATAATATGTGATGAAGACGCACTTCACATAGATATTATCTTCTTTGGATATACCCATTAAACACTTTAACAATATCTACGTAAAACTTAAGACTTATAATGACCAACTAGTGGTTCTTGGCTGTTGCTAAGTGACTACATTTATTATTATTTTATAAATGTAGTCACACACAACAAAAACTCCTTTTCGGATTTCAATCGTATAATCGAAAATATATCGAATTCAAAAGTTTGCTATAATTCCGTTAAGGCACACGTAATTTGGCACATGCATACGAGAGCAATGGTAGCCTAGTGGTAATGGCCATGACTTACGAGTTGTTGGTCGTAAGTTCGAACTCAGACAGCCGCTTTACTTTGTGTAAATTATTTCACCACCAGTGCTCTCAAAACAGTGAAGGAAAAACATCGTGAGGAAATCGGCATGTCCTAGAACCAAAAATTCAAAGATATGTGACATCTACCAACCCGCACTGGGCCAGCGTGGTGGATTACGGCCTATTCCCTCTCATCGAGACCAAGCCTGAGTCTCAGAAGCTGGAAAAATTATAACGCTACAAGTAGTTCCTGCAATTGCGAAACTTCTTCATGATGCACCATAATGTCAGTCCGTATATAATATATCAAGTTAGCGCCGATATGTTATCTATAGAGTTTCACGCTGAGTGTCACTGGCACTATTTTGATTTCAATTCACTTTAAGCTTACGAATTTTTTTTTGTGAACAGCTTGCCACTAAGCGACGCAATGCCCTTAATACAAGTGTTGCCTTCAAAACTGTCGATGGAACTATATGTTTGTTATTTTACTTAGACTTTCCTGTTTGTCACATTATTATCTAAGGAGTCCAAAGAACGTCTCGCCTTTATTACTTTTAAGTGGAATTGCGGTATTTAGTCCACGATGAGTAAGTATTCCTTCAGTTACTAGAGCAAAACTCTTCTTAGCATATTAAAAATTATGAGGTAACAAACATAAAAAAAAAATACAGTCGAATTGATAACCTCCTCCTTTTTTTGAAGTCGGTTAAAAAATATCAACAACAATATCGAACAATTTTTCAATATCTACTACAGGCATGTTCCTATTTCCTATTTATACACTAATATTATAAAGAAAAAAGATAATGTAATGAATAAACCACAGGAATAAACCCAAAAACTACTTTACTGATTTTAAAAGTTCTGTCATCATAGGATTTATTAGTATTTTCAACATATCACGGGGACCTGTATTCCCCGAATGGTTAGGCAAAATTGCCCCTATTGTACGTACAATCACATTTCGCCAGTTATGTCTAAGTCCCAGGAACAGGAGGCGAGAGTGGAGATAGAGGTAGAAGGTTCCTTTGTGTTGTTTTATCCATTATGTTTTATTTTTAATTTTTACCTCTCTATTTTAAGTGATCTCTGGTTGACAAACAAGATTAGATCGTTAATGATTAGGAATTAATTAGGAATTTAAAAATTGTCCGGTTAAACCACCGTAAACCTAATAAAACTTAATATTATCACCCTTTTTTTATTCATTTCAAATATATATTTGAAAAAAATATATATTATATTCATTTAAAATAATATACATTTTTAAATATGCTTACACAAAAAAAATAAAACAAACATTTTGAAATATAAATATCACTTGTCGGTATCGGTTAATTTTAAATTTATTCTTTATTTCTGACACCTGTCTGTTGGACAATTTCTAGTAGTAATAAGGATCAAATTCGCAAAACACTTCATCGATAGCATGAAACTGGTAGCTGTCAAGAACACACAGTAGATTCTCGACGACCGGACTGTAACGAGCGCACATCGGTAACCAGTCTGACCGTCCTCAAAACTAATCTTACAGCCAATTACGGACTTACAATTTAATAACTACACTTATTATCTGCATCAAAAACAAACAGGATGTCATGCTAGCACGTTTTAAGCATATCTAAGTGTGCAGTGTGGGTAGGTGTGTGTTTTTAGTAATAGTAAATTTTCCCTTTTTAGTGTTAAGAATTATGATATTATTTTTATGTATTATTTTTGCATTATTAAGAGTGTTAACAGTTTAACAATAATCAATTCAAAATATATATATTACTTGTAAATCTTAGGTATTTATATTTTGTAATAAATGTTGCTTTAATTTGTATTTATGTTTTTGAGTTATTTTGTCCCTCAATATACAGGGTGTCCAAGAACCTGGCGTCCAACTGGATTCCCACGATGCCCCAAGTTCTAACAGTACTCAGAAAAATATTTAAAAAAATCCACCCCATGTACTTACAGAATAATACTGATTTCAAAAAAAAAGGGGAATTGAGCACCCTGTGACATACTTTTGAATGCTGTGACTGCTAATGCTGATAATTTCGATATTTCTTGGAGGTTTTGTAATCTAGGGTATTGCTGTGTCTAAATAGAATGTAAAAATAATGTACTTATTGTACCATTTTAAAATAAAATATTATTTTAACTAAAGGTGATATGGAAAACTATTGAATTTCGCAACTTTGACCGACTGTAGTGTAAAAAAATGTACCAAAATAGTATGGCAAGTGACGTCAAATTTTGACGCGTTTATTCCTCTTTTTAAAAAGGTATAATACTTACACATTAATTTGAAAAAAAAAATTTTTGATAATATTTTTACTCAACAACCCAATTTTTACGATGTCTTACAGAATTCTTAGAAAGAAAAATTTACGACGAATTGAATCTAACCTCTAAAGAATTACTATTGTATGCTCATAAAAATAACAACAGGCCTCTCAAAAAACAGGTTAGACCGTAAGGGACGGTATGTGCATGCATCTCACCATAGTGATTCGTTATTACAACAGGAGGGAGCAAGACAGAAACTATCTTTGCGATTTGCTGGTTCTTCTTTATGGTACCCCATTATTCAGGTAAGAGTGAGGGAGAAAAAGGTTAGAGGTGCGAGTGAGATAGATAGTGATGCTATCTGGGATCGTGCTATTTAGGATAACAGTACGGTCAGTACGCGTCACTGCCTCCTGCCGTTACTACGCACCTCTCTCTTATTGTTACCATTGATCACGTACTACGATTTAAAGCTTTGTTTATTGGACTCGATTACTCTTTGTGCTCTGGACTTTGAAACGAACTCTTTACGACGACCTTTGCCTGTGTTTGGACAGTTTGTGTTTTGTGTGTGCTACCATGGCGACCTACACTCCGCAAGAATACGCAAATATGCACTACATTTATGGAGAATGTAGAGGTAATGGACGAGCTGCAGCGAGACTTTACAGAGAAAGGTATCCGAGGGCTACGCGATATCCCGACCATCGAGTTTTCATTAATGTGCACAGATCACTATGTGACGGGCGGTTCCCCAATCAAGTAGCTGGTGAAGGACGACCCGTAAATGACTTCATACGCGATGAAGTTTTAGAGGCGGTGTCGGCAAATCCAAGCATCTCTGTGCGAGGAATAGAAGCTGATACGGGGATACCGAAGAGCACAGCACACAGTATTCTCCAAAAAGAAGAATATCATCCGTACCACGTACAGCGAGTGCAAAGTCTTTTACCTCGAGACTATCCGAGCCGAGTCGCGTTTTGTGAAACAATCCTGCAAAAACATCGAGAAGACGAAAACTTTATCGACAAAATTTTGTGGTCAGATGAATCAACATTTAAGAAGGATGGCTACATGAACCTACACAACTTGCACGAGTGGCATGTGGAAAATCCGCACTTGATGCGAGAAGATAGATCCCAGTACCGGTTCAAAGTGAACATGTGGACCGGTATTCTCTGTGGGAATATTATTGGTCCATTTGAGATGCCCGAGAATTTGACTGGCGAATCATATTTAAATTTTCTTCAAAATGATTTGCCAAACTTACTAGAAGAGACCCCACCAGATATGTGGTTCCAACACGACGGCTGTCCAGCACATTTTCGCGTATCCGTTAGAGAGTTTTTGGACGAGCAATACCCGAACAGGTGGATTGGGCGATCAGGAACAATCCCGTGGCCAGCCCGCTCACCTGACTTAAATCCGCTGGTTTTTTTTTTCTGGGGAACTATGAAGGAGCTCGTTTATGCGAAGCCCATTAATGACATCGCTGACCTTCGTGAGAAGATAACACAAGCAGTGCAGGTGATACGTCAAAAAAGTTACTCGCGAAACATAAAGCGGTCCTTTTTAAGGAGAGTGAGAGCTTGTATTGCCGTGGGTGGTCAACATTTTGAACATTTATTGTAATAAAATATCTTTAAACTAACATTCTTTGCTTTTATTCTACTGGGAACCCATCTACCTGTGTTTATTTCCTTCTTGCTCACTCTTGGAACCGAAGTAAATAATAGTAGTAACATAACAGTTTCTAAGATAAGAAAGGGTCCGACAGTTACCGTTAGTAGGTAGGCACTTCGTAAAAATTGGGTTGTTGAGTAAAAATATTATCAAAAAATTTTTTTTCAAATTAATGTGTAAGTATTATACCTTTTTAAAAAGAGGAATAAACGCGTCAAAATTTGACGTCACTTGCCATACTATTTTGGTACATTTTTTTTACACTACAGGCGGTCAAAGTTGCGAAATTCAATAGTTTTCCATATCACCTTTAGTTAAAATAATATTTTATTTTAAAATGGTACAATAAGTACTTTATTTTTACATTCTATTTAGACACAGCAATACCCTAGATTACAAAACCTCCAAGAAATATCGAAATTATCAGCATTAGCAGTCACAGCATTCAAAAGTATGTCACAGGGTGCTCATTTCCCCTTTTTTTTTAAATCTGTATAATTCTGTAAGTACATGGGGTGGATTTTTTAAAATATTTTTCTGAGTACTGTTAGAACTTGGGGCATCGTGGGAATCCAGTTGGACGCCAGGTTCTTGGACACCCTGTATATTTATATATTAATAGATATTTTATTGTTTTAAACGTGATCATTCTTGGCATTTTGTATGGTAAATGTCAACGGCGTTATACAGGTTGTACCGGACTTAACGACAACAGGACGTTAATATTATTACTGTTCATCTCTTACTACTACGAGTAATTTTAATACGCTATTAGAGATTTTACTCAAAAATGCATGTAATGTGGTCATTATTTTGACAACCTTATTTGAGCAAAGTCGACCTTGCCGTTCTGTTTCAAGGAGCGGTCGGCAAAGTTTTGCTGGTCGCTCTAACAGGCCGGCAAAACATTGCCGGCCGCTATTTTGACGTTTCAACGTTTAAAAAAATGAAATACAAAAAGATTTTATTTAAAACACAGCTGTTTGTATTTATAGAGATAGGTACAAAAAGATTTTATTCCATATTTGGCTGTATAGTTCCAACTACCATTGTTAAAAAAAAAACAAAGAAGTACAAAAAAAATAAAAAAATTACAAGAAAGTCGGTGTTGAATTTTAGTAACTGTACTTTTCTTAATTGTCATTTTAATTAAATTTCTAGTTAATTAATATATATTTTATTGAAATTACTTGCTGCTTTTATTTAGATTAGGTACTTGCATTTTTGAGTAAAGCACTATGCAAGCCTTGGCCCACTATGACTGCTTCGCTGGTCACGCTATGATTGCCTCGAGCTAGCCTAGCTACGCTCTAGGCCTTCCAGCTTGGCCATCATTGCAGCCCTTGCTGTCCTCGCTGTAAAGGCCTCGACCTACGGCCTCGGCCTTTATCTCAGCTCGTCCATAAAGTGCTGCACGCTGACCGCGCTGTGTCGGCCTGGAGCTGCGCTACGCTGTGCTGTCGGCCATCATCAGCGCGACCAGCAAAGTAGTCATTATAGACCGCCACAGTAATGTACTATTATTGTTATTTCATTTCAACTCCATGTCGTGATCTCAGTTTGTGACCCATGGCTTTCGTTCTTTTTTGTGGTCTACAAAAGCAAATTGAATGTGAAAATTTCAATGAAGTGTGCAATTTTTGTAATCCTTAGCGCACTTTCGGTGTAGCTCTCTCACTCACCAAGTGTGCAAAAGCGAAAGAAACTTCTTTCGATCTGGGTGTCCCATGACACCTCTCGTTTTATTAGTAGGTATACAATCAGTGTTTTCAAAACACTAATTCAAGGCCTTTATCTAGCTACTGAGGTCCGATTCACGAATTGAGTTATGCGACGCGATTTGTGTCAGCAGATGCGCGTGCGCAACTTCATGCCATGTCACGACTCGTCAATGGCCGAAGCGCGCGGTGGCTTGTCACACAGTTGCTGTCGCAAGCAGGGCTTGAAACCGTATAGGTATAGGTTATGTACCGGTACTTAATGGTTCTTGCGATTTCGGTACCTGGGTACTGGTTCTAGACGGGTATCGGTTCTGAAGGGTTTCAGACTGGTACCGGTACTCCACGTAAGAGGTACCGGTACCAAATGTAGGTACCCGCCGCGTACCACAAATCTCGTATTAGTACAAGGAACCCTAACCTCTAATGCCTATTAACTATCATTTTTACTTACATTACCTTTATACAGATATTATATTATATCTGTTTTCTCACTCTTAACTTACAAAAATATTTGTTTGAACCGGTTTTGGTATCGGTACTTGTTAGGTGGAGTACCAGTACAGCAGTGCTATTCTGTAACCATCTCACCGTGAAAACTTAGGTGAAGTGAGCTCTGAGTGAGCTGTCAGTCCCTAGCAGCAGGTGGAATGACAGCTCACTTCAAGCTCACTTCACCTAAGTTTTCACGGTGAGATGGTTACAGAATAGATCGGCAGGTACCGATACTGATTAGACTCTGATACCGGTATCACACCAAGGCCAATGGTACCTGCTTGCAAGACGCGTGTCGCTTGAGCGTGTACCTTAAGTAGTAGGTAGAAGTAGTGTGAGAAGTCACACTCGAACTAGGAAAATCGCCTTTACTGGTGCAATACAAATGGGCAGTGAATCAATTAAAATTCACCACGGTAGAATTTGAAACAAAAAAAGACGAGCTTAAAATAGTGTTGCTCTTGAGGTGAGCATTCAACTTTTTATCACCCTCTATGCGAAAAACAAACGTGTGCGGTCCGACTCCCGTCAGGAACAAAGTTCCTTCTCACCTATGATTTAAAACAAACACAAATTTTGCACAGCCGCCATCTTGGAATTTCATTTTGACCAAATTCACACTTTCTCTCTCTCTTGCCATCCTGTTACTTGTTCATGTAATGTTCGTGGTTGATCTCTTTGATGATTGGAACTTTTACTATCAATATCCACATTCCAAATTCAAATCACTCTTAGTCCCTAGGGATTAAAAACCTATTTTACTCCCTGTTTATTAAAACAAACGAGCTCTTTTTGAATAGATTTGTTAAAAAGATGCATTATGTACATAATAATATGCTCTGTCAATAGCTACGTTGATATACGGAGTGACATTAAGGTGCATCATGAAGAAGTTTTGAAATTACCGAAACTACGTTTGCCTGAACGCAATTACAGCAAACTTTTTATTTATTTCGTTATTGAGGTCTTATACAGGGTGTTTGGTTCATCGTGTGCCAAATTGAAATGGTCGACTGAAGAGATCATCTGCTATCCTTTCAGACTCCTAAACACCTCTCATGACCTGTGGTTTTTTTTTAATCGTTTTTATTGTTTTATTAAAAAAAGACCCAAATTTTACATTAAAATACATTTTTTTTTTAAAGTATAAGGCGTAGACTGAAATTTAATTTAATTTAGATGTGTATTGTTTTAGATTACTTTTAAATGCAAAATTAGTGCCTTTAGTCACAAATTTTGGTTTAATTTTTCTATTTTAAATTAGTGACTAATGTCACTAATTTAGTATTTAAAAGTAATCTAATCGATAGCAGATGACCCCTTCAGTCAACCATTTCAATTTGGCACACGATGCACCAAACACCCCGTATTTTGTCAGCGAAAGTGCAATTCAATTGTGAACCGAAAATGATACGTTATGGATTGAAATTACTTTCAATCTTACTAATTACTTTGCAGCAGTGAAGCACCACTGGTTGATCATTATACGTCATCGTATATGTTTTGCATAGATAAGGGTGACATTTAACAAGAACAATCATAATAATATCAGTGTAGTTGAAAAACATGTTCGACCAACTAACATTTGCAGTTGGAATGTATCGGAACATTCCAACGGCAAATGTTAGTTGGTCGACTATTACTCTTTAACTCGTAAAGCCTACTTAGCTGTGATAGTTTTAGTTACACATATACCTACCTAGATACCACTGCCATGAATTTTTTCACATAATAATATTTTAAAACAACCATTTGGCTGGCGGGGAGGGGCGACACTTGACTCTAAAAAATATTTGCACACTTTAAAGCTTAATATTTCGCAAACAAATCCCTGAATCGAAAAATGGTTGAAAAAAAACGGCCTATCCAACGACACCCCACACCATGGGTTAGACGAGAAAAAATAATCATCCCACTTAACGTGATCGGGGTGATATGCATTTTTTTTTTCTAGATTTTATGGTTTTTTTGTAAGTCGGAAAATGATAGTCCCTGTCCTCGACGAAATCCTTCCCATCCTATTTCCTAAATTACTCTATATCCTATGGTGTTTTTCCATCAATGTGGAAAGAGGCAAAAATCACTCCTTTACCCAAACAATCGAATCCTATTTCCTTTTCCGATTACCGTCCTATCTCTATCTTGCCTTTCCTCTCCAAAGTCCTAGAAAGCCTTGTCCACAATCAGCTTAGTGCTTTTCTTTGTAAGTAATAGTCTGCTGAATCCTTTCCAATCCGGTTTTCGTCCTGGTCATAGCACCACTACAGCCTTAGTTAACGTCACTGATGACATACGGTTAGGCATGAAAGGAGGAAATTTGACGGTTCTTGGCTTACTGGATTTTAGTAATGCTTTTAATACTATCGATTTTGATATCCTGCTTGGCATGCTTCGCTCGCTTAACATATCTCCAATGGTGATTGACTGGTTTCGTAGTTACCTGTATGGCCGCCAGCAACGTATATGCATAGAAGAGTCTTGTTCTTCTTGGCGTTATACTTCTGCCGGTTTACCTCAGGGTGGCGTTTTATCTCCTTTACTCTTCACAATATTTATAAACTCTATTTCCAAAAAACTTATTTCGTCCTACCACCTTTATGCAGATGATTTACAAATATAAAAAAAAACGCTGCCCTTTCGGATTTAGCTGATGCAATTAATGGCATAAACAAGGATTTGGATTCAATTTGCGAGTGGAGTGAGGCACATCAGTTACAGGTCAATCCATCGAAGACCCAGGTCATTGTTGTTGGCAGCTTAAGAGTGATCCCCAAGATAAACTGGACGCAACTTCCCGAAGTTTAATTTAACGGAACTGCCATATCAATTAGCGAAAAGGTTAAGAACCTTGGAGTTTGGATCGACAAACATCTTTCTTGGGGTCCCCAGCTACAGGACGTAAGCCGCAAAATGTTTGCATCTGGTAAGTCCCTGAGACGATTGCGGAACTTTCTTCCAACTGCCACTAAGACTGCGCTTGCACAATCCCTTTTACTTCCCATCCTTGACTACGCTGATGTCAGTTATCTCGATCTCACTGAGGCACAACTTTATAAACTTGAGCGACTTCAATTTTTTTTGCATAAGATTTATATTTGGCCTGCGCAAATATGATCACATTCTGAATTTCGTACAATTCCTAAATGACACACTTATTAGATATCTGAGATCATCGAAAAAGACTAACGATGCCGATGCATTCCACACAGCTTTTATGACAAATCTTTTACAGTTCAAGCAGTACGGTTATAGAATGCCTGCCCGTGTCGATAAGGCGTGCTCAATCTTTATCCACTTTTAAAACTCTGTTAAAAAACACTTCCTCTCTCCTTAAACATCATCATTACATATAGTTTGCTGCCTTGCTCTTTTTTCATGTTTATAATTTTATATTATAAGTATATCTATGTATATTATATTTATATGAATAAGTTTATGCTTTATGTATGTATGTGCATATTTATTGTATATGTAGATGGTACACCGCTGACTACCTGCAGTATTGTCTCTCCTATTACCTTTAATCCATCCAAAGGTTGTCTGTAAAAGATCGCTTTAAGCGATAAGACCACCCATTGTGTCACCCTATGTAAAAATTTTAAATTTATGTCTGTAATTTTTATGGTGTACAATAAAGAGTATTCTATCTTCTATCTATCTTTACTTAACTGCTTTGTCGGCGTGTTTAATATGCATACACATGCAAAATTATTACATTATTTATAGTCTAGATATTACGTTCTAGCCGTAAAACGGGGTGAATAGAATTGACGGGGGGAATAGAGAAAAATCTTGAGATAA
Source organism: Xanthia togata (assembly GCA_963853775.1). Taxonomy (NCBI): domain Eukaryota; kingdom Metazoa; phylum Arthropoda; class Insecta; order Lepidoptera; family Noctuidae; genus Xanthia; species Xanthia togata. The sequence continues at coordinate 19,298,074 of OY970795.1, read as the reverse complement.
TTTCTAACTTTTTTTTATGGCAAACTCGATATCCCCAATAAAAAACCCGCAATTTTAATAATTTGGTGGTGTAATTTTTCTTAGTCTGGCTACTTTTTATTTGTGGTAACATCGCTAAAAACGTCAAAACTCAATGTCAAAGTTGACAACAAAACAAGTCGTTAAGTACGAGTGAGTTTGAACCTCCCTAGTTCGATGAATTTTGGTCATAATAGTTTAAGGTTATCTTCAAATTACGGCCAGTGCTGTTATAAATATATTGTGCTATAATTATTAAGGTAAGAATATGTATTATTATATAAAATTGTTCTTATTTCGTAAGCCTTGTTTTCTTTAATTTTTCGAGGTGAATAGATACACGAAAGAGGTGAATAGACACGCCTGAGGGGTTAATAGGCACGCAAATATGGTTAATAGACACAGTAAAGGGGTGATTAGTTACGAAAGAGGGGTGATTAGCCATGATTATGTCAGGGCTGCCACAAAGTTTGTAGTGGTTATCTACAGTTCAAATTTCACTTTTAGTTACATAAAGCGTTTTTAATGTTCTTGATTATTTTTTAACCCATTCAATATTCATTTTTAAATGAAAAATATAAACTAATAAGGTATTTCATTTATTTTGTTAATATTTACATTGCTTTATTTCTCAGGTACAAATAAGCCTCGAAACTATATATATATATTTTTCTTTAAAACTAATAATTAAAGATACCTTCTCGAGTTTGCTTGCCTTTATCCTAAAAAAATATTTAGGGAAACTACAATGAGGCAGCCCTACGAAATTTTTCTAATCACCCCTCAGGTGTGTTTATTGTCCCCTGATGGGTGTTAATTAGAAATCACGTATATTTTGTGTCTTTTCTTATTAACTACAAACATATCCGAATAGAAACAAATATATTTCAATAGTTTGGCCTGAGACTCAAACAATACATGCTTTAAAAAATGGGTATCAATTCTGCAACGTTACGAAAATCGTTACCAAAGTTCGAAGACCTATCTATTCACCCCATTTTACCTAAGAGTTTCTAAACTAAGCCGTGGACAGACAGACGGACGAACATGGTGGAACTATAAGGGTTCCTTGTTGACTACGGAATCCTAAAAATAGGATGGTTTTATTATATTGCTCTCACTAATTCACGCGAATGCACCTACAAGTAGATATGACGTAACATGGTGTGTTTAAACTTAGTAACAACCAAAATAGTTATGTGATTACAAAAATACAAAAACCACGACTAAAAGCTCCGAACAATTTTTCCACTGAAAATAAAAATCTAAACCCAAGTGTTCACTCCTCATAAATCTTCAACACCTCCTTACGCTTAAATTGGCCTCATAATTTTTTGCACTATAACAAAATATCCTGGACATCGTCGTCACGAAACCACGCGTTTATTATAGAGGAAAGTCCACTAATGGACCCGGCTCGTTCGCAGATTATGTCCCCCAAGCGAAAAACGTCACTGAAACATGTCGTTGAGAGACTGGAGGGTTGCATCTCATGCCGTAGTGTAACAAACTATATCTTTTTATTTTTTTGCCGCCACTTTTGTAGAACATTGTGTGATTTTGGAGTGGTGTTGTGTTAACTATTTATAACATAAAATCATGCGTGTATTCCCTGAAGGGTAAGCCAGAGGTACTGGAGTGGGCCGGGGCTGCCTTGAAGCGGCTCCTGCCCAATCTAGGGGGTCCAAACGCTTCCTGGCGGAGGCTATACGTGGGGGTCATGCCGTCCATGGCCCTTTACGGGGCACCGGTGTGGGCGCGTTCGTTGAGGCGGCGGCCAGCCCGCCGGTTGAACGCGTCCCAGAGGGTCATGGCTACCCGGCTGGTCCGGGGATACCGCACGGTCTCCGGTGAGGTGGCGAGCCTTCTTGCCGGATTGCCGCCATGGGATCTGGAGGCAAAAGTCCTCGCGCACATTTGGGAGTGGCGCAAGGAGACGAAACGCCGGGGCTTGACTCCGATGCCGCGAGAAATCGCGGCACAGCGGATAGAGCTCCGGCGGGATCTCATGGCGTCATGGAGAGTGCGATTGTCACAACCCAGTGCTGGGCACGCCACTATTGCGGCGATTACTTATCGCCGCAATAGTGGCGCCCTCTTTGATGAGTGGCTGGAGAGGTGCCACGGCGTCCTCACCTTCCGCCTGACGCAGGTCCTCACCGGACACGGCTGTTTCGGGAGCAACATGATGTAGATCTGAGTCCGTAATAATAGGTAAACATTGTAAGGTCAAGAACCTGTGCAAAACGTACGATTCTATCCTCTACGTCTCAATATGCTTGAGAGACAGAGAAAGGTGTCATACGATTCCACTCTGACGCGCCCCGCCCAGTCCCACAAAATAATACTACAATTAGAAAGAAAAAGAAATATTACTTACGCAAATTAAGCATTAGTGGTGCATAGACAATTGCGAGTGTGTGTGTGAGCGGAATTTTTTCGGCAGTCTCGGGACTCGGTCACAGTCAGTGCATAGCGGCGCCCTTTGAGGAGCGCACACGGCTACTTTTTTTATCACGAGACGAGCCGCGCGCGCATTGTTGTGTTTTTGTGAAAAAAATTAGTTGTTATTTGTGATTAAAGACGATTTAGTGTGACTTATTGTTCAGTGTTAGTTTAATATTAGTTAGTTAATTAGGTATCGATGTCGCTTGTGCTTATTGAACAACGGTGGAAACCATGAAAATTTATAAATTTGACTATTGATATAAATTCTGATTGTGATGTGATATTATGTGATTAATTATTCAATCAGTGATCTTTTAATTAACAACGCGCAACTTAGTGAGTTTATGCCGCTAATTTGTTGTTCTCCGACTAAACTACCTACCCACGTCCACCTACGCCCCGCACCGCAGCGCAGGCGCCGCCCCCCGCCGCGACCCGCATCAGGCCGCGCAACAGGTTAGTGACTTTTCGTAGATAAAGCGTGTTTACTTTTTATGCAGTTGATTCTGCTATTTATTTTGTTTGAAAATTGCAATTTTTATATTAACTACTAATCTTCGTATTTTAAAATGTTTCTATGGACTAGTACTGTGCTCGTTTTAATTTAATGTCGTAAGTCCAGATCCACATTGTATATATATCCTACCTACTCAAAATAAAAAATACGTCAGGGAGCTAGGAACTATAGTGCCTTGGTAAAAACGAGATAATATATGAAATACTGTTAGTATATACTAGATTGATATAGGAAGGAACTACTCGTATAATCATTGTTGACAAAAAACTTATCAGAAAGAAGCGTAAATATCTAGCAGAATAATTATGTATTTTTAAGGCTCCCATAGGCGCGACATGTCTAGTTGCGACGGAGATTCCTTCCTTCTAAAGTCGGGTCGCACCTGCGTGTGGTAAGGATTCGGCAGCGATATTACATGTTACACCCACATTTTGCCAGTTACATACGTTTAGTCTGTTATAAAGAGGTGTGAGCCAATTGTCACTAACCGGGCATACATTCAGACTTCGGGCTGATACTGCGAATTTCCATATTTTTTCATTTTCCTTGGAGTTTTAAACAAGAGGTTTGTTGAACAAAACAATATTTATATTAAAAGAAACATTTATTTGTTTGTGATCATAAAACACAGGTCGGGATAACAGGATAAGGGTAGGAGGATGATATCTTGTTACTGTTCGTTCCTAGATAACCTGTATGTTCTAAGTTATGGCGTCAACATCTGTGTATGATCTGGGTGACCCGAGGGTTTCTGTTCTAATCTGGGTGACGCCCGTGCATTCAAAGAGCACGTCCGCAACGGTCTCCTCAGCCGCCATGCACACCCTGCACAGAGGACTGTCCGTTATGCCTGTAGTCCAAACCACTTTAAAATCGGAATTCAAAGGTACAAGCGGTAAGTCGATAAATAGAATATTCAGTCCAAAGGCCAAAGCCAAGTCGTCAAGAATCCACAAAATCGCATAGAAAATAATATAAATCCCACGTTAGCCGTTAAAAACAAACAATGACGTCTTAATGTTATTGACACTGACAGCCAACCCCTATTGACAGCGTAGGTAACGTTCCGTTCCAAAATATAATCGTTATAATTATATTATTATACATTTTAGTGTATTTTTAATATGAACTCAAGTATTTTTTTCATTTAAAACAAGATTTGATTATTTAAAAAAAAATTACAAGCCTAAAAGTCTAAAAATGTAAGAATGTAAGTCATGTAATAAGTAGATTGGAATGGATACGAAACACGGTGCGTTTCATAACTGCATCATGACTAATTTTTTTGTAAATAATAATGTTTTCTAACTTTTAATTCCCATCTCCTTGTGACTCAATATATTTTATATAATCCTCTTACAAACTTTTAATTATAATTAATATTAACTTGCATGTGAATGACACTTCGTTAATTTATAAATAGTGTGGATCCAATCTCGCCATCCTCCTTTCCCTTTAATCGATGGCCGCCTCACGAAACAGGTTCTTCGACTAACTAAACAACAACTGCGTACTGTTACAGCAGCTATAACTGGCCATGGGTCATTTAATAAACACCACTTTGTCATAGGAGTCACAGACAGTGCGCTGTACCTACAGGGCTTGCATGGAGGATGACGAGACAGCTGCTCATCTGCTGTTAAACTGCCCGGTAGTCGCCACATAAAGTAACTACTTTGGTAATCCAGGTACCCAACGTGAGCGTGAGTGGTGTTCAAATTTCAAATTTATTTATTTGTTAAAAATCTTGTACATAACAGATTGGACGATGACCCCCAAACTAGACATATGCCTGTATCTTGGGGGTTGGGATTGCGACATTTTTAGAGTTAAGGGTAGTACTTACATGATTATTGCATTACAGTTGAATATAAACTAAATTAGAACTAAACTAAAATCAGTAAAATAAAAATTATAAATCAAAATAAAACACTTAGGTATACATTGCACAATAAAATCATCAGTGTGAGATCAATAAAATAAAAATTAAGTAATAATATCGAATAATAAGTAATAATCAACAATTAGTTAAAAATTATATAGTCTAATATCAATTATCGTGGAATCAAACAAAAAGTTAAGTGTAGTGTAAGTATGAGTGTGTGTTAGAGAGTGTAGGTGTGTTTGGGTTTGTGTGTGTGATGTGAACGTGAGCTTAGGAGTACACTTAGTCTTTATGATGTTGCTGTTGTTATAATATTAATACCTATCTTTAAATAATATTTTCTGTTTCATCGTAGGAGAGTGTAAAAAGCCATTTCTTTACTACCTTTTTGCACACAGATATTTTGAGGTCCTTTATGTTGCAGCACTTTAAGACTTTGTTGTAAATGTGTGGAAATAAGTAGTCCGGGGAACGTCTAGCCATAAGAGAGTTTACTTGGGGAATGGGAATCCTGATTGTGCGCTTTGACATTATTTCTAGGTAATCTGTCCTGGATTTTAATTTTCTATGCATGTGAAGTGTTACGTTGAGGATAAAAAGCTGACGGACACGGAGGACCGGGAAGTCACTCTAGAGTTTGTTGGTTGAGTACAAGAAAGGCTTCCTGAGCATTACTTTAATGACGGCTCTTTGTGCTCTTTCGACTTGGATAATTGCAGTTTTACCAGCACCGCCCCAGACAGAGATTCCATATTGGAGGACAGACTGGCAAAGACCAAGATAAACAGTGCGGAGTATGGGGGTGGGTGTACAGTCACGTAGTTTTTTCATTATATGAATAAGTTTTCTTACTCGGCCGGAGAGTGCTTGTATGTGTTTTTTAAAAGATAAATTCTCATCTAAGGTGATTCCTAAATATCTCATGGAGGGGATACGGTCGATTACGGTACACGAACAGTTTGCAGGTTGGGGGTTAAGGCTATTGTAGCAAGTATGAAAAGTGAGACTTAGTTGTTGGGGGGGTCTGGATGCCTTGGATTTGAAGAATGTAATTATCTTTGTTTTTTTAACGTTTAAGGTCAGTAAGTTTTTGTCGAGAGTCTTAGCCACTATCCGTAGTCCTTCCTCCGCACATTTGTAGACTTGTTCCCAAGATTCACCATGAAATAAGATCGCCGTATCGTCAGCGTAGGCTATTAATTCAGCATTGGTGAGAGAAAGATTTAAGATGTCGTTTATGTACAGTAAGAAAAGAGTTGGACCGAGTGTACTGCCCTGAGGTATACCGAAACCGATGGAGAGGAGGCTGCTAGAATAATCACCGAGTTTGATAAATTGCCTTCTATTAGACAGGTAGCTTCTGAACCAAGCCAGGGGAGCGCCACGTATGCCTGCGGCTTCCAGTTTCTTTAGAAGGAGTTCTATCGAAATTGTGTCGAAGGCTTTTGCCAAGTCTAAGAAAACTCCAATGGAATGTTCACCTTTATCTACAGTTGACGATGCAGAGTTTGTTAATAACCTGGCTGCGTCTTCGGTTGACCTGCCCCTCCTAAAACCAAACTGCCTGTCAGAAATTAAGTTATGTTTTTCAAGGAAATTTGTTAGTCTCTTATTTACAATCTTTTCTAGTAGCTTTGATAATATGGGCAGTAGGGCAATTGGTCTATAATTATCGGGAATGTTTGTTGCTCCACTTTTGTGAATTGGGCTGACAGCTGCGACTTTCCATCGGTCCGGAAAAGTTCCAGTCTCCAAGCTTAGGTTAAATATATGGGTTAGAGGTGCGATAATAGTGGGTTTGATTTTTTTAATTAGTCTTACATTTAGATTGTCGGGCCCAGGAGCGCTGTCATTTTTGAGTTGCAATATAAGGCTATCTACCTCAGTTTCATCGGTGGGGTGCAAGAAGAATGTGTGCGGGCAGGTACTATTTGGACTATAATTATCAGCAAGAGAGGCTTGAGTTTCAAAAAGTCTTGTAAGAATTTGGTCAGCCAGATTTTTGCCTAATGAAGAGAAATAGGTGTTACATTTGTTGAGTGATTCTATGGGATCCTTGATATTTGTGACTAAATTAGAAGGGTCGGTTGACGTTTTATTGTCGCTATATATTGATTTTATAGTCTTCCAAAGTCTCTTGGGGTCCGTTCGGTTGGAATCGATTAGGTGACTGTGGTATTCCGTTTTTAACCTATGTAGCAGTTTGTTGCAGAAGTTTCTATAACGGGTGTATATGAGTCGCTGCATTTGATCGTCAGGATGAGTACGTGAGGCTAAGTGGAGTTTGTCGCGGTGCCGCATGCATTTTATTAAGCCTGGAGTGATCCAGGGCTTTATGTTATATTTGCTACCTACGGCTTATTTGGACTTTGTGAGAGTGTTTTTTAATTATATTTGAGATAATTTCGATAAGAGCATTAACGGCAGAGTTTGTACATTGTTGGCTGAGAACTTCAGTCCAAGACAGGTCATTTATCTCGGCAACAACAGCTTCTTCGTCTATTTTAGTTTTCCATCTGGGTCTGGAGGAGGAAGAAATATTGTATTTTAGGCATGTCATAGCCATCGCTATGTCATGATCCGTGATAGAACATTTACATATTGCTCCCGAAGATTTATTTATGGACTTAATAAAAATATGGTCTAAACAGTTACTTGCTCTAGTTGGCTTTGTTATTGCTGGAAGGAGACCGTGTGTAGCCATCATACACAGATAATCCGCGTTTCTGTTATTAATTTGGTTACATATGTCGATGTTTATGTCACCAGCTACAAATACTGAGGCGTAATTGTGTAACTGAGTCAGTGTGGTATCTAAAGAAGTGGTGAAATTATCAGTATTGAGAAAAGATGGCGATCGATATATTCCTAGAATAGCAATTTCACTGTCAATATTTACTAAAAGGCAGTCCGCGTCTGCTATATTTGGTTCACTGACAGTGAAATTCCATGTAGTTTTTGTGTAAATGACGACACCACCATTCTTATTTGATTGTGTGAACGTCCTACAGCCTGTGTAACCTGGTAATAATTCGAGCAACGAACCTTCGCTCAGCCAACACTCTGTTAAAACAATAATATCAAAATCACTATCGAGACGTTGCAGTGCAGAATAAAAATTATCAAAATTATGGTGGTAACTCCTAATATTAAATGTAAGTATTTTGAAGTTGTAGTCCGTTTGTATTAGCTGATCCCTGCAGCTTTCTAGTAGGTCGTAAGAGTGACATTCAATTTGTATATTATCATCTATATCCTGTATAATGTTAAATATAGCCATCTATATAGAGAGAAGAATGGATAATGATAGTAAATATCAAGGAATGGAATGTCACTAACAGACTAACGAAGATTGCTGGCAGGGGAGCTATGGTGTATTTGTGCGTAGATGGGCATGTGTGTGTGTTAATAATTTGTTCATTTATCGAGAAATACAAAAAACTGTTGCTGGCCTTCTTTGAGGAGCTGGGCTGGAGCGAATAACAGAATTTCCCACCCGTACGCAAAATACGTGCTTTGACGTGGAGTTCCGGATAACAGCTCGTATTTCCTATTAGTACCTATCTATATTATTATTAGGTATTTCGGAAATAAAACTTTACTACTTAGGTCTCGCCGTCCGGTAAGGACCAAGCCCGGGTCGACGGCGCGTTGTGTTCCACGCGCGCCTCAAAGAGTGTCAGCGAGTGAAGGGGTCCAATGAGACCATTGCCTGCCGGGGTTGCGGGAAAGTCCGAAAGGGATACCGTGGCCCCCTGGCATTGCACAGGCAAGAGAAGGAACACGGGTGGGTTTTAGTCAGTAAGAGTCTGACACGCCCTCCCGCTCCACCCAGAGCGGGAGGAGTCATTTGATGATTTCCCACCCAAAAAAAAAAAAAAAAAAGGTAGGACCTTCAATACAGACGTAAAACCATTCGTAAGTCATTACAATATAACTCTTATCTCAGTAAGGAAAGGTATAAATTTGAATGATTGCCGATATTTTGATGAAACTCACGGCAATCATTATAATTTATACTTAATTCCATTATGATAAAAGTTAAATAGGTACATTGCAATGACTTAAGTAAGAATGGTTTTACGTCATTAAAATATGTTCGTGAATGTCCTTCTTAAGTATTATTTTACAATGGGATTATATCCAAGATAAAAATGCTTGGAAACATGCTGGTCCTGCTCCATAGGACAATTCAGAATCTAGACAAAATCGAACTGGTTGTGAATTTAATTGTATAATTATTATTTTTTATTTATTTTTAAACATTTATTTTATTTTTTGTGATTACTTGAACTCACACACTGACTTATTATTATTAGTATTACTTATTATAATGTTAGAAATATAGTATAATTTTACAATGTTTGTAAGTATGTGAGCACCATGCATCTATCACATAATTAATTTATGTCATTCCTTCATTTTTCATTCTTTTTACCTATCGTGGTATAGTAATCTTATTCTAGGTGCATTGTATTCACGTATAATTATATAATTAGTCTACACAAGATATAATGATTTTTTAAAAGAGTAACGGTGGAGTTTCTTGCCCATTCTTCTCCATACGAAAACTACCTTTTGGAATGGGCGACTAGAATCAGTTTTATTATTTTTTGTAAAGTTTGACGTTCAAAAGTGCCTTTTTTGTGCCTAATTGAAATAAATTATTTGACTTTGACTTTGACAATGTATGTGAAAAAAAATATTCCGGAAAATACAAACACGTTTCTATAATTGATACCTTGGAAAAGTGGCTTATTGGTTGATTCGCACGAATTCACTCGCCCAAAACAAGTTAAGAATAAAGTACACTAACTTTACTGCATAAAAAATGTGCCAATTGTTTACTTCGCATTTCTGCAGTTGTCGATTCGCCCACAAATAAATTAACTTCGTGCGAATAGTCTACAGAAAAAATAATATGATTTAAAAGTGTCGATTCGCCCGTTTTGGGCAGGAGATAAATCGTGCGAATCGACTATATAAGCCGGAAAAGTGTTGAATAATTTATTATTTTACCTACGTTACAGCACGGTGTGATACGCGCCCCAGTTAACATTAGGAGCTTAATGAAAGTTTATACCACAAACACAGTTTATTTTGACAGCAACGGATTACAGAAATGGCTTTTTAACAAACTAAGAGTGAATTACGTTGATGAATTAAATACTATTATAATGTGCACAAGTACTGCTTCAGTTCTGTATGATAAAAGGTTGAAAATCTTTTATTTTTTTAATAATTAAAATGAATCACGAAAGTTATGGAATGCAGTAACCTGCAACCTTGCAAGTGCGAAGTATCCTACCTACAAGGCTTAGTAATTTCACAGCGATGTTAACGACAGCTTTAAAAAATGCCACTGCTATTAAGGCGCTCCCGTGATCACCAGGAGCATACGCCTGTATTGTAACAGTTCAGATTCGAGCATTAGGTACAGACGCCAGCACATCAACCTACTACAATCTGTCAAAATTCTTTAATAGATTTTCAACTATATCACTAACGCATAAGGTTCAAAGTGGATTGGGAAAATTTGACAGTTTCGGGTAGGTTGACCCAAGGTGACCTGCTGGCGTCTGTACATCAGTGAATGAGGAGAACCGAGGTAATGGTAATATAGTTATGCTCCAAATCGAATCTTGGATTGTTACATTACAGGTTGTACCTTTACATAGCACAGTACATACTTCTTCTTTTCGTGGGGTTAGTGACTAACCTGGTGTCAGAGTTTTAAAACCGCCCATGGGCCTCTGACTTGGCTTCACATGCCATTGATAAATATCTCTCAGGCTTCCGGCTTCCTCATGATGTGTACATACTAATTCCATGATATTTGTGAAGTTGAAATAGAGATGTATTAAAAAACCGGGCAAGTGCAAGTCAGACTCGCGCACGAAGGGTTCCGTATCACCGTACAATATTTAGCAAAAAACGCCGAAAATAAGCACGTCTTTTGTATAGTTTTTAATTTATAACTTTATTGCGCTTTGACATTTCTCGGGACCCTAGGGTCCCGGACCTTTGGAAGGCGTACGAGGGGCCAAGGTCAACTTGCAGAGGCCCGTTAGACGTGTATAATGACACGAGGCACCAACCTACGATTATCCCTGTACGCACTATGCTAGTGCACCCAAGGACAACCCCCGGTTGGTGCAGGACTATTGCAAGATATGGAATCACAAGATGTTGGATTATGGGTTTGGGTGGCTAAGTGAACTGGTTATCTAGAACAACGGAAAGACTATGGCCCCTGCCTGACCAATATTGTATATAAAATACACAGGTAAAATGGGAGGGGATGACTTGTACACTCAATAATGGGCCCCCGAAAACGGTCGCTAGCACAATAACTTTATTTTATTTTTATTATTTGTTATTAGAGCGGGAATAGAAATAGTTTGTGAAAATTTCAACTTCTACCTATTACGGTTCATGAGAGCCCTCTGACAGACAGACGGATGATCGTACAGCGGAGACTTTGTAATAGGTTCCGTTTGGTACTCTTTGGGTACGAAACCCCGAAAAACAAGATGGCGGCATTAATTCCGAATTTGCCCACGAGCCAAAAGGTCATACCGTTGTACATACTTACAGGTCTAATGTCATATTGCCATCATTAACAAACATTAATTCAAACGTTACCTACATTACGGAAAAGATTATTGAGGTCATTAAATCCCCAAAAAAAACATAACACGCCATGGTCCAATAACCAATATATCATGGAAACCAATAAGTGTACCAATGTTGGATAAATGACACCAAAAAGGCCTGTTATTGCTTAACCCAGGTGTTAAGTATTGGGGTCCTGTTGAATTATTAGGCAAATCCCTTGAATACGTGCTTACGAGCACTTTTCCGTGATATATAAAGGGATGAGGAATCACGAAAAATAAACAAAGTATTTTTATTTCTAGGAAAAAGTAATCTAGTGGTGACTATACTGACTATAGTAAAAAGATCTTAATTATTAAAAGCAAGGTGGGGTCCGTATTCTTATGAAAATAATGTCTTAATACATTTACTTTTATCAATCAATCTACTCGTACCTAGCCTTTTCCCAACTTTGTCGGGGTCTGCTTCCTGTCTAAACGGATACAGCTGAATACCATATTTTACATGGAGCGACTGCCTATCTGACCTCCACAACCCAGTAACTGGGTAATACGATACCCCCTGGTAAGACTGGTTGTCAGACTTCTGACGACCCGTAACGACTGTCAAAGAGCCGGGACCAACGGCTTAACATGCGTTCTGAGGCACGGAGGAGTCAAACTCAAAACATTTATTTCAATTAAACCATTTACAGGCACTTTTGAATTGTCAAAGAGTCAGTCAGTTAGTCAGAAAGTTGAAGCTAGTTGCCAATTCCAAAACGTAGATCTCTATGGAGAAGAACGGGCAAGAAACTCCAAGGAACCTTTTTTATATATAGAAATTACAAAATCCTGGGTACACTCCTCTTTTTGATTCTGAAGTAAAAAAAAATATATAAATCAAAAACGATTAAAAATAAGCCCTGGCAAATGAGAGATGACCAGTCTCAACTGACGGCGCCCGTTCACGAACATGACGCGTGGATCAGCACCATCCAGCTCAACCATTTTGAAGGGAACCGAATGATCCAACACACTCGCCACCATCAGCGAGACATTACGTGAGCATGACATACTATCGACGAGTATCGGTATGTTAAGATGGTCACCCATCTACAGACCAACCCCAGCAATCATAGCTCAACCTGATTGATCGAACCGTGCGGCTGTTATTACTTAGCCACGAAACGATCTAGTAATAAATTTACATTTGTGTATTAATAATTTTAATAAGGTAACAATTTAATTAAAAAGTAGGCGTTTAACCACTTTTTATTACCACCTTTTAGTGGTGGGTTAAACAAACAATAAAAAAAACCGGCTAAGTGCGAGTCGGACTCGCGCATGTAGGGTTTCGTACCATTATCTATAAAAACGGCAAAAAATCATGTCTGTTGTATGGGAGCCCCCCTTAAATATTTATTTTATTCTGTTTTTTTGTTATAGTGGCAATAGAAATACATCATCTGTGAAAATTTCAACTGTCTAACTATCACGGCTCATGAGATAAAGCCTGGTGACAGACGGACGGACAGCGAAGTCTTAATAATAGGGTCCCGTTTTTAACCTTTGGGTACGGAACCCTAAAAAATAAAAATACATACTAACATCACACATGTAATGCACGAAGGTTACGGCAGAGGTGTACCCTATAGTACACCCACAATTCACCAATTACGTTTAAGTCCCATGTAAAAGGCCATGTTAAAGGAGCGAGCCCCTTGCAATAAAAAAAGAACCGGCCAAGTGAGTTCCGGGACACGCACAATGAAGGGTTCCGTAGTTGGGATGAACTTATTTCAAAAACGAACTTAACATTGTTGTTGAAAAATATGTTCTCCCATCGATATACGTCACGGTCAATTCTCCAACTGCAAATGTAAATTTGTAATCGCAAAAAATATGTATATGTGATTAAAACGATTTTCAGACTTTTACCTTCCTAACTTTTTCTTTTACTTGTGCTTTGAGACCTTGCTTCTTGCCAAATTTCATGATTCTAAGTCAACGGGAAGTACTATAGGTTTTGATTTCTATGGCCGCATTTTTTTATTAGGTCAATTTAGAAGCTTGATTTTTGTAGAGCTCCAAGGGTTAGTAGACCGCCGTATTTAAAATTAATTCTACCTCTAGGCGTTCCTCGGGAAAAGGATTTTGACATACTGACAGACAAACGGACAACAAAGTAATCCTATAAAGGTTCCGTTTTTTTCCATTTGAGGTACGGAACCCTAAAAATGCAAAAAAAATATTTTCGGCAGAAATAAAGATTGAAAGGCATGTAGATAAATACGACAATATTCACTTCTCCACATTGAATCTCCTGATACAAAAACACATGACAAAACTTCAGACGTCAATACCGATTCAGATATGAAAGCGAGGAATATTCTATACAGCCGTTTTCATTTACCGACACGTCGACGTGTCAAACTCACTCGTTTATTTGTAGTGACAAGGCGTAACCATATTATCGCTACGAAGCGAGGAAAAGAACCGTTTTTTCCCGTATGTCAAAGGATCCGATGAAGTATACAGACAAAAGAAGTCGTGGAATGAAAAAAAATATCGCAATAGAGCGATGTGTCAAAGCTATATAATATACAGGGTGCGTACCCCCTGGGTTAAAATTTTTCGTCAATTATTTCAAAATTATGTACAGTTTTCGCGTCGATAACTCTGCCATCATGTATATACGGAATTTTTTGTTTTTCTGTTTTGCAAATACTGGTGTTATTATCTTGTATCTGGAAGTTTAAAAATATTACTATTTATGTAAACAGACTCCTGAAAGAAATTTCAGTGAAAAATCTGTTCACTCACTTTTTCTTAACGACACTATTCATAAAACGCAACGTGTTAGTGTATTTTATTAAAACTTTTTTAACTAGCTTTAAAGCTATTATAAAATTTATTTTGTAGAATTTCAACAACAAAATGAGCAAAAATTCTGTGAAGAACAAACTATTTCATAACGCCGCAATCAATTTTCAACGCAAACAAATCGAGTAGAACTAAGAACTGCATTCATCGAAGCAAGCGTTAATTATAAACCTGAACTGAATAAAAAACTTAAGGAGGGGAAGTTATATTTATCTCAAAATCTGACTCTTAAACGCGTCAAGTTTTTTTTTTTCTTACAAAACGAAGAGAAATAATTAAGGGAGACGAAGCTGAGTGTAATAAAACACGAGCCGTTGACTGACGAAAATCACTACGACATCTAGTAGTATACAGGATGGGTATTTTTAGCTGTAGAAATGGACGTCGTCGTTCATTTAAAACAATAATTTATTTATTTATAGTTAATTAAAACGGTACAACACCAATTACATTAATTAACATAGAGACAAAAATTACGTTGACAATAATATAATTTAAAACTAACATGGAACAGTGGACTCCTTTGCATACTTTCTCTCACAGAACACCAGACATATACGCATAATTTAATAATGACTGTGTGGCGGCCGGCATCTACTATACCGTCACATGCGAACTACGCATCAAAAGGCCTGACGTCACACACAATCCTGACGTCATGCAAAATCCTGCATCGCGCAATTAAAGTTTAGCGATCGACTTATATATAACTTTCCGACATCAATCGTTGGGCAGTGGCGCGCCTGACACGACACCCGTCTTGTCGGAAGATACTCCATTTTCTATAGCGGATAAGTGAACTTTACAGCCTGTTCCTCATGCCTTTAAACTGGTGACCCCGACGTGATCACCATGCCTCTAAATTAGTGACCCAGAGTATGAACGTGTGCGCAGTATCTTAAAAGAGGCGCTTTGATGTCACAACAACACATCAAACTATTCTTTGTGCTAGTCCTCTCCTACCGAAAGTCTATACAATGTTAGGTCAGAACTAATAAAAATAAATTAAAAAAAGAATATTTTACTGGAGATGTGATTGATGCTGGTAATCTTGTAGAATACTTTTTTGTCAGGGAGAGAACAGTAGTAATGTTGGTAAACGTCACAATCGTAAATTTTGCTTTGATTGTCAAAGCAAAATTAACGATTGAGACGTTTACCAAATAATACAACACCATAACTCTTCTTTTCCGTTATTTTAAGCATCAAATATATGGAGTATAATGCTCAAATACTCCATCAAAGTCAAATTCAAATCATTTATTTCAAAAAAGGCACAAAAGGCACTTTTGGACGTCAAAATGCCTGCCTTTATAAAACCAAGTTTCACAAAACCATAAGTTAACACCCTGTATAGGTATATCCCACTGGAATTTCTAAAATGTTCCTTAATGAGGCAAAACACCTGCGATGGATATTTTAATGTACGCGACTTAACTGCTTGTATGTAAATCATTTAGTTTATTGAGACATATATTCCTTCCGTAGATCCTTTACTCGTAGAATGTCCCTGGTGATAGATTGATATCATGTTTCTGTAGGAAATTAGCTCGTAAAGTATTAAACATGTGTACGGATTAGTTTGATATCTATGTTTTTTATGCTGCATTTTTTATACCGCTTTATTTACAAAAGTTAAATAATGATTGAGGCTTTGATAGGTGCGTTGCGACGGTGCGACGCAATTCTGATGGGACAATTTCTATGAAGTTTTCATAGTAATTGTTCTTTTAGATTAACGTTGCGCTGTCGCGTCACGCCTGCCTGCTAGCCTTTAACGACTGTTTAACCATACATTTTAGATGTATATACGTATTTTAAATTTAAGCAACGTTTATAAATAAATCTCTATGTTTAGACGTTTGAATTCACGTATGCTTTTTAAGTGAAAAAAAATGTTTTATTTTTATTTTCGAAGTTTCTATTATCATCCGCTTGGTAGAAAAACCCAAAATCTATTTTTGTACCCACTTACATAAATAGATTTTGTCTTTAAAAGCACCCAAAATTCATGATAAATTTATTAAATATTAAATTGAGCAGTCAAAAAATTTCGTTCGATTTTCAAATTAAAGGCCTCATTTCTACCCTGTGCCGGCTCCGGACGAAATGCTTCACCGTTAACTGATTTAACCACTCACTAACCTAGATTCAATTTTAGTTTTTAACACGATTACGCCAGGGAACAGCCAGCTTTAGCTAAGAGCGTAAGACGAAACCACAGGGCCCTAATCGTAGTTTAACCACAGTTTAACGGGCCAAGTTAAATGACTGGTAATGTACCCACTTTGCGAATGAAATTTTCAAAGCTGTTGCCGTTTGGTTGAAACTCTCACATTGGTTCTGTTATACTTGTTATTGGTTAGATACTTGCAGGTAAAATAAGAGTATTTTACTAGATCCCGCGGCCCATGTGCATAATCAGCCTATATCCCCACTGCTGGGACACGGTCCTCTTTTCCAGTGCGTGTCGGTAGATGTCACATGTCTTCGAATTTTGGGCCTAGACCCAAAACATGCCAGTTTCCTCACGATGTTTTCGTTCTTCGTTTTGAGAGTAGTGGTGATTAAACTCATCATCATCTGCCTAGCCTTTTCCCAACTACGTTGGGGTCAGCTTCCAGTCTAACCGGATGCAGCTGAATACCAGTATTTTATATGGAGCGACTGCCTATCTGACCTCCACAACCCAGTAATTGGGTGATACGATACCCCTTGGTAAGACTGGTTGTCAGACTTTTGGGCTTCTGACGACCCGTAACGACTGTCAAAGATCCACGAATGACAGCCGGGACCAACGGCTTAACGTGCTTTCCGAGGCACGGAGGAGTCTCGGTACGTAAAGATGGTCACCCATCCACAGACCAACCCCGGCAAGCGTAGCTTAACCTGACGGATCGACCCGTGCAGCAGTTATTACTTAGCCACGAGCTTGGGCTCGAGTGGTGATTAAACTATTTACACAAATTAAAGCGCTGCCTGGGTTCGAACCCATGACCTCGAATATAACTCGTAATTCGGGGCCGTTATCACTGGGCAACCATGTGTAAAGTTTCAATTTTCGAAGAAAACTGACTTCTGTTCTTCAGCAACGAAGCGCAAATTCTGAAAAAAAAAAAAAAAAATGTTAAACTTCGAAAACAAAAACAGAGAGACCTAAACCGATTTTGTGTTGTTTTCATGTAAAGAACTCGATGCGTGATGGTTCTATGATATGTTTGTAGATATAGGTTGGCGATTTAGTCACCTACATCCGTCAAAGGGGTAATTTTACCCGCCATACTAAAAAAAAATCGCTATGACACTCATATGCAATTATGAAGAAAAAAAAACACTTTTCAACCGTAGATGGACTATCTCGATGCATAAATACTCGTATATATAATATAATAACTTTATTTCAGAATATCTGTTACAGAATCATCCATATTTGTGTTAGTAAGTACTTTAGAAATTATGTTAGTATAACAAAAATAAAATAAACGACATCAAATTGACACATGGAGTGCGATCCAGTGTCTATGAAAAGGACCGTCTAATCGGCCTGCTATTATTTTCAGAATGCTATTGGAGCTTGCTCAGATATGGTATGGAGGCCGCTCTCTTTCTCATGATGGCATGAAAGCCATCAATCTGAGCCTCCAAACACATGCCGGACGCACTACATAATCTCGGCAGCCCTAACAACATTCTAAAACCGTTATTATATTGTACACGAAGGGCATTGAGTGTCCGCTGAGTACAGCGGACCCACAGGGTGCACGAATAAAACGATTGGCAGTATGCCATCAATAGTACAGCCGACTGCAGTGTTACTGAGACCCTCAATCAACTCATTGATTTACAGGTTGAAGAGTCTTCTTCTTCTTCTTTTCGTGTGGTTAGTAAACTAACCTGGTGTCAGAGTTTTAAAGCCGCCCACGGGCCTCTGACTTGGCTTCACATGCCGTCGAGAAATATCTCTCAGGCATTCTTTCCTTTCCTCACGATGTTTTCCTTCACCGTTTTTTGAGCAAGTGATAATTATATAATATCTACGCACATGAATCCGAAAATTCAGAGGTGCGTGCCTTGGGTTCGAACTCGAGAACTATGACTTGTCAGTCTGACGGTCACACCACTAGGCTATCACTGCTCAGGTAGGTTGAAGAGTCGAGGGGATATTAAACCACCCTGTCTTACACCACACTCCAACCTGTACTCATCGGACACAACGTTTGCCGACCTTTTATCATGAAAACTTTTTTTTACGACTCGTTTAAGAGTTTCATAGCGAAAGTTATTTAGTATAACGGGTAAAATCACCCCCTTGGCGGAAGCAGGTGACTAAATCGACACCCTGTATAATAAAACGTGCCTCAAAGAACTTTTGTCCAAAATTCTACTACACTCCAACTTTATACAGGGGACACCAAACACGTCTAAGTATAGTGATTACGACAACTTCCACTACCTCTTATCTCGTGTCTGTTTTTAGATACCGATATGTTTGTTTAGTGTAACATCAATTTTACTCGATATTTATATAGTACCGAAGGATTATGTTGTTGTGTGTGCCCTTGGCTATAAATAAGATATTCATTCACTTCCTGTTAGGATATTTACAGGCTACTTAGCTGTTTGGTTTAATTTTGGTAGCAGGGTAGGAATAGCTAGCGGGGTATGGTATAGTTTAGTAAAGTACGGCAGCGCTATTCTGTAAAAAACTCACCGTGAAAAATTTGCTGAAGAAATCTATAGTGTTGTAGCGGTTACACCGCCACATACTAACTACGCATCAAAGACATGACGTCACACAAATCCTGCGTCGCGCAATTAGAGTTTACCGCGCGAACGACATATATAAGACTATCCGACATCAACAGTTGGGCAGTTGGCCCGCCAGACATAACACCCGTCTGGTTGGAGGATCCTCCCTTTTCTATGGTGGATAAGTTAACTTTACACCCTGTTCCTCATACCCCTAAAGTGTCAATCCATAGCATCATCGTGTTGGCGACCCGCCTCGTGCTCTCTTTCCTTCGGGAGTGCCAACAATGACCAGCTTTTCAAGCCTGCTATCTCCCCTTCGCATTATGTGGCCGAAATAAGTCAAAATACGTTGTAGGCAAACTGTAGATAATAGGGTCTTGACATCGTATTGGAAAGGGACACACACATTTGTGCGTTTAGCTGTCCATGGGATTCGGAGCAAATATCTCCTGCTCCACTTCAAATGCGTCTATCCTCTGTCTTTCTCTTGTTTGGATTGTCCACGTCTCAAGTAAAAGAAGATAGATAGATAGAATACTCTTTATTTATTGTACACCATAAAAATTACAAACATAAATTTAATTTTTTTACATAAGGTGACACAATGGCCGGTCTTATCGCTCTAAGCGATCTTTTACAAACAACCTTTGGATAAGACTTCAAGTAAATTTCAGCAGGTGGAGATGGCAACTTTGGACCGAAGTCGATGGAGGTAGATTGTCCGCATAAAGGGGTTCAGTGACCACGATCCTCGGTAATGAGGGACCGATTGAAGACGACAAGAGGTGGAATTAACTAACGTAACTTTAGGCTCAATTTTAACGGTGCGGTTTCTACAGTAGAAACTGGCTGGAGTGCAGGAAACCAACAAAGTAGCAGGAGTAAACCCTCTAGCCACAATGATAAGCAAAAAAATTCACAAGGTATGTCTCGAGAGGCATCAAAGTTCTTCACACAATTTTATCGTTTTATCATTTTTGTTACAACACTCTGTTGTTACATAAATAAAATTGCGGGAATATTACATATGGTTCCATTATAAAAAGGGCCTACAAGTAGGAAACTGGGGTGCATAACCATCTGGTTTATTATAACGATGACCTGTGTTTAGTGCATCCGTTTATCCGTAGGTTAATAAACTAATGCTTTTGGTAAGTCAAGATTGTATAACTGTCCACTAGACAGACTATCATCGCTTTATAAAAATGTAGGTGCTCAATTTAAAAAACAATTAATTTGCATTACTCTAAAACCCTTGAATCAAACTTGCACCCTAATCGCGTAACTCACAATCTGAATCATTTTAAGGATATTGCCAATTCATTGCTTCTTATGTTTCAAAAATTTGTCTGCTTAACATAAAAAAGAAAAGAAAGAAAGAATGAAATATGTTTGTGTTTTTGTTTGTTTTCGTTTATGGTTTTTGTTTGTTTATGTTTATTTGTATATTTTGTTTTTTGTTCTTTT
The DNA here is from genome assembly GCA_963853775.1 of Xanthia togata. Classification (NCBI taxonomy): domain Eukaryota; kingdom Metazoa; phylum Arthropoda; class Insecta; order Lepidoptera; family Noctuidae; genus Xanthia; species Xanthia togata. Next base: position 19,277,505 of record OY970795.1, on the reverse strand, counting down.
GATTAACATCGTAAATAACGCAATGAATTTTGTTGAAATGTTAAAATGAAACAGATTGTGATTGATCGTGTGTTACGCAATTAGGGTGCTGGTGCCACATTATTATATTCTCAATTCACTAGCTATCTGACCACCAAATAATTTTAATTAATTAAAATCCCCACTAAACTACTAAAACAATATTAATGTAATCTCTCCCTAAGCTTGTCTTTGTTTTTCCATGTTATCTATACAAAGAGCTTATTATCATGATCGAGTTACACGGCTGACATTGATGGGGGTGGCTTAAGTAGATTATATCAAGTAAGTTCCTATGGTGTCCCTAAATAACTATGGGAAGATATTCTTTGTGCTTACGGAAATATAATGGCTAATATTTTATTTACACACACGTATTTACATGATTTAAAAAATAACAGACTTAAAATAATAATATATACAGGTGTATCAATTACGGAAATTACTTATAGGATTGTTTTAGTTCCGGGAGCCTGTAAAAAAATATCATGAACATCATGTTCCCCTTCGTTAGTTGATAGGTATAGAACAAAACAACATCAAACACATTGCAGATTTTTATGTTGAGACTATCCCTATATAACAGGTACCTACATATACTCCAGTAAAATAAAGGCAATAAAAAAAAACATGTGACGACGCAGCTGTCAAGTAACCGACTAAAGTAATACCTGTCACTTAAGTTGTCATGCGACGCGCGACGTCACTGTTGTACTCTTCAATTTAGCAAAGTTATATTTCGCTGACGTTTAGAGTTTGAGCTCTTTACAATAGACAGACTAGCGGCCGAATACTGAAACGCCACTCAAATATGTAAGGGCTGCTTAAACGTTTGAGCAGCTCCTAAACTTTAATTTCGTATACTCAAACGTCTTTTAAATATAAGTGCTGCTTAAAATAAGTCATGCTCAAACACCACTCAGTTTAAAAGTCGTATACAGAAACGCTACTCAACGTTATTTATCTGTCAAATCAACTGTCAAACTGATTTGAGCAGCCCTTAGATTTGAGAGTGGTCGCGAGGTCCCTCAAATCAAGTTAAATCTATTGAAAGTTTTCAAATAGTGATACAAATGTCTCTATCGTCCTTGTCTTCACTTTCGGTTCACGAAAAGCCAACTGTGCGGTGCAGACATGAAGAAAAGTTAAACGCTTTTGAAAAGTACGACGACAGGGAGTTTGTTTCACGGTTCCGCATCTCGAAAGAAACTGTGTTGTATTTGGACTCTGCATTCGGTAGTACTCGTACAAGTAAACCCTTGACCAAAAGAAACCGAACCATACAGCTCCGGTACTATGCGACAGGCAGCTACCAACGCGTAATAGGGGATATTTTTGAGGTTGAACAACCCACGGTGCATTGAATAGTGCATAAAGTAACAACTAAGATAGCCATTTTATTTCAATGTAATCTTGTGTATTTTCTTGTGTAAAGTTTACGTATAGATATCTGCAATAAATGATTTGATGATTCGATTATCTGGCCGTATTTATACTTGTAGGAATAAAAGTACTTGTACATAGACATAAATCGTGTATTTATTCTGAGCCTTTCAGATAGTACGTGGTCACAATTTTCAGTGGGTAAGTAAGTGCTTGATACAGACCACGGTTGCCCTGGCCACCCCTGGCTATGTACGAGTATGTTATAGGCATGTATTGTATGCAAACTGTTACATGCACCAGGCTCTTGCTGTTAAATAAGTATAAAGTACAGTATTTAATTGTTTCTCCGGTCTCGTCGCTCAGCTCCACCTCGCCGCCGCCGGTACCCAGTCCACTGTGAGCGCTGGGACGACACCAGCCGCGGCAGTTATGTCGAGCTCGAGCGACGAGTATTTCTCTCTGCCCACGACGCTACCACCTGCTTGTCGACGGACAGGACGCCGGCCGCCGGATGGCTTAGGACCTCGAGGCCCACCGGCCTCTGATAGGATCCCAGCTCCCAGCGGAATTGTGCAGCACATGAGATGGACACAATCCATCAACGAGAACGTCATGCGCTCATACTATGGGGCTGCAGAGGGCGGAAACAACCTGACCGCGTACTTCCTTCTTTATCAGGTCCAAGAGCATATCTTTCTCAGCAGGTGTATAATTGCATCCACGTTTCTTCTTCTCCTCCATCGTAAATCAATTAATAATGATCTTGTCAAATAATCGCGCGTAAAATGTCAAGTGTGACGTTCCAATCTACGACAATTATCTCAAGAAATTTTCTTTTCTTATGATGTCTTCTTTTAATATTGATGCAAATAAATACATAATTTCAATCGAAATTCAAACCAAACTTAGGTACATTACGATTTTTTATTTCAACTGATTATTAATTATAGAAAACATTTGTTCAAAGAAGACTGCGTAAAACTAATACGAGACGTAAACTAAATTATTTTGTAACTGAGAACGCGCTGATAACATATTTTGAACAGGATGTTGCCATGATGTAAACATCTGAGCACTGCTTGGCTAATCATGGTTTCGAATTGCTTGAGTGGCGATTGTGTATACCATTTAAATTTGAGGGATGCTTATATTTAAGTAGCTTTTAGATGATTATGAGATTTGAGTGGCGTTTCAGTATTCGGGTGTAGGACTCAAGCAGTTACATCTACGAAGAGTAGTTTAAGAATAAATGATAAAGTTTAACATACATTAATAAAAGAGGAAACTATTGTAAAATCTAAAATATATTTAATTCTATTAAATAATTATTATAATAAATATATTTAATCCATAAAAACCCTTCTTACGATTTGTTTACCTATATTTAAATACCTAAACCAATGGAATATACGTGAAAATTTGATATTCTGCCTCCTATTTATATTTTTGAATAAAGCTAAAGAATCAAAAATCGAATCCAACTTTAAAGGCGGATGAGAACAACGTAAAACACCCTTGTTTTTTTTTATAGCAACAGAATCAAGAGATTCATGAATAAAAAAGTTAAATCTAAGCGTAATAAACATGTACTTAAAAACTTTGGGCGGAAAATAAATAAAAAGTTGTACGGCGGTAATGAGCCCTGTGATTGGTCCCTCAACTTTCAATGTTCATTATATCGTTGAAAACTTTCCAACAAATCGACAAATTTTTGATAGAAGTTGAATACCGATTTACGAATATCGAGTAGGTACATACCATTATTACGTTCGCGTACAGTCACATATCTAATGGTGGGTACGCATGTTCTGTAAGTAGGATAGAGCAACGTGTGTCACAGGTATAAGTGCAAAGGCCCTAAATACTGGATACTACATGTTAACGCAAACAAAAGTTGCTCTGCGCACGCAAAAAGCAAACCTTCTTTGTGACGCCCACACCACGACGGCTATTGCAGATGTACTCGTAACACGGAAGAGTGATGCAAAGAGTAGTATAATACAATAAATACCCTGTCACGTGTGGAAGTTTTCTGTCCCACGAGTATAGACTACAACTGAATAGCTGAGTTGCAAGAAACCGACGACTACGTGAAAGCATGCAATTAACATAATAGCAGCCGTGTTACTTTAAAGAAATTATATGTTTACCTACATGTAATAAACCAATATATTGTGACGTATCCACTGAATGCGCGCGACCGTATATACCACAAGAAGTATTGCGAGTTGCGTTCAAATAGATCGTATTTTGGCGACAATTAGCGAAATGAGAAATGTTTTGCTAGTTTCATCTGGTGCATCCAAAAAAAGAATCCACCGTGTCCTGTAAATGGTTCTTTGTTGCTCAGTCAGTAGTTGGACATTGCGAGTAACAATCACTGCCATTTCTACAGTATTTTTAGCAGTTCACGATTAATTTCAGTATTCATTAAATCATATGCACTTCGATTTGACGAATGCATACCGAAATGACTGAGTGGTAAATTGGTAATGACAATGCAAAGATCCTTGACAGTAATCAATGCTTCATTGTACTGTATTGTATTGTATTGTTATCGTTAGATCATTGCACCGTGTACGATGTCGATGCAATATATCACCAGTCATTGAATCTTTGTGATTATCCCACAACGTCTCTGCTCGGGCTGGGAAGCATGTAGTCAACACTATAGCAAATAGTAGACGAATTTGTATTGCTGAACAGTTTTAATGCTGCTTCAGTAAGCATAAAGTCCCATCTTCCAGCAAGCCCAGTGCAAGGCATGCATCTTGTCAAACGTTGGATACTGTTGTCCATTCACTTTACGTATATCTTGAAATGACAATGGGCCGGTGACATTAACCAACAACAGTCGCAAATAAAAACACTCAGGTTATCGACCGCCGAGAGTAGAAAATGATTAAAGTAATAATATCGCTATTAAAAATTTGACGGAAGAAGGGTGAAAATTTAGGGTTGTATGTTGTTTTAATCACAAATCATAAAAAAAAATAAAAAAATTGTCTAAAAAATAAAATTTTGGGTTGGACCACCCTTATCGCTTAGGGGTATGAAAATAGTTTACGTCCTATTTTCAGACCTACTGAATATACACACAAAATTTCATAAGAATCGGTCAAGCTTGTTACAAACCCTGTGACACGAGAATTTTATTTATTAGAAGATAATAGTTAAATGCTTTGTTATGATCCTTCATATAAGGCGATCAAGTAACCGATCCTTTTAGTCTTAAGTTTCTAGACAGAGTACAACATACCTACTCTGGTAACGGTAACGTTATGTGAGGGGAAACTTAATTACATACAAACCATAAACTCATGCTATCTTCCCAATGGGGGTAGGCAGAAACTACAGAACGCCAACTGCTACGATCCTTTTGCTTCGTTTACGTTCATAAATCTGGTCATACACGCACGCCGGTTGCGAATATGTACTATGTACCTGACCTTACTGAAAAACATCACCGATAAGGTCACTGGACCCACATATGCCTTTCTAGAGCGTCCCTTCCATTACGTTTTTTGCGGCGTTTGGATATCTGCCTTGAAAATACCTTTTGTTAGTAGCCTTTCATTCATCCCGTCAACTTGACCAAACCGTCTAAAAGTCACTCATTATAACAGCACCGTTCACACACAGCAAATAATTTGTCATGCACGATAGGATTTTAAATCAAATGCTTTAACACTTTTGACTCCACTCATTTTCATAGAACTCATACGCCATGCCGCCTTACATATTGGAAGTGAACCCTCCGGGAGGGTTGCCGGCATTACGTTTGCGCTAAAGTTAATCATCGCGGACGGTCAACGGCATTAGGTTTAAAACCGTGTTATAAAACACTGTAAAACCAATTAAAATAGTGTTTTCAGGGGGTCTTTTCGCTGTACGTAGTTTCCAACCTTTTAATTTTTTTGTGAATATTTGTAACCGTGAACAAAAAATTTATATGCTTGGCTTAAAACAAACGCTTAAACTAATAAATCTTGTTAAAATATATATCAGATTTGGTTTTCACGGTTTATAATTCTGTATTTGCTATATAGATGCTATTTAAATGTAGGTTCATTTAAAATAAGCCCTCCGCGAGGGCTCCCAGCATCTCCTATGCGACTAGCTGAACCCTACAGGAGGGCTCCCGTCACTGAATGTGTTAAAGTAAAATTTTCTTATAAAATAATTCGATGACAATACAGAATAGTGGACAGCTCGCATACAGTGCGCTGCCCGCGAGCCTTATAGTTCATAAATAATAATTAGCTGGAACGATATCAATATTTAGCTAATTGAGATCGGCTTTCAACTTAACCTGGAGACAAATAGACATTAACATAACAGCCAAGCTCACAGGCTAACCAGATAGTCAAAGTACCTATCACCATGTGTATTGTTACCAGGACAACGGCAATCTAACCTCTGGAAACCAATTACTGGGAGACACCGATATTTGATATTGATATAATTGGTTGTCGAATATTTGGGAAGTCTGCTTTTAGGTTTTTATTTTCTGACTGCAGAATGGTAATTTATACATAATACTCGTAGTAGCTTTTTTCATATCGTACATTGAAAGATCCGTATCCTTCGTTAATTTTCTTCAATTTAATAAAAATTCTGTTGGAACAGCCGTTTCGTGAACAGTTTTAGGTGATTCCTTCTAGGTAGCCAGTGAAATTCAAATAATCTAATGTTTTTTTGCAAATTGCGTCGCTATTTTACGCAGTATGATCAAAATTTATTCCGCGGCAATTGTGATAAGACAGTTACTTAATTTTAATAATTCAAAACATCAATTAGCTACGGTTATCTACTGTTTTCTTTGTGTATTAGTATTAGTTTTCTTTGTGTGCTGTATATTCCTTGTCTAGGAGATTGCATCCATACCATTGCATGTATAGTAATAAATGTAAACTGAACGAAGGACCCAGGATCTCACGACACAGGGAATCTTAGTGTGAGTTCCAGGAATCAACGCATTCGAATGTAATTTCTTAAACCATCAATTATTCTAACTCTAATTCTTATTCTTAATATGGTTCTCTAAATTGTATTATTATATTATACTGCAGAAAATATTATAAATAATAAAAATAAAATATTATTAACGGCTACTGTGTTGCTATGCCCACGTATGTGACGTTTAACGGTTGTGAACTCGCTGATATATGACAAATGCCTAATTCTACGAGCAGTTTCATCAGATGTTTTTCCTAATTTTGAAAAGGCGTAAATTTACGGTTTATGGTCTGTGTACACGGTGATCTGAAGTCCTTCAAATATTTCCCGGTCATAAGCGGAGTATTTCTGCTGGGCCAACGTAAATTTTTTTGAGAAATAAGTTAATGGTTCCCAAATGCTGTTAACTTCCTGTTGTAACACTGCACCTACGCAAAACTCAGAAGCAGGAGTCATCAAAGCAACCGTCGAATCATTCCTTGAATGAGACAATGTAGCGGCCGCTATAAGACCAGTCTTACAATGTTCAAAGGCCTCACTAGCTTCCTTGGTCCACTGTTTACTTTTATCTCTCTTTTTTGTGTTTCCGAGATACTTGTTCAAAGCTGTCTGATACGATGCTGCGTTGGGAAAATGAGCACGGTAAAAATTTACCATACCTGTGAAACGCTGTAACTCTTCAATTATCTCCGGTTTCGGGTAGTCTATGATGACCTTGACCTTTTCTGATGTCGGACGAGTACCGTGTGGTGACACGTGGTAGCCTAAAAATTCCAAATTAGTTTGCCCGAAAGCGCATTTATCTAAATTTACTGTTATCCCGTATTTGTGTAACCGGTGAAAAATTATGCCTAAATGTTCGAGATGCTTTGCTCGTCATAAATACAAGTAAGCGATTCTTCAGCGCGTCGTATTTCTTTGCAGCTGGCGGCTCTATCAAGATATCTGTTACTTGTTTGACTACATTTTTGCTCAACTTTGAGGCAACTAAGTCAAATCTAGCGTCATCTAATAGTTTTTGTGGAGCCAAACGTTGATTCAGCTCTAATGAACCAGATCCTCGGTTGGTATGTCCAAAAATCCGGTATTTTTGAGGTAAGAGAGATCGTGGCCAACTCAGCTACTGGAACTGGTGTAGTTGCCATGTTTATTGTCTTTGTTAGTGTTACACTTGCGCGGAAAATTCAGTTATTCTGGTCGGGGTCACTACTTTAGGAGTAGTGATTCAATAATACAATAGATTACCAAAACCACATGTATTCACTTTAATTAATTGACACGTCTACACACTAGAATGATCGCGTGCGAGTGGGGGCGTCTCTTGTGCGCCTTACATTATAAAGTATTATCTTACATACTAGATAGGTATCTACGTACGTACTGTCGTTATGGCGTCCCTACACAACTTTAAGTGGGTGCAATAGGGCTGGCACTAGAGGACATAGAACTTAATTTTCTGTCACTTCAATTAATAACAGTGTATATTGAGTGGCATAGTGAAAGTGTCAAGTGCGTAGCCGCTGCGCCGAGTCAACGTGTGCGTCATCGCGCGTAATTAGTCTCCTGCCTACGAGTAATTGTTGATATACGTCACGCGCGCTGCTACGGTCCCACATTGAGTGCTACGCTGCTACAGTGCTACGACGCGACGGTCGATGCTTATCTGCTACGCGATACCTCACACAGTGGTCTGGAGGGGGATCGGCTACGCCGCTTGCGCATTAAAATAATAGAATATTTTTGTAATCGTACGGACTTGTATTGCATCTTTGTTACACGAAATTCCAATTGACAAGATGACCTCGCTGATGAATAAATCTTCTTCAGAGACGGAGATTGACCAAATGGAAACGGTTGCAAAGCGAACGCCACCTAATTTTGTGACCCAGAGGTCTAAAAGGAGCCGCGAGGACTTATTCATTGGGGAACAGTTGGATAACTTTAAACAAGAAGTGAAGGAAATGTTGGCTTTTATGCTGACTCAGCAGACACAAGAAGTCACCTCAACTTTAAAAGAAATACAACAAACTAATCTGAACATAGAAAATACGATCACACACCTTGCGTCACAAAATCAAGAATTGGGAAACAAAATATCTCTGTTGGAACAGCAGTCGAAAGAAGACAAGAAATATATTATGCTCTTGGAGAATAAAATAGAAGAAATGGAAACAGGAAGCCGTAAGGCCAACTTTGTGATAAAAAATGTGCCGAAAATAGCTGGAGAAACTAAAGAAGAACTTATTGGCTTAGTTATGACCCTTTCCAAAGGTATAGACTGTTCCCTAACCAAGTCTGACATAAAGGACATTTATAGAGTGCAGGGAAAAAATGACATCCAAAATACTCCCATTGTTGTGGAAACTGGATCCACTCTTATAAAAAATGAGATACTAAAAAAGGGAAAGTCATTCAATAAAAAACATCAGTCCAAGCTATGCTGCAAACATCTTGGCTTCAAGTCCCAAGAAGACACCCCTATCTTTTTGTCTGAGCATTTAACAGCTAAGGGATCTCGACTGTATTTCCTTGCCAGAGATCTAATTAAAACTGGAGAGTATAAATATTGCTGGACTGCATATGGCAAAATATATATAAGAAAGGATGATCAAGCGCAAAAAGTAATTGTAAGAAGTGAAGAACAAATTCATAAAATTTTAGTGAAAACATGACTATTTGCAGTGTATTTTTTTAGTCATGCATCATTTATCATACGTTATCTCTTGCCAGTCTATCATAGCAGTAACTGCGTAGCAATGAGGTACTTATCTAATATTTTTTCTATATTTTTAATAACTTTTTGTAATCCTAACCCACACAAATACTCTAAGCTCATTATACACATGCCTACATTCAGTCTATACGAACTAAATGTACATGTACATTTCAATAATACAAACTCACACAAACAAATAAAACATAAGTTGTCTATCTACACCATAACACAAAAACAGTTTATCAAGCGTGCACCTAATTTTCACTTAACACATATGAATTCGGAAATACACATTAAATTACTAGGCCAGTTTCATAAATATATTAATTATAAAAAAGAACATAAAATTAAAAATAAATATTCGAAATCATTCTTTCATAAAAAAACATACACAATTGGAAATATTCACACAATTAGCTCGATACTTTCTCTCATAGTTTACCGTTATTATGTACAATGTGGTATTTACGACTGCCTTGTGATGACCTCAATAATATCTGGTATCATTTATGAGTAACACATTGCAAACAATCAATGACATAGACAACATTGAAATTGCAAGGGCAGTTGAATGTGATCCTTCAAATCTTTCTGATCATATATGCGTCAAAAAAAGCGATTTCACTATTTTATCTCAGAACATAAGAAGTATATACTGCAACTTTGATGATTTTGTCGTTATGAGGTCTACTTTTGAATTCGAAACAGATGTGATAGTATTGACAGAATGTAGATTGAATAAGAACAAACATATACCTCAACTCAGCAATTATCAGTCTTTTGTATCAACATGGCAGATGAATCAAAATGATGGAGTAGTAATTTTCGTTAAAAAAACGTTAAAATCAAAAATTCAAGAAATTCGGCTAGACCAGGCGACCTGTCTACAATTAGACATTCTAGATAACACTCTTCTGTGTATATACCGGTCTCCATGCAACACCAACTTGGATAGGTTTATAGATTCACTGAGTCAGCACTTAGATACGTTACCTACACAAAGAAACATAATAATAGCGGGAGACATAAATATCAACATTACAGCGAAAGATGTAGAAATGTCTCATGATAAAAAAAACCGAGTGTACTATCTTAACATGTTGTCTACGTATGGTATTTTACCTGGTCATACATTACCGACCAGAGAACGGAACTGCCTAGACCATTTCATGTTGAGGATTCATAAAAAAAAGACATCAGCTTCAATTGCCGTCTTAAAAACTACAATTACCGATCACTATACTACATTTTTATCACTTTCCAAAATAAAAAGTCACGAAACTGCTAATAAAATCACCACGACCATAAACTTTGAAAATGCACTAAAATATTTACAAGAACAAAATCTTGCAGAACTGCTTTTTTGTGACGACCCGGATTTGCTAACAGATAAACTTATTCAAAAACTGATTGATGCTATTAAATACAACACTGACACAAAAGTTATCGCTAGTAGCAAACGTATAATTAAACCGTGGATCACCCCAGGATTATTAAAATGCATTAAAAATCGTAACAAATTACAAAAAAGTTATCGATCAGATCCGTATAATGACATTTTAAAAATAACGTATATTCGTTACAGGAATTACTGTAATTATCTTTTAAAAAAATTGAAAAGAAAATTCGAAAGAGAATTGCTTGCTAAATCGGTTACGAACTCGAAATTATTATGGAAAAATATAAAATCAATTACTTACTCAAATAAACCTAAAAATCAAAGTACTGAATTATTAAATATCCTACCCTCTCCAACTGCATCAGTGAACTCAGTTAATAGTTTTTTTGCTAACATTGGAAAGCAATTAGCCCAGCAAATTCCAATTAATAATACTTCTCGCCAATCTAACATTCCACCAACACAAATTAATTCTTTTGGTCTCTTGGACACTGACCCCATGGAAGTAGAAAGTGTTCTGATGGGTTTGAAATCCGACAGTGCTCCAGGGTGGGATAATATTCCAACAAAATTCCTAAAATATATTGGCAAGGAAATTGTACCTGTCATTACTCATTTGGTAAATCTCTGTTTTAGAAAAGGTATCTTTCCGACACTACTGAAACAATCTATTATTACACCGGTTCACAAGGGAGGGAACAGCGACGATGTCAATAACTACAGACCTATTTCTGTCTTACCAGGTTTATCCAAAGTTTTAGAAAAAATTATTAATATAAGACTCTTACATTATCTAAAAGAATTTAAAATATTATCACCTACACAATTTGGCTTTAGACAGGGAATATCAACTGAGGATGCAGTTTCAGCGCTTAGCTCGCTGGTAACTGACTATGTCGATTCAGGGAAAAAGTGTCTGGCTGTATTCCTTGATCTAAAAAAAGCCTTTGACACCGTTGCTGTTCCAACCCTTTTGTCCAAGCTAGAAAGAATTGGAATAAGGGGAACCCCTCTTATGCTTTTTAAAGATTATCTCTCAAACAGAAGGCAGAGAGTTAAGATAGGGACATACATCAGTAATGACGTGGAGGTATCATTCGGCGTGCCTCAAGGAAGCGTATTAGGACCAACACTTTTCTTAATGTACATTAACGACCTATGTAACTTAAAAGTAGAAAGCGCAAAAATTTTTTCTTACGCCGATGATACTTCCATTGTCTTTTATGGGGATAACTGGTCCGAAATAAAGCTCAAAACTGAAATAGGTATGGCTCAAATTGCAAATTGGCTTAATGAAAATCTTCTTACGCTAAACGCAACCAAGACCAATTATATATGTTTTACAATTAGAAATCGCTCACAACCAGATCAAGACTTAAATATAAAAATACATTCCTGTAAACGAGCCATGAATTATGCCTGTACATGTCCTGTAATTAATAAAGTATCACAGACACAATATTTAGGGGTTATAATTGACCAGCACTTAAGTTGGTACTCCCACCTCGAACATGTTGCTGGTAGAATACGAAAGTTGGGATGGATATTTAAATCATTGAGATACGTAATCCCTGCAGATGTAGCCACAAAGGGGGGCGTCAAAAGAAATCTTTTAAATGAAATCTACACAGCCCTTGCACAATCTGTGATAGTCTACTGTATACCTGTATGGGGTGGGGCAGCAAAATCAAAATTTATAGACGTGGAACGTGCGCAAAGAGGTCTGATAAAAATAATGTATTTTAAGAAACGGAGATTCCCCACTGAAAGTCTATATGAGATCAGCGGCCTGCTATCTGTTAGGAAACTATATATCTGTGCCGTGATCTTAAAAAAACATAAGACACTTACATATGATAAAAACATAACATTAAAAAGGAGAAAGGATATTATTGCTCAAGTCACACAAACTAAAACCAATTTTGCTGCTACGCAATATAATAATCAATCATCACGGTTATATAATAAAATAAATAAGGACATATACATTTACACTGAATATCTTCATAAAGTTAAGAAAATGTTAATAGAATGGTTAAAATCGCGCACTTATGCAGATATTGAATTATTGTTATAATAAGTGGAAATTAGTTAATACTGGTACCGCCACTCCCACACGCACATCATCCCTCATACACACAAACACACCAACCACACAACTCTCACACCTTACATACCTCAAACATATCACACACCACACTCGCTCTACACACCGCACACACCTCTCACACACCACACACTCCGCACACCCAACACACCCACATTAATGTACTTTTAAGAAAATAGTAAAAATAATTCTGTAAGTAGTACAAACAGCCAAAGCTATGGAAGTGCGGAGTCTCCTAACACAGGCGTCATCATGCTTAAAAGGAGGCTCCAATCATAAACTAATGTATACTAGTTGGTACAGAAATAAACATTTTGTATTTTTTGTATTTTTGTATTTTGATACCGACTTAATTCTCGGATTCGGTTAAAACAGCCGCCTGTATACCTTATCAGAAGGCCAATTCCCGTAATCAAAAAAGTTCAAAATGCAGACTCAATCTCATCTCAGTGACAAAAATGTATGAAAATTTTAAGTTTTTAGAATGCAAACGTTCAACGAGAATTGCCCCTCTACCTCTGGTTACGTAAGCTCTCATAATAATAAAAAAAACGAATCGTTTTGTTTACCAATGGTAGTTTTTTTAATCGCCAAACTGGTCATTTAAATAGATTAGTAAGCTAATTTTACCTGTGACAGCTATAGAACGGTATAGAAATATGGAAACGGGCTATTTTCCATTTTGAAGCGATTCCATTTCTATTTGAGAGACTGTCTCATGTAATTTTGACGTTCAAAAAGTGCTGATTTTAAGCTTAGTTTGAGGGGATGACTTTTGATTTTGATTTAAACGGATGTTTTACAACTTTAAAATTAGAACTCCTTAACATCCTCACTTTTGTTAGAAATAAGAATACAGTACTTACAAGAGGGAGAGACATCCCTACCTAAATCCTGCAACAGTTTCTTTTTGCACGTGTGCTTCTGGTTACTTAGAACTTGAACATTTGTAACTATTACAGGGGCTGTAATCTGAAAACGTTTCTCTATTAGCCAATCATTGTTTAGATAGAGATGGAATGAAGGTTTTTCTGTTTCAATTTAGTGAAACGATTCACCTAGCAAATAAGAACCTAAAGTAAGGCCATTACCAACAACAACAACAACCAACCAACATTTGACTTCTGTCAGTTTAGTGAAAGCAAATCGTAAAATTACTCGTATCGGTCATTATTACAATAAATATGTAATCGTAATTGAAAAAAGTTAAGCAATTGTGCAGTTCTAAATATACGTATAAATTGTTATTCTGTAAGGTTGTTATTGAAATGCTGGAAATATATATATGTATATATATATATATATATATATATATATATATATATGTGATGACCTGATCTCTGGCTTGCCTTTATTGGCCGGCTGGAGTGGAAATTCGCAAGAACAAATGTGCTCGGAGGAAGGAAGTATTCCAGTAAGATGCTGATGTGTGATCTTGACCGTACTTCTGGGATCTTCTTGATAGCCGTGGATTACCGCTCTACTCCTTATAAGCACCTCAGGACATGTTGCCCCCTTGTCGCTTCGACATTTTGTGCTAGCGACCGTTTTCGGAGGCCCATTATTGAGTGTGCAAGTCACCCCCTGCCATTTTACCTGTGTATTTTATATAAGATATTGGTCAGGCAGGGGCCATAGTCTTTCCATAGTTCTAGATAACCAGTTCAATTAGCCACCCAAACCCATAATTCAATATCATTGTTTCCATATCTTGCAATAGTCCTGCACTAACCGAGGGTTGTCCTTGGGTGCACTAGATTAGTGCGTACAAGGATAATCGTCGGTTAGTGTCTCGTTTCATTAGACACGTCTAACGGACCTCTGCGAGTTGGCTTCGGCCCCTCGTACGCCTTCCAAAGGTCCGAGACCCTAGGGTCCCGAGAAATGTCAAAGACGTAAATATAAATTATAATAATAATTGTATGCCATTATCTTAGGTTGCATAACAACTAAATAGGTTACGATCTCTACAATACCTATATGAAAACGCCATCATACCTGCACCAAGGAATTCCCAAGGACATTTTCTTACCAATAGATGGTAATTTGCACTCTTCTCGTGCAAAAATGCACATAAATTTAACTGCAACTTCCTCAAAAGAGTGAATAGTGGTGCAATATAAAAGTTGTGCGAATATTTTGTAGCATTCTTGTATTCCATTCTGTGGCAAATTGAATTCTCGCATACAAGCTGATGTGGTCACCTCGAGAGTACCAAGTGCTTATGTAAATGTACGTAATGGACACGAAGCGTACTAGGTAGGTAGGTATCTGTGTTTGGAAGCCATCTTGTTTTTGTTTAAGTTGCGAGAAGATTTGGCTTTACTAATAGGTACCTACTTATAAGGTAGGTAAATCATATACTTGTAAGTTTATGTGAAATAAAATATTTTGAATACTAGTAATTTTCTGGCTATAAGTGTTAGACATGAGTTTAGTCAAACTCATGTCTAACACTTATAGCCAGAAAATTACTAGTATTCAAAATTCAAAATATTTTATTTCACATAAACTTACAAGTATATGATTTACCTACCTTATAAGTAGGTATTAAAAGTATCTAACTAACCTAGTACCTTATAAGTAGTTAACGGTACTTAAAATACGATTACGAAAAACTTTCCTGTAATGCGTGACATTAATAATTATAATTAATAAATGTTTGAGACGTCATTAATTAACTTTCTTACATTCTTAATTAAATGTTGAAGAATTTTCATTCGAAGAATTTTATTTATACCCAAGTCGTTTTAAGTTTCCAGCGATATCAAGATTTAACGTCGCAAGAAACCAATTATATAGCTCATTAGCGACGAACAACTTTTAATACGAATAATTAGAAAAAATGTATTAATAATTTAATGAAGTGGCATTTAGATCTGCTACTGAAAAATTCCTAGTGAAAAACTCAATAAACCTTTGCCCAATCTGGGAATCGAACAAAGCTTAGTGTTGGATTTCGTATTCGTTCATAATTTTCATTGTAGGGTAGAAGTAAAAATGACTTGCAAACTGCGACACTATCCTATCATGTCCCATCCTTTTCCCACATGCACACCTGGACTATCGCTGTCCTTGTCACCACCGACGGTGACTGTGTGAAGATTCTCAAACACTTGATCGAGAGTAGCGTTACTAAGAGCATGCTCCCTTATTAATTTATTACTAATTTACGGTTGCGAATTGCCTCGAATGCATTTACGAACTATTGTCTAAAACACTACGGAAAGTGCGTGTTTATGTGATAAAAGGCGTCTGTGCGTCCCCTCGTGCGCTGCCCTGAACCCAGCAAGGACTCGAACCCTCTGCCGACCGACGCGGAGGAGGTGCTGCATGTTTCCTGCCAAATTCCTTTGTCCATATTCACCAGTTCGTCGTCCTTTTTCGTGTCGCATTTGCAAGGTCAGACCTACCTACGTACTTTTCAACCCCCGCAATAATAGAGTCCACTAATCAATCAACCAGCTCCCTGCGTCTGGGATAAACGCAAACTATTTTATATTTCCGCCCAAGTATTTGGTGTAAGGCGCCACCACTTAGTATAGATAGTGCAATCCACCACGACGCGCCCCACTTCGTACTAAAGTACAGAATACAGTACAGTAATCACGGAGTGGGGCGCGTCGTCGTGGTTTGCACTATCTGTAGTCGCACGTGCGACCCCTAGACCAATGAGCTAATAATTTTGTCATCATATATTTGTTTACAAATCCTACACAAAAAAGCGCCTGTCAAATAAATTTTAGGCCACATCGTTAAGTACTCACAAGAATAGAGTATGTCTTTCAGTCTTTCACTAAAGTATTAACGAGAATCCTCTTACGCAGAAAGTTCAGCTACCTACTTGAAAATTCCAAAATATATAAAATTAAATTCCACAAAGTACCTATTGCACATCACGCCGCAAAGCTCTCTGGGGATCACTCACGAAATTTCCTGTTTCCGAGGTGCAAAACAAGTGGGAACACTGAAGCGCCGCCTAACGATGCCGACTTCACCACGCCATCGCATTGTGAATATTGAATGAGCCCCACTCTTATTTGAATGGGCCACGATACTTGGGCACGGAATAAAGAGGCACAGAACAACAAGCGGGCTCCAAACAACGAGCGTAAACGCACGCACACATAGACGCGTACGCACGGCGATCTCAAATTATACGACACAGACAAATGCCAGTCGCGGTCGTGTGCTTTTATTTATTTATTTAATACTTCAAGCACAGAAATGTACAGAGGCGGACTTAATGCCATAGGCATTTTCTACCAGTCAACCTTTGGGTGATGCAGACACAAACAGTGGTAGGTGCAATTACAAGAAATTGAGGAATATTATTAAAGTAATAAAGATACACATATATACCTTGGACAAACTATAATTATAATGTACATACCTAATTATTTATAAATATAAGAATAAATGAATATACATAAATACAAGAATATACTAAAACAAATAAAACAAACAATGGGAAAACTAACATTGTTATGATACTGCCAGCTTCTTACGAATGTGCTCGCGAACTTTAACTTTAAAGGATTTGTTGCCATCCTGATTCATTGCTGATTGCTGTTGTTCGATTGGTTGCTTTTGTATTCACTGTACGTAGTCACGTGGTATGCGCATGTCTATGTGTGCGCGCGTTTTCGTCGCTGTTTGGAACCCACCTTCTGTATCTTTATATTCTGTGACTTTGATATCGGTGCTTAGAGTATCGGTCGTACTTGGGTATCGGTATTTATTATTAAAACAGGGAAATGGAAACGAATCTTAGATGTAATGGAACTGAGGGAGTTTGATTTGTGTTTTACAAAGTGGTTTCTTCGAGACTCGCTTGAGAGGTTTTCAGTGCGAAAGGAGAAAATGGTTAATAGATTTTGTAAATCATTTTTGTATTTGGTGTAGTTGAGATGCCTGTTTTTGGTATAATTACCAGGAATTATAACAGCGATGACAGTTTAATATCAGAACCAGCATTATGCTAAGCGATGACCGTTTTGCGAAAATGTGACGCATATTTTCCCCCAAATTGTTATTTTCATGTTTTTTTTTTTCTTTGCTTACGTCATAGTACCGCAGATAAACGTATTTTCTTTCTTTTTTTATTAAGAGCCGTATAAACAATCAAATTATAGCACCAATTTTTTTTGAATATCTCCACATTTTGTTTCGACTTGAAAAAAGGACAATGCTCAATACGGTTGGCACCATCATAGCGGTCTAAAACATCTATGACATATTATTAGTTAAAGTCGCTTTTTGTATGTCTGTGTGATTTCGTTATTCTTCTAAACTACGCAATGGATTTTGATGTGATTTTCACCATCATTATGAGAATTTATTCCGAAAGCCTACTTTTTTTAAATTCTCAACGGTGAATCAGGTGTGATGCAGGTCAAGATCTGCATCTCACTTGATGGTACGTAGTGATCTAACCGAAGTTGGAAGCGATCTTCTCCCGGAATCCTCAACCATAGAGGAACAAAAGCTATCTTACCTCTAACTGCCGAAACTAAACAATGCTGTTAACATGGTTGTTATGGCGACAGACTTAGATAGGATAGTGGTAGCTAGCCAGGTGGATTTAAAACAAGCCCCACCACCAACCAAACTAAGCAGAAAACTTTGCCCCCACTGTGTATCGAACCCTGTATCTCTGGTCTGAGACAGGTGGTCTAACCACTTACTTATAATAAAGGAATCTCGATCTTTTCCGACGTCATAGTCATAGTCAAGTCATAAAAACCCTGTGAAGCAGAGGAGGGACGCTAGTAGTCTGTCAAGCTAAAAAATTACGAAATACAAAATTCAAAAGTCATTTATTCAAACTAGGCTGAGAATCAGCACTTTTCGAATGTCAAAATAACATAAGACAGTCCTCTAAAACTCCCACCCTTCACCACTTCCTAGTGCTTCAGTTGGGAAGAAGAAGTGAAGCAACAAACTCCCCAGCAGCACAGCTGTCTGTTCAAAACAAAAAAATGATTCTATAAAATAGTATGCAAGATAATTTACATTACGCAAAACATAATTTAAATTATAAATTAATAGCCATATGACAGCTAGCACACACCAATATACTAACCAAAAACTCAGGCAGAAATAAAAATAGCTAAACGTAAACAATATCTATTAAAGAAAAAAAAAAGCCTTCAGGCATAAAAGGCATGCCCGCTTACAAGCTTTCCTAGTTTATCGATTATAACTAGGACCCTCGAGATAAAATAAATAATTGTCGAGGTCGCTAGCTAACCACATATTGCAATACAACTCATAAAAAAAACATTGTAATGAATAGATTATGTCAACAATAAATTAAAATAAATTGACTTATAAAGAAAAGTAAAGTGAGGTCAAAACGATGAATGAATTACACACCAAATCAATACGAATCGGAAATCCAAATTGCAAATATCCTTTTTTTATTCACTATTTACATAATCCTTTATATCCCAACACCTTTATGAGGGATAAACATTTTTCTTATAAAGACACGGATGAGGGTAGACAGTGAAGTGGCATATTAAATTATGTGTGACGTAAGTAAGGTAAAGAGGGATAATCCTACAAAGTCGCGCTACTTTATTGAACACGGCACGTATAATCCTACTTTTTATAGCAATCCCTGCTATGTTAGCTTTAATTATGTCATTACAGGAGTAGGTCCATATTAGGCCATAAATAATCAAGATAATGTTGTGGTAGAATAAGGGTTTTCGTTCTTCTAACTTTTAAGACATGGCTTAAACAATTTTGTATCTAAGGAAAACATCGTTTCATGAGAACATTTGGATATTAAAACAATAAATGTCAATTTTCACACATTTTAAATCAAAATGAAGGCTTTGTTTTTCTTAGACCAGCTTTCGATAATCGACTATACAATACAATAAATAATATCGTTGAGTTTCTAAGCAAAACTAATAAAAGTTAATATTGTTATCATTTATATTTGTGTAAGTACTAAAACGAATAAATCTTTAAGTAATTCTGATATAAAAAAAATGCCGTGTTCTATAAAAAAGAACAAGTTTTTGTAAGGCAGATAGTCGGAAAAACTAATAACTACCTATTTACTAGTTAAACTTTCATCAAAAGTTAAGCTTATTAAGAATATTATGAACATCATTCTGAGAATTATTATCCGATTAAACCGATCTGCTGTTTGTTTCTCTCAACTATCTCTGTGTTTTCGATTCAAGGATTTTATTTTCAGCTGAACAAAATGCAGTTTCTAACATGTTTGGATGAATAGTAACAAATTAAGAATCCTTCCTTATTTGAAATGCATTAAAATAGTGTAACCATTTCGAAATTTGAAAAGCCAAGACAAAAAAAAAATGGACATTTGCTTCATAGGTATAAAGGTAGGATTAAAGGGTAAAGGCTCGACTCGAACAATACAATTTCTAAGGAAACTTCACGGTATAACAATAGCCGGGTCGCGTCGCGCTAGTCTGCACGAAGCTTTAAGGATCGGACTTTTTTGCAAACGTCCGAGTTTTTTTGTCAGGCACAAATTACGAAACCAATTAGTATTTCTTTCTTTCTAATCTGTACATAAATAGTCTGATACTAAAGGCTGGATCCGATTCTTGGAGTGTTACTGGATTCCAGCGCTAGATAAATTTTGATTTAAAAGAGTGTCCTTGGAGTTTCTTGCCCGTTCTTCTCCATAGGAACCTACTACGCTTTGGGATGAGCAACTAGCTTCATCTTTCTGACTGACCGGTCCCTTGAAAATTCGAAAGTGCCTGTAATTGTTTTATGTATAAATAAATGCTTTGAGTTTGAGTTTCATCATTGAAATCAGCTCTAACCCAAACCATTTAAATACAACCACTTAAAAATAGAAAATAATAAAATCCGGCACCATCTTAAGGATTTTTACAAAGACCCTTAATGTATTTACGATTTTCTTTGGACCATAATAATAGGCTTGGTGAGGGGCCATTTTATTGGACAATGAGGGTCCCGTCAAAGCTTTTATCAAAGTCGCCTATATAAACAGCAATTGTGTCCAAAAAATTGTCGCTTTTATTGAAGATTGACAATGTAATTGACATCGTGGTCAAAATAAGGTTTGTTTTTGACAAAATATTTTTGATTATTCGGATGATTTTATTAATATCATGCTTTAGGAATAAATATTTACAGTTGCATGCAAACTAACAAAGTTTGAGCTAGTTAGCTATGTGATCAACTTCGCACATATTCAGTTGTTTGCTTGTCGCAGTTGATCCCTATAACAAGTATTATAATTAGTTTAGAATAATGCAAAGCCAGCTTATTAAATTTTGAATAATCAAGATACATTTTCTAAGTTTTCCCCGCATAGTTTCTTCAAAAAAAAAAATGTTTTTCCCCTCATCAAGAACATTCTACTACTCATAAATTCTCTATTCTCAACATCTGTTTATAAGGCCCCCTATAAATTCAAATGGTGTACGATATTTCTCGTATTCCGTGGCTCATCAATCTATGCCAAGTAATTCTGTCAAGAAACTGGTGCCACCGTAATTTATAGTTCAATTTCTCAAGTTAGATGACCATTCTAACTGTTCCCCGCTAATTGTCAGTCCTAATCGAAATTCTGCCTATTAAGAGTGTATAATTGTATTCAGAAACTGTTTTCTCTTAATTCCCTGACTTGGAGGATTTTCTAGGAATAGACAAGGTTAATGATAGATGAATTAAACAAAATGGTGAAGGACTTAATTGCTTTGGCTGTCAGTTATGAAATGTTGAATAAGGCTTCAATCGAGACTAGGTCGAACAATAATTCCGCGATATCTTATAAGTCAGGGGCGAAGAAAATAAACGGAACTGTGTCAATGAATGATAATTGAGGGCAGCAATAGTTTTCTCTAAGAAAAAGTACTAAAGCTGACCTAAAAGCTTGCTATTTTTGAATTGATGGTATAACATAGATTACTTTGGCCCAATAGGTTAGGCCACGTTGATCCGGGCTTCTCTGACATTCTTTACGTTTTTAAATGTGCAGAAGAAGGAGCAGCTTAGCATCGTAAGTCCTGAGTATCAGCCCGGAATCTAAATTAAAAGAGTCTTAAAATCAAAAGCAGTCTCGTTGGTCGCATCCATGGGTCATGTTCGTGAACGGGTGCCGTCAGTTGGGACTGGTCATCTCTTGGCTGCCATGGCTTATTTTAAATTTTTGTTGTATGTTTTTTTCTTTTCATTACGGACGCTTTTACGACTTTCTACATTGTTCTCACATGCATAATTCCAACATGAATGATGTAACCAATATTTTGTATCAAACGTTTTTATATACACAAAAGAGTGTCCGTGGATTTTCTTGCCCGTTCTTCTCCATAGGTACCTACTACACTTTGTAATGGGCAACTAGCTTCCTATTTCTGACTGACCCACTTCTTGACAGTTCAAAAGTGCCTGTGAATGGTTTAATTGAAATAAATGCTTTAGAGTTTGAGTTTGCAAGTGCTACTGCTGAGCATGAGGTCCTGGGTTCAATTCTCAGGTCGGGTAGATTTATTGTTTTTTTTTTTTAAATCTGTAATTTCTCAGTCCGGCCCGGAGTCTGGATTTGTGCCCGGTTGATGGCAATAGACTCGCCCCCTATTACATGGGATTTAAAAATAACTGGCGAAATGTGGGTGTACCTGCTAGAGGTACACCTTTGCCCAACCCTGCGGGGAAACAGGGCATGATGTTATGTTATGTTTAAAAACAAAACTGGTGAAGAAATTTGGGACCACCACATAGGTAGGAAAACTAGTGCGATGAGTTCTGCTCAATACTTCGGGGTCACTGACCGCACCATGCTCTACGCATGGGTGGTGGATGTAAAATGTAAATTTTCTTTTATCCCTACATCATTATGGAAATTTGTTCTTTTGAATAATACAGAATAGTCTGATGAAATGCTGAATATGCGTAAAGTTTGGTATTTCTTATTTTGATGACGTAATCACTTCGCGGCTTATCAACAAACTTGGCTCATTGAATATGTTTCGAATTCTCGTTGTCAGACAAAGTTGGTACGAAATCGTATCATTTGCGTGACAAAACAAAATGAAATTAAAGTCGTCTCGAGAAAATTCAAGTTAATTTACCCACAACTGAAAATGAGAGTTGTTGAGTTCATGAAAATCAAACAGTAGACTCAATAATACTCGTACAAGTAGAATTTTCAAGAAAAAGCAATCACCACATGTTCAAATTATTAATTCCACACAACGAGGGGCATTTAAAAAACATAATTTTGCAATTAAGTTGCCAAACTAGGTAAAAAACGCAATTCTCTTTTTTTTAACTTTCCTAGCGAGTTCTATTGTGTTTCTGGACCTTTATGTTTCAAACTCAAACTCAAAACATTTATTTAAATTAAACCATTTACATCATCATCATCAGCCTATAACGTTCCCACTGCAGGGATACGGCCTCCTCTCAATGAGAGGGAGTGGGCTATAATCCACCACGCGGGCCCAGTGCGGATTGGTAGATGTCACATGTCTTCGAATTTTTGGTTCTAGGACATGCCGGTTTCCTCACGATATTTTCCTTCACCATTCTGAGAGCAGCGGTGATGAAATAAATTACACAAAGTAATGCGCCTGTCCGGGTTCGAACCCACGACTTACTGTTCGTAAGTCGGGGCCGCCACCACTGGGCCACCGCTGCTCTCTACCATTTTTTCAACCATTTACATACACTGTTGAATTCTCAAAGAGTCGGTCAGTTAGTCAGAAAGTTGAAGCTAGTTGCCCATTCCAAAACGTAAATCTCTATGGAGAAGGACAAGCAACAAACTCCAAGGACACTCTTTTAAATATAGAAATTTCAAAATCCTGGGTACATTATTCTTCTATATGTGAGAGAAAAAAACAAAAAGGATTAAAAATACACATAACATAGCATCACGCCTTGTTTCCCCGAGGGGTTGGGCAGAGGTGTACCTGTAGTACACCCATATTTCGCAAGTATTTTTTAAGTCCCATGTAATAGGGGGCGAGCCTATTGACCTCAACCGGGCCCAATTCCATGCGCGATTAAAAATATAAGATTAAAAATAAGCCCTGGCAGATAAGAGATGACTAGTCTTAACTGACGGCGCCCGTTCACGAACATGACGCGTGGATCAGCACCATCCAGCTCAACCATTTTGTAGGGAACCGAATGATCCAACACACTCGTCACCATCAGCGAGACATTTAAGTGAGCATGATATACTCTCAACTACCATGCTCTTTCAAGTTAACATACAATATAATAACATATTAAATGGCTCCATGGTACTCACATTTACAAAAAATAAAAATAAAATGCTTCTAAATTATACAAAACTATTTAAAGTTTGCAATGTATTTTTGAGAATAAAAGAATTTTAATACCAAAAAGAAAGAAAATCATTATTATCTATTGGAGTATTCAAATATTAATACTTGGTTAGATAAAAATAAACATTATGTTCTTAAAGACAGACAAAAAAAAAAAAAAATTGTCAGTGGAAATAAAAATAACAAACAATGTAGACGGGTTAAAGTTCAATATTATGGGTGAGAAAAGTTTCTTCATTGAATCTCAGTTAAAGCCGTATTTAAAATTATGCCTAAGTAGACAAAGAGCTCGACAAGGAGCACTACTTACGAACAGTAAATCGTGTGTTCGAACTCAGACAGGCGCATTACTTTGTGTAATTTATTTCATCACCACTACTCTCAGAACGGTGAAGGAAAACATCGTGAGGAAACCGGCATATCCTAGAACCAAAAATTCGAAGACATGTGACTTTACCAACCCGCACTGGGCCCGCGTGGTGGATTATAGCCCGCTCCCTCTCATTGAGAGGAGGCCGTGTCCCTGCAGTGGGAACGTTATAGGCTGATGATGATGAGGTTACTATCCAATGCAATGGAAAAAGTAAACTATCTACTTGCCTTGCAGAGAGACAACACACACACATCTTCCTGAAGATAATGTTCTACCTACTTAAGCGACTGCTACCTGGCTTTCCATTCTATATATGTTCTTGTACTACACTATTACAAAGGAAGTTTTTATGGAGTGTCAATCATTCATTCACATCGTGTATAATGCTGGGATCTCAGTTTAAAGTAAATTCCCTTGAGTACAGAATAAGCTGTGATTAGAGCTTTGTATTGTAGGTTCGACACTATAGCTTACTTCAGGTTTAACGCTACATGCATTATAACTCAGTATGCTTCAAAAGTTCCACTAGTGAACAACGTTGCCAAACTTGAAAGAAATTCTCAAAGACGTCCAGCCCTGGAAGTCAATACGGCAGCCTTGTCAACAAACTCCAAAGTTAGTCATAACTCACGGACCAAACTCGGTCAACGCGACTGGGCAAACTTCCTCGCAGTCGTCAGTTGAGGTGACTTCACAATAGTTTCAGATCTCCACTAATTGTTTAAATGGGAATAGTTCATTGGGTTCAATTGTTTTTCGAGAACAGGTGCAGACACCTTACTTTAAAATAGCGGCCAAGTGCGAGTTGGACTCGCACACGAAGGGTTCTGTACCACCGTACAATTACCAACACTACTTACTTTTATTAATATATTTGTTATAATAGCGGCTATCGTAGTACACACGGCTACACATCAAGCTATATATACATTTCCAGTATAAACTGATCTCGCCTTGAACGAAAATCCTATACAATGCGAGATCAGCATATACTGGAATTGTATAGCTTGGTGTGTAGCCTTGTGTACCTACACACTGTGATAAATGCATGTGTCTACCTGTTACGGCTCCAATACCAGTTATAGCCCTGTGACATACGGATGGACAGCGGAGCCTTAGTAATATCCAACCAGCAATTCAGTCTTATTATTTCAGCTCATAACTCTAAAAAGCTCTATACACGATTTATTAAGGTTTTAGCGGTGCCAGAGTGTTGCATAAAAGCGTTCGACAGAGTAATATTGCTCTTAATGCTTATAGAGCTAAAAATACCTATAAACAAAGGATGTAAACGTTTACTACGCCATTTTATACAACCGTTATAGTCAAGTACTATAGCAAGTTCTAATATAACTAGTACATAATAATATAGCTCTATAAAATTGTTAACAGGTGCCTTTATTTATCTGATTAGTGTAATAAGGGTTCCAAACGAACTGCATTATTAGTTTCGTCATAGCAGTGATGAACACTCAACTACAGGGCGATATTGTGATATTGTGGATATTCAGATCGCTGCTATAGTACGT
The DNA here is from genome assembly GCA_963853775.1 of Xanthia togata. Taxonomy (NCBI): domain Eukaryota; kingdom Metazoa; phylum Arthropoda; class Insecta; order Lepidoptera; family Noctuidae; genus Xanthia; species Xanthia togata. The sequence continues at coordinate 19,251,697 of OY970795.1, read as the reverse complement.
GTGCGTTAGTAGTCACAAAGACTTTACAATAGAGTGTTTTTGTGATGTAGTCTAATTTCAGATCACGCTAATAGAACGTAATTGTAGATACTATAATAGTTTTTAGATTAGCATATTATAATTTCATCGATAAGCATATCACACAGACACAATAATAGAGCAGAATTATTGTATAACAACTTTTTGGTGCCTAGCAATGCGCTTGTTAATAAAATGGGTATTTCTCACTATAATGACGCAAAAGTGGCACATACATGCAGATAAATGTTTCTATTAAATGACAGTTAAGTTCCAAAAAGGATTATTGGCTCGCTTTTACAACAATATTCAGACATTTTGATACGGAAAAGGTAACGGTCTTAGCAATTGTTTTGCACTAATAGAAATAATGTTTACTCGTCGATCCATGACAGAATGACTGAGGTGACTCTAAAAAATATGAAAAAATAAAAATTGTTTCAAAGCTCACAAATAACTTGTTTTTCGAAGTCAGTCATCACTCCGATAACACTTTCACAAATGGAATGCGAAACATTTTTTAAAAATATTTTGAGAAAAATTTTAAGAGTCTCAGCTACAAAAAAAGGAAGTAAAGACAAAGGAATAGGCATAAACTTGATATAACTACGTAAGTTCCTCCCAAAGAAAAAAAACAGGTGAAATGATTAATTAACACTATTCGTCAGTAAACAGTTTATAATTAAGTTTTTTGTTCATTACCTATGGTCTTTAGAAAATTAGTAAAAAAAAACACTGTTTATTATTTATATTCAGTCATGCTCACACAGAACCCCAATTTTAGGTTGAATCCACGATGACTGACAGTGAAAACATTATCACGGCAAGTACTATAATGGCTCTTAGAACATCGAAATCACTTTATTATGATAAATATTTTAGTAAAAGCTCAACAATTCGAGGGGGGCACTTTCAATTCATGGTAAACCTACCTATCCCTAGTTTATCAGTAACACTGCAGTCGCACATAATTTCTAATATTATAATAACAAAATAAAATCTTACTCACCTCAGATTACTTGTATCCTTTTGTAAAATTAATTTTAATTATTTTTTGCACGCTGCACTATCACGAATGTAAAATAATGAATGGTGAATGAAAAATGTGAGGTAAAGGAAACTAAGCTCTTGTATAGTATGAAAAAGTATTATAAAAGGTCCTACAGTAGCCAGTACATCATTATTTTGAGACCTGCATCACTGTTACATAGATTGTATTGGACTGTTTCGTCATTTGGAACTCTGCAATAAAATTATTTTGTCACTGGACAGAGATCTAAATGCGCCACTTCCGAATAAAAGATACGTTCTTTGGAGTTTTATAGGACTAAGGACGGTTTTTTACAAAACGTTCTATGATTTTTTATAGTACTAGTTTTTGCTGCTTGGTATAGGTTCCCGTTTGAACCGTTTGGGTGCGGAACCCTAAAAACGAATTTCAAAAACGTGTCTGCATTCGTTTTCTTTTATTCGGAAGTGGCGCATTTAGATCTCTGTCCAGTGACAAAATAATTTTATTGCAGAGTTCGAAATGACGAAACAGTCCAATACAATCTATGTAACAGCTCAACAGTCGGTGGAACTTCGTGGAGCATTTCCGACGTTTGGCTCCCAGACTGGAGCGGGCCGGGGCTGCATTGAAGTGGCTCCTGCCCAATCTAGGGGGACCAAACGCCTCCTGCCGGAGGCTATACGCGGGGATCGTGCGGTCCATGGCCCTGTACGGGGCACCGGTGTGGGCGCGTTCGTTGAGGCGGCGGCCTGCCCGCCGGTTGAACGCGTCCCAGAGGGTCATGGCCACCCGGCTGGTCCGGGGATACCTCACGGTCTCCGGTGAGGCGGCGAGCCTCCTTGCTGGATTGCCGCCATGGGATCTGGAGGCAAAAGTCCTCGCGCATATTTGGGAGTGGCGCGGGGAGGCGAAACGCCGGGGCTTGACTCCGATGCCGCGAGAAATGGCGGCACAGCGGACAGAGCTCCGACGGGATCTCATGGCGTCATGGAGAGTGCAATTGTCGCAACCCAGTGCTGGGCACGCCACTATTGCGGCGGTAAGTCCCCTCTTTGAGGAGTGGCTGGAGAGGCGCCACGGCGTCCTCACCTTCCGCCTGACGCAGGTCCTCACTGGACACAGCTGTTTCGGGAGGTACCTGTTTCGGATAAGGCGGGAGGAAACACCCGGGTGTCATCACTGCGTGGATCGCCCGGAGGACACGGTGGAGCACACAGTGGAGGTATGCCCGGCTTGGGCAGAGCACCGCCGTGTCCTCGTGGAGGCGATCGGTGGCGGGGATCTCTCGCGTCCGGCCCTGGTCCAGGCCATGGTACGGAGCGAGAGGGCATGGGAGGCCGTCACCTCCTTCTGCGAAGCAGGAATGCTCGCGAAGGAGGAGGCGGAGCGCGTGAGGGAGAGGCAAATTTCGCGCCCTCACGCCCCTAGCCACCGCAGGAGGAGACGCCCCGGGCGTCGGGAATCCATCGCGGATTCCCGGCCACCGTAGGCGCGGGCTTGCGGACGGTGAGCAATGGGTAGCTCGCCGTCCGGTAAGGACCAAGCCCGGGTCGACGGCGCGTTGTGTTCCACGCGCGCCTCAAAGAGTGTCAGCGAGTGAAGGGGTCCGATGAGACCATTGCCTGCCGGGGTTGCGGGAAAGTCCGAAAGGGATACCGTGGCCCCCTGGCATTGCACAGGCAACAGAAGGAACACGGGTGGGTTTTAGTCAGTAAGAGTCTGACACGCCCTCCCGCTCCACCCAGAGCGGGAGACGTCATTTGATGATTTCCCACCCAAAAGGACCAGCACTGAGCCAAGCATTTTTATCAGTGATGTAATCCCCCAACTTATAATATGCCTGCCTACATAGTGTGCGTTGTATACAAGATTTGAATTTCGTCTCATTAAGTTGAAGTATGTGGGGAGGAATTTTATTATAACATTTTAAACAGTACCCCATGAAAGATGAGTCTACCTTAGCCAGTCTGAAACCTGGTTGTACTAATAGGTCCCTATTTCTTGTACTATAATTATGTCTATCACCTCTTTTACTAAAAAGATGTAAATTTTTTCTTACGTACATGATGTTTTCATAGATATATTGACAAGGTACCGTCATGATGTTAATATCCTTAAACAGTTCCCTAAGAGAGTCGCGCCTGCGGAGATAATAAATGGCTCTGATCGCTCTTTTCTGCAGAATAAAAATAGACTCGATGTCTGCAGCCCGTCCCCAAAGTAAAATACCGTAAGACATGATACTATGAAAATAACTGAAATAGACTAGCCTCGCGGTATCTACATCAGTAAATTGACGGATTTTTCTGACAGCATATGCTGCTGAACTTAGCCGTCCTGCAAGAGATGTTAAATGAGGACCCCATTGTAGCCTTGAGTCGAGCGTGATCCCCAGGAAAACAGTTTTATCGACAAATTCTAGTTTCTCTTGATTCAATACTATCTCACAATTACTACTTTTGACATTTGTTAAAGAAAATTTTATGCACTTAGTTTTTTTTTCCATTTAATACTAAATTATTAGCAGTGAACCAATTTTGGACCTGCAGTAGGGCGTTATTTACGTCGTCAAAATTTGTAGCACGTCTATCTACCTTAAAAATTAAGGAAGTATCGTCAGCAAATAACACCATTTGTGGTTGACTTTTAAATAAATGGAGTAGATCATTAATATACACTAAAAAGAGGAATGGACCTAATATCGAACTTGTGGCACACTCATTTTTACTTTTAAACCTAGTGAATTGATACCGTTTATTTGAACTTGCTGTTGTCTATCATTTAAATAAGATTTTACTAAATTGAGTGCAAGTTTTCAAGTCCGTAATGCTCAAGTTTCAAAAGTAAGGTTTCGTGATCGACGCAATCAAATGCCTTAGAGAGGTCACAAAAAATTCCTATTGCGTCTTGGGCCTCTTCCCACGTGTTAAAAATGTGTCTTAATAAGGTAACACCAGCGTCAGTGTGATTGCACGGTTTTGTATTACATGTTTATTTGATTGTCATTATTTCTACATTTTAATATATCGTTTAATTCAACTATACGAGTAGAGAAAAAAGGATAAATAGTAAATAATATTATTTTTCTGCTTTAATAATCATAAATTTGCAGTAAATTTTGAGAATAACAAGATAACATTAGAGTTTAATAGCAATAAAACTAAGGGCTGATTTTTCAAAAGTCAGATAACTTTTATCTGAGGAATAAAAATGGCGGTTTGACAGCATATCTATAGAAAATATGCCAAACCGCTATTTTTATTCCTTCAATAAATTCGAATGCTCTTATTTAATTTATACTTACTCTAAAAACAAGTATGACTACTTTGGTGTTGAGTATCAATAATTGCCATAAAAAAGAAAGAATTATATTTATTTGTCACAGTTCGTGAAACACTAATAACAAAATAAAAAGTGAAAATAATCGTATAACAATAAGTGTGTGCCTCACGGCAGCGCCAAAAAAGTTCATTTCAGCATTAATGCCAGACAAATGCTGTCTGACACTGGTTTTCTAATGAAGCCCTATGGACAAGTGACGAAGAGTTACCAACAGTTTCAACATACCTAATACATAATTTTTATACTTCTAAATAAACAAATAAACTAGTAATCAAATATGAATTAAAAAAAAAAACAATCCGAAATCATCAGGAACTGTCCAAGCAAAAACTTGTTCTTAGCGATCATCATCAACATCCTCAGCGCGATTTCTCCCACTGTTAGAAATAGGCCTCTCTTTTCTTGTGCCAATCCTCGCACTCCTGAGCCAGCCTCGTCCAGATTTCGCCCGCGATGACAACAATGTCGTTCACCTATCTCGCCGCGACCGACACTCTGTCTTCTAGTCCTTGGACGCCACTCGGTCACTGCCTTAACTCCACCAGTCATCACTGCGCCTTGCCAGGGGTCCTGCTCAACTCCATTTGAATAAAATTAGTATTTAACTGATAATTTATCTGTGTGTAGTGCTAGATAAGTAGGAAATAGGAATAGGAGGAGGATATGTTTTAGGAATCTTGGATATGTATTTTCCTCTATTTTGTAGAGAAGATTCTGAGTAAATAACTAGTTATCATGAATAGTTATTATTCTATGCCATAGGCCTGAAAGACATCAAAATAAAGTTAAAGACAAAGACAAAAACCGTTAGCACTAAAAGCACCTTTACAGCTGCTAAAAAGTTATAACATTCGTGAACTTTAACAAAGGGTACTTCCTCAGCAACGTTAAACATGTGGGTATTTTATTATTAAAGAGCTCACCCAAAAATGTCAACACACCAAAACTTTGATTAAAACTTCTCGCGGGTTGAAGTTGAATGGGAAAATTTTGCAGCAACTTTACATACTTCGAGAACAAGGTATTTCTAACCTTGTTTGTAATTCTGAAATGTCTTAGTATAACTGTTTACTTAGCCAGAAAACTGCGTTGTTCTTCTCTATGGATTTCTGAAAAGTGAATGTAGCTTTTAGTTGATGCGTCTTGCGTATCATGATCAATAGATCATGTGGGTTACATATAGCATCACGCCTGTATTTCCCGAAGGGTTGGGCAGATGTGTGCCTACTGTGTCCCCACATTTCACCAATTATGTTTAAGTCTTATGTAATAGGGGGCGAGTCTATTGCCCTCAACTGGGTGCAAATAAATCCAGACTCCATCTGCTGCTGACAAATTCCTGATGGAAACGCCCAGTAACACTTAATTTGCCCGACACGAAAATCGAATTCAGGACTTCATGCTCAGTAGTAGCGCTTGCGACCACTAGACCAACAAGGTACTCTGTGGGTTACAGTTTCCTCTCAAATCCGAGAGGCTTGAATGATTTACCTAAAGTATATATTTACTAAATGTCCTATTTGGTTAGTAAATTCGGTACGAAATCATGAGTTTTCGCATCCCTCACATACTTTTACATCAAAAACTGGGTCAAAGTTAACATTTTAAATCATTACTTTTCTTAAAAGAGAAATGTCAAATAACATGAGTAACCAAAATACACACATTTTTACACTTTTCTAAAAAAATGCTTGGAAATTTTAACATTATTTTGTCAACTTTCTTCGAGATAAATCGAAATTGCGGTCCTGGTCGAATACATATGAGCGCGCGGTTGCCGACCGGCTTTGTATAAAAATCCATGTCTGTCGTATTTAGCGACCAAATAAATAACTATGAAAACTCATATCTGTCGTGTTATAATTTTTTTAAACAGCTAATTGCGTGACGGAGCATGCACATTGAAGGGTTCCGTATTTGGGATGAATTTATCCTAATAACAAAATTTAACATTAACACAAACATGTTCTGGTAGAACATGTTTTTCAAACTTTTCAAAATTTAATTATTTATTTAATGTACCTACTCAAAAAAAAGATTTTATTTTACCACTTTGTCGGCGTGATTAATATGTATAGCCATGCCAAATTACAGCTTTCTAGTTCTAACTGTCTCTGAGCTAAGCCACCGACAGACAGACAGAGGGACATAGCGAAAATATAAGGGTTCCTTGTTTACTACGGAACCCTAAAAATGGAACGAACTTTTTACTTCAACACAATCATGACAACCAAGGAGGTAACTTCTCAAAGATTTAATTAAAATTTTGATTTGACTTGCATATAGAGCTTTACATAGTAAAGAAGAAATTGGCGCGTGAAAAATTATCGTTGTTCGTCATTGATTCTGTAATTTACATAATTAATTTACTTTGTTTGAATTTCAGAGTATTATTTAAGAAAAGTAGTATACAAGCCTTGTCCGCAACCAGGCATTGATTGGACTCACGTAGCCGAGGCACACATTTTCACGATCGTCCATTGATGCCCTTGTTGCAGGCCGCGACAATAATGTACTATCACGTATACAGCTAGACTTTTGAATATCGTAACCCCGATAAACAAAAACTGATTAATGATTAAGTTTTTAACTTCGATAAAATACAGACATTTATAGTTACTAGTGGTCGCCCAGTCGTCGTCTAAATTTGGCCATAACTCAACTACATTTTAAGGTTGATAGGAATTTATGATAGTTCATAAAAATTCAATTCTATGCATTAAAATATATGATAGTACATACTAATTCGATGCTGCCATGTCATTATTCTAAGGTAATTCTTTAACCATAAACAAAAGAGTGTGTGTGTGTCAAATGCATGTTAGTGTGTGTAATGTAATTTTTTTCATTTATTTCTAAATTCATCACACTAATACGAGTATTATAAAGGCGAAAGTTTGTGAGTGTGTATGTTTGTATCTTCTTCACGCTAAAACTACTAAACGGATTTGGATAAAACTTTTTATCCCGATATTCACCCGGGATCGAAACTTATGCGGGTGAAACCGCGGGCGCAGCTAGTATAATATAAAAATATTAGCTTCCTGTACCTACTCCTTCTCCATATAAACTTTAACCGTGCCAAATTTCATACTCCTCCCTACGAGTAATTTTCGTAAAAAGAGGAAGTATTCCCGTTTGAGCACCGATTTTTGGGCACCTATGCGTTGAGCACCAAAAGTATTCCTATTTGAGCACCAATCAATATAATAGCTTAGTGCTCAATGAAGAACGATAAAAAAGGGGTACAAAGTTTTTGCTTGACGTATTATTATTTAGATGAACCTCAAAAATCCTAGAAATACAGGGCAAACGGATTTACCAAATCTTCTAAAATAAACAAAAGATTAACCAAAGCAAATAAGTAAGAAGATAAACACAATTAATTTCCTATTTACCATTATCGCTACAGTTAATTAAACTAGATAATTACTATAGTCAACTGGAACACTTAAGCTGAATTGTAATTAATAGAATCAGATTTGTGTAATCGGCGAATAACTTAACCTTCCGTTAAGTGGGCGAGGTAGTCTGTCTTCTGCGTTCCAATTTACTGAGGATTAGGTTCAAGTGCGTTTGTCTACCGGAATAGTTTAATTTCCCCGCATAGATCTATGTATTCCTCGAGGGATGTGTGTGGAGAAATAACAACAGTGGGGATCAGTCGAGGTTTAATCCTTAGGATACCAAAAGTCTCCCCGCCCCAAATGCCTCGTTGGTCTAATTTCTGCCTCATTCATCTAGTAGTTGCACTCACTACTAGTGGGCATGTCGTCCTGGGTTCGATTCCCGGGCCGGGAAAAGTGTTATCGAATTTTTCCATCTGGAATTTTTCATGGTTGAATTTTGTCATGGCTGGTTGATGGCAATAGGCTCGCCTCCTATTACATGGGACTCAAATATAACTGGCGAAATGTGGGGAATGCAGGCGTGATGGTTATGTTATGATACCAAAAGTTACTTATTCAATTTAAAGTGCAGATTTATGTTATACCAATGATCCGCCCCATTCCGCACCGGTGCAATGCTAGGTGCATCGCACCTACTTATTACACAAAAAAATAAACACTTTTATTTTACATTATTTTAATTTTACTGCATAAACTGTTCAAAAAACGGATGAAGACACTGACTCCTGTAACACAGGTACCACCTAGCTCAGGCTTCAAATTAAAATGTAAAACACCTTTTTTATTATTATATTATTACTACCTACTGATGTGGTGCATGACATATGTCAAAGCATTGAGATTTCTGTGCAATTCCTAAGTTAAATAGTTATGTATTATACGCTTATACCTTCCGGTACTACGAGTATATCCTACTAGCTGCCCCCCGCGGTTTCACCTGTATAAGTCTCGATCCCGTAAGAATATCGAGATACGAGATATCCTATATCCTTTTACAGGTCATGGTCTATCTATGTGTCAAATTTCATCCAAATCCGTCCAGCCGTTTTAGCGTAAAAGCGTAACAACCAAACAAACTAAATTTCGCATTTATAATATTAGTAAGGATTAAGGTTAAATAATAATATTAAAACCATGCATTCACAATAGTCCTCGTGAGGACTATATGGGTCATGTTTTTTTTTCTTCATTTAGTTTTAATGGTAATCTGGCACTTTGAGCACGTACTTTATGCGACTTACCCAAATGTCCTTTGTTAGGTAACTATTGTTTGTCGAGTCGTTGAGTCCGTTGAGCTACATGATTACCGATAAATGCGTGCACTGACTAGAAAGGTCTACTCAAATCTGTTCGGTTCTTTTCTCAAAAGTCCATCTTTGACATAACCAGCATGGCCTGAACAAGATTATGTTTAGACTTTAAAAGAGACTGTGACCTCTGAGTTTTTTCGGTCTTTTATATAAAGGGGCTCCCTCACGAGGAGCATTCGCCTGTAGTGTAAGGTTCAGAGTTGAGCATTACGATGTAACTCGAATTGTACTCGAATTGTATCATTACCGGTTGCTCACTGTAATGCTCGGTTCTCCTCCCTCACTGATGTAATGCTCGACTCTGAACCTAACATGACAGGTGAGGAGAGGGAATGCTCCCGGTGAGGGAGCACCTTGTCAGTTAGGAAACACCGAACTCATCTTAATATAGTTTTAAAACATAATTTAATTTTGACTTGCAAAAGTGTTTTATTTAACCAATTTACAGATAAAAAATCAATCTGCCTAGCCTTTTCCCAACTACATTGGGGTCGGCTTCCAGTCTAACCGGATGCAGCTGAATACCAGTATTTTACATGGAGCGACTGCCTATCTGACCTCCAAAACCCAGTAACTGGATAATACGATACCCCTTGGTAAGACTGGTTGTCAGATTTTCTGGCTTCTGACGACCTGTAACGACTATCAAAGATCCACGAATGACAGCCGGGATCAACGGCTTATCGTGCTTTCCGAGGCACGGAGGAGTCTCGGTATGTAACGATGGTCCCCACCCATCCACAGAGCAACCCCGGCAAGCGTAGCTTAACCTGATGGATCGACCCGTGCTACTAAGAACTAAACGGTCAAACAGACTGAATCGAAAAGTAACTTTTTATAAACGGTTTTATACTACATTTTTATATACTCGGTACCTAAATGGATGTATTTAATTACAGTAATCAATAGGGCAAGTACAATGTGACAGTAACTTTTTAGTTTTTAGAAAACCCAACTTTCAGGAAGCAGCACTTGCAACCTTGAGCAGATATGTGACAGCCTCTGTGTTTCAAATAATTATGTAAACCGTCGGCCGATTGATTGATTTTACATTCTCCCCACTAATTTAGTCATAGATTTTAGTCTACGAATAATGCAAATAATAATCCTCAAATTTAGCCAAAATTTTAACCTACATGCATGTAGAACAAGTAAATGTTCCACAACATTGATCGTGGGCCGGATTTGTACATGTAATCCATACAATTGGGATTTACGGAATAATTTATGTTTATTATGTTGGTTCCCGATTTTGGTTGGTTTATTTTTGCCGTGTACCGAATTTAGAACAATTTACTCTGTAATAAATTTACCTTATTGGTTTGGGGGATAAAGTAATTATCAGGACTTTTTTTTTTGGGTTTTATTCAACAGGTAACAATTATCATGGATTAAACGTTAATGTTTCCCTATAATACACAGTGGTTATATAAAAAAGCGAGATATTAGTATTGCCTCATAATAGGATAAGCATTTGTAGGTACTAGAAAGCCAGATAAAACATTAAAGCTGGATCTTTTAGAAGCCCAGTCATAGTTCGAATCATTCCATACTTAGTAAGTATACACTAAAAGTTTTAAGACAGCTTGAGCTTTCGACACAAAACAAATACAAAAAGTCTGTTATCGATTAGTGTGGCGATAAAAACAAAGTCATAACGAATCAGCTTTTCGCGAACATCATCAAAATAATCAGTTAAATGAAAAGTAATTATAAATATTCAAAATGGGGTAAATTTCGATCATAAACAACCATTGAATTAATTAAGAACTTCCAAAATGTCTTACATTTTTTACGATGATTAGTGGTTGGAAAATCTTCTTTATGGGAGTAGGAAAGTTCTCGTTTCGGATGCCAAGATAGGTCACGTCGGGTCGCTGCACCAGGGAATTAGTTTAGTACCAACACTAAAGACTCCCACAGTCAGGCGCGACGCGACTCGAACTAGCGCGAGTAGAACAATTTGTACGAAATCTTCATAGATTTTTTTCTTGATTTTAGGACGCATGTCAGCCGTAAAATAAAACCGGCCAAGTGCGAGTCGGACTCGCACACAAACAGTTCCGTAACACCGTACAATATTTAGCAAAAAACGCCGCATAAACACGTTTCTTGTATGGTGACACCTCTTTAATTACACGACTGCCCAAAAAGGAGCTACCCAGGTATCGGTAGTTATTATGGCAATATTGCCTTAATCTGTCGCGCGCGCAATTAGCAGACACAATAGAATTTTATTGTTATCTGTCTCCAATATGAGACACCAGTATTATAAAGGTTAAGCCATTTATGGTAGAAAGAATACAGTTTTAAGAAAGAAAGAAAGAAAATATGTTTTGCGGTAAACATGACGCAAAAAAGAGCTTACACAAGCAAATAGAAAAGGTTGGGGGAAACATGCGTCACATCCACGTAAAACGGCTATCGCTCAGCATTATGCTGCGACCCTATGCAAAAACAGAGCCCCAGCGCTGGTTTTCAGCGACAACCGGCGCCGACGTAATGACATCGTTCGGTGCAGCAAAAAGCAATAACTAGGACGCTGTATCGGCACTGTACAGCAATACAGTGTACAACAATACAACAGTACAGCGTACTTACAGAAAAATAATATAATTCAATTTAAATGTGATAAAAAGAAAAGAAAAAGGAAACATACATGCTACGAGAATATCATCCTCAAAACGTTTTGCACATTATGTAGTGGCAACATTTCGAAGCGTCACTACCAATATTAAACTCTGTATAATCTATGGTTACACCCAACAGGAAGTTATGCAAAATTATGTAAGGAATTACAAAATGGCCAATGATGTGCAACAGCAAAAGTTATGTCAGTGTTAAACCTATCAACTATGAAAAACAAAAAACACAAAAAAGAAAATCCACACAATACCTACTCAGCCAAATATCAAAATATTACTGATGAAAACGAATTCCAGTCTCAGAGATAAAACAGAAGAAACGAATGGTTGCCAAATCTAATTCCCGACGAATTACAGAGATACGTCCGTCGGGTTAATCGGATAGAAAAGTTTGAATTCCTTAATAAAACCATATCGTCGTCTCGGTATTCTCTCCTTTATTATTATAAAATTGGGAGCTGTTCAGAAGTTTTCTAATAACTTAGTGGATCCCTCGTTTAAATTCCAGGTAAGGGAGGGGATCTCAATCAAAGTTGGTCGCTTGAAGCGTGAAGTTGGTCAAACAACGCGCTAACTTATGCAAAAACGTGTCGTCAATTCGGTGGCGTTAATTGTGTGTGACTAATGCGCTATGGAGCTTTAGTTAAATTACAGAATATGAGAGTATTAAGTGCTGTTTTTGACAAAAAAAGAATTCTGGGTAGCAAAAATAATTATTTCTCAGACGCATCGAATTTCGAGCATTATTTTGACAACCTTCTTCGATATAAATCGCAAATGCGGTACTCCGCATTTGCGATTTATACATATATATATTTTTTTTTTTATATTTTTGTATTTTCTTACAATCCATAATATATGTTTTACTTCAACATAATGGCAACCAAGGAAGTAACTTGTGGCCGCCTCCACCATCATCATTGTCACATGACTGAACTGGGCTGACATGAAGTGCCAATAATGGCCCCATTACTACTCCTCCAGAGCATGGCGCAGTGGTCCATTAAATCGCTGTGGTCGCTGAGCCGTACTTTGTCCCGCCCAGGGATGACTGAGTGGAGGACCAGAGCAGCTCAGTGACCCTAATTTCGTCGGCCGCCGCCGGTACTCCATCCCTCGAGGCTGTTAAGAGAGGACAGGAGTGCGTTGCAGCACGGTTCGGGGAGCTTGTCGTGGTAGGGGGTATACTTCTCCCCGAGCCGAACTCTTGCCGAGTTCCACAACTCCCCTGTGGAGTTGAGAGTCGTCGTCGTCGGGTTCTGTTCCCTCCCCATGCTCATCCTAGGGGACTTCAATGCCAAGAATGTGGGGTTCCCGGTACAGGATGGTGACTGGATCTACACGGGGCAGGATGGTTGGGGACTGGGCTCTGGAGACAGGCCTGGTCGTCCTAAACCGGGGTTCTGTCCCCACGTGTGTACGGATGCGGGGTGAATCTGTGGTGGATATCTCGTTCACCAGCCCCGCTCTGTCGCCGCGTTTCATTGAATAGCGTGTCATGGAGGGGCTGGAGAGCTATTCCGATCAGTGGTACATCTGGTTTGACGTCTCCGCCCAGACCTCGAGCGCGCCGGTCCGACAGGCTCCGAGTGGTCGCAAAGCAGCTGGACCGGGAGCTCCTCCTGGAAGCCTCCATCGTGCAGGCCTGGGCGTCATCACCGGACAATCCTGCTGGCCTCAACGACAAGGCGGAGTGGTTCCGGGAGGCCATGTCAAAATATGTGACAGTGGAGACGCCCACACAAGATGGTGCGGGAGAAACTCCGCCCATGGGCTCCCCCGCTAACGCAGAGTCTCCGGTCCCAGCTTGTGGCGGACGCGGTGAGCGCTCTGTTCCCTTTGAGAGGCGAACATACCTCTCCACCCATGGCTCCGCCTACTGCGGTGCCCGATGCGGACCATGCGGATATAAGAGTGGCAGTACATAGGCTGAATGCCAAAAATACCGCCCCAGGACCCGACGGCTTACCTGGGAATGCCTGATTCCTGGCTTTGGAGACTCTCGGGCCTCAACTAAGGGGGCTCCTAAGCGCATGCTAGGAGAGGGGCCGGTTCCGACTTCGTTAGAAGACGGGGAAACTGGCCCTCATCAAGAAGCCGGGGTGCCTTGCGGACTTTCCATCCGCTTATCAGCCCATCGTGCTGCTCAACGGGATGGATGGAAGCTCTTTGAAAGAATTGCAGACCGCCTTGTCGGACTTCTGGTGCGGGTGGGGCCAATTAAAGATATGATTCCGAACAACGCTGCTCGCTGCAGTGCTGCCGCGTCACTACTGGTCCCCATAAATTTTCTATAGGTTTACATGAGATTACCCGTACGATTATAAGATTGAGATTGAGATATTAATTTATAGAAAATGTATACTGAATTCAATGAATATTGAAGTCTGTGGGTAAGTGAACGAAATTTATCAATTTTAATATTGGTAGTTTATAAGAAATAAATAATAAAGAAAAAAAAAGTTTATTAGATAATAAATGTAGAAATAGGTATTTTTTATGAAATAATAACCTGAAAAAACCTCGCTCAGTACTCGTATATTTGCAAAAGTCAGACAGTATAAATGCAAACAGATTTGTCATACAAAAGATCGTATCATGTACACCAAATAACAAATAGAACCTCATCAAATTACGAGGCTACCCATTGCTAGCTCTCCTCTATATTCAATGAAAATTAAGAAGATTTATCAATAATGTATGTTACAAAATAACAAGGGTAAAGAATAACTTATTTCTTTTTTTACCAACCTCTTTGCTTTATTTGGAATTGGGTAACTGATGTATGTGATCAAGGTTAGGGTTCGAATGATTTATAATGTGAAAACTGCGAAGTTCGTATGGGCGCTATTGTCAATAAATGCACTGAAACTACACATTTCTATGCCAAGTTTCCGAAAGTGGATAACAAATTAACTTACCTAATTGATGTGCAAAAATTCTTGCTGCAGAAAGATTGTTAAGGTTTTTGCAGTTAATACTAAGCACTTGAATGAATGAAATGCACCGATCCCAGTGTGGTTTAACCAGACTCGATAAATCGAATGAACCCCAAGATTTGCACTAGCCCTTGGAGCCCCATGTTGCATGGTGCTGCAAAGGCCATTACATATCAGGGAGTAGACCGGGGGGCGCGGTAATGGTAAGGAAGACCGTGCCAAAAGGATATGGAAGGATTCGGGCCATACTGGATATGCATCATTGAGTAGGCAATGGACTAGTGGAGAGACGGGTGATAGTTATCTGTGGATTGGCATCTTTTAACGACGTCGCCACCAGATTGGTTTATGTCCAGCTTCACCGGTGCATATTTTGTCGGTGTTAACTGCTTTTTCGACTCTTTTCTATGTCACTGCTATGCTGTGTTACACCTTGCTGTTTCCATTGTCTATTGCAGTTAATGCTAAGTACTTAAATATTTATTCAAAATTACCTTTCAATATTGGCAAAGGTACGATAATGTTAGTTTAATTTTGTCAGCAAGCTATCTGCCCAGGGAGGATAGCAAAGGCGTGCTACAGACAGAGATGTCAGCGACTGAATGGGTCCAATGGGACCGATGCCTGCCGGGGTTGCGGGAAAGTCCGAAAGAGATACCGTGGCCCCTGGCAACGTACAGGCAACTGAAAATTCAAAATTCAAAATTCAAAAGTCATTTCTTCAAACTACTACTTCGAACGTCAAAATTACATAAGACAGTCCCCCAAAACGCCCACCCTTCACCACTTCCTAGTGCTTTTGCTGGGAAAAAGAAGTGGCGCAACAAACTCCCCAGCAGCACAGCTGTCTGTTCAGTTAGAAAAAAATAAAAAATGATTCTATACAACAGTATGCAAGACAATTTACAATATGCAAAAAATAATTTAAATTATAAATTAAATAGCTATAATTAATAGCCATATGACAGCTAGCACACGCCAATATACCAACCAAAAGCATCGAGAACTATACTCAAGCAGAAATAAAAATAACTAAAAGTAAACAATATCTAAAAAAAAAGAAAAAGCCTCCAGGCATAAAGGGCGTGCCCGCTTACATATAGCTGTAACTAGAAGTTACAATTGATAAACTAGGACCATCGAGGTAAAATAAATAATTGTCGAGGTCGCTAGCTATCCACATATTGCAATACAACTCATTAAAAAAAAAATAGTAATGAGTAGATTATGTCAGCACTAAATTAAAATAAAATTAAAATAAATTGACTTATAAAGTAAAATTATAAACAATTATATAAACTCATATAACCTGTCAGTAGGTAAACTAATTCTGGAGAAAGAACATTTAAACATTGTCTTGAGTTAATCACAGCGACCATATATTCTTATCATTTAAGTAGTCGTTGATAGAATAGTATGCCTTTGAACAAAGGTTGGACTTTAATTTAGTTTTAAACGCATTAAAAGGCAAATCTAGCAAAGAAGAGGGTAGCTTGTTATAAAAGGTTATACCAAGCCCAACAAATGAGTTATAAACCTTATGAAGCCGGTGAAAGGGACCACGAAGGGAAACGGATGGGTTTTAGTCAGTAAGAGTCTGACACGCCCTCGAGAGAAGGTATTTGAAGATTTCCCACACAAAAAAAAAAGGCGTGCTACAGACGTAGTTCTGGTCGACGTGATTCAGTACGATTCCGCACAGCCGAACGGTAAAATATTTATTTGATTTCATTGCATCATGCCGACCCGAACATGTAATACACTCGGTATGTACGTAAACATCGTAACCACTTAAATCGAACACTCTAATCGTTTTAGCAAAAAAGTAATTTGGTTCGCTATTACATTACTCGACAAGGATCAACTATGCAACCATAAGCAAATCGTTTGATTACGGTTATTCAATAAGTAAATTGCACGTTGGAGCTAAAGGCGGCAACACTTACGCACGCGCAAGAAGAGCGCGGTTTGCGTGCATCTTAGGAACACAGTCAACTCAAATCTACTTACACTTAACCTACAAAAAACCACCTACATTCCTTTTGCAATACGTCGTAACACCGCACTGACAAATACCTTTAATTTAACTGCTCACACATGCTCAAACTCTTTAGGACCCTGTACATGCCCAACACTCACTAGAACTGACAGTGTAAAGTATTTGAGAGTGCAGATAGACGACGGTTTACGGTGGGATAAACAAGTTGATGCCCTCACTACCAGAACGATGCGCCTGATACACATTTTCAAGTCTCTCAGACAGTCGGCTAATGCTGACACTTTGAAAATCATGTACTACGCTCTATGTCAATCGGTCATTGGCTATTGTATCGCTGTTTGGGGCGGTGCAGCAAAGACTATCCTTCTAAGAGTTGAGAGAGCACAGAGAGCGATTCTAAAAGTCATGACAAAAAAACCCTATAGATACCCAACTACTGAACTCTACTCTGATTGCAAAGTCCTTTCGGTTTGTCAGCTCTTTGTGCTTAAATCGACTCTTAGAAAACACACCAGTCTTCCTAAGTCCGACCCAAACAAACGAACATTTGTTATCCCGGGTACTCAGCACAAAACTTCTTTCGCTAAACGCCAGTTTTATACCCTAAGTGGGCACATTTACAATAAAGTTCATAAACATATAAAAATTATAGATTTAAATTCACACAAATTAAAAAAAAAAACGTTAACAGAGTGGCTACTACAGAAAGACTCGGACGACGGAGTCTTTACTCACTTACATCGCCTAAATGAAAAAACGCACACTTACAAACATATTCACACATACATCCACACACATTCACCCTATATTCATTCACACATACAAACTCACAACAAGCACATAACTCATCACACCACTACACATCCCCTCCACATTTTACTCGTACTCCAACCACTATTACTGCTGTCAAGTTGAAAAGGTAGATCGACGCTGTCCACTGTTGTATAAAAATGGTGAATTTATAAGCTAGACACTGTCTCTTAAAATACAGGTTAGCCTAGTTTAAGAGGCAGGGTTACATATAATGTACAGAATTTTTTGCAACACACTGTAATGCCTAGAATAAGTCTACCCACTAGTTATATCTACTTGTGTACATTTCTGTAACTATTTTGGTAAATAAACTTTTACTTATCCTCTTGCGGGCATGTTCGTGTCCGTCGTGCGGTACGGTTCGCGTGCATCTTAGGAACATAGTATGGAAACCTTCACTTCACGGTTCGTGCGCATGAGCTTAAATTGTGCCGGTGTGAATCCTTTCACGCTTTAGGAGCATGAGGAACAGGGTGTAAAGTTTACTCATCCACCATAGAAAAGGGAGGATCCTCCAACCAGACGGGTGTTGTGTCTGGCGGGCCGACTGCCCTGCTGTTGATTTCGGATAGTCTTATCTGTCGTTCGCGCGGTAAACTCTAATTGCGCGATGCAGGATTTGTGTGACGTCATGTCTTTGATGCGTAGTTAGTATGTGGCGGTGTAACCGCTACATCACTCCCCTCCGGAGACCGGAGGTCGATAGTGGGCTGAGTCTTGTATCTTGCGATGCTTCACAGTGCCAGCTAAGGTTCCAGTGAGTCAGAACCGGGTGCCGCACAGTTCGCGGTGAGTCGGAACTGTCTGCGGTGATTGCGGCAGTTGTGGTGATTTAGTGATTGTGGTGATTGAGGTGATTGAGGTGATTGCGGTGCTTGCGGTGATAGCGGTAATTGCGCTGATTGAGTTGATTGCGTTGATTCCCCAGTGAGTCGGGGTGATGAGGCTGAGGGTGGTGACCAGGAATGCGCGTTCGCTGCATGCTGGTGGTCAGGATACCCGTTGAAGCCGAGGGTGCTGGCTGTCTGTGTGACTCGCCTCACGAAAGCTTGCGGGAGTGATGATGATGACGTCACGCTGAAGTACTTGCACGAAGGCTGCGTTGTCGTTCATACTCGGGGTCACCAATTTAGGAGCATGAGGAACAGGGTGTAAAGTTCACTCATCCACCATAGAAAAGGGAGGATCCTCCAACCAGACGGGTGTTGTGTCTGGCGGGCCGACTGCCCTGCTGTTGATTTCGGATAGTCTTATCTGTCGTTCGCGCGGTAAACTCTAATTGCGCGATGCAGGATTTGTGTGACGTCATGTCTTTGATGCGTAGTTAGTATGTGGCGGTGTAACCGCTACAACGCAAACCGTTCGATGCGTTCGCGTAGATTGTGATGCGTCCATAGCCATTCGAGGCGCCTAGCGTATACGGTTCGTGCGCGTTTGCTGGTGTGGATCCTCCTTTAGCCTTTACTTCTGCACCATTTAACTGTTCTGAAATTCTAAGCCAATCTAAGAAACCAACATATGAATCTATGTTTCCTGTTAAATCCTTTACCAGATGCAAAGGATTCCAATGGAACTTGGTAAGTCAACTAATGGCAAAAACCCTGATCGCATTTAATTGCAGTACACATCACTTAGACCTGGAATTACTCGTTTCGTAGAAATATATATTATATATATTTAAAGTTTATGTACACACATTTAAACATACAAGAAAAAAAGGAGCAGAAAAATACGTACACAGGTGATGCTTATTTCTAAAGAAATCTCTTCCAGCATACCTGCGATAGGACAGAGGGTAAAAACAGATGAAGACAACGTGTTTAAGATTATAAGAGAAAATAAAATTTAACTATTGAACAAAAACAAAATGTAATGTTTTTTAATTCGGTATAAAAAATTCTGTCGACAACTAGCTTTACCCATAAAAAATATACACTAGTCCGTAAATATCTGAGATTGTACTATCATTAATTTGTAGATACGAAATAGATTCGAAACTCATCTCCTTTATGTAGATATAGGTACGTATTCTTAAACCCGTCCCCGCAGCGTCAGAAACTTTCATCCCAGTGGCGTTTATCTGTGAGTTAACCACTTCAGTTACTGATTGGAGATAGCCGCTCTGTTAGCTTAGGATCAGGGTTAGTGGCAGTTGTTGGATGTCGCGTACATAAGTATGTTGAAATAACCTCTATTGTACCATGTATGAGTTAGATAGATTGACGAAATTGGTGTATTGACGAAATTCGAGATATTTTTGGGTTATAAGTCGACCTCTTGGATTATTATTTTTTAAGTGTGTTATAATAACCTGTACCATGTATGAGTTAGATAGATTGACTGGTGTATTGACGAAATTTGAGATATTTTTGGGTTATAAGTCGACCTCTTGGATTATTTTTCGTTGACACAGCGGTCAGTAATCATCATCCGAATTTTTCGAGCGTCTAATAAGTACCAAAATAAATCTCTAAGTAAGATTTGATGTCTTCGAAAATGTTCATAAAAATAGCCCATGTATGGCCGTTTTCACATTGGACGATAACGATAACGACACCATATCGTCGGACTGGTAGTTTCATACAATTACTACAAAACGCTTTCACACTGTGTCAACGGTATCGTCGCCGACATTGATTGTCGTGCCGATATCGGCGGATGACACAGTGGACTTGTTCACTGCTGCCATTATTACCTCGAATACACTATTACACTTATGGAATCGCGTGGCGATGTAAGCTTTCGAAGCTGCTGTGGCATACCGCATGTCAATAAGCAGTTGGTTACATCTTGTCACATACCGATGTCGCTGTCGTCTGAGCTGACGATATGTCAGTGACGTTATCGTCGCAGTGTGAAAACGGCCAACGTTGTGAAATAATTTAAAACATAATTTTCTAATATTTCATAACATAATGTGTATTCACTTTTTCAGTCGTTGCTTAAAAGTGTATCAAAATATCTTGCCGTTTGTAGTCAACTTGTAAGCCTACACACAACATTAAGTAAATCAACCGTGAAACTGAAGCTAGACATCCCAAAAGAAGCTTACATTCTCGGACGCCATTCCCAAGGCGTTTAAAGATCCAAATCGCAACATAAATACTTATTTATTTCGAAGCAACGCCATAGAAACCCTTTTCCCTTAGTAAACTTTTACGACTGGGCGAAAAAATCAATTGAAACGCTTTATATTTTAGCGATGCGTATACGTTTAAAGGATATAACCGTGAGAGAATTGTGTAATCAAAATTCTTTTAGTAGATAAAAATGTCTTGAACGCTATCGCTGCTACACAATTTTTGGTTGCGGAGTCAATGGGCATGTAATTTTAACGATTTGTTATTTACCCGTTGTTCAGGAGTTCTTCAAACGAATCGATTAGTAATTTCAATTAGTAGTTTCCCAAATTGTGTTTATATACAATTTGGAAAACTACTAATTGAAAATGAGTAAATTAGGAGGGCTTCGATGAATTTAGAAAGTGATCGGAACGAATGTAAACAAACAACGTTATACATTCTAATAACATGCACCAATCAATTACCATAATACCCGTTTTATCTAATTGCTATTTTCCATTAGGATAAACAGAACAAAAAATACTAGTATGTGTAATGCACACCATTTCAGCTCTGCAAACTAACCGCAGAACCGATTAGCGGGCTCGCTAGGTACTAATTTAATTGTGTTTGCACGTGAAGCAAGTAGTAATAATATATTATTAGATTAATTCATATTAAGGAGATATCACAGACACTTCACTTTTTGTTCATTTTTGTCAATCATTTACTCAAAGTGAACAGTCTGAACACAAAATGAATCAAAAGTTAAAAAATTAATTAATTAGTGAACTAATCCCACTCGCCTTTTACTTTCATTGATTTTTTCGATCGAATAAAGGAATAAAAGGAGCAGATGAACGTTCATTCCTGGGATTTTTGTCGGTATCGTGTGAATGTGGAATTTGAAACTGGTTTTTGTCGATCAAATTTGATGCAAGATCATAAAAAAACAATGAACATCGCAACCAGTTGATCATGTGGATTTGTTTTTAGGGTTTCAGAAGCAAAAGATGAAAACCTTACTACAAAGTCTGTAAGCAACAATTACCTAAGTTATAACCAGGATATAAAGTTTTTTTTTAAGAATAATTAAATGAACGAGAACTATTTAAAAATCTTTTTATTGTCAATTTCTAAGCTTCAGAAACAACTTCTCTCGAGTTGTTCATATTTAAAACATTTTTTTTTAGTTAATACAGAGTACATACATGAAAGAAACTACAGAATGTCACCTGCTACGATTCTAATACTCGTATTACTCCGTTTGTTTACGTTCATACATCTGTACACTAATTACGTAATACCCGATTCATCGTATTTTGAATCCTTTTGAAACAAATTGCTAATCCATTGCTTTATAAGTTCAACAAAAATCTGCTCAACAACGTAAATAACGCATTGAATGTTTTTGAACTGTCAAAATGAAACAAATTTGTCGTAATCGTTTACGAAAATGTGTTTCAGAATTAGATAGCTGGTCTAATAGTAAATTACAGTTTCAGTAAATATTTAATTAAATTATTTAATTAATTATCCCGAACGATTTACTAGTTTGGTCTCGAAACGGGATTAAGCGACTCAAGGTTAGGGATCAACTATATCCCTGTCCCTTCATCCACTCGGACGAAGCCGGGGGCAAAAGCTAGTAATTATTACTAATCAAGGTTTTGCGATCACAAACATAATTTGCAAGACTTTGCAACAGAGACAGGTAAGTAATTATAGCAATAATATCCTCGATAAAGACGTTATTATAATGAGCGATAATATACAATAATTTACAATAATTTAAATAACAGCTTAAACTCGTTATGCTTTATCAATAATAGATAAAAATAAAAATAACAGCATAAAAAATAAGGATAAAAAATCCGCTGTTTAAAGTCAGAATAGTATCGCGGAATAGTACCGAGCGTTGCCCGGCTATAGGTACTTCCACAGTGAAGGACGTGCGTTATGTTACGGTCTATTTCACCATCCTCTCGGACAAGCGACCCGAGGTACCGGAAATCGGAACAGATCGGTATGGGCGTTCCGGCAAGAGTTATTTGCGTAGGACAGGAGAGACCGCCGAAATCACAGAATAAGTATTCTGTTTTGGTCCTACTTAATTTCAGGCCAACATTCTTCAGTCTTTGCCACCACACCTCCAATCTGCTCTGGACCTCTAAATGTTGAGGGATGGAGAGGCAGAGGAAGACCAAAGAAACTATGGATGGATTGTGTGAGGAGTGATATGAAGGAAAAAGGTGTAAATGATTGCGTGACGGTTGACAGGGGAGAATGGAATAAGAAAACGTGTTGCACCGACCTCAAGTAACATGGGATAAGGGCAGGAAGAGGATGATCTTAAGCTTTAGCCATAAATGATTAGGTGTGACTTAATTGGAATGCAAGTGGTAAACCATGAATTTTAGACCATGATATAAAGGTCCTACCATTATATCATGGTCTAACATTCATGGTTTTGGCAAAGGATACTTTTTATCCCGATATTCCCACGGGATCCAGACTTATGGGAGTGAAACCGTGGGGTGCAGCTAGTAGGCTATACAGGGTGTTAAAGTAATTGCGTGCCATAGCTTAGGGGTAGGTTCAGTATCGATAAAGGAAGACAGAAAAAAAAGAAGATATATTAGTACCTACTAACTTAAAATAGCAATCGTTTAGAATTAAAATTATTTTATTTGTTAAAATGCTTTAATTACTTACCTACTATCGAAGGGGAATCGAACTAATGCTACGACGGTATGTAAATTACAATTTGAATTTTCCCTTCGTACGGCGATGCGATAATAATGTTTTTATTTTGTTTAAATGCTAATTAATAATTTCCTAGAGTTACCTACATACTATCGAACGCAATGAATTACTTACGCCCGAACACTTCGATAGCGCCGGGTGAAGGATAGGTAACTAGGCTAGGTAGGTACGTACAATTCCAAGTACTTCCTCTTTTTTTTATTCTGGTTTCCTTTATCGATACTGAACCTACCCCTAAGCCATGGCACGCAATTACTTTAACATCCTGTATATTATTACACTATTTGCTATGGGGGATTAGCCAATATTGCATTATGTCCGTATTTCTCAACAGTTCACTGCGAGATTTAGTTAGACGAGAAAATTATTGCAGATACATACGGATTTGATCTCTGTAATGAATATTATCACGCTGTACCTACAAGGAGCTAAGCTGTCACTCATGTATAAGAACGACTATTTTAGTCAAATTATCGCCCTGTAATCTACGGGTTGTGAGTTCGATCCCCAACTGATGTTCACTATTTTTGATTGACTTTCTACTAGTCTGTTATTTAATAATAATCTGTTCTATTTTCTAAAAAAAATCAAATATTTCTCTAGAAAGTAATTGTAGTGATTAGAAGCCTGATAAGTTCACATATTGTTGCTGTGCTAGTATTCTTTTTATTTCTTTCTTTCTCTTTGTCAAAGATAAAAACCAGTATCACACAGCACAGCTTATAGAGAAAGCAAGCAGTAGTACAGTACAGTGTGTTCATTATAACTTGTCCCGTGACGCGATTGGTAGTACAGCCGGTATATTCTGTAATAATCTCACGGTGAAAACTTAGGTGAAGTGAACGTGAAGTGAGCTGTCATTCCACCTACTGCTAGGGACTGACAGCTCACTCCGAGCTCACTTCACCTAAGTTTTCACGGTGAGATGGTTACAGAATAGCACTGCAGTTCTGTCAGTCACCATTTTGAATATTGGTACTGTAGTGGTTACACCACCACATACGAACTACGCATCAAAGACATGACGTCATATAAATCCTGCATCGCGCAATTAGAGTTTACCGCGTGATTGACATATATAAGTGGTGGATGAGTGAACTTTACACCCTGTTCCTCGTGCCCCTAAAGTACTAAGCTTTAACAGCAACGGTACCAACATGACGGCAAAGGACAAGTTATAGTGAACGGTCAGTAAGGAGATCTTAAAATAGGCAGCAATTATTTTAATCACATTTCAAAATAATTAACACATAATAATATTTTATAGAGAAAAGATTTGTATATTTCTGTGTTTGTATTTTTGTTTGTAATGAATAAACTCAAAAACTAATGCGCGATTTAAAAAAAATATTTCAAGAGTAGAAAGCTCTATTATCACTGAGTAGGCTGTAATTTATAAAGATATCAATCGGGACATATTTATAAAGATATCAGTACCTTCGCTTTACATTTACATTTACTTATATATATACACTAGTTTAATAAGTAAATGTCAAGATTCGACTCGTTTTCCCATAGACGCTTGCTTTATCGGAACAGCTTCTAAAATTATTTATTATAGTCTTACTTATTAGTCGTCAATAAGGATACACTTACACGTTAATATATCAACAATCTATGCCATTTGGGCAGTGCTGATCTAATAGGGCACTGGGAGTGGTGAAAGTGAAAGATACAAGTGCGGCAACCACCATAAAGATGAAGAGGTACAGCTTCATGTTGATACGAGTTCACTTGTCACAAGAATGTACTGTGTTATGAGATGGACTTTTCATATACCAAATATTATCCGTGAATTAGTAATTTATAATCTGAAGTGGTTTCGACATTTTAGGTTACTATAGTGGACGAGTTTTGCAGTACTAATTTTATAAAATACTAGCTTCCGTCAGCGGCTTCACCCGCGTAATATCTTTATAAATTATAGCCTATGTTACTCAGTGCTAATACAGCATTCTACTGGTGAAATAATTTTTAAAATCAGTCCAGTCGTTTTTGAGTTTATTTATTGCAAACAAAGTCACAAATCTTTTTCATTTCACTTTCTTTAGACAAAAAATGCGCATTTACTGCCTTAAGGCGTCGTCGTCGAAATTTGAAGTCGCTTTCTTCTCAAAAACATTCAAATTTTTTTTTTCTTCTTGATTTTATTTGAATTCACTCTTCCAATTAATTCAAAGGCTGAAAAATATTTGGTGTACAAAAAAAGGGGGTAAGCGAATCAAATCACAACACATATTGTAAAATTCCTAAATGGGGAGCCTAGGTGGGAGTTTGTTCTTCCCAGCTAAAGCACTAGAAAGTGGTGAAGAGCGGACATTTTCAGGACTGTCCTATTTAATTTTGGTGTTCCAAAAGTGTTGATTGTCACCCTAGTTTCAAACTCAGACTTAAAGCATTTATTTCAATTAAACCCTTTACAGGCACTTTTGAATTGTCAAAGAGTCAGTTAGTCAGAAAGTTGAAGCTAGTTGCCCATTCCAAAACGTAGATCTCTATGGAGAAGAACGGGCAAGAAACTCCAAGGACACTCTTTTAAATATAGAAATTACAAAATCCTGGGTACATTACTCTTGTTGATTCTATATGTGAGAACAATGTAAAAAAAATATATAAAAATCAAAAACGATTAAAAATAAGCCCTGGCAGATAAGAGATGACCAGTCTCAACTGACGGCGCCCGTTCACGAACATGACGCGTGGATCAGCACCATCCAGCTCAACCATTTTGTAGGGAACCGAATGATCCAACACACTCGCCACCATCAGCGAGACATTTAAGTGAGCATGACATACTTTGTTGTTTGTTGTTGAAGTTGTAGTTTGAATAAATGACTTATGACTTTGATGTTGAAATTGTGTTTTAAGGTAACCTGCTCACCTAGTTCTCTTCAATGCAAACCTCGTCAAGTCTTAAAATGTCAAGTGATAAAGTCTCACTGGACACGGTTGTTTCGGAAGGTTCCTGTTTCGGATAAGGCGGGAGGAAACGCTTGGCGTGTGTCATCGCTGCGTGGATCGCCCGGAGGACGCGGTAGAGCATACGGTGGAGGTCTGCCCGGCTTGAGCAGAGCATCGATCGCCGTGTGCTCGTGGAGGCAATCGGTGGCGGGGATCTCTCGTGTCCAGCCCTGGTCCAGGCCATGGTATGGAGCGAGAGGCCGTCACCTCCTTCTGCGAAGCAGTAATGCTCACGAAAGAGGAGGCGGAACGCGTGAGGGAGAGGCAAAATTCGCGCCTTCACGCCCCTAGCCACCGCAGCAGTAGACGCCCTGGGCGTCGGGAAATCTATAGCCAATTCTCGGCCACCGTAGGCGCGGGCTTGTGGCTAGCTCACCGTCTGGTAAGGACCAGGCCCAAGTCGACGGTGCGATGTGTTCCACGCGTGCCTCAAAGAGATGTCATCAATTGAAGGGGTCCGATGGGACTGATGCCTGCGGAGTTGCGGGAAAGTCCGAAAGGGACACCGTGGCCCCTGGCAATGCACAGGCAACTGAAGGATCACGGGTGGGTTTTAGTCAGTAAGAGTCTGACACGCCTTCCCGCTCTACCCAGAGCGGGAGAAGTCATTTGATGATTTCCCATCATAAAAAAGGTAACTTACTTACTTTCAACGCAAAGCTGTCCAGTTTTAAAAGTGCCACGTGGGCAATCCGAATAGTATGTAGGGCTAGCAAAACTGAATGTAGCTAGCGCCGCAAACACTACGAATATCACTTGATAGAACTTCATGTCGTTATTTTAATGTCTTCAGTTGTTGAGTGAATGAATGCCAATAGATGCTCGACTGGCTTTTATATGAAGAGTTTCGCATTATTGTTATTATGTAGGTATTTGAAATTGATTTTTGTCGATCAAGTTTGATGCAAGATCATAAAAAAACAATGAACATCGCAACCAGTTGGTCATGCGGATTTGTTTTTAGGGTTTCACAACCAAAATATGAAATCCTTACTACAAATTCTGTAAGCAACAATTACCTAAATTATAACCAGGATTTATAAAGTTTTGATTAGAAGAATTAATTGAACGAGAAACTTTTAATATCGTTATATTGTGAATTTCTAAGCATCGGAAACAATTTCTCTCGAGTTGTTCTTATTTAAAACAAATTACATAGTACACACATGAATGAAACTACAGAATGTCACCTGCTACGATTCTAATATTACTCCGTTTGATTACGTTTGTATACACATCTCTATACTAATTACGTAATACCCGATTCATCAGAATTTGAATCGTTTTGAAACAAATTGCTTCATAAGTACGAAAAAAATCAGCTCAACAACGTAAATAACGCAATGAATGTTATTGAACTGTCAAAATGAAACAAAATTTGTCGTAGGTAATCGTTTACGATAATGTGTTGCGGAATTAGATAGCTGGTCTAATAGTAAATTACAGTTTCAGTAAATATTTAATTAAATTAAGTCAACTGAGCCTACCGTAGTTGAAGGCCCGGATCCCGAACGATTTGCTAGTTTGGTCTCGAAACGGGATTAAGCGACTCAAGGTTAGGGATCAACTATATTCCTGTACCTTCGTGTCTCGAAAGTTTAGTTTAATACCTACTAGGAATACGGAAAGCTTGATTTCTCGCCATATTAGGTGCATTACAGTTACAGTACAACTATTTTCATAATGTCCCTCGGCAAACTTCGAGTTTCGTCAGTCTAGCAGCTGTCTTCCCATTAAAAAAAAAGGTTTTGCGATCACAAACATAATTTGCAAGGCTTTGCAACAGAGACAGGTAGGTATATAGCAAAAATATCCTCGATAAAGACGTCATTGTAATGAGCGATAATATGCAATAATTTAAATAACAGAGGGCGTTCCCTTAAACTCATTATTCTTTATCAATACTAGATAAAAAATTAAAATATTTGCTTAAAAAAATAAGGATAAAAAATCCGAATAAAAAAAAATCCTATGCCAATAAATTCGAAACGGCTTGTGTCAGAATAGTAGCGCGGAATAGTACCGAGTGCGTTGCCCGAACCGGCCATACTTCCATAGTGAATGACAAGTGAGCGTGTACAGTGTTTTTTTTTAAACTTATTATTTATTATTAATAAAAATAAAAACATATGGACGCTGTATTATTGCGGGTTTACGGGAACGCCTTTTCTGAATATAAATATATTCTGTATGTATGTATAATAATACAACTTGCACCACAAATCACTTAAATACGTTCGTTTTAAAAAATATTTTAAAGGAAACAAAAGGTCAGACACACAAATATATGTCGCACCTCGGAACAGATGACGCGCGCCATCATTAGCAGTCATAATGACTAGACAGGTTTACAATATTTTTATTTTATTATTTACAAGCTGTGCCCGCGGCTTTGCTTACATGACTGTGTAAATAACGTTCATATTAAAAAAAAAACTTAATTTTTATTTCTTTCACTTCTTTGAGAACTTGATCAGCCGATTGAAGAACAAAGGTGAGATAATGCAAAAATAAGCGTTACTGAAAAATGCTGTAATTTAATACAGATAAACCAGAAAGGTACCTATGTTCTTTGCTAATACGACCGTCATTGTAGCAGTGCAATGACGGTCGTCACCATCGTTCTTGCGGCAGGCACAGCAAGATCTCCTCCCTTTAAGCTGTGCTGTGTGATACTGGTTTTTATCTTTGACAAAGATAAAAAAAGAAAGAAAACGAATACCAGCACATCAACAATTTGTGAACTTATCAGACTTCTAATCACTATTGTTACTTTCTGGATAAATATTTTAAAAATTGGAGAAAATAGAACGGACTATTATTTGGATAATATTATTCCTATAAGTCTCGATCCAGTGGGAATATTGGGATAAAAATTATCCTTTATCTTACCATTATATCATGGCCTACTCATTTGCCATATTTCATCCATATCCATTGGTACCTATGTACTAGGTACGCTTTGGAATGGGCAACTAGCTTCATATTTCCGACTGACCGAATTCTTGATAGTTCCAAAGTGCCTGTAAATGGTTTAATTAAAATAAATGCTTTGAGTTTGAGATATCCGTTCAGCCGTTTTAGCGTTAAAGCGTAACAAATAAATAAACAAACCAAATCACTTTCGCATTTATAATATTAGTTAGGGTTCGATGACAGAATGTATTCTGTAGTTTTGCGTCAATCCGGAACAAACATCCAGACAAACATCTGAATCGTTCCCAAACCTCGTAGAAACTCGTTTTTTTTTTTTAATATTCAATTTACAGTTTTGACTTCGCTACTATGAAATGTTGTAACTGTAATTTATAAATCGAAATCCCGACTGCGTAAAAAATGAACTTAATAATATAAACAATCTCATGCAGTCGGAGGCATCTTTTTTTTTTACAATAAAGGTACAATTCCGTAGCCGACTGCATGCATCAGCAGCAAGCGACGATGTGTCGTCGTGACACTACTGGTATCTATGAAATACCGTATCGCTAGCTATGGAAAGTATAGAAACAGATAGAAACCAGTAGTGTCGCGGCGACACGTTGCCTGCAGCTGTTGCCTGCAGTCGGCTACGGACTTGTACCTTATATTTCTATTGCCTCCGACTGCATGAGATTGTATTAGTGGGATTGGATACAGAAATACTTAGGTCATCTTGTTTCCATCTTTTTTAAAGTTTGGTATACATTGCTTTTTTACTACTTGTCTTTTTACTACTACTTTTTTATTTAACACTTTTTAGCTATGATTATTTTTCTCTCACAGAATCAAGTAACGCTATATGTAATGGTCGTTATAAAATTATCTTTCAAAGCAGTAAAATTCTGGGTTTATCGATTTTAAGAATTATATCATAATCATTACTTTTCACGTTAATATGACCTAATACGATTATATAAAAACTTTATCACAGCTTATTTATACATTTTGAAAAAAATTGTGAGAATGATTGCCAACTAAACATTAAACATAACTAAATTATTTCATTATATGTATAGATATTTATTTTTATTTTTATTTAACTTATTATTTTCCTGGTCTTAATTTAAGAACCGGTATTTTGCATTTTAATAAAGTCACAACTAATTAGTTTAAGATCATTTATTATAATGATAAAACCCTGAAGAATACTTATCACCTTTATGTGGTATATGCCTGTTTTCACACCGACAACTAAGTGACACCTAAATCAATCCCTAAATAAAAGTGTACTGTTGGATTTTCAACTCTCAGCGCTAAGCCTAGCGTTCCAGTCTTACAGAGTCTATCTGAACACCAGTGTTTTACATATCCCGACTGCCTATCTGGCCTCCAGAAACCAGTAACACGATACCTCTTGGTAGACTGGTTGTCGTATACTTTCGGGCTTCTAACTACCCGTAACGACTGTCAAAGATCTATAATATCTCTATCTTCGATCTCCTTTGAACTCCGAGGCGGAGGGGTCCCGCTATGTAATGAATGGTCACCCATCCACGGACCGACCTCGGCAAGCGTTGCATAACCTTGGAAGATTGACCCGTACGGCTGTTATTATTTAGCCACGAGCTGTTTTAGGGGTAGAAAGAAGTGAAAGTGTGCCCACTATGTGGCCACGTTGATTGCGGCATCAGTGACATTCTTAGGTCTTCAAAATGTGCAAGTGATCGAGCTCTTAGGACATTCCAGTAAGTGGAACATGGTCTGATCTGAAGCACCACACTCGCACTGGGTAAAATATGGGTTTGTAATTTCCCACTTCGTAAATTTTGCAAATGTTCCTGGGGTTTGACAAAGTCTGGAGATAGTGGATGCTTGTTTTAATACAGTTTGCTTCTCTCATTGGGTGGTTTGTCCTGAATTGTCTGCGTGGAGCGTAAGAATCTCTTACAACTTAAAAGCCTATCCGGAGTCGTTGTGTAATCGTAGAGAGGATGTCAGGAATAGGATTCTGTCGGGAATCGGATTCTGTCGGGAATCGGATTTTGTCGGGAATCGGATTCAGTCAGGAATCGGATTATAGGTTTTTTTTTTTGGCGCACTTGTGACATTGTTTCGTAATGCAGGTGGTGGTGATAACTAAAAATAAATTAGAACATAAATGCAAAGTCTTTCGAACTGTGTTGGTCGATGGAGCGAGACCGAAGAACCCGAAATCCTATACTTATACGTAATCCTTTTTATTTCCAACATACGATGAGCCGTTTAAAATGAGTAATTTCATTGATAAATACAAAGTAGTAAAAAAATAGTTTAGGTTGAACATCTAATTATTCTGATTAAATGACTTGACAGTAACTTCGTCACGGTTCTATCAAAATCTTCCTAAACAAACAAATAATCTTATGATAGACTGGGCATTCAAATCCCGTTTATATTATCTATATGAGAGAATTCATAATCTAATTAAGACGTTAGACAAACCATGGATTTATTATCCGCCTAATAAATCACGTTTTCCTTTCGTTCCAGTTAATTTAATAAAAAGTGTCGTATTATCAAATTAATAGACGTCAGACTCGGCACGGGTCTGACGTCTATTGACGTCAGTTGGTTGTTTTGGTAGATGAGTTTTCTCTGGTAGCTAGGTCTCAATCACCCGCTAATAATAAAAGGGAAATATTTAAATAAAAATGAATCAAATCAAATTAAAATATTTAATTTCACATTAACCTACACGGGCACTTGTGAAATATCAGAAGCTAGGTGCAAGCCTCTAATTGGTCGTTTCTTATGGAGAAGAGCTGACAAGAAACTCCACGGTTACTCTTTTAAAAATAAATGGCGTTACAATGTTTTCAAATTACAGTGTTAATAGGTATGAGAGGATAGTGTAGGCCTGCCAAGTACCAGGTACTTAACAAAATAGAAAATGGTGTACAAATGTACAGTATGTTAAGCCTACAACGTTCTCACATATTAATTTATAGGAGCCACTAAAAACTTTTTGGGCTTCTAATAATGTTCGCTTTTTTCATGAGCCTGTTTTCTGTGCTTTGTCAAAGATGCTCGCAATACCTTGGCTAATTTAGTATTTTAGGACACCAAAATAGGAATTATTTGTAGCTTATAAAAAGAGCCACGTTTATTATATTATTAGATTTTTCATCAATATTTTTAGGAAAATAAAACGGGAATTATTTGGGGTTCGCATGTACTTATTTAACGTACATGCCTTTAATTAATAAAAGTGTTTAATAAAGGAATAAGAAAATAAACTAATGATTGGTATTATTGTTATTATTATTGCGTAGAAAATTCGTGTTACCGAACTACAAAGCTAATTAATTCAAAATGGCAGTTTTTAATTTGGGTGTTTTGGAATCAAAGCCCCTTTTAATATTTACCTATTACTGTAGCAGCGGTTCACGTGCATACGTTGTGAAAACCAAAATGTAAATAAATTAAAAACTAAGTAAAGAAATCCCAATGTTATATA
This sequence comes from Xanthia togata, assembly GCA_963853775.1. Taxonomy (NCBI): domain Eukaryota; kingdom Metazoa; phylum Arthropoda; class Insecta; order Lepidoptera; family Noctuidae; genus Xanthia; species Xanthia togata. The sequence continues at coordinate 19,219,005 of OY970795.1, read as the reverse complement.
TGTAATATAAGTACTAATTTTACCACATCCTTATACGTAAATAAACCTACCGCCATGTGGGCTGCTATAGATCTAATACGCGTCCAATCGACTAGGTAGTTCACGCACTAACCTAAATAAATGTCGCGTAGAAAACGTTTATTTGAACAATCGCGTAATCGGCTTATTGGTGATTCGCACGAATTTACTAGTCCGAAACGGGCGAATCGACACTTAAAAAAATATATATCTTGAGGCGATTCACACGAAGTTAATATATTTGTAGGCGAATCGATTTCTGGAGTTTTCGATTCGCCTATAAATCTAAAAATACATCAATTGAATAGACATAAATAATATATATATAAGTACCTACATAAAAACATGGGCCATATTCTCGGTTGAAATAGGCGAGTAAGTAATCAAAACAATATTTATTCTGGTCAATCAATAACTAATTTATTCCCCTCGTCCAATCCGCGCAGGAGTCCCTCAAGGCTCTGTGCTCTCCCCCCTAATCTTCACGCTTTTCACCAGCGATATCCCAAAGAGTAAAAGGGCGCAGTTGGCTCTGTTCGCAGACGATACGGCCATTTACTACAAGGGTACTAGCACTGACTCGATAGCCCACACTCTCCAGACCTCAGTCGACATGCTCGGCACCTGGTTTAGAAAGTGGAGGATCGAAGTCAACCCGGATAAAAGCCAAGCGATTCTCTTTAGGAAACCGCGTAAAAGGTTCAAACCCCCCCGACCCATCACCATGTTCGGCAAGCCTATCCCTTGGGAGAAGCGAGCCAAATACCTAGGTGTCGTCCTAGATCAGCATCTCACCTTCAGTGAGCACATAAAGCAGGTCCGCTCGCGAGCCGCTTTCGTTCTCGGTAGACTCCACTCCGTCCTGAATGCACATAGCAAAATGTCACTTAAGTGCAAATTGCGTACGTACACGGCGTGCGTTCGTCCCATCATGACCTATGCGGGAGCCGTATTTGCACACGCAAAACCCCGCCATATTCATAGGATGCAAACGCTCCAAAATAGATTTCTCCGGAAAATCACCGGTGCCCCCTGGTACGTTAGGAACGAGATCCTCCATCTCGACCTAAAGATCCCCACAATCCACCAATTTCTCAAACGCAATTCCAAGCGTTTCTTTGAGTCCGCCGCCAAACACCGCAACCCTCTGGTTGTCGAGGCCGCCAATTATGTCACGAGTAGAATCAGTCAGACCCGCCGCCCAAGGCAAATCCTTACCGACCCAGACGACCCCATAACCCTCCTCCAGGAGAGCAATAGGGCCACAAGTACAGTGCACAAGAAACACAGACACCGACCCGCATTCCGACCTCGCCGCCGAGGTTCTCCGCGATCGCGACCCGCCCGAGTAAATAATACTCCCCACCGACCCTTGCTCGCAGAAGCGCCAGCCCGCGTTTTGCTGAGAAATGTAGTCTTAAATTCCCCGATTAATAATAATGAATCATCTTTGATCCAGCCTGTCCCAACTTGCTGTCCTCCCCCCAGCGACGCCCTAAGCCGAGGTCCGTACCCCACAGGGGGTGCCCTTAGCGAGCGTTCGCCTAGTTTTAATTTAGAATAGTTTTGCCCCTGGCTGGAGGCTTTAAGTTAGTAGCTTAAAGCAGCCGCAGGATTGACCGGTTAAGTAGTCATCACCTCAGAGGTGAGCTACGAGATGCCCTAGACAAAAAAAAAAAAAAAAAAAAACTAATTTATTCTTACGACTTTTGGCTGGTTGCACGTCGGCACGAGCTCTTCGAGATAATTTTCCGATGACTATGCTAATCAGCAAGGTTGGTAGCGAAAACTGACTCTATAGTGTACTGAATATAGACTATTGTCATTCTTAATGCAACGGTCGGTTTTTTTGTGCCTAATTGAAATAAATGATTTGACTTTGACTTTGACGTAAATTACAACAAAAAAAAAAACTGGATTGTATTATGAGTATTTTTTTCTGGACCTCGATAAAGAATTTCAAAAATATCTAGACCCCACTTAAAATTACTTGCCAACCCCTGCTTTAATGCGTCTGATCTAATAGTTCATGGTCGAAACAAACCTAATTATGCCATTCAACTCCTACAAGCAGCATACAGTGCGTGTACGCAGCGTCAAACGCTCGTTGTAAGTACAAAACAAAGTAGGAACAATCTAAGTAACCTACGAACTGAAACTGTTGAAACGTCTGCCACTACGATGGGGAATCCGGCTCAATGATTGATGCTCTGTTGGTTTAATTAATCTTGCTCAAGTCGGCCTGGCTTGATTACTAAGAGGTAGCTCTCCGAATATTTGTCGTAAAGTGCCTACTATATGGATGGAAGGAATGCTGGCCGAAATTGTAACATTAATTTTGTGAGCAACGTAATTATCTATCAATTCTAAAGTTTTGTAATTGAGTTATTAAGTTCTTGGTAATTATTTTGTTGAATTAATCATTGGGGTGAGATTTAGATGTTTTGGTTTAATGCTTAACATGCTTGGAATTTTGCTAACGAAGCTACGGAAGAAAGACTTTTCATAATATTTTCATCGTAATTCAACTTCAAGTTCGGCTGTCTTGTTCAATGCTTTATATAAAATATGTACCTACGTATCTATTTTAATAAAAGATCACATACTAGAATAGGTTTTGATTTAAAAAATATTTTATGGAAAATACCTAAACCTGAGCTTCAAAAGAACGCAATAAAGTTCAGATATTGACATTTCAACAACATACCTGTTGCATCGGTGTATCGTATATAATCGTTTATATATCTCTACCTATATAGGTACCTCAAATACATGATCGATACTGGGTTCAGTATCCTACCTAACACTTTTGGGAGTGCATTTGCATGTTTAGTGATTTTTGTCGCAGTATTCTGCCTTTTTACAAGGTTCTCGTGGTTAAAAAGAACTGTGTGAATAGGCTAAGCTGCTCTTCTTGTGTGACCAGTTCTCAACATTTGGAGAACATTGCGTGCCTTGGTGAGCACGTCAATCGGTCTCGGTTGTCAATATAATATTTACGACAGTCTTTACGTGCAATGTATTGCTATTCAACCGCATTTGGTTACACTATGTAAAGTAAGGTCATTTTAATAGGTAACATTTGACAATTCATCAAAATTCAACAATGTAACCTTGTAACGGCGGGCATAAAATAATAAATTTTTCGTTTTTTTAGAACTGCACAATTGCTTAGCTTTTTTCAATTACGATTACATATTTATTGTAATAATGACCGATTCGAGTAATTTAACGATTTGCTTTTACTAAACTGACAGACGTCTAATGTTACCTATTAAAATGGCCTGACTTTAGTAGCTGTTTCTAATTGAGAATACGATGATAATATGGGGAGGTATTTTGGCGAATAACCGAAGGAAAGCTTATTCAAAGTCGTTGTCTTTTATATGTATCCAAGGGTGGATAACGGTTTATCCGAAAAACCAACAAGCCAAACTGTTGCTTTGAAATTTTAAATGTAAAGATCCCTCTGAAGATCTTTCACGAAAATATTACGAGAGGAACCGAGTCCCCATATGTGAGTTAACAAATATCTTAAGGCTGTCTTTCCGTTTTCTTACGATGTATTCGTATTCAATTACAAATTCAAAATACATATTTTATTTCACTTAAACCTACATGGGCACTTATAACACGTCAGAAGTTAGGTGGTTCCAGCTTAGCTCTGCTGGAAAAGGGTTCAATGATGCTAAGGTTTTTTATATACGTGCAAAGTGCATCTCCATAACACATCTTATCTGCTCTGCTACACCATTCAGCTCTGGTAGATATAGACACGTTTTTGCAGCCTAGCTTCACCGCTAAGTTTCTTCGCACATCTCTACACCCTTAGTCGTCGGAATAAATTTTTAACTTAGGTCAACACTTGGGCACCACATTGTGTACCAGAAATTTCCTCATCTCTCAACTATTCGCCTATAGCAGTCCCTGAATACATTATGCTAACAGAAATTTTGATAAACTTACTGGCTTTACTCTAGTTGATTATTGCAAATTTAGCTCCTTCAGTTCATTAAAAAGGCGTCCGACATTGGCGATTTGTCAAAAAAAAAACGATACGTCATGACGGATGTACGCTCACATTGAATACGGAAACGAGTATTTTCGCGATTCGTCAAAATATCCAAATAGATGTTCGCTATTGATTCGTGACTCATAGTTCAGTCTTGGACGAGCGCTTCAGCGGTTCCGTCACAAAAGAATCACGTAAGACGATTCGTGATTAAAGACGCGTCCGTAATTTTTCACGAATCGTATAACATAGGCATATAAAAAGAATTGCCGCCGTCAAAAAAAACTAATCATGAATAAAGTCGTTAATCGTCCTCGTGTGAACGAGCCCTTACTTCGGATTTTTTAAGGAAACGCCTGACTATTTACTATTTGAAGTTTACCCGGTGATTAAATTTCGGTTTGATGATTTTCGCTTTTGAGTCTTCTCGTTTTTCAAATCTGGAAATAATTCTCACTACATCTTGAGTATAAATAGCTCAACTCATCTGTGCGTGCAGCGCCATGTGTGCGTGCGCTGTAATTACACAGCTTTAATTTGTGTGGCAGTGACGCGGCAGTCGTCGTCCGAGCGCAACACAAATTAAAGATGTATAATTACAAGCGCACGCACACATGGCGCCGCGCGCACAGATGAGTAGAACTATCTGTACCCAATTAATCTTTTTTAACGCACTGAAATCACAAAAAAAAGAAAAAATATAACTCAATCTTCGCAGTTTCATACAAACACATTATACATTAAAGATTTTATAAGGGTTAATTAATCATACGAACATTAACGTATGATAATTGGCATTTTTATTTAGTATGTAAAGAAGTAGGTACATCGCGTATCACAGTACATTATTGAGATAAATGAACTTGTCTGCCTGCCTAGCTTTTTCCCAACTATATTGGGGTCGGCTTCCAGTCTAACCGGATGCAGCTGAATACCAGTATTTTACATGAAGCGACTGCCTATCTGACCTCCACAACCCAGTAACTGGGTAATACGATACCCCTTGGTAAGACTGGTTGTCAGACTTTCGGGCTTCTGACGACCCGTAACGACTGTCAAAGATCCACGAATGACAGCCGGGACCTACGGCTTAACGTGCTTTCCGAGGCACGGAGAGTCTCGGTATGTAAAGATGGTCACCCATCCACAGAACAACCCCGGCAAGCGTAGCTTAACCTGATGGATCGACCTGTGCGGCAGTTATTACTTAGCCACGAGCTCCTCGATAAATGAACTTGTATCAACATGAAAAGAAAAGAAAAGAAAGAAAATATGTTTATTCTGCACAAACGAAACGCACATTATAAGAAAAGAAAAAAAATAATACAAAAGTAGCCAAAAGCCTCATATTCAACCAGCAAAAAAACCATGATGTCAAGGCCTCGGACCAAAGAAAATATTGCATGAAGCGTAAGCTCGTCATCTTTGTGGTGCTTGCCGCACTTGCATCTATCATTTTCGCCACTCCCGATGCCGTGATCGGTGACTTCGCAGTCTGATGGTCACACCACTAGGCTATCACTGCTTTTCGTAATTTATATTATATTAAAACTGATTCGATTTTCTAAGCCGTAGCTATTGATACGGCTTACAAAAAAAAAACGATTATTACTTTACATAATTATACAAAGTTTTAAGAAGTATTTAATTAATTTCATAATTACAATTATTTTCACGACTCCATAAAATGTCATATAACGAAATGATATGACCTTTTTTTATTCAATTTTTTTTTTTTTCGTAGAGAACTAATAACTCCTAATGTCAAGTATGAAACCTGATAGTTTAATAATATACGAGTAGGTATGAAAATTTGCATTTTTATGTGTTACTGCTTTTGCCAGCTGCTTTGAACTTGTATCAATATGAAGCTGTATTTCGTCATCTTTGTGGGGCTTGCTGCACTTGCATCCATCACTTTTGCCATTCCTAGAGTGGTAAATAGCAATGTGTGTCCAAAAGGCTATTTAAATATTAGAGATGAGTGCGTGGCAGAAGACTAAGTAAGTTAATATAATATAACTTATTATAACCTCGTATAGGAATTACGGTATTCCCTATTCTTTAAAAGCTAATGTTTTAATCTATTTTGCAGAAGTACCTGGATCAGAGTATAACAATGACTGCCAATGTTGGACCAACACGATTCCTGATTTACGAATTCATGTAAATTAAATATAATGTTCAAACATTATAAATGGATGTTTTCCATTGGTTGATAGCGACAATTTCTAGCCTCGGTAGAAAAAAAAATCATTTCAAGCTTTCCAGAATGGACCGGCTGGTGAGATGTGCTAGTGAATCGTCATATTCAAATTATTATAGCAACAAACCACTTGACCAACTATGATCTATCAGGCTCGTGTAGTGATCCGGCAAACGCCACAAACCGCTGCTTAATATGGCGTTAACTGTTGCCTGAATACTCAATATCTGTATGTACAGGGTGTCTATTAAATAGTACGACATATTGCAGGTTAGCTTAGGTCAATACCTTCCAAAAAAACAATATACGTTCAGCAATATGTTACGGATTTAGAGAGAAATTTTCAAAAATATCGTAAAATCTCTACCTTACGAGTAAAACACTGTTTTTAGCATTTCGTAGTGAAAAATTCCTTTTCTAGTATTTTTTTTTTTACATCAAATTATTCGTACTCTACACATTGATAAATGAAATGTCTTTATTCTATCAAAAACAAAAACGTTTTCAAGAAATACCACTTTAAAAAAAAAACATTTTCTTATCGCTTAACTTTAACCTATAGTGGTGAAAAAAAAAGTAACATATTGCTGAACATACATTGGGTTTTTTTTGGAAGGTATTGACCCAAGCTGTCACTCCCTGCAATATGTCATATTTACTGGACACCCTTTAAATATTTATAATCTCATCTAAACATACATACTCGTATTACAAAATTAAAGTCACTTTTCGCGTAGTCTTTGCGACTGTTTACTTTATCAACGGATTAATTTATTCCGGAGGGTTTATGTGTACTACACTCTTACTACATTCTTATTAAACTTTGCTTGACTTTGGTGCTAGCATGCCATCCTGTTTATTTCTGATGCATGTGTAGTTATTAAATTGTAAATCCGTAATTGGCTGTAAGATTATTTATCCTAAGTGAAATTGTTAAAGAGCTGTGAATAAATAAATAAAAAATCTAGGTGTTTTATCAAGTAGGCAGCAGTAACTGGGCAGCAGTAAAGCAGGGGTGAGTTACTAGTACCAGTAACCTATAGATATTCTTTAAGATTTTTCTGGTAAGAATGTTATACGTACAGAGCTTTTAATCCTCGAAATTAAAGTCCTAATTATAGTCCTTGCGGTGTATAGATATGAACTTCTTCGATGGTACGTATGCCACTCGGCGTCTTCGCGTCAGTGCGCATCGACTAACGATCCCCTGCTGATATTATTATTGTAGCAGATTGTTCACTAATGCCTACTCTTGTCCATCGTCTTAAGAAGTCATCACATTATATAATAGAGCTATATTTTTATTTATTTATTCTTGGTTAAGTTAAAATTATTATCTAATTATTAAATAATTATCTTGTTCCTATACATGGTTGATTTATATACAATGTGGAGCAGGACGATTGACATTCCATAAAACCACATAAAGAGTGTCATGTTATGTTACCCGTATACAAAAAATCAATCAAATCCAATGAATACTTTAGCCACAGGAAATTATTTTTCTTTTTCTTATTTTTCTACATGATGTAGTTCTGAGTCCGTAATAATAGGTAAACATTGTAAGGTCAAGAACCTGTGCAAAACGTTCGATTCTATCATATACGTCTCAATATGCTTGAGAGACAGAGAAAGGTGTCATACGATTCCACTCTGACGCGCCCCGCCCAGTCCCACAAAATAATACTACAATTAGAAAGAAAAAGAAATATTACTTACGCAAATTATGCATTAGTGGTGCATAGACAATTGCGAGTGTGTGTGTGAGCGGAATTTTTTCGGCAAAAAGTCTCGGGATATGGTCCAGTCAGGCGGCGCCCTTTGAGGAACGCACACGGCTACTTTTTTTTATCACGAGACGAGCCGCGCGCGCATTGTTGTGATTTTGTGAAAAATTTAGTTGTTATTTGTGATTAAGACGATTTAGGGTGACTTATTGTTCAGTGTTAGTTTAATATTAGTTAATTAGGTATCGATGTCGCTTGTGCATAATGAACGACGGTGGAAACCTTGAAAATTTATAAATTTGACTATTGATGTAAATTCTGATTGTGATGTGATATTATGTGATTAATTATTCAATCAGTGATCTTTTAATTAACAACGCGCAACTTAGTGAGTTTATGCCGCTAATTTGTTGTTCTCCGACTAAACTACCTACCCACGTCCACCTACGCCCCGCACCGCCGCGCAGGCGCCGCCCCCCGCCGCGACCCGCATCGGGCTGCGCAACAGGTTAGTGACTTTTCGTAGATAAAGCGTGTTTACTTTTTATGCAGTTGATTCTGCTATTTATTTTGTTTGAAAATTGCAATTTTTCAATTTTCCATCAACTACTAATCTTCGTCTTTTAAAATGTTTCTATGGACTAGTACTATGCTCGTTTTAATTTAATGTCGTAAGTCCAGATCCACATTGTATAATATAGGCACGTATCTCCGGCCGCGGCTCAGGCCGCAGTCTCGGTACACTCGTATAAAACAAAGTACCATCAACATATTAATGAACTATATTGAGAATTTACTTTGTCATATTTAATTCGAATCGAAGTATTTTTGAGGCTGAATATGTACATAATTCTTGTTTTGTTTTTCTATTTATTTCCTTATTTTAATAAGTAATGAATAAATATGAGTATATGATCTTCACAGGCTGTAAACCATGTACCTACTTAAGTGTGTACCTATACGTTTTTTTCCTTAATGAAATTCAAAGTTTTATGAAAAACTGTAAATGCCCTGTTTCACTGCGTCTGACAGATAAATCAGGACGTTAATTTAAAAAACAACATTTTGGACAGTTCAAATTAATAAATGAGCTAAGGCCTCGCAAGACAATCAACGTCCAGAACATCATTGGGTATAAGTGAGTCAGCAGCAATTTCCGCCAGTTTCAAATCGAACATCACCTAGCATCCTAAGTCTACATCATTCAAATCTCTCAGTCATATACGTCCACAGTGTAATAATTAACCGTCAAAAGTTTGGGCACTAAGCAGTTTGGTAATATCCTGGTAACAGTTGGTGGTTTTAGCGTGAGTAGACTATTCATCTTCATACAAATTAACGGCCTTCCACGTGGTGTCGTTTTTGCGTGTGGTTCGTGACTCTGATGTCAGAGTTTCTCGGCCGTTAATGGGCCTCTGACTAGGCTTCACGTGGTGTTCAGAAATACCTCTCAGGCATGCGGTTGAACGCGTCCCAGAGGGTCATGGCCACTCGGCTGGTCCGGGGATACCACACGGTCTCCGGTGAGGTGGCGAGCCTCCTTGCCGGATTGCCGCCATGGGATCTGGAGGCAAAAACAAAACGCCGGGGCTTGACTCCGATGCCGCGAGAATTCGCGGCACAGCGGACATAGCTCCGACGTGATCTCATGGCGTCATGGAGAGTGCGATTGTCGCAACCCAGTGCTGGGCACGCCACTATTGCGGCGATAAATCCCCTCTTTGAGGAGTGGCTAGAGAGGCGCCACGGCGTCCTCACCTTCCGCCTGACGCAGGTCCTCACCAGACACGGTTATTTCTGGAGGTTCCTGTTCGGCATCAGGCGGGAGGAAACGCCCGGGTGTCATCACTGCGTGAATCGCCCGGAGGACACGGTGGAGCATACGGTGGAGCATACGGTGGAGGTCTGCCCGGCTTGGGCAGAGCACCTCTGTGTCCTCGTGGAGGCGATCGGTGGCGGGGATCTCTCGCGTCCGGCCCTGGTCCAGGCCATGGTACGGAGCGAGAGGGCATGGGAGGCCGTCACCTCCTTCTGCGAAGCAGTAATGCTCGCGAAGGAGGAGGCGGAGCGCGTGAGGGAGAGGCAAAATTCACGCCCTCACGCCCCTAGCCGCCGCAGGAGGAGACGCCCTGGGCGTCGGGAATCCATAGCCGATTCCCGGCCACCGTAGGCGCGGGCTTGCGGACGGTGAGCAATGGGTAGCTAGCCGTCCGGTAAGGACCAGGCCCGGGTTGACGGCGCGTTGTGTTCCACGCGCGCCTCAAAGGGATGGATGTCAGCGACTGAAGGGGTCCGATGGGACCATTGCCTGCCGGGGTTGCGGGTAAGTCCGAAAGGGGTTCCGTGGCCCTGGCATAGCACAGGCAACGGAAGGAACACGGGTGGGTTTTAGTCAGTAAGAGTCTGATACGCCCTCCTGCTCCACCCAGAGCGGGAGAAGTCATTTGATGATTTCCCAAACACAAAAAAAAAAGGCATACCGGTTTCCTCACGATGTTTTCCTTCACCGTTTTTGAAGCAAGTGATAATTATACAATACGCACATGAATGGAATGAATCAGAGGTGCGTGCCTTTGTTGGGTTCGAGCTCGAGACCAATGACTTGGCAGTCCGACGGTCACACCACTAGGCTATCACTGCCGTGTCGTTGTGATGTGGTTGTGGTTGAGGTGTGGTCGTGTCATCGGGCCCTTAGTATGTGTAAAAGTTTAGTATTAAAAGAAAGAACGTTAGGTCAAAAAAATATTTAAAAAAAATTGTGTCTTTTGGCATTATAATAATTTGTTTTCTGTTTTTATAGTTTTAAGGTGTATTTTTGTAATGCCAATAAACGCATTTTTCTTTCTTTCTTTTTTCTTTAGGCCACAATTCAAACTCAACTGAAAAATTAACGCTTTTTATGGGGATAAAATGGTCTGTATGGTCTTCTTTACCTAGGCAATAGGCATTTTATTCTGATGATACTTATTTTGTCACAGCTCAAGTGGTATACGTTTCCAAGCCCCGCTTAGTGCTGCAGTTTACTACCTAGGTATATTTTAGAACGTTCATCAAACTTTCACGATTGTCCAAATATTCTTTAAAGCCTTGTATTTAGGCCTGTCAGACCCAGAAATTTCGAATAATAATAATGTTAGACGTAAGCTATTTGAATTTTCAGTTTAACCGATTTTTAAGAATTCCACATTCTTAAAATTTCCGAAAATGTTACCATAAAAACAATCTAATAATTTTGCGAGACATCAAATTCACACGAAAAACGACCGTTGTCGACTATTCGGGATATAAGAGGTCGATTTTATGGCACCCTTAAGTGCTTTCTGACCGTCATTTTCTTTTTCAATCCTAAAAACTAGCCCCAAAGGTCGATGGGCCACCTGCGACCTTTGCATGTTCCAATCAAAACGTTCTGATGTTATGTCTGACCCTTTATCTGCCAATATATTATTTATACTCGTAAGATCTAAATACAGACCGCGTCATTGGTCTCTTGATCGGAAGCGCTACTTTTGAGCATGAGGTCCTGGGTTCGATTCCCGGGTCGGGGAAAGTGTTATAATGTTTTTTTTTACATCTGGAACTTCTCAGTGACAGCCCGGAGTCTGAATTCATGCCCGGTTGATGGCAATAGGGTCGCCCCCTATTACATTGGACTTAAATATAACTGGCGATATGTAGTGGGTGTACTATAAGTGCACCTGTGCCTAACCCTTAGGGGAATACTGTCGTGATGTTATGTTATATAAAAAATACAAACTTATATTAAAATTGAACGAATAAATGATTAAATTAGTTGATAGTGTTTCAACTATTTAGGTTTCAGTTTACTTGTGACAGGTTTCAGTACTGTAGTTTCAAAAAAAATACCTACTTAACTAGAGTAAATTAACTTTGAACCGTCCATTAACTTTTAGATCATCATATTTATTTAATATTAGCCGGTCAGCAAGTTACCTTACGGTGCTGACTGCTGAGGTAAAAATGTAAGTATTGAAAAGAAGAAAGAAATATGTTTATTCTGCACAAACAAAATGCACATTTAAAGAAAATACACAAATACAAAAGTAGCCAAAAGCCTCTTATTCAATTAACAAATAAACGCTTGAAAATGTTGATCATCGGTTGATGTCAAGGCCTCGGACCAAAGACAATATTGCATAATTATTGCTAATCGTATTTGTTACTATTGCCAGGCTAATTTTATACACCCCAGTGATCATTATAAATTCTTTTCTAGTGTCGCCTTTTTTTATCAACAAGAACGATCTTTTTATCACAATTCCTTTCTGCGGTTTCCCTAATGTCGCCAACTGAACCGTTAATATTTAAGGGTTGGCTATAGGCAAATCATGTTATGGTCTTTGATCAAGAAAACTTAAAGTAGTAGCCACGAAAAAAAAACGTCTAGCTAGCTGAAAAGTTTCACCAGTCAGTGACAAAATCGGATTGAGGATATATCTTGTTAAAAAAATATTAAATATCACTGGCGTATTTTGATAACTTTGGCGAAAATATGAAGTCGCTCAATTAATATTATACTTACGAGTAAATAAAGATAACAAAGAACAGTGAACCCACAAACATTTTCTGTTTTCCATAACATTAGCTCTGTTTTGCGTAAAATGTTGGGAAATTTTCAGAATTTTCCGATTCCGAATCCGATTTTGTCACTGACTGGTGAAACTCTTCAGCTAGCCAGACGTATTTTTTTGTGGCTACTACTGTAAGTTTTCTATATAAACTTATCCAAAACCCATAACATGATTTGCCTATAGCCGACCCTTAAGCATACATAAATACATTCATAATGACCCATATTGGAAGCCATCCAACGTCTCCCGATGGATTATTCACAACTTGAATGGAAATAAGAAGTCTTGCAATCTTTTTTTATAGAGTAAGTTTTTCCAAAGTTTTAAAAACATTCTTCGAGAGGATTCAGGTCAGCTGCATGAATCTCTGCAAACTATAAAGTTGATAAATCTTAACTAGATATCTTTCCTAGTTTCCACCTAATTTATACTGTGATCCCACTTCTAGATTCTAAATCTACTAACAAGATATTCATGAGGCGTACTAGGGATCAATATTTCCTGAAAAGGTGACCAAATGAGTGGTAGAGAACAATGTGCATACAGCTTTAGTAGAGCTTTAACGCGCAATATTAAATTCTGTTTCGCAACAGTTCTAGTCGACCACAAGTCCTTTGTTTTCAGCTAACATGCTGCGAATAACGATATTTTGTAATCCAGCGCATCCTGTCAGCCCCGCTACCAACTAACAAGGTTGGTTACTACTAACGCCATCTATTTAATTGAACCTCAAATAATTCTCATTAAACTTTCTTGAAATTTTTTTTTACACTAACATACCTAATGAATACGGCTCTTTTGGTGAACCTGTAGTAATAATCCTATTTTGAGATCCTATAAATACTAAATAACCAAGTTACTGCGCCCAACTGGATGTAGGACACGCCGGCCATTTTTGCGGCAACGTTCGCTTCGCTCGCTCGGCTCGCGCGTGGTTGGTCACATTTCTAACCTTACCTTATCCGTTTGTTCGGTGTATTTTAGCTTAGTTACTGCGACCAAACTGTAAGAAACGGCCAGGCATTTAAAAAGAGGCTCCTATATTTTTTTTTTAAACTGGTGAAAAAGCTTCAAGAGGATCTATCAAATGTTTCCTTTTATTAACCAGTCCCTATGTTAACCGAACCAAGAATTATTTTCTAAAAGCTCGTACTTACCTTCTTATACAGATAGTGCAATCCACGACGACGCGCCCCACTCTGCGATTACTGTACGGTAAGCTGTACGGAGCGGTGCGGAGTGGGGCGCGTTGTCGTGGATTGCACTATCTATACCCGAAAAAAAGAACGCTAGGTTTATTTACCTTACTAGACTATAACATTCAGAACCCCACATTTTACAGTAAAAACAAGGTAATCTTCCTATCCTATATCATCCTGACTTTCCACATAGATGAAACTATAAAGACAGATACATAGGTAGACGGGCTAATTAGGCATCCTATTCCTGCTATAGCCTTCACGTGCAGTTTGAACACGCTGCGATCATCAGATTGGACGTCACTACCGACTTTAACACGGATATTGGAAACTACTGGAAGTGGCAGAATTATTCTGTGCACAAACGTCAGGGTCGTGCTGTCAACTTACGAATGCAACTAAATGATAAAAGGTTTCTAAATAAGAACTTGCCTAATGATTAGCACCAGTGATGATACATTATTTATTAGCAATACTTAAATCGGTGTCAGTGTAACTGCCACAAACGCTACTACTGAGCATGAGATCCTGGGTTCGATTCCTTGGTCAAACAAAGTGTTATTGGGTTTTTCTATCTGGAATTTCTCAGTAGCAGTCCGGAGTCTGGATTTGTGCCCGGTTTATGGCATTAGGCTCGCCCCCTATTTAATGGGACTTAAACATAACTGGCGAAATGTGCCCAACCCTTCGGAGAAACAAGGCGTGATGTTATTTGTTCAATCAGTGTGCATTTGAGGCAGACGAACAAGTTTTTCATGGTAACTTAACCCAAAGTTCTTACTACTATTATCAAAACTAATTCTATCTAATTCTTTATCTATTCAAATAGTAAGACATCAATAGCATAACCATATTTCGTAATAAATAAAGGACGTTGACTAAACCAACAGCGCCCTCAATTTCGCCTGATTCCACATAGAGCACCCTTTGCCTAATTAACTGGAAGACCATTCCATACATCAGAACGTTTCTGGTTCACTTAATACACTGAACTGTTTGATCGGAATGTATTACCAAGGGTTTCTGTCAAGATAATTTTGGAACATTATATTGAGAGATCATTGGACGGCGAAAGCCTCCTTTTTGTGAAAGATCTAATTATGGTTAGGAGATTGATTTGCTATTTTTATTATCACAGTAGATTATGTCTGCCTCGTTAGTCTATTGGTCGCAAGCGCTACTGCTGAACATGAGGTCCTGGGTTTGATTCCCGGGTCGGGCAAAGTGCTACTGGGTTTTTCCATCTGGAATTTCACAGTATAGACTGGAGTCTAGATCTGTGCCCGGTTGATGGCAATAGCCTCGCCCCTATTACACGGGGCTTAAACATAACTGGCGAAATGTGTATTTCAAGAATGTTGAAAATAGGTATTTCCTAATAATTTGCTGTATACCTAGTAAGTAAGTTATAATGCAGCAGTTTGTTTAGTCTAAACTTATACTATAAAGATAAAAGATTTGATTTTTTGTATGTTTGTTTCTTTGTTACGCTTTCACGCTAAAACGGCTGAACGGATTTGGATGAAATTTGGCACATGGGTCGACCATGACCTGCGTTTGGACGTAGAATACTTTTCATCCCAATATTCTTATGAAATCGAGACTTATGCTAGTGAAACCGCGGGACGCAGCTAGTATAAAATAAACATATTCAGTTGCTTTCGATAAATCGGGAGTCAATTTCAACATGACCTTACTTATTTTAATGATAAATTACAAATTGGCATGTAGACACAGCAAAAGAAGTATGTAAGGGTCACAGCGTTCCTTTGTTTCTACTTATCCCCAAATCGGAATTCGACGTGAGTTTTTGCATTTTATCATACATAATGCGGAAGACACGATATAAAGGCTCGTGCAGACCAGCGCGACGCGACGGCGCGCCGCGACTCGAACAATACAATTTCTAAGAAAACTTCACGGAAATAACAATAGCCGGTGTCGCGTCGCGCTAGTCTGCACGAAGCTTAACTCCAAAAAGATACTACTAAGCGGCTATCAGAAGAGTCATAGATAAAACCGGACAAGTGCGAGTCAGACTTGAATACGAAGGGTTCCGTACCGTATTAAGATAGAGCAAAAAACGCCGATAAAACACACAGTTCACTGACCACATGTGATCTCATGTCTCAGTGACGCCCTCTATACCTAATATAGCAAAATTATACAATAGCCAAGTTTGACATGATACCCTTACCGACCCCAACCTTTGATTACCAACCTTCAGGTAGTTTGACACTTATCTAAGAAAAATATTTAATTTATCGTCGTTTACGTAATTTCGTTTAAAATACGTTTTTATTTTTAATAATGTATTCATCTTTATATAGATTATTTTCTACTTTGTGAATGAGAGAACGCTGTAGCCTTAGTGGACTGTAGATTTGAAGACCATAATTATTTTGCTGAGAACCTGGTACTTGTTGATAGACCTACACTGTCCTCCCATACCTAATAACACTGTTATTTGAAAATATTGTAAAAGCCAATAATTTTTAAAAGAGTAAACGTGGAGTTTCTTTCCGGCTCTTCTCCATAGGAAACGACCGATTGTAACCGTGCACCTAGCTTCTGACGTTTCATAAGTGCCTATGTAGGTTTATATGAAATAAAATATTTTGAATTTATCTAAATACTCGGTAAATGATAAAACTCTGACGAAAATAAACCGCAGTGAAGTCCAGTCATTATATCACTACAAAGTTTGCTATACCACAATGCACCATATTTTCTAGCAACGTACTACTGGCGTCCCTAGAGGGTCAAAATTGCTTGACAAGCACGAAAAATCACATGCTTGTCAAGCACGCCGCGCGCGTCTTGTGACTCCATTAGGTATTTGCGACCGAATTCGGTCTTATAGCGATCGCTATCAATGTCGAGGCCAGGTAGATTTTGATGTCGTTCGGTTTGTCCCGTCTATCGCAAATATATTTAAAGTAGCTTATGGCCGCGGCTTTGTCTGCGTGGATGTCGGATATCGTCCCACGGGAACGTACTACCGAGATAAAAGTATCCTATGTCCTAACCCAAATCCTGGCCTATCCGTATGCCTTTCATCCAAATCCGTTCCGCCATTAAGTAGTGAAAAGGACAGACAGCTAATAACTTGTAATAACTTTAGACCCAGAGTGGAGCAATTTTAATGAAATAAATACTAAATTTTATCTCAAATATGGACTGTGACTGTATTTCCCATCCCTTAAATCTCTATTAATGAAGAATACAAAAATATGTAAATTTTAAAATCATCCCCTATTTTAACCCCTTTAGGAGGTGATTTTAGAAAAACGCTCTAAGACATAAATCCTTACTTCTTACCAAAAGCATAAATTAATTCTTTCATAGGCCTAACTAGAAGTGCTGGGTTTCCCATCCAAACTTTTATCCCCTATAACACCCCCTATAGGATTATTTTTAAAACAAAAAGTAGTCTATGTCGCAAATTTTGTCGAAATCCGTTCAGTGGTTGCGTGAAACGGTAACATACAGACTGACAGACAGACAGACAGAGTTACTTTCGAATTTATAATATTAGTACGGATGTCTTTGAACTTCAATAATTTTCCAAGAATTATCACATCTAGTCACACGTGCTCAATGATAGTTCCCGCTTGATTGATGATGTGGCGTATCAAGCCGAGTGATGCCGGGATCATGGTGCTAATGATTGATTACTTTGCAACGTCCAAGCTTCTTGAATAACTTAGAGCTTTCAATGTCTTGTTTTCCTTGATGAATGTAGAGGAGACAAAATAAATTTCATCGGTCAGATCTAGACGACGAATGTTTTGGCACCTAAAAAGTTTGTTTATTATATATTATTTATTTCTTGGATCGCCTACAGTGGCTACACAATTACATGCATGTTATCTTAAACAGGGACAAATACAAGTGTATGCTGCTAGGAGACCAAAACACTAAAAATATACTAAATATTCTGAAATAAATTCGTCGTAATATTCACCTGCTCAAATGAGTCTTAGATCGCGTTTCACCTTGTTAACCACACACAGACACACACACACACACAGTTTCGGGCAAGTAGGTGCTCACGCCCAGTGCCCTTCGCGGGCGCTGCCTGGGCGTGAGGACAATTTCACTCACGAACACACAACACTTTTTAAAGACACACATAGCCTTCCTCTTCGTACTTGGAGCTTTTTAGTACGTAAGTGCCATTAAATATTGTAATTTTAAGGTTGTGAGCCTGGAGATCTGTCATACAGGTCCCGAACCCAGTATAGACTCCAGCTCCCAAAAACGATAAACTTAAAAACGTGACCTGATGCTATGAATCAAATGGTACCTTTTTGAGAGAAAAATAAATTGCTATTACTAATTACTAATGACTAATTGCTAAGATATATGAAAAATAACGTTTCAAAATATCACCATCATCATCATTGCAGCCCCGAATCACCCACTGCTGGATATAGGCCTCTCCTTTTTTCTGCCATACTTCCCAGTTCCGAGCGTCTCTCTCATCCAGGTGTTTCCCGCAACTTTAACGATACGAACCAGGGCCATCCAAAAGCTTTTCTATTAAATTCTGTTTAAAAACACTTCCTCTCTCCTTAAACATCATCATTACGAGTACATTATAGTTCCTTGTTCTTGTTTCATGTTTATAATTTTTTTAAAGTATATATATTTATTTATATTTTATTTATTGTATATGTAAATGATACCTACAGTAGCTACAGTATTGTCTCTCCTGTTACCTTTAATCCATCCAAAGGTTAGACCGCCCATTGTGTAACCCTATGTAAAATTTCTAAAGGAGATGGAAAACGGTGGGCCCAAATGTAATAAGTTAAGATATGATCTAAAAAATTAGTCATATTTTTTTATCTTAGAATATGAAAAATCACCTCAATTCTCAATCTGGAAGCGGAGAAATATGGAAAAGATTGTTGTAGTGAGATTACCGATTGAGTAATCGATTACACAGTTACGAAAATAAAACCTCTGCACTAAAATAATTAACTCAAAGTAATTAAATGCACTATATATACATATATGTACATATAATTACAGTCATATTAATAAATAAAATATCAATTTATTACTGAAAAAACAATATTAATGATTATCGATTTCATATCGATTAAAATTAGTTTTCTATTTTTAGTCTATGTCACTGGCATGACAGCTGACTTGTTTGCTCACTGTAGTATCTCTAAGTAGTCTGTGGCTCACTCGTTTCGTGTTTTCCGATGCGTTTTGTGTGTTTTCCCGATTCACACTGGAGACCGAAGATCGCTCACACGTTTGACTTGGAATTGTTATTTTGGATTTTACCGCCGGCTTGTGGATTTGATATTGTTGAAACTATGGATCGCTGTGTGAATTGTGGGATAACAACTGATCACTGCAATACACTGGGTCGAAGACCCTTACACGATGAAACAATTCCGTCAGTGATTCGGCAATGGCTCTCGTACAGGAAAGGAGGCTATAGTAATGCATTACTGTAATTGTATTGTAGGGAGAACTGTAGGCTGCTGGCTAGGTACCAAGATCATATAGCACCACCTGCACAATTCCTAGACGAAATTTTAATTATAATTTAAGACGAATAAAACACTCAAAATTCAAAATTCAAAAGTCATTTATTCAAACTAGGCTGAGAATCAGCACTTTTCGAACGTCAAAATTACATAAGACAGTCCCCCAAAACGCCCACCCTTCACCACTTCCTAGTGCTTTTGCTGGGAAGAAGAAGTGGCGCAACAAACTCCCCAGCAGCACAGCTGTCTGTTCAGTTAGAAAAAAAATAAAAAATGATTCTATACAACAGTATGCAAGACAATTTACAATATGCAAAAAATAATTTAAATTAAATAGCTATAATTAATAGCCATATGACAGCTAGCATACGCCAATATACCAACCAAAAGCATCGAGAACTATACTCAAGCAGAAATAAAAATAACTAAAAGTAAACAATATCTAAAAAAAAAAAAAAAAAGCCTCCAGGCATAAAGGGCGTGCCCGCTTACATATAGCTGTAACTAGAAGTTACAATTGATAAACTAAACTAGGACCATCGAGGTAAAATAAATAATTGTCGAGGTCGCTAACTAACCACATATTGCAATACAACTCATAAAAAAAAACATTGTAATGAGTAGATTATGTCAGCACTAAATTAAAATAAAATTAAAATAAATTGACTTATAAAGTAAAATTATAAACAATTATATAAACTCATATAACCTGTCAGTAGGTAAACTAATTCTGGAGAAAGAACATTTAAACATTGTCTTGAGTTAATCACAGCGACCATCTATTCTTATCATTTAAGTAGTCGTTGATAGAATAGTATGCCTTTGAACAAAGGTTGGACTTTAATTTAGTTTTAAACGCATTAAAAGGCAAATCTAGCAAAGAAGAGGGTAGCTTGTTATAAAAGGTTATACCAAGCCCAACAAATGAGTTATGAACCTTATGAAGCCGGTGAAAGGGAGCACGTAGTTTATCCTTACTTCTTGTGTTAACATTGTGAATATCACTGTTTTTAGTGTATAAGTGTATATTTTGCCTAATATATAAGATGTTGGCGAAGATGAATTGTGATGCCACTGTGAGAATACCGATATCTTTGAAAAAATCTCTTAGAGAAACTCTGGCACCTAGCTGGTAAATTGCTCGAATAGCTCGTTTTTGGAGGACAAATATATTTTGAATATCTGCAGCTTTGCCCCACAGCAGAATACCATAGGACATAACGCTATGAAAATAACTAAAATAGACTAACCGAGCTGTATCAACGTCAGTGTATTGTCTTACTTTTCTGACGGCGTAGGCGGCCGAACTGAGCCTTCCCGCTAGGCTCGCTGTGGTGGCGTGTGTGTTGGATCATTAAGTTCCCTTCAAAATGGTTGAGCTAAATGATGCTGATCCATGCGTCATGTTCGTGAACGGGCGCCGTCAGTGGGGACTGGTCATCTCTTAACTGCCATGGCTTATTTTAATTATTTTTGTTTTTATATTTTTATTATGGTCGCTTTTAACGTGCACGATTTACTACATTGTTCTCACATGTATAATTTCAACATGAATGATGTAACCAATGTTTTGTAACAATATTCTAATTTAAAAGAGTGTCCATGGAGTTTCTTGCCCGTTCTTCTCCATAGGAACCTACTACGCTTTGGAATGGGCAACTAGCTTCATCTTTCTGACTGACCGACCCCTTGACAATTCAAAAGTACCTGTAATTGGTTTATTTGGAATAAATGATTTGAGTTTGAGTTTGAGTTTGCTCGATATATGTTGGCCCCACTGAAGTTTGGCATCTACTGTTATGCCCAGAAAAACTGCCGAGTTTACAGTTTCAAGCACCTCTTTATCTAAGACGATGTTGGGTCCTAGATTTCTAACATTTGGAAGGGCAAACTTTACACATTTCGTTTTTTTGGCATTGAGAACTAGGTTATTTGTCGTAAACCAATCCGTAACCATTGATAGTGCACTGTTTACATCGTCAAAATCTTATCTATTCCTGTCTACTTTAAAAATAAGAGAGGTATCTGCAAACAGTACAACTTCACAGATACCCTTTAAATAGAATGGTAAGTCATTGATATATACTAAGAACAAGAATGGACCCAGTATTGAGCCTTGAGGTACACCTAACTGAACTGGTAGCCCGGAAGATTTTACACCATCAACATCTACACATTGCGACCTATTATTTAAATATGAATTTAAAACGTTGAGAGCTTCGTTTAGCACACCATAATGACGCAGTTTACGCAAAAGCGTGTCATGGTGCACGCAATCAAAGGCTTTGGAGAGATCACAGAAAACTCCAATAGCATTTTGAGAGTTCTCCCATGCGTTAAATATGTGTTTCAGGAGAGCAACACCCGCATCTGTAGTCGAACGACTCTTTGTAAAGCCATATTGTTCATTATGAAGGAGGCTATTTAAATTAAAATGTCTTAGCAACTGCTTGAGTATTAACTTTTCAAATATTTTGCTGAATGCTGGTAAAATAGAAATAGGCCTGAAATTGCCAACGTCATTTTTATTACCTGATTTAAATAATGGTATAACTTTACTACTCTTCATGAGGTCAGGAAAAGTTCCTAAATCAACACATTTATTAAAAGTAACAGCTAGATAGGGGGCTACGATGTCTATTATATTACTCAAAAGTTTAATGGAGATTCCCCAGTAATCACCAATGTTTTTAGACTTGAGTGTGTTGAAAACATTAACTACATCACGAGGCGTGACATGTTCGAAGCTAAATAAGCGACTACTTTTAGACACACTACTAAACAAAAGGTTTTCAGCTTTCGATGGGGACGAATTTAAGGAGCGAGTCGTAGTTATAGGTATGTTGGCAAAAAACTCATTAAACGCCTCAGCTACGTCAGCTGCTTTAGTAACTAATTTATTATCGACCATAATCTCAAGTTGTTTATCTTGCTTAACCGATTTACCCGTTTCATTGTTAATAATTTTCCAAGTGGTTTTTACTTTATTATTGGAATTTTTAATTGTATCGCTTAAAAATTTAGATTTAGCAAAAACACTAACCTTTTTAAATAATTTACTATACACTATTTAGGTACCAACTTAAATTATTTTTTATTTTATTTTAGACATCCTTTCCGTAACTCCATACCTGTTACCTACGTAGGAGGTAGGTAGGACTGAAGTCATTGACGTTCATTCATATGATTTATCAACCATTTCCTACTAAATACATATAATAACTATTAGTGCAAAAGCACATATTTTGCACTTCAGGAATCAGCTGTTAGTTAAAGATTGTAACATAACCTCACTTTTACATAATCTCTTTTATCTCAGTTCTCAGATTGACGAAATCCGCAGAATTTTCAGTAAAAGGTTGATAATATATAAGCTATTAATTGACACCACTTTCATCTTTTTACACCCAGGCCCAAGATTGTATGTAATCGTTTCAGTCTCCTTTTTGTCTGAATTTTTTTTGATGTACAATAAAGAGTATTCTATCTATGTATCTTGTTGGGTTGACGACAACCCAGCAAGCTTTTGGACGGCCCTGGTTTCTTTGGTCTAACCTTGGCCGAAATGGCATTTCAAAATATAGTAGAATTTAATATTATAATTTAACCTAAGCACGATGGGTTTAGAGAGAGATTACGTAAATCATGTTCCAGAAATACTGACAAAAAATTATTTCTTTTGTTTATAGTATTAAGCCCTCGTCGTGCACGTCCACGTGTTCGGTGATACCTCCCTGCCGACTCGTCAGCAAGAAGCCGAATTATTGAGCTGGGAGAGCAAAGACTGCTAGTTGAAACCAGGAGAAATGAGATGCTCGGTGAAATAAAGTTTGCCATTGTGGACCTTTGTAACTTGGTTAGGGAACACTTTACTAGAAATAGTTAAGTTGTAGAAATCAATAAGAAACTAAGTTCCTAACAATAATTTAAGACTATAATAGATACATATAAGAAAATCTATGTTTTCTTTATAATAGTGTGTTGTTGATTGTTAATTTTATTCAAATTTGATTGGTGCTAAACAAATAAAAATAATTTGTTATAAAAAACAATGCTTTTACTGTGGAAATCTTTTTAATGTCAATCGTCCAACTCTACCTCGTTAGTCTAGTGGTCGCAAGCGCTACTGCTGAGCATGAGGTCCTGGGTTCGATTCCCAGGTTGGGCAGTGTTGTTGGGTTTTTCTAACTGAAATTTCTCAGTAGCAGACCGGAGTCTGGATTTGTGCCCAGTTGATGGCAATAGGCTCGCCCTCTATTATATGGGACTGAAACATAACTGGCGAAATGTGGGAATACAAAGAACTCAACGTCGGGAATAATCGTTCTCACCAACCGAAAGTTTCAGCGCAAGTATAATCGGCGTCGCCTCCGTTCTTCCTGTAGAGCATCTTCGAGCAGTTCGAGCATTAAAAATGCAGCCATTGTTTTTAATATTTCCATTAAATTTAACTTTCGTAGACAGCACGATAACTATTTTGATGCCGTATCAACTGACATAAAGCTCTGTCAAAACAAGTGTCAAATTCAACCTTTCGGACGGGCAAAAACCCATCGGGAGTAAGGACAACTGTCAAATCGTCTCGAAATTCATTCTTTGTTCGGGCCATAGACTACTACTATATACAGGTTCGGGATTCGAACTAATCGTATGTCTGTAGGTGTTAGGCAGTAGGAAATGCCCGAAGCTAAGGTCGAAACTACGAACATCGTGCTTATTGAGTAGACCCCGTTAGTCACTAACCACAAGAAAATAAAGACCAGCATATAATTATAAATCTGTATTTATCGACAAAATAATTAACTAGCCAGTTGATTGTTTTAGAACTTTGTACAGAAACTAAATTGACTGCTACTTTAATAAGTAGCAGTCAATTTCGTAACAAAGGTAATCCTTTGTCAAACGTTTCAATAAACTTCCATTTACCTAAATATATGTAGTTTGTGACTGAACAGTCTATGAATTATATTTTACCTACTAACGCAATGATATGACATGCATCAACATGACTAATTGAAAAAAAAATTGTTTGGCCATGTGCGCATCGGACCACGCACAATGAAGGGTTCCGTAGTTGGAATGAATTTATGTATGTACTTGAAACACAATGTTTTCCCAAACATTCCAACTGCAAAATGTAAGTTGGTCGATTATTACTCATTAACCCTTACTTAATTTGGCATTGTATGTACTGTCATACATGACTTTAAAAAAAACAACGTGTGTGATAGGTATATTTATTTATTTATATCATCACTTACAACTATTATTACAGGTACAACCTAATGCAATAGTGAAGTTAACTTAATAATAACAACTTATTTTCTAAAACATATTATATAAAATGTTATTCTTGTGAATTCACTTAGTATAAAAGCAAAATGTCATTTTCCGCCGCTACAAGCAACGCCCGCTTTTTTTTTTTTTTTTGGGTGGGAAATCATCAAATGATTTCTCCCGCTCTGGGTGGAGCAGGAGGGCGTGTCAGACTCTTACTGACTAAAACCCACCCGTGTTCCTTCTCTTGCCTGTGCAATGCCAGGGGGCCACGGTATCCCTTTTGGACTTTCCCGCAACCCCGGCAGGCAATGGTCTCATCGGACCCCTTCACTCGCTGACACTCTTCGAGGCGCGCGTGGAACACAACGCGCCGTCGACCCGGGCTTGGTTCTTACCGGACGGCGAGCTACCCATTGCTCACCGTCCGCAAGCCCGCGCCTACGGTGGCCGGGAATCGGCAATAGATTCCCGACGCCCAGGGCGTCTCCTCCTGCAGCGGCTAGGGGCGTGAGGGCGCGAAATTTGCCTCTCCCTCACGCGCTTCGCCTCCTCCTTTGCGAGCATTACTGCTTCGCAGAAGGAGGTGACGGCCTCCCATGCCCTCTCGCTCCGTAACATGGCCTGGACCAGGGCCGGACGCGAGAGATCCCCGCCACCGATCGCCTCCACGAGGACACGGCGGTGCTCTGCCCAAGCCGGGCATACCTCCAACGTATGCTCCACCGTGTCCTCCGGGCGATCCACGCAGTGATGACACCCGGGCGTTTCCTCCCGCCTTATCCGAAACAGGTACCTCCCGAAACAGCCGTGTCCGGTGAGGACCTGAGTCAGGCGGAAGGTGAGGACGCCGTGGCGCCTCTCCAGCCACTCTTCAAAGAGGGGACTTATCGCCGCAATATTGGTTGCGACAATCGCACTCTCCATGACGCCATGAGATCCCATCGGAGCTCTGTCCGCTGTGCCGCGATTTCTCGCGGCATCGGAGTCAAGCCCCGGCGTTTCGCCTCCTCGCGCCTCTCCCAAATATGCGCGAGAAAAGTCCGGACACAGCCGTGAAAATACTGACAAACATCCAAAGCGTGTACATACCACAAGCCAACCCAGTAAAATGATCAAGTTATGATTATGTTGGCCTTTTTATGACTATAACCACTCAAAGTCGATGTAGGCTATGCTCTAAGCTAACGTCTGTGTTATGCATGAAATGCCAAATACGTCTGTGGTTCGTAACTGGTCCTAAGAACTGTCAACTAGACTACCACACGCGTGTTTAGTAAAGCTGGCAATTTCTAGGCGTTATCACCTTGTTTTTTTAAAATATATTTTAGTTGTATTGTAACTGGCAATGTATACAACAGATTTACTCAACGTTTTTATGTGCAATTGGCACACTTATATATACATTTTCGTAAAAAAAAAAAAAAATGCATTTTATTCTTTGCAAAATTAAGGGAACTTGCCATGTTGACATCCCACACCACGGGAGAGACGAGAAAAAAACCAGCCAAGTGCGTGTCGGACCACGCACAATGAAGGGTTCCGTAGTTGGAATGAATTTATCGTAAGAACAAACTTAACTTTGTAATTAAAAAACATGTTCTCCCATACGGAATATATGGGAGAACATGTTTTTGCAACCGCAAATTTAAGTTGGTCGATTATTACTCGTAAACTTGTAAAGCCCACTTAAATGTGATAGTTTTCCTTTAAATTTCGTTATATGTAAATACTCATGCCGTGACATGTGAATTTCTAACTACAACCGTTTAGTTGGTAGAGGGGGAGGCTTCGGGAAGTACCTGTGTTGCTTCGGGAAGTACCTGTGTCGCATAAACAGGGAGCCGGACGCCCGGTGTCGACTGTCGGGAGGAAACGGCACGGCATACGCTGGCAGAGTGTGCCGCTTGGGAGGAGCCACGCCGTGCCCTCGTCTCTGGAGTAGGCAGTGACCTTTCGCTGCCGGCCGTCGTGAATTCCATGGCCGGCAGCGAAGAGTCCTGGGACGCGGTGGTTTCCTTCTGCGAGACAGTCATCTCGCAGAAGGAGGCTGCGGAAAGGGTGAGGGAGATCACATCCTCTCACCCTGCCCGCAGCAGGCGCACTGGGCGCCGGAGGAGGGCGGACAACGCTCTCTTCCGGCCCCCCTAAATGGGTCCAGGGGCGACGGACTCGGGGACGTCCGCCGCCCCCCATACATCGGACTCGAGGTGGTGGCGCGTAGTGTTCCACGCGCGCCCCTCTAAGACGTCGCGGGGGGAGTCAAACACCTCACTCCCCCCCTCGACACGAGGAGAGGCCCGCCATGGCGGGCCAGCACCAGTCGAGAGTCGCGGAAGTATCTGCGTTCCCGCGACCCCCGGCGTAGGTGTGAGATGGAACACCGGGGTGGTTTTTAGTCAGTACGAGTCTGACAGACCCCTCCGCCCGCCCCAGGGCGGAGGACATCCATGTGGATTTTCCACCACGAGACCAAAAAAAAGGGGGAGGACACTTGACTCTAACGAAAATTGGTACTTTAAAGCTTGATAAGTCACGAACGGTTGACTCAATCAAAAAACGGTCTTCGCAACCCCCTAATATTTTTGAAAGACCTATCCAACGATCCCACAATATGAGAAGGACGAAAAAAAAAAATATTATCCCTACTTTACATGTAGGGGAGGTACCCTAAATAATTTAATTTTACTTCTTTTTCGGCGTCATTAACTTGTATACTCCTACCAAATTACAACTTTCTAGTACCAATAGTTTTTGAGCTAAACCGCGGACAGACAGACAGATAGACGGACGGACATGGCGAAACTATAAGGGTTCCTTGTTGACTACGGAACCCTAAAAAACATCCCAACTTTACGTATAGGGTACGCAAAAAAAAAATGTTTGCGTACTTCACATTAATATATATTTTTTTTACCACTATTTCTGCGTGATTAATATGTGCCCATACCCATACCAAATTACAGCTTTCGAGCAATAAGATTCTCTGAACTAAGCCACGGACAAACAGACAGACAGACGGAAATGGCGACCCTAAAAAAAAAACCTACTTAATTAAAACGATACCTAAATCAATGCCTCAATGCAAACTTTCTACAAAAAAAATTAAAACGGTGTTAGGGTCAGTTCACACCGGAGACGTGTCGCGACGCGACGATGCGCGATGCTTGTAGAGGCCAGTGGATTCGCGCAGCGCGGCGCCTTTTTTTACAGGGACAAATAAAATTTGCTAGCTAAACCCCACAGACGTAATGGGTATCGAATATCGATTAGATACCCATTACGTCTGCGTTACAATTTAAACATTTTTTCTTTATTTCTTTTCTTTTCTTTAAGCACGACATTATAAAAAAAAAAAATATGATTTTTTTAGGGTCAATGATCGCTGGTTCTGTTGTTACTTGAAGTGTGAGTTGATAAAATCTGTTTTATCGATTTGAGATCACGGTCTATGAAGTTAACACAAAAAAACGGATTTTAAACGGATATTTTAAGTGACTACCGGCGGTTGATGACACCAAAAAACGACATCAAATGAATTTATTTTTGTTTTATAATGTTTAGATATTTTTACCCATCTGTAGAGATTTGCTAACTAATTTAAATTGACCCCGTATTGTTTGAGCTCAGTAGGCGGGCACGTTAATTGCGGCATTCTTTAGGTCATCAAATATGCAAGTGGGAACTCAGGACGCTCCAGCAAGACGACGCGGGCAGTTTAAAACATAGACTACTTTATCCACATAACTTATGACGTGCCGATCCCCCCAAAAAGTTTACTAAAGTAATATCAGTATATCATCCAGCAGGACTCAATAGGGCCAATAATGGGCCGTTATTACTCACAATACGGCGAGAAATTCGGCTGGCCTCCTCGAATAAATGTCAGATATCCATCGTTTAAGTAGAATAAACAACGGACCCACAATCTGGAGTCTGTCCCGAAAGTAGTGGACGTGAAATGGAACCAATAACTATAAATAATGATACGGGTTGGAACGCAGTATCGAGAGGCGACAGTTTAAAGTAACTGGAAACTTACTAGATTTTTACATATTCAACTAAAGAAAGTACAAAATTCTTGTATACAGTGAAATGAGCGATTTTTTCTGAATCTATATATATAACTAGCACTTTGCCCGCGGCTTCGCTCCCGTGGTCTTTCCCGCGGGACCCATTATTTTTCCCGGGATAAAAAGTAGCCTATGTTACTCCCTGAAAATTAAGCTTTCTAATGGTAAAAGAGTTTTCACCACTCCCGCACGAAAGAAGTGTATTTCCTCTACGAAAACAGTGAGGAAAGTTGGTTTTTCCTCACTGTTTGAACAGTGAGGAAAGTTGTATTCTCCTCACTGTTTGAACAGTGAGGAAAGTAATGATCCCGTTCAGAAACTAACCTTGCCTGATTTTTTTATGTTAAGTTTTAAAGATATTTTAAAAAATAAATAATTTTATGCTTAGAATAGAAATATGTATAAGTTAAAATTAATGTTTTTTTATTTATTTACCTATGATGACTGAATACTTTCTTGCTGGTCGTGGTGAAAAGTTTTGTATGCAACATGTGAGCAAGTTCATTTGCTATTCGTTTTGTTGAGTCTTTCGCTTACTCAGGATTGAAATTTATAATCACTCGCTGCGCTCGTGATTCTATTTTTCAATCCTTCGTTCGCTCAAGACTCAAAATCAATACTCATAGGAAAAACGAACTTTCCTCACATGTTGGATAAATAACTATTTTCAAATTGGGCCAGTAGTTTCGGAGCCTTTTCAATACAAACAAATAAAACAATCAAAACTCTCCTCTTTATAATATTAGTATAGATAAAAAGTAAGTTCAAAAACTAAATCCCGACTACTGAAAAATCACGAAACTATGAAACAAGACTTAGTTACAAAAATGGTCAAGGTAAAACTATGGTCAGATGCCTGTTTACCTACAAAATTATAATGGGTTTACCTTGATTGAAATATTGTCTTGTTTCATACTTTTTAGAGCGTGATTTTTCAGTAGTAGGGTTTTCGTTTTTGAACTTACTTTTTATTTAAGTTATTTTCCGAAACTACTAGACTAATTTGAAAAATTCTTTTTCCATTAGAAAGCTTAGTTTTCAGGGAGTAACATAGGCTACTTTTTATTCCGGGAAAAATAACGGGTCCCGCGGGAGAGACCACAGGAGCGAAGCTGCGGGCAAAGTGCTAGTTGATGATAAATTGTATACATTTAGGGCCTGCGCAAACTGGCGGATGGAAAGGCGGAGGATTTTAAATGTATTAATTGAATTTAATACTTATCCAATCTAAATAAGACATATATTTCAATGCTCGGTGATCGACCCTGGAGCATACTGGATGCTGCGTTAAGCTGGCGGACGCTCGAGGTATCGCAGAGGATTTTTCTTGTCAGTGTGCGCTGACGTATAGAAGAATTCCCCTCGATGCTCTCCCTTGCCAACCGCCAGTGTGCGCAGGCCCATAATCAGTGTTATGCTCCAAGGTCTGAAAACAAACCCCAACTATACAAGTGTTGAAAAACCTGTTACTGCAGGTACTTTAAACCAGTCCTTTCCGATTTTAAAACTGCTACAGGCAACCGGAAAAGCTCTATTCTAGCAGGGACTAAGAGAAACTGTATATGGATACATTACCATATTGAGCGAAAGTACGGCTATGGCGTACTTAGACTTGTGGTCCTCTGTGAGTTGAAACACGTGGACGTTATATTTATTTAACCCGATAGTGTTTTTTTACCCCATATTTTGATTAGCTGTGTGTTCGTCAAAGTATCCTTGTCTCTCACTATTATATTTCACAGTAGACTGTTGATGTACCAACTTAAATTATGTACCGAACCGAAAAACAACTTCTATTAATACATAAGTAAACCAATATTAAACTGGCCGCAGAATAGGCTATTACTTCTGCAGCAATAGTTGCTTACGATAGTCGCGCGACTATTGTCGACTTACTAAAAGCAAGCAACCTTTAAAATTGCATACCTACTTTTACATAATTATATTCTGTGGCGATAAGGTTAT
Organism: Xanthia togata; assembly: GCA_963853775.1. Lineage (NCBI taxonomy): Eukaryota > Metazoa > Arthropoda > Insecta > Lepidoptera > Noctuidae > Xanthia > Xanthia togata. Next base: position 19,188,423 of record OY970795.1, on the reverse strand, counting down.
CACATTTTTATAAAACCACGTATCCTACATTCATGTCCATGTTTGTATGTCACAAACCATACGTTACGTAATGTTATTCGAAAATACACAATATTCTTTTTTAATAACAAACTTGTCAGTTTGTTTACTAAAAACACTTTGTTAAAGCGACAAGGTAAAATTAATGCACATGCCACTTTTTAGACGCACTTACTAATAAGTTTTGTTCTTTTACGGAACCCAAACAACATCGATTTCCTGCACTAAGATATCTGCAACATCCTTTATGTAAACAAAGATACTCACCCCCATCGTCGTGTATGGTCTTTCATTGTAATACAGTATCAACTAGTACGGGGGGTATTGTAACTGTTTTTATTTATTTATTTATATTTCGTCTAAAGAAAATGATTTGTGCCTGTTCCTATTGACTAAATATTTATATGAATACTAGCTTTCTCATTATTGAGAGAAATAGTCGGTTTGTAGATAATTTTTGGCCAGTCTAAGGGCCAGCAAAGGTTCCTTTTCAATAACGTCTAGAGTTTGCAAACGTTGATTGGTCTAGAATCAAATATTGGGTGATTACAGAGCCGTCAATTTTAATACATTGCATGATTACAGTCTTTTCACAGTCGTTTCACCTCAGATTTTGAGTCACTGTCAAAATCACAGTGATGTTTATTCTCGTTACTATGGTTGCTATTATAGTGGTCTTTAGTATCGTTATAATAAAGTTGCTGTTAGGTTACTGCTGCCAGAGGTAAAATAACTGTGAAAAGACTATAGTTTGAATCAAGCAAGCGGGAGAAGAAGTAGCCAACGTGCGGCCAATCTAAGTTTCAGGGTCTTTTATTTCAATACCCTCTAGACCAATCAATGTTTGTAAATAACTGTGTATGGTACTTTATTTATCGTATAATTTAGTTAAAGAGCCGTCAATTTCAATACATTGCATGATTACCTAGATGTGGTCTGCTGGACACGCATTCAGAAAATAACTAATGGCTCTAAATTAGTAATGCTTAATTCAGGAGCAATGGATTCTTGAGTGACTTTTGCGGTTGGAGAGGTCAGACAAACGATGATCTAGAACATATTGCATGTTCGCTGTTCATAAGTTCAAGAGAAACTCCTTCAATATAATTGTTCTCAGTTAGTTATTTCTAGAGCATATTATTACGAGTAACATGATGTTATTAGCCATTTCAGTAGATTCCACGCTAGGTAGGAACAATTATTAAGAGAACGTAAGAACTACCCACAAACCATAATAAGAATAAGATTAACAATCATTTATTTTATCAAATGGAGTAATACAATGCATGCTACGTTATTATGATATTATTACCTTTGTGCTCATTTTATGGGAATAATGACCCTGATGCTAGAAAAATCCTGTGTTATAGGGGCCATCCAATCGTCCACTAAGATTTTATTTACAAAATTAGGAAACCTAAAACTTGTAATGGGGAAAGTGTATGAGTGTGAGATGTGTGTTGTGTATGTTTGTGTAATGTGTGTTGTGTATGAGTGTGTGATGTATTCGAGAGTCTGTTATATGTGTCGCGTGTGTGTAGAATGGGAAGGTGATTTGGGGTGTCTGTGGTTGTGTAAGCGTTCGTGATACTAATAATTATTTATTTGCATATGGGTTAGCGTTCGTAATACTAATAATTATTTATTTGCATATGGGTTTCATCAGTGCTTCTGTTTCATCATAATCTAGGGTGAGGAGGAATTCTTTAGTATTGTTATTATATTTGTGTGTGTTTAGTGTATGTATGTTATGTTTTTGATATATTTTATTATATATAAGGGCACTTAGGTAGGGATAGTGACGTCTAGTGAATGTAGTTTTTGTATGTGTTGTGGGACAAGGCGGTTTGGTTTGGATTCTTTTTACCATGGGGCTGTTATTTATGCTGTATGGAAGAGTCGCGTGTTTTCGCATGACTGCGCGTATTGTATATACTGTCGAACCGTTGGTGTTTTAAAGTCCCTGTAAAGTTGCCGCGTGTGGAATATGAAGAATCTTTTTAAAAATGACTTTAATTACGGCTCTCTGGGGTCTTTCCACCTGTATAATGTCGGTCTTGATGGCTAATATCATCATATAATACATTATACAGGTGGAAAGACCCCAGGTCTTTCCACCTGTATAATGTCGGTCTTGGTGGCTAATATCGCTCTGGTTGGGGTGTGGCTAAATTCCTCTAGCGTAGTACTTATTTGTGTTGATTAAACCATTTTGCTACTCCAGAAGAAAACAACTCTTGCGGAATGATAAAGGGCTCTAAATGACTGTAGAAGCTGTTCATAAACAGCTACCATTTTTTGTTTATAAGTCGGTATAGTCCAGTTAGCTTCTATGTAGGATGTTGGTATGTGTAGTGTAGTCAATCAATTCAGCTGGAAATGATTGGCTACACAATTAAACAGATATTGGACATACATACAAACGTTTGTTTTCAAATTTCTGACTAACTGACCGACTCCTTTATAGTAAAATAATGCCTCTAAATGGTTTAATCGAAACAAACTCTTTGAGTTTAAATTCTTGTTCTGGGCCTAAGTGTTTATCAGTCTGAGATTTATACCTGCAGGCATGACAACGATACAGGGGAAAGTCTAGTAAAAGGCCACATTTCGAAAAGGAACCAAAATTCGGGCCTCTTCAGATTTAAAAACAAAGTTACTCAAGCCGACATTAGAACTAATTGTAGCCCTACGTACCCCACTTCGGACTACATTAAGTACTAGTGTCGGTCCTATTATAAAGTTACGCATGTTAAAAGTTGGTTAGTTACTTGTTAGCTCGTCCTGTGTGTACTATACGACTAGGCAGTTACGCTCTTGTCACACTTTTAGGCTGCTGGCAGCATATATCAGAACGGTGTGGTCAAATTTAACGGAGGGGTACAGACCATTAAACTAAGCAACTCTCTCCATGGGATCAACATCAATTCAATTCAATTTAGTAACATAGGATAAGTTTACTAACAAATGACTCATTAATTTGCCTCCTCTTCTTTTTTTCTTCTCCTTTTCTTGTATTCTTTTCTTTTGTTGCTTCATACTCTCGTTGTTTTTTTTGTTATTGTTTCATTTTACAATCAAGAACTTAAGTTTGTTTTAATAGTCCAATTTTTTTTAATTTTTATATGGGCTTTTACTTAAAGCGTATATCAGTCCCATCGTATCAAGCAAGTGTACTTTCACAAGACATGGGCCATGAATTTGAACAAACCCTTCGCATCTTCGCCATTTGGTTGGGATACAATTGTATAGAACATGCCTAATATCATTTCTGTTTAAATTCAGAATTGTCTAAATTATGTGGTTGATGATTTTGGTGCACGGTAAATCTCTAATGAGTTTATGTTTGCACCAACTTATTATGTATAAAGATGTATTATATTACTAAATGATTATCTAATACCTAATTTGTTAGTAAACTCATCCTATCTTTGTAATTAAAATAATTTTATCTACATCCTAAACAAATTCCTATATAATATACACAGCAGCAGCACTGTCCGACGCTTCGCCGTGGTTGCACCATTCCATGGGAAATGGCGCAGCAGCGATTCACATACAGACAGTCCAGTCTGCTCGAAATTAGAGACAGGATACTGTTGTTGCCACCTCACAACCCGTGCACCAGGGACGCACAGCGCTTACACATTGTGGCAAAGAAACAATCCACATGTGCGTCCGCGAACATCCCTGATGCGCTGCAGTATCGGGGCAGCCTCAACAGTACCCAGAACGCGTTGTTGTATTGCACGCGGAGAGCATTGTACGAGTTTTGAGTATAGAACATCATAATCGCGAAAAAAATATCAACTTTCCCATACCTTATTACCTACTCGACTCAAATGTATGTAATAACAACACCTTTGTGTGTGTTTTGTATGGGTATATCTACCAGATGGCATCTGCTCGTATGAAAGCTGTCAATATAGGTACTCCATCAATTTCCATACGCTACTTCACCACTGCCATAAATGCTGAGCCTGAAATGGAAACAGAACTTTTCATCTTTCCTGGAAACGGTTGATAAATTATTTAAATACGCTTTCAGAAATACAGTAGTTTTAATTATTATGAACTCGTACCTACTCAAACAAGACAATAAATGTTCTAGTTGTTATCAGTAAGTTATAATGAAAGGTTAACATAACGTAGTTGAGAAAAGCCCGATTCTTCTTTTTCCCTTCGTTCTATCGATGATTCCACATATCCTATAAAAGTTTCGATCAGAACTCAGACAATCCCCGAGCGATGAGGGTTGAGATTATGTGACAATAAATGAATAGGCTAAATAGATACCTCACGACTGTTTATGTATACAGGATGTATTAGAAAGGTGTGGTCGAGTTTCCACACTCTTAAATTTGTAAAAAAGTATTAACTTTAAGCTATTGCCCGCGACTTCGTCTGCGATTCAGGATGAAAAGTAGCATTTAACCTTATCTAGGTCTCAGGCTTCATATCTGCCAAAATTCATCCAAATCCGTTCAGCCGTTTTAGCGTGAAAGCTTAACAAACAAACAAACTCACTTTCGCATTTATAATATCACTTAGGATAAATAACTAGTCCCCAAACCCAGTACCCAACCGACCCAAATGTAAGGGACGGTTAATAAGTTTTTCGCGATTTGATGTTAGTCCCATGTAGAAATTTGATCAGTTTTATGGTCTGTACCACACTCTTAAATATGACCACACCTTTCTGATACCTGCTGTAGAATTGATTGAATACCTCAACGAAATAATTTACAATAATAACATTCAGATTTACGAAGTGAAACGCGTGCGATTTACTAACACTAGCCAAAACGCTCATGCCGTACAAAACACATAAATCCAACATGTCGAGATCTACCGACAAGGAAAATGGAGGACACAAACTCTTCTCCCTTTGCGCTAAATTCATATAAAAAACGTGACAGGCGTACGGACTGTGATGGCTTAGAATTGATATAATTCCTGGAACGGGCAAGTTGGTACTTTTTTTAGCCTATTTTGTCCCACTGCAAAGCAAATATCACTTTGTCTAATTTCCATTACTCTCTGTCTTATAATATGCTAATATGAACCAATCCAGTCTGTAGGCGTCAATATCGTCCCGCCATCTTCTCCCGGATCTGCCTCAATATTGCCAGACGTTTTCCACATTGTGGTAGGTTTGGCCCAAGCGAGTACTAGATACTTTTACTTATTATGCATACCAATACTATAGTGACATGTGAGATATCTAAAATAACAAAACAAGGAAAGTAAAAATACGTAAATTCTGAACGGTCCCACTCGGTAAAAACTTATAGGAATAAAAATGGACTAGTAGGAGTTAACTAAAACTCAAAGTTAAAATTGGAACACCTCCTGTCAGTAGGTAATACCAAAGGCTCTCTCATAAAGTTCCCATCAAAACACACACTTTCATAAGGAACCATTCACAAGAAGTTCTACTTATTAAAACTCACCAAATCTTTATACTACATTTTATTAAGCTTAACTACTGCTTGTTCGATCTTAACCATGCGCAAGTGCGCTCAACCTAAAAAAGAATAATGACCCTTCGCGATATTAAAATCCTTACATCTGCGTTTTTCACTTTTCCGTTTGCGGGTTGATGAATAGCAAAGGTCAATGGCTGGTACTGGGTACCACAGAAATTGTAATTTAGGGACCCAAAGATAAGTAAGCGGTGGTTTAAATTTGACGTGACAGTGTTCTGTAATAGACTTGTACCTATGTACTTACCCATAGGTAGCTAGGCTCTGTTCATTAGACATTTGACTCGTCTTTTTACTAGCACTTATTCAATACAGCAATTTATTTTATTTTTTTATAAGATTAGGAAAACCTACAACAATTAAGTACCTATGCAGTAATAGTATGTAGAAGAAGGCCATTTACAATTTTCCATCTATACCAGTGATTCCCAAAGTGGTTTATATCGACTGCAAGGGGTCCATGTCAGCGGGGAAAAAAATAGGGGTCCATGAGATGTAAATGGGGGTCCACGATAGTGGATCTCATTTAAGCAGGTCGTGACTTTAATTTTGGCTTTCCGTGAATGGAATAATCCATATTATAATATAGATACAGATAACACTTTCTTATAAATATATAAATAAACACAGATCTAACTATATGTATTTTTATTTTCACTGCGTGTGTCTGTTTTATTTTTAAAAAAATCGCGGTAATTTGAAGCCGTGTCAACTTTTTGGTTGTTGTAGACCTTCAACTTTATCGGTGCATCTTCAATTTTATTTGTTGCTTAGTTTTTTACGTGAAAACGTATTAAACAAACCTACCCCCTCTTAACTTAAAGAACGTTTCAAGTTCCTTCATGACACACATAATCAAAAAATCTGAGAAAAAAAAAAAAAATCAAAAAAAAAAAAAAAAAAAAAAAAAAAAAAAAAAAAAAAAAAAAAAAAAAAAAATCTGAGGTCATCGGAAAACTTGAGATTAGTGATGTCGATGCATTCCACCAGCTTTTATGACAAATCTTTTACAGTTCAAGCAGTATGGTTATGGAATGCCTTGTCCGTGTCAATAAGGAGAGCTCAATCTTTGTCCACTTTTAAAATTCTGGTAAAAAAACACTTCCTCTCTCCGTAAACATCATCATTACATATAGTTCCTTGCTCTTGTTTCATGTTTATAATTTTATATAAGTATAATCTATGTACATATATATGAATAAGTTTATGCTTTATGTATGTATGTATTTATTGTTTATGTAGATGGTACACCGCTGACTACCTGCAGTATTGTCTCTCTTGTTACCTTTAATCCATCCAAAGGTTGTCTGTAAAAGATCGCTTTATGCGATAAGACCGCCTATTGTGTCACCCTATGTAAAATTTCTAAATTTATGTCTGTAATTTTTATGGTGTACAATAAAGAGTACCTATTCTATCTATCTATCTACCTTACTACTATGGTTTTGTGTACAATTATTTTCGCAATTATAATATTAGTACCTAGCGTAGTGGGAATATTATAGTGCACAGAAAAAAAAATCTTAGCTGTATATACACGTAAATACTTCTTCTTTTATTCTTAAATATTTTTGAAGTGAAAACTTATTTAGGCGCGTTGAGCGCTTTGCTTGCTTTTTGGGTGAACAAAACGCGTGAAACTAGCGTCATCGTCACTTCCCATGAGCTTTAAGTATACTGTTTTTCACACTACACTTTACTACAGTTAGAAATTTAATAAATCTTTCAAAGTGAGTAGCACTATACCAGCTGTCAACAACACATTTGATGTTGATGAATTAGTAAAAATTCAATATAGCAGGACAGGTAAGCAGGGGTAGGGGGTCTACCCAAAACTTAAAAACATGCCAAGTGGTTGACAACATAAAAAAGCTTGGGGATCTCTGATCTATACCTACCAACTTATTTATACAATTGAAAAATCTGCGTTAATAATGTCCCAGTGTGTCAAAGGATAACAATAATATACTTGAATATTTCGCAATTCTTAGGTTTGATTCATCATTCATGTTCTGTAATGGACTTAGATCACTATTTCAATGCAGTCAAGTGATTTCCGTAAATATTTCCACCAACATTTTTTTCAATAATGTTCCACGGTATCACTAATTGTTTCGCTATCAACTAGAAAAGTACCAATTCGAGTTGGGTTTGATTATATATAATGCCTATAATGTTGCTACTGCTGGGAGACAGGCCTCACCTCTATAACTGCCACAATCCACCACGCGGCGCGGGCCCAGTGTGAGTTGGTTGATGTCACATGTCTTCGATTTATTGGTTTTAGGAGAGCAGTGGTGATGAAATAAATACACAAAGTAAAGTGCCTACCTGGCTTCGAACTCATGACCTACTACAACTCGTAAGTCAGGGCTATATTACTGGGCCACCACTGATCCCCGTGCTACCACTGCTCAATGCTGCTCTAAGGCAATTTCAGTCATAAAAAGTAAGTATTTCAAGCTCAATAAAAACAAAGAAAGATAATCTTTGACAGTTCAAAAATAAGAAAGGTACCTATTTTAAAGAAAGAACCCAAAATTATTCATCAAATAAAATAAATTAATGAAAAAGTGTTTTCGAAAGATTTTAATAAAAACAGTTCCATTTACCAAAAATAATATGGTAACTTTAATTTTAATTACGCGGAGCTCAAAGCATCCTAAGTAAACATTTCGTTCAATTAGAACATTTTCCGGAAATCCCTTTTGAATGTTGCATTAAATTTCATTTAGGCCGACTACGGTAAGCTCCAAAGGGAAGTTATGAATATACTGCCCGAAAAATTCCGTATTTTTGGGAATTTGCTGGTTCAACTAGAGTGGCAATATTCTTTCATAGTTGTTTTGTTATGGTGGTGTTTTTGGGCCATGTAATTAACGGGAAAATACTGAAGTAAATATGTTTTCGAAAGACGCTGATTGATGGATATGAAGTTGGCTAAATCTTAATGATTCAGAGCAAGACGTTGAAGGTACTCCGTCTGTTACAAAATTTTATAATGTTTTCGTTACATTGCTGTCATGACAACATTGTCTTGTGAATAACAACGCTAAATTAATGAATAAGCTAAGATTTCCTTGGTAAATAAGTCTGAACTGACTCGTCTGATCATCATTATCATCGAAAAGACCTAATTCTTGCTTTGTCACTACCTCCTGGCGACAACCCATAAAATCTCACTTAAAAAAAAATGCGTATCTAAATTAAAACCAATGAATCTGGCTAGCCTAATATGCTGGGGTTGGCTTCCAACCTAAATGCCAGTATTTTACATTGAGCGACTGCCTATCTGACATCCATAACCCAGTTACTGGGAAATACGATACTCCTCGGTAAGACTGGTCGTAAGACTTTTTGGGCTTCTGACTACCTAAAGGGTTTCGATATGTCAGGTCCATCCATGAACTAATCGCGGAAAACGCAGCTTAGCGTTCGGTCGACCCAAGGGTGTGACTGTTATTATTTAACACATAACATAACATCACGCCTGTATTCCCCGAAGGGCGAGGCAGAGGTGTACCTATAGTACACCCACATTTCGCCAGTTATGTTTAAGTTCTATGTAATAGGGGGCGAGCCTATTGCCATCAACCGGGCACAAATCCAGACTCCGGGCTGGTACTGAGCAACTCCAGATGAAAAAACCCAAACACTATGCCTGACTTGGGAATCGAATCCAGGACCTCATGCTCAGCAGTAGCACTTGCAAACACTTGAACAACGAGGCAGTCAAAGTCAGTGCAAAGTGTGTCATTATTTAGTCAACCAACAGTAGCATATTCAATTCCAAACAATAAAACTTTAATCACAAGAAAATTATGGGCTACCGAACACTACCTAAGCGCCATAATTGCAACACGTTATAAATTCCGAGGATGGCTAACAACCCATAAAGTTGTGGAGAATGACGGATACCATCTAAGAAGACCATAAAATAGTACTAACGTTCGCTTAATATCTGAATTTATGGCGCTAAGGATCTTTAAACCATTAACATAGTGTTGAGTGAATAAGATTAGGTATTTAAGTATGCAGAGGTAGTAAATGGGACGTAAGTGATGCAGAAGATAGGTGTCTGAAAGATGAAGGAGAGGTTATCAAACTGCAGTTAAAAATTTGGTGCTATGGCGATTTAGAATTGAAAATTCCGTTCCAAATGCGTTTTAAATGCGTATTTGCGTAATTTTGGGGCATTATGACACTTGGTTGCACGTATTGTATGCCCTGTCAACATTCATAATCATGTAATACAGTTATGATATAACGCTGTCAACGTGACTGATTCCTGATCAAAACTCATATAATTTGGAATCATCGATACGACAAGGAGGAGCAGCTTTAATACGGCCTCGTATTTATTGAACAATTGCATAAAGAAATTCGATGAGTGATGATATTTCATGAGAATTCAATGGGTGTACCCTGGGCGCATCTACCGACAAAAAAAGACGTCCATTGCTGGGCATAGCCCTCCCCCAAACACCCCCACTTTAATCGGCTCTTTGCTTCTTGCATCCAGAAGATTCCTGCGGCCTTCAGGTCATCGGTCCACCTACCGACCTTGCTGGCTGGTAAATACTTTTTGGTGTTTAAAAAAGGAAGCCGCTTTTATCAGACTACTTCCTCAGGATACGATAAATTATGATAAAAAGCCACAGAAATTCCAACATAATTCTTCCCCTTTATATACTCAGTCAGGTATAAACGGCGATACACCGGCTCTCTCATGCATCATACACGTCAAATATTATTGAGATCGTGTGGCTTCCCTCCGCATTGTTTTCCTTTAGCTGGTAATATATTATGCACATAATATGCTGGGAATATACAATGGTGCACGCTGGCCGGGGGAAACACGGTTCACCGGGCTTTAATTCAAGTGGTTTTCAACCTTAGGTCATCCTTTTTCATAATTAAGTACGCCTAGCTTGCTGACTACCTATCTTATACAGGCTGGCAGGCCCATCGATGCGCAACCTGTTATCATGGATTCAACACCTATGTGATTATTCCCCTGCGTTGAATTTTTCGTTAGTTATTTAAAAAATAATCAACTGTTTTCTACATTATTTTTTTAAACATTTATGTAGGTACTGAATCCACAGTAACAGGTTGTGCGTCGATGTCATGCCACCCTGTATATTTGTGATGGCATGAGCTATTTTCGCTAGGTACCATCGAATAAGTTCATGTCTATACACAGTAATGACTATTTCTGCTTGTAGCGCTCGGCCGCTAAAGAACCGGGGTGGTCACTGATGTGGTCATCGTGTTCACGGGATTTTGTTTTCAAACTGCTTTGATATGAAGTTCTTCGATAGTACATAATCGTGCCGATACGAAAGAAGAAAAAGAATATAAATTCCACTGTCCAATAGTAAACTTTTGTGTGTTGCTATAAAGAAGCCCTCCTCTTATTGGGTAAAATTTACAATAGTATCAATTTCCCTGAGGCCGCGATTGAGTTCAGATATCCTTCCGATACGGCACCCGATTGTTTAATCCGATAGTGTATCGGAACACCAAAACATTCACAATAGATTTCTATTCAGGCTTGGTTTTGCCAAATAGCTTTGAATTCTGGCGTCAGATTTCATAGTCAAATCGAAGAGCTGTTGGGAAGACAGCAAAGCTCTTTGGATGTCAGGCACAATTTGATAGACAATACAGACGTGAGAATATCTAGCAGGTGGTCGAAACATACTCAGGCAAGGAACTCAATCAACGTCAGCTGCTGTATATGTACACCCAGTTTCTGAACGGAGAATTTAAGTTGTTTTTTTTTTTCAAATAATAATAATAATAATTGGTGGTGGATCGAGGAGAGCGGCGCACAATTATCATTGACATAACGGTCCCGCATGACGGAAACCTCGTGAAAGCCGAGAAAGATAAACAAATTAAGTATCTTGACTTGGCTCGCGAGGTGGTCGACATGTGGGATGTGGACTCAGCGATCATTGTGACGATAGTCGTATCTGCCAATGGCTTAATTGCCAAGAGCCAAGGAGGCTCTCGTTGGGCAGCTGGATTAAGGACTTGATCCAGAAAGCGGTACTCCTGGACACGGCTCGCATTGTTAGGAGGTTCCTCTCTCTCTGCCGGTAGCTTGGACCCTGCTCCCGATACCGGTGGGCTACTATTTTTTATATTTTTAAATGTTTTTATATTTTTTATTCTAATATTTAAAAATATAATGTATATGTATTAATGTTAAATAAAGGAAATAATAATAAAAACATTATTGACATAAAAATATTACACCGTACATTTGAAGCCCCTGACTTCCGTGCTAGGCGAATCCGTGTTACAGGAGTTAGTGTCCTCCGGCTTACATCAATACACATTAAAAATTGTATGTAATAAAATACAAATAATAAATAATGGGGAAACGTTAACGTTTTCCCATTGTTTGTCTTATTTGTTTTAGTATATTCGTGTATTTATGTATATTTATTTGTGCTTATATTTATATAAATGATTAGGCATATATATTATATATAGTTTGTCATAGGTATATGTGTATCTTTATACTACTACTACTTTAATATATTCCTCAATTTCTCGTAATTGCACCTACCACTGTTTGTCTCTGCATCACCCAAAGGTTGACTGGTAGAAAATGCCTATGGCATAAAGTCCGCCTCTGTACACTTCTGTGCTTGAAGTATTAAATAAATAAATAACCCTAGTAGGTATTGAAAAAATAAAGCTAAACAATAAAAAGAAACAAAGCGGGCGTGTGATTGTGTGTGTGTGTGTGTGTGTGTGTGTGTGTGTGAGTGTGTGTGTGATGGTGAGCGAACGCATGCGAGTGTACATGAGTGTGTGTGTGTGAGTATTTTAATGTGTTTTGCAATTTCAACGCGTCTTTTATGATACTAATAAAATTAACATCTCAGTGTCGTCATAACTTAAGGGCTGAAGCCAAAGTCTTAAAATTTGTTTTAACTTACATATATAACGTAACGTAAAAATGCTTGGCTCATTGCTGGTCCTGCTCCACAACTAATTGACATACACACTGTTTAACATTTTGAAAATACTGATGGAGCTGCTGAAGATTGTAAGACCATTTTTGTATTGTATAAACTCAATTTCCTTTGTATTATATAATTGCATAGCACAGGTGTGAGTACTATGTACTAAAGAGTAATATGTAGTACATTTACCGGGTAATATGTAGTATTTCATTGACTTGAATGTGCCCTGGTGGCTGTGAGTATGTCATGCTCACTCAAATGTCTCGCTGATGGTGGCGTGTGTGTTGGATCATTTAGCTCCCTTCAAAATGGTTGAGCTGAATGGTGCTGATCCATGCGTAATGTTCGTGAACGGGCGCCGTCAGTTGGGACTGGACATCTCTTAGCTGCCATGGCTTATTTTAATTTATTTTAAGTTTTTGAATGTGTATTTTTTTCTTCTTTTTATTATGGACGCTTTTACGAACGTGAACGTCTTATTACATTGTTCTCACATGCATAATTTCAAAATGAATGATGTAACCAATATTTTGTATAATTTTTTTTTTATCTAAAAGAGTGTCCGTGGAGTTTCTTGCCCGTTCTTCTCCATAGGTACCTACTACGCTTTGGAATGGGCAACTAGCTTCATATTTTTGACTGACCGACCCCTTGACAATTCAAAAGTGCCTGTAAATGGTCTAATTGAAATAAATACTTTAAGTTTGAGTTGAGTAAGCTTATAAATACTGAATTTCATGGGCTACATTGAAGGAAGTAATAGCAGTAGGTAGATTTTTACAAGTCCTTACCTTTGAATACTCAATTCGAATATTAGACCTGCTTTCTAATTACGCAACATATTTTCGTAAACGATACAGACAAATCTGTTTCATTTTGACAGTTCAACAACATTCATTGCGTTATTTACGTTGCTCTGGAGTTTTTTTTTTTCGAACTTACGGAGCAATGGATTAGCAATCTGTTTCAAATCCGATCGAATATCGATATCGAATCCGATTCAGATTCGGATTGATTTTGCATTACGTAATTAGGGTACTGGTCAACGTCGCAAATAGATGTCAAATATTTTGCTGCTGATGAAAATATTGATTATAAAATGTAATAAATAATTAATATCGTAACACCGAATATTTAGTTTTAGATGTAAAAAAAGTATTTGGAAACTTTCCAAATGCCTTTTTTACACCTAAAACGGGTGCAACATCAAATACAATGTTAAAATTCATTATTAATATTCTAGTTCACTAATTAGCCACATTTCATATTTCCATACAGTACTATTGCCAAATTAATAAAAACCGGTAAATATTTGACAGCTATTTGCGACGTTGTCCCTATGCGTTTTGGTTCAAAAATTGCTAAAATTACCACCATAATTTCACCAGCACTTTTATTTACTTCCCAAATGATCGCAGGCACGAATACCGACGAAAAGCCTCTATTATCCCGTTTCAAATACCCATCTAAATCAAATTAAGTCATATAAACATCACTGATAGATGATTTATGATATTTTTCTCGTTTACTCGTCATTGACAATTTATTATTTTTACAGGCATTTTAGCAGGAAATTGCCGAATTATTTTACATAGGACTTGTTTTTTGCTTGTATTTGTTCAGGTCTGGAGATTATCAACCTATAATGTTCCCTTTGCTAGGACAGAGGCCTCCTGTGTGAGAGGGAGTGGATTACGTCTTTGAATTTTTTGTTCTAGAACATGCCGTGTTTCCTCACGATGTCTCCCTTCACCGTTTTGAGAGCAGTGGTGATGAAATAATTTACTCAAAGTAAAGTGCCTGCTGGTAAATTTTATTACTTAAACATAACTTTACAAATGTTTAATATATATAAAAAAATAAAACTAATATATTATTATGCAAACAAAAATATAGCGTCGAAAAATTCATCCGCATCGCTGTCGACTGGTAGTGTGCCCAAGAGACTGGCCGCATTGCCACGTTGTATGGCAATGCTTAGCCTCTGGCCAAGGTAAAAACCAGCCCTTGGGTCACGGGAAGTGTCAACCAGTCGTTTAGAGATTTCAGAGAATAGATCATGAGCACTCGGACCCCACTGCCCTAGGGTTTCAACCCCAAACGGCTCGAAAATATAGTTGCCTATGAGGTTATTATACTTTCGCCGCTTGAGGTTTTCTGCAGCCGCAGCGGCAGCGCCAGCACAGCACGCTGAGCCAGGAAGATGGGATGGCGCAAGAGTATCAACACACGTTGCGTGTGTTGATACTCTTGTATATACACAGTGCCTGCTTGGGTTCAAACCCTCGACCTTCTACCAACCGACCTAGCGAGCAAAACTCAAAGTTGTTATTATTATTTTCGATAAGACGTGGAAAGTACCTATTAAGAATTTTCTATTCAGTACAATCAATGCAGACGCTTTTATTATTTAAATACATTACTGCTAAGCTCCAAAATAATCCCTGTAATCCCAATAGCACAAGTTTCTCCAGACTTCCAATCCGACAATCGGTAGAACAGACGATTATATTAAACGAACTTTGAGGTTCCTTAATTATACGTATGACCGAGTCCGATTTTACTTAAATACTCAATAAGGAAAGTTATATTACTTTTGTTTGATTTCATCTCGATTCCTGATTAGCTAGGTGACTATCCCAACGTTTGATCGCCATTTTTGTTTTCCAGCCTTCGGTTTTCTTTTTGTTGGGTTCTATTTTTGAAAAATATTTTCCTTACCCTCTCGGTTTTAATTGAGCACGCATAGGTACCTCTTTATTTTAGATTTATTTAATGTTGTGCATGTGCCTTTAAAGGTACTATTTCGTACCCAGGCGTGGCGCCGTGGCGCCTCTCCAGCCACTCCTCAAAGAGGGGACTTATCGCCGCAATAGTGGCGTGCCCAGACTGCTGCCGCCTGCGGTTGGGTTCAGAATCATGACTGCAGCGATATGAGGCCGCGACGTGTCGCCATGAAATGACGCCGCGACACGTCGCGTACCTTTAGTGTGTAACGGAATGAGGAATACCGAGACTGATTCGCGTGGTTAAAACTGAGTCTTAGTTTCAGGCAGATTTTTTTCAAATGTAAGCATATCTTTGGCAAGTTCTTTTGAGCACCGCAAATAACTTCAGATTACGCTCGTTTGACACCCAGTTACTAGATATACCTACTCTTAAAAAATATTACTATACTTGGCAACCATACTTGGCAGAAAACAAAGAATATAATACAGATAAGAAAAATAAAGGTGTATTTCATGCCAACAGTGCAATCGAAATATTTCCACGACATTAACTACAGACACGTAGAGAGGATCGTAAACTGTTAATACAAGGGTCCGGCGCACGTTCCAATCGTACAACACGGTATCTAAAAAGGCTTTCCATTTGACACTTCCCATTAAATGACTTTACCAATACCTTCTGTGCTATTGATCATGGCTTGTGTTTTAGTCGGGGTCAGCCCCGAAGTAAGCACTTCGTGGAGCCAGCTTTGTCTTGTTTGTCTTAATAACGTAGGTAGGTTAAAGCGTCATAATTTTTTCTTCAGTCTTATCGTCATTGCACCTGAAAGATGTCCACTGCTGGACATAGGCCTCCTCCAAGCACCGCCACTTTGACCGATTCGGTGCATTCCGCATCCAGTGGATTGCTGCGACCTTCACAAAGTCATCAGTCCACCAACACCTTCCAACGCTTCGCCTTCCGGTACGCGGCCTGATTAACATAGGTACTATAATACTGAGTATATAGCTTCTGCTGTACCTATACGTCACTTGCCCGATCCAGTTTCCTTCAAATTCAGAGGTGCCTTGTCAATCGATCGGTGTCCAAAGAAGCTTAAGATAAATTAGTCTAGAATAAAAGTATAATGTAAAAGATAATGTATATGGAAAAATGAACCCTGGAAAAATACAAACATGGGAATTTCAACTTGATTTTCATAACAAAAAATAAAGGCAGACGAAACATTATTTTATAAACACACTTATAAACATATAAACAGACAGTAGTAAAGAAAAGTAGGTTAAAACAGAACTTGCGACGAGACTACCCGCCAGCGACCACTTCCATTTACATCGGGACTCGGAGCACTATCCCTCAGTACGAGATTCAGGCCACTGAATAGATAAGTACAGAAGGCCGGCTTCATACAACGAGTGAAAACCCACGCACACATAAACAATGTCGAGACGACACAATCCGACAGTAAATGAAAACCCTGGCTATTCTTATGCATGGGAGTATTTAGGAACAAGCACAGGTGTGAGTACTATGTACTACAGAGCTACAATTTACCTGGTAATATGAATTTCATTGACTTGAATGTGCCCTGGCGGCTGTGAGTATATCATGCTCACTCAGATTTCTCGCTGATGGTGGCGCGTGTGCTGGATAATTTAGCTCCCTTCAAAATGGTTGAACTGAATGGTGCTGATCCTCGCGTCATGATCGTGAACGGGCGCCGTCTGTTAGGACTGGTCATCTCTTAGCTGCCATGGCTTATTTTAATTTATTTTAAGTTCTTTAAATGGTTCTTTATTTTTTTTTCTTTTTATTACGGACGCTTTTACGAACGTGCACGTCTTTCTAAATTGTTCTCACGTGCATGAATGATGTAACCAATATTTTGGAACATTTTTTTTATTTAAAAGATTGTTCGTGGAGTTTCTTGCCCGTTCTTCTCCATAGGTACCTACTACGTTTTGGAATGGGCAACTAGCTTCATATTTCTGACTGACCGAATCGTTGACAGTTCAAAAGTGCCTGCAAATGGTTTAATTGAAATAAATGCTTTGAGTTTGAGTTTATCAAATAAATCATAACATTGAATTTTAAAAAGTGATTTTATTTTGTCAATCTTTGACTAACTATAGTGACTAAACTATTAGATATCTTTGATTGTTTTTTGTATGCAGACTCAGAACATCCTATGATATAGGTACGCAGATTAATTTATTGTCACATTATCGTCTCCACCTTGTATGTGTATGTTTGTTTACCTTGTAAATATTTGTACGTCGTCATTTTGTATTATTTGTGCATACTTATGTTTAATTTTGGATTATTTCGAATGCAATGTAAATTGTTACTGAATAATTGTTAAAGTGCGCCCTCGCGAGTACTCGCGACTGGCATTCGTTTGAGATCACCGTACATACGTACGCGTCTATGTGTGCATGCGCCTACTTGCAAAGAGCCAGCCTTCTGTACCTATCTATTCTGTGTCCAGGTTTTAGTAAAATAAGTTAGTACTTTGTTTCGCTTTAGCTTATAGCCAGCGTATTTGTGACTAACGTTTCTGAGAATCCGAGAGATTCTTGTTTTAAGTTGTGTAGTGTATTTAAATGAGTTAGGAGTCTCTATTTCTTTAAGAATATCTAGCGTAGGTTTACCTTCAGGGAAAATAGACCCTACTTCACGAGGAATTTCTCTTTTTTTTTTGTCAGCGAGTGAAGGGGTCCGATGAGACCATTGCCTGCCGGGGTTGCGGGAAAGTCCGAAAGGGATACCGTGGACCCCTGGCATTGCACAGGCAAGAGAAGGAACACGGGTGGGTTTTAGTCAGTAAGAGTCTGACACGCCCTTCCGCTTCACCCAGAGCGGGAGGAGTCATTTGATGATTTCGCACCCAAAAAAAAAAAAAAAAAAAGGGCTTCATTGAAATATTGAACCAACAAGTTTAACTCTGAAACTAATAGAATTTCCACGAACAAATTAATTACCTGTTGTAATGAAAGAGCTCGCTCAATACTGAAGTAAACCTGGTTTACTAAGAAAGACTTATTTAAAAGCATTTTTATAATGTAGCTAATGTATTTAACTACTTAGTTCATTTTAACATGAGCAGAGTGCATTAGCATTTTTACTGAAGAAAACATATATAAATGTAATTGGATTGCTCCTTGCTATGCTTCTACCTGACTACTGGAGTATATTGGAGTCAGCATTATATCCAGCTAGCTGCGCCCCGCGGTTTCACCCGCATATGTCTCGATCCCATAGGAATTTGTATGGAGTGGGAAGAGATATTCCTAATGGGAATGGGGCTTTATGCTTAGAAGCGCCAGTGTTTCTGTAAACTACGGTTTAAAAATTAATCAACTGGCATACTACGGCTTGTCAATTAGTTACAGTTCCCGGAAGCACTTCGGTTTTCTCCCCAGCTCTGATTTATAGTAGGTATTTTTTTTTGGATAGAGTAGACCATTTCTATTGTATTTTTGAAATCCCCAAAATAAGCAAAACCATAGGTGCCGAGAAAAAAATTGTCAAAGTTTCAAAAAAATCGCCAAAGTATTAAGGGCGGGGAAGATCACGTGGCGGGTCTAAATTAGTTTCCAAGCAATACTAAGGTCAAACACATTGTCAAGGTCAAGGTCAGCACCCAAAAGTCAAGGTCAAACCAAAATATGCTCAAATCTTGGAATATTACCTTGTAACAATCAAGGTTATTTTTAGTAAAGCGTTGTCGACGGAGCCCCGCGAAGCGGGGCTCCTATTTCTGGGTGGTTTAAAAAAAAATAACCACGAAGGGGATGGCGGGGTCTATTCGCTCGCTACGCTCGCTCACTAGACCCCGCCATCCCCTTCTAACCTAACCTGTCCGTGTCGGGGTGCCCCAAGTCCCGAGCTCGCTTCACTGACATTGGATTACGTTTCGTTACAGACAATCTTTTAATAATACAAATAAAACTATATTTTTTTAATTTAATTTACTATATTATTTACTTTATAATTAAGTTAATTGCGGTAGCAACTATTTAAAAGTGAACGTAAGTTAAAAACTTACAATATTTATATAAAAAACCATAAGAGTCCGCTGTCACTTTGTCTGAACGTAAAATGGAACAACCTAGGAGTGAAACTCGTACATTATCTGTGGTAAAATGACAATTAATTTACGTAAATTGGTTAAAATTTCTGAAACTTTAGGATTTTTTTTCTCAAAAACTAGGCGTTTGCTCAGTGTGAAATTTTGGGAAAACGTTTTATTTGAAGACATCTACACACTATAAAATTCTGAAGCTCCGCACGATTGGGGAGAAAAACGAAGTGGAGCCCAGTTCCCTACTAACATGTTATTCTAATTACAAAATTTCAATCTAATTTCATTTATATTAATAATTCAATAAAATCATTAATTACTTTACACTTACCATTAATGTCCTTTAGGTCACCAAGTTTGTCATCTTCACCTTCTAACACCTTCACAAACACTGTTTACAATAAACCATAGCTACACAATCACTCAATACACCCTTTGATATTACTTATGCATTGCATCATAACATTCAATGCGCCATGTTATAATTATTACGTAATCAGTACTTTACAAGTCAAAACATCAAACAAATCGTTTTTATGACAGCTGCGCGCACAGATTAAGTCTGCGGCGCGTGAGTTGCTGACGATACGAAATGTTGCCATTTTAAATATTATATTTTACATATTTTAGATTAACTACCGTGTTTATTTTATTTTATTTTTGTCTTATTTTACGAGTATGATTTCTGTTTATGCTGCACCGGTTCGACGTCATCACGTCAACGCCGGCTGTCACTGAAAACCAGCGCTGGGGCTCTGTCTCGCATAGGGTCCCAGCATTATGCTGAGTGATGGCCGTTTTGCGTGGATGTGACGCATATTTTCCCTCAAATTTGTTTTTAGTGTTTGTTCCTTTGCTTGCGTCATATGTACCGCAAATAAACGTATTTTCTTTCTTTCTTTCTTTCTTTCAATATCACTTTGCTCTGGGTACCTGGGAATCCAGCCCAGGACCCCAAGACCTGCAGTCGCGCTTGTGGCCACACGGCCAACCGGGGCATCAAACCGCGGCGAAAAACAATCTTGATAACAATTAATGGAAGCCATGCATGGAAATATTTTAGTTAAAATTCAAGGTATCTAGTAACATCCAGTGCATTTCTTGTGTTCATTGTATAGTATTGTGGCGGCATCTACATCGCTACATGCGAACTACGCATCAAAGACCTGACGTCACACAAATCCTGCATCGCGCAATTAAAGTTTACCGCGCGATCGACGTATATACAAACTCCCAACTACCACCATTGGGCAGTTGCCCGCCAGACACGACACCCGTCTCCATTTTCTATAGAGGATGAGTGAAATTTACACCCTGTTCCTCATTCGTTTAAAGTTTAATTGTGTGATAGTCTATCACCCCATTTTGTAATGAATACCCGCAAGAACCCGAACTTTAGTAAAATTACTCAGAAAATTGAACATAATTACACGGTGCGTACATTCACTGATCATCAAGATGTCGATTAGGGTAGCACACGTGTCTTTCGAACAAGTCACGACCGCGAGAGGCTTACGTACAATTTGGACTCGTTCGAACGTGATCGCACGAAAACGCTTTCGATTTCGTGCGATGTTATTTTTGTAAAGCAAATATTTTCTGTGGCTGTAATTGGAGTAGACTGTGAAGTTATTTAGGGTTAGACATAGGTTTTTTCTGAAATGGTTCGAGAATTTAATGTTATTTTATGATAGTTATTACAAGCATCGTTTACTTGTTTTAATAACTATGCAAGATTCATTGTTATTTTAAAAGTAAATGCTATATTAGATCAGTCATCAGGTTTATTCAACGTGAATGATTCGGTTTATCCTAAAAGAGTTCTTGATATTGCAAAACCAATAAGTAAAAACAGTCCAACTCCACCTTTCCATTATAGATTCAGAGAAATCTAGAATAAGAAAACCAAGTTCCAAACAATGTGAAACCTTCAAGAAAATATATCGAGAGAGAAATTTTGAAAACACTATAACAAACGTTTTAGTAACTCCCAACGTCTGTAAAACAAACACAATATCTTTTGTTTTGACTAGAACATTCTGGAAACTTTCACTTGAATTGAATATGTGCGCCATATTGGATATATCTGAATGTATTATGCAAAACAAGTTATGTACGCTCTTATAAATTCTCTGTATTTCATTGCAAGTTCAATGCCATTGATTCTCTGTTAAATTTTTATAGTGTTTTGTTTACGATATTTTTATTTGCCAAGAATATAAATGAGAGGATTTTTTTAGGACATTTTGGAAACCTATTTTGTTTCTACTTACAAAGTAGAAATTGCTTTTTATCGACGAAAAAAAGGACGCGATTCTCAAGTTGCCGCGTATTTTTAATTAAAGACACTGAACAGCAAGACTATTTTACTCGGAAACTGTTTCAATAGCGTTATTTTTAATATTTGTTTCAAATCATTTTTAGGGTTCCGTACCCAAAGGGTGCCATCGGGACCCTATTACTAAGGCTCCCCTGTCCATCCGTCCGTCTGTCACAGGGCTGAATCTTTTGATCCGTAACAGGTATACCATTATGGCCACTATATCAACAAATAATAAAAATAAAATTAATTTAAAAATTAAAGGGAAGTCCCCCATACAAGAAACGTGTTTTTTTTTAAAATAATGTTTTTTTTAACGACTAAGCCCAGGTACGCACGGGCGTATTTCTATCGCGGCGATTTTTTTTCGCATATTGGATTTTCGACGATCTGCTTAGCGCCAAGAGTTGAATATCCAACAGTGTATTTTCTTGACGCACTGGGATACGCGCTGGATGCGCTCTGTTGGATACTCAATGCTTGGCTCAATACCGAGAGTTGAAAATCCAGTGTACGAAAATAAATCGCCGCTTTGCTTTTAACGCGTTCACATTCCAACCAGGTAACAAAAACTGCCTTTTCTTGAAGACTAACAAAATAACAGTTTAAAAGAATTAGTTGCCGACTTAAGTCTGATGTTCAAGATATTATTTTCCTAAGATTGCCATTTTCGTGAGGTTCTCTGGCGACGCGCAACGGTTGAGTTTGGAAACTTTTGACGGGGCTTATGACTTTGTTGTCGCGGACGTGGCGGGAATGGAAAAAGACGGGCTTTGATATAAGTGCCTCTGAAGCTTCAGCACTTGTCTAGAACTAAAAGGTTATTGTCAACATGTATAAACTCCTAATCAGGGATATAGTGTGATATCAAAGTAATCTCAAGAACATTGAGGTTCAATGTGATACTCGTAGAGCAGACACCGCGAACAAAAGTTTTGCGCATCATGTTGTTGTCAGCACCCTAATTACGTAACACACGATCAATCATAATCTGAATCATATTGCTATTTAATTTCTTCATTATGTTGAAAATAATTTTAAAAATTCAAAAGTCATTTATTCAAACTAGGCTGAGAATCAGCACTTTTCGAACGTCAAAATTACATAAGACAGTCCCACAAAACGCCCACCCTTCGCTACTTCCTAGTGCTTTCGCTGGGAAGAAGAATTGGCGCAACAAACTTTCCGGCAGCACAGCTGTCTGTTCTGTTAGAAAAATTGATTCTATTTAACAGTATGCAAAATAATTTACATTACGCAACACAAACCATAATTTTAATTATAAATGAATGTGTAAATAATGCAATTAATGTTGTTGAACTGTCAAAATGAAACAGATTGTGATTGATCGTGTGTTACTTCATTAGGGTGTTGGACAACAACATGATGCGCAAAAATTCGAATGACCTTAATACGCATACACCGCTGTTGTCTCATTTGACACATCCATCCACACACGTCACATTTGACACATTCACACACGTCACATTTGACACATCCACACACGTCACATTTGACACATTCACACACGTCACATTTGACACATTAACACACGTCACATTTGACACATTCACACACGTCACATTTGACAACCGCGGGACTGTCTTTAGTTTGTAATAGCTGCTCTACAATGAACCTCAATGGTCATCAAAAAGTTAGCTGTCACCTTTATAAACTGTGGATTGCTTTGGAAAACCAGAAGCAAGAACGTTAAGTTTCTCCTCCATTGTTTCTTGGGAGTCACATTTTTACAAAACAGTTTTCATGTCAATTTCTTATTGGGTAGTGGGTACATTACACAACGGCTGATGTGCCCCTTCTTTGTGACACTTAAAACTGCAGTCACTAATCCCAGCAATTACCACAAAATAAATTGGTATTTGGCAGTGGATTTTTATAAGAAGGTACCTAGTATGATCAGGACAGTTTTAGGTAATGAAAAGCTCTTAGCCATTTTTTGTAGCCTCTGATTGAGAAAGGGGTGGATTTTCAATCTGTGGCTAAAAGCGATTACGTTAAGAGCAAGCAACCTCCTCCTTTCTAAAATCTATGAGCTCCTATCCGTATTTCTAAGCATGGTTATTGCAATGACTACTAGAGGAGCTCGTGGCTAAGTAATAACTGCCACACGGGTCGATCTATCAGGTTAAGCTACGCTTGCCGGGGTTGGTCTGAGGTTGGGTGACCATCTTTACATACCGAGACTCCTCCGTACCTTGGAAAGCACATTAAGCCGTTGGTCCCGGCTGTCGTTCGTGGTTCTTTGACAGTAGTTACGGCCGTCAGAAGCCCGAAAGTCTGACAACCAGTCTTACCAAGGGGTATCGTATTACCCAGTTACTGGGTTGTGGGGGTCAGATAGGCAGTCGCTCTATGCAAAATACTAATATTCAGCTGCATCCGGTTAGAGTGGAAGCCGACCCCAATATAGTTGGGAAAAGGCTAGGCCGATTGATTGGTTATTTCAATTAGTTTTATCAGATTATTGCTGCGGTCGTGATGATGAGGCGCATCTTCTGCAGCACTGTCGTAAAATCATAAAAACTTTTACTTAAATTCGTTACATGAATGTCAGTGACAGATGCACTTGTAATTTTACCTCCTTTACGTAAACTGGATGTTATGCTTTGTTGAGAAGATGTTACTTTTCAATGACTAGGCTAAATAATGGATACAAACGGATTGAAATAAGATGTTAACCTAGACCGGTCACGCGACCAATAATGTCATACCTATTCACTTTACTAGAGTTTCTATTCTAAGGATAGATTGCATTTGAGGCAGGTTGCAGGAATTGATATTATTTTATTCTTAGTTCGGAATAAATAAAAAAAAAAATAAGGGCAGAAAAAGAAATGCTTTTGAAGAAGTTATCTAAAGATAAAAATAGCATTAGGTTCTATTATTATATATCTATCTCATGAACTCCAGAACCGCAACACTAAACGCAGCCCGTGACAATCTTAAACAAAATTCCAAGAAAATGTAAAAGAAAAGCAGAATTTGCGGCACGTACCGATTTTTATTGGTTTAAGTAATCCTTTGTGGGATTTACATGCATACTAAAGAAACAAATGGGGCCTATAATAATAAATCACTAGTGTAACGACATGGGGTACAAACGGACCGTGTTTTGAAGGAATTGCTTAGATAGCGAACGTTTCTCTACGTTACAGTTCGGCTTTTGTTTGTCTGGAAAAGCGGTTTGTAGTATTATTAAAGGTTAGGCAATAAGAAGTTTTCTTTCACCGTTTTGAGAGCAGTGGTGATTAAATGATATACACAAAGTAAAGTGCCCGCATGGGTTCGTGACCACGACTTAAACAGTTCGTAATTCGGAGCTGTTACCACTGTGACACCACTGTTGGAAAACATCGTGAAGACACCGGCATGTCCTAGAACCAAACATTCGAATATCTACCAACCCACACTGGGCCTGCGTGGTAGATTACAGCCCACTCCCTCGAAGACACGCGGCCTGTGTCCCAGAAGGAACATTAAATAAAAGCTGATTATGCTACACAATAAGAGGAAATATATTTTCAGAATTCAAATTCAAAAGTCATTTATTCAAACTAGGCTGAGAAATCAGCACTTTTCGAACATTAAAATTACATAAGACAGTCCCACAAAAACGCCGCCCTTCACCACTTCCTAGTGCTTTAACTGGGAAGAAGTGGCGCAACAAACTCCCCAGCTGCACAGCTGTCTGAATAGATAGAAAAACTTGAATCTATACAATAGTACTCATGCAAAATAATTTACATTACGCGCAACACAAAACATTAAATTAAATAATTTTCTATTATGTCACCTAGCATACGCCAATATACCAACAAAAAATTAAAAAGAACTTCATACCCGAATGAAAGCCTCCAGACATAAAGGGCGTGCCCGTTAAAGTATAGCTATTAAAGCTGTAACTCGGAAATCACAAATGATAAACTAGGTCCATCGAAGTAAAAATAAATAAACAGTTAATTACTAATAATAGCAACTAAAACCATAGTCAGCAAGACGACCAGTTGCAGAAGTATACATATTTAAGTCTTGGTTATCACATCAATTTTATTAGGTAAAAAAATGGCCAGTGTCACATTTTTTTTTTTTACTATGGCATCTCGCAGGTATACCACTAAGGTATTTACTGCTTAACCGGACTGTCCTGTGGCTGCCTTAAGCTACTAAACTCAAAGCCTCCAGGCAGGAGCAAAACTATTCTAAATTAAAATTAGGCGAACGCTCGCTAAGGGCACCCCCTGTGGGGTACGAACCTCGGCTTAGGGCGTCGCTGAGGGGAGGACAGTAAGATGGGACAGGCTGAATCAAGGATAGATCATTATTTTTATAAGGGGAATTTAAAGCTACGCGCTCAACTGCGGCGCGGGCTGGCGCGTCATCGGACAAGGGTCGGGGGGGAGGGAGTATTTGTGCAATGTACTGGTGGCCCTACTGCTCTCCTGGAGGAGTGTGGTGGGGTCGTCTGGGTCGGAGAGGACGTGCCTAGGACGGCGAAAACGACTAATGCTTGAGGGGGTATAATTGGCCGCTTCAACAACCAGAGGGTTGCGGTGATTGGCGGCGGAGTCAAAGTGACGCTTGGACATGCGTTTTAGGAACTGATGGATGGTGGGGATTTTAAGGTCGAGGTGGAGGTTGATGTTTCTGACATACCAAGGAGCACCCGTGGCTCTTCTAAGGAATCTGTTTTGGATCGTCTGCATCCTATGGATGTTATAGGGGGATGTGTGTGCAAAGACAGCACCCGCATAGGTCATGATGGGACGGATGCACGCTGTGTAGATGCGCAATTTGCACTTTAGTGACCACTTGCTGCGTGCATTTACGATATAATATAGCCTACTGAGAGCGAAAGCGGCCCGCGAGCGAACCGACTTTATGTGCTCTCTGAAGTTGAGGTTGTGGTCGAGGACGACTCCCAAGTACTTGGCTCGCTTCTCCCAAGGGATAGGCTTGCCTAACAAGGTGAGTGGTTGGGGAAGGTGACGGGGTCTAGATCGCGGTTTAATAAATAAAACCGCCTGACTTTTGTCGGGGTTCACCTCGATTCTCCTTTTCCTAAACCAGGCGCCAAGGTTATTGACAGCCCGTTGTAGGTATATGAACATCTGGTTCTGACTATAGCCCCTGCAATATAAGGTCGTATCGTCTGCGAACAGAGCCAACTGTGCCGTATTGCTTTTGGGGATGTCGCTTGTGAAAAGCGAGAACATGAGCGGGGCGAGCACGGAGCCTTGAGGGACTCCGGCGCGGATTTGGCGGGGAGAGGATAGGGTTCCCTCGATGCGATAGCGGAATGTCCGATTCGACAAGTTGTCCCGTAAGATGAGCACGAGACGATCGGGCACTGCCAGTGTCACAGCTACGTTCGTGTTCTAAAGGCCGATTTCACTACCGCTAAGAGACACCTAAATAAATTATTGCACATTGGATTTTCAACTCTTGGCGCTGAGCCTAGCGTTGGAAATCGAACACTGCAATTTGGAATAGGCATTATATTTAGATGTTGCCTAGTACTGCTGAATTAGCTTAGCTCTTTTTTTTATAAATGAACAACATTATTTGAAAATGATTTCGATGTCATCTCATAATGGTTATAAAAGTGAACCTTAAATTACCTAGTCAGTAATCAGCATGATGTGAAATTATTCAAAGGCAGTATTATCACATTCCCTATGCTTGTTAATCTTGGCGTATAGTTCAGTGAGTACTGAAGTAAATGCCCCGAGGGCAATCGCTTTCAAAGCGTTTAGTATTCAACAACGACTTTCAACAGGATTGACATTCGTTTTTCGGTAGTTTAAGTTGGTCCCATTACTTTTTTGCTTATCCATCATCGCTATCGCTGCTTTCGTTTATCAATGCTTTGTCGCGGCCTTAGTTACCTATTAGCAATAAATGCCCATTTTTTGTCATTATTGTTCAGTTTCATGAGGTTCTGGATTCGATTTCAAGGTCGGGCAAAGTATTTTTGGGTTTTCCATCTGGAATTTCTCAGTAGCAGCCCGAAGTATGGATTTGTGCCCGATTGATGGCAATAGGCTCGCCCCCTATTACATGGGACTTAAACATAATGGGTGAATTGTGGGTGTACTATAAGTTCAACTCTGCCTATACCTTCGGGGAAATACAGGCGTGATGGCATGTTATGTTATGTATAGTTTCCTCATTTTTTCTCGTCTTAGCGGAAAAGAATACTTTATGGAGGTACTTGCCACATGTATCAAAACTTATAATATTCTTACCTTTTTTGTTTCAATAAGTAGTCATCAGCCCTGCAACCTGCCTTATCTATACCACCATGAACAGCATAGTAGCATTCATAGATAAAAGTAATATAGGTAATGGTACACACGAGTTCTAACTTTAAAGTTCAAACCTGCGAGCCGGTTGTTCTATTTCGATCCCTAATCCGACTGAGGTAAAGTTCTTGATACAAAATGGACAAATAAGAACTTCAGTTTTGTCAAAATAAAGTTCAACATTCAAAAAGGCTTGATGGTATATACCTGGGTCGAAAAAAACCGTTGTTTTTAATAACTGTTCCATAAGGCATAACGAAAATTAAACTCGGTTTGCCTTAATGTTTTTGTTATTCCACTACACTATAATTTTTCTAATCCAATAGCAGTTAGTTTATCAGTTTAGAATAGCTATTAACGATTTCAATAATTTTATTTCGTTTCAAGCATGTCTTATCATAAGTTGAAAATACTCCTAAAGACAGATTTCAATCAAAACTTCAACTCAAACGCTTCATTTGTATCTTAAATCAAACTATTATTGAATTAGTGACTTCAGTCGGCAAAGTTAAACGATGGCTTCTATCTCACGATCGAGTTGCTAACTTGTTAGTAGTATATATGTATACTGAAGTCAGTACCTACTTATGAGTTGAATATTCTTACTAAGTATTAGTATAATAGACGGACAGGAGAATGCTGTTGCCCAATTTCTTGGCAAAATGATAAAATGTTTTGTTGAATCCGCGAACTAAAAGATCTGTTTATAATTATGTTCTTTTGAATTCTTCGTTTAGTTACGACGAAAACGGCTATTCTAAAGCGAGTATCTTCGCACCAATACAGCTTATCTTATAATTTCAATGAAAAATCAGTCACAAATAAAATTTCATTCACTAAAGCTAAAATCAGAATAAAAAATAACTTAACTTTGCACTCTTCGCAAAAATATGTTTAACGCCATCTAGCGATCGCAGCGTGAACTAATCGCACCGGGTTTCTGAATAATGAAGTTTTGCCGCACGACTGGGCTCATGTAGATCGTAGCTCGCTTCAGGAAACTCCGAATAAACTCTCCGCCTTTTTCTCACTTTTTAGTTTTTATTGCAAACGATTTATGTTGTTATAGAACTTTGGCGCAGTCAAAGCTCGACGCAGTTCGTGTTTTATTTTAAAAGAATTGAGAGCATATTTTAAATTGTTGTAGCTTACTATTCACTCGTATTATGTTGCTGAGTGCTTTTTTTTTGTGGAAATACCTACTGAACATTGTTTCGTTTGCCTGCTATGTTGTAACTACACCGAACGGGCCCTTGCACTTTTCGATTTTATATTTTGGCGTGTGATTAGTTTCTATATAACTTTACACTTTTCGTAGTTTCTTTTACACAATGAGGCTCATATTAAGTAGTTAGCATCACCCATTATCGAATTATAATTTATGATTTAATTTAATTCGGATTACACATACTTGGCCAGTACTTGGGAGTATAAAACATAGAATTATCTGTTGCCGAACTAGGACGAGTCCTGTATCTCGGCTTATAGCGCCAGACCCCTCGAAACAGACAATCACACTATCATCATACTATATTTATTATATATAATCACACTAATATTATAAAGGCGAAAGCTTGTGAGTGTGTATGTTTGTCTCTTCTTCACGCTAAAACTACTGAACGGATTTGGATAAAATTTGGCACAAAGATAGTTTATAACCTGGATTAACACACATACCTAATACTTTTTATCCCGATATTCCCACGGAATCGAAACTTATGCGGGTGAAACCGCGTGGCGCAGCTGGTAAATACATATATTAGCCCAAAAGACATGCAAAAATATCTTAAACAAATTAAACTACTTCTCATCGTAATTAACAGATAAATCATTTAGTTCAGACCAATATCCCACCTACTGGTCCGTGGGATAATCAATGAGAATTATTGAACAGATTACGAGAGAAACTAACTCTTAACTATTGATACGCAAAGTTGTGAACCTTTGGATTACAGTTGTAAAATTATGCAGATTCCTTCTCGGGATTCAAGAGCCGAGCCAGGGAGCCGGTTTCTTGTTCTAATAATTTTTTTATCGTCTTTGGTACTTGGTATTGAAACTTCAATATTGCTCGGGTATTGAACTTTTACACGATTTGCGATCGGGATTTATAATGCTGTGATTAAGTAGGGTTTTATTAAGTCAGCTTAGTGATATTATAAAATTGTGATATACAGAACCCTTGATAGCGGTGCGAGTGTCCTGAAAATGTTATTCTAGTTCACATTTTTTTATCCACGTTATACAATCACAGGCATTATTTATAAAAAAAATACTCAGTTTGTTACAAATAAAACAAAAAAAACTATTAAAAATATTGTTTAATATTGTGGTAGCGCACACGGTATTCATAACATATCTACTCCGTGATTGCAAAACAGATTTTTCGTGTCATCGTAAATTGCATTCCGTTCCAAAACTTCATGTTCGTGACTTCAAACGGCATGTCAATTTACATAATCTATTGCTTTTATTTTTCATATGCATATAACTTCGTTGTTATCCGACCTTCCATTATCCTTCTCCCCTATTTAGCTTCTTGAGTGATAGCCACCGGGATCTCCCCTTAATTTCCATGAATAATGACATCAGCCACGCGACCATTACATCGCATTTTAACAAGAAAAAATATCGCATAGCTGTGGTTAATGACTCACCCATTATTTTTATTGTACATCTTTCTGGTGCTACCGTCAAATAAAACACAGATTTTCCGCATTTTTATTTTAAAAATATATATAAAAGGATTTACATTTTTCTACACGAAGGGCAAAAATGTTATAAATGAAGCTTCAGGTTCTATACAAATAATCTTTTGTATATTTAGACTTGTAGAGGATAATATAATTAACCATCACAGATGGGATTGTAGTAATAGTTTGAAATACAAAAGTGCTGAATTGACGATATGCAAAAGTAGATACGTAGGTGCATCTCTAATGAGCGTGACAGACTGAATAATGAATAGGAGAATAATTTACAGAACAATCAAGATTCTTAAACTAACATTATGTAACAATTAAAAATCTCACAAACAATTCCATAGTCTTTAACAGTTCCGTACTTTAACCATAATTTATACACAATCCTTTGCTTTATAAGCCTTTTGTTTCTTTGTGCACTTGTTTGAGATCACTCTAAAAGCAATATGTCCTAGAGGCATCTTGTCTGCCTCCGTCGTCGTGACGTCAGCCGTAGTAATAATTACTAGAGTGTGCTCCTAAACTCCTAGGACTAGTCATAACATTTGGTTCCATTTCTTCTTCATTACTTCTGCTTCTAGTAAACCTAGGTGCTACCTCTCTTGTGTGTGAAGGCACATAGTCTACGTTACCGTACATATTTGCTTCTGCGTTAGTAGGGTAAATTGTACATAATGGTTTCATAGCTCTAAGAGTTCCCCTACTTCCGGGAACATTCTTGTACAGAATCATGTCTGGATGCATCGGATCATGGAATGTTCCCGAAATATGGCTGATGTCTGCATCATTGTCAATATCAGAAAATGCATCATTGAAGACGTTAGGAGCTTCAGTGGTATACATATCTCCGTTTTTGGAACGTTCTTTTTTACGATTAATATAACACCTGACAGCAATGAATGCTCCAATTATGACAATGAAAATTAGCAGTCCTATACTAACGGATAACAATAATATCGAGTTACCGTGTTGTGGCTCTGAAACAAACAAATATTTTCTAATACTAGCGACAAATATTAAATTGATGCGTTCTATTACCGCTCGGGACAAATACATTGATGTATTTGTTAGGAGTTTAATTGGTGTACTCGAAATTTATGGATCACGTATGAGCATAAATAATTAAGCTACCCAGAGTAGAAAGTGAATTTGCATTTGCATTTGGGCTATATGGGATATATTTTATTGACAAATGTGAAATCACACTCAATTTGAAAAAGACTCAATTGATGTTTTAACTGGAAAGCCAGAACATAGTTTACAAAATTCACAGATTTACCTTCATTTCTGTCGACGTTATTTTTCGGTTGCAGAATAGTTGTTAATTCACCTTCTGAACGTGTCGGGGGGACACTATCTTCAATTAGAGATGGCTGCAGAGCACGATCAGCATTTGGCTCACCCCACTTTTCCCCAGCTTCTTCTAACAAAATGAAGATATTAATAAGAAATCACCCTTTATATTTTGTAAGTTAGTATATGTATAAGGTCACAATATTTACCTGATTCATCAAAAAGTGCTTTGCTATGGTCAAAACTGGTAGAATCTTCATCTCTCTCAGGCACACTCTCATATTTCTCTGAGAGGACACCTAATGGTACTGTAAAGGAAAGAGTTAGTTAAAAGTTGTGAGTCAGTTATAGCCTATTAGCGTCGTTATTTAGACAAATTCGTTAGGTAATACCGAGAAGAAATATATTAACACGACCGAGTTCTGATAAAATGTCTAACATTTTTTGAACACAACACATGAATATTGCAACTCAACAGTACACCAAAGCAAACTCAGGTACAAAGAACAGAAAAGATGATGGTGACACTAATACAAACATAGATTCTTCTTGTACTTTACACAGAACAATGGAGCAAAGAACAAAGTTGCAAGGTAAAATAGAGATTTGTATTGTTAAAACTTACAAGATGCACCAGAATAGGGTAGTTCAAGAGTTGAACAAGTTGCGCAATTACGGGCTGGAGCGTTTCAGGAATAGTTTGAGGTTACACGAGATTGAGGTGATGTTGGAGATAAAGCAATCTACTGATTAGTGAACTTTGCAGAGTTTAAAGTTAACCAATTTAATGAAGGTCCTCTAGACCTCTATATTTATTTATTTTACAGAAGTGTATGAAGGAAAAGTAGTTCGCAAAACTTGGACAGTAGTTATAAATAACTATGAAATATTGATGTCAACATTGTAAAAATGTGGACAAAAGGTGCTCAGAACAAGAATGTATGTGAAAATAAATTAAAAGCAGCATTTTATCAAAATAGTTCAAACGATTTTTTTCATATAAAATGCGTAACAATGTTGTTGAAATAACATTTCCTTTAAAGTAATAAAATACCATCAGGCCCGTTTCCAGCAATGGTTTGGCAGAGGTGTACTATGTGTACTAACTGAATAATAATATCAACGGGGTCTATCTAGCAAGGGATCTTTATTTCATTGTTCTGGATTTCTAAATTCAAAGAGAATTATACGTGTATTTTTGAAATAGCTTCTCGCAAGCAAACTTGTTTATTCCCTCTCGCCGAGAAGAGACCTGAGTCCCAGCAGTGGAACATTATAGGCTGATTAAACACTATGCAAGCAAACATTTTTTTTTAATTTTCTGCCTGTTAAATATTATATTACACCTACTGTATTTAAAGGAGGATAATTCGAAAGCTTACCACAAGCATAGACGACTTTAAGATATGGCCTCGAAAGAAAGTTGCAGGATGAGTTGAAAGTCCTATTGTTGGCCGCAATCTGACATCGCCTCTTCCCAAGACACAGCTGGATAACTGTCTTCACTGCATGAGGAGTCACGCATGCTGTGGACAAAGCTATAGATTACGAAATATTAATAATTCCACCATTCTTTTTAAACTTAGTCTACATAACTGAGACATCTTTATGCCTTAGATTATGATGTGATAAAATATGAAGTAAGAAATAATAAAAACTTTTTACAAAAAAAAAAACAACCATAAAATCTACTTAGTGAAAAATAACTTAATTTCGGAAGTAGGTGGCAAAAAACTGGCACTTACTAGTGTTTTTTTTTTTGTAATAAGTTTTTATTTTTCAATTTTCAGTTGTGGTACCTGCCCCACATAAACTCGATTATCACTACATGATAAGTAAATAACATTGACAGGAAGATATTATAACATCTTTCACATAGACTAAGTGAGAAAAATAAGTATTATTGAAGCTAACTCAAAAACTACTCAAGCAAAGTAAATAAAATGTATGGGACCACCGCGCAAGCTTCCTCTACAAAAAGTATTTTCAAAATCTGTCAGCAATTGAAGAAAACATCGATGAACATACATAAAAAATAAAACATACATAAAGGCGAACATAGAACTCCTCTTTTTTAGAGTCGGATAAAAAGGCCTTTTTTTTCGGTAATTATCAAATAATTCTCCCGGTCTGGGCGGAGCGGGAGGGTGTGTCAGACTCATACTGACTAAAATCCACTCGTATTTTCTCAGTTGCCTGTACGTTGCCCAGCGGGTCCCACGGTATCCCTTTCGGACTTTCCCGCCAGCCTAGCAGGCATCGGTCCTAGTGGACCCCGCCAGTTCTGCTGACATCTCGGAACAGGAACCTCCCGAAACAACGAATAAAAAGGCCTTACAACGAAAGCTAGAAACTGCAATCTGAATATATTTAGTACTTTGCCCGCGGCTTCGCTCCCGTTATTTTTCCCGGGATGAAAAGTAGCCTATGTTACTTCCTGAAAACTAAGCTTTCTAATGGTTAAAGAATTGTTCAAATCAGTCCAGTAGTTTCGGAGCCTATTCAATACAAACAAACCATCAAATCTTTACTTTTTATAATATTATACGAGTACGAGTATAAGTATAGTAATATTATAGTATAGACTAGCTGCTACCCGTGGCGGCTTATTTCGCGTGGAAGTCGATAAAATATAGCCCATGTTACTCACTGATAATGTAGCTTGCTATAGATGAAAGATTTTTTTTTTTTAATTGGGTAGTTTTTGAGTTTATCCATTACAAACAAAGATACAAAAAATCACATGTTTTCTCTTTATAAATTACACTCGAGAGCAATAAATCCGGGTCACTTAAAGAATGTTAAAAATCTCGGAAACTAAAAATGATAGGTTAATGCAATAAATTGTATTTAATAGACAATGTAATACTCCTTAAATGAAAGTAAAAAAAATATGAGTCACCATACATTTTATTAACACAAAATTACATAAAGAAAAAAACTGCTGATCTCTCCTTAAAACAAAAATAGGAAACATGAAATTTTTGAACTTTATTACGATTTTCTTGAATTTTAATACTTCGTATTGCCTCCTCGTGCTTCCATTACTGCGTTTACGCGGTTTGGCATGCTGTACACAAAGTTCCTTATACGATTTTGGGGAATATTCTCCCATTTCTCTGTGAGAGCAATTTTGAGCTCACGAAGCGTGATTGGGGGAGGGTTTCGTTGTTTTACGCATCTGCCTAGCTCGTCCCAAGCATGCTCGATCGGGTTGATATCCGGGCTGCGCGCTGGCCACTCCATACGAGTAATGTTCATCTCTTGAAGGTAGTCATTCACAATCCTACCTGTATGAGGTCGGGCATTGTCATGCATAAATATAGCATCCTCACCTAAATTGACCATAAATGGACCAACGTGATCATTGAGGATTTCTTCCACATATCTTTCGCTAGTTAAAGAGCCGTTTTCTATGATCACCAGCTCTGTGCGACTTTCAGAAGAAATTCCGGCCCACACAAGTACAGACCCATTACCGTAGGCTACTTTTTCTTCGATGCATGCTTGCTTGAATCTTTCCCCTGGTCTTCGATACACTCTGTGTCTTCCATCGTGCTTGTAGAGCATAAATTTTGATTCGTCGGAGAACATAACTTTTGACCAATCTTCAATACTCCAATTTACGTGGCTCTGGGCATATCTTAGTCTTGAAATACGATGCCTACGCTCCAGTTTAGGGCCGTTTGCAGGTCTAAGGGGTTTTAAGTTAGATTCAGCAAGCCGACGTCTTACTGTCCATGCACTTGGGTTACTTCCTCCGAGGCGTCGAAACTGATTTGTGAGTTCAGTTCCTGTAAGAAAGCGATTTCGAAGCATGGTGTTCACCAAGTATCGGTCTTCTCGTGCTGTGGTACACCTGGTTCTGCCCGTTCCTGGTCTGCGTAGGTTAGAACCAGTTTCTTCGTAACGTCGGAGAACTCTTTGTACTGTTGACAGCGACACACCGACAGTCCTGGCTGTATCGCGCTGACTCCGGCCGGTTTCCAGCATTGTAAGTATTCTGGTGCATTCTTCAGGCGTAAGCGACATAATTTCAGCTTGAATAATGAATATAGAGCACTATCAACATGGTTTATGTACCCACATATTTTTTTTTTTTTTTTTTTTTTTTTTATTATTTATTAATTAAGGAACAAAACATAATGTAAACAGAAACATCACAAAAACCTCAATAGGTTTGTCCGGATGTTGAATCACTTTCAAGCAATCTTAATACTAACGGAATATTATAAAATCTAAGGTTAAAACATAATTTATAAAACATTTTGAGGTAGTTAGTAAATATATTTACTAAAAAGTACAAAAACGACGACGGCGCGGGTCAAACAGTCCGTCGATGATACTACCAATTGAATGAAATTTAAACAGGATGATGCATTTTCAAAGAGATTCAAAGAAAAGTTTGTATTTATTTTTATAATTATTATTTGTTATTTCCGATTGAATTTTTGTTGGAACATCATTAATTAGAGTAGGTATTAAATAAGCGTTAGTTCGTTTCCCGTAATAGT
The DNA here is from genome assembly GCA_963853775.1 of Xanthia togata. Lineage (NCBI taxonomy): Eukaryota > Metazoa > Arthropoda > Insecta > Lepidoptera > Noctuidae > Xanthia > Xanthia togata. The sequence goes on along the minus strand of OY970795.1, from coordinate 19,151,967 downwards.
TTTTGTATCTCGGTACTACCAGTTTTGTTTGTGCTGCCAATCTTGTTGCTATAACATGATTGAATTTAATTTGCAGTTCTTTGTTGGTGAACTGTTCTATCAATAACCACTTTCGTATTTTAGTGTGTATTGGCAAGATTTTACAGTATTTAAAGAAACCCGTTACGTCATCACCATCATAAAGTGATTTTTTTATTTTATTAGGTATAATTATTTTTAATAAACGAAGTTGTAGATTGTATATTTTGTCTAGGTAAGTTTTAAATGTTCTGCCATAGCTAGTAATTCCATATGAAATGATTGACTCCGCAAGTGCATTATAAAGATTAAGCAATATTTTAAAAGGAACTTTGTATTTAATGATCGCAAATTTGGCTAGCATTGCTCGCAGTTTATCGCATATGGAGTCAATGTGATTGCCCCAGTTAAATCTATCATCAACGACTAAACCCAAATATTTGTAGTTGGTAACCTGCTCCAATGGTACACATTTGCAACAAAGCCTCGATAATTGCACTTCATGCAAACATTGGTGAGTGTGCGCAATTATTTTAACTGGCCGGTCAGAGTTGAGCAAGTGATTGGAACGAACGTGGATAGTCTTAGTTTTGCCAGCATTAAGCACCAGTCCAGCATCATGAGACCACTTACATAAATTATCAAAATCGTACTGAATTGATTGTTCAGCCTTAGATAAGTCTTTATCAGCTGCTACGAGACAGGTGTCGTCCGCATACTGATAGACTGAGCAATTGCTAATAACATTTTCCATGTCATTGACGTAGGCTAAATAATGCAAGGGTCCTATAACTGAGCCTTGTGCTGTTCCAGTAGCTACTACAACTTCGTCACTGAATTCATTGCTGATTTTTACACGGCATGTTCTGTTTTTTAAATAATCTTTGCACCAGTTTAATAATGGGCCTCGAACTCCTGTATTGTTAAGCTTGTTTATAAGTGTATCATGTCTGAGAGTATCAAAGGCTTTGCTAAAATCAATGAATAACAGGATGACATGTTTTTTTATCATTGAGGTGTTGGTTTATTTCATCTGTGAATTTAGAAAGCAGAATTGAAGTTGATCTATTACGTTGAAAGCCAAACTGAGAACCTGATAAGACATCATTTTTAATGTAAAAATTCTGAATTTGTTGACACACGTATTTTTCTACTACTTTATCTATAACTGATAATATTGTAATGGGCCTGTAGCTGTCATAGTTACTATGAGATCCATTTTTGTAAATTGGTCTCACGATACCTGATTTTAATTCTTGAGGATATTCCCCGACTTGTATACTGGTGTTTATTAGCTTAACTATGACCTTAACTATCTTATCACTAAGAACTTTCACGTCTATACATCGAATGCCATCTATACCAGCCGATTTATTAACATTAAGATTTTTTATGATAGTTGATATATTACGAAACGTAGGTTTTTTAAATAACATGGATTTGTTAACCGGAAATATGTATTCTGATTCAGGGATTAGTTTTATGTTGCATTTAGGTAATATTTTCGTAACGTTTTCGCTAAATCCCTTACTGAAATTGTTGGCTATTGTACTTATAGTTAAGTTATTTTTCTTGAAAGCTTTGATTATTGCTTCGTCTACAGACTTACAAATTCGCCCAGATAGTGTGTTCAATATGTCCCACATTTTCTTTTTATTCATTTTATTTTCATTGATTAGGTTAAAGTAATGTTGGTTTCTTGATTTGTCTATAACTTTTTTAGTCTTATTTCGTTGTTTATTAAATTTTAATCTAAGTATTTTATTATTTATATCGTGTTTCCACTGACTGAAAAGTACATCTCTTTTATGACACATGTTATTAATTTTACTGGTTATCCACAACTCTTTATTCCTTTTGCTGTTGGTATTAAATGTTTTTGAATACTTGGACTGCTCATAACAACACTCAAAACTATTTTTCATGTAGTTATATATCTCTAAAGGGCATTGCATATTATTAACTACTTTCCAATCTATGGCATCCAATTTTGGTTTTAATTTATTATAATCAATTAATATTTTTACTTTGAATGACAGATTACAAACAAAAGCAAAACCAAATGCTGTAATTTCGTAGTTCCATCTTCGAAAGTGGCCCTTTTTCAAATTTGATTTTTTTATGATATAACTTTACAATAACTAAGAAGTTTTAATACCTTCATTTAAGGAGTATTACATTGTCTATTAAATACAATTTATTGCATTAACCTAGCATTTTTAGTTTCCGAGATTTTTAGGATTCTTTAAGTGACCCGGATTCATTGCTCTCGAGTGTAGTTTAGATTTAGAAAAAATCTTAGTGTCTTTTACCAGAAATATAAATAATAATAGTTGTATTAAACACGCCTTGAGTACGAAATGACGTACAAATCATTAGGTAAGTAGGTAATATTCGTAGGTAAAAGAATATAAACACTAAGTGCCTGCGTACTACAGTAGTAATTAATTAGCTTCATACATTCTTAACCCACTTTTCTTACGTGGATTATTAAGGTTCTGTATTTCGCACAATATTTGGACACTATTTTTCGTCATGTACCTGATTTTTTATGTCCCCGTGCTATATACAAACCAGATGTGCCGTGTTCAAATGACATTTATTTTATTTTTCCGGGACATAATAAATTCACTAATTTCAAGTCTGTCAAAACAAATAACGAATGCCAGTGTTACACACTAAGTAATGTAGAACAACGCCACACCCACCTGCCATTAAGAATGACAAATGAAATTAACACATTTTGGAACATAAAACACATTTTCCATGAATTTGTTTGACTTCTTCGAAATTTTATTTTCGTTAGCACTTTAATTGTTTTGAGAGAAATTAATGGTAGGGTATTATTATGTTCAGTTGTGGTTGTGGTTTGTGGTGCTGGTGGGTGGACCCATTCATAAAATTAAAATAAATTTAATTGTCAATGGTTGCCAGTGAAGTAAAATTGTTATTCTGCACAAAGAAAACTTTCAATAAAACATTAATCAAAACAAAATTACTTTCTAGCCTTAAAGATTTATATCGTTTAATAGGCATTCCAGCATTTTACCAACTACATATATTAGGGTTGGCCTCTAGTCTAACCAGATGCAGCTGAATACCAGTATTTTACATGGAGCCACTGCCTTCTGACCTCCACAGCCTAGTTCCTGGGGAACATGATATCCCTAGGTAATCATTGCAACAAATACTTAAAAAAATATAAATTGTTTAATTTGTGACATAATAAATAATTAAAAAATTGTAAAAGAAAAAGTTTGAAAGAAAAATGCGTTTATTAGCATTACAGCAATAAAAAAAAACACCATATAACTATAAATAATAGAAAACAACGAAAAGAAAAAAAAGAACAAAATCTTGTACCAACTCGAATTCCAGCATAAAATAATAATTAAATACCCAAAGCAATCCTAAAAATAGTCTTGACATTTGTCACAACCCGAACAGTAAAAACCATTCTTAAATATAAAAAAAAACCCGTCTATAACGTTAAGATGAAGACTAACAATAATAAAAACGAATTTAATTACTCGTCAGTTTGTTAGTCTACTCCATCAAAAGAGCCTCGTTTAGTTTTTGTCTCCGGAATCTTTAAGAACTTGGGAGTCTTTCCTTTGCCTTGTTTTCTACGAATGATTGTTCTTTGTGAGCCTCAAAACAGTTTAATATTCCCGCTTCTTCGTAGTCGTTACCGGCCACTTACTACAAGATTTTTGAAGAAATTAAGTTAGAAGTACGTTCAAATAACGTTTATTATTAGATACTAGATATAATATGAACGACGAAATAAAAAATAAAATAATAATTTCGTCAGAAATAATGTGGTTTTTTTTAGGTTCCGTACCTCAAAAGGAAATAATTGAACCCATAAAGGATCATTTTGTCGTCTGTCTGTCCGTCTGTCTGTTTTTAAGTCTACCAAGACCCTCTTTCCCAGAAACGCGTGAAGGTATCAAGTTGAAACTAATATCAAATACGTAGGTCTACTGTCCCTTGGAGCTCTAAAAAAATCAAGCTTCTACGTCAACACAATAAAAAATAGGGCCATTTATCCGACATATTTGGAAACTCGCAAATAAATCAAAACCTATATAGGGTACTTGCCGTTGACGACCTTAATCATGAAATTTGGCAAGAAATAAGATCTCGCAGCACAAATAAAGGGAAATGTCCGATATTTGTTAATTTGTAGTTTTTCACATGTAAGTTTGAAATAGTAAAAAAAAAGTATTTTTTATTACAATCTATCATTTGCAGTTGGAGAATTGATGTATGGGCAACATGTTTTTCAACTACAATGTTATGTTTATTTTTGGGCCAAATTCATCCCAACTACGGAACCCTTCATTGTGCGACACGCACTTGGCTGGTTTTTTTTTTACATGAGGTCAGAAAATAATCTTTCGATCTATTAGAGCAAGCAGCTTTCATTTTATTTTATCATAAGGTAAGAACTTATATGTCAACTGTTCTCTATCAGTTATATTCTTGATAAGGCAATGAAATATACGGCCTTTTTATCGACTACATTGATGAAATCATAACTTTTCTTATGACAACGTAGTCAAGAAAAGTGCTTATTTTTTACTGTATTTTTTGTGCTTATAAAGAATTTTTTATCACTTTCATAGCCAAGACAGTTCAAAATGAAAGAAAACGGTGAATGTATTAATATTTTTTTTATGTTAAAAATTAGGACCTAGCTTTACGTTTCAACATGCTGCCTAAGATGTAAAAATATTTCTCACATGATTTTTTAAAGAGAATCGACTGTTATACTTACTTTCATCCGGCACTCCCTGCGCCTGTGGACAGGTGATGGCTTCGAAAGCTGTCCTGCCGTACTGGGCGTCAAAGATAGCAATCCTGGAATGAGGGTTGCAGCTCAGCTTGATCACCTCGCCTTCGCAGCCAGTTCGACTTCGAAATTCATCTGTGAAATATTTGTTATTTTTAAGAAAATACATATATTGGGAAATTGAATACAATATTAAGTACATTACTAGTAGGTATTATAATCGACGAAAAATAGCACCCAAAAGTAGAGTACAGAATTACATGGGATGGACTATAGGGCCTAGATGAATTTATATTCGATCAGTGATAACGAAGATAAACAAGTCACAAATGTATTGAACATAAGCTACCAAAAAGTTTAATTATGCCAATCCTGTTGAAAGTTGTTGTACAAATACAAAACGCTTTGAAAGCAATTTCCTCTTGTCTAGGCCCTTAGGACATGCCTGAAGTTGTACAAGAATCTTTTGGCAAGTGGCCAGAATTAGAAATATCGCTGCCATTTTGTTTTTCAATACAAAATCACAAATCTTTACCCACATCACAGAGCTCCTGTCAATGTCATTGAAACGTCAAAAGATCTTTGTAGTACTCTATATAAGAGAAGACAGAGATTGACTGTCATCTTTTTTGAAGTGAAAACTTCTTTAGCGGCGTTGTGCACCATTTTTGTGATGGGTAAAAAATGTTAAACTCGCATCAGGACACGTGACCTGATCGAAAATTCGTAAGACGGAGGGAGAGTAGACCGGTGCAAAATTATTCCCTAACCATTCCAAAATATCAAAAATGCACAACGTTAATGTTCAAGTTTTCACTTCTGCCGGCACTCCCGGAGTGCACCCCTTTTTTTATTTTTTTTGGTGGGGCGGTAGTGTGTGTCAGACTCTTACTAACTAAAATCCCCCCGTGTTCCTTCAGTTGCATGTACGTTGCCAGGGGTCACGGTATCCCTTTCGGACTTTTCCCCTACTCCGACAGGCGTCTTTCGGACCCCATCAATTGTGCTGACATCTCTTTGAGGCGCGCGTGGAACCGGGCCTGGTCCTTATCGGACGGCGAGCTACCCATTGCTCACCATCCGCAAGCCTGCGCCTACTGTGGCCTGGAATTGGCTTGTGGTTCCCGATGCCTAAGGCGTCTTCTGCAGGGGGCGGCTTCGGGCGTGAGAGCGCGAAATTGTCACCTTACGTGGTGATATTATGTTATTAAGTTCCACAGAGTTTGTAGCTATACCTACATATTCATTGGCATAAACTAAATTCTAAGCTGCTATTCAGATTTTCCATTGACATTGCTTTGGTTATGGATTGTACTATGTACAGCAGTTGCATCACTACATATTACATATTGAAGTTGCTTGATATAAAACATGTTCCATACTAACAAACAACTGTAAATAAACTACATAATCATTAACATACTTTACATCAACTAATATTACCCAAATACCAAATATCATGGAATTGAAAATCAACAAATCCGAACACAATAATTATCTCCCAACATTTATATTATCGACGCAAATCCCACTTTAAAATACAAATATTAATCCGAACTTAAGTTTGGATTAATATTCGAACATTATTAGTCTGAAGTGCGTTCGACTCAATGCAGATTTTAATTACGATAATTGAGTATCACTTTGCCCACTAATTAGCGCTGATAACCCTAGACGACTTTTCTATCGATATGGATGTATTAACCTACCCTTTGTTTCTAGTTTTACCCCTTTCGCATCCATTAGTATGTAACATAAAACCACCAATACGATAAAAGCTTCGGGAAGTGTTCGTGTATCAATTAGTGGAGTGTCCGAGTGTTTTACGCTTAGCTAAGGAAGCTATAACTAATATTAATGACGTTGGCAGACGGGCGGTTCAACCGTCACTTCCATATAAGGCCCTGCGTCCACTGGCCGTCAAGATTTTTTTTAGGTCATTTGCGACGATTGTTACATATTCTTTTTGCTTTGTTCGGTTATAATTGAAGGGTGAGCGTTTTGGGGGACTGTCTTATGTAATTTTGACGTTCGAAAAGTGCTGATTCTCAGCCTAATTTGAATAAATGACTTTTGATTTTGATTTTTGATTTTATACAAAAGTTTAAATTATCTCACGTGTAGGATGAAAAGTCAGGACTTTTTATCCAGTTATGGATCAGATCCAGGTCATGGTCTACTCCTGTGCCAAACAAATCCTTAAACCATTGCAGCATTGAAATGATGGATTATCACACATCCAAATTCACAAACTACCTTACTTATACTTATTATTAATAGAATTTCGATTCGTCACCTTAAAAACCCTTGTCGTCCGGTGATCGTCGGGTCTAAGTGATCGTAACCGATTTAAATGCTCCGTCATGTTACCAAATTATGGTAAAACGATAGTATACTCATACGAAGGACACGAAATGACCTCGTAAAAAAAATAAAAGAGCAACATTGTTCGCGATTTAAGTTAGGGTCTTTGCTATGAATTTTAAGTTGCAAATATTGTTCCTTGTTTTGAATTTTGGATCCATGATTTGAATTGTAGCTTCAGAATACATTTACTTTAGAATGGCGATCAAATCCTATACTGTTAAATGAGTAATATTTGTATATACATATACAAGTCGCAAGGACATCAACGCGAAAACTGTTACCATGGATTCAGTACATGATTCTGCACCCGTGATAATTATCATAGAGATTTTGACACCAAAAAATATTAAAATATATAATTTAAATAATAGATGGTACAGCTAAGGAATTTTGTAGTAAATATAAAAACGCCAATCTTCGTCTTAATAAAAAAAAACAAAAAAATATAGTTAGTAATAAATCAAGCACAGCTTTGTTCTCATCTTTCGTAGTAATTATTTTGATGTGCTATTAAGTTTTTTTATTTTTAGTAAACAGAAAGATTATTTGCAAGACAGAGTACTGAAATTGGAATGTGATGAAACTTTTTCATTAGGTAGCTGCCAATTTTTTTTATTAATAATTTATTTTTCGGTTTCATTTCAATTACTTAGCTTTACGTTGTAATTTTTTTTTAAATATAAAGAATAAAAGAGAAAAAACACGTAATTTATTTTAATTCGGTATCCTTCTACATCGCACATAATATTATTGTTTAAACAGTGACGTGTTTAACATCTCCCAAACAATTTATTTTCAAATCGATAAACTCTACACTCTAGTGAAAACAGCTAAAAGTCTTAAATCATAACTAATTTCGTTTTTTTATTTTATTATTTAATCAGAGATGAAACACGGGTATTTTCCGTAACAAGACCGCTACAAAGACTTCTCAAGTTTATAAAAATAACAAGATAACGAGATACCACCTAATGACGTCATTGAATCCCTCCAGCACTTCTTTTTCACTATGAATAATGGCATTACTACTACCTAGGTACTTACAAAATGTTTAAAAAAAATTGCAGACATTAAGTGCAAATGTAAATAAAATTATAGTAAGGCTTTCTATCAATTTAAAATCTTTACTACGTTGTTGGTCTGGTGGTCGCAAGCGCTGAACTACTGCTGAGCGTGAGGTCCTGGGTTCAAATCCGGGCAAGTGTTATTGAGTTTTTCCATCTGGTATTTCTCAGAAGCAGCCCGGAATCTGGATATGTGCCCGGTTGATGGCAATAGGCTCGCCCCCTATTTCATGAGACTTGGGAAAATGTGGGTGTAACTACTATAGGTGCACCTCTGAGTAACTCTTAAATGATATATGATTTATTTCTGTAAGTAGGTTTGTACAAACGCTTATATAAAACCTTCGGGGTATACCGGCATGATTTTATGCTAAAAACTCGTTTAGTGATCTAATGAAAATCGGCTGACCCACTTCATGAACACCAATTAAAAATCTGATTTCAAATTAAAATATGTAAGTATTTGGATCTTTTGAACGAAACTTTTCAAGTACCTAACCCTGCAGTATTGAAAATAATGATGACTCATTATAGCATACCGCTACTTACTATTATGGGGCTTGCAGAGCGTACTGTACATAATCCCGGTTTGTATGTAATACCGATAGACATAATAAATGTAACGTAGATTTAATCAGGATAATCTTACTTTTTTATGTCCAAATTTTTAAACGCTATAAAAAAAATTATGAACAATACCATTAATTGAAACTACAAACACAAAACCGAGCGTTCGAAACGCCCGTCTGCACCTTTTAATGTGCATGAGGCACACCTATGGCGGCACTCCTGTACACACCTTACCTTCGGCCGTTCACCCCATCCAGGAATTTATTAACTGGGCATAAATCACTTCAATACACTTCCAGGAGTAAAAACGTTACGTCACGCGATCGGTGATTCTGCTACCCTCTTTTTTGTTTTAGAGGGTCATGTTATCAGTAGGATACCCCATGTCTCTTTTTTTGTGGGCGAACCAATTTTGGTAATGGATAGGTTCATTTGTGGTTATTTTTAGGACACATTATTTTGTTTTTTTTATTTTTTTCGGAAAATAGAACCCACCTATTGAAAACATGGCGTAGGGATAGTTGGAAAAGTAAATTCAATTGTCTTTTATTAACTGACAAAAAAAAAGAAGGAGGTTCTCAAGTCGACGCGCATATTTGTTTTTCTTTTTAATACAAAACATAATTTAGTTAATTTTCTATTTCTTATTTACATATATGATAGCACCAATCTATCAAAATCGATTGCTTTGCTAAACCGATTAATTTCTTCTTGACCGATTGTAGGTAATAAACCGGCTCCCTCCGGTAAAGCAAACTCATTAATTTTAGAAGTGGTCGTTAGAAATACGTCGCGGTCTTTACTGAATAATTATGACCCTGATGGAGGAGAAATGGAAATTTAAAAAAAACTAGGCTTTTTTTTTTACTTTGATAGCCAATACTTTCAAATGAATTGTCAGTCACGTCAAAGCAAAAACTGTTGTAAGGAATACTAAAGAATGCGAAGTTAATTTAAATGCTGCACAATTTAAACTACCTATTAGAAGTGTTCATTTAATTTCAGATACGCTATGTTTCCTTTGGCTAAGTAATAACAGCCACACGGGTCGATCCATCAGAATAAGGTATGCTTGCCGTGGTTGGTCCGTAGATGGGTGACCGTCTTTACATACCAAGACCCCTCTTATCTATGCCTCGGAAAGTACGTTAAGCCGTTGGTCCCGTCATTCATGGATCTTTGACAGTCGTTACGGGTCGTCAGAAGTGCGAAAGTCTGACAACCAGTCTTACAAAGGGGTCTCGTATTGCCCAGTTACTGGGTTGTGGAGGTCAGAATGGCAGACGATCCATGTAAAATACTGATATTCAGCTGCATCCGATTAGACTGGAAGCCGAACCCAAAAAAGTTGGGAAAAGACTAGGCAGAATATCCTGCCATGTTTTGTCTCTGCACCACCCTAAGGTTGACTGGTAGAAAATGCCGTCCGCCTTTGTACAGTATTTTTTTTTACCTGTGCATAAAGTTTTAATAAATAAATAAATATGATGATGACAAGTTATGTCACCTTTTACATAAGTTATGTTTTTTTTTGTAGAAGGTGTCATGAAGCATTGTTGATTCTACTGTATGGTGCAGTTAACTAGTATATGTATGATGTATATGTATGTGTATGTTAGTGTAACTTAGCATCGTTTTTTTTATTAATTTTATCCTGCCGTAAAAGAGAGCCGTTCTATTAAGACTGTTAATATTAGATACAGTACCTGGTCGAACGAACTCTGTTCGGGTGAAAATACGGAGAAAACGAATTTTCCCAGATGTTAAACCTAGGTAGATCGATTTTTCACCCACGTAAACCCCTACATTGCAACTTTCATAGAAGTCAAAGTGAAAGTCACAGTCAAATAATTTCAATTAGGCACATAAAAATCACTTTTGAACGTCCAAATTTACAAAAAACAAAAAGGATTGATTCTAGTCGCCCCTTCCAAAAGATAGTTTCCGTATGGAGAAGAATGGGCACGAAACTCCATTGTTACTCGTTTAAAATGTTTTTACAACATCTTGTATATATTAATTAAATAATTATAATAATATGTGAAGATGATGCACCTAGAATAAGATTCCACGATAGGTAAAAATAATGAAAAATTAGGCAATGACTGATAAATTAATTATGTGATAGATGCAAGGTGCTCACATATTTACAAACATTGTAAAATTATACGATATTCCTAACATTTCAACAAGTAATATTAATAAGTCAGTGTGTGAGTTCAAGTAATCACAGAATGTAAAATCAGTGTTGTAAATATAATATTATACAATTAAATTAGCAACCAGTTTGATTTTATCTAGACTCTAAATTATCCTATGGAGCAGGACCAGCATGTTTCCAAGCAACCAAATATTGGATCCCCACCTATGAAATCAGCGTTTTGGATGGAGAATTATAAAGAAGTTGCATTTTTCATACTAACATTTTCTTAATTTATTTAACAACCATGAACACTAATAATGTTTTAAAACTTTTACGCACTAATGTTTAAAAACTAACATAACTTATGCCACTTAGATTAAGCGACAAAAATAAGTTTTAGCTAAGTTTTAAAACAAATAGTGGTCATTTCTGCTAACAAAAATAGGAGTCATTTTTAAGGTATTTTTTATGATTAAAAAACTATAAGGTTTTTTTTATTATTGGTAGTTGTCTACGATGGTCATTATTCGATATAATATCAAGCAATTTGATTAATATTTTAAATCATAGAAGTGACGAGGTTCTCTATTTGTGAAAAAAAAAAAACGCCAATATCATAGGACCCAATAATATACAAATATTGCTCATTTAAAAGTATATATGATAATAAATATTAAGTTTGTACTTCTTGTCACTGGCTTGAAGTTTGAAAAAAACTTTTAATATTCATTCAACATTGAAGGAATGATTAATTAATAATCAGCCAATAATTTTCCCACTGCTGGGACAAAGCCTTCTCTCATCGAGAGGGAGTGGGATCCACCACGCAGTCCCAGTGCGGGTTAGTAGATGTCACATACTCGTATCTTCGAATTTTTGGTTCTAGGACATGCTGGTTGCCTCACAATGTTTTCCTTCACCGTTTTGAGAGCAGTGGTGATGAAATTATTTAGACAAAGTAATTCGCCTGCCTACCCACTCTCGTAAGCCAGGGTCGGCACCTCTGGGCCACCACTGTTCAAGGGAATGATTAGCTGAGTTAAAACTTAAATTCATTAAGCGTTTACCGAACACCCGAACTCGATTATAAATTTCAAAACTTGGCCAATTTTGTTTCAACGAACCTAATTTTATTTTAACTGAAGAACTTTTCTGCAGCATAATATTAGGTAAAATAAATATTATGTTGGATTTTGTAAAATATAAACAGTTCTTGAATAAATATTTAGTTTTAAATACTAGAAAAGGTATAATGAATATAGGAAACCGTATTTCAACCTTCTGTGAATTTATGTTTTTAGCTCAGCTCATGTTTCCGTTTGAGGTATTTCGATCAATTTGGCACTCATTTGTAATTTATGACATACACAGCATTCACTTGTCTGCGTCATTATTTAGTTCACACTCAACTTCCTTTACGATAATCCATCTCTGCCCCGACATATTACCCAATTCGAAACGGCAATAGCCAACACCTCAGAAAGGGGACTGTGGACGTGCAAGAGGTCGTGAGTTCAAACGCAATTGTGTACAATTGACGAGGTCACACTCGTTGATTAATTTTTGTTTTTTTTAAAGGGGACAATGCAAATCAGAAACACTTGTAAGGTGCTATCTGCATTGCTAGTACTCTTATTTTATTTATTTATTTATTTATTTTCTCACCACAATATTACAAAATACATATTAGATGGTATCAGAGTCAGACAGCATTTTAATATTGTGGGAGACTGGTGCCTAAACTAGGCTCTAGGCCTGTATTTCAGGACACCAGGTCTCCGCCCTTTTACAATAATACATTTTCTGTTTCTAAGTACTTGTACAATGACAACCAAAGGATATAAAAACAACATTATAAAAAGATTAGTGGCTCGAGTGGAAATGTTAACTTTAATATTATAAACTAAGAGTAAACTAAACTTTTGTTAATAGGGTTATGTTATACGTATATGGAATGGTGTGTGTGTATGTGTGTGTGTGTGTGTGAGTGTGTGTGTGTGTGTGTGAGGGTGTGTGTGTGTGTGTGAGGGTGTATGTGTGTGTGTGTTAGTCACTTTTGGGCTTATATGACTGATTAGTGATAAATAGCTGATATTACACCATAGAGGTAAGTAGGTTCTCAGTATCATCATAATTTAGTTGTTCTTATGAAAAAGAACTAAAGAATCAATAGTTTCTATCCCCAATATTTTGCCCCATCTCTCTCTTTCTCAAAAACCCACCATACATGGAGAGGCCAAACTATATAGGATAGCTTGGACATTACAGTTAGGACTAATCAGATGTATGTATGTACATGAACGAAACATACAGATCTCTCGGTTTTATGAAAGGAATAGCTTCAAGTAGTGGTCGCTTTGATCTCTTAGATGAGGCGAAACTAACGGCAAATCTAATAATTTAAATCTACTTACGATAAATTCAAATACTCACACGGGCGACACTTATATGCGACCTCGACGTACTTGCTCTGCCTCGGACAGGGGTCCACGAGACCCGCCATTGGCAGGGTACTGAACTTGCACTGAGGTTTCTTTTGGCAAGCTTCCACTACCGTCTGCAGTAATGAGTACTAGAAGAAAAAGGTTTTAGTTAATCAATTTGAATATGCTGTAGATATCTACGTTTGTACTACTTTTGCCGCAGTCGGGAAATGGACTTTTAATTACGTAGTCCGTAATATGCCATGCTATTTTATTTATCGTGCATTTAAAAATCGAATTATGTTGATACCTTAGGGCCTTGCCACAAATACTTAAAGATTTGTACAACGCGGGTCTAATGACAATCTTATATCAAACCAAGGAACTTAAATATAGTACTCTTACATACTAATTTCATGCATCAAACTCAATAGGTATAATAATGTAGTGCTTAGCAGTTGTTTAGCCTAAACAAATAATGATAAACACATAAAGACACATTGTCATGTTGTACCATTGATTCTCATAACGGCTACTACGAGTATATGATAGGAATTTATTTTTCACCTCAGCACCTCAAACAAGCAGGTATTGTTGTTTTAAGATGGTGAGCAAAATTCGATTTTGCAAAGTAACTTTCATTTTGCTTTAATGCCGAGAACTGTGCTGGGTCTACACAAAATTCGAAAGATTTGAACCTTACTTTATGCTGTCACTTTCACTTTGATACGAAAAAAGCGAGAGATAGAAACGAGTCGATTCGAAGTTCGATGTTAAAATTCCCTATGTAGTAGGCTCAAAAAAGAAACAAACAATAAAACGTTCGGATACACATGTAACCGTAAAATTGCAAATCATCTGTTAAGGTTTTATTTAAATGCTGTTTTTTTATATTTTTAGTAACGAAGTTCTCTAACGCGAATTACGGTTCCTACGTGGCTTACGGTGCACTGGCAGAAATCGTCACGCGAAAAGACGCTTGCGACTATCTTCTTCTAATTGAAAAGAGATGAATAGAAAGAAACAGAGAGAGATATAGAAAGTGTGAATATGGTCAATGAAAATCCAAGATGGTGAAAAGTCTGTTGAATGTGTTACACGGAATGCATTCCGCACGTATTTTTTTTACAAAGCTTTATTTTTACTTGGCTAGCGCGCGGTTTACTTGTTCGTGATTGATATTTTTGGTGATCGGAACTTTTACTAACAATATCCATATTCCAAATTCAAATCACTTTTAGTCCCTAGGCAATAAAGAGCTATTTTAGTCCCTTGTTACGAAAAATAACCTAGCTCCTTTTGAATAGATGTGATAAAAATAACTATTTCTCACTTAACTAATATTGAATAATAATCGAACCAACGCAATAAATCTCAAAAAAATATTCAATGGAAATAAATTATCCTTTCCCTAAAGGAATCGACACATATCATTAACTTTAGGAAGTATCCCTAAGAAAATATCGCTTTAAGTGCCAAAGAGGATCTAATGTTTCCTATTAGAGTCATCTTTCATTTTTTATGTCAAAATATGACAAACGGGCCAAAGACCCACCTGATGTTAAGTGCTTGTTAAAGCCTGTAGACATCCGCAATTTCGGCACCTTTGCAAATAAGGTTTTTTGAATACTCTCCCTGAATTTTTAAGGCACTTTGTATGGTAAATGTACGGGTCGGTACATTAATGTTAGAAGCAGTGTGTTTTAGGTTTCAGGAGAAATATTTGTTTAATCAGCTAATTAAATGCTATTTTTTAATTTTCTTAGATAAAATGCGTCATTCAATAGGAGTTGAGCTACTTTTGCTTGTAGACTTCACAGTCCTTACAATGTTACTTTCCTTAGTTTAAAAAAAAACTTTACTTTCAATCAAAAGGTTTGATTAATTTTAATCGAAACAAGAGCAGTTCCAGCTAGCAGCTAAGTTTGATAGCATTTTTTAAAATAAATCAGGCTTTAAAAAAACAAAGTTACGTTAAACATTTTCTAATCCTGCAGACTCAAAAATTCAAATACTTTTAAACATAAAGGGGACGTTACATTTGTTCGCTGTCCGCATACACACTGCATGCAAGCTGTCACTATGCATTACCTAATTAGAATTCAGGCTGCACCGGCCAATCAGAATGCGTTATATGACCGGAGCAATGAATCGTGGGCGCCAACAATACGGACGGAGAGTGTAATCGAATCCTAATGTTTGAAAGGGGTTTGTACCTACTTGATAACTGAATGGAATCATTGAAGAGCTCTGATAAACAACTTCTATGTCATTAATACATTGAGTATTTTTGACAGTATATCACAGTATCTTTGGCAGTAAAGAGAAAGCTAAGATCGAGACATTTTTAGGCCATTAGTTTGAAAGAAACCATTGGTTTTAATGTAATATTAACGATTGAACCAAACGTCAATTATTTTTTTTACCTAGTCAGAAACCAGTTTGTCTAAAATCTATAATGGACGACATTCAAACCTGACATTTAGAACTATAACTTTACACAGCCATGGTCATCTAACCCAATCTTTTTTTTTCTTTTTTACATATTTAACTTGTATCAAAACTCCATTTGAAATAAGATCAGACATTATTAAACAAACCTTTTTTGCAGTCCGTTCAACCAATTTTGACTTCTATACCGTAAGATTAAGGATGGCATTAAGTGGAAAAAAGTGGTTACAATACCAACTGTTTACTGCAGCTGCCATTTGTCATGCCTCCAAAGCAATAGAAGTCAAAATCGGTTGAATGGATTGTAAAAGACATTTTAAGTGTTTAATCTTATTTCAAATGGAGTATAAATGACTTGTAATTATCCATAACCAATAAATTACTATGACTATGCACCATTACGATGACTTGTGGGTTAGTAATAACAGCCGCACGGGTCGATCGATCAGGTTAAGCTAAACTTCCCGCAGTTGTTTCATGTATGGGTGACCATCTTTACATACCAAGACCCTCCGTGTATCGGAAAGCACGTTAAGCCGTTTGTCCCGACTGTCATTTGTAGATCTTTGACAGTTGTTACGGGTCGTCAGAAGCCCAAAAGTCTGACAACCAGTTACCAAGGACCAACCAAGGGGTATCGTGTTACCCAGTAACTGGGTTGTGGAGGTCAGATAGGCAGTCGCTCCATGTAAAATACTGGTATTCAGCTGCATCCTGTTAGACTGGAAGCTGACCCCAACATAGTTGGGAAAAGGCTAGACAAATGATGATTATGTACCATTACGATATAAACTACAATTAAACCATCAATAATAAATATTACCAACCTGCATAGCATTAGGTCTTTTACAGTTCTTGCTCTCTTCAACTTCCTCATTGCTCAAGGCAGGACATCCCTGCTCCTCACCTGCCTTCCCGTACTGAGCTACTTGTATGCTGATGGTGGTGCCTCTGGGACATGCTAGAGCTACTGTCTCGTCGTTGCAGACTGCCCGTTGTATGACCTTGAGAGTATCCAGGAGGAGTGCTGTAACAAATGTAGAAAATGAGGTTGTTACAATAAGTTCACTTCACGGGTTTTGAATTTTTAAGATCTTGGTGACAGGATCATAAAGACAATTAAGAAAAGTATCACAGATGAATAATCTGCCTGCTGGTGTTATTTTTCAATCGCTTCGCTTGAAAAGTCACTTTGTAAAGAAGCGTAAAAGGGATTATTCATTTCCAATGAATTATTCACAAAACCATATTACATTACGGAACTCAGGTGAATGATAATCTTTATAAAGAAACAAAATTCGGAAAACAAAAATATGTGTATAATTCTGGAAAGCCTGCGTAGGTGTGTGTCACAAAACGTTACCCACATACTGAAATTACCTTGAAACATCCAACAAGGCTACACTGAGCTGACAACCCTAGGCAATTCGCACAAATCTCAATATACTTCAGGTGTTCGCTCCATAAACAAGGCAATACAAAACTGGGTATAATCCAGAAATCCAGGCTTACTTCTCCTATATATGCCAGCACAAATTACGGTAGAACAACACGACCTTATAGAGGAGGCTTGGCACATAAATACACGTGAAAAATAGACATTTGATCCTGAAATAACAATAATCATTGTCTTCGTAAACAAGAGAAAGCAAATAAGAACCTTCAAGACGCTGATTGCGTCACACTTGAGAAGGCGTTGATACTCTAATGACATATGTTTTGTTCAGATTAACTTCGGAACTTTCACAGTAGAAGTTTGGATGCTTCCACTCCACGTACATAAGTTTCTCGGTTATTGTCGTGTTCGTTCGTTTTATTATTGGAGAAAGGAATTTCAGAGAAGTGTTTAGGTTAATTCTGTGCTCTTTGACCTTGTTCAACAAAATATCAATTCTGAGAATAATTAGAGTAAAATAATACTTATAAAACCTTTTAATAGCGACGATGGTCATATTTCGTTGATTTTCTGCGTGAAAGCTCATCAAAGTGTCCGGTGAGGACTCTGCGTCAGGCAGAAGGTGAGGACGCCGTGGCGGCTCTCTAGCCACTCCTCAAAGAGGGGACTTATCGCCGCAATAGTGGCGTGCCCAGCACTGGGTTGCGGCAATCGTACTCTCCATGACGCCATGAGATCCCGCCGGAGCTCTGTCTGCTGTGCCGCGATTTCTTGTGGCATCGGAGTTAAGCCCCGGCGTTTTGCCTTCTCACGCTACTCCCAAATGTGCACGAGGACTTTTACCTCCAGATCCCATGGTGGCAATTTGGCCAGGAGGCTCGCCGCCTCACCAGAGACCGTGCGGTATCCCCGGACCAGCCGGGTGGCCATGACTCTCTGGGACGCGTTCAACCGGCGGGCTGGCCGCCGCCTCAACGAACGCGCCCACACCGGTGCTCCGTAAAGTGCCATGGACCGCACGACCCCCGCGTATAGCCGGCAGAAGGCATTTGGACCCCCAAGATTGGGCAGGAGCTGCTTCAAGGCAGCCCCGAAGGAAATTCCGAAAGGGATACCGTGGCCCCTGGCAATGTAAAGGCAACCGAAAGAACACGGGTGGATTTTAGTCAGTAAGAGTCTGACACCTCCCGCTCCGCCCAGAGCAGGAAAAGTCATTAGATGACGTGTCCCAAAAAAAAAGGCTCATCAAGGTATTCAAAAGTTAATTATTTGATTTTTGTGAAGCAGTCCAGAGTTCGATGTCACAGCTAAGCAGCAACTTATTTTTGGTTCCGAATCTGTAACTTTCTTATAATAAATACTAAGCTTTATGGGTCCTGCATTATAAAATAAAACTCAATTTTTGACCCCCGACGCAAAAAGAGGTGTGTTATAAGTTTGACCGCTATTTGTGTGTGCCTGTGTGTCTATCTGTGGCACCGTAGCTCTTAAACGGGTGAACCGTTTGAATGCATTTTTTTATATTTGAAAGCATTTTTTCTAGCAATGGATTTTAGATATGTTTTATCAAAATCGATTCAGCCGTTTGAAGATTATCAACTCTTTTCTAGTTGATGAATTAATTTGAGCGTTCTTCACAGGTCTGATCGATTTGAAATTTGGTATTATGTTACTTCAATGATATTAGAAGTACATAGAAACCTTGAACTGATGCTGCAGTATCACTTGGAATTTGCAGGATACCCAACAACTGCCTTACCAACTTACATAACAGGTATCGTGTTTGGGCTCATTGGAATGGTCTCAATGAATAGGTTATAGATAGATGATGAACAAGGTCTGATGATGGAGTAGGAAAGAGAAATAAAGAAATCTTTGTGTTGGCGGTTTTTATAATTTCACTTGTTTACAAGTATATCAATTTTTTAACCGACATTGTCTCATTGGTCTAGTAGTCACAAGTGCTACTGCTGAGCATGAGGTCCTGGGTTCAATTCCAGGGTTGGGCGAATTATTATTGGGTTTTTCATCTGGAATTTATCAGTAGCAATCCGGAGTATGGATTTGTGCCCGGTTGATGGCAATAGTGTCGCGCTGTATAACATGAGACTTAATACACGTACACCTATGCCTAACCCTTCGGGTAATATAGGTGCTATGTTATTTAAAACTGACGGATTTTAATCTGATCTTGATTCAAACCTAGTTTTAAATCAAGATTCATGACTGAGTCTCTTAAGAGTACGAACGAGCAACTCTTTGACCTACATTTTTAGCAGTTTTTACACAAAAACCTTCCCAGTGCAAAGCTACAACGAAAAATATCTTATTAGGTCAACATTTAATTAGGTTCACTTTGAATGATGACTCTTTATATAAAAACCTTGCGTGTTAACTGTAGACATTAAATATATGTACGTAACTACATAAAATAAAGGCAAATAATATACGCGACACACCTCTATTATTAATGTTAACATACACGAAGCTACAAAAAATACAGTTCATTTTAGCCCGGTACTTGTCATATAATATGTAGGTACAAACAAAAACGAAATGTATTTTTTCTTAATATTTTCTGTTATACATAATATAATATAACGCCTGTATTCCCTGAAGGGTTAGGTAGAGGTGTACCTATAGTACACCCACATTTCGCCAGTTATGATTAAGTCCCATGTAACGAGGGGCGAGCCTAACGCCATCAACTGATTGCGGGTTGTGTTATACTCGTATTCGGACACAAAAGCTGCTAATATGTCAATGGTTACATGAATGGAAGTTAGTCATTTTAAATAACGGCTCGTAACCGTGCAACCTTTGAATACTATTTATATATGGATGACGGAGTCACCATCTTGCCCCATGTTATGAAAACTCCTGTTCACTATTAAAAGAAATCGTATCTTGAAAAACGGTCGATAATAAATTTTGTGCACGATTTTTTGAAATGTTAATCCTTTTCCCAATTATATTGAGGTTGGCTTCCTGTCTAACCAGATGCAGCTGAATACCAGTATTTTACATGGAGCGACTGCCTATCTGATATCCACAACCCAGTTACTGGGTAACACGGTACCCCTTGGTAAGACTGTCACTTTTGGGTTTATGACTACCCCTAACGACTGTTAAAGATCCACGAATGACAGCTGGGACCAACAGCTTAATGTGCTTTCCGAGGCAAGGAGGGATCTCGATGTAATGTATGGTCACCCATCCATGAACCGAACCCATGCTGCTGTTATTATATAGCCACGAGCCACTCGATATTGTGAAATGTGAAATCATGTCTATGTTCACGATCATAGACATGATTTCACAGTGGTAAGAAATAAGTATAATAAAAGTGAGAGTGATTAATTCTTCCTTTCACAGGACAGCACATACAGCACCTCAACTTAGAGCTGGCCTCAATCGAGAGAGACACAATGTGGGGTTGCTTGCTGTTGATTATGCTATTAATAATAGCTTATTATTCCATAATAACCAAGGCTAATGGGGAAAATAAAATTACCTATTCAATAAACCAGAATATTTATAATCACATAATTTATTAACTAACTGAATTATTGCAGACAACTCTAAACATCTACTCTGTTAATACACTTTTATTACTTACCTCGCTTTATCATGCTCGAGGCTTTGGATTCAAATCCTGCTATCTAATTGCGTAACACATTTTCGTAAATGCTTAGACTAATCTGTTTCATTCTGACAGTTCAACAACATTCATTGCGTTATTTACGTTGTTAAGCAGAGTTTTTTTTTTGAACTTTTGACGTAATGGATTAGCAATCTGTTTCAAAACGATTCATATTGTGATTGAACGTGTATTACGTAATTAGGGTACTGGCAAGGACCGAAAATTTGACTTTTTCAATTTATATGTACTTTTTGAGTTTATCTTGGACATTAATGACATCGTTGAAGGAAAAACATCGTGAGGAAATCTGGAATTATAGATACTTATATAAGTTTGAAATCACCAACCCTTCTTGAGCAAGCGTGGTGATAAATGCTTGTGTTTTCTCTGTATGAAAAGATGCCGTTAAAGTGACAATAATAGTCTGTTATTATTTATTTTATTTATTTCTCGTTTGAAGAATGAAGTCAGAGAAACATCCCCTTTATTAAATGTCCAAAGTTGTCAAATACGACATAGTGATACGTGTTGGAATGTGGTTTCAAAATGGTTGCCCAAATAAAAACACGAAAAAGTAAAATACTGAAATAGAATAAAACTGAAACAGTACCTACCAAACAGTACCAATACATAGTTAATGTATTGCCAACATTTATTTCAGTAGACACGAGCCTAAAGTAAATTTCTTAGGTGTGAAAAGTGTAATGCTTTATTTGGGCGCAATTTATTGGCTTACTAAAAGGAGTATTTGTTTGTTTTATTCATCCAAAGGAAAGTATTGTTTTAGACGTTACATCTGTACTATATCAATATAATTATTATGTTTTAAATCTACTTAATTATCTTTATGAAAACCTTTTGTGCCTACTTACTGTCGGGCTAAAAATAAAACACAGGTAGTCAGCACCACCACCCGGCTGATCTGGGGATACCGCACGGTCTCTGGTGAGGCGGCGAGCCTCCTTGCCGGATTGCCGCCATGGGATCTGGAGGCAAAAGTCCTCGCGCATATCTGGGAGTGGCGCGAGGAGGCGAAACGACGGGGCTTGACTCCGATCCCGCGAGAAATCGCGGCACAGCGGACAGAGCTCCGACGGTATCTCATGGCATCATGGAGAGTGCGATTGTCGCAACCCAGTGCTGCCAGTCCCCTCTTTGAGGAGTGGCTGGAGAGGCGCTACGGCGTCCTCACCTTCCGCCTGACGCAGGTCCTTACCGGACACGGCTGTTTCAGGAGGTACCTGTTTCGGATAAGGCGGGAGGAAACGTCCGGGTGTCATCACTGCGTGGATCACCCGGAGGACACGGTGGAGCATACGTTGGAGGTATGCCCGGCTTGGGCAGAGCACCGCCGTGTCCTCGTGGAGGCGATCAGTGGCGGGGATCTCTCGCGTCCGGCCCTGGTCCAGGCCATGGTACGGAGCGAGAGGGCATGGGAGGCCGTCACCTCCTTCTGCGAAGCAGTAATGCTCGCGAAGGAGGAGGAGGAGCGCGTGAGGGAGAGGCAAATTTCGCGCCCTCACGCCCCTAGCCGCCGCAGAAGGAGACGCCCTGGGCGTCGGGAATCGATTGCCGATTCCCGGCCACCGTAGGCGCGGGCTTGCGGACGGTGAGCAATGGGTAGCTCGCCGTCCGGTAAGGACCAAGCTCGGGTCGACGGCACGTTGTGTTCCACGCGCGCCTCAAAGAGATGTCAGCGAATGAAGGGGTCCGATGAGACCATTGCCTGCCGGGGTTGCGGGAAAGTCCGAAAGGGATACCGTGGCCCCCTGGCATTGCACAGGCAACAGAAGGAACACGGGTGGGTTTTAGTCAGTAAGAGTCTGACACGAGCGGGAGGAGTCATTTGATGATTACCCACCCGAAAAAAAAAAAAAAAAAAGGTAGTCAGAAATTATTTAAATTGAATAACACTTCAGTTTTTTAAACCATATTATTGAACAAACAGAAGTAAAATTTAAGTAATATTTACTCTTTTTTTGATGATATTATGTAAAAGGGACAGTGTAATTGGACTTTTTTTGTTGACCGTATCACCAAAAAAATAAAAAATTAGGTACTTTACTTTATTCAAAGAGCCTGAAAATTTGATTCAATATTAAGTTGAAAATAAGCTTTGCATCTATTACGAGACTTATATGTAGAACTGATGAAATGTGTGTGTTTTGGTTAGTAATTATATCATACGTCTCTAAGGGGAATGTGAGCGCCTGAGGTATGTGAGCGGTGAGAAGGGTGAGGGCGCCATTGAAAAAAATTGCAGACTGAGTTAGCTGGGCCTTTGTCTGCCTCCCCCGTCTCACCCCTCACATACCTCAGGCGGTGACTAGCACTTGCGCTCAGACTATAGTACCTATACCATGATGGGATGGGCTTCATGGTATACTAGCGTGACATTTCCCTTTGCCATTCCTACTCCGTATACGCTAAACCAAATAGCTACGTTAATATGACGCGCATGGTGCATCAAGGTAAGTCTGATTAGCGCTGGCAGCTTAAGTGTCTAGGGCATTAACAGCTTTAAGATCCAACCGCAGTTTCAATGCAGAAGCGGCGACGACATGTGGCGGCAATACTATCTCTAATCACTTAGGCCCGTTTCCACCACAATTCCCTAAATGCGTGTAACGCTAAACATATTTGAAATATAATTCTGTCTCTTTCATGATCAAACGATTCACAGAAACAAAACTATATTTTTGAAATACCTTTAGCGTTAAATGCATTTAGTGATATAAGGTGCAAGCGGGCCTAAGGATCGGAATAGACAGAGTTTTTAAGTGCCAAATTTAGTTTAATTAAAGGACTATTAGAACCGACGTATAAAATTAAAAATAAAATAATCATAGATTTTTAACATTTCACCCCAGCAGAACCAAAGTAGTGGCTCGTGAAGTCAGGGATAATAAATGTTAAGCACTGCCCACTTAAATTGTCCGTATATTCATCTCACAACTGTCATTCTTTAGCAGTTGTTTAATAAAATGGCTATAACACGGCAAATTGACGTAGTGTACAAATAGTGCAATCCACGACGACGCGCCCCACTCCGCGATTACTGTACTGTAAGCTGTACTTTAGTACGGAACGGGGCGGAGTGGGGCGCATCGTCGTGGATTGCACTATCTATATCAATTTGATAATCAATTAATGTTCCTGACTGTACATTATTCTTGCAAAAACTACGGTTACTTAGTCAATAGTAATGAATGCGGGGGTTTACCGCCACTTAAATATTAATTATTATCGAGATGTTTTCCGAATGAACTGATATACTTACTAATATACTTTGGTAATGTTGTTTCTATTATCTATGTAAAATGGTTTAGTTCTTAGATTACATGCACCCAGCTATTTAATCGAGTGTCGAGACCTCGATGTATCGACGTTGCCGGTAGTTAATGCTTCATGTGACAGGTAGCGCCCCTATCGTCGATCTTAGGTACTTCCATGCGCTTAGAAGCTATTATTATCACGTGGCTTTCGATAAAATGTTTTTCCTGCACGGTTTATAGGTTAAAGCAGGTTGTTTTAAATGCAGAACCTTCTCTGTTTTAATTTTTATAAAGCGTTTAACACAAGACTTGGTTATTTTTCATTTAATAATGTTTATTGTAAAATCAGAGAAGTTCATTACACTTAAATGGTCCGAAAATTAAAGGGCACACACATAAAGAGCAAATTGGCGTATTTTGACAATTCATTTCCCTGCCTGTACATGCTTAATTATAAAATTATTGCAGTGAACCTCTGCCTAACTCATCGGGAAAAACAGCCGTGATGTTATGTACTCGTACAGTTGTATGGACTACCTATGTATGCACAAAGGCAAGCTTAACCCAGAATTTCAGAATTGGACAATTAGATTTAAATCCACAAACAAGTGCAAAATTATTCTGGGATTTACAATTTTCGACGAAATTTCATAAAACGTTATTTTATTTTGAAGTCACATATGGCTGATTTAAAAAAAGAACAGTTATATTTTATCTGAAGAACAATGGCGGTATGCGTATTTTCTATAAAAATGCAGTCAAACCGCAAAAGTTTCTGACAATAAAAAAATTTACCCTTGCAGTCCCACCGTGCCCATTTTGCGAGTCCAAATGGGCACGGTGGGACTATAAGGGCCAATTTTTTTTTTAAGTTTTTCTGTAAAACACGTCGCCAATCTTTATTTATAAAAGAAACACCAGAAGAAAAAGACTTGAAAACTATGAAGCTCTAAGCTATAAATATCATAAAATAAAACCTAAAAGTGTACTACAACCGTCTAGGTTCGAGGCTTGAGACTTGAACATTCTAGAAACTTCAAGTAAGAAACTTAAACTTTAAGCCTAAGAGAAGTTTGTGAACCCACTCAAAACTTTAACACTCACTGAATCATAATTAACAATGAAAGATGCTCCTTTATACGTGATTAATTTTTATAACTTTATTTTTTAAAGTTTTGATAAAAAAATTACATTTGAACTTTGTAATGAAGACGATGTTCAAGATGAGAGTAATATTTTAGTTTGGAGATTAAACCAATCTATTACATGCTTGTTGAAATAAATTGTATATAGATCCATTGATAAGGCTTTCGTAAACAATTACGTAATCTGATCTCCAACTAATTATAATAAATTCGAGATAATCGATGATGGTGATGTTCTTCAGAAAGGTCAGATGGGTAGTACTTACAACAGGAGCGCGTCTAAGCGTAAACGAAGCAAAAGGAGTTTGTAAGGATCGTAGCAGGTAGTGTTCTGTAGTTTCTGCCTCCCCCATAGGAAGAAAGCGTGAGTTTATTTATGTATAATCGATCACAGGCATTATTATACTATGTACTACAAACATTTAAAATATTCGATCCAGATGCAAAAAATAACATAGGTATCACCTTCCCACAGAATTTTTTACTTTTCCAGTTTTTCTTAGCCGTTACGACTTTCTTTGCTTTCTTCAGTAAATTCATACAACTTTTCATAAATCATTCCTTTCTATCAATCAATCAATCTGCCTAGACTTTTCCCAACCATTTTGAGGTCGGCTTCAGCTGAATACCAGCATTTTACATGGCGCGACTGCCTATCCAACCTCCACAACCGAGTTACTGAATAACTCGATACCCCTTGGTAAGACTGGTTGTCAGACTTTTGGGTTTCTGACTACCCAAAACGACGTTAGTTGAGGTTGAGGTTACTTCGCTGTAAAACACCACATTCCCAAAACATTTCATTTTCTTGTGCCTAAACGGACCCTGGCACTCGCCGGTCGATGCCGCGGGCCCTTATCCCTGTCGGATAAAGTGCCGCTAGCGGCACTCTATGCAGTTCCTTTTCTTTTCCTTAACCACCGCAGTATTGAGGCAAACAAAACGAAAACAAAAAAAAAAACAATCTGTCGAACCATTTTCGAGTTTTTGCGAGACTAACACACGGCAATTGATTTTTATATCTATCGATAGAATATAAATAGATAGGTACGCCAACAGCATAATTATATATTGAACCTTACATAGGTACTAATAAAAGTTAACCGGCATCGTCATCAGATAATCTTATGACATGTAGTAAGATGAAGATTATTGTAAGTTAAATCTACGTTTCGGGCCACATTTACTTCGTCGTGTATTCCACGAACGACCCGTCTTCAAAAGTTACATTACCTGTTCACTTTGAGTGAACCTCAAGTTGCATGTTAATGCCACTATAATCGACTATGATCGCGTAAGGAATATTAAAGTTTACTTCATACAAGAATAACACTGTGATGAAAAAAAAACTTACATAAATCACTACAAAGTGAAAAGTAACTAAAAATTTCGGACATTTAAATTATTTTTCACTTTGTACCGTTTTTTTGGAAGTCGGATGTTTTTTTTTATTTGTTTTTTTTTGTGTTGTTTAGGGAAATAAGGAAATAACCACACAGATTTGAGTGGACCTGTACAGGTAGTGCACGAATTTTTCAGTAATCGAGTTTCTAAACACAGAACTGAAGGAGCTCAATGACTCGACGTCCAAAGAAAGAAGAGTCATGTCCAATTATGTGCTTTGACTGTCCCTTGAACTTTGATCCTTTCATCTACAGATGAAACAGTTGTTTTTTTGTTTAATTCAAATAAACCAATTACAGGTATAGACATAAACTTAGCAAAATTATATACTAACTTAACTAAAACTATTGAAAAATTAAAATATTCCATCGAAAAATTCATCCGCATCGCTGTCGGCCGGTAGTGTATCCAAGAGACTGGCCGCATTGCCACGTTGTATGGCAATGCTTAGCCTCTACCCAAGGTAAAAACCAGCCCTTGGGTCACGGGAAGTGTTGACTTACTCGCAATATCTAGTAAACGCTGGTTTTTTTGTAAGCCTTCCTTTTTTTTTTTTTTTATATTATTCCAAAACAAACGATTGTGCTACGGATTCTGGTAAGTCTACCGAGATGGCAACTCTGGGAGATTTTACGATGAAAATAAGCTTTTCCTCTTTACTTCGTTAATTGGAAGCAATATCAAGGTATGGTAATGGAGCTTCCTTTTAAACATCTAAGGAAAGAATACCCCAAATCCAAATAAAAAAGAAATGCCTTTACCGAGAACTATTCAAAACTACTTTCGGTTGCCCCCTTGGGAAATTAAGCCCTATTGCCCTTTTGACGATGCTATCTTAACATACATCTGTTTCTCTATTAAATTCCATCCAATAAGCGTAATGTTCTGACTCTCAAAGAACGAAAAACTCAATGTAATTTAATCCCAAGTGTTTTTTTTTTCGATAGCTTAAACACACACATTAATCAAAAAACTGGTTAAGTTCCGTAGTTGGGATGAATTTATCCCAAGAACATTAACTCACACAACATTTTGTTAAACAAACACTAAATTTTTTTATTTTTTTAACCGCAAATGTAAGTTTGTACGCACAGAGAGATTTACCATGTTATTTTAAGACCATAGGCTTCTTATAGGTTTTCCTGTAATATACATACGAGTAAAGAAAATAGTTCTTTGTATTTTTTTTTTAAATTTTAGGGTCAGTAGTTTCGGAGATAACGGGGGAATGGTCCATTTTTATAAATTTTCTTAAATATCTTTAAAAATGTTTATTACAAAATTATTTTAAAAAAAATTGAGATCCTTACAACAAGCCCTTTCATTTGATATGTCATACGGTACAGTTGGCAATTTTTTTTTTAAATTTTCTTATTTTTTAATTAATTTATTTACGTTATGCGTTCGTTTTTGGGTCACAGAAATACATATGTGTACCAAATTTCAATTTAATTGGTCCATTAGATTTGGAGCAAATCGGCTGTGACAGACGGGCAGACACACGCGTGATCCCATAAGGGATCCGTTTTTTTCTTATGAGGTACGGAACCCTAACAACATCTAAACTAATAAACTGAAACATGTTACTGTCAAAATAATAATAAGAGTATGAAAACTTTGTGTACTGAACACCTCATTATTCATATTTTTTGACACCAGTAAATAAAAACTAAAATTAAAATCTCAAGCCTGTATTCCCTAATATGTAGTCTGCTTAGAAGGTCGTAGGATAGTTAAAGGTTTCAAATAGTGCTCCGTTAACAAATTACTGAGCAAAATGGGCATTTCATCTTTTGGCTTAGGTACTGATAATATTTTCCTTCTGGTAAAACCTAAATACATTATTATATGAAATCAAAACGACGATTCCCACTATAGTGGTTTTCAGCCATTACACGAGGAGGCAGTGGTTGAAACACAACAGAAAAAAGAAAAAGCGGCCAAGTGCGAGTCGGACTCGCACACGAAGGGTTTTGTACCACAGTATATTATTTAACACTACATTTTTGATTATAACAGTTAAAAAAATACACTCCTGTGACAGACCTTAATAAGTAATAGGGTCCGTGGCACCCTTTAGGTACAGAACCCTAAAAGTGGTGGAGTCACCGAGGCTTACGAATTCCGCGCTGCCCCTCTGGATTGGAAAAGTTTTCATCTAATTGTCAAACACATGTCAGTAATATGTCAGTGTCATGTCACTTTAATTAAGAGAACCGGTCTTAATGCTATAAAATTAAGGTTCTATTAAACGGAAATCATTAGGCGTGCAGTTGACTGTTCTAATGTTACTTTTCTTTCCGAGTAAATCTAAGGTAAATACTTCATAAAACCTGGACTTTATATTTATACTATTATGGTATGAGAAGCAGGGTGTAAAGTTCACTCATCCTAGAAAAGGTAGGATGTGTGTGTGGGGGGTTGTGTCTGGTGTGCAACTGCCCCACGATTGATGTCGGGACGTTGTGTATATGTCGCAGTCATCTGGTTGAATCTGTTAGTCGATTGAATGACTAGCGCGTTTGTTAAATGCCGGCATCCAATTGGATGCCGAGGCCGATAGTTAATTGAATTAGTATCATGCAACGTTTAACAACTTGGCGTATTGAAAGTCAGCCCTTTGAAGATGACTGATCAAGACTCAGCCAAGTGATTCAAATGGTGAAAAAAAAATCTGCGATCAACTTGGACAATAGCGCTCGTCGGCCGCTGCCGCGGCACCGCTCGCTACGCTCGCTCGGCTCGCGCGCGGTTGGTCATAGTTCTAACCTAACCTAACCTATTTCACCCAGTTTAAGTAAATGACTACACGACATTCAGCCATCTGGTTAAACGTTGTGCTCAATGACTTGGCTAGTTGTCTTTCAGCTATTTAATTGGATTAGCATTTAATGAACGTGCTAGTCATTCAATCAAATAGCAGATTCAACCAGATGACTGCGATTTATATACTCTTCGCGCGGTAAACTCTGTTTGCGCGATACAGGATTTTGCGTGACGTCAGTGTGATGCGTAGTTCTCATGTGCCGTTGTAGATGCGGCCACAATAGTTCAAACTGGAACGAAATGCCTTTTCTTCTTTCAGTGGAAGAATAATAACAGTCCCACTACAGGTCCTCTTCTCATACAGAGAAGGCACGAGCATTGATCACCACGCTTGCCCAAGATGGGTTGGCGATTTCAGACTTATATTAACCACTAGCTTTTGCTCGCGTCTTCGTCCGCGTGATTTTTTGGCCCCCGAACCACCGCGTCGCATCCCATCGCCCGCCCACGCTAAACTCGTACTTCGTTTTCACTTATCGTTCTTTCAGACTTTTTTTCTTGATGGTCGGCAACTTAGGCTCATTGCGTGATGTTACATAGCCTATATAATCTTTCTCGAGAATTGGGCTATCAAACGCAAAAAGATTTTTTCAAATCCGGCTGGTAGTTCCGGAGATTACCCCCTACATACAAACTTACAAACAAACAAACATACAAACAAAAAAAAACCTCTTTATAATATTAGTATAGGAGTGATAAAGTCCAGGTTTCCTCACGATATTTTTCCTTCACCGATGTCACTAATGTCTAAGATAAACTGTTATCTAAGATGAACCGTTAACTAAGTTAAACGATTATTATTTAGTACGTAGATACTCCAGTACTTCATTATACAAAACGAGTAACTCTATTAACGTCGTTTTCCTGTAATCAGTACATTGTCAATGTACTCAAATTGTTTGAATAACCTTATCTACACAAGTGCGAGGCAAACTGGAATCACTACCCTGTAATTGTTTGCTACTTAATCGAAGCTAAGAGGGTGTTTCTTTTTTCACCCACTTTTAGCGGCCACCTTATTTGATCCCGAAGTAGGTATCTGTTATTTCCAAGATTTTATCTCAAAATGGCTCGGTATTTATTTTTTGGGTGTAAAAAGGTTTGTTTTTCTCTGGCATAATATTAACGACGAAAAGAAGCGGCCAAGTGCGAGGTGGACTTGCATTCGATGGGTTCCGTAACACCGTACAATATTTGACACTATTTTTATTTTTAAATACCTACTTTATAAAAAAAAACGCGTGAGAGACAACAGATCCTTAGTAATAGAGTCCCGTTGGCACCTTTTGGGTATGGAACCCTCAAAATTGTGAATTACTTAGCACTGTATTTAGTAGAAGTAACAAAAGGTAAGTAAAAGTAAATAGCTCAATAAACAAATGTAAAGCTTAAAGTTCCAGTTTCCATCATAGACCTCATCCATCGCTAGCGACACGTCGTATTTAATAGAAATAGGTAGGTACATAGAAACCAGTAGGGTCGCGACAACACGTCGCCTGCCACTGCTGCCAGTAGTCGGCTACGGATTTTTACCTTAAGACAGTACCTACCCTTGGTCACAATATAAATATTTACAGTATGGAAATTAGGCCTGTTTATTGAAATAATACCTATGCTCCATTTTTTCGCGCACGCGCACCCGCAATTGACAGCACCGCGACAATCGCTTAGTGTTTTGTCAATAAGCGCGTTTGTGTGAGTGTGCCATTTCGAACGTTTGCTACATACGTAGTTTTTTCACTGTTCATATTAATTTTGTGCCTTGGGCATACTATGGCCTCTCTGAGCACTCACAAACTGCTGCGAGTATAGTTTAAACTATTTTAATCCCCCGTTAGTATTTATACCTATTGATCATTTTAATCAAACGAGTAACAAAAACCGGACTTCAATGACATCTAAGCCCATTAAACGATGATGTACTAAAACTATTAAAACATCACCATAATTTCATGGTAATTTCTGTCAGTTCTTTGAAGTCGATAGAAACAGAATTACCTACATCTTATTCTACTTAGTTCTAGATAAGACTGCGAGGAGCGCACGCTTAGCACGACTACAATAGATTTTATCGACGGAAGAATAGACAAAATGACAGATAAATAATCATAATCTATCATTTTGTCTATTCTTCCGTCGACAAAACCCGTAGAAAACCCGTTTCTAAATAGTTGTCATACTACGCATGCTGAATCGAAATTCTCTTTAGATAGTTTAAAACTCTATTAAAACAATATAGTGGATTGCCAGGAGCGTGCGCTGAGCGTAAAAACATGGAAATTTAAAAATTCAAAATGGAATGTTTAGCTAATATTATTTTAAAAAAAAGTTTACCTACCTATAAAAAAATTGTGCCCACGATTTAAAAAAAGGAAGAGTTTTGGAAAAATTCAAATAGTATATGCATATTAATTAGGCTGTAGAATATTTTTGCACATCAAAATCAAGTTAACCTATCTATTTAAGATAGTAATCAAGAAGAAGAAGTTAATTAAGGAAAATTCAATAAAGAAGAAAATGATTAATAAAATATTTGTTCATTTAAACAATTTACATCGTTGTCTATATCAAATAATTTCTTCGAATTCGTACTATCGCATCTTTTGATATCATTTTCATTTCTCTATCTTAATAATTGAGGATGCTAGCGCCCGTTCGCACTTTTCTTGAAAACGGGTACACTACTAAAGCGATCGAATTCTATTCTTACTATCGAAACCAGAATGAAGCCCTTTAAATTCTTTTTTTTTCGATGTATTCTTTGGTTTTTGAGAAGATTAAGATTCTTTGAAAAAAGTCCTAAAAGAAACGGTAAAATAATGGCGTTATTTTTAAATTATTTAAAAAAAAATGCATTATTGTAGTCCTTTCAGTAGCGCTTCTTTTGATACCATTTTCATTTCTCTACCTCTAAATTCTCCCGGTCACACTTTTCTTGAAAACGGGTACCCTACTAAAGCGATCGAAAAAGCATTTTCAATGCTAAAAATCAAAACGCACAAAACAAAAATGATATACTTTTATAGTATAAAAAGCAAAATACTAACTCGATCTTAAAAATTCATTCACTGTAACAATAATCCGTGGTCAGAACCTTAAATTCTCTAAACTTAAACTCTCGGTCAAACTTAAATGATTAGTGGAGCGCCTGGGCGCTTCACTATTAATCACGCATACTCGCAATAAAACATTATCATATTCAAAATTGTCTTAAATAAAATATACTGAGTTTTTTTTATTACTTAAGACTCAGAAGGACAATTCCCGTAGGTACTTCAAACGTTCAAAATTCAAGTCACAATCTCACCTTAACGACAATCAATGTCAAAATCAAAACATTTAACAGTTAGGTCCAAAGAAGTACCGTAGGCGCGGGCTTGCGGACGGTGAGCAATGGGTAGCTCGCCGTCCGGTAAGGACCAAGCCCGGGTCGACGGCGCGTTGTGTTCCACGCGCGCCTCAAAGAGTGTCAGCGAGTGAAGGGGTCCGATGAGACCATTGCCTGCCGGGGTTGCGGGAAAGTCCGAAAGGGATACCGTGGCCCCCTGGCATTGCACAGGCAAGAGAAGGAACACGGGTGGGTTTTAGTCAGTAAGAGTCTGACACGCCCTCCCGCTCCACCCAGAGCGGGAGGAGTCATTTGATGATTTCCCACCCAAAAAAAAAAAAAAAAAAAGGTCCAAAGAAGTGCACGCAGTGCTCCAAGCGCGCCATTATAGAAGGACGTGCGGTCATGGGATCGGCCGCAGTTGGTGGTGGGGCCCGCTAGGCATGGCGGGCTGATAACAGTCGGGGGTGCGGCGAGCGTATGTACTGTACAAGTCTTTCCCGGTCCTGACTCATGGCACTAGTAGGAACAGTGGGGTTTTAGTCTGTAGGAGACCGATATAACACGTATCCATGAGGAATTCCCCACGAAATAAAAGGCTAATTTGTGGTTTTTTATTTTTTTTAATAAATTTAGACTGAGTCCAGAATGCGAACGTTCTTAAAAATACGAGAACTGGTGGAACTCCTCAGGTGTGCGGTGCGCGCTATCAACAAAAACTGTGTTTTTGGCAGTACCCACACCAGATCCACGATTCAGGACTGATTTCACCAATGAAACTGAACGCGATCAGCACATCTAAACTGCGTTCAAGAGCAGTCAGTATCATCATTGTTGTGGAATATTGCCACTCGCAGAACAACCTCTTAATTCTACTTAACTCGAGTAGCGAGAGAGAATGCGTCAGTGCTCAATCGAGCACTAAAGTCAAATCGCTCAATAACAATTACGAAAATGAATAGGCTCAGAAGTACAAACCGCAGGGTTCTCTCTGATGTCATTAGGACGTGTGGCATTGGACATTAGGCCGTGACAGACGTCACGACCAACCCTATTAATTGGGACATAGGACATGCCGACATCAATTTGTCTTCATGAGCTGTTTTAGGTACCTACAGGGAGATTTATTAAAATTTCGGATACGTTAAAGAGTTTTATAATCTTTCACGGTATTATAATAAAGTCAGGTAATTTCCACATTTAAGAGTAAATAAAAAAAGTAAATCTTAAATATTCTGGCTCTAACTTTTAATTGCGGTTAGATTTGAAATTCGATTAGACGAGTTACCACAGATTTCGTTCCTTCGTATAATTGCGGAATAATTTTATTATTTAAGTCTCATCTTATGTGTAGTGTTTCATAAAAAAAATACTTTATTGCTTTGCAATTAGGTAACTACATCGAAATTTCTCAAAATCAAAAGTAATTTATTCAAACTAGGCTGAGAATCAGCACTTTTCGAAAGTCAAAATTACATAAGACGCGGTGGTTAAGCGATTGCCTACAAGTACTTGTTCCGGGTCTGGCTGTTTCTGTATGTAAGCTTAAATGTTTGTAAACGCACCCAAAATACAGGAGTAATTCCTAGTGTGGAGCAAAGTTAAAAAAAAAAAAAAATCGCCCGCTGTTCACCATTTCTTAGCCTGTTAGCTGGGAAGAAGGAGTGGCGCAACAAACTCCCTACAAAAACAGCAGCTGCCTGCTGACAGCTGTCTGTATCTGATGATCTTTGTTGTTTCTGTTTCTTACCTTATGCTGTCCATGCTATGAAACTCAACGTTTGACTTAAGACCTAAGTTCTATAAATAAATAAGTACTTACTTATGTTACATAATATGTAACTTTACATGTGAAAATTACCTAACTTTGATAAGATACCGTGAAAGATTATAAAATTCTGTACATTATATTATAATGTCACAGGTGTTGACTAAAACAGAAAAATATAACGTAAACAAGAGCGTTTTCATCTACAATGAATCTTGAGCACTTGGCAGTATTTGTAGATCTACCAAAAGATTACAAGTCGGTAGTAAGTAGGTATTTTTTTCAAATAAAAGCCTGGGCACACGAAGATTTTGTACAGTAACTGAAATTGGTGTAGATAAGCAACGTGAATATAAAAAATTGAACCGCTTTATACTTAGTGTGGCCATAAATACTGTTACAATTAAAAATAAGAAAGATATTACATTTGAATTTGGAATCTGTAATTTTTATACGATTATTCATTGAGTTTTCTAATTTTGGCGCCAATACATTGTACAATATTTTGCGATATTAAAATGGAGTGGGGTGATAAAGAGAACCGAATCGCTGTGATTGCATTACACAAAGTTGGTATGGAGCCAAATGCAATTTTTAAAACTCTCCCTAAGCTTGGTATTAGTCAAATGTTTGTGTACCGGGCTATTAATAGGTACAATGAGACCTCCTCTGTTTGTGACAGAAAAAGATCTGGCCGCCCACGTAGTGTTCGTACAAAAAAGGTGGTAAAGCTGTAAGGGAAAGAATTCGAAGAAGTCCTGTCCGAAAGCAAAAGATTTTATCTCGGGAGATGAAGATAGCACCCAGAACCATGTCGCGTATTTTAAAAGATGACTTAGGACTTGCAGCCTATAAGAGAGGCACTGGTCATTTTTTAACTGATAATTTAAAAAAGAATAGGGTGGTAAAATCGAAATAACTACTGAAGCGGTACGCAAAGGGAGGTCACAATTTTTTTTTGTTTACGGATGATAAAATCTTTACAATTGAGCAACATTTTAATAAACAAAATTACCGTATTTATGCTCAAAGCTCTACTTCCTTAGAGCTTTGAGCATAAATAAGGTAATTTTGTTTGTTCTTCCCAATTAGTCGACAGAGTGCAACGTGGGTATTATCCGACTTCAGTGATGGTTTGGTGGGGTATTAGCTATGAAGGAGTGACAGAGCCATATTTTTATGAAAAAGGTATCAAAACATCGGCACAAGTGTATCAAGATACCATTCTTGAGAAGGTAGTTAAGCCCCTTAACAACACCATATTCAATAACCAAGTATGGTCCTTCCAACAAGAGGCGGCACCGGGTCATAAAGCTCGGTCCACGCAGTCTTGGTTGGAAGTGAACGTTTCGGACTTCATCAGAGCCTAAGACTGGCCGTCGTCTAGTCCCGATCTTAATCCGCTGGATTATGATTTATGGTCAGTTTTAGAGAGTACGGCTTGCTCCAAACGCTATGATAATTTGGAGTCCCTAAAACAATCCATACGATTGGCAGTGAAGAATTTTCCCATGGAATGAGTGCGTGCTTCTATTGATAACTGGCCTCAACGTTTAAAGGACTGTATTGCAGCCAATGGAGACCACTTCGAATCTTTTTATATTTTAAATTGTTTTATATTTATGTATTAAACTAACACACTGTAAAAGTAATAAATATTATTTGCAATAAAAAAAAAAATCTTCGTGACAATATTTATGGCAAGACTAGGTATTTGCAGATTGTACATAATATCTGTAGGTATTATTGCACACAAACAAACTATTTTGTGAAACTTTTCACCACTAAACACGGGTTTACTGCTCATAACGGTGCGCGAAAGCCTCATATAAGCGAAACACACATTTCCCTTTATAACTATCAAAAAGTCCATTAGGTCCGAAAGAGACAAAGGACAGCCCGTCACACTCACTCGTCATGTGTCGTGTGAAATTGTGCGAAAAAAATAGTTGGACAGATGTTAAGAATAATACGCATAAAAGGTGTTTGCGAATCCACCAAGAGATAAGAGTAAGGCCCTTTAACACACATATTTTTCTTGCCATGAAAAACTGCGGTTTAGTAATAATTTTATAATAATTATTATTTATTTATTTCACCAAAAAATAATAAAACGAATTACACATACTTATAGGCTAGTATTTGGGAGTATGTAACATGGGAGCATCTGTAGCCGAACTAAGACGAGTCCTGTATCTCGGCATACAGCGCCAGACCCCTCAAAATAGACAATAATACATGTCTTATTAGCCCAAAAGACATGCAAAAAGATGCATCAAGCACTTAAAAAAAAACTGAAACCATACAAAACTTGCGTAGTGTAGGTATGTAGTATAGTGACAATGTATAAGTGTGTGTGTGTATGGGCGCGTAATTTTGTGTAAGTGTAGAGTAGTGAAAGATGTTAGGATGTTGGGTAGTGTTTTATACGTCTTACCGAAACAATTTCATTAAATAAAAATTATAATTTGACAAGCATTACGTTTTTCTAAATAATGAAGAGGTTCTTTGTTTCCTCATAAGAAAGGGCAATAAGGTAATGTACCTTCCTCTTACATAGGGATTTGTTGAGCGGATACATATTGAGTTTTTTTATTTATTTTAGTATATAGAAAAGAAGCAACAACTGTGTAAAATCTTCTTATGAAGGATGTTTTAGGCTCATATGAATATACACACCTCGTGCTTTCGGCGCTCGTTGGTCAGTATTTGGGTCAAACATGAGTTCGCTGTGTTTCTT
Source organism: Xanthia togata (assembly GCA_963853775.1). NCBI lineage: Eukaryota > Metazoa > Arthropoda > Insecta > Lepidoptera > Noctuidae > Xanthia > Xanthia togata. Next base: position 19,114,608 of record OY970795.1, on the reverse strand, counting down.
CAAAACTATTCTTTCTATGAACAATTGCCTAACAGTAAAGACTTAGCAGTACTGATAAAGTGTTTTTGTCAGAAACAATATAGGTTCAAAATTGCTAATTTTCAGTATCGCGCGTTGAGCAATTTCTAAGCTCTTAATGGTGGTTTTTGGTTTATTCGCCGTGTGCAGGCAAGGTCGTCAGTTTTGTATGAATCACTATGGAAGCTTGTTGACAGACATGTTTTTTCCACGGCGCGATTTATACGCCGTACCGTAAAGAAACCGTGCCATGTAAAAAGGGCCTATGGCACTACATTGTTTGTCACTCAACGATTTTTCTACCTCATAATAACATAGACAATAGGAACTATGTTCGCGTCGCGTAATGATCGTAGATTCGTAGGATGGCACAAAATGAATTGTTTTCGCTTACGCTTACATCTATGTCTACTTTTTGCTGTGAGTGTCAGTTTTATAAAATCCATCGAGGTATTGCGTGTTGTCTTTCAATTACTTAATTAATACTTTATTCACTAAAGTAACGTAGGCAGATTCGTCATTTTTACTTCGAATGGGAAGATGAGGCGATTACAATTAGTTCAACTCTAAAAGCTACGTATTACTTTTAAATATGATTCAATATTTTGCGTCGAGAATATTGCGTTGTTCTTATTAAGATTTAAAATGATAAGAAAACAAATAAAAATCTTGAAAGAAAATCAGCTTTTTGAGCATAAAATTCAAATCGCGCAATAAAATAAAAATATCTCCGAGATCAAAGTCGTTTTAAACTAAAGAAATAATAACAGTTTCATAATAATTACTTAGGTCTCGATTTTGAATGCAAAAAGAAACCCTTTGAACTTAGCAGACGTATTTTTCAAAGATCAGATTTCTGAATCTGTTATAAACTTAAAAAATATGTAAGTATTAACCTTCGTTTCAATATTTTTATTAATATTTTGCATTTTAATTTAACTCGAATGCTGCGGCCGCATCTGCGTCTATCGTGACGAAGCTTCGCACAGTGATACGATACACGCAGATGTGACCAACCTTTATCGGTTATCGTGGCAATAGTTCGGGCTGCGTAGCACTTATCGCCCGGGTGGTGGCGGTACATAACCTGCAGTGCTATTCTGTAACCATCTCACCTTGAAAACTTAGGTGAAGTGAGGTCGGAGTGAGCTGTCAGTCCGTAGCAGCAGTTGGAATGACAGCTCACTTCACCTAAGTTTTCACCGTGAGATTATTACAGAATAGACCGGCAGGTCCTCTTCTTAGGCAGTGGATCGTACACCATGTGTAAATTTGATGTCGTTTGTTTCCTTTTTGTGTTTTACTAACATAGTTCCTAAGTACTTACTAACACAAATATGGATGATTCTGTAGCGGTTACACCACCACATACTAACTACGCATCAAAGACATGACGTCACATAAAACCTGCATCGCGCAATTAGAGTTTACCGCGCGAACGACATATATAAGACTATCCGACATCAACAGTCGGGCAGTCGGCCCGCCAGACACAACACCCGTCTGGTCGGAGGATCCTCCCTTTTCTATGGTGGATGAGTGAACTTTACACCCTGTTCCTCATGCCCCTAAATTGGTGACCCCGAATATGAACATCAGCGCAGCCTTCGTGCAACTACTTCAGCGTGACGTCATCATCATCATCACTCCTGCAAGCTCTCGTGAGGCGAGTCACACAGCCAGCCAGCACCCACGGCTTCAACGGGTATCCTGACCACCAGCATGCAGCGAAAGCATTCCTGGTCATCACCGTCAGCCTCATCACCCCGACTCACTGGGGAATCACCGCAATCATCTCAATCAGCGCAATCACCGCAATCACCTCAATCACCTCAATCACCGCAATCACCTCAATCACCACAATCGCCGCAATCACCGCAGACAGATCCGACTCACCGCGAACTGTGCGGCACCCGTTTCCGACTCACTGGAACCGTAGCTGGCACTGTGAAGCATCGCAAGATACAAGACTCAGCCCACTATCGACCTCCGGTCTCCGGAGGGGAGTGATGTAGCGGTTACACCGCCACATACTAACTACGCATCAAAGACATGACGCGAACGACATAATATATAAGACTATCCGACATCAACAGTCGGGCAGTCGGCCCGCCAGACACAACACCCGTCTGGTCGGAGGATCCTCCCTTTTCTATGGTGGATGAGTTCCTCATGCCCTAAAATTCTGTAATGGATAGTCTGAAATAAAGTTGTTAAATATAATAATCGTGGCGAATCCGCTAATGTGACGACATTAGCGCGATAACTTTTTAGCGAGCAAAACATATGAAGCTTCGTCACGATAGACGCAGTTGCGGCCGCAACATAACAGAAACACACATTTACTTTTCGCGATGATATTAAAATAGTAGGTTAGTGGCTGGCTAAGCTTAAGTAGGACTATGCCCGACACGTCTGCCGTATGTCGAATTAGTCATGGGCCAAATCTACCACCATGTGGGTCCCAGAAAACGTCCATCGCATCGAGGCAGAGCTAGGAGAAGATGGCAAGACAAGCTTGACGCCTACAGGCAAGATTGGTCCACACAGCTTAAGACAGAGAGGAGTGGAAAGAGGGGCCTTTGTCCTACAGTGGAACAACACAGGCTAAAAATAAATAAATAAATAATTTTAATTCCAATCCGTAAGGGTGTTGCTAGATATCGTACTGAAAGTCTATTTATGTGGCAATATTAAGGAAAATCTAAAAAAAATATCTTTATTTCAATTGGGAATTTTACCGGGTTATTACATGAAGCGCGGGTGGCCATCGTTTAGCGGGTGTCGCAAGTCATAACTTATGACCCCATGTTGAAAACTTGCTCATTTTTAATGAGTTTGGGGTAATTTTGGTATTAAAATGTGATTTTTAAATAGCAATAACTTTTTTATTTTCAATAAAAAATAGATTTCTTAATACTTTTAGGTAATGTTAATGCAATACATATGAGCCCCTTTCGGATCGAAAAGAGTTTTTTTTTACATATTGTATATCTAATTGTAAATCTAATAATGTTATTTGCTCATAGAGCTCTCATAAAGAATTAAATTCCACAAATAAATACGTAACAGGACATTATTTTCTCTAAACCGCTTTCCCAATCAATCTTACTTTAAAATTCTACCATAATATCAAAATTCCGACTGAAACGAAAACCTCCACCATCGAATAACCGAGCGTTTAATAATCAAAGATTAACATTGACCACGAGTCCACGACACAACGCCCTAGGGCATCGCAGGTTCATTAATAATTATCTAACGAGGTTCCAAGTCCAGGCCTCGATTAACGGCGACATCGGCTGGTTGAATGTCCGTAATCGACGAACGGTCGGCCGATCAACTTCGCACTCATCCGTGTCATCTATACCCTGTAGGTACGATAGTACAGCCTGCCCTGCATAATTGAGTTACGTTGAACACCTGCTAGTTAAAACCCAATGAAATCGGTGTAACATTCGTGCTAAATTGGCCTGATTATCATACTTGTAACCATGAGTCCTAATTATTAGATCGAGATTTATTTACAGGCTAATGTGGTGTGTGTAATGTGGCCTAGTATATAAGGCCACAAAAAAAAAGTATTATTATTGAACTGTATTTCAGCTTACCGTATCGATGCCAAAATACCTAATGCGGTTTGGAACAGAGGTAATGGCAATGCTGTGAACGTCGTAACGGATGATTATTTTATCGTGTTAAATAAATTAACAAATTTTATATAAATTACACTTTTTATCGATGTTACGAAATGTTCAATATTAGCACTTATTAATAAGTAAGTTGTTGGCTTATTTGTCTGATTCATTGTTTTATGCATGTTGTGTTTACCTATAAGTAACTGAACCACTATTATGTGTTTGTATCAGTGATAACTATTGTTGGTGAACATAATAAAATATATTAATAAATGTATGTAGGGATGTATCAATCTGCTTAGCCTTTTCCCAACCATGTTTGGATTGGCTTACAGTCTAACCGGAAGCAGCTGAATACCAGTATTTTACATGAAGCAACTGCCTATCTGACCTCCACAACCCAGTAATTGGCTAATACGATACCCCTTGGTCAGACTTTCGGGCTTCTAGCGACCTTGTGACGACAACGGCTCAATGTGCTTTCCGAGGCACGCAGGAGTCTCGGTATGTTAATATGGTCACCTATCGACTGACCAACCCCGGCAAGTCCGGATCCGGACCGCCGATCTATTTTACTTAAACAGTTAAATTTATAACAAAAACCTAATCTAAAAAAAATTAGTAATTGAATTAAGCCCACGCTTTCTATTTTCTGCCGTCGAAACAACAACGGACGACGCGAGACGCAAGCCGATGAAGCTGCAAATGTCTTCGAGAATAATAAAGCTAGTTACTATAAAGATCGAAATGATCGATTTCCAAGAAAACACAAAAATACGCAAGGTCCTTTTTGAACATCTTTTTTTCTTGCTGTAGTTGTTGTTGTTGCTTGTTGCTAGTAGAACCGTAACCGTATCGTATTAGGTAACGTCTTCCAAACGGACCAAGAGTATTTTTTTTTTTTTTTTATATGAACCCTCTACAAAAGCTCATATTCTCTGCTCGTACTTCTTCCCTCGGAAATGTTAAACATTTTATAATGAGTATTTCTACAAGTAGGTAACGATATTATATTAGTCTAGTTAGCTCGGAGGATTTAAGATCACTTGAAGCGGATATGATTGAAGTTTTAATTCCCAGAAACAGTACCTATTCCTTTTGACATTCGGTATTGAAAGACGACGTTGGGTAATACGTTGGTGCGAATTCACGGAGCGTTCCCCATGTTACCTGCAGACCTACGACATAATTTAATAAGGAAAAACATACCGCATCTTTAAAAGGTGGGTGTGAAAATACGTGTGTCCTATTTAGTGCGTGTTTAATCAGTGACACGTAGACATCGCGTTCAGTTCCCAGGCAAGTTCAATATTATTGTTTTTGGCCAGTCGCGATCATATCCAGATTAGTTATCTGTAGCGCACATTACAGCACTAGTGCGATAATATAAAGTAAAAAGCACGCGTGTTAATAAATTGCATAGTGAACCTTCAATAAGCGCCACTTTTCGAGCAAGTGTGTTGAAAATATTTAAAAATATGTACATTTCAAGTATGTGTACTCGTTGCATAAGATGAAATGTATAAAAATGTAAGATATTTTCTTTATCTGATATTCGCTTTTTAATCTTGCAAGTGAAAGTCCACAGCTGACTGTATAATATATGAATACATATTATTTAATATCAATGTCTAGACTTGTCAATAGAAAAACGATTTTATTTACTACAATATCTGAGCCTTTTCATCTTTTCTTTTGACCGTTAAACTTTTTCACAGCTTCTCTTTGATCTATTTTTACGCCATTCAAACCTTGTAATAGGAGTACTGTAATTAAAAGAATTAATTTGCATGGCTTGTTTGCAGATTTAAAAATAGAATATTGTGAGACTTTTTCATGTTTAATTACTGAATCGTTACCGTTTTAAGGTACTCCCTCACCGGGAGCATTCGCTTGTAATGTAACGATCAAAGTCGAGCATTTCATCAGTGAGGAAGGCGAACCGAGCATCACAGTGCGCAATCTGTTTTGATACAATTCAAGCATTACATAAGTGAGGGAGGAGAACCGAGCAAAATGTCTGTAAAATTTAATCTGAAATTAAATCTGATTGTTACATTACAAGTGAATGCTCGTCAGTCAGAGAGGCAGTATTGTAACGTAATGCTCAAAATCGAATCTGAAATGTTACATTACATCCAAATGCTCGTCAGTCAAGCAGGCAGTACTGTAACGTAATGCTCAAAATCGAATCTGTAACGTTACATTACAAGCGAATGCTCGTCAGTCAGGGAGGCAGTATTGTAACGTAATGGTCAAAATCGAATCTGTACCTAACGTTACATTACAGGCGAATGCTCGTCAGTCAGAGAGGCAGTATTGTAACGTAATGATTAAAATCGAATCTGAAATGTTACATTACAAGCGAATGCTCGTAAGTCAGGGAGGCAGTATTGTAACGTAATGGTGAAAATCGAATCTGAAATGTTACATTACAAGCGAATGCTCGTCAGTCAGGGAGGCAGTATTGTAACGTAATGATTAAAATCGAATCTGAAATGTTACATTACAAGCGAATGCTCGTCAGTCAGGGAGGCAGTATTGTAACGTAATGGTCAAAATCGAATCTGTACCTAACGTTACATTACAGGCGAATGCTCGTCAGTCAGAGAGGCAGTATTGTAACGTAATGATTAAAATCGAATCTGAAATGTTACATTACAAGCGAATGCTCGTAAGTCAGGGAGGCAGTATTGTAACGTAATGGTGAAAATCGAATCTGAAATGTTACATTACAAGCGAATGCTTGTCAGTCAGGGAGGCTGTATTGTAACGTAATGGTCAAACATGAATCTGAAATGTTACATTACAAGCGAATGCTCGTCAGTCAGGGAGGCAGTATTGTAACGTAATTGTCAAAATCGAATCTGTAACATTACATTACAGGCGAATGCTCTCGGTGAGGAAACACCTTAAGGTTTCACACCATATTTTTGTGCCTATTTTAAAGTAGGAATTTGTAGTTCATAAATGCTAGTGCTAAAACGGTATTAGCGACGTCGTTTTATTTCACATTCATGCCAACGTATTGAACTGCTCGACATTATGTTATCGTCATGACGTATGTTTTACGCTCAGTTTTAGACAGATGAATATTATCAACGAAGCACAGAGTTTATCTCAAATTTTTGAATAAATGGCCTCACATTTATCACAAACACAAGCTCCAAAATTCGTTGACTACGACTAAAAACCATCTCAAACGTTTTCAAAACAACTTTAAACATACAGACATGAATATTACACAGTAACAGTAATTAGCACACAGAATTATTTCCACAACAAAATATAGGGCAATGGTACAGCTTAAATTAACACGACGCCGCATTTTAATGCATCCGAATAAACGGCATGGAAATAATTACGGGTACCATGTTTACGGAAATTACTGTTATAAACTTGCAGGAAGAGAAGTCATTTTGTTTATTTGTTAGACTTAACTATGTTAGGGTTATGAGGTTAGGTTTTAAGGACTAATTAAATATTTTATTAAATAGATAAATACAAGACGGACATGTTATGGCGGCAAAACGTGGACAGAAATTGCAAGTTATAGGGATATTAGAAAGGAGAAAAGGGAGGCGGTTTTATAGTGGGACACAATAAAATTTACTTTATTTGTCGACACCACTAAAAGAGACGGAAAGAAATTAGCGTTTTCGCCAATCCCCTAAGATTTGTTTGAATACGTTTACTTTGTTTAAAAAAACGTTGACAAACTCTAATTGTGGTTTCGTGTATGGCTTTATGACTTCATTAACCTCAAAACAAGAAAAGGACAAGTTGTATTACCTATTATAAGGTGGGTAGTAAGGACTTTGAAGATGTTTAGCACAGGACAGAGATAAATCGAGATCTTTGCAGGAGGTTTTCACACACCCTGGGGTTCTTATAGATGAAGCAAAATTATAATACTTAATTAAGAGGGCTTATCCTAAGAGTTGGAAACGTCGCAAATAGCTGTCAAATATTTACCTGTTTTGAAATGCAATAATTAATATCGTAACACCGAATATTTAGTTTTAGATGTAAAAAAAGTATTTGGAAACTTTCCAAATGCCTTTTTTACACCTAAAACGGTTACAACATAAAATTCAGCGTTATAATTGCAATTCATTATTAATAGTCTAGTTCGCTAGTTAGCCACATTTCTTATTTGCATACAGTAATATTGCAAAATTAATCAAAACAGGTAAATATTTTGCAACTATTTGCGACATTGCCCACTTTTAGAATAAAGACTCATAATATTTAACAGTTACTAACAAAAACAAAAAACTACTACAAATTCTTAAATAATACTGAATGTAAAACGAACAAAACTAAAATTAGAATATTAATACTAGAAATAAGAAACTGTTTTTATAACAAAATTAGATACTTGAAATAGATAGGGCAAGATTACTCCTACTATTATTATAGATTAGTTATAAATATATTATAGATTTATATAAAGTAGAGATATATATGAAGCCAGTGCAATCCACGACGACGCGTCCCACTCCTCTCCGCTCCGTACTAAAGTACAGCTTACAGTACAGTAATCGCGGAGTGGGGCGCGTCGTCGTGGATTGCACTATCTGTAGAAACTGTATAATCCACATAAACATAAAATAAAAGGATTTTTTATTGTATATTTTATTAATAAAGGGCAAAGTTTTATTGGGTTTTTCTATCTGAAATTTCTCAGTAGCCCAGAGTCTGGATTTGTACCCGGTTGATGGCAACAGGCTCGCCCCCTATTACATGGGACTTAAACATAACTGGCGAAACGAGGGTGTACCTGCTACAGGTACATCTCTGCCCAACCAACTTTATTAAACAAGGAGGTTAGTTATTATTTGCCAAGCGCCCTTTGATATTTTTTCCACGTAAAATCAAATAAGACATGACCTGAAACACTAAAGGATCAGTATGGAACAGTAGTAGGTTTCCTGTTCCCCAATCTAGTATCCGAGCAGGCGATGATTGCAATATGGAGAATATGCTCCGCCTGCGCTGCCGTTCATTTCAATTAGGTGCTCCGAGTTCATCAGAGAACCTCTACGGGTTATTACCATGGCGATAAAACAAGATTTTCGACGTTATTTTGGTGAATGTATGAAGAAGGAAGTAAATAAGACAAATAATGAGCTGAACAAAGATAAAGTCGAACAGGTATAAGTGACAGCGACGACGCCAGACAAAGCCGAGCTTTTTCTATTCGAACCAGAATAATAAGAGATCACTCTTATCCTATTAAAACTCTGTACTACGATGCTGGGCCTCGTCATAACTTTAAAAGATAATTAATAAAAATATTTATTTGTTTGTCTTGAAAAGCTAAAACGGTATTTTGTTATTAGGTTATCCATGGTTAGCCACAAATATTTCAATTCAATAAGAATTCGACCACAATTATATCTAGAAATCCCATTTTATAGGTTATTTTGGTGCATCAACTTTGTCAAAACGGGCAGGGGATTTTGAAACCACGCCAAATGGTTGACGTCACACATTTTTTCACAACTAAACAACTTTTTTTTTAAAATACAAATAGATTGAGATGTGCCAAATAAATTCGGTTCACCGCTTTCAGTGGCAATTAAAAAACGTAAAATTTACCTTAAAAATATGTTTTCCATTTTATATTAACCTAAATTAAGTACGATAGTATAATTAAATTAATTATAACAGTTATTAAGTATTTATTATGAATTCACGTTCATATAGTTATGTAATAAATAATATATAATAGTAATTTTGCTAAAAATTACTGTGAATGAAATGCACTAATATGGACAATTCAGTGCGTCATGCCGCTCTGAAAATTTTATACATTTGATGATATGTGTATATGTATAATTTTAGTGTTATATATAACTAAGTACAATATTTAATCTATTTATATATAAAAGAAAGTCGTGTTAGTTACACTATTTATAACTCAAGAAAGGCTGAACCAATTTGGCTGAAAATTGGTGAGGAGGTAGCTTAGAACCAGGAGACAGACACAGGATACTTTTTATCCCGGTAGGGTAGCTATGAAGGTAGGGTAGGTATGTAGGTAGGTAGGGTAGGTAGGTAGGAAGGTAGGTAGGGTGGGTAGGTAGGTAGGGTAGGTAGGTAGATGCGCAGTAGATAAGTACTTAGTGCTACCCGTGCGAAGCCGGGGCGGAAAGCTAGTTTTTAATAAAACTGAAATGTACATACCCGTCTGCTGACGTATTTAAATAAGCGCCGCTCACGCCTGGCTCCCGCGCTATATTATCTTATAATACGTTTCAGTTTCAATGAAAAGTTGATTAATTAATGAATAAATCACAACTTTATTTTAATAATTATACATTTTAACGTGATTGATTTCTATCCAAAATGCGTTTATTTAATTAAATATTGCTAATTGATTAATGAGAATGTTGATTTGATTGGTACACATTAAGGGCGCGTGCATAAAGCGTAAGGCAAATAACTGTAGTTATGTCATTTCCTCTTACTTGAAAATGTGTCAGACGATAGACTACATGAAATTTTGAAAAAAATAAAAAACTTTTTTTTACGTGATTGAGAGGCTGCCGCTGCCACACCCACCCACGGAGCGGCAGCTGGCGTTCACCATGCTGTTTAATACAACTCTCTGAAGCATTTCACGAGTTATCGCTTGAGAGGAAATGACTGACAAAATATACTATCTGGCTCACGGACTATTACCGACATGTGATCGACTATCGTACTTACCTAAAATATAATTACATTTATATATTAGTACCTACTAAGTAGATAGCTTTCGCGTATTTTTCTATAACAACTAGTTTCATAGACCGGCAACATCATTTGTATCTTTGGTCACTGAGAAAATTTGTCTGGGTCATGGCGCACGTTGTGCCGTGTATATTAAGAAAATAAAAATATTTTATCTTTAAAATTAACGCATTTCATTTCGAAGTTATATTTATTCGGAATAGAATAACTGTACCATTAAAACAGCAAAAATTAAAAAAAAAAAACAAGTCTCGCTACGCAGTTCTTCTACCGCAAAAAGATGTGAGATCTGTTAATTTATTCAGTACTTACCTATCTATTGGAGCATCTATTCAACAAATTTGTTATAATGTGTTACCTAATTAGTTTTACTAACAACATTTCAGGTAAAAGTTCCTTAATTTTGTCACTGACATACTGACGGTGAGTGACAAAATTAAGGAACTTTGACCTTAAATAGTTCTTAATATACAGGTTCAAATTGAATCTAATTTGGGAATATATTTATATATACTAAGCCCTTTTAGTCATCGAAAATTCAGGCTCCTAGCTTTATTCACAACAAAGTTACAGGGGGTCGAAAATGTTCCTGAATAGCATCGAGAAAAGGTGGTACGGCTGTGACTTTGGTATGTTTTTCTCGACTTTTCGGGGGCACTGCCGTATCCCCAGATATTTTATCACATATTGTGATCATAATAAATAATAATAACCCGTAACATAATATCCTGTAATAGGATTACTTATGTTACAAGTCCCCCCGACCTTTTATTATAATGGATGTAATACCAATGCCGGTGAATGTGACAATATCACATCATGCATGTATTCTCCGAAGGGATGGTTAGGTACCTACAATATGGACCAGGCCCGGGTCGACGGCGCGTTGTGTTCCACGCGCGCCTCAAAGAGATGTCAGCGAATGAAGTGGATGTCCGATGAGACCATTGCCTGCCGGGGTTGCGGGAAAGTCCGAAAGGGATACCGTGGCCCCCTGGCATTGCACAGGCAAGAGAAGGAACACGGGTGGGTTTTAGTCAGTAAGAGTCTGACACGCCCTCCCGCTCCACCCAGAGCGGGAGGAGTCATTTGATGATTTCCCACACAAAAAAAAAAAAAGAAAAAAAAAGGTACCTACAATATAGTTAGGTACCTAAGTCAATCAATCTGCCTAGCTTTTTTCCACTACGTTGGAGTCGGCTTCCAGTCTAACCATATGCAACTGAATACCAGTATTTTACATGGAGCGACTGTCTATCTGACCTCCACAACCCAGTTACCTACTGAGTAACACGATACCTCTTGGTAAGAATGGTGGTCAGACTTTTGGGCTTCTGACTAAGCCACATAAGGTAAAGAGGTATTTAAAAAAAAAAACTATTTTTAATTTCAGTAACTACATTTGAGCTATTTAGCTTGATACATTAGACAGATAACATTCATATTTTAAAACGCCTATTAACACAAGACATACCAACAATTCAATTACCTCTCAAAGAAAGTCACGCACATTTATATTCATAGGCATAATTTGAGGCTTAGTACTCAAACAAAGTGCCTATTTTATTTTACTTAGGAGTAAAAAATAACAAAATCGTCCATTTTTAAGAGAACGTTGAGCCTGAAAAGTAATACGCCATTAGATTTGAGATGGGATTGATTGCAATCGTTAGGTACTATGTTTTCGTCACAGTAAAAATCTTTTTCAAAAATGATAAAATAAAATAAAAAATTGCCTTTGGTAAGGATTGCAAAAAAGGATATTAATCTGTTGTTGTTGTTGTTGTTCTTGATTGGCTTTTGTTATTTCGGTAGGTAAACAATCACATTAGCTACGGTGGTAGACTGCATGATCAGTATTGATCAGAGACTAAAAACGACTGCCTCTTTGGTCTAGTGGTCGCAAGCGCTACTGCTGAGCATGAGGTCCTAGGTTCAATTCCCAAGTCGGGCAAAGTATAATAGGGTTTTTCCAACAGGGATTTCTCAGTATATATATAAGCTATTCATTGACAATATATTATAAGCTATTAATTGACACTACTTTCATCTTTTTACACCCAGGCCCAAGATTGTATGTAATCGTATCAGTCTCATTTTCTCTATATGTCACCGTATGATTATGAACTGCAACAAATCATTTACAATTTAACGCATTATTTTTCTATAGTTTATAATACCTATATCCAGGGCAAACCGACAAATTTTGAACTGGCATCACACTTGCTTGCAACGAACGCACCTTGCGCATATACTTAATAGCCAGGTAGCTGCGACCAGCTTGGAAGAAGCGGTTGATCACAGATCTAACCTAACCCATTTGATCGGAGTGCCCAGGCTTAGTCACTGCGACAAAGTCGACTACCGCCAAGACCTTCCAATCAGGGATAGTTCACAAATTTAAGGATGATAAAATCGGACACAGAACCTTGTGGATAAGTGCAGGTTCTTTCACAACTTGACCATTTGACATTGAAAGATTATAAACTACTGAAAATGTAGGTATACGTTACATGTGTTGTAACAGTTTTTCAAGCACAATTTTTCGATAGTCTATCTGGCGAGATTACAAACGGTACTTACAATCTTACGGTGACATATACAAAGCGGCCTCCAACTGTTTTGAAGTCGGTTAAAAACACAAGTGCTGTTATTTATATGTGTATTCCTCTCTTTACAAGCCACTGTTTCGTAGGGGGCTTGTGTTCCGACCCGGTTCAGTTTAATATACTGGAATATTTACGCCACATTTCCATACCGAGGCATGAGGCATTTTGTCTACGTGGCATATTGAAATCTATGTGCAGTGGCTGCTTGAAACACGCAAATAAAATTATGGTTTGTTGATTCGATGTTCACGTTTGAAATCATTTTTAGGGGGAGGATTTCAATGGGTAGGGAAGTACCCAAAGGGTACCAGATTGACCCTATTACTAAGGCTCCGTTGTCCATCCGTCTGTCACGGGAATATATTGAAACTTCCACAGAGTATAACCGCTATAACAACAAGTAAAAATAATATAAAGTAAAAAATTATAGAGGGTCCCTCATAAAAGAAACGTATTTAAAAAAATTACTTAGTTTTAAATATTGTAATGTGGTACAGAACCCTTTGGACTACCTGTACGACAAGTTAAGTTGGGCGCAGCCGTGAAACACAATACTGTTTTAGGCTTTCTCTGTTTTTATTTTTGTTCTTGTGTGAATATTGTGTGCCTTAACTCGGGTCAAATAAATTTATTTTCTTATACAGTACCCATTCTGAAATGATATTAAAAATAAGAACATAGATTAGTTCTAAATGAAATCTAAACAAATTTATACAAGTGTCATTATCACCTATCAGAAGGGAAGTGTGGCTTTAAAGATAATAACATAGGTCGGAAGTTCGATGACTGTATGAGCAATATTATTGTGAACGATTGTGTTTGTGAAAAACAGCCAGTATAAAAATAAATTATGTTTGGTGTGTATGATATCAATCTTCATAGATTATGTAAGTAAGATAACCTATATAATTGAAGTGGACTGTATGTTGTAGGGAAGACTTGAATTAAAAGACTTCTTCGATTTTCTTGATTTATTCTTGACTTGTTTCCTTGTTGAGAGCTGGGATCCGACTGTAACGTTCCGGCCCAATGGTCCGTCTTTTATACCAAATGCGCTAAGCGCTTGTTACCGTAACGAGGCCCTTGATTTTTGAAACAATTCAACTTCTAATTTTCGCTATGTCCTCGTTACGCATAACCCTGTTTTTAGTAGTTCCCATGGTCGGATCGTTACAGTTTTTACCCACAATACAGTTTATTTACACCTTAGTCTAATTACATAACCAGATTTTCCTTAACTAGACGTATAAAAAACTTTCCAGAACATAGACTACTGTCACTCTGATTGTGACACATTTTCATTACACAAATCTTAAGATATCTAAAAAACCCGTGGACCGATTTACATGCTTTAAACGCCACAAATGGTTTTGAGTCTAGACCTTTCATTTGACACTAATTTCAAGCTGATATCTTAACAAACAAAAATTCTCATTTTCAAGTTACGTAATTATTACCAAACTTTTTCACACATATTAATTTCTGAACAACATTATTTCTATTAATCTTATATGATTCTTATGTGAATACACATACAATTTTCAGTATTCAAATGCTAATTGGATTCTAATTAGATGCTAAGAACCTAGTTACAAGTTAACTTTTCTTAATAAAAACAACAAAAGTTCGTCGAGACCCCGCCGCTACTTGTGCCATGGTGCACAGATAGGGTCTCAACAATGAATCTAAATTTACATTTTGATCTTAATTATAGATGTTTTTAACTAAATACGAACATGCTCGGCGTCCTTTACAATAATTATATCTTAAAAATCTTATTTATAAAATTATTTTAATTTTATGTTATCAGTTTGTTTTTAAGCTAAGCCACTTTTTCTATTTAGCTTTCCCCACCCTATATTGGCTTAACAAACCTCAAGTACATAAGCAGTTAATATTCCAGTATCTTGGGCGCTATTACCCTGAGATCAGATGCGCAGACATTCATGCGGAAGCTTCGTAGACATTTAGGTCGACTGATATGAGTAGCAAGTGGTTACATACTATAGTTACAGCTAAACGGACTTCGGAAACTGGTTTCGAAGCAGAAATGTGGGGAATATTAACACAACCCCTGCAAGGTTTCTGAGAGACTATGCAATTGTATCTATAGTACTATGTGTCTATGGTCCAATCTTATTGAAACAGTTAAGTTTGATACGTCTGACAGTTCTAATTTTCTATTTTATTTTTATTAAATGGCAAGCAAAGTCGATATCGACAATTCTGCCAAGTTCTAATTTTGCTGTTGATCATTCGATTTGCTGCCAACATTTTTGTAATGTTTTTATTTTGACGAATATTGAAACCTTCGTGCGTCGTATTTACAAGCTGGTATGTTATAGGCTTGTTGATTATTATTTTCATGATGTGATAAGTAGTTATCTAATATTTATATGGCCATAAATTATTCGTCATCTTATGCCTGTAATTCGAATAGGTTAAAATATAAAATTAGTAGTTATTGTTAGCATGTATAACTCGATTCTACGTCAAGTAAACTACCTATCTAAACAAAAAAAAAACTATAGTTTTTTTTCCTACATCAGAGAAAAGCTGGTGCCGGCCATTTTGGAAAAGCTCCACAAAAGCCATAATGACTTGTACCATCATAAAGACCGAATCCATAAAATACTATCCAAACACTGAACAACTTGAATCAAACAGTTTCCCAAATCCACATCGCTCTAGCTCCATTTAAATGGGTTTTATTAAAATTTATGAACGAAATAACACAAAATAGAATGGATATTTAAAACCCATTGTGTTGTTTATTAAATACCTATTGTTGATAATAATAGTTAGGATATGAGTGTTTTCAATTCAATGGAACTCCATTTTATTTGAGAAGATTTTTTTCACGAAATTGGAATGGGTCTGTACCTAAATATTTATTAGATTTTATTGAGTTTGGAATGTGGGTCAGTGGAAAAGTGAGGATCATTGATTTTTACAAGTTAAGGATATGTATAAACTGTGTTAGGTGGCTTCAGGTCAGTAAGCAAACTATGTAAGTATGTCCACTGTGCAGTTCTACTCTTTAACCCGTCACGCGCGCAATTAGCGACACAATAGAATTTTATTGTTATTTGCACACATGGGGTGCAATCGACATTTTAAGAGTTAAATAAAATACATCAAAATTATTTGATACAATAACATTATTTATTTAGTAAGGGCAAATCACATACACCAACAACGAAGCGGACGAATTTGTTGATGCTTCTCTTTCTTTTTTACATAAATGTACATATTACTATTATTATTTTAAGTTTGTTAGCTTATAATTATATTATGTAAATGTTTTTTATGAAACTTGTTGTTAATAAACCTTAAAGGACTAAAAAAACCTTTATCTGCGTTCGCAATTTATTCGCCAAGCATGTAAACAAACATAGGAAAAACCACTGTATTGCCTACACATAAGGTTCAGCTTGCGCTACAACTTCACATTTTTTATGACTTTTTCAACAGTACTAGCCAGTCTAAAATCAACTTTATTTATATTACTATAAATCTGATATTTGCTTAAGTGGAAATAACATCAATTGGAAACAAGGATTTAAATGGACCTTACATTTAAAACAGAACTTTCATGTAGGTGCGATGCTGGCACACCGGCCCGAACATTTCTGGCGGCCTAGGCTTAATTCAGGAACGGCGCCCTTTGAAAATTCGTGACAAAATAAAACAATAATGTAAAATATTGTACCATACCTACAACAAGAGAAGCAATCAATTTGAAATCCGCAATTTTTCTAGCAATGGATTGAGTCTCAACTCGCGTTTGGTTTCCAGATGAAGCTTCTTGCAGACTAGCGTGACGCGACAGCGCGACGCGACACCGGCTATTGTTATACCGTGAAGTTATCTTAGAAATTGAAGATACTCCTACAGTAATTTTTCAATTTCGATGCCACCGATTGCCGCCCCCATAATACGAGCGCCCTAGGCGGTCGCCTTGTTCGCCTATATAAATGGCTGGCCCTGCGAAGGTATCACCCTAAAACTATAATACAAAATATTCAATCAACTCCTCCTTATTCCTTTTTCAAAAACCTTGTTCTATTCGGCTGTAAACTGTTTCCAACAATCAAATAAGGTGCTATTTGATTTCCGACCTTTGCGTGATTGACGGGAACTGACGTGCCGGATTTGAGACCCGTGTCTTAAATCCGGCAAGTCACTGCAGTGTGGAACAGGAAATACCTGGAAGGGGTATTTGAAACTGTTTGTCGGAAGTCTACTAATTAAAACTGGCACATGTTGTTTAAAAAAAATGCTTTTATGCAATGATATTAGAAGTAAAAAGACGAAGATAGGTTACATAACTAACATTCTATCTTCAAAAACGGCACTATGTAGCACTATTATATGACACGTGGAAATAGGAGGGCATGTCGTAATTATCGGGAGCGAAAAAGAGACAAAACGAAGAAAATGTGGCTAGTTAGCCAACTTTTGACGTGCCACTTGCGGAACGTTTATAACCTATCTACCTCTTTTTAAATATAATATCATTGCTTTTATGTATAAAGTCGTGTATGAAAATAGTCACGGAAAAAATCTACTGAATAAAAATATTCACGGTAATAACTGTCAATTCTAAAGCTAGGCAAAATAATGATTATTTTGTTTGTAGTAAGATAATAATATTCTCTTTTCAACGCCCTCATTAAATCTTACAACCGGCGCGGAACAATAAACAGGTGATAAACACTGTTTTCTTTTCTCCAATTCCAAAGAACAAACAAAGATACTTAACAAATTGACACAACAAAAGGGACTTTAACTTACATAAAATTGTTTAGTTAGGACACCTAAAACTGTCACAATAAGCATGATATACCTACAATTTACTTTAGCAAATCCTTCCGTACCTTGTTTACTCTATACATTATAGTTCCCTTTTGCTTACACGAGAAGGCTTCTAAAACTTTGAAGGTCAAAAAATATAAATAAAATTAGGATTTCGGTGCCAACTAACAGTTTTTAGGGGTTCATTTGAGTGGGATTTGGGTAAGGGACTCGAAATACCAAGTTTAAAGGACACTTTACTAACAGTATATTTCGGGTCTGCTCAGCCCTTATCAGAATGTTTGTTATTCGCGGTATGTTGGCTGGTTTTCCTAGTGTTAATAAGGTCTAGGACGTAAGAAGGCAAATATATGTTAGGGAACGGTATTAGGTGGCAGGTTTATATGGGTTTTGTACACAGGTAAATGTTTGTACCTCTGGCTTATGTCAACGGAGCCCGGGTCAAAGATGAAATGAAAGAAAAGGACTATTCCCAGCATTGTAATTTTACATGCTGTGAATAAACCTATGTCGTCTTTCTGGTAGCTTAATAATTGTACCCTAACCCCTTTTAATGGTTTCAAACCCTAGATTATTACTCGACAGGGCCTCGTTAGACCAGCCCTAATTTATCGCTTTTGAAGAGCCATCAATTTTCAGGGCCTGTGTTTGACTCATCATCGATTTTAAACGGCATTTGTAGCCAATGCGTGTCTATTGAATTTTGCTACAAATATCAAACCGTGTCGTAAATATACTCATTTTCATCGTAGTGATCGTAAAAATATACGTAAATTTTTTATCTACACTCGAAGTAAAGTTGATAAGGTACTTACTAGTAATGAGTATCCTAAAAATCGTGAAATAATGTAGAAAAAAATAAAGATGATATGTATTCAAATTCCCAGATTTGTAAAAAAAATGTTTTCATTTTATTTTAATATTATGCTTTTAAATCATAATAATGTCAACGTAGTACCTATTTGATTGGATATTGTTATTTAGGATAACGTAACTTAAGATTTGGCAAAGTACGGTTGAGAGTTTGCATACCTACAACTTCATTTAACTGGAGTGGCTGAGAATTTATTTTTACCCGACTACGGCGAAGCAAAAAGGAGGGTTATGATTTTGACCCGTATGTATGTTCATCGGTTCCCTCATAACTTCGAAACTACTAATCATTTGACAAATGCGGTATAGTTGGAAGCATTTTGAGCGTCCGCTGGTTATAAGCTATGTGTCCCTCTAGAGAACATAAAGATGTGCACAGAAAAAAAATGCAATTTAAAGTATCAATTGAAAGGGCTTAATTACCACATTTCAAAAATATATACATACCCCAAAATAATTTAAATAAAAGTTTTATAAACTAAAACCCAACTACGACCAAAAAGTCGACTAAAAGGCAACAACAACATACAAGGCATCACAGACAGACAAATTAAAAATCCGGAGTCACACGTAATCTCTAAACAGACAGTTTGACGCGACGTGCGACAAACTTCACGGTATAACAATTACCGGTTTCGCGTCACGCTGTCTGCAAGAGCCTTCACACGTGTGACTCCGAATTTTTTATTTGTCTGTCTGTGGTTTCTTCTTTATACCTTTTTAGTTGTCTTTTTTGTCGTAATTGGGTTTTAGTTTTTTAACTTTTTTTTTTTAAGTGTAAAAACTGCGTCCCAAAAAATAACGTTCCGTCAATAAATAACACAAAAAATGCTAGCAAAAAAACTATGGACGACATTCCACTCACCTTGCCGACCACTAAAACTTTCGCGAACCCAGTCCGTAACGGAGTCATCCTTGTTATATAATAACAGTGCCTGACATTATCCTCACGTATTATCCCAAGGGACACAAAGGTGCTCCTGAATGTTAACATACCGACCGAACAGAATACCTATTTACTTTTAGCCGGGTTTTATTGTCCCAGAGGGATCGGTAGGAGCAGAGGGCACATTTCAAACGTATCGCGAAATTTTCTTTTAAAATTCTCTAAATATATATGGGCATGTTTATTGTAAATACCTATTGTCTCTTCCAAAGTATGTGATGAAAATGTAACTAAATGGATCAGTGGATGCCAATTTGTAGTGTCAATTTCAAATTGAGTGCTGTGGTTTGATTATTATTTGAATACTTTTCTAATTTTAAATCACATTAGAGACATTTTTCATTTGACAATTTAATTGAGGTTAACTTTATAACCTAAATTTTCTTCGATTATTTTTGAATAACAATTTAGTATTCAATATAATACTAATTCCATTTAGTGAGTGATTGCGTAAGAATTTACAGGGTATGTTTACCTACACTGATAACAGATACTTTTTGATCAGTCCATACATGACAGTATACATATACTTCTCTAAGGTACATTTGTGTGTTTTTCTACAAGGAAAAGCTCACCCACTGTTTTGTTTTGAGATACCTCTGCTTAGTTTTGTTTTGTCCCTGAGATTCCCTCGGGAGTCATACATGAGTATATGGAATTAAACGAAATGTATTAGCAGTTACATACCCTTGGTCTATTAATAACAAACATACTGTAATCAACATTACGTTTGATTTACTCTGTTATGTTTGTGATGACTGATGTGGCACACAAATCAAGCATAACCATTTTTATAAACTAACTAGCTGCGCCCCGCAGCTTCACCCGCATAAGTTTCGATCCCGTGAGAATATCGGGATAAAAAGTATTTTATATATTAATCCAGGTTATAAACTATCTGTGTGCCAAATTTTATCCAAATTCGTTCAGTGGTTTTAGCGTGAAGAAGAGACAAACATACACACTCACAAACTTTCGCCTTTATAACATAGTGTGATAACAAAGCGATCAGCCCAAACAGCACTAAAACAGCGGATCTAAAAAATACAATGAAAATTCAACTTACCGATCCTAGTTATGCCTACAGTTCTAAAAAAGCATTTGACGTGTTGTCATATCACAACATAACATCACGCCTTGTTTCCCCGAAAGGTTGGGCAGAGGTGTGCTAATTTAAGTACACCCATATTTCGCCAGTTAGGTTTTAAGTCCCATATAATAAGCGGCGAGCTTATTGTCATCGAACGGGCACAAATCAAATCCCGAATCCGGGCTACTACTGAGGAATCACAGATAGAAAAACCCAATAACTCTTTGCCCGACCTGGGAATTGAACTCAAGACAATCAATCAGTCAGTGTCGTATCAATCAATTTAAAATGCACAAAGAGATTATATCATGATCGATTATGGAGAAATTACTCTCGCTCGTTCAGAGCAAAGGCTGATCCCCCTTATACATTAGTAGACGTTAACCCTCTACGTATAATTATGTATATAGGTCACACAGCTATTTATTAATAGTTTCTATTTAACCACCGACTCGTCGCAATGTAGGGCGGTCAATATTGTGTGTTTAAACGAAAGATTTCATGTTTTATGCACACATAAACAGGGGTAAACAATGGAAAACAGAAAATATTTCTGCACGTAACTTAAAAAGTACATAGCAATGTTTATACTAGATGGTGCAGTTTTTGCGGGCTTTAAAGCCAACATTGAAGTCAGTGTTTGTGTGTCGCTTCTAGTGTCAAGATTATTTTTATTGGAACCCGTTTGAAGGTAGCTTTTGTCCTAATTTTTTGGGAGAATTTTAGTAATGTCTCGATTTTGCAAATCCTTGTTTGTGATGCATACCACTGAAGATAGAGTTAGTGGAAGTTGAAATTCAAGTTAACTTACCTATATGGTATAACAAGTTCCACAAAAAAACAATATTAATAAATAAATAAAAAAGTATTTTCAACCCTACTTTTTCTGCAACAAGCTCTAAAGAAAACTAAAAGAAAGCTTTCATGTTTCTCCGTAGTCAAAGTTTTCTTCAATGTTAGTCTTAGGGTTACCCCAGTTTTGATGCATTTTCGCCATTAACACCGCGCTTAGTCAGTGGATTGGTGATCGTACCATAATCCCGGGACCACAGTTCCGACCTTTATAAGCTTATGTATTCTGCTTTTAGATTTTTTACTTTATTATGTATGCAATAGAGTCTAAAAATGAGTGTAGAAGCTCTTATTTATTATGCGAACGAGCGTCAATGGACGACAAATGGCTGGTGTTTCCCGCTCACTAGGTGTTAGTATTTACCTTCTTTCTTTTTGATATATTTTCTTTCTGAACTTATCAATAAATACATCAGATTTAGATACAAAACATTTTTTTAAGCAGTTATTGAAATGATGCTGTGAAAACTGATAATATTGAAAACCGCTTTTTAAACGCTAACTGCGATAAGATAAAAAATACTACTTGTAGGCTTGTTTAAAATAAAAATATATATACAGGGCGCGGCAAAAGCAGAAGGGTGTGCCCCGGTAGGAAATGAAATACTACACTCGACATTTAAAAGGGTGAAACATACGTAACGTATAAGTAAGAATAATACGAACCTGCTCATTAGTGTTCACAACATCATCATTTTTAATTACGCACCTTAGTTACAAAGTTCTTCCATTTATTTTAGTCACAAAAGTTATAAAGTTTTGACAAAAATTTTAATGTAGGTACTCACGTTAGTCGTACCTACGTCTTATCTAATATAAAGCATACAGACTGCAATTCATTAAACCAAGACTTGATGTGACACTAAATAAACAAGACGAAACGAAGTTTCACAAATAATATAAAATTTTGAATGACAAAAAGTAGAAAACAGCAAAAACATTTTTACTAATATCGCAGAAGCGACGTATGACATAAAAGTTTTGGCAAAGACACGAGAATATTTCTCAGATTTGACGAGCATTGTGTTCAGACATCTCGTCTCAAGTAAAATAAATATGTTTGTGTAACATCACACCCTGTATAAAACGGGCTAATGTGAGCGCAATATTCGTAATCAAATTGTCACGTTCCACATAAGTGTTTGTTTTTTGTCACACCGTATTTCGCTTTTTCAACAAATTATATTTTCTGTGCCTTTTGTTGCATGTAAAGTAGAATGTCAGAAATGAGGTTGTGATAAATTGTGTTCTACTCGTATTTAACGATAACGACTGAAAGCCGTTTTCTCATAAAGATGAGAGCTATGCTAATTTATCTTAAGTTTAAATTATTTTGCGTGATATTTTGTTTGATTCGCGCTCTGTCCATTACGGAACCATCTTTAAGGAATGAGATTTATCGCAGTTTTTGCTTCAGGTCGTTTCCTCGATTCTGTTTAGTCATGAAAGGAAAATGCGATAGTGATACGTGTTTTTTTTTTTTTGGTAAAACGAAACGTTTTGTACGTATCTTTAGCCGCGATGTTTTTTAACGCTGAGAATGGAAAAATTTGGTATCATTTGAGAAGTTTATGGGCCCAAACTACTAGGTACTAGGAAATAGTAGATAGAAGTCGATCAGGTAGAGATCAGGTTAGTCACATATTTCCTAGCAAACTGATCGATAAATGCTTAATCGAATGTCGATCACCGGGCTAAATTCCTAACATCGACAAATACAGGTGTAGACTATATTGAAATTGTGTTCTCGGAAATTGTCTAAACCAAACATACAGATATTGGATTAAACGAAATACCAATAGGACGCATATACATATATATATTTATTTAAGATGGGTATCTAAATTTGTATGAATATGCAATCAACCGTTTGACCTCATTGTCATTGCGTGTTTGATCGAAATCGAATAAGGATCGAAGTAATGCACAAACAAAAATTTCCCCACAACCTTTCAGCTTTAATACTACATTGTAAGACAAGTCGAATATTAAATACATTTAGACAAAAGGGTCTGATTGAATTTAGGTCATCTACGTTTTTGCGCGTTTGATCAATATCAGATACATACCAAACTTAAGTTCTTTCTAACTAAACAGACAGCTGTGCTGCTTTCTCCCAAGCTAAAGCACTAGGAAGTGGTGAAGAGTGGACGTTTTGGGGGACTGTCTTATGTAGTTTTGACGTTTAAAACGTGCTGATTCTCAGCTTAATTAGAATAAATGACTTTTGATTTGATTTTGAATTAAGAATTATTGAAGCGAACAAAAATTCCACCTTTGACAGAATATTTCGCATCACATCGAACATGATTAACATTAAAATCCGCTAAACTTTGCCCTCAGCACTCCTCCATTGTTTCGTTACTCCACTCAGTCACGGCATGAAAAGGGCTAAATTCACGGTTGTCACGTTTTTAATTAATTTACGAGTGGGTGAGGCCCGGGTATCACGCATAACCTTTGTCCGCTTATGTGAAATTCATCAATTAACGTGGCTTTAGTGCTGCGGGCACTTACATTTACATTTTCATCATTGTAAACTGAAATTAGCTGGACAAATAGTGTTAGGGCGTAACTGGTTTGATCCAGTTTGTGAGAGTATTATCGTTCGGATGGGAAGTTTGAGTTTTTAGATTGAGGTGAAACTGGGGCATTGCGAAATTGCTTGTTAATTGTAAAGGGTAGTGGGCAAAAATATATGGGAGCTGTTCCCACAACCACCACAGTTAAAACCACTGTAGTTTTAAAGACATTACTTCTCCCTTTACTCAGGCCAAGGCGCATCAAAATCTGCCTCAGGGTAATTCAATTCCGACAATGTTAGGTTAGGTTAGGTTGGAACGTAACGGGGGAGTTTCAACAGTTGGTCCCACTATCGTCACAGTTAAAACCACTGTAGTTTTGGAGACTTTACTTCTCCCTTGACTTAGGCCAAGGCGTATCAAAATCTGCTCCAGGGTTATTCACTTCTGATAATGTTAGGTTAGCTTGGGTTATGAAGTAGCGGAGGGAGTTTCAACAGCAGGTCTCACTAACGCCACAGTTAAAACTATTGTAGTTTTGAAGACATTACTTCTCCCTTTACTAAGGCCAAGGCGCATCAAAATCTGTCCCAGGGTTATTCAGTTCTGACAATGTTAAGTTAGGTTCCGAGGCAGCAGCGCGTAGTGTTCAACGCGTGCCCCTTGCAGACGTCATGGGGGGAGTCTTACACCTCAATCCCTTCGCGGGCATGAGGTGGCCCGCCGAGCGCGGGCCGTAACCAGTCCGGGGCAGTGGAATTCGCATTTGCACTCGTAGCCCTGTTTGTTTGTAGTACAACTAGGATTATGATTTGGATCTTTAAATATATGCCCTTGTCAGCTCGGTAAGCTAAATGCCCGATATTTTCTTCTAATGTAAATATAAAAAGGTTTGTCTCATATTATTGCCATCAACTTAAAATCGCGAAGCCACACAGTCGGTTCTTCTCGGATATATTTTGATGGTGTCATAATAAAAAAAAACAGCGTTTATTTGCTCTTCTAAGTCACAATTATTGGCTGACGGTACTGGAACCATTATCGCCCACCATCCTTTAAGTATTTGTTTTTGTAAAGTTTTTGATTTAAAAAAAAACCCACCAGATCATATTTCGGCCATGGCGGCCAATCTCACCGGAGACTAGCCTTCGGCGCGGGAGGTATTATAGTGCAAAAGTGTGTGCGCAGACACAGGACACACTCTTTCGTCACTCTTATAGTCCTATAGACACAAGCGGAGAGAGATCAGGCGCAGGACCAACGGCTTGGGGTGCTTGGACAGGAAACCTCCCCGTGTGCCTGTGGGCTGGAATTCCCTTCGGATGCGTCCGGGGGGAAGGCCAGTCTTCAGGACGGTGCACCCTGGGATGCGGGCAATGTCTCCCCATTAGGTACTCTGTGCCTAAGGGGTCCCATTGTCTGCATGCCAATATCCTGTCGGAGGAACGCTCTAACGTGTACTCGGAGAGAGCATACGTTGAGCAGCGTTGGAGCACGGGCTCGGCGTGTACTAACACTGCCGTCGGGCAGGCAGGAGGAAGCCTTCTGCCACCGTTGGTCTCGTAGCCTCGAAGAGTGTCAAGGTCATGTCTCTGGCACTTGACGGGGGTCGAGGGTCTTGGCTTAACCGCCCGGACCGCGAGGAAGAAATCCTCTATAAAAAATTACCCCAAACCTCCAAGCGGCGGCGCACCGTGAGGGAGGTTGTAAGCTTGACTAATGGGTAGCTATTAGATAATTAGTCGCTAGTGCGAACCACTATAATTTTGAGTCAATACAATATGATAATATACTCGTGGGAACAAAAATGGAAATAAACACAAAAAACACAAACCAAGGAGAGGGGAGTGATGCGGGGTCGGAGTCCGACGCTGCATCTGGCGCAAAGAGCTCGGGTCAGAGTTCGGAGCGCGAAGTGGTGGTGGGAGCGACCGTGAGGAACCGAAAGTTCCTCCGGAAGCGCTCCAAACCGGGGGATGGCCAGGGGTCGTCCGCCGACGAGGGAGTCCCGGGCCAAGGCAGGAGGAAGATCCACTCCAGCCGGCGGGGTGTGGCCCGGGGAAAAGGTGCAGGTAGAGGGCTCACTGCGAAGGAGGCCGGCGAGCCGAGCCGGGCCAGCCCAGCTGAGCTGGAGAGGCCCTCTACCGAGGATGAAAACAACCCTGTAGGGGCGAACACCGTGGCGGCCCCTACAGATTCGGCAGGCGGCTCCAATTCGGAGCGAGCGGCCAGGTTTGCGGAGGCCGTGGCAGCCGCAATGAAGGTTTTGGTCTTGAAGAGGACTCAGTCCTCTAAAGACAAGGCCATGCCTGCGGCCATAGCCTCTATTGTGGCGGCTGCGGAGGCCTATCATCTCAGGCCTCCGTCAGACGGCATGTCTGAGATGCGGGCGGAGGTCGCCCGCTTGACAGCCGCCATGGAGCTTCTCCGAAAGGAGAACGAGGAGCTCCGAGCGGACCTGGCCGGGCTCCGAGGAGCTGGCCCTCGTGAGGTGCCACAGGGGAGGGAACAGCATGGGCAGGGACGGCCCGTGCCTGCCGAGGACCGGATCCTGACCCTCGTGAGGCAGGAGATGGCTTCTTTGCGGTCTCGTTTTTCCGCGCTAGAAGCCATCGTCCTGCGCCCTCCTCTAGCGGCGAGCATGGCCTCTGGCCAGCAGAAGACGGCATCGTATGCCACCACCGCAGCTGCCTCAGCCAAACCAGGCTCATCGGGGCAGACCAAGGTTGGGGTGGCTACAAAGGCGGCGAGGGCCCCGGCCCAGGTGGCGAAGGTCCCGGCCCAGGCGGCGAAGGCCCCAGCCCTAGCCGCGAAACAGCTGCCCCCGCCTCCTCCTAATTCTACCCCGGCTGACGCCGAATGGCAGGTAGCCGGGGAGAAGAGGAAGGCGGCGAAGGCAAAAAGGGCGGCCAAGAAGAAGGAGAGGAGGCAGCGGCGCAAGGAGCGAAGCGTCGCGGCTAGGCTCCGCGCCCCGAAGTCCGCAGCTGTAGTGATTACACTACAGCCAGAGGCGGAGAAGAAGGGCGTGTCCTACCGCGACGTGCTCGCCAAGGTGGGGGCGGCGGTGGACCTCAAAGAAATCGGCGCCGCTGATGGCATCCGGGTGAGGGTCACTGCGACTGGGGCCCGGATGCTGGAGGTCCCCGGTGTGGCAAGCGGCCCGGCTGCTGACGCTCTGGCCGAAAGGCTCCCTAGATGCGGATGAGGCCCGAGTGTCCAGGCCCACCAAATGCGCAGACATGCGTATTCTGGGCCTGGATGACTCCGTGACGGAGGGACAGGTGGTGGCCGCTGTTGTTAGGGCTGGGGGGTGCTCTGCCGAGCAGGTTAGGGCGGGCGCCCTTCGTCCTGACTTCACGGGGTTGCGAGCCATTACGGTGAGCTGCCCCGTGTCGGCGGCCAAGAAAATAGCCGGGGAGGGCCAAAGGCTATTGGTGGGCTGGGTTTCGGCGCAGGTCAAACTGCTGGAACCCAGACCTCTGAGGTGCTTCCGCTGCCATGTGGGCAACCACGTGGGAGTTAAATGCACCTCGGAGGTGGACCGCAGCGGTCATTGTTACCGCTGTGGTCAGCCCGGTCACAAGGCCGGCTCGTGCGAAGCCACGCCGCACTGCGTCGTGTGTGCGGCGGCTGGCAAGCCAGCCGGCCACCGGATTGGGAGCAAGGCCTGCGCCCCACCCACCAAGGCCAGAGGCAAGCCCTCTGCCACCGCCGTCATAGCCGCAACCTCCGCCACCGCCGCCGTTGCCGCCTCCACAGCCGTCATCGCCGCCGCCGCCGCCGCGGCAGGGCCCTCACAGAGGGCCCAGGAGGGAGCTGCAATGGAGTGCCAATAATGGCCCCATTTCGCCTCCTCCAGGCGAACATCAACCACTGCGCCGCAGCTCAGCATCTGTTGCTCCAGAGCATGGCGCAGTGGTCGATCAACATCGCCGTGGTCGCTGAGCCGTACTTTGTCCCGCCCAGGGATGACTGGGTGGAGGACCTGAGCGGCTCAGTGGCCCTAATTTCGTCGGCCGCCGCCGGTACCCCGTCCCTCGAGGCTGTTAAGAGAGGACGGGGTTGCGTTGCAGCACGGTTCGGGGAGATTGTCGTGGTAGGGGCATACTTCTCCCCGAACCGAACTCTCGCCGAGTTCCACAACTCCCTTGCGGAGTTGAGAGTCGTCGTCGTTGGGTTCTGTTCCCTCCCCGTGCTCGTCCTCGGGGACTTCAATGCCAAGAATGTGGCTTGGGGTTCCCGGTATACGGACACACGGGGCAGGATGGTGGAGGACTGGGCGCTGGAGACAGGCCTGGTCGTCCTTAACCGGGGTTCTGTCCCCACGTGTGTACGGATGCGGGGTGAATCGGTGGTGGACATCTCGTTCGCCAGCCCCGCTCTGTTGCCACGTGTCATTGACTGGCGCGTCATGGAGGGGGTGGAGACGTATTCCGATCACCGGTACATCCGGTTTGACGTCTCCGCCCAGACCTCGAGCGCGCCGGTCCGACAGGCCCCGAGTGGTCCGCGGTGGGCGCTGAAGCAGCTGGACCGGGAGCTCCTTCTGGAAGCCTCGATCGTGCAGGCCTGGGTGTCATCACCGGACAGGCCTGCCGACATCGATGACGAGGCGGAGTGGTTCCGGGAGGCCATGTCCGAGATATGTGACATGGCAATGCCCCGGGTCCAGCCCGGACGTGCTTCGCGCCAGGTGTACTGGTGGTCGCGACAGCTAACGACACTGCGCAATGCGTGCGTTGCTGCGCGACGCCGGTACACCAGGCACCGCAGGCTCCGTATCTGACCTCCGGATACGGAAGCCATTCAGGCGGAGCTATACGAGGGGTACAGAGCGGCGAAGACCGCCCTCCAAGCGGAGATCCTGCTGGCCAGGGCACTGGCCCGCGAGGAGTCGCTGGAGACTCTGAACAGAGACCCGTGGGGACGCCCATACAAGATGGTGCGGGAGAAACTCCGCCCATGGGCTCCCCCGCTGACGCAGAGTCTCCGGCCACAGCTTGTGGGGGACGTGGTGAGCGCTCTGTTCCCTTCGAGAGGGGAACACGCCTCCCCGCCCATGGCTCCGCCTACTGCGGTGCCCGATGCGGACCACACCGCCGACGACGACGACGATGCTCTGGAGGTGACCGAGGTAGAGATGAGGGTGGCGGTACGTAGGCTGAATGCCAGAAATACCGCCCCAGGACCCGACGGCTTACCTGGGAAAGCCTGGGTCCTGGCCTCAGAGGCTCTCGGGCCTCGACTAAGGGGGCTCCTAAGCGCATGCATGGAGAGGGGCCAGTTCCCGCTTCGTTGGAAGACGGGGAAACTGGTCCTCATCAAGAAGCCGAGGCGCCCTGCGGACTCTCCGTCCGCTTACCGGCCCATAGTGCTGCTCGACGAGGTGGGCAAGCTCTTTGAAAGAGTCATTGCAGACCGCCTCGTCGGGCGGCTGGTGCGGGTGGGGCCGGATTTGGCGGAGAGCCAGTTTGGTTTCCGCAGGGGGCGCTCCACGGTGGACGCCATCATGCGCGTGCGAGCCCTCACGACGGGGGATGCGGTGGCTCGGGGTGGGGTCGTCTTGGCGGTGTCTCTAGACATCGCCAACGCCTTCAATACCCTGCCCTGGAGTTGCATCAGGGAGGCACTCCGGTATCACCGGATGCCGACCTACCTCTGTCGTGTGGTCGAGGCCTATTTGACTGACAGGGCCATCATATACCCCGGTCACCAGGGAGAGTGGAACCGGCGAGAGATGTCGTGCGGTGTCCCACAGGGATCGGTCCTGGGGCCGCATCTGTGGGACATCGGATACGACTGGGTGCTGCGCCCCGACCTCCCCAATGGCGTCAGCGTCGTTTGTTACGCTGACGACACGTTGGTCCTGGCGCAGGGGAGGTCGCACCAGGCGGCGGTCGAACTAGCGACACACGGGGTTGCGACAATCGTAGCCAGAATCCGGCAGTTGGGACTCGAGGTGGCCTTGCACAAGTCCGAGGCCATGTGTTTTCATGGTCCTCGGAATGCGCCACCGTCGGGTTCCCAAATAACGGTAGGAGGGGTTCACATCGGCGTCGAGTCGACGATGAAGTACTTGGGACTCGTCCTCGACAGTCGGTGGAACTTCGTGGAGCATTTCCGACGTTTGGCTCCCAGACTGGACCGGGCCGGGGCTGCCTTGAAGCGGCTCCTGCCCAATCTAGGGGGTCCAAACGCCTCCTGCCGGAGGCTATACGCGGGGATCGTGCGGTCCATGGCCCTGTACGGGGCACCGGTGTGGGCGCATTCGTTGAGGCGGCGGCCTGCCCGCCGGTTGAACGCGTCCCAGAGGGTCATGGCCACCCGGCTGGTCCGGGGATACCGCACGGTCTCCGGTGAGGCGGCAAGCCTCCTTGCCGGATTGCCGCCATGGGATCTGGAGGCAAAAGTCCTCGCGCATATTTGGGAGTGGCGCGGGGAGGCGAAACGCCGGGGCTTGACTCCGATGCCGCGAGAAATCGCGGCACAGCGGACAGAGCTCCGACGGGATCTCATGGCGGCATGGAGAGTACGATTGTCGCAACCCAGTGCTGGGCACGCCACTATTGCGGCGATAAGTCCCCTCTTTGAGGAGTGGCTGGAGAGGCGCCACGGCGTCCTCACCTTCCGCCTGACGCAGGTCCTCACCGGACATGGCTGTTTCGGGAGGTACCTGTTTCGGATAAGGCGGGAGGAAACGCCCGGGTGTCATCACTGCGTGGATCGCCCGGAGGACACGGTGGAGCATACGGTGGAGGTATGCCCGGCTTGGGCAGAGCACCGCCGTGTCCTCGTGGAGGCGATCGGTGGCGGGGATCTCTCGCGTCCGGCCCTGGTCCAGGCCATGGTACGGAGCGAGAGGGCATGGGAGGCCGTCACCTCCTTTTGCGAAGCAGTAATGCTCGCAAAGGAGGAGGCGGAACGCGTGAGGGAGAGGCAAAATTCGCGCCCTCACGCCCCTAGCCGCCGCAGGAGGAGACGCCCTGGGCGTCGGGAATCGATTGCCGATTCCCGGCCACCGTAGGCGTGGGCTTGCGGACGGTGAGCAATGGGTAGCTCGCCGTCCGGTAAGGACCAGGCCCGGGTCGACGGCGCGTTGTGTTCCACGCGCGCCTCAAAGAGATGTCAGCAAGTGAAGGGGTCCGATGAGACCATTGCCTGCCGGGGTTGCGGGATTAGTCCGAAAGGGATACCGTGGCCCCCTGGCATTGCACAGGCAACAGAAGGAACACGGGTGGGTTTTAGTCAGTAAGAGTCTGACACGCCCTCCCGCTCCACCCAGAGCGGGAGACGTCATTTGATGATTTCCCACCCAAAAAAAAAAAAAAAAAAAAAAAAAAAAAAAAGGACCAACGGCTTAGCGTTCTTTCCAAGGCACGGGGTATCACAACGCCAACATTCAAACTCCAGGATGATACTAAGAAATGGAAAAACCCAACAACACTGGATCAACATCGATCGGGGAATCGAACCCAGGACCACGCTCAGCAGTCATGCTTGCGACCACGATACCAACGTTGCAGTTTATTACATGGGACTTAAACATACCCAACTGGCTAAATGTGAGTTTACTATAGGTATACCTCTGTCAAACGCTTCGGAGAAAACCGCCATGGTGTTATAGAAATTTCATAACATGTATGTTAAAAGTGTGATTCCAAAACTGGTAAAATGAAACAAGAACACCTTACCTACATTTTATGAAAAATTCCATAAAAAAGGTGTGTCAACAAAAAAACTTCTTAGTAAAATGCAAAGATATGTTACTGGCCACTTGGGCTTACGTCTGAAGTTAACAGAAACTTGGAATGGGAGGAAAATCTTAAGTGTATTATTTCCTCGCTAAAGTTTTAAAAGCCAAAAGAAACTTTAGTGCTTATAAACAATGAACTTACAACGTCAGTTGTAGTTACACATTGCATTATTAACTTCAGAAAATACCTACACAACTCCTTTTATGCCTATACGCATAGCTACCAAAAATCGAGTAGCGCAGTGACTGATCAATGAGCTCGCTGCGTTATGAGTCGCGGGTTCAATTGCCGACTATGTGCGTTAGACTGTGATATTTGTTACTAAATGGTAACTTAATAAGTATCTTTCCTTCAGCGTATGTCCAGGGAAAGGCTAAGTTGACTGAATGAACAATAACTTCAGGAAATTAACAGAAATTAAACAATACAAATCACTTTCAAGAGGCAACCAACTACCTCTCCCAAACCAACAAAAAGCAATTTAAATTAGCGTTCACCTCAACAGCAACACACAATAGGAACAACAAAACAATTCAATAAACCCCATATAATTTCACTGTTTTTAGCAACAATTGATTTCAACACTTGAATTAAGCAACAAAACAATTGTTTATTAAACAAAAGAACGGCTCCTAGTGGTAATTGGCAATTCATGAGTATTTGCAACTACCGTACATGTTGATTTTGTGGGCAACATCAAAGCTTTGTTTGCCGCAGCCTACACCGGCCAGCTTGCTCACAACTTTACCGAACCTATCAATTTCAAAGGAAACTGAGCTATAATCAACTAACTAATGCTTGCTAACTATAGTGGAATCTTGTCAAAATGTATGGGTTAAATAATCAGTGATCAATTAATTATCAATATTACACGTGCATTCAACCACACGTTAGAGATAACGCTTGAAGTGCCAAAATGCTCATTATTATTTTAAGGCATAAATCTGTCAATGTTATAGATAGTGCAATCCACGACGACGCGCCCCACTCTGCTCCACTCCGTACTAAAGTACAGCTTACAGTACAGTAATCGCGGAGTGGGGCGCGTCGTCGTGGATTGCACTATCTGTACTTTGCTACCTGGTTGCCGGTACGTAAGAAATATTGAAATAAATGTGAAGTACGACAGTACCGTGGGTGCCCGATAAAATAGTGAAATATTTATATATATATTGTTTACCATTATTTCCAGATGGGCAAGCTACAGATAGCCGAAGCAGATTCCATCCGCGCTAGCTAAAACAACATATTTTAACAAAAAAAACACGTAAAACATTGTACTTTTATTGCTTTAACATCCGCGCCATTTATTTCCCACTTCTTTCAAAAAAAAAAAAAAAATGTCGTTTCTAGGAAACGTACCGAATTGATCATTCAATTAACTTTAATATAATCACGTCAAAGAAAGATTGATTTAAAAAATAATGTTTCCGAGAATCTTTTTTAAATGACAAAAGGTATTCTCACTACCCCGCTTGCTCATAAAAATGCAACATATTCCTTACAATTAGCATTGGAACAGAATAAAACGTCTTATCTTATAATTTATTGACTTTCAAGAGGGAAACTGGCCACTTTTTTGTATGCGTGCTTCATTAACATAATAGAAGAAAAGTTTAATTGAGTTCCAAACTTGAACTTCACTCGAGTTAGTGGAACTTGAGTATTATGCAAGATCGTAACTCGCATGCCGCCCAATTGAACGCTACGGCGTAGCAAAGATTCGTAGCTTCGTAGCGCTACACTCGTAGCGACTGATGTTGTGATTATCCAAAGCCTTTGCTGCGAATTACTGGCAAACGTTTTAATTCCGCGAGTGAGGCTGTTTGCGTAATTTCTGTTGCCAAAACACGATGTTGTTAACTGAGCTAAATAGCGGAGCATAATTATGTTAGCCTAGGGTTGCTAGAATTATGGACGCTGTTTTAATTAAAACACATGTTTGTATAATTTAGGTTGTGGATATAGTCTCGCTTTTTCTAGACCCTGATAAACTGTGTATGCTTTATAGAACGGTCTACAAAGCATTATCCTTGAAACACGTGTAGTTATTTTAATAACAAAGTTTATGATACTAAAAGGTAAAACATTTCTACTACGACTACAGAAAATAAATATCTAAAACATCCTCAAAGTAAATTTAAATTACTCAGCAGTTATGACGTTGAAGCAGAAATTAATTGAGGAAAGAAAAGCAATTCTTATCGGCTTTAGAATCTAAGCAATAATACAAATTAGGTTATTAAAGTAAACAGTACTTAGATAAGCACTAAGATTACCTAACACTTTATGTCTTCACTCCTCTTTAATGAGCACTAGATAACAACATGAGCACAACTCTTATACAAACTCTTTAAACAAGCAATTATAACTTTTATTGTTAAGAAAATAAAACCTATAATTGAATAAAAAATACTAATGATCTTCTGCGTAATAAGATGCTAATTATAATTAAACACGTATTTATTGAACTAATAAAACGTTATAATTGTGTAAATATTTACAATTAATTGCATGCCATAACATTCCAATTAATTTAAAACAAACACATTGAACTAATAAAAACATCACTACAAATAGTATGCTTGTTGAACGAGGCAATTAACAGAACACGATAACACTAATAGTCGCTACAAACATACATAATAATACCTAAAAGCATTAAAACGCTGTCAACGAGTGTTATTAAGTAAAGCGCCATTACCCACAAGCTGCGGATACCCCGGTAATTATGTTAGTAATAAATCTAACACCCACCTAAATTATCTGAGTTGCTGCAGGAAGGGCCTGGGAGAGCCAGGAAGCAGAGAATGAGGTACCGAATACCACACATGTTGTTCATTACTCAAAAAGTACCAACGAAATCCAAAACTATCACTATTGTTCTCATGACAAAAGTTTGCTACACTATTTTCACTTTGACATTTAAAAAATTCGCGCCAAAAATTGACGTATGGAAAAAAATCGAGCAAGAAGGCCGGATACGCGTTCGGTTTTTTTAAATTTAAAAGTTGTTGTGTCACGTGCGGTATCCACGTGGTGACCGCGTGACAGGACGTGTCCACAGTAAACAAGCGTGTGGCCACACTGACTCCGGACGTTCGACTGACGCGACCCAACGATACAAACGCCCCACGACTATTGGTCACGGCACACGGCGAGCCCATCAATTTTGCTTGACGTTTCAATGAAAACCCTTCCTACTTTTCCCTCGAGTAAAATTAGGGAGAGTCTTGTTATAATTAAAAATGTTTATCGACCTTATTGAACTTTAAGGATGGAATATAAATGGCGGTAAAATACTTTAAGTGTCAAATGTACCTACTCGTTTACAAACTGCAAAGTTAATAAAGCATAATAATGGTGTGATTAAAATACTTTATTTAAAAACGATTAATTACAAATCTAATTATTTTACAGAAAGTTATCAGGATTTACCAAACAGGTATTTATAGCTTTATTATCGCCTCTAGATACCTAAAATAGTAAATAATGAAATGATAAATGTGTCGTCCGTAAAATTATTACAACAGCACATTATTATTCCTTACACGCGAGCAGGCGCCGTAAATAATAATATCACATCGAGTGGAAATGTTGGGGCATTCGTACAAAGGAAATGGACTTTGAGTTTGTTTTTACACACATTCATGTACACATAAATTTGTTTAAAATTCATGAACTGGACTCATTAGAATAACATTCCATTATTCTTTTGGCTTTGAAAAAATTCGAATGAAACCTGTGTGAAGAAAAAACATATATTTTGAAAAACGAACATGGGCATTCAAATGTGGCCAGTATTGACCAATGTCACGACAGATACTCTTTGATATTTCAAGTAACTTTGGTGGTAAATTCGGGCGGATGGTTCACGAACACAAATAGATGGCTAACTATTGCTATTGACATCTTGTATAATACAACTAGATACGGTAGATTGGATACTGGGGCCTGTTACATATGTACTAGATACTGGAGGTTTCGAACATGACATAATTGCCGAGCCCATATAATATCTTGAAAGGGACAGAGGCATTCTCATCGTACTATCGAATTACCACAACTCATTTACCGGGCCGACCTCCTCATTCAGAAACTTTTCTATAACGAACCGTACTGTCGGTGTATAATCGAATCGAAGGAAAAATTAATGAGTTATAATCTGACTACCCTAGAGAGCAAAAGGATAGGATTTAAAACTCGTTTTAAATTTAAATTTAAAAAGCACTCTGCGTAAAACCATAAAATTGTAACAGACAATAACATCTTTAAACCAACCCTAAAAAAACATAGGTAGGTAGATACCTATCCAAACCCTTTCTGAGTAAAAAGTACACACAAATTCTCGTATTATTTTACCAAATCCATTACGTTGCGTACTTTGGGGAGTTCTTAAGGCGCAACCCGGGTTCGATTGATAGAAAAGGCATATAAAATGGAAACAAAATAGCTTGGTGAGTAGATAGAAATTGAGAGCAAGCAAATTGAAATAAATTATCTGAATTAAATGGTAATCGTAGTATTCAAAAGGATTATAAATTCTCTTTGAAAGATGATTATTGTTTTCATTTTGTCAATGGCACTGCAGAACAAAGAATGTGTAGTAAAAGGGGAATTTTAATGTGCTGGCTTTAAATCAAATCAGAAGATCTTGACATTCGACGTCGTGCAATTTTTAAAAACCGGCCAAGTGCGAGTCGGACTCGCACACGAAGGGTTCCGTACCCCACTATACAGACTAACTATCTAGTTTGGGGCTCACTGGCAAATAATATTTTGTAACATAGCTATAGGTAATATTTAAAGCTTTGTCTCAATTTGGTGTTAACCTGTAAACCTGCTTACTGTATTACCTGGACAAAAAACTATTTGTATTAAACTATTATCTATAAAAACGGCAAAAAAATCATGTCTGTTGTATGGGAGCTCCTTAAATATTTATTTTATTCTATTTTTAGTATTTGTTATAGCGGCAACAGATAAGTGAAAATTTCAACCGTCTAACTATCACGGTTCATGAGATACAGCCTGGTGACAGACGGGCGGACAGCAAAGTGTTAGTGATAGGTTTCCGTTTTTACCCTTTGGGTACGGAACCCTAAAAATAACTTATAAACAAAGAAAATTTTCACGAAAACAAAATACAAATATTTTTTTTTGGTATCTCAAGTCCACCTATTTCAGGGAGCAGGAAAACATAAAATACCTAAGCTACTTATCGTTTTGGGCAAGACGTAAGTTCTCCTAGAGGTGGATTATTGTTACGCTAGTCTGAAGGGGGAACCCGTCACACCGGGAGCGCCATTTTATTCACTTTTTGTCTACGTGAATTACCAATGTAGAGGAAAGAGAAGTGATTTCAAATAAAAAAGGTTAGATTCAGTAAAAAAAACCGTTTCTGTATTCACGATGTTCTCAATAGTTCAAAGAAAACGTCGCTTTCAGAATCTGTCAGAAATACCCAGTATGTGCTCCTAAGTGTTATGTTCTAGCTCCCTTTAGGTGTAAAGGCGTAAATAAAGCCACAGGTGACGCGTAATGTCCAAAGTTGCCACCTTAAGACCTGAGTAGTACAAACTTATACGATTTACAGGGTACAATTGAAAATATAGAACTTCTGCAATTACAGAGTGCCTCAACAAGGTCTAACTTTGTTATCACTATAACAGATACACACTAACGCCTATACTAAAGGCTATTTTATTTATCAGACACAATTTCCTACTATTCTGCTAATAGATGTTAATGAACATTTTTCGGGTAAGTGTTTAATTCTTTGGCGATAAAATTGTCAATCCAAAATACGAATGACCTACCGAAATAATTTTCTTTTGAAAAAAATACTTGGTAATAATCGGTGTTAATAGATATTTTTCGGATATTCGGCATACCCGATAAATGCCTATACCGTATGCCAGACTAATTTCAGACTCAAACGAAGCCCTTGGTCATGAGTTGATTGACACGTCATCAACCTTCTACACAGTAAAACCTTAAAAAAAACAAATAAAAAACGAACTCTGCAATTCTTTGGGGATAAAACTGTCAATCCGAAATACGAATGGAAGATAGGTCAATGATTTTCATGCGATGAAAAAATTACCTAGGTAATAAAACATCATCCACAAAGCACGTACAAGCAATTTTTCCAGTTCGCCAAAGGGTAATCGATTCTGCTACATATGAACCTGACTTGTTATACAGCTCATTAATCATCCTTTCTAACTTTCTACGGGGCTGGCGATAAAACCCAGATTTACTTGACTGAAATCAAAATATATTTTTCATACACACACCTACATTTTTCATAGCTAACACGGAAATGTTGGTGAATTTCGACAAAGCTCAGTACCTTATTCTAAATATAAATAGTATAAAACAAAGTTGTTTTTCATGTCTGTATTTATGGCCGCGTTTTTTTTTTAAACTACGCAATGGATTTTGATGCGGTTTTTATCATCATTTAGGGAACTAATTCCGAGATTTGTGTCTTTACATTATTATTAAACTTACATAAAATAAAATAAACCTCGACGTTTTTTCAAGTCGTGAAAACTGTGCGAAACAAAACAAGGACGAGTCGCTGGTTGAGTTATAAGTTAGGAATGTAAAAAGGAAAGTTTTGTTTATTTTTGTACCTTTGGGTTGACATAAATGTGGATATTACGGCTTATGTTGAACCTTCATGGGGCAATAAATATCGAATAGCTTCGGTATTTTCGTGGATTGTATAATAAATCCTAGTAGGGTATATTATTTATATCAATACCTACCAAACATATGGTGGGCCGAAGTGTATTGCAACCACATTCTGACAGAGATGATTTAAGTTCCATGTAATAGGGGCCAGTTTTTCAATGTCAAAATGAGATGTTCTTAAAGCGAGCTTAAGTTAAAACTGAGCTTGATCGTGAAAATACGATGGATATTTTTAACCATAACAAAAACTTCTCAATACGCACAAGATTGGAATAACTAAAACTGTTCTTTTCAAAGCAAGAAAGTTGAGCCGATCGTTAGCTCTGGCTTTAATAATGTTTGTCATTCAAAAGTTTTCAAACTAGATCCAAAGAAAATGGGCAGCAATCATTTTCAACGTTCTACCTTTAAGAAACTTGGACATTTACATCAAATACGAACGGACTAATGAAGACACTGTTCAAAATTCCGACTATCTTGTTGGTTTAGAAGTCACCAGCGCAACTGCATTTGGCCCTGGGGTGGATTCACGGGATGGATACATTTTATGGGGATATTTCATCAGACAGTTCTCAGAAAATATCAATAGGCTAGCAACCTGGATAGGACTTATAACATAACTAGCGTAATCTGGATACCTATATTCAAATTCAAGTCATTTATTCAAACTAGACTGAGAAACAGCACTTTTCGAACGTCAAAGTTACATAAGACAGTCCCCCAAAAACACCCGCCCTTTACTTCCTAGTGCTTTAGCTGGGGAGAAGAAGTGGCGCAGCAAACTCCCCAGCAGCACAGCTGTCTGTTCAGTAGATTACGCAACACAAAACATAATTTAAATTATAAATTAATAGCCATATGTCAGCTAGTACACGCCAATATACCAACCAAAAATATCGAGAACTTTAGTCCGATAAGGACCAGGCCCGGGTCGACGGCGCGTTGTGTTCCACGCGCGCCTCAAAGAAATGTCAGCAAGTGAAGGGGTCCGATGAGACCATTGCCTGCCGGGGTTGCGGGAAAGTCCGAAAGGGATACCGTGGCCCCCTGGCATTGCACAGGCAACAGAAGGAACACGGGTGGGTTTTAGTCAGTATGAGTCTGACACCCTGCCCTCCCGCTCCATCCAGAGAGGGAAAAGTCAGTTGATGAATTCCCACAAAAAAAAAAAAAAAATGCATAAAGAGCGTGCCCGCTTACATATAGCTATATACATACAGGGTGGAAGGGCGGAGGAAGGACGTGAAAACTGATACCATGGATTCAGTACATGATTCTGAACCCCCATCCGTTGAAATTTTTCGTCGGTTATTTTTAAAAAAAAACAGCTGTTTCATAGAAAATTTCAATACCTACGCGGTCAAAATGTATGGAACAGCAGATTTTTTTTTAAATAACTGAAGATAAATTTCAACGGTAGAAATTTTTGGGGGTTCAGAATCATGTACTGAATCCATGGTATCAGTTTTCGCGACGATGTCCCTTCCACCCTGTATAGCTATAACTATATATAATACATCTCTGCTTTGGAAAATACAGGTATTAAATATACACCAGTCAACATTCTGATATATATGGAAATATCGAAGCTCTGTCTAGAATGGAAAGTCATCAAGAGCTTACGTGTATCTAGTTTACCAATCAGTTTGAATCAAACATCACAGAAGGCAGATCCGGCAACTACGACTCATGCCATGAAATCAATTTGTGTTTGCAAAGGGAGACGTGAAAATGAGATACCTGCATTTGAAAGTCCACGTGTATGATTTGTGGCCCCAGGCGGAGCTTCCGTTTGTCTGATACAACTGCCGTAAAAATCTTTATTTGAAATGTAAATAAAGGTAATGAATAAAGCATACGCTTGCGGCTTTAATTTTATTGAACGGAAAATTTAATAAAGAGCAACTGTGTATTTTATCTCCTTTGAGTACTTCATTTTATTCGCATAAAAATAATAAAATTCTCGTAATTTTTTAATACTTACCTTTTAAGATTTTTTATTTAATTAAGATTTGTCTCTTTAAAAAATAGGTCACCTGATTTTACAATACTTTCTCTCCTTTTACAATATGAAAAAAAATATTTAATTGCAATACTCAAAAATCCCCCAAACTATTAAATTTTTATCACCAAGTTACCTTCACCTTTACCTTATCGAGACCCGTTAAGCAGATAGGCATCATATTCAGAGGGTTGAATACTCCTCAAGTCAATGCTCGAGTCTTTCCGGTGCTCGAGCGAAGCCCTAACGACTCGAGCCACCCTAAACATACGTAATATGACGTAATCTTTTGTGTGAAAGGGTGGAGGGTTCAGAGGGAACAATTGTACGTATAGGGGACTATGTACCTGTAGATACCGTTATGCTTAAGATTGTTTTTGTTGCGGTAAGAGAGGTTTTACACGGTTCTTAGTTTTGTATCCCGTATGACGCACAAGTATTTCATAATGGGTACATAATATTTTATGTTAAATTCAGTTAAACAATATCAAGTTTCCTAAAACTAAAAAAAATATACAGTTTTTTTACATAACTAATAGCTAATTTAATCACAGTAAGTACTTTATAATTAGTGCTACATATCGCACCCTCATCAAC
Source organism: Xanthia togata (assembly GCA_963853775.1). Lineage (NCBI taxonomy): Eukaryota > Metazoa > Arthropoda > Insecta > Lepidoptera > Noctuidae > Xanthia > Xanthia togata. Next base: position 19,073,446 of record OY970795.1, on the reverse strand, counting down.
ACAGTTTGTGGGCACTGTCAGAAGTCTCTAACCATATAATATATTTACATTCAATATAATTGGTTTCTAAATTGTATTCTTATCGCGTAAAGATGTCTCTAGTCTGACAAAATATTACATAATACAAAGCGACTGCCATATTGCTTCCCCAAATCAGTTATTGGACGATACCAACAAACAAGGTTAGGTCGATTGAGTTTCAGGCTAGACATAGATTTTTGTATGTATCATTTAGGATTTCCTTTTTATTTTGCTCTTTTGATGTATGTGTATGTGTATGACTTTACTTTTTTAATTCCTGGTATTTTTATTTTTCCGGAATCAGGATTTGCGCCCGGCAATAGGCTCGCCCCTTTTTACATTAGCAGCCTATAATGTGCCCGCTGTTGGGACACACGCCTCTTCTCTTTTTGAGAGGGAGTGGGCCGTAATTCACCACGCGGGCCCAGTGCTTGTCAGTAGATGTCACATGTCTTAAATTTTTTGGTTCTAGGACATGCCGGTTTCCTCACGATCGATGTTTCCCATCACCATTTTGAAAGCGTTGATGAAAAAAAATACACAAAATATAACTCGCGAAAATAATGTGAGATAACGTACCACCTCGGCTTGATATATTATGTTTCCTATTTACCTACAACATTTTTACTAAAAGTGCATGCATTAAAATGTTACGAAATATTTTCGCGAAACTGTTGAATATGTCAAATTGTTCATTTTTTGTCACTAAAGGTAAGGATATTCTTTTTTATATATTCCCATAAGAACAAAGAAAAAATAATAATGTTTGATTAAATACACAGAAAGGAAGACAAATATTTTTTCTTGTACTAACACGTTTAATCTCCTTCGGGATGACTATGTAATTGAATTTAGAAAGACTATTCCTGAACATCTACATATTCTGCTGAAATAATAATATTTCATTTTCCGTACTTACATAATATTCTCGTAAAAAAACATAATTTTATTAATATTTAGTTAGAAGTTTTTCATTTACATTTTCATTAAATTCAATTTGAGTTTTCAAAAAGTTCAAAATAAATCAGAGCTCAAAGTGACTTTCAAATTACCTTTGAAACCCAACTAGTAACTATATTAATTTAATAATTTCCTAAGTCTTACTTTAGGCCTGAACTTAATACTCATCATTGGGTCAACATGGGCTGTAAAACAAAGAAAGAATAGACGTAATTACGTGTACGACCAGATGTATGAATAACCTACCCCAATGGTTCAAATTCAAATTCAAATTCAAATATTTTTATTTGTAGTACATAGGTAAATAAAAAGTACAGATGTTATTGTCATGTTAATAGATATGATCACTATGTCTTGCCGTCAACGGCGTACAAATATTCAGATTATAATTTCTAAATCATTCAAACTAATAAATATATTCAAAATTAGTAATTGTAACTATTCAATATAAATTAAAAATTCGTAATTAAAATAAACAATAAATTAATCAGACACCAAAACATTAAAATTATAAAAAAGATTAAAAACATTTAGTAAAGTAAAAAATAATATAAAAATTGAATGTTCATGTCAAAGTTACAATGTCAAAGTTACCATGTCAAAATTACAATGTCAAAAATTACAAATAAATAAAAAAATTAAAAAGTCAAAAATTACAATTTGTCTTCTAGGTACTCATTGACTGTGTAGTATGCTTTTTCGCCTAATAGATTAAGAAGAGCCTTTTTAAACTGGTGTATGCTGTCAAGATTTTTTATAGAAATAGGTAACTTATTATATAACTTAGGCGCCATTCCCAAAAAGCTTTTTGAGTAGAGCGCTGTCTTGTGTGGAATAGCACATATCTCTCCATGGCGTCGCTTCGATCTAAGTGTTTGGAATAAATGCAAGTTTGATTTTGCGAATACTACTGTCTCGTAGATGAACATACATGGCAAAGTAAGAAGTCTATATTTTTTAAATAATGGCCTACAACTATCAGTCTTTTGAAGCTTAAACACAGCACGCACACACTTCTTTTGAGCTTTAAACGCAGTGTCTTTGTCAGTGGAATTCCCCCAATACATTATTCCAAAACGTAACGTTGATGAGACGTACGCTTTGTATGCTATCAAAACTACAGATTCATTAGATATCTTCGCAAGATTGTAAAGCGCATATGAATACTGGTTTAGTTTTTTACACAGAGTTTCTACATGGCATTTCCAATTTAAATGACTATCTAAGTGAAGTCCTAAAAATCTGGCACTGCTGGTTTCTGGTATTTTATGGTCTGTGTATTTTATATTCAAATTTAGTTTTTTCATTCTTTGTTGAAACGTCATAATCTGTGTCTTATCTAGGTTTATTTTAAGTTTATTCTTTCGTAACCAGTTTATAGTACAATCGATAGCATTATTTATTTCACTTTCATAAGACTCTAAGTTTTTACAAGGTATAATAATTGTACTGTCATCGGCAAATAGGACGGTTTGATAGTTTGTACACTGAGGCAAATCATTTATATAAATGAGGAACAGTAAGGGTCCAAGAACACTCCCTTGGGGCACACCGCAAGTTGTATATCTAATGGATGACTTGTGAGGAACCTCTGTTTTAGAATTAGGACACATTCTATTTAAAACTGTGACTTGTTTTCTTCCTTTTAAATAAGTTTCGATTAACCTCAATATATTTCCTCGGACACCATAACGTTCTAACTTATCCAGTAATATTGCATGATCCACGTGATCGAATGCCTTAGACATGTCCATGAGTACTGCAGCAATAGGATTTTTGTTGTCAACATTATTAACAATATTGGCAACTAACTCATAGACTGCGTTGTTAATGTTTCTATTTTTACGAAAACCGAATTGTTCTTTGGCAAGTATATTATTAGTTTCAAAGAAAGAGTTAAGAGAGTTATAGATCACTTTCTCAAAGATTTTGGAAAATACCGGTATTAAGGCTATTGGACGGTAATTTGAAATGGTGGCTTTGTCACCTTTCTTATAAAGGGGCTTAATTACGGTTGTTTTTAGTTTGTTTGGGAAGTGACCATGCTCTACGCATAGGTTAAATATAAAACTTAATACGGGTGCAATTGTGTGCGACACTAATTTTAAAATTTTCGTAGAAATTTCATCAAATCCTGTGCTATTGGTATTTTTCAGCATATTTATGATGTTAAAAATGTCCCTAGCATCCGTCGGTGCCATAAAAAGAGTTTTTGGATAGTGATTAATTAAAGATGAAGCATTATCGTTAGTATCATTGTTTGAAGGATGTACTGAATCTATAAAATAATCATTGAAAGCCGTAGCTATGTCTTTAGGATTGTCAATTTGCCTATCACCAATAAAAACTTGCTTTACAGATTCGGGGGGAAAGTTCAATTTACACCTATTAATTAATTTCCACGTGGCTTTTATTTTATTTTCCGCACTATTTATAACATGACTGTTTTGAGACTTTTGTGTCAAATGTATAACTCTTTTTAATCGGTTCGAATATTGTTTAAGCAACTGTTTATTTTGGATAGTTCGTGATCGCCTGTACAACCATAACATTTCTCTTTTTCGTTTACTACAATTTTTGATACCTTTAGATATCCATCGCGGAGTTTTCCGAGTGGAAATCTTTTTTTTCACTGTAGGGAAGCACAAGTCATAAAAAAGTTTAAACATGTCATAAAACGAATTAAAAGCTGTTTCCGGGTTCGTGCTATTGAACACGTCAGTAAAACTTAGGTTACTTATGGCTTCAATGAATTTAGAGATATTCTCAGGGCTATAATCTCGACTCAATATATACCAGTGGTCCATTGAACACGATTTTTTAACAGGAAATTTAAAAAGTTGGGCGGTGTGGTCTGATAGGGCCAACTCTAAAACTTCGCCAGTACCACCCCTAGCATTATGCATAATGTTGTCGATACAGGTTCCACTAGATAATCGTGTCGGTGTTTTTATACTCGGCTTAAGATTGTAGTTCAAAAGTAGATGTTGAAATTCAGTGGACATTCTCGTTTTTTGCAGAATATCAATATTAAAGTCACCGCAAAGCAAAACCCTTTTTCCTAACTTCCTTCCGCAATAGTTTAAAATATGGTCAATTTTATCAAAGAAAACAGAAGTTGCCTCTTTTGTATACTTTGGAGGTCTATAAATGCAAATGATAATCAACTTGTGAGCTACCAGTTCGATGGCACAACACTCTATAAAACTAGGCACACTAAATTTTGTTATGTCTATGACCTTGTAATCGCATCTATGTCTAATAAGTATACATGTACCACCCTTCCTGGTATTTCTTGAAGAATAAGTGGCAAGTTTATATTCAGGTATATATAGGTGCATGGTATCATCATTTTTCATGTTGTGCTCAGTGATACACATAACATCCACTGCTTTCCCTTCGCATAAAAGTTCATTTATATGAATGCTCAACAGATCTGACTTTCCTATTAATCCATTAATATTTTGATGTAAGACATTTATTTGATTATATACGAAATAAATCATTCTCCGCATTTTTCGAAGTGGTTTCAGTTTGAGTGGACTGATCTTTATATAACTTCTTTTTATTATTGACTGATTGGTTTACGTTATCTCCGACAAAATTATAATCGAAACAGTGACCAGAATGACAAGTAACTTCATTAAATTCCGCTCCCGAACCCAGATAATTAATAAATTTCAGTAATCTTTGAAATATATTTGCAACTGCATTATTGTTTACCGTTGCATAATATTTCCGAAACATTTCGTATGAGTACTCCACACAATAATTAGAATCAAAAAGATAAGCATATTCCCACAATTCATTATCCAAATACATCAGCTGATTAAACATTTCAATGCGCTTATTAAATATAGAAAAATTGTTACTTAATTTAAAATTAGGCGAGCAAATCACAATATTAGTATTCATAACATTATCAAGCTCCTTCTTTATGAAGTCTATCAATAATCTGTAGTTTTTAGAAACTTCGAAATCTCTTTCACCTATATAGATGATGCAGTAATCATCATGGGAAAAGTTTACGAGTTTCTTATCTAAATTTTCAAACAACTGCTGTATACCTCCATTTGGGATGATATAATGGCAGAACTTATATTCTGCAAACGTAGTCTTCCCTATGTCCAAAATTTTATTTACATTATTACTAGAAATCATACATATTTTCTTATGATCCTGTTGACGGATAGCAGATGATGTTTTGGGGTGATTGTTAGTAATTGTTGGCAAAGTTTGTATTTTCGGGGTGACACTATTATGTAGATCTTGAGGTTTCTGTACATATTGATGCTGAGTACTCTTGGATACTTTTTTGACTGACGTAGGTATCCCCGAACGAGCAATAGATTTTCTTAGGGTAGCTACATCTTCAACAGTCGTTTGTTGTGTCAAATGCTTGTCTAATGTAGTTGATAACTTTCTTGTCTTTGAACTCGGAGAGCCTACGTCAGTTGTTAGCATCTTCGCTGTCTTTTTCAAGAGCTCACATTTGTTAGTGATTTCCATCAGTGATGATTTTAAACTGCTATTCTCAATTGACAGTACATTAATCTCTTCATGAGCAGATAATAGATCCATTTTAAGTTTTTCTATTTGACATTTAAGATCTTGTGTATCGACACTGTCACCGTCAGATATATTTGGTAGACTATTTGTGCTGCCATCTAGTGTCGAGTTATTTACATTAGATGTATCGAATGTAGTCTCCGCTAATGATTGAGTTCTTGTTCTTCGTAGCGTGATATTCTCGAAGAAATTCATTGTAGGTGAAAAATAATATTATTTAAAATCAGCAAATATAGTGGAAAAAGTTCAATCAGCTGGCGGGGATCGAACTAGCGACCACAAGCTGCGCCTCGAGAGACTCGCCGGTATGACCGCTAGGCTATGCGAACATGTAGATTGTTGTCGAAATAGTTGACCGCATCTGAGTTTGGCAGGTTGATGTGTCCAGTATAGTCCAAAGGTCATTCCTTTGTTCTATCGACGATACAATGACGGTTGGACACTCAAAACTTTGAACGTTGTTTTTTGTATGTTTAATTCACAATTTCACCAATACTTTTGTTTGTTCTCAAGACACGAATTAACACTAAGATAGTTTATGGGTTGTCACACGTACTAGAAAAGAATATTTAAACTTTTATTCCAGTTTTTGATTCACACTTTTGTCCTTTTGTTTATTTGATTTAATCTTCAAAAATTGTCACAATTATCACTGCATAACAATGTCACATGTTAATTGTTGTGTCCTTTCACTAATTAAGACGAATTTTCACTTAGTTCGCGACTGTATTATTTTTAAAAGATTATTAAGTACGGAGCGTATGTTTACTCGGACGACAACCTCGCGAGCCCTCCATGGTAAGGCGTAAGTTTATGTTTGTATGTAGAATATGATGGGTGTGTGAATCTTGGTGACCTGACTTTTTACTAACGCTATTATTTAGATAATGGGGTTAGATACGCCCCATTAGGGGACGAATTTTCAAAAATCCTTCCTTAGTGCTTACCTTAATAATATCACGTGTACAAATCATCGCTTCGGTTTAAGCTGTACGTTGTTTGTCTGTGACAGTAAATTTTCTAAATAATTATGAAATCTGTATCAAAATCCGTAGCGTGGTTTAGAAGAACTCGCAATCACACAGACAGATGAAAAGCGACTTTGATTTAGAACAGTAGGTACTGCACTGATAATGCAGAAAAAACCGGCGCATTAAACAACATCAATTCCCGCATCAGCAATATCGCAAATCAGTACAAAAACAGCCATTTAAAATTAAGATAAAACGAAAATGTAACTCTGCTTCTGCTGACTAGGTAATACAAAAATATTAAACGTCCATCAGCTGGAAATAGGTTACACGGCTCTGGCAACGCTCGCAACAAACTGTTACTGTTGTGCATTACTGCAATCTGTGGGCATTCTACACTATGTGTGGCGACTTCATCAAATTAATTGTTATTGGGTTGGTTACTGGTTAGTTTTACTTTTACATACATACATACATAAACTCACGTGTTCTGGGGGTAGGTAGAAACTACAGAACGCCACCTGCTACGATCCTTACATACTCCTTTTGCCTCGTTTTCGTTCAAACATCTGGTCATACACGAACGCCGGTTGCGAGTACTACGCACCTGTCCTTTCTCAAGAACATCACCAATAAGGTCAGTATAATTATGTCCTCCTAGCGCGTCCCCTCCGGGCGTTTCCAGTCACATCTGCCTTGTAAATACATTTTGTTAGTCGCCTTTCATTCATCCTCTCAACATGACCAAACCATCTCAGCATACCCTTTTACTTTCACTAATGGGTAATGGGTACTCTGCTACTGAAGAAAGAGTGAAGAAAAAGTATGTATTGATTTATAAGAAGTTAAGATCTGACAGTTGGTGAAAAACAGTCTCATATGCTTTTATTGGTGCATCCGTTTCCATAACTCCCGAAAGTCCTTTCAATTTTAACTGAACAGACGACACTGGCAACATATTTAAGTACATCTAAGAGATCACTGGCATTCAATTACTTCACATTAGTTATCGCGTTTTTGGATAGCAATAGAGGTCATTGCCCTTTCCCTAATATCTCTCCGTAGGAACCCAAACTAATAAACTATGTGTAGTTTTTCGTTATTGCAACATATTGAAGATTACGATAGATTAGATTCAGAACGTTAGCGGACTTTATTTCATAACATAACATCGTAACATGGAAAATCATACGCTGGAGGCCATAAGGGCATGTGGCCAGGTAGGCGTTATGCTCAATGTGTGGAAGGGTATGACGGATGCGCCTGTCATCCATTATGAGCTGATTCGACTCTGCAACCCGAATAATTATCTCCGTGGCAGAAAACATTGACTGCTAGGCGTGCCTTCGTGTGAGATCTGTTCGATAATAAATTCGCCAATTTAATGGTTATGTGCCTACATTTTTGTAAGAATAATATTATTATTAATTATTGTTATTCGTTATGTGTTATGTTTGTACTTATTTTTATTTTTTTTATGTGCACATTTAAATAAACAGACAAGATTAAAAGAACAGAAAAATACGTACAAAGGTGATGCTTATTTCTAAAGAAATCTCTTCCAGCATACCTGCGATAGGACAGAGGGTAAAAAGAGATGTAGACACCGTGTGTAAGAGTAGAGAGAAAGTAAAATACATAAAATCAAAACAATTCACTCAATAAAATAAAACAAATTATATGACAATATACTTACGAACATACATACAAACATACAATCATACATACTTCTAAAATAAATAAAATATAACATAATTACCTACGCAACTATGACGAAACTTTTATTTATTTTGAGTATTTGGTTTATTAAATCACGCCTTGTTTCTCCGAAGGGGCAAAGGCTTACACCCACATTTCGCCAGTTATGTTTAAGTCTCATGTATAGGGGGCGAGCCTATTGCCCATCAACCGGGCACAAATTCGGGCTCCGGGCTACTACCGCGAAATTCCATATGGAAAAACCCAAGAAGTCATGCTCAGCCGTAGGGTGTGCGACCACTAGATCGACAAGGCTGTGTAGGTGTGATGGGGAGGTTGTCAAGCCAAAACGCGACAGCTATACCAGTTAACTTGAAACCACTTGAGCGTTATAGCTATCCACACAAAATTTACTTTAGACAGGATTCTTTGTATCGAGATATCTGACCGATAAACTCATATATTGTATTCAGATCAAAGTCAAGCTAATAACAAATCACAGAGGAATGTAGAATTTTGTTATCTAATCGGTCAACTTTGATCGTTTCGCTTGGGCACAGACGAAGATACTGTACGAGTATTTAGATTAGATGTACCTATTGTTCAACCCTTGCTTTTAGAAAAACCTTCACTTTTTAAATGATGACTATATAATATAAAAGCAAGTTTTTTTTTTTTACTTTACTGCCCACTTATATTGTCCGTATATTCAAATCACAACTGTAATTCTTTCATAGTTGTATGAAATGGACGTACGGCATCAATTTGCTTAACAATTAATTTATTATTGTAGTACAAAAGTAAATAAAGTTTTTCTTTTTCTTTACAATCCTTTCTTTCTACTGAAACTTCCATGAACGATCAAATACCAACAAGAAATATCCATAAGCCAGTCAAAATGCACGATCATTTGCATTCTAACCCTGAAACGGTAGAAAAGCCACACACACAGCACAGTTTCTCTTTGCTATTAAAGCGGTTAACAATGCATGTGAAGTGAGGCTAAACAAAAAGTCGAGACCCTGGAGTAGTTCACACCTTTCTATTCAAAGCTAAAACTCACTACTGAACGTGTCCAAATTGTATATGTGGTCGAATGTACGAGCATTTAAATGTAGATGGCGGATCGAACTTTTCCTCGTTTAGAGTTTTTTTTTGCTCATTTTGCGAGTTGTTTTCTTTGGTCACAATTGTGGAAAGTAGTAAGGGGCTTGTGTCTAACAATAGTCGCACGGATCGACCGAAGGTTAAGCTATGCTTGCCGCAGTCAGTTTGTGATTGGCTGGCAATCCATTACATAGAAGACCCCTTCGTGCCTTGAAAAGCATGTTATGCCTTTGGTCCCGGCTGTCATTCGTAGATCTTTGTCAGATGTTACGGGCAGTCGAAAGCCCAGAAGTTTGACAACCAGTCTTACCAAGGGGTATCGTGTTACCCAGTAACTGGGTTGTGGATGTCAGAAAGGCAATTGCCGTGTAAAATACTGGTGTTCAGCTGCATCCGGTTAGACTGTAAGCCAACTTGAACATAGCTGGGAAAAGGCTAGGTAGATTGAATAGTGAAAAGTAGTAAGAAGAAATGTATAATTCGGAGTCAAATTGAACTTATGGTTCTCGTTACTTTTGAAGTCTCCCAATTAGCACAGATGAGTGGGTTATTCAGATGACTGAATTCGGTGTGGTTTCCGACGAAGAAAAAGTAACCTATAACCAATATTCCTGCCGAAATAATAATGGGATTAATGAAACATTGTTAATTGGGTCTATTTTGAGGTACGATACCTTTTAGTCCCGTTAGTAAGAGGTGTTTTTACTGAAAATATAGGCAGTAGTGGCTTCCTTTCTGCAAATAGAAATAGAAAACGTCTGCAGAGCATGGCAATTCTATGCAACAGTTAGTAGTGTGGCAATGCTCCCAAGAGATTGTATTGTTGCAGGTTGTATCAGAAAGGTGTGGTCAAAATGAAGGGTTTGTGATACAGAACATCAAACTGAACTTTCTTCTTGGGACTTACCTTGCAAACACACTGTGCACTGTACTTAAATTACATTCAAATCAAAATTGATATATTTACATGTCACTGGGGTGAATACGCAAAAGTACTATTGTTTACACTGTGTTATGAACAATGATCTTAATGATCTTATATTGTATTTGGTGCTTTAATTTTAATTTGGTGTGTCTGACTTGGCTATTGCATTAGGCTAAGACCTGTAATGGTAGTTTTAAGGCATAAATAAAAGTGATCGCAAAAAAATAAATCAGTGCGTTCAATAAAAAAAAATATAACTACTCGACCCAAATGTTTGGGACGATTGATTATTTTTTCACCATTGCGATGTTATTCCCATAGAGAAAGCGGTTCGTTTTGATGGTCCGTACCACACCTTTTTGATACATTCTGTAGAAAAAATGATCTGAAGAAACTCTCGCCAATTTTGACGAATAATCGCCTTAAACTAATCCACCGCAAATAGTTAAACATTGGCTGATGTACATTTTAATAATGAACAAGTGAAACCCGCTACTCATTAACTCGGTAATCCCTTGATGATCGTTGGAACTCGCAAGTAAAATATTAAAGTTCCCGCATTTATTACCGGGAACATTTTACGCGATAATTAAAGTTATAAACATACTTAGAACTATTGTTTCGAGGTTCTTAATAGTAACTAGACCTTCAATTTTAAGTGCTTTGAGGGACGTCGGCGTCGTTAAGTGTTGGTTGTTATATAAATACATAGTTGGGTGGCTTAAGTGGACTGGTTACCTAAAACTATGGAAAGACTATGGTTCCTGCCTGAACAATGTTTAATATATATCGTGGACATTCTTGGTCCACGACATAAACAATCCACAGATAAAATGGCATAGGGTGACACTTGCACACTCAATAATGGGCCCCCGAAAACTATCGCTAGCACATAGTGTCATAGCGACAAGGGGGCAACATGTCCTGAGGTACATATGAGGAGAGGAATTCCACGGCTATCAGGATAATCCCTGAAGTACGGTCATAATACCTACTAGTATCTTACTTGAATACATCCTTCCTCCGAGCACGTTTGCTCTTGCGAATACCCTCTCAAGCCGGCCAATAAAGGCAAGACAGAAGTCGGAGCTCTGTTCCTCGTCAGTATTTACTCTGGCCGGGGATAAAATACGCCAGAGATGAGGAACAAGACTTCTCCCGGGAGATAGGGACCGTGCGGTCGCTACTGCCCTACAGTTCACCACATGCTGCCTTGCGGGTTTCTGTATCTGTCTTGGTCTGACTCCTAACCTTAGTCCTGTTTTGGCAAAGTAAACTTTACCGGCACAGACCTAGAGTAGATAATAGAGAAACGGCGGTGGGTTATTATTATTATCATACCGGTGGTACCTGTGACCTTCAAACCTGATCACTACAACGCTCTTTAACGCACCGGCGGCAAAAGTATCAAAAGAAAATCTGAAACATTTATTATCATAACATCACACACAAGCCCTTGTTCCAATCGAAGGTTTCAGTCACAACACAAAGCTGTCTGCAATTTAAGTCTACACACAGATTTACATAATAAAAGGCAAAGTCTGTTGTTTCAGCATCAACAAAATATTTGCTGAAGCCCTTTTAACAATTTCCGCTGAAGCAAACAAGAGAAAAATCAGAATATTGTAGACTAGGGCGCTTCAATAAAGCGTGGAAAATTCACGTCTTGGAAAAGCATTTTATGCGTGAGTATTTTTTATCGAAAGCAGATAAATGCAAAAGTTAATTTTATAGGGTTCCTTACCTCAAAAGGAAAACGGAACCCTTATAGGATCACTTCGTTGTCCGTCTGTCTGTCAGTATGTCAAGAACTTTATTCTCAGGAACGCGTGGAGGTCTCAAGTTGAAATTCATATCAAATATGTAGGTCTCAATCTTCTAAGTCAAAGCAATATAAAATAATATGGCCATTTACTCGCAAATAAATCTAAACGCCAAATTAATCGAAAGCCAAATTTCATGATTTTAGGTCAACAGAGAGTACCCTATAGTACTTCCCGTTGACCTAGAATCATGAAATTTGGCAAGAAACAAATTCTCACAGCATAAGTAAAGGAAAAACTCCGAAAATCATACATCATTATTATTTTTGCGATTACAAACTTACATTTGCAGTTGGTAAATTGACCGTGACGCATATCGATTTAAGGGAGACCAAGTTTTTCAACAAAAAATATTTTATTCATTTTTGGGATAAATTCATCCCAACTACGGAACCCTTCATTGTGCGTGATCCGTCTCGCACTTTACCTATTGTTTTTTTTTAAATGTTATTACTTATGTCAATTAATTAACTAGTGACCCGCTCCTGCTTCGCATGGTTTTTACAATTTGACAAAACATCGTATACTCGTACTAAACATATAAATCTTCCGGAATAATTTCTCTAAATTATGGTTAAAACTCCATCAAAATCCATTGCGTAGTTTAGAACAACAACGCGGTCACACAGACAGTTGCGATAGGCACTTTAATTTATAGTATAGATGTATTTATTTTGTATGTTTAAAGAAGCCGCGCCTCTACGCTACGCATAAGCTACGGCGTAGCTCGCACTTTGCTACGAGGCTACGACTCCGTGGCTGATGGCCTTGACGATTTCGGCACGTATTTGGAAGCTTTATTGATGTTATAAATTCAAGCTGATCAATTTGTTTTCATTACTTTTTAGACCTTTATAAACCGCAAATCGTTCATTGCGCAAAATCTTCGGATGTCTAAGAAACATTTCGTATTTATGAGTCCCAAACATTGTTCTCAGACTGACATTTAGGTAGCAAAACCAAACGTTCTGTAGTACGAAAAGAAAAGAAAAGAGGATTATTATACAAATATTTTATGTTCTCACACTACTCGTGTTCGCAAAGGACGAGTGTTTATGACGGCCGACATACGTTGTTGGAAAAACTTACATATACCAGGTATTTTTCGCAGTCAACTTATCTAGACCAAAAGAATTATTTAGTGTACAGGTATTAAGGGTAGTTTTTGCAAGTAAGTAGTGATATTTATTTTAAATAATTTTATTGTGATTATAATTTTTTGACTCGTCCCGTACATACTAATTCATGAAGCATTTCGTAAGAAAACTAAACCTACATAAGAACTAAGGCACACATTATCAGTTCTACATTTGGGTTCACCTGATATCATATAAATCCATACCGTGTGGATGTTATGGCCTCTAGTCATACGTGATTGGTAAGGGTGTGTGGGTGAGAAATTCTGTATGTCCGCTAAGCTTAGCGGTCACAGGTCAAATTTATTTTTTTGAAGTGAAAGCTTCTTTATCGGCTTTGTGCACTTTTTTGTGTTGAGTAAAAAATATTCAAATCGGACACGTGACCTGATCGAAAAATCGTAAGAGGGAGGGAGAGTAGACTGTCATATATACGTAAATATTCAAGTTTTCACTTCTACCGGCACTCCCCGAGGGAAACCCGTTTTTCTTTTTACTTTCAAATTCAAAAGTTATTTATAATAATATAAAATATATATAAAAGTTTTTCGCGGGTAGGTGTTAAAAAAGTAAAGACATTTTAAAATTTGGAATTTTATTTAAAATATAATCAATTTAAAATATTGATTAAGTTTACATCGGTACTTAGTCCACAATAGATATATAACAAGTACTCACGTTTGTGGCACATTTATGTGACATACACACGTTTTAAACACCACCTGCCAGCTGATCAATTGCACTATCTCACAACATTATTTTATTAGCATTTAAAGTCACAAAATGTCTCAATTTGCTGAAGTTCTTGCTGCACAAAAAACCCTCGAGGAAAACTTTTTAAAGAAGATGGGTGAGCTGGAAACACAAATAAATTCTGCCGGTCCTGCCAAGGACACAGTCGCTAAGATAGCTGAAGAGTTCCGTAGCTTCCGTGAGCTCATATTCTCTATGCTTGGTCTGCTCCGAAACCAGATCTGCGAGTGTGCCAGACAAATTGATGGCTTGGAGACCAGGCATCGGCGGAAAGCGTTGATTTTCCAAGGCCTTGCTGAAGCGGAGAACGAAGAGAGCACAGCGGTAATTCTGGGCATCCTCAATACCAAGCTTGCCCTCAAGACTCTCTCAGCATCCTCAATTAAAGCCTGTCACAGGCTTGGAGCCCAAAGCAAGGACCATCACAGACCTATTCTCGTTAGGTTCGCCAGTGTAGACATCAAGGCTGCAGTTTGGAAGGCTAAGACGGGGTTGAAAGGCTCCAAAATATCTATTAAGGAGTTCTTGACCAGGGCCAGGCAATCTGTGTTCGGAAAGGCGCGTGAGCACTTTGGTATGCGGTCGTGCTGGACTCAAGACGGCGTCATCTGTTTAAAGGCATCCGATGGAAGTCGGCACAAGATTGCTGCCATAGACGAGCTGAAGCCCTTGATAGCCAAGTATCCTAAGGCGCCGGGTGCATCTCCATCAACGAAATGAAGCGTCAACGTTGCCGGGAACCTGAAAAACACAAAACGTAAATTATAGATGAATGTTTACTTTGATGTATTGTTGTTTGTATATCCTCAATTCGTAATCTTTACTTACTTTTCTGTAGTAATTGTCCCGTTTAATAGTTTTCTTTTGTTTTGCGCCCCAACTGTTAACGTAATTTCTGTTATTGCGGAGTATTGGTTTTCGATACCCCCAGTGCTTATTTTATTTTTCAACCTTATTTTCATTGTTTTTTACTTTTTTGTTGTCAATTATGTTTGTGAGTGAATGTCGGCTTATCATGTCAACTTGACGTTAGTAATGGTAATTTGACGTTGACGTTCCAAGTAAACGTTCTGAAATTGCGTTTGCCGCATTGTGTTTGCGTCAGTGCTCGCTCACACAGATAATAATAACGTTTCGTTCCAAGTTGCGCTTCATTTAGCTCTACGATTTATCTGCTGCTGAGTGTCATTTTGTTTTCTGTATATTTTTTATTTCTTTTTATGTTTAATGTGTAATTTAATATTCTTTTAATATTTTTGGGAACACCGGATTTTACCTTGCTTCCAGTAGATTATGCAAAAAATTGAATAGGTTTTGTTGTATTTATTTATGTGCTGAATACCATTACCATGTTTGTTTTAGTGTTGGTGTAAGCTGGTGGGTGGTGCAGTGCCTTGCACGTGTTGTTGGTCTGTTTTTAGCATTAGTATAATTTATTATATATTATATTATATTTATTTCTACTAACTACCTACTTATTTATATTTATGTCAGACAATGAGTCTTATTTTTCTGCCAACCAATCTACTGCTTCTTCTAGATATGAAAGCTTTTGTTCATTCAGCTACACTCTTGGTGACTATTTGCAACAAAATTTCAATGGTCAGTCAAATCGGATGGTGAACGTGTGTCACATTAACGCTCAAAGTGTTCCAAGCCACTATAGCGAGTTGTACGATGCGTTTAATAACAGCAATATTCACGCCATCCTGATCTCCGAAACTTGGCTCAAACCACATCTCCTGTCCACCACCTACCCTCTTACTGGTTTCGTTCTTATACGGAACGATCGGATTGGTAAGGTAGGGGGTGGTGTGGCCATATATCTTCGCAGTGACTTTCCATATAAAGTACTAGCTACTTCCTCTTCACATTATTCTGCTTCTGCTGAGTATATTTTCCTTGAAGTCTGTGTCAAAGGAGCCAAAACCATTATTGGTGTTGTCTACTGTCCTCCTACTGTTGATTACTTCACTGAATTCGAATTAGTTCTTGAATCCTTGGGTTCGGAGTATGCACATCACATCATCATGGGTGATTTCAACACAAACCTTCTTGCCCAAAATTCCCATCGATCCCGTAAGCTCCTCCATCTTATCGAGTCAGCTAGTCTGCACGTATTGCCGCTCAAACCTACTCATCATAACACCGTCGGCGATGACACCTGGCTTGACCTGATCCTCACCTCGAATCCTTCCCTCGTTTCCTCCCATGGTCAACATGACGCTCCTGGCTTTTCTCATCACGACATGATTTTCCTTTCCTATATCCTGAAACCTCCCAAATCTAAACCCAAGGTTCTGTACAGGCGCTGTTTTGCTCGGATGAATGTCGATAAACTCAAGGAAGATGCATCTGTGGTCGATTGGGACCCTATGACGAAAGCCACTTCGGTTGATGACAAGGTTGCTATCTTCAATGATGTTGTACTCAAACTGTATAACATCCATGCTCCCGTCAAAAAAATTAAACTAAAACGCCCACCTGCTCCATGGATGACAAGAGGCATACAGATGGCAATGCGTCGTAGGGACCGCTCGTTCCGTAAATTTAAAAGGGATCGTACTGATGAGAACTGGATATTATTTAAGGCTGCAAGGAATAGATGCAATCAGATGATACGCAATGCTAAACGCCGCCACATTCTCGATACTATTAGTTCTTCCTCTTCTGCCGATATTTGGAAATTCCTTGGAACTCTTGGTATCGGCAAATCGCGACATTTAGACCTTCCTAATTCAATTGACTTAGATGATCTTAACCGACATTTCTCCACTGTTTCCGCCATGGATCGTCTAACCAAGCAACAAACCCTGTCTCTTATTTCTGGTCTAACGCGTCCTCATATTAATCCTTTCAGTTTTATTCCAGTCGAACCGGGAGAGATCAAAAAGATAATTCTCTCCATCAAATCAAAAGCGGTGGGATGTGACAATATCACCCGTGGTATGATCATTACTATTCTGGATCTTCTCCTACCCGCGATTACCCATATTATAAATTTTTCCCTATACACCGGAGTATTCCCTTTCCTGTGGCGCAAAGCCTATGTTCGTCCACTACCTAAGGTTTCCAATCCCTCTCTTCCTACCGACTTTCGTCCAATTTCTATCCTTCCCTTCCTATCCAAAGTGCTTGAGGCCTGTGTCCACAAACAATTCTCCAACTTTGTTCATCGCCACTCACTCATTAGCCCTCTTCAATCTGGGTTCAGACCTGGGCACAGCACTATTTCCGCCCTCCTTAAAGTGACTGGCGATATAAGGGCAGGACTGGAAGACACCAAAGTTACTGCTCTAGTGTTGGTTGATTTCTCGAATGCCTTTAATACCGTCAGTCACGACATCCTGTTAGCCATTTTGTCACATCTTATGGTCTCTCCCAAAGCTCTGGAATGGTTCTCCTCTTACCTTCAGGAACGTCAGCAATCTATTCATGTTGGGGATTCTTCTTCATGCTGGTGTGATTTGGAAACTGGCGTTCCTCAAGGCGGTATACTTTCTCCTCTTCTGTTTTCTATTTTTATTAATCTTATAACTTCCGAGCTTCAGTGTGCGTATCATCTGTATGCAGATGACTTGCAGTTGTACAGTCAAGGAAGGATTGATGAATTACCTGACGCTATCGACAGATTAAACAGGGACTTGATAGCCATAAAAACCTGGGCTGATAGATTTGGTGTAGCCGTAAACCCTACAAAGTGTCAAGCGATCATCATTGGCAGTCCTCGTGGTATAAGCAAGGTGGACGGTACAACCTTGCCGCCAGTTCTCTTTAATGGTACGATCGTGCCTCTTAGCACTGACGTGAAGGACTTAGGCTTGCATATTGATAGTACCCTGAACTGGCGTACTCAAGTCGCTAAGGTAAGCCAGAAGGTTACTGGAACGCTGCGGACTCTGTACCGACTGAAAAATTTATTGCCAACGAGTACGAAGACAATGCTTGTGCAGTCCTTAATCTTCCCTATCATCGATTATGGTGATGTGTGCTATTATGACCTGAATGCAGATCTCCTCGACAAACTTGACCGTCTTCTCAATAATTGCATTCGATTCGTTTTTAATCTGCGTAAATATGATCATGTCTCTGCGCATCGGTCGCTTCTAAGGTTGCCCATACGCCAGCGCAGAGAGCAAAGGGCACTGACCACCTTGTTTTCATTTCTTGACTCTCCCTCTTCTCCTAGTTATTTGGCCCCCCATTTTCAGTACATTTGTGCCAACCACAATAGAAATCTACGTTCATCTCACAATCGTCTTCTTCAATGTCCCACTCACCGCACAGACTTCATTCACTCTTCTTTCTTCATTCAGTCTATCTCTCTGTGGAATGCGCTCCCCCAGGAAATCAGAATGGCGACCAACCGATTATCATTTAAAATTAAAGTTCGCGAGCTCATTCGCAAGAAGCTGGCAGTATCATCACAGCGGTAATGTTTTCCCATTGTTTGTCATACTTGTGCTTATATTTATATATAATTAGGTGTATTTATTATATTTATAGTTCTTAATAGGTATATATGTATATCTTTATATTTAAATAAATGTTTTTTCCTCAACTCTCGCTATTGCACCTACCACTGTTTGTCTCTGCATCACCCAAAGGTTGACTGGTAGAAAATGCCTGTGGCATTAAGTCCGCCTCTGTACATTTTTGTGCTTGAAGTATAAATAAATAAATAAATAAATTTATTCAAAATAGGCTGAGAAATCAGCACTTTTCGAACGTCAAAATTAAATAAGACAGTCCCACAAAAACGCTCGCCCTTCACCACTTCCTAGTGCTTTAGCTGGGAAGAAGAAGTGGCGCAACAAACTCCCCAGCTGCACAGCTGTCTGAATAGTTAGAAAAATTTGATTCTATACAAAAGTACTCATGCAAAATAATTTACATTACGCAACATAGAACATTAAATTAAATTAAATTATTTATGTCACCTAGCACGCCAATATACCAACAAAAAAATTGAAAAGTAAATACCTGAATGAATGCCAGGCATAAAGGGCGTGCTCGTTTACATATAGCTATTAAAGCTGTAACTCATCGAAGTAAAAATAAATAAACAGTTAATTACTAATAACAGCAACAAAAACCTTGGTCAGCAAGACGACCACAAGTAGCACCCGTTCACGAGCATAACGCAAAGGTCAGCCATTACCCCCCTCGCCATATTTGAGGGAAGGAGGCAACCCGACTCCCGACGCTACCGCAAGCAGTGACATCTAAGGGAGCATGTCGAACGACGAGCCGCTTCGACAATTTGGTTATATGAGGGCTCCACTGAAGCTTCGAATCCAGAGTAATACCTAAGAACACAGTGGTGTCCACAAGATCCAATTCCGCCCCATTTACTGATACATTGGTTTTCACCTGCTTAACGTTAGATGTCAGAAATCTAATACATTTAGTCTTTTTCTCGTTTAAAAGTAACTTATTAACACTAAACCAATGCACTATTTTAGAGACAGAGCATTATTTACATCGTCGGTAACTGTATGTTTTCGCTTAAGCTTGAATATAAGTGATGTGTCATCTGCAAATATTACTATTTCATGACTGTTCTTTATAAGGCATGGTAGGTCATTAATATATACAAGAAATAAAAAAAGGCCTAGAATTGAACCCTGAGGAACTCCCATAGTGACAAAAGAACCCGGGAATTGCTTGCCATTAACGTCCACTCTTTGGATCCTATTATCCAAATAAGAAATAAGAAGATACAATGCAGTGTTTCTAACACCATAGTGATGCAATTTCCTGACCAATGTATCATGAGAAACACAATCGAAAGCCTTAGATAAGTCACAAAAAATACCTATAATGTGACTTCTGCCAGGCCTCAAAAATATGTGCTAGAAGCTCAACACTAGCGTCGGAAGTTGAGCGAACCCTTGTGAAACCGAATTGTTTACTGTTTAATAATTTATGTTTATTAAAATGTGTTTGCAATTGATCTAGCATCAATTTTTCAAATATTTTACTGAAGGTGGGAAGCACAGAAATTGGTCTTAAATTCGTGGCGTCTGATGTGCTGCCCGATTT
This sequence comes from Xanthia togata, assembly GCA_963853775.1. NCBI lineage: Eukaryota > Metazoa > Arthropoda > Insecta > Lepidoptera > Noctuidae > Xanthia > Xanthia togata. Next base: position 19,053,438 of record OY970795.1, on the reverse strand, counting down.
AAACAAAAGGTATTATTTTACTAGTCTTCATTAAGTCAGGAATTACAACAGTCAATACATTTATTAAAGATAATTGCTAATTTCGGCGCTACAGTGTTGATCATGCATTTTGCAACCGCTACGGAATTTCCCCACAGATCAGCAGTTTTTTTTTCACATTGAGTGTATTGAAAGTTTTAATAATATCTCGAGCATTAACATAGTTGAAATTAAAGTCATGGTTACAATTATCAACATTTTCTTTCAGTAGGGACTCGGCAACAGTGGGTGAAGAATTTAAAGCATTTGTGGTTGAGACTGGAATATCTGCAAATAAATTTTCAAATACTGAGTCTACTTCTAAATATTTTTTAATAACTGTATTGTTAATATTAAGGCTGTATTCACTACTACGTTTTTTGTCTTTTCCAGTGTCATTGTTTATAATTTCCCAAGTCATTTGTATTTTATTTTGACTATTTTTAATTTTTTACTTAAATATCTACATTTAGCTTCGCTACAAACTTGTTTAAATAATTTGGAATAGTTCTTAACATATTGATAAAATTATTTACTTTTATTATTATTTATTTCTTCGTAGAGTTCAAAGAGTTTGGATTCTACTCTTAAATATCCCTTTAGTTGCCCATTCACTGATAGTTGCAGAACCATTAACTGAGATCTGCTTTGGTATAAATGTTGAGTAAAATTCTGTACAATACATGGTAAAAAAGGAATTGTACAGTTCATTAGGATTATCACAATAAGGCAAGTACGGTAATTTACTAGTAAATTTGTTTTTATAACCCTCCAAGCGACCTGCAGTTTTTGGCACTACAGTATTATATCTCTTATCTACTTTTTATCTTGTTTGCTAAATGCAATAAGCTGTTCACAGTGGTCAGAATTCAGTTGACTTATAATTTTTATATTTATAGGTAATATGTCAGTAAATATATTATCTAAACATGCACCTGAGGTGGCGGTTATTCTAGTAGGCTCCAAAAATAAATGATTAAGGTTATATGACTGAAATAATTGTTTAATTTTTAGGCTCATTGATGAGTCCTCTATTATATTGACATTAAAATCCCCACATACAATTATATTATTTCCTAATTTACCAAGTTTTTGTAACACATCATCCATGATACTCTCAAAGCAATCATAAATCGATGACGGAGGCCGGTACAAGCTCAATACAACAAGCCGCTCCATCTCCACACAAGCTATTTCAATACTCCTGAGAGGCTTACAATATCCTTACGTTCTTTGTATTTATATGCTTTAGTTAACAGTATCAATGAGCCACCATGTATTGCATTTTCTCTGCTGAATGAACTACCAACCTGATGATTACTGAAATTAAACATGAGCTGAAATTAAACATGGCTTTTTAACCAATGTTCAGTAATACATAAAATATCAATGTTGTTACAGTTCACGAATAATTCAATTTCAAGGTCTTTTCTCAACATACCTTGAATATTTTGGTGCACCAGGTGAACTGTGTTAGCACTTATTCTGCCATTTTGGTGATTTTTATTAGTATTTAAATTTGAATTATGTCCATTAATTATGCAAGAGGTTTTCTTTACTGTCTCGATTTCTAATTTAAATTAATGACAGCTTGTGTAGCCAAGTTATTGGCTGAATCAATGAAAATGTCAATACTTTGCCCCACACTAGAAATTTCTCCTGTATTGTGGGTGCGTTTACAAACATTTAAACTCACATACATAAACAGCCAGACCCGGAACAACTAAGTCATAAAAATATTTGTTCCGTGCGGGAATCGAACTCGCGACATGCAGTGCAGCATGCCAACCGTGCCTTTTTGTGATCACAACTTCAAAGCCGAGAATTTTGATTCACATCTACAATTTTTGCGGTATTTAATTTTGATACGAAAACTCTGTCCCACGTGTAACCTACCCTTTGAAGCTTGGTAATTTAATTTCAATATCATACATCGGACACAAAGGAACGACAGTTTTGAGTCGCGACAACACATACTGTAGATATTTTAGAGGCCAGTAACACAAAAAAAATTATTAATATTTTAATCAAGCCCAAATACCGGACGGTTCCCAATGAATGTTGTAGGTACGAGCACCACTTCCCCCATCGCGTTGCGGACCGTCATGTCGTAGTGGAGTACCAGGTCTTCTAAAGACTGGATGTCAGGAAAGGAGGAGTATGTTCATATGGCCTAGTTTTTCAGGAAACAGTTTTTTTTTTTTTTCAATTCAGATAGGTTAGAACTAAATAATAATTTATTCTCATCAATTAGTTTAATCCAGCCAAAATAACAGCCTAGATATGACGTTTTATTGAAAATATTTAAAAAGTCAAACACAAAGTCGATGTTTGTGTCTGTGTGTGTTCTTTTAGTCCTTCTAATCTACACAATAGATTTTGATGAAGTTTTCACCATAATTTAGAGAAAATCTTCTGGAAGGTTAATGTGTACTTATAATAAATTAATATATTCAACTTAAATATAGCACAGAAATCTTATTATATCCTATACTATTAAATGAGCAATATTTGTATATGACTTGTCTCTCTCGTTACAATCAGGCATATTGTAACTAAAAGTTTTTCTCTAACCAATCTACAGTACGCCCACAGTGGGCGTACTGTAGATTGGTTATAGAAAAACTGTTTACATTTCAGATCAAATTATTAAAATAATCTATAAATATAACGGCTCTAACAATTTCGATTAAAGTTGCTATATAGGGTTTTATGGGGGCGAAAAATCGATCTAGCTAGGTCTCACATCTGCGAAAATTAGTTTTCAAAGCCACGGTTTTTTTTTTTAAATATTACCTCACTCTAGGAGTTTCTCCTGTATTGTGGGTGCGTTTACAAACATTTAAACACATATGTCGGCGTCACATTGTAAACAACACGTGCATCGGGCTACGCTGTAGCACTATGGCGCTGTAGCGCGCTACGACATTCTCCCACCTCCTCGCTGCTGGGCGGAGTTAGTGATCGCTACGTCATAGCGCGCTACGTCTTTGCCCCACCTACAATACTACCGTATAAAAGAGTCCGCACGGCGGCGAAATGGCATTCTACCTTCAGGCGTTGCCCGGTGCACAGGTTGTATTGCTTTCAATTATTGTTACTCTGCCTCTCTGTACATTGTTACTATTTTGTGTAAACTAAGCTATTACTGGGTGTCATGGCTATTTGTGTCTTGAAACTGATTAAATGTAGTTTCGTGTAAAATTAATTGATTAAATAATTTATCAGAAAATCTAAATTCTTATTATTTAAAGAACCTCTTATATTTTACAATATATCTGATCCTGTGCCTTCATCAGAAGTGGGATCAGACCCACTCCCACCTTTATCTGGGACTGCCAGTAATGTAATTTTTTTCGGCTAGTATGGAATCAATTATTTAAAAAAAAATAGCAGATAGTATGACACTTAGCTACATGACACCCAGTACGCATTCAATGCTGGTTCCTTTCGATCCTGACGCACCTGAAACCGACATGATTAACTGGTGTGCGTTAAAATCAAGCCAGATAATATTTTATGGGTTGTTGTTAAGGAAATGCTGGTCTTTAAATATTACAAATCCATGACAATGAAGGATCATTTTGATTTAATTATAAAAATTCAAATTAATAATAAAGTCGAAGCAGGAATGCGAATTTACCGGAAAATGTACTAACCGGTTTTGGCATATCTATCCTGTCACAGTGCGATGACAAAATTTGGCCTAAACTCAATTCTGTCGTTATAAACGATAAGAATCAACTCTTCCGCATACTGCGCAGCTTCTCATTAAAGAGAAGAATTGAAGAACCAGGTACGTCTGAATCGTACACGAAAATGCCCCGTCCGTCAACACCAATTCTTCGCCTTTCGCGAGTCCCATATTATTAATTAAAAAAAGGGACGGTAGCGATCGTATGTGTGTTGATTACCGGGAACTTAATAGCAATACTCGACCAGACAGCTATCCTTTACCACTAATTAGTGATCAAATCGATAAGTTACATAGGGCCTGTTTCTTCTCTAATTTGAAAGAAAAAAGAAAGAAAGAAAATACGTTTGGATATGGCCACTGAATTTCACTAATTTGCGTCCATAAGGAGTCAATAGAAAACTGCTTTTGTTATACCTTCAGGTCAATTTGAGTACCTAACCATGCCGTTTGTTTTACGAAACGCTCCACAGGTTTTTCAAAGGGCTATAAATACGGCCTTAAACCTCCTGAATCAGAGACCGTTCAAGAAGGGTTGGTTCGTTTAAATAGATTAACTTTAAAAAAAGTTCATTTATGAAGACAAAAATTTTATATCTGGGTATCGTAATATCCTCTGGAGAGGTTGGACCAAGTCCTCATAAGGTTGAAGCCCTAAAAAATATCCCTCCTCCAAGCACTGCTACTCAGGTTCATAAATTTACAGGCCTGGCCACATATTTTCGACAATTAATTCCAAATTTCTCAAAATTGATGAAACCTTTGTATTCCCTAACCGCGGTCAAAAAGGTTACTATTAATTGGACCTGTGAACATAATGACTTACATCAGAAAATAGTAAAATATGTCAATTCTGAGACAGTTAACCACACTGATGCAAAAAGTGAAGGATATGGGGCTATACTTAAAAAAAAAAATATAGTCTACCTCATGTTGTCGCTTATTTTAGTCAGAAAACCACAAGTGCTGAAAGTCGTTATCATTCGTATGAATTTGAAACATTATCCATAGTTAAATCTGTGGAACATTCTCGACATTACCTGTATAGGCGTAAATTTACGGTTTTTACGGACTGTAACGCCTTAAAGGCCTCTCATTCCAAAAAGAACATTATACCTAGAGTACACAGGTGGTGGGCAATTTTGCAGTCGTATGATTTTAATATAATTTATAAAGAGGGGAAAAATATAGCACATGCAGTCTTTCTTTCACGTAATCGTGCTGACACATCGTTTACTCATAAACCAGCTAAAATTGTAAATTTGGCTGAACTAGAGAGGTGTTGGTTATCTATAGAACAACGTGATTCTCAAATATCAGACATTATTTCCAAATTCCGTTCAAATTACTTGCCGTCTGAAATATCACACACATACGATATTAGATAGGGCATACTTTATCGTAAAATCTAACGTAATAAAACCACTAAATGGTTACCAATATTGCCACACTCTTTAACTTGATCAATGATTAATCATGGACACAGCGAAATAAAACACCATGGTTATGAAAAAAACGCTCGATAAATTATATGATCCTTATTGGTTCCAAAAAGTGTTCAAACTTTAAAAAAAAAAAATGTAGATTCGTGCGTCGTTTGTAAGGTTTCCAAAGGTCCGTCGGTTGCCCAGCAGGACCATCTATATCCAATCCCTAAATTGCCCATTCCATGGCATACAATTCATTTGGATTTAACTGGCCAACTCAGCCGAAAAAGCGAGCGTAAGGAGTATTGTTCCGTGATTATTGATGGTTTTACAAAATTGCGTCTTGTTAGAGCATACCTTAACCCAAATGCAACTGATGCTATTAAATCACTTAAAAATGCAGTGAACTTGTTTGGCGCTCCTAAAAGAATAGTTGCATATCGTGGTAGGTCATACGACAATGCTGAATTTAAGAATTTTTGTAAAGATAATCATATCATATTATAGCCACTGGTTCCAGTAGGGCAAATGGTCAGGCCCAGCGTATGCTCACTATAGTTGAAACATATTCGGACAGCTTATGGCAAGATCATGTAGGCGACATCCAATTAACTCTCAATAGTACTAGTTGTAGAGTAACAGGGTTCACGCCCTTGGAATTAATGTTTGGTATTAAGGGCAGTTCATTAAGGATATCAAGAGTATCTACTAATAATCCTAATGAAGATAGGTTAAACCTCGTAACCATTCGATCCGATGCTTCTGCTAGTATAAAAAGTTGGCTCAATATGACACAGGTCGATTTAACAAGGGTAAAGCTATAGTTAAACCTTTTTCAGTAGGTGACTCTGTCTTTGTTAAAAGCGAAGAAAGACACCAAACGAAACTAGACCGTAAATGCAAAGGCCCCTTTAAAATAACCGCTATTTTGGAAAATGATGGGTACGAATTAAAACACATTAATGGAAACAATAGAGTCTACAAATACTCTCACGAAAACTTGCGAGAAGTACCCCGTGGTCAGTCATTGTTTTTGGAAATCACAGAAAATTTTGATGAGGATGACGTGTCGACGGATAATAACAACACAGAGGTTCTTGTTCACGAGACTAGGCAACATATTAACTTTGATGATATTCAGTCTACTAATAGTGATACTATCTCTGCCGATAATAATACCATGTCTGCCAATAGTGATACCTCTGTCAATAGTGATACCATGTCTGCTAAAAGTGACACTACATCTACCAGTTCTCATAGTAATGCATATTGTAGAAACCCTGGTTTACGTGCTGTTTCAGTAGAATCTATTGGACCTGAATCAATTAACATTGTAACAGAAGCACTTGTACATCAACCAAAGTATTGAGCTATTTGTTAATTAAGCTAAAGGAACGATACTTGTTCGGCCTAGCTAGATCCGGTCCAGTTTAACTGAAGGGATACACCTGAAGGGCATTATTGCCGGACCAGGGGACTGATCTTGTAGGGTCAGAAGTTGACCGGACCAAGCCTTGTAGAGTCATAACTGACTGGACCAAGTGGTCAAATATCTGGAGGGTCAGAAGTTGACCGGACCAAGCCTTGTAGAGTCATAGCTGACTGGACCAAGTGGTTAAATATCTGAAGGGTATAAGTAGACCGGACCAGAAACAATAGCAGGATGACCAAACGGTACTTAATCAGTTTTTCATGTTCTAGATGTGGCATTGTGGGCTAAGCGTGCGTGGACGTCCGCACGTCAGCATGGCCGTGTCGGCGTCACATTGTAAACAACACGTGCATCGGGCTACGCTGTAGCACTATGGCGCTGTAGCGCGCTACGACATTCTCCCACCTCCTCGCTGCTGGGCGGAGTTAGTGATCGCTACGTCGTAGCGCGCTACGTCTTTGCCCCACCTACAATACTACCGTATAAAAGAGTCCGCACGGCGGCGAAATGGCATTCTACCTTCAGGCGTTGCCCGGTGCACAGGTTGTATTGCTTTCAATTATTGTTACTCTGCCTCTCTGTACATTGTTACTATTTTGTGTAAACTAAGCTATTACTGGGTGTCATGGCTATTTGTGTCTTGAAACTGATTAAATGTAGTTTCGTGTAAAATTAATTGATTAAATAATTTATCAGAAAATCTAAATTCTTATTATTTAAAGAACCTCTTATATTTTACAATATATCTGATCCTGTGCCTTCACATACGCAAACAGCCAGACCCGGAACAACTACTGTAGGTCATACAAATATTTGTTCCATGCGGGAATTGAATCCGCGACACGCAGCGCAACATTGTATCATATACAGTGCTGTAAATGATACAACGTTGGTATACCTGGATGTTATGTTTATTATTTATTTATAAAGAGTATGTATGTATGTGTGAGTGTGTGTAAGTATGTAATGAAATGAAATGAAATTTATTTGCAAGAGTTGGTCGGGTTATTTAACAGTTTCTAAAACAATTCGCTAAAACTAGCATGCACACGTTACATTAATTAAATAAATTAAATTATGCTAATACAGTTAGAAAATACATCATAGATAGTATATTAAGAATACGAATGTCAATCATTTGTCAAATTATAAAAGTAAAGTGTCAGTGTGAGTGTTTAAAGTTTAAGTACTCATTCACAGAATGATTTTTCTATAAGCCATTTGAATAACGCTGTTTTAAAACGATTGATTGGCAGTTCGTTATATGATTTTGGTAATTTATTATATATCCTTATAACCATTGGAAAGCAACTTCTGTGATATAAGTGTCTTTTCATTGGAGGAATAATTAGCCTAAACAGGATATCTGTACTGTATATCTGTATTTATCTGTACTGATATGTCGCATGCACGCGTGCATAGCAGGGGTAGGTCGCTAGTAAAATAATATCCCAATTATACGGTCAACAAATTATATTACGGTCATATTGCGTCCGACGTTGTCAATAGTATTCGAGGCTGTCACTCTCAGGGCACTTCGCACGAATTTTTGGTTTGCTAGATCCGGACTGAATTACCACGAGTCGATACCAATCATGAAACATCATAATTAAGGGTAATAAATAGGAACGTTTTTAATATTTAAAATAAAAATAAACAACAGATATTCAACATTTTTTTCTTCATAAATTCCAGCAAAACCCTGCATTTTCATATTCTTGTTTTAACTAAAAATATATCAAAGTGCTTAATGTCTTCCCATTCGAGTTATAGACAACGAAACGCAACGTGGCGTTCAACAATTTCGCCTTTAAAAATGTAAAAAAAGTGGTTCCTCGTTAACTTGGGACACAAATCATGTGGTTGTCCGCCCTAATGTGAGCATATCGTATGCGTAAACACGGCAAGTAAGGGTTTAGACACACGATCAATGTTCGATCGCAATGTTTTGCTAACATCATTTATTTAATGGCAGACCAAAATAATACGGTCATAGCGGTTATACGATATACGGTAATATAGCAGTGGATGACTTGGCAGTCCGACGGTCACACCACTAGGCTACTAGTGGTGTGACCATCGAGTTGAGTTGAGTTCGAATCCAAGGCACGCACCTCTGACTTTTCGGATTTATAATAATTATTACTTGATTCAAAAACGGTGAAGGAAAACATCCTGAGGAAACCTGCCTGACAGATATTTCTCGACGCTTCACTCTACACTTTGTAAACAAGCATATTTATTTATATATACTTTTTTGTACACCACAAAAATACATAACAAAAAAATAATTAAACACTAGAAAATATACAATGGGCGGCCTTGGCCGCGATCTCTTCCAGGCAACCTTGGAATGGACAGTGATTTGCGTGGACATCAAATGGGGCTGTCGTTGGTGCAAATAAAAAGTATACAATATACTAGAATAGATACACAGATATATAAATATCCTAAATAATAGATAAATGTATACAAATACAAATTCAAATATGCATATTACAAATTAGAGGATTATATCCAAGATAATAATGCTTGAAAACATGCTGGTCCTGCTCCATAGGACAATTAAGAATCTAGACAAAATCAAACTGGTTGCTAATTTAATTGTATAATATTATTTTATAAAACATGATTTTACATTATGTGATGACTTGAACTCACACAATGACTTATTAGTATTACTTGTTGAAATGTTACGAATATCGTACAATTTTACAATATTTGTAAATATCTGACCACCATGCATCTATCACATAAATAATTTATCTGTCCTTCCTTCACTTTTTTATTCTTTTTACCTATCGTGATATAGTAATCTTATTGTAAGTGGCTTCACATATAGTTATATAATTAATGTATACAAGATATTGTGAAAAGATTTTAAAAGAGGTAGCGGTGGAGTTTCTTGCCCATTCTTCTCCATACGAAAACTACCTTTTGGAAGGGGCTACAATAATCTTATTTTTTTTTTTGACGTTCAATAGTGCCTTTTATGTGCGTAATTTAAATAAATTATTTGACTTTGACATAATCTGAGTAGCATAACAAAAATTTATCTGTAAGAGTATTACGCGATAATACGGTCTCGGTAGCAACACGTTCCGTTATTTAATATAATTTAACAAAACAACACGTACATAGGTAGGTAGATACCTATCGTTGTCTCCCTCGATTCTCGTTATGTATCGCGACCTCCTACGGTGTGCCCTCCTAAATGCGATTACGCGTAAATATTGCTTTTTACGTATTGTTGGTTCGTAAGCCTCTTATTGTATTCATATTTTGTACGTAATAGCGACAAATTTATTTTAATGAAATAATTTTAAAAATATTTTACCTATGTGTTTGTGTATTAAAATAAAACTAAACAAATATTCAAAGGCGTTGAAAGGTCTTCCGATAAGGCGGACCGATGACCTTGTGAATGCCGCAGGAATTCGCTGGATGCGGGATTCACCGAGTCGTTCGAAGTGGTGATGCTTGGGAGCCCTATGACCAACAGTGGACGTCTTTCAGCTGAATGATAACGTAGGCTGCAAATCGCCTTTTGCACGTAGAAACTTACAAAATAAAACCATCAAAATGCCCTTTGAATGTATTTACATTCAAAGGGCATTTTGATGGTTTTATTTTGTAAGTTTCTACGTAAACAATTACAATGCAATTACAACCAATGTTTGAAGATTCAAACATTGGTTGTAATTTCAACCACTGCATTATCTTAGTTATAGGACAAATAATTTTAGGGCATTCTGCTAGAGAGCGTTTCATTATGTTAAAATATGTAAATCTAACTCTAGGAATCAATAAGAGGTAAACACACAACACAACATCACGCCTTGTTTCCCCGAAGGGTTGGGCAAAGGTGTACCTGTAGTAGGTACACCCACATTTCGCCAGTTATGTTTAGGTCCCATGTAATAGGGGGCGAGCCTATTGCCATTAACCGGGCATCAATAAGAAGTATTTATTATAAAATATGTCTTTCATTGATAATCCAGGTAGGTAACATAAGGGTGCCGAGCCGTTATAGAACCTACAAGTAAGTCACACTTAAGTATAGTGTGATAAGTAATTCTATGGCATCGTAGCGTTTGCGTCGTCGTTGTGAATATTGTGCCAATTTCGTGCATTTCTATCGAGCAAATTGTAGCCACTCAATAGCTCACATTTACGAGATTTAACTTGCTACGTCTTGTTTAATTCTTTTTGATATACTTTTTTACAATCCTGTATGATTCAATTATGACTATTTAAGTTGACATACTTCAAATACAAATTCAAAATAATTTATTTGCAAATATCGGTAAACAGTAAGCAGGTGTTTTATATTCATTCATACTGATACTCGTATTTATAAGTAACTAGATTTTGCGGCGCTCGTACTACCGGGATGAAAAGTAAGTCCTAATCCAGGTCATGGTTTACCTGTGTTCAAAATTTCAACCAAATCCATTCAGCAGACAGACAGACAGAATAATGCTCTTTGTACCTACACGGATTTCATTTGTTTTTAGGTGTATTCACATTGCAACTATACTCTGTATATACTACTCGTATACACGCCCATCGTGCTAGTTCCATATACGGAAATAAAAACTCTAATATACTATGACCATAAAAACTCCAAGTATGTGGATTTATTAACAATTTGACTTCGCGTTTGCGTGATAAAACTACATAGTTAGGTAAGTTAGTAGCATGTTCCACACACGGCTGGATTTGAAAGTAGGACAGTACCAACGAGGACGAGCGTAGTAAAAAGTGAATTATGCAAAAAGTTTCATATTTACCTACTTTAAAATGATTACTGACATAAAGTAGCAGTAATAATCTGGGAGTTTTCTAAGTCACGGCTTAGTGGTTAGGCACTTACCTATGAAGGCAAAATTTAAAGAACGCACTTTGACTTGCTAAGTAAAGTAAGCACTTCATACTAATATGAACCTCAGGCCCGGACTCCACCAAGGATACCGCACGGTCTCCGGTGAGGTGGCGAGCCTTCTTGCCGGGTTGCCACCATGGGATCTGGAGGCAAAAGTCCTCGTGCATATTTGGCAGTGGCGCGAGGAGGCGAAACGCCGGGGCTTGACTCCGATGCCGCGAGAAATCGCGGCACAGCGGACAGAACTCCGGCGGGATCTCATGGCGTCATGGAGAGTGCGATTGTCGCAACCCAGTGCTGGGCACGCCACTATTGCGGCGATAAGTCCCCTCTTTGAGGAGTGGCTAGAGAGGCGCCACGGCGTCCTCACCTTCCGCCTGACGCAGGTCCTTACCGGACACGGTTGTTTCGGGAGGTTCCTGTTTCATATCAGGCGGGAGGAAACGCCCGGGTGTCATCACTGCGTGGATCGCCCGGAGGACACGGTGGAGCCTACGGTGGAGGTCTGCCCGGCTTGGGCAGAGCACCGCCGTGTCCTCGTGGAGGTGATCGGTGGCGGGGATCTCTCGCGTCCGGCCCTGGTCCAGGCCATGGTATGGAGCGAGAGGGCATGGGAGGCCGCCACCTCACCACCGAGGAGGCGGAACGCGTGAGAGAGAGGCAAAGTTCGCGTTCTCACGCCCCTTTTTTTTTTTTTTTTTTTTTGGGTGGGAAATCATCAAATGACTCCTCCCGCTCTGGGTGGAGCGGGAGGGCGTGTCAGACTCTTACTGACTAAAACCCACCCGTGTTCCTTCTCTTGCCTGTGCAATGCCAGGGGGCCACGGTATCCCTTTCGGACTTTCCCGCAACCCCGGCAGGCAATGGTCTCATCGGACCCCTTCACTTGCTGACATCTCTTTGAGGCGCGCGTGGAACACTACGCGCCGTCGACCCGGGCCTGGTCCTTACCGGACGGCGAGCTACCCATTGCTCACCGTCCGCAAGCCCGCGCCTACGGTGGCCGGGAATCGGCAGAATCGGGAAGGGGTCCGATGAGAACATTGCCTGCCGGGGTTGCGGGATAGTCCGAAAGGGATACCGTGGCTCCTGGCAACGTAAAGGTAACCGAAGGAACACGGGCGAGTTTTCTCTCTAACCAATACACATCAAAATCTCTGCTCCGATCTAACCAGTACACATCTCCGCACAGCTTCGGTGCATGTACCAGAGCTTTTAAGCATCTCCGAAATTATTTGTATAGCATAATGTTCATATTCATATGAGCAAACGTGAGCAAGCGCCTCACATGAATATGAACTTTAAAGATATACAAATAATTTTGATATTCGATATGCGACGCTTAGGTACTTTTCTTAACAAAGTAAAAAAATGCGGTCTTTGATTTTATTTCCAAGCAATTAATGATCATACGCAAGTTCTATAAATCACTGGAACATAAAAATAGGTTTTTGAAGATTCGTTAGGATAAATAAACTTCACTGTTTTAATGCCTAGATATCGATAATCAATAAGATTCTCATTAATAAGGAATACGGGGAAGAAGTTAGTTCAAGTTTCATTATTATTATTACCATTAATCATGCATCAAAACCCGGTTCCAGGCAGCTGTTAATATTATTACAAAATAGATACTTAGATACAGAAGTACACTCCATACAAGGAACGAAAACGCACGCGCACATAGGAACGCTTAACGTATAGTGAGTGCAATGGCACTCGTGTCCTGCTGATATTCTAAAGGAATAAATTGAGATAACCGCACTTACAGTTATACCAGATAAGGTATGAGCTTCGGTAGCCTTCGTGTTTCCGAATAAGCATGAACGTCGCTCCACAGAGTAAAAGACAAAACAGAAGCAAAGCTTTTATGTTTTGTACTTCCGCGCTTTGTAGTAGTGCACCTACCATTGAGCGTTTGTATGAAGTGTTCTCTCGGTCGGATTACCTACTCCGGTCACACATCGAGAACAGATCTGTCATTCAAAAGTTTTAAAAAGTTTTTGTAATTTTATAAAGTTGTTAATCTATGTAATTTTTTAATCATTGTAATACAAAATAGGCATGTTATTTCATGGTTGTTACAACTCTAACTAGGTCCCATCATAGCGCGTTCGTATTTCCGAAGATAGGCGATGATTTCCGAAGCGCATACTTTTCTAGTGATTTATGTGTGCGTGCGACTGTTTCCCCTCGCCGTATGTAGCCGAACTGCTATACCATTCTGTGGTATTATATTTTAATGCAGATTTTCATTAATATTTCCCAGATCCGGGATTAAATTATATCATCAAAGCCATACAAAATATTGAATACCACCACACTGAAAGGACGCAAGACCAATATAGTGTTCGAATAGCTTTGAGCTATGGCTGTTACTGATACCGTTATTAATTAATCATGCTATTGACTAATATTATGATTCATATACCTATTGATTAATGTGTTTAGATACTCAGAGGTATTGAGAGGGTGTAGCAAAGTATGTACTCTCTACATTAAGCTTACAGTTTACACGTTTATATACGTTATGTATTGACGTGAAAGCTCGTGGTTAAGTAATAACTGCCGCACGGGTCGTTCCGTCAGGTTAAGCTACGCTTGCCGGGGTTGGTCTGTGGATGGGTGACTTCTTTACATACGAAAGCACGTTAAGCCGTTGGTCCCGGTTGTCATTCGTGGATCTTTGATAGTCGTTACGGGTCGTCAGAAGCCTCAAAGTCTGACAACCAGTGTTACCTAGGGGTATCGTATTACCCAGTTACTGGGTTGTGGAGGTCAGATAGGCAGTCGCTTCATGTAAAATACTGGTATTCAGCAGCATCTGTTTGACAGGAAGCCGACCCAATATAGTTGGGAAAAGGCTAGGTAGATTGATTTGACGCAGTGTTTTGACGTATTCAAGAAAAATAGGTAATTAGTATAGATAGTGCAATCGACGACGACGCGCCTGCGTCTTTGTTTTTTACTCACTGAAAACTTACGACTGGAGCCGAAAATACACGATTCAGTGCTGAGTATACCCCATACAGTGTCACCGACACAAGCATGAAGGTTCAGTTTCGTTCTCTGTTCAGATAAAGCACCGCGAAAATGCGCCTAAGCAGTTTTCAGTTGTTGCATTATGTCACTAAAGGTGAATATACACTAGAGCATTAACTTGTAACAGGACATCGAGCTCTCGCCGTTATGAAATTTTATCGAACCGCACTTCGAACACGACGCTCGAGCATAAAGACCATGTGCCATCACATTGAATAAAGCGCCTTCTAGAGGAAATAAAATCATGAACTAACACAAATATATAACTCTATGTTGGGTATCAAATGAAAGAGCTTAATTAGCACATCTCAAAAATATATACATATATTATAACCCCAATTAATTTAAATAAAAATAAAATTTATTAAACTAAAACCCAACTAAGACAAAAAAGTCATCTAAAAAGGTATAAACAAGACATCACAGACAGACAAATTAAAAATCTGTAACACACTTAATCATTTCGATTTACGCCTAGCATGTGTGACTCCGGATTTTGAATATTTTCATCCTATAGTGGCAGCACACACACAAGTTCATTCGTTCAGAAATGTACTTGTCTTAGAACAAAGAGTCGAACACTGACTTCGATGTAACTGAATGGAACGAAGGAATGTTTAATCTATTTGCACTGCATTGTCGACAACGTTCCGAATAAGACTGCGCTACGAAAGTAAGTTTAGATTGTACTTGTAAGGGGTCTACCCTTTATAGCAAAACTTTTTGAAGCTTAACAGCGGATAGCATAAACTTCATTTTGCATAAAATCGTTTGGCATACACTCATTTATCTACATTCTAAACTAATAATTTTGTAAGTCAAAATCATCTTTAGGCATAAAATTTCATATTCATCATAAAGCAGAACCATCATATCGCAGAAAGTTCAAAGAAACATGCAATCTAGCATACACCATGCATGCAGAAAGCATGCAGCATGCAAGCGAGCATGCCACATGCAGCAGGCATGGTTTCTTTTTTTATATTTTAATTTATCTAATTTATGAGTAAAATTCTATTTTATAGAAATTAAAATATGCCTAGTAATATTATTCCAAATAAAATTCTGTCATCTTAAAAGTACATATGTAAATTCGGACATATAAGCATATTGCCAAAAAACAATTATATTAAATAATTTTTATGCCTTAGAATATTCGTTTAAAGAAGATTATGACAAGTGTGTTATGCCAAATAAATTTCGGAGAATCAAGATTCTGCCAGATAGGGAACCCTTGAAAGACATCGAAGTCTAATGCACTTCCTGTGGTCTACGCATAATAAAAAGAACAATTTCTAGTATTTTTAGGGTCACTGCCTCTGTCACACCCAATTTGCGCCGAATGTAATGCACCGATCGGGTTGAAATTTGGTGCACATATGTATTTCCGTGACCCAATCTCGGACGTGTAACGTAAATAAATGAGTTTTGAATATAGGGGTCACTTTTGGGGGGCAAATAAGAAAATGAAAAGAAAGTTTTGTAAACGACACCGTGTGACATATCAAATGAAAGGGCTTGTTGTCTCGGGATCTCAAATATATATTTTTAACGTTTTAAAATAAATAAATTTAGATATTAAAGAAAAATTATGAAAATTGACCACTCCGAAACTACTGAGCCGATTTTATTTTTTAAATACAGAGAACGGTTCTTTACTCATAGATTACAGGAAAACCTATAAGAAGTCTACGGCCTTCAAATTACATGGTAAGTCTCTCAATAGTGTGCGTACAAACTTGGGACGCTGTTTTTTCAACTACAGTGTAAAGTTTGTTCGTGGCATAAATTCATCCCAACTACGGAACCCTTCATCCTGCGTGGTCGGACACGCACCTGGTCGGCTTAAAAAAAATGTAGAACAAAACAAGAAAGAAGGCTGAAGTGACGAAGGAACTGTTTCATTGAAAATACCATTTTAAGAAATAATTGTGCTACTTTCTACGCAGACTGTCTGCTTTTTGACTGCAATCTAGTTTTATGTAGTTTGAATGAGTTTTGTGAGTTAGATTGTAATCCATATACCTATGTTTTATCTACATAGATCAATCAGCATAGATTAATCGCTTCAGAGAGCTTTGATCCGCGCCGACTGCAGAATGACGCGCATTTTGCAAATAAATTACAAAAATCAACGTATGAGATCCACATCACTGATCTTTGGGTGACCACTGAAAATCAGCGTTGTGCTGTGGGCATAGCACAGCATTATGCAGAGTGGAAGCCTTCTTGTCTCAGTCACGTCGTGCAGCTGCCGACCATTTCTTTTCTGTGCTCGTAATTACCTATAGATGATTTTTTTTTGTACTTATGTCTGTGACAAATAAACCTATTTTCCTTGCTTTATTTTCTTTCATCAGCTAATCTATAACTTTTTATCTCCCATCAGATTATAACCTCGATTGGATGACCTTACTTTTTCATTTTACCTCGCTTACGTGTTAGGGATTAAGCCTCCGTCGTTACAAAGGAGCTTATTTCTTTCGGAGCTGATGGCATGTCAGAACTATCTGATTTATCGTGTGACGTGGGTATCCCGCTCTTGCGTGAGCTTTTGAAGGGTTAAGAAGTAAATAATGACGGTTTATTTCGACAGTGTGGTTTTTAAAATAAATAATTTTGTAATGAGGATTTGCGATGTGGGTTTTTGAAAATGAATTCAGGAATCTTCAGGTCGTTCACTTAGTACATACGTAAAACGCTCAAGTTTCCAGAGGCAACCAAAAATACGAAACGTTTCTCAAAATATCATCGTTAACATAATCAGTTAGATAGGAAAAGAAAAAAGAAGGAAAGGAAATTAATTAATTTGACCCAGGTATAGCTATTATTAGCATAATCATAATCATTTATTTATTTGATTCAGGTATATCCATTATTAGGTGAGCATAATCATAACCATTTATTCATTTGACCCAGGTATAGCCATTATTAGGTGAACATAATCATAATAATTTATTCATTTGACCTAGGTATAGCCATTATTAGGTGAGCATAATAATAATCATTTATTAATTTGACCCAGGTATAGCCATAATTAGGTGAGCATAAATATAATCATTTATTTGCAATATGTATTGGTACAGGGTTGGTCTTATAGTCAGTAATAAGTTCCTAATACAAAGTCAGACATTTGACATGAAAAACATTACAATGTATCTAATGCTAGAGTATAATATTTATGTCCAATGTTTCTATTAATTAATTAATTTTAATTTATTACATTTCATTCAGTATTAATACTATCGTTAGATTCAGTTAAAATAGATTGCTAACATTATTTTTTAATTTAATAGTTTTAACTTTATAATTAGGCAACTTTTTAAAATTGTTAGTATTTTGTTATTCATAAGTCCACACTTATGATAACAGTTCCTTTTATACAGAGAAGTCCTTGGAACCCTAGGCATAACTATTCTATCTGGATCTCTTACTTTTCGAGGGCAACAGTCTTGAGCCTTTTTAAACAGGTCTTTCCGTCGGACAAATTTGGCACATTCTAAAATATACATTCTGGGTAATGTGCAGTGGTGGTCTAGTGGTAACGGCTTGGACTTGTGAGTTGTAGGTCTTGGGCTCAAACCCAGATATGCACTTTTCATTACCACTACTCTCAAAACGGTGAAGGAAAACATCGTGAGGAAACCGGCATGTCCTAGAACTAAACATTTGAAGACATGTGACATCTACCAATCCACACTGTGCCCGCGTGGAAGATAATAGCTCTCTCTCGAAGAGAGGAGGTCTCTGTCCTGACTATGATTAGCCATTATTATTGTGCTTTTTTTAATATACCAGTAAAATTATAACCTTACTTAACCAACCAACCTATCAACTCAAATTACTTCCTCTACTAGACACAAAATAAAATAATACATCAAAGTTCCTTCTACTCCAAAACAACAAATTGAATTGCTTCAACAACAATAATCTGAAAATGTAGTTAGCAGATAACATTGTAAGCGAGTTGTTAGAGAGAAGATATTCTCAGTCTAGTGGAGGTAATTATATTAAAAACACTATATTGTTTTATGTCTAATAACAAAACAAAATTATGGAATAAACGCTGAGTCAGACAATGGCTTTTGGTTGTGGTGCAAGTAGTAAGAACACAGATTTTTATTTCGACTTCTTTTCTTCAATCAATCTGCGCTGTTCAGGTGCGCTTGCGGCGGTCGTATCGTAGATGGGTGAACATTTGTTACAAACTGAGTTCCTTTCACTCCTGGTTTGTAATATAAAAACACTAGCTTTTGCCCGTGTCATCATCATCATCATCATTTCAGCTGAAAGAAGTAGCGTCTACTTCTGGACATAGGCAGCAAGCACCGCCACTTCGTCCGGTGCTTACCGCACCCAGCGGATTCCTGCAGCCTTCACAAGGTCATCAGTCTACCTTGTGGCAGGCCTTCCAACGCTACGTTTTCCAGTACGCGGTCACCACTCCAGAACCTGTCGGCCCCATTCGCCATTATTCTGCGAGCAATATGCCCGTTGCCACTTAAGTTTGGCAATTCTTCGGGTTATTGCTGACAAAAGTCACCCATAGGGCAATGGCCCTATGGGTGACTTTTGTCTGCGTGGAGGTCGGAAATTATCCCGAGAGAAACTACTACTGAAATAATAATTTCATACGTCCTAACTTAGGTAATTGTTTAAATTGTGTCAAAATTCATCGAAATCCGTTTATTTATTTTTAGTTAATTATAAAGGTACAATATCAAGTACATTAAATAACATAATAACAATTATCACGTTGACAATAATTGTTTTATATAATTTATTTTAAAACTAACACGGAACAGTGGGCATACTTTCTCTCACAGAAAATGATCTGTGTATACGCTTATTTTTACTCCATTCTTCCGCCAACACATCACATTCAGGGTTGGCAGTCAGAAGGGCATTAGTTATTTTTAAAGTACGACAGACTGGGGATTCGGCTCTGGCTACAGTTTCGGATGTCAGTTGAGCAAACAGATTGTTCCAGCGGCTTTGACGATGCCCGCTGTATTTGTTCATTAAGGCGAGACAGGGTAACCCACAGACAGACAAAGTTACTTTCGATATAGATAAATAGAAATAGGAACAGTCTTATATGCAGCCAGTACTAATTATTGTTGCAACATGGAACCCTGCCTTAAAATTACGTGATGAACGAGAACGTGTTCTTTACGCTTATTTCACGAAGCGTATTATTTATTGATCCTCAAAGTCACTACGCTCACAGGATTGAAAAACCTCAGTAAGGGGAGTAACTGAATACCGAATGTGCCAAAGCTATCTAATGCCCTCATTTGAATGACCAGAAAAACACCAACATTGCAAATCCACCATCCTCATTCCATTCCATGAAATTCCATAATAAAGCACTGGCCACAGTCACTATTAGGCCAGTTACATACAGCATGTTTCAATTTCGCTCCAAGTAAATGTATTAGGCGCCACGACTTTGTAAAGGTGGGTACATAAGAGCGGACAACTAACGAGGGGCCATCTGCATATCAAGCGGGGAACCCAAACCCAATTGACGTCTCCGTCCGCTCGGTCGATTACATGCAGGGTTGTTCAGCGAAATATATTACTATTGTGGTGGTTGTATTTCTATTGTTGTTTATAGTATTTGAAGATTTTATTAGTCATCCTTAAGCATATTGGGTAAGGAGAAAAAATATTAAGAGTTAGATCGTATACTGGTTGTATGTCAATAGTAATAACATACATTTTATTTGTCTTTTGATTCTTATAAAACTGAACAGTGAGCTTAAATTTCAGAATGCACAAATCAATAAATCTCTTTAATACTTTAAGCCTGACTTGGTTTCCGTACGTCTTTTTCGGGTGACCACTGGAAATCTGCGCGTTGCCAGTCCCACCATAACACATCATCATGCTGAGTGAAAGCCTTCTTGTCACAGTCATGACGTGCAGCTGCCGACTATTTATGATGTGTGTGTATGTGTGTGGTGTCCAGTAAATAGTACGACAAATTGCAGGGGGTGATAGCTTGGGGTCAATCAACCTTCCAAAAAAAACAATATATGTTCAGCAATATATTACGGATTTAGTTATACGAAATTTCCCACCATCTCTACCTTAAAACAATTTTTTATCATTTCTTATACCGTGGAGAAAAAAAGTAATATGTCTGGATTTTAAAAGAGACTGTGACCTCTGAGTTTGTTTCGGTCTTTCATCTCAGAGTAGTCAGAAACGAACTCATTTAACTAATTTTAATTATTTTTTCAAGATGTCGTGTAAAAGTGATTCCAATATCCTATTTACAGAATAAACAATTTCATTTCATTTCATTTCAATATATTGCTGAACATTTATTGGGTTTTTTGGAAGGTATTGACCTAAACTATCACCCCCTGCAATATCTCGTACTATTTACTGGACACCCTGTAGATATGTTTTGTTCTTTTACTCCAATTAACTTACTTATCTTTTTAAGTGCACGTATTTCTGTGACAAATAAACATATTTTTCTTTCTATCTTTCTTTCAGTCTGAAAGTTTGTCAAATATTTAACTTAAATATCCCAAATGTTTAACATCCCTTTACAATGATGAAAATGACCAATATTAGGGGTGCCACTTGCCAAACTCCATCTTTATCCATTCAGCTGTTTCCGGGACCTCTCAGTTAATAATTCTGTCACATGGGTATGCGGTTTCCATTTTCATAAGACGGAATTATTACGACCATCTATACCGTCAAATGGCATAATATTCCGCCAATTACAAACGTTGGTCAACCCTGTCACCCAAATATCGCCTGTGTGCACACATAAGGTTACTTTAAAACGTTGGTCCGGACAACTGCTGAGCATATGACAATTGAGTTACCCGCAACACTGACTTCTATCAGATTGTGCAATTTTCATATGTAAAGAGCCCACTTGGGAGGTAACTTTGACATGTAAAAATGTTGAGAAGGTTTGAAAATCTTATATTCGATTTTGACCTGGATACTTATTGTAACGCTTGCAACGATCTTACTGTGGAGCAAAGGCGTCTTCTTCTTCTCCCTACAAAGAAAGAACTAACAATTGACACCATCACACTTTATCTTTAAGCTTAAAATATTATTGGTAATACAAAAATAATAATAGAAAAAAAAATATATATAATAATAAAATAGGATATAATAATAATAATATATATTATATATGTAATATATATTATATATGTAATATATAATAGGGGTTAAAGTATGAAAATGCCGTTTTATTGTAATAGGTATGTAGCGGTTACACCGCCACATACTAACTACGCATTAAAGACATGACGTCACACGAATCCTGCATCGCGCAATTAGAGTTTACCGCGCGAACGACATAGATAAGACTATCCGAAATCAACAGTCGGGCAGTCGGCCCGCCAGACACAACACCCGTCTGGTTGGAGGATCCTCCCTTTTCTATGGTGGATGAGTGAACTTTACACCCTGTTCCTCATACCTCTAAATTGGTGACCCTGAGTATGAACGTCAACGCAGCCTTCGTGCAACTACTTCAGCGTGACGTCATCATCATCACTCCCGCAAGCTTTTCGTGAGGCGAGTCACACAGACAGCCAGCACCCTCGGCTTCAACGGGTATCCTGACCACCAGCATGCAGCGAACGCGCATTCCTGGTCATCACCCTCAGCCTCATCACCCCGACTCACTGGGGAATCACCGCAATCATCTCAATCAGCGCAATCACCGCTATCACCTCAATCACCGCAATCACCTCAATCAACTCAATCACCTCAATCACCACAACCGCCGCAATCACCGCAGACAGTTCCGACTCACCGCGAACTGTGCGGCACCCGGTTCCGACTCACTGGAACCTCCACTGGCACTGTGAAGCATCGCAAGATACAAGACTCAGCCCACTATCGACCTCCGGTCTCCGGAGGGGAGTGATGTAGCGGTTACACCGCCACATACTAAATACGCATCAAAGACATGACGTCACACAAATCCTGCATCGCGCAATTAGAGTTTACCGCGCGAACGACATAGATAAGACTATCCGAAATCAACAGTCGGGCAGTCGGCCCGCTAGACACAACACCCGTCTGGTTGGAGGATCCTCCCTTTTCTATGGTGGATGAGTGAACTTTACACCCTGTTCCTCATACCTCTAAAGGTACTTCGACTTGACATAGAACCTTCATGGTTTGAGATTTTTGAGTGAAACTTTTTTCACATGGTACCTATGAAGTTTTTCTTTTAAAAAATGTGCAACATTTGACTATTGACTTTCAGTTGTTTTTTTTATTCAGCTTAGACAAGAAAGATGGATACTTTGAGTTGTTTTTGAATACGAGTTCCGACGCGGAACTAACGTGGCAGAAACAGCTCGCAATATCAATGCTGCGTTTGGAGAGGGGACTGCTAATGAACGCACCGTGCGATTTTGGTTTAAACACTTTCGTGATGGAAACTTTGATTTGAAGAACGAACCACGTGGAAAATCGCCCACACAGGTGAATAACAATGAATTGAAAGAATGAAAAATGAATGATGAATGGAATGGATTGATGGATGGATGGTGGAAGTCAATCCGAGCAAAACTACCCAGGAATTAGCGGCATGGTTTAACGTTACCTTGCCAACAATATTGACTCATTTGCGTCAAATAAATAAAATAAAAAAATATGAGAAATGGGTGCCTCATGATTTGACTGATCTGCAGAAAGAAACGCGTGTTGAAACTTGTGTTGCCTTGTTGAATCCATACAGAAATGAAGGAATATTGGATCGAATTGTGATATGTGATGAAAAGTGGATTCTTTACGATAACCGTAAGCGAAAAATGCAATGGCTGACTCGTCCTAAAGGAAAGCTTACCAATAAAAAGGTAATGGTAGCTGTTTGGTGGTGTTATTCACTATAGCTTTCTCCGATCTGGTCAAGCAATAACGGCAGATGTCTACTGTGCCGAACTCCGAACAATGATAGCAAAACTAGCAGTGAAACAGCCCCAACTCGAAACGAATCGATCTTCACCTTTATTGCTCCATGATAACGCGAGACCTCATACAGCACGAGAAACCGTTTTAACTCTACAGGAACTGAAATTAGAAACCATTCGTCACCCTCCGTATTCGCCAGACCTTGCTCCAACGGACTACCATTTTTTTCGTAATTTGGACAATTTTCTACGTGATAAAAAGTTTTCTTCTCAGGAGGCAGTACAAAATGCTTTCACACAGTTTGTCGAATCTAGATCACGAGAGTTCTATCGTAATTATTTTGATTAAATAATATGTTAAATAAAAAAAACGAATTTAATTTTTTCTGTACAAATCGGCAATTTCATACTTTAACTCCTAATAATATTATAAGTCTTGTTTCTTGTGTTTTTATGTCAGTCTGGATTTGTGCCCGGTTGATGGCATGAGGCTCGCCCCCTATTACATGGGACTTAAACATAACTGGCGAAATGTGGGTGGAGGTACACCTATGCTTAACCCTTCGGGAAATAGAGCCGTGATGTTATGTATATCATAGGGTGCCGACCCATTTCTACCTCTTCATCAGGGCTTAGTTGACGGTACTTACAAAAATCGTCATCTATCTGGGTGGACGCATAGGACTGGTGTAGGATGTTGTACGTTGTTTCAAAGGCATCAGTCTTTGGGCAGCTCTTCATAGGTACGATTTGGATATGGCACGTTAATAAATCTCACCTATTTATGTGATTGCCTGTCGTTTCACTATGAGTTAGTTTTTTTTTTGTTTTTGTTATAATGTATGTGCAAATAAAAATGTATATTATAAAATTAATGATGATGAATGAATAATTCTAATATTTTTTATTTTTATTGATTTATTCATTTAGTAGTATAATACATACATCTTTATACATAATAAGTTGGTGCAAACATAAACTCAGTAGATTTTTACTGTAATAATAAAAATGGTATTGTCTCCTTCATAACGATTTATGTTTGTGGACCAGTGGTGGCCCAGTGATAACTACCCCGAATTTCAAGTTGTAGGTCGGTAGGATTCGAACCCAGGCAGGTACTTTACTTTGTGTAAATAATTTCATTACCACTACTCTCAAAACGGTGAAGGAAAACATCGTGAAGAAACCGACATGTCCTAGAACCAAAAATTCGAAGATATGTGACATCTACCAACCCGCACTGGGCCCGCGTGGTTGGTTACAGGCCACTCGAAGAGAGGAGGTCTGTGTCCAGCAATGGAAACATTGAAAGCTGATTATGCATGGCGATTTGCTTACGTTTTTTCACTCACTCAGATTTACGTAGATATCTACTATTTTCCAAAACTGAATATCTAGACGAGTAAGTACTCAATGATGTATGACAAATCTTAAATTCCAGATTAATTCTAGTCTTGAACGCTTGATACTTTTCACGCGTTTAAATCGACCATTGAACAGAAAAACTAGAAAATTTAATAAATTCAGTCTGTTACACAATCATTTTGTTTGTAAAACATTTGGACGTGCAAGGTGTTGGTTACTGATCTGATTGTTCTTGTTATAGTACTAATGTAAAGATAAGATAGTTCTGATGGCTTTAAACAGCTACTTGCCTGTTAATATATGTTTCTGTTTTTCTTTTTATCGCGTGTATTCATCCACACACACTTACACACACACCCACTTATACTGCTACAACTATTATTATTAAATGTCTAGTTCTTACCTATAAGTATAACCAAAATTGTTGTTAAGGAACTCAGTTGATCTTTCGCTCTGGGGTGGGCGCTAATAACTGCGACACAGTTACTAAACTAACGCAGTATTAACATACACAAAAATTGTAAAATGTTTTTGTTCCAATAAATTATTTGTATTTGTATAACATAACATCACGCCTTGTTTCCCCGAAGGGTTGGGCAGAGGTAAACCTACAGTACCTACACCCACATTTCGCCAGTTATGTTTATGTCCCATGTAATAGGGGGCGAGCCTATTGCCATCAGAACCAATGTTATTAATCCATATTCCTGATGTTTTTCCTTCAATTTAGCCCTTTTTCTTTTGTATAATTACTTATGTGACTGCCAAAGGTGCACCAGAAGTAAGTGCCTGAGTTGTTTATAATTTAAGACTAATAAAACCATGCCAAATACGCATTTTCAAAATAGTTATTTTTATTAGTACTATTTGATTAAAATCAATGGAGCTCAAACGGGAAAACTAGTATTCAGCTGCATCCGGTGGACTGGAAGCTGATCCCAACATAGTTTGCAGGCAGATTCTAGGCAGATTGAATTTGATTTAAATCAATATGGTGAGTAATCATTTAATCTTTCATTCTATAAAGGGATTTACTTCTGTTATTTATTTACCTCAAAACGAACGAACTTGAAGCGGCAGCTCAAGACAATGCGAGACAATCCTGATAATTTGGTACATTAGGTACATTTTACTCACATGAATTAATTGGCACTCACGGTAATATATGGGCATTTTCATTCTCTTTTCATTTCGTTAGTGGTGAGCAAATGCGATGATACAAGAATTGTTTGTTTAAAGTTTAAATCTCGTTACGGTTGAACATAAACATCTCGGTGATAACGAGAATGTCAGATTTATTTTAGGTTTTGAGTTTCTAATACTGTCTAAACTGCTACTAGGCTACAAAGGTTCAGTAAGAGCTCATCTAGGGAAATGCTTACGTCTCAGAAAGTTCATACCGCAAAAAAGTAC
Organism: Xanthia togata; assembly: GCA_963853775.1. Lineage (NCBI taxonomy): Eukaryota > Metazoa > Arthropoda > Insecta > Lepidoptera > Noctuidae > Xanthia > Xanthia togata. The sequence continues at coordinate 19,027,250 of OY970795.1, read as the reverse complement.
TGCTTTAAAATGTGTAGTTAAAGATGCAATCTATTGAAATATTTTCCGTATCTACATAACATCACGCCTGTAATCCCCGAAGAGTTAGTCAGAGGTGTACCTATAGTACACCCACATTTCGCAAGTTATGTTTAAGTTCCATGTAAAAGGGGCGAGCCTATTGCCATCAACCGGGCACAAATGCAGGCTCCGGGCTGCTTCTGAGAAATTCTGGACAGAAAAACCAATATGTAACTGATGGTTTTCATTTTCTATCGATATAGTCAGAAGTCCGGAAGAAATCCCTAATGCCATGGGCATGGGACCACGGGTAATTAAAATTACCTATGGACCCGGTAATGGGTCGATCCACCGGGTCCACGGGTAACGAGTGATAACACTTTGCTCGACCCACGAATCGGACCTAGGACCTCATGATCAGCAGTAGTGTTTGCGAGCACTAGACCAACGAGGCAATCTACTGCAATATATTTTGCGTACCTATCTGTATAATATCAGCCGGTCTATTCTGTAATAATCTCACAGTGAAAACTTAGGTGAAGTGAACGTGAAGTGAGCTGTCACTCCACCTGCTGCTAGGGACTGACAGCTCACTCCGAGCTCACTTCACCTAAGTTTTCACGGTGAGATGGTTACACAATAGCACTGCTGATCACGATCTGCTTGTAGTAAAAGTGACCTTATGCGTCGTTTATTGGGACCGTGGTTACATTAGGTTACCTATGCAAAAATAAACTATTATAAGAAAAGATAATAAACAATACTCTACCAAAATAAACATCTTACAATCTAAATTACAGTCTCCAAATAAACGATCACACCAAGTTAATTCAGTACCCATACAATACACCGCACCGCCTTGATCTTTAAGTAGCGAATACTGTAGATTAGTGCGACATAAGATAGGTGAAGTTAGTCTGTAATTAGTCGCTTACAATGATAGCGGTAGATTGTGCTTTGTATCTCAAGTTTCAGTTTAGTTACAGACAGACTGGTCGTAATGGCATTTGGATTTGGTCGAATAATGTCTGAGTAGTTAGATACAGATTTGAGAACTTATTGGGTACTTGCACTGCTGTTTTAGTATGTCTGTAGATAGTTTAACAGATATTTATTACTAATGTAGATTAAAGTACACATAGTTAGTACTTTGGTTTTCAGAGACATCACTCAAAAATTATCAAATAATCAACTTTAATCGTCAACGACATATTATTTGTATGTCCTTGAAGGTTAAAGTTAATGATTTGCTTTTTTTTTAAGAATGAACGCTGTCATTAAAAAATATGACACATTTAGAACATTCCAATTTTGCATGTGGATGCTCCTAAAATACTCTAATAACATTTTCGTTTTTCCCAATTGTGTAACAATTGGTTTTTAGGTCAGCTTCCCTGAACATTCATGATTCGTTCCTAATAAGTCACTTATCTGAAACTGGCAATTAAAATCGATTCAAAATAGTTTTCTGGAAACAAATACTTACTTTATTATAATGATAGCATTGCTCATTTTGCCAGTAAAACTATACAACACAACATTACGCGATTAAAACAACAGCACAGCATAGTCGATCGTCTGCACCAGTCTTAAGAAATAACAATTTGTTACCACACAAACAACACGGCTTTAAAACAAAACATCGTATCCGGGTGACATGGAAATCTCTTCAAAATATAATTACGTTCACCGACACAACCAACACGACCGACACGACGGTTGTTTAGAACCAACCGCCGTTGTAAAGGAAGAGAATAATGAAAGACGAAAATTAATAAATGGGATTACAAAAGATCTTATTACGCCCATTTCCCGCAGTACCGCCTCAGTGGAGCAATAATTAGTAAAAGAAATGGCGGAGAAGAACTAAGGAACTTAAGGCATCGGCGCGAGGAATTTATCTAACAATGCAAAACGGCTACGGAGCGCCGCGTTCGCTCGGAAATCTATTTGAACTTTTTGTGGAAATTTCACAATGGACTCGGACGATTAAAATTATCTGATAGTTGTGTTTTTACGATGGAGAAAATGGAGACTTTTCTTGGTCGTTTTCATAAAAGGCAATGTAGTCGTTGAGATATTTTGTAGCTTTTGTTTTTATACGACTTCATGACCTCTTCGTGGGTCTCATAGCCGACGCGACTGCTGAACGGAGGTAGGTAGGTCCTGGGTTCAGGCAAAAAGTAAACAGGTTTTCCTATCCAGTAACTCAGTAGAAACCTGGAGACTGGATTTGCGCGGATGACCGCTCGCCCCTTTATCTGAAACATAATTGGCAAAATACACTTCTGCCTGCCCCGTCGAGGAATAAAGGCGTAATGTTATGTTTAGCTCACGTTATGCAAAGAGTTTGTGGCTGTAAGCTTCAAGCAAGATAAGTAATAAGTATACACAATATGTTTGGCGAGCTTTCAGTTTATACATAAGTAGACTCATTTGTATGGAATCACTGAATATCGACTATGTGACATGCATATTGCATGCAGTGGGTTGAGTGAGTTGCAGATGGAATAAATTACATACAAAAACTTTATTGAATTAGTTTTTTTTCAGCTAGCTTACCGTAGCTAAAAAGTTATCAAGATAATTTCGAATATTATTAAATTTTTGTCTTTTTTCTAGTTTGAAATTCCACGTTAGCTATTTAATTCACTTCTATGATAAGTGAAAGTGTGCATTAGAAAAACAACGACATGTGCGTCAATTTGTTAAGTCGTAATATTTTCCATATCATTCTGGAATTTATTATTCATAATAAATTCCACAATCTAAGTGTAATGTTTAAGCAAGGCTTCATACTCGCATAAAGCAAAGTGGGGCCGTTAATGGATTATTAATTACCGTAATGGACGTCATGTATCCGGATGGAAAGACACACATCGAATTATATGTTAAGCGTTGTCTCCACTACGGCACAATTCAAGTCACATTGATAATCATAATAATGATTATGATTGATGATCAATGTTCATAATCGTAATCATTATTTTAAAAAAACTAAAACGATTTGTTTATGTATTATTATGATTATGATTATCAATGTGACTTGAATCATAATAATCATAATCATTTATTTGTCAGAATATGGTACATTATGTTATGGCATTAGTTAATGGTTCTGCCAAGTGGATGTGCAAAAAATAAGTACATCCATTTATTAAAGGACACATACATTTAAGAAAAGTTAGTATTAACATTATTGATAATATAATTATAATTAAAAATTAGATATTTCAGTTAAAAATAATATTATCATAAACACACAATTTATTTAGAATGTCAAAGTATCATTTTAATGTCAGAGTATAAAAGAGTAAGATGTCAAAGTATAAAATATTACAATTCAATTAGGATGTCAAAGCATCATTAAAAAAGTTTCATTTAAAACCCATCTAAATTTATCTCTTTGATTGATTTTGGAATTTTGTTATAAGCTTGCGGGGTTATGCAAAATATGCTCTCCGTCCGCGTAACATAACATTCCGCCTGTTACGTTCAACAGTATCTGATAGGTGGGAAACAAGTGAGCATTTAACGTTAGTACGTAACAAATAAGGCAGTTTTATAAAATTAAATATACAAAGCCTGGTCAGAATTATGTTTTTTTTTTTAATGGCTCGTTCTTGTATTCCAAACATGGCTCTGATGGATTCGCTTTTGCGATTTAAAAACGGCTTTTTCCTTTTCTAGAATTACCCTAAAATATAATACCGTATCATAATACAGAACAATGATAATGATGATACTTTTTGTTTGTTGTTCGAATTAATACCGAGTGTTGTGCCGTACTAGTGTGACAACGCCCAATGTGACAGGTGTCATGTGATAATTAATTATTCATCTCTCTTTCTCTCACACTCATTATTATAATCTCTTGGACACTTTTCTTGTTGACAACGATGCGGACGAGTTTTTTGGATGCCTTTTTTTTTTGTTTTTTTTTTTTTTAAACTTTGCCCCACACTGGGATTTCTCCTGTATCGTGGGTGCGTTTACAAACATTTATAATCACATACACAAACAGCCAGACCCGAAACAACTACTTGTAGGTCATACAAATATTTGTTCCGTGCGGGAATCGAACCCGCGACATGCAGCGCAGAAGTCAATCGCTTAACCACTGCGCTAACCGTGCCCTATGTTTCCTTCCCTCTTTTTTATACATGTACTTATTATTTTAAGACAGTTAGCTTATAAATTAGGTGCTCGCGGCTAAGTAATGACAGCCACACGGGTTGACCGAATGTTAACCTACGCTTGCCGTGGTCGATCCGTGGATGGGTGACCATCCATTGAGACATGAGAGACTACCCCTCCGTGCCTCGGAAAGCACGTTTAGACGTTGTCCCAGTTGTCAATTGTAGATCTTAGACAGTCGTTACGGATATTCAGACGCCTGAAAGTGAGGTATTCCTCGAAGCGCTACCATTTTGAGGCGCTCCTTTTTTATTCCTCGGAGCGCACCTTTTAGTAGCGCTCCCGATAGCAATTAAAAATATTAAAATTTTATGCCTCGAAGCGCGCCTATGATTAACTTTCGAATAGAGATAGGATACTAACTGAAACTATCGATAATAAGTTAAACACGTTATTTTATACAATTTGCAAAAACTCTATACTCCTTGACAATAGATTGGTTTAAAAAAAAAGTGATCCTGTCTGTGTAAAGTGGACAAAGACAACTGTATCGTTCAGTACGTACTTTAATCTCTGGCGATACGGCGCGCGCGGCGCGGGAGCACTGCAAACATAAGCCTCAGCCACCCCCTCCCCATCGTATCCTAGACAGTGTTGCCAACTTAGTGGATTTTCCACTAAATCTGGTGGTTTTGGCTTGCCTTTTAGCGGACAAATATTGTTTTTAGTGGCTAGTGGATTTAATTAGAGGAATTTAAGAATTTAGTATTTTTTTTCTTAAATTAATGAAATTGAATTAATGAAAAAAAAATCGCGAATAACTGTCGAAAAAAAGAAGATCTAATAGACATTATGGCTCAATTAAATAAAAGTTCTGAATTCATTGCGAAAGTGGACGATCAATGGCGACAAATTCATTTATTGAAACGGCAGGAAACTAAAAATTCAAATTAATAATCGGCAACAAAGTCTTATATAGATTCATTGACTAAGCAGGCTAGATGTCGCCTTACATTATGTAATGTGCCTTCTCGCTTACTCACTTGTTTTTGGATTGGATTGCTATAATGTAAGCCGTCATGTTGACAGGTGTTTTTGCTATGTCATATTACACGTTCATAACGTTAAATTCATTTATATTTTTTTTTAATGATACGTGTTTATAACTGTATTTACGATAACACCACACAAAGTAATCTTGTATTATTATGTAGGTCCTGCTGCAACGTGATTATTTATACGCATATCATTTATATTATATCTGTGCGTTTTATTTATTAATAACATCCTCTTTGAATACACGTTACTCTTTGAATACACATTATAGTGCCGAAAGCAAAAACATATTTTTCTGTCAATTTCGTACTTTTGGTTAAGCAACTTCGATGATGATGATGCACAAATGAGTTTAAAAAAATATAATTTATTACGTTTACTTCATGCTTTTCCCTATTTTTAAACGTGGGTGGTGGTAAAAATAGGTTTACACACACAGGATCACTTTTTTTTTTTAACCGATATATGGTCAAGGAGTATAGAGTTTTTGCAAATTGTATAAAATAACGTGTTTTACTTATTATCGATAGTTTCAGTTAGTATCCTATCTCTATTCGAAAGTTAATCATAGGCGCGCTTCGAGGAATAAAATTTTAATATTTTTAATTTCTATCGGGAGCGCTACTAAAAGGTGCGCTCCGAGGAATAAAAAAGGAGCGCCTCATTAGGAGCGCTTCAAAATGGTAGCGCTTCGAGGAATACCTCCTGAAAGTCTGACAACTAGCCTTGGCAAGGCGCCGAGGGGTATCAAATTACGCAGTAACTGGGTGGATAGGCAGTCGCTCCATGTAAAATACTCGAATTTAGCTGTATTCGGTCAGACTGGAAGCCGACCGTGACGTACCTAGTTGGGAATAGGCTATTAGGTAGATGATAATTGTAACTTATAAATAACGTAAGTAAATATCTTGTTTGAAAATAAATTTTGTCCATTTATTATGTAGTTAAAATTGGTATACACAGGATTTTTTTATTTACTAAATTTAGTTACTTACCGTCGTGAGGCTTTTTCGGAAAAAAATCAGCCCCTGCAGCTAGGTTACAGCTCCAAAGGGGGCTGTGAGGCTGCCGTACACGCCTTGTCGACCTACCTAAATTCTGACAAAGGAGAGGTCATCCTGAAGGATGACATAAATAATGCCTTCAATTCTGTTAATAGGGACACCTTGCTGGTAGAAACTAAAAAAGAAATACCCCAAATCTATAGTTTCCTTTGGCAATGTTACAGACACCCTTCTAAATTACTGTATCCGGACAACCTTTTGGAATCTGCTGTTGGCTGTCAACAAGGTAACCCTCTCTGGCCTGTGCTTTTAGTTTAGGCATTCGCACAATTATTCAAAAGCTAAATTCCAAATTGCTTCGCAGAAGGAGGTGACGGCCTCCCATGCCCTCTCGCTCCGTACAATGGCCTGGACTAGGGCCGGACGCGAGAGGTCCTCGCCACCGATCGCCTCCACGAGGACACGGCGGTGCTCTGCCCAAGCCAGGCAGACCTCCACCGTATGCTCCACCGTGTCCTCCGAGCGATCCACTCAGTGATGACACCCGGGTGTTTCCGCCCACCCGATACCGAACAGAAACCTCCCGAAACAGCCGTGTCCGGTGAGGACCTGCGTCAGGCGGAAGGTGAGGAAGCCGTGGCGCCTTTCTAGCCACACCTCAAAGAGGGGACTTATCGCCGCAATAGTGGCGTGCCCAGCACTGGGTTGCGACAATCGCACTCTCCATGACGTCATGAGACCCCATCGGAGCTCTGTCCGCTGTGCCGTGATTTCTCGCGGCATCGGAGTCAAGCCCCGGCGTTTCGCCTCCTCGCACCACTCCCAAATATGCGCGAGAACTGATGATGGAACCTTGGGAAGCGATGTAGAAACTGTGTTAAATGACGTAAAATTCTTTAAAAAATAACTTCATTCCATTGGCCTTGATCTCAACCTTTCGAAATGTGAACTGTACTTAGTGGACAGTACCGACAGACAACTGACACTTCCCAAATTTAACGCAATAGCTCCAGAAATTTTAATTATTGAAAAAAACTCTCTTCGTCTCCTTGGGTCTCCAATCTTCGAAAATTCCTTTCCCGTTTTTATTGAGGGACGTACGTGGTGCGTATTGTATATTTATCACATGCTTCAAAAAAGGTGAAGGAAAACCTCGTGAGGAAATGCCTGAGAGATATTTCGACGACATGTGAAGCCAAGTCTGAGGCCCACGGGCGGCATTAAAACTCAAACACCAGGTTAGTCACTAACCATACGAAAAAACGAAAATTGAGGAAAAATTACAAAATTACGGAAATTTCAGAAAGATTGTTACAAATTAATATGATTCGGCCATCACCCTAATTCGTTACTGCTGTTTCGGCCCTAAATTAACATATTTTCTTCACGCTTCCCATTAATGGAAGCACACTCACCTTTTAGAAAAAATGGACCATATTATCAGACAAACATTCACTTAAATTTTAAATGTGGCCATGGACGACCGAGCTTGGGCGCAAGCTACTCTTCCCATTCGTATGGGAGGCCTCAGCGTCCGCAAAATCTCTAGTATTAGTTTTCCGGCTTTCGTATCCTCGGTCCACGGCACTTGAGAAATTAATCAGGAAAACTCTAGCCTCCACACTGATTGATTTTGATGTGCCGTGCTTCATCGAGGCTATGGATTCCTGGATACTCGCTAGCCCGAACTCAGATCTACCCGATTATCCATCTTCCCAAAGACGGTGGGATGAGCTGATTGCTGATTTGCTGGTCCTGCTCCACAACTAATTGACATACACACTGATTAACATTTTGGAAATACTGATGGAGCTGCTGAAGATTGTAAGACAAGACCATTTTTGTATTGTATAAACTCAATTCCCTTTGTATTATATAATTGCATAGCACAGGTGTGAGTACTATGTACTAAAGAGCTACCATTTACCGGGTAATATGTATATTTCATTGACTTGAATGTGCCCTGGCGGCTGTGAGTATGTCATGCTCACTCAAATGTCTCGCTGATGGTGGCGTGTGTGTTGGATCATTTAGCTCCCTTCAAAATGGTTGAGCTGAATGGTGCTGATCCATGCGTCATATTCGTGAACGGGCGCCGTCAGTTGGGACTGGTCATCTCTTAGCTGCCATGGCTTATTTTAATTTATTTTAAGTTTTTGAATGATTCTTTTTTTTTCTTGTTTTATTACGGACGCTTTTACGAACACATAATTTCAAAATGAATGATGTAACCAATATTTTGTACCATTTTTTTTTAATTTAAAAGCTTGTCCGTGGAGTTTCTTGCCCGTTCTTCTCCATAGGTACCTACTACACTTTGGAATGGGCAACTAGCTTCATATTTTTGACTGACCGACCCCTTGACAGTTCAAAAGTGCCTGTAAATGGTTTAATTGAAATAAATGCTTTGAGTTTGAGTTTGAGTTTGAGAGCCGCTCTGCAGACTAGTACAGAACAATTTACTAAACTCGTCTGCTACCACTGCGGAGCTTAAGCGCCTGCTGGCTGTGGGTAAGTGGGAATCGGTTCTGTGCCTTCATACACTACCGTCGTCGAACATAGGCACTTTGTTCGACGACACTACCTTCCGCTTCGCTGCTTCCCTATGACTAGGAGCTCCTTGTTGTTCTCCTCATCGATGTCACTGTGGCGAAGTTGTCAACAGCCTCGGACACATTAACGACGTCATTAGACGAGCTCTTGTCACCCGCGTCGTTCCAGCTATATTAGAACCCAATGACTTGGCACGTGACGATGGCAAGAGACCGGACGTTATGTCTTTATCTCCATGGAAGGTGGGTAGGCCTTTAGTGTGGGATGCAAACTATGTCGACACACTGTTTTCAGACACAATTTTTTCAAAAAAATGCCGCTTTACTTCAACAATTTATTTTAAACCATTGTTTTTGACGCTTATTATACTGATCAGCTTATCTATTATCTTGACTAACGCAAATTAGTTCAACACGTTCATCCTCCCTCCTTAATTCATACTTCAGTGTAATGTGCACAGTATGCCACGACCAGGCTACCAGGAACCGTAATAACATCTCATTTGGTAGAACGGCAAACGAAAATTAGTGGGTCGCTGACTGAAACAAAATTTAAAGCCGCTGTAATAATAAATCCCTCTGCTTTGAGTTTTTCACGGTGGATACATTTTTTTTTTTTTAATTATGGAAAAGTAAAGTAACTCAATCAAGTCTCGTATGCAATGATTAGGCATGTTTTTCTTCTATATAATAAAAATGAAATGCTGTTTGTTTGTACTCATTACTTGTACTTGTAGAAAGGCTGGACCGATTTGTCTGTTTTAAAATGTTCGTGATAGTCCGAATCATATTTATAGAAAGAAAAATTGGAAGAAACAACGGAAAATCTTAAAATTCGGTAAAAACTGAACTTCCTTTTTTGTATGAATTATTGAAATTTGGTCAGAACGACGTCAGCAGTCGGGGCAGCTAGTATCTCATAAATAAGCCACATTGAATCATTACTGAAGGACCAAACTCTGACTTGAAGACAGTGAAAATGTAAAACAATAAAAATCACAACACAGTGTAAAGTGCATATCAATCCGTTTTTGGACGAAAGGACCAGGTATCTAATTGCGTACCAAATTTTCGTAAATGATTATTAAGACTTGACCTATTTCATTTTTACAGTTCAACAACATGCATTGCGTTATTTACGCTGTCGAGCAGATTTTTTTCGAACTGATGTAGCAATGGATTAGCAATCTGTTTCGAAATTATTCAAATTGCGATTGATCGTGTTTTACGCAATTAGTTTTAGATACGCAGGTTAAGAACCATAAATCATGTATGTTAAGTAAGGATTAAGCTCTGACGTTAATACGTTATTTTTAATAGGAATATTTTTGAAGTAGGTACCTATTATGAACATAAAAACAATAAAGATCACTGTGTAAACGGAAACTCATATTCATGTGGCTTGAAAGTGTACGTCTGTGCAGCACACGGTCGGTTGGTGGCGCTAAACGAACGCCAGACAGGAAAGATACGCAACTGACTGAACAGTGCACACTGCAAGTAATGAAAGATTTACACTGACAGCTTGGTATAGGGGTTAAAAAGTAAAAATGTTGCAGTATATGTGGTAGTTATTTTGAGTTGTCGGTATTGCACGGTTTGTTTATGAAGATTGTATTTTTCTTGAGTTTACAGCGTTTATACTGAAAGTGGGCAACGACGCAAATAGCTGTATAAAAATTCGCTATTTTGATTAATTTGGCAATATTATAGATACCTAAATATATTAAGGATACAATTTTAACACTGAATTTGATGTTGTAACCGTTTTAGATGTAAAAAAAGGCATTTGAATAGTTTCTCATTACTTTTTCTACACCTAAAGCTAAATATTCGGTGTTACGATATTAATTATTGCATTTCATTACTCAACATTTTAGTTCATTAGTTAGCTATTCTTCTTTATTTCCATACAGTAATATTGCCAAATTAATCAAAACAGCGAAATATTTGACAGCTATTTGCGACGTTACCCACACTTTCGGTATAAACGCTCTTAATGACTTCATAATTGGTCTATTGTCACAAAGTCGACTTCTGATCGTGAACATCTGAACTTTCTACTGACGAAAGCACGGAGTTTCCTATAGTTTCTACCTAATATTATTAGGAAAAAGCGTAGTAATTTAAGTGTGTCTGGAGAGTGGTGACATCAATGACATTTGGTAGACATACATACAGACATGAACTCACGCCTTCTTCCCACGCCACTAGCTACGATCCTTATACTACTCATTTTGCCTCGTTTACGTTCATACATCTGGTCATACATACGCGCACGCTGGTTGCGAGTACTACGCACCTGTCCTTTCTGAAGAACATCACCAATAAGGTCACAATACGTCCTTCTGAAAAGAAAAAAAACCGGCCAAGTGCGATTCGATCTCGCACACGAAGGGTTTCGTACTATCGAGTTTTTCGTAGAGACTCGTAAAGATCGAGCAAAAACGCCAAAAAAACCCTTTAATTTTTAACTATTTCGTTTTTCACAATGTCAAAATGTCAAAAAAATAAATAACAGTAATCTGTTCATTTCCACCACAGATATAAGTATGATTTATAGTTATACAGAATAATAGCTAGGTACTATTGGGATAACCAAACGTGTCACCGGCCCATAATTGTTACCTCGTAAAGTGTAGAATCAGTGAGCTACCGTCCAACTGGACGTCGTCCAGGGCCGTATGTCAGTATAACGGAACATTCCTAGCAGCCTGAGCATACTAACATGCATAATATACCTAAGAGGTAAGCAGACGAGTGTACACAAACATTTTGCCAAATAAATGTGAAATAAAATTAAATAGGGGGCGAGCCTATTCACATTAAGAAGACACAAATCCAGACTCTGGGCTACTATGAGGATTGGAGAATCGCAAAAGATCTGTGTTATGTTACAACATTGAAAAAAGCGGCCAAGTGTGAATTTGTGTTCCGTGTCCACCGTAAAGTATTACATAAGCACAACATAAAACTTTAGTAAAAAAAACGGTTCTTGTATTGGCAACCCCTATTTTAACTTTATTTTATTTTTTGTTATCGCGGCCATAGTAGTACACACTCCACACCATAGTTGGCACCCTTTTGGAACGGAACCCTAAAAAGACCCTGTTTGTGAAAGCCGTTTGTCTGTAATAATCTAATTAAAAGGCGTTTATAAGCAGTTAAAATATTATCTCGTGTATATTGAATCATGATTATTAGCTCAGAGTCTGGATTTGTGCCCGGTTGAAGGCAATAGGCGCGCCCTTATTACATGGGACTTAAACATAAGTGTGTTGGTGTTGTGTGGGTGTTGTAAGTACCTACCTACTATAGGTACACCTCTGACTAAACCTTCGGGAAGAAGAGGCGTCATGTTATGTATGTAATTAGTACGAAATATTCTTAATGTTTTCATGAAATCTTTATAAAACGAACAGGTATTGTTTTTATTTGATATATCAGCCTGTTTTTCTTACTAATTACATTAAGCACGGGATACACGAAAATTACTTACGGCCATATTATGTAGATACTAATAATAAAAGAAGCCTAAGTAAACATTTTCCTTTTGATTCAACTCTCAAGGGCCCTCTCACTAAATATTACTTAGCGTTTCTATTAAATGAGTTCCGTTAATTATTCTCTAAGATTTACCGCCAGCTCATGAGGGCTTTGTACTTAATGTAATTAGTTGAAATATCACAGCTTCGCAGTCTAAGCTTATGAATTTTGGTCCTAGTGGCGGGAGGTCGAACTTAAATGAAAATCGTCATCTTATTATAATTCTGTGCGGTCAGATATTGATTATTTCACGTCTCGATATTCATATTGATAGTCCTCCAAACCGAATTTGGGCCAAGGCGACCACCAATCTCAGCGAAAACCAGCCTTCGGCGCAGAAGATACTATTATTATAGTGCACAAGTGTGTGCGCAGACAAGGGTGCACTCTCTCTTCCCTCACTCTCATAGTCTGATGAGACGGGAATACGACACGACCGGAGAGATGGCCAACGACTTTAAACGTGCTTACCGAGGCACGGGGGTATCACACCTCCAACTTCCAAACTCCGTGCTATTACTGAGAAATTCCTAATGAAACAACCCATTATTACATTCCGGCTCGCTACCTGTCTGCGTCTGGGCGCTCCTTGTGTGGCTCCGCATCGCTACCGATGCGGTGAAGGTGTCGAATGTCTCGGACACCATGACCTATCCTGCAGTAAGAGCGCAGGCCGGATAGCACGGCACGCCAGCATCAATGACATCATCCGTCGTGCTCTTGTCACCGCCGGAGTGCCAGCTGTTTTAGAACCCAATGGTTTGGCACTCGACGATGGGAAGAGACCAGACGGAATGACCATAATGCCTTGGAAGGTAGGTAGGCCTTTGGTGTGGGATGCAACGTGCGTCGACACCCTTGCGCCATCCCATCTTCCTAGCACGGCGGGCTGTGCTGGGGCTGCTGCTGAAGGTTCGGAAAACCTCAAACGGCGCAAATACTCCAATCTTATTGGGACTTATATGTTTGAGCCGTTTGGGGTTGAAACACTAGGGCCATGGGGTCCGAGTGCCCACTTAGTTTTTCAAGACATCACCAAGCGGCTGGTCGACTCTTCACGTGACCAGAGGGCTGGCCTATTCTTTGGCCAAAGAATCAGCATTGCCATTCAACGTGGCAATGCAGCCAGCCTTTTGGGCACTTTTCCTGTTGACAGCGATGCGGAAGAATTTTTTGATGCCCTATAATTATCCCCCCCCCCCCACTTTTTATGTAATATATACTTGTACATATTATTAATATTATTATTTTAAGTCTGTTAGTTTTGAATTATGTATAATCTGGTGTATAATAAACGATTATCACATCGCATGTTCTTATTCAAAATTCAAAAGTCATTTATTCAAACTAGGCTGAGAATCAGCACTTTTCGAGCGTAAAATTATTTAAGACAGTCCCCCAAAACGCCCACCCTTCACCACTTCCTTGTGCTTTTGCTGGGAAGAAGAAGTGGTGCAAAAAAGTCCCCAGTAGCACAGCTGTCTGTTAAAAAAATATATGATTCTATATAATAGTATGCAAGATAATTTACATTACGCAAAACATAATTTAAATTATAAATAGCCATATGACAGATATCACACGCCAATATACCAAACAAAAACATCGAGAACTATACTCAAGCAGAAATAAAAATAACTAAACGTAAGCAATATCTAAAAAAGAAAATAAAGCCTTCAAAAAGCATAATAGGGCGTGTCCGCTCAATAGCTGTAACTAGAAGTTATAATTGATAAACTAGGACCATCGAGATAAAATAAATAATTGTCGAGGTCGCTAGCTAACCACATATTGCAATACTAAACTCATAAAAAAACATTGTAATGAGTAGATTATGTCAGCAATCAACAACAATTAGTATGTGAATGGGCAAAGTAATCTATTTAAAAAAATAAGGCAACTTATTTGCCATATTTCTAAGCCACTCACCTACACTTGAAAAGTGGTCAACCACCAGTGTCCACGATGGTACCTATTTCTTAGAAATGTGTGGCATAGAAATGTGGCAAAAAAGTCCTAGTAACCATATTTTTTTAACGAATTTACTGTTACTTTCACCTTGATATGTTACACCTACATCACAAAACACACATACATACTAAACACTTCACACACTTAGTATATAAGTTAAAATACGTTTGCACTTTAAGCTTTAAGCAGTCTCTATTAAAAAAAAAAATCTTTCTTCTGTTGTTTTATATTACTCTCAGTAAGTGTATCATTGATCTGAACTACTTGTTTGATATTATTATTCGTGCATTTCCGTTGTTTTCACACCTATGCATCTTATAGTGATCTTTCAAATAAGTTTAATCTACAAAAACTTAAAGCCAGACGTATTACTTTGAAAACAATGTTTTTGTTTGACCTCTGTAACAACACATAATTATGATTGTATGGATATTAGTAATAAGATTTGTTACGTAGTACCTAGAACAACCATAAGCCGAGGGGTGCGTGCACGACATCTATTTGCTGTATCTTCTAGTCATACGAACGCAGGTTTACGAGCACCCCTACGACGCTTTACCAATCAGTAGGTATAATAAGACCTTCCATAATATTGACATCTTTGCTGTTTCTGTTGGAAAATTTCGAAAAACAATCATAGATTTAACTCCATAATGTTTAAACTATAGACTGTATTTATTATTTTATTATTTTTGCATGCCTGTTTAGATTTATCATTAACCATATTATGCATACAATTATGATGTAATTGTAATCGCACATCGTAATAATTTTTAATATCCTGTTTTAATATTATGTGGAAAATGTCGTGGGTTATACATTTGCTCACTCTTTACTTACCTAGTTCTAATTATTTTGTAATATTGTAATGTTTAATCGTTTATTCTCCCAAATAAATAAAATAAAGATATCTTCTCTCGTTGTCAATCTACTCCTTTTGTGGGAACCTGGGTTGGCGGACCTGAATACCGGCTACCCTGTAACCTAACTAGGTCGCCAGATTCAATTCTGTTAATTGTTACTCTCGTTACGATTTATCTGTAAATTTTAAAATTATATTTATTGTAACAGACTGTATAAAGAAAATAAATTACACACACTTTTTAAAGAAAATAAATTATTATTAATGTAAGGTCAAAGTTGCTTTACTTCATAATCAAGCTACTTATCAACCATTCAACGTCGGGCATAAAAACATTTTATGAATAGAATCATCTATACCGTCATTAAAATGGCAGCCATTGCTCCCTTACTATATTTCGCAGTATCAGCGAAACAGGCGACAAGACATTAGTGTTTTATAGGGCCAATGAAACTGCGTAATCTTCTTAAATAACTTGTATCACGCCAAGAGGAAAAACCTCTGTATTTCTTCAAAATTACTACTTTATTAAGGTCAAGTTATACTGGTATTGTTAAGCCGCAGCTTCGGGGCCAGATAGGCACTCCATTAAATTCTTATCTCATTATTATGATTAGCTGTCGCCATAGACTGGTCCTTCGAGTGGAGTTTCGTTTCGCAACGAAATTGCTTTTTAATTTTTGAAGTCTTTACTGCACTGGGAATATAGTTTTCGTCGTTAATTAAAATTAAAAACTCAATCGTGATTTAAATTTGTTGATATAGTCGACCTCGTAATTGCTTAGCCACCCTTAAGTTGAATATCATTTCCACGTCTTAAATACGACAATGTCATTTGTCTTTGACAGTACGATAGTTTCACCCTGTAGTATATTAAGTAGTCTGACGGTATGTCAACATAAGATGATAATTGTATGTGAGGGTGTTTGGAAATAAATCAGTGTTTAACCAACTTGCGTGTGTTTCATTACATGGTGACAGCGGTGTGCCTTTTTAACACTTTTATGAGTTTAAACGGACTTGAACCTATAAAATTTTGTATCTTAGTGCTGTGGTACATCGGTTTGTAGAAAAATAAATAAAAATGGAGCACGCACGTCCTCCAGCGGAATTATCGCTCGACGGTGGTCCTGCCGCTCGGTCCGACGCGTGGCACAAATGGCGGAAGCTGTTCGAAGTTTTTCTTAAAGCATCTGGAGTGAGCAAAGAGCCTAAAGAAGTCCAGGCTAGTTTGTTGGTAAACCTCATTGGATCAGCCGGTTATGAGGCATACACAACATTCACGTTTGATAATGGTGAAAGTGAAGACGACATAAATTGTGTATTGCAAAAGTTTGACAAGTATTTCGGGACAAAACCAAATATCACAGTGAGGCGGTTTAAATTTTTTACACGTAATCAAGAAGACGCAGAAAACATTGACCAATACGTAACAGCATTGAGGGTATTAAGTCAGCAGTGCGAGTTCAGTGAATTGCATGAGAGCCTCTTGCGAGATAAGATTGTGTGTGGTATTGTCAACAACACTGTGAGAGACCGACTCCTTCGCACAGATGATTTGTCACTACCAAAGGCGATACAGATTTGCCAGGCCGCAGAGATGTCCAAAGAGGAAAGTAAGTGCATCGACAGCGCATCAGCGGGTGTGCAAGTGAATGCAGTTAAAGACGGTAGCAACGCACGAGGCGGACGGTGCGCTAGAGGACGACGTGGCGGTGGCAGCGGAGCCCGAGCGCGCGGTGAAGGCGCCGCTGGGCCGCGGCCGGCGCGCACGCAGCGCAGCGCCTGCGAGCTGTGCGGCAGCGGGCGGTGTCTCGGCGATGAGCGCTGTCCGGCACGAAACGCCATGTGTTATGTTTGTGAAAAGAAAGGTCACTTCTCGCGAGTGTGTGAGCAAAAGAAAGCAATACGCAAAGTTTTAAATCTCAGTGTAGAAACCGTAAATAGTGATAGTGATGATAAAGAAATGTTTTATGTTAATACACTCGAAGAGGACAATCAACAATGTAAGTCGTCAATGGAATGGATAGAAGTTGTAAAATGCAAAGGTAAAAACATTTCATTAAAAATAGATACAGGATCAATGATTAATGTTGTCTCTAAACTTACTTATTTAAACTTAGGATTATTAATCACAGACCTTAAGCCGTTCACAAAACGTGTACATTCGTTTACAGGTAATCAATTACCAGTTATAGGAATTGGCAATGTGCCGTTTGTATTTAATAAAACACGTTACGTGTTGTCATTTGTTGTTGTTGATTTAAAATGTCAGAATGTACTCGGTTTGGAGGGTTGCATTGCATTAGGATTAATAAGTCAAATTAATGCAATAAATATTGATCACTACTATGACTTGTTTCAAGGACTGGGAAAATTACCCGGTAAATATAGTATCGTAGTGGATAAAAATGTACAGCCAGTTGTTTGCCCAACTAGGAAAATTCCTTTGGGACTTAAAGATAAATTGTTGGATGAGATACATAGAATGGAAGAGTTGGGCGTAGTAAGAAAGGTTACGCATCCAACCTCTTGGGTTAATGCAATTGTTCTGGTCGCGAAAAAAGATGGCTGCATTCGTGTTTGTTTAGATCCACGACCTCTAAATCGCGCGGTGCGGCGTGCGCAGTACTCGTTGCCGACGGTGCCCGAGCTGGCAGCGCGCTTGCGCGGTGCTACTGTATACAGCGTGCTAGACGCTCGCTGCGGTTTCTGGATGGTTCAGATAGATGACGCGAGCGCCGACCTTTGTACGTTCAGCACACCGTTCGGACGATACCAATTTCTACGTTTACCTTACGGTATAAACTGTGCGCCAGAGGTATTTCATGCGAAGCTTAGGCAGCATTTAGAAGATTTAGAAGGCGTAGAATCTTTTATTGATGACGTAATAGTATGGGGGCGTACTATGGATGAGCACGATCGGAGATTGGAGTGTCTCTTGCGACGTGCTAAGGATATCGGTGTAAAATTTAATCGAGAAAAATGTAAATTTGGTGTAACGGAAATTACATACTTAGGTCACAAGTTTGATGCAAACGGAATGCGGGCAGACGACTCAAAAATTAAGGCTATAATGGAGATGCCGTATCCGACAGATAGGAAGGCTCTGGAGAGATTTTTAGGCATGGTCAATTATTTGGCAAAATTTATACAAAACTACTCAGAGTGTGTGAATGTACTTAGGTCATTGTTAAAAAAGGAAACTGAGTGGTCATGGGAACCCCAACATTCAGAGGCCGTGGACAGCTTAAAAAAAAAGCTTAGCAGTGCACCGGTACTGGCGCTGTACAGCGACAGCGTGCCTGTAGTACTGTCGGTGGACGCGTCCAGCGTCGCTCTGGGAGCTGTGCTTCTGCAGAGTGGCCGCCCGGTGGAGTTCGCCTCGCTAACGCTCACCGACACCCAGACCAGGTATGCACATATAGAAAAAGAAATGCTGGCTATTGTGTTTGGGGTCGAGCGGTTTAGACAGTATATTTATGGCAGGTCTGATATCACCGTGCATAGTGACCATAAGCCACTGGAAGCATTATTTAGCAAGCCATTAGTTTCGGTTCCAGCCCGGTTACAACGAATGATGATGAGAGTGCAAGGGTACGACTTTAAGGTAGTATACACTCCGGGTAAATATATGTATATAGCGGACACGCTATCGCGGGCTCCTCTAAAGGAAGTTATGCAAGACCGAGTGTCTGCAGAACTTGATGTACAAACTTGCTTTATGTTAGAGAATGTGCCTTTCAGCCAACCAAATATGGAAGCCATTAAAAAAGAAACTGAGTTAGATAGTGACAGCAGATGGTTAATTAGGTACATTACGAAAGGCTGGCCTAAAAATAGGCGTGATGTGAACGACCGAGTTAATGTTTTCTGGCCGTATCGCGAGCAACTACATTGCGTTGAAGGTATACTTTTCAAGGGGGAGTGTGTGTTTATTCCGCGTGCTTTACGAGAAAACATGCTATCACGAGTCCATGAAGGACATTTAGGTATAGAAAGATGCAAGCGGCGCGCGCGCGAAGTAATGTTTTGGCCAGGAATGTGCGAGGACGTGGAACGTGCGGTACGTTCGTGCGCGGCATGCGCGCTGCACGCGCCCCGCCCGCGCCGTCAGCCGCTGCTGCAGCACAGTGTGCCAGCGCTGCCCTGGCACAAACTAGCCTCGGACACATTTGAATATAAAAAAAAGTATTATATTGTTTTAGTCGATTACTTTTCAAACTATGTTGAGGTCGGGCAGTTGTCAAGTATTAGCTCTAGACAGATTATTACTTTTATGAAAGAGCAGTTCTCGCGGCACGGTATACCAGCGGAGCTGGTGAGTGATAATGGACCGGCTTATAGCTCACAGGAGTTTAAAAGGTTTATGTACGAATGGGAAATACGGCATGAGACATCATCACCACATTACCCGCAGTCAAACGGTAAAAGCGAAAGAACCGTACAGACAGTAAAAAATTTGTTAAAGAAGTGTGTAGATTCGGGACAGGATTATTTCTTGGCACTGTTAAATTTTAGGGCTACACCACGACATGATATAGACTCACCCGCACAGATTTTAATGGGTAGGCGTCTTGAAACTAGGTTACCTGTTAGTGCTAAGTTGCTAACGGAGAAGGTAGATAATAACCAAAATTACAAAAGAATAATGATAAACAGAAAACAAATTAAATTAAATTACGACAAAACGGCGAACACACTAAAAAGCCTATCATCAGGTGATAAGGCAACTTTAATTAGTAACGGCGACAGAAAACCGGTAACAATAGTAGCACATGCAGCACAACCACGCTCGTATATTGTAGAAGACGAACGCGGTGGCCGCTATCGGCGAACACGAAGTCAATTGGTTGTGCGTACGGGATGCGCAACAGAAAGAGTAGGGGAGTCAGAGAGACATCCAACAGATAGTGCAGGTAGTAGCACGACACCGAGTGTGGTGACGACGACAGTTGTCCGTTACAAAGGACACAGGCTGAAGTTTCAACCCAAGCACAGACAAGTCCAGCTAGCAACAATCAGTCAGCACTGCTCGACGAGAGTGGTGACTTTGAAAGTCCAACTGATACTAGCGATCAGTCATCTACACCTTCGCCACTAGTGGTTCCTATTGAAAGGTCTAAGGAAAGAACTGTACGAATGCTGACTAATCTGTTCTTGGGTCGAGAATAGAAATGCTTACAATTGGCTGAATAATAATAAAATAGAAATAAACATAGAAAATAAGTATTGATGTAATTTATAATAAGTTAAAAGCCGCAACTGGCATAATATTATGTAAGTAAAAGTAGCGTTGTTATATAATATTATTATAATTAATGTCAGTTGGTTATTTACATAAACGAAACAGTTTGTACGTTCAGCAAACAGCATTTAAGTAGTCGTTAGTCTTATTTTTAGGTCTTTAATAATCTTTAGACATTGTTTTCTTGGAAGGGAAAAGATGTAGTATATTAAGTAGTCTGACGGTATGTCAACATAAGATGATAATTGTATGTGAGGGTGTTTGGAAATAAATCAGTGTTTAACCAACTTGCGTGTGTTTCATTACACACCCTTAGAGAAGTTTCAATTTACTAGAAATTCTTATAAAAGTGGTAAAGTAATTTCGAGGTCGACTATACTATTCCTTGTTTCCCTTAAGCTGTAAGTGTTAGACGAAGACAATATTTATAAGAAGCCTAGTACAGATAGTGCAATCCACGACGACGCGCCCCACTCCGCGATTACTGTACTGTAAGCTGTACTTTAGTACGGAGTGGAGCGGAGTGGGGCGCCTCGTCGTGGATTGCATTATCTATATCCATACATACAGGTATGCCCTTGTACCACAGTATCGTAAAGTAGCAGTATTGTGTCTCGGCAGTGACCTTGAAATAATTACCTACGGCCGCTCTGTAGATAAACCTTCCGCGTCAGTGCGTAACTGCCGCGCGCTCGATACTGTTGCGTACTGGTGTACACTGAGATTTCGAAGCGCGTCGTTACGGCCGTTGTCTCTGAAGACTTTATACTGTGCTTGTACTAACAAGATGACAGGAAGCATGAACTATGTATGCAGCGTGTTTGTGTTTTGATTGCAATATACTGCACACAGACCAGGAAACAAAGCGCTACCTATTCCTACGGAAACTTGCTACGGAGAAGCGTAGCGCGAGCAATGACTACGTCTAGAATCTATGACACTCGTAGTAATGCATTAATTCATATAGTTCATTTATACACTAAACAATTTTTTTTTAAATGTAAGGTAGATAAATATTTTATTTTTATTTTGCTAAAATGTTTAAACTGTCATCCTTGACGTTCATTATCGCGTCCACGAAACATGTGTCGAATAAAAGTCTGGCTTGCAAGTTACATTATAAATTCGCACCTTTTTGCATATTTTTGCGGGCTGGAGGATGGTGCTGCATTCGGAATCCGAGCTTGGATTTATTTATTGCGGAATTAAAACTAAATATTTTGCATAATATTTTACTAATCTTCTAATGTATGAAACCTAATAACACCGGAGACATTAACAACAAATTGTCTTTGTGACTGTAGACTATGTTTTACAATACATGCCAAAAAAAAACCCTAGAGTGTAGTGTTCGGGACAGAGCAGCGTCGAGGACGCTAAGCGCAGTCGAGTAGATAGTTAACGTACGACAAGTAAATAGTTCATTGTACTGAATAGTTTGTGTATATCAAGATATTAAACCGAAATAAACAATTTAATTTGCGTTCGCAATTTACTTGCCAAAAATGTAAACTAACACGAGTTTTAGGAAAAACAACTGTATTACAATTCATATTTTTTATGAGTTTTTCAACAGTCACTCTAAAATCAACTTTTTTTACACTCCTTTAAAGCTGACATTTGTTTAGTGGAAATAACATCAATTGGAAACAAAAATTTGAATAGACCTTAGATATTTAAAAAACTCTAAAATACGAACATAACCAAAAAAATGAATATACGTCTAATAAAGTGGCTAAAAAAGAGAGGTTTTATACACTACGAGTCGCGGGCTTTATTCTTGTGGTCAAAATTGTTTATAAGTGATATTTGTCGCTACTGAATCCACTGCGAAAAAGCCCAATGTTGTAGCTACTATCAACATTGCAATACAAACTGTACTACAGGTTATGCAACAGCAACCGATAAAGATTTCAATCACAACACCACATAGAGTCAAAATATTAACCTAACAAAATTTCTACGTCAACTGCGTTAAAAAAGACACATGCCAAAAAACCATTCAAGATCAAGATTTGCCTAAAGACCAGACATTTACGGTAGTCCCCGATTACGTGACAGTAATGTAATATACGTCTAAACTAGCTTTTAAAGGAATACCAGGTCAGTTTGCGACAGTTGGTGTGCATGAATAAGTCATCGCGGAGCTCAACCCTACTTATGGTAGCTTATTCGACGAACAACCTATAAGTAGGTACAGACATTTCAACAGACTTCTTGTTGTATACAATATTGCTAATACAGGCGTACTACTGCATGGCTCAGTGATGTCTGACAGAAATAACGAAAATTAGTTTATTGGCTGCAGTAATAAAAAAAACAAGAAAACAGATGGTCCAAATGCTATCAAGCACACACAACCCTTAGCTCGCAAAACATGGTTACACATTTCACAAAAAGTATAAACTTGAGCTTTTGATTTGACCGGATTTGAGAGTGACGACTGTGGTTTAATGTGTGCGTGCAACCGGTGAGTAGCCTTCGCCTTTGGCTCTATGGTAATCACAAAGAAAATGCGTGAAAAGCCTCGGTCACACACAGCGAGTGTATGCGCTGTGAATTATACTCGCAGCGAGTATTCGCTGACTGCCTGTCACACACAGGGATGATTCTACACGTGAATTTCGACAGAACAGCGCGCTAAACGGGATAGGATACTCGCTGCGAGTAGCCATTCCACTCAGCGCGCCGCACACAGCCAATGCCCGCTGCGAGTTGAATTCAAAATTCAAAAGTCATTTATTCAAACTAGGCTGAGAATCAGCACTTTTCGAACGTCAAAGTTACATAAGACAGTCCCACAAAACGCCCACCCTTCCCCACAATTCACCGCGAGTATAATTGAACATGCTCAACTCTAATCGACGAGTGTGACCAAGGTTTATGCTTTTCGACAGTCACAATCAGAACACTTTTGAATGGAAACCACAGAGGCTTTCCACTGTCGGCTGGTGTACGGCTGCCCTTAAGGTCTACGTCCGTATGTTGTTTCATCTCAGAGATACAATTAATCAGATCATCATGGTAATCCATTAATTATAGACCATGCAGCATCTAATTGTTGCTTCAGGCTGACTGCGCAATATTATATAATTATTTTGAAAATTATGTCCTGAATTGATGCGTTATCAACATTATGGTTATTGTTTACTATATTATCGTCGGGTTTAGATGTTCTTCTATTTCTAACCATATCGACGGACTAAAGGCAAACCCATTAATTCATCATGCTATTAAATTAACATATTGAGACGCTGAACCAAAAATTATATATTAAATACCTACATTTATTCATTAGGAGATCTCTATAAAAAAAGAAAATCATTATTTTTATATGGTAGTTTTTGGTTTTATCTCTCAGACCTAAAATCTAGTCGTTGCGTATCGTTGTACCGAATAATATGTATGTTTTTATGTATGTAAACAACTTAGCATTTATACTCCGAAACCATTATTTCACCAACAATTTAGCCCACTTGAGAAAAAAATGTGCACTACTACAGTCCAATACCCTCATTGTTGTGACGCTACCCAAACAAACACTTTATTATCACACACATAATAAGGCTATTATGCAAACAGCTCATAAAACACTTCAACCTCCTTTGTTTAGAGAATTCTTCTTAATAAATTATTCAGACGCATCCGGGTGTAGAAAAGGCCTTTTTTGTGTTCGGATATTTTTCTTTTCAAGCATAAAGAGGGACCGGTAACTATTCAACACGAAATAGATAGATACAGAAGATGAGGTCCATACCACAGCGGAAACAAGCGCACGACTATAAGATAGTGCAATACACGACGACGCGACCCACTCCGCTCCGCTCCGTACTAAAGTACAGCTTACAGTACAGTAATCGCGGAGTGGGGTGCGTCGTCGTGGATTGCACTATCTGTACATATAGACACGTACGTACGGAGACGTCAAACTATCTCGAATAAACGTTAATCGTGAGTGCGCTTGCACTCACTTTACGTGAAGAGTGTCTATGTGTGCGTGCGCCTTCGCGTATTGTACAGATCCCACCTTCTTTATCTTCTATTTTGTCTATTCACTGTGGTACAACGGAACATAAAGGGTTTAGTACGGACCTAAGTGTGGATTGGACCTTGACAGATGATCCTATCCCTCCCCCCGCAGAGTATTTTGTTTGCGAACTAAGTTGGCGCGCGAAAATGTGAAAATGAGTGAGAAAAATGGAGGCAGTTTTTTCCCGTTTTCTAGTCTCGTTGAGAATACGAATGTATCTTTTTCTAAATGGCAGGTGTGAAGTTGTGAATGTGTGGGGGAATATTGTTCCTTTTTTGTGGCTTTTGATTTTTTTAGGAAAGCGAAGTGTTCAATTTAATATCTATATTGTCTGTCTAGTCACTGACAGATATTTTGTCCAGGAACAAAATTGTCACAGTAATTTAACTTATTTAAACCCAAAACCTATCCTCACATATTACCTATGTGAGTTCCATAACTCACATAGGTAATATTATGGTCACAAGCCATTTGAAATTTGAATTAAAAAATGTTTGTTTCTTTTCTCTCGAACCTAATAAATAAATGACGGTAGAAAATACGATTTCTTTTTAGACATTTTACATCCCCAATCACCATAAACATTCCCCAATAAATTGTCACCGAAAAAATCACGTCTGATGAAAATAAAATAAGGCAAAATAAAACATTTCCCGTGCCTTGTACAGCGCAATCGATCTTTCCTTCCTCCACACATGTCGATGTAAACGTATTTATATATACATAAAGAGACCAATGTAGCTTGACACGCGAGAAAATATGGAATTAAATTCAAATGTATTGAATTTGACATGTCATTGACAGTTTTCTTGGCAAGCAGCGCCACCACGACCTGTCAAATATTAGTTGCCAGTGCGTAAGCGTACGTTTACGTATTTATCGTACATTTGGTGGTATATTTTTAGGTATGTGGGTGCCGTAATAAATCGTCAGATGTGTCTGTAAAACACGGAGTAATTTATCAGTGTCTTTTCGTGAATACTTTACAATTTTTTGCCGACGAAACGCTCCCCGTCCCGACGCTGGCGTCTGACCGAAATAAGATACCCTCGTTTGTTTTGCTAGTAATTTTTATGGACAAAAGATTATGGAGTTTTAGTTTTTTGTAGATTAATTGGTCCACTGGTGCTTGTTAAGATTACAAAAAAATATGCAGTACTATAAACTAAAGTACTTTTTACATTTTGTGTATTATGTATGACTGTAAGGACTACTAACTTCGCCAAATATGACGAACATACTAACGGCAAAGACTAGGTACCTTCATCGTTTAATATATCATTATCTTAATCATCAATTAATTTAACATTATGAAAGAAAGAAACAAAGAAAGGAAAACATTTGATTCGGCACACAATATTCTACAAAAAAACAAAACAGAAAAAATCAATAAAAAATAACTTAATAGTAGAATAGGCACCGAGGGGCTAAAGTTGTGTCTTATGTCACGGGCGTCATATTGAATCTCGAGCGCAATGAAGGATTCGGGATTTAACCCCCGAGCGCAGCGAGGGAGTTAAGAGTTTAACTCACGAGCGAAGCGAGGGAGTTAATACAAGAATCCTGAATGCAGCGAGGGATTCAAGCTACCCCAAGGCAAAGACACATTTAGCCCAGAGGAGGATACTCTACTTTTTACACCTACTGTGAGAAAATAATAGGCATAGTACGAAAAACAAAGTATTTATTAAATAAACAAACAGTAAGAATAACATATTTAGAACTAGTTAGTTATATGCACTTACATATTAATTGAAGTTAATGGTAACATTTGAGACATTAGTCCAGTTGTTCAAAGATAAAGTTAAGTTTTTATTTGGTACGTTTGTAGATGTTGATGTAATTTATTTGAGTATTGCTCAAATAAATTAACTAATGTTACAGCCAATTACTATTACGGTATTACGGCGCGGTACGGTATTTGTTATTATTAATGCCAGTTTTAATGTTAGGCCATTCCTTTTAAAAAATGGTTCGTAGTTATCTAATTATTCTTACAATAGTATGTCTTCGAAAACATGGCAACGATATGAAGAAGCAGTCGTTATGATTTGGTAGGAAATCGAGAATATCATCCACGCATAGTAATAGACTTCCACGAGAATAGCTTTCCTCTTTCTGGCACCAAAGGGTGTTTGTTAGTACTATACTGCCAATTTAGCTGAGCATGTGAGATTCCAAATTCAAATCACATTATTGACCGGCTGTGCCCCCGGCCACTAATGACTCACTTTAGGTTAAGGTTGCTTGACATATAATTTGACATTTTCGAGCAGTTGGTGTGAAAAATAGTATTGTGTGCCTGACGGCTGCGCTAAATAGGGCCAGTTCAGCATAAATGTCAGACACCTAGCACATGGATCTACAAGCGTTCGGAAATCTGCAAAAAATCTGTCACTGCTCAATTATTATGAATTTCTGACATGTGGATCGCAAATAGATGTCAAATATTTCGCTGTTTAGCTTGATTCGGCTATGGCTATGGCTAACTAGTGAACTTAAATATTGATTATAAAATGCTATAATTAATATCGTAACCCCGAATATTTAGTTTAAGGTGTAAAAAAAAGTATTTGGAACACCTAAAACGGTTACAACATCAAATTCAGTGTGATAATAATTGCAAATCAGTATTAATATTCTAGTTGACTAGTTAGCGATATTTCATATTTCCATACAGTAATATTGCCAATTTAATCAAAACAGGTAAATATTTGACAGCTATTTGCAATGTTGCCAACTTTTAGAATAAATGCACATAGGTACCTCATTTTAATGTAGTGAGTATTAAGAGCGTGCATGATGAGCATAAAGCTGATATTTTTCATCATATCTTGGCCGTATTTATAAGCATTTATGTAGGCCAAGTTTTTATTCAAAGGATCATAGGAATACTCCAACATAAAATAAGCTTAAAACTTAATGTTATACACCAACAAATTTAAACTAAGTGTCAAACACATCAAAACAACAGAATGAACTAATTCAATTAACAATATGCTTAATTTCATTGCACTCCGTTTGATTTGGTTTATGTAGCAGTATCAATCACAGCTGTGTGGTTGTGGTCTAATAAATAACTTGGCATCCAAGCTTATGTGTGATTGATTTAACATTTCATTAGTTACGAGAATCGCATACGCATACCTGATCAATGGGGTGTGAAACTATTAACACTATGAATTAACTAATCGTCACCATTTTAAGGACATTTTTCTGTTATATTTCGTTTTTCACTTTAGTGGGTACCTAAGCACTTTTTATTTTTACTTTTTTGCAAGTCTTAGGGCAAATTTTTAAATCTTCACATAACTTTTGTCGGAAGGAAAAGAAATGTGATTTGACAGATTTTATTCTAGAAAATTCAATCATGTTATTCTTCTGATAAAAAGTTATCTGATAATTGAAGAATCGGTCCAGGTCGTGAAAAGAAAGATGCCGTTCCTAGATGCATCCTTGACCTGACTCATATGTCAAGCAAAGGGCGATCTTTTTACATTCTATTCTCAAACTCAAACTCAAAGCACTTATTTCAATTGAACCATTTACAGGCACTTTTGAATTGTCAAGGGGTCGGTCAGTCAAAAATATGAAGCTAGTTGCCCATTCCAAAGTGTAGTAGGTACCTATGGAGAAGAACGTGCAAGAAACTCTACGGACACTCTTTTAAATCAAAAATTTGATACAAAATATTGGTTACATCATTCATTTTGAAATTATGCATGTGAGAACAACGTAGAAAGACGTGCACGTTCGTAAAAGCGTACATAGTAAAAAGAACAAAAATAAAGAATCATTAAAAACTTAAAATAAATTAAAATAAGCATGGCAGCTAAGAGATGCCCAGTCCCAACTGACGGCGCCCGTTCACGAACATGACGCATGGAAGTAGCCTAGTTAGCTTATCAGTACCATAATCTGAAGTACCCTAGTTTAAAACAACAAACGTACTATATAATAGCCCGAAAACATTACAGAACATCTTACCTGTCATCCTCGATGGGTTAGGCAGTGGTGTAGGTCCCTATATAACACCCATATTTCGCTAGTTACGTTTTAAGACCCATACCAGACTGCCTCGTTGGTCTAGTGGTCGCAAGCGCTACCTACTGCTGAACATGAGGTCCTGGGTTTTTATTTCTGAAATTTCTCAGTAGCAGCCTGGAGTCTGGATTTGTGCCCGGCTGATGGCAATAGGCTCGCCCCTTATTACATGGGACTTAAACATAACTGGCGAAATGTGGGTGTACTATAGGTACACCTCTGCCCAACCCTTCGGGGAAACAAGGCGTGAAGTTATGTTATGCTAATAGGGGGAGAGCCCTTTGCCCCCAGCGCGGTACAAATCCAGACACCGGGCTGCTACTGAGAAATAGCCCTATAACTATTGTAAATTTTGAATTTGAAATATGTAGCTCCACGTTTTCAGGAAGTAAATTAATTTACTGACGATCAGTAAGTAGTCACACCTCTTGTAATAAACTTTTTATCAGCGACCCACTAACCCAAATATTTGAAAAAGCTTGTCTATTAACACGCACGTACAGTGGGCTCCAGAGAAACCGGGTGATGTGAGGCCAAGCAATGTAAAAAAATATGCAAGGGGATGAGGTTTCTCTGGAGCCTGCTGTACCATAATCAATCTTTACGAGTGTATACTGTCCCCAACCCAACGTCTACCCACATAATACTTAAACAAAATATCAAATATTAATTTCGCTTCATCCTTCATCCCTCTCTATATATTATTCAAAAGGCTTTTACAAGGATCGCCTATACCTTCGATAAATTATAAAATCTCGCTGAAGCGTTTTATGTTGATGAAATGCAAATCAACTGACACTTAACACTTGTTATCTTTCTGGAATACTTGTTTTAATGTATTCATGGAAATATTGGATCGTTTCAGCTTGAATGAAACCTACCTACCTGCCTAGTCAGGTTTTTGATTTTATTTAGACTTTTATGCTAGGATGAAAAGATGCATAGAAACACCAGCGGGAAAACGATTACGGTTCGTTGGTGCGTGGCTTCATTTGAAGGACTGAACCGGATAAGGAGGTTTATTTAAAAACGTTTGTTATAGATTCAGAAGTAAGGAGATGAAATAAAGCACAGTGTTACTTTTCTTATTTCTTTGTTGTATTTTCTCAACAAATATACTTGCACTTATTATTACAAAATATTGTTTAAGTTGCAATGGCTGGAGAAAGAATGAGGGGCGCTCAGGTCAAAACGGCTGCCACCTAAACTATTCCCACCATTCTTTCTCGCCATTGCTTTACCGCCATTTATATTTTATTTATTAAAAAGCGTAACTTCCGGAATCACTCATTTTTATCAACACTTTAAATCAATTGATCAACTGATATGAAACTAACACAGATAAAATATAACACTTTTAATCAATTGAGAAACTGATGCTAAACGTAAAACAAATAAAATATAACACGTTGCTTCAAGTTAAATAATGATTAACGACTGTTTAAACATACATTTTTGACGTTTGAACGTCACTTATCTATTAGCTACGTTTCTAAATAAACCCCATAATATAGAATTGATTGAGATTGGATTGATTGATTGGGTATGGTATAATAGATGGTTTGGTCATGTTGAGAGGACGAATAACAGGTGACTAACAATAGTAGATTGTTATACAAGGAGCTATAATGACCCATTATAACGAGGTAGTTTTACTCACGGGCTTTAGCGAGGGTGTAAACAGAATCCAAGTTATAATAGGTTTATAGCGCCGTGTGTTACACTCTGCTTTTCGCTACGATTGTGAGAAAATAAAATAATCGAATACAAAATTAATTATGTAGTTTATTTTATTAAAAATTATAAATACAATTTGTACAATTCTGGATATTTAACAAAATGTTTTTTCCCGGCAACTTAATTTCAGTCCTCTGTGGAGATGAATGTTTAGTTGTCTGTGGAGTAAACGTGGGAGATACACGTAGTTCCAGGCTTGAGGATCCCTCGTTCGAATGTTCTGAATAGAGAATCAGCTGAGTTAACTCATCCCTTGATGTTGATGGTCATGGGCTAGTTGGGAGAATATTGATTTATTTATTCACATACAACTATCATCACAGGCTTACCTAATACAATAGTGTAGTTTTATTTTTTAATAACTTACAAAGATTAGACTTAAAATTATATTATTATGCACAATCAGGAGTAAATTTACAAAATGCAGCCCGTGTGAATTCACTCAGAGTACAGTTGAAGCAGTCAATCTGTTGTGACACCGTATTGAGTGTAAGCAACGCGCGCGTCAGCGGCGCGTGCTGCAGCAGGTTGGTGCGAGCGGGCGGCACCCACAGCAGCGGCGGCCGCCTCCGCCGCCCCACGTGCCCATCAGGTACACACAACCCAACTGTGCGTAGAACGCTTGGGTTGTGTATTTTACCCCGCATAACCTTAAATAAGTAAGTGGCGAGAGCACAGAAATATTAAATTATTATATCTATGGGCGAGAGCTACTTCCCTTCTTACTTCCAGTTTATTATAGCCTACCATGCCCAGCACAAATAGAGTAGGATACAGCAGTGGATACCCTGGATACACACCATACTGCTTTAAGTACAGGAATCTCACAAATTTGTTCTGGATTCGTTCTAGCATTAGTTTGTATTTGGCTTCATGAGGCGACCAGACGACAGCATTGCATTCCAAATGACTTTTTACAAGCGCTTCGTATAACGATCTCAGAGCGCTGAGGATGCGTTCTGTGATACGCTGCGTGATATCAAATTTGTTTTGAACGGAATTCTCTATATAGCCTTCCGCTACTTGATCGGATCTGCATCCACCGTGGCGTTTTAGCGTTGTCATTTGCACCAGAATCCGCCAAAAGAGTGGCGGATGTTCTTCGGAAACAATGGCCAGTTTTCCGACGCAAATTTAGATAGGTGGCGATCTCTTTTGACATGTTTCTAAATTTATTTTTGCCTATAACTTGCTTTGTGCATTTTCCGGTTTGATAGTTGAGAAAAAATCTTAGCGTGCCCACTCCACTCGGTCTTGATAGGCCTTGACATTTTTTTTAAATTCTCCACTTACAACAAATTTCCTCTCCATATTTGTCTTTGTATTAGGCAGATTTATGGCATGAAAATGGGTATCAGTTTCTACATCTTCAACTGTTGCATTAGTCAGTCCAATCTCTCTGCAGGCACCGCTGATCCCAAAAATAAAGCAACCTGTAAAACAAAAAATAAGTGTGTAGGTACACATACAAGTTAAATATTATTTATGAAATTCTCGGTATCTTTCCTCGAGAAAACTTTGGATTTCTTGGTCTTGTAGCCAGTGGATAATTTGGAAAACCCGTCAAATGTATATATTTCTTTATATTGACATATGTCTTGTCTGTATAGTTGTTCGTAACATTGAATATGTGCTCGAAAGGGTTAAACTTTGATATTTTTTGGAAAGTTCATCAAATACGTAAGAAAAACTCCTTCCCTTTTCTTGACGGAGTGCACTGTCAGATACAGTCAACTTTGAAAAATCATACCAAGAAAAATATTATTGCCTGAAACGGAACGCTCCTACTGTTTAAGAAAATTACTGTTTCTGAATACATTTACGTCATGTCATGTTAGTTTGACAAAACCGTTTTTCATTCACAATCAAAATGATGATCCGGCTCAAAGCAATCCCGCCAAAAAAGGTAAGAAAATTGATATTTTATGTTGTTTTTACTCAATAATATAATAATTATGCTTATCACGATAAAGTACATTAGTGTATACGTGTCAATTGAGTGAATTTTGATGCAAAACTGTATAAATGGTTTAGTTAACTACAGCCAAATTGCTATGTATCTCGTAGTGCACACGGCCATGTTTACTGGTTTTTTATGTTTTGGTGTAATGTATCATGTAGTGCACACTGCCACGTTTATGGTGTTTTTATTTTTATTGTTTTGTGTTAATTACTTTGAAGGTGGCTTATTGGTGAATGTGGTGATGGGGTAAAGCTAAAGCATAAAAGGTTCCGGGTTCGATTCCCAGTCGAGACCAAATAGGTTTTTATACATGGCTACTAACAGGTCTGTACATACTTTTAGTCTTGGTAGGTATACTGTATGCTCTTGTCTTTGAGATCTGGTTGATGGTTTCTGATCTGATCTTTTTATGGAATGTTTATGGTTTTGATTTTCGCTTAGCATGGAGGGTTAGTTAAGCTTGTTTATCTTAGGGCGGAGTACAGCAATCCTTCGCAAGAGGCAGAAAGCTTTGTGCGCTTATCCCAAAATCGGGCAGCAAATCGTCGAATGACGATTCGTCGACGGAGTCTGAAAATGAAATCCGGCAGTTTCCTATTCGACATAGGGCAGAGGAAGAATCATCACCAGTGCCTTCACTGCCATCGTCGATGGAAAATGGGATTTTTCACCAGTAGAGTCTTCTCTTGGAATGGGCGCTAAAGTTGTGATAGCATTATGTAAAACTATACCAGATCCAGCGTGTACTGTAGTGTATTTTGATAACTTTTTTACAAGCCTCGAATTGATTCACTACCTGCGAGAAGAGATGGGTATATTTTCACTTGGAACTATAAGGGCAAACAGATTACGTGGAGCTGAGAAGAAGCTCATCACCGATTAAGCACTGAAAAAGAAACCAAGGGGTTCTCATTCGCAAGTCGTGTGCAATAATAAGAAAGTGTGTGTCGTCAAGTGGTACGACAGTAAATGTGTCACTACCGCAAGCAGCTATGTAGATGTCCACCCTATATCTACGATCCAAAGATACGATAAGGAGAAAAAGAAGAGGTCAGCAGTGCCATGTCCGGAAATTATAAAGTATTACAACGCCCATATGGGCGGTGTTGATTTAGCTGATATGCTAATAGCTCTCTATAGAACTGAGCTAAAGGGGCACCGCTGGTACTTACCATTGGTATCACAGCTGTTAGACTTAGGTAATGTATAACAAATAGTTGGATATCGTACCGGAGAAATATTGGTAATGGAAAAATAATGAGTTTGAAGAAATTCAGGTACAACATTGCCAAAAACTTATTATTACGCCACAGAATCACCACGAAACACACGGATAATGTGAAGGGTCCAACCCCATCAAAACTAATAAAGGCGCTGGTTGCTCCAAGGCCAACAACAGAAATTCGCAGTGACCAAGTTGGCCATTTCACGACTTTTGGGACAAAAGGCAGGTGCAAACTATGTATCAAAGGTCAAACCACTGTGTCATGTACTAAGTGTGGAGTCAGATTATGCTTAGTACCTGACAGAAATTGTTTTTATAGTTTTCACCACCAATAACTTCTTGTTTAGTACAAATATGTGATCACATTAATTAAAAATAATTATTTTATATACCATTTGTATTATTACCTCTTTTTGGCAGTGTGCCTCGTGAGATACATTCGCCTGAGATGGTCATTCCTTACGAACATGGCAATGTATCTCACGGGATACGGAAGGTATCTCTAGAAACAAAACTCTATGTTTTTTTTTATTATTTTTCCCTGCATTCTATGTTCATATAAAAAGAGTAATTTGAAAAAAAAACAGTAATTTAAGTTTTTTTTTTTTGCCAAGTAAAGGGTTAAGCGAATCCACTCCTTATTATGTCCTCCACTTCATAATTTTTTTGTTAGTATTTAAATAAATGCTTTGTGACCTTGACGGCAACAGACTGAAAATTATTTATTTTCCTTTCTCTTCGATCAGTAAATTAGGGCCTCCATTCTCACTAGATGATGACATTTTCACTGTTGTAAATTATATTAAGGTCACCAATGCAATTTGAAAAAAGGTCTTGCGCCAATGCCTTTTTTAAATTTCTTCTATAGACGCAACGCATTGCACGCATTCTATCAAAGAGATCGCCACTTTTAGTTCCATTTTCAAAAATAAAATGTTCTTCTTTTTTTGTGAAACAGTAATAAGAAGTCGAATCCGTATTCAAGATTATTCTACATATGAATAAAGACTTTTTCATTTTTGTAGGCTCGTTGGAAAAAGACAGAAATTCAAATTATTAAAGTTTTTGCCCTCGAAGAAGATAAATGCTATTTTATCCTCGCTCTGGTACGCCACAATGACGGATTTTTTGAGCAAGAGGAGTGAAACAGTAGATTTTTTGTCTAGGGAGCAAACAACTATTTTTAAGGCAAGTGTTTCTTTGAATCCAGAGCATAGCGAGGGATTCTAAAGTAGAATCCTGAACGCAGCGAAGGGTTCAAAGTACGTCACTCGAGCTTAAAATAGTGTTGCTCCCGAGGTACCATCTTGGATTTACATTTTGACCTCACTATCGGCTTTAGAACCCTCGAAACTATGAAAACGAAACCCATGACAAAAAAAATTTAAATTTTGACAGCAACCATCTTGGATTTTCATTTTGACTTCTTTAACGGCTTTGACGCCCTCGAAAACTATGAAAACGACACCCATGATGAAAACTTTGAAAATTTTCGTAGCCGCCATCTTGGATTTACATTTTGACCTTACTATCGGCTTTAGAATCCTCGAAAACTATAAAAACGACACCAATGACGAAAAGTATGAAAATTTACGTCAGAAGTCGTTGCCACCATCTTGGATTTTCATTTTGACCAAATAATTCACACTTTCTCTCTCTGTCTTGCCAGCCTGTTACTTTTTTATACAATGTTCGTGACTTTTACTAATAAAATCCGCATTCCAAATTCAAATCTATTTTGCTCCCGGATCAAAGAGCTATTTTGGTCCCTGTTTACGAAGAACAAACTAGCTCTTTTTGAATAGATATGATGCTAAAGGAATTTTCACCTCAGCACCTCAAACAAGCAGGTTTTGCTGTCAAAAAACAGTGAGCAAAATTCGATTTTGCTGCGAGCGTGAGACAAAGTAACTTTTTAATTATTTTTTTTAAATGCCGTGAACAGTCTGTTGGGTCTACTCACAAAATTCTAAAGATTTGAACTTCAATTAGTTTTGTCACTTTCACTTCGATACGAAAAAAGCGAGAGATAAAAACAAGTCGATTCGAAGTTCGATTTCAAAATTCCATATCTAGTAGGCCCAAAAATGAAACAAACAATAAAACGTTCGGATGTGAATACATAAAACCTTAAAAGCGGCTTGCGGTAAGAGTGCAGTGGCAGAAATCTTCACGGGAAAAGGCGCTTGCGACTGTCTTCTTCTAATTCAAAGAGAAAGAAAGACGGAGTGAGATAGTAAGTGTGAATTTGGTCAAAATGCAAATCCAAGATGGCGGATGCGAAAATTTTCACATTTTTCATAATTGGTGTAGTTTTCATAGTTTTCAAGGGTGCTAAAGCCGATCGTGAGGTGAAAATGTAAATCCAAGATGGCGGTTGCAAAAATTTTCAAATTTTTCTTCATGGGTATCGTTTCTATGGTTTTCAAGGTTGCTAAAGCCAATAGTGAAGTCAAAATGTAAATCCAAGATGGCGGCTGCGAAAATTTTCAAATTTTTCTTCATGGGTGTCGTTTCTATGGTTTTCAGGGTTGCTTATGCCGATAGTAGGGTCAAGATAAAAATCCAAGATGGTGGCTGCGAAAATTTTCACATTTTCGTCATGGGTGTCGTTTTCATAGTTTTCGAGGGTACTAAAGCCGATAGTGAGGTCAAAATATAAATCCAAGATGGTGGCTGCAAAATACGAGGTGATGAAGATTATGTAAAAAAAAACCTTGTCCGATCCGAAAAGGGCATGTGGTACTGCAGTAATATTACAAAATAGTATTTTTTTACTATTATGTATACCTACTTAGTAAAAAAGTTATTGGTATTTAAAATTCACATTTTTATTTACAAAATTACCTCAAATCCATAAAAATTTTGCAAAACTCATACTACGACGGCCGCCGCCCGCACCAAACGTAAAATTCGGTAAAATTCACCATTGAAAAAAAATGTGGGGATTCCTTTTTCCTGAAAATTTCCACATTAATATGCTCACAGTACGATACCTAACAACACCGTCACGGATCGGACAGGTTTTTTTTTAAATGTTGTATGTTCTCGCTGCTGAGGTGAAAAGTTGTATGTGTTACACGAGAGCAAAGTTATTTGCATCTCGTGTCTTTGAATCCCTCGCAGCGCTCAGGATTCTAACCTAGAATCACTCGCTACGCTCGTGATTCAATTATAGAATCCTTCGCTTACTCGGGATTCAAAATCAACACTCGCAGCAAAAAACAACTTTGCTCTCTTGTTGCACAAATAACTATTACAAGACATTATGTGAGTGGAAGTGACACCTTAAAGGAAATATAGTGACCTTATTAGTGATGTTCTTCAGAAAGGCCAGATGCGTAGTACTCGCAACCGGCGTGCGTGTATGACTGTAACCGAAGCAAAAGGAAATTGTGTAAGGATAGTAGCAGGTGGCGTTCTGTAGTCTTTACCTACCCCCATGGAAAGAAGGCGGGATTTTATGTATGTGTATTATAAAGAAGTATAAATGAAAAACTTACTAATGATACTTTATTACTTCAATGTTCAGGTCAAAGTACGATTAAAGCAAAGAAACAGTCGAAAATCTGTGAACTTTACATGCAAACAGAACAAGTTAGGGCCTGCGCAGACTGGCGGATAGGACGGCAGAGGATTTTAAATTTATCATTTAAATTTAATGCTTATCCAATCGAAATAAGATATAGTTTTCAATGTTCGGTGATCGACCTTGGAACATACATATGCAGCGACATATCGGTAGATGCTCTGGTTAGCTGGTGGGCGGTCGCGGTATGGCAAAGGATTTTTCTTGTCAATGTGCGCTGACGGATAGAGGAATCCCCCTCGTTGCTCTCCCCTGTGTGGAGACCCTTAAACATATACACTTACTGAATTTGCATCATCTATTCTCTAATTTTAAACACAACTGAAATATAATGTTGTTACTTGTTCGTGTTTGTTGGCTTTGTTTATTTTAGTGTAGGCTCAAATATTTATGAATTAGTTAGTTCAATGATGAAAGAGTCAACGTGAGCACTAAACTCAATGAATGAACGAAGGCCTGCATTATCTATAACTAGAGTTCAAATTATTACATTATACTGTTAATAAGGAGATTTTTTTTGGTTTAAATTGAAATATAAATATACCTACTATTTTTAAACATACGGTAGGTACGTTTTGGCGCAAAAATCCGTCATTTTGTTTTTTTTTAATATTCGCTCACTAAAGACGAGTCTAACAACATATTTCGACATTCATCACGATATTCATCAAAATCGGTTCAGCCGTTTTGTACTTACGACGGAACTTAGAGACGGACATACATAGATACTTACATATAGGTCAAACACATAACCCTCCTTTTTTGGCTTCTTCGCAGTCAGGTAAAAAGAAGATACAGATGCCAGCACATTAACCTACCCTAAACTGTCAAATTTTCCCAATCAACTTTGAACCTTATACTTTAGTGATAAAGTTGAAAATCTATTAAAGAAATTTGACAAGTTGTAGTAGGTTGACGTGCTGGTGTCTGTAGGTACTATTAAAACACACAAAAATAAAAATAAAACTGTAACCTAAAGGTGTAAGAAAAAATATGCCACTTACTAGCTAATATACATAATAAACTTACATTAAAAAACATTTAGAAAAATAATATTTTAGTTTTTTTCCGACTCACAGACAATATAACACTGCAATAAAACAAGATGAATAATTACCGAACAAAGTTTCAATTGGCACCCTGAGAGCGATATTTAATTTAATTTCAGTGCAATTCTGAAGTTTTGTAAACATTTATGTAATATAATTGATGTATTATTAAATGCCTCGTTGGTCTAGTGGTCTCGCAAGCTACTGGTGAGCATGAGAGGTCCTGGGTTCGATTCCCAGGTTGGTCAAAGTGTTATTGGGTTTTTCTATCTGTAATTTCGGAGTCCGAATTTGTGCCCTATTGATGGCAATAAGCTCGCCCCCTATAACATAGTGTGCTTTATGTACACCTCTGCAAAATCCCCCGAGGAAACAAGGCGTGAAGTTATGTTATGTAATTGATATTATTATTATTTTCATGTAAAATGTTGGTAGATAAGAGTTTCATCATCTCCCTGCTCCTGCGGTTTTGATTGACGAAAACAAATTGTCAAAATAGTTCGTAGGATCAAGTTGTGCTGGATGAGCTTACTTTGAGCTTTCTCATCTAGAAAATAAGTTTTTTTAAACTAAGGGCGAATCGAACGAAAATCCAACGAACCCCCAGTAGCACACCTCCGCTGCGAAACCATGCAGCGAAACCGCTGTAGTTAAATTCAATAGACTCGCGTCATTTTCCACTACTCTCAACCGATTCGAGTAGCGGAAAATGCTTAAATGCTTTGAGTTTGACACACAAGCGGCTGGCGTCAACGGCAACTGCAGCCGTCGACAACGAACGTGCCGCTCGTACGGTGCCCAATTACACGAGCAACACGCTGTTGACGGCAGCCACTGACGTGTCGACGAATGCAGTTGCCTCTGCCGTTAACACGTGCCGCACGTGCACATGAGCGCTTAAGTAATCGCAAAATTGGAAGGAAACCAGCATGGCTGAGAGATATTTCTTGACGGCATGTCAAGTCAGAGGCCCATGGTGCAGCCAATGCAGTTGCGCGTTTGCTAAACGCGCGACTGCATCGCTACAAAAAGTCGCCGTGGGCGAAGGGCCATAGACTTGCTGCCCGCCCCGGCTTCGGGTACCACTTAGTACTTATCTACGGCGCACCTACTTATATACCTACCCTACCTACCTTCCTACCTACCTATATACCCTACTAACTTACCTACATACCTACCTACCCTATCTACACTTACCTCTCCTCAAAACCTTGTCCTGATAATAACGAACACAACAACAAAATAATTATCCATTTTTGTGCAGCCGTTCTCTAGTTAGGCGACCAAGGGAAAAAGTTATTCATTTATGTATACATATATAGATTATGTAAGTATCTAGGCACAGGTAGAATAGGTTAACAGTTATGTATAGACCAAGCCTGTATATTAAAACTACGAGCCTCAGCTTTTCTATTTTCAATATTTCCATGTAAAACTATTTCAGCAGTAAGCCACGTAGTTTTCAACGTTTAATTAAATTGAAAGAGAGTTGTACCACATTAACCGCCAAAGGGTTAGGGATAAATTTCAATAAGTGGAAATTTATTTTTCGGAGCTGTCACAGCCTTGTGGTTAAGAGTTTCGAACAGTACCTACTTAATTTATGATAGGCAAAAACAAAAAAAAACTTTAACATAAATGGAGACATCCATCGTTTCTTAGGTCTTCCCCTACTCTTATAGCAATCGACATTCTTACTCAAAGCTTTCCTCACGACATCATCCTCATTCCTCCGCATCACATGCACATACCATGACAACCGATTTCCGCACAACTTTTCGGTCACCGGTGCCACTTTCAGACTTCCCCTTTTGTCATCATCAAATCATCAAATGACTCCTCCCTCCTCTGGGTGGAGCGGGAGGGCGTCTCACGACTCTTACTGACTAAAACCCACCCATGTTCCTTCTGTTGCCTGTGCAATGCCAGGGGGCCACGGTATCCCTTTCGGACTTTCCCGCAACCCTGGCAGGCAATGGTCTTCTCGGACCCCTTTACTCGCTGACACTCTTTGAGGCGCGCGTGGAACACAACGCGCCGTCGACCTGGGCCTGGTCCTTACCGGACGGCGAGCTACCCATTGCTCACCGTCCGCAAGCCCGCGCCTACGGTGGCCGGGAATCGGCAATCGATTCCCGACGCCCAGGGCGTTCAGACTTCCCCTGATATACTCTTTTCTTATTCTATCCATTCGTGTAACACCACACATCCCTCTAAGCATTCTCATCTCAGCTGCATGCAATTGCCTTTCATTCATCCCTTTTGTGGCCCAGCATTCTGCATCATTGGAAATATTATACTGGAAATATTTATAATACTTGAATAATATTGATTAAAATTAAAGATTAACACAAAGTATTAGAGAATAACACGAATAGGTACCCAACTTTAGTCGACTTATAACATTAATTAATTAATTACATGAACATTATCAATATACATTGAAAATACGTGAAGCCATTTTCCCGCCTCAGACCCTCGCCGTCTCCAATAGTGTTCTAAAATTCAGGCAAAAGTCTCGAAACCATTCTGCCTAGCAACCAATTTTAGAGAGCTGACGTAAAGCCCTTTGTAAGGTTTGGTTTACACAAGGCTTGGCTATTTTACTTAGGTTACTAGGTTTAGTTTGGTTGTTATGTTGGTACATTACAAATAGGTCATAATGACTATTCGAAATTTGAAAAAAAAAGTGTTTAAATTATTATGGTAAGCAGTTGCAACTACTAGAAACCAAATTCGCTATTGTTTGTGAAAATGTATAATGTAGGGTAACTCTTGGTCTAAGTTATGACGTCAAAGTTCCTGACCGCGTGTGTATGTACGGTTGGTTTAATCTTGAGAACTATGTGGCAAAATCTCCGGTGGCTCGACGTAAAGCCTTGTTTCCACGAATATTATTAAGTTTATGATATAACGACAAGGAAAGATAATGTTAATGAAAAACTTGGAGAAGGGATGGCTTCTTGTCCAGTAATGGACTGGAAAAAATAACAGTTAAAGTATCTAGTTTTTTTAAAATAAATATTTATATTTAATTTTCTATGCACATGTAGATAATTAATTAATATAATAATAATAATATGTACCTACAAGTATATATAAAAATAGGGGAGGGGGGGGGTCGGGCATAATTAAAGTGCTTCAAAAATCGTCGCTGTCAACAGGAAAAGTGCCCAAAAGGCTGGCAGCATTGCCACGTTGAATGGCGATGCTGATTCTTTGGCCAAAGAATAGGCCAGCCCTCTGGTCATGTGAAGAGTCGTTAATATAATTAATTAATTATGCTGCCTCGTTGGTCTAGTGGTCGCAAGCGCTACTGCTGAACATGAGGTCCTGGGTTCGATTCCCAGGTCGGGCAAAGTGTCATTAGGTTTTTCTTTCTAGTCTGGATTTGTGTCCGGTTGATGGCAATAGGCTCACCTCCTATTACATAGGACTTAAACATAACTGGCGAAATGTGGGTGTACCGGTTACAGGTACACCTCTGCCTAACCCTTCGGGGAAACAAGGCGTGATGTTATGTTATGTATGTAATCAATTATATTACATTTCTATGAAATATTGTATGTATTTACGAAAAATTTAGGAATACACTCACACGCGTGATATGGAAGAATCATTAATACATCTATGGAAAGTTCTTATGGAACAATTCTAACTTAGAGAGATGTATTAATGATTCTAATGATTCATCACATAATTAATTTATGTCATTCCTTCATTTTTCATTCTTTTTACCTATCGTGGTATAGTAATCTTATTCTAGGTGCATTGTCTTCACATATAATTATATAATTAGTGTATACAAGATATAATGTATTTTTTTAAGAGTAACGGTGGAGTTTCTTGCCCATTCTTCTCCATACGAAAACTACCTTTTGGAATGGGCGACTAGAATCAGTTATTATAATTTTTTGTAAAGTTTGACGTTCAAAAGAAAGTGCCTTTTTTGTGCCTAATTGAAATAAATTATTTGACTTTGACTTTGATTATAATTCTGTAAATACATATATATGTTATAGTCGCGAATCATATTTAGATCAACATACAACCTGACACTGACATGGAAATTGCAAATAACGTAAGAAAAAATGTCAGTAAAAACATATAATGTGCTACCAGAAACAATAAGAAAAGAAAAAAAACTCTATTTATTCGTAAATAAATTAAAAAAGTTATTACTAAAAAAATGTTACTATAGTGTCGACGAATATTTAAGTGATAAATCTCTAAAACTTGAAAAATGAAGCCTTTTGCAATTTTAATTCTAATGTTAATGTTATGTCTATGTTTTTAGAATAAGTTTGATTATAATAAGATACTTAAATGATAAGTCCTCTCCACATTTATATGAGTATTGAAAATTTGAATTTCGCGGGCTACAACAGCGGATTGGGGACTTCATTGGTTGAGTGTCAAGTCTCAAAAATTTGTAGAATTTATAGGTTATATTCTGACAAGTTTTTTCATTACCACCAGTGGAAGCACTTGAACCCAAAGTAAACCTACATAATATAATATTTCGTATGTGCATACTACGTGAAAACAGTTTAATTAAACTGTCACGCTGTTACAAAGTTTAATTTCCGCCATGTATATTCTGGGGACATTTATTTCAGTGGTTACGCACTCTGTTGGTTGTTATAACTTCTGTTAATAATTAAAAACTTGGAAACTGTGTGAAACACAAAGAAAAATAAAACCAGATTCAGCATGGAGAAATGTTACGATTCTTCAAATTAACTGGGTTGTGTAAAGGGAATGTGAAGTGAAACGTAGAATTTTTCTTTTTTGTAATTGTCCAATTGCACACTTTACACAATTTTATTTTAATCTTACATAACATCACGCCTGTATTCCCTGAAGGGTAAGGCAGAGGTGTACCTATAGTACATCCACATTTCGCCAGTTATGTTTAAGTCCCATATAATAGGGGGTGAGCCTTTCGCCACCAACCGGGCACAAATCCAGACTCCGGGCTACTGCTGAGCAATTCCAGATGAATAAAGTCAATAACACTATGCCTACTCGGGAATCGAACCCAGGACCGCATGCTCAGTAGCGCTTGCGACCACTAGACCAACGAGGCAGTGAAATCTTATTATATTTATATTATGTTTAATCTTATTATATTTATATTTAATTTAGGGATGACACAATTAAAGGCGTTGTAACACCGCGTCGCAAAAATCTTTCACGTCATTTGAAGGCTTTCGCACCACTTTTATATGTTAACTAAAAATAAATCACCTTCCTGTTTTGAAAAATGTGAAACGTGAATTTTCTTATTTACTCGTACATACTTTTCCTATGAGTAGTCGGAAAAGTTTAACATTTTATCCTCTTTTCACGTATGTGTTTGTTTTTAAGCCAAAAGATGTGGCACAGCTGATGTCCAACGCTGTATTGGACTAGGTTTTCCTAGTTACAACGGCAAACGAAATCAAATCTACTTTGCCACATGCTCGACCGAAAATACCGATACGGACGTTCTGTGAATTGGACATCGTGCGAATTGGGCATTCCGTGGATTGGCCGCTTTGCCACCGCTGGACGTTTTGCGGCCGAGCAACACCACGCTACCATTAAACAAAAACGAGCAAAAAAAACGAAACAATTCAAAATGTTTGTCAATATAGGATTTCAAAATCTACGTTGGTATA
This sequence comes from Xanthia togata, assembly GCA_963853775.1. Classification (NCBI taxonomy): domain Eukaryota; kingdom Metazoa; phylum Arthropoda; class Insecta; order Lepidoptera; family Noctuidae; genus Xanthia; species Xanthia togata. Next base: position 18,983,574 of record OY970795.1, on the reverse strand, counting down.
TTCCATGCATGGCTCATGGTACCGGCCACGACTTAGGCCTCATTTACAGAGACGTGGGACGTCGTGCGTCGCGTACGGCGTGGCGTCTCGCGGCGCGTTGTACGATTTTTCTGTTTACGGAGCGGCGGCGCGTCAAGCGGCACTTATCATCGCACGAGTAAACACAAACGAATGACAATATAAGACGTTGTTCACAGAGATGCGGGGCGTGAAACGTGGCGGTGCCCGCCGCTGCGCCCGCGGCGAATCCTCGAGCGTGTAGCAAAGTACGCGGCGGGCAACGCTGCGGCGCACGCGGGATACTCAATCATACCGATCAGTTTGACTGGCAGAATATTCCGTCGCGGGCATCACTTCATCGAGAATTGCCGCTGCGTACGCCGCCGCGATAAACGCCGCGTGAGACGCGGCGGTGCCAGCCGCGGGCTCGGCCGCAAAAAACGCTGCATTTCAAGCAAACGCGTCTAAAATCGCTTCTCCGTAAACGCACTCATACGAGTATAACACCATATGTTTCAATTCAGTGCGGGCCGCGCCACACAACGCGACGAGCGACGCCCCGCATCTCCGTAAATGAGGCCTTACGAGTTTTAGATCGTGAGTTTGACCCCGCCAAACACTTTTTATATCACCACTGCTCTCAATACAGTAAAGGAAAATATCGTGAGCCAACCGGCATTTCCTAGAGCCAAAAATTCGAAGATTGTGTTGTGTGTGGAGGATATAAAAGACCCGCTCACTTCACAGGTATGAGGCAATGTGTTCCAGCAGTGGGAACATTGTAGGTTGTTAAATTAGTAGTAGTTCCTATATAAAAGAAAGAAAGAAAGAATAATATTTACTTGTACACAGTTCGTGAAACACTAATAACAAAATAAAAAGTGAAAATAATCTTATAGCAATATTAGTGTGTGCCTCACGGCTGCGCCAAAAAGGTTCATTTCAGCCTTAATGCCAGAAAAATGCTGTCTGACGCTGGTTTTCTAATAAACTCCTATGGACAAGTGACGGGGAGTACCCAACAGTTTCAACATACCATATTTATGTGTTTTACATTCATGAATCATCTCAGGTGTTTCCCCACTAGGCAGACGTAACTAGATAACGCCTTGTGCTGCGCTAATTAAGTAAATTAATACCGACTTCTTTTGTTTCTTCCACGTACATAACAAAATATCACGCCTGCATTCCCCGAAGAGTTAGGCAGATGTGTACCTATAGTACACCCACATTTCACCAGTTATGTTTACGTCCCATGTAATAGAGGGTGAGCCTATAATGCTACCAATCGGGCACAAATCCAGACTTCGGACTGCTAATGACAAATTACAGATGAAAAACCCAATAACTGGGAAATAAACCTTTTAATAAAATCGGTATGTCGTTCTAAAGCATAACATAACCTACCATAACGCCTTGTTTCCCCGAAGGGTTGGGCAGAGGTGTACCTGTAGTAGGTACACCCTCATTTCGCCAGTTATGTTTAAGTCTCATGTAATAGGGGGCGAGCCTATTCCATCAACCGGGCACAAATCCAGGCCCCGGGCTGCTACTGGGAAATTCCAGATGAAAAAACCCAATAACACTTTGCCCGACCCGGGAATCGAATCCAAGACCTTGTGCTCAGCAGTATCGCTTGCAACCACTAGACCAACGTGGCAGTTCTAAAGCATGTTTCGACTATTTTCAATATTCCATTAAAAGCCATCCGTTCCATTCTATTATATTTATTTATTTTAAAAGTTAATGTCCTACGGTGCATATTAACCTTTATAATACTGGTGTCTCATATTGGAGACAGATAACAATAAAATTCTATTGTGTCTGCTAATTGCGCGCGCGACAGATTAAATCGTTTATCCTCACAATGTGTGTCAATTTCAGCTTGCAATATGGAGAGCACACATCAATGCGCCTTAATTAAATGGAGCGGGCTCTCACGATGCAACAACCTTTAATTATACAATAAACATACCCTGACTGAAACTTAAACATAACTGGCGAAATGTGGGTGTATTATAGGTACGCCCCTGTCGAACCCTTCGGGGAAACCAGGCGTGATGCTATGTTATGTTACAGATAGTGCAATCCACGACGTCGCGCCCCACTCCGCGATTACTGTACTGTAAGCTGTAGCGGAGCGGAGTGGGGCGCGTCGTCGTGGATTGCACTATCTATTATGTAAGTATACTTACTATTTTAAAGATCGTTATGAGGGAGTTAAAAGTACCAAATAATTGAATGAAACTCTTCAACAGATGACATCAAACACGATAGCTCCCATATCACTCGAATTATGTTTGTGATTTGGCTTTGCAACTCTAAAAAGAACAAGTGAAATTATATTAAAATTTTAAAAAAAACCTCGACACCAATATTTCCTAATTTTCTTTCTGGATCCATGAATAGGTTAGATAGATGATGAACTGGTGTTCATCATCTATCTATAACCTATTCAATGAGACCATTCCAATGAGCCAAAATACGATACCTGTGCCGTCAGTTGGGTATCCTGCAAATTCCAGGTGATGCTGCGGCATCAGTTCAAGGTTACTATGTTCTTCTAATATCATTGAAGTAACAGAATACCAAATTTCAAATCGATCAGACCGCTGGAAGACGCTGAACATCCATTGATCAACTAGAAAAGAGCTGATAGTCTTCAAAAGGCTGAACCGATTTTGATAAAAACATGTCTAAGAACCATCGCTAGAAAACCTGCTTTCATATAAAAAAACCAAATTTAAATCGGTTCACCCGTTTAAGAGCTACGGTGCCACAGACATACATACATAGCGATCAACCTTATAACACCCCTCTTTTTGTGTCGGGGGTTAAAAATTGCTTGTATTATTGCCAAGAAATTAACACAAATACATATGTATACAGTTTCAGTATGCCATCATACATACATACATAAACTCACGCCTTCTTCCCATGGGGGTAGGCAGATTGCCACCTGCTACGATCCTTACATACTCCTTTTGCCTCGTTTACGTTCATACATCTGGTCATACACGCACGCCGGTTCCGAGTACTACGCACCTGTCCTTTCTGAAGAACATCATCAATAATGTCAGTATATTATCTCCTCCTAGCGCGTCCCCTCCCGGCGTTTCCATTCACATCTGCCTTGTAAATACATTTTGTTAGTCTCCTTTCATTCATCCTCTCAACATGACCAAACCATCTCAGCATACCCTTTTCAATTTTTGTCACTACATCTAAATCATACATTCTGATTTATAACACAAGTAACGGTTACCTACTATTTACATATTAATCTCAGCTCCCACCACGATACTAGCGTATTCAAGATTCACACAAACGAGTTCCTCCACGCACATAAACCACGAATGGCTCAATAAACTAAAAGAACGCACCCCTAGATTTATTACATTTCCGCTACGTAGAATATTTTTGACAAAACCCTAACTCAAGGTTGGTTCCTCTGGCATGTATGCCATCGGTAACACGCTAACGCTGGGCACGTCTAAAACAAAAGCCACATTATTATTGTCATTACCTTTCCTATAAAAGAGATCTACTCGTATAGTGCGTTTAATTGTAAGTACACACACAACAATCACGCCTGTATACCCGAATGGTTAGACAAAGGAGTATCTTTAGTACACTCAGATTTCGCCAGTTATGTTTACATAACATAACATAACATCACGCCTTGTTTCCCCGAAGGGTAGGGCAGAGGTGTACCTGTAGTAGGTACACCCACATTTCGCCAGTTATGTTTTAAGTCCCATGTAATAGGGGGCGAGCCTATTGCCATCAACCGGGCACAAATCCAGACTCCGGGCTACTACTGAGAAATTCCAGATAGAAAAACCCAATAACACTTTGCCCGACCCGGGAATCGAACCCAGGACCTCATGCTCAGCAGTAGCACTTGCAACCACTAGACCAACGAGGCAGTTAGTTATGTTTAAGTCCCATATAATAGGGGGTAACCTTGACGCCATCAACCGGGCCTAAATAAAAAATCCCGGCTGCTACTGAGAAATTTGTGATGAAAAAACCCAATGACACTTTGCACGACCTGGGAATTAAACCCAGGACCTCATGCTCAGCAGAAGCATCTGTGAACAGCTAAGTAAGGACCCAATACAAATTCTATTCTACAAAATATTTGAACATAGGTACCTACTCCTTGCTTTTATCTGACAATGGTGACACGTCACAGCCACAATTATTAGGTATTTACGTTATTATTTTAATCAAAATGTCAACTAAATGTTAAAAGGTTAGCCAGCCCAGTCCAAACTTATACTAAAAGGGTGATCCAATAAAATGAATAGGAATTCGGCTATTGCTGAGCTGTCACAAAAGTTTGAGGATCGTTGAACGGCGTGGATGCGAACTTTTTCAATATAACTGGACTTTCTGACAATTGCGAGATGCTGACGAAAGCTGACAATGGTCCTGAATAGATGAGATTTTGGGTATCGAAAGTTTTTAGAGTTGTCCCGAAAAGGTTTCTGTGACACGTTGTATGAAAATAAATAATAATGATCTATAAACACTTTTGATCTCCGAGTACCTATAACTTATACAATTTAAATTATTATGAGTATTCCAAGATCAAAAGTGGCAATATCTAATTTCTTCAATCAATCACTTATTCTGGGAACTTGTAGGTGTTTATTGAAAAAGAAACCTGCGACGGTGAGCCATAATTAGATATACGAATTTGATTCCACTCCTTATTAAGAACCTTTGATCTGTAAGTTAACTAAGTTACAGGAATCCTTATTATTTTGAAATCAAGCAAGTGTTCGCAAATGACACAGTTACCCTTATTTCGCAGAGGTTAACATATTTTGAGAATTTCAGACAAAACACAACAAAACTGTTGCTATTTTGATAAAAATATATATAACATAAAATACGTGTTTTTGCGTTCAAAAAGAATACGATGTTTACAATAAAAGTCTTTCAGAAAAACTTATCAGCAAAGAAAATTTTACCAAAAATATTTCGAGATAAATTGCTAATTATCTATAGTAAAAAAACTTGCTGCCGTTAAATTTGGGTCAGGGGCGTTAAATCACATTTATTTCCTTAATCTTTTGTACTCATCTGCATCCTGGGTTTATCCGTTTTTCTCTCGTTTTCTCTCTCATACTCTCGTTAGCAGGTCGTTAGACATGCTTTACGATCCGTTTCCTGAAAACTAAAAAGGTGTTTGTGCTAAAATATCACGATAAATCTGTGCTTGTAGAAAAGATTTAGTAATTTGTTATCATGTAGGCTTTGACGATTTCTTCTTAAAAGGACATGTTATTTTACAAAAAAAGTAAAATTAAATAATGCATATTTTCTGCTAACCGTGAAGTCTGGGAATAGGAGAGACAATAAAATTCCCACTTAGATGTAAAAGTAATTAATATTATTGTTACTGCTAGCCTGCATCATCCCACTGCTGGGCAGGCCTCTCTCCATGGCTTCCAGCTTTTTCGATCCAAGGCTAATGTGTAGATTGTCCCGCCATCTTCTTCGAGGTCTGCCACACCGCCTTCTGGCTGTGTCAGGGTTCCACATAGTGGTTATTTTCGGCCCACAGCTCATCAATAAAGCAATTAATATAATAAAAGAAAATATAAATTATATATATAACTATTATATAATATGACTGCCTCGTTTGTCTAGTGGTCGCAAAGGCTACAGCTGAGCATGAGGTCCTGAGTTCGAATTTCCGTTCCGGTAAAGTGTTATTGGGTTTTTCTTCAGGAATTTCTCAGTAGCAGCCCTGAGCCTGGATTTGTGCCCGGTTGATGGTGTAGCGGTTACACAGCCACATACGAACTACGCATCAAAAGACATGACGTCACACAAATCCTGCATCGCGCAATTAGAGTTTACCGCGCGAACGACATATATAAGACTATCCGACATCAACAGTCGGGCAGTCGGCCCGCCAGACAGAACACCCGTCTGGTCGGAGGATCCTCCCTTTTCTATGGTGGATGAGTGAACTTTACGCCCTGTTCCTCATGCTACTAAAATGGCAATAGGCTCGCCCCCTATTACCTACATGGGACTTAGGAACATAACTGGCGAAATGTGGGTGTTACTATAGGTACACTTCTGCCTAACCCTTCGGGGATTGGATTACGGATGTTATGTTAAAATAGAAACTAAAGGAACAGTGTAGGTGTAGTCGTTAGAAATCCGATATAACCCTCTGACTCCGAATGGACTAACTTAATATCATGAGTTACTCGTAATGGCGTGTGCATTTCTCCATAAAAACTGCATGGACATCAGGATTCTCTATCGACCAAAATTAACTGAAGGGTTTATTTTACAAATCCTATTTACGTACAGAATTATTACCTGTAGCCAGTACCAAGGGCAGGTACTTTAACCGTTGTAACTACACGAGATCGATCTTAGGCTGGGAATATAGTTGGATCCGATAGTCTGATCCAGCTATCAGAACAATGCAAATTATCCCCTATACTCCATTTATTATAACATTAGAAAAATAACGGTTATCATCCTATAGTTATTTCGATTTATAAACGTCTAATTAACTTCGTTATTTCACGACATATTTACCATTTAAAAATAACATAAAAAAATAACTTTAAAGTGTATTATGCCGTTATTTATGTAACGCTAATGGAGTATAAGTAATCTCCTCCTAAATAACAAACACCCAGTATCCTACTTTACAAACAATATCATCAAGAAATCTCCAAAATATTACCAAGCGCTTTAACAAACTACAAACTTGGTACATATTTCGCTGTAGTTTCCACAAGTGAAATTTATTGTTGGACCCAAGCTTGCCGGCTGCGTTCAAAGTCTCCCTCTCAGATAGCAGTCTCATTATTTATTGCAATAATGCAATCTTATGGTGTCATCTAATGTTGCTCTTATCTCATGCTAAATATGGTCCTGGGTTGATTTATTTTAGCAATTTTGCTGGCGAAACTCATTACCGTGGCTGTGGTGGATTTGTATGGCTTTCGGGGGGATTTTTGTTGGGAACAGTATGTTGCGTTTTCTCAAGATTTTTATGAAAAAATTAAATACGTGGGTAAAGGTTATTTGACATGTATCTAATTAATGCTTATATAAAACGTCCTTCACCACCCATGCCTCGTAGGTTTAGTGGTCGCGCAACTGCTGAGCATAAGATCCTGGGTTCGATTCTCTGTAGGCCAAGTGCAAGTAGGTCCTAATATATCCTCTGTAACTTGGAATTTAAACATAACTGGCAAAATGTGGGTGTACTATTGGTTCACCTCTACCTGACCCCTTGGGGAATACAAGCGTGATATTATGTCATGCTATAACACCCCAAATTTGTGTCAACAACGCCATCTATTGGGCAAGGGACTGGGCTATGAATGTAGTAACACCTAGCACACAAAAACTTACGAGAAGCTTGAAGTAAGTAGCAACAAAGTTTTGCCCAATATAAGACCGGCCATAAAATATATGGACAAATAAAATCGGTGAAGAAACCAGAGAAAAAGTGAATTTCTTTAACAATACGACTCGCAAAGCCTGAACATCTTCTAGACAAGATGAAATTTTAATACGAAGGCAAACTCGTAAACGAAATGGTTTTATGTCCAACGACGCACATCGCTCAGGATTTCGGACGTTTAATAACGAAATAAGTCTAGTGTAAAAAGAGAATTTAAACGTAGTTTTAATTTAATTAAAAAAATAGACGCCCAGCTTATGTAATAACCACTTTTTAGGGTAAATGAAGCAAAACCCATATTAGTCGACAATTAAAATCATTGGCATCAAAAACAAAAATTGGCTACAGATAGAGAGACCGCAATAGACAGAAAAGCCTTCGCCGATACAAGACGAATAAAAAAAAAGAAAATACTTCTGATCATCACCTCATTTGAGAAGCGTAGTAATTAAGGTGATCTTAAGCTCAGTTGAAGCCCAAACTTTTATTGATTTTCATTCAAAATGGATGGAGATCCGTCTTAATGTCTGCTACGAAGTAAAGAACTGCACTCAAAACTATAGCTTCCATAACCAAACTCGACACTAAACACACACTCATACAAACAAACAATTAAATAAACAAACGAGCATACCTCATCAGCAATAACTGTTGTTTTAAAGGAGACGCTGCAACACAAGTTAGTACACATGAATATACACATGTGTACTACCCAGTGCACAGCAATACACAGCAATTACGACACAGTACACGAGTACACATACATCTCAATTAGAACGGCTTGTAGGCGACACAAACATGCGACAAATCTAAGACGAATGCATTAGTAACAAAGGTTCTAGTAAATGCGACTTGTCTTTGCCAAAGTGAGTGAAGCATTATAGTTGTTGGATAGCGCTTTATCCATATAGAAGATTATCAGCTGTTGAAAAAGACTGGTTTTATGGAAATACCTACTATTTACTGAAAACTTACTATTTATTTCTGAAAAAATACCAGTAATAAGTAGGCTGCCATAGACTGATTGACCGATCGTTCCTGAAAAGGATATAAAAGCTGAAATGCCAGAGGCGCGTTTGTATCGGTACAAGGATTTGGCACAAAGTTCTCAATTAGTTTTTTTTTTTCAAATTACTATCTGAAATGGGCCAGTATTACGACTGCTGTAATACGGACGAGTCGTAACGTGTTCTAAGACTTTAACAATGAGAAATTAACACAAAAAAAAGAACTGAATATCTGGTACCATAAATTGCCACAGATTTTGCCATAATTGACGGACAGATTGGCGATCGTATGTTACCAATAACACTGGCGGACAAAAGATCGCAGCCACCCGTCCTCATGATTCAAATTTATCGATTCCACAAAACCATCCCCCGGGCAGATTCAACAAATTTGAAATATACGTCGTGTTGCCGTTTTGGAGGGCATCCAAAATAATTTATTAGCAATCTGGCAGAAGCTTGCATAGATCTCCAAACTTTCCAGTTTCGTATGCTATTTCAAATTATGGCTTTACATACAAAGTTACTGTGTAAGCATTTGATCTTTCTTCTGTGGTGTTTCTTAACCTTTACAATAAATCTTGTTGATTTGATTTGTATTTTGTAAACGAAGAATCATGCTTTTTTTTCATGGTAAAAATCTGACTTAATCACATAACCTTGTGGAGGTTAAGGCGACTTACTGGAGATCTTAAGGTCAAGAGTTCGAATTCGTGTTTAGATTTTTTAAAGTTATAATTAATAGTACTTGTCATGAAATTCTTTCGACTCCTAGCTTTAAGATGCCAAATAACGTTTTATATTCTTGAACATTTACTAATCTTATTCTTACATGATAGTAGATGTCTATTCGCAAACAACAAGTTTTAATTTTAATCCTAACTCACTGAAAACAATCGTATAGATATTATCCTTTAGCAGCATTACCTTACTGTTACTTCGCTTAACAGCTTCTTTTACGCGACACTTGTACGGCTCAATAAGCTGTTGCCACGAAATTGCTAAAGAATTCCCCCACAATTCTATCTACAAACAAACACAAAAAGCCCAGTATCTGCTTATAAGCGCAGAAAAATGTCTTCTGAATTGCGGGAGGCTCACAAAAGCCACGTAAATCAGGCACTGACGGCCGCTTGTTTTGAATAGGCCGACAATTTGTCACAACAAATTATTCAGCCAGGCCGCATGAAAAGGGTGCCTTTTTATGCCTTTTTATTTGTACAACGCGAAATGATTCAGTAATTGCGACACCGCCGATGAAATTGACCTTATTAAGCGATGTGTTCGAGTGAACGATGTGGATTTTATTAGATACGTTGGGTTGGGATGGATTATGTGATGGACGGTTTGGACGCGCTCTAGTGTAATTGTTTGAATCTGCTTGAATAAATAAGGGTTAGGTGGTATTGTAACTTTTTTAACTGGTGATGTTGACCATTCATCTTCACATCTTAATAGATAGTGAGTTCGAAAGTTGAAACATCAAGTGTTACTACTGACAGTACCGTACTGTATTATAACCCGTTTTTACCCGACTGCCGCAGGAGGGTAGTGTTTTTACTTATGTACGTTACAAGAGCAGAAAACCACCTTCATTTTAATATAGACAAGCTAAACAGACATTAGCTGCGCCAGAAAGCAAATACTAAAATATTAAAGCATTCGCCAATCCGGTACAAAAACAAAATAATAGCAACCTGTCAGTCAGGCACTTCACTCATATGGTTTTGGTACAACTATTCATAAATAATGACGGGAGGCTGAACAAAAACTTTGGAACCTTTTCGCAACTTTAAGAGTGTTCCAAAACATTGTATAAACTTTTAATAGGGTTTTTTTACTCGTCTAAATACGGTAAAGTCCCATCTGTTGGGGATTTGGTGAATCGATTGTATACTATTAGTTTAGAAAAGAATAATATTTTTGTAGGATTGAACGTATCGAGTAAACTTCTTGTAAAAGTTTACGTAAACTTTTTTCTCATCCAGCGTTGGGTACAGTGGTAAACATCAATTACATAGAATACACAAGTTGTCGAGCAAGACGCTTGTTACTTGCGATCGTTTAACAAACTGCACCGTAATTGCGAAACACACGATCAATCACAATCTGTTTCATTTTGACAGTTCAACAACAACATTCATTGCTTTATTTACGTGGTAGAGCAGACACATTTTTCGAACATAGGTATGAAGCAATGGATTTGCACCCTTTTTTTTTTTGTGTTGGAAATCGTCAAATGACTTCTCTCGCTCTGGGTGGAGCGGGAGGGCGTGTGAGACTCTTACTGACTAAAACCCACCCGTGTTCCTTCTGTTGCCTGTGCAATGCCAGGGGGCCACGGCATCCCTTTCGGACTTTCCCGTAACCCCGGCAGACAATGGTCTCATCGGACCCCTTCACTTGCTGACATCTATTTGACGCGCGCGTGGAACCCTGGGGCCTGGACCTGGGCTTGGTCCTTACCGCAGCGAGCTACCCATTGCTCACCGTCCGCAAGCCCGCGCCTACGGTGGCCGGGAATCGGCAATCGATTCCCGACGCCCAGGGCGTCTCCTCCTGCGGCGGCTAGGGGCGTGAGGGCGCGAATTTTGCCTCTCCCTCACGCGTTCCGCCTCTTCCTTCGCGAGCATTACTGCTTCGCAGAAGGAGGTGATGGCCTCCCATGCCCTCTCGCTCCGTACCATGGCCTGGACCAGGGCCGGACGCGAGAGATCCCCGCCACCGATCACCTCCACGAGGACACGGCGGTGCTCTGCCCAAGCCGGGCAGACCTCCACCGTATGCTCCACCACTCCATGGATTAGCACCTTCATAATTATTTAGATTATGATTGATCATGTGTTACACAATCAGGGCGCTGGTCTTTGTGTGAGTGTTTTTCATATCGACATTTTAAGCAATAGCTTACTCATATAGAATGAAAAGAAAGAAATAGTTTATTTGTCACAGAAACACGGAAACACGAGCATACAAAAACATAATTAACTCGATTAAAATAATAAAACACAATAGATTAAAATAATAATCACTGGCACAAAACAGAAGTAGTCGGCAGCTGTGGGCACGTCATGACTAGCTGTGCTGATAGCAAATTATACACCGGGAGCATTCGCCTGTGATGTAACCTTTACCTACGGCCTAGCCGTGTTACTTGTACCTATTTAATTACCTGTCCTGCTGGTAGCAATTACCTCTCTACACTTCTTAGCAGTAAATGGCCTGCGCAGTCTACTTGCAAAGCCCTACAATGGAATCTTGGATTGTAAAGGTGTGTCCAAACATTTAGCGGCAAGAGTGCGGCAGTAAATCGCGGCGTTTGCAGGACACATTTCTGCCGCGCTCTAGTTAGGATTAAACCGACGAATGTTTGCGTTTAACAGAAGCGTTCGCGCGCGGCAGACCTCCAACCACAGCGCGGCATGCCGCACGTGTCAGTCGCGCACGGTTGCCGCTCTATCCTTGGACACACCGTCCTTTACATTACAGATGAATGCTCCCGGTGAGAAACGCCTTTAAATAGGATACCTTTGATACATAATGATCATAGATAAACCTAGTGGTTTATCCATGATCATTATATTATGGGTAGACCCTATCACCACTTTTCCTTTTAACAAATTCACCTACATCTCCCGTAAAAGTAATAAGAGCCACGTCAAACCTCGGACGAATATTAGTTTAAAAATCCAATTATAACGTGGAAGACCGATGTCCTTGTGATAATTACAAGTCCCATATTGCTGCGACCGCTGTCGGCTTAAAAAAAATATTACATACATACGTAATTTAGACTACGTCATATTTCAGGCTTTCAGGGTAGAATATTTTTTCACGAACTAACGCTAAACTAGATGTTTCGTGTTCAGTGGTTCGGGAGATATCAGTGTGATTGACTTCAGCTGGGACTAAACTTAACTTACTTTTGCTCGCGACTTCGTTCATGTAGGTTTTTAACCAGATTTTCTCATAAAAACATTCCGTTTCACCCTTTCATTAGTTGTTTTTCCGAAAATAATTTCTATTGTACATCTCTGTAAGGTATGTAAGTAGGTAATCAAATTTTAATATGTAAGGAAATCCTTACATATTAAAATCTGAGATTGTAGATATAATTTTGTTTTGTTATTTTTATGTTGTGCCAAATGTATTTTTTTTTTCAATTACTGGTGCTGTGTAAATTGAAGATTGATTTAAATAATTTTATGTGTAGTCAATATTTTGAACTTTAGGTATAGATCGCACAAGAATACTTAAACTATAATAACACGTTTGTATTACCGCATTTAAAGCAAATAAATGACATAGAATTTGACTTTACAAGTCTCCACCATGCAAAGAATTTTTCCAAGATTATCTTTAGTGCATTAGGCTGTGATCAGTCTTCTTACTGATGATATATATCACGAAATTGATTTAGGGAGATTTATTGGTTCCGAGAAAACGAGAAAGTTCTGCTTTACAGTGCATTTTCGTAACGTATTAGCGTAGCGTGTAGCGTAGTAGTATAGTAGCGTAGCGAGCGTAGTAACGTAGCTTTATTATTTCTACCCCGTTTTCATAAAAAACTTATCTATAAAATGCTTTAGCTGCCTTTGTTTTTCCCAATTTTCCCAGGGGACAACTTTCAAATGTATTTTATATATAAGGTATTTTCTATTTTTGTTATGTCAGACCACAAAGTGATATATTTTATCTCTCTAACTTTTATAGCTCTAATATTTTAAACTTAATTTTAAGATCATTGGTACCAATGGCAAAAAATCACACAGCTTGGTTTTTCGAGCCTAGCTTTTAGTACTTTAGTAGGTACCTAAAGACGAAAATATGGGGCGTTGTTTTTTTAGGACCAGAGTCCCTAAACAAAATACAAAAAATAATAATGTTTTAACTATCCAGCAAGTTATATCGTCATAAGCCGACGCGAGCCGTGTTAACACGGCGGCTCTCCGAAATCCCCGGGCAAAAAGTTGCGTTTTAGATCGACGGTGACAAATCGCTTTTTACGCTTACCATGCTTTATACTTAGTGCTTTAGGTACTTCTCTTGAATAAAATAACGTATTGGTTCAGAGTAAGGTAATAAATGTGGACCCGTTTATTCATACTTCGGTGTTGCCGAGTTGCTCGGACCAAAAGGTTTTGCTTGTAATGAAACGTGGAGTAGCCATATCTACATACTAAAAAGCCCGAAAAAGAAACGGACTTACATCATCATCTGCCCAGCCTTTCCAGACTAACGGGATGAAGGGTTCACCTCTTGAAAAGTCCTTGAAAAACGAAAAAGGGTTCACCTCTTGAAAATACTGGTTTCGAGCTTCTGACCAACGACTTAACGTGGTTTCCGAGGCATAATGACTGAATTACACTATTATTTTAAATTTTCCTCCTCGCGGGTAATTAATAATATCTGGATAATCTAGCTTTATCTCCATAGTGGAGCTATACGTTAATAGCGTCCTAGCTAGGAAGCACAGCAGCAGGAGCACTTTCGTTAATGTTTATTAATAGTTCCAGAATATTAGGGTTCAGTGTGTTAAAAATTATAAGAACACTTTTGATAAGTAGGTGATTTGCATCTGATCTGAAACAGTTGTTTGAAAAGTTGGGCAATTATCTCACGGCTGCTCTTCACAGTTTTATGGCGAAAATGAAAATGTGGGATTTTTATTAAAAGCATTTCTAAACCATTATAGAAAAGACACAACTGACCATTAACTAAAAGTAAAACTCATTTACGACAAGCTTATTCCCACCATTTTAAATTATAATGTACACTTAGTTGCATTAGGCATCAATTCTGCTGGAAAAAAAACATGATCTACCCCGATATTTTTGTAAACTCAATGACTTAACAAGAATATCGGGAGAAATTTCTTATACGGAACACGCTTTTTACATTTTGCTGAATCTTTTTTATTGCTAGGAATATCTCGATATAAAACGGAGCCTCTGGGACCCGCTCGTAAACGGCGCTACAACTAGTTAAAAGTTAACACCCTGTACTTGTGTACTGGCTACTTTTAAAATAAATCTTTCGTACTCAATCTTCCTCCAAGATTGTAAAACACTGTTGTTACTAACAAGTTTATGTTTATTTCGTGTAGCCTGGAAGTTGAACTTTAACATTTAGTTTACGAAATAACCCGACAAAATATTGGGTCCCCCACTTATGAAATTGGCGTTTTTTCTCACAAATAGAGAATATTGTATTATTTAAAATATAAATATATCTATAGAATAAGAAATTTATGTAGAATACTTCTATGATTTAAAATATTCATCAATTGCTTGGTATTATATCGAATAATGACCATAATAGACAACTACCAATAGTAAAAAACCCATTACTTAAAGTTTTCTAAACATAAAAAATACCTTAAAAATGACTCCTCTTTTTGCTAGTAGAAATGACCACTATTTGATTTAAAACTTAGCCAAAACTTATTTTGTCGCTTAATCTAAGTGGCATACGTTAGCTTAGCTTTTAAACAGTAGTGCATAAATGTTGTAAAACATTATTGTTCCTAATATGTTAGTCTGAAAAATGCAACTTCTTTAAAATTCTCCATACAAAACGCTTATTTCATAGGTGGGGGCCCAATATACTCGTAACATCATGGGAAAACCTGCACCCCACAATCCGAAATACTTTGAAGGAAATCGTTAATATTATAAATTGGTTTATAAATGTTTGAAAAATTCGACACCGTAAATAACGCAACGAATGTTTTTCAATTTTCAAAATGAAAGGCATTGCCATTGTGTGGTAGGCAATAACCAAAACACAGTGAGATTCAACTGTTATCATTTAGAATGTTAAAAGTTGAATATACGCGTTATCGTATTATATCCTACTATAATATAATAATAACTAGCGACCCGCTCCTGCTTCGCACTGTCGTTACGACTTGACAAAACATCGAGATATCTTAGGTAAACGTAACTTTAATACTAACGTATTGTACACATAAAACTTTCGGAACAAATTCTCTACAGGATGGTGAAAACCTCATCAAAATCGGTTGCGTAGTTTAGAAGAACAACCCAGACATACAGACAAACGTGAAAAGCGACTTTGTTAAATAATATGTAAAGATATAATAATGTGTGTGTAATGTTTGTGTGTTTGTTACTCAATCACGCAAAAATGGCTAAACAGATTTGAATGAAATTTGGCGCACAGATACTATAACCTGGATTGACACATAGGATAGAACTTTTAATCCCGGTAGTACGTTCCTATGGGATAATTTCCAACCTCCACACGGGCGCAGCCGTGAGTGAAAGCTAGTTTGTAAAAAGTTAAAGAATATTTTGACAGTCGAATTAAAATCAATCTATCTAGCTTTGTTGGGGTCGGCTCCCAGTGTAACCGGCTGCAACTGAATCCCCGTACTTTACATGGAGCGACTGCTTATCTGACCTCCACAACCCAGTCAATGGGTAACACCATAGATATCCAGAGATATGCCTTCATTGCGGAATAGTAAGGAATCCTAGTGCAACCGCTTATCTTCCACCAAAATAATTACAACATTAACAAATATTGTACTTACGACACACACTTAAAATTTTAACTCGAACTCGATTTTCACACTAAGAAGAAAGCAGCTACACTAAATCAATTTCTAATAGCACACATGCATAGAATGGGCGGGCATTCACTTGTAAACACTTGCTATTTGCGAACATTCAATGCACACGCATGCAATTAGGGAGTCGAAAGCGATGGTCGATATTTTTTATCGATATCCGCGGAAGCTGCGAGACGCAAAACGTCATAAGTGGGCCCAAGCACCGTGCGTTGACAGATGCCGCGATAAGAATAAACAATGGGCACAAAAAATGGTCTCCTGCTGTTTATATTGGCTCTCGGCGCACAATGTAAACTTTGTTGTGTTGTTGAATACATAGAGCATCTTAGTACGTATAAACAATGCTCGTAGGACGAGAATCGTATTTGTAAAAAAAATGTTATTATCAGATAAGGCGGGAAAAACCTGTTTGTTCCTGTTTTGTTTGGCTATTTCTGATAAAACTACTGTTTCAATTTACAGGAAACTTTGCAAGTTACATAATGTATAGATAAGTAATTTAACAAAAGCGTTTGTTTGAGAGTCCTACGTAACATTTTCAAATGATTGAAACTCAAATTTCATAGCGCGCGGAGCCATTTTTGTGAGTTTGCGTACTATTACGCGTAACTTTTATTTCTGATAAAACTACTGTTTCAATTTACAGGAAACTTTGCAAGTTACATAATGAATAGATAAGTAATTTAACAAAAGCGTTTGGTTGAGAGTCCTACGTAACATTTTCAAATGATTGAAACTCAAACTTCATAGCGCGCGGAGCCATTTTGTACTATTACGCGTAACTTTGAAAATTCACATCCGAGTTACAGTGACTTATTTCATATATTTTTTTTTATTAGGTTACTATTTATACCTTTATTGACGGATATCTACCCCTAACTCGTAATAATATACCATTATAATTGTATCGATCGACATTTTACGTAACTGTACTGAGCGTCACCATGGCGAACGTCACAGTGAAGAATGTGTCACTTTCAACTTTTTTTTGAGTGTTCCCTGTTAATTTTTTCGGTAGTGAAGCATTCAGTGTACTAGAATATCATTCTCCCCATAGACAAAAATTGCCACAAACGATATAAACCCTTAATTCCATGTATACTTAGAGATTTTTACCGCGTGAACCAGGTGGAACGATATCGTTCCAGCGCGGCTCACAATGCTCACATCCGAGTTACAGTGACTTATTTCATATATTTTTTTTTACTAGGATACTATTTATACCTTTATTGACGGATATCTACCCCTAACTCGTTATTAAATACCATTATAATTGTATCGATCGACATTTATCGTCACTGTACTGAGCGTCACCATGGCGAACGTCACAGTGACGCATGCGTCACTTTCAACTTTTTTTTTTGGTTCCCTGTTAATTTTTGTTGGTAGTGAAGCATTCAGTGTACTAGAATATCATTCTCCCCATAGACTAAAATTGCCACAAACGATATAAACCCTTATTTCCATGTACAATTAGAGATTTTTACCGCGTGAACCAGGTGGAACGATATCGTTCCAGCGCGGCTTGACGGCGCGGGACAGGTGGATCAAGGTTGATCCGCTCGCAGCTTTATTAGCACATTCTTGTATTATTAAAATATTAAACAGTGACTTAAATGTTTACTTACCGGTGGTAGGACACGCCATTTGTCTTCAGGTTTATGGTACTAGACCTATTTTTACAAATTATTACTGCACAGCTCGGCATTTTTGGTTTTTTACGCATCAATAGTACACCGTACGCAATTGCAAAGCTACTGAATGAAGCGTACAGCCGCCGTTCGAACATAAGCCCAATTTAGCAATGTCGAGGCGTGCACGCCTCCACGTGCCACGCCTCCAAGGCATATCCCTCGATATCCGTGGGTAACACGATACCCCTTAGTAAGTCTGGTTGTCAGACTTTCGCGCTTCTGACGACGCGTAACAACTGTCAAATATCTACAAATCACCGCCGGGTCCAACGGCTTAACGAGTTTTCCAAGGCACGGAGGGGTCTTGGTATGTAAAAATCGCCACCCGTCCACGAACCAAGTGCGGCAAGCATGGCTTAACCTGATCGATTGACTCGTGGGGCTGTTTTAGCCATCACAAGCCCTTTCATCTCTCGCATCGATACTAAACTATGTGAGAAAGACTAGGTATCGTCGTGGTAATCATATTGACCAATAGTTAATGGGCAATTGGGCAAGGTGCGTAAGCGTACGTTGGACGTACCTACATTTGAGTATTGCCATTGAAGTTATTTTGGTGCAAATATTTTAAATGCCTCGTTGGTCTAGTGGCCGCAAGTGCTTTTGCTGAGCATGAGGTCTCAAATTTCTCAGTAGCAGCCCAGAGTCTGGATTTGTGCCCGGTTGATGGTATTTGGTCAAAAGTCATTTATTCAAACTAAGCTGAGAATCAGTACTTTACGAACTTCAAAATTACATAAGACAGTCCCCCTTCACCACTTCCTAGTGCTTTGGGAAGAAGAAGTGACGCAACTATCTCCCCAGCAGTAAAGCTGTCTGTTCAGTTAGAAAAAAATGATTCTATATAATAGTATGCAAGATAATTTACATTACGCAAAAAATAATTTAAATGATAAATTAATAGCCATATGACAGCTAGCACACGCTAATATACCAACCAAAAACATCGAGAACTGTACTCAAGTAGAAATAAAAATAAGTAACCTTAAACAATATCTAAAAAAGAAAAAAAAGACGTGCCCGCTTACATCTAGCTGTAACTAGAAGTTATAATTGATAAACTAGGACCATCGAGGTAAAATGAATAATTTTCGAGGTTGCTAGCTAACCATATATTGCAATACAAATCATAAAAAAAACATTGTAATGAGTAGATTATGCCAACAATAAATTAAAATAAATTGACTGAAATGAGGGTACAATTCTCAGCCCTACCCTTCGGGGAAACAAGGCGTGATGTTATGTGTGTCATGTTATTTTGACCGATATTCGACAAACATCCCCTGGATCTGACATAGGTATGTGCACTAGACTAGAAATCCAACAGAGACTTAACATCAAAGGTATGTGTTACGTTTAGCCATATAGCATTGCCTAAGTTAATAGAAACTGAAATTAAATAGGTCCCAGACACGCCTTGCCGTACACCAAGGGCGACGAACTCGAATGTGACACCTAAGTCGCATGGGGCGTTAATAATTAAAATAAATAGTTAAGTAAGTATAGTATATAGTACATAGTGGCCAGTTCATTGCCTGTCTTTTAGCTTTTATCAACTTTATAACGTTCTGCAACAAAAGTTTGTAATAAAATATTTGAACACTTTAATAAAACCTTTTGTCTTAATTATATTGATGCTACCATAATCTTGAAGCTGCTAATACCCTGCTGGTTTATTTGTCTCGGTCTAACATAGTAAAGTTTTAACCTCTCCAGTTTTATATAATTTCGTTTTACATAAAAAAATCTCTTATTGTCATTTCATAGAATAATCAATACGCAGAATACTTACTTCAATTAATATTAAATATCATTGACTAAAAAATAAATATCATATCATAGAATAACAAATCAAATATTCCTTATCTTCATATAGTTTAGATAATATAAAACTTATTACCAAGAAAAACATTTTATAGAGTGACAGTTTCTAAACGTTTTAAATCATACCATTGACAAAATGCATACCCTCCTATAAAAATACACGCGTCCACAAAAACAATGCGGGTAAATTCTAGTCAACCTGAAAAACGATCTTGTTATTCTCATTAATGACCCTAATTTGGTTACTGCGACCAATTTAGACGTATCGCTCGCCGGTCGCTGCCACGGTGACGCCCGCTTCGCTCGCTCGGCTCACGCGTAGTTGGTCACAGTTCTAGCTTAACCGAACCTACTTGGTCGAAGTGCCCTAATAGTTATAATACTAGATCGTGCTCGTATCACAGTTAGAAGATTGAAGACTTTTGTATTTGAATACTAGTGCATTTGTTTGTTGTCCAAGAACTTTGATTAGCAGAGTTGATTGGTTGAACTGTTTCGTACCCCATGACACCATGATAACACCATGGAAAAATACACCAAAAAAACAACATTCGTTAAAAAATTATTCTACTGTATGTTAACTTGATAAGTTTGTTAAATAAAAAAAATGTGATTATAAAATTCATAGAATTGTGTGTCTGAGAAATATGTTTCATTAGTAAATAGTCGTTTAAACAATAATATTCTAATTAAAAATACAAGGAACAATTGCTGCGAAACGAAACTATGAAATTTCTGTCTGTGGAACAAGGGAACACCCTTGCACAGGCTATCCTGAATGCGTTAATTGAAGGACACTGAGCAAGACACAATAGAAGGTTTATTGTTATAACGCCGATGGGCGTTTAGTGTCCCTCAAAGTGTTAATTGGTGGAACTAATAGAAATGGGACTTGTGCCATTCCATGTCCACGGTTGGTCAAGACAAGTTAGCAGTCCTCTTGTTTTGGTCTGTTTAAAAAACAATTTATGTATGATCACCAATTTGACTGACACACATGATACTCGTTGATTTCCAAACGTTTTTTTGTTGGTTGAATACGAGGCTTTTGCCTACTTTTGTATTTTTTTCTTTTAATGTGCGTTTTGTTTGTGCAGAATAAACATAATTTTCTTTCTTTTCTTTTCTTTATACTCAGACCAAATAAAAAACCAAGACATTGCGCTTCGAACAATACAGTGAAGCATGTCAAAACTACACCTCCCTTCTGTGCATACACGCACACGCACACATTTACAACCATTTGCAATCAAAGTGCACCTCACTAACTTCACACAAATGTTTACGAAACCGACCTCACTTCACTGTTGACAGCCTTTTTTTTAATTTATTTTTTTGGGTGGGAAATCATCAAATGACGTCTCCCGCTCTGGGTGGAGTGGTAGGGCGTGTCAGACTCTTACTGACTAAAACTCACCCGTGTTCCTTCTGTTGCCTGTGCAATGGCAGGGGGCCACGGTATCCCTTTCGTACTTTCCCGCAACCCCGGCAGGCAATGGTCTCATCGGACCCCTTCCCTCGCTGACACTCTTTGAGGCGCGCGTGGAACACAACGCGCCGTCGACCCGGGCTTGGTCCTTACCGGACGGCGAGCTACCCATTGCTCACCGTCCGCAAGCCCGCGCCTACGGTGGCCGGGAATCGGCAATCGATTCCCGAACTGTTGACAGCCCTGTCTTGGTTTATTATTTGGTCTGAGCATGCTAATTACCATTTTTTTTCCATAGGCATTAGATGCTTCCAGCCTCATTTAATTAAATAACCACGACTTAATAACAAAATATTAATTTATTTAAATGTTACGTCCCGACGAAAATATTCAATATAATTATGATAAATTCAGGTTCCACCTCCCAGAGGAGAGGTGGGATAAAATTAATACGCGCTTGCATCCCTCGGGTGCAAGGTGATTATAAATTGTGCCGTGTTTTATGCGTCCATCTCGTATACTACCACTTATATGGCGAATTTAATAAGCTATGAATTGAAATGAACCACTGAATTCATTTTGTTGCTGTGTTATTTTGTTTTGTGTTGGCGAAATGGAAGTGACAATGGTAGGAGGAAAATGAACCTAGTTTAACCCCTTTATTATCATTTTATTTTGATTTTATTGTGTTCATAGTAAAATACATAGTACCTGCCTAAAAAGCTACTGATTATTTTTTGAGAAATTACTTCCAGCGAAGATTTTTTATAAAAAAGTAAGACAAAAAATCAAGGTCTACAGGCAGAGCCTTCGATCAAATGTCGAAATACAGAGCTTTCTGTATTGAAAACATCCTACACTTGCTTTAAATAATGACATAATTAGCTGTTTCAAACTTCTGGAGTGCTAATGAGTGCGCTTACAAACGCCAAAGACATACGGGTTTTCTTTACAGACAAGTTTAACCATAACTACCGGTATCTTTTGAATTCTTTTCATTTCGGTTTGAAAGCTGCCATTCGAACTAAGAGTCAAGCAGTTTGCGGAGGTATTTCAAAAGCGGTGAAGTTACGCAAAGTTTGTTACAGCTTAGGCGCCATCTCCACGGACGAGAGAATCGCGGTGATAGTCACGCTGTGCCTTCTAATTATCGCCGTGTTGAGATTGATTCATAGAGTTTCTATTGTATTTGATGGCACGGCGAAATGGACGGTGGAGATGCCCTAGCCCAACTACTGCAACACTTACATGACTATGTATTTACTAGTTTTGTGTGTGTACCTAAGTTTCAAGAATAGTCAATTATTATGTCGATGAACCAGTTATTTAGTCTATTCTATGATAAATTTTGACCACCGAGAGAATTCGTCCTGACCCATCATTTGGACACGATCGGGAACTAATAATGTTTTAACTCGTACGAGAAAACACATTCAAATCTAAACAACGAAGGTTACGAAGGTCTTCATTGTTAAAACGGTTAAAACTAAATCCTTTTCAGAAAAATCTCACTTAAAATAATTTGCCCCGGATAAACTGACAGTGTAAAAATATAAGTCCCAGTTTGTTGGTTTATATTTTTTCTCGGCGCTAAAATATCTGTTAGTGACACTTCAGACTTAGCTTTATTTTTTATCCATCTCGAGGATATTAACTGCATTGCGGTAAATTTCGCTTAGACTAGAATATCTTCTTGTATCATACAGAGAGGCTCGTGGCTAAGTAATAACAGCCGATACGGGTTGTTGGTCCTTGGATGGGTGACCATATTTAGATACCGAGATCCCTCCGAGCCTCCAAAACCGAGTTCCAAGGCCAGTGGTTATGGACAGTCGTTACGGGTCGTCAGAAACCCGAAAGTCTGACAACCAGTATTACCAAGGGGTATCGTATTACCCAGTACCTGGGATGTGTAGGTCAGATAGACAGTCACTCCATATAAAGTACTGGTATTCAGTTGCATCCGGTTAGACTGGAAACCGGGTTTGTGCTGCGTCCACATGCACAAACTTGACCAACAGTCAAAGAACAAAAATCTGGGAATCTAGGATGACAAAACTAATATTTGTGTAAGTAGGAATCAAATACAACATAATCACACAAAAGGCTGGATGATCCCATAACCACTGTGCCAATTAGGCTCCTATTGCCCTACACCTGAATGGATCCCAACTATAATATTAAAAATGCGAAAGTGAGTTTGTTTGTATGTTTCGCTTTCACGCTTAAACGGCAGAACGGATTTGGATGACATTTGGCACATTGGTAGATCGGGCTACCTTTCATCCTGGTTCGCAGACGAAGTCGCGGGCAACAGCAAATAAAAGCGCTCTGCCATTCCATTTTATTTCCGCATTCATTTAGGTTTCGCGTAGTACAAACAGTTAAAACAGGCATTATTCTGCATCAACCAGAAAGTTGCACAGGTGACAATCATAGGACATGACAGCTCCATACCACGACATCACCTCTGTAGCCTACAACTGTAGAGATGCAATCTATCGCCTAAATTGAAACCACTTTTATAGGTAAACAAACTAAGTTTCAGGTAAACCCAGTATCAACTGCACTGCGGTGAATAGTTGTCTGTTGGTCCCAAGAATGTCGGAGCAAGATTCATCGTAGATTCGTAGCCATGTTCAAGTTTTACCAGCGAACTTTATGTTCGAATTTATGTTTTTTGAACAACTTTGTTACAGTAGTGTTTTGGTTAAACTTCGGGATGGTTATGTAAAATGTTTGCTGATACAAAATTATATGCAAAGTGTAAAGAAATCCTTGAAAAAAAATGGGTTTGTTTTGAAAAGTTTTAAGAATTAGGCGAAGTTTGAATGAAGGTAACCAACGAAGAGCGCTTGGCTCTTATACAGCTTAAGGTTTTATAAGTTTTTGTTATGTTTTGCCAAGATTCTGCAGTGAAGGTTTGACATTTAATGAAGATATTTTCATACATATATTTCGTTTATATACGATTTTCTTTACTTTAATTATGCATTAATATAAAACTAAATTAATTAATATTTACACATTTACTTAACCCTAGGCTAAAATTAACATTCTTTAATGTTTGAAAATTACATACCTGCCTAATCTATATCTAAAGCCGTTATTTCCAAACTTTGGATACATCATTAATTTGTTAACAGAAAGTATTTGGTTAGTCATACTTATGTCCAGCAGATCGGTGTACCTTTCGGCATAGGCCTCCTCCAACAGTCTCCATTGTGCTCTGTCCTCAGCAACTCTAGTCTAGTATGGACCCAGGGTTAGACGGATGTCGTCTTCCGATCTCGTTTTTGGGCGCCCCCGTCTCTTGGGTACCATGGAGTCACTTGTTGTCTTCTTTCGTTTGTTTTACATCGCAGCATGTGTCCTGTCCAGCCCCACTTCAAATGGTCTTTGCAAACCACTATATCCTTATCCTTAGTTTTACTTCTTATGTCAGTGTTTCTGATTTGGTCCCTTAGTTTGACTTCTAGCATGCTACTTTCCATCGCCCTTTGACATTTTGCTAGTTTCACTCTGTGGTTGTCGGCGAGCTACCAATTTTCGCAGCCATATGTTATGTAGGGAAGAATGCAAGTGTTGAAAGCTTTCATCTTGATACGTATGCTTAAGTCTTTACTCTTCATTATTTCCTTCAGAAATCATATGTTTTCAATTCACAAGCTATTATTTGATTGTCTTGCTTAGACATTGAGTCATTGGAGGAGATAATTTGCCCTAGGTAAATATAGTCACTCACATATTCCAACCTGCTTCCATAAACTTCTATGTCGACCTCTGGGGAGTCAGTCATCAGCTTTGTTTTGCTCACGTTCATTTGCTCTACTTTTATTCGTTAGGATTTATAACATGACTTCTAATTTCTTGGGATCTTTTTCTAAAAGGATAATATTGTCTGCAAATCTCAGATGGTTGAGGCGGCTACAGTTGATGCTAAGACCGTATTCATCCCAGTCTATTTGTGTAAAAATCACAGCATTAAACAGCTTGGGAGATAATGGGTCTCCTTGTCGACGAAACAAAATGAAATAGGAAATGGGTCTCGTTTCCAGTTTTATGCGGCTTTTACTCTTACTATAGATGGTTTTTATTAGTATCGAACTAATAAAAGCCATAAAAACCATATAGGTATTTTCCACTCCTTGTTCGAATCTATACCTGCGTTGTCCTTCCAAACTCCTTAACGGATTTTGATGCCATTTTTACCATGACTTAGAAAACAAAATCCGGAAGGTTCGGGTATAAAACAATAATATTCGTCCCTAAGTCATAATAACCGTTCGAAGCAGGGGCGGGTCGCTTGTTGAAAATAAAAGGGGAAAAGATGCAAGTTATAAAGTAAGAACATAAAATAAGTAGGTACGTGAACTTAAAATGTTCCTTAGTTTAATTAGGCACTAATATAACGTTGGATTAATTAATATTTAGCTTTACCTAGTCCTTAAACTACAGACTCGTCCAACTAAGTCTAAGCTAAAATTTACATTCTTCAATGTTTAAAAATTAACATTTTTAACTTAAACATATTTTCACTTGGTAAACAACCCAAAATGTCAAGTAATTTATCTTTACCTCACCGTAAGGTGTAAAAGGCACTTAAGTCTAAAGTAAGCCTACATGAGCACCAACTTGAAATAATAACCGCTTCTGTGGTCTAGTGGTAAGACCACCTGTTTCAGACCCAGAGATCCTGGATTCGATTCGTAGTGGGCGCAAAATTTTCTGTTCGGTTTGGTTGATGGTAGAGCTTGTACCACCATCTTATCTAAGTCAGTCACCATAACGACAATGTTAACAGCATTCTTGTGTTTCAGCCGTTAGAGATAAGCTTGCCAGTTAGATAGACTCTATGGTTGTAGATTCCGGATGAAGCTCGCT
Organism: Xanthia togata; assembly: GCA_963853775.1. Lineage (NCBI taxonomy): Eukaryota > Metazoa > Arthropoda > Insecta > Lepidoptera > Noctuidae > Xanthia > Xanthia togata. Next base: position 18,957,683 of record OY970795.1, on the reverse strand, counting down.
TCCACCTTCGGCCTGATCATCACTTACCATAAGGTGAGCTGAAGGCCAAGAGATTGCCCGTTGCTGCTAAAAAAGGAAACAAAAAAAAGTTGAAGACTGTCCTAAGCACGAAGACATCGTGTCATCTTCATTTCACTTGTAATATTACAACGCTTTTAAGGGGTTTTTGGAGCAAAAGTTATTGAAAACGCTTCTTCTAATTTGTTTTTTTACCGTAACCGGAAAATAACTGTCTCCTAAACAAATTATAATTTAAGTCATTTTCGTGTCTGTGTGACCGCGTTGTTCTTCTAAATTTCGCAACGGATTTTGGTGCGGTTTCTACCATCATTAAAAGAATTTATTCCGGAAGACTAATGTGAATAATACATTAAACTTCGGGTCATTAGTTCAAAATAAATAAACTATGGACGAGCACAATAACCATTATGGATTTCAATTAAAAGAAATAAAGTGCGAAAAAAGCATGTGAATATCAGGTAAGTAGAGAGTCAATTCAATTACCTAATGGTTGCCGTGCGGAACACACCTCTTGCTGCGATGCGACGCGAATGGTCTGAACCGTGTAGGTCTATACTCGTAGGATAGGAGATAGTAATTTGTAATTGGATCACAAAATTAACAATCAATTATTCTAACCATGTTGGAAATGGGTACCTATTAAGGTGTTTGTTGTGCTAATACCAATAGATGAACTTAGTTTGGTAATAATGGCTATCGTTTAATAAGCTTGGTAGGAACATAGCTAGCTACGCAATAGCTACACGTATTGGTACAGCATCTGGCTCACTGAAGGAAAACTTTACAAGTCAGGAAGATGAGTTTTAGTTAATCCGCCATCCTATAAGAAATCGATGTGCCTATAATTTTAAATGGTAGTTAAAGTTCACTCATCCTCTAAAAGCAAAGGGTGGATCCTCCGTCCAGACGGGTGTCGTGTCTGGCGGGCAACTGCCCAACGATTGATGTTGGATAGTCTTATAATTATGTCGTTCGCGCGGTAAACTAATTGCGCGATGCAGAATTTGTGTGAGATCAGGATTTTGTGTGTGGGTCTTTGATGCGTAGTTCCCATGTGGCGATATAGATGTCGCCACAGTGTGATAAGTATAGTCTTCTGTAAAAATGCATATTTTACAAAAGAGAACATAAACAATTCACTGCATCAATCTAAATATGAAATGTGTCAATATTACAGCGGTAAATGACTTGCTTAGTTAAAATAACGGAATGAAAGAATATAATAACAGTATGTGTAACAGTGTGATGAGTTAATCAACTGGTAACTAAATATAGTCTATTTATTTTTGGCTTTGCATTGTGCATTATTATTGTAAACATTGAGTCAAAAATTTATAAATTTGTTCCATAAACTGACATTTGTCAATACGAATTATTATCCTGCATGCATGCTGTCCCAGCGCATCAAATTAATCTTCAAATTTTATTAAAGAAAAATAATTTTTAAAATTCGTTTAAGTATCTTTTTTTGCTTCTCCTTAGATTTAGAACCGTAACATTTTACCGTAAGTTTTTTTTCCAAACAAGTTCTTGCACCGAATTTGCTGTCTGTCTCTCCGCCTATAATACTGCCGCGCCTCAACTTGTTTTCATGAACTAGACTGTTTACGTTACCTGAGTAAAGTCTAAGCTAAAGCATAGATTTTAACAACGTTTAGACACGGAATGAGCCCTGCCTATGACTACACTACTTTGTTGACTCCCGCTAAATGGCAAACGAGCGAGCTAGTTCAAAAACTACGAGCAAGGGGTGTTTTTAAAATGGCAACACCTTTGAGTTGGAACATGTTTTAAGTTTACCAGAATGATTTTCTTTTTGTAGTTTAAAAAAAGATTTATTTTTGCTTCGCTTGCTAATTTGTTGGAAAAAAGTCATGAGGTTGAATGAGAGAGTTGGTTGCATTTTTACGTTACACATTCAGCGTTCAATTTCTATTTTAGGACTAAATTCTTTTTCTATACCTTATGCCTGCAATGCGTGCGCAACTTAGCCCAGAAACGTTGGAACTCTTTATGACTTGAAAATTTCAAGTTTTAGCTTAAATGTTACTTAAAGCACTCACTTAAAGTACAGTGCGTTCATTATACCTTGTCCTGTGACGCGATTGGTAATTCTGTTCTATCAGTCACCATTTTGAACTCTATTAGCCAGGGCCGGATTTAGAGGTCCAGAGGCCTCGGGGCAACAAAGGAGCGGAGGCCCCCTCGCCCCAAATTATTTTCCAAATAAAGTAAACAATTTTTTTTCAGTCAAGTTTTTCAATAAATAATTTATTGTGAAACCAAGTAGATTCCCTTAGTATTGAACAAACACATATAAATATAAACGGAAACAAGAATTATCTGAAATTAAATTTTAGGGTTAACGAACGGAACATTTCGAGCTTTTTTCGCCGAAAAATCGTTGATGATTTCGTTTAAATCCAGTTCTCGGAGTAAATCGCTTTCAATGCTCAGGAGAGAAAGCTTCGATAGACGGTTTTGTCCCATCGTGGTTCGAAGCTTCTCTATTGTGGGGGCCCCCCGTTTGTGGAGGCCCCGGGGCTTTCGCCCCGGTTGCCCTCCCCTAAATCCGGCCCTGCTATTAGCACATTCTATAACTATTAGTATTCAATCTAAGCTTGACAGGCAATGGTGCCAACATGACGGCAAAGAAAAAGTTATGGTGAACGGTCTGTACTTAGTTTGCCATATTAGGTACATGTTTTTTGTTTTGCTAACAGAAAACAACTATACTAAGTATCTAGCTACCAATGATAAGTATATCCCAACAGAAGAATATCCTGGGATATAATATTCTCACCTTAACAAAAACCTTTGGTAATCGTTTCCACCAATTTACCACAAAATCTATATGCATAACATTCATAGCATATACATTTAAGTAACTTAGTTAAACCATAGGTACCCCCATAAAGTGATAGCGCTGTACAATTTAAAATGAATTTAATAATTACTAACACCTTTATACCTTTGTTAGTGGCGGTCATAATTTATCCGTAGGGAACATGGAGCAGTAATAGATGGAGTGCTATCTTATATATAAAAATAATTATACTATGTAAGAATCTATGATAATGTCGCAATTTTGATCAACTACCTAAAATATAGATGATAAACACTAATATAAAAGATCAAAGCAGAAACGGTTTGTCTAAATATTAGTCTCAAATAGCTTTGAGACTAATATTTACACAAACTGTTTCTGTAATTTTTTATCTTAATGACTGTTATTAACTCACAAAATAGCGTAACAATAACGTTGATTGTGGGGTAAGACAATTTATAAAAAGAAACCTGGTATAAATATTTGAATGAGCAATTTTCATTTTCATTTATTCACTCAAGTTACAGGACTCATACACAATATTTAATATATTACATACACAACAAACAATACATTAACATAACAATACAATACAAAACAAAACAAAAACCACCGCACTATCAACACTTACACATTAGTCACCTACGACACACAGTCGGCGGACAGGCTCGAATATACATACTCTAATGTATGGACATTGGACATCATCATCAGCAAGTTCCTAGAATCGCCGCGCCCTTGTGCAACAGTGACATGCAATGAGCACTCCATTCCGTCATACTCCGTGGTTAAAAGGTAGGCAGGGCTCGCATAATCATATTTACAGCTAGCCTACGTCGCCTTTGTTTCGTTCATTATTCAGCCTTTTGTCTTTCCCGTAATAACTTTTAACCCCTTTATTATCTTCGCTTTATGGCCAAACAATTTTTCTTCCTGGATTTTCGAGGGAAGAATTGATTGATGTTCAGGAAATGTAAATAAGAAAATTTCCTTGAAATATATTTATTTTGGTTTGAAGTAGTATTTTCTTTCAAAGATATTTTCCAAGTAAAAAGCGGCAACCCATTAATTCATGTTGCCAATTATTTATTTTTTGTTTCAAGTAAGTCGAGTTCTTATTCTTTACTGAGTGCTTTTTTAACTGAGTTCAAAAACGGAGGAGTTTGTGTGTTCGTCTGTATGTATTTTTTTTTGTTTTCCTTTTGTGCCAAATTGACCATAAAGGTCAATTTGGTGCCTCAAAAATTCTAAAAATATCTAGAGACTTTATTTTATTAAAATGAATGGTACTGTATGACTGGCCGCTGAGGGGCTCGTGGCTAAGTTATAATAGCCGCACGGGTCGATCGATCAAGTTAAGCTACGCTTGCCGCGGACAGTCCGTGGATGGGTGACCATCTTAACAAACCGAGACCCCTCCGTGTCTCGGAAAGCCCGTTAAGTCGTTGGTCCCGGCAGACATTCTTGGATCTTTGACAGTCGTTACGGGTCGTCAGAAGCCCGAAAGTCAGACAACCAGTCTTAGCAAGGGGGTATCATGTTACTCAGTAACTGGGTTGTGGAGGTTAGATAGGCTCCATGAAAAATACTAGTATTCAGCTGCATCCGGTTAGACTGGAAGTCGACCCCAATATTAGTTGCGAAAAGGCTATGCAGATTTTTTTTGTATGACTGGCCGCTATCGAGCCACTTTGTATGCAAAACCACATGTTTTTATAATATATAAAAACATGTGGTTTATGTTTGTGGTTATGTTTTTGATAATAATATTGTTTTGCATATAGGTACTTATTTATACTTACATACTGAAATGATGAATGATTGTAGAGACTTATATTATTATTTAATTTATTTTTCATCCCACCATCTCGGAAAGAGTATTTTTAATCTTCAGTATCTGAGTGGAAAAGCCGTTTTTATTCTCTAGAGGATAAAGTAAATTGAATTTAGAACATCGTGTGCACTAAGTTTGTGAATTAAAAAAAACATTAAACCTATTTACTGCTACCTCTATGGTGCCGAATATATCATACAACTTTTTTTTAATTTGTTAAAAACTCAGACTCGGAACCTTCTTGGCGTTCTTTTTTTGCATTTAGTCATTTCCTCGCTGAGGTGGAATGAAAAGTTACGTGTTGCACTCGAGTGCAAAGATTTTTCACCTCGTGCTCTTTTGATTCCCTCGCTAACGCTCAGGATTCTATTTTAGAATCCTTCGCTTGCTCGGTCATCAAAATTGAACACGCGGTTAAAAAGCAACTTTGCACTCTTGTATAACAAATAACTATTTCACCTCAGCACCTCAAACAAGCAGGTTTTGCTGTCAAAAAACAGTGAGCAAAATTCGATTTTGCTGCGAGCGTGAGACAAAGTAACTTTTTAATTATTTTTTTTAAATGCCGAGAGCAGTGTTGGGTCTACTCACAAAATTCTAAAGATTTGAACTTCAATTAGTTTTGTCACTTTCACTTCGATACGAAAAAAGCGAGAGATAGAAACAAATCGATTCGAAGTTCGATTTCAAAATTCCATAACTACCTACTAGGCCCAAAAAAGAATCAAACAATAAAACGTTCGGATATACTTAAAACATTAAAATTGCAAATCATCTGTTAAGGTTTTATTTAAATTCTGTTTTATTAAATTTTTGGAACGAAGTTCTTAAGCGGCTTGCGGTGAGAGTGCAGTGGCAGATATCGTCACGCGAAAAGGCGCTTGCGACTGTCTTCTTCTAATTCAAAGAGAAAGAGAGAGATAGTAAGTGTGGATTTGGTCGAAATGAAAATCCAAGATGGCGGTTGTGAAAATTTTCACATTTTTCTTATTGGGTGTCGTTTTCATAGTTTTCAAGGGTGCCAAAGCCGACCTTGAGGTCAAAATGTAAATCCAAGATGGCGGCTGCGAAAATTTTTAAATTTTGCTTCATGGGTATCGTTTCTATGGTTTTCAAGGTTGCTAAAGCCGATAGTGAAGTCAAAATGTAAATCCAAGATGGCCGCTGCGAAAATTTTCAAATTTCTCTTCATGGGTATCGTTTCTATGGTTTTCAAGGTTGCTTAAGCCGATAGTGAAGTCAAAATAAAAATCCAAGATGGCGGCTGCGAAAATTTTCACATTTTTCGTCATGGGTGTCGTTTTCATAGTTTTCGAGGGTGCTAAAGTCGATAGTGAGGTCAAAATATAAATCCAAGAAGGTGGCTGCAAAATACGAGGTGATGAAGCTTATGTAAAAAAAAACCTTGTCCGATCCGAAAATCTGGGCAAAATGGGCATATGGTACTGCAGTAACATTACAAAACAGTATTTTTTTTATTATTATTGATAGTAAAAAAGTTATTGGTATTTAAAATTCACATTTTTTGTTCCAAAATTACCACAAATCCATAAAAAAAATTAACTTTTAGACACCCGCTAAACGACGGCCGCCACCCGCACCAAATGTAAAATTCGGTCAAATTCACCATTGAAAAAAAAGGGGGTTTATTTTTTCTTTTTTCCTGGAAATTTCCACATAAATATGCTAACAGTACGATACCTAACAACACCCTCACGGATCGGGCAGGGTTTTTTTTTACATGTTGTATGTTCTCGCTGCTGAGGTGAAAAGTTGTATGTGTTACACGAGAGCAAAGTTATTTGCATTTCGTGTCTTTGAATCCCTCGCAGCGCTCAGGATTCTAACCTAGAATCACTCGCTACGCTCGTGATTCAATTATAGAATCCTTCGCTTACTCGGGATTCAAAATCAACACTCGCAGCAAAAAACGACTTTGCTCTCTTGTTGCACAAATAACTATTGTTACTCACTTAGATTTTATTTTCTAGACTAGAAGTTTTGTTGTCTATCATAATATTCATAATCCTATCATTATATACTCGTATATAATAAATATTATAAATGCGAAAGTGAATTTATTTGTTTGTTACGCTTTCGTGCTTAAACGGCTGATCAAATTTAGACGAAATTTGGCACATGGGTAGACCATGACCTGAATTAGGACATAGGTTACTATTTAACCTGATATTCTCACGGGATCAAGACTTATGCAGGACGCAGCTAGTTCATAATATATTTTCTTTGACTTATAAAACGTAACTACTCTCTCTAATAATCTAATCTAATAATCTAATATACCTAACACTTCAAAGGTTAAGAAAAACGAATCATTCCCTCTACATCGAATCCTAGATCGGTTCATAAAACAAAAGACACTTCTTAGAAGAGGTTCACGCTTGACCATCATGGCGTTCGTTTTCCATCCAAAGAAAGCCAGTGATTTTGTGCGATATAAAAACGGTACAGGTGTGTAATTATATTTTTTTTTCTCTAATCTTATGACTTCTATGACCTTTTTATCTTTCTTATCTCTTCTGTTGACACCTTATCGTTATCAACACGTATGCAAATCCAGTCTAGTGACTACTCCGGTAAAGCCCCGTTTACGGCCTCAAGCGCTGCGACTTGCGACGCGACTCGCGTTTCCGTCCGTCACATCGCTTCGTAAAGGCTCGTGCAGACCACCGCGACGCGACGACGCGAAGCGACTCGAACAAAACAATTTCTAAGAAAACTTCCCTGTGTAACAATAACCGGTGTCGCGTCGCGCTAGTCTGTACGAAGCTTAAGTCGCGTCGCGATGTCTCGTGGCATGCTCTAAACAACTTCTTTCATTTATTTTCCCACAGTCGCAGTCCCAAGACATGTGTTGACTTCTTTTTTTTATTTATTTACTTATTCACATACAACTATCATCACAGGCTTACCTAATACAATAGTATAGTTTTATTTTTTATTAACTTACAAAGATTAGACTTAAAATTATATTATTATGCACAATCAGGAGTAAATTTACAAAATGCTGCCCGTGTGAATTCACTCAGAGTACAGTTGAAGCAGTCAATCTGTTGTGACACCGTATTGAGTGTAAACAACGCGCGCGTTAGCGGCGCGTGCTGCAGCAAGTTGGTGCTTGAGCGTGTAGCTTGTGTCCTCGGGGTAAGGCTCATCGTGAGAAAACTTGATTAACATAAGTCTGAAATCGCCAACCCGTCTTGAGCAAGCGTGGTGATCAGTGCTCGTGCCTTCTCTGTATGAGAAGAGGCCGGTGCCCTGCAGTGGGACAGTAATAGGCTGGTAATTTTGAATAATAAACATTAATGATAAAGAGCAAAGTTGTACCATCATCGACGTAGAAATTGTAAATTCCTCGTCTTCGTTTGTATCACCGACGAAGACATTATAAGCTCGTCCTCTTGATTTGTACTTTATGACACTGACCATAAAGTTTAATATTGTAAGTCAAAAGTTATCAAACAATCTTCTGCTCTGTGATCCTCTTGGTCTGTCCGGATCTTTATGGTTTCATGAGCGCCAGGCTTCGAATCGCAATTACTGTACACAATAACATTAAAACCCGTTTAGTAACCGAAGGTCGGACAGTCACTTTGAGTAAAACAACAACAACAATCCATCGGTAAAACAAGTTTCGTGTTTACTATCTTGAGCAGCAGCATATTTATACAGTTTTTTATTAATTTATAAATGGTACTGGTTTTGTTGCACTTTACTAGTGTTCTTGATAACCCTTCCAAATATTTAGAAAATATGATATGTGGTGTAAGCAATTAATTAAATGATTTGAATAATCGTGCTTGTGCGCCTTCTTTTATAATAATACTTGAACAAATAATGTTTATTTTAAAAATAAGCCATTTCTTTTAAGATCGCAATCAATTCATTGCGTTTCATTCGTTGTTCGTGCATCGTTCAAGACAGTCAGTTGGAAAATGTTTAGGTAAGTAACTTTATTGTATCCTATTAACTACGGAATTTCGAAGGAGCAACATTACCGATGTTTTTGTAATTTCAATTATATAATACTGTATATTATAAAACCGGTTTGTACCGGTGTGTATTGGTCACTAATCCGAAGTTTGCAGATGTTATGCCATATCGATGCAAAATCGTAATGGGATAACATCTACCTGAAGGCATTATCTCGATATCAATAAAAGATAAGGTTGGTCACAGATTCTATAAAAAGGTAACCCATAACCATAAAAGAGGCTTTCTTATGATTTACTAGCTTTGACCGTGGCTTTGCCCGTATATTTAAACTGCATACGCAGCAACCTACTTACTTTATACATTTATAATAGCGTTAAACATATTTTTAAGTTTGTTGACAAATTACTACTAAACATGAGACTAGAGATGCCGATGCATTCCACCAGCTTTTATGACAAATCTTTTACAGTTCAAGCAGTACGGTTATGGAATACCTTGCCCGTGACGATAAGGCGTGCTCAATCTTTGTCTACTTTTAAAACTGGAAAAAAAAACACTTCCTCTCTCCTTAGACATCATCATTACATATAGTTCTTTGATCTTGTTTCATGTTTATAATTTTATATAAGTATATCTATTTATATTATATTTATATGAATAAGTGTATGCTGTTGTTTAGATGGTACACCGCTGACTACCTGCAGTATTGTCTCTCCTGTTACCTTTAATCCATCCAAAGGTTGTCTGTAAAAGATCGCTTTAAGCGATAAGACCGCCCATTGTGTCACCCTATGTAAAATTTCTAAATTTATGTCTGTAATTATTATGGTGTACAATAAAAAGTATTCTATCTATCTATTTACTACTATCGCGAGCACTGCGGATTAGCATCCAATCTTTACCTTGTAAATCGGGCTACTTAATAAACTTTCGAGTGTAACTAGAATCCGTGGTTTCCGTCAACTCACCTAAGCTAATTCTAACTACTTCAAGTGAGCGAACTATAAATTATTGTACAAAATGTAAGGCGCCTGTTACTTCCAGACCTTACAAAAATATTAGGGCCTTTGTACACGGCACGGCGGGTTCTTTGCGGTATGGCGGCGTATAAACCCGTAGAAAAAACGTGCCTGTCAACAAGCTTCCATAGTGATCCATACAAAACTGATGACCATGACACACGGCGAATAAACCGTAGTTTTTTAAGGCAAGAAATTATGGTGTGTACAAAGGGCCTTGTAGGTATGAATAGTCTTGCGTTTGGTCACTATCTCACCTGATAGTAAGTGATGATATGGTTGACGATGGAACACGATTGCCTAGAAGTTAGCAAGCGTTATTTTATAATCTAATTTGCCTGGTTTTGTTCTTCAGCCTCAACAATGGATCATGTCTGATGCCCACGATGGGGGCGGGGCCTCAGATGTTCGCTGCCACACTGCAGTACTTTGCAGCAGCACAGTCCCTTCTCAATCATGGGACCGTACCTGAATCTAATGTTGCAAGTATGTTTCACATTATTTCTTAAACTACCACACAACATTTTTGAAACGTTAAAGGCTCGCGCTGACGGGCGCGACGTGACGGTTTGACTCGATTTTGGTAGTACAATATCCATGAAATTTTCATAGAAATTGTTCTACTAGAATCACGTCGCGTTTTCTACGGGAGCTTCTAAGAATTCAACCGAGGATTTCTATAACCATAACATTAGCATTACTGTGTTCTGGTTTCAATATAAGTATGGGTAATCTCAATGATATATATAATTATCTACTTCAATATATGGGTAAGCCGTATTGTTTCTCCTGTTACCTTTAATCCATCCAAAGGTTGTCTGTAAATGATCGCTTTAAGCGATAAGACCGCCCATTGTGTCACCCTATGTAAAATTTCTAAATTTATGTCTGTAATTTTTACGGTGTACAATAAAGAGTATTATATCTATCTATCTATCTAAGCCAGTAAGATTACCTATAAGTAACTTCTCATCTTTCCTCCCTAAGGTTGGCAAAACATTGGCAATCCTCTTGGTGTTGGTGGTGTTCAAATGAAACAACCATTTTCAGTTTAAAAGTCCTGATTGATCAAACTAAATAAATATCATGATCATACCGAATAACTTGGGTAGTTCATCTGCACTTCCATTTTATCTCAATGGAAATTAGCATCATTATTGATACAGTAAAATATTTTATACATACGTACATTTATTTTTCAGATTTCCAAAGTTTCGACTTCATAATAATCGGTAGCGGAACAGCAGGGAGTGTGGTCGCAAAACGACTTAGTGAAGTTAAAGGGTGGAAAATATTGCTCATAGAGGCCGGAAGTGACCCGCCTGTGGAATCTTACGTAAGTACCAAACATCACATAGGTTGTAGGACATAGGACTTTATAAAATTGTATGTGATACTTTACAAATGTCTTAATACAGTAAAGAAAAAATATTTGTCAAGAAATTACCGTAATGTGTTAGAAATGTTATTGGCAGTAAATCCAATCTACTGATCTAATCAGACGTACTATTCATCCTTCTTATTTAATATACAATGCCATTATCTTAAATGCTCCTACAATCACTTAACAAAATATCTAAGCAATAATACATGTTTCAACTAAAAACTAAAGGCTTATGAACCATGTTGTAACACGTATTTTAGTTAACTCCAATATTTTCAGATACCAGGCCTAGACAACACTATGGCTGACAGTCAATTTAACTGGAAATCTGTATCAACGAACAATAGAGCGATAGATCAGGCGATTGTTAACGGCTCCATAAACCTGTCGAGGGGCAAAATGTTCGGAGGAAGCAGCAGTCTCAATGAAATGCACTACATTCGGGGACACGACAAGGATTTCCAAAAATGGTTCGATGCTGGCAATGTGGACTGGAGTTTTGATGATGTACGTCGATGCTTTAAGAAAGCTGAAAGTCTTCAAAACAAGAAATTATTGAAGGATCCCACTATAAGCAAGTTTTACGGCAAAGATGGACCAATAGTTATAAATAGATTCAACAGCACTAAAAGAAATATTACGAACGGAATCTTGAAAGCATGGCATGAAATTGGAATCAAGTATGTTCCTGACTTGAACGTCGCTGATCTTATGGGTTCTGGCATTGTAACAGCAACAGTAGCTGATGGAGTTCGACTAAGTACTAATACAGGATATTTAGAGCCAATCAAGAACAAATGGAATATGAAAATACTTAAGAATGCTTTTGCAAGAAAGATATTGATTACAGTGGATTCAAAACTAGCTTTCGGTGTTGAAGTAGAAAAAGATGGTAGAATTCTGACTTTTTATTCAACACATGAAGTTATTCTCAGTGCCGGAGCGGTGAACACTCCACAACTTTTAATGTTGTCAGGTATTGGTCCTGAAGACCATCTTCGTTCTAAGAATATAACATGTTTGGTTAATTCACCAATGGTTGGACAAAACCTACAAGATCATTTCTTAATTCCAATAACTATATATGGTAATGGACCAGAGAAAATGACAACGAAGGAAAGTCATCGTGATGTCATAAATTATATTTTAGATCGTACGGGAAGCTTAGCCGAAAGTAGTATCTACACGGATATAACAGCATTTTATTCCACCCAAAATATTTTATCTCATCCAGAATTTCAACTGTATCTCTCAATAATCCCCAAGAACAGTTTTGACTTGAAGCAATTCTTGAAATCACAGTATAGATACGATGACTCAATCGTAGACTCCATAGTATCATTTAACAAAAACCATTCACTGTATTTCTTCGCATTCAGCCTTTTGCACCCATATTCAACAGGCAATGTCTCCTTAAGTTCAAATAACCCCGACAATGCTCCGTTTATATTCACAAATTACTTTAACGACCCAAGAGATCTAAAAGCAGCAATTCCAGGAATCAAGTTAGCGTCAAAAGTTGCTAATACCACATTTTTTAAGAATATAGGAGGATTTTTAGGAAGAATGAGCTGGCCAGCTTGTGACAGTTTTGAATTAGATGGTGACAAATACTGGGAATGTGTTAGTACTAACATGGTAACTTCAATGAATCATCTGGTAGGTACCTGTAAGATGGGACCTAGTCCGAAGACATCAGTCGTAAATAGTAGATTGAAGGTCCATGGGATAGCGCACCTCAGAGTGGTCGATGCAAGTGTGATGCCAGAAATAACTAGTAGTAATATAAATGCACCTAGTATTATGATAGCAGAGAGAGCGGCAGAGTTTATAAAAGAAGAATATAAAAACTTTTGAACATATTTTTTGTCCACAACCTTTTCTGAATAAAAGGATATTGTAAATACTATTTTGAAGATATAGGTTTTATTTTTAAGATGCTACATTGCACCGAATGTTCAAGTAAAATAAATGCAGTGGCCATGAACAGAATAATTTAAAGATTTTTCTATTTTTAATTTACGTCAAATAGTGATTATTATCGTATATTGATAGTATTACATCAACTGAGAAAAAATGTTATACTTTGCAAGGTTTTGTAACACGGGGCTAATTACAGAAGTTCAAATAGGTAAATACTTAGAGAAAAGGAAAACATTTTGATACGAAAATAAATTTTGTAAAGATTGTTAAAGTTTTTTTCTTTAAATGCCTGGAACATTGTTACGTTAATGAAGCGCGTAAAATGAATAATTTTGAACTTCCACCTTCAGAGCGAATGGTTAAAAACAACTTTTTTTCTGTTCTATTATTGTTTGGGGTTTTATTTCTCCTAACAAAAGCATAAAGTATGTACGTACAACTCTTTGTTTCAGGAACCCTTAAAATACTGGTTTTAATTCGGGAATTTATGAAGAAAAGTAATTTCATACTTTCCACAACTTTTTCGTAACAAAACTGGAAATGCTTATACAACATCTTGTTCTGTCCCAATTTATTTATAACCATGTAACAAGTCTTTTGATTTGTATGTATATGTCATAACATAAAATGAACAAGATGTAATCTGATATTGATTGCATATCGTACATAATCTAACCTCTAATAATTCTCATATTGCGCTCCTAAAAATGTAATTGAACTCTCTAACGCCTTTTTTTGTGAACCTCAAACAATTCCTATTCTCAAGGTCACAAAGTGGCGATTGACACTGAGTTACGATAAAAAGAAAAGGAAAAATAGATAGAAAATACGTTTATTTGCGGTACATATGACGCAAGCAAAGGAACAAACACTAAAAACAAATTTGAGGGAAAATATGCGTCACATCCACGCAAAACGGCCATCACTCAGCATAATGCTGGGACCCTATGCGAGACAGAGCCCCAGCGCTGGTTTTCAGTGACAGCCGGCGTTGACGTGATGACGTCGAACCGGTGCAGCATAAACAGAAATCATACTCGTAAAATAAGACAAAAATAAAATAAAATAAACACGGTAGTTAATCTAAAATATGTAAAATATAATATTTAGAATGGCAACATAAGACTGAAGATTTACTTCATGTATCGATTGCTTAACCTAATGTTGTTAATAAAGTCATATTTGTACAGACTTACATAAACACAAGTGTTCACCATATTTATCTCTCTCTCAATACATACACATACCTCCACATAGGTACTTTAATAGGTCACATCATATTGTATATATATATTGCATCATTTTGTATTGTTTTGTATTTTGTTGCATTTACTAGTAAGTAGATAACTTGATAATAGTACTGTGCTCGTCCTATATCTACTGATATAATTATGTTCAAATTCTAGGCGAGGACGCTGGCACCCTAAACACAAGTTAAATCTTACTTTGGGTGCCAGAGTTCATCAAAAACACTCTTTTGCTTAGTTGTAACGCTGCATAGTGTTTAGTTAAGTGTTTATGTACAACTGAAGGTATTTTTTTTCGTCCGGTCAAGTAACTGCGACCAACTTAGATGTAGCGGTTGGTCACACTTCTAACCTAACCTAAGCCATTTGGTCGGGGTATAAGCTAGGAAGCTGTGAGAATTGGCTAGGAAGTTAGAAAGAGGCTAATTTATTTAAAACTCATTCATTATTAGAAGCGCAAAAAGATTTTAGAAGTTTGTTTATTAAAAAAACGTTTGCAATAGCTACTAAGGATTGTCCATTTAGCTGTCGCTGAACCCTATGAAACCGTGATCGCTAGTCTCGTTAGAAATTTTATTGCTGTTGTTGTTTCATGCTACTTTATTCATAGAATAAACAGATAACATAAAGTCACATACACACTATGCGATAACAGTCGGGCAGTTTATGTTTCTCGATGCAATTATAGACAATTGCTTTCGAATTATATAATCATTTTGAGAGCGTCAATGTTTACAGATTTTGATCATCAGATGGTTTAACAGGTATGACAACTCACTTTTTTGTGAATTTGTTGCCTATAAAGGAGTGTACGCACGAACGAACAAGAACATGGTGAACTTGAACATCGAACACTTTGTTCGCATGTACGTACCACTAATGAACATCAAACAATGTGTTTGTCAAAAATGTTCCTGGCGATCCAATTTCGAATCCATGGCAAAGAGAGCGGGCCGGTTGAGCACAAACACAAGACAGTCGAACTGTGTTCGTATGGTGTTCGTGTTCGCTTTGCACACGTTCACATTTCGGAACCAAATGTGCCATGTTCGATGTTCTTGTTCACCATATTTTGTTCGTTCGTGCGTACACGCCATATGTAATATATACGGCTAGTATTTTTTTATTATCGCTTCATAGAAATTGTAAGAAAGGCTACTGCTTTTTAACCTTATGTAGGAAAATAATGTGTTGTGTGGTAGCACATTATTTTCCTAGCTCTAGGGGAAAGAGTTAATATAAGTTAGTTCGTATGCATTACATGAAACAAAATCTGTAAAACGAAGAAAACACATTTACTTTTTATCCTATATAACATTGAACTCTTTCAATAAGACATAGCAATAACAGTCAAGCGTGAAGCATAACATTTCCATTTGACCTGACAGGATTATTTACCTGCCGACCAACGTTCTACGTAAAATCGTCCATGTTTTTTCCTCTTTGACATCGATCATGGCGCTAGGGGTAAAAGAGAAATGATCTGAAAATGTTTCAAGTTTGTTCAGTGCTTTTTCTTTTCCCTATTTTTTCTCCTTTTGTCCCTATTTTTATTTGCTCCCCCTATGTGGTATATTATGGTAATGATGAGTAATGCCGTTCTATTATTTTTATGAATGACTTTATTGATGACTGACCGTTTTTTACGTGATAAAGGCTTATAGATTCCTTTATTGGGTCAAATCGGTTATTATATATTCGGTGATTATACGAATACAGTACTACGTACTTGCTGACTGGTATTATTTTTACTACGTTTTGAACTGAAGGCCAATTCTCGTTTAAAAAACGTTCACATTCAAGTCGCCATCTGTCAAACTTGTCAAAAATGTTGGTAAATTGATTTTTGACAGATTGCGAAACAGATAAGAATGTGAATGTTCTTAAAAAATACGGAAATTACCCCTCTATTCTCACATGGTACAATCAGCTACAATAGTCTCTTTAGAAGTTTTTAAATTATAATACGTATTATTAGAATCAGAACAGACGTAAATTTAAAAGAATATTGACTCTTAGCTTATTATATGAAAGACAAAAAAAGCAGTTAATCGAATTATTTTGTGTGTTGTGTTATTTAGATTAGATTTTAAAGTGAAGAGTTAACGGACTTTGGTTGCTAACCGTACGTGCATATTTTAGAAAAGAAGTAGCAATTTTCAAAGTTGGCTACATATGGCAAAAAAATTGGTGACAGCAAATTACTGTAACTAACATACATACCCAAGGACGATACATACATACATAAACTCACGCCGTCTTCCCAAGGGGTAAGCAAAAACTACAGAACGCCACCTAGATGACGGACGATACAGTCTACCCTTTTAACTTGTATTCTGTTATATCTTAACAAAAGATCTATTATTTGTATCAACTGTTTCATTATGCTAAACATAATTCATGCGGCGCTCGACTGAGTTCACTGAGACAGCCTGAGTCAATATCATGGCAAACGGGGTAGGAATACAAAACAGTAGAGGATCTAAGATGTCTTGATAAAGTAAATCTATAAATTGGTCGTTGACATTTCATCGTCTTTCATGATGTAGTTATTATTTGTTAAAGATGGCTAATGTTTTTTAAATTATTTATTTTGAATCATCACTTTGGGGGCATGAGGAACAGGGTGTAAAGTTCACTCATCCACCATAGAAAAGGGAGGATCCTCCAACCAGACGGGTGTTGTGTCTGGCGGGCCGACTGCCCGACTGTTGATGACGGATAGTCTTATATATGTCGTTCGCTTGGTAAACTCTAATTGCGCGATGCAGGATTTGTGTGACGTCATGTCTTTGATGCGTAGTTCGTATGTGGCGGTGTAACCGCTACAATCACCACATGGAGTTGTTCTAATGCATATCAGTAGTACTCCGGCTCTCCAAGTAAATGAAAACCTTGAAATAAAACCGGCCAAGTGCGTGTCGGACCACGATAATGAAGGGATTGCAAGAACAAACTTAACTTCTTCTCCCATACGGAATGAATGGGAGAACATGTTTTTGCAACCGCAAATGTAAGTTGGTCGATTATTGCTCGTTAACTTGTAAAACCTACTTAGCTGTGATAGTTTTTCTTTTAATGTCGTTATATATTCTACTGCCGTGAATTTTTTCACATATCCAAAACCCACCAATTAGCTGGCAGGCGGGAGGGGGGAATTAGATTAACAAAAAAATCACTTTAAAGCTTAATATTTCGATAACCGATCCCTGAATCATAAAATGGTTTTAACAAACTTACAATATTTTTGAACGACCTTTCTAATGACACCCCACACCATAGGATAAATAAGAAAAAAAACATCCCCACTTTACGTGTCGGGGAGGTAAACAAAAAAAAAATATCACTTTGTCGGCGTGATTAATATGTATACCCATGCAAAATTACAGCTTTCTAGTACAAAGAGTCGCTGAGCTAAGCTGCGGACAGACGAACAGACAGGCAGACGGACATGGTGAAACTGTATGGATTCCTTGTTTACTACGGAACCCTAAAAATCGATTTTTATCAGTGCAAAGTTTAAGAATGCTGCGTTTTTCACATTGGTCTTTTGATCCAAGTAGTTAAGATTTTTTGAGTTTCATACCGTAGCATTTTGTTGATCAAAATGAAGATAGTCTTTTGAGACCACAGACGCATGTTGCGGACCTGTCGCCTTGATTTAGCGCTCAATATTATTTTGAATAGAGTTTTCACACTGTCGAGTTAAAAATGTATGCCACGCTAACAAGCCGGGAACTATTTATTTAGTGCAGCCGCATTGTAAAAAGTAGCTAACAGCCAGCTCGTTTCCTAGTTTCAAATAATAAACGTGCTTCTGCCAACAGGGCAACAAGCAATGTGTTATTCTCACAGGGACTACCAACAAGTTTGTGGACGCCATTCTTAAGAGATCGCGGAATGCCGAAGATTAATCTGGATTAGAAGATAAACGAGGACACACGGACGTTGTTCCGGAATAAAGTTTAACAGTATCGGAAATGTTGTGCCGAGCCTTTCTCAGGACGTGTGGTTGTTCATAAATTGTTTTGGCTATGTTGTGTTATCCTGAAAAAACATGATCTTCCTTTTAAAATTTTGCTGCAATGTGGGTTATGCACGTCATCTTACGGACTGTCAAGCGGAGCATAGTGCTTCAATCACCATCGTAATTATTTTGCTGTAGTGACAGCACAGCAAAATATATATATAAGCTTCAGCAATCCATGCAAACTATTCGACACCAACATAACAATTAGTACAATATTAATCACACACTGTTACGATGCGAACTAATAAAAAAAATATTTACCTAGTTTCTGATTCCGTGTATACTATAAACTAGTATGTTTATTACTTATAATCAAAAAGCACCCAAAACTTTAAAATACGTTTACCGAATACCAAAACTGGGCCCAGAGGTCACTGACATCATATCGCTTATACCAAAGTTTCCGAGATTTGCGGCGTCCCGCAAGGGTGACCCGAAGTCATCGTGTATCGTTTACGTTGGCTACGGTCCCGAATGACCCAGACGCTGGTCATAACTTTGACCTCTGTGTGGTATTTGGATATTACTCAATACCTTAGTGTTGTTTTGATTTTTCTCATCGCGTCGGTCAGTGTATTGTTTGAATTTAAGGAACTATAAATATGCTTGATTGCCCCGTAGTTCTAAAAGTAGTTTTTATTTACTTACGGTTACGAATGTTATGGTTCACATAGGTACTGAAAATATTTCTGGAATACCTGTAAGATGTGAAGCTTCATCTACACCTGATTTACGATTATCATCATACTTATTAAAATCAAAAACAAAATTAGAATCATCAAAGGATATATTATATTTAGAAAGTACACATACTCGTAGAACGCAATATTTTTTAATATGGCGTCACAGTCGAGAACAATTTGGGTTCGGAGATATCGAGATATCAGGTAAGAATTAGAATGTCGGCGACGGGATTAAAAATACAATTTTGGTAGTACCTACAAAGGCGCAGCTCGTTACGGTAAAAACCTATCCTAACATAGTAGTCACTTGGCACTCCCTAGGATGCCCCATGGGCTCCAACCCACACTAAACAATAGATACGCGTGTCGTGACTCTGTTCAGTCACTCTCATCCGTCCCAACAAGAGCGTCACTTTCGATAAACCTGACACAGCCGAATGTCTAGCCGAAAGTCTAGGGAGAACATTGGGTTCTCCCAGCTCCAAATCAGTATACCAAGCGCACCTTGACAAGGTTGATGCTGAAGTCGAATGTAGAGATACCTCACCCGTTGAAGACCCTAATGATCCTCTGCCTCCCGTCACTCCAGATGAAGTGCATGACATCATGAAAGGGCTCCACGCTCGGAAAACTTTCGGTTCAGACGGTATCACCAATAAGGCGCACAAACTTATCCCCGCTCCTCTCGTTATGCTTATGAGCGCCATCTTCAATGGCGCGGCGCCTTAAACAATAACACATTTCCTCCAGCGTGGAAAGAGGCCGCCGTTATCGGTAAGCCAGGCCAGGCCAACCCAAGTCCAAGCCCTAAGCTACCGTCCCATCAGTCTCCTCAATGCAGTAGTCGTAATATAGTTATATGAAAGCGGTTCATAACTGTCGGAGTGCCTAATTTTGTGACTGCAACCAATTTCGAGGTAGCGCTCGCCGGCCGCTGCGACGGGACCGCTCGCTTGGCTTGCTCGACTCGCACGAAGTTGATTACTGTCTTAATCTAACTTAACCTATTTGATCGGAGTGCCCTAATAGTTCTATAACTAGATCATGCTCGTATTATAGTTATATTTCTAGTAAGACAGTTATGAACCGCTTTCATTTACTATATTACGGTATATAGCTATATCCCTAGGTATATAACTATATCACGGCTATAACCATCTTACTGCGACATATATCCTAACTTTATATCACAAATGCGAAAATTTGATTGTTTGTTACGCTTTCACGCTGACGGATCGAACGGCTGAACGGATTTGGATGAAATTTGGCACATGGTAAACTATGACCTGGGTTAGGACATAGGATTTAGGACTTTTTATCTAGATATTCCCACGGGATCGAGGCTTATGCGGGTAGCAGCCGCGGGACGCAGCTAGTACAAAATAAAAGTCAATTTAATATGATATTCGCGCAAGTGGATGTAAGCTTCAGAGATTTGCGGCATCCCAGAAGGGTTAAGCCGACCACGTATCGCTTGTATTACGTGTGGTCGCGACTGACCGCGTCCGTGGTCTAAACTTTATTCAGCACATTCTGGGGGTCATGTTTTGTTGTAAATTACTTCAGCCAGAAGTTTCTCGAGTAGGATAGTGTGTGCTCTACCTGACTTGGTATCGACTAAGGTCAAACACGTTCTGGTTTATATTTACGAAGAATTAGCAAATATTTTTGGAACCACAAAAAGTATATTTGCAACACCTTTATAATACCATTTAAATTGAGTGCGGTTTGTTGGGTTTAAAAGAAAAGAGGACATTAAATAACTATAAAAATATATCCTAGATTTAGCTAAGTCAGGGAGTAATTTTCTAATCACATACTCTACGTATCCGGGATATAAATTAAGATTGGAAGTCAAACTTTGGACTTTTAAGGACAACTAGCAAGGCAGCAGATAACCGAACCGAATCAGGAACCAAGTTTCCCCACTGCGTAAAAAACTCACGTATCTGCGGATTAACATTGCAGTTGTTTTTTTACTCCCAATACTTTCAAAATTAAAGGCATTTTATATTTAATTGCATTGTATTATCGGTTTTTCTTTCATACCGTGGCACAGATATCTGCCGTGCCGTACCAAACAACTACAAAAATCCGTGAATGCTTTTCAAAAATTCAAAATCCGAAAGTAATTTATTCAAACTAGGCTGAGAATCAGCACTTTTCGAACGTTAATATTATATAAGACAGTCCCCCAAAACGCCCACCCTTCACCACTTCCTATAGTTCACGCGGTGTAGCATGGTGCGGGTGACGGGTGACAGAAAGGGTAAATTTATTTAATATACTACATTTTTATTATTGAATCCGTATTATGTACACAATCTGTATGTAGGTACGGATCAGTCGTAAAATACAGAATCAGTAAAAACAAGTAAATTATAATATATTTTACCCTTTCTGTCACCTGTCACCCGCACCAAGCTGCACCGCGTGAACTATAGTGCTACAGGGATTTTTGTAGTTTTTTAGTAGGTATGCATCCTTTTTAGAAGTATTCAATCCATCCTCCCTCAACTCTAACAAAAGTTCCTCATAACCTGCGACTGAATATTGTTTTCACCAACACAGCTAGTAGTTAATTTACTAAAACAACACCACAAAACACACACTGCTCTATTAAATCCTAATTTATTATGCTTACCTGGAACCAAAACAAAGCTATGTCGACAACTAGCTCCGCAATTGATAATAGCGGCAGTACCAAATCTGCGGACCACATCGCAGAACAAACGAACCAAAAATTAACTTTTGCGCCACACAAACGTTTGTCATTCAATGTTTGCAGGGATTAGGCAACGTGGGCGCGATTCTCTATTGTTAAATATTTACTGCTAACCAACCCGTTTACTTAGGACCAGTAGTGCCTGAGTCAGCTATGGACCCCGAAACATCGCCATACCTAATCTTCGGCGCTGTAATCATGTGAAAATAGCCAAAGGTACCGCGGAATTTGGGTCAGAGCTCTTGCGGGACCGATTAGAGGGGATTTACAACCAAACCGTATACTGTTTTTGCATTATTTATATGTAATTCTCTGGATATTTTGTTTCGTGTCGGTAATTTGGAGATAAATTGGTTTGTTTTGTAGCTTCAGTTCGTTTAGCTGGAAAATAAAAAGATTTTGTTTGTAGTTAGTGTTTGGGCATGCACCAGTGATATTAATAAGTTGATTAGCAATCATATCTGATCAGAGAAACGCCTTAAGTACCTATTTGTACAAATTACTATACAAGAAATGTATCGGCACATTTAGATGGATAAAAACTCAGATGAAGAGATCCGTAGGAGAACCAAGATAACCAATAGCACGAAGTATTTCCAAACTTAAATGGCAGTGGGCAGGGCACATTGCTCGCAGAACAGCTGGCCGATGGGGCCGAAAGGTTCTGGAGTGGCGACCGCGTACCGGAAAACGTAGTGTTGGGAGGTGTACCGATGGCACAAGGTGGACTGATGACCTGGTGAAGGCCTTAGGAATCCGTTGGATGCGAGAATCACAGAATTGATCGAAGTGGCGGTGCTTGGGGAGGTCTATGTTCAGCAGTGGATGTGTTTTGGCTGAAATAATGATGATGAGATAGATGAAGAGATTGACGATGGAACTTGAAGAACTACCCTATATAACAACAGTAACAAAAGTACAGGAAAGAACAAAAACTTTAATGAAATCGATGAAACCAAATGCGACGGAAAATTTTATTGCCCGTTCGTTCATTTTACTAACAGACTACATTGGATTACTTTTCCAATATTAAACTAACTTTAACTGCACTTTGAACTGCTTTTAGACTTCTCAATCGGTCCATAATTCTAACTGTCCATGTAACCTAAACTTATTTGGATGATGTTTTCAGTTAAAATCATCTAAATAACAGTAATAAACAGTTAATAACCAACGAAATAAATTGTCGTTTTTGAGTTAATTTGGCAGTGTTCCTTTGAAATAGCTAAACAGATTGGTCGATCATTTATAATCTTTGCATTCATTTAGAAAGGACTAAATAAAAAAATTGACAAACGTACCTATGAAAAGTATGCGTAAGATTTTATATATAAAAATAAAACAACAGCGTTTTATTTTTTTATATTTACTTTTAAATCATATCTTTCCATAATCTTCTTTGATAAGTTCCGAAGCTATCGCGCCAATCATAAAAGACCCACTGTAGATTTGTGATCACACTGGTAGTATTGGACATTACGCAAGCGTCAATAACTCTCTCACTATCTGCTACGGATGTACTTATCCAAGCTTCCATTTTGCAACTCCCAAACTGTCGTTAAAAAATTAATTTCATTTCAATATTCTTCACTATCAAGTACAAAATCATCACAAGCAGGAAGGCTGATTCTTCTCAAAAAGCTGTTATAGATTTGAAAAAAGTGGTGTTCACAATTTGAAAAATAACTTTACACCTATCAAGAAGATAAATTATAATAATAATAATCATATTTATCCGAATATAATTCATGTAAAAGAGTTTAGTCATTTAATTGTTTTTTTTTATCCTTTTCACCATCTGTAGGTACTACAAAACGTGATTAGTCCAATATCACAACTATATTGGGAGCGATATGCTGAGTGTAAAAAAGACCCATCACCAAACCGTCATCTAAACATTCTGTACATCAAACCAAGGAGCATTGAGCTAAGATAAGTGCTGTGAAACGATTTTAAACGTTTAATCGCTATAACAATCCAAATAAACTATACGAGTACCTCGGACTCTACATCATTCATGTTGAAGTTATGTGAGAACGATGCAAAACATTAAAAGTATCCGTAACAGAAATTAAAAAAATAACAATTCAAAAATTAAATTAAATTTAAATCGCCGTGGCAGAAAAGAGATAACCAGTCCCTACTGACGGCGCCCGTTCACGAACATGACGCATGGATTAGTTGCGCTTCTTTCTCAACTGAATTCAAACATAGATTTTGATTTGTTTGTGAGAAGAATGTATGACTGTGTCATGTGTGTCTGCCTCGTTGTTCTAGTGGTCGCATGCGCGCAGTAGAGCATGGGGTTCAATGCCTGGGGGTCGTAAGTGCTATTTAATTTTTCCATCTAGAATTTCTCAGCAGCAGCCTGAAGTCTGGATTTGTGTCCGGTTGATGACAATAGGCTCACCCCCATTACATGGGACTTAAACATAACTGGCGAAATGTGGGTGTACTATAGGTACACCTCTGCATAACCCTCCGAGAAATACAGGCGTGATGTTATATTCAATATTATAACTCTTTTTTATTGATATTGTTCTAATATTTTTAAACAGTGTAATTGGAAAACAAAATAAATCAATCAATCAATCTGCCTAGCCTTTTCCCAACTATATTGGGGTCGGCTTCCAGTCTAACCGCATGCAGCCGAATACCAGTATTTTACATGGAGCGACTGCCTATCTGACCTCCACAACCCAGTAACTGGGTAATACCATACCCCTTAGTAAGACTGGTTGTCAGAGTTTCGGACTTCTGACGACAACTTCACAATCAAAAGTTTTCTGTCAAAGCTTAACGTGCTTTCCGAGGCATGGTATGTAAAGATGGTTACCCATCCACAGACCAACCCCGGCAAGCGTAACTTAACATGATGGATCGACCCGTGCGGCAGTTATTATTTAGCCACGAGCTCCAAAAAATAAAATTAATAAATGATAATAATACTCGTCAAACCAGCCTTGAACCATCGCTAAGACTTAAACCATTAGAAAAGTTTCAATACAGCAGGATACCCTGCTCAATTACAGGAACTCTCTGCTAAATTGGGGTTAAGTTAATTATAGTTTAATTGTTATTTGTCGTAGGGTCTCAGCTAGGAATAAAGCACTTTATCACCTGACGTGGGCGTTGTAAGGGTAGGTACGGAATTGTAAATTGGATGGATCGATATCTTTCTCACGGGTACTAACACATAACTGAACATAAATATTATTGAAAAAAAGTAATTGTTGAGGTTGAACGAGTCTGATGCCGTAAATATTTTTTTGTGCGTTTGTCTGAATGTATGTTCCGGATTGGCTCAAAAACGGCTGAACGGATTTGGATGGAATTCGGCACACAGATAGGCTTGTGTAGGTGACGAATAAAGGCTTTACTAGGCGATCTCAGAACCACCGTAATTTCGCCAAGACAGACTATCAAAAACAATAGGTAGTTTTCCGATTTTCACGGGACACACATGATAATTAGAATTCGCAGTATACTGCAAACCTTTTGCTAAATCTGATATCTGGACTCCGTGATTAACTTGATCAGTATGCAAAACACAAAACAAAATGTAAGGACCCAGTATAATTTACCGTAAAACATTTATCCGCTCAGTGTTCACAAAAGCTGTCCCCAAAAGGGGCAGTACCCCGCATAACGCTGAGAATCAATTAATGCTTTATACACCCAACAACATAAAAAAGGGTCGGTTTTCTATTGAATTAACAAGCGAATTGTCATTAAACCAATACTGTATGCGTTATTGGCAACGGTACATGTTTGCTTAGGATCGTCCCCGATGTAATGGCACCGCTTGGTATTCATGAAACCCTGGTACATTGGTTACAATTTATTAATATTGAACGCTGATACTCGTTTCGTTTAAACTGGTTTAACTTTGTTTGATTTATGCGTACCTACCGGAAAATTATGTTGCTCTTTTATGATAAAGTTAGAATATGACGTTGCAACTTTTGTTTTTGTTTATAGGATTCCGTACCTGAAGGGTGACAAATGGGACCCTATTACTACGCCTCCACTGTCCGTCCATCCGCCTGTCCGACCGTCCGTCCGTCCGTCTGTCTGTCAGCGGGTTGTATCGCATGAACCGTAATAGGTAGACAGTTGAAATTATCACAGATGTCTATTGCCGCTATAACAAACAATAAAAAATAATTCATCTCTAGTCAAGTACCTATGTAACTGCTATTCGTGTATACAACCAGTTACCGCCAGCTATTAAGCAATTAAATGGATATGTATGTTATGTTTAAAACAAAATTAAAAAAGCTATTAATTGATAATGTATTTTATAATCTGCATGAGTTTTTTGAGAAAAAAATATTTATTATTTATTTATTTTTATATGCCTTACCATATTGCATATTCGACATGGGTAGACGTTGAGCTTAATTTTTTTACTTTTGCAATAAGAACACAGATAAGCAATAAATATAGTTAGTCTCGCCATAAATACTGTTACAATTAAAAATAAGAAAGATATTACATTTGAATTTGGAATTTGTCATTTTTATACGATTGTTCATTGAGTTTTCTAATTTTGGCGCCAATACATTGTACAATATTTTGCGATATTAAAATGGAGTGGGGTGATAAAGAGAACCGAATCGCTGTGATTGCATTACACAAAGTTGGTATGGAGCCAAATGCAATTTTTAAAACTCTCTATACTCTTGGTATTAGTCAAATGTTTGTGTACCGGGCTATTAATAGGCACAATGAGACCTCCTCTGTTTGTGACAGAAAAAGATCTGGCCGGCCACGTAGTGTTCGTTCGAAAAAGGTGGTCAAAGCAGTAAGGGAATCTTTTGTGGGTAGTTGACACGAAAGGTGAAAATTTTTTTTGCTCTTGTTTTAATAATCAATTAAAATTACATAAAGCTTTAATTTGACTATTTACATGTTTACATATACATGCTAACATAGGGTACTTGCCACTTTAGTGTTATCTCCTATAATATTACACTACAATCAAAACAACGCACTATTTAAGAAAATGGAAGCACTCAAGGTCTCACTGTCCGAAATGATGTCACTTTTCCAAAACCGGATGACAAACTTTGAGGCAGAACTGCAGAAAAATCCTTCAGGAACTTCAAGCACCACGATGGACAGTTTGGTAGCGGACTTCACTTCGTTCAAGAAGTTCATACTAGATGCGTTGGGCTGTCTTCAGCAGCAGTTGGAGGCATTGGCACAGGGGCTCGACAACCTTGAGATGCGTGGGCGCCGGAAGATGTTGCTGTTACATGGTGTCACCGAGCAGGCCAAGGAAGATACAGCACAGGTAGTCGCTGAGGTTGTTCGATGTCATCTAAAGCTGACCGACTTTGCAGTGGCTGACATCGGGCGGTGTCACCGGTTGGGCAGACAAACCGGTGCTAGCAAGCCTAGGCCCATTCTTTGCAAACTACGGGACGTCGGTGTCAGGGACAGTGTCTGGTTTGCCAAGACGAAGTTGAAAGGCACTGGTATTACAGTATCAGAGTTCCTGACGAGATCGCGGCATCAGCTCTTTATGTCTGCGCGTGAGAGGCTTGGCGAAACAAATTGCTGGACTAAGCAGGGCCTTATATATGTTCTTCGCGCTGACGGCTCCCGGCAACGAGTTAATTCAGTGGATGACCTACAAAGCATCGTGCTGGTCAGTGAAAAGGCCATGACTCCCATCGCATTAGCATTGTCGTCGTCGCCGCCGTGTCCATCACCGGCACCAAAGAAGGCCCGGCGTGCTGCTGCGAAGAAGTGATTCTGTGCACTATAAAGTAGTACTTTAGTAGTATAGTACTTTTTAGTATCACCGTCCGGGTAGCAGTTTTGCTTATAATTCGTACCCTCTCAATTACACTAATCGCTAATTTTACCATAATTTCTCTACCCTTTTTAATTCCACATGTTATACCGTCTATTTATTTTTTATTATTTAATTTTTTCGCTATCACTTTCCTGTTTTGTTTTCTGTCTGTCAGCTGTCAACTCATTAAGTCACGTCATGTGTCAATTGTCAGTTTTCGTTCAGAAACCGGTAGACAGTGTGCCCAGTGTCTTTTGTTCCTTCTGTTATTTTATTTAATCCTTTTTCATTTCCTATGCATTTATGTAGTATTATTTTTGCTACCCGGACGATGACATTCTTTTTAACTATTGTTTTGTGTTCGCTTTTATTTGTTAGCGCTAAACTGGCGGGTGGATTGAATTGCTCTTTTTTATATTTACGTTTAAAATCACTATTTTATTTACGTTTATTATTAATATTATATTTATATAGTGTCGATGTCAGATAGGAATGACGACAGTGACACCGAAAGCTTTTTATCGGCTTGTAGTAATGACAGCTTTGTGAGTTTTCCGTCCCTTGCTGACACGCTTGAATCTCAGTTTTCTGATGTACCTAAAAATTTTAATGTTGTCCATATAAATGCCCAAAGTATTCCGGCACATTACCCTGACATGCTAGCTAACCTAGACTGTAAGAACGTCCATGCTATCCTTGTCTCAGAGTCTTGGCTAAAGCCATGTCTCCCTTCAACTTCCTATTCCTTGCCGGGTTTTCAACTATTTAGAAATGATCGCGCGCGCGGCGGTGGCGGTGGTGTTGCCATATACCTTCGTCAACATATTCCTTTCTCTATTATCGATATGTCTGCACAACCTCCGCCGCAGAACGCGGGCGAGCATCTCTTTTTGGAAGTAAACCTGAATCACGTTAAAGTCCTTCTAGGTGTTTATTATAGCCCTTCATCCCGTATAAATTTCTTTTCATCCTTTGAAAAGATCCTTGAAAATATTACACCTTCTTACAGTCATACAATCATCATGGGCGATTTCAATACTTGTTTACTGAAAACCGATTCCCGCTCTTCCTCTCTTCGATCAATAGCTCAGTCATCGAATTTATCAATTCTCCCTTTAAGTGCCACGCACCATTTTCCAAACTGTAATCCCTCACTTTTGGACCTTCTCATTGTTTCTTCTCCTCAACATGTCAGTAAGCATGGTCAATGCCCCGCTGACATGTTTTCTTACCATGATCTATTATTCCTCTCCTACAAAATTCGCCCACCTAAGGCAAAACCTAAAATTCTCCTGCAGCGCAACTTTAGTGGCATGAATTCAGATGATCTCCGAAGAGATGCTAACAGCATTGATTGGTCTCCTTTAGTCAGTGTTGAGTCGATTGACGATAAAGTCAACCTGCTGACAGACAACCTTGTGAGGCTGTACGATGTCCACGCTCCCATTCGTGCTGTAAAAATTAAACATCTTCCGGCACCATGGATTACAGACGATATAAGAGGTATCATGCACAGGAAGGCTGTAACAAAAACTAAATTTAAGTGTCGGCCCTCGCCGTCGAACCGGGAGATCCTTGTAGATGCTCGCAATCGCTGCAATAAGGTGTGTAGAGATGCCCAACGACGCCATATCCACACCTCAGTTGAAAACGGAGATCCAGCTAAAGTCTGGAAATTTCTTAAGTCCTTGGGAGTTGGAAAATCGCGCCAAGAATCGATTCCTAAAAACTTAGATATTGATCTACTGAATCAACACTTCTCATCTTCGTCCCACTGCAGCGGGACCATGAAGGCAGCTACAATAAACTATCTTTCAAACCTTCCAACTCCGGACCATCCCCCATTTATTTTTAGTCAATTCTCTGATTGTGATGTTAAGAAGAGCGTTGTTTCAATCACATCTAACGCAGTTGGTAGTGATTGTGTAAGTCGAAAAATGATAGTCCCTGTCCTCGACGAAATCCTTCCCATCCTATGCTATATCCTAAATTACTCTATATCCTATGGTGTTTTTCCATCAATGTGGAAAGAGGCAAAAATCACTCCTTTACCCAAAAAATCGAATCCTATTTCCTTTTCCGAATACCGTCCTATCTCTATCTTGCCTTTCCTCTCCAAAGTCCTAGAACGCCTTGTCCACAATCAGCTTAGTGCTTTTCTTTGTAAGAATAGTCTACTGAATCCTTTCCAATCCGGTTTTCGTCCTGGTCATAGCACCGCTACAGCCTTAGTTAACGTCACTGATGATATACGGTTAGGCATGGAAGAAGGAAATCTGACGGTTCTTTGCTTACTGGATTTTAGTAATGCTTTTAATACGGTCGATTTTGATATCCTGCTTGGCATGCTTCGCTCGCTTAACATATCTCCAACGGCGATTGACTGGTTTCGTAGTTACCTGTATGGCCGCCGGCAACGTGTATGCATAGAAGAGTCTCGTTCTTCTTGGTGTTATACTTCTGCCGGTGTACCTCAGGGTGGCGTTTTATCTCCTTTACTCTTCGCAATATTTATAAACTCTATTTCCAAAAAACTTCTTTCGTCCTACCACCTTTATGCAGATGATTTACAAATATATAAAAAAGCTGCCCTTTTGGATTTGGCTGATGCAATTAATGGTATAAACAAGGATTTGGATTCAATTTGCGAGTGGAGTGAGGCACATGGGTTACAGGTCAATCCATCGAAGACCCAAGTCATTGTTGTTGGCAGCTCAAGGATGATCCCCAAGATAAACTGGACACAACTTCCCCAAGTTCAATTTAACGGAACTGCCATTCCAATTAGCGAAAAGGTTAAGAACCTCGGAGTTTGGATCGACAAACATCTTTCTTGGGGTCCCCAGCTACAGGACGTAAGCCGCAAGATTTTTGCATCTGGTAAGTCCCTGAGACGATTGCGGAACTTTCTTCCAACTGCCACTAAGACTGCGCTTGCACAATCCCTTTTACTTCCCATCCTTGACTACGCTGATGTCAGTTACCTCGATCTCACTGAGGCACAACTAGATAAACTTGAGCGACTTCAAAACTTTTGCATAAGATTTATATTTGGCCTGCGCAAATATGATCACATTTCTGAATTTCGTACAAAGCTCAAGTGGCTTCCCATACGTCTTCGCCGGAATTCTCATATCTTATTTCAGCTCTACAGTATTCTGTTCAATCCTATAACCCCCTCCTATCTTAAAGAACGTTTCAAGTTCCTACATGACACACATAATAGATATCTGAGATCATCGGAAAACTTGAGACTAGAGATGCCGATGCATTCAACCAGCTTTTATGACAAATCTTTTACAGTTCAAGCAGTACGGTTATGGAATGCCTTGCCCGTGTCGATAAGGCGAGCTCAATCCTTGTCCACTTTTAAAACTCTGGTAAAAACACACTTCCTCTCTCCTTAAACATCATCATTACATTTAGTTCCTTGCTCTTGTTTCATGTTTATAGATTTATATATTTATATGAATAAGTTTATGCTTTATGTATGTATGTACATATTTATTGTATGTAGATGGTACACCGCTGACTACCTGCAGTATTGTCTCTCCTATTACCTTTAATCCATCCAAAGGTTGTCTGTAAAAGATCGCTTTAAGCGATAAGACCGCCCATTGTGTCACCCTATGTAAAATTTCTAAACTATGTCTGTGATTTTTATGGTGTACAATAAAGAGTATTCTATCTATCTATCTAAGGGAAAGAATTCGAAGAAATCATGTCCGAAAACAAAAGATTTTATCTCGGGAGAAGAAGATAGCACCCAGAACCATGTCGCGTATTTTAAAAGATGACTTAGGACTTGCAGCCTATAAGAGACGCACTGGTCATTCAAAAGAATAGGGTGGTAAAATCGGAACAACTACTGAAGCGGTACGCAAAGGGAGATCACAGATTTATTTTGTTTCCGAATGAGAAAATCTATACAATTGAGCAACATTTTAACAAACAAAATGACCGTATTTATGCTCAAAGCTCTAAGGAAGCTTCCCAATCAGTTGACAGAGTGCAACGTGGGCATTATCCGACTTCAGTGATGGTTTGGTGGGGTGTTAGCTATGAAGGAGTGACAGAGCCATATTTTTGTGAAAAAGGTATCAAAACATCGGCACAAGTGTATCAAGATACCATTCTTGAGAAGGTAATTAAGCCCCTTAACACCACCATATTCAATAACCAAGTATGGTCCTTCCAACAAGACTCGGCGCCGGGTCATAAAGCTCGGTCCACGCAGTCTTGGTTGGAAGTGAACGTTTCGGACTTCATCAGAGAATAATGCCGTGGTCAATGGCGGCACTGAGTAGGTATTACAAATTTAATGGTGATAATAGTAGTAAAATTAATAATTAATATTTTAAGGAATTTTGAATCATATAAACCTGATTTATTTATTTGAAAAACCGGACATGATTGAGTAGGACTTGCGCCCTGAGGGTTCCGTCTCAAAGCTGTGCTTGCTCGGCTGCCCGAATTCCCAAATACGGATTGAACTTAACTTTTCAATTGAAAAATAACTTTTAATTGTTATATAAATAATATTTCAAGATACGGCCTATGAATTTTTGATCCCGGATTGAAGAAC
Organism: Xanthia togata; assembly: GCA_963853775.1. Taxonomy (NCBI): domain Eukaryota; kingdom Metazoa; phylum Arthropoda; class Insecta; order Lepidoptera; family Noctuidae; genus Xanthia; species Xanthia togata. The sequence goes on along the minus strand of OY970795.1, from coordinate 18,925,645 downwards.
AAACTTCACTTTGCAGTTCATATATAACTATAAATAATCAATGTTCGGACTTTACTGGAAGCAAGGTCACTTGCTTCTCGTCAAACTTCATGCTGCTGGGCCGACGGGCCAAATAGGCTTTGGTTTATTTGCGTGTCAAAATATGCGGCATAAATGGCGGTATTTTGTTATTGCGTTCACTTGGAAGTTTGGTTTTCGTTACAAGAGAACAAAAAGTTTCGAAAGTTCCAAGGGACCGTAGATCTAAGTTTTTGATATTAACACCAACTTGATGCCTCCACGCGTTCCTGGGAAAAAGGGCCATGGCAGACAGCGAAGTCATCCTTTGAGGGTTTCAATTTTTTAATTTGGAGGTACGCAACCCTAAAATCTGCCTTTACATGCCGTAACGGTTGAATAGATTTAGTTGATAGGCGGTTAGAAAAAAAGAAGGAATAATATTTATTTTGACACAGTTCGTGGAACACATATAATAACAAAATAAAAAGTGAAAATAATCTAATAGCAATAATAGTGTGTGCCTCACGGCTGCGCCAAAACGGTTCATTTCAGCATTAATGCCAGACAAATGCTGCCTGACGCTGGTTTTCTAATGAACCTTTATGGACAAGTGACGGAGAGTACCAACTGTTTGAACATACCTTATACATAATTTATATACCTCTAAATAAATAAATAAACTATTAATCAAATATTGTAACGTAAAATTTTGCTCCGAGGAGGAGTTAAACGTAAACATAATAATAAAAAAAGGTATTAAGAGTAAAGTTTAAGTTTAGGACGTTAGGGGTGGCTTCACAGGACATGGGATGCTCGGGATACGCGGGAGGCAGGATCAGGCAGACGGGTAGGCAGCAGGCAGCGCGGAGTACTTGGGTTGTGGCGCAACACGAAGCAGATTTATCCACCCTGTCGAATGGAGATAGCGAACGCAGTTCGCGGCGCCTCACGCTAGCGGGAGGACCGCTTCAGCGTCAGCGGAGGCTTCTCCCGGACGGTAACGTCGTCTGGCGTTACGCCGCTTGACGTCGCAGGCGTATTTGTGTGCGTGTAAAGTTCAGCCTAGCCTTTTCCCAACTATGTTGGGAAAAAAGGCTAGGCAGATTTATTGAATGAGAAAGACTATACCTAGAGTTGAAGTAGGATTGATTTGTTTGTGCCATACTAACTCCAACAGTAGGTAATAGTTGAATCGAGACTAGTGATCTATTTCACACAAATTACCCGTAATCCGGTTCTGTTTACGCACCTTATGATGATAATTCAATATTAGACCTAATATCTAATAGGTGCTATTATAATATCTAACGTGACGATATTATAGTGGACATTCTATCTCAACAACTAAACAAGTTAGGAATTTGAAGCTTCTGCATATCATGTACCATTTACTGAATATAACCAACAAATATTAAAAACACCGATTCATTAGAAACCTACTTTATTTAAATATGGGTGATTTTCTGCAACACAAAAATAACTTTGTAATTCATAGTATCATTATTAAATTTTATTTTATTACTGTCGGCGTGATTATATGTATACTCATGTCATTACAGCTTTCTGGTACTAACAGTCTCTGAGCACAGACAGACAGACAGACGGATATGGCAAAACTATGAGGGTTCCTTGCTGACTACGGAACCCTAAAAATGACAGAAATCGATTTTTAACAAACCATGTACATGTACTACAACTGTAGAAATGTGGGTGTAGGTATGTACCTCTAAATATAACTATGTATAGGTAACTTCGGAGACAACAGGCCGTATTTTTTATTTATTTTTAACTAGCTGCCCGCTCCGGCTTCACACGGGTAGCACTAAGTACTTATCTGCGGCGCACCTACCTACCCTACCTACCCTACCTACCCTACCTAACCTACCTAACCTACCTAACCTACCTACCCTACCTACCCTACCTACCCTACCTACTTTACCTACCCTACCTACCCTACCTACCCTACCTACCCTACCTACCCTACCTACCCTACCTACCCTACCTACCCTACCTACCCTACCTACCCTACCTACCCTACCTACCCTACCTACCCTACCTACCCTACCTACCCTACCTACCCTACCTACCCTACCTACCCTACCTACCCTACATACCCTACCTACCCTACCTACCCTACCTACCCTACCTACCCTACCTACCCTACCTACCCTACCTACCCTACCTACCCTACCTACCCTACCTACCCTACCTACCCTACCTACCCTACCTACCCTACCTACGCTACCTACCCTACCTACCCTACCTACCCTACCTACCCTATCTACCCTACCTACCCTACCTACCCTACCTACCCTACCTACCCTACCTACCCTACCTACCCTACCTACCCTACCTACCCTACCTACCCTACCTACCCTACCTACCCTACCTACCCTACCTACCCTACCTACCCTACCTACTCCTGACAATAACAAACACAACAAAAAAAGAATTAGCGAAATCGGTCCAGCCGTTCTTGAGTTATAAATAGTGTAACTAACACGACTTTCTTACGAGTTGTATATAGATTATTATTAGTATTAGGAACTTGACATAGTTATAAAAGAGCCAAACAGTCTCGGAAATGGTTAAAGTCAATCAGGCTTCTACAGAGGAATATCCTAACAATGCAAAAAACATGATCAGAAAGACGAAAAGTCATTGCATCTAGCACCAAATCACGAACATACCAAGATCGGCCGTCGTTTCTCCCTTTCCAACATCATCTAAGAAGAATATTCTATAAGTCGTAAATGCACGCCTAATCTTACCAACCAGCTATTGGTACATATAATAATAACAACACGAACTTTGTTGATGTACTCGTATCGTGAAGATCTCGATGTAATGTAATAGTGACAACCCTGGGTTACCTAAATACTACCCTTCCTGGCTTTAAAACCTATTAAAACTCAATATAGCCTCATAAACAATTTGAGAACTTTAATATAGAACCAGTAACCTCCTATTCCTACTTAATATAAGGCTATAAGCACTCACTAAGTAAATATGGCATTCCCTTTTAGCATTATACTCCATGATGTATGCGAGAGAGTTTAATTAATTAAGCAGTTTTAAACCTTATTCGCAGGTTTTTACGTTATATATTTGCGAAGCATAGTGGTAATTAGTTTTAGCCAACAATGTTTAATTTTGTCATAATAAGTGTTTATTTAAAGAGTGTTAATTTTGGGAAAATTGATTATTATTTTAACAGTTGGGTTTTGTTTGTTAATTAGGAACAGTACCCGGGCAATTCCGGGCATAGATATTAAAATTGAAAGAGAGTGACACATTCAATGTGTAACTGAATAAATGCACGTTATGAAAGTACATAGCTTGTTCAGAAAAAAAAACTGTAATTTTTAGGGTTCCGTATTCAGCAAGGAACCCTTATAGTTTCGCCATGTCCGTCTGTCTGTCTGTGCTCAGAGACTGTTAGTACTAGAAAGCTGTAATAGCATGGGTATACATATTAATCACGCCGACAGTAATAAAATTAAATTTAATAATGATACTATGAATTACAAAGTTATTTTTGCAGTTGCAGAAAATCACCCATATTTAAATAAAATACCCAATGAATCGGCGTTTTTAGTATTTGTTGATTATATTCAGTAAATGGTACATGATATGCGGAAGCTTCAAATTCCTAACTTGTTTAGTTGTGGAGATAGAACGTCCACAATACGGCCGCGGCCTCGAATTTTGCGGGCAGCGGAGCGGCGGCGGCGGCGGCGCGGGAGCGGCAGGATCTTATGCGTAAAATCAAATGGACCGGTTCTCGAAAACAGCGGCGCGGGGGCGAGCAATGAGCGGTGCACTCCAGTCAAGCAGTGACTACCCGCGCCGCCGCCGCCGCCGCCCCGCTGCCCGCAAAATTCGAGGCCGCGGCCTAATATTGTCGCGATAGATATTATAATAGCACCTATTAGATATTAGGTCCAATATTGAATTATCATCATAATACTGGTGCGTAAACAGAATCGGATTACGGGTAATTTGTGCGAAGTAGATCACAAGTTTCGATTCAAGTATTACCTACTGTTGGAGTTAGTATGGCACAAACAAATCAACCCTACTTCAACACTAGGTCATAGTCTTTCTCATTCAATCAATCTGCCTAGCTTTTTCCCAACAATGTCGGGGTAGGTTCAGACGAAATGAAATGAAATTGTTTATTCTGTAAATAGGATATTGGAATCACTTTTACACGTCATCTTAAAAAAAAAAAAAAAATAGCTAAATTCGTTCGGCGTTTCCTATCTGACTACTTTGAGAAGAAAGGCCGAAACAAACTCAGAGGTCACAGTCTCTTTGAAAGTCCAGACATAATCTTGGTCAGGCCATATGAGGACCATGTAGATTAGTCTAAAATGGTCTTTTGAGAAAAGAACCACACAGATTTGAGTGGACCTGTTCTGTCAGTGCAAGCATTTGTCAGTAATCGCTGATACAGCTGAATACCGTATTTGACATGGAGCGACTACCTTTCTGATCTCCACAACCCAGTAACTGCGTAATACGATACCCCTTGGTAAGATTAGTTGTAAGACTTTCGGGCTTCTGACGACCCGTAACGACTGTCAAAGTCTGAGGCACGGAGGAGTCTCGGTATTTTAAGACCATCCCATCCACAGACTAACCCCGGCAAGCGTAGCTTAACCTGATGGATCGAACCGTGCGTGCGGCTGTTATTACTTAGCCACCTGCTCTACATCTAACTCATAAATATATTTTTTTACTATCTTTACCACTTGACTGAAATCCTTACTTTCTCATAGTGATTACTATTCTTTAAGCCTTGTCTGGGATCAAACGTAATATTAGTAAAACACACCTTCCAATATATAAAGAAAAGGATAATAAACGTATTGTAATCCTTAGAACGACCTTTCCTTTGCATATCAACGCAACAATGTTTAAACGATGCAAGTCATTTGTTGCTTCAATTTCATCGTCTAGGTCAAATGAAAAGTTTCTACCAAATCTATTTTACCTAGGAAAGACAGTTCGACCTACCCCAACTTCGACAAACAGATAACAGCAAGAATTCTACTCGGTTGAGCAGCATTCCTGAGCTAAGTTCCTCACTTCTTATCGTACTAGACTTTACAAGTTATGTCTTCAGAGACAGCAGTAAACATCAACTGGTGAAATGGAAGAAGAGGAACCTGAATGTTGTAACAACAACGATAGGCAGACGGATTGGAGTTTGTAGTGCCGTTTAGTAAACTGCTCTTAGTCATGGCGTCATTTCTTACTCGCCTTTTACGTTTTAACCACAGATGAAGGGAGTGCCATACACAATGCAAGACTGTATAAGGTTACTTTAAAAAAAACATCATACCTGCAATTTATTCCTTAGGATATTTCCAATAAAATACCTAAGGCTTCGGCCACACCGCACGATGACTAAGATACTGATAGAGATGACTAAGGCGATTAATACACGGCACCGCTCGACCGCGCGGTAGGAGCAGTTTGCGGTAGAAACGAGTACCGCTCGACCGCGCGGTCGGGCGGTGTACGTGTGTTAGGCATCTACGGATTTATTAGAGGCCAATGCGACATGAGATCCGCTTCACCGCCTACCGCGGCGGTGCGCGGTGCCGTGAGTTAATCGACTAAGAGATTGATATCCTAGTGAACCAACACAGTGCTTGATACGTGCGCGGACGCACCGCTCGCTTATTGGGACGCTTGACGCCTAGCGGTTAGCTACGCGAACGGACGTGTCGGTTATTTGCTCAAATCACTGGGATGCAATGGAGGAATTTATAATAGCCTCTGTATATATAAGGGAACCATAGTGGAATTGTATTAAAAAAAAAACAACATAATAATATCATATACCCAACGTGTTCGATAACTTCGGTTAAGTGAAGGAAATTTGAGGATAGTGCTTTCTGTAAGAAGCAATTTTATAGACAACTTTGAGAGAGATATTTTACCATAAAAAATATACGTCTAAAAACACACTTTAGATCACCAGGCATGAATCGAAGCATTTCGACCATCCAGCTTGCCTCCTAGCTAATCTCTATGCATGCCACTTGCGATGTGGCCGAAGCCTAACTGTTCAAAATAAATAGATAATAATAAACAAATTTATTTATTTTCTCTCACAATGGCTTTGGACTAACAGTTTGAACTATAAAAAATCACATTGTGGGAGTTGGTGCCTGAAGTAGGTTTTAGAAAAAACTTGTATTACATATCCTTACTTAGTGGCATCATACAAATAAACATTACAGGCAGGTAAAATGTATTTCTAAAAACAATTAAAATGGTAGGTACCAAACAAAACAACTTTATATCAACTGCCATCTGTAATTATACAGATGGCAGTTGATATAGTTGTTTTGTCAACCTACAGATTAACCAACGTATATCAAATTTAACTTCGTATCCACGAAGCAGTCAACTGGCATGGTCGGGTTGCACCAATCAATGTTCTAAACTCCGCCACCTACATAGTTAACACTTAAACACATACGCTAACGACGACAAGGTAACAGTCTCTTTGTCCACTAAACTACAGTTAAACAGAACCGACTGGCGTCATGATATTCATAGCTGACCGGGTACGTACATAACTTCCTTTGTGAAGTTTTGTCGCTTTAGGTTAACATTTCTACTGACAGTTCGTATGTGAAACGTTAAACTTTGTTTAGAGAGTAAACGAGCTATGTCGATTAGAGCTAGAGTTTGAAATATACAGGGCATTTACATATTGCCTTGTTTAAAACACACCAGTACACGGTTTACAGGTAGCTCCACCATGCATTTTTAAGGTTCCGAATAAATGAAAGTCGACACCTTTATAATGTCACTATTTCTTCTTATTATTTCTTGTCTGTCTTGATATCTATGCAACGTAGGTATTTGAACTTTAGCATAACGTTAATGGTCTCGATGATGCGCGCAAGATATAAAGATCAAAGTTTTCAAAAAAAGTTAACGTTTGGGGGAACGGTAATTTTAACCCCGGTAGCACATGTCTGCCGCGAAACCATAGCAGCAAAACCGCAGTAGTTATATTCAATAGACTCGCGTCATGTTTCGCTACTTGAATCGGATGCGAGTAGCGGAAAATGACGAGAGTCTATTGAATATAACTACTGCGGTTTCGCTGCTATGGTTTCGCAGCGGATGTGTGCTACCGGCTTAAAACCCTCCTCGGTTTACAAATAAAACATTTATTTTAATTTTAATAGAGTTATTACATTTTGATCCATATTATAAAGGAAAATGATTAAGGTTTACGACACTGTTATAAAAAAAAAAACAGTAAAAGTAGGTGCTCACGAAGGCCTTTTGATCTATGTAGTATAATTTTTTATCAAATACAAATTGATATTTAGTTAACTGAATAAATTATATAGTGGATATATTTTTGTCTTGAGACTATTTCATTTAGGTAGATGTAGAGTTTAGGAGCTAGCGCAGGATTATTGATTTTGCAAAACACAGTTATTACAGTATTGAGTACAGTTTGGTGCAGAGCCTTATTTGTGGTAGCCAGATTCGCTTTTGGCCTGTTTTTTATGATATACTCTATTTGCGGGAAAACGTGACCAAAAACGGTATATCTACCCGCAATAGCCACAAACGCTGAATAATAGAAGCAGAATCAACACCACTACAACAAAAAAATACCAAACGTAAAGCCGAAAAATAGCGCGAACATCGCAATAACGATAAATAAAACGAAACATTACCATTCTCACAAATTATCGTGACTCGCCAAAACATGGCTGAAGTTCTTTGAATTTCAGCTAATTTCATTAATGATTGTTCTTCGAACTAAGTTCACAAAGAATCATTTGAATTGCAAACGAACTTAATGATTTTCGTTTTGATTCGTTACTTTAGGCGAACAACGAGGGAAGTAATTATGGAATAATTATACGAATATAAATTGTGTGCTACTGGTGTTTGTGTCCTTGGTTACTTCTTCATTACTATCCGTATTTGCCTAAACCTGAGTGTGAGAACCCATCTGCCATTCATACCAGAGCACATTAAAGGAAAATAATGGTACAGAATAGTGCCACCCACGAAGACGCACCCCACTCTTCCTTCTTCCTAAACGCTTACAGTACAAGTCTGCATCATACCACTAGTGTTTTATTTAGTATTCTCCATACACATTAATTACGCAGGCTAATGACGGAGGACTAAAAAAAACGAATTTATTATGAATTAATTTACTTTCATAAATTACAATTATTAGGAATATTAGAAAATCAAATTGACTCGATCGAGGAGCTCATGGCTAAGTAATAACTGCCGCACGGGTCGATCCATCAGGTTAAGCTATGCTTGCCGGGGTTGGTCTGTGGATGGGTGACCATCTTTACATAACGAGACTCCTCCGTGCCTCGGAAAGCACGTTAAGCCGTTGGTCCCGGATGTCATTCGAGGATCTTTGACAGTCGTTACGGGTCGTCAGAAGCCCGAAAATCTGACAACCAGTCTTACCAAGGGGTATCGTATTACCCAGTTACTGGGTTGGAGGTCAGATAGGCAGTCGCTCCATGTAAAATACTGATATTCAGCTGTATCCAGTTAGACTGGAAGCCGACCCCAATATAGTTGGGAAAAGGCTAGGCAGATTGAAATTGACTCGATCGATGGTGGATACGAAGTACACGGGCTCGGTCACGTAGACGGTGTTTTCGGGCCTCGTGTTCTGTGTCAGCAGTTTCCCTTCGTAGCAACTGGGTCGACGATGACGACGATGATGCACGCGGTGCCTTTGTGTCAGCGCTTTCCTTGATAGTGATGCGCGTAACACACTAATTACCTATGAGAAGGTAATTAGTAAACACGACAAAACTAAAACACTAGCGGTATGTTGCACACTTGTACTGTAAGCGATTAGGAACAAGAGTGGGGCGCGTCTTCGCAGATGACACTATCTGTTATGTATTGGACAATCCATATTTTATTTTACATAAAAAGTCCCACATAGTTATAGTTTTAAAACAACATAACATAACATCACGCCTGTATTCTCCGAAGCTTTAGTCAGAGGTACACCTACATTTCACCAGTTACGTTTAAGTCCCTTGTAATGGGGGCAAGCCTATTGCCGGGCACAAATTCAGACATCTGGGCTGCTACTGAGAAATTCCATATGGAAAACCTAACAACATAGTATTTATAGAAATAATAATTTTTAAATTACTTCGTAATGTAATTATAGAAATATCTTAAGGTCTACCATGGACGAACAAAAAAAGTCGGACAGATTCTCGCTAAACAAGAAACTGTGTCACTAAAGTCGGCCAGCTCGCTGTATGCACGCCTGCACGCACACATTCACATGTTAGCTGGTCAGCCAATATTCACGCAAACGTCAACACACACACACACACACATATATATTTGCCCGTACGTACAGCGAGCTGGCCGACTTGAGTGACACAGTTTCTTGTTAGCGAGAATCCGTCCCACATTTTTTTATCGTCCATGGGGTCTACTTTTTACTGCACTAATATGAACAGTTAGAATCAGATGAGATATTTTAAATTTTCCCAAAACGAGCCCAGAAAAGCCCAGCTTGTTAATAAATATTTGAAAGAGAAGCGTAATTAGGAAGGCACTTCTTAGTGAATTTTCGCTAATCCAATGAGCTCAAGCCCCAAGCTGCTGATTTAAATTGGGGTGTAGTCACAAACTCGGGCCAGAACGACCATCTAAATTAATCAGGTGACTTATTCGCGGCAGAAAAGCGGCGAATTTCCTCTAAAGTTATAATTTAAAGCCCATAATAATGCTATAGTTAATAAGTTTCTGGTAAGCTAATTATTACAATGAATAACTTTGGCAAATACCTATTCAATTTTCATGCCTTGAAAACTGGAATTATCTTTACTTTCATGCAGTGATCAATCTGATATCTACATATTTGCTGAATTGATAGTTGTTAGTTGATTGAACGTTGGTTGAGATAAAATTACACTTTGTTTCACCCTTTCTGTAAAATTCATTGATTTTCTTTTATTTGGTGTGCAATAAAAGCAATCTAATTATGTATATAGAAGAGTTTTCAGTTTCAAGCAATCTTTGAAACAAAAGTATGCTAATGTACGATAAATAAAAAATATCTTTCCAATCTATCTCACTCATTGAAACACTTCCTACACGCATTTCACAGATTTATTTATAATTAAAATGTAAAACTGTGAAGAATTTCCTCTAATACGACGCTACTTCGCTGACTGTAGATGTCAAAGTGCGGTGTCAAATTGTCACAACCGCGACGCGTGAGCAAGTAACTGGAGCATTTAGAATTAATTTCCTGCTGTCATGGCGCCGCGCGCCGGCGGCGGCGTGCGTCAGTTCCCAAGTCACAGAGTGTGTACACATCATTTACCTATATTTTTCGTGATAAAAGAATTCAAGGTTTCGTAAGTGATTATTTTAATATGAAAACTTCGGCTGATATTTTTAAAGGCGTTAAGTGAATTATTTATAACATAACATCACATATTTGTTCCCCAACAGCGTAGGCAAAGGTGTATCTATCTGTACTTATGTGCGCATTTTGCCAGTTGTAGTCTATTGCCACTAGCATAAGCATAATCGGCCTATAACTTTCCCACAGATAAGATTCTGTAACCTATTATGTCAATAGAGAATGTTACAGAAACTTGTTTCAAATCTCTGACTCCTGAACTAGGTGTACCTGTATGTCAGGAGTCAGCGCCCTCTTCCATTTTATTTGGCTTTAATACTAATGTCAACATAGGAATAGACAAACAAATACAATTTTAAAAGAAGAAAAAACAGAAGTGTGAAGTGTAAAGAGGGAGTGGGCCATAATCCACAATGCGGGCCCAGTGCGAGTTGGCGTATGTCGACATTTTGGTTCTAGGACATGCCGGTTCGACACAATGTTTTCCATCACCGTTTTGAGAGCAGTGCCGATGATATAAATTACACTAAGTATATTGCCTGCCTGGTTTCAAACCACTCGTAAATCGGGGCCGCTATCACTGAGCTACCACTTCTGCCACTAACCAGGCACAAATTCTTTGCAATTCACTCTGTATGAACTTCTGTAGGTATATAACACACAACATAACATAACATCATGCCTATATTCCCCGAAGGGTTAGGCACAGGTGTACACCCACATTTTGCTAGTTAAGTTTCAAATTCCTTGTAATAGGGGTGCGCGCACCTCTGAATTTTCGAATTCATTTGCGTATCGCATAATTCATTAATACCTTGCTTCAAAAACGGTGAAGGAAAACATCGTGAGGAAACCGGCATATCTGAGAGATATTTCTCGACGGCACGTGAAGCCAAGTCATAGGCCATGGGCGGCTGAGCCTATTGGCATCAACTAGGCATTATGTATGTGTCATTTACTATTTGATCCCTAGATCGTTTTTATTGGGGTTTTAAGTAAACTTTAACTCACAACAAATAGACAGTTGATTCACAACCTCAGTATATTTTGTTTTCATAATAAAGCATTTGGGTTATATTCATACTTCCGTTACTCTGTTACTCCGTTGCGGTACTTCGTTATTCCTACTTAAAAGCCTGACACACCATCAGAACCCCGAAAGGCATCCCTTAAAACGCCACAACCGTATCATCTACACAATTTATACCGTACCTATCTATCTATGCTCAAGCCTACCCAAACACACATATTTCCTTCATTGCGGCCACAATAACAAAACACAGGTTGTTGTGTTGTTGGCGGCATTTCCTCCGTTATGCACACTTGATTGTTAGTTTAGGACGTAGTATATTACACCTACACGATGAACGAAACGTTGCTAAACAAACGGCAACATGTACAAGACTCCACGTAGATATTGTACCGTCCTATGTACACCGGTTTTGGAATGACAATGCTTCCCTTTGCTTATCATTAGGCGGCAGAACTAGTAATTGCTTAACAAGCTAGATGCCAGGTATGGTTAATGTACGTGTATTTAATTATGACCCTTTTTTGATCATTTGAGAATGAAAGGGCCAAAAAATTCCTGTGAACGAAACTGCTTCAGGTCTAGAGAGATGCTAGAGGGCGGCAACTATCCAAAGGTTTTATAGAGGCATGTCGTGATGTGGCGCCATCTACAATGCCACATGCAAACTTAGCATCAAAGACCTGACGTCACATAAATCATGCATCGCGCAAGCAGAGTTTATTGAAAAATAACATTCTGCGTGCAATTGTCTAGCCGACCTCGTAATATCTTTGTCACCGTAAGGTTGAATGACCCTTGCATACCATAAACCTATTTGTCTATTTTTATGAGACAGTTAGATAGTTTCAATCTTTGGCGGTCCGTACCAGCCTTAAATAACGCCAAATAATGGATCGCGCCAAATAATAATGTTTCACGTAATAACATTGATGGCCCTCAATGTTTTCGCGTGAGCAAGACCTGCGCAATACTTATCCTACACGGTGCAATTAAATATGGTGTAATAAAAAATATACTCGCACAAACTTTTGTTCAATCATTGCACAATTTTCATTATTAATCATAAATGGTCAATTCGTAATATTCTGCAAAATAATTAATCATTTTGCCTGCCTTATTGAAGTTTCTATTTACTGGGAATCGTTCTGAAAAGTGGTAACGTAGTTACGAGGTCAACAATACAAAGCCTGCTAAGGGCCAATTTCACCAATGAAACTGAACGCGATCAGCACTTCTAAACCAAAAGATCAAACCATAAACCATATGTTCATAAGAATTATGAGAGTGACAGCGCTTGAACGCAGTTTAGATGTGCTGATCACGTTCAGTTTCACTGTAGAGCCTTCTTCCTATTTAAAGCCACTTCAACTATAAAGTTACAAATCCCACATGCACAAAAACTAGCCTCTCCTTTCCGTAAATAGATCGGCTTTTCAACACGAAAGCATGCCAAATTCGACCTCTATTATATCATGTGTATATGTATATTATCACAACCTTTCACAAGTAGGTAGGCATATTTTCTAAGAAAATCACTGTTCAATAGCCATTATTATAACCCCTTTAACCATTATTATTCTCAACAACACCACAGAAACTAACCCTTCTTACTATTAATAATAATCCATACGGGATTACTGGAACATCTTCATTTGAATTGAAAATTACCCCCAAACCACGGAATATGCGCAACAAAGCGATTATTTGGTAAACAAGCATTATTAGTACATTGTTGTGTTAATCACAACTTCGTAGATAGTAATCCTCCGGTTTCGTGGAATCGATACTTTTGAGGGATTTTACATTGAAGACCGTTCATTCTGAAAGTGGGCAATGTCGCAAATAGTTGTCAAATATTTCGCTGTTTTGATTAGTTTGGCAATATTACTGTATTTATATATGAAATATGGCTTACTAGTACATACTTATTAAATATTGATTATGAAATGCAATAATTAATATCGTAACACCGAATTATTTAATTTAGTTTTAAATGTAAAATTAAAGTTAAAAAGTAAAGTAAGTTAAGTTGTAAAGTTTGTACGTATTTTTCTGTTCTTTTAATCTTGTCTGTATATTTTTGTGTGTACATAAATGGTTAAATAAATAATAAATAATAATAAATAAAAAAAAAGTATTGGAAAATTTCTAAATGCCTATTTTACACCTAAAGCTTCGTGCAGACTAGCGCGACGCGACAGCACGACGCGACACCGGCTATTTTCATACAGTAAAGTTTTCTTAGAAATTGTATTGTTCGAGTCGCGTCGCGCCGTCGCGTCGCGCTGGTCTGAACGAGCCTTAAAACGGTTACAACATCAAATTCAGTGTTATAAATGCAATTCATTATTAATATTCTAGTACACCAGTTAGCGATATTTCATATTTCCATACAATAATATTGCCAAATTAATCAAAACAGCGAAATATTTGACAGCTATTTACAACGTTACCAACTTTTAGAATAAACGCTAAGCCTCGTATAGTTGGTTTGACTAGAGTAAGAAGAAGAAGACTAGCGAACCTTACAGTAGTCCCATATTATGTGTAACATCTGACCTCACCCTGGTAATAAGCAGCTTTAAGGTAGTCGCATATGATGTGTAACATCTGACCTCACCCTGGTAATAAGCAACATTAAGGTAGTCGCTTAAGATGTGTATCATCTGACCTCACCCTGGTAATAAGCAACATTAAGGTAGTCGCTTAAGATGTGTATCATCTGACCTCACCCTGGTAATAAGAAACATTAAGGTAGTCGCTTAAGATGTGTATCATCTGACCTCACCCTGGTAATAAGCAACTTTAAGGTAGTCGCATATGATGTGTAACATCTGACCTCACCCTGGTAATAAGCAACATTAAGGTAGTCGCATATGATGTGTATCATCTGACCTCACCCTGGTAATAAGCAACATTAAGGTAGTCGCTTAAGATGTGTATCATCTGACCTCACCCTGGTAATAAGCAACATTAAGGTAGTCGCATATGATGTGTAACATCTGACCTCACCCTGGTAATAAGCAACATTAAGGTAGTCGCATATGATGTGTAACATCTGACCTCACCCTGGTAATAAGCAACATTAAGGTAGTCGCATATGATGTGTAACATCTTATCTCACCCTGGTAATAAGCAACATTAAGGTAGTCGCATATGATGTGTAACATCTGACCACACCCTGTTAATAAGCAACATTGAGGTAGTCGCATATGATATGTATCATCTGACCTCACCCTGGTAATAAGCAACATTAACGTACTGACCTCGCCCTGTTAATAAGCAACATTAAGGTAGTCGCATATGATGTGTAACATCTGACCTCACTCTGGTAATAAGCAAAATTAAGGTAGTCGCATATGATGTGTACCATCTGACCTCACCCTGGTAATAAGCGACATTAAGGTAGTCGCATATGATGTGTAACATCTGACCTTATCCTGATAATAAGCAACATTAAAGGGACAGGGCCTCGTCAAGGTCGTTTTTGACGGCCAACTCTAGCACCACGCGCGCTCATTGGTCAAATCAAATAACGTGCGTTTCCCCGGCTTCCTGAGAAATCACTCCCACAGGTTGCAGGAAAGCGAGAGGAAAGATTTAACATATCAATAAACCCACATGATTTAAAAGGTGAAACACCACCACAACAAACATGACGACATGGTTAGCGCAGTGGTTAAGCGATTGACTGCTGCGCTGCGTGTTGCGGGTTCGATTCTCGCACGGAACTACTATTTGTATGATTTACAATTAGTTGTTCCGGGTCTGGCTGTTTGTGTATGTGAGTTTAAATGTTTGTACTCGTAAACGCACACACAATACAGGTGAAATTCCTAGTGTGTATTCGTAGTAGTGTGTGTATTCCTAGTGGTTTCCTCGCTATGTCTATTTATGTTAACGTTACCAGTTAAAAAAAAAGACATGGCGAGGAAACCGGCATGTCCTAGAACCAATAATTTGAAGACATGTTACATCCACCAACCCACACTAATGGCTGATTTACATTTGCATTAATTAAGTACAAAAGCGAGTTTAGTTCAAGTACCAAGTTATGTGTCAAAACGTGATTCCAAAAGTCTCAAAAAGTTCATTCGTGGAGATTTACTTCACACAAATTCAAATTTCTAAATAATATTTTATTTCACATAAACCTACAAGGGCACTTATGAAACATCCGAAGCTAGGAGCACGGTTCCAATTGATCGTTTCCTATGGAGAAGGGCCGGCAAGAAACTCCACGGGTACTCTTTTAAAAATAAATGGCTTTCACATTTTTGGACAGTGTAGGCTTATCAACAATTTTCGATTTTGCTAAGAACCTGGTACTTACCAGGTTCTTAGAAAAATTGAAAATGCTCCACAAATCTCACTGTTGAGCCTACAAGGTTCTCACATTTACAAAATCTAAAAGAAAAGAATCTATATAATAGATAAATAGAATAATAAAAATAAAGACCTTATTTAAATCAAATGACATGATTGCCACTACAGCTGTAACAAATCTAATTTAATACTATCACTGGTTTGCATCATGTGTATCGACCGACTCGCAAACATTTATAATTAAGGGCTATCGGTTTAATTCAGTCAGCGTAAATTCTGGTGTACCGCAAGGCTCTATTTTATTATTTTTATCAATTACGTTTGGAGTTTGGATTGATTCTATGGTACTTACTTCAAGAGGATATTATTCGATTTTTAAGAATGTTCTTTAGATTTTGCCTTTTAAGTTTCACTCGTGTGCAAATACGAGTAGTTCCTTAACGTATGATGATGACTTCTCCCGCTCTGGGCGGAGCGGGTGGGCGTGTCAGACTCTTACTGGCTAAAACCCACCCGTGCTACCTGTGCAATGCCAGGGGCCACGGTATCCCTTTCGGACTTTCCCACAACCCCAGCAGGCATCGGTCCCATCGGACCCCTTCATCCGCTGACATCTCTTTGAGGCGCGCGTGGAACACAACGCGCCGTCGACCCGGGCCTGGTCCTTACCGGACGGCGAGCTACCCATTGCTCACCGTCCGCAAGCCCGTGCCTACGGTGGCCGGGAATCGGCAATCGATTCCCGACGCCCAGGGCGTCTCCTCCTGCGGCGGCTAGGGGCGTGAGGGCGCGAAATTTTCCTTTCCCTCACGCGTTCCGCCTCCTCCTTCGCGAGCATTACTGCTTCGCAGAAGGAGGTGACGGCCTCTCATGCCCTCTCGCTCCGTACCATGGCCTGGACCAGTGCCGGACGCGAGAGATCCCCGCCACCGATCGCCTCCACGAGGACACGGCAGTGCTCTGCCCAAGCCGGGCAGACCTCCACCGTATGCTCCACCGTGACACCCGGGCGTTTCCTCCCGCCTGATACCGAACAGGAACCTCCCGAAACAGCCGTGTCCGGTGAGGACCTGCGTCAGGCGGAAGGTGAGGACGCCGTGGCCCCTCTCTAGCCACTCCTCAAAGAGGGGACTTATCGCCGCAATAGTGGCGTGCCCAGCACTGGGTTTTTTTTAATTTTTTTATTTAATTAAATTATAAAACAGAGGTGTTATTTAATTATAAACTCGCCAAACTTTTACGTTTAATGGCGAGAGGCGCTCTTTTACACAACAATGAACCACCTTACGTATACACATCAGCAGGTCAGGTTACTAGAAACTGTCAAATTTTCACAACTACAACAACAATCGCACTCTCCATGACGCCATGAGATCACGTCGGAGCTCTGTCCGCTGTGCCGCGATTTCTCGCGGCATCGGAGTCAATCCCCGGCGTTTCGCCTCCTCGCGCCACTCCCGAATATGCGCGAGGACAAGAGCCACGTCTCTAATGCTTAAAGCTTTGGTTTCATGCAAAAGCGGTCCCGTCATATTATATCGGGTTTCGTGACAATCTGTCATTTTCATCAGTATTTGACATTATGGTGTCAAAAACGCTTTATTGTGTGACGTTCATCACTTTCTTAGAAAACCAAAGCTTAAGTCCCAGCAGTGGGAACATTGTAGGCCGATGTATATGAAAAATAAAGCATCACGTCTAGAATATTGACAACAGCATCTGCCTGATATCTGCTTATTACAGCAGCTTTGACGGTCAATGTAGCGGTCAATGACGTTATTTCATAAAATACTGTAACATTATGTTTTCTTTTTTCGAATAAACTTGCCGACTACAGATACTGCCATCCACGACCGACGCGCCCCACTCCGCGATGACTGTACTGTAAGCTGTACTTTAGTACGAAGCGGAGCGGAGTGGGGCGCGTCGTCGTGGATTGCACTATCTATAACTGACTAGAGATCTCGCGCTCTAGACGGCCAGGACTCCGGCCAGTCGTGGCCGTCTAGTGGAATTGTATGTTCTGCGGCTAGTTGGTTGGACAAAATGCACGATTCGTATCGGTTACCTGGTCGCTGCGACCACTGGTCGTGGCCGTCTAGTGCGCGATTTCCCTTAGTCGGGCAAAACAAGAGTTCAGCAACAGCAAGGTCTTTTTCTGTCTGAAGCCATGTTTTACATAAATCCTAAAGCATTACCGTATTTTCTATGATTTTCTCAGCAAGTTGAATAAGCAACTCGCTGAGAAATCATGAGATAAAGATCAATGGCCGTTTATGAAATTATAGCGATATTAATCATATTTCCTATAAATAAAAACACTCTTCAATCTTAAACCCAATCATCTATATGATCCACTTAAATAGGGTGAGAGCTCCAATGCTAGCAGAGATATAAAAAATGCCCACTCATTACCCTTTGGACTGACGTAAGCGTCGGGCTGTCAGATAAAGAGTGCGCTTCGACGCGACGTCAAGCACTCTCCATTTGTTTGGACGCGATCGAGTAGCGCTCGTGACGGACGTCAACTGGGACCAGACCTACATTTTGAATCGTTTGTCTGATGCGTAGAAAAGTAAATACATGGTGAGATTAACCATATTTTATGAAGTATCGACTTTATTGTATTAACATTCTCATTTTTGCGCCCAAATTCGTGCATTCTTATCAAGAGGCCCGAGGTAGATTTACGATACATGGCACTCTTATTTTTGAAAACCCAATTTGGAGGCATTTTGGGATTTTCAGTAAAAAACTTGCTCTTTCAAGCTTGAAGATAATAAATTAGCTCGTGGCTAAGTAATAACAGCCGCATCGTTAGATCCATCAGGTTAAGCTGCCGAGGTTGATCTGTGGATGGGTGACCATCTTAACATACCGAGACTCCTCCGTGCCTCGGAAAGCACGTTAAGCCGTTGGTCCCGGCCGTCATTCGTGGATGTTTGACTATCGTTACGGCCCAGGTCGTCAGAACTCCGAAAGTCTGCCAACCAGCCTTATCTTTATATTTTTTTTTCTCTCTTTTTATACAAACAGGAAAGATCAAAAAGGTGGCGAGAATGAGCATACTAACCTAGGAAAATAATCCAAACATACATACTATTCATTATTAATGCACTAGCATGAACATGTTTGTATGTACATCTCTACAAAGACTTCATTACACTTGGAAAGTTGCCAATAACATTCAAACGAAGTGCAGCCTTTTTCTACTTTGACCTGCTTAAAGTCTGTCTGAAAGGTATTGCGGGGTCATTTAAGTTTGAGCTCAAAGTCAAGACTAAGCTGCAAAAATGGTGAATTAAATCATTGTGTACGAACTGACATGTACTCGTATTATAACGATGGGGAAATTAATTGTTTCGCAAATTGACTATACTCTATTTATTATAACATTAGACAAATAACGGTTATCACCCTTTCGTTATTTATTTCAATATTCTATACGCATAATAAACTCCGTTATTTCACCATAAATACAAAACAAAGCAATGTAATCTATTTACCTTTTTTATATCTGAAGTGTAGTAATTTCAACAATATGATACAATAACTGTCGTTACTCGTATTTAGCAGTTATTTATCTAATGCTAAATAAATGGAGTATAAGTACTAAGTTAAAGTGTCCGTTTGTTTACACACCTGTTTTTCATTGACAGTACTAAATAGCAATAACATGGCAGTTTGGAATTGTGTGTCAATTAGATAAACAATTGAATTTAAATTTAAAAATATTTTTTTTTAACTAAACCTAAAGTTACTTACTTTTTAAACCTTTTTTTTTCCTAACTTTATTAATTTGAGCCAGGGAAATTATTTGTGTTACAAAAAAAAAAACTAGTTGAAAACAGAACAAACACTTTTTGTTGAAAAATCAAATTGTGTCCGCACTAAGAAGCAGATTTAAAAAATATTGCGAAGTTACAAGTTTATTAAAACTAAAAGTGTAGACCGTCTACTCTCTACTAATCCTCTAACAAATATCTAGGCGATATCGTAGGACCACTATTCCTACTTTATTCCGTGAACTGCGCCCGGAACACATAACTTAGACTTGTAAGTTTTAACTTGAGACAATATTTAATATCAGCCTCTAATATATGACGGTAATACATATAACTATCAAGTTTCTCGGTAAGTATTAGATTAGAAAAGAAATGTTCTTTTCTTGTTCCTTCTACGAACTTTATTGGAAAATGAATATTCTGTAGAATCTTACTTTATTATGAAACTAGCTGCTGCCCGCGGCTTACCCGCGTGGACCCTTTAATTACTTTTCTGAAATAAACGTAGCCTAAATTACTCCTTATAACATCAGTTATCTGTGAGTGTAAGTCTCGTCAAAATCGGTCGTTTTGGAGATTAGCCGGTACAAAGAAACAGACAGACAGACAATTTTTTTTTTTGTCTTTTTTTATTTGTTTAAATTGTACGTAAGTATTTATCTTGATTGTTGAGTCTTTCTAACATCTAAAAGAGAAAAATAACCCCGATGTTAATAATTAAACGTCAAGTTCTTATATTTGATAATCCACTTAAAATTTGTTAGTGGGTTTCATTATGTTATAGCTTTTGTTTTCGGTTTGTAACCTTGCGTACAACATGTTGCATCACTTTGTTTCTAAAACCCTGATTACTAGATCAGGCCTTTTGTCATCAGACTTCATGTTAGATATTGCGATTCATTCTCCGAAATCAGAACCAAACAAATCTCTTGACATGCTATTTGTCATCAAATTAAATAATTATGTTCCCAGGAACTGGGGCTATATCTACCTCAATCAGTACGTATAGTTTGTTCCAAAATTATCTGATCAAATCGTAAACAAATGGCTCTGAAAACTAAAATGTGGATGCTTTGTAGTTCCACTTTTAAATAGAATGCTTTGTATTTTATTTTTTTATTTGAATACTTAAACCCGAAATCCTAATTTTAAATCACTATAAAAAAGGTTTACTTTATCAATTGAACTTAACTTTATAATCTCAGTTTTCATCGATTATTTTGTTAATTAAAATTTAATAATGTTATTTAAACAAAAATTGTTGGAAAAAGTTGTAAATAGAAATACCTAAAGTTGAAACCTAAGTACAAATGAATGAGTTGCTAGTTCCCTTTAGTGATTGATTGCGTAAGAACTTTACCTGAACAGGATTTGTTTACACTTCCGGCAGATATTTTTGGAACAATTGGACCCGCAAATATGAATATTCTTAAATGTAAGGTAGGTATGTCATTTACGTGCTGTCATTTGCAATTGCCCAAATGGTTGGTGGAAACTTTGAAGTAGAAAATATTAACACAGCCAGTATGTAAAAGACAGCACAAAACGATAAAGTCCTAATCCATATTAATATAATAAATTCGAAGGTACACTCTGTCTCTCTATTACCTGTTCATGACTCAACTACTGAACGCCACTGATGCCGCCATTCTGGTGGCTAGGCCACTTACTGAACCCAACTCATGTAATATCTACAATATTTTTAGCTTTGCCATCGACTCGTTAAAAGATGAAAATTGGCATACAGACCATGACCTTGACCATGGCCATGACAAAGGATACTTCTTTATCCCGGTAAGACGATCCAGTTGAATATATTATTCCGACCTCCACGCGGGTGACGCCGAAGGCTAGGGCTAGTCTAAAATATGTTTCCCAGATAAAATGGAAATTCTCTTTTCCCATGGGAAGTTTACTAGGTAAGTGAACAGTGCAGTTGACAATTACATCTCGGCTTTGAGGCGCAGCTCGTATCGTGCGCCCTGCTTGGAAGGTTTTCTGTGTGAGCGTTAACGGGGGTGACACTTTAAGCTCTGCATCCCTGTTCTGGCCGATACGGTAGGGATGGCTAAGGTTTTATTTTATTAAGAGCCGCAATTTTTTTTATCTAAGCTAGTTTCACCCATAAGTCTCTAACCCGAAGAAATATCTATTTTTGTGCCAAATTTCATCCAAATCCGATCAGTAGTAACATCCATCCATCCCCACAAACTTTCGCGTTTATAATATTAGTGAGATTACTTACTGGTAAGCAGTTTCAAATTAAATATTGAATACGGGTCCAATTTTTGAAACACCGTAACAACAGCCGGTTGGAACTGAGAAGAATGCAAAAAATGGTATGGCAGAATGGAAAAGAGACCTTATTCCCAGCAGTGAGATCACCCATGAAAGTTAAACTCATCATAACATAACTTCAGCCTGGGGTGATCCAGACTGATATATGATGACGAGTTTCGATTCTTCTTGGTACGTACTCCATTACTAAAGGTCCCTATTACGTGTCCCTGAAATTTAAGCCTTCATGGCTTTATGTATGATGTCTTCCATTTTGATCGGTTCTCCGTCAGTCATTTAGAAATTCCAGTCTTGATTGGAAAGGTGAATAATTAAGCGAACATATGCCTTCTGGTGGTTTTCAATACATGTGCCAATTGTATTTTATCCTTTTTTTTCTCATTACCAATCTGGTACTCAAAAAATACAAGCATCCATCTTAGAGTCGCATACTCAATAAATGTTCAAAAGAGTACAAATTATTTCAATTACCCTATTCATGAAACACAATGTAGGCTAGCCCTAGTGTCCACATGACCTGATCCGTAGACCATGAAATAGATGCAACTAACTTGACAATCCGATTGTGTCGCAGGTGCGCTGAACAAATAATATATCCGTACATCTTCCTCGGCTTACAGAGCAAGCCATCATGTTTTAAAGTTAAAGCCCCATTTCAAATTGTGCTCACTTTGATATATGGCGTTTGTTCAAGCTAATGTGATGGTTTAGGGTATATGTTTTTAAGAAACGCTATGTGTGCTAATAAAAAGAGAAGCTGTTTTCCGATTTACTTGGTTTTCTGTGTTCATTAAAAATTATTTATCCTAAGAATTCCTTTTTCCTTGGACACGGCTACAGACCAATACAGGATCATGAAGGCTGCCAGCGAGATCTACAAGAAACCAGAAACGGATAGCAGCGACGCTTCTGACGAAGACATAGGAACGGCTAAATGCAACACAGCACAGCAGCGATATAGGAAAGAGACGAGATAGCAACGTAACCCCATCTCAAGATTCACCGGTGAAGATCGACTTGAAACAACATAACGGCGACGTCTCAAAAAGATGCCCATTCATGATAAATAACACCCGTCTCTCCACTATTCCAATGCCTACTCTAGGATGCATATCCGGTACGGCTCGCAAATCCTTCCTTATTCTAAGGGCAGTCTTCCCTACCATTACCGCGCCACCCGGTCTACTCCTTGATATGCAATGGCCTTTGTAGTCCCATGAAACATGAGGCTTCATGGGCTAGTGCAAATATTGGGGTTCACTCGATATCTCGAGTCTGGTTAAACCACGCTAGCATCGGTGCCTTTCATTCATTAATTCCTTCCTAAGAATTCCTTTTTCCTTAGAATATATTGTTTAAACTAATCACAGCAACAACAACGGTAAACCTAACAAAAATTTAAAAG
Organism: Xanthia togata; assembly: GCA_963853775.1. NCBI lineage: Eukaryota > Metazoa > Arthropoda > Insecta > Lepidoptera > Noctuidae > Xanthia > Xanthia togata. The sequence goes on along the minus strand of OY970795.1, from coordinate 18,902,369 downwards.
GCGTAGAATAATTCCTTTGCATCGGTGTCAACTTGTAATATGCCCAAGAGCCTGGAGACATTGTTACTGTTGTAATTGTAGACTGAGTTCCTTAATAAATATTAGGATTGCTAAGGAAAAAGAAAAACGTAGACGTGTGTGATGGTTGCTGTATTCAACGTTCAAAAAAATATTTTTTATTGACATTAGAAAATATTCATAAAACCTAACAAATAGTAAGTTGAATAAGTAGGTTTTACAACATCCGCCCTTAATGGCAATAAAAAGATAAAGTAGTAATGCTGAACACAATAGAATAAAATAAAACATTACTACCAGACTAAACAAAAATATAAAACATAAACCGACGAAAAATAAATAAATAGAAAAAATATTCTACTCATTTATCATTAAACCCATATTAACAACGCACCTAAGATGATTTATGCGCCTTAAGGGCTTGGTTAAAACATCGGCTGTCATTTTATCCGTAGGTATGAACTTTATATCTATAAGACCCTCAGTAACCTTTTCACGAATAAAATGATATCTCGTATCAATATGTTTAGTTCTATTGTGGTGGATAGGATTGAGCACAATTTTCTGTGCACTTTGACTATCGTTGTATAGCAACACCCTATGAGCAAAACCAGTAATGTCATACACTAACCGTCTGAGGAAAATAGCCTCCTTTGCAGCACTGCTCAAGGACATATACTCAGCTTCTGTAGACGATAAGGCTACCGTCGGCTGCTTCTTACACTCCCAACTAATAGGTCCACCTGCTAGCGTGTAGTAATAACCAGTGTACGACCGACGGTCATGTACACAGTTCGCCCAGTCAGCATCCATCAACAGTAATCCATAGTACCTTTCAAATACTGTAACACCCTTTTAGCGGCCAACCAATGTCTCTTATCATGACAGTTATTAAACTGACTTAAATAGCTTGTGGCATAAGCTATATCGGGTCTCGTATTAACAGCTAGGTACATGAGACATCCTACCAAGTTTTGGTAAGGATATTCACCAAGAGATGTTGGATTACCTTTCTCCAATTTGTTATTCTCCAAAGGTGTAGACATTTCCTTGCAATCTCGCATATTAAACCGCTCCAACACTGACTGGATATAGGTCTTCTGACTGACCACAATTTTATCGTCAACACGGTTAACATTTAAGCCTAAACAATACGACAATGCACCCAAATCTTTTAGCGAGAAAAATTTCTCCAAGTCATTTTTGACAGCGTCAAACGAACTTTTTTCTTTATAAAAGACAATTAGATCGTCAACATAGACTGCAAGTATTAAGGTTTCATTACCAAACTTTTTTATGTAAACACATGATTCCGCAGATGTTCGTGCAAAGTCAATTTTCGATAGAATTTGATGCAATTTGATATTCCAGGCTCGAGCTGCCTGCTTCAAACCATAAATGGATTTTCTGAGCAAACAGACTTTACCTTCTGCCCCGTGCTCAGCAAATCCCTCAGGCTGTTGCATGTACACTTCCTCCTCTAAGTCCCCATTGAGGAATGCGGTATCGACATCCATGTGTTGAATCTTTAAATCCATTTCTGCAGCCAACGCTATAAGGGTACGCAAAGATGAATTTCGAACTACAGGTGCAAAAGTCTCGTTATAATCAGTCCCCCAAACTTGACTAAAACCTTTCGCAACTAGTCGCGCCTTATACTTGACTATTGCACCGTTCGGGTCCCTCTTTATCTTGAACACCCATTTACATGGAATAACCTTTTTATTTGGTTTATCCACTAATGTCCAAGTCTGCTTATTCAATAAGGCGTTGTACTCATCCTTCATTGCGGAGATCCAGTTATATCTATCATCGCTATTAACAGCTTCACGATAACTTTTTGGATCATCACACAACAAATCAACACCGTGAGTGCCGTATGAATAATAATCAGGAGGTTTACGTACTCTTTCAGGATACCTTCTCTCAGGACATGCATCGTTGAGTTCAACTGAAGGAACCAGGGACAGAACACGTTGTTCACCTGAATGTAGAGACTCCGTGTCACAAACCCCACCAGCTTCTTCAATCGCGTCCACAAAATCGTCAACTTGCTCTACCTCCATGTCCACACTTTCTGAAGTAGGTGAAGAAGTAGAAGCAGATGAGATAGAAATCGCCCGTGGCGATGTGGTATCTGAAGAACTTTGTAATAAAACATTAATGACATTAGGGCTCACAGCAGCTTCAGGCTGAACAGATTTGTCCTTCAATCCTGAAAAAATATTTTCAAAAAACGTAATATCCCGTGACTTAATCAACCTTCGAGGGTTTTCCGCGCTACGGAAATAATAACTCCTTGGATCGTCTGAATATCCAACGAAGATATGTTCAGAAGTTTTCATGTCTAGCTTAGTTCTCTGACATGAAGGCACATGAACTAAAGCTCGGCAACCAAACACTCTTAAATTAGACAGGTCGGGTTTACTACCACACCACATTTCATATGGCGTCATACCATTAAGTGCACGATGAGGTGACCTATTCTTTAAATAAACACTAGTCTCAACAGCATCCTGCCAAAAAGCTTTCGACAAAGAGCTCTGTGCCAGCAAGGAACGGGCCTTCTCCACAATGCTACGATTGCTACGTTCACTTACCCCATTTTGTTGAGGGCTGTATGGTACAGACGTTTCATGTCGTATCCCTTGAGCCTGCAAATAGTCTGTCAGGTCCTTGTTGACATACTCAGTACCATTGTCTGACCGAAGGGTTCGAATCTTAGTACCAGTCTGTCTCTCAACAAGTGCTTGGAAAGCACAAAAAAACTTCTGAACTTCTGTCTTAGATGACATAGAATAAAGGTATATAAAACGTGTATAATCATCAACAAAAATAATGAAATATTTATTACCTTTAAAAGATTCAGTGGTCATGGGACCACAAACGTCCGTATGGACCAATTCTAATGATGTTTCTTTTAAAAAGGATCCTGTTTTACATGGTTCTAATTGTGGTGGATTGTACACTTTAGATTGTACAGTAAAACCGCAAGGTATTTCAGCTTATAATGTTTACACTAATTTGTCCCAGTTTCAGCTTTGGCATAAGCGTCTAGGACATCTCTGCCGTATTGGTATGGATCTACTCAAAAAAGGTCTAGCTGTTGGTGTAGAGTATACTGATGTTGACAAAGAACCATGCGTACCTTGTGTAGAGGCTAAACAGGCGCGGAAGCCTTTCAAAGGGATTAAGTATAAAAAGGCTTCGTCACCATTAGAATTATAAAAATTACAGCCATTCGTATCAAAAACAATCGAGAAACCTTTCTCTACTGCCTTTTTGACTGAGAGTAAATTACAATCTAGGCCAGGAACATGTACAACATTAATAATCTTCTTAAAATTGGTTTTTGTGTCAATATCAACATCTCCTAAACCCACAGCCGGCAAACATTTACCATTTGCTACAGTTATCTTCCCATCACAGGATTTGTAACTATTAAACCATTCAGCATGTGGAGTCATGTGAGTAGACGCACCAGAGTCGATTATCCACTTCTCAGACATCTGAACACTTGGTGCAGACAAAGCCAGTCCCGTGACACCATCCAAAAACAATTCCGTGACACATGCATCCATATTCCCTGAACTAAAAACAGTCAGTCCCTTATCTTTAGAACAACTTTCTGTTGAGCAACTCGCCTTTGCCTTTTTCTCCTTCTTTTTGAGAGGACAATTAGGACTCTTGTGCCCTGGCTTCTTACATCGAAAACAAATAACTTGCTTGTTAGTATGCAACGCAGCCACATCATCTTTAGTCTCTTTCGTCATTTCGCTCAATAACTTACTTCTTACCAAATCTGTTGTGACTTCAACGCTCCCATTCTCAAGCGCCATTATCAAGGGCTCGTAGCGAGACGTTAGACCTCCCAAAATAATAGCTGCTAAAGAACTATCTTCAATGGTTTTGCCAATGTCGGCCAGGTCTAGTGCAGTTGTAGTTATTGCCGTTAAGTAAGCTTCTAAATCAGAAAAGTCAGATAAGGTGTACCTGTACAACTTACGTTCCAACGACAGTTTACGACCCAAACTTCGATCCTCGTAGGATTTCATAAGAGCATCCCACGCTTCTTTTGCGGTCTTAGCTGGTCGAACAATCGAAATAGCAGCACCATCCACAGTAAGGCATATTTTAGAAAGAGCTTTTTCATCCTTCCGTACATCGTCGGGCGTCTTACTCCCTATGACAACTACTCCGCTTACAGTTTCCCACAACCCTTCATGGATTAACAACATGCGCATTTTAAATTTCCACAGAGTGTAACCTTCTCTATTACAAAGTATCGGAATACCATTTATTAGAGACATACCATGAACTGCAGACGACATGATGACCAATATGTTAACTAGGTATCAATTATTTCACCACCAATCTTCTTTTAAGTTCGATCGTAGATCAAATATAGATACAGAGCCCCTCGTGCTGATAACGTGTTGTAATTGTAGACTGAGTTCCTTAATAAATATTAGGATTGCTAAGGAAAAAGAAAAACGTAGACGTGTGTGATGGTTGCTGTATTCAACGTTCAAAAAAATATTTTTTATTGACATTAGAAAATATTCATAAAACCTAACAAATAGTAAGTTGAATAAGTAGGTTTTACAACAGTTACGTTGTTAGCAATGTTAGACTCAACATTGCCTAGATAAAAGCCTGCCCTGTCAGGCTAAGTAAAACCTATGTTGGTAAACCAATGAGTCTGCACGACCACAGCTACTTTTCAACAAAGAGCTGGCCCAGTAACTTACATCAAACTATTTCACTTTCCGTAAATAGAAACAAAAGCTTTCAATTTCTATAAGTTCAAAACCTACATAAAATGGCTCTTCACAGGCACTTTCAATAACAACCTCTTCGCTATAATGTAGCAAACGAGCACACATTAAACTTAGAGTGGCGTCAGACGAGGCGCAAAATTGCGGAAATAATAATAAATATTTTATGCAAGCGTTTATAATAAAATAATTATTGATTATTATTTCCTTTATTTCATTATTTATATATAAATTGAATTTTTAAACATTAGAATAAAAACATTTAAAAATATAAAAAATAGTAGCCCACCGGTATCGGGAATACGGTCAGGGCTCCAGAGAGCGGAACCTCCTAACAATGCGAGCCGTATCCAGGAGTACCACTATTATTACTATTTAGAGATGTTTGAGATGATGAATGAAGAAAAAAAGGTATTGCACCTAGAGTAGGTACTAGGTACTGTGTTGCCAGCTATAGAATTTTCCACTAAGAAATAAGTGGTAGGTAGTTTATAACCTACATACATACATAAACTCACGCCTTTTTGCCTATTGTACCTACATAATTGTGTTAATGCCTAAACTTTATTTTGTAATTTAATTAAATCAGTTGAACAGGAAGAAATAAGTACTAATAATTGTTTGCGAAGTTACAAATAAACGGTGCTGGTTAACACTACGCGTAGCGCTACGGCGTAGCTGTATTACTACGGGGCGTAGCCAATGAACATTTTAAGAAACTCTCTTTGTGTGTTAAATTCATTCTATCAAAAAGTTAGTAAAGTTAAATTAATTTTGTAAGGATAAGTTAATGAAATAGTCTAGTTCTTAAACCATCGTATAATTGAAATCCTCTTTCAACAATTGAGACTAGATACTAGACTTAGCAAATAGATTTATGACCTCAGAATCAATTACTACTGGCAAACATTGTACTGATAGTTTATCTTATTCTACAACTTCTAGATTTTAAAAAGAACCCTATTTGTAAAGCAGCAGATCTAACCAGGAGTTTTATTTCATAGAAGTTTACACATCATTAACGAAGAAAAACTCCATTTAGGTACTTTTTCAACAATTTGTTTGAAAAATTTCTTTTGAAAACATTTCTAAGAAAAAACAAATCCAGATTCATTAAGCATCGGTTTTGCAATAAAAGAGGAAAAATCAAAAGAAAAAATACGACGGGAGGGAAAAAACAAGAGAAATATTATCGAACTGATAAATAAAGCGTGGTGATTCAATTTCAGAGCTGGCAACCCAACTTAGTTGTATCTGAAGGGTCCTCGAGAGTAAGCCCAGTTAGCAGTGTTGACATAATCTACTCATTACAATGTTTTTTTTAATGAGTTGTATTGCAATATGTGGTGAGCTAGCGACCTCGACAATTATTTATTTTACCTCGATGGTCCTAGTTTATCAATTATAGCTTCTAGTTACAGCTCTATGTAAGCGGGCACGACTTTTATGCCTGGAGGCTTTATTTTATTTTTTTAGATATTGTTTACGTTTAGTTATTAGTTATTTTTATTTCTGCTTGAGTATAGTTCTCGATGTTTTTGGTTGGTATATTGGCGTGTGCTTGCTGTCATATGGCTATTAATTTATAATTTAAATTGTATTTTGCGTAATGTAAATTATCTTATAAATTATTGTATAGATCCATTTTTTTTTTCTAACTTAACAGACAGCTGTGCTGCTGGGGAGTTTGTTGCGCCACTTCTTCTTCCCAGCAAAAGCACTAGGAAGTGGTGAAGGGTGGGCGTTTTGGGGGACTGTCTTATGTAATTTTGACGTTCGAAAAGTGCTGATTCTCAGCCTAGTTTGAATAAATGACTTTTGAATTATTATTATTATTTTTTTTATTTTTTTTTGAGCACGGGCGACTTTTTAACACGACGGTTTTTATCGCACATTGTTTTTTCAACGCTTGTGTGTTGAGCCGAGCATTGAGAATCCAATAGAACACATCCCAGCGCGTCCAAAAAATACACTATTGGATTTTCAACTCTCGGCGTTAAACAGTGCGTTGAAAATCCAGTGCGTGATAAAAAATCGCCTGTAGATGCGAGCTTTGTGGCGGGATTGCAACAATTTTTTTTACAAACACACATAAAATTACAATTGATCGCAATGGGTTTCCTTTTGATAGTTCACCCACGTTTTTTTAACGTGGTTGTTTAGCAGACGAATTTTTCAAACCTATAATATATTCTTCTTTTCGTGTGGTTAGTGACTAACCTGGTGTCAGAGTTTTAAAGCCACCCGTGTACCTCTGACTTGGCTTCACATGCCGTCGAGAAATATCTCTCAGGCATGCCGTTTTCGTCACATGTTTTCAAACTGAAAGTGAGCTCAAAAAATGTTGTACAATTTTGGATTCGTTACATTTTTCAATAATGTACAATTTCGGATTCGTTACATTTTTCATACAGAAATAGAAAAACTTATTTTGTCAACATATGCAGAAAAGCTGAATCTCACTTTACAGCACCTACAATTTCATAATACATACTGTATCATGAAATTTTTGGGTTTTGGAAATTAGTCTTAACTCTTTCTAATACCATGAACATAAAATGTTGTAAACCTATACTTTATTATTGGAGCCACCGCGCGCTATGCCCCCCGAGGGGGCGCCCCACCGGTTGGTAATCCCTGTTTTAAGCATAACAGTAAATGGACATGACTGATTTATGGTTACTTAGTGCCAGCGCAACTTGTGCGTCTTGCGCTTGCGTGCGCTCTGCGTCTTGTCGCTGCAACAAGACGCAGAGTTGTCGTTTGAAATTGCAGCGATCATTTTCTTTGAGTATTCAAGAGAGACGGACATTTGGTTCTTCCTGTGAGTGAATATGGAGCCTCTAATTGCACTTTCCTTGGTGCTTATCATGCAAAAACAGACGCCGACCTGTCGCATGTGACTATCGTCTAGTCGCTGCGTCAAGTATCGAGCGTGTGTGACTCCTGTCGACGCCAAGTGCCTTTGATCAAATTATATTGTTGTCGGCTGCAGCCTGTCGTTGCGGCTAGTCGTCGAGCTGTCGCAGTCGTATATTGCATAGTGTACGCCATGTCTTATGCAACGATAAGCATATATATAAAGCATTTAGCTGCTAATAATAACCCTTGACATCCATACGATAAGCTACAGATAATTTTAATACGATTACTGCTTGTTACACAATATCGAATTGACCGTCAACTGTTTACACAGCAATTGAACGCTCCATAGTGCAAATAGATAGAATAGTCTATATTGTACACCATAAACATTACAGACATAAATTTAGAAATTTTACATCGGGTGACACAATGGGCGGTCTTATCGCTTAACGTGATCTTTTACAGAGAACCTTTGGATGGATTAAAGGTAACAAGAGAGACAATACTGCAGGTAGTCAGCGGTGTACCATTTACATATACAATAAATACATAAAGCTTAAACTTATCCATATTTAAATATAAATAAAAGCTATGAAACTACGACACAAAAGTCATCTAAAAAGGTATAAACAAGACATCACTAACTACAAAAAATAATTAAAAATCTGCAGTCACACGTGTTAGGGCATGAAAATTATAAGTCCGAATAAACAATATAACAAATAAAGTTATACCCTTATGAAACCAGGATTACATATGCGCCACCTAGTATTATCTAACCTGTGACCATATGTGGTCATCCAAGATCCCAGGGCCCCCAGACGTTAATTATTTTCTGAGTAACAAAATGTGTGGGCAGAGTCGTGTTAGTATATTCTTTGAACGTACACATACATAGCTAGCCTGGGCCGACGCCGACGGTCCATTTACTCATCATCAGGCACTAAAGGTACGTAAAAACTCTACTCACTTTCCTTAAAGTCTGAGTTGCTTATGAGATATTTATGCAAGTTTTACAGAATATTGTTAATAATTAATACACACATCAACACTGTCTGGGGATATTTTGGATTCACTCAATTTACTCAAAATTTATTAAAAATAACATACAACATGTATATATTTTTATAAAGCCATTTTATCAGACTACACTCCAGAATAAAAGAAAACTATTTTTTTTGTGTAAACAATTTTTTATTCAAATAAAGAAAAAACGTGAAATAATGGTAAAACTAACAATGAATATGTTTCTCAAGAAAAAGTGAAAAATAAATCTATTTTTAACAGTTATGTGAAAAATCAGTAGTTAGTAAAACCATCCATGATTAATAACGGTCCTGCAACGGTTTTACATGCTTTGGATTAAGTTATCCAAGTCTTGCTGCGGTATATTGTCCTAGGTCCGGATAGATGCAAAAAAAGTTGCTCTTCCGTCGCAATGTTTGCAGGGAAATTCCTCAAAGCCCTTCTTTGGAGCATGTCCCGCGCGAGTTCTATGGGGTTCAGGTCAGGCGATTGAGCGGGCCAGACTAAGACCGATACGTGGTGCTCCTGCAACCTGCTCGTCACCACTCTCGCTGTGTGCGGACGGGCGTTATCGTGCATGAGCGTGAATTCTTGGCCCATTTGTAGTCGATTAGGGTAGATTATTGGTACTAGCACCTCGTTACGGTATTTTTCAGCCGTCATGGTGTTTCTAATTCAAACGAGGTCTGTTCTTCCACCAACACGATTTCCCGCAAAACCATAACTGTCCCGCCGTGGTATGAATGGACTTCCTGAGGATTTTGCAGGCGGCACTCACGACCAGAAACTCGCCAAACACGTACTCTACGTGTATCTGGATGGAAACTGAACCGGGACTCATCGGTAAACAGCACTACAGACCACTGGTTATCTTCTCAGAGCAAATGTTCACGAGCCCACTCTAGTCATCGTCCACGATTTTCTCGGCGTAGTGCTGGAGTACGAAGCGGTCTGCGAGCATGTAGGTTAGCTCCAAGCAGCCTTCTCCACACAGTTTGGTGCACTGAACCAACTGCATGACCGTAACATTTGGTTGTCTTCCCGCGGCAACTTGCAAAAATTGGTCTTGTCGTTGAGTGGTTATGCGCTTCCTGCCTGAGTGTCTTTCAGCCACTTCACCAGTAGATCGATAATGTAACCATAACCTTGATATCACGTTTCCTCTTGTTCCAATCTCCTCAGCAATACTCCGTTGAGTAGCCCTAGCTTAGAGCATGCCTACTGCCCTTAACATTTCCTCTCTCGTTAAACAGTGCCGCTGCATGATGCACACAATAACATTAATTCGAAATTAACCGATAACTTGTTATAAAACTTTAATTTGACAAAAAAAATAGCCAAAAACTACTATCAGTGAATGAAACCTTCGGACTTCGCTACCGGGTCGGTCGCGGTAGGCCGCGTAAATCGTTTGTTTTTAATTTATTTTTTCAAATTCATATTTAGAATCGAAATTCTTCAAAAGAATTTAAAACTGGCCAGTATTTTTAGAGTTTAAGAAAGTTATACAAAATATCCCTAGACGGTGTTGATGTCTGTAATTAATGCTGCCAGTCACTTCCCGTCGGCAGTAATTTCTAGACACTTTAAAGCTCGCAAAAAATAACGTCGTCATACTTATAGTCTAAGTCTTAATTTGTATAATAGACTAGCTTCTGCCCGTGACTTCGTTCGCGTGGAAATCGTAAGATACACAGTGTACTAAAATAACTGCCACATTTATATATAACCACCTCGGCCACCGACCCACCGCGGCGCATCGCCCACCCGCGCTGGCTTTTTGTGTTTTTACTTGGCTTCTGATGGTCGTAGCGTGATGTTAAATAGCCTAATACCCTATCGTGTACCACTCCATCCATTACTGAAAACCGCAGGAAAATCCGTTTGGTAAAACCGTATGAAAAACTTTTTAGGCGCGTTCTTTAGGGGGTAAAAAATCAGCTGTTTCCTACATTTTGACGAGCTATGGTAACATATTGTAGGGAACAGCATATTTATATTTTGGTGAATTCTTTGTTATTCCGATAGTGAAAGTTGTTCATAATCAATTTCACCCTTTTCTTATATAAAAATCAATTAGCGTGCGTTGCGTCTTGCAAAAACTCAAAAATGGCTCGACCAATTGTAATGAAACTTCGGAAACTAGTTGCTTTCAATTTCTTTATATATATAGATAGATATATGGATTATAAGGAAATACATTTTATAAAACTAAACATGACACACTTACAATAACTTATTCCTTTTTTATTTACGTTCATAACCTACCTACAGTTAATTAAATATTACTCAAAAATCAACAGTAATAATTAAAACTGTTTTACAAAACATTAACACAACTATTTTTCTTGGTATTTTCCGATTTAAACCAGTCTACTAATTAGCAAAGTTATTCCCACACATATTTTAGTATTAACAAAATTATTTAACACAGTACAATATTATTATCACATGTTATTTTCCTGGAGTGGAATTTCCCAAAAGTACCTAATTATAATTAAGGTGTGCCTTATCATGTCAACTTTGAACGAACACCTCTGTTTCACATTTTGTTATTCAATTCAGAATGTGTTAACGAATAAACAACAATTTCCAGGGAGAAGCAACATACTTATTAAATAAATAGCTTACATACATACATCCCATGCCCTTTCCATGGTGGAAGCTAGAAGCTACAGGCTACAGAACGCCACCTGCTATGATCCTCACATACACCTTTTGCTTCGTTTACGTTCACACATGTGAAGGCCAATTCTCGTACTTTAGAAACGTTTACATTCAAGTTGCAATCTGACAAAATTGACAAAAATGTTGGTAAAATGATTATATTTTTGACAGATTGCGAATGAGATGCGAATGTGAAATTACGGGAATTGCCCCTCTGGTCATACACGCACGCCGGTTGCGAGTACTACGTACCTGACCTTTCTGAAGAACACCACCAATAAGGTCACTATACATAACTGACCTCCCGGCGTTTCCACTGCCCTCTCTCTCTCTCTGCTTTGTAAATACCTTTTGTTAGTCACCTTTCACTTATCCTCTCAACTTGACCGTTTGGTCATGTCATCTGAGCATATTCTTTTCAATTTGTGTTACTAAATCTTCTTTTAAACCGTATCTTTGCCTTATCACATCATTCCTCAGTGCATATCATTCATAGTTACACTACACATGCTTCGCAAGTTTCGCAAATCCCCAGCATTTATTCTACTTTCATGCCTAAAAACCTAGAGTAAGAACATAAAAGCGAAGGTTTCCGGAGACTTGTAGGAGACGGCATTCAGAATCAGCATTGAGAATTAAACATGGAGATAACAATAACATTTATTTCTAAAATATTCAAATGAGCTAGGGACGTGGCTTCTTTGAAACATCCCTTAGGGGTACCTACTTAACTTTTATCTGTTTTACAAAAATGGTTTGTTGAATGTTTAGGGGTTATTGAAATCATTTTACATGAGAATTATTTCAAACGTAAAATAAGTCCTTGCCTGCCTATAAGTAGGTACTGTCCTGGAATATTTTTTTTAAGCTAATTGACTCCCTACGACTATTTTCCATGCTACAGCCATTCCAGACAATGTCAAAGAATGACAGTTGTAATTTTATTTGAATAAACTTACTGACAATAAGTTGATAGTTAATTTGTTTAACTAATAATTTCCCAGATTTTAGATAGTACCTACAGCTCAAAACCACCTTAGTTATAGATTATCCTTAAATTAAATTTTACCACAGAATACTTCAGAAGCCGCACTCCGCATTTTAGGGTATGATACAAGCACGCAGCGGGTTCTAACCCAGTCAATAACTACATCAAACATCGCAAACGCGCATGTAACTACGATCCTTTTATATGTTGTTAGGTAGCCCTTTTTTTGGGTGGGAAATCATGAACTAAATTCTCCCGCTCTGGGCGGAGTGGGAGGACGTGTCAGGCTCTTACAGACTAAAACCCACCCGTGTTCCTTCAGTTGCCTGTACGTTGCCAGGGGCCACGGTATCCCTTTCGGACTTTCCCGCAACCCCGGCAGTTGTTAGGTCCCCGTAGAGTAGTTTATACCCAAGTTTGCAACCCTGAAAACTTTGTGCTACTCCCATGGTAATCGAAAAACTGCGAAAATCTGGCACTGGTTTCATTTTTTTTTTTAAATATACCTTAAGTACTCGTTTTTATGTATCTTTACATTCTTTTGAAGCAAGCTAAAGATACAATATGAGCCCAAGCCAAGCACTCTAGGTCTATTGGTTGCGAAGATACAGCTAGTCAAAGATGTGGGATCCTGCCGTTTTGCCGAAAATATTTTGCCAAAATTTCACTACCCAAACAAATTTTAGCAACCTTTTTTTATACCAATGCAATGTTTGGAATTATTTTAGTACGCACATTTTCATTTGGCCAAATTTTTACTTGGCAGAATATTATCAAGGATAATTTCATTTAGGCATTTGGTCTTTAATCAAATGATTTATTACAGTAAACAATCTTTAGACAATAAACGTTTGGTCAAATGATTTGTTATGACAAAAAATATAAAGGTTAGGTTAGGTTAAAACTGTGACCTTCTACGCACGAGCCGAGCGAGCGAAGCGAGCGGTGCCGCGGCAGCGGCCGGCGAGTGCCAGAAACAACTAGATTACTTTTGAAAGAAAATATGGAAAAATAACAGGCTACCTGAAACTGAACTAGTTAGACGAGATTAATTATTTTTAAATAAGCTACTAAATATTTGGTAAATTTTATTATGCGTAAAATGAGTTATTCCGACAGAAATGTTTGACTACATAAACATTGGTAAAATTACTAGTTGGTAAACAAGTTATTGTTTAAACGTTCACTTGCCAGACATTAGGTTTGCGTTACAATTATTTGTAAAGAGATTTTTTGCTAAGTAATAATTTGGCAAATTAAATTATGCGGAAAATTGTTTGGGAAGTGATAATTTGGTAATTTCTTTTCGATGAAACAAGGGAGACCCCAAAGATGTGGATTGTTTTAGGGTACCTAATTTGCCAATACACGTACCGGCTGAACAATGGTCCTAGAGAAAGTGTTGTGGTTCTAGTAGTGCTGTAGTTGATTAGAAGGAAGATTTCTTGCCCTTGCGTATTCCTTCTTCAGTGAACAAGGAACGATACGGATACGGTGCTAGCTCATACGGAAAATGCTGCTTCAATTGTTCATTTGATTGTTTCGTTGTCTTGCAGACGGCAGACCCTCTGGAATATGGTAAGGGGGTCAACATCAACTCTCTTGTTAAACACTTTTTCTAAAAGGACCATTAGTCTAGCCGTTACGTGTCTTGGAAAATGACCCTAAATCGATAATTTTTGGAAAAATAAATATTCATCTTTGACGAGCTGTATCTTCGCAACCAATATTCGTAAAGTGCTTGGGTTAGGCTCAAGTTGTAGAAAATTTTGCTTGCTTCCCAAAACTATACCGAACGAAGATACCAAAAACCAAAAATACGTCATTAAGGTACTTACCTTAATGACGCATTTTTGGGAATCTTCGTTCGGTATAGTTTTTTTTTTTTTTTTTTTTTTTAACTGAAATTCGCAATTTTTCGAGCACCATGGGTGTAGCACAAGGTCTTCAGGGTTGCAAACTTGGGTATAAACTACTCTCAGGGGACCTAACAACATATAAAAACATCGTAGTTACATGCGCGTTTGCGACGTTTGCATTTTTTTGTGTCGATATTGGCTGGGCTACTCGTCTTTTCGGGCAAATTCAATGAGCATAACGTAGTCAGAAAATATAAGAGTTACGCGATAGGATAGAAAGATAGGCAGCTTCTAGGTGAATACAGCGCGCACAGCGCTAACTTACGGTGCGCACAGCGCTTATTACCTACAGATAGTAGGTAATTAGCGCTTTGCGAACTGATTTGCACTTTATTTTGTCGTAGCAAAAGTCGCTTTTGATTTAAATGATTTTGCGAAGTGAACCATCTGTATGAATCTGTGCCTTTGCGAATATCAAGTCTTATTGAGCTGTCCGACGTATCCAGGACATGTGGACAGTAGCACAATCGGTATTAAGTAATTAATGTGTGGGAATGACAACGCACTAATTGGACGTCAAAGGTGACTAATGGTAAGAGTTTACAGAGGTCATATTATGGAAAAACCCAGTTTTGTACGCAGAAAAAGCCGGATAACATAACATCATGCTTGTAAGCCCGCAGGGATAGGCACACGTTAGCAAAAGGCAGATATCTACTGTCTAATAATAAATACGATGTATGAGCATCATCTAACATAGGTACCTACCATTTTTTGGGTTCCGTACCTCAAAACGAAAAAATGAACCCAAGTTAAAGTCAAGACCCTTTTTCTCAGGAAAGCTTGGAGATATCTAGTTGAAATTAATACCAAATACTCGTCTAGTCTATGGTCCCTTGGAGCTCTAACGAAATCAAACTTCTAAGTCAACGCAATAAAAAAACGGTTATTTATGCGACATATTTTGATGCTCGCAAATAAATAAATTAAAAAAGGTATTTCCCGTTGATCTAGAATCATAAAATTTGGCAGGAAGGAAGGTCTCACAGCACATGTAAAGGAAAAAGTCAGAAAATCGTTAATTCACCCCAAAAAATGTTTTTTTGCGATTACGTTCTAACATTTGCAGTTTTAAGTGAATTGACCGTGACGTATGGGAGAACATATTTTTCCACTACAATGTTAAGTTTGTTTTTGGGATAAATTCATCCCAACTACGGAACCTTTCATTGTGCGTGGTCCGACACGCACTTGGCCGGTTATTTATCATAAAATCAACCAGAACATTTTGAAAGAACTTTAAAAGCGAAAGAAGACCATCCTGTCAACTTTATAATGGGAGCAATCAAAACGATTTGAAGCCCAGAGATACCTGAACCTTCAAAGAAAATAAGATATAACTCCACCGAGACCTCGCACGATAAACCATAATGACCCACCGTGACGGTACCAAAGGAATTCAAATCCCACTATTTAACTTTCAAAGACAGATAGGTATTGATAAAAATTCGGCCTCGGAAATTTTTCCGACATTCCCACAAGATCGTCCGCAATTACTGGCTTATCTTCTATGCGAATTTTCTGAGCGACTTTAAATAGCCATCATTTTCCCTTGTGGCTTGGCTTAATTCTCAAAAACGTTAGAGCTTCGCCACACGATGCTTTGCGCCGCAATGATTTAACAACTATCATACTTCAAAATTATATTTTAATCCATCCATCCATTTCAATGAAGAGTTAAACAATCCTAATAGTTCTGGTACATTATCGTTAACCAACCCGTTAACACACTAACGCTAGATATTAATAGACTTAGTCTAGTGGCTAGCTTAGGTAAATCGTGAGGCAGCGAATCGTGAGGATTCGAATCCCCCCGGCCGACCGAGGAAAAAAAATGATAGAAAACTAATACTTTTTTGGCCCGAGCCAAAAAGGAGTTTGCTATCATACATTTTTAATTATCAGCCTGTGACCGAAATTCGATCAGGAGCATATTAGGTACCATCAGATTTTAGTCGGGCGCCACCGTGCGGCAACAAAACAAATTTGCGGCGCCGCAACGAAACGTGTGGGCCGGCTCTAACAGTAACAAAACGCGTAACGTTCCTGGTATGTATGTTTGCCTGGTATTGTTACATACCGTTACCTCCGCCAAGTGCTGCAATGAAAGTGTATTATACTGCTTATACATATCGTTCGTACTAACGTCGGCCCCAAAGGTTGCTTATTAAAAATGTTATGTAAATGAGAAAAGTAAGTAGGGCCATTTTCAGCCGTACTCTTGGTGAGTATGGCTGAAAATGGCCCTACTTTACTTTCACTCCTTGTGTTGGTGTGTATGGCTAAAAATGGCTCACTTTATCTTTACGGCGAAGGCAATTCAGGAAATTGCAATTAAGAGTCAATAATACCACAAGTTGCTTAGCATGATCCTCCGTTATATCGAAATCGAAAATATTGCAGCATTAATTTTGAAATAAGTATAATTATGGTAAAGTTGAGGATTATTGTTTTACGAAAACACGGTTCCATAAAATACCTATTCTCGACAGAAAAAAAATAAACAAAATTACCTCTAAACCGAGCAATAAACCGGTGGTATTCAAAAAATTCTTCAAATTAGATCATGAAACTTTGTATATTAACTGAACTAACTATAAAGCAGATACTATGTCTTCTTTTTTTTATTACCATTATTTTTGCCGTAAAAAGAAATCACCTAAACTACTGGCGCCTTGGAGCCTTCTCCCCACCGCTGAGTCTCGCTCTCACTCAGTCCGCGAGCAGTATCGTGCAAGCGAGATAAGGAGTGAATTTGAGCTAAGGTATTATGGACTCATAAGTTATTATATTCATATTTTGTTCACGACGATAGTTCATCAACGAACCCCTATTTACATGGAGTCTATAAAACCTTTTTACTTTGACACTACTTACAACTGCAAAAGAACTGTTTAATTCAGAAAAAAGATGATCGTAGATGGCTCAGATTAAATAAAGAAATGTAATTATTTCTACAACTTTACATTACATAGCTACAGCTCTCTTTTAGGATTAGCGGATTTTTCCTCCTTTCGTTTCCCCTTTCCTCTGAAATATTTAAATTCTCATTACTGGCGCCCCCTAGACCTTAACAAGATACAACTTGATATAAAATTCCGTTTACTTTATTATTTTTGTATCGTGTTACGAATAAGAGATTTCTTTTCAAAGGAGTATTCCAATTATAGTTGAGTTGGAAAATTATTGAAGCTGTGTATTGAAGTTTTTTAAGAGCTCGTATAAATCAAACAATTCAAGAAATTGGAGATTGTTTGAGCAAGCTTTTATAATGTTGATAAAAAGAAATACCTATGAATATTATTCTGACTGATATAAGAGGGGCTCATGACTAAATGATAACAGCTACACGAATCGATCCAAGGCTTAGTTACAATTACCACGGGCGGTTCGTGGATGAGTGACCAACCATTATATATCGCACTCAGAAAGTCGGAAAGTTCGCGCCGTTGGATGGTTCTCATTTGTAGATCTTTGACAGTCGCTAGGGGTAATCAGAAGCCCAAAAGTCTGACAACTAGCGAAGGGGTCTTGTTACCCAGTAACTGGGTTGTGGAGGTAAGATAGGCAGTCGCTCCATGTAAATTACTGGTATTCAGCTGCATCCGGTTAGATTGGAAGCGGACCCCAACATAATTGGAAAAAGGCTAGACAGATTGATTTTTACTTTGACTAGCAAAAATATTCAATAGATTATTACAGATATAGGTAATGTTGTTGTTAGAATGTTAAAAGTTGACATCGCATAAGTCCTTAATTTCGTTCTCCTGCTGAAAGAAATAAGTTATGTTATTACTTTTTTTTGGAAGGCCTCCCTCAAGATGGACCGATGACCTTGCAAAGGCCGCAGGAATCCGCTGGATGCGGGAGGCACAGAATCAGTCGAAGTGGCGGTGCTTGGGGGAAGCCTATGTCGAGCAGTGGATGTCTGTCGGCTGAAATGATGATGATGATTACTTTCTACTACTACTTTACATTTTTGCTTCATTAACCCGTATGAATGAGCACGGTGGCCCTGTAAGGGTAAAGGTTTGAACCCAGACAGGCGCATTACTTTGTATAAATTATTTCGTCACCACAGCTGTCAAAACGGTGAAGGAAAACATCGTGAGGAAACCCGCATGTCTTAGAACAAATTTGAAAGACATATGACATCTACCAACCCGCACTGGGCCCGCGCGGTAGATTACGGCCCACCCCCTCTCATCGAGAGGAGGCCTGTGTCTTAGCAATGGAAACATTATAGGCTAATTATGCTTATGCTAAGACTAACCCGTACGAATCTATTATAGGCTGATTATGCTTATGCTAAGGCTAACCCGTACGAATCTATTATAGGCTGATTATGCTTATGCTAAGGCGAACCCGTAACAATTATAGGCTAATTATGCTTATGCTAAGGCCAACCCGTACGAATATATTATAGGCTGATTAAGCTTATGCTAAGGCTAACCCGTACGAATCTATTATAGGCTGATTATGCTTATGCTAAGGCTAACCCGTACCAATTATAGGCTAATTATGCTTATGCTAAGGCTAACCCGTACGAATATATTATAGGCTGATTAAGCTTATGCTAAGGCTAACCCGTACCAATTATAGGCTGATTATGCCTATGCTAAGGCTAACCCGTACCAATTATAGGCTAATTATGCTTATGCTAAGGCTAACCCGTACGAATATATTATAGGCTGATTAAGCTTATTCTAAGGCTAACCTGTACGAATCTATTATAGGCTGATTGTGCTTATGCTAAGGCTAACCCGTACGGATCTATTATAGGCTGATTGTGCTTATGCTAAGGCTAACCCGTACGAATATATTATAGGCTGATTAAGCTTATTCTAAGGCTAACCTGTACGAATCTATTATAGGCTGATTGTGCTTATGCTAAGGCTAACCCGTACGGATCTATTATAGGCTGATTGTGCTTATGCTAAGGCTAACCCGTACGGATCTATTATAGGCTGATAATGCTTATGCTAAGGCTAACCCGTACGAATCTACTTTAAAACAGTAATTCTGAGACATCCAAACCTCATTCAATGGAAACATCCTAAAGTGAAGTACCTACCTAATGTTCTAGGTAGCCAGGTGACTTCCGAAAGTTGCTACGTAACTGCTTCTTAAATGTCGCAGCGGTTTTTAGAGCAACTTCTGTGACGCGAGCGTCTTTTGTTCCAAACTTATGTTTAAGGGGGAAGATGTTTAAATCTTACTTATGTTAGTGCTCATTTCGCGACGGTGTGCTTTTGGTATAATATAGTTTACCATCCTACATAAAAAAATGTAAGCTCTTTCAGTGGTTTTAAATCAAAACTGTCAAATAAAATAATGGAAACCACTCACTAATAATGTTACTAGCCTACTAGTTGAGAATAAAACCATTGGAGTTGTAATCCAACCAAAATAAACACTTTTTTTTATTTTTAATGTATTGTATCAGTGTCCGTTACCTAGAATAAGCTTAATACAATATGTTATCTTATGTTCTCATGTAAGTGGCTCTTTTGTCATTTTGAGAATAAAGTAAAACCTAAGTAGTAGTTTTTGATTGTCATTTGTAAGTGACAACTTGCATAATCAGCCTATAACGTTCCCACTGCAGGGACACGGCCTCCTCTCAATGAGAGGAACTGGGCCGTAATCCACCACGCGGGCCCAGTGCGGGTTGGTAGATGTCACATGTCTTTGATTTTGTTCTGAGACATGCGGGTTTCCTCACGATGTTTTCCTTCACCGTTTAAAGAGCAGTGGTGATGAAATAATTTACACAAAGTAAAGCAGCTGTCTGAGTTCGAACCTAAGACCCACAACTCGTAAGTCACGGCCGTTACTACATTGGGCCACTACTGCTAACGAAGTGACAGTGAAAAGATTTTTTTTTTAAACGTTGCCCCACACTAGGAATTTCTCCTTTATTGTGGGTGCGTTTACAAACATTTAAACTCACATACACAAACAGCCTGACACGGAACAATTCCCGCGACACGCAGCGCAGCAGTCAATCGCTTAACCACTGCGCCAACCGTGCCGTCGAAATTAACAGATAGATGTGTTGTTGAGAAGTTTCTTTGCTCCATTTTGTCTCCTGAGCTGAAGGCTAGAAAGTAGCGAAAGATGGGTTTTCAGGGCACTGTTTTGTAACGTTGGCCTAAGACACATGGCCTTTGGCCTCTTTTAAGCGAAGGACTAAGTTATTTTGGAATGTTGACTGGCAAAATGAAGGCTTCATTACCTTCTACCGGCTTTATTGAGCCTTGTAGGTATTAACATCAATACAACCAACTGTGTAGAATGCATAAACTCTCGTTCGACGGTTGCTATTGCAATTTTTTCCTTCAACATTATAAAAATTAGCCCCGACTTACGAACTGTGAGTTGTGTGTTCGAACCCAGACAGGCGCATTACTTTGTGTAATTCATCACCACTGCTCTCAAAACGGTGAAGGAAAACATCGTGAGGAAACCGGCATGTCCTAGAACCAAAAATTCGAAGACATGTGACATCTACCAATCCGCACTGGGCACGCGTGGTGGATTATAGCCCACTCCCTCTCATTGAGAGGAGGCCGTGTCCCTGCAGTGGGAACGTTATAGGCTGATGATGATGATGATGAAACGCCCCCAGGCGTAGTAACAATAAAGCTTCTATTGTGTCTCGTTCGGTGTCCGTCAAACGATTAACCTAAATTCGTTAAAGCTCTAAGTAGGTACCAATTCTGAATAAGTTTATGGCCTAAATCCCCTAGCAACGTCCTAGCTAAAACTGTCAATGTCCTAGGGATAAATGTGACGTGATAAATGTTTATGCTTCATAAATCTAGATCCCTCTATTTAGAAACCTTACATACGTTAGGTATATCGTGCAACCAAGCGGAAAAATAAATTGGTACAAATATTAAACAGGGTGTGATTTTATTACACATTACATTACATAACATCACGCCTTGGTTCCTCGCAGGGAAGTGTAGGAGTGTAGGTATTTATAATATGTACAGATCATCATGCCTGTATTCCCTGTAGGGCAAGACAGAGGTGTGCCTATAGTACACCCACATTTCGCCAGCTATGTTTAAGTCCCATGTAATGCTGGTACTGAGAAATTCGCGATAGAAAAAATCAATAACACTTTGTCTGACCTGGGAATCGAAACCAAAACCTCATGTTCAGCTTGCGACCACTAGACCAACGAGGCAGCAATGCAAGACAATGCAATGCGAGGCAATTTTATTACGTCAAACTATTATATATATATATATTATACATACCAAACATAACTGGCGAAATGTGGGTGTACTACAGGCACACCTCTGCCTTGCCCTTCAGGGAATACAGGCGTGTTGATCTGTACATATTAAATAAAAGTCGCTTTGCGTGTCTGTCTGTGTGACCGCGTTGTTCTTCTAAACTCCGCAACGGATTTCGATGCGGTGTTTACCATTATTTACAGAATCTAGCCCGGAAGGTCTATATGTACCTATATTTATAATATTAAACGTACATAAAATAAAGAAAGTAATTTTTCAAGTTATTAGAACCATATGAGGCAGGGACGGGTGTCTAGTTATTACATAATAGCATAAGATTATAAGTTTGTGCAACTTGAACAATTAGAACTTCAAAATGTAAGCCTTTAGACCATACAAATTACCAATCCTAACGGATATAAACATAATATAGGTAATCGGAAACCTTTATTACCTAGGCTACCTATAAACACACCACCAAAAGGATAGTCTGAGCGAAGTTCTACCTTATTATTTGTGGTCATACCTAACAATTTAGCATATCTACATATGTAATGTTTAACTAAATTCTTATGAATTTTAAAGTTCCATTCCATTTTTAAGTTGCCAGTTTTGTTTTAGTTTTTTTCAATGATTTGAAGTTAAGAGGGCCCTTCCCGGCCCGTCTATCGACAACGCGAGCATGTTCGAAAAGCTTGTTGTTTCATCAAGCGCAAGTGACAACTACTAACAAACAAGTGAGAACGCGATAACATAGTACGAAAAATAGTGTGTAGAAATTTGTTTCAGGAAATACGTGAGTAAGCCACAAAAGCTTTAAAAAAAAATGTTTGTCATTTAGACTCTTCATTACATGTGCAAGGTTTCTATGCAGATGTTTTCTTTACTTTTACTATTTATGAGTACATTATGACCAGCCAAAGTTCAGGTGAAATTTGTGCAAAAAAGCAGATTTTCGGAGTCTTATACTGAATTTGTTTCTCAAATTTTCTATATTTTGCTTTCATAGAATCCTAGGTATAGTGCACAATATACATAACATAAAACATAACATCACGCCTTGTTTCCCCGCAGGGTTGGGCAGAGGTGTACCTACCTGTAGTAGGTAGGTACACCCACATTTCGCCAGTTATGTTTAAGTCCCATGTAATAGGGGGCGAGCCTATTGCCATCAACCGGGCACAAATCCAGACTCCGGGCTGCTACTGAGAAATTCCAGATAGAAAAACCCAATAACACTGCCCGACCCGGGATTCGAACCCAAGAGCTCATGCTCAGCAGTAGCGCTTGCAACCACTAGACCAACGAGGCATATTATTATTATTTCTATCTATTATTAACACATTCGTCATGGTACATCTGGCACATCATGTCGATTGAATACATTTTGTTATCCTGGAACTAATACACACATTTATAGGAAAATTCTCCTTACATTAGGCGCAGGGAAGCCGTACCCATTTATAATAAATATCTATTGATATTTTGCTAAGGGTTAAGCAGAGGCTTTTTGAGTTAGTAAAATGTATGATGACAATGTCATACCTCTAGGGATTTTTTTTTGTGGTTACGATTGAGTTCGCGTAGTTCGAGGAGCTCGTGGCTAAGCAATAACTGCCGCACGGGTCGATCCATCAGGTTAAGCTACGCTTGCCGGGGTTGGTCTGTGGATGGGTGACCATCTTTACATACCGAGACTCCTTCGTGCCTCGGAAAGCACGTTAAGCAGTTGGTCCCGGCTGTCATTCATGGATCTTTGGCAGTCGTTACGGGTCGTCAGAAGCCCGAAAGTCTGACAACCAGTCTTACCAAGGGGTATCGTATCACCCCGTTACTGGGTTGTGGAGGTCAGATAGGCAGTCGCTCCATGTAAAATACTGGTATTCAGCTGCATCCGGTTAGACTGGAAGCCGACCCCAATATAGTTGGGAAAAGGCTAGGCAGATTGATTGATTGAGTTCGCATCGGTTTTCACATCTCTCGCTATCTCCATCAGTTAGAAAGGTCGAGGTTTAAAATAGAAAAAAGCCGATGGGGCCGAAAGGTTCTGGAGTGGTGACCACGTACCGGAAGACATAGCGTTGGAAGGCCTCCCACAAGGCGGACTGATGACTTTGTGTAGTAATCCGCAGGATACGAGAAACACAGAACCGGTCGGATAAAATAAATAAAAGTAGCGGTGCTTAGGGTTGGCCTATGTCCAGCAGTGGACGTCTTTTGGTTGAAATGATGAAAGACCAACCTCTACCTATGTATTAACATTATATCTGCTCTGCCTCTGACACCCAAGAAAACCTCCATCCAGTACATTCAAACCTGCTTTGGTCTGACCTAAATCTCCTCATTAAGGCTGACTTAATTAAGCTATATCCCGACATTTTCTCCTCCAATACTACTTATATTTTAAATGTGAAAGTTTATATGTTTGTTACTCAATCACGCAAAATGGCTGAACGAATTCGGATGAAATTTGGCACACAGATCGTTATATTAAATGTGAAAGTTCGTACGTTTGGATGTTTGTTACTCAATCATGTTAACATCATATTAATATTATTAATTATTTATTTAAACTTTTCACACTCAAAAAAAAGTACAAAGGCGGACTTAATGCCTTAGGCATTCTCTACCAGTCAACCAAGGGTGGTGAAGAGATTAGATGGCAGGTGCTCTGTTTGAGAGGAACAAAGAAAAACATTTTTTATTAAAATATATCATTAGAAATAGTTATAATACACATACATACATATGAAATTACTTAATATTATAAATATGAAAGTTTGTACGTTTGGATGTTTGTTACTCAATCATGTTATCATCATATTAATATTATTATTATTAATTAATTAATATTATAAATATGAAAGTTCGTACGTTTGGATGTTTGTTACTCAATCATGTTATCATCATATTAATATAATTATTATTAATTAATTAATATTATAAATATGACAGTTTGTATGTTTGTTACTCAATCACGTAAAAGTGGCTGAACGGATTTGGATGAAATTTGGCACACAGATCGTTTATAACCGAGATTAACACATAGGATACCTTTTATCCCGGTAGTACGTTTTCGTAGGATAATTTTCAACCGCAAGCTAGCGTGTATACAATAACATAGGTTGTGTACAATGTACACTGCCTTTAATTGACATCCGAACTAAATGAAGATTAGCCACGTTCCTCGGACAATGTTCTAGCTTAGCTATAGTGGTAATTGAACGCCTGGATTAGCGCTGTGTGCGTAATGACATGCGGAAATTGACCATGTTGAAATAAAATGGCAACGTGTTAAGAAAACCTGGATGTATTATTTTGAGGTTAGAAATTGGAACATTACGCGAATCGGGATTTGTAATGAAAAAAACTTTTTCAGTCGGTGTCTGGGGTTTTATTTTCGTTTTTTTGCCACCGACTTCCGAAATCAAAGTTCGTTTTCACGTTGTAGTGTTTTTTTTTGGAAGTCGGTTTTATTTTTTGTGAAAAAGTTTTAATTTTTCACTTTTTAGTTGTGGTACCTACACAAAACCCCCACAAAAATTTGAATACCCATTACCTGCTATGTAAATAACAGTGACAGGAACTATTAGAATATCGTCCACATATACTAGATGGGAAAAATACGTATTATTGAAGCTAACTCAAAAACCCCTCATCAGATCTTGACCAAATTTATATGGGACCACTTCTGAAGTATGCTAGGGGCATACTTCAGAAATGGTCCCAAACAAAAAAATTGAAAAGAGGGTTTTGCTAGGAATTATAATACCAACCTATCATTGTCCCACTGCAGGGCAAAGGCCTCTTCTCATACAGAGAAGGCACGAGCACTGATCACCACGCTTGCTCAAGATGTTTTGGCGATTTCAGACTTACTTATATTGACTAGTAGCTTTTGCTCATGGTTTTACCCGCATGGATGTCGGAAATTATCCCACGGGTACTTACTAAACTGTTACCAAATCCGTTCAACCGTTTTAAACATATGTATGTTTCAGACAAACGGAAGTTTCAGTTCCAGACAAAAAGACAAACGGAAAAAAATCTATAAACTATATTGCACCATCAGACTCATTCCCAGACCTCGAAGCAATTACTTTTTTTCAAAAATATTCTTCGTCACTATTTAATTATACACTCTTCATATTATACACTACATCATGATAAAAATCATTATCAGTATAATATTATCCAAGAATAGAAAAAGACGCATTGGTACTTGCCTAAGTTGGAACCCACGACCTCGTGCATAAGAGTCCTTAACCACTTGACAATCACGATTTCTACGAATGAAATGGCAATTCTTATTACCATTAAGTGTTGTGCAACTCAAACTAAAGCTACCAAGCCTTTTTTCGAGAACTAAAATATGGTTTAGAGGCACAGGGTGAAAAGGTCATCTTCTATAGAAAAGGGAGAATCCTCTGACCAGACGGGTGTCGTGTCTGTCGGGCAACTGCAAAATGGTCGGAGTCGGGAGCTTGTATACATGTCGATCGCGTGGTAAACTCCAATTGTGCGATGCTGTATTTGTGTGACATCAGTTCATTATGTGTAGTTCGCATGTGCGATGTAGATACAGCCACAATGGCAAAATAAAACACCTCACAATATAACCGTCACACTGGGGCAGGCCACACACACATATACCACACATATACCACACTCTCAGTACGTATTTCATACTATATTGCAACGTACGTCGCTCTTCAACAAGGTTACAATTTGAAAGAAAGAAAAGAAAGAAAATAAGTTTATTTGTGGTAAACATGACGCAAAAATAAGAACACAAAATAAAAAAAATAAACAAGATTAGGGAAGATATGCGTCACATCCACGCAAAACGGCCATCGCTCAGCATAATGCTGCGACCCTATGCAAGACAGAGCCCCAGCGCTGGTTTTCAGCGACAGCCGGCGTTGACGTTATGACCTTGACCGGTGCAGCGTACAATGAAGTATAATTTTGATATAAAAATAAAATAAATATCCAATAATTAATTCTACATGTATAAATAAAATACAATATTTAAAATGGCAACATTTCGTGCAGTCGGCAATCGACATACCCCTTAACCTTTATAATACTGGTGTCTCATATTGGAGACAGATAACAATAAAATTCTATTGTGTCTGCTAATTGCGCGCGCGACAGATTAAATACTAAAGTATTTATAAAAAATATATCTATAACACTTCTATGATATCTTCGATCACATAATAATATTTCCAATGAAATGTTTCGCTTTTTGGAACATGTTAGTAAGTAAGAGTCTTACACGCCCTCCGGCTCCGCCCAAAGCGGGAGAACTTATTTGATAATCTGCCTAGCCTTTTCCCAACTATATTGGGGTTGGCTATTGGGGGAGTTACTGGGTCGTGGAGGTCAGATAGGCAGTCGCTCCATGTATTCAGCTGCATCCGGTTAGACTGGAAGCCGACCCCAATATACCTCAACGGCACGGAAACTTGGCCACACGTGATTTTGCTGATTATTTGCATAAAAAAAATTGCATTTGCATTTATGACAATAAATTAAGGGTAAGTGGCTTTCATACGCGTCTCTTATGCTTTAAGAACTTAGAAATTAAAAGATTACCTCACCAATAAATCAGTTTTTAAAATCACGCACTTTTACTGAAATTTATTTTTCACTATAAATTTAAAAACACAAAAAAATAAAAAATAAGGTCTGTTTCATTATTAGCTATACGTTTTAATATCGGGTGTTTCCTCCTCTAGCCCTGATAACTGCCTGCATTCGATCTGGCATACTTTGGATGAGGTTTCGGACATCAACTAGCAGTATACTGCGCCAAGCGGCCAGCGCTGCAATTCGGAGCTGGTTTAGAGTTTCCGGCGGGTTGGAGCTGGACCTTACCTTTCTTTTGAGCATGTCCCAGATATGCTCAATTGGGTTTAAGTCTGGGCTACGAGCTGGCCATTGCAATTTTTGTATGCCAACCTCTTCCAGATATTCTGCAACGTGTGGGCATGCATTATCATGCATTAGGAGAAATTGGTCGTGTCCAATAAACCCCGAATATGGCATTACGTGTTTCTGAAGAACTTCCTCGATGTATCGAATAGCTGTTAGCTGATTATCGACGATAACCAACTCTGTACGTGCGTCGGAACTTATACCTCCCCATACCATTATTGAGCCTCCATGGAAACTCACTGCTTGAGTACTCGTAATGGGTAAATCCGCTCTTCTCTTCTTCGCCACACTCGTTCTCGATCATCTGGAGAACGTAAAGCTATCCGACACTCGTCTGTGAACACTACTCTAGCCCATTGCTCGTGGGTCCAGTTAAGGTGTTCTCGTGCGAAGTGAAGTCGAGCTACTCGGTGCTGTCTGAGAAGTTCTGGACCTCGTGCTGGTCTACAAGCTTTTAAATTGACTTCCTCCATTCGTCTTCTCACCGTACGCTCACTAACATTAACGCCTCTCACAATCTGAAGCCGCTGGCGTATCTCAACAGCGGTCAGGTAGCGGTTTCTCAAAATCTCCAGGACAATAAAGCGGTCGTCTCGGGCCGATGTGCACCTTACGCCTCCACTGCCTGGCCTGCGGGTGTACTTGCCTGTCTCCTGGTATCTTTTATGGGCATACTGCATTGATGACCGCGGTACGTTAAAAGCAATAGCAACTTCACGCTGTGTCAGCCCTTGGTTAATTAACGCAACAGCTTGTGAAACCTGTGCTGGTGTTAGATGCATTTTTATTGATTTTAAAGCACCTTTACTTATTGAATTAAAAGCATAAAATTACAATAATTCAAAAACCGAACAGTAAACTTTTCACAACACACACATTTAAAACGTTAACTTAGTCGCTCAAATGACCCGATTCAACTGTAAATTAAAAGTTTCGTCGTGGTGCACTTAAACATAATTACCCTCTTGGACTAAAAGTAAACATTTTTTGACATACCTGCACAACAAACATTCATCAGAAACAGTTAAAACTTTTGCTATCGCGAGATAAGCGCTTGGCCAAGATTCCGTTCCGCTGAGTAATTTAAAAAGGTAAAAAACGGAAAAAGCTATGCAGATTAGATTGATTGTATATATGAGGCCTTATATTTTGATACTGGCTTAGGCCCAAAGCTTCGCCCGCGAGGAGATCGGAAATTATCCCACGGGAACGCGCTACCGGTAGTGCCGCAGTAGTTACTGCCTTCACAGCTGAACGTTCAAAAGGTACCAGACAGACAGCGTTACTTTTATATTTATAATATTTCATAAGGTAAAACACCGATGTATCTTCCACGGATGGAAGAAATCCAATCCAACAAAACACATATCTAAAGTGGATCCACTGATCACAAATATTATTTATAAAAAAATAGGCACGTACATTTGATCACGACATCGACATCGATTAGTTCGGAGGCTCAATAAGGAAAAAATCAAGGCTCTACTGCTATTGGTAGGTCGCCTGTTTGTTTATTCCAAACGAGCGCCCCCGGAAATAAGTCTGGATAGAGTTCCATTCGCTTTGATGAAAATGACGAGAAAGATGAGATATTACTCTGCGGATACGTTTTATGCCTAAACCAGCTGAGACGTACTGGAATCTAGTTTTGGTTTGAATGTAATTGTGTTGGTTAGCTACGATTTGCGCCGAGTGGCTTTTTCACTGAAAAAAAAAGGAGGAGGTTCTCAAGTCGTCGCGTATCTTTTTTTTTTATTTTTTATTTATGACCACGCATAACTTTTTACTGAGAACGATTTTAACGATTCTTGTTTTATTGGGGAGGGTATACCACAAAGTGGATCCCATGTAAAATTGAAAACTAAAATCCACCCCTAAGGGTAGTAAAATTGGGCTTGATTGATTTTTCACCTACCGAATTTTCATCTGCGAACCGATTCTGTTGTAATTTGCGCACATAATGAAGTTCTGATGATAATACCACATAATATAATAAAGAGCTGGACTTGATCTGGTGATGGAGACGGAAGACAGTCACGAGAGCTGCTCAGCAGTTTACACCAGCTAGATCGTGTTTGGGCTTATTTCATTCACCTCGATGAGAACTTTAGACCTAGCTGGGTTATGACTATCATCAAGGGTCTGACGATGGAGCCAAGCCAATTAAATGGTAACTTCAAAGCGAAAAAAAACATTATTTTTACAAATAAAAAATAACCCTTTAGTGTAACTAAGCGCCTAAACTAATTAAAGTGACAAATTTTGAGACGGCGCCAAACACATACTCACACATATTCAACAAAGATCCATCACCTACTAGCTACCATTTTACGCTTAGAGTACCTAATTAATTTGTTTTTTTTTGGGCGACGACGAACGCCTCCGTATTTGTTACTTAAATTAGTTTAGGAGCTTAGGTATGTTATCAAAATTCATTCTGTGACTCAATCTTGTAGGGTTTGTTTGAAGTTGGATTTTTTTTTACAGTGCGTTCATTATAACTTGTCCAATGACGCGACTGGTAGCACTGTTCAGTCAGTCATTTTGAACTCTATTTGTATTGATACTAAGCTTGACAAGCAATGGCGTCATCATGACGGCAAGGGACAAGTTATAATGAAAGATCTGTACTCTTGAAAGAGTCTGTCACACATAATATGAGTGAGAGATTATGACACTATAAAGCCAAACTTTTTCGAAGGCAATGGTTTTCTCCATCCAAACATTTTAAACACTGATCCTTTTAAATCATCATACAACAAATCAATCAATCTGCCTAGCCTTTTCCCAACTATATTGGGGTCGGCTTCCAGTCTAACCGGATGCAGCTGAATACCAGTATTTTACATGGAGCGACTGCCTATCTGACCTCCACAACCCAGTAACTGGGTAATACGATACCCCTTGGTAAGACTGGTTGTCAAACTTTCGGGCTTCTGACGACCCGTAACGACTGTCAAAGATCCACGAATGACAGCCGGGACCAACGGCTTAACGTGCTTTCCGAGGCACGGAGGAGTATCGGTATGTAAAGATGGTCACCCATCCACAGACCAACCCCGGCAAGCGTAGCTTAACCTGACGGATCGACCCGTGCGGCAGTTACTACTTAGCCACGAGCTCCTCCAACAACAAACATCAAATAACTGGCTGTAATTTAAGGATTCTTACCTTATCTGCCTATAGTGTTCCCACGTCTAGGACATAGGTCATCCACCACGGTTGGTGGCCATTTAGAATTTTTTCTTTCTAAGACATGCCGTTTTCCTCACGATGTTTTGTCTCACTATTTTGAGAGCTGAAATAATTAACAAAAAGTTAAGTATCCTGCGTTCGAACCTAAGACCTACAACTCGCAAGTCACGGCCGTATTTACTGAGCCCACCACTGCTCACCTTGTTATACTAACGTAATATTTAAAAACTATCCTATTTAACAAATAAATCTGAACATAAACATCAAAATAGGCACTAACCTTGTCCCCAATCATTCTGCGCCTTGCATAGTCTATGAACCAAAGCGCGTCGGCAAAGATTACTGTTTACCAAGCTTCTCAAACCCAAGATTAAGGCGAGAGACGTCAGTTAGATACATTAACTGAACCAACCAATCTAATTTTTAATGTTGCCGACCGATTTACGTCAAATATAAAATGTTTTCATGGAAATAGCGTAAATATTTTTTGATGAGATCTTTCTGTATGTGGTTTGAGGGAATTAATTTGAAGCAGCGTTGTCTATGGAGTTCTTGTGAATATTATTTGAAGGACAAGCATATAGGCTCCCAGGTCTTCAATATAATCGGACCGGTCCTTTTCCACTTTCTGCTGAGACCTTCATTTCCGTTATAGCAAAGATTCAAAGGTTTTATTTTCGTGGATAATCCCATTCGTTCTTTCTCACCTTAAAACAACAACATTTCTCAATATTTAAAGGCTCCCCAAGGTGGACTGATGATCTTATGAAGATCGAAGGAATCCGCTGGATGGGGGAAGCATAGAACCTTTTGAACTAAATAGACTACACTCCTTATGTTGTGCATATTATATGTGTATGTTATCTTATGAATACTGTACTAACTCATAATTATTTTTACGAATAAATGAGTCTTATTATTTCTCTCAGTAGGGCTACAACCATTCAAGGCCTGTACAGACGACATGCGCCACGCGTTTGCACGCCATTTATTGTCCCTATGCGTGGTCTATTTGTTGTCCCGCGCACAGGACACGCACACACGTTGTACAATTAACTTCAAAGCGAGTTAGACGCGGGAGCTGACGCGCGTGGCGTGCGCATGTCGTCTGAACAACGCCTCAATGAGGGGTTTTTGAAATGACGTAGGTACACTAGGTGGCAGCAATGAGACGTCAGGTCCGGGCACTTGTGAAAATTGTCAAAGCGTCAATTTTTTTTTTGTCTTGGTAAAATTTGAACGAATGATTTAGGCACGTCATCATATTAAACTTTATATTAATTGTCGAAATGGAAGACCTATTGTCAAACTGGAGCCAACTGGTGGCGTAAATTTTCATGAAAACCCTCATTTCATAGCTTTTTTTTAATTGACCCCGTTATACCCACCCTATCATTTTTGCTGGTGAAAAACTTTACCATCTAATGAAAATGTGTTTTTTTCTGTTAACTTCGTTTTCATCATGAGTTATTTCAGCCGATATTTCCAGTATTAAAGAATATTTTCTGGACTTAAGTTAAATACATTACCGCTTCGTTATCTATCATGCGTATACGGCCTAGCCAAGTTAATCGAATCAATTTCACTAACGCAGATGGCAGAAGCAAAACGAAGTAAACTAGACTCTATACATATGTCTTGTAAGGTTTAATTCGCAAATTAAACTTTAGATTTTCAGTACATTACTCCCTGGGTGATCGTAACTCAAATATAGAAGAGACAGAATTATAGGCATCAACTGTTGTTCATCAATCTAATACACATGTATAATTACTATGGTATCGACAGTAGGTACCTCGACCACTAATCACCAAGTTTCCTAATCAGCTTCTGCGACAAACATAGTATAATATTAATTATAATTATAAGTTAATAATACGAGTACGCTAGGATAAGAATTAGATAACTACGCTATCGCAATAAGATAGGTACCCTGTAATGATATATGTACGTTAGAAATAAATAAATAAAATACAAAAAGCAAAAAAAGAATATTTGTAGACTTATGTCGATGAATTCAGGGGGCCTACACCCTAAGCGAAATGAAATGCGGCCGGAGTTACGGACGCTACCCACTCCGTCAAACTAGCAGACATACTCGTAGGTACCGCAAGAAAGACGGAGATCGCAGCGTCCGTAACTACGGCTGACACTACGGATTTCGCTTAGGGAGTAGACTCCCAGGTCCAACTAAAAAAATTCGGCCTCATGACATTAGCCAACTTTCAAAGAAGAATTTACAACACTACATTAAAAACCCGACCACCCGACACGAAGGGTTCCGAACCGTATTAAGATCGAGCAAAAAACGCCGATTAAACACGTTTCTTGTATGAGGACCCCCTATAACTACTTACTTTATTGTATTTTTACTATTTTTTGTTATAGCGGCAATAGAAATATACAATCTGTGAACATTTCAACTGTCTACCTATTACGGTTCATGAGATACAGCCCGCTGACAGACAAACGGACAGACGGAGAGCGCAGCCTTAGTAATAGGGTTTGGCACCCTTCGGGTACGGAATCCTAGCAATCTATGGCACAACTTCACAATATACAAATGAGGTCTAATATTCTGCCAGAACAATCCTCTTTGGCTTTACATATATGCAGAGTATTTTATTGCCTTTGCCTCACAACCGTCTTTTCTTTGCGAGACGAAGTGCAGCGAACATCACTCACTTTTCACCGCAGACTTATTCTGACTGACGTGACGGATTGGAACTCGAAGACAATGGCGTATTACGTATTCTATGTTGGGAGGCACTTTCGTTGTTTGATGCAGATGTGTGTGAGATATTGCGTAGTTTTGGTTGTGTTGTGATCTAAATGTTATTGCGAATACGGACAGTCTTTGCCGAGAATCAGCGTTATGTTGCTCTGACCATTTTGTGACGAATAGAATTTTGCTGCATGCTATGCTCTAAAGATTATATTTGTTGTCAAAGGATGCTACGAGGGCGACACTGAAGTTTATAGAACTGGCCACTTGTAAACGACATAATAAAAAAATAAGTACAAATTTTGAAAATTGGAACTCTTTGGCAATATTATTGTGTATGTATTTTATTCATTTGTCATTCGTTTACGATTTGGCGGCAAATTGAAAATTTTCTATGCCACGTCAGCATGAATTTAACGCGAGAACATTTTCGTACAATGATTTTTTATGACTTTCGATGTCATTTAAGTCAACAAGAAAGTTATGATAGAGTTGGATTGGCCTTTTACGATGAAGCCCCATCTCGTGCCACTGTTTACAACTGCTTTAATGAGTTTAAACATGGTCGTACCAATCTCACCGATGATCTGCGTGAGGGTCGGCCTTCTACGGCGACGACTGAAGATAATATCAATGTTGTGCGACGTATGATAGAAACTGACAAAAGAGTGACTTATAAGCAGATTTGGACAAGCGTATAAAAGGCATCGGTATGAGTCAAGTGCACAAAATCCTCCATGAACATTTAGCGTTCAAGAAGCTTTGTGCCCGGTGTATACCTTATAATATTAATTACTAATATTAGATAGGTTTTGGTCCCGTTTTTGGGACATTATTATAATTTGACAGAGCCCAAAAACTCCATCGTGTTGATTGGTGTCATGATATGGTTCAAAGATTCAACGGAGTTGACTCAAATACTGTGTTCGACATACTTACGGGTGACGAAAGCTGGATTTATTGTTATGATCCTGAAACTAAGAGACAGTCTGCTGTCTGGGTGTTTCCTTTCAAGGAGAGTCCAACTAAAGTGAAGAGAGGTCGAAGCGTGGGAAAAAAGATGGTAGCCTCGTTCTTCGGAAAGACAGGTCATTACGAAACAATTGTTTTACTGGATCGACAGTTAATGCAGAGAGGTACACTAACAATTGTTTGCCACTTGTCTTGGAAAAAGGTCGGGAGAAACGACCTCGCTGTAGGATCCTCCTTCACCACGACATCGCCAAGCAAACAATTGACTACTTGGCGACGTCAGACGTGGATTTACTGGGTCACCCGCCCTATAGCCCTTCGCACCTTGCGATTTTTATTTATTTCCGAAAATAAAAGAAAAACTTAGAGGAAAACGTTTTATGGACGTCGAGGAAGCAGTGTTTTAAAATGCCGTTGAAGAGACCCCTAAGGACGAGTGGGCAAAGTGCTTGTCTCAGTGGTTCCATCGGATGCAGCGATGTATTGATGTAAATGGATACTATTTTGAAAAGATATACTAAAACTAATAACTTGCTAGTTTGTTCAGTTTTTTATTTTCTAAGAACTTTCAGTGTCACCCTCATATAATGCTTAGCAATCCAGATAATAAATAATATCTACGCTCAATATGTATAAAACAAAATATGAATTAAAAAGTAAAGGGAATTGGTTAGGTACCTACAGTGTCACGTTATATTATTTTAACAATTTTAACTACATACAAAACATATAGGTCTCAATTCTCAATTCTCAATTCTTTATTGCGTACCATAATGTATACAGTTGGTAGGGAAACAGTTACATAAGTCTCAATTATGGACCCTGTCGGGCACAGCATAGATCAAAAGTAGGAGAGAGGAGGAAGAACGCTGGGTGTTATTATAGGTACGAAGTCAAATAACCAGTTAGGTACTTGTATTTAGTAACATTTTAAAAAAATGAAACCATTTTCTTTTAAATTATTAATTAATTATTCTTTCATTTATTATTATGTGATTTATCAAATCAAAAATCATGATCATCATCAATCATGATCATGATTGGTCAAATTAAAAATCAGTATTTTTCGAATTGGGTAAAAATATACCCAAACATAAAAGTTTATAATCACAGATAAATCTATTTCATTACATATTTCATTCTTAGCCTTCATAGCATTCATAGCATTGGTTGTCGCTGAAAACCAGCGCTGGGGTTCTGTCTTGCATAGGGTCGCAGCATAATGCTGAGCGATAGCCGTTTTGCGTGGATGTGACGCATGTTTCCCGCAACTTTTTCTATATTTTTTTTGTGTAACGTCTTTTTTGCGTCATGTTTACCGCAAATAAACGTATTTTCTTTCTTTCTTTCTTTCTTTCATACAATTCACTGACTGACAAAGCAAAGCCTGACCCGCTGGGTCTAGAAGCATCAAATTTTGCACAAGAGTTCCTTACATGAAGTAGTTTTGAATATTCACTCCTTATAGGGGTTTAATAGGGGATGAAAGTTTGTATGGAAAGTCGTCATTTTTGCCGACGAAAAGTCCCATCGGGCTTACCTACTTTAAATAAAACGCTGACAAACAACGCACAGCCTAACAGCTCTGGGTCTAGAAGCACAGAATTGTGCACAAGAGTTCCCTATATAACGAAGATTAACAATAAGGAAGGATTTTTTAAAATTCATCCCCTACAGTGGTTCAAACTAAGTTTGTAAAATATTTATAATAAATTACACGAAAAAATATTTAAATGTGTAACTCCAACTAACAAGAAAAAGTATGGCACCATCGTTATTCATAATCAAATATTATTAAAATTACAGCGTCAAAAATCATAAATTTGAGTAAAAATGTAATAGGTAGGTAATGTAATATACTCTTAAACAGGGGATGAAATTTAGTATGTCAGTTCGTAATATTGGTAGATAGAAACGTGAAAGACTTCTGTTCATAATTAAAAGTTAGTTGTATCACCATGTTTGTTGCCGATGGGAAATCCAACACGCTTGTAAAAAACTAAAATATGTACTGAACTAAAGAACAACGAAATGACTGAAAAGATATCATTTTGATGTACACCCTCCACCTCCGCAGTCCGCACAAACACTGTTCCAAATACAAAGTCGTTCACTCATAGCAAAAATATCGGTCTCCATTCGAAAATAGAACTGCGAATAAAATCTCAAAAATTCAAAATAGACGAGTAGCGCTGTTATTTACTCAGCGTACTCGCAGAAGTATCTCATATGACTGAATTCTCTTTGAGCTCTCCGCGACTCAAGTAATGCTATTTTCCCAATCACTGTGAAAGGCATCGTTATTACATTCGTCCGTCCGTGTACAGCTTAACTGCGTTTTTTTTCAACAAATCATATGATTTCGTTAAAACGTTACGCTTATTTTTCAGCGACTTTAAGCGCTTTCGAAGTTTATGCGGATAGCTTTTTACAGCGCCTTTGGTTATCTGTTATGAGGTACAGTCACAGGATAGTCACAATGTTGTTTGTGTAAGTTACAACCTGCTTTGAATATTCTGCACAAACAGTAGTGGAAATTCTAAATAAATTACGATGATTATTTTATGTTATCCTTTTTTTTATTTTATTTTTTATTTTACGGTAATTAGCTCGTGGCTAAATAATAACTGCAGCAAGGGTCGATCCATTAGGTTAAGCTACGCTTGTCGGGGTAGGTCTGTGGATGGGTGACCATCTTTACATACCGAGACTCCTCCGTGCCTCGGAAAGCACGTTAAGCCGTTGGTCCCGGCTGTCATTCATGGATCTTTGACAGTTGTTACGGGTCGTCAGAAGCCCGAAAATCTGACAACCAGTCTTACCAAGGGGTATCGTATTACCCACTTACTGGGAGTCAGACAGTCTGTGGAGTTCAGACAGGCAGTCGCTCCATGTAAAATACTGGTATTCAGCTGCATCCGGTTAGACTGGAAGCCGACCCCAATATAGTTGGGAAAAGGCTAGGCAGATTGATTGATTATTTTATTTTATCTTTTTTTTTTACATGCTTCCTTGACATAATCTTTTCATTATAAAATTATAAACCTACAATATTCTATATTTTTTACTAAATTAGATTTTTTATATTTGTTACAGGTGTAGTGGCAATCATGTCATTTGGTTTAAGTAATCTTTATTTTTATTTTTTATTTATCTTATAAATAGATTGTTTTCTTTTAGATTTTGTGAATGTGAAAGCGTTTTAGGCTTAACAGACTGTAGATCTGTGGACCATTGTCTATTTTGTTAAGAAAGTGGTACTTTTTGGTAGATATACACTGTCCTCTCATACCTATTAACACTATAATTTGAAAACATTGTAAAAACCATTTACTTTTAAAAGAGTAACCGTGGAGTTTCTTACCGGCTCTTATCTATAGGAAACGATCCATTGGAACCGTGCAACTAGCTTATGACGTTCCATAAGTGCCCATGTAGGTCTTATTGCAATAAAATATTTTGAATTTAGAATTGTAAATAATTAAGTAAGAGAAGTTTTTTTTTTATAAACCCGCAACAACAACGTATTCTCATTTCTCTTTCCTACTCCATCACCAGACCCTGTTCACCATCTATCTATAACAATGAATACATTGAGAACATTCCAATGAGCCCAAATACGATACCTGTGCTGTAAGTTGGTAAGGGAGTTGGGAACCCTGCAAATTCTAGGTGATGCTGCAGCATCAGTTGGAGGTAACTATGTTCTCATATTGTCATTAAAGTAACAGAATACCAAATTTGTTCACATCCATCAACTAGAAAAGACTGAACCGATTTTCTTGAATCATAGCTAAGAACACTCTCGCCCAAGTCAACTTTCAAACAAAAAAAATAAAAACACAATCGGTTCAGCCGTTTGGGAGCTACGGAGGCGCAGACAGACTTATATAACACCTCTCTTTTTCCGTCGGGTAAAAAGGCCGCAATGTCTGGCTGTCAGGGAACTTTATGGTTGAATTGTATTATTTATTGTGAATTTGGCGTAATAGCCATTCCATAACTGTCAATTTACGGACAATTGATACAGAATTGCTCATCAATCAAGTTCTTTAACTTAACATAGTACGAGATAAATATTTTTTAGGAAAAGCTAGGTTACACAAACATTTTCAAAGTTTAATCAAGCGCTTCGACGTCACAGCTTCAATATTTTTATGCCCGCAGTCTCTGTTCCAAGTAATTAATCTGTGCAACGCATTTACGAGATAGTTCCCATCTTTTGTGGGAGAAATGAATGGCATTAAAGCGAGACCATTTCACCGCCCGAGTGGGGGATTGTTATTATGACATTAATAAATAGATGAAAACTTAGCTCCCCAACCTCCCCAACGCGGGAAGTGCATTTGCGAGGCAATTAATTCATTTTCTCTACTCTAACATAAATGCAGATGTTGTACGTGAACTACTTGATAGCTCAAGTTATTTCGGAAGTAAATTATCTTTTGGAATAAGTGCGCATACACACGAGTGGCATGCGCCAACGGCAACTGCGGCCGTCGACAACGTAACGCTCGTGTGCACACGACAGCACATCAACCTACCCGAAACTGTCAAATTTTCCCAATCAACTTTGAACCTTAGCTTATAGCGATAAAGTAAAAAATCTATTAAATAAATTTGACAGATTGTAGTAGGTTGACGTACGTCTGTACGTATGCTCAAATACGCGTGCCGCTCGTGTGTATGAGCACTTAGTTACTGAGTCAAGAATATTCATGTCTGTAAATTCACAAAACAACTCTTATTGTTCTTTTAATTAAATCACAACTGTCATTCTTCGACAAACACGGAAAATTGAGTTAAGGTGTCACTTTGCTTATCAATTAATTTCCCTGACTGTACCATATTAGAAGAAGTATAATATTTTCTGATTTTGTATCTAAGTGAAAATAAATCTTTGATAAGTACAACAATCGTGAAAAGACTGGATTCTCTCTCTCTCGCCAGTAAACCTACATAGTTTCCTAATAAGTTCATTTTTCTGAAAGTCTGCTACAAGCAATTGTTAATCATGGCATGACGAAGACAATGAAAGAAATAGAAAATTTTGTAATGATTTAAAAGAGTGTCCGTGGAGTTTCTTGTCCGTTCTTCTCCATAGGAACCTACGTTTTGGAATGGGCTTCATATTTCTGACAGACTAACCCCTTGTACCTGTAAATGGTTTAATTGAAATTAATAGTTTGAGTTTGAATGAACTGCGTAAAAAAAGTACAAAGAAAACGAGCGAGCCTTACCGTAGTCGCATATGATGTGTAACATTTGATATCTCACCTTGGTAATAAGCAACATTAAAGGGGCGGGGCCTCGTCAAGGTCGTTTATGACCGCGAACTCTAGCGCCGCGCGCGCTCATTGGTCAAATCAAAAAGCGCGCGCTTCCGCGGCTTCCTGTGATACACTTCCGTCCCTTTTCACGAAATCACTCCCATAGATTTGATTATTTAGATTTTTTAAGATTTTTATTTAGATTTTGATTGCAGGAAAGTGAGAAAGTGAGAAAAAACATGTTACACGTTTTAAAAAAACGAGGGGTGTCGTGGGACACTCGGTTAGACATGCAAATTATTACGTAACAAAAGTGTCATGACGGTACATATTGTTACACTTTTTTCGGTCCATCTTTCATTCGCCAAGTGTGAAGAGTATAACGTGCGATAGGGAATAAGGTTAGACATGCAAATTATTACGTAACAAAAGTGTCATGACGGTCATATTGTTACACTTTTTTCGGTCCATCTTTCATTCGCCAAGTGTAAGTTATAACGTGCAATAGGGAATAACGTTCCAAAAAAGTTAATAATAATTCAAATAAATATTATAATAAATTAATATTTTTAAATGTTTTTATATTTTCTTTTATTCTAATATTTAAAAATATAATTTATATGTAATAATGTAAAATAAAGAAAAAAATTCAAATAAAAATTACACCAAACGTTGCACAGTTTTCACAGTCCTTATAACTTTTGACGTCTAAATCCCGCCGTCTGTGTCCCAGCTATCTAGAACTCCACACGAACACAATAAAAACAAAATAAGTTCGCACACAGGACAAGTTTCTGAATGCTTGAATAGGCAATTGCACAGTTCTAGAATCCAAGCTTTGCCTGGCTGTACTTCGCTTCGCGCTCTATTTTTTATTTGTATTATAAATCCGATGTATTTTTGTTGTGTTCATGTTTTATTCCTTACTTGCTTTTCTATTTACAGTCGCCTTGGAAAAGTGTATGATTGTTATTTTCACCAGAACTTGGGCCATATAGACAGCACAGCAATTGTGGTCTCGCCCAGCGAGGTAATCACAGGGATGTCCGCCATTGCTCCCACTTGGTGGCGCTGGTGTGTTTGGCGGTCATCACAGTTCAGTTTCTCGAAGGGAATTTGAAATTTTATCTTATGTTGATTTTATATCCGGGAACTTCGAGATTTACTGATGAAAAAATGACATAGATACGGAGGTTGGAAAGTGAAAGAATTGAAGAATAAACTTCGTAATAAAAATGCATGTATTTTGAAATAATACCGGCCAAATGCGTGTCGGACCACGCACTATGAAGGGTTTCGTAGTTGGGATGAATTTATCGCAAGAACAAACTTAAC
Source organism: Xanthia togata (assembly GCA_963853775.1). Classification (NCBI taxonomy): domain Eukaryota; kingdom Metazoa; phylum Arthropoda; class Insecta; order Lepidoptera; family Noctuidae; genus Xanthia; species Xanthia togata. The sequence goes on along the minus strand of OY970795.1, from coordinate 18,861,418 downwards.
TTTGTAGTTGAAAAACAAGTTCTCCCATACGGAATGTATGGGAAACATGTTTTTGCAACCGCAAAAGTAAGTTGGTCGATTATTACTCGTTGACTTGTAAAGCCTACTTAGCTGTGATAGTTTTCCTTTTAATTTCAGTATAAATACTACTGACGTGAATTTAAAAGGTAGGTCAATCTCACCAATTTTTTAGGGATAACGTTTCTTCCGTACGGTTATTGTAGAACAAGTAAAGTTAGGTAGGTATATGTTTTTATACAATAATCATTTACACCCGAAAGGTTGGAAATCTTAAACCCAATTAAACCCAAAACACCCGGTTTAATCCCACCTGGGTTTAAACCCAGTAACCCGGTGGGTGGATTGCTCATCTGTACACAACACTGACGCATTTTTATTTCAAGAAAAATAACTAACTTTGGTGAAAACTTCGTCGCTCCAAAGAAATAACCAATTTTTGACATTTCGTATGACCCCCAACACAGCCAGCGCCATCTGCGTTGAGCTTTTCAGATTAACAATGAAGGTTTTCTGAAATGACGTTTACTAGGTGGCAGCACTGAGACTTCAGGTCCTGCACTGAGACCCAAGTCGTGACTGAATGATAAACGAAAGAACGTCATCTTAAGTTTTATATTTATTGTCAAAATGGAAGACTTCTTGTCAAAGTGGCGCCAAGTGGTGGCGTAAATATTCATGAAAATCCTCATTGCAATGCCTTTCACTTTGACAATTCCACAACATTCATTATGTTATTTACGTTGTCGTGCAGACAATTTTTTCAAATATTTATGAAGCAATGCATTAGGAATTTCCTTTAAAATCCTTCGGATTGTGATAGAAGAGTGTTACGTAGTTGCGGTGCCTGGTCATGAAGAGTGCATGTGCTATTCACAAGGATCAGTAGAGGAGATGAAGTATCGTCTTTCGAGTCGGTAATCTCGACAAAAAAATTAACTATCCTCTTTATTTCTGTGGTGTCGTAAAATTCACAAGATTAAATATAATATTTAATCGTATTTGTGACATAATATGTCAAAAGAGTATGAAGGCAGCAATCACTTGACACTTTCGACTCCACCCGTTATTCATAGAGCTCATAAGCCATGATACATATCGCAAGTTCGCTAAGAAAAACCTACATTCCTGGGTCCCGGCATCCCATATACGACTTGAGTAAACCCTCCAGGAGGGTTCCCGGTACTGAACGTGATAAATTATTAATGAAAGACACATCTATTTATGAGTATCTAATTTATTACCTTTTGTAATTACGCCCTCTAAGTAGTAATGTAATTAAATAAAACTCATTCATTAATTAAATACTGGCATATCTTTCATCATACCTACTCGTACTTCGTTCACCACAAAAAAATATTTTGTAACAAAATTGCCTAAATATTCTGTAGTTCATTAACGCCTCAGTATGAAAGAATGTGAAGAATCCTTTGATACCAAAATAATCTTTTTCGCTTCGATAGGCGCGATGAGGAATGGAAGACCTTTCACAAAGGATCTGATTTACGCAAATTCACTACGGACCGAGTTTATAACTTCTCAGATTTATACTCGTAATATTTTGCAACATTTTGGAACAGACGAATTAACTTGAAAAAAAAAAAACTTTACAATAACGTTTTCTGTGTTATTTAAAAGTGCGAATGGAATACGCTTATCTTTTGGTTTGCTTCGTGTTCGGTGTTCTTTTTTCGGAAATTGCATGTTTTTTTTAAAGATTCTGGCATGTCAGAGAAGTTATTCAGTCGTTGATTTCGTTCATTCGACTTTGAAATATTACCTACGACGGGTGATTTAAAAATTTATTGACCGAACATTGACCTAAAGAATGCATGTTGTATGTAATGTATTAGGTCCTTACATATGAAATTGACGTTTTAAATGGAAAAAGCAAAATGTTTTTTTTTTTCTAAAATTATTTATTTAATATATCAAAGTATGTACTCGTACAATTGTTATCTATGCACTTTAGTCATTTTATAGGTAGTTCATTGATTCCTTTGCTGAAAAAGCGGTTGGAGCGAGAATCAATTAAATCCTTGAAGGCGGGTTTGACTACCTCTTAATAATTGTTTTCCTTTCAAGAAATTGTCCAAATTACGAAAAAAGTGATACCTAATCTGTTCGAGAAAGGCCTGGGGAGTATGGTGGGTGTCGAAGACAGTCCAATCGCACCTCCTCTAATTTAGCACTCGACGCGTGTTTGTTGGTTTGCTTCACTTAATTCATGCGGTACCCATTTTTCAAGCTTTTACACTATTTTAATTTGTTTCAAGTGAATTAAAATCGTTTTATCAATCGCTTCGATGTGCGAAGCCTGCCGCTAACTCTGACGTGGTTTGCGATTGATCAGCTTCAACGATCACTTTTAACTCTTAATTTTCAACTACATAGGTTCTCCGGCCGTCCACAGGTTTGTTCTGTAGGTCAAAATTTCCAGAATGAAAACGTTGGAACCAAAAAGGTACCGCGTTTTCTTTTACAGTAGCTTCCCCCTACACATCATTAATCCTTCGAGCTGTTTCTGCAGCGCTGGTGCCACGGTGGAACTCGTATTCGTAAATATCGTGATATTTTAAGTTTTCCTTATTGTGAACAGATCGAATTAAAAGAAAAATAAAATGGCGCGAAAACAAATGATTCACTAAATTCGAAACACAAATACACAAGCCTAAATTTGAAATAAATTTGAATTTGGAATTCCTAACCAAACGCCAGATATTTGAGATCAAAGTGGCCAGTTCAACAAAACGCCAATTTCATATGTAAGGACCTAATATTAAATAAAATCATGGAAAAGTAATTTGAAGTACCAAAGTTCGATCGTTATAACAGCCAATATCTACGTAAATTAGAAGGTAATCGAATTATTTTGACAGTCCCTGCGAGACGCGGATTGAATTCAATTAAGCAAGATATTGCGTTTACTTAGTCTCAGCCAACGATGAATCTACATACTACAACCAATATGGCGAAATTTTGGGCTAATTAGATTTTCACACCACCTGCTCGATCATGTCTAATTATATATGCATGCAAACCCAACCTAAAGTAAGACATTATAGCCCCGCCCTGATTTCATAATAACCCGCTGGTCAACAATGTGATTTGAACATGGAACCAAAAATACGTATGAAAACGTTTACAAAAAACAAAACGAAAATCGAAATGCTTTTTATTACCTCGACGAAGGTGTGAAAAGTAGAGTATTCTCCTCGGGGATAAAGGCGTCTTCGCCTGGGGCGAGTTTGAATTCCTCGCTGCACTCAGGAATCTAGTCTTAACTCCGTTGCTTTGCTCAGGACCACTACAATTTTTCGTTCCAGTAAGGATACAAACTAGCGCCCGTGACTTAGGACACTGGTTTATCCCCTTCCGATTCCGATGAACAACATTTTCAAGCGTTTATTTGTTGGTTGAATACGAAGCTTTTGGCTACTTTTGTATTTTGTGTTTTTTCTTTAAATGTGCTATTTGTTTGTGCAGAATAAATATATTTTCACACCACCTGCTCGAAATTGTCAAATTATATGTCAAGCAACCTTAACCTAAAGTGAGTCATTAGTAGCCGGGGGCACAGCCGGTCAATAATGTTGTACTGGATTTCATTATGACCCGCTGGTCAATAATGTGATTTGAATTTGGAATCTCACACGCTCAGCTAAATTGGCAGTATAGTACTAACAAACACCCTTTGGTGCCAGAAAGAGGAAAGCTATTCTCGATACTTATACGCGTGGATGATATTCTCGATTTCCTACCAAGTAAAAACTTCAAATTCAAATAATTTTATAGTGGATCATAGGTTCTTAAGATGTTGTGCTAAATACAGGTAAGTCTGCTATGTCCCGCCATTAAGGCATACAACATTCATGACACAAGTAAATATGCAGTTAAAATATAATACATCTAATTGTCATGCAATACATTATGATTAAATTATTGAAATAGTTAAATATTTATGTCAAATTACAAATTATTAATTCAATGGATTCGCTTTAATGTATTGTCATCTAGAAATTCTCTTATAGAGTAATAACATTTACTTATCAATAATGTGTGTAATTTTTTTTTGAAGGTATTTATATCGCTCATAGTTCTGAGAACTTAACTTAACGAAACTTAACTTTATCTTTGCACAACAGGACTCAAATGTTACCATTAACTTCAATTAATATGTAAGTGCATATAACTAACTAGTTCTAAACAAGTACTTTGTTTTTCGTACTATGGCTATTATTTTCTCACAGTAGGTGTAAAAAGTAGGCGCAGGGGAGGTCGCACCGGCGCAGGGGAGGTCGAACCAGGCGGCGGCCGAACTAGCGACTCGAGGTGGCCTTGCACAAGTCCGAGGCCATGTGTTTTCATGGTCCTCGGAACGCGCCACCGTCGGGTTCCCAAATAACGGTAGGAGGGGTTCTCATCGGCGTCGAGTCGACGATGAAGTACCTGGGACTCGTCCTCGACAGTCGGTGAAACTTCGTGGAGCATTTCCGACGTTTGGCTCCCAGACTGGAGCGGGCCGGGGCTGCATTGAAGCGGCTCCTGCCCAATCTAGGGGGTCCAAACGCCTCCTGCCGGAGGCTATACGCGGGGATCGTGCGGTCCATGGCCCTGTACGGGGCACCCGTGTGGGCGCGTTCGCTGAGGCGGCGGCCTGCCCGCAGGTTGAACGCGTCCCAGAGGGTCATGGCCACCCGGCTGGTCCGGGGATACCGCACGGTCTCCGGTGAGGCGGCGAGCCTCCTTGCTGGATTGCCGCCATGGGATCTGGAGGCAAAAGTCCTCGCGCTTATTTGGGAGTGGCGCGAGGAGGCGAAACGCCGGGGCTTGTCTCCGATGCCGCGAGAAATCGCGGCACAGCGGACAGAGCTCCGACGGGATCTCGTGGCGGCATGGAGAGTGCGATTGTCGCAACCCAGTGCTGGGCACGCCACTATTGCGGCGATAAGTCCCCTCTTTGAGGAGTGGCTGGAGAGGCGCCATGGCGTCCTCACCTTCCGCCTGACGCAGGTCCTCACCGGACACGGCTGTTTCGGGAGGTACCTGTTTCGAATAAGGCGGGAGGAAACGCCCGGGTGTCATCACTGCGTGGATCGCCCGGAGGACACGGTGGAGCATACGGTGGAGGTATGCCCGGCTTGGGCAGAGCACCGCCGTGTCCTCGTGGAGGCGATCGGTGGCGGGGATCTCTCGCGTCCGGCCCTGGTCCAGGCCATGGTACGGAGCGAGAGGGCATGGGAGGCCGTCACCTCCTTCTGCGAAGCAGTAATGCTCGCGAAGGAGGAGGCGGAGCGCGTGAGGGAGAGGTAAATTTCGCGCCCTCACGCCCCTAGCCGCCGCAGGAGGAGACGCCCTGGGCGACGGGAATCGGTTGCCGATTCCCGGCCACCGTAGGCGCGGGCTTGCGGACGGTGAGCAATGGATAGCTCGCCGTCCTGTAAGGACCAGGCCCGGGTCGACGGCGCGTTGTGTTCCACGCGCGCCTCAAAGAGTGTCAGCGAGTGAAGGGGTCCGATGAGACCATTGCCTGCCGGGGTTGCGGGAAAGTCCGAAAGGGATACCGTGGCCCCCTGGCATTGCACAGGCAAGAGAAGGAACACGGGTGGGTTTTAGTCAGAAAGAGTCTGACACGCCCTCCCGCTCCACCAAGAGCGGGAGACGTCATTTGATGATTTCCCACCCAAAAAAAAAAAAACAAAAAAAAAAAGGTGTAAAAAGTAGAGTATCCTCCTCTGGGCTAAAGGTGTCTTTGCCTTGGGCTAGCTTGAATCCCTCGCTGCATTCAGGATTCTTGTATTAACTCCCTCGCCTCGCTCGTGAGTTAAACTCTTAAATCCCGAGCGCAGCGAGGGAGTTAAATCCCGAATCCTTCATTGCGCTCGAGATTCAATATGACGCCCGTGACATAAGACACAACTTTAGCCCCTCGGTGCATAATATACTATTCTTTCTTTCTTCAGCACGAAGTGGAAATACCTACATTTTGTTGAAATTCAGACGTAGTAATAATTGTAAGCTAATTCTTGATCTTGTGTTTATTTATGCCATTTCTACCAGATAACATAATTATATATGTTAGACGTATCATCTTTATTTTTCGTATCAAACGGTGAAACAGTGAACATGCTATTCAATCGCCACTCGTTTAACAATTGACGTGAACGCACTCCTAGCACAAGTATAATATTATTCAGCTTGGATGGTTACCAAAAAAGAATAAAAAGTTACGGTGATAAATTATTACTATTACCCTAAATATAAACAAACCAATCGTATTGCCTCCTCTAAATACACACAGCTTGTCCCAACTTGGTTGCCAATCTTCCAACAGCATTAAGCACTATTGATTTCCTCGAGTTTGCTTGGACACTCCCACTAAGACGGCTAAGCACCAAAACGGTATCTGCTCACGATAATTGGATTTGCGACAAATAATATGGAAGAAAAATATTACTGTCCGCTTTCCGTGTTGTTGGCCAAAGTATTGAAAGATATTGAGAGGAAGTGGGAATACGTACGTTCATAATAATTGAGGTTATTCAACAGGTTCAATGACCAGAAATTTACTTTTTTGTAGTACAGTAGTCAAGAACACATTCGATTATCGCACGAAGCCATAACTTAATTTGATTTATATAGATAGAAGCGATAATTAACTTAGATAATAATATTATAATGTGCCACTACTAATTAGAAACAATTTAACGAGTAGGTGTAATGGAGTTTAGAAATATTGCCTTCAGTGGCAGAAGTTGCGGAGATAATATTACAAAGGTTTTAAACTAACAATGTGAATAGTTAAGAGATGCAGACAGGCCAAGAAAGGTAGAGATGAAGTAAGGTAGAAAACCACCACCATTCTGTTAAGATAGTATGATGTAAGATTATCAGCATTAACACGTTCAGTGCTGGGAGCCCTCCTGGAGGGCTCACTCTAGTCACATATGGGATGGCGGGAGCCATCGCGGAGGGCTCATTTTAAGTATAGGTGTTTCTTAGCGTATACAGCATTATGAACTGTGAAAATAAAATGTTGTATAGTTTAACAAGATTTATTAGTATCGTTGGTTTTAAAATCCATACTTTTTATTTGTATTTTTTTTTTTGTCAGAATGTCTATATATCAGGGGTGGCAAACCATTGTCACGGTTACAAATATTCGTAAAAAAAAAATTAAAGGTTGGACACCCCTGTCTCGGGATCAGGGCGAGTTATTATACTTTTCTTAATTTTTATATATTTATATTATTTCACGTCCATAAATGAAAATAGAGATTTATTTATTTATTATTAATTACAACGGTTATACACCAGTAACAGTAATTTATTTATTTCATAACTTTTATATAAATTACAATTTCATCTGGATAGATAGGTACAGCGGAGATACAAGACAAGACCCCTGAAAACACAATTTTACTTCGTTTCCTAACCCTAAACCTAATGCTGTTGACCGTCCGCGAGGGTTAACTTTAGCGCAAACGTAATGCCGGTAACCCTCCCGGAGGGTTCACTTCCAATATGTTTGGTGGAATGGCGTATGAGCTCTATGAAAAGTTGGTGGAGTTGAAAGTGACATGGAGTACGATTGGAGAGGCACATGTCCTACAATGGACGGCTAATGAAGATGATATGGCTTTACCAAAGCGTATCATCGATTCCCAGCTATCAACTCAGTATATCTCGGTCTATTGCTGGACATAGGGCTTTTAAGGACGTCTGGGCAACTAGCTGGGGGGCGTCCCACACTACGCTTGTCGATACGCGGATTCTCAGCTATAAGAATATTGAATCTCAATCACACATGCTTTTTTCTTCTATTTCCAACGACTAGGACTACATACAATATTCATTCATCAACTATATTCTCAGAAACAGGGTCTACATAATACACACATTATGTGGTAAACGATTTCGATGATTACACACGTTTTCGGTCGCCGGCGGCTCAGTGTGATTTGTCAAAGCTCCTTATCTGGCTACCTATCGAGCATTTGTTCTCAAAACAACAAAAGGAAAAAATATTCTCTTTCGTTGCAAAAAAAACAGATCAGAGGGCACGAGGGAAATAAAGTAGGGGAAGGTGTCCATCTTCGTTCGTTTTATCTTGAATTACTAGATGTTTTTGACAAGGTTCACGACTTATCCCACCAACAACATTTCATGTAAAGTAGTTTGCTAAGACTCACATAACGGTTCCACTGTTAATAAGTTATCAGATCTAATGTAGAGCCAAGCCTCTAACTCTACAAGGCCTAACTCTACAAAACTTACATTTTGGTCAAAATGTATGGCTTGGCCGTTTCGCGGCCGACGCACAAACACTCCTACGGCCTTACGGTAAGAAATTAAAGAGACTGAACTTTACTGTTGTGTCATGCAATAGTTCAATGGAACGATGGAACGACCAAGCCATACATTTTGACCAAGATGTAAGGTTTGTAGAGTGAAACTGAATGTGTTTTAGTTAAGTCTGCTAACTACATCTTATCCTGAGAATTCCAGCTCTCTACCATTATCCTAACCTACCTATCCTGACCTAGTATCTTATGATTGCCTCTGGAGGAAGCTCTCCCATGACACTAACCTTCCTGGGGGAATGATTGCTGTACTGAAGTACTGGTACAGCAACCAGGCCAATTATGTTAGATGGGCAGGTGCCATGTCTGCTGAGTACAGGTTGGAGTGCGGCGTGAGGCAGGGGGGGCTTAGCTCACCCAGGCTCTTCAACCTGTATGTCAACGGGCTGATATGTGAGCTCAGCAACACCCAAATCGGTTGCTCCATTGACGGGCAATGTCTCAATAATATTAGTTACGCGGATGATATGGTGTTGCTGAGCCCATCGATCAGTGCGTTAAGAAGGCTCCTCCAAATCTGTGAAGACTATGCGGTGACTCATGGTCTCAGGTACAACTCCACTAAAAGCGAGCTCTTAGTGTTTAGGGCGCAAAGTAAATTATATGACGTTGTTCCACCGGTTACTTTGGGCAGAGTTCCACTGAAAAGAGTGACTCGTTTTAAATACCTGGGACACTGGGTCACCGATAGGCTGTCGGATGACGCCGATTTAGAGAGGGAACGTAGAGCGTTGGCTGTCCGGTGTAACATGCTGGCCCGCCGGTTCGCACGGTGTACGCGACAGGTTAAAATAACACTGTTCAGGGCCTACTGCCAGTCGCTGTACACGTGCGCCCTGTGGGTCAGTTATACACAGGGCTCGTACAATGCTCTACGAGTCCAATATAATAACGCGTTCCGGGTAATGCTGGGGTTGCCGCGCTTCTGTAGCGCGTCGGGGATGTTCGCGGACGCACGTGTTCCGGATTTCGGCTCGCTGCTGCGTCTGCGAATCGCATCACTGACGCGTCGGGTGCGCGACAGCCCCAACAGCCTCGTGGCGACTGTAGCCGGCAGGGTGGATGGCCTTCTAATATCTCACTGGATGGCGGCACACAGACCGGTATTCAAATACGTGAGATAGTAGGAGGCCCACATGATTGTGTGTGTGCGTAATTGTTATACTAACATAGATTTAAGTAATTTGTAATACTAACACGCTATGGGCCTTTGAAGCCTGATAATAAAGTTTATATTTATTTATTTATTTATTATCCAGGCCAACGCTGAGGATTCAAAAAAATATGACGATATGCTTCGAGCAAGGTAAGTAGTGACCTGCTTTTTGTTTCTGGCTAAGGCTGTTAGTGGTGGTGCGGGAAAGTCCGAAAGGGATACCGTGGCCCCCTGGCATTGCACAGGCAACAGAAGGAACACGGGTGGGTTTTAGTCAGTAAGAGTCTGACACGCCCTCCCGCTCCACCCAGAGCGGGAGACGTCATTTGATGATTTTCCACACAAAAAAAAAGGCTGGTAGTGGTGGTGCGATCGGTACGGTTGGTAAAGGCTTTAGTCGCCATAATAAGAAACGAACGCCATGTTTTAAGAACTAATTTTATACTTTTTGCTGTGCCTTACAGGGTCCGTATTTATAGACATAGTGCAATCCACGACGACGCGCCTCACTCCGCTCTGCTCCGTACTAAAGTACAGCAATCACGAAGTGGGGCTCGTCGTCGTGGATTGCACTATCTGTACCTAAGCTTTAATGGCTTAAAGCTAAGGTACAGATAGGAGGATAGGTTATTAGGATATTCATATTTTTATATGTATTCTATAATGTATTATAGAATGCATATAAAAATATGAATATCCTACTAATATTATAAATGTGAAAGTGTGTGTGTTTGGATGTTTGATACTCAATCACGCAAAAACGGGTGAACGGATTTGGATAAAATTTGGCACGCAGATAGTTTATAACCTGGATTAACACATAGGATAGAATTTAAGACTTGTATCCCGTTAGTACATTCCCGTGGGATAATTTCCCGACGTCCGCGCGAGCGAAGCTGAGGGCAAAAGCTAGTCCATTTGAACTATTTGTGTCTACCTACCTAAATGTTTAATTAGATTGTTTATACCAAATGTTTTAAGACGAGCACTAATCCTGCCAACAAACTGTCACGCAGTTTGTCAAGTGTTTGGTCCAAAATAAATGTTTTTTTTTTATTTTATCTTATTAGTAAAAGACTACAGTGAATTCAGATGGATTTTAGCATTATCTCGCTCTAATCATCTTACTCTTTGCTGTACATATCGATAACGTAAGCCCACACTGCCATTGACCACTGACTGTAACTACTTCAATACATAGTATCAATGCAATACTACTTTCGTTGAGCACATACTAACATAATCCGCCTATAATATTCTCACTGCTAGAACACAGGCCCTCTTCAAGACGGAGTGGGCTATAATCTACCACACGGGCCTAGTTCGGATTGCTAGATGTCATTCGTGGAGTGTCAAGGTAAAAAAGGCAACTGAGTGTACTCCTAACCTTGTCTTCCGGGGAAACAAACAGATTCAATATTTAAAACACAATAAAACAGATTTCAAAACTAAAACTAATTCAAAATATCTTCACGTGCTTTCACCCAAAAACCGTCCCAAGAACATAATAGTTATATTTCATCCTGCCCATTACACAATTCTAGTTACAGTGGCATTGTTTCGCACAATATAGCATTCCCGATGCGACGGGACGTGACAGTAATGCTAAGCGGTGCACGTCCGTGGTTAAACTATCGATAAATATTTGTGGGACACGGCACACCACTAGTGCTTCCAGGACAGTAAGCTGGTATTATTTGTGTGTAGGGTGTTTAAAGGGTGGGGAAAATGGAAATTAACTGTAGTTACAGTTAATTTCAATTTTAACACACAAGCACAGTTGTGCTTCCCGACATCTACAACTCTACTTCCTATTTTCGAGTCAGTGGTATTAATTACTTCAGCTCAATAGAGCTTTAGTGGTATGAGGAACAGGGTGTAAAGTTCATTCATCCACCATAGAAAAGGGAGGATCCTCCGACCAGACGGGTGTTGTCTGGCGGGCCGACTGCCCGACTGTTGATGTCGGATAGTCTTAAATATGTTGTTCGCGCGGTAAACTCTAATTGCGAGATGCAGGATTTGTGTGACGTAATGTCTTTGATGCGTAGTTCGTATGTATAATAATCACAGCATCCGTGGCGTTCATGAGATCCTCAAAAGCGCTGGTCACTAGGGACACTCCAGCATGTGGGTCACGTTTTGGTCGCATCACCGCACTCACATTGGTCGTCAGACGGGTCTATAATCTCCCATTTTGTCAAGTTGTATTTTCAGCGGCCTACCTAGGTAGGCTGAGTTCCACTGCTAAAACGGGCAACATCGACCGTCCTTAGAGATATGTAGAGTCTGCAAATTATACTACCTACCACGTTCATGAGAGGCCAAACAAGACATATCAAAGATAAAAATAATATTATATTCTTCTTCTTCGTTACCATTTTCTTATATGTATAGAGACTTAATCCTGTCTAACAGATAATTTATCTCTTATGGCTTATCTCTTATCACATAGGTACATATTTCATACTAAAAAAACAGTACCATATCAAATGTATTCATCTCAAAACTACTAACAACTATATTTATAAATTCTCGACCTAATTCGATAGTGTGGCTATCAACTATTATTACCTAATATTATTTATATCCCATATATTACAACGATTTATGTACATATATGGGTGTGTGTGAGTTGTATCATTTAAGAATTTTTGAGATGAATGCATAGATATCAGTGGATGAACGCATATCCTAAATCATGATTTAGTATCTGTGCGACCAAGCTCTGCTCTAACGAAAATAGAGAATGCTCATTTAATAGTATAGGAAAGTTCATACTCATTCCATGCTGCCATTTTTTCTTAATTTGATTTAAATATCTTAGGAAACCAATTACATAAATCAAAGTATTTAAAATAAGTACAAACATAACACATAACGAATTCTCACAAAAATGTAGGCACATAACCATTAAATTGGCGAATTTATTATCGAACAGATATCAGTACGGATTGGCTTCCACGAGCTTATTTAGTGCGGTCAACACGCGCGGTAGAGGAGACGCAGCATGGGCTGCTGCCATACACGAAGGCACGCCTAGCAGTCAATGTTTTCTGGCACAGAAATAATTATCGGTGTGTAGATTCGAATCAGCTCGTTATGGCTGTCAGGCGCATCCGTCATCCTCGCGCACATTTGGGAGCGGTGCGAGGAAGCGAAACGCCGCCGAGGCCTAACTCCGCTGCCGCAAGAAATCACGGCATCTCATGGCGTCATGGAGAGTGCGATCGTCGAAACCCAGTGCTGGGCACGCCACAATTACGGCGATAGAGGTAGTGGCTAGAGAGTCGCCACGGCGTCCTCACCTTCCGCCTGACTCAGGTCCTCACCGGACTCGGTTGTTTCGGGAGGTTCCTGTTTCGGATAAGGTGGGAGGAAACGCCCGGGTGTCATCACTGCATGGATCGCCCGGAGGATACGGTGGAGGTGTGCCCGGTTTGGGCAGAGCATCGCCGTGTCCTCGTGGAGGCGATCGGTGGCGGGGACCTCTCACGTCCGGCCTTGGTCCAGGCCATGTTACGGAGCGAGAGGGCATGTGAGGCCGTCACCTCCTTCTGCAAAGCAGTAATGCTCGCGAAGGAGGCGGAACGCGTGAGGGAGAGGAAAATTTCGTGCCATAATCCCTATCCGCCGCAGGAGACGCCCTGGGCGTCGGGAATCGCAGGCCGATTCCTGGCCACCGTAAGCGTGGGCTTGCGGACTGTGAGCAATGAGTAATGGTTAACTCGCCGTCCGATAAGGACTAGGCCCGGGTCGACGCGCGCCTCAAAGAGATGTCAGTAACTGAAGGGGACCGATGCCTGCCGGGATTGCGGGAAAGTCCGAAAGGGATACCATCGTCCCTGGCAAAGTACAGGCAACTAAAGGAACACGGGTGGGTTTTAGTCAGTAAGAGTCTGACACGCCCTCCCGCTCCACCCAGAGTGGAAGAAGATATTTGATAATTTCCCACCCAATAAAAAAAAAACAAAAAGAAGGCGCATCCGTCATATCCTTCCACACTTTGAGCATAACGCCTATCTGGCCACATTCTGGCCTCCAGCGTAAGATATCTGACATCCTAAGACGAACTTGGTAGGATAGAGGCAGGGATAGTAACCGAGACCATAGTGCCATGATAGTGCATACTAATTCCATGCTGCCATGACAGTACATACTAATTCCATACTGCCATGATAATAGAAACTTACTAATTTCAAGCTGCCATAATAGTAGGTACTTACTAATTCCATGATGCCATATCATTATTCTAAGGTGTCATTATTCTTGATCTAAACTTTGGGCGACCGAGCTCTGCTTGGGTGAAAATAAGGAGAAAACGAATTTTCCCAGACATGAGACCTAGCTAGATCGATTTTTCGCCCCCGTAAACCCCTATATTGAAACTTTCATCGAAATCGTTAGAGCCGTTTTCGAGAACGTGATTACAAATATATATATAATAATGTATAATGTATATATACAGGGTGGCATATTTAGATCGGTCAGTATGGGAAAAGGAGGAAAATCTGAAACTATAAGACATACGAAGATCTCTTCTTAGGAACCATGTCATCGATTTTAGTAACAAGAAAAACTGCATTCATACATTTAAAAAAAACTTCTACTCAGCTCGGGAATGAACCCGGACGTTTAGAAAAATAAAAATAACACTTTTTCTATTTAGATATCGATTGTGTAGGTCTTAAAGCAGTAAATGAATAAAATGCAAGGTTCCCATGTTTAAAATTTATGATGGATGTTTGGACAGATTCAAGTACTTTCCTATCAATGTCCTAATGATCCTAGAAATGTCAGCAGAAGTAAAAGAACGAGTTTATTTCCAACCAGGACGGAGCACCGGCTCACAATAATCATATCATATTACGGACGCTTTTACGAACGTGCACGTCTTTCTACATTGTTCTCACATGCATAATTTCAAAATGAATGATGTAACCAATATTTTGTATCAATTTTTTTATTTAAAAGAGTGTCCGTGTAGTTTCTTGCCCGTTCTTCTCCATAGGTACCTACTACGCTTTGGAATGGGCAACTAGCTTCATATTTTTGACTGACCGAGCCCTTGACAATTCAAAAGTGCCTGTAAATGGTTTAATTGAAATAAATGCTTTAAGTTTTAAAGTTTTTTGAGTTTTGAATAGCTAAAGACTTTTTAAATGAGAATTTTCCCCAAAAATGTATTGCGATGGATGGCCCTATCAAATGACCCGCGAGGTCACCCGATTTAACCCAACCAGACTAATTCTTGTGGGATTACGTTAATGATGAAGCAAAACAAGCTACGACACCATTGAAGACCTAAAAGTAGCCATACAGTCCATTTTAATGCAAATTCACCACCTGAAGATACAACACGTAATAGTAAGATCATTACCTAAACGAGTTGAAAGTTGGATAGAAAAAAAATGGTGTTCATTTCTAAAACTTACTAAAATAAACTAAAGGATATGAAAACAATGCATTTTATTCATCATGTTTCATAGTAACATTTACTGCTTAAGACCTACACAATCGATATCTAAATAGAAATAGTGTTAGTTTTATTTTTCAAAACGTCAGGGTTCGATTCCCGAGCTGAGTAGGTACAAGTTTTTTTTAATGTATGAATGCAGTTTTTCTTGTTACTAAAATCGATGACATGCTTCCTAAGAAGAGATCCTCGTATGTCTTATAGTTTCACACTTTCCCATACTGACCGATCTAAATGTGCCACCCTGTAAGTATAAATACAAATATTGCTCGTTTAATAGTTAACCTCTTCACTCGCCAAATAAATGGACATAAACCGCTACACATCGGCGTTTACACATTCAAAATAGCAATTAACAGGCTGTCGATCAAGTGTGGAAGACTGTCAACCCTTCCTTACCTCATCATCAATATCCTTTACATCAAACTCGATCTCATACGCATTAATCGAATCTGTCTTCCAACAAAACCTAATCAAATAAATGGGTTCGTAAAAATTACTCGCCTTAAATTTTATAAACGGGACCGTAATCGAATTATTCGGTAAAGGTACCATTCCGTACCTGACCGCAGGACGACCTGGTGACGTGTCGCTGCGACTGGTTTCTGTGAATTTCTATGAAATACCTTCCGTAGCTGGCAGCTACGGGCGAGCGACAGGCGACACGTGTAGCCCGACCGCAGACCAGGGCCTCAAGTCTGCTATTACAATAGTGTCAGAATGGTCTATCATTGATTTCATAATTGTTGATTTTGACAAGTTTGGTAATCTACTAACATATTGACGTCATTATGACTTTCCAATAGTCAGCCACTGACACTCCATTGAAAGAAATGGCATCTATTGGTAATCTCGTACATAATGAAAAATGAATGACTGATTCATGCGATAATCTGCTAAAATTTTGATAGTTTCTTTAATCAGTGACCTACCATGAGAACGTCATTGTGCAGTCGTTTTTTTTAATTCGTTACGAGTATCGTGTTTGTGGAATACAATGATCAACCAATTTTCGACCATTATGAATTTAGCAGATTACGAACTTTTAGCAAAATGACAATGGGATCGTGTTGGAATGACGAATTTATAAAAATAGCAGACTTGGGCCCCTGTAGTGCCGCCAATGTTCGAGCGATAACACGTTTTTTTATGTTCTATCTACCGACTGGAATACGGGCTGCTGCCGCCTGCGGTCGGGTTCGGAATCATAACTGCAACGACATGACGCCACGACGTCTCGCCATGACATGACACCGCGACATGAAGCCGCGAAACGTCGCCTGCAGTTGCGTTCGAGTACGGAATGGTACCTTTAGGTAATTAGGTCATCAATTCTGGTCATACAGAGGGTTGCGCGCTTCGATATAATTCATTCGGATCAATCAAACGGATGAGGACGCAGGATGGTAAATGTCGATCAGACCAATTATTTTTCCAATGCTGTGCCCAGACTGTGGCTAACACAATTTTATTCAGGTGTATAATACACAAAGCGTGTGAACTCTCGAATCTGCTTAGGACGAACAGGAAATTCTGCTAATCGTACCGCTTACAAACAGGACGTTGTATGAGTATGAGATTTGGCATCATTGTAACGTTTTGCGAATCGGGAACGCCGTTGGTAGATTTTGTACGTTTCTTTTCTTATCCTGAATTAACGACGTTTTCTAAACAAGAGTCGTTGAACTTTTTCGTTGGTTTGTGAGATGAAAAAGTTCAGCGATCCCTGCCACTTAGAAGTTAACCAGCCATGTCGAGTAAATAATACCAAATACTAGGTACTGTTTTAATTTTAAATCATTAAAATAAATAACGCTTAATTTAGTCTTTATTTTTATAACATATTGTGTTTTAAGATCCTATTTTCTCAATCTTCTTCATACACTTTTTCAGCACTAGTACTTTTAGGTCTACGTAGTCAATTATGTACAAAGAGTAATGAAATATTCGATATATTTCAGTACATTTGGTTTCATTTACCTGCTTCCTTCGCAATATCTACCGTTGTACTGTAATCACGTTTTAGCTCATCTAATTCTGTAATTTCAGCATCTTCGTTCAGGATCACATTCTTCAACTTCTCATTACCTTCGTCATACATAGCACCTTGCAACTCAACCTGGATCTCCCTTAAACTTTTTCCCTTTGTTTCTGGCACCAAATAGTATGAGAAAATAGCACCAATGATAGATGAACCGGCGTAGAACCAGAACACTCCAGCCAGACCAGCTACGTCTTTCATTTCTTGATACGCTTTGACCAATAGGAAGTTTAGGAACCCTCCCAAAATATTTAGGGAAGTCACAGCCACTGATTTGACGTTAAGGGGGAATATTTCTGCAACGATAACAGAGGTTAGAGAATCGTAGCCTAGAATGGCTAACATGCTAGTGAAGATGATGCCAATGAAAGGGATGTAACTGTAGTACGGGGAAGAAGTGGGTTGTATAAAAAAATAGGCTCCAACAACGATGAGGATTATGCCAGAGCTGATGTAGGAGAAGACTAGCAGGGGACGACGTCCAACCTTGTCGACTATAGCTGATGAAAATATACCTGCAAAAATATTTGGAGTTTAAATATTGACAGGTGCTAGAATATAATTTAAAATTACGTTCGAAGATTGTATTAGAGTCTTTTGATTTATGGTTAGCTCCTGAGCTCCTTCTTATTCTGTATAAAATTGGCATTGTATGAAAGCTTCATAATTTCTTACCAACAAAGAATTTGACTGCTCCAAATATTATCAGCACAGTGGAAATATTGACGTTCGTCTCGCTCTCTTGAACAATTCGGCCCATGTACTGTTGGATGGCAAGCACTCCCGACATTACTTGAGTACTTCTCAAACCTGTTGAAGAATGTAGGTACATATACATCTGTATAGTCTCTTCCTAAAAGTAACTGATGAAAATGTAAACAAAACAGGATCAGAAAACGTATCTGTGGATGTATTACATATTTGAATACTTCAACCCGAAATTCTGATTTGAAATCACCTTAAAAATGTTTTTATTTGACAAAGGTTAATTTTATAACCTAAATTTTTGTCGATAATCTTTCAATTACCATTTAATGATGTTACTCAAACAATAATAGCTGCATGTGGTAAGTAGTGAGATATAAAATTGAAACCTTCTAAATAGAGTCTTGAACGGGGTTTGTTTACACTCTCGTCAGATTATTTTGAAACAGGCCATTGGCATTGGTACTAACCTATACAAATGATCAGTGCCTTCCGGTATCGTTTCCCAGTAAACAGCTCTTTGACAGAACCGGAGCGCAGGGTCTCCTTTTTCACGTCCAACCGCATTGCTGATAACCGATTTTCTATTACCTGCAAAAATAATTTGTGAAATCAGTATAAGCACAACGGTACAAGCAGATATTAATTCTCTTGCTCCAAAAGCTGTTTGGGAAACTGTAGCCAGCCAATTTGGCAGCCAATTTAAAAACATTAAAGCGGTTATCGTCTTATATAATGCATTAGTTAGAAGTCAATTAGAATGTAACGCAGTCATTTGGGCTATATAGTCTCATGCTGGAGAGAGTACAAAACAAGTTCGTGAGGTACTTGTACTTGCGCTTGTATGGTATATACCCATTTATCCGCTTATGTACCCAACTTTATTTATTTTGGGTATGGTCGGATATAACGAACTGAGGGTCAGGAGGGATCTCGCACTCATCTCGTACATATTCAAAGTACTTAGAGGGAAGGTACATAATGCGGAAATTTTAGGACACATAGGTTTGTGTGTTCCGGACAGGTATGTGTGGCGACGACGACGGCCA
Organism: Xanthia togata; assembly: GCA_963853775.1. Lineage (NCBI taxonomy): Eukaryota > Metazoa > Arthropoda > Insecta > Lepidoptera > Noctuidae > Xanthia > Xanthia togata. Next base: position 18,842,610 of record OY970795.1, on the reverse strand, counting down.
CGGCTGCTGGCGGAGCCGAGCGCTCGGACTAATCTGTTAAATGAGGCGCCACTGACGCGTGCGCTCCGCACTCTCAACCTCATAGCTAATGACTCGGACCTATTCTATTGTTCTCTGAGTGAGTTCACAAAGAATGCATTATTTGTAATAAGTTATAAAATATAATTATAATTGTAAGTTAATTAGATAATAAGTTATGGAGTTAGATAAGTACGCTATCGCATTAGGTTACCATGTAATGATAAATGTAAGTTGGATATAAATAAATAAATTTCAGGAAATGTAAAACAATATATTGAAACTGAATATATTTTTTTGCTGTACAGTTGCACGTTTATGAAAATAACATATAATGAACAGTAGCATATTTAAAAAAAATTGTTCAGTCTCTTTTTTATCATTAGAAAACTTTTTATGACACTAATAATCAGGTATTCTCTCACCTTCATATCCTTGTTTCCGCTTAATTTGATGAGGGATGCTCTCGCTGCCTTCACCTTTCCTTCTTTCAAAAGGTAATACGGAGATTCCGGTATAAAGCAGCAGGCGATGAAGTAACAAATCGGCAGGACCAGTAACATGTAGCTGATGGCGTGGTACGAAACGAAGGGGCCAACGGACATAATGAGAAAACCGCCGAAATGTTGCATATAGCGAACGGATGATGTGAGTTTACCTCGTATCTCTTTGTCTGATACCTCAGCTAAGTACATGCCTGATACCTGCAAAAGAATTTAAACGAAAGCTAATTTTATAAATATACAGGCTGAATTTTTTGTCACCGTCCAAATTTATTCTAGGCATTAGGTAAGATTCACTAACTCCAATTTTGGAAAAAAAAAAAACGATACTAAAAAAATTTCTCGAAAGAATTATCCGCTCTGCGTTGTATATAATAACTTTGTGATGTGATATCTCAATATTTTTGTATTGAGTGATACTAAAAGAAAAAACACGTATTCAATGATTTTCGCCAAAGATTAATATATCAAAATTTGGACGGTGACTAAAAATTCAGCCTGTATAACGCTACAAGCTAACGCCGCCATCTTGGTTTTTGAAAACAATTGCACAAATGTTAACAGCGCCCCCTGCCAGTTAACATCATTCAAGCACCAAAATAAAGTGATTATTTATAGGAAGTGTATAGAGTAACGCGACCGTTTAAAGTGCCACATGCATTGCATTGTCACTTGTTATTTTGGTTAAGTGTTGAGATTAGTTCACTGCCTGAACTTTACTTCGCGGAACTCGGATAAATAAAACACCGGATACCTTGAAAGTATATATTCGTATTAGATCTTGGCGTGATCTCAATACTCAAACTCGAAACAAAACATACATTCAAAATCGTATAGGTAATCGATGGAAAGTCTTAACATCGCGATTCAAAATAGTGACGTAAAAGAACAACGCCATCTAGTTACAAAAATAGAACAAAATTTCTTCAAACATTTTTCATTGCACAAAATAAAAATGCGAACATACCGCCCACCAAGGACATTATGATATGTCCTTCATTACACAAAACCGCCCACCATGAGGTCAGGGGCTCAAACTAGACTAAAAATAAATTATGTGTGCAACGACAAGTGATAACAAAAAATATTTTATGGAAAGTACCCATTTCATAGCACAAAAAAAAGAAAAACTTACACTACTTGTGGACTGTATAAAATTATCTAACTTACAAACAATGCTTTGTGGACTGTATAAACTTATCAACAGTTGTGCCAACTTACAAATTACTTAACCAAAACTTAACGTGTACTATATGTATAAGGTTTACCTTAACGAGCAGGAGGTAAGTTATCCTCCTTGACTAACACGACATCTCCAATACTTGGTTCTGGAACATTTTTTGTCCATTTAAAACGTTGTAACAAGTGAACCAAGTACTCATTTGACCATCGTCTCCAAAAGTCTTGCAACATGCGCTGTGTAACCTGCCAACGTCTCAAGTTGCTGAGGTTAGAATTCTCATAATTACGTTCAGGCACTGCTATCAGAGACTCACCGATCAGGAAATGACCTGGTGTTAAAGGAGTGGGATCTATGGAAGTGTCAGGCAACATTGATAACGGCCTGGAGTTAAGGCACGCTTCTACCTGGGACAAAAGTGTTGATATTTCTTCGAACGTTAGTGTAGAATTACCTATTACGCGTTTCAGGTGGAATTTGGTCGATTTCACCCCAGCCTCCCACAAGCCACCGAAATTAGGGGAATGAGGCGGAATGAAATGCCAAGAAGTGCTGTTGTTACCTAACCACTCTCTAATCTCTACAGCCACGGAAGATTTTTCCGCAGCGACTAAATGCCGAAGCTCCTTGGACGCGCCAACAAAATTCGTTCCATTGTCGCTCCAAATATCACTGACAAAACCTCGCCGAGCTACAAATCTTTTAAAGCCAGCGATGAAACCTTGCGACGTCAAATCACTGATGGCTTCTAAGTGAATAGCCTTTGTCACCATGCATACAAAGACGCAAATGTACCCTTTGTATGATCGGTGGCCTCGACCCTTTGACGTTCGGATGCTGATGGGACCAGCATAATCCACGCCGCTCTTCAGGAATGGTCTTGCTGGAATGACTCGACTAGACGGTAACTGACCCATAAGTGGGGTTTGAATAGATGCCGAGTACCGTCTGCACTTTACACATTTGTGTACGTGAGCTTTAACCTTTGTTTTAGCGGAAAGGATCCAATACCTACTACGCAGCTGGCTCAACATTAGTGTTGGTCCCCCATGTAATGTCCTCTTATGAGCTTCATCAATCACTAGGTTGGTGAAGTGACTGTTATGTGGTAGGATAATGGGATGTTTGACAGCCTCATCTAAATTAGCATTATGAATGCGTCCACTGACACGGAGAATGCCTTCATCACTGATGACTGGACAGAGACTTTTAAGCTTGCTTTTTGCTTTCACGCTTCCTGTTTTTCTTATATCCCTAATTTCTTCGGAAAACTCTTGATTCTGAACAAGTTTTATACACGTTTTTGTTGCTTCTTGTATTTCTTCCTTGGTTAAATACCTTTCGAATCTCCTTTTACCATGTGATTGTCTCTTCCAACTCAAAACTCTTCTGCAGTACGCTATAACCCGAACTAATCTTTGTAACGATGAATATCTTGTCCAGAAAAGATCCTCCTGAAGAGGCTCAGTTACAACGTGAACCTTGACTGATCTTTGCTCCGTGTTGGTCATAATTGACTTAGGTCTTGTATATTCTATCGTTTGTTTATGAAGCCATGAGGGTCCTTGACTCCATAGTGAGTTGCATACAAGTTCTTGTGGTGTTACACCTCTGGATGCCAAATCTGCGGGGTTATGCGTAGATTGGACATGAGCCCAATGTGAGTTGTCGACGTGAGATAGAATAGTAGATACTCTGTTTCCAACGAAAGTAGTCCAGTGACTAGGATGTTTACTCAGCCATGCCAAAACCACGGATGAGTCAGTCCAGGCGTGTATTTGAATGGGTGCGATTCTCATTACTTCAGCGACTTCAGAAATGAGCTCAGAAAGCAACACGGCCCCCATCAGCTCTAAACGCGGTATTGACTGCTGCTTCACTGGTGCAACCTTAGTACGAGAGGTGATCAAACTAACATGAATAGTTCTGTGGGCATCAATGACTCTAATATACACCACGGCGGCATAAGCAGCAATCGACGCGTCGCAAAATCCATGCAACTCTACCAATAGATCGTCAGATTTCATGTTAACCCATCTGGGGACGCTGAACTTGTTTGTCTGTACAAGGCTTTGACGGTAAGTGTCCCACTCTGACAGTAGTTCCGGAGTTAATTCTTCATCCCATTCCAGGCCAGCAAGCCAAAGCTTTTGAATGAAGATCTTGGATGTTACAATGCAAGGTGCCACCCAGCCAAGCGGATCGAACAGGCGTGCGATGTCGGATATTACCTTTCTCTTGGTGATTGGGGTCTCCTGTGGATCAAGTTGCACTGAATATTTAAATTCATCATTCTCACGATCCCACGAAATTCCTAGAATTTTTATAACTGAGTCCAACTTAATATCCTTTCCCTGTTCCTCTTCCTCATTCTTTCTTACCTTTGTTACCGTATGTTCTTGAATTCTTTTGCTTAATTCATTGCAGCTGCTAACCCATTTCTGTAGTTGAAATTGACCTTTGGTAAGTAACTCTGTTATTTTTTTATGTATGTGTAAACCTTCTTCAATTGTCTGACATCTTGTCATTAAATCATCCACATAAAACTCATTTTTTATGATATTAGATATTTCAGGATGACCTCCGCCTTCATCAACTGCCACCTGCTGTAAGGATTTCACGGCGAGGTAAGGAGCCGCTGCTGTACCAAAGGTAACTCTTACTAATTTGTATTCTTTTATTTCAGATGCTGGATCATCGCGCCACACTACTCGCTGAAATTCTGCATGTTCAGGAGAAACCTTCACCTGTCTGTACATTTTTATTATGTCAGCACAGAGACTTATGGGATGCATTCTCCATCTCATGATGATGTGACGTAACGGAGGTTGCAACATTGGGCCAACCATAAGATCGTCGTTCAGAGACACTCCATTTAATCCTTTCATTGAAGCGTCGAACACTATTCGAACCTTGGTTGTAGATTTATCTTCACGTACCACGGCGTGATGTGGCAGATAAATCACTGTATTCATATTACGCTTATCACTGTGTACAGGCTCCATATGACCAAGGTCGATGTATTCCTGGAACACATCTGAGTATCGAGCTTTAATTGTCGGATTCCTCTTGAATTTATTTTCAAGAAGATGAAATCTTTTGATTGCGAGGTCCTTCGAACTCCCATATTGACACTGTGGATCTTGATCGCGAAAGGGAAGATTAACCACATAGCGACCTTCCTCATCACGGCATGTAGTTTGTGCATAAAGATCCTCACATCGCTGTTCTTCGTCAGAAAGGATCTTCTTATCAGGTATAGTAGACTCTATTTCCCAGAACCGTCGCAACAGTGCGTTGTCATCAGCCTGATCTGAGCTGCTGTGAATGACGTGATGGCAATGAATAGAGTCGCTGCTTGACGATATCTGTCCAGAAAGGATCCAACCCAGGGCAGTATTCTGAGCTACCGGTAAGTTTGGTGGACCTTGAATTAAACCATCTCTAAGAACTTGACCATATGTTTCCGCACCAAGTAAGACGTCTATCTTGCTTGGCGTATGGAACTCTGGGTCAGCTAAAGGTATCCCTTTTAGCTCGTGCCAATAGGACTGCTCTAATTTTTCTGAGGGTAAAAACGACGTAATGGTACCTAATACAAAAGCATGCACTAGGACACTAAAATTTGGATCTAAACGTGAGTGAATAGTCATCGTGACTGTAAACTTGGAAGCAAAAGCACTTCTCTCACCGCCTATTCCAGATATAACCGACTTGGTCGGCTTCTTCTTTAGTCCGAGTAGCTGCACTGCTGATTCTGCTATGAATGATGCCTGAGATCCCTGATCCAATAGCACTCTTAACAGTTGTGTAGAGCCACTTCTTGTCTGTGCTTCGACAAGAGCAGTAGCCAACAAAACTTGACTTGGTACTGACCCCTTAGAAAAATGTGACACTATATTTGAATTTGATGGTTCATTTGCTGATAACGATGCCTGAACACTAGACACCGCTGATTTAACTTCAGCTGCTGTATTAGAGCTTTCATTAACTACTGTGGAGTTTGAGACCGAATTTGGATGTAGTAGTGAGTGATGCCTTCGCTTACATATATGGCACGACGCAGTATTCCGACAAAACTTAATGGAGTGATTCGCGTTTAAACAATTATAACACAACCGTCTGGTTTGTGCAAAGCTATGACGAGATTCGTAACTCTCTTGAGCAAACTTCTTACAGTTAGAAATTTTGTGGGTTTCTTTACAGAATGGACAAGTTGTTGCAACAGCCTTATTGTCGGTACTAACTATATGGTGAACTTTTGGTTTACTACTTGATTTAGTGTCTAAAAATTCGAGCGCACGAAATCTGGCTTCCAAAAAATTTCTAAACTCCGAGAGCACAGGTAATTCATCTTTAGAGCTAATTTTTGTCTCCCATTGCTTTCGTGATTCAGAATCAAGTTTGGAACTAATTATGAAAATGATTATGATGTCCCACGTGCTAACGTCGACTCCCAGATTTTTCAGACCATTTAGACATTCCATTGTGGTATCCAGTAAACCCTTAAGGCTATTTGAGCATTCTGTCACATTAGTCTGACTCAATAAGCGCTTTAATAAACAATTCGACAGAAACCTTTTATTGTTATATCTACTATGTAGCAATGACCAACATTCTTTGTAATTATCTGAAGTAACCGCAATATGTCTGACAAGTTGATCTGCTTCTCCCGACAATAGGCCCTTTAAATAATGCAATTTTTGCACGTCTTCTAAACTATCATTATTATGTATCAAAGATGTAAATAAATCTTTGAACGTAGTCCACTCTGCATAGTTGCCCGAAAACTTTGGAATGTTTATCTTTGGTAATCTGACACTATTTGATATTGTGTGGTCGACATTTGTTCTTGGGCTTCGATCTGAATTACTATCTCTATACGTGTTTAAAACTTCTTTTAACTGTGTTTTGTGGAAAATGTAAGTTTCTTCAGTGGTATCATAATCATCATTCACAAAATACTTATTAGATTCTCGATGAGCGTCAGTAGCATTCTGTATTATGTTTCTATGAGTTGACGAGAATTCATTCCATAAAGCTTCTAGTGCCTCTAATCTAGTTTCAACGTAAGTTTTAGTAACTCTATCTTTAGGAGCTTTTTTAAAGTTGATCTGAGCTTTTTCAATAAGATGCTTTGTATTATTTTGCAATTTATACATGGCCTCCATAGTTATTTATTTTATATAGGCAGTAAGAAGGTACTAATATGATTTTTTTTTTATTTGACAAACTAAACTTTCTACTAAAATTACCAAGGACAAAATGTTAACCACATTTACCAAAGACAACTCTTTTTTTTTTTTTTTTTACAATTATTTCAATATTGCACAAAATAATTGGTACATAAAATATCACAAGTTCAAGCAGGTACCTACACTTTTAAAACTTATGAATAAAGTCTACTAAAGTGGTCTAAAAAAATCTGCTAAAGTCCAAATAAATCTTTTCAGACGAAATTTTCTATCTTCAGAAAACCCGACTTGCAAATATGTAACAATAAATGTACTCACGATTTTTGCTTGAACAAACCGCACTTCACTAGCACTGAATCCGTATTCACTCCACTGCGTCACCCAGATGTTGAAACCCAAGCGTAGACTCCACTATCGCGCTGGTGAACTCAACTAGTTTCCGCCCTGCGCCTCACTCAGTTGGTGATGATGATATCCCGTCCGCCCTGCTCCACTCTCCGCTGGTGTCACACTTCACCCTGCACCCTGCGCCTCCGCCTGGTGCTGGTCCTCACCAGCTCCGCTGCAGCAGCACTGGTCACTTCACTGTGCACACCAGCTTGGGTATGCGGCGCTTCAGGGCGATCCACCCTGGTTTCTACGCCAAGAATCACAAAACACTATCTGTATCTCACTTATCCGACTCGATAAGGACCATGAACTTTACTTCGCGGAACTCGGATAAATAAAACACCGGATACCTTGAAAGTATTTATTCGTATTAGATCTTGGCGTGATCTCAATACTCAAACTCGAAACAAAACATACATTCAAAATCGTATAGGTAATCGATGGAAAGTCTTAACATCGCGATTCAAAATAGTGACGTAAAAGAACAACGCCATCTAGTTACAAAAATAGAACAAAATTTCTTCAAACATTTTTCATTGCACAAAATAAAAATGCGAACACTGCCTTTTGATGTGTATGTGTTTTACTACTTATGTGATTTATCAAAATCACTAAAATTAGTTACAATTAGTTGGTTGTTAGGATATTGAAAAGTATGAAAATAACATTTTGTGTATGTACAAAAGGCAATGTTACTACTACTGTTACTAGGAGAACTTAGGATGCAAGACCGAGCGAAGCGAACTCAGGATTTGGAGCACCCTAACTCGGACAGGTTAGATTCGAAGGAGAGAGTGGGGTCTAGTGAGCGAGCGACCCCGCCATCCCCTTCGTGTAAGTACTTAGCCATTCAGAAATAGGCGCCCCGCGAAGCGCGGCTCCGTCGAGTATGCCGTATTATTGCTTGGAAACAAATTTAGACCCGCTACGTGATCTTCCCCACCTTTCATTCTCCCACTATCCCACAAATCCCGAAAGAAACTGGCGATTTTTTTCTCGGTACCTATTCTTTATAATACTATAGATTCTATATGCTTTGCTTTTAATATTATAAAACCGCGTGCGGCTTTTTCAAATGATGTACTAGTATGCCGCAAGCTGACAGCACTGTAACCGACAGAGATATAATGCCGCTTGCGGCACTCTATACACTTACTTGAGGTGCATTCGGCTAAGTTCGGATTATATATAACGCGAAACAAGGGACATTTTCTAGTGTTAGCAACATAGAAAGCGACGCCATTTTATTTTGCCCCTTCAGTTCGCGTCTGACTGCGTCTGACGCTACACCGAATAACATGTGTGCTATGTGCAGTGAAACAAAAAAGTTATATTTCGGGCCTTTTATTGAAATAAGATGAAATTGTTTATTCTGTAAATAGTATATCACTTTTACACGTCATATTAAAAAATATTTAAAATAAGCTAAATGAGATCGGCGTTTCCTATCTGACCTACTTTGTGAAGAAAGGCCGAAACAAACTCAGAGGTCGCAGTCTCTTTTAAAGTCCAGACATAATCTTGCTCAAGCCATATGAGAACAATGTAGATTAGTGTCTGAAATGGTCTTTTGAGGAAAGAGCCACACAGATTTGAGTGGACCTGTCCAGTCAATGCAAGCATTTGTCAGTAATCGTGGAGCTCAACTCGACGAACAATACCAAAGAAAAGACATTTGGGTAGGCCACATCAACTTCTCAAACTGCCAGACCATCATTAAAATTAAATGAGAAAGAAAAATAAGAACCACATAGTCCTTACATTCACAATAATTAAAATAATATAATACTTTACAAAGTAATACATTTAAAGTATAATACTTTAAAAAATTTACACTGTCGAAAATTATATACAAAATGACATGAATTTGAATTTTTCTCGAAGGGAATCTCCTGGACCTAGCTTGTAAATGGCTTGAACCAGCCCTTTTCTGTAGAACAAAGATATCCAGTGGGTTGCCATATTATTAGGGACAGTCACGAATTTTCATTATTTTTTAAGTATGGAGTCTTAAATTAATTAGAAAAACACATTTTTTGAATGATAAAAGCTTTAATTACACAAAACAATTATTAACGAAGTAAAATAAGAACAAAAAATAAATAAAAATAATAAATAAGTACATAAATAGGCGAATATGTAATGTTACTTAGTGGTGATCAGTACTTAATGACATTTCCTCTCGCCTCAATGAGTGCTTCTATACGCCTGGGCATGATTTCTATGCACTGTTTGGCACTTTCTTATATTTTAGGGTTGTGGTGCCAAACATTAATGAGCTTTTCTATCCGCCTGACCTTAGTGGTTATCATTTCTTTTGCTATTTCGGCCTTGGTAATCTCCCATAAATGTTCTATGGGTTCATGTCAGGAGAATCACCAGGCTAAGGTAAACTACTGGAATGTTGTGATCTGCCAAGAGCTTGGACGCTTCTGGCTTTATGGCGCTGAATCATGCATAAACATAAATTCCTCACCACCAGGGAACCATTATTCAAAAGTCGGTAACAGGCGAGTTTGTAAAACTTGTCTGTACTGGTCTTGTTTCATGGTTCCCTACCCCCAATGGACAATGAACAGGCGCCCAACCCCCTTGGCGCTTATCACAGACCACACCATTATTTTAACAGCGTGTTTTACCCTCTCCACGATGTGAGTCGGGGTGGCATTTTTCTCCTGGGCGTCTCCTGACAAAGCTGCTCTTATCGGCTAAAATCTCGAAAGTTGACTCATCCGAGAAATACACCTGAAAAAAAAGAAAGTTGTTTATTATTTTGAAAATTATTATTTTAAGTGGTGTAAAATACCAGTAATAATGAAAACTGACCTTATTCCAGCCCTCAACCATCTTTTGGCGGTGTTCCCGAGCCCAGGCAAGGCGTTTCTTCTTCATTGCATCAGTCATCCGTGGTTTTTTCACAGAACGATGATCTATCAAGCCTTCCTCTGCCAATCTACGCTGCACAGTTCTTTTGGAAATTGGTATTCCCGGCTCCTGGACTAACTGAGTTAACAGTCCAGCACTTTTTTTTCTGTTTTGTAAACAGATATCTCTAATTTTCCTATCCGAACTTGGGGTAGTGATGCGTTTTCTGCCGCGATTGCCTTTTTTCTTAGGTGTAATTGGCTGATTAAGGCCTAATTTAATTTTTATTTTATTGACTGCCGTCTTTGAAACACCAGCAATGTCTGCAATTTTCCTTTGGGAATGACTGGTATGCTGGAATAGGGTTTTTATTTCAGTTTTTTTTTTGTAGTCGAATCGCACGCCCTACCCAAACTGAAAGCAAAAAATTAAAATTAAAATATTTTTTACTATAATATGATGAATAATAAAATTTTATCATAACATAATAACAATACTTACATTTTATCAAAATTTTGTAGCACAAATATAAAAATAACTTTGTTAAAATATTCAAATTCGTCATTCACTGATTAGCGTCTAGAGAGTCACTATGGCTGTCACGTAACTTAAAAATTTGTAGAAAATAAAAATACCCTTTAAATCTCAACATCCATTTAAAATTTGAGTTACAGAGACATGACGAATATAAATAATATATTCCTGGAACCCTTGTACCACTTAAAACTGCAGTCAAGTGCGCCCAAAGTAAGAAATTGATAAAAATGTGACTGTCCCTAATAATTTGGCAACCCACAGTCTAGTATAAAAATGTCCGCACAGTTTCCCCAGAGAAGAATCCCTTAAGACATGAGATGACTGTATCTACGTCAGTTATCTGTCTAATTTTTAAAACAGCATAGTCGGCCGAACAGCCTTCCTGATAACTTTTCTATGTGTGGGCCCATTGTAATTTACCGTCAATAGTTATTTCAATAAAATCTGTTGACTCAACAGGGTCCAACTTTATTCCATTTACTTAAACATTGGTAGTCTGCCTGACATTTGGCGTTGAACATTTAATGAGTTTAGTATTTTTTTCGTTCAGGAGAAGTTTATTTACATTAAACCAATGTACAACTACTCGGTTGACTGCCTCGTTGGTCTAGTGGTTGCAAGCGCTACTGCTGAACATGAGGTCCTGGGTTCGATTCCCGGGTCGGGCAGTGTTATTGGGTTTTCCATCTCGAATTTCTCGGTAGCAGCCCGGAGTCTGGATTTGTGCCCGGTTGATGGCAATAGGCTCGCCCCCAATACCATGGGACTTAAAAAACCTAACTGGAGAAATATGGGTGTACTATAGGTACACCTCTGCCTAACCCTTCGGGGAATACAGGCGTGATGTTATGTTATGTGTAAAACTACTCGGTTTATTCTTTGCGAAATTCTGGTAAGTGTTTCTTTGTTTTGGTAATTTTGTAAACTAAATACTAATTTTAGCAAGTGTTCTCTCAATAGAATTGATTAAAATTGACTTAGGATAGATGTAGGCTTAGATCCGGTCTTGCTCTCATATTGAAAAGATCGGATGAATACCGTCCGACCTTATTTTGTAAAAAAAATGGAACCACTCAAACTTTTTAATTTATTTCATATTAAAATCTTTTTTATTGGATTGAAGTTCTTTAACGCGGATCGCGTTAGGAGTAAACTAGCAGAAATTGTCATGCGAAAAAGCGTTCATACTTGCGACTTTCTTCTTCTTATTCTTTTGTTTTTATTTTTCAAATGAATATACAAGATGGCGGCTATGAAAATTTTCTATTGATTCGTCAAGGGATGTCGTTTTCATAGTTTTCAAGGATGCTAAAGCCGATAGTAAAGTCAAAACGAAAATCCAAGATGGCAAATACGAAAATTTACAACTTGTTGGTTATGTGTGTAGTTTTCGACGATTTATGTGACTGTTATGCGAAAAGAAATTAAAAATAAGAGTAATAATAGTTCATTATTAGAAATAATATTAATTGTATTAGCATGTTTCAATGCATCTAATATTATTCCCTAAGTTCGCATGTAGGCATCCATTGTTATTAGTTATTGTTGATCTAAAAACGAATTTTCATGTTTATGATTACCTACAACACACAATCATCTCAGATAATCGGAAAATCACCAAATTATTAAAGGCTTATTAATTTTGTTTTTAAACTTATAACAAAATAAAACTTGAAGTTTAATGAAAGCAGTTATAACAGCAAATATTACATTATATTATTTTATACCTAGTTAAGTACCTACCTAAAAGATCTCACAAATTATAAGATTTGAATATAATCTACTTTAAATTTTTTTTTATTCCCAGAATACCCATTATAAAAACAATGAAGAAAATGCTGCAATGAGAACTATCAATAAATTAAATTTAGATACATACCTAATTATCTCATACTTTTTCGTAAACAAAGATATCCTTTCAGTATTTACTTGTGAGGCCACAGAATATCAGCACAAGTTTGAGAAACATAATTTCTTTATATTTTGTTTTGTAGGGTAAGATCGGATTACCCATATAAAAAAATTGGGATTTCATCAGACTTTTCATTTTTCAAAGCTAATCTACTTAATTCGACTGTTATCGCTGTAACAGAAAATTCCGGATTATTTTGTTGTTGTGAACGTTATCATACTACCAATAGAAGCTTTTTTAGAACGTAGTCCGAACTTACCCTGCGAACGTCCGGTCTTTTCAATGCTTAAAAATTCTTTTACCAATATTTTGAACTGATTTCAAGCTAGAACTGTTGAGAATAGACAGAAGATTGAATATAAATTATATTTAGTAAATATCAGTTTGATGCTACGCAAAGATAATTTAAATATGTTTTTTGAAAAAAAAATATTTTAGAACATCCTTTCAACTCATCCGAACTTAGCCGAATTTATAAAACTTGAAATACGGTTACTGATTCATCAGTGCACTTTTTAAAGATTGACATTTTCGATGATTTTGAACTGCACGGTGTTGAAAAGGCATCATATAGTGCTTTATATGCAATTACTTACAGTTGCTATCATGCCGGTTCCAACGCCCCATAAGAACCGCGTTAAGTAAAGCCACCATGCCGTCGCAGTGATTAAAACCATTATCTGGAAACAATCATTTAATCAAATTAGATACAATAAACAGTTTTCCTTAATAGTCCTATTCAAAAAATTAAATTTTGGTTCACATCAAAAGTACTTCGAACCTCACTTATGTGAGTGACGGGACCAGTTTTTTTTTTTAAGAAATCAACGTGGTGTCACGTCCCGACACCATTATTACAATTATCAGCTTTTTATGTCCCACTGTAGGGCAAAGAACTCCCTTCCCTCCTTTATCTTATCCTATCTATTGTTGTATGTGGCCAATCTTGAAGAGAAGAGTCAAGTTCATCCCGTCATCTCCTCCTGGACCTGAGGCGTTGCCATTTACTTCGACACTATTAGAATGTCGAAATTTATAAAATTACACAAGTCGTCATGACGGTTCTTTTCTCAGAAAACCTAGTCCAAATCTCGTCTATTTAAAAACTTACCGTTCCAATAACGACGGGCAAAGCACTGCTTAAGATAACGGCTCGTCTCCCAAATCCATCCGCAATGAATGTCGTCACCAGGCTGCCAGTCATGAAGCCAGGGGATGATAAAGAAGCCACCCATGATATTTCTTGCTGAAATCATTCTTAATATTATACTAGCAATTCGGCCCTGCTTAGCAAGGTTTAAACGATTTGATAAAACATCGACATTTCTTTATTTTGAAACTTTCTTTATTTTGAAACTTTCTTTATTTATTATTATGAATTCCGGAAGGTTGATGTGATATATACATTAAGCATATCACATAAACCATCCGAAATTCATTCTCTAAATGATGGTGACAACAGCATTCCGTAGCTTAGAAAAACAACGCGGTCACATAGCAACACAAAAAGCGACTTCAATTTATAACATGAACAGATTAGATTTTTTTTTTAAACGGGTTGCACTTGCACTCCGGGAGTGCCGGCAAAAGTGAAAACTTGAATATTAACGTTGTGCATTTTTGATATTTTGGAATGGTTAGGGAATAATATTGCACCGGTCTACTCTCCCTCCGTCTTACGAATTTTCGATCAGGTCACGTGTCCTGACGCGAGTTTAACATTTTTTACCCATCACAAAAAAGTGCACAACTCGGCTAAAGAAGTTTTCACTTCAAAAAATCCCCTATGATGAAATTTAGCATCACCGTGTAGTAGCATCATGATTTAATTTTCTGCCATCACATCTCCCATAGCCTCCTTCTTTACATAGTCTTTCCTATTACTAAGCCTGCGCCGCGGCCGTCTGTCCATCCCGCGTCTGTCTGTCATGAGCTCAATGAATTTTCACGAATAAATAGAAGATAAACTATAACACTATTCGTGGAACGAAACCTTTCCGTTCCACGGGAAGAAGGTTCCACGGATACGGGACCCCGACGCGTTTGGCCTGTTCTTTGTTTTAGTCTATTTTGGTACAGTCCTATCTCTGGCGATTAGCTTATTGACACAGAAAATTACTAAGTCATAAATATTATATTTAGATTACGTGTGACTTCGGTTATACGATAACCGAAAAAAAATTACATCGATGTCTTGTTTTTACCTTTTAGTTGGAATTTTTGTCGTAGTTGGGTTGGGTTTTCATTTTAAACTTTATTTTTATTGTTTTGGGGTTAGTGATCCTCTCAATGTTCAATGTAGTTAGGTACCTACTTACCCATTTCTTTGGTCTGGGAATATTCAACAGATACATATAATTGTTATGAACCATTCTTATTCAAAACAGCCAGAGTGAGACATAATTGATTCATTCTAATTTGGGGTTCAAACATGTACTTATAATTATGTTATAGATAACCTACAACCTCAAACTCTTTCATTAGATATCAAACACGATACTTTAATCTTTTTTTTTTCGGTTACACTTTTCATCGAAGTCAAAATCAAAGTCAAATAATTTATTTCAAATATGCCCTTTTAAGGCACTCTTTAAGGTCTACACTTACAAAAAAAAAAAAAAATAGTTGCCCCTTCCAAAAGATAGTTTTCGCATTGAGAAGATTGGGCAAGAAACTCCACCGTTACTCTTTTAAAATGTTTTATATATTTTGTATAGGTACTTACATTAGTTATATAATTTTTATATGAAGATGATGCACCTAGAATAAAATTACTATACCACAATAGACAAAAAAAATAAAAATGAAGCAACAACAGATAAATTAATTATGTGATAGATACATGGTGCTCACATATTTACAAACATTGTAAAAGATGTCAAACATCTACTATATGCCGCCATGTTGGATTTTTGTGACATCATATAGCAGCTATAACCCGCGGAACAACATGGCGCTTCCAATGATACCTCATTTGTCTAAATACGACTAAAAATTTAGGAGTTATGAGGGAACAGATGAACATACACACATACATACATAGACTGTTAAAATCATAACCCTCATTTCGCCTTGTCGTAGTCGGGTAAACACAGAAGAAGATTGTCACGAATAAAGTAAATGAAAGCCGCAAGTATGTAAATACTTCTCATAAACTCGTATAACCTTACATCTGTAATATTAAAACCAGTCTCATTGTTGTGGAACTTCGGTAACATAGGGGTGCTCCACGCCAGTGAGAATCCTACAACCATAGCGGCCAGCAACACTGGAAAAGAAGACATAATATCAACACTATAATTTCATAGAAAGACATCCACAGTTGGACACAAACCTCCCCCAGAGATCTCCACTAAGACCGTTCTAGCGCTGGCTTCATCCATTGGATTCCCGTGACCTTCACTTACTCAATCTAAACTAATAATATAACGAAAAAAGATTTGCATTTCTGTTTTTGAGTTTGTGAATGAACTCAAAAACTACTGAACTGATTTTAAAAAATCTTTCATTAGTACAATGCTATATTATCACTGAGTAACATGAGCTATATTTTATAAAGATATCACCGGGCGAAGCTAGTACTCAATATATTTATTGCATTCCACAATTTGAACATAAGTGGGTGCACTTAGGTAGTCGTTAGTCCACCTCGTGGGAGGTCAGACCACGGTGTCACACAAAAAAACACCATTGAGTATTTATCGACCATTCCGCGATGTAATAAGTAGGTAATGGTTTACCAGCGATGAGTAAGAAAAAAAAGTATTAGTTTATGCCTCTAAAAACTGTTGCTCTCCATACATACAGTGGCAAATACCAGAAGAGACTCGTAAAACATCAAAATGAACTTGCTCTAAAACTAAGTTGTGATGGCGGCCTGCAATTTAAGAGATTGAGGAGTCAGCGTGCCAACTCTTATAGACAGATTCAAGTGATTGGAATGAGAAACTTAACTGCGAAGTTATCACCAAGCTCCATAACCTTAAAAAAACCCAGATATATCGGAAAAAGAAGTAGCTTATTGTTTTTGACGATGGGTTGCTACGAAGCAGAAAGAACAAAAAAGAATCATACATACATTACATTACATAGGTATGTAGTGCAATGTATGTATGATTCTTTTTTGTGTACGTAGGTAGGTAGGTAGGTAGGTACCTACCTACCCACATACCTACCTACCTACCTACGTACCTTTTTTGTTTTTTATTATTTCGATGGGAAATCCTCATCAGTGACGGATTTCCCCAGATCCGTAACCCCTGGACCCATTTAGGGGGACTGTTAGAGGGCGTTATCCGCCCTCCGCTCACGCCGGGTGCATCTACTGCGGATCGAGTTAGCGGAAGCAAAGTCCCGCTCCCTTTCCGCAGCCTCACAAGGATACCACCGCGCCCCAGGACTCCTCGCTGCCGGCCATCGAGTCGATAACAGCCGGCAGCGACAGGTCACTGCTAACACCTGAGATGAGGGCACTGCGCGGCTCCTCATAAGCAGCACACTCTGCCAGCGTGTGCCGAGCCGTGTCCTCCCGACAGTCGACGCAGTGGTGACACCGAGCGTCCGGCTCCCTGTTTATGCGACACAGGTACTTCCCGAAGCAATCATGCCCCGAGACCACCTGCATCACCCGATCCTAACCTAGCCTAACCGATTTCGACTTAGCTTCCATAGTATAAATTAAATAATACCCCAAAAGGTTTCACATGGCATAAGTTTCATCACTGTTGAGAGTGGGACCACACTCCATACAAAGTTGCCCATGGTCCTTTGTGGTGTGTACACAAAGAAATATGTTATGTTATAAGTTATGACATTGAGCGAGCACTATGAGTGCGTTCACGAGCGTTCCGAATTGTTGACAGCTCTCAGCTATCATAATCGTGATATTTAAATCGGATCGCAATTTATTTATGTGAGCGCTGTAATTGGAAATGCGGCCACATTCTGAACAAATACAAAACAATTGAACTCACCAGCAGCTGTAACTAAATATTGACCATGTCTCCCTTCCGCCATCGCACAATTTAACGTGCACTCAAATTCTAAAAGCTACCATTAAAAACAGCTAATCTTTATTAAAACCTGGCGTAGCCTGCCATCAAAATGAATCGGACATCATAGTCATATTTATATGTATTTGTGTAGTCGTAATATTACCAGAAAGTCCTATATATACTTATTATCTCATCAAATTCATGGCAAAAATTATATTTAAGAAAAAAATATGTAAAGTTGCACTCTTGTATCTTCAACCGCGTTTCGGATGTAAGTGAATCATGTTATCAAGCGTGTATGTGATAAAAAGGCAAAATTAGATTGTCGACTTTATAACATAAGATAAGGCCGGTGGCCAGGGTCGTGGACGCGCATCCAACAAAAAAAAAGCAGTTTCGCCCGCGTGATATCTTAATAAATTATCGCTGGCGGAAGTTATATAGTGCTCAATATAATTATATAGTGCATTCCACAATGTGAACATAAGTGTGTGGCCAGACCACGATGTCACATAGAAAACACCTTTGAATATTTATCGACCTTACCGCGATGTAATAAGTAGGTAATGATTTACCAGGGATGAGTAAGAAAAAAAAACATTTGTTTATGCCTCTAAAAAATTTTGCTCTTTATATTGTATACAGCGGCAAATACCAGAAGAGACTCATAAAACATCAAAATTAACGAACTCTAAAACTAAGTAGTGATGGCGGCCTGCAATTTAAGAGATTGAGGAGACAGCGTCCCAACTTTTCTGGACAGATTCAGCTGATTGGAATGAGAAAATTTATTGCGAAGTTATCACCAAGCTCCATAACCTAAAAAACTCAGAGAAATCGGACAAAGAAGTATGTTATTGTTGTTGACGACAGATTGCTACAAAGCAGCACGAACAAAAAAAAAACAGGGTTTATTCCGAAGAACGCTGTAATAAATTTGTCCACCCGGACCGCATTAGCGTGAGCGCGATAACGATGTCCCGTGAATCGTCATAGATGACGTCATGACATGCGCCATCTTGCGATAACGCTGACCATGTACTAATTAGATATCACCGTGAGCGCCGTCAAAAATGACAGTTGTGCCGTTTTGTTTTGAGTCGTAAACTTTAAACTGACGTGGCATTTTCGAAATTGTGCGTCTGGCTACCGTCACCACCTAACCAAAGAAAAAGAAGAAAGTGGTGTATATGTCGCAGTTATCTGGTTATATTAGCCAGCTAATTGAACGCCTAGGCCGTTCATTAAAAGCCGGCATTCAATCAGATGCCCAGGCCGATTGTTAATTGAATTAGTATCATTCAATGTTTATCAACTTGGCGTATTGAAAGTCAGCCCTTTGAAGATGACTGACCAAGACTCATGCGAGCAACTTGGAAATAGCGCTCGCCGGCCGCTGCCACGGCACCGCTCGCTACACTCGCTCAAGAAAGACCGAAAAAAACTTGGAGGACGCAGTCTCTTTTAAAGTCCAGACATAATCTTGGTCAGGCCATATGAGGACCATGTATATTAGTGTCTGAAATGGTATTTTGAGGAAAGAGCCGAATCCAGACCGAATCCAGTCAGTGCAAGCAAGTTTTTCAAAATGTTTCAAAAACTAAGGACAGTCTCCTAAGACCGATTTCGGTTAAGGTACCTGCTCTTACTGCCCCATCTCAAAAGTCCACTCTATATGTCATGATAATTAAGAAATAAGCAGTACCTTTGTACTCATAATTATGATTATGTCATATCTGTATCTATTTTTCTGTGTGTACATAAATAATAAAATAAATAAATAAATAATTGACTGCTTAACGTGATGATAATCATTTAAAAGGTTGAATCTGTAACTATCTGCAATGTTCTAACCGTTCGGCTCGTCTTTTTACAATTTGCTGTAAACTATTATAGAGGGATACAAAAACAATGCAATATTGCTCATCCCTCATAGCAAATAGCGTGATAATATACAGGGCGAAATATTTTAACCCTACCTGAAGCGAAAGTACTCTAAATACTGGAGATTTTACTCAAAGGACAAAATCCATTATTTTTTTAAAGAAACAATCTTTGTATGCTGATGACTTTCAAAGATTTTCGAAAAATCTCATCTTATGGGACAAGATAAAGCACTTTTACTCAAAGGTCCATCACCTATCCAGATTACTTATGTTAGTACATATTAGTAGCAATTATATAAATATAATATTCATTTTTGCCTTCGCTACGATTTTATTATACGTATACAACCTGTTCTTTTTGATTTCCCATAACTCTAGGGTATTATTGAGACTGGCATATGAATTATGTTTTTCTTAGTGATCAATATATGTATTGACTTTGAGTCTTCTGTCGTTTATTGGTTCAAATTACGCTGTTGCTAGGGTGTTAGTTTGAGCGTTTGTACGGTCTTTGTATGCTTTTTATCTGATTTCGACTTACTCCTTAACTGTTTTCATTTCTGTGTACTCATACAATTCACTAGTTCTGATAAATAGAGGTGCATTCTTTATCATTTTGAGTGCTTTATTCTGGAACCGTTGTAAAATCTCCACATTCAACTTATTTGCTGATCTCCATAACGCTATGCCGTAGGTTCAAACCGGCTTGATTATAGTTTTATAGATGAGGATCTTATTTTCCATGGTGGCGTGCAATCTTCTGCCTATTAACCAGTTTAGGTGTCTGAGCCGTATATATTAACGTTGCGTTTTTTTTTTTTTTTTTTTATTTGAGGCTTCCCTATTTGCCTCCTATCAAGATGCATGCCTAGGTATTTTGCTGAATCTTGATAGGGTAGAACGTCGTTTCCAAGTTTTATTGGAGGCAGTTGTCCTTTCTCAGAGTAAAAGTGACTGCCACTTTTCCATCCATTTGCTGGCTTTGTTCAGGTGACTATGTTTAACTATAGACGCTACACCGGGATGTTCATGGTTGCAAAGTGCTGCGGTGTCATCAGCGAATGTGGCAGATAGAAGTGTCTATAAGATACAGAGTAGGGCTCAAAACATAGCTTTGTGATATCCCGCGTTTTATATCTTGAAAGTCAGAGATTTTAACTCGAAATATTCTATCTTGAAATACGATTTTAAGAGCAGGTAGAAGTTTTGTGGAAGTCGGTTCTTCATTCTGAAATGCAGGCCCAAGTGCCAATACTTGTTGTACATCGAGAAAGACAGCAGAGCAGTACTGCTTTTTCTCGAGAGCTTCTATTATTGTGTTTTTGTTGACAACTCGGTGAACTTGTTCTATAATCGAATGGCAAACTGAAACCAAACTGATGTTGAGGAATTAGATCGTTTTCGTTAAGTATTCGTGCTAGCCTTCGCAAGACAATCTTCTCAAACTATTTCGATAATGTTGGTAATAGACTAATTGGTCTGTAAGAAGACACAAGATGCGAGGGTCTGATATTTTCCATATCATTGGAACATGTCCAATCCTAAATATGGTATTAAAAAGGTGTATTGTACCGACTATAGCTTTTTTAGGAAGTTGTCGTAGAATTTCAGCTGTTATCAGGCCGAAGCCAGGAGCCTTCTTTAACTCTAGACCTTTTATTTCTCTTTGGACTTCGCGGGGTGAGAAGCTTTGCAATGGGAGACATAGTTGCAGATCAATTTCTAGATAGTCGTTTATTTCTTTTTCGGTTTCTACATCCCCGCCATTCGGAGTGAAGACTTCATGCAGGAATTGGACTTCATCCAAACGCCTCAGCCTGTGCTTTGTCAGTTCTAGCCCAAATTTTGTTACTCTTTTTTATGAGATTTTATGTAACTTCTAAAATAAGAGAATGATAACATTTAAAAAAAATATATGATGTACATTAACATGTAAACTTCCACCGAAAATTGGTTTGAAGGAGATCTAGTAAGTAGTTTTTTTTTAATACGTCATAAATCGTAAACCGCAATTTACCTTTAATTCAATCAACGCAAATATAAAAAAATTAAAAATTAAATAATTTCATAAACATCAACCTTATGCATAAACCGTGAACCATTATTTTCTAATAATAAATCTGTATTAGGTGACTAAGTAAATAATAATTACTTTTATGCTGCTACGGAACCCTTCATGGGCGAGTCCGACTCGCACTTGGCCGCTTTTTTATGTCTCCTTCCACAAAACAAATTTTAAAACACTGTCTAAGTAACAATATTTTATAAATAAAGCATGTTCGGCCTTTTTCGCGTGTAAAGAGTCCTATTTAGTAGCTGCAATTTGTTGGAGCATGTTTCAAAGGTGTTACGAGTATATACAACTTATTGAATTACTTCAGGCCTAAGCATAATTTTCATAAATCTGTAAATCTTTGGATCGCTTACATTCATTGGAAGGTCATAACGATTTTATTTGAGATACTTATATTTAGAGAAGTGTGATAAGTGATAAGACAATAAATATAAATATGAGAAATGTGAACATTATTACACATTGGCTCAATTTCTAGTCTCGTCCGTTATATACACATAAAGAGATATCATGATATTATGTATTTTACCATGAAACCACTCTATGGTTGTTTTTTTAAATATATATTTTACTTTTGTTTTGGCATCGGCATGTTGTGTTTAATGTGCAACATGATTTCTGAGCTCGATCCCTTCCAAGTCGTACAATAACGCCTAATGCGTTATCAGTGACCTTATTCTTCACATATCAGCATGACCAATTTAAGAATACATTTGCGTCAGACTGTCTAAGATCAGCTGGACGGATATTCAAAGTCAAAGTCAGAGTCAAGTATTTAGGCCATGTATTTAATAAGGGACATATATTATGTCCGGAGACTTTGCGCGAAGTGACGAGTCGCATGTCGCGGCACATTATTTGTCTCACGACATGCGACCCCTAGTGAAAACATGGCTTTATATATTGACACTAGTTGTTTTTTTCTTTAATGGCCACTGGTCTGACTAATTTAACAACATACCATCGACACATCAAGAAGAGACGTACATTTGACGAGTTCCTGTAAGTGCGGCTTAGAAGCGGCTTAGGCTTATGTCTTTATCTTTTTGCAGAGTGAAATCTCGTGGGTGGTGGCGATAATACCACCAGGCAGGGAGACTGGCACACTGGCCGCTAGCTTTGTCTCCGACAAATTCGGCAGGCGAGTCCCTCTCCTGACCAGTGCTGTTCCTTTCATTGTTGATGGCAAAATGGTAAATGCAACAAAATACCTTGGTGTTATAATAGATGAAACACTTTCGTTCAAACAACATTATACCTACAAGCTTTAAATAATAGAATTCGCAAGTTTAGTATTTGTTTTTAAAAGTTACGCTATTTTTCTGACCCAAAACTAGTTAGACAAGTTTACTTTGCGCAGTGTCAATCAATATTAACTTACTGTATTACCTCATAGGGTGGAGCGGGTAAAACAATGTTACTAACCATCGAGAGAGCTCAAAGGGCGATTCTCAAAGTGTCTACTTTCCGCCCTTTCCTTTTTAGGGTTCCGTAACCCTTATGAAAGAAAGAAAAAAGAAAAGAAAATACACGTAATTTGGCATGAGTATACATGTTAATGACGCCGAAAAAGTGTTTTTTTTTTTTTTTACAATTATTTAGGGTACCTCCCCTTCATGTAAAGTGGGGATGATATTTTTTTTCGTCCTTTCCATAGTTATCACATGTTTTTCAACTACAATGTTAAGTTTGTTCTTGGGATAAATTCATTCCAACTACGGAACCCTTCATTGTGCGTGGTCCGACACAAACTTGGCCGGTTTTTTCCTACAAACCTCCTATATAAATCTTGTGAAGTAGGTATGTTAATACAATTTTCATTATAAATAGCTGTCTAACTGTTAAGTTAGACAGCTATTTATAATGAAAATTGTATTAAAACAACACACAGCTCTACCCTACAGCACTGCATATACTTATAAAAGACGTAAAGGTTAGTTTGTCCACAAAATACAACAAAACATGCTTTTGTATCCAAATTTTGCCTGTACTTCGGTCTTCTTCTCTATAATAGACTAAACTCGAAAGCAAACATTTATTCCCTGAACTACACAAATTGTAAGAGAATTCTCAAGGATGCTCTCCAAAGTATGTCTTACGAAGATACAGAAAATGTACTACTTTCAGGTGTTCGTGCTATTCACAACAAAGTGCTGTACATAGGCAGGTTCTTGTGGGGAGTTGCCTCTGGTATGATTACAACGGTTAGTATTTTACTGTTCCCTCACACTAATACAGACAGACCTACACGTATTGTGTGATTAGAACTTAAACGGTGTCGACCGTCAATTCTTCGCAGTGGCGTGTTTTTGCACCACAGAACATTATTCGAACTTGGTACGGAAGTGGTGAACCCTAAAAAGGAAAGGGCTGAAAGTAGAAACTTTGAGAATCCCCCTTTGGGCTCTCTCGATGGTTAGTAACATTGTTTTACCCGCTCCACCCCATGAGGTAATACAGTAAGTTAATATTGATTGACACAGCGCAAAATAAACTTCTCTAACTAGTTTTGGGGCAGCAATATATCGTAACTTTTAAAAACAAATATCAACTTGCGAATTCTATTATTTAAAGCTTGTAAAATATCCGTCCAGCTGACCTTAGACAGTCTGACGCAAATGTATTCTTATATTGGTCATGCTGATATGTGAAGAATCATATCAAGTGAGCGGTTTGTTGTTAGCGCTATCAATATGCTATGTCTTAGCCTGCTGGAGAATCCCCGAAACTCCTTACTATTTACTCAAAGAAGGGATGGTGAAAACCGCAAGAAAAGTGCTGTTGAGCCTCTTCGGAAGAAAGAATGAAAAGGTGTATGTTCGCTTTTTTAATTCGAACCTTATAATATTTCACATCTCCATGTAACTTTGTAATTAATAACTTGCAAAAAGGTCGAAGAGAAGTTATTATTGATGAGGTCCGATGTGAGGAAGGAAATGCTCCGATCTAGTTCGGCCATAGAGCTGTTAGCTGGAAAACAATATAGGAAAGCAGTTCTTATAACTACAGGTTGGTTTAAAACTCACTAAAGTTATAAAAAATTATCACTACCTACTAGCTTTTGCTTCGCCTACGTTGAGGTCTGAAAAAAATCTATAAAAACCTTCTCCATATCAAAATACATAATATATGTGCCAACTGTTATGGTCATCCATCAAACGGTGTCGATTTCTATTAAACTGCAATAGATATATAGGAACACTAGCCGATCTGCTGCGTAGTTTAGAAGACCACCGCGGTTACACAGACAGATAAGAAAAGCGACTTTATAATATGTATAGATCAACTGCGGCTAGATCAACATCCATTTTTACTTTCACTTTTAGGACTATGAGTAACTCAGATATTTTCCGGCAGTATACTTATCTAGCAATACTTAGGACGTATCATCCAACAGAGCAACTGCGGCTGGCAGCAACTTTCCACAGCTCTCATTATTTTTGGAGCAGTACGATTTACAGTTGGTAAGTTCGAACTTTCTACTGATCAAGTATCCACTGGACTTAAACTTACTGGAACTATAGCGCGTTAGCTAACTCCTAGAGCTTTAGCAAACATCTGAATGTTGAATGTACTCGTAAGTTCATTCATGAATTAATATAGGATTCGGATTAGAGCTTACACCAAATGTACATCTATTTTAATATTTCCAGGTATATAGTTATAGTAGACAGGGTGGGGCGCCGTCCACTGCTCATATACTCCTACTTAGGCTCATGTGTGATGCTGGCAACTGCCGCAGCCTACTTCTTCCTCCAAAGGGTTGTTGGAATTGACCACGAATCCTCAAATCCTTTCCGTTTCGTTGTATTTATTGGAATCATTTGCTCTATAGTCATATCTAGCATAGGGTTTAATACTTTAATTTTTATTATTCCTTCAGAAATTTTCCCTTTTGAACGTTAGAACTTTTGCCATGACTGTTTTTAATATTTTCACGGCGTTTATCACTTTCACAGTAGTGAAGGGATATCAGCTAATGGAGGATTGGACGGGGCTGTACGGAGTTTTCTGGTTTTATGCCAGTATGAATTTTAGTGGAGCAGCATTTACATATTTGGCTGTGCCAGAAACTAAAGGGAAAATAAATATCTACGATGATGCTGATGATGATTTGAAAGAAGATGCAAGTGCTGATAAGGTCGAAAATACAGAGCTAAAAGAACTAACGTGAGACTTGGTATTTTTTTTAGTATAGTTAAACTGTACAAAAACATAAGCTACCTCGTTAGATTGATACCCTTAGATAAAAAAATAAAGATCTCAATTTGAAATGTAAATACTCTTTTCATTTCTCATACTTGGAAAGTACGCTGGAAGTAACCTGATCAAAGGGATGAAAACAGTTTTTTTTTTGTCTCGGGGAAACGATTTTCACTGCTATTCAAAAAAATCTAAAACCATGCAAGCCCAACTTTTTATACAGCCATACTGTTGGCAGCGTAAAATTGTAATTAATAGTTATTTATCAAACATGTGAGGAATGTTCGTTTTTCCTATGAGTTTTGATTTTGAGTCTTGAGCGAACGAAGGATTGAAAAATAGAATCACGAGCGCAGCGAGTGATTATAAATTTCAATCCTGAGTAAAAGACTCAACAAAACGAATAGCAAATTCAATTCAAATTCAAATTCAAAAGTCATTTATTCAAATTAGGCTGAGAATCAGCACTTTTCGAACGTCAAAGTTACATAAGACAGTCCCACAAAACGCCCACCCTTCACCACTTCCTAGTGCTTTCGCTGGGAAGAAGAAGTGGCGCAACAAACTCCCCAGCAGCACAGCTGTCTGTTCAATTAGGAAAAATAAAATGATTCTATACAATAATACTTATGCAAAATAATTTACATAACACAACACAAAACATTAAATTATAAATTATCAGCCATATGACAGCTAGCACACGCCAATATACCAACCAAAAACATCGAGATCTATACTCAAGCAGAAATAAAAATAACTAAACGTAAAGAATATCTAAAAAGAAAATAAAGCCTCCAGGCATAAAGGGCGTGCCCGCTTACATATAGCTGTAACTAGAGTTATAATTGATAAACTAGGACCATCGAGGTAAAATAAATAAACAGTTAATTACTAATAACAATAACAAAACCATGATCAGCAAGACGACCAGTCACCACAAGCAGCACCCGTTCACGAGCTTAACGCAAAGATCAGCCATTACCCCCCTCGCCATATTTGAGGGAAGGAGGCAAATGTACTTGCTCACATGTTGCATACAAAACTTTTCACCACTCCCAGCAAGAAAGTATTCAGTCACAAAGCAAATCAAAATAATTCTTTATTATAAAATAAAAAGAGCTGTTATTCATGAAAATAATTTAAAAATGAAATGTAAAATTACTGCAATTTTTCAAGTTAAAAGTAACGTTTTTATTTGATGTTGACGGCTGGGGCGACAAAGATCTACTTGATGGTTTGAGGTTTATTGATTTTATTGTATTGTTTAAGATTTTTGTTTTATTTTCTATTGAATCTTCAATAAAACTTTCGGCGACTGTGTTAGACCGCCAGCTACCGTGTCGTTTTAATGATGTAGGATCTGCTCCCGAATCGGACAAAAGAGTTGCCGACGTCCTTCTTAGGCAGTGTCCCGTGTAGAGGTGTACATCTTCAAGATTTAAAAATTGCGCAATTTTTTTTGACACTTCGCCAATTTTATTAATGCCCATGGGCTGTCTCTTGCACTTCCCATTCAAATATTGCAGTAAAAGACGGTCGGTTATGATTTTATCAGGTCGTAAAGCAATGTATTTATTGATAATAGCGCAGTATTCTTCCCTTATCACAAAAGATCTATTAATTTTGGTCTTCGTTTCAAGTAATTTTATGAGCAGTAATTTTTCTGAGTGTTTCTCTACGTCTTGAATGCGCAGATTTAACATTTCTGAAGAACGACAAGCTCCACATATTCCAATTATCAAACATACCTGAAACAATGTAATTTTATTTGTAATAAGTATAGCAAAATAATTAAATCAGCGCCATCTGTGAAATTTTGCCAAAACTAGCAAAAGCCAAGCAAGTTATTTTAACGGTGAAAAATTGTAGGAAATACAAAATATTAAACTTTAACTTACTTTTAATCAGAGAAAAGTATCACCTGGGGCACCGTTTAAAAATTTCTCAACTTGATTTGCCGTAAAAACTTTTGATTTCTTGCTTTTGAACCCAGAAGACTGCATTTTAAGAAATGAAATCAGCTTATGATATTCTTTTATATTTATGTTATGTTTCGTTACCAATACTAATTTTATCATAGAATAAATACTCCACAATGTACTGGGTTGCTTCGTGTTTGAAATTTCCATGAAATAAGACAGCAAAACCGTTTCGGAGAAAGTTTTCGCATTTTTTGAAAGTCTCCATTGATTGAAGGTATCGAACGTTTTAAGATATCTTTCCTTCGATTTTTTGGGCAAAAAACTTAGTTCGGCATTTGAAACAAGGTTTTTTAACTCTTTTGGAGTTAAACTTAAATCTACCTCACTAGAATCACTCATTTTTTTTAGTAATCAAAATCGCACGTAAACAAAACTTAACTTGAATTTTCGCGCTTCTAATTTACTTCTTTCACAGGCTTCTATCACAGGCTTCTTTCTTTGAGTGCGTTCAAAAATTATAATCCTAAATTTGACGATGTATTTTTTCAATATTTTATTAAACTTTTTTAATGTTTCTGAACTGATACACTTACAATAATTTGATAAATTTTATAAAAAACATTCATCTTAACCTATAAATATTTCTATTCTAAGCACAAAATTATTTATTTTTTAAAATATCTTTAAAACTTAACATAAAAAAATCAGGCAAGGTTAGTTTCTGAACGGGATCATTACTTTCCTCACTGTTCAAACAGTGAGGAAAAACCAACTTTCCTCATTGTTTTCGTAGAGGAAAGACACTTCTTTCGTGAGGGAGTGGTGAAATAGTTATTTATCCAACATGTGAGGAAAGTTCGTTTTTCCTATGAGTTTTGATTTTGAGTCTTGAGCGAACGAAGGATTGAAAAATAGAATCACGAGCGCAGCGAGTGATTATAAATTTCAATCCTGAGTAAGCGAAAGACTCAACAAAACGAATAGCAAATGAACTTGCTCACATGTTGCATACAAAACTTTTCACCACGACCAGCAAGAAAGTATTCAGTCATCATAGGTAAATAAATTAAATAGACACAAAGCAAATCAAAATAAATCTTTATTTTTTTAAATATCTGTGAAACTTAACATAAAAAAATCAGGCAATGGTTAGTTTCTGAACGGGATCATTACTTTCCTCACTGTTCAAACAGTGAGGAAAAACCAACTTTCCTCACTGTTCAAGCAGTGAGGAAAAACCAACTTTCCTCACTGTTTTCGTAGAGGAAAGACACTTCTTTCGTGCGGGAGTGGTGAAAAAAATATTATCAACAATTTTGTAAAATGACTTTATACTTATAATTTACTTTTCACTGAATTATTATTTAATTTTAAATAGATCTGAGCTAAACATTTACCATCATCAATGATAAAAAATGCAGGCTGGTAGAACGCCGCAGAAAAAGAAACATTGAAAAGGCGGGACAACGGCAATTCGATCTTCAAATAGGATACTTTTAAACTCGATATTCCCACGAGATCGAGACTTATGCAGGTGAAACCGCGGGACGCAGCTAGTAATAATAATAATCGGTTAGTGCCTCATTTCAAGAAATTATTCTTTTTTATAAAAAAAAAAGTCTCTATATAAATAATCACAATATTATCATCGATATTTGTAGTTACCAACTACCTACAATGTACCAAAATAGGGAAGCAATGCCATACAGCACCCTTGTTTGCGTAACACACGATCAATCATAAACTGAATCATTTTGAAGGATTGCTAATACATTACTTCTATGTTCGAATTTTGTTTGCCCAAAAATGTAAATAACGCAGTGAATGTTGTTGAACTGCCACAACGTGTGTAACGCAATTAGGGTACAAATATACTTATATAAATATGCATAAATGTACAAGTAATAGGTTTTGTGGTCAGTGTAGTTGATACAAAGGAATACATTTTAAAAGTTGGTAAAGAGATGTTAGCTATCATAAAATAATAATTAAATGATGTGTGTTTGTGGTTTCTATTATTTATTTTTATCTGTGTGATCGTCTGTCATTACGAGCGTTATGCAACATTTGTAAACTTTGCAATCCCTTTTTTTTATCAACTATTACATTATTTTAAAAGTAGAACACCATCTTCTTGTACGATGTTATCAATCTGTGTGTGTTTTAATGTGATTCACGTCCGTATTTAAAAACATTGAATCAATTGTTTACATATTCAAACAGTTCCAGATTTAAACTTTTCAAATGAAATTGGACGTAGATAATAATCCGATGGTTATTATGCACTAGTGCTACAACGCCGTAATCATATAAAAATCAAAGGATGCTTAGTATGCTCATGACAGATATTATTTTACGTTTAAAAAAATGCTTAAAATATTAATGTTACTATGAACAACAAACTTGAAATATTTACAGAAGATTTAATTCTTCTGATCGGACTCTTTATGGCAATAATACTCGTGCATGACGATAATAACTAATTTAAAAATGTTCGTCTATTGTTGTTTGCTCAGCGCACGATAGAATCTTCGTTACCGACTATTAAATAGTTTAATGGTCCAGTCGCAAAATGACCAGTTCTCAATATGTCTACCGGACGCAAAATTTCCATTCCTCAGAATTTCTCTTTTGAAAAATGACCACTACGCAGAAGTTCGCTTTCGAAAAATCTCCATTTCTCAGAATGTCTCTTTCCAAACATGTCCCTTTTTTCCAATGAAAATTCAACCATTCACATCAGTACAAAATCGGTCAAGTGCGAGTCGGATTTGCGCAAAGAGGGTGACATAATAATCTTTTATTCAGATAGGTAAGTAGGTATCTACATTTAAACACACAAATAAAATAAAGGACAGAAATGGAATTGTTTGCGAGATTTATTCATTTTGGTGATAGTTTTTACTCAACAACGAGCACTGACTGCACAGTACCACACACACACACACACACACATAACATAACATCACGCCTTGTTTCCCCGAAGGGTTAAGCAGAGGTGTACCTGTAGTACACCCACATTTCGCCAGTTATGGTTTTAAGTCCCATGTAATAGGGGGCAAGCCTATTGCCATCAACCGGGCACAATTCCAGACTCCGGACTGAGAAATTCCTGCTAGAAACCTCTCTCAAGTTACACCGTCAATTCAGGTTATTAGTTTTTCCTCGCCTGCAATACCAAAATTTTATAGATAATGCTTGTTTTTCTCTTTTCAGTTATTTGTTTCTTTTTACTTTTATTCATTTTATACAATTAATAAATTATATATACCTATATAATATAATATAAATATATATTGAAATATTACTAGCTTTTAGTTGATACAATATTGTGGCAATTTATTTTTTTCATCCTCCCTTTTTTTTGTATTTGCAGATGTGTAGCGGTTACACCGCCACATACGAACTGCGCATCAAAGACATGACGTCACACAAATCCTGCATCGCGCAATTAGTTTACCGCGCGAACGACATATATAAGACTATCCGACATCAACAGTCGGGCAGTCGGCCCGCCAGACACAACACCCGTCTGGTCGGTGGATCCTCCCTTTTCTATGGTGGATGAGTGAACTTTACACCCTGTTCCTCATACCACTAAATTGGTGACACCGACGTGATACGTCAGCGCAGCCTTCGTCCAACTACTTCAGCGTGACGTCATCATCATCATCACTCCCGCAAGCTTTCGTGAGGCGAGTCACACAGACAGCCAGCACCCTCGGCTTCAACGGGTATCCTGACCACCAGCATGCAGCGAACGCGCATTCCTGGTCATCACCCTCAGCCTCATCACCCCGACTCACTGGGGAATCACCGCAAATATCTCAATCAGCGCAATCACCGCAAACACCTCAATCACCACAATCAACGCAATCACCGCAGACAGTTCCGACTCACCGTGAACGGCACCCGGTTCCGACTCACTGGAACCTAAGCTTGGCACTGTGAAGCATCGCAAGATACAAGACTCAGCCTAGCCTACTATCGACCTCCGGTCTCCGGAGGGGAGTGATGTAGCGGTTACACCGCCACATACAAACTACGCATCAAAGACATGACGTCACACAAATCCTGCATCGCGCAATTAGAGTTTACCGCGCGAACGACATATATACATAGGTATAAGACTATCCGACATCAACATTCGGGCAGTCGGCCCGCCAGATACAACACCCATCTGGTCGGTGGATCCTCCCTTTTCTATGGTGGATGAGTGAACTCTACATCCTGTTCCTCATACCACTAAAGATGCAATGTATAAATATGCCTATGTCACTCCAACAATTCAGACAAATCTAACGACACATCAAATGTTACAATCCATCAAGCCGTTTAGACTACAGAGCGTGCCAAAGAAATAGCGAGCGTGCGTGACATACATACATACATACTCTCGAAAATCTCGAACCCTCCTTCTGGGGCAGTCAGGTAATTACTATTAATATTGCGATGGCACACTTTTTTGTTTTCTTATCTCTTTAAATGACTTGATAACATAATTCACTAGCGTCTAAAACACGGAAAAGTAGACAAGTGCTGATATTTGTCTATTTATTTAAGATTTAGACTTAACTGTGACTAGTTGATAAAAATAAATTAAAAAGGAATTCTGTTAATATCACGGCTGTAACATATTATTATTATGCCTGGTTTAACTAGGTTTCCAGAGTTAGCTGTTGTATTTTATTGTAGTTTTCATAATCTGAGTGCACGCTAAATTGTGTGATGGCGGAAGTGAGACAAGGTCAATATTTAGTGGCAGCTGCTGGTGAGTCCATTTTTTTTTTAACATTGATGTGATAGTTTTCACTTTTCACTAAGTGTTTTTTATCAACAAGTACTAACATAACATGACGCATGTCAAGGGTTAGACAGAGGTGCACATATAGAACGCAGACATGTCCCATGTAACAGGGGGCGAGCCTATTGCCATCAACCAGGCACCAATCCAGACCCCGGGCTGCAAATAAGAAGTAATGTTTTCCTTAACATCAATGTTGTAATTCAGTGTTTTAAGGGATAATGCTTGGATAAAAAAAAGAAATTCTTTTTAGTCCGTCAGTCAGATATTAAAAAAATATTAGACTCGTATTTTTTGCTTTATCATATTAATACAAAATGACTTAGATAAAACGCATTAAAGTTGGGGAGTGCTACATCACAAGTATGTATAAAATCTACATACTCCTGACGTCACACGCACATTTTAACTCAATGTATCGCCGTAATCTTTAGATATCGTAAAAAAAGAAAAAATACGTGTACATTATTTTTTCATAATTTACATGACAGACAAAAAACATTTTTGTCATCTTCCCTATTCTGCGTATACCGAACGCGACAGTGTAAGAGGGCCACAAGTGTGACCACTTGTGACCCGTTGACGCTGTCGTGTTCAGTCATTATGACATCGTCACGTCTAGTAGAAGTTAATGAAATCAGCAAAATACCGGCGCAGAGCTAGAACGATCTGTGGCGAGTGCTTGCGCGAACCCTCTAACCAGTAGTGGACGTCTTACAACTGACTACGATTTATGATTATGTTTCTACTGTTTCAGTGTCCCTGTCCTCTATGGTTTCGGGTGTCATCTATGGGTGGAGCACCCCAGTGATACCCAAGTTCCACAACAATGAGACCGGCATTAATATAACAGATGTAAGATTATTTATAAGTACTGTTGCAGTTTTTTTTTAAATATTATACTTGCTTTTATTTACACACACGTATTTACATGATTTAAAAACTAACTAAATAATAATAATAATAATATGAAGAGGGAAATTTGGGGAAACCGAAGGTTTTGTCTGTGCAATTATGGACAAAGTTATGATGACGAACAATTACCGGAGATTTATTGTGAAGGACGGCACGGTTGACATCCGTCGGGCATGCCACCGTCCGGGAGAATCAATCCGACACATTATCTCCGGGTGTTCTCGTCTAGCTAACGAAGAGTACTTGCATAGACACAATCTTGTAGCCAGGATTATCCATCAGCAACTTGCTCTGAAAAAAAATCGGAAGTACCGTACTACAGGTATGCGCCCGACCCAGTTCTCGAAAATGGAAATATCACATTGTACTGGGATCGATCCATCATCACTGACAGGACTATTGTTGCCAATAAGCCTGATATAGTGGTGGTGGATCGAGGAGAGCGGCGCACAATTATCATTAACATAACGGTTCCGCATGACGGGAACCTCGTGAAAGCCGAGAAAGATAAACAAATTAAGTATATTGACTTGGCTCGCGAGGTTGTCGACATGTGGGATGTGGACTCAGCGATCATTTTGCCGATAGTCGTATCTACCAATGGCTTAATTGCCAAGAGCCTCGACCAACACCTAAGGAGGCTCTCGTTGGGCAGCTGGATTAAGGGCTTGATCCAGAAAGCGGTACTCCTGGACACGGCTCGCATTGTTAGGAGGTTCCTCTCTCTGGAGCCCTGACCGCCGGTAGCTTGGACCCTGCTCCCGATACCGGTGGGCTACTATTTTTTATATTTTTAAATGTTTTTATATTTTTTATTCTAATATTTAAAAATATAATTTATATGTATTAATGTTAAATAAAGGAAATATAACTATATGAACAAGCCAAAGTCAAATAATTTATTTCAATTAGGCACAAAAAAGGGACTTTTCAACGTCAAAATTTACATTTTTTTTAAAAATGATTCTAGTCGCCCCTTCCAAAGGGTAGTTTTCGTATGGAGAAGAATGGGCAAGAAACTCCACCGTTACTCTTTTAAAATGTTTTCACAATATCTTGTATACATTAATTATATAATTATATGTGAAGACGATGTACCTAGATTAAGATTACTACACCACGATAGGTAAAAAAAATGAAAAATAAGGAATGACAGATAAATAAATTATGTGATAGATGCATGGTGCTCACATATTTACAAACATTGTAAAATTATACGATATTCCTAAAATTTTAACAAGCAATAATAATAAGTCCGTGTGTGAGTTCAAGTAATCACAGAATATAAAATCAATATTATACAAAATAATATTATACAATTAAATTGGCAACCAGTTAGATTTTGTCTAGATTCTAAATTGTTTTATGGAGCAGGACCAGCATGTTTCCAAGCATTTTTATCTTGGATATAATCCTCTAATTTGTAGTATGCTTGTTTACGTAGTGTACTTTTTATATGAGCTTTAAATTTTCTTTCATTTAATTCTAATACATCACAAGGTATTCTGTTGTAACATTTAACACAGTACTCCATAAAAGATGTATTTACTTTAGATAGTCTGAATTTTTTTTGATCTATATATATACAAGTATATAAAAAGGGGGAAGGGGGGGGATAATTATAGGGCATCAAAAATTCGTCCGCATCGCTGTCAATAGGAAAAGTGCCCAAAAGGCTGGCAGCATTGTCACGTT
Source organism: Xanthia togata (assembly GCA_963853775.1). Classification (NCBI taxonomy): domain Eukaryota; kingdom Metazoa; phylum Arthropoda; class Insecta; order Lepidoptera; family Noctuidae; genus Xanthia; species Xanthia togata. The sequence goes on along the minus strand of OY970795.1, from coordinate 18,807,517 downwards.
GAATGGCAATGCTGATTCTTTGGCCAAAGATTAGCCCAGCCCTCTGATCACGTGAAGAGTCGACCAGCCGCTTGGCGATGTCTTGAAAAACTAAGTGGGCACTTGGGCCCCATGGCCCTAGTGTTTCAACCCTAAATGGCTCAAACATATAAGTCCCAATAAAATTGTAGTATTTGCGCCGTTTGAGGTTTTCCGCACCTGCAGCAGCAGCCCCAGCACAGCCCGCCTCGCTAGGAAGATGGGATGGCGCAAGGGTGTCGACGCACGTTGCATCCCACACCAAAGGCTACCTACCTACCTTCCAAGACATTATCATATGGTCATTCCGTATGATCTCTTCCCATCGTCGCGTGCCAAGCCATTGGGTTCTAAAACAGCTGGCACTCCGGCGGTAACAAGAGAACGACGAATGATGTCATTGATGCTGGCGTGCCGTGCTATCCGGCCTGCGCTCTTACTGCAGAATAAGTCATGGTGTCCGAGACAGTCCGAGAGAGCCACACAAGGAGTGCCCAGACGCAGACATGTAGCGAGCCGGAAGGTGGTATCACCCAGCATAGTGCCTATGTTGCTTGACGGTAGCGCCTGAAGCCAGAGGCCCGTCTCCCACTCACCCACAGCCAGCAGGTGGGCACGCTCAGCAGTATTGGTGGAAGTATTAATCAGATTATTCCATACCAACCTGCAGAGCGGCTCATCCCACTGCCTCTGGGAAGATGGGTTCACGGGCCGATCTGTATTCGAGATGGGCAGTGTGGCTTGCAGCCACGCTCGGTCGTTCAAAGCCACATTTAAAATGGATGTTAATGTGCTGCGAATAATTTGGTCAATTTTGTCCAGGAGGTGTGACTGCTTCCATAAAGGGGAAGAGCGAAGAAAATATATAAAATTTGGACCAAAACAACAGTATCTCATCAATCAGGGTGAATGCCGAATGTAAATTAATTTTGGAGTCTGTCCGAAATGTCGCTGAAGTTTTTGATTTTTTCGCCGATGAAACAAGGAAAGCGGTTGTAGTCCGAGAAATTCAAATTTTCTTACATTTTTGCAATTTGTAGGTCAGTGTCAGGTTGTATTTTGATCAAAATATTAGGGGTTAAAGTCTGAAATGGCCGATTTGTACTGAAAAATTTAAATTCGTTTTTTTTTTTTAATTTAATAAATTTATTTTATCAAAATAACTACCATTATTATCTATACATTGCTGCCATCTAATAGGAAGGTCATTCATGCCTTTGCGATAGAACTCTCGTGATCTAGCATTGACTAAGAGGGCGCTAGTGGCGCACACTTAACATCGGCTCCGTATTCGAAATAAGTAAATAAATAGTAATTGTGCATTAATTAACTAATTCTTTATTCTATTGTGTGCATAAAGTGACTATTGACGCTAATCAGTGTTATCTTCACAAAACTCAAGTGTAAAGTGACAATATAAACAACTATATGTGCAGTGTTTAAAACTCAAATAAATCAATGACACGGGCGTAATGAAAGCGTATAAGGCGACTTGATGATGTACTAATACCAACAACTACAGGTACAATAACTAATTTCTATGTAAAACTCATTTATCTAAATAAGTGAAAATAATAGTCGTTAATTTTCAATGTTTTGAATTCATAAACCCACGAAAATTGAGTAGAGTGGCATCTAGTGTCTAAACAATCGATACGGTGCAATAGACATCTAGTGGGAAATAGCAGTACTGCATACACAAACTATGAGCGAAATCAATAACGTCACCGTAAGACGCGCACGAGCGCTCTCAAACTCGGACTACAACTTAGACGAAAGCCTCGCCAATCGCACCCTAGATGGCACTGTATGCAGTATGCCTGATATATCAGATGATGACGACATTGATTTAATAACTCAATTAAAGAAAAATATTGATGATCTCACCAATAAACTCAGTAGTGCAAATGGAGAAATTGACTCACTAAGCCTTGAAATTGAAAAGCTTAAGAAGGAAAATGAAAATCTGATTCGTAAAAATTCACTCTACAAACAAATAGTAACTAGTCCGACACAATCTCCTACCAATACGCCTAAAAAAAGGGGGTCTAAATATTCAAAACAAGCAGGATGTATAAATAAACAAACACAGACTGATTCTGAAATAACAGTAAAAGAAAAATTTACCAAAAACTATGACCAACAAAAAACAATTACTACACATTCCAGTCCACAGATGGCGCCACTACCTTCGAATGAGCAAGGGACACCACAAAAACATATACAATTGAACAAGAATAAATTGAAAAATAAGCTATGTATATTAAGTACGAATAAAACTAATAATATATTAACTCTGGCAAAAGAATATTTTACAGACAATTATCAAATATGTCATTACCTAACACCAAAGGTGGATATTATGCACCTTCTACGGGATTTACAAGTAAAACTTCAACATTACACAAAGAATGATTTTTGTATAATAATGATCGGCGAGGAAGACTTTAAAATGACTAAATGTTACTTTGACATAATTTCATACATGAGAAACGCATTACAAAACATAAAGAACACAAATATAATTATTACTTTGCCAACATATAAATATAATAATGACTATAATATTTTATATAATTCAAGAGTGGAAATGTTCAACAACATGCTATGTATGGACAATATTACACATAATTATTCGTATGTTCTGGACTCCAATTTGCACTTGAGCTATCATCATTCAACGTACATAAGGTCAGGAACCGTAAAAGACTGCGCCATGAGAGTAATTTTTGAGGACCTTTTCAACCTTCGATTGGAAATCTTAGAAGAAAACGCTCTCGTCGAAGAAAGTGAATCAAAAAACCAGTTTTTTCTCTAGTAAATACATTAACATTTTACACCAAAATATTGCAGGTTTACTAAATAAATCAAATGCTCTTACGGTATGCTTGAATGAACTATCTGATACAAACTTAAATGTAGATATTATATGTATTACCGAACATTTCATCATGAAAGGTCACGAAAAGAATCTGTGCATACCAAATTTCAGTTTAGCTGCATGTTACAGTAGACAGGAAAAGAAGAGAGGAGGAACATGTATAATTGTTAATACTTGTCACCAATGGAGGGAAATTCCTCAAATATCAAAGCTGTCATCACCAGGGGTTTTTGAATGTTGTGCTGTCGAGCTTATTAATTATAAATTAATAGTTGTATGTATTTACAGAGTACCAAACGCCAGGAATTTAAATTACTGTTTTGATAAACTTGAAACTTTGCTTAAAGAGATATCTAACAGGCGTTCAAAGAATATTGTAATTGCGGGCGATTTTAATATTGATGTCTTAAAACCGAGTAACAATTCAGTTGCACTTGAGTATCTCTTACTAGGTTACAATCTGAAACTTGCTCTAAAACAGCCAACTCGAATGGCTAGTGGGACATGTATAGATAATTTTGCGCATAATTTTAAGAAGAGTTGTAAGACAGATGTACTTGAGTTTGCTTTATCAGACCATACAGCACAGCTACTGCAATGTCCAGTTCCTAATGTATATAATATCAAATCCTGGTATATAACTAGAAGAGATTACAGTAACGATAATATAGAGAAATTTAAAAATAGCATAAGTAGTCTCAAATTTTCGGAAATATATCGTACTGACGATCCCAACGTAGCTTACAATGAATTTATCGACATATTCAAGTTATTTTACGAGTTATGTTTTCCGTATAAAGAAATAAAAATAAACCTAATGAATAAACCAAAATGGCTTTCACGTGGCGTTAAATTATGCAGTAGGAAAAAAAGAGAACTTTTGTGGCGATCCAGGTTGAAACCCAACCATGAAAACAAAAAGAAATTCACTACCTATTCTAGACTATATAATAAAATAATTAACTTGACACAAAAAGCTCAAAATAACCACAAAATACAGCAAGCTAAAAATAAATCAAAGACTACATGGCAGGTAATTAATCAGACCAAGTACAATATCCCTAGACACCGAATTGAGAAAATTAAAGTTGGTAATCAAATTTTATACAAACCTTATGATATCGCTAGTGCTTTTAATGACTTTTTCGTTGACAAAATACGTCCGAAAATAGATGTTGACTGTAAGCCGAAAACATGCATCTCGTTCATGAAACATAACTCAATGTTTATGGCACCCAGCACACCACACGATTTGAATAAAATAATAATGTCGCTAAAAAATACTAACAGTGTTGGTTTTGATGGAATCGCCACAAAGATACTGAAGTCTGTCTCAACCGCGATATGCGAACATTTAAGCCACATACTTAACCTTATTATTTGTACGGGTAAATATCCAGATGCTTTAAAAACATCTATAATAAAACCCTTGTTTAAGAAAGAAGATAAGGAATTGATGCAATATTATAGACCTATTTCGCTCATACCGGTTATTTCGAAGATCTTTGAAAAATACATTTGCAGGGAATTATATAATTATATGGAAAAATATAATATACTTTGCGAAGAACAAAAAGGATTCAGACAGCACAGAACCATCAATATGGCAATTTATGACTTTTTGAATCCTATTATGAGTAGCATAGATAAACGATCCCCCATATGCGCTATATTTTGCGATATGACCCAGGCGTTCGATTATGTCCATTATAATATATTACTTAATAAATTAGAAGTCTATGGCATTAGAGGTAACGTGCTCGAACTTATAAAATCTTATCTGGAAAACAGAACACAAATAACCGAAGTTAGCAACATTAACAAAGTTACCAAACACGAAGACATTATAAGGTCTCGAGAACGTAAAATCTCATACGGTGTACCACAAGGAACCGTGATAGGCCCGTTTTTATTTATAACTTATGTTAATGATATGCCCAAGTCCCTTGAATATCCTATAACTATGTTTGCAGATGATAGCACTGTAACAATCCCATGTAAAAGTACAAATACATATAATAATGACATAAATAATTCTCTTGACGCACTAATTAAATGGCTAGACGAAAATAATTTAAATATTAATTTAGGTAAAACAAAGGTAATGCACTTTAGACAACGTACTCCCGGCGGAACTAATCTCAACATCCATTATAAAAATGACAAAATTGAGGAAGCAGAGGATACCAAATTTTTAGGGTTGCAAATAGATTGCAACTTAAATTGGAAAGCACATATAGACAGTTTGTGTAAAAAATTGAGTTCATCCGCATATGTGTTATATAAATTATCCTCCATAGTAGATGTCAAAACACTTCTTACGGCTTACTACGGAATAGTTGAATCGCACTTGCGCTACGGTATCATTTTCTGGGGGAACTCAACTGATCGAGATATAGCTTTTAAAGCCCAGAAAAGATGTCTCCGATCATTGTTAAAACTTAAATCGACAGACAGTTGCACGCCTTATTTTAAGTTACATAAAATCTTGACACTTCCCTGTATCTATATTTTTGAAGTAGCTATGTTTGTCAAGCAAAATCCATCTCGTTTTGAGCGCCTGGCTGTTGTATTCCCAAGGAATAGGCGTGACAACAGCAAATTATGTCAAGTACCATGTCGAACCACTTTAATGCGTAAGAGCATTTCTTGCATGGCCCCAATTATTTACAATAAATTACCGAGTAGTTGGAAAGCTTTAAATACAGCACAATTTAAGAGTAGATTACGGAATTTTTTGGTAGATAAAACGTACTACAGTGTAACTGAGTTCGTATCGGAGAAAATATTTGATAATTACTGACATCTTGATTTTTGAAATTTTCATGTATGACATTTTTGATTTTTGACATTTTGATCTTTGACATTTTGATTTCTGACATTTATTTAAATGATGATATATAATCTAATGATAATAATTTATATTTTCCTTTTAATACAAACATATATTTTTAAGTTGATGATTTAAAATTTTATAATAGTAATTTATATAGTAATTTTATAATAGTAATTTGTATAATTTATTTAGAAATTTATATAGTAATTCCAAATAAGTGTAATAATAGTGATATAAATAATTTCAAATGTTTGCATGCCGATTGGTAAAATGTGGCTGAGCTAAATGTAATCTTAAGAACTATAATGTATTACCCATATTTGCAAAATAAAATTCTATTCTATTCTAGATTCGACAAACTGTGTGAAAGCATTTTGTACTGCCTCCTGACTATAAAACTTTTTATCACGTAGAAATTCAAAGAGCAAGGTCTGGCAAATATGGCGTTTCTTTCTGCAGATCCGTCAAATCATGAGGCATCCATTTCTCATATATTTTTATTTTATTGATTTTACGCAAATGAGTCAATATTGTTGGTAGCGTTAAACTATGCCGCTAATTCCTGGGTAGTTTGGCTCGGATCGGCTTCCACCATCCCTTTCAATTCATTGTTATTCACCTGTGCGGGCGGTCTTCCACGTGATTCGTTCTTCAAATCAAAGTTTCCATCACGAAAGTGTTTAAATCAAAATCGCACGGTGCGTTCATTAACAGTCCCCTCTCCAAACGCAACATTGATATTGCGAGCTGTTTCTGCCGCGATAGTTCCGCGTCGGAACTCGTATTCAAAAATAACTCGAATTTTCGAAGTATCCATCTTTCTTGTCTAAGCTGAATAAAAAAAAGAACTGAAAGTCGCTAATCGAAAGTTGCAAATTTTTTAAAAGAAGAACTCATACGAACCATGTGAAAAAAGTTTCACTCAAAAATCTCAAACCATGAAGGTTCTATGTCAATTCGAAGTACCTATTACAATAAAACGGCAATTTCATACTTTAACCCTCATTATGATTTCTGACTATAACAGATAATGTATTTACAGAATTATAATCATTAGGATCATTAATACATCTCTCTATATTATATTTATTCCCTATGAACTTTTCCATAGATAAGAGATTTATTTTGTTCTTATTCTAACTCAACCCACCCTGTGTGACATGTTTGTGATTCTGGACTAAATGGACTTTAAAATACTAAGGAGATGAACACAGGAGGTCAGACGGCAGTTGCTGCTCAAAATCATGATATATGCGGCTTTCTGGTAAAACTCCGAACCAAATCCCAGAGGAAAAAAAATCGGAATAATGTCACATTTCTTTTCAGAAAGAAATATCATGGATGGCTGCTGCAACATCCCCTGGTTTTATGACTGGCAGCCTGGTGACGAGGTTCATTTCAGACAGTTTCGGGAGACGAGCCGTTATCTTGGGTAGTGCTTTGCCCCTTATCACTGGAACAGTAAGTGGCGACTCAATTGAAGTCATTTTTTTCTGAATGCCTTGCTTCCATCCTTGTTCCCATTTTGCGCTTCTAAAAATATTATTGAACACTTCAACGCGCTACCGGCTAGCTGCAAAGCGGCGCGCCTATGTTATGACTTGCGGCTGGCCGTCAACCACTCCGGTTGACTCGAGACTGCGGTGCACCCTTTTTTGTTTTTTTTGTTTTTTTTGGGTTGGAAATCATCAAATGACGTCTCCCGCTCTGGTTGGAGCGGGAGGGCGTGTCAGACTCTTACTGACTAAAACCCACCCGTGTTCCTTCTGTTGCCTGTGCAATGCCAGGGGGCCACGGTATCCCTTTCGGACTTTCCCGCAACCCCGGCAGGCAATGGTCTCATCGGACCCCTTCATTCGCTGACATCTCTTTGAGGCGCGCGTGGAACACAACGCGCCGTCGACCCGGGCTTGGTCCTTACCGGACGGCGAGCTACCCATTGCTCACCGTCCGCAAGCCCGCGCCTACGGTAGCCGGGAATCAGCGATTGATTCCCGACGCCCAGGGCGTCTCCTCCTGCGGCGGCTAGGGGCGTGAGGGCGCGAAATTTGCCTCTCCCTCACGCGTTCCGCCTCCTCCTTTGCGAGAATTACTGCTTCGCAGAAGGAGGTGACGGTCTCCCATGCCCTCTCGCTCCGTACCATGGCCTGGACCAGGGCCGGACGCGAGAGATCCCCGCCACCGATCGCCTCCACGAGGAAACGGCGGTGCTCTGCCCAAACCGGGCATACCTCCACCGTATGCTCCACCGTGTCCTCCGGGCGATCCACGCAGTGATGACACCCGGGCGTTTCCTCCCGCCTTATCCGAAACAGGTATCTCCCGAAACAGCCGTGTCCGGTGAGGACCTGCGTCAGGCGGAAGGTGAGGACGCCGTGGTGCCTCTCCAGCCACTCCTCAAAGAGGGGACTTATCGCCGCAATAATGGCGTGCCCAGCACTGGGTTGCGACAATCGCACTATCCATGACGCCATGAGATCCCGTCGGAGCTCTGTCCGCTGTGCCGCGATTTCTCGCGGCATCGGAGTCAAGCCCCGGCGTTTCGACTTTTGCCTCCAGATCCCATGGCGGCAATCCGGCAAGGAGACTGTGGTGCACCCTGCCGGTTGAATATTGCGGTGTGCTGCATCCCCTTTACGTACTGTGCGGCCGGCCGTGCGGGGCACCTCAGTTGCCAGCAGGGTGGTCAACTTTCGCGGCCAACTTGGGGCACTCCGTCTCAACCAGGTTAGGTTCGAAGGGGATGACAGGGGCTCAAGTGAGCGAGCAAAGCGACCGAACGAGCCCTCATCATCTCCAATATCGGCAATTTTGTGCAATATTTCAAGAAGCACTGACCATTTCAGCGGACCGCAATAGAACCGAGACGATGCGGCTAGCCGGAGTACGGCGTATCGTAGCGGCAGACCGCAAGACATGTGGCGTGTCGCACCGGCGCGCCGCATTGCGCCTAGCCGGTAGTGCGTTGAAGGTCTAATATAATGATTGCACTGATTTTTTGAAGCCTCAAATAATTCCTATTTTGTGGTCATAAAATTACTAAATGGCCAAGTAATTGCGACCAACTGAGGTATACTTAGCGCTCGAGAGACGTAGCCGCGGCACCGCTCACTTCGCTTGCTCGGCTCGCGCGCGTTCGGTCACAATTTTAACCTAACCTAACCCATTTGCTCAGGGTGCCCTAGTTTAGTTACTAAGACCACCACAAACAGCCATGTTAGAAACTACTTCCATTCTCAAAACTAATAGGTGATTATTGATTATATCTAGAGTAGAAGCTAACCATTTGCAACACTTCAGGGATGAGAATAAATAAGAGTAGGTAAACACTATCATATTTTATCAAAGGTTTATATTTCAAGAATAAACACTAGATTCAATAATCCACAAATTATATTATCACATAAGTTCTCCATTCCTTAATACTTTTAATTCTATATAAAGATTTACAATATAAACTAATAAGTTACCTTATTTTCTAGAAGACCTCCAACAATAATTATCACCAACTTAAACTTTCCACTGACCCAGTCACTTGGGACGACCTGCTCAACACACACGACAAAGGCCAGAAAGTTAAAAGAGGCTCAATTATTATCAAAATGTGTGCATCGTTAGTTTCATTTGAATGAAAAAAAAAAAAAAAAAAAAAATAATTTCATGAATTTACAGTCTCTATCATTAAAAGGTCAATATTTTTTTGTTTGGGGATTTATAAATATTTCCTTGTTAAACATCCGTATCGAAACTCTAACGATGTCAAAATAAGTAAGATTATTATGAAATTACTTTTTTGGATGGAATGAAATTTTCCAGGTAATCGTTTTATGCACTGCGACAGCGTGGTGGCTTTACATGACGCAGTTCTTATGGGGCAATGGCGCTGGCATGCTAGCAACTGTAAGTAATTTGCATAAATTCCACGTGATATTATGTTTTCAAAGATATGTAGTTTACACATGTGTTAGGTGGGTTATAGTTAAAAACATCAAAATTTTAGGTTCACTTAAGTTTAGAATTTGACGCTATTTTATATTTATTACTAGCTTTACCCGGCCCGACTTCGCACGGGTAGCACTAAGTACTTATCTACGGTGCACCTACCTACCTACCTTCACGAACAATAGGTACCTCCGACGTTTTAAAATAACTGCAGATGACAATAATTGTCCCTGCCACGACTAAATCGTACAGTCTCGACCATCTCCTCAGGGATTGCCCCTGATTCGGCATGGATCGCTTGCAATATGAGGCAATCTCTCAATGGTATCATGACATAATAATTATGACATCGGGATGCTAACGCGAAAAAAGGAAGTCTTTATACCCGTTTTCCCCGACATCCTATATCAAATATGCTACTTTAGGGGTATGAAGAACATGGTGTTAATTTAACTAATCCTCAAAAAAAAAATAAGTAAAAAAGGGAGGTTCCTCCGATCAGATGGGCCAAATTCTGAGTCAACTCAAGAGCTTCAATGGCACAGAAAACACCAACATTTATATTATATTTATTTCTTCTCATTACTTCTTGTTATTCTTATACCTATTGATTATTTATATACTCCAAAAAATCAAATATCGTAAAAATCGGTTCAACCGTTACAAATTATAAATGGTGTAACTAACTCGACTTTGTTTTAAGCATAATTATGGTGTACAGTGAAGAATATTCTATCCATCAGGCTTTGATACTTCATTTTTCTTAAATAATAACTATGTATGTATCGTTTCAGGTATCAGCAATGTACATAGCTGAGATATCAGACAAGGAGGTCAGAGGTAAACTCACATCACCTATTCGCTACATGAGAAATTTCGGCGGTTTCCTCATCATGTCCGTTGGCCCCTTCGTTTCGTACCACGCCATCAGCTACATGTTACTGGTCCTGCCGATTTGTTACTTCATATCCTGCTGCTTTATACCAGAATCTCCGTATTACCTCTTGAAAGAAGGAAAGGTGAACGCAGCGAGAGCATCTCTCATCAAGTTGAACGGAAATAAGGATAAGGAGGTGGGAGAATACCTGATTATTATTAAAGTTAATAAACAATTATTATTTAATACTATACTGTTTGCGGTGTAGCATGGTGCGGGTGGTGACAGGTGACAGAAAGGGTTTTATTTAATTTACTACAGTTATTACTGAGTCCGTATTAAGTACACAATCTGTATGTAGGTACGGATCATAGTCGTAAAATACAGAATCAGTAAAAACAAGTAAATTATAATATATTTTACCCTTTCTGTCACCTGTCACCCGCACCATGCTACACCGCAAACAGTATAGCTTTCGCCCGCGTGAAGGTCGGAAATTATCTCACGGGAACGTACTACCGGGATAAAAAGTATCCTATATGTTAATCCATATATGAATGAATGAATGAAATGCACCGATCCCAGCGTGGTTTAATCAGACTCGATAAATCGAATGAACCCCAAGATTTTCACTAGCCCCTGGAGCCTCATGTTTCATGGTTCTACAGAGGCTATTGCATATCAAGGAGTAGACCGGGTGGCGCGGTAATGGTAGGGGAGACGAAGGAAAGGATTAACTCAAACTCAAAGCATTTATTTCAATTAAACCATTTACAGGCACTTTTGAATTGTCAAGGGGTCAGTCAGTCAAAAATATGAAGCTAGTTGCCCATTCCAAAGCGTAGTAGGTACCTATGGAGAAAAACGGGCAAGAAACTCCACGGACACTCTTTTAAATCAAAAATTTGATACAAAATATTCGTTACATCATTCATTTTGAAATTATGCATCTGAGAGAGTTTACGAGCCGTACCGGATACCTTGAGTAGGCAATGGACTAGTGGAGAGACGGGTGATATTTATCAATGGACGGGCATCTTTTTACGACGACGCCGCCAGTTGGCTCAGTCAATCTTCGCCTGTGAAGCCTTTGGCGGAGTTACGCTGCTTTCTAGGCTCTTTTCTATCTTACTGTTCTGATGTGTTACACTTCACTGTTTTCTATGTCTTCATCAGAAGACTCGTTGTCCGTTTCAGGTTTCTTGTATATCTCGCTGGCCGTCTTCTTGATCTTGTATCGGTCTTCAGCCGTGTCCATCCAAAAATTGATGCCCTTATCAAAGTGCGTCATGTCCTGTTTAAAGTTGTCGTTCCATGTGAGAAAAAGGCAAGAAGGTAACAGGCAACCTTGTTTGACTCCCTTTCCTTTGATGATCCACCTAGGTACTGTTCACATCATTTCATATGTGTTCGTTTGTTCATGAAACCTGTACCTGTACCTGTTGGTTAATGTTTTGTTAGCACGTTGCATTAAATTATCACGTAGTGCTTGGCGGTCGACATTTTCAAAAGCTTTTTCTATGTTCAGAGCGAGTACATAAATTCTTTTTCCTGCACGCCATTCTTCATTCCGTAGACATCTGTAGATGCGTTGTTTAAAAAGGCCGCTTGGCCCAATTCTTTTATTATTTCGTTTTTTTTTTTTTTGTGTGTATGAGGTGTAAGTTCTGTAAACCGTATTTCAAACCGCTACTCGGCGATAATCGTTTGTATCTTTAGGGTAAGTTTGTTTCGGAATAGGTACCTGCGGTGTGTCTTGCCATGTATCGGGTACTTCATTTTGTGTCCAGGCTATATTCAAATGTTTGGTGACGGCTTCCTGTAATATTTGTGGCATCGCTTTGTAGAGCTCGATTACCACTTGGTCTGTTCCTGGGGCTGTCCCGTTACGTATGCTGTTAATGATTCCTATTACGTCATCAACCGTGGGTCCATAATTTTGCGTGGCTGTTAACGGCTTTGTTATGATTACCGGCGGTATAGGTAGGCCCTCCGTTTTTTTAACATAATATGATAGGACGTTATAGCATCTATCAATATTAAAACTCCAAACTTTGCAGGTATATTTTTATCCGCAATAGTGGACAAGGTTGGAAGTCGTCCCCTGCTCATCTTCTCCTACCTCGGCTCTGGTGTAACCCGCATCGTTGTTGGAACCTATTTCTTGATACAACCCACCTCTTCCACATACTATAGCTATATCCCCTTTATTGGCATCATCCTCTCTAGCATGTTATCCATTCTTGGCTACGAATCTCTAGTCGCTGTTATCATTGCAGAAATATTCCCCCTTAACGTCAAATCAGTGGCTATGACCTTCCAAAATATTTTGGGAGGGTTTCTAAACCTTCTTATCAGTGAAAGGGTATCAAGAAATGAAGGATGTAGCAGGTCTGGCTGGAGTGTTCTGGTTCTACGGTGGTTTTGCAGTAATCGGTGCTATTTTCTCATACTTCATGGTGCCGGAAACAAAGGGTAAAAGTTTAAGGGAGATCCATCAACCGTGGGTCCATAATTTTGCGTGGCTGTTAACGGCTTTGTTATGATTACCGGCGGTATAGGTAGGCCCTCCGTTTTTTTTTTTTTGAATTTTTTCCCATTTGGACATTGGTACTCACGCATATATATGCGTTTTATCCTGGCGTTTAGTTTGTAACTTGTTTCTCCTGTAAAATAAATAAAGTATCTGCATGCGTTTTGAAGGGTGTTTTTTACCCAGTCTGGTAAAGAATTGCCCTGCATTCTTTTTTGCCCTCTTGGCGTTTAACCTTTTGAATTATTGCCTGACATTCTTTTACATGATTATCTATGTCTATTTGAATTATCAGATTCTTTGTAAGAATTTGGCCTTTTGTAGGTTAGCAAAAGCTATTGGATGATCCCTAGAGTTACTCGGCTGAAAAATCGAGGTATCGTGGGCAGTCGCTTTTAAAACCCTAGTTATGGAGCTCCATGGTATGTTGATGCTTTCATCCGCTGAGCTGATTCCTGTTTCCCAGTGTTTTTTTTTTTTTTTTTGTTATTCGTGCTTGGTTTTTTGTTTTGGTGGATTTTTTATTGAGAGCGGCATAGTAGCATTGTTTGAGGTTGAAATCTTTGATCTCAGTTCTTGTCCGATTCTTTTGTGTCTAGTGTTTGTTGCTTTGAGTTTTGTTTAAAATTAGACTTGTTTGAAGCTGTCCCCAGATTATTTTATGGTCGGAGGTTTCCCTAAGAGTTTTTCTGTTACCTGTGGCGTAATAATAATGTAATCCAATTGGGATTTCTCTTTACACTTCTGATGGAAGGCGAAGTGTCTACAGGCGACTTGGTGAACGATACCTTCAAGCCTGCTTCTCAGAAAGAGTCCAGTACGGTGGAGGCAGTGTAAATGTATGGGCTGGCATATCTTCAGAAGGTCGCACAGAGTCTAGTGGCCATAGAAAATGGCACTCTGACTGGGGAAAGATATGCCCAGGAGATTCCCAATGAGTATGCAGGGCCGTATTTATTAAGTATGGGTGATGGATCAATGCTGATGCATGATAATGCCCGGTCACACACGGCTCGGGTCATGCAAGAGTATATTCAGGAGGTTGGAGGTCAGCGTGATGGCTTGGCGATCAAGAAGTCCTGATCTCAACCCGATTGAGCAAGCCTGGGATGAGCTAGGGAGGCTAGTTAGAAGCCGCAGACCACCACCTACCACCCTCAAGGCACTAAAACAGGCCCTGATAGAAGAATGGGAGAATATTCCCCAACATCGGCTCCGAAACCTCGTGTTCAGTATGCCAAAGCGACTCGAAGCTGTAAGCAGAGCCCGAGGAGGCAATATTAGTTATTAACAAATAAATAATATGTAAAACATACTTGTAAATGTTAATTGAGTTTTATGACACTAGCCTAAAAATAGGTACGACTCTAATATAGGTAGTTCTCCAACCAGCTTTTGTACTAGGCAAATGAATACCTATAACTATTTTAGCGTTGTGTACCATAGTTTTACAAATATGGATGTAACATGGTTGTTGCAGGCAATAGAGAATCGGTTATCGGCGATGAGGGTTGACGTAAGAAATGAGACGTTTCGCACGGGTTCTCTCAAAGAGCTGTTTACTGGGAAGCGATACCGCACGGCACTGATCATTGCTATAGGTAAGTACCTACTGATGCCAGAAATACATCTGGCATATAGTGCGGTAAAGGGGGAAAAACAATTCAACATTTCATACATTTTGTTAAAGACTAACAATTATTTAACAGGTTTGAAAGTGACTCTCATATTGTCTGGAGCTATTGCCATACAACAATATTTCGGCACAATTGTTCAAGAGAGCAAGGTGAACGTCAATATATCCACCATGATGATATCATTTGGAGCAGTCAAATTCGTTGCGGGTGAGAAAGTTTATTACGAAAATGTATTTAACTAAGGTAGCTGACAATATACAATATAAGTATTACATTACAAATGACGAAATATCATCTTTGAACATAATATGATAGGACGTTATAGCATCTATCAATATTAAAACTCCAAACTTTGCAGGTATATTTTTATCCGCAATAGTGGACAAGGTTGGAAGTCGTCCCCTGCTCATCTTCTCCTACCTCGGCTCTGGTGTAACCCGCATCGTTGTTGGAACCTATTTCTTGATACAACCCACCTCTTCCACATACTATAGCTATATCCCCTTTATTGGCATCATCCTCTCTAGCATGTTATCCATTCTTGGCTACGAATCTCTAGTCGCTGTTATCATTGCAGAAATATTCCCCCTTAACGTCAAATCAGTGGCTATGACCTTCCAAAATATTTTGGGAGGGTTCGTAACCTTCTTATCAGTGAAAGGGTATCAAGAAATGAAGGATGTAGCAGGTCTGGCTGGAGTGTTCTGGTTCTACGGTGGTTTTGCAGTAATCGGTGCTATTTTCTCATACTTCATGGTGCCGGAAACAAAGGGTAAAAGTTTAAGGGAGATCCAGGTTGAGTTGCAAGGTGCTATGTATGACGAAGGTGGTGAGAAGTTGAAGAATGCGATTGTGAACGAAGATGCTGAAGTTACAGAGCTAAATGAGCTAAAACGTGATTACAGTACAACGGTCAACGCTACGAAGGAAGTAGGTAAATTAAATCAAAGTGAATCGTAGTCTACAGCAGTAGGGTACTTCGGTGCTTTGTATGACGAAGGTGATGAGAAGTTCAAAAGTTTCTCTGGGAATGAAGATGCGGAGCTTAAAGAGTTAAAAACTGGTTATACTTACCTACTTGAGGTCCCAAACTAATTGTTGGGGACCAAGAAGGTATACTTAATCACTTTTTAAGATTCTTTACAACACTGACCGTTGTTTGAAACAACAGTCGGGGTTGTAAAGGAATCACATAAATTACATGAAATTGGTAAAATGTATTTAAGAGCAATAGTCATCGATTTACATAACATAACATCACGCCTGTTTTCCCCAGTGGATTAGGCAGAGACTGGCGAAATATGGGTGTAAGATGTAGGTACACACCTACATCGTACATCCATATTTCGCCAGATATATTTAACACGTTCAGTGCCGGACATGTCGCACATGGGAACCCAGGAGCCCTCGCGGAGGGTTCTTAGCGAATACAGCATAAACCGTGAAAATTTAATCTGATGTATATTTTAACAAGATTTATTAGTAATGGCGTTGGTTTTAAAATTAAAGCATTTTCTTTTGTTTTGTTCACGGTTTCAAATATTCACTTGAAATTTAAAAGGCTGGAAATTTATAAGGCTGGAAACTACGTACCTATAGCAACAAGACCCCCTGAAAACACAATTTTAGTTCGTTTTACACTGTTTTTAACACAATTTTTAACCTAATGCCGTTGACCGTCCGCGATGGTTAACTTTAGCGCAAACGTAATACCGTAACCCTCCCAGAGGGTTCCCTTCCAATATTTATGGCGGCATGGCGTACCTATGAGTTCTATGAAAAGTGGGTGGAGTCGAAAGTGTTAAGTCCCATGTAATAGGGGGTAAGCCTATGGTCATCAAATGGGCACAAATCCAGACTCGTCGACTTACTATGTACCTACATATTGACGACGCAGAGATAAAATCGGGTTGAGATACTTAAATAAAAGACACTGCGGTTGTTAATAGCCCGTGCTTAACCCTGTTAAGGCTAAAGCAGATTGGGGCGCGCACCGCAACGAATTCCAAAAATCCTCCTTCATCACTTTCGTATATTTTCTACGAACCAAGCAACGCACACTGCACGCGGACCGCACTGCACTTTTTTGTATGAAAATGCGATGCGCTGCGGCTCGCTGAATGTGAGCTTGGCTTAAGGGTACAACAATTTTATAATATTAGAATGACTAATGTAAGAAAACTTATAATAATGACATTTCGTTTTATAATAAAGTTATACCATATTATTATCCTTTTTTATAGTATCCTCTATCGATATAGGAATATTATATACTTTTTATTTTGTAAAGTAACATTGTTTGCCGAAACACAAAACAAAATGGTGAACAGGACTAGGCCATTGATGCCACTAACCCTGTCTTCTTGCATGCCACGTGTGTGTATACTCATGTTTTGGACAAATAAACGATCTTTATCTTTATATAACAGAAAGTGACTGTCGCGCGAAAACGTGATTACGCAATCCACAGACTACATAGGGATACTACGCAATCTTTTAACGAAATTATGACGTACAAAAGCTACTTGGGGTGCATTCCGAGTTACTCTGTAAGCTGTACCTAATCGATTTGAGCGTGCTAACACCCGTACTGAATTAACGTGGGCGCAATAACAATGTGTCTTAAATCGGCGCCATCTTGCGATAACGCCGACCATGCTAATATCACCGTGAGCGCTGTCAAAAATGACAGTTGTACTGTTTTGTTTTGACTCGCATCTTATCTTTAAACTAACGTGGCATTTTCGAAATTGTTCTTCTGGCTACGGTTCGCCACCTAACCAAAGAAGAAGAATAAATTTGTGGTATAAACACAAAGAAATATGATATGCATGTAGACGACAGTGAGTCTGTCTGATATTGTAGGCGGGGGGTGTTCACGTATTTTGCACACAATACAGCTAATCACACAATATATTTAATTACACAACAGTGTATTTAAGAACTAAGGTTAAAACTAGATTTAATCCGAATTTACTTGTTGCTAGAGCACTTTAAACGTTAAATGGCAAGAGGTTGTACGAAGCGTAGAGTTGATGCTCAACTGAGAGAAATCTAGGTTACTTTCTAGGCGACTACGATTATAAAATTAGGTCTGATACCTTAAGTAGTTTTCTACTATAGAGCAAGTAGTGGGTACCAGTTGTACAAATACAATAATTTAATCCTATGCATTAGGGTAGTTAGCTGACAAGGGAAGTACAGACGCTCGGAGAGCCAAGGGGTATTCACGTCATGCTCCTCAGCAACCCCATCATCTATTTTGCTATTTATAAACTCATGTGCCAATCGTACGCAATATGTACGGAATTAGTACGTACTTAAAAAAAAATTGTACCTTAACAGGTTAAAAGGTACAGGCAATTGAATTTGGGTTGCTGTAGAGCATCTCCCCAGCAACCCCAAACAAAATTTTAATATATTTTACGTACAAACTTACCAATTAGGCAAACAAGTCGTTGATAAAAATTGTACTCTTATTTTCAACCGACTTCAAAAAAGAGGTTCTCAATTCGGTTACATGTTTTTTTTTTTTTTTTGTATTTTAGGTTGTTACGCGATTACTCCGCCAATTATGAATTGATTTTGATGATTATTTTTGTGTTTGGTAGGGCATACTTCAGAAGTGGTCCCATATATAAATATCCCCAAGTCCCATTATACATTTGGTCAAGATCTAATGAGGGGTTTTTGAGTCAACTTCAATAATACGCATTTTTCCCACCTATAATTTAAATGTAAACTGTTAAATATACCTTATGTGTGCATGAAAGTTATTGAAATGAGTACTGTGGAGTGGTACCTATACGTAGTAGCATATAATATAATATAAGGCATTACGGATAACTGTTAGAGTGAGAAATAAAGGGAACGCTGCACTGAACACACGTCTATTATTTGACGCCTCCGGAACCCGGATTACGTAAATATAATTATTTACGTAAATTTATATAAAATAAAATGTCACCGAACGTATGACAACTTAACCGTAGGTAAAGCGTTGAGCGAGTTCTGTGAGCGCGTTCACGACAATGACTTATAAATCGTAAGTCAATGGTTCACGAGCGTTCCGAATTGTTGCCAGCCCTTCAGCTGTCATAATCGTGATATCTTAATCGGAACGCAAATTATCAATGGCAGAGCTGTGGGCGATTGTTCTAATTCGGAAAGAGGCCTTGATTGATTGCGCGACGATACGTCATATTCGTCATCAAAAATTCAAAATTCGAAAGTCATTTATTCAAACTAGGCTGAGAATCAGCACTTTTCGAACGTCAAAATTACATAAGACAGTCCCCCATACCCTTCACCACTTCCTAGTGCTTTTGCTGGGAAGAAGAAGTGGCGCAACAAACTCCCCAGCAGCACAGCTGTCTGTTCAGTTAGAAAAAAAAATGATTCTTTATAATATTATGCAAGATAATTTACATTACGCAAAACATATACAAAAAAAAATATGCATCGCGTGCTTGCGCGACTTTGGTTTTCGGTTAGGACACGGCCTAAGCTTCTAAGCCCTTAGCTGTCATTGCATATATTGTATTGTACGGACCTTTCGGGTAAATGATGGTCTATCGCTACAATTTAGCGGAGAAAAAGAAAAACTCAAAATCAGATCAATCTTCTATAATTATTCTTCATTTTATAGTTACAAAACAGTAAAAAACGCTACAGGGGGCAATTCGAGCAGTATTGATCCAGCAGAAATTCAAAAGAAGCTAGAAATAATCAACTAATAATATTACCTAAAAATTTTATGCAATCTTTGCCCAGTACAGTTTTTATACATACCTAGGCTTATCGTTTGAAAGAAAGAAAGAAAATAAGTTTATTTGCGGAAAAACATGACGCAAAAAATAAAAAAACAAAAAAGAACAACACACGTTTTAGAAGAAAATTTGGTCTTTCCAGCTTCTTTGCACAACTACATTTACAGATAACCGGCCTTTAAAAGTATATGAACTATTAGTTATAAAGGCATACACAGTTTTAAACTTTCAATCTGATTACTACACCGTCAGCTCTCCTACTTAAGTCATTACGTCTCCCACAAACAGGCGCGACGCGACGGGGCGTCGCGACACCGGTAATTGTTCTACAGTGAAGTTTTCTTAGAAATTGTTTTATAATTTCTAACAAACAACTGTTTTTGTCGCGTCGTGCCTGTTTTCAAGAGCGTTTATTAAATTCATATGAAATTCTGAATAGAACTAACAAGATTATTGTACATAATTTATCAAAAGTCTTACTAATAAACGTTTTTCTAATTAAGTTGTGAGAAGAATAATATCACTTTAATAATAGTTTTACCATCAATTTTTCAGTTAGGTACTAGTTTATCATTACTTTGTTCAATTTATGTATTACTACTCCCTGTAAAAAGGGTTAAAAATATATATATAAAGAATAGAAAAAAGTAGGTTTAAAAATAGAAATGAAAGCCTCTAGCACATAAAATAACACTATACGTTACAGCGCTATCTAGCGGTTAGGATAGCAAATATCTATGTAAGCTTAAAGCTAATGTTCTAGTCAAGAACAATATTTTCTTCATATTAAATCCTAGTACAAGTTCTTTGGGGTCCAATGGCAGCAGAGAAAGATAAATAAATTATATAATATATTATAAATAAAGTTAAATAAATAAATAAATGTCGAATATAGGTACCTAATATTCTGGCACCATAACCACATAATTATCACATTTTGTAATCAAACGTAAATTAGTATCAACATGATGGCAAGTTTTTTTTTAAATGCCCTCAAAATGCGTTCATTATATCTTGTCCTGTAACGCGATTGGTAACACTGTTCTGTTCACAGAACACTAATTATCCTCAGTCAGTCGCCATTTTGAACTCTATATAATAAATATAACTATATTACATAAAAAATAGCTTGATCTCTGCAACATAATGTGAAACTGACATTCCTAGGGTAGGAAATCGTTCATTAGGTCGGCATGCCCATAAAGTATGACATTGACAGTTACTGTCTGTACTATTATGAAATTCAGGACTTCTTATGCGGTGATTTTAGTGACAGCTGTCGCAGAGATCAAGCTATTTCTTATGAAGTATAAGCATGACAAGCAATGGTGCCAACATGACGGCAAGGAACAAGTTATAGTGAACGATCTTTATGTACCTTGAGCATAGTGTTAATGTAAGCTATAAAAACTCTTTGGAAACTTAACATTTAGTTATTATATCGGCTATTATTTCATACATTTTTAAGACTAAAATCGCTCTAAGTAATTTTATAAAAATACTACCTGTTTATTGACTGGTATGTCAGATCTAAAACCACTTAATTTGCTTTTGTTGTATTATTTGCAACCAATATTGTAAACAATTATTAAAGATCAAACTTAACTTATACTTACTTAAAACCATGCTTAAAACGAATGAAAACAAAACTACCATACTTTAAAGGCCTATTCAGATATGAGCGATATCGCTGTCGTGCTCGGTAGCGATCCTGGGAGCCAACCACGACCTCTTTAAGCAGTATTATTTTGATGTAACTTCAGTGCGAGAAAGAAGTGGAGCTATACAGAACGTCTAGCTATCTCTTTTCTACGCTCAAGTAAGATTAAAATAATACTGCTAAAAGAGGTGGAGCAAGGGCCCCTGGTTCGCCTTCTGGTTAGTCACTTTGGACCAGTATCGCTACCGACCGCGACAACGATATCGCTTATATCTGAATAGGGCTTTAAGTATTTATCAACGTTTGGTTAGTACTATTACAGTAAAAGGTACGTATATGTAAAACTATGTGTACTTCAAAGAGTTCAAAGTTATACAACTATGAACTTTATATTCATTCGCTCACAGTATACAATAGCAGACAACAGAAGATAGAGACAGAAAAGGAATAGAACACATACGATCGACAGGTATACCTTATTACCAATGTACACAGTCAAAATCTTCAATAGTAGGTTTGGGTAATCCAAACAGACACAATTGTCTGTTTGGATTATGCGTTTAATTATATTGAAAGAACATTTTGTATTCAATAATACAAAATGTTCTTTCAATATAATTAAACGCATATCGAGATTTCTTGATTTGAGATTAGTACGATACTTACTTTAATCTATGACAGTCTTAGTTATTAATATACTTATCAATTTATAATTTGTAAAAAGCAAACTTGAGAAACACGAAATAAAAAGTGATGAACTTCAGAATAATATCTTACTGAGACGACATAATTAACAGGCTAGTCCTGTTACTGTCCCACTACAGGGCAAAGGCCTCTCTTCTCGTACAGAGAAGGCACGAGCATTGATCACCACGCAAGTCCAGGTTTCCTCACGATGTTTTCCTTCACCGATGTCAGTAATGTCCAAGATAAACTCAGAAAGTACATATGAATTGAAAAATCACGTTGGCTCAGTTTTTAACCCACACAGGCCATCACAACATGATGAGATAAAATAAGAAGCAACTAACATGTGTACAACTGCTACTAATTACGGAGATTTCAGTTAATCTACTTATTCAAATTAAATATGTCTGATAACAAGATTACAAATAAAAGAAGACTATAAATTATCATCAGCCTTCATTATTTTCATCATTACTTGTTACACCTTTTTCTAAATTATCTTCAACAGCAACAGCGTCATAACCATCACCTTGTAATTCTACTTGAATTTCTCTCAGATCTTTCCCCTTCGTTTCTGTGAACCAGAAGTAACAAAATGCACTGCCACCAAATGAGAAACCAGCAAAAATCCAAAATACTGTCGTCAAACCAAATAAATCTTTAACTCTTTGGTACGCAAGAGATATACTGATTTCAGCGGGTATGATGAAAATGAGAGAACTGAAACCCAAAGTGGAGATGACGTTGGCGAGAATGATGCCGACCAATGGCATGAAGCTGAGGGTAATTAAGGTGTCAGTGCTGACGTTGATGACTTCTTGGAGGAAGAAGTAGAAGCCGACGGCGCCGAGCGACGCGCCCGTGGCCATGTATGAGAACACGAGGAGAGGCCGGCGACCCACTCGGTCTACTAGCACCGAAGAAACCATACCTGTAAATCAAATTAAAAGAATAAAAGAAAAATAAGGTTTTTTTGAAGACATCAATTGGTGCAATTTCATGGATGAAAACACAAATACACACATCAACACGGTCTAGGGATATTTTTAAAAAAGCGAATTACTATCAATGTGTTAATTATTTATATGACATGTATATATTTAAAAGATACGTTATTTAATATTCTACCATTTTTTAATAATGGTTAAGGTACTTAGATTAAAATTTCAGGATTTTATGGAAAAAAAATGAAGCATAGACGGAAACCGTATATGAATTAACTTTTAATTTTTGAGTAAAAACTGAAAAAAATAGAAAAATCATTTAATTTGTGTTTATAAACTTGAATTTAGTAGTCTGAGAAAGCGCCCATGATGTTCATAACACATCGGCAACGATTCGGCATGCTCAGAACAAGGTTGTCAATGTCTTGCTGCGGAATATTGTCCCATGTCCTTCTGAGGTGCGCAAAAAGTTGATCTTGTACGGTGCAACCGCACATTCTGCAATTCAGCAGTTTACGCAACTCATTCATTTCAACTCATAATAATTAGTTCAGTTCGCGTTGGGCTATCAATGCAGCCAGGCGTTCTCGTTACAGCCAACAAGGGCCGCGTCACTCACTTCATTTCCACACCATCAGTCCATTAAGCTCATTTTACTTTAAAGTACCTTTGAGACAATACAGTAGTGTTTTGATAATTTACCTTCTTTCATTCCATTCATCCCTCATCTAAAAGTAATGTATAGTCTAGCAAGAGACCATACATTCTTTTTGGTCCTTCGACAGTGAACATCGCACGCTATATAGTCCATGTCGCGCGCGTGGACAGTGTAGCGGGAAACTATCCAGTGACTCTCAAGTGTGTGCTGTGTTGAGTGACTATAAAACTGTGGGACTAACAAGTGTCTCAGGGATCGTCAGTGATCCGTAAACTATCAGGAGTTCAGTACAGGGATTTCAGACTTTGGGACTACCAGGTGTCTCGAGGAGCGTTTCATTATCAAGAGCTGAGGCAAGCAGGTGCCTCAGGGGATCACCAAGGATCCATAAGCAGTCATCAAGGACAATCAAGTAAGATCTTTCCATTTATTTCTTACTTCAAATAAGTCCTCGTCATGGAGGCCATACATGCAAATCAGGACGAACTTTACACAGCCATCCTAAAGTTGGCTACAAATATCAAAAAGGACTCAGCGGATCGTAAGACTGCCGATTATTTCAAGCGACGTTTAGAAACCTTAAATCAGTATTGGTCCGATTACCAGTACAATCACGACCGTCTTCTTACGGAAGAAAGCAAGTCTCATCCGTATTTTAGTGGCCGTGCATACGAACGAACAGAAGAGCTATACTTATCGACCAAGGCACTCATTAATCAACAATATCAAGCTTTGTTGATAAAGATGAAAGAAGCTCAACAGGGAGGTTCTACACAGGAAAAACAAGGTCCTACACGGTCTGAGCAAGAAGATCCGGTGGGACGTCAATCACCGCCCGTCGTGGTATGCTCGAGAGGTTCATCTAGCAAGTTTGATGAACAGTTGAAGAAACAAGCAAGCAACTTCAGGGCGCTGCAGCGCACTGTGGCAGGGATAAATTTGGATTGTATGTCCGAAAAGTGGGAGTTGAAAGATGCCTTACGTACTCTACAGTCTCGATGGTCTATCATAGATTCCTTACATTGGGAATTAGACAGCGAATTAGAAGGTACGAATCAAGAATATGAGGTGTCTTATACGAAGCAAGAAACTATTTACAATGAATTAAAAAATGCAATTAATAGAAAACTAGGGTCCGTAGTTCACAAGGAGAATTGGACACCAAAAATTGACATCCCGTTCTTCAATGGCAATTACCAAAATTGGGTGTCTTTTAAGGACTTGTTTGTTGAAGCTATCCACAGTAACGTTTCCTTATCAAACGCTCACAAGATGCAGTTTCTTAAAAATAAAGTGCGAGGAGAAGCTGAACGTTTGATACATCATTTACAAATCAGTTCCGACAACTACACTGTTTGCTGGGAGATATTGAACAACAGGTACAACAACACATGGTTGATTTTTACATCTCACATAGATCTCCTGCTAAATCTTCCAGTAGTTCAACAAGCAAACGTCCCTCAGATCAAGGAAATTCACGATACTACACTAGAGTGTTTAAACTCAATAAGGAACCTAGGCGTTAATATAGACAGCTGGGATCCATTCATCGTGCGTATTTTATTGCTAAAATTAGATGCGGACACGCATGATCATTATTTGGAATCTCTGAAGAAACCCAGAGAGCTGCCAAAATTGACGGAGTTTCTAAGCTTCCTAGAGAGCAAATTCACTGCATTGGAATCTTCGCGCAAGAAAAACGAAAATTCCAAGCCATCAACAAGCAAGCAGAATAAATCATCATCATCAAGTTTCAAGAATAAATATTCAGCAAGTAAGACTTCGGTAAATAATATCGAATTAACATGTCCGTTGTGTAAAGAGTCACACGGAATATACTATTGCAGTAAGTTTTTAAATATGACACCAACTGCAAAACGACAAGCTATAACACGATTGCATTTGTGCAAAAATTGTCTTTATTCGCATGGGGATAAAGAATGCACGTCAGAAAGACGCTGCCGCGAATGTCGTGGCAAACATAATACACTTTTACATAAAGCGTTTAACAATAAGCCTTCATGTAACCCAATTACGGAGAATGACACCACAGCAGTTCTTGCAACTAGAACGCAAAAACAAGAATCACAAGAAAATCACGTTTTGCAACAAGGCAACAACGTGATCGAAACATTATTAGCAACTGCAATGATCAAAGTTCAAGCAAGTGACGGATCATACCACAAAATGCGTGCGCTAATAGATCAAGGCTCTCAAGCCTCCCTTATCTCATCCAGGGCGATACAACAGCTATCTTTATCAAGAAAGTATTGCAGGGCCGTCATCTGCGGGATAGGAGAGAAGGAGAGCAGTAGCAAGGGCGTTACGAACATAACATGTTGTTCGCATTTTAATGATTTTACATTTAATACCGATGTGGTAATCATGGACACGCTGATTAATCAATTACCAAGATGTACATTTACCAAGCCAACATGGGCACACCTGGCCGGCATGCAACTAGCCGATCCAGAATACAATGTCAGCCGTCCTATCGATATCTTATTGGGAGCCGATGTGTATTCCCACATCATTTTAGAAGGTATTAGCAGAGCTGATCTATCATTACCGGTCGCGCAACAGACACGACTGGGGTGGATCTTATGCGGCAATTTCAAGAATTTTCACTGTTACGTAGTCCTGAATCAATTGGACGAAGTACAAAGATTTTGGGAGATGGAAGACATCACAGAATCATCCAATTTATCCGCAGAAGATATACAATGCATGGAGTATTACAAGAAAACCACAACAAGACATGCAAATGGCATGTATGAAGTAAGATTGCCCTTTCAAGAAAGCTTTGAGACACAGTTGGGATTGTCTAAAAACAAAGCTATGGCGCAATTTCAACAGTTGGAAAGGAAATTTCACAATAATGTAGAGATATCAAAACAATATAAATTATTTATTCAAGAATATAAAACTTTAGGACATATGACACCAGCGTCCGGTAACAGACAACCGGATTGTTATTTACCGCACCATTGTGTATTGCGAAACGAATCCACTACGACAGCACTTCGCGTAGTTTTCAACGCTTCTACAAAAACAACAACAGGAATAAGCTTGAATGACGTCATGTTAAAAGGCCCAAATCTACAGCAAGATCTCCAATCTTTACTATTAAGATGGAGACAATATCGCATAGCTTTTACGGCAGATATTGAAAAAATGTTTCGTTTCATTTGGTTAAATGAACAGGATCAAAGATTTCAAAAGGTCATTTGGAGGGATACCATTGACATGCGTCATCAGGTATACCAGCTATGCACTGTTACATACGGCACCAAGGCTGCACCATTTTTAGCCATGATGACTTTAAAACAATTGGCTGAAGATGAGCGACACAACTTCGACAGTGTTGCAATCAAGACATTGGAGCAGTCATTCTACATGGATGATGTTTTACACGGGTCTCATTCTGTCGAGTTAGCAGTAAAACTAAAGCAAGATTTAATCACGTTGTTAAAATCAGGAGGGTTCAATTTAAGAAAGTGGTCTTCCAACGCATCAGCCTTACAAGACGATCCAATCGGGGCGAGTAGCAAGCAAGAAAATTTCGATTTCAAGGAAATGGAGACATTAAAAACCTTGGGATTACGTTGGAATTCAAAAGCAGACTTATTT
Organism: Xanthia togata; assembly: GCA_963853775.1. Classification (NCBI taxonomy): domain Eukaryota; kingdom Metazoa; phylum Arthropoda; class Insecta; order Lepidoptera; family Noctuidae; genus Xanthia; species Xanthia togata. The sequence goes on along the minus strand of OY970795.1, from coordinate 18,780,445 downwards.
ACATTTCAATCAAAAATGGAACCATCTAACAAAACACCAACTAAGAGATCCATGTTGTCAGACATATCAAAGTTGTTTGACCCTCTTGGTTGGTTGTCACCGATATCAACCAAGCTAAAACTGCTATTTCAGCAAATTTGGATGTCAAGTATTCAATGGGATGACAAGTTACCCGATCAAATTAGCAAGGAATGGCTAAACATTAAAGGTGACATGCACAAAATCAATCAATTCAAGTTGGAGCGTTGGTTGGGTACAGGAGCAAACAACACGTTAGAATTACACGGATTCTGCGATTCTTCTAATAAAGCCTACGCATGCGTTGTTTATTGCAAGACTGAAAACAACGGCAAAACAAAGATCTCGTTAGTAGCAGGAAAAGCAAGATTAACTCCTGTGAACAAATCAATTTCATTACCCAGATTAGAGCTTAGCGGTGCTCTACTACTGGCAAAATTGTTGTCAAAAATTCAACAATGCTTTAGCAGTCATAATATCAAGATATATAGTTGGACAGATTCAATGGTAGTCCTAGCCTGGTTACAAGGAGAGCCAGGACGATGGAAGCCTTTTGTCGCCAACAGGGTGCGACAAATATCCAGCATCATACCAATAAACAGCTGGCGTTACGTCAAGTCAGCAGAAAATCCAGCGGACTGCGCAAGCCGCGGATTGGGTATCGATCAATTGAAAAAATATTCGCTGTGGTGGGAAGGACCGTCATGGCTTCGGAACTGCGACCCTGACCAAGAAACTGGACAAGCAGTGTTTACCACAGACGAAGAAGCAAGAAAAGCCAAGCATATTAATCACATATCGCAGCAAGAAAGCGATAACATTTTAGGTGAATTATTAGCAAGATATAGTTCACTCGCCAAACTAACAAGAGTTTTAGCATGGATATTAAGATTTATCAAGCAAGCGAGATACAAGAAAAACCGCACGCAAAGTTATTTTACACTACAAGAATTAATAAATGCAAAGCATAAAATAATTTTATATGTACAGCAGAGAGAATTTGCGCAGGAAGTACATAACTTACAAGAAAATAAGCCGCTATCAGAAAAAAACAAGTTATTGCAATTAAATCCATTCCTTGACAACGAGGGACTTCTCAGAGTCAGAGGAAGACTAAGCAAGGCCAACATTAATCAAGATATGATGCATCCGATTATCATAGCTCACGAAGGACACTTAACAAACTTAATTATAGATCAAGCACATGAACTTACCTTCCATGGAGGAGCACGGGTGACATCAGCATTCATTCGCAAGAATTACTGGATCATAGGCGGTAATCGAGCGATCAAAAAGCGTATACGTACCTGCGTTACCTGTCGTAAACACAATCCAAGCAAGATGACACAGTTGATGGGTGATTTACCTACGCAGAGATGTAATATTGCAAAGCCTTTTGAACATACAGGTGTTGATTTTACCGGGCACGTGCTCATAAAGACCAACAAGGGCCGTGGTGTTAAGACCACAAAGGGCTACGTGGCGGTATTTGTCTGTATGGTGACCAAGCTTGTTCATATAGATTTGGTCTCAGACCTCACATCATCAGCATTCATAGCTGCGTTGCGAAGAATGGCTGGCAGAAAGGGCTCGCCGAAACACTTATACAGCGACAACGGTACAAACTTTGTCGGCGCAAACAAAATTTTACAAGAACAATTGGAGCAGATACAAGAAACATTTGATCAAGATTTCATCAAAGAAATTACTAGCATGAAGATCGAATGGCATTTTAATGCGCCCTCATGGCCTACAGCAGGAGGGCTGTGGGAGGCTGCGGTCAAAAGTTTAAAATATCATTTAAGAAGAGTAGTTGGAGAGCAAAGGCTCACATTTGAAGAGTTCAGCACAGTTCTAGCCCAGTTAGAAGCAGTACTTAACTCGAGGCCACTGTGTCCTCTGACTGAAGATCCCAACGACTTGGATTTCCTCTCTCCGTCAAGCTTTATCAATCTAAATCAAGACATGACTATATTAGAAACAGAAACAGATATGCGGACGAGATGGCATTTAACTCAAAAAATTGTACAAGATATTTGGAAACGTTGGCACACAGAATATCTCACTCAGCTGTCAGCAAGAAGCAAGTGGAGACATTCGCAACCAGACATTCAACTAAATGACATTGTTACAATTAACGATGCAAACTTACCTCCTGGGAAGTGGGCAGTTGGCCGCGTTGTCCAACTGCATCCCGGTGCCGATGGCCACATCAGGGTGGTCACATTGAAAACAAAGAATGGGCTGATCAAGAGGCCTATTCTCAAGCTGTCTATTCTCCCCGTGAATGATAGAACCGACAAACAAGAGTTGCGTTCCAAGGAAGTGAAAGATGGCAAGCCATATCCAAACAAAAAAGTAAACTACAGCTTCTCATCGCTGGTAATGTTACTTTTGTCTTTCATGAGCATTTTGACCACAGCTCACTGTGCATACAATGTTACACAATTAAAAGACAATCAAGGTCTTTATTTTGACAAAATTGCAAACATGCAATTAATCAGAGACGAATGGAAGATAGTCACATACTATGACATGAATTCATTTTGGCAAGGTACAAAAGCATGCAGTAAATACCTAAGCTACTTGGATCAGTTATGCAATAAGTTTAAAGAAACGTCACATTGTGACGTCATACAAGTTCAATTGCAGCAAGAATTCTCAGAACTCGAGTACTATAACCACCTGTTGCTGAGTCAGCATTCCAGCACGCGCCGCGCACGAGATCTGCGCCGCCGCAAGCGAGGCCTTATCAACGGTATAGGGTATCTAGCAAACAGCTTATTCGGTGTACTTGATGAAAGATTTGCAGAGCAATATAAACAAGATATTAAATCAATACATGACAATGAAAATCATTTGCTTTCGCTCTTGAAACAACAAACAACGGTCATTGAAGCAGAATACAACGTTTTGAAAAGGAACGGGCAAGCAATTAATAAGCAACACAAGATGCTTAATTCACTATCAATCAAGTTAGATAAGATGGAGAACGTATTATTGAACGAATCAAATAGAAATCGAGTCATGAACGATTTCAGTACGGGAGCAATTATTACGAGCAATGTTTTAAGACAACTAAAAACAATCCAAACAAGTTTATTAGATACCATAACAGATGTTTATCACGGGAGACTCAATTTTCATTTATTGTCACCAGAACAACTGAAGGACACTCTGAATACAATATCGAGTGGTCTTTCAAAGGATCTTACGTTACCGATCAATAACTTACAAAGTAACTTTAGAAACATTTATCATTTATTGACAGTCAAAGCAAGAATGACTGACGAATTTTTAATCTTCGAATTGAAATTGCCTCTGGTGTCTAGAGATACATTTTCAATCATGAAAATTATTCCAATTCCTCAACTTGTAGGTAAATCAAGCATGGCTACTTTAACTCCGATTGCTGAACATGTTGCAATCAATTTGAAGAAGGACTCGTATTTACCAATGTCTATATACGACGTCCAGATATGTCTACGTGACAATGTCGATAATTATCTATGTCATATAGAGAAGCCGATTTATCATCTCAAGAATGATGAAAAATTATGTGAATTAGAACCTGATTCCAGCAAATGCAAGATCAGCATTACAACTTGTTCGAATCAATGGACAGCTCTTAGCAAAATAAACAAATATGCATTTTTCTGCTGTAGTCAGTGTCAAATAAGAGTTTTATGCAACGATAATGTGTCGCCGGGACAGTTAATAAAAGCAGGCATATTGGGAGTTGAACACGACTGCCTAATTAAAACTGAAAGTTTTACAGTTTACTTACGCAATGAAGGTTTTAGCACTCTAGACACAAAACCATATTTCAACCTACCTGAGATAGAACCAATCAATCATATCATAGACGTTGGCATCCCAACTCCACTGATACAAAACTATACACTCCTATCTAGCAACAAGGAGCTTGACGAAATCAAGAAGCAACTCCGCATTCTTAAAGCAAGTGAATATTTGCCAAATCAAGTTTCTTATCACGATATCCATCACTATACAGCATTTTATGTAGTGATCGGAGTTGTGTTGGTGGTTGGAGCAGTCTTCATGGTACGAAGGTTGCGTAACAGGCGAACCGCATCTCTCGAGGTGGCAAGGGCAGCATTGGCGAGTCTACAGACCGTGCAACACGCGACACCGGCACGGGCACGGGCAGAGGCTGGGGCCTCTATCTCCACGGTTCAATATAGTGTTAGTGCGCGTAATCAGTGTGAGATTCCGTGTATATCAGATTACAGTGAAATTCCAAAGGTGCATAAGTTAGACAAGTGTACAGTGCCTATGTCTCGTAAAACGGAATTCAAGTAGAGACTCTAATCATAGAATAAGGACCAATTGGAATCACCTTGTCAATCATCTAGTATAAGGACCAATTGGCATCACCTTGTTATTCATATTTTCATATTCATCTTCCCGCTCGGGAGCATGTACGGTGCAACCGCACATTCTGCAATTCAGCAGTTTACGCAACTCATTCATTTCAACTCATAATAATTAGTTCAGTTCGCGTTGGGCTATCAATGCAGCCAGGCGTTCTCGTTACAGCCAACAAGGGCCGCGTCACTCACTTCATTTCCACACCATCAGTCCATTAAGCTCATTTTACTTTAAAGTACCTTTGAGACAATACAGTAGTGTTTTGATAATTTACCTTCTTTCATTCCATTCATCCCTCATCTAAAAGTAATGTATAGTCTAGCAAGAGACCATACAGATCTTCTGTAGCCAGATTTTCAGGAACTTCCTTCAGAGCTCTTCTTTGCAGCATATCCCACGCATGCTCAATGGGATTTAGATCTGGCGATTGAGCAGGCCAGTCTAAGGCCCTAACATTATGTGTATGTAACCAAGCTGCTACCGTTCTCGCCGTGTGTGCCCGGGCATTGTCGTGCATGAGCAGGAAATCTTGCCCCATTTGTGTTCTGTGGGGCAAGATTACGGGCCCCAGCACCTGTTGGACGTATCGTTCTGCCGTCATATTGCCCCGCAACCAAACGAGATCCGTCCGTCCTCCAAGACGAATTCCTGCCCAAACCATAATTGTTCCTCCTTGGTATGGGTGAACTTCCTGAGGGTTCTGGAGACGGCTCCATCGTCCAGGAACTCGCCAAACACGCGTCCTTCGTGAATCTGGATGGAAGCCGAACCTGGATTCATCCGTGAACAGCACATTGGACCATTGCTCACGGCCCCAGTCCACGTGGTTCCGAACCCATTCTAATCGTCGTCCACGATTGCCTCTCCGTAAAGGTGGGACCCGGAGTGGTCTACGAGAGCGTAGATTGCTTTCATGCAGTCGCCTTCTTACAGTTTGGTCACTCACAAGCACTTGGTGTTCCACTCGCAGCCTTTGGACCAATTGAGTCGCCGTTGCATTTGGTTGAGCTCGCGCAGTAATTTGCAAAAATCGGTCTTGTCTGGGGGTAGTGATGCGACTTGGCCCCCGGTGCCTCTCCGCTACTTCACCTGTGGCACGATAGCGTGTCCACAATCTTGAAATTACATTTTGATGGGTCCCTATGGCCTCAGCAACATTACGCTGAACAGATCCAGCTTCCAGCATTCCCACAGCTCGTAAAATCTCCACCCTCGTCAAATGTCGGCGTTGCATGGCTACAATACCTCAATTTTAACTTTATCTTTCGTTTAAAAATGAAAAAAAACTGTAACTAAACGTAATTCGTATTGTTTTCTAAATTTCGCACAAATGAAAATTCCCTCTCCTATACATCAAGACATTTTTATGCCACCCAAACAAAAGAATTTTCAAAAATTTTAATTTGGAATTAGTCTGAGATAAATTACAAACAAATCGGTGTATAAAAGATTCCAATGCGGCCAGTACTTTTCGAGTTATTTAATTGAGTATGAAATATCCCTAGACCGTGTTGATGTGTGTATTAGGTCGGGGGAAGTCTTTTCGCGTTATAGTATGTATGAACTTGTAATATAATCTCTTTGGCTATACTATTTGTATCTGGCTAGTTTTGGTATCATTAAAAGTTTAAATTTTAAAGAACATAATTCCAAATTCAAATTAGGAAAATGTGTGATTTTCATTTGTTTTTCGTACCGTCAAGATAAGTGAATCTAATGAAGAAATTCGATACATTTTAAAATTTTACTACAAAAAAGGTAAAAATGCAACGTAAGCCGCGAAAAATTTTTGCGATGTTTATGGACCTAGTGCAGTGTCTGTGAGAGTAGCACAAATTTAGTTAAAGCGTTTTCAATCCGGAAGTTTTGATGCCAAAGATGCACGTCGCTCTCGTCTCATTTTTTAAAAAGTGGAGCAAGATCGGCATAGCTGTAGTTACGACGTAGGTGAAGAACTGGGAATTGACAAAAACAGTTTTGTCGCATTTGAAAAAAACTGGGTACACAAAAAAGCTCGATATTTGGGTACCTCACGAGCTCACTGAAAGCAACCTAATGAACCGTGTACTCATTTGTGCTTCTTTATTACGACGTAATGAAACCGAACCATTTTTGAAGAAGCTGATAACATGAAAAGTGGATCACGTACGATAAGAACGTGCGAAAAAGGTCGTGGTCAAAGGCCGGTCAGGCTTCACAGACTGTGGCGAAACCCAGGTTAACTCGCAACAAGGTGATGCTGTGTGTGTGGTGGGATTGGAAGGGCATTATTCATTATGAGCTGTTACCACCAGGCAGGACCATCGATTCTGAACTCTACTGCGAACAACTGATGAGATTAAAGCAAGAAGTTGAGAGAAAGCGGCCGGAATTAATCAACAGAAGGGGTGTGGTTTTTCATCATGATGACGCTAGACCTCAAACATCTTTAGCCACTCAGCAAAAATTAAGAGAGTTTGGCTGGGAGGTGTTAATGCATCCGCCGTAGAGTCCTGACCTTGCACCTTCAGATTTCCACCTGTTTCGATCTCTCCAGAATTCCTTAGGCAGTATCAGGTTAACGTCACGAGAGGACTGCCAAAACCACTTGTCGCGGTATTTTGATCAAAAGTCCCAAAATTTCTATAGGTAGGAATGGGATCATGTCCCTACTTACAAGATGGAAAAAAGTTATCGAACAAAATGGTACCTACATACTTTAGTTAAATGTAAATAAACTATATTAAAAAATGTTTTGAATTTTCTTAAAAAATGCGAAGCAACTTTTTCCCCAATCTATTATGTAGACGATCAGAATCCCAAACCCCATGAAGACCCCTTAAACTCAAGATAACTCAATATTTTATTTCCTTGATTACTTACTAACAGCGAAGATAACTGCGCCATATATGATAGGCACTAGGGATTTGTCCATTTGTAACTTGGTCTCATCAATGATCCATCCTAGATACTGCTTTATCACCACTGCACCAGTCATCATCTGCGTTAGTTTCAGTCCTGGAATCACGAAGGATTACTTCTTATTATTCTGTTTCATGATTAGTCTATTTTATTCTATTCGAAACTTACAGCTAACTTACACAGTGTTCTTAAACAATATAAAATTGAAGGCCATTTACAAGTTTCCACTGTCAAACACTAATAATTAAAAATTAAAAAAGGTCAGAACATAATCTATATTATATTGGGACCTATGAAATTGGCGGTTTTTTCTCACAAATAGAGAACCTCGTCACTACTATTACTCAAAATATTCATCAATTGCTTGATATTATGTCGAATAATGGTGCCGATTCTCTTGTACACCGGACTAAACTAACTAAACTATCACTAAAATTCCTTACTTTTGGCTATGAGAATCTTAACGCTATTCTGTAGTAAAAAGTCTCTAAATTTAAATAATATTTTGACACAACTAAATCGAATTTGACAATTGCGACTCCACATGGTACATACTCGTACTTGTTTGCCGCCCGTGATTTTTTTAGAGCCGGACGCGCGCGGTTGGGCAGCCTCGACGTGTTTTATATGGAATTTTTCACTTTTTGTATGGAAAATAAAAAAAAATATTACCAACGTATTGAGTGTTTGGGGTATAAGGGTTTTAAAAAGGGGGTCGAAATTTTCATTATTTTTGCGATAGGACACACCATTTTCGAGATATAAGCAAAAGAAAAGAATAAAATCCAGTACAGTACTGTTTTTGCACCCGAAGTCGAGATGTTCGTGTGAATTTTAGTTCATGACAACTAATAATAATCCACACCATTTTCAGTGGCGATTAAAAATAGTCAGAATTAGTTGGACAATTAAAATTTTAGGTGAAAAACGTCAAATTCAGAATAGCAAAATTGTCATTTTCACTAAATTAAAATCTCAGTACAATCTTAGTGCTGTCAAACTAAAATATAGTTAAGTTGTGCCACTTTAGTCTATTTCAGAATGGGAAATCATCGTTTGACAGGAGTAAACTAAATTTTAGTGATTTTTAGTCTAGTTTAGACGCATTTTTGACAAGAGAATCGGCACCATTGACCATCATAGACAACTACCAATAGTAAAAAACCTTATTACTTATAGTTTTCTAAACATAAAAAATACCTTAAAAATGACTCCTATTTTTGTTAACAGATATGACCACTATTTGTTTTAAAACTTAGCCGAAACTTATTTTTGTCGCTTAATCTAAGTGGCATAAGTACGTTATCTTAGTTTTTAAACATTAGCGTTCATGGTTGTTAAATAAATTAAGAAAATGTTAGTATTAAAAATGCATCTTCTTTAAATTTCTCCATACAAAACGCTGATTTCATAGGTGGGGGGACCTAAGAAAGTCGTGTTAGTTACACTATTTATAACACAAGAACGGCTGAACCGATTTCGCTAATTCTTTTTTGTTGTGTTTGTTATTGTCAGGAGAAGGTTTTAGGAAGGGTAGGTAGGTAGGGTAGGTAGGGTAGGTAGGGTAGGTAGGGTAGGTAGGGTAGGTAGGGTAGGTAGGGTAGGTAGGGTCGGTAGGGTAGGTAGGGTAGGTAGGGTAGGTAGGGTAGGTAGGGTAGGTAGGGTAGGTAGGGTAGGTAGGGTAGGTAGGGTAGGTAGGGTAGGTAGGGTAAGTCGGTGCGCCGTAGATAAGTACTTACGTACTCGGGGCGGGCAGTTAGTACCTAATAAAATAAGAAATAAATAATATTTTCCGTAAAGAAGCTTTTCACCAACAAATCCTGAAGCCGAGAAACACTGGTATTGAATATATCCAAATCATGTTCACCAGACAGTTTATTAAAACTTCTGCTCGCACGGATTAGAAATGAATTCTGCTACGTGGACTTGGAATGAGGGACATGTAACAAGTTAGGTTCGCGAAACATTTTGCAGTGTGTAAATAATCCTAAACTACCTAACAACTCGGGGCAATCTATAGTACCATTTGCTATTTTAAATAAGTACGTCATATCTGCAATGCGTCTGCGCTCATGCAGTGGTAAAATGTGAAACCTTTTACATCGCGCTATATAATTGAGAGTACTTATATTTCCTGATTTTGTACTGCGATACTCAATTCTGTCTATATAAATATTATAATTAGGGTACGCACTTGCGAGGCGTACTCCAAATGGCTGCAGACAAGAGCACAATAAAGAATTTTATACGTTTTTATGTGTTTTTTTTAATCAGCTGATAACCTAAGTATAAATCAGTGGCGTGCGTTTCATAAAGACAGAAAGACACTGCCTACCCTACCTAACTCAGTATAATCTTGTTCTGATATTTATTATTATTTTATCTACGAGTACGACGAGTACCTACTTACTAACAATAAACAAAAAAATCATAGTCGCTCCAAGCAAGCTCGTTACGTATTGTGGCATTGCGCGGCACTAGCGCCGCTACGGCTACGCTGAGTACCAGGAGTGCCTCGGGCCCTCGGCTCGGGAAAGACACAAACTATTCGGGTCTAAATGTTTATAAGTGTGCCCTCGTTGTCATGTCTCCGACTTTGTGACATAATCGCCATATTGTTTGTTTGATTCGTTTTGATTTGTTTTGAGAGCCACATTATTTGGAATTTAAGAGTTTAACGTCGATAATAGTATGAAAAATGGATATTATTCACTGTGAAAGTTGTTCAGGTGGTGTGTGTATAGAGAAAATAAAAAAATGATGCGTTTTTAAAACTTTCATTCGGTGATAAAAAAACAAGTGATAAAATCAGTAAATCTATGGATATTTGAGGTGGCTATTACCTACATCAATATTTATTCGACTAGACGACGAACCAAAACCAACAAGCAGTAAGTATTTTTGGCATTTAAATTTTTCTGCCTACCCTGTCTAAAAACTCTGTGCACGCCACTGGTATAAATCTAAGTGCTTTGGAAGCTTTAATAACAACTTTTTCGATGTGTGCATCAAAAAGCAACTTACGAGTCAAACGTTACACCTAAGTTCCTGATAATGCTTATTCGGTTTATAATAGTACTATGTAACTTATACTGAAACGTGATTGCATGAGGTTTGGGAGTGTAGGTACTGTAGCGGTTACACCGCCAGACGAACTACGCATCAGACATGACGTCACACAAATCCTGCATCGCGCAATTAGAGTTTACCGCGCGAACGACATCAACAGTCGGGCAGTCGGCCCGCCAGACACAACACCCGTCTGGTCGGAGGATCCTCCCTTTTTTATGGTGGATGAATGAACTTTGCACCCTGTTCCTCATGCTCCAAATGTACTAAGAAAACATTTAGAAACATTCAGTTCAAGTTTATTAAGGCAACAATAATTTTGAAGTCCATCTAAATCCCGCTGTAAACCAAAACAGTCGAAAAGTCCCGTTATAGGGCATACAATTTTCATGTGGTCGGCGTAAAGAATTATTTTGGAACGGGTAAAGTACGAACCAATGTCATTTATAAAAAGTAAAGGACCCAAAAGGGGTCCTTGTGGTATTCCCGAGAGTATTTTAACAGTTAGTCAGTTACAGAACTGTATCCATTCAATAAAACTGTATGACAGCGATTCTCAATTTAAATTTAAGCCATCTGAACAAATTGCCTCTGATACCCACTGCAAGCAGCTTACGTAAAAGGACACCGTGGTTTACACGGTCAAATGCTTTGCTGTAATCAGTGTAGACCACATCCACTTGAGAGGGTTCAGAGATGGTGGAGGACAAGTAGTCGGAACAGATAAGCAAGTTCGACACAATAGACCTGTATTTTAAGAAGCCGTGTTGACAGTTATTATGTGAACGTTTAATAGCACTATAAACTGAAGAGTAAACCATTTTTTCTGAAACCTTAAACTACAAAAATACTAAGAGCTATATGGTGTGTGAGGGTCTTCTGAAACTAAAGGGTCAGGGCATTTATCAACGGTTTGGTGATTGTTACAAAAAATTAGGTCCAGCAACCGTTCAAATTTGGAAGGCAATATCTTTCTTATCGACTCTGCAGTAATGTCACCGCAAGTTATGTAGGATAAAAAGGATACAACGTATGCGACGTATGGTGGTTCAATTTTTTTTTTTAAATAAATTCGTGATTAAAAAAAGAAAAGGAAAAGAGCTTTAATTTTTTTTAATTCAAAAATGCAGTTACAGCCCTGCAAAAGACACCTGCACCACATAACGACGATGGCTATTGATACATCTGTGTTGGAAAGCCGATATTTGTAACGTCTCTTTAAGTGAGCATAGACTTACCAGTAGCTATAACAATAGCTTTCCTGTACTGCACTCCGACGAACAATTCACTGAGCTGGAGTGTTTCATTTCATTTTCGACATTCGCCCGCAAAGCCTGCAGTTCATCCTCCAAAACCTGTTGCAGACACAGACATTATATTATAGTCAGATTTCGGGTGACCTCGGGAATGCTGGCATGCTCTCCGGCCTTCGTTTAGATCAGTGGTCGACAAACCGGCACTTTGGCCTATAGAGTGCGGTTCTGTACAAATGTCGATGAATGCTAGCGTAGATACGCGCAGGGGCCGCGTTTTCAGTCCTTTAGCATAATACCAAGTTTTTAATATAAAAATTATATTTCAAAGATTTATTTCCGAAGTATTTTAACCAAAAATTAACAAGACAACGAAAATTTATCATTTTTCAAAGAATGCCATCGTAGTTTAGAAGACAGATACGAAACGAAAGATAAGAAAAAGATAGTCAAAGTCAAATAATTTATTTCAATTAGGCATTAAAAAGGTACTTATGAACAACATTTACAAAAAAAAAAAATGATTCTAGTCGCCCATTCCAAAAGGTCGTTTTCGTATGAAGAAGAATGGGCAAGAAACTCCACCGTTACTCTTTTAAAATATTTTCACAATATCCAGTATACATTAATTATATAATTATATGTGAAGACGATGCACCTAGAATAAGATTACTATACCACGATAGGTAAAAAGAATGAAAAATGAAGTAATTACATAAATTAATTATGTGATATTTACAAACATTGTAAAATTATACGATATTCTTAACATTTTAACAAACACAGAATATAAAAATTAATGTTTAAAAAAATAATATTATACAATTAAATTGGCAACCAGTTGATTTTGTCTAGATTCTATATCACAAGGTATTCTGTTGTAACATTTAACACAGATAGATAAGAAAAGCGACTCTAATTACTAATATGTATAGATCAACTGCGGCTAGATCAACATACATAATTACTACGAGTAACTCAGATATTTGCCGGCAATATACTTATCCAGCAATACTTAATTACTACGAGTAACTCAGATATTTTCCGGCAATATACTTATCCAGCAATACTTAATTACTACGAGTAACTCAGATATTTGCCGGCAGTATACTTATCCAGCAATACTTAATTACTACGAGTAACTCAGATATTTGCCGGCAGTATACTTATCCAGCAATACTTAATTACTACGAGTAACTCAGATATTTGCCAGCATTATACTTATCCAGCAATACTTAATTACTACGAGTAACTCAGATATTTTCCGGCAATATACTTATCCAGCAATACTTAATTACTACGAGAAACTCAGATATTTGCCAGCATTATACTTATCCAGCAATACTTAATTACTACGAGTAACTCAGATATTTTCCGGCAATATACTTATCCAGCAATACTTAATTACTACGAGTAACTCAGATATTTGCCAGCATTATACTTATCCAGCAATACTTAATTACTACGAGTAACTCAGATATTTGCCGGCAGTATACTTATCCAGCAATACTTAATTACTACGAGTAACTCAGATATTTTCCGGCAATATACTTATCCAGCAATACTTAATTACTACGAGTAACTCAGATATTTGCCGGCAGTATACTTATCCAGCAATACTTAGGACGTATCATCCAACAGAACAACTGCGGCAACTTTCCACAGCTCTCATTATTTTTGGAGCAGTAAGATTTACAGCTGGTAAGTTCGAACTTTCTACTGATCAAGTATCCACTGGACTTAAACTTACTGGAACTATGGCGCGTTAGCTAACTCCTTGAGCTTTAGCAAACATCTGAATATTGAATGTAAGTTCATTCATGAATGAATACAGGATTCGGATTAGAGCTTACACCATAAATGTACATCTATTTTAATATTTCCAGGTTTGGTATCACCAGTTATCGTAGACAAGATGGGGTGCCGTCCACTGCTCATATACTCCTACTGAGGCCCATGTGTGATGCTGGCCACTGTCGCAGACTACTTCTTCCTTCAAATAGTTGTTGGAAACGACGATGAACCCTCAAATCCTTTCCGTTTCGTTGTATTTATTGAAATTATTTGCTCTTTAGTCATATCTAGCATAGGGTTTAATACTTTAATTTTTATTATTCCTTCAGAAATTTTCCCTTTTGAACGTTAGAACTTTTGCCATGACTGTTTTTAATATTTTCACGGCGTTTATCACTTTCACAGTAGTGAAGGGATATCAGCTAATGGAGGATTGAACGGGGCTGTACGGAGTTTTCTGGTTTTATGCCAGTATGGCTTTTAATGGAGCAGTATTTACATATTTTGCTGTGCCTGAAACTAAAGGGAAACGCTTGAGGGAGATACAAATTGAATTGCAAGGTAATATCTACGATGATGCTGATGATAATTTGAAAGAAGATACAAGTGCTGATAATGTTAAGGAAAATACAAAGCTAGAAGAACTAACGTGAGACTTGTTTTTTTTTTATCATAGTTAAACTGTACAAAAACATAAGCTACCTCGTTAGATTGATACCCTTAGATAAAAATTTAAAGATCTCAATTTGAAATGTAAATATTCTTTTCATTTCTCATACTTGGAAAGTACGCTTGAAGTAACCTGATCAGAGGGATGAAAACAGTACTTTTTGTCCCGGGGAAACAATTTTCACTGCTATTAAAAAAAAAAAAAAACCATGCAAGCCCAACTTTTTATACAGCCACTCTGTTAAATGGCAGCGTAAAATTGTAATTTAAAAATATTATCAACAATTTTGTAAAAATGACTTTATACTTATAATTTACTTTCACTAAATTATTATTTAATTTAAATAGATCGGAGCTAAATATTTATCATCATCAATGATAAAAAAAGAATGCCACAGAAAAAGAAACATTGAAAAGGCGGGACAACGGCAATTCGATCTTCAAATAGGATACTTTTAAACTCGATATTCCCACGGGATCGAGACTTATGCAGGTAAAACCGCGGGGCGCAGATAGTAATAATACCGATACCGATTATTTATGAATTATAAAAAAAAAAAAATATTATTAGTCCCTATATAAATAATCACAATAATATCATCGATATTTGTAGTTACCAACTACCTATAATGTACCAAAATAGGGAAGCAATGCCATATAGCACCCTTATTTGCGTAACACACGATCAATCGTAATCTGAATAATTTTGAAGGATTGCTTTAATACATTACTTCTATGTTCGACTTATTTGTCTGCTCAAAAACGTAAATAACGCAGTGAATGTTGTTGAACTGTCAAAATTAAACAGGTTGTGATTGATCGTGTGTAACGCAATTAGGGTACAGATTAAAATACACTTATGTAAATATACATAAATGTACAAGTAATAGGTTTTGTGGTCAGGGTAGTTGACACAAAGGAATGCCATTTACCACATTTTAAAAGTTGTTAAAGATGTTAGCTATCATAAAATAATAATTAAATTATGTGTGTTTGTGGTTTTTATTATTTATTTTTATCTGTGTGATCGTCTGTCATTACGAGCGTTATGCATCATTTGTAAACTTTGCAATCCCTTTTTTTTATCAACTATTATATCATTTCAAAAGTAGAACACCATCTTCTTGTACGATGTTATAAATCTGTGTGTGTTATAATGTGATTCACGTCCATATTTAAAAAAAAAACAATTTGTTTACATATTCAAACAGTTCCAGATTTAAACTTTTCAAATGAAATTGGACGTAGATAATAATCCGATGGTTAAAATTTATGCACTAGTGCTACAACGCCGTAATCATATAAAAATCAAAGGATGCTTAGTATGCTCATGACAGATATTATTTTACGTTTAATAAAATGCTTAAAATACTAATGTTACAATGAACAACAAACATGAAATATTTACAGAAGATTTAATTCTTCTGATCGGACTCTTTGTGTCAATAATACTCGTATATGACGATAATAACTAATTTAAAAATGTTCGTCTATTGTTGTTTGCTCAGCACACGATAGAATCTTCGTTATCGACTATTAAATAGTTTAATGGCCCAGTCGCAAAATGACCACTCCTCAAAATGTCTACCGGACGCAAAATGTCCATTCCTCAGAATTTCTCTTTCTAAAAATGACCACTTCGCAGAAGTTGGCTTTCGTAAAATCTCCATTTCTCAAAATGTCTCAAATTCACATCAGTACAAAGTCGGTGAAGTGCGAGTCGGATTTGCGCAAAGAGGGTGACATAATAATCTTTTATTCAGATAGGTAAGTAGGTATCTAAGTACATTTAAACACACAAATAAAAATAAAGGACAGAAATTGAATTGTTTGCGAGATTTATTCATTTTGGTGATAGTTTTTACTCAACAACGAGCACTGACTGAACAGTACCACACACACACACATAGCATAACATCATGCCTTGTTTCCCTGAAGGGTTAGGCAGAGGTGTACCTGTAGTACACCGTACATTTCCCCAGTTATGTTTTTAAGTCCCATGTAATAGGGGGCGAGCCTATTGCCATCAACCGGGCACAATTCCAGACTCCGGGCTACTACTGAGAAATTCCTGTAGGAAAAACTCAATAACACTTTGCCCCAGTCAGTCACCAGCACCCTAACAGAAGCAAACAGTACCCTAATTGCGTAATACACGATTTGAAACAAATTTCTAATCCATTGCTTCGTAAGTTCGAAAATAAAATCTGCTCAACAACGTAAATAACACAATGAATGTTGTTGAACTGTCAAAATGAAACAAATTTGTCGTAATCGTTTACAAATCTGTTGCGTAATTAGATAGCAGTACCCTAATTACATAATGCAAAATCAATCCGAATCTGAATCGTTTTTAAACAGATTGCTAATCCATTGCTCCGTAAGTTCGAAAAAGAAATCTGCAGAGCAACGTAAATAACGCAATGAATGTTGTTGAACTGTCAAAATGAAACAGATTTGTCGTTATCGTTTACGAAAATATGTTGCGTAATTAGAAAGCTGGTCCACTTAAAGGAGACTGAAACGATTACATACAATCTTGGGCCTGGTTGTAAAAAGATGAAAGTGGTGTCAATTAATAGCTTATATATTATCAACCTTTCACTGAAAATTCTGCGGATTTTGTCAATCTGAGAACAGAGATAAAAGAGATTATGTAAAAGTGAGGTTATGTTACAATCTTTAACAGCTGATTCCTGAAGTGCAAAATATGTGCTTTTGCACTAATAGTTATTATATTTAGTAGGAAATGTTTGATAAATCATATCAATGAACGTCAATGACTTCAGTCCTACCTACCTATGTAGGTAACAGGTATGGAGTTATGGAAAGGATGTCTAAAATAAAAAAAAATTAAGTAATACCTATAGTGTTTTATTCGTCTTCAATTATAATTAAAATGTCGTCTAGGAATTGTGCAGTTGGTGCTATATGATCTTGGTACCTAGCCCAGCTAAGGTACCATAATATAATGCACAATAAATTATATGAGCGCAGCAGCCTTTTTTTTTTTTTTTTTTTTTTTGGTGGGAAATCATCAAATGACGTCTCCCGCTCTGGGTGGAGCGGGAGGGCGTGTCAGACTCTTACTGACTAAAACCCACCCGTGTTCCTTCTGTTGCCTGTGCAATGCCAGGGGGCCACGGTATCCCTTTCGGACTAATCCCGCAACCCCGGCAGGCAATGGTCTCATCGGACCCCTTCGAGCTTCGACGGCGAGCTACCCATTGCTCACCGTCCGCAAGCCCGCGCCTACGGTGGCCGGGAATCCGCGATCGATTCTTGCTGACATCTCTTTGAGGCGCAGCAGCCTACAGTTCGTCTCCCTACAATACAATTACAGTAATGCATTACTATAGCCACCCTTCCTGTACGAGAGCCATTGCCGAATCACTGACAGAATTGTTTCATCATGTAAGGGTGGGTCGTCGAGCCAGTGTATTGCAGTGATCAGTTGTTATCCCACAATTCACACAGCGATCCATAGTTTCAACAATATCCAATCCATAAGCCGGCGGTAAAATCCAAAATAACAATTCCAAGTCAAACGTGTGAGCGATCTTCGGTGTCCATTGTGAAAGCAAGGGTCGTACGAGGTAGGCAGGGTCGGAATCCGTAAAATACAAAGCAAAGGTCGTGAAAAATTGAAGAACAATCGGGAAAGCACTCAAAACGCATCGAAAAACACGAAACGAGTGAGCAAACAAGATCATTAGAGCAGTTGGCAACTGTCACAGACTACATAGGGATATGGCAACTGTCTAGTGTCCGTGTCAGACAGCTGTCATGCCAGTGACATAGACTAAAAATAGAAAACTAATTTTAATCGATATGAAATCGATAATCATTCATATTGTTTTTTCAGTAATTTATTGATATTTTATTTATTAATATGACTGTAATTATATGCACTATATTGCACATAATATGTATATATAGTGCATTTAATTACTTTGAGTAAATTATTTAGTGTAAAGGTTTTATTTTCGTAAATGTGTAATCGATTACTCAATCGGTAATCTCACGAAAACTATCTTTTCCATATTTCTCCGCTTCCAGATTGAGAATTGAGGTGATTTTTCATATTCTAAGATAAAAAATATGACTAATTTTTTAGATCATATCTTAACTTATTACATTTGGGCCCACCGTTTTCCATCTCCTTTGTGTGGTTCTTTCCTCAAAATACCATTTCAGACACTAGATTATATAGTCCTCACTCACATAATCTAACCAATATTATTTCTGGACTTAAATGAGACTGACCCCTGAGCTTCTTTCGCCATTTCAAACATACCTATATTAGGGGAGGATATTTTGATCCCTGTTATCAAATAATTCATAATATTAATTAGCATAACATAACACCACGCCTTGTTTCCCGGAAGGGTTGGGCAGAGGTGTACCTACCTGTAGTACACCCACATTTCGTCAGTTATGTTTTAAGTCCAATGTAATAGGGGGCGAGCCTATTGCCATCAACTGGGCACAGTTCCAGACTCCGGGCTACTACTGAGAAATTCCTGGTAGAAAACCCCAATAATACTTTGCCCGACTTGGGAATCCAACCCAGGACCTCATGCTCTCTCTCAAGTTACACCGTCAATTCAGGTTATTAGTTTTTCCTCGCTTGCAATGCCAAAATTCTATAGATAAATGCTTCTTTTTCTCTTTTCAGTTATGTTTTTGTAGTCGGGTTTTTTTTTTTTTTTTTATAATTTGCTTTATTTCAAGCTTATTAGTTTTATATATATAAATATATAATGTAATATAAATATATATTGAAACATTACTTAACTAATATTGTATTCAGTATTTTTCATCCTCCCTTTTTTTGTATTTGCAAATGATAGCCTATGTCACTCCCACAATTAAGACGAATCTAACGACACCTCATATGTTACAATCCATCGAGCAGTATAGGCTACAGAGCGTTTCAAAGAAATAGCGAGCGTGCGTGACATACATACACACATAAATACTCTCGAAAATCATTACCCTCCTTCTGGGGCAGTCAGGTAATTACTATTAATATTGCGGTAGCACACTTTTTTGTTTTCTTATCTCTTTAAATGACTTGATAACATAATTCACTAGCGTCTAAAACACAGAAAAGTAGACAAGTGCTGATATTTGTCTATTTATTTAAGATTTAGACTTAACTGTGACTAGTTGATAAAAATAAATTAAAAAGGAATTCTGTTAATATCACGGCTGTCACATATTATTATTATGCCTGGTTTAACTAGGTTTCCAGAGTTAGCTGTTGTATTTTATTGTAGTTTTCATAATCTGAGTGCACGCTAAATTGTGTGATGGCGGAAGTGAGACAAGGTCAATATTTAGTGGCAGCAGCTGGTGAGTTCAATTTTTTTTTTAACAATGATGTGAAAGTTTTCACTTTTCACTAAGTATTTTTTATCAACAAGTATTAACATAATATGACTACTGTTTCAGTGTCCCTGTCCTCTATGGTTTCGGGCGTCATCTATGGGTGGAGCACCCCAGTGATACCCAAGTTCCACAACAATGAGACCGGCATTAATATAACAGATGTAAGATTATTTTTAAGTACTGTTATAGTTTTTTTTTTTTTTTTTTAAATATTATACTTGTTTTTATTTACACACACGTATTCACATGATTTAAAAACTAACTAAATAATAATAATATGAACAAGTCAAAGTCTAAAGTCAAATAATTTATTTCAATCAGGCACAAAACAGGCACTTTTGAATATCAAAATTTAAAACAAAAAAACAAAAAAAAAAACTAGTCGCCCCTTCCAAAAGGTAGTTTTCGTATGGAGAAGGATGGGCAAGAAATTCCACCGTTACTCTTTTAAAATGTTTTCACAATATCCCACTGCCTCTGGGAAGATGGGTTCACGGGCCGATCTGTATTCGAGCAAGCCGCTTTCCAGGCGTTCTCCGCATCGGTCAAGCAAGGCACTTTAAAGTAAACCAGGCAGGGGGCTAAAATTTTCCCGGTCAACTTTACAGTGTTGCGGACTGAGAACAGGAACGCGGGTAAGCTAATACTGGCAATTTTGCGGATGCCAAGGCCACCAAAACGGATGCGCAGTGTGGCTTGCAGCCACACTCGGTCGTTCAAAGCCACATTTAAAATGAATATGAATGTGCTGCGCATAATTTGGTCAATTTTGTCCAAGAGGTGTGACTACTTCCATAAAGCGGAAGAGCGAAGAAAATATATAAAATTTAGACCAAAACAACTATCTCATCAATCAGGGTGAATGCCGAATGTAAATTAATTTTGGAGTCTGTCCGAAATGTCGTTGAAGTTTATGATTTTTTCGCCGATGAAAGAAGGAAAGCTGTTGTAGTCCGAGAAATTCAAATTTTCTTACATTTTTACAATCTGTAAGGTCAGTGTTAGGTTGTATTTTGATCAAAATATTAGGGGTTAAATTATAAAATTGCCGATTTGTACTGAAGAATCTATATTAGTTTTTTTTCATTTAACATATTTATTTTAACAAAATAAATACCATTATTATCCTTACATTGCTGCCATCTAATAGGAAGGTCATTCATGCCTTTGCGATAGAACTCTCGTGATCTAGATTCGACAAACTGTGTGAAAGCATTTTGTATTGCCTCCTGACAATAAAACTTTTTATCACGTAGAAATTTGTCCAAATCACGAAAAAAATGGTAGTCCGTTGGAGCAAGGTCTGGCAAATATGGCGTTTATTTCTGCAGATCAGTCAAACAATGAGGCACCCATTTCTCATTTATTTTATTTTATTGATTTGACGCAAATTAGTCTATATTGTTGGTAAGGTAACGTTAAACTATGCCGGTAATTCCTGGGTAGTTTGGCTCGGATCGGCTTCCACCATCTCTTTCAATTCATTGTTATTCACCTGTGTGGGCGGTCTTCCACGTGGTTCGTTCTTCAAATCAAAGTTTCCATCATGAAAGCGTTTAAACCAAAATCGCACGGTGCGTTAATTAGCAATCCCCTCTCCAAACGCAACATTGATATTGCGAGCTGTTTCTGCCGCGTTAGTTCCGCGTCGGAACTCGTATTCAAAAATAACTCGAATTTTCGAAGTATCCATCTTTCTTGTCTGAGCTGAATAAAAAAACGACTGAAAGTCGATAATCGAATGTTGCAATTTTTTAAAAAGAAGAACTAATTGGAACCATGTGAAAAAAGTTTCACTCAAAAATCTCAAACCATGAAGGTTCTATGTCAATTCGAAGTACCTATTACAATAAAACGGCAATTTCATACTTCAACCCTCATTATGATTCGTGACTGTAACAGATAATGTATTGACAGAATTATAATCATTAGAATAATTAATACATCTCTCAAAGTTAGATTTATTCCCTATGAACTTATCCGTAAGAGATTTGTTTTTATTCTAACTCACCCCACCCTGTGTGACATGTTTGTGATTCTGGACTAATTTTTTTTAAATGCTAAGTTTATGAACACCGGAGGTCAGACGGCAGTTGTTGCGCAAAATCATGATATATGCGGCTTTCGGGTAAAACTCCGAACCAAATCCCAGAGGGAAAACAAATCGGAATAATGTCACATTTCTTTTCAGAAAGAAATATCATGGATGGCTGCTGCAACGTCTCCTGGTTTTATGACTGGCAGCCTGGTGACGAGGTTCATTTCAGACAGTTTCGGGAGACGAGCCGTTATCTTGGGTAGTGCTTTGCCTCTTATAACTGGAACAGTAAGTGGCGGCTCAATTCAAGTCACCGAATTGTCTTAAAAACATGTCGCATTTTTTCTGAATGCCTTGCTTCCATCCTTGTTCCCATTTTGCGCTTCTAAAAATATTATTGAACACTTCAACGCGCTACCGGCTAGCCGCAAAGTGGCGCGCCTATGTTATGACTTGCGGCTGGCCATCAACCACTCCGGTTGACTCGAGACTGCGGTGCACCCTGCCGGTTGAATATTGCGGTGTGCTGCATCCCCTTTACGTACTGTGCGGCCGGCCGTGCGGGGCACCTCAGTTGCCAGCAGGGTGGTCAACTTTCGCGGCCAACTTGGGGCACTCCGACCCAACCAGGTTAGGTTCGAAGGGGATGAGAGGGGCTCAAGTGAGCGAGCAAAGCGACCGAACGAGCCCTCATCATCTCCAATATCGGCAATTTTGTGCAATATTTCAAGAAGCAATGACCATTTCAGCGGACCGCAATAGAACAGAGACGATAGGTAATAGGTAATAGGTAATACGGGCTGGTTTCCGCAACTCCACGTCAAAGCGCGTATTTTGCGTACAGGAACAGAGACGATGCGGCTAGCCGGAGTACGGCGTACCGTAGCGGCAGACCGCAAGACATGGCGTGCCGCACCGGTGCGCCGCACTGTGGCTAGCCGGTAGTGCGTTGAAGGTTTAAAATAATGACTGCACTACTTTTTGTAAACCTCAAATAATTCCTATTTTGTGGTCATAAAAATACTAAATGGCCAAGTAATTGCGACCAACTGAGGTGTATTTAGCGCTCAAGAGACGTTGCCGCGGCACCGCACAATTTTAACCTAACCTTTTCCATTTTCTCGGGGTGCCCTAGCTTAGTTACTAAGACCAACTGTGAGAAAAGGCCAGAAAGTTAAAAGGGGCTCAATTATTGTCAAAATGTGTATCGTTAGTTTTAAAGATCTAAAAAAAATAATTGAATTTTCATTAAAGGTCCATCAAAGGTCAATTTTTTTTTTGGGATTTGTATTTTTCCTTGTTAAACATCCGTATCGAAATTCTAACGATGTCAAAATAAGTAGAAGATTACTTAGAAATTACTTTTTTTGGAAATGGAATTGGAATGAAATTTTCCAGGTAATCGTTTTATGCACTGCGACAGCGTGGTGGCTTTACATGACGCGGTTCTTATGGGGCACTGGCGCTGGCATGCTAGGAACTGTAAGTAATTTGCATAAATTCCACGTGATATGTTTTCAAAGATAATTATGTAATTTACACATGTGTGTACATATCACATGTGTAAACTACATAATTATCTTTGGGTTACAGTTACAAACATCAAAATTTTAGGTTCACTTAAGTTTAGAATTTGACGCTATTTTATATTTATTACTAGCTTTACATTTAATACGCACGGGTAGCACTAAGTACTTATCTACGGTGCACCTACCTACATACTTCACGAACAATAGGTACCTCCGACGTTTTGAAATAATTGCAGACGACAATTGTCCCTGCCACGACTACGAGTACACCGTACAAAGTCTCGACCACCTCCTCAGGGATTTCCCCAGATTCGGCATGGATCGCATGCAATATGGGGCAATCTCTCAATGGTATCATGGCATAATATGACATCCGGATGCTAACGCGAAAAAAGGAAGTCTTTATGCCCGTTTTTCCCGACATCCTATATCAATTATGCTACTTTAGAGGTATGAAGAACAGGGTGTTAATTTCACTAAACCTCAAAAAAAAAAGGAAAAAAGGGAAGTTCTTCCGATCAGATGGGCCAAATTCTGAGCCAACTCAAGAGCTTAATTGGCACATAAAATACCATCATTTATATTATATTTATTTATTCTCGTTACTTCTTCTTATTCTTATACCTATTGATTGTTTATATACTCAAAAAAATTAAAGATCATAAAAATCGGTTCAACCGTTACAAATTATAAATGGTGTAACTAACTCAACTTTGTTTTATGCATAATTATGGTGTACAGTGAAGAGTATTCTATCCATCAAGCTTTGATACTTCATTCTTCTTAAATATTAACTATGTATCGTTTCAGGTATCAGCCATGTACATAGCTGAGATATCAGACAAGGAGGTCAGAGGTAAACTCACATCACCTATTCGCTACATGAGAAATTTCGGCGGTTTCCTCATCATGTCCGTTGGCCCCTTCGTTTCGTACCACGCCATCAGCTACATGTTACTGGTCCTGCCGATTTGTTACTTCATCACCTGCTGCTTTATACCAGAATCTCCGTATTACCTCTTGAAAGAAGGAAAGTTGAACGCAGCTAGAGCATCTCTCATCAAGTTGAACGGAAATAAGGATAAGGAGGTGGGAGAATACCTGATTATTAGTATAGATAATAAACAATTATTTTATAATACTATACTGTTTGCGGTGTAGCATGGTGCGGGTGACAGGTGACAGAAAGGGTTTTATTTAATTTACTACAGTTATTACTGAGTCCGTATTATGTACACAATCTGTATGTAGGTACAGACACCAGCACGTCAACCTACCCGAAACTGACAAATTTTCCCAATCAACTCTGAACCTTATGCTTTAGTAATAAAGTTGAAAATCTATTAAAGAAACTTGACAGATTGTAGTAGGTTGATGTGCTGGCGTCT
Source organism: Xanthia togata (assembly GCA_963853775.1). Taxonomy (NCBI): domain Eukaryota; kingdom Metazoa; phylum Arthropoda; class Insecta; order Lepidoptera; family Noctuidae; genus Xanthia; species Xanthia togata. Next base: position 18,756,000 of record OY970795.1, on the reverse strand, counting down.
GTACGGATCATAGTCGTAAAATACAAAATCAGTAAAAACAAGTAAATTATAATATATTTTACCCTTTCTGTCACCTGTCACCCGCACCATGCTACACCGCAAACAGTATAGCTTTGCCCGCGGATTGCCTATTCCAAAGCGTAGTAGGTACCTAAGGAAAAGAACGGGAAAGAAACTCCACGGACACTCTTTTAAATCAAAAATTTGATACAAAATATTCGTTACATCATTAACAACAAAGAATCAATCAAAGAAGAACGTAAAATTCTGAACAGCAAAATTGTAATTTTCACTAAATTAATAGCTCAGTGCCGTCAAACTAAAATATATTTAAGTTGTGTCACTTTAGTCTATTTCAGAATGGAAAATCGTCGGTTGACAAGAATCATCTAAATTTTGGTGATTTTTAGTCTAGTTTAGAGGCATTTGTGACAAGAGAATCGGCACCATTGAATGAATGAAACGGAATCTCAAGCCGATGTTGCTATCATAAAAATAATTTGTTTTTAATAACTTGCAACATCGGTTTCTCGTCGCGAGATATAGAAGTGTCAAAGTGCCTTTTTCGAGATATCTCGTCGTTTACGGTCATGTTAGAGATTAGAATGACGTCATAATCGTAGACAAATATCGACAAAACGAGAAAAGGAGCTTTCTCGCGCTTGTCATGTTAGCCCTGCAGGTTTCTTGTATATCTCGCTGGCCGTCTTCTTGATCTTGTATCGGTCTTCAGCCGTGTCCATCCAGTAGTTGATGTCGTTATCGAAGTGCGTCATGTCCTGCTTAAAGTTGTCGTTCCATGTGAGAAAAAGGCAAGAGGGTAACAGTCAACCTTGTTTGACTCCCTTTCCTTTGATGATCCACCTACTGTTCACATCATTTCATATGTGTTCGTTCGTTCATGAATACCTTGAATATCCTGTTGGTTAATGTTTTGTTGGCGCGTTGCATTAAAATATCACGTAGTGCTTGGCGGTCGACATTGTCAAAAGCTTTTTCTATGTTCAGAGCGAGCACATAAATTCTTTTTCCTGCACGCCATTCTTCACCCCGCTTCCTTCACAGCGGAAATATGTGGACATCTGTAGATGCGATGTTTAAAAAGGCCGCTTGGCCCAATTCTTTTATTTCGTCCATTTTTTTTTTATGTAGGAGGCGTAAATTCTGTAACCCTTATTACAAACCTTTAATATTTTCAAACGTTTGTATCTTTAGGGTAAGTTTGTTTCGGAATAGGTACCTGCGTTGTGTCTTGCCATGTGTCAGGTACTTCATTTTGTGTCCAGGCTATATTCAAATGTTTGGTGACGGCTTCCTGTAATATTTGTGGCATCGCTTTGTAGAGCTCGATTACCACTTGGTCTGTTCCTGGGGCTGTCCCGTTACGTATGCTGTTAATGATTCGTATTACGTCATCAACCGTGGGTCCATCATTTTGCGTGGCTGTTAACGGCTTTGTTATGATTACCGGCGGTATAGGTAGGCCCTCGGTTTTTTTTGGAATTGTCTCCCTTTTGGCACACATATATATGCGTTTTTCCCGGCGTTTTGTTTCAAACTTGTTTCTCCTGTAAAATAAATAAAGTATCTGCATGCGTTTTGAAGGGTGTTTTTTTTACCCAGTCTGGTAAAGAATTGCTCTGCATTCTTTTTTTCCCTCTTGGCGTTTAACCTTTTGAATTATAGCCTGACATTCTTTTACATGATTATCTATGTCTATTTGAATTATCAGATTCTTTGTAAGAATTTGGCCTTTTGTAGGTTAGCAAGAGCTATTGGATGATCCCTAGAGTTAGTCGGCTGAAAAATCAAGGTTTCCTGGGCAGTCGCTTTTAAAACTCCAGTTATGGAGCTCCATAGTATGTTGATGCTTTCATCCGCTGAGCTGATTCCTATGTTTCCCAGTTTTTTTATTTTGTTTTGTTATGCGTGCTTGGTTTTTTGTTTTGGTGGATTTTTTATTGAGAGCGGCATAGTAGCATTGTTTGTGGTTGAAATCTTTGATCTCAGTTCTTGTCCGATTGTATTGTGTCTAGTGTTTGGTTCTTTCAGTTTTGTTTAAAATTCGACTTGTTTGAAGCTGTCCCCAGATTATTTTATAGTCGGAGGTTTCCCTAAGAGTTTTTCTGTTACCTGTGGCGTAATAATAATGTAATCCAATTGGGATTTCTCTTTACACTTCTGATGGAAGGTGAACTGTCTACAGGCGACCTGGTGAGCGATACCTTCAAGCCTGCTTCTCAGAAAAAGTCCAGTACGGTGGAGGCAGTGTAAATGTATGGGCTGGTATATCTTCAGAAGGTCGCACAGAGTCTAGTCGCCATAGAAAATGGCACTCTGACTGGGGAAAGATATGCCCAGGAGATTCCCAATGAGTATGCAGGGCCGTATTTAGTAAGTATGGGTGATGGATCGATGCTGATGCATGATAATGCCCAGCCACACACGGCTCGGGTCGTGGAAGAGCATACATATTAAGGAGGTTGGAGGTTAGCGTGATGGCTTGGCGATCAAGAAGTCCTGATCTCAACCAGATTGAGCACGCCTGGGATGAGCTAGGGAGGCTAGTCAGAAGCCGCAGACCACCACCTACCACCCTCAAGGCACTAAAACAGGCCCTGATAGAAGAATGGGAGAATATTCCCCAACATCGGCTCCGAAACCTCGTGCTCAGTATGCCAAAGCGACTCGAAGCCGTAAGCAGAGCCCGAGGAGGCAATACAAGTTATTAAAAAATAAATAATATGTATAACATAGGTACTTGTAAATGTTAATTGAGTTTTATGACACTAACCTAAAAATGGCTATTTTTATTGGTTTATCTTTTTTTAGAAATGTTAGTAATGTATAATTTACTATAGTTTCAAAGAAAGCTGATGTAAACTAAAAACTTCCAGTTTAGAAAAAAATGAAATTTTAAAAGTAAAAGTAGTACTTAGTTTTGCAGGGCAGTGTAGTTTTAAGTGAGAAAAACAGTTACACACGGATATTTTCGCTCTTTCTCTCAACAGTGGTCTAAAAATTATTTCATAACAATTTAAGACTCCAATTAGTTCTCCAACCAGCTTTCTACTAGGCAAATGAATACCTTTATCTATTTTAGCGTTGTGTACCATAGTTAGACAAAAATGGATGTACCTAACATGGTTGTTGCAGGCAATAGAGAATCGGTTATCGGCGATGACGGTGGACGTAAGAAATGAGATGTTTCGCACGGGTTCTCTCAAAGAGCTGTTTACTGGGAAGCGATACCGCACGGCACTGATCATTGCTATAGGTAAGTACCTACTGATGCCAGAAATACATCTGGCAAATAGTGCGGTAAAGGGGAAAAAACAATTCACCATTTCATACATTTTGTTAAAGACTAACAAATATTTAACAGGTTTGAAAGTGACTCTCATATTGTCTGGAGATATTGCCATACAACAATATTTCGGCACAATTGTTCAAGAGAGCAAGGTGAACGTCAATATATCCACCATGTTGATATCATTTGGAGCAGTCAAATTCGTTGCGGGTAAGAAAGTTTATTACGAAGATTTATTTAACTAAGCTGACAATATACGAGTATTACATTACAAATGACGAAATATCATCTTTGAACATAATATGATAGGACGTTATAACATGTATCAATATTAAAACTCCAAACTTTGCAGGTATATTTTTATCCGCAATAGTGGACAAGGTTGGAAGTCGTCCCCTGCTCATCTTCTCCTACCTCGGCTCTGGTGTAACCCGCATCGTTGTTGGAACCTATTTCTTGATACAACCCACCTCTTCCCCATACTATAGCTATATCCCCCTTATTGGCATCATCCTCTCTAGCATGTTATCCATTCTAGGCTACGAATCTCTAGTCGCTGTTATCATTGCAGAAATATTCCCCCTTAACGTCAAATCAGTGGCTATGACCTTCCAAAATATTGTGGGAGGGTTCGTAACCTTCCTATCAGTCAAAGGGTATCAAGAAATGAAGGATGCCGCAGGTCTGGCTGGAGTGTTTTGGTTCTACGGTGGGTTTGCAGTAATCGGTGCTATTTTCTCATACTTCCTGGTGCCAGAAACAAAGGGCAAAAGTTTAAGGGAGATCCAGGTTGAGTTGCAAGGTGCTATGTATGACGAGGGTGTTGAGAAGTTGAAGAATGCGATTGTGAACGAAGATGCTGTAGTTACAGAGCTAAATGAGCTAAAATGTGATTACAGTAGGTACAACGGTCGACGCTACGAAGGAAGTAGGTAAATTAAACCAAAGTGAATCGTATTCAACAGCAGTAAGGTACTTCGGTGCTTTGTATGACGAAGGTAATGAGAAGTTCAAAAGTTTCTCTGGGAATGAAGATGCGGAGCTTAAAGAGTTAAAAACTGGTTATACTTACCTACTTGAGGTCCCAAACAAATTGTTGGGGACCAAATAGGTATACTTAATCACTTTTTAAGATTCTTTACAACACTGCCCGTTGTTTGAAACAGTCGGGGTTGTGCCTAAAGGAATCTCATAAATTATATGAAATTGGTAAATTGTATTTAAGAGCAATAGTCGTCGATTTACATAACATAACATCACGCCTGTTTTCCCCAATGTATTAGGCAGAGACTGGCGTAATATGGGTGTAAGATATAGGTGCACACCTAAATCGTACATCCATATTTCGCCAGTTATGTTTAACACGTTCAGTGCCGGGCCCTCCTGGATGATTCACCTAGTCGCACATGGGATGCCAGGAGCCCTCGCGGAGGGTTCTTAGCGAATACAGCATTATAAACCGTGAAAATATAATCTGATGTATATTTTAACAGCATTTATTAGTAATGGTGTTGGTTTTAAAATTCAAGTATTTTTTTTGTTTTGTTCACGGTTTCAAATATTCACTTGAAATTTAAAAGGCTGGAAACTACGTATCTATAGCAACAAGACCCCCTGAAAACACAATTTTAGTTCGTTTTACACTGTTTTTAACACAGTGTTTAACCTAATGCCGTTGACCGTCCGCGATGGTTAACTTTAGCGCAAACGTAATACCGTAACCCTCCCAGAGGGTTCCCTTCCAATATTTATGGCGGCATGGCGTACCTACGAGTTCTATGAAAAGTGGGTGGATTCGAAAGTGTTAAGTCCCATGTAATAGGGGGTAAGCCTATCGTCATCAAATGGGCACAAATCCAGACTCGTCGACTTACTATGTACCTACATATTGACGACGCAGAGATAAAATCGGGTTGAGATACTTAAATAAAAGACACTGCGGTTGTTAATAGCCCGTGCTTAACCGGCTAAAGCAGATTGGGGCGCGCAACGCAACGATTTTCAAAAATCCTCCTTCATTATTTTCGTATATTTTCTACGAACCAAGCAACGCACACTGCACGCGGACCGCACTGCACTTTTTTGTATGAAAATGCGATGCGCTGCGGCTCGCTGAATGTGAGCTTGGCTTAAGGGTACAACAATTTTATAATATTAGAATGACTAATGTAAGAAAACTTATAAACTAATGACATTTCGTTTTATAATAAAGTTATACCATATTATTATCCTTTTTTTATAGTATCCTCTATCGATATAGGAATATTATATACTTTTTATTTTGTAAAGTAACATTGTTTGCCGCAACACAAAACAAAATTGTGAACAGGACTAGGCCATTGATGCCACTAACCCTGTCTTCTTGTGCCACGTGTGTGTACTCATGTTTTGGACAAATAAACGATCTTTATCTTTATCTAACAGAAAGTGACTGTCGCGCAAAAACGTTATACGCAATCCACAGACTACATAGGGATACTACGCAATCTTTTAACGAAATTATGACGTACAAAAGCTACTTGGGGTGCATTCCGAGTTACTCTGTAAGCTGTACCTAATCGATTTGAGCGTGCTAACACCCGTACTGAATTAACGTGGGCGCGATAACGATGTGTCTGGAATCGGCGCCATCTTGCGATAACGCCGACCATGCCTTTTACTAATATCACCGTGAGCGCTGTCAAAAATGACAGTTGTACTGTTTTGCTTTGACTCGCATCTTATCTTTAAACTAACGTGGACTTTTCGAAATTGTTCTTCTGGCTACGGTTCGCCACCTAACCAAAGAAGAAGAATAAACACAAAGAAATATGATATGCATGTAGACGACAGTGAGTCTGTCTGATATTGTAGGCGGGGGTGTTCACGTATATTGCACACATTACAGCTAATCACACAATATATTTAATTACACAACAGTTTATTAGAGAGGAGCTCGTAGCTAAGTAATAACTGCCGCACGGGTCGATCCATCAGGTTAAGCTACGCTTGCCGGGGTTGGTCTGTGGATGGGTGACCATCTTTACATACCGAGACTACTCCGTGCCTCGGAAAGCATGTTAAGCCGTTGGTCCCGGCTGTCATTCGTGGATCTATGATAGTCGTTACGGGTCGTCAGAAGCCCGAAAATCTGACAACCAGTCTTACCAAAGGGTATCGTATTACCCAGTTACTGGGTTGTGGAGGTCAGATAGGCAGTCGCTCCATGTAAAAATACTGGTATTCAGCTGCATCCGGTTAGACTGGAAGCCGACCCCAATATAGTTGGGAAAAGGCTAGGCAGATGATGAACAGTTTATTTAAGAACTAAGGTTAAAACTAGATTTAATCCGAATTTACTTGTTGCTAGAGCACTTTAAACGTTAAATGGCAAGAGGTTGTACGAAGCGTGGAGTTGATGCTCAACTGAGAGAAATCTAGGTTACTTTCTAGGCGACTACGATTATAAAATTAGGTCTGATACCTTAAGTAGTTTTCTACTATAGAGCAAGTAGCGGGTACCAGTTGTACAAATACAATCATTTAATCCTATGCATTAGGGTAGTTAGCTGACAAGGGGAAGTACAGACGCTCGTAGAGCCAAGGGGTATTCACGTCATGCTCCCCAGCACCTCCATCATCTATTTTGCTATTTATAAACTCATGTGCTAATTGTACGCAATATGTACGGAATTAGTACGTACTTAAAAAAAAATGTACCTACCCAGGTTAAAAGGTACAGGCAATTGAATTTGGGTTGCTGTAGGAGCATCTCCCCAGCAACCCCAAACAAAATTTTAATATATTTTACGTACAAACTTACCTATTAGGCAAACAAGTCGTTGATAAAAATTGTACTCTTATTTTCAACCGACTTCAAAAAAGAGGAGGTTCTCAATTCGGTTGCATGTTTTTGTTTTTTTTTTTTGTATTTTAGGTTGTTACGCGATTACTCCGCCAATTATGAATTGATTTTGATGATTCTTTTTGTTTGGTAGGGCATACTTCAGAAGTGGTCCCATATATAAATATTCCCAGGTCTCATTATAAATTTGGTCAAGATCTGATGAGGGGTTTTTGAGTTAGCTTCAATAATAAGCATTTTTCCCACCTATAATTTAAATGTAAACTGTTAAATATATGTGTGCATGAAAGTTATGAAATGAGTACAAAATATAATTATTTACGTAAATTTATATAAAATTAAATGTCACCGAACGTATGACAACTTAACCGTAGGTAAAGCGTTGAGCGAGTTCTGTGAGCGTGTTCACGACAATGACTTATAAATCGTAAGTCAATGGTTCACGAGCGTTCCGAATTGTTGCCAGCCCTTCAGCTGTCATAATCGTGATATCTTAATCGGAACGCAAATTATCAATGGCAGAGCTGTGGGCGATTGTTCTAATTCGGAAAGAGGCCTTGATTGATTGCGCGACGATACGTCATATTCGTCATCAAAAATTCAAAATTCGAAAGTCATTTATTCAAACTAGGCTGAGAATCAGCACTTTTCGAACGTCAAAATTACATAAGACAGTCCCCCACTAGGAAGTGGTGAATCTTATGGGCCATAAGATTCACCACTTCCTAGTGCTTTTGCTGGGAAGAAGAAGTGGCGCAACAAACTCCCCAGCAGCACAGCTGTCTGTTCAGTTAGAAAAAAAAATGTTTCTATAATAGTATGCAAGATAATTTACATTACGCAAAACATATACAAAAAAAAAATGCATCGCGTGCTTGCGCTACTTTGGTTTTCGGTTAGGACACGGCCAAAGCTTCTAAGCCCTTAGCTGTCATTGCATATATTGTATTGTACGGACCTTTCGGGTAAATGATGGTCTATCGCTACAATTTAGCGGAGAAAAAGAAAAACTCAAAATCAGATCAATCTTCTATAATTATTCTTCATTTTATAGTTACAAAACAGTAAAAAACGCTACAGGGGGCAATTCGAGCAGTATTGATCCAGCAGAAAGCCAAAAGAAGCTAGAAATAATCAACTAATAATATTAGATAAAAAAATTATGCAATCTTTGCCTGAATTTTTGATTGACTACGAAAAAAGAAAACGTCTAACTAGGCATATCGTTTGAAAGAAAGAAAAAAAATACATTTATTTGCGGAAAAACATGACGCAAAAAATAAAAACAAAAAAGAACAACACACGTTTTAGAAGAAAATTTGGTCTTTCCAGCTTCTTTGCACAACTACATTTACAGATAACCGGCCTTTAAAAGTATATGAACGATTAGTTATAAAGGCATACACAGTCTTAAACTTTCAATCTGATTACTACACCGTCAGCTCTCCTACTTAAGTCATTACGGCTCCCACAAACAGGCGCGACGCGACGGGGCGTCGCGACACCGGTAATTGTTCTACAGTGAAGTTTTCTTAGAAATTGTTTTATAATTTCTAACAAACAACTGTTTTTGTCGCGTCGTGCCTGTTTTCGAGAGCGTTTATTAAATTCATATGAAATTCTGAATAGAACTAACAAGACTATTGTACATAATTTATCAAAAGTCTTACTAATAAACGTTTTTCTAATTAAGTTGTGAGAAGAATAATATCTTTAATAATAGTTTTACCATCAATTTTTCAGTTAGGTACTAGTTTATCATTACTTTGTTCAATTTATGTATTACTACTCCCTGTAAAAAGGGTTAAAAATATATATAAAGAATAGAAAAAGGTAGATTTAAAAATAGAAATGAAAGCCTCTATCACATAAAATAACACTATACGTTACAGCGCTATCTAGCGGTTAGGATAGCAAATATCTATGTAAGCTTAAAGCTAATGTTCTAGTCAAGAACAACATTTTCTTCATATTTAATCCTACTACAAGTTCTTTGGGGTACAATGGCAGCAGAGAAAGATAAATAAATTATATAATATATTATAATAAAATTAAATAAATAAATAAATGTCGAATATAGGTACCTAATATTCTGGCACCATAACCACATAATTATCACATTTTGTAATCAAACGTAAATTAGTATCAAACTATCAACATGATGGATTGTTTTCTTTTAAATGCCATCAAAGTGCGTTCATTATATCTTGTCCTGTAACGCGAGGTAGCACTGTTCTGTTCACAGAACACTAATTATCCTCAGTCAGTCGCCATTTTGAACTCTATATAATCAATAAAACTATATTACACAAAAGATAGCTTGATCTCGCGACATATGTCAAACTGACATTCCTAGGGTAGGAATTCGTTCATTAGGTCGGCATGCCCATAAAGTATGACATTGACAGTTACTATCTGTACTATTATGAAATTCAGGACTTCATAGGCGGTGATTTTACTGACAGCTGTCGCAGAGAACAATAAGCTATCTCTTATGAAGTATAAGCCTGACAAGGAATGGTGCCAACATGACGGCCAGGAACAAGTTATAGTGAACGATCTTTATATACCTTGACCTTAGTGTTAATGTAAGCTATAAAAACTCTTTGGAAACTTAACATTTAGTCATTATATCGGCTATTATTTCATACATTTTTAAGACTAAAATCGCTTTATGTAAGTAATTTTATAAAAATACTACCTGTTCATTGACTGGTATGTCAGACCTAAAACCACTTAATTTGCTTTCGTTGTATTATTTGCAACCAATATTGTAAACAATTATTAAAGATCAAACTTAACTTATACTTACTTAAAGCCATGCTTTAAACGAATGAAAACAAAACTACCATACTTTAAAGGCCTATTCAGATATAAGCGATATCGCTGTCGTGCTCGGTAGCGATCGTGGGAGCCAACCACGACCTTTTTAAGCAGTATTATTTTGATGTAACTTCAGTGCGAGAAAGAAGTGGAGCTATACAGAACGTCTAGCTATCTCTTTCCCACGCTCAAGTAAGATTAAAATAATACTGCTAAAAGAAGTGGAGCAAGGGCCCCTGGTTCGCCTTCTGGTTAGTCACTTTGGACCAGTATCGCTACCGACCGCGACAACGATATCGCTTATATCTGAATAGGGCTTTAAGTATTTATCAACGTTTGGTAAGTACTATTACAGTAAAAGGTACGTATATATAAAACTATGTGTACTTCCAAGAGTTCAAAGTTATACAACTATGAACTTTATATTCATTCGCTCACAGTATACAATAGCAGACAACTGAAGATACAGACAGAAAAGGAATAGAACACATACGATCGACAGGTATACCTTATTACCAATGTATACACTAAAAAAACTTCAATAGTAGGCTTTGGGTAATCCAAACAGACAATTGAATACAAAATGTTCATTCAATATAATTAAATGCATATCGAGATTTCTTGATTTGAGATTAGTACGATACTTACCTTAATCTATGACAACAAACAAACAAAAAAAAGCAAACTTGAGAAACTCGAAGTAAAAAGTGATGAACTATACATATGACTTAATTAACAGGCTAGTCCTGTTACTGCCCTATTGCAGGGCAAAGGCCTCTTCTCATACAGAGAAGGCATGAGCATTGATCACCACGCTTGCTCGAAGACGTGTTGGCGATTTGAAACTTATATTTACTATCAGTCCAGGTTTCCTCACGATGTTCTCCTTCACCGATGTCAGTAATGTCCAAGATAAACTCAGATGTCAGACATATGAATTGAAATTCACGTTGGTACTTGCCCAGTTTTGAACCCACAAAGGCCATCACAACATGATGAGATAACATAAGAAGCAACTAACATGTATACAACTACTACTAATTGTCTCTGTAAACAAGATTACAAATAAAAGAAGACTATAAAATATCTTTCTTTTTAAGTTCCTCCATTTCAGTGCCTTCATTATTTTCATCATTACTTGTTACACCTTTTTCTAAATTATCATCAACGGCAACAGCGTCATAACCATCACCTTGTAATTCTACTTGAATTTCTCTCAGATCTTTCCCCTTCGTTTCTGTGACCCAGAAGTAACAAAATGCACTGCCACCAAATGAGAAACCAGCAAAAATCCAAAATACTGTCGTCAAACCACATAAATCTTTAACTCTTTGGTACGCAAGAGATATAATGACAGCTAAAGCAGAGCCAAAAAGGCTTAGGCACGTCATAGCAATCGCTTTCACGTTCATAGGAAATATTTCAGCGGGTATGATGAAAATGAGAGAACTGAAACCCAAAGTGGAGATGACGTTGGCGAGAATGATGCCGACCAATGGCATGAAGCTGAGGGTAATTAATGTGTCAGTGCTGACGTTGATGACTTCTTGGAGGAAGAAGTAGAAGCCGACGGCGCCGAGCGACGCGCCCGTGGCCATGTATGAGAACACGAGGAGAGGCCGGCGACCCACTCGGTCTACTAGGACCGAAGACACCATACCTGTAAATCAAATTAAAATAATTAAAGAAAAATAAGGTTTTTTTGAAGACATCAACTGGTGCAATTTCATGGATGAAAACACAAATATGCAAACGATCAGAATCCCAAACCCCATGAAGACCCCTTAAACTCAAGATAACTCAATATTTTATTTCCTTGATTACTTACTAACAGCGAAGATAACTGCGCCATATATGATAGGCACTAGGGATTTGTCCATTTGTAACTTGGTCTCATCAATGATCCATCCTAGATACTGCTTTATCACCACTGCACCAGTCATCATCTGCGTTAGTTTCAGTCCTGGAATCACGAAGGATTACTTCTTATTATTCTGTTTCATGAGTAGTCTATTTTATTCTATTCGAAACTTACAGCTAACTTACACAGTGTTCTTAAACAATATAAAATTGAAGGCCATTTACAAGTTTACACTGTCAAACACTAATAATAAAAAATAAAAAAGGTCGGAACAAAATCTATATTATATTGGGACCTATAAAATTGGCGTTTTTTCTCACAAATAGAGAACCTCGTCACTTCTATTTATTTATTTAAATTTTTCACACTAATAAAAAAGTACAAAGGCGGACTTAATGCCTTAGGCATTCTCTACCAGTCAACCAAGGGTGGTGAAGAGATTAGATGGCAGGTGCTCTGTTTGAGAGGAACAAAGAAAAATCATTTTTTTATAAAAATATATCATTATATATAATTATAATACACACACATACATACATATTTTATAAAATATATAACTATATTATATATAATTATATACATAATATATACAAATTCAAGGGAGAGGTGTTGAAATGACTCTACTCTATTTATTTTGATAAAAAAACTGCAATTTTCAATTTCAATTTCTATGACTCAAAATATTCATCAATTGCTTGATATTATGATATAATATTATTATCGAATAATGAACATCACAGACAACTACCAATAGTAAAAAAACCTTATTACTTATAGTTTTCTAAACATAAATAATAACTTAATAAAAATGACTCCTATTTTTGCTAGCAGAAATGACCACTATTTGTTTTAAAACTTAGCCAAAACTTATTTTTGTCGCTTAATCTGAGTGGCATACGTTATCTTAGTTTTTAAACATTAGTGTTCAAGGTTGTTAAATATTGTTATTGTCAGTTTATTATTGTCAGGAGAAGGTTTTAGGTAGGGTAGGTAGGGTAGGTAGGGTAGGTAGGGTAGGTAGGGTAGGTAGGGTAGGTAGGGTAGGTAGGGTAGGTAGGGTAGGTAGGGTAGGTAGGGTAGGTAGGGTAGGTAGGGTAGGTAGGGTAGGTAGGGTAGGTAGGGTAGGTAGGGTAGGTAGGGTAGATAGGGTAGGCAGGGTAGATAGGGTAGGGTAGGTAGAGTAGGTAGGGTAGGTAGGGTAGGTAGGGTAGGTAGGGTAGGTAGGGTAGGTAGGGTAGGTAGGGTAGGTAGGGTAGGTAGGGTAGGTAGGGTAGGTAGGGTAGGTAGGGTAGGTAGGGTAGGTAGGGTAGGTATGGTAGGTATGGTCGGTAGGGTAGATATGGTCGGTAGAGTATGGTAGGTAGGGTAGGGTAGGGTAGGTAGGGTAGGGTGGTAAGGTAAGGGTAGGGTAGGTAGTGTCATCGGGGCGGTCCGGCCAATGCTCGAGCGATGGCTCGGGAGGAGGCACGGCTCGCGCCGTGCCCTCACCTGAGGTGAGTTTATTATTGTCAGTTTATTATTGTCAGGAGAAGGTTTTAGGTAGGGTAGGTAGGGTAGGTAGGGTAGGTAGGGTAGGTAGGGTAGATAGGGTAGGCAGGGTAGATAGGGTAGGGTAGGTAGAGTAGGTAGGGTAGGTAGGGTAGGTAGGGTAGGTAGGGTAGGTAGGGTAGGTAGGGTAGGTAGGGTAGGTAGTGTAGGTAGGGTAGGTAGGGTAGGTAGGGTAGGTAGGGTAGGTAGGGTAGGTATGGTAGGTATGGTCGGTAGGGTAGATATGGTCGGTAGAGTATGGTAGGTAGGGTAGGGTAGGGTAGGTAGGGTAGGGTGGTAAGGTAAGGGTAGGGTAGGTAGTGTCATCGGGGCGGTCCGGCCAATGCTCGAGCGATGGCTCGGGAGGAGGCACGGCTCGCGCCGTGCCCTCACCTCAGGTGTCGGCAGTGACCTATCGCTGCCGGCCGTTGTCAACTTGATGGTCAAACAGTCATTTCGCAGAAGGAGGCTGCGGAAAGGGAGCGGGAGATTGTTTCCGCTAACCCGATCCGCAGCAGACGCACCGGGCGTCGGCGGAGGGCGGATAACGCCCTTTTCCGGCCCCCCTAAATGGGTCCAGGGGCGACGGATCTGGGGAAACCCGTCGCCCCCTACTCCTTAGGACCCGAGATGGCGGCGAGTAGTGTTCCACGCGCGCCTCTCTATGTTGTAAGGGGGGAGTTTAACACCTCACTCCCCCCAAACTCGAGGTGGGCCGCAGAGGCGGGCCGGCACTAGCCGGGGATCGCGGAAGACGCATTAGATCCCGTGATCCCCGGTGCAAGTGTGAGACAGAACACCGGGGTGGTTTTAGTCAGTAAGAGTCTGACAGACCCCTCCGCCCTCCCCACGGGTGGAGGACATCCATGAGGATTTACCCCGTAATAAAAAATTTAAAAAAAGGGTTAGGTAGTGTACACGCTGGTAACGGCCCGGGGGAGTTCGCACAGGGAGGCAGCGTTGCTGCGACGGCAGCGGTCTCACAGGTGGTGGGCCGCATACGGCGTCTTGGCCTGGAGGTGGCCCTCAACAAGTCGGAGGCCATGGTGTTTCATGGTCCCCGGCGCGCGCCGCCGCCTGAATCACACATAGTGGTCGGCGGGGTCCGGATCGCTGTCGAGTCTACCATGAAGTATCCGAGATTGGTGCTCGACAGCCGGTGGGACTTTGGACCCCACTTCCGGCGGCTGGCACCCAAGTTGATGGGCGCGGTTGGGGCGATGTCAACGCTGCTTCCTAATCTGGAGGGCCCGAGCGTCGCCTGTTGGCGACTCTACGTGGGGATCGTGCGATCGATGGCCTTGTATGGGGCCCCGATCTGGGCGGCTCACCTGACGGCCAGTAGCATTGCAGTTCTGCGGAGACCGCAGCAAGCAATGGCCGTCAGAGTCATCAGGGGGTATCGCACGATCTCCTACGAGGCGGCTAGCGTACTGGCCGGATCCCCGCCCTGGGACCTAGAGGCGAAAGTACTCGCGTCATTGCATCTGTGGCGCGAGGAGCTGTGGGAGCGAGGTGAGCGACCGATGCAGTGACAAATGGAGCAGCGTCGGTCGCAGCTTCGCGAAGTCCTGGTGGCGGAATGGCGGGACAGGCTCTCACGCCCTACCGCCGGCCTCAACATCATTGAGGCGGTCCGGCCGGTGCTCGACACTTGGCTCGGGAGGAGGCACGGCTCCCTGTCGTTTCGGGTGACGCAGGTGCTCTCGGGGGATGGTTGCTTCGGGAAGTACCTGTGTCGCATAAACAGGGAGCCGGACACGCGGTGTCACCACTGCGTCGACTGTCGGGAGGACACGGCACGGCATACGCTGGTAGAGTTTGCCGCTTAGGAGGAGCCGCGCCGTGCCCTCGTCTCTGGAGTAGGCAGTGTCGCTGCCGGCCGTCGTGAATTCCATGGTCGGCAGCGAAGAGTCCTGGGACGCGGTGGTTTCCTTCTGCGAGACAGTCATCTCGCAGAAGGCTGCGGAAAGCAACCTGCCCGCAGCAGGCGCACTAGGCGCCGGAGGAGGGCGGTCAACGCTCTCTTCCAGCCCCCCTAAATGGGTCCAGGGGTGACGAACTCGGGGACGTCCGTCGCCCCCCATAAACCGGACCCGAGGCAGTGGCGCGTAGTGTTCCACGCGCGCCCCTCTAAGACGTCGCGGGGGGAGTCAAACACCTCACTCCCCCCTTTGAAACGACGAGGCCTGCCGTGGCGGGCCGGCACCAGTCGAGGGTCGCGGAAGTATCTGCGTTCCCGCGACCCTCGGAGTAGGTGTGAGATGGAACACCGGGGTGGTTTTTAGTCAGTACGAGTCTGACAGACTCCTCCGCCCGCCCCATGGCGGGGGACATCCATGAGGATTTACCACCCGAGACCAAAAAAAAACAAAAAAAAAGGGTAGGTAGGGTAGAGTAGGATAGGTAGGGTAGGTAGGGTGGGGTAGGGTAGGTAGGTGCGCCGTAGATAAGAACTTAGTGCTACCCGTGTGAAGCCGGGGCGGGCAGCTAGTACCTAATAAAATAAGAAATAAATAATATTTTCCGTAAAGAAGCTTTTCACCAACAAATCCTTAAGCCGAGAAACACTGGTATTGAATATATCCAAATCATGTTCACCAGACAGTTTATTAAAACTTCTGCTCGCACGGATTAGAAATGAATTCTGCTACGCGGACTTGGAATGAGGGTCATGTAACAAGCTAGGTTTGCGAAACATTTTGCAGTTTGTAAATAATCCTAAACTACCTAACAACTCGGGGCAATCTATAGTACCATTTGCGATTTTAAATAAGTACGTCATATCTGCAATGCGTCTGCGCTCATGCAGTGGTAAAATGTGAAACCTTTTATATCGCGCTATATAATTGAGAGTATATTTCCTGATTTTGTACTGCGATACTCAATTCTGTCTATATAAATATTATAATTAGGGTTCCACACTTGCGAGGCTACTCCAAATGGCTGCGGACAAAAGCAAAATAAAGAATTTTAAACGTTTTTATGTTTTTTTTTTTAAATCAGCTGATAATCTAAGCATAAATCCAAGTGCTTTGGAAGTTTTATTAACAACGTTTTCGATGTGTGCATCAAAAAGCAACTTAGAGTCAAACGTTACACCCAAGTCCCTGATAATGCTTATTCTGTTTATAATAGTACTATGTAACTTATACTGAAACGTGATTGCATGTGGTTTGCGTGTGTAGGTACTAACAAAACATTTAGAAACATTCAGTTCAAGTTTATTAAGGAAACAATAATTTTGAAGTCCATCGTAAATCCCGCTGTAATCCAAAACAGTCGGAAAGTCCCGTTATAGGGTATAACATTTTCATGTGGTCGGCGTAAAGAATTATTTTGGAACGGGTAAAGTACGAAGCAATGTCATTTATAAAAATTAAAGGACCCAAAAGGGGTCCTTGTGGTATTCCCGATGGTATTTTAATAGTTAGTCAGTTACAGAACTGTATCCATTCAGTACAACTGTTTGACAGCGATTCTCAATATAAAATGTAAGCCATCTGAACAAATTGCCTCTGATACCCACTGCAAACAGCTTACGTAAAAGGACACCGTGGTCTACACGGTCAAATGCTTTGCTGTAATCAGTGTAGACCACATCCACTTGAGAGGGTTCAGACATGGTGGAAGACAAGTAGTCGGAACAGATAAGCAAGTTCGACACAATAGACCTGTATTTTAAGAAGCCGTGTTGACAGTTATTATGTGAATGTTTAATAGCACTATAAACTGAAGAGTTAACTTTTTTTCTGAAACCTTTCTTATGCACGGGAGTAATAAAAGCTGTTTTCCAAATGTGTGGCACCACTCCCTTACTAAGAGAACGCCGAAATATTAGGGTAAGTGGTAGTTAAGCTTTGTGCGCACCGAATCATAAGTACAGCAGGAATAGCATCAGGCCCTGCTGACTTATTCACGTTAATAAGCTTTAGGAGTTTCAGTACCTCGGTTTCGCAGACTTCAATAGAGCTTATATCAGAGGCAGACATTTGAAGACAGTGCATGTTGCTATCCAACTAAGTTACACCAGGGATAGTGTTCTGGAGAAAATTAAACTTAAAAACTTCACTGAACATGTTGCATATCACATCACCCTGTCCTGACGAGCTATGTCCATATTTTATAACCGATGGGAATGTGTTTCTTGCATTTGACGAAAGACCAAAAAACTTTAGGCGATTTATTAATACTATTTTCTATTACCTCAATATACAAAATCTCATATATTTATTTTTCAAATAATTAACACGACTTCGTGCAAAAATGAATCATAGTCTGATAAATTTTCGTATTTCTTAAAGTTGGAGTTATATTTAAATTTTTCATTAATAATTTTGATTAGAGGGTTTTATACCAAGGGGGGTAATTAGACATAGATTTTATGATTTTAGATGGTATGAATGTTTCACACAATTTATTTAGTCTGTCGTACAACAATGTCAAAGTCAAAGTCAAATAATTTATTTCAATTAGGCACAAAAAAGGCACTTTTGAACGTCAAACTTTACAAAAAATAATAAAACTGATTCTAGTCGCCCATTCCAAAAGGTAGTTTTCGTATGGAGAAGAATGGGCAAGAAACTCCACCGTTACTCTTTTAAAAAAATCATTATATCTTGTATACACTTACAGCCTTACTAATAAACTTTTACGCACGACGTAGATCGGGGTTATAACATCAACGTTACCAATAAACGAAATTTGACGTTTCAGTTGTATACATCTGGTGTAATAGATGTCATTATTCAAAGAGAATTTGTACAACCGTTATTCAGCCCTCGGACCTTGTATAGCGAATGTATAACCTATAATACCTAGTTGCTTTTGTCGTATTGAGTTTGAAAACCATGGATTATTTACAATATTTCGATATTTTAGATGAAATTGACAATCATAAAAGAAAATGTTATAAACATCGTTAAGATCCTTGCTGTTTGCAAGAAAATGAGTTTCGATTTAATTAAAGGTTCAGCAAACTATGCAATGCAAGAAACATTGTTGAATTAGTCAAATATCATTAGTTTCAGCTATTTAATTATTATAGTAAAAAAATATCTTCATAATTTTTATCATTTCAGTCGTGCTGAATTCGCTTTGTTAAATGTTGACGTTCAAGATTGACTATGGGTGCATTCCGAGTTACGCTGTAATCGATTTGAGCGTGCTAACAACCGTACCGTATTAACGTGGGCATGATAACGTTGTGTCTTGAATCGTCATAGATGACGTCATGAAATTCGCCATCTTGCGATAACGCCGACCAAGCCTTTTACTAATATCACCGTGAGCGCTGTCAAAAATGACAGTTGGGCTGTTTTGTTTTGACTCGCATCTTATCTTTGAACTAACGTGGCATTTTCAAAATTGTGTTTCGTTGTTCGTTGTGACTACCCTTCGCCACCTACCCAAAAAAGAAGAAGAAATGTGTGGTATATACACAATGAAATATGATATGCAAGTTTTGACGTTGAGCGAGTACCGTGAGCGCGTTCACGAGCGTTCCGAATTGTTGACAGCCCTCAGCTGTCATAATCGTGATATCTTAATCGGAACGCCAATTATCGGTGTCAGCGCTGTGAGCGATTATGTTCTAATTCGGAAGGCGCCCTATAACAGCTTTTATTGTTGCGTTCTTAACCTAATGCATGCATCACTAGTGACAATAATCTATTTTTTTAATTCGTAAAAGAACGCAAAATCAATAGTTTTGGAAATAAAATGGACGTAATTCTTTAAATTTAGATTTTTTAAACTTATAAGTCTAAAGTTATGAATGTATTTCCAAATGAAAAAATGACAATGATATTACGCAGTACCAGTTTCAGAACGCACCTTATAATGTTGCCAGTGGTTTTTGTCATAAGCAGTGGGTAACTATGCATTGTTTAAACACTGATTATTAGTAAGAGTAGTGTGTAACGCCTATTCACAGCTTATACATTGTATAACAATACAATAGTTAAACAGATGTTTAACTTATTTTGATTAGTAAGGCTGTTATTATATAATTATATGTGAAGACAATGCACCTAGAATAAGATTACTATACCACGATAGGTAAAAAGAATGAAAAATGAAGGAATGACATAATTATGTGATAGATGCATGGTGCTCACATACTTACAAACATTGTAAAATTATACTATATTTCTAACATTATAATAAGTAATACTAATAATAATAAGTCAGTGTGTGAGTTCAAGTAATCACAAAAAATAAAATAAAATAAATGTTTAAAAAAATAATAAAAAATAATTATACAATTAAATTAGCAACCAGTTCGATTTTGTCTAGATTCTGAATTGTCCTATGGAGCAGGACCAGCATGTTTCCAAGCATTTTTATCTTGGATATAATCCTCTAATTTGTAATATGCTTGTTTACAAAGTGTACTTTTTATATGATTTTTAAATTTTCTTTCATTTAATTCTAATATATCACAAGGTATTCTGTTGTAACATTTAACACAGTACCCCATAAAAGATGTATTTACTTTAGATAGTCTGAAAAATGGTTGATCTATTTTATCTTTATTTCTAGTATTAAAATTATGTCTATCACTTATTTTATTAAAAAGATGGAGATTTTTTCTCACATACATAATATTTGAATAAATGAATTGGCAAGGTACCGTCATAATATTAATCTTTTTAAATAGTTCCCTGAGAGATTCGCGACGACGTAGATTATAAATGGCTCTGACAGCTCTTTTTTGTAAAAACAAAGATGGATTCAATGTCAGCAGCCCGACCCCACAGTAAAATGCCATACGACATAATACTGTGGAAGTAGCTAAAATAAACCAAACGCGCGGTTTCTACATCTGTTAACTGTCTTATCTTTCTAACAGCATAAGCGGCCGAGCTTAGCCGCCCCGCGAGAGATGTTATATGGGGTCCCCATTGTAATTTCTCGTCTAGCGTGATTCCAAGGAAAACTGTTTGATTAATAAATTCCAGTTTTTCTCCATTCAATATGATGTCACATTCGCTACTTCTAACATTTGGTAATTTAAATCTAATGCATTTGGTTTTTTTATTATTTAGTACCAAATTATTTACCGTAAACCAATCTTGGACCTGAACAATAGAGCTATTCACGTCGTCAAGATTTGGTCACCGTCGGTTTACTTTAAAGATCAATGATGTGTCATCTGCAAATAACACCATCTTTGGCTGATTTAGAAATATTTGAGGTAAATCATTAATATAAACTAAAAAGAGGAATGGACCCAATATCGAACCTTGAGGAACGCCCATTACCATTTCAGACCCTAATGAGTTTGTGCCGTTGACTTGAACTTTAACCTTTCTATCTTTCAGGTATGATCTTAACAAATCATGAGCTGTATTTCTAATCCCATAGTGGTCAAGTTTCAGCAGAAGTGTCTCATGGTGTACGCAATCGAACGCCTTCGAGAGGTCGCAGAAGATTCCAATGGCATCTTGTGCTTCTTCCCAAGCGTTAAAAATGTTCTTTATTAGGGTGACACCGGCGTCAGTGGTACAGCGCCCTTTGGTGAGACCGTACTGTTGGTCATGAAAGATGGAATTTTTATTAAAGTGACGTAACATTTGATTGAGTATCAACTTTTCAAACACCTTACTGAGAGCTGGCAGAATTGACACAGGCCTATAATTGTTGGGTTCCTTACTATCACCGGATTTGAACAAAGGAACTACTTTACTGTGTTTCATGAGATCCGGAAAGACGCCTTGGTCTACACTAGTGTTAAATATGAAAGCTTTAAAAATGATAAGGCACCTTCCACTGACCCTTTGGCAAGATCACAGCGCCAGTTGAACTGATCAATTTCCTTCATTATAAAAGGTAAATCGCCTGATTTATGAACAAACTTATTCTTTGTTGCAATGGGAGCGTATGATACTCAACAAAATCTACAAAAATACTAAGAGCTATTTATTTTATTTATTTGATATAGGCACACCAACAACTTATTTACAAATAAGACATTTACAGACATTTGCGATGGGATTCTGTGTAAATAAGTTACTTAAAGGCATGCACATCATTCACAAAAGAAAAGGACGAATCTGAATTACAATTGAAATAATTATCGAAAATAAAGAACACAAGGAAAAGTTAAATTAAAAATATAAACATAACTTAATTACATTGATATTGATATTGTTTAAATTAAAATTAAATTAAGTACTAATAACTAAGAAAGAAATTACATTTAAAAATAAAATAAAAATCAAACATTACTATTAAAGTCGACAATTGAACATTAATTACATTATTAAGGGATATTATGATTATTCTGAATTAAATTGATAAAAAATAATTATATTCAAAACAAAAATATTATTGAATTAAAATAGTAGAAGTGGACCGAATCACAGGTCGATTTTAATGATTTTAATTTTAAAATTTGACAGACTGTCAGCGAATATGTCAATGCTACTGTCAATGGAAAAAGCTTTGTTGTAGGAGGTCAACATTCTGTTTAGGGGAGCATGGTGGCCCAGATTTGTGCGACACTGTTTAGTTGCAAACGTTCTAATAGTACGCTTCGACCGGAGGTGAGAGTGACGAGGTACGTCTAGACTGATTTTGTTAAGCAAGTCTGGTGTTGAAGTCATCCCGTTAACAACTTTATATAGGGTTGTCACATCATTTAGGAACCTTCGTCGCTTCAATGAGTCTAATTCAAAATAATTTAGCCGTTCTGCGTAATCGGCTCTGTAAGGGCATTTGTGGTCTTTAAACCGCAAGCACCTGGTAAATTTCTTTTGAACGCGCTCAAGACGATCCTTATGGACATTATAAGTTGGACTCCAGACTGGAGATGCATACTCTATGTGACTGCGCACAAAGGAGTTATAGAGCACTTTCAAGGCCAAGATTCCTTGAAACTCTTTGCCAACTCTATTGATGAACCCAACCATTTTCATTGCTTTTTTTATAACGTTATTGATATGTGTGACAAATGACAAATCGCTGCTAAGCACTACACCTAGATCCCGTATGTTTTTAACTTGTTGCAGTGATGTTCCGTTGAGGGAGTAAGTTGATAGCAGGGGGTGCTTTTTCCGCGTAAACGTTATGTGATAACATTTGCTGGCATTTAGAGCCATCCCATTTACCTCACACCAATTCTGTATTGAGTTCAGATCTGACTGGAGCAGGGTTATGTCTTCTTGGGTTTTTATTTTGCGATATATTTTAAGGTCATCGGCGAACAACGAGCATTGGCTATGTTTGATGCAATTCAATATGTCATTAATGAACATAATGAAAAGGATAGGCCCAGTATGAGATCCCTGGGGCACACCAGAGGTTGCAACGTATTCGCGGGATTGATAACCATTTACCACCACTCTTTGTGTTCGCTTACACAAATATGATCTGAACCACTCCAGTAAAGGTCCGTGTACACCATGACCACATAGTTTCAGCAGAAGAATGTCATGGTCGACCTTATCGAAAGCGCTACTGAAATCCGTATACAGAGCGTCGATCTGTTGGCCAGAGTCAATGCTCATACAGATCTCGTCAACATATGAAACCAAATTGGTGACAGTAGATCTTTTGATGCAGAAGCCATGCTGTTTCGAGGATAGTTGTAGTTTTACATGGGATGTTAATATTGGGCAAATCATTGATTCAAAGATTTTTGAGAAAATAGACAAGATAGAAATTGGTCTGTAGTTTTTAACATCCGCACAGTCGCCTTTTTTGAATATTGGCACTACGTTAGCCTTTTTCCATTCTATTGGAAATGTAGATGATTCAAGCGATTTATTAATAATAAGAGTGAGGGGATATGCAAAATTACGCGAACATTTTTTTATGAAAAGTGGAGGCAACCCATCCGGACCAGCTCCTTTGGTAACATCGATCCTGTTTATTGCTTTAAGCGTTTCCCTCTCAGTAAAAGCAATTTTACTGAGAATAAACTGAGGGAATATTTGGATATTTGTTGGAGCTCGGGACATTCTGCTAGTGACAGAAAACGTAGACGAGAATTGAGTAGCAAAGAGTTGGCAAATATCGTCACCTGTCGTAGCTATTGAGTCGTTTAGTGTCATTTCGGACGGTATAGAGCTGGATTTAGAATTTTTGGTTTTAACGAAGGACCAGAAAGCTTTCGGGTTTGACCGGATGTTATTCTCCACAGAGTAAACATATTTCCTATAGCAGTTTTTCATAATCAACCGTGCTCTCTCATCAAGCAGTCTGTACTCAATCTCGTCACGTGGGTTTCCGTATTTTTTAAAACGTTTTCTATGCTTTTCTTTTTCGTTGAGAACTCTCACTAAGGTTTTAGAGTACCATGGGGGAAAGTTTTGGCTTACATGCTTAATTTTAGAAATGTTGTCCTCAATTATAGCTTGAACGGATTCATAAAATACCCCCAACATAACGTTAACATCCACACAAGGTTCCAGTAGCTCTTTCCAACGTACTTCTCTTAGTTTTAAATTGATTAATTCGTAGTTAGCTGCTTTGAAATTAAACGACATTAGTTTTACACGTTTTAACGGCACATGTAGCTTAACATTAAAATTAATTTCTAAAGGGGGATGGTGACAGTCTTCTTTACAAATAGGTGAAACACACCTCCTGACAACTGCACTCTGCATATTTGAAAACACCAAGTCCAATGTTCTATTGTTGGTATTTTTAATAACGTTATATTGCGACAGACTGTTTAAGGACATAAAATCAATAAGAGAGTATCCTAGGTTGTTAGTATAGTTTGACGGAATAGTAGTGGTTACATACAAGTTACTTGGGTCCTGTTTCCACTCGATGAAGCCAAGATTAAAATCTCCTACTACTAATATTTCTTCGCCAGCAGTATCATTAACACTTGTGGCTGAACTGAGAAACATATCTAAATGCTGTTGAGTGACAGGGGGTGGTAAGTAGACAGCGCAAATGTTTATTTTCTTCCCCTCATTTATCTTAACGCGTACCCAGAGGTCTTCTGCAGTGGTTTCCCACTGACAAGCCCGCGCAGAATCATATGCCTTAGACACAGCAATGAGTACGCCACCCCCTTCCTTTCCTGCAAGTGAGCTGGATTCCCTATCTCTCCTGTATATATTATAACGGGCGTCAAATATCTCTCCGTCGTTGATGTTATCATTTAACCATGTTTCAGTCACTACAATTACGTCGTATTTATTGACATTGACCGCAATATTGATGTCATTTAATTTTGTTCGCATTCCTCGGAGATTCTGGTAGTAAACAGTGAATTTTAATGTTTTCCTTACGGGTTTCAGCTCCTTTTCTCTTACATTAAAGAGACAGCGTGTAGGCTCTTTATGTGTATGGGCCGTGCTCCATCTTCCTTACGGACCAATATGCGGCCATCGCGGACCCAGACGTATCTGTAGCCTTTCTCACGCGCCATTTTCCTAGTTTGTGCATGTATGGCTTTATTCAGGGGTGACAGATGCTCGGAGACAAAGACAGGCTGTTTGGTGCCACCGTAGCCTAAGTGACTAGAGTTAAGTTTGTCTAAAACATGAGCACGGTTAAATTTTGTTACTGACGCCAAAACTTCATCACGCTTTTTCGTGTTTTTAAGTTTGACTATTATTGAGCGCGGGCGGCTATTCTGCAAATTGAGTTTTTTGACGCGAGTTATTGATGAAACATCATCAGCTTCGATATTGCACGAGATAGTTTTCCCCAGTTGGACTACGGTGCTCAATAAGTTTTCAGCTTGGTTTTCAGGAATTCCATTTATCTCTATATTGTCCTGACGAGAATATTGTTCTATATTATTAATCCTAACTGATAGGTCAGAAACACAGGTTTTCAACTCTTCATTCTCTTTTTTTAGGTGATCTATGACGTTTTTGTTCTGGTCTAATTCAGTCTTCATATCATCATATTTCGTACTCATAAACTCGACCGATGCTTCCAATCCTTGCAATGTTTTTTTTAAATCGAGGAATTCACTTGCAAAGTACGTTCTTAATGAGGCCTGCAAATGCACAGTCATAACAGACTCAATTTCTTTGCGGAGTTCAGAAATTGTTGCTCCATCTAGCTTCTGAGGTTGAGTAGCCGAAACCAGGCTGGTTGAGCTCTCCTCTACGGTTCCGTCGCTGTTTAGCGAGTCGTTCGGACGTGGTCGCTTAGATCTTACAGCGACATTACTCGTTGCGTCTGTGATACTGCTACTACTACCAGGGTTGGTCGGTGTTAAGACTGGCTCAGACAATTGCAAAAACTTATGATTAGCAGCAGCTGCTGGAGGAGAACGCTCTGTGCGCGGCATTCTAATATTATATTTGTATTCTGCCAAGCGCCTAACGTTGCTAGCGTGATAGCCGACTAACGCGAGTCCAAGCGCGATAACAAAAGTTGAGTCACAATAATTATCTTCAAGTAGCGTAGGCGCCAGTGGTGTTGAGGTGCGGAGCGTGCGGGGAGTATCGAGCGCTCTGCGGGTTGGGGTAGGTCCGGGTTCGGAGCCGTTGAATAAATGTTTTAAAATGTTTTTACCTATAACTTTGCACTCCGTGGACGTATTGATGTCCTGTTTTCACCATTCGAAAGTTCACTTCACCAGCAATGCAACGATATCACATATGTATATAAACAAACACTTTTTACTTGTTTTCGGGAAAAAAAAAAGCGTACGAGCAAAACAAAAACGACCTTCTCGGGTGACGGGTAGGTCAAAAAACTCCTATATGGTGAGAGCTTCTGGAACTAGAGGGTCAGGGCATTTATCAATGGTTTGGTGATTGTTACAAAAAATTAGGTCCAGCAACCGTTCAAATTTGGAAGGCAATATCTTTCTTATCGACTCTGCAGTAATGTCACCGCAAGATATGTAGGATAAACAAGATACAACGTATGCGACGTATGGTGGTTCAACTATTTTTTTTTTTTATAATTTCGTAATTTTATTTATTAATTTTTAATTTTGTAAAAGAAAAGGAAAAGAGCTTTAATTTTTTTAAATTCAAAAATGCAGTTACAAACAACAGCCCTGCAAAAGAGACCTGCACCACATAACGACGATGGCTATTGATACATCTGTGTTGGAAAGACGATATTTGTAACGTCTCTTAGACTTACCAGTAGCTATAACAATAGCTTTCCTGTACTGCACTCCGACGAACAATTCCTTCACTGAGCTGGAGTGTTTCATTTCATTTTCGACATTCGCCCGCAAAGCCTGCAGTTCATCCTCCAAAACCTGTTGCAGACACAGACATTATATTATAGTCAGATTTCGGGTGACCTCGGGAATGCTGGCATGCTCTCCGGCCTTCGTTTAGATCAGTGGTCGACAAACCGCGGCACTTTGGCCTATAGAGTGCGGTTCTGTACAAATGTCGATGAATGCTAGCATAGATACGCGCAGGGGTCGGGTTTTCAGTCCTTGAGCATAATACCAAGTTTTCAATATAAAATTATATTTCAAAGATTTATTTCCGAAGTATTTTAACCAAAAATTAATAAGACAACGAAAATTTATCATTTTTCAAAGAATGCCATCATTGTATTATCAATCGATATGATGATGATGATGATCAAGGCATCCTACTTCTTAGGAAGTTAATTTTAGGAAGCGTTGTGGAGTGAAAGAGGCGTGGAAGAAAGGATGGCTCTCATAAGAAATCTTAGTCGTTATATTATTGATATTTGGCTCTATTGACTAATGAGTTTGCCGACCACTGCTTTAGACAAACATACAACACGGTTTTGAGGTACCGGTAAACCGGGGTGGGGTTACTTTGAATCGCGGGGTAACTTTGATAGAAACTTCCATTTCATATAAAATCGTGAATTACTTAAAACGAAACGCAATTAGGAAGTTTTTTTTCTGAGTTATGAACACTGAACAACTGTTTAATCCTTTCCTGAGGACACGCTGGGAATCCACCAATCATTTTAATTGAAAAAGGTAAATATATTGTCATTCAAACAATCAAATCAATTGTTAGATCAAAGTTACCCCATGCGACAATATTTATTTTTCTAGTTGATAGATTTTTATTTTTTAAATTGTATTGGCATTATAATTGGGTAATTATATTTAAATTGTATTGGCATTGTAATTGGGTTTATTTAATTGCGTAATCACTTTGCAATTACGCAATAATTACTTTGTAATTACGCAATAAAATAAGGGGTATCAAAGTAACCCCCCATCCTACGTATAACTTTGATCAGGCAGTTTAATTATTTTTTTCTCAAAATCAAGCCAATTTTTTTCACATATTATTACAGGAATCGAGAGTAATAAAAAAACCGATCACTAGATTTATTTAGTATTTTTTTACACCCACAAATTTAAAAGATATGAACCTTCAAAGTTTAATATTGATCAAAGTAACCCCGGTCTACGGTACTAAAATTGTTTATTTGATATAAATTCCAACAGCTTTTATGTGGCTTTGTGGTCAGTAATTTCAATTGATGGTTTACGTAGCGTTTTAGCTGTTTATTGTAAATATAAGCAAAGTAAATCCTTAGTAACATGTTCATGTAGGTAGACCATGTTCTAACAAAGATAAATTACCTTCTCATTCTTATATCCCCTCAATATCCGAAGTGATCTTCTAGCCCCGTCCACATTGCTATTTTTCAGGCAAAAATATGGAGTCTCCGGTATCCAACAGCAGGTCAAGAAAAACAGCAAAGGTAGGGCCAGCATGATAAAGTTCAGGGTCTCGTAAGACAGGAAAGGCCCCGTGGACATGACCAGAAGAGAGCCCATTTTGAACATAAATCCAGTGATGAGTGACAGTGTACCTCTCACGTCTTTGTCTGCTATTTCTGACAAATAGTAGTTGATGACCTGAGAAAAAATATAGATATCATCAAACATGCATTTCTTCATTTGAATCTGATAAACGGGAAAATATGTTCATCTATGATGTTCATACTGTTCGTTCAACTAAACGGACAGTTATCCCTGGTTCTCAGGTATCAAAACTCCGAATTCTTCGTCGCCTTTAAACCAGTTTATTTGGGTTCGACGTAGCATGCTTCTTCCAACACAACTAGATCTGCACCCTGTATTCCTAGCACACTCAATCACAATCGGAATGATTTTGCTTCATAATGATCTTTTTTTTTCTGCTCAACAACGTAAATAACGCAATGAATGTTGTTGAACTGTCAAAATGAAAGCCATTGCTACTGTAGTGTGTTACGCAATTACCCCGCGGCTATCAGTGTCACTACCTCGATAGCTATATCATCCATCCAGCGTTTGGTCTTCCTCCCCGAAAATGTGTGAATGGTCTCTCTACTTCTGATAAGTAGATGAACTTTTTAGAACCAGAACAAATAAAGTGGAGAACACCTACCGTGCTGACCATGCCTGTACCGCAGCTCCAGGAAAACGTCGTTATGCACACCTGCCATGCTTCTAGAGCAAACGCTATAATTATCTGAAAAATATACAAATTAATTTATACATACTTTTGCGATCAGCGATCATTTACAAAGTGACTCAGGACTTCATCTTGATCGAAGGGCCGCCGTTAAACCGACGGAGTCACGTGTGACTGATTGCAGTTATTAATTAAACATCTCTTTCGACTCGACACCTTTTTCTAACACTTAAGTTAACGTTGATCTGAAGTGGCCTGGTGGTCCCTTCCAGAAATATTGTTTTTTTGGATTAACCTTTTTTTATACAATATGTACCAATATTGTATAAAAAAAGGTTAAGAATTGTCGCCAAATATTATAGGTTTTTAGCAAAAAAACCTCTTGTTAATTAACAGTAAAGTTTTTTTTTAGATTATTCAAACTATGAGTAAATTAAATTTGTGTTTAATTTTAATAGCTAGGTATCCACCTTATCTTTAGGCAAGTTTTATTGACGAGGTGGCCCGCCAGCTGACACGGAATCTAAATTATAGCCCGCCTTCAAAATTGGTTGGGCAGCCTTGGTCTAACTCATAGATAGGTATAAGAAAAAAGCTCCACTTACCGAGCCAAGTGTGATAGGCAGTGCGCTCGCTAGTATTGTGGTTCGCCTCCCGAACTTGTCTGCAATGTAACCTGTAGCGAGCGAGCCCACAGCAAAACCGACTGGGATTAAAGCCAGCATCGTCGGTGTCTGGTACTGTAAAACAAATGAGAGTCTTATCTAAAACACGAACTCAAAGCATTTATGTCAAATAAACCATTTACAGGCACTTTTGAACTGTCAAGGAGTCGATCAGTCAGAAAGATGAAGCTAGTTGCCCATTCAAAAGCGTAGTAGGTACCTATGGAGAAGAACGGGCAAGACCACGGACACCTTTTTATATCAAATACTTTTTACAAAATATTGGTTCTATCTTGAATGTTGAAATTATACATATGCGAACAATGTAGAAAGACGTCCACATTAAAAGCGTCCGATAAAAAGATAAAAACAAAAACAATTCCAAAATTAAAATAAGCCATGGCAGCTAAGAGATGACCAGTCCCAACTGACGGCGCCCGTTCACGAACATAACGCATGGATCAGCACCATTCAGCTCAACCATATTGAAGGGAGCTAAATGATCCAACACACGCGCCACCATCAGCGAGACATCTGAGTGGGCATAACATAGTTACTCACAGCCGCCAGGGCACATTCTTCATTCTTTCAAGTCAATGAATGACATAATTATTAAATGAACTTCATGTGGATAAAATACTTGTTTACAGTGACATGCGTAAGTCCGGTCACTGGCGTTAATTAAAGGCTGAACCTAGGGTTGCCAACCCTACTATATAACATAGTATAATGCTATATTAGAAGCATACATACTATATTTGTAAAGAAACAGTATGTAGGCGAAACTACTATTATTTTTATTTCAATATAAAATAGCGAGATAATCGCAATAGTAGGACCAGTTGAGTAATCTCATAAAGTTCAATGAATGGTATTCTGTAACCTTTTTAGACTGCCTCGTTGGTCTAGTGGTCGCAAGCGCTACTGCTGAACATGAGGTCATGGGTTCGATTCCCAGGTCGGGCAAAGTGTCATTGGGTTTTTCTTTCTGGAATTTCTCAGTAGCAACCCGGAGTCTGGAGTCTGTGCACGGATGATGGCAATAGGCTCGCCCCCTATCACATGGCACTTAAACATAACTGGCGAAATGTGGGTGTACTGTACCTCAGCCCAACCCTTCGGGAAAAGAAGGCGTGACGATAATTATGTGTGATAAGTTAATTTAGAATGTAAAAATAGATAAAGGACATTAAAAGAAACATGTTAATAAAGGTTAATAGTAGCAAAAAATATGTATATAAAGAATAAAAATGTTTTTGAAACACCTACTATATTTTTTCGCCATCTACGAGTACCGGTAAACCGGGGTTACTTTGAATCGCGGGGTAACTTTGATAGAAACTTCCATTTCATATAAAATCGTGAATTACTTAAAACGAAACGCGATTAGATAGTTTTTTTTCTGAGTTATGAACACTGAACAACTGTTTAATCCTTTCCTGAGGACACGCTGGGAATCCACCAATTATTTTAATTGAAAAAGGTAAATATATTGTCATTCAAACAATCAAATCAATTGTTAGATCAAAGTTACCCCATGCAACAATATTTATTTTTCTCGTTGATAGATTTTTATTTTTTAAATTGTATTGGCATTTTATTGGGTAATTATATTTAAATTGTATTGGCATTGTAATTGGGTTTATTTAATTGCGTAATTACTTTGCATTACGCAATAATTACTTTGTAATTACGCAATAAAATAAGGGGTATCAAAGTATATCCTACGTATAACTTTGATCAGGCAGTTTAATTTTTTTTTCTCAAAATCTAGCCAATTTTTTTCACATATTATTACAGGAATAGAGAGTAATAAAAAAACCGATCACTAGATTTATTTAGTATTTTTTTACACCCACAAATTTAATATGAACCTTCAAAGTTTAATATTGATCAAAGTAACCCCGGTCTACGGTATATAATTATGTTTACTGGCAATGGCTTCGAAAATACAATATTTGATATAAAATAGTTGGCAACCCTAGCTGCACCCTAATTGCGTAACACACTTGCAATCACAATTTGAATGATTTTGAAGGATATTGCTAAACCATTGCTTCATATATTATGTTCGAATAAATTTGTCTGCGGCAACACACTGCAACAACGTAAATAACGCAATCAATGTTGTTGAACTGTCAAAATTAAGGCCATAGCCACTGTTAGTGTGTTACGCAATTGCCCCGCTGGTCCCACTTGGCTGCATTCAGTCGTCTGAATTTAGGTAGTCTTTTAAAATTACAAGTGAAATTATATTAAAATTTGAAAAACGACCCACAAAGTTTGCCTCATTTCTCTTTCCTACTCCATCACCAGACCCTGTTCCTCATCTATCTATAACCTATTCATTAAGACCATTCCAATGAGCCCAAATCTGATACCTGTGCTGTAATTTTGTAAGGGAGTTGGGTATCCTGCAAATTCCAGGTGATGCTACAGAATCAGTTCAAGGTTACTATGTTCTTCTAATGTCATTGAGGTAACAGAATACCAAATTTCATATCGATCAGACCTGTGGAAGACGCTCACATCCATTCATCAACTAGAAAAGAGCTGATAATCTTCAAACGGCTGAACCGATTTTGATAAAACATGTCTAAGAACCATCGCTAAAAAACCTACTATCAAATAAAAAAAACCGCTCTCAAATCAGTTCACCCGTTTAAGAGCTACGATGCCACTGACACACACATAGCGGTCAAACTTATAATAATTATTTTACTCTTTATGCGTTGGGGGTTAAAAATCTAATTAGCTGGCAAAAGTACCTATTATTATTCATACTTACCCCAAAAATATCATCAAATCATATTTTTTTTATTAGATAGATAATAATATTTTTGTTTACAAACATTTTTTTTTTTATAATAAGCTCACTAATTGTTTTGAAACTTTTGATATTTGCTGTGATATCAGATATAAGCTATCAAACGTGTAACTTTAAATAGGTGGGGACCTGGTGACCTGTATTACAGGTGTTTCTACCAACCACAGGCACCAGCGATCCACAACCAAATATCGTTGGCTACTGCTTTTGTGTTAATATTTTTTGTATTTTTTGGCTTGTGGTGAGAAATAAACAATTTTTATTATTATTATTTAAACTTACTTACATACACAAACAACCAGACCCGGATCAACTACTTGTAGGTCATACAAATATTTGTTCCGTGCGGGAATCGAACCCGCGACACAAAGGGTTGCATGTGTCCCTATACATATAAAAATGATGGGAATAGAAGGAGTGTTTTCCAGGATCTGGGATGATTCATCGCTTACACGCAGATAACTAGTGATAATAGCAACAACGATGCGTCCTATTTAACACATTTATCTTTGCACGA
Source organism: Xanthia togata (assembly GCA_963853775.1). Lineage (NCBI taxonomy): Eukaryota > Metazoa > Arthropoda > Insecta > Lepidoptera > Noctuidae > Xanthia > Xanthia togata. The sequence continues at coordinate 18,723,279 of OY970795.1, read as the reverse complement.
CTCGCTGTTTGTCATGTCACTCATCTTTACGACCTACGAATTAAAGATACCCATTTAAAGTTCCTTTAGCATAACAAAAGAATGGATGTAGCTTAAAATCGAATATATTATTTCTACAAGACCAATTCTTTATTCAGCTCAGGACGCGTGGGTCGTTTGTGGCGATGCAGCGATGTTTGGAAGAGGCCTATGTCCAACACTGGACTTTTTCGGTGATAAATACAATTAACACTCGGCCATTGGCGCGTACTGTGCATATGAGTGTTCACTCGTGTGTGAACACTCATATGCACAGTACGCGCCACTCATAATAAATAGATCGTCAACCTTTTCACGTTTTTAGTTGAGTTCATATTTTGATATTTTATTTACTTATTGCTTTGAAAATGCAAACGTGCGCAGTTTGTAATGCACAGTTCAACGATGGTGTCCAGTGTGGTAGTTGTAAGAAACACCTGGATTTTGGATGTGCAAACATCTCCGAAACCGGATGGAGAAAGCTGGGTGCAAATAGGATGGCACAATGGAAATGCCCCACTTGCAGAACCTCATCGCCAGTTGTGTCCACCCCTGAACCTGCGTCGCTGGATACCATATTGAGCGAGATCCGTGACATGAAACGGCAGCTTCTTAACTTGCCGACCTTGGTAGATGACATCCGCGTGATCAAGAATGAGTTGGCTGAGCTTAAGTTGACATGTGAGGGCACTGGTGGGAGACTCGACGAGCTCGACACAAGACTCGTGGAAGTTGAAGCAAAAGTGTCGGAATTTGAAAAGCTTCAGGAATCGGTGAATTGTTTACAGACTGACTTGGCGAGCATGAAGTATCTTCTTTCGACTAATGAACAGAGGTCCAGGCTAAATAATGTAGAAATAAAGGGGGTCCCTGTTAAGAAGGATGAGAACCTGTACTCAATCATCGACGCTATCGGCCGTAAAGTTAACTACAGCTGTCCCAAAGCCCAAGTGAACTATATTTCAAGGGTCCCTATTTTTGGTTCCAATGAAAAGCTGATCATAGTGAGTTTTTTAAACCGGTATGTAAAGGAAGATTTCATTGCGGCGGCACGTGCCAAGAAGGACTTATCCACTTGTGACATCGGGTTTCAAGGCTCATCTCAGCGTGTGTACGTCAACGATCATCTGAGCGTAGAGTATAAAAAGCTCTTAACCAAAGTTAAAATCATGGCCAGGGATAAGCGTTATGAGTACGTATGGGTTAAGCATGGTAAAATTCATATACTTAAAAATAATCATTCGAAAGTTTTTATTATAAGGAGGGAGTCAGATTTAAACAAAATTGGCTAAAGTGTTTCTTAATTCTTACCCGTATTTTCCTATTTTGCTATTATATTTTCCTTCAATGGCTCCATATGTTTGATACCGTTTGTGTCACAACAACTTTTTGCAAAATGTTTAACACCTCTGCCGCACTAATGACCTTGACACCTCTCTTTTGTTTAGCTACTTGTATCCTTTGTGTTCGATATCGCGCTGTTTACTTTAAAGCTTTGCCGCACTGCAATATGTTTTACTCTCTCACACTTGCACGCACTACGCACTATCGCTTGCTTTTTCGCACAGATATTTACTACTTAACATCGTATGATTCTTGCGCTCGCACAAACCCTATTGACTTTTACCTTCATTTTACTTATTTAATTATACTTAGATATCTCATTTTACAATATTGTTTAATAAGTTGCTTTATTATAATGGATTGCTTGCTTTTTCGCACAGATGTTTATTACTTAACATCGTGTGATTCTTGCGCTCGCGCAAATCTTATTGACTTCTGCCTTAACTTTACTTATTTAATTACATTATACCTTATTTTACAATATTGTTTAATGAATTGCTTTATTTTAATGGATTATACAGATTTATACACTATTATTAGTCTTAGTTTTTAATGGCTCCTATGTTAAATATATTTTATCAAAACGTTCGTGGGCTTAGAACTAAAAGTGATACTTTCTATCGTCAAATGTTATTAAACTCGTATGATATTATTGTTCTTACAGAGACGTGGTTATTAGATGGAGTTTTAAATTCCGAATTCTTTGACGAACGGTACATTGTGTGGCGTCGTGATCGAGATTATGTTTTGACCGGGCAGTCGCGTGGTGGGGGTGTGCTTATTGCTACACGTAGGGAACTTTCGGTTATATGCCAGCCAAACTTCCATTCTACAGCTGAGGATTTATGGCTCAGCATACGACTGAAGAATTCTAATACACGTAAATATATTACCTTACATATTTGTGTTCTTTATTTATGTCAGCAAAACTTAGGCCTTTCTTTTTCTTTACAGCTTCGCAATTACCTCACAAAATTAAACGAAATAGTTATGAATAACCCTTCTGATACCTTTCTCACCATTGGTGATTTTAACATGAGCGGTATTAACTGGGTCCTATCTGACAGTCTATCGCTCGTCCCAATAAACCCGAACGGTCCTGACGAAGTTTTACTTTGTGACGAATTATGTACCCTAGATTTTGGTCAATACAATGGTGTTCTCAATAAGTATGGTAAAATTTTAGATTTGGTAATTTCAAACCAATTAGTTAATGTGGTTGAATGTTTAAGTCCGCTGGTTCCCATCGACGCCTACCATCCAGCACTATTAATTAGTATGGATTTTGTTGAGGCTCCTATATTAGAGTCCGCTTCACGGACGCAATATCTGTTCGACAAAGGTGACTATGAATCTATCAACAAAGACATTTCCATGACTGACTGGGAATCCGAGTTTGGGACACGATCAATTGACGAATCAGTAAACTTTTTCAATCAAGTTGTTCATAATTTACACACTAAATACATTCCACAGAAATTACAGCGTCACAAAACATATCCAACCTGGTACAATTCGGCATTAATAAAAGCAATTAAAGAAAAATACAAATATTTCAAAAAATTTAAGACGTACGGCAATATAGCTGATGAGTCAACATTTAGGCTTCTCCGTGAAAGGGTAAAGGTACTAGAATCACAATGTTATGAAAACTATTTGAATTTAACCGAAAAATCTATTAAAGAAAATCCAAAATATTTTTGGACTTTCGTCAAAAAGCGACACAACTCAAATGCAGTTCCGAGCACCTTAAACTATAATAGCGAAGCGTTGCGTACCGGAGAAACAATATGCGAAGCGTTTTCTACGTACTTTCATTCTACATTTCTAGATACCAACAATAGTAGTGGAACTTCTTCACCCCCTCTTTTAACTGAATCTGCCAGCCTATCTGATATATGTAGCATTGCAGTGAACGTTGAGGATGTTTCTAACCTGCTTCGCAAGTTGGATACTTCTAAAGCGGCTGGCCCGGATAATATTTCGTCTAAATTTCTTGTTCGGTGTTCGACTTCGATTGCCCAACCAATCTCGATTCTTTTTAGGAAGTCTTTGGACGCCTGCGTTGTACCTGAACTTTGGAAATCGGCTTTCATAACACCTATTCACAAGAAAGGAGTCAAAACCGAAATTGTTAACTACAGGCCGATTTCCAAGCTCTGCATTGTAGCAAAAATCTTCGAAAGGATCATCTATAACCAGGTGTATAGTGCTCTTAAAAATTCGTTTAGTTCCTTTCAACACGGTTTTCTGAAGGGAAGGTCTACCGTCACTAACTTAATTCTGCTCAATGATTTTATTACTGACGCCATGGATAACGGTGGGCAGGTTGATGTCGTTTATACGGATTACAGCAAGGCTTTTGACCGGATTGACCATGAGATCTTACTTTCAAAGCTATATGGTATGGGAATACGGGGTGATTTACTCAGATGGTTTTCTTCATATCTGGAGAACAGGTCCCAAGCAGTAGTATTAAGCAATTATATGTCTGGTTGGGTGCCTGTCCCCAGTGGAGTCCCCCAGGGTTCATTGCTCGGCCCATTACTTTTCATTATATATATAAACGACATCAACTCTTGCCTGATCTCATCCAAACTGTTGTGTTTTGCGGACGATATGAAAATCTATGCCAAAATATCATCACATGCAGACGTGATTGCACTTCAGGACGATTTACGTCGTCTGGAGGCCTATTGTCATGGGAGTAAGCTTGATCTCAACCCTACCAAATGTTCGGTTGTAACATATTCTCGAAAGCGCTCAATTATACCTTCATCGTATAGCTTGGGCGGTCAAATACTACCTAGAATGAATTGCATCCGAGATCTGGGGGTATATCACGATTCTAAGCTTACGTTTGAACTTCATGTTGATGCCATAGTCGCTAAAGCATCTAAAGCACTAGGTTTCGTAATGCGGCTCTCCAAGTGCTTTAGTCAAGCCAAAACTTTAAAAATTCTTTATTGTACTTTCGTTAGAAGCCACTTGGAGTACGCGTCTGAAATCTGGAATCCGTGTTACCACAAATACATTGATCGTATAGAGAGCATCCAGAAAAGGTTCATCAAGTATTTGTGTTATCACCAGAAAGAACCCTACCGGTCTGAAGATTACCTCAACCTCTGTAAGAAGTATCATATATTACCCCTCATTAATCGGCGAGCAATCTCTGATTGTACTTCATTATTTAAAATTTTTAATAATTCCATTGATAATGCTGAAATTCTATCCAAATTTTATTTTAACGTTCCCGGAAGGTCGAAGCGATGGAACGCGCCGCTGCGTGTTCCATTTACCTCTACGAATTACAGGCAAAATTCATTTATAGTGCGTGCAAGTGGTAACTTTAATAACCTGTGTAAGCAGCATGATTTTGATCCATTCACAACGAGTGTGTCCTTGGTCAGAAAGTGCCTGAGCCTTAGCTTTTTTAATTAAGATTTTTTTTCTTTTATGCTATAGTTTTTACTCTTAATATGAAATGTGTGTTGTTTTTTTTAATGTTATCCTGTTTTTTGTTTGGTGCTGTAAGTATTGTAATTGTGATGTTCATCTTTCTGGTCTGTTTTTTAGAAGTGAGGACTTTTAATTGGCTGTCAGTCTCTCTTACTATTTTTTAATCTGTTTATTTTAGCTGTAAGTCTTCCATAATAAATAAATAAATAAATAAATAAATAAATAAATAAACACGTTCCATGCGTCATGAACAGTATAGGGCTATACTCGACTTTACCAGGGCGCGGCGCCTAAAATCGAAGTTCTCACCGTGGTGCAGAGGGGATCAGAATCTCTCTAAGATATTCCATGAGTAATTGAGTACAAAAGAGACAAATATATAAATGTGGATGTGTTTTGAAATATAAACTATTTTAGTTAGTTATGTTAGTTTTATTGTCCAAATAAATATTATTCTTTCTGTTTTTCTTAGTGAAAAAATTGCATGTCAAAATAATCTTTATGACGCATAGAAATTTAATATTTTACGTTGCACGAGAAGAATATTGACACGGACCTCACACCGCAACGGCCGCACTGTGTAGTGGTCATGCGCGGTATCTTGCTCAGTGCTTTACAACAGTATTCTAGAGGTATGAGGAACAGGGTGTAAAGTTCACTCACCTCTATTGAAAAAGGAGGATCCTCCGACCAGACGGGTGACGTGTCTGGTGGGCAACTGCCCAACGATTGATGTCGGATAGTCTTAATTATATAATATGTAGTTCGCGCGGTAAACTCTAATTCCGCGATGCAGGATTTGTGTGACGTCAGGTGTTTCATGCGTAATTCGCGTGCGATGCAGAGTATTATTGCTCTATGACGTAAACGCGTGCGCGCACGTTTTTATCAATATAATTTACCAAAGTGATACATCGAGAAAGAAATTAAAGCATTAATTTTCATCAGAAGATTACTCGTAAAAGTGTAGGTAATAATGCTAACAGAGCTGACGGAAACTTTATTACTTGTTAGTAAAAAAACAGCCCATGCAGTGACATGAATTCATATTATGTATTATTACTATTTTACGTTTAAAGATTACATGTACATTAATACATTGAGTTAACATGTGGCATGACGTCACGCCTTGCTAGATTTTATACTGAACTAGCTTTCGCCCGCGGCTTCGCCCGCGTAAAAGTCTGAAAATATCCCAGGTACTACCGGGATTCAGAGTATCCTATGTCCTAACCCAGGTCATGGCCTATCCGTATGCCATTCAACTAAATCCGTTCTACCGTTGCGGCATAAAAAGGTAACAGTCAGATTTTAGGGTGGCATAGCTCAAAATGAAAAATTTAAACCCTTATAGGATGACTTCGTTGTCTGTCAAGACTCTTTTTCTCCGGAACGCATGGAGGGATCAAGTTGAAATAGATATAAAAGACTTGAGATCTACGGTCCCTTGAATCTTGTAACGAAAATCGAACTTCCAAGTCAACGAAATAAAAAAATAAGGCCATTTATGCCGCATGTTTTGACACTCGCAAATAAACCAAAGCCTATTTTACTTATATTACTTCCCGCCGGCCCAGCAGCCAGAAATTGGAGAAAAGCAAGGTCAAGTAAAGAGAAAATCCGGAAATTGGTAATTTATAGTTATTATTATGAACTGCAAAGTGAAGTTTGTTCTTCAATCTGGGATAAAAAATTCATAGGCCGTGTCTTGAAGTTTTACATTTAGTCTGTATTTCATTCAAATCGGTACTCTCCAATCTATTAAAACTTATTTTTTAACCTTTCATATCCTTCTTTCAAATTGTTTAATACCTCAAATAGGTACGACAGCACGGTTGGGGACTGCAGTGGTTAATAGAATAGTTAAGTTTGTCCTTCAATCCGGATTAAGGAAATCGGGCAGCCGAGCAAGCACAGCTTTGAGACGGAACCCTGAGGGCGCTAGTCCTACTCACACCATAACTGTTTTTTCAAATAAATAAAACAGGTTTATATGATTCTTAATTCCTTAAATACTAATTACCTATTAATTTTACTATTATTATCACCATTAATTTGTAATATCTACTCATTGAAGTCATTACCACCAGTACTATAAACATTAGAAAGATTGGTTTATGACTTTAAAATGTAATAACTTTTGACAGAGTGGTCCGATTTTAATTAAATAAAGACTAAATATTAATTCAAAATACGGACTATAACTGTATTTCCAATCCCTTAAATCTCTTGCAAAGAAGACACAAAAAAAAACAATATTACATGTGAATTTTAAAAACAACCCCGATTGTATGTATCCTATGTTAGTATTATATGTTTGGGGGGATGATTTTACAAAAACACTGATACGCATAATTCTTTAACTCTTACCAAAAGCATACATTTGAATTTTCTTATCCCTAACATAAGAAATGCTTGGTTTCTCATACAAACTTTCATCCCTTATATCACCCCCTTTAGGGTTATTTTTGAGACAAAAAGTGCCCTATGTCCTTCTCCAGGACGCCATCTATCTCCTTGCCAAATTTTATCAAAATCCGTTTAGTTCGCCGTGAAAAGGTAACATACAGACAGACAGACAGACAGAGTTACTTTCGAATTTATAATATTAAAAATATAGTATATATACTATATGTATATAGTATACACGGTGACATTTGAATCACAGTTTTGCTAGAACAAACGTTGTTCAGACCATGGTCTACTACCATTCCATAACGTCCAATAAAAAAAAAAACGTCATTGGTTTTTGAAAAAACACAAAAAAGACAAAGTTAAAAATGTCGGGATTATCGTTACTACCTACAACATAGACACTGCGGCGTGGCGCGGCGCTCGCGTCTCAAAGTAGCTGATGCGTGTGATGTTTGTGTAGTGAATACTTCGTAAAAGTACGTAGGTAAGTAGGTACCTACATGTTTATTTTAAACATTGCTCTAAACTAGGTTTTAAACTCAAATCACACACACACACAAACAGCAGACCCACAACAATTATTTATCCGAATGTTATTACACAACATTTAATAAGTACGATAAAAGAGTTAAACTAACTACTTGATATTACTATTTATTCAATAAAATATTTTATTGTGCCAGTTACTTTTTAAAATGAATGTGAATAAAATTTAAAACTAGTACCTAAGTAATTTATTTTAACATGAAACTGCTATGTGAATTCAATTCAGTACTCCCAATCAGCTGTTTCGCCAAAGTTCACGCGCGGCCATCGCAGTTTAGGTACTTTACTAAACATCTGAGCGCACGTGCCGGCCGCGGCGAACTCAAAGGAACCGAATAACCGATGATCCGGTGTCATATTATGTCGCCCCGTGCTCCGCCATCGTGCGGTTAATACGACAGAAAGCGTATCAGCAGTCAGCCAGCAGGGCATGATACAAGGATACAGCACTCGCGTCATTCATTAGGCATTATAAAAGTCAGTTTTGCTGTTTTGCAATTAGGTACAATTGAGATTATTATTAACGATAATATTTTTTCCACACTTTAACCGACTTTAGTGCACATAACTGACAAAATAAAATGTGTCTACTGAAAAAAAAAGTAATTTTTAATGATATTACAATCATCACATGTACCTAATTTGAAACTTTTTTTAACTTCTTTTTTATGAACTTTTGTTTCGAACAATTCACCAAAGATTATCCACTTTCTTCGTCATTCTTTTTTAAAAAGTTCCCCACGCTAGTACTTAATTACTTTTGTAGCTAATGTGGGTGCGTTTACAAATTCAAATCTCACCTGCATCTTTCTGTGGGGGAATCGAATTCGGGACACGTAACGCAGCAGCCTATCGCTCAGAAACTGCGCCATCGGCATCGGTACGGACAATAATTATTAGGAAGCACAGCACTACTTATTATTACTTGAGTTTAGCTTTCTCCTATTTCATTAATTTAAGCGCCGAAGAGTTTTTAACTTACTGTCTTATGGGTACTAGTGTGCTTCGTGATTTTAAGTCATTATTTTAGTTATTTTCGGAACTTCTTAGTGTGTGTGTGAGTATGTGTGTCGTCATCGAAGCTGCTGCCTAATAATGCATCGCGATCAGAGAACATTATCCCGTGCGGCTCGCTCCCGCACGGGACAGCATTGTCTACAGGGAAATGTACCTTCATAAACGAAATTTAGTAAGCACTTACTAGAAAATACCAAAGTTAAAAATTAACTTCGGTAGGTATTTTATCACTGATAATTGGCTACTTTAAAACACATTTTTATGGCTTGCTATGGCTTTGGCTATGGGTATTTTCTGGCTATGCACGGCGCGGCGAGGTGGTTGACCTCTAATAATTTTATCATTTCGTTGTAGGTGCGAACTTACGGTAGGTACTATGAGACGTGGCTTTCATTCTTTCCTGTAGGTACTAGGTATGGGTACCTATTGTATCTAACGTGACATTATTAGGTATTATTTATTTATTGGGAAATTACAGGAACAAGACAAAAACAAAACTTAAACCACAAATCCGAGTCAGCTCCGTGTGCACCAAGACAACATTGATTTCAATTTTCCACATTCCAATAGTTATAACACATTTTCACAATAAACGCGCGATCCTTGTAGTCCACGTGGACTCCTCATAACTCTTTTGAATGCCATATTGCTACCGCGATGAGTACTTTGATGTTACGGTTAATGTTTGAACACGTTTGAGCAACATAAGACTTATTTGAGAACGCCTAGTTTAGTTTGTTTTAATTACATATTTGATGCAATAGAATGGTAGTAGACCATGGTCTGAACAACCTTTGTTCTAACAAAACTGTGATTCAAATGTCACCGTGTATATTGTGACGTAGCGAGCCCCAACTCGGGGAACTTTATTGCGTTTTATCTAAGTAGGTATTTTTTTAATAATAATTATATATGATTCTTTCTTTCTCGAATTTCTCAGTAGCAGCCCGGAGTCTGGATTTGTGCCCAGATGATGGTAATAGGCTCGCCTCCTATTACATAGGACTTAATCATAACTGTCGAAATGTGGGTGTACTATAGGTAGACCTCTGCCCATCCCTTCGGGGAAACAAGGCGTGTTGTTATGTTATGTTATGATAAAGCAAAAAATACGTGTTTAATATTTTTTTACTATCTGACTAACGGACTAAATATTTATATTATTTTACCATTATCCCTATGCCATTCTATACCCATACATTTAATTACAATATAATTAATTCAATTTATTGCTGTTCGGCGATGTTCGTCGGGCAGGGCAATGGAATTAGATAATAATAAATAAATAACTCATTAATTATTGGAATAATTAATGAGCGTTTTGTGCAGGGATCACAATATTGGTATTTTATTAGTCAGATACGAAAATACTTACCACGTAGTATTAATAGTACAATATGAAGTAAGCCGCATGATTCACATCCGGTACGCTTATTGCTTAGTGTGGTCAACAAGAGTACCATTAATAATAATAAAACTTCACGTTGGTTTTTAAAGCCCGATTGTTTTCAAGAGATAAGTTCACACTATGTTTATTGTATGCCTATTACTCGTACAGTTTATTTAACTCCGTTATTGTTGCTGGGTGTGTGCCCGGTTGATGGCAATTCAAACTACAAAGCATTTATTTCAATTAAACTATTTACAGGCACTTTTTAACTGTCAAAGAGTCGGTCAGTTAGCACGAAAGTTGAAGCTAGTTGGCCATTCCAAAACGTAGATCTCTATGCAGAAGAACGAGCATGAAACTCCAAAGAAACTCTTTTAAATCAAGATATTAAAACATCCTGGGGCGGTAAATTATTCTTGGATTCTTGGGAGAACAATGTAAAAAAAAATTGACAACAATTCAAAATAAAGATTTAAAATAAGCATTGGCAGATAAGAGATTACAAGTCTCAAATGACGGCGCGGGCGCCCGTTCACGAACATGGCGCGTGGATCAGCACCATTTTGTAGGGAACCAAATGATCCAACACACGCGCCACCATCAGCATACTCTCAACTGCCATGGTCTTGCAATAGGCTTGCCCCCTTATTAAATGGCGAAATTGTGGGTGTACACATAGATACACTTCTGTATAACACTTTGGGAAAAACAAGCGTGATGTTTTGTTATGTCAGTTATGTTATAGGTCGTCATAATCTTGGTACCTGTCTATGACCTACTATCCTAATGGTTAGAATTTCAACCATTTGAATGTCAGAAACCCGAAATTCTGAAAACTACTTTCTAAGTTGGTGTTGTAAAGAAATTTGAACATGTGGAGGCAAATAGTCTGATAGGACATAGTGAACTGGTGAGAAATGTAAAGAAACTAGAACTGGCCCGCGATTTCATTGCAGAATGTACGAGATACTATTTACCTGGATAAAAAGTAATATCTGCTAAATATCATCCAAATCTAGTCAGCCGTAACCTACAAGTAGCGAGATTGTGTAACACACAAAACTTTCACATTTCATATTTAAATTACCTAGTAGCAAAGTAAGGAAGAATATTGACTATCACTTACCTCATCAATAGCGACATTGGTCTCCTTGTTCTTAAACTTGGGCAGCACCACTGTGACCCAACCAGATAACACACCCAACGTCACCATTGACATCGACACTGTAAGCAAGTAAGATTACCATGATAAGTATCAAAAACTTTGACGCCTATACCCTGCGAGCGTTTTGCGGGGTAGATGGGCATGATCATCAGCTTGTGACGAGTTTTCCCCTGAGTAGCTGCATATAATATGAGAAACAGGGTGGAAAGTTCTTCATCCTCTGTAGAAACGGGAAGATCCTTTGACCAGAGGTGAGGTTACTGACCGTCGCGCGCTAGTCGCGCACATAACTTTGCTTACGCGATGCAGGATTTGTGTGCCGTCAAGTTTTTTATGCGTAGTTCGCCTATGGCGTTGTAGATGCAAAGTTGCGAAGGCCCGTTTTGATAATGATTTATTTATTTACTAAGGTATTTTCACAGCTGACAGTAAGTATAACATTATTATTATTCTAAACATTTTGATTATGTGAAGATAACACAGGCAAGACACAGGAAAAACAACCTTAGATTTTGGTTAAGTAGGTACCCTGAATCTACAAAGGGATCATTTACAATTTACTCATCTGGGATAAACTTTAAAATGGCGAAAAAAAAACAGCTCCTCCGTACAGGGTTTAGGAGTCGGTACCTACCTACATAAATGGTATAAAACATTTTATCTTCATATAAACCAATATTGCACAAGAAACAATGATGTAAATGTAAATGTTCTATGATTTATTGCCTATACAATGTGTTCAATTTGCTTTTAAACATGTTACCTGTAACTGGAACTTGTGGGAATCTTGTTGTTTCTAGGGTTGAGGAAGACTATCCGCTCGTGATACAGTTTCATACTAGTACGAGGGGATAGGGCGAATCAGACTAAAGACATTCAAACTACCACGTCACTTTCTCCAACTGATGACCTGTCTAAAATTTTTATTATCACTAACTCTAAGACGATTTCTGTCATCTTGTTTATTTGTTATTAGTGAGTTACTTTAAGTTACATGAATGTCTCATATTTGCACAATAAAGTTTATGATTATGATTATGATGTTTCTAATTGGCTTTGCAGCCCACGTTTGAGGCGACAGCAAAATGTTTTATTACTCTTTCAGTTAAAATTATGCCAGCTAATGGCATATTATGATGATATATCAAAGGCTCAAAGCAGCACTTACCGGATAGTGTCACCAAATAGAGATTTCTTCTATTTCCGTTCTCCATTGTCTGAGAAAGTAAATTATGTATAAGTTTTCGTAGTTTTATCAAATCGGTAACTTATAGAACATACCAACGATAACTATAAATACGATTTTTAAAACATTAGCTGATAGTTGAAACAGGCGCGAGTTTAATGTGTATTTACCGACACTACACTACGTTCTGCAATTTAGTTACGAAACATGTAAACAAAAGCACGTGTTTTTGGAAAAACAACTTTAAATACCACACGTAAAGTTCAGTTTGCACTACAAATTCAAACAGTTAATCATCCGTCCTTCTTTCATCCTTTTTCAGTAGTACTAGTCATCCTTCATTTTTCCTTCCATCCTTCTCGGGTAAGCCTCACACCTACAGAACACGTCAATGCTCGGCGCCACGTCGGATAGGAGGGAAATAAAAACCTCCCGCGGACTAACAGGTTGGAGAAGGAAACTCCCTTATCACTTCCCTGCTGCAGGCTTCTCCGACATATTTGGAGCAAAGCTCGGGGACAGTGCTGGTTGCTTGGGATGGAGCACTCCAGAGGGGATGGCGGCGGAAGAGCTCATGATGGGCTAATGGCGGCACTCACACCCTGGAAGACAGTGACATTTTTGGCGTCAGGTGGCATCTCCTAGTATGTAAGCACAACACAAGAGGAAGAGTATAACGGTTAGATACCCTTTAAGCGATGGTCAGTGCGATCACAGGCGCAAAATGCTAAGGCGTCCCCTGAAAGCTACGAATCAAAACGCAGCGCAAATAACATGCACATAGTTACATGGAACATCGGTTCCCTGATCGGACGCAGCCAAAAACTGGCAAATACATTACATAGGCGAAACATAAATAACTGTTGTGTATGTACAGTCGCTAGCACATCAACCTACCACAATCTGTCAAATTTCTTTAATAGATTTTCAACTTTATCACTAAAGCATAAGGTTCAAAGTTGTCTGTACAAGAAGTCCTTCCCGGTTATCGTCAACGTGAGCATGTTCGAAAAGCTTGTTGTTTCATCGAGCGAACGCGATAACATTGTACGAAAAATAGTTTGTAAAACATTTGTTTCAGGAAATACGTGTTTTTGGTTAATCCTTACAAGTTTGCGAAATAAATGTGTCATTTAGAATCTCCGTTACATGTGCGAGGTTTCTCCCCAGTAGCTCACCTCCGCTGCGAAACCGCTGTAGTTAAATTCAATAGACTCGCGTCACTTTCCGCCACTCTCATCCGATTCGAGTAGCGGGACATGACGCGAGTCTATTCAATAAACGCACGTACGAGCGTTTGTATGAAAAGTATGACGGGTTGGCCGCTCTTAAGTGGAAAAGTTCAAAATCCAGGAACATTGGTAGGAACTATCAACTATTGTATAACAACACAACAACAACAAGGATCGGAATTGGTATCATCCTCGAAGAAACACTAAGGGCCATATCACACTGGCGATTTGCGAGCGTGTTTCCAGCGAGGAGAGTGTTTAACGCGTTCGCGTATATGAAAGCGTGACGTGATACAAGTGAGAGTGAGACAAGCGAGTGTTTAAAATTATGAAAACGCGGAGAACACTGCATCGCACCCGCGGAGAGCACGTTCACAAATCACTTCGCTGGAAACATGCTGGAAAATCGTCAGCGTGATAAGATAACACTCTAAAACAAAGAATCATTATAGTAGAAAAAATAAGCGTTAAAATAGGGATGAGGATTTTTTTTTTTGTCCGCGTTGTAGATATTATAAAAAAAATACGTACCTACACTTATTTTTTATTTTTTTACGTTATTGAAAGATTACGGCGATAAATTGAGTTAAAATATGCCATGACGTCCGAGTATGTAGATTTTATATGTACTTACTTGTGACGCGTCAACCCCCACTCCTCAACTTTTAATGCGTTATATCCAAATCGTTCTTTATTTATTATGATAAAGCCAAAAAATAGTAGTCTAATATTTTTTTATTAGCTAACTGGCGAAATAAATAGTTTTTTTTTTTTTTTTTTACCCAGGCATCGTCCCTATTATGCATGTAAAACTAGCTCTAGCTAGACAACCAACCAACTTAATGTAGTCTCAGTACATGCTCCCCAAGTGGGATGCGACAACGAAGAAAAAGATCTGTTCTGAGGAAGCCTAGAAGAACTTTTACACACCATACCCATAAGAAAAAAATAATAGCAGGTGATTTGAACGGACTTCTGGGTCTGAAAGCACCAGAAAACTCAATCATACATGGAAATTTTAGGTACCTATGGCACCTCTAACACCTCTGACATAATGAATTTAGCGACTCAATTCGACCTCCCGATCGTCAACACCTTTTTTAAAAAAAAGGACGAAAACTTAATAACTTACGAGGGCGGCACTGAAAATTTCGGGAATCAAGGAAGTGACAACATTACTATTTAAAAATGTATTTATTGCTTTTCGAAGTATTCTCCGCGAAATTTGACACATTTTTCCATACGATGGAACCAATCATTGAAGCAACCATTCCATTCGGAAGTTGGAGTCTCCAAAATGGCCGTTTTGTAGGCGTCCACAGCTTCTTCAGGTGATGAAAATCTCTGTCCACGCAATTTATTCTTTATTTTAGGGAAAGTATAGAAATCATTAGGGCTTAGGTCGGGGCTGTACGGCGGATGGTCTAATAATTCTATGTTTTCTTGTTCTAAAAACTCTTTTGGACTGTGCGTGGAGTGAGAACTCGCATTGTCGTGATGGAGGATGATGCGGCGGTTGCAGTTCTCTTTACGGAGTTCAGAAACGACCTGTGGAAAACAAATGCTAGCATACCATTCTGGATTAACCGTTCTTTGTCCCTCAAGAGGAATAGTTGTAACATGGCCGTTTTGGGAGACAAACGTGGCCACCATTTTTTTTGCAACACTCCGTGAACTAACAATTTTTGTTGGCTTTACTCATTTTCGAACACCCAAACTCGTGACTGGTTTTTTGTTTCGGGTTCGTACGCATATATCCAGGATTCGTCACCTGATACGATGTTGTAAACAGCATTTGAGGATCCTGCGTGGAATCTTTCGAGAGTTCTGACGCACCAAATAACGCGAGCCGCTTTTTGCTCTTCACAGAGCGAATGCGGTATCCATCGGGAAAACAACTTTTTTACACCTAATATTGTTCATGCAAGATTATTTGTATTTGACTCATGCCAATGTCTAAAGTTGCCTGAATTTCGCGGTATGTCACATGTCGATCTTCCTCAATCAGCTTACGCACAGCATCAACGTTTTCTTGGGTGACTGCAGTTTTTGGACGACCTTGACGGGGATCATCACTGAGCTTGACACGTCCACGTTGAAATTCAGCAAACCAGCGATAAATTGTGGTTTTGGATGGGGCTTCATCACCAAATGCAGAAATCATCCGGTCAACACACTGTTTTTGTGTTAAACCACTTCGAAAGTCATAATAAATCATCGCTCTTGAATTTTCTCGAGTCAATTCCATTTTCTCAACGACTAAACAAGTTTGACAAAACCTTGTGACAAGACGAAGAATCTTTTTTAAAATAAATAAATGGTATTCGATTTTTAAAACCAAGGAGTTTTCAATTAAAAAGATTTTAATGACTCATCCAGGTTCTACCGGCGATAGTAACAATATCGTCCGCTCATATCGCCGCCGGACGATCGGCACTTCGTCTTCCAGTCCTTGGACGCCACTCGGTCACTGCCTTACTCCACCTGTCAACATTGCGCCAGGCAGGAACAGTGGAAATATTCCATTCCCGATACTTTTAGTGCAGCCCTGGTACAAAAGTGGTAGTTCGGCCTCACAAATAGAATAATATATTTTCAAGAACTAAAGTTATACCAGCGGTACCACTACTAACCACCCAACACAGATTTCTTGTGGCGTGTTTGATAATGCCAAATTGGAACCAAACACAGAAATATCAAAAATATGAAGCCCGCAAAAATGGTATAACATACAAAAGTCAGATGGCACTTTGTTCATTAAAAAGGTTGATGCATACTTGAAAGACTCGCTACAAGACCCAAAAGACAGCAACACTCTCTGGAACGACTTAGGTGTAACAAAAGGAAAACTAATAAAGATCCTACTTGGTGGGATGAGAATGTTAAATCTCTATTATGGGAAAAAGAAAATGTATTTCAAGAAATGTCAGGAAAAAAAATGGACACCGATTGCCTGGAATACATCATAATGAAGAAGAAGAGCATTGTCCAAGGAACACTTAAACAAAGAATTATAGAACGCAAAACCAGACGCGGAAATATTTAAACTAGCTAAACTTCGAAATAATCAAACAAGGAAGGAATGGCAAATTGTTAACCACAATCAAAGAAATTAATAAGAAGTGGCAGGAATACTACCAAACACTTCTCAACGAGGAGTTTCCACTATATACATACAAAAACCAGCACCATGGTTGATGATGTAGTTCCTATAGCCGAATCGTTTGCAGAAGTGCAATCAGACCTGACGGCATGGCAGGAGTCTTTGGAGAAGAGAGGGAGAGGGAGTCAGTAGACAGTAGACCGAATATAATTTATTGCAACTTTTCCGAAAAGTGGGTGCCATACCATGTCCATCCATCGAAAACAGACCTCTTGACAGAGTTGAAGAGTTCAAGTATCTCGGATCCATTGTAACACCAAAAGCCTGCGTAGAGAGACTTACAAAATAGAATTCAGGCAGCCTGGCTGAAATGGAAATCGTTGTCTGGCATCCTACGTGACTCCCGTATGCCGATTAAAGTCAAGGGCAACGTATACGAAAGGGCAGTAAGACCGGCCTTTCTATATGAATATGAGTGCTGGCCGGTGAGGACGATGGATGAACAGAAAATTCACCCCACAGAGATGAAGATGCTACGCTGGTTTGGTGGAGTTTCGAAAATAGATAAAATAAGAAACGAGTATATCCGTGGTACTTTTAAAGTCACCAAGATACATGAGAAATTTAGTGAAAACCGCTTGATACATGTGATTTGATGTGATAAGGCGAGATGATGACCATATGACTTAATGAGTCATGAATATAGAAGAATGAAAGAGAGGCTGTGGACAACCACCAATGACTTGGCTACGAACAAAAAAAAACAATATGATGAAGAGCAACACAACAATAGTGACAACCCACAACCGTACGCTCCACACCGTAGCAGAAGCATTAGAACGGCTGACACCAAATAAATTGAGATAATAGCCAGAAGAAAGAAGAACATCCTGAAATCAACTTAACACTCAAATAAAGTTCATAATATTATTTAAGTTAACATCAATTTGAAAAAGGATTTGAATAGACTTTATGTATACTTAGCTACTAAACTTACGCTAGTCCATAGTTGTGTACTTTTGGTCATCGACGAAATATTGCTGTGCCAAATATAGCATGTTGTTCACTTATAGGATAAATGCGGCTTTTGTCGAAATAATTCTAAAAATAATTTAGTAAGATTTCCTACATGACGATTTTGAATCCTCGCACAAACCGCATTTGGCTAAAAGTAGGCTAGCTAACTACTGGAACGCGCCGTTCATACTTTTGCCTGTATTTTGGCACCATAAACATACAGCTCACAAAATGGTACATAAAACTAATGCACTATCACATAAATAAAAGAACTTCAATAATAATAATCAAGTTACAGCCTCACTTAGTAGATCATCATTTATTATGAATTTATCATTTATGGTTTCATGAATAAGTGAGATCAATAAAAGGGATGGAAGGGTCTCATTAGGGTCTGAAATGGTAATGGGCGTTCCTCAAGGTTCGATATTGGGTCCATTCCTCTTTTTAGCTTATATTAATGATTTACCCCAATTATTTCAAAATCAACCAAAGATGGTGTTATTTGCAGATGACACATCATTGATATTTAAAATAAACCGACGGTCACAAAATCTTGACGACGTGAATAGCTGTATTGTTCAGGTCCAAGATTGGTTTACGGTAAATAATTTGGTACTAAATAATAAAAAAACCAAATGCATTAGATTTAAATTACCAAAATATGTTAGAAGCAGCGAATGTTAGATCATATTGAATGGAGAAAAACTGGAATTTATTAATCAAACAGTTTTCCTAGGAATCATGCTAGACGTTGTCGTTGACTTGTCGTATGGCATTTTACTATGGGGTCGGGCTGCTGACATTGAATCTATTTTTATTTTACAAAAGAGAGCGGTCAGAGCCATTTATAATCTAAGTCGTCGCGAATCTCTCAGGGAACTATTTAAAAAGATTAATATTATGACGGTACCTTGCCAATTCATTTATTCAAATATTATGTATGTGAGAAAAAATCTACATCTTTTTAATAAAATAAGTGATAGACATAATTTTAATACTAGAAATAAAGATAAAATAGATCAACCATTTTTTAGACTATCTAAAGTAAATGCATCTTTTATGGGGTACTGTGTTAAATGTTACAACAGAATACCTTGTGATATATTAGAATTAAATGAAAGAAAATTTAAAACTCATATAAAAAGTACACTTTGTAAACAAGCATATTACAAATTAGAGGATTATATCCAAGATAAAAATGCTTGGAAACATGCTGGTCCTGCTCCATAGGACAATTTAGAATCTAGACAAAATCTAACTGGTTGCCAATTTAATTGTATAATATATATTTTTTTAACATTAATTTTATATTCTGTGATTACTTGAACTCACACACTGACTTATTATTAGTAGTACTTGTTAAAATGTTAAGAATATCATATAATTTTACAATGTTTGTAAATATGTGAGCACCATGCATCTATCACATAATTAATTTATGTCATTCCTTCACATTTCATTCTTTTTACCTATCGTGGTATAGTAATCTTATTCTAGGCGATGGTCTTCACATATAATTATATAATTAATGTATACAGGATATTGTGAAAATATTTTAAAAGAGTAGCGGTGGAGTTTCTTGCCCATTCTTCTCCATACGAAAACGACCTTTTGGAATGGGCGACTAGAATCAATTATTATATTTTTTTTTTTGTAAATGTTGACGTTTTTAAGTGCCTTTTTTGTGCCTAATTGAAATAAATTATTTGACTTTGACTTTGACTTTGGAACGTTAAACTAACAAGTTGGGAACCACTGTACTTTGTCGCTTTTTTATATTGGCTATTTTTTTTGTTGATAGAATACCTATGTCTATACCCTTTTTAGTGTTTATTTGAAAACCCCAAAGTGCGCAAAACCATAGGTGACGAGAAAAAAATCGCCAGTTTCTTTCGGAAGATCACATGGCGGGTCTAAATTTGTTTCCAAGCAATAATAAAGCATAGTCGACGGAGGCCGCTTCGCGGGTTCCAATTTCAGAGTAGTTTAAAAAAAAGTAACCACTAAGGGGATGGCGGGGTCTGTTCGCTCACTCACTAGACCCCGCCATCCCCTTCTCTAACCTAACCTGTCCGAGTCAGGGTGCCCAAGGTCCTGAGCTCGCTTCGCTGGCTCTCGCATCCTAAGTTTTCCTACTATCAATAAATAAAATAACATTTCCTTTTGTACAAGACTTATGCATATCCATACGTAGTCTGTGGACTTATGAGTGAGAACTGTCACTGTCAAACGAATAACGATAACAGCCCTGCGGCACCTACACTTGATTACGTTTCGTTACCGACGATTAGAAATAAAACTTAATTACTTTTTATTTAATTAATTATATTATTTGCACATAATTAAATTCATTGCAGTAGCAGCTATTTTAAAATGAATTAAAGTTAAAAACTTACAATATTTATACTAAAAACCATTTAAATCCGCCGTCACCTTGTCTGAACTTCAAACGGAACAACGTAGACCGTGAAATTCGTCAAATATAATATTGTACAGACGCCAGCACATCAACCTACTACAATCTGTCAAAGGAGATCACCCATTTTGTTCTATGATTTGGGATTTACAAATAAATTATGTCCAATTGTCCATACATCATTTTGTGTAAGATTCCATATAATTATTATTCCACTATTTCACAATGATTAGTGTTGATTAGTGATGATTTATGTTGTGATTAGTGTTAAAACATACAACACTAATAACTATAATAGGCGTAATATGGATTTAAAAAAAAAACAAAGATTTTATCAAAACATCGATTTATTATTCCTTACAGGTCTACCTATTATGCGCATTGTGCTATCATACTAATAATAATATAATTCTTAAAAGCCCCAATAAAAATTGTTTCCCATCGTCGTCGTTTTAATTCTTACCTGTACCCTAATTACGTAATGCAAAATCAATCCGAATCTGAATCGTTTTGAAACAGATTGCTAATCCATTGCTCCGTAAGTTCGAAAAAAAAAATTCAGAGCAACGTAAATAAAGCAATGAATGTTGTTGAACTGTCAAAATGAAACAGATTTGTCTCTATCGTTTACGAAAATATGTTGCGTAATTAGAAAGCTGGTTTAAATCTCCGAACCCAAATAGTTTTCGACTTTGACGCCATAGTAAAAAATAATGCGTTGCACGTGTTCTTTAAAAATGTGTAATTATTATTGATGGCCGCAACAAAAAAATATGTTTATAATTTTATCCCAGAATGGGTGATATCCTTTCTCTAATAGATTTTCTTGAGTTGAATGGGAACATTTTACAGATTGGAGTATGTTGATATGTGCTGGCGTCTGTACGTAAAAAGTTGTTCTTTTTAAACAAGGATTATTTTTCTGAAAAACTAGACGTTTGCGCAGTGTGAAATTTTGCGAAAGCGTTTTCCACTAACATGAAGATAACTAATCTACACCCAAAAAAAAATTGAAGTTTCACACACGCGGGTGTTAAAGTACAGTGGAGCCTTTTTATCTAGATAGTGTTTTGTTTATCAATTATTTCGAATTTAATTCATTCTGCTAACGGAATGTATTGTAAGAACGTAGAGGTCAACTGTTAGGTTATGTCTGGAGCCGATTACTATAAATATTTGTGTGACCGAAATTGAAAGCTCAGACTGTAACCCCTTCGCAATAAATTGGTACATGATTGGCATAAATTGTAAAATATATTTTATTTTTGGTTATTTTAATTGTTAGTTACATATAAATTAAGGTTTTCCTGATATCTAGAGCTTTTAACTGCCTGTTACTATTGTTTGGTTACTAATAATAAGTCGCCACATTACGTTTGCCTTATCAACAAATTCGTCAAAATAAACTCACACTGTTTACTATAAAGTTTTTTTTTATCAATGAAGTAGACTCACTTCTCACAAGCACTTAGTTTAATCACCGGATTGTTTTGTGTTTACTTCGTGTGATTATTAATTATAATATTATAATTACACGTAAAATCATGTTGGTATAAAATTTAATTTAGCACGACCGTACACGCCAATCGTGCGTTTAAAGTACTCTGTGGTGCGTTTCCTACTGATGAATCCGTTCAGAGCACAGAGTACATTATTATATATGAGGTTCAGAGTTTGGAAAATGGCAATACATACGGCCGGCTAGGCTAGCAGACAAACATTGTGTCACTGAAATGTTTATTTTATTCACTCATACTAAACCTAATTATTATGACTTATACCTACTTAATATGTATGTAAAACACTTGCTCAGTGAGCGTTCTATCGGTGTCTATCCGTGTATCTATTCCCGTTGGTCCGTTTTGGTCCCACTGGTGGGACGAACGGGAATTTATTAAACAATAATACTACTTAAATTAAATTAATTCCTGTTCGTCCCACTGATTTTGTTAGTAATTTTATTTGACTATACCTACTTCCATTCTACACTTAAGATTTTCATTGTTCTGACGAGTAAAAAAGTAAGTAGGTACCTAGGTATGTCTGGAGTTTCTCACATTAACGTGATGCTCGTAGTTAGACCGTCTTTTCAGGGTTCCGTAACCAAATGTCAAAAATGGAACCATTTGAACTCAAAGGAAGGAACATTCTAGGTCAAAGGGTCGTCTAATCAATGGTGTAATAAAATTACGAAAAAAAAAATCATGGGTGGCATTCTCCTCCATACAAATAAACGAGGGATAAAAAAAAAACAATGCACATACGCGTGTGGGGTATTCTTGGATCCCATAGTTCAAAAGATTATGATATTTCTAATTGATTTTGCTATAGGTACCTACCTATAAGTGTACTTATAGTTTTTGAGTTTTTTTTTTTTTTTTTTTTTTTTAGTTTTGGCTTCGCACGGTTTGTGCATTAGCCAGTGTCGAGTTTTTTATTAGGACTTCGAAGAGAAAACGTTGGGGAAACAAAAATATTATTATTAAGAATATGAATTAATTACATCGGAATTTAGGATAGGACGGATATAGGATCAGTATAAAAAGGAAAAGGATGAATCAAAGCAGTGAATAATGAGCAAATTACAATGACGAAAATTTACAACTTAATATTATTTAGGGTAATGAATGAGACTATACATTTATATACAAGAAAGCTATTTGTACAAAGTAAGGATAGTATTGATGTAGGAAAAGGAGTACGAAGGGACAAGAGATTACTAAGAAAAGAAGAACGGTCGTATAGGGGACAGGAGAAAAAAATATGATTTAAGTCGCCTACATCTGAGCCACACGAGCAAATGGGGTCGCTGATGATATGAAGTTTGGCAAGATGAGCTGGAGAGCAAACATGACCCAGTCTCATCCGTATAAGGATGGAGGTCTCCGTCTTGCCAAACTTTGCCCTGCCAAACCACGGTTTTTCCGGGACGTCGGGCTGAATAGCTGAATAATAACGGCCCTTTCTTTTACTACCGATGTCCCAGGCCACCCTCCAGGTGTCCTGGAGAAAAGTCTTTGGTAATGTCACAAGGTCTTTGCTAAAATTCTGATATGGAACTAAGTCACCACACTGCACCGCATCACCGGCTATTGTATCTGCCACTTCGTTGCCATGGATTCCAGCATGGGCCGGGATCCAAACAAATTGAAGTGTATTACCTTCTGAAATGATTCTGAACGCAAATTCCCTTACTAAAAAAATTATAGGACACTGCGATTTGTGTTCGAAAGGGGATTTATTGATGGCTAGAAGAGCACTTTGAGAATCTGTGAAAATTATAGTTTTCTTGAGCTTTAGAACACGAATATATTCAACAGCTTTTAAAATTCCAAAACATTCCCCCGTAAAAACAGAAGTCTCCGGAGGCAATTTAATTTTTTGTACGATGTTGTATTGAGAGTGGTAAGTGCCTATCCCAACACAACCCGTCGGAGAACGCTTGGCAGCATCCGTAAATATGTGGTGGTACTCTATGTGTTCTGCTAAAAAATGGTTAAAACTTGAATTGCAATCGGGACCTGGTTTACTTACACAGTATTTGATGGTGGGACTGAATTGTAAACTCTCGTAACTACTGCTAAATAGGGGAAGTTTATTGGAGCGGTGAATAGGAGATGAAAGTGAAAGGAACTTTTTATAGCTTACAACTAGACAAGGAACACGTTTATGGGACCAGTAATCTGAAGATTCAATCTGTAACACTAAAGAGTCCAGTTTAGGAATGAGAGGATGAGTCGAGAACTGAAGAATCCGGAACAAATATTTGTCAGATAGGAATTGTCTTCTAAGATATAAAGGAGCTTCCCCGCATTCAACTTGGAGTGCATTAATAGGACTAGACTTCATGGCTCCAGAAATAATGCGTAATGCTTTGGACTGGATGCGATCCAACTTTTTAAAAGCCATAACACTACCAGGTTCTAAAACGAACAATCCATAATCCAGAGTGCTTCTGATGATTGCATTGTAAATAAGTTTCAAAGAAAATGGATGTGCACCCCACCACACACCAGAGAGGCATCTAAGCATGTTTAGGTGATTTTCACATTTGTTAACAACATAATCACAATGAGGAACACCACTTAATTTACAATCCAGTATTATACCTAGATATCTGAAATTATCTTTAACTGGAATAGGTATTTCCTTATAGGAGATGTTTACTAAGGGAATGTTTCTCTTCCGGCTGAACAAAACAACAGCGCTTTTAGACGTGGATACATCCAAACCATTCAGATGTAACCATGACTCCAAAGTAGATAAAGCAGAATTGATAGCGTAGCTAGCTTGTTCGACAGATTGGCTTGAAGAATATAATACTAAATCATCGGCATATTGAAGAACCTTAACATGGATGGCTAAGGATGAGTCTAAATCAAAAGTGTAAATATTATACAGGAGGGGACTGAGCACAGAACCTTGTGGGAGACCTCTCCATACAAGATGAGATACCTCATTATCTCCTATTATCATAATAACAGAGCGTTCAGTCAGGATTTTAATAATGAAATTCGACAAATTCAATGGGACTTGTAAGGCTTTTAATTTATTTTGTAAAACTGATATTACAACATTATCATAGGCTGCATTAATATCAAGGAAAACTGCAATGGTTGAATGGTTATTAGAGAAGGACAGCCGAATATCAGAAGTTAAAATACTTAAACAGTCAGTTGTACTTTTACCTTTTCTAAAGCCATATTGTGAATCTGCCAAAAGTCCCTTACTTTCAACATACCATTCGAGACGATTTTTAATTAGGTGTTCAGCTAATTTCATCAGAATTGAAGACAAAACTATGGGACGGTATGAAGAAGCATCCGACGGAATTTTATTTGGTTTAAGGAATGGCAACACCATTTGACGTTTCCATTCATCAGGGATGTTTCCTGTATACATAATAGAATTAATAAGCTCTAAATAGTAGCTGAGGACGACATCATTTAAATTAGCAAAAAAGGAATACGGGATGCCATCAATGCCAGGTGCAGAATCATTAGTTTTATGGATAACACCCTTTAATTCAGTGAGAGTAAATGGAAGATCTAGCGTCTTAGGGGTGTCTTGGTTACTGGATGCAAGAGACAGGTTAAGGTCAATAGCCTCAGGAACCCAAGGTGGCGCTAATTTATTTAAAAATTCATTGGCTAAAGAATCCGGAATAGGAGAAGGGTTTTTATAAATGGACCTAAATCTACGAATATTGCGCCAGACAATCGTAGGGTGAGTATTCGGTGAAATTGATGTGCAAAAGTTACGCCAAGATTCAAATTTTTTCTTCTTAAAAAGTTTATAAGTTTCGTTAATTACGTTAGTAACGATTTCAAAATTACTATCCGACATATCGAGATTATAATTGTATTCAGCCTCTTTACGTTTGTGAATCATTTCTGTGCATTCAGAGTCCCACCACGGTGGCGAGGGAATTGTATTAATATTGTTATTTTTTACAGGAAAAACTTCATCTGCTGCTGCAATTAATATGAGCGCTAAAGCTTCCGCACAACTATTTTCATTGCCATCAGAAATAACAGGCAAGGAGCAAAGCTTGCTGTCAACAATGTTTCTAAATTTGTCCCAGTCATTATTATTTCTATTAGGTAGTTTATGTTTTAATGTTGATCTCCTTAATGGTGCATTTGGTTTGGAAAGAGGATAAGAAATAACGATTGGAAAATGATCACTACCATGAGTCGAGGTTAGAGTATGCCAAGTTAATGAAGAGGCCAAGTTTGGAGAACAGATAGAAAGGTCAATTGCACTTTGGTTCTGACTGGGATCTGAACGACGTGTGACAGCTCCTGTGTTCAAGATGCATAAGTTATGTAAGTCTAATATATCCAGTAATTCATCACCATAACAATTAGAAGTTGAACAACCCCATGATTGATGATGGCAATTAAAGTCCCCTAATATTAAGAATGGCTTTGGAAGAAATGAAAAGAGATTATTAATCTCTTGAAGAACAGAAGAAGAAGGGTGAGGAATGTAAATAGAAACAATACAAGTATGATGTACTTTAATAGCTACAATTGAAATTTCCTCACTATGAGGAGGTAATCTAATGATAGAGAAAGGTATAGTATTCTTGATAAGTATAGCTACTCCACCATACCCATCAGATCTATCCTCTCTAATGGTTAAATAACCATTAATTTTAAAAATATGATTAGATTTGAGCCAAGTCTCTGCTAAGGCAAAGGCAAATGGCTCATATTTGTTTAAAAGATATATAACATCACTCTTTTTGTTTACTAGACTGCGGCAGTTCCACTGGATTATTTTGGATGTGTTGTCCATTATGAATGGATTGAGATACATTGAAAGAAGGGGCAACGTTGGACGGTGAAATGTTGAACTGAGAAAGAAGATTATGTAATGCGGAAAGAAAATCGTTTATAGAAAAATTAGTGTCACTTTTGTCATTATTATGATCATTAGAAAAAGCACAACCATTTGATGGTTGGGGGATATTAAAATCTTTAATAATGGCATTGTGAGCCTCTTTATTATATCCTTGTACAGATTTGGGAGGGGATCGTGGTTTGAGAAAGACAGTCTTTTTATAGCTACTTGAAGCAGGCATTCTATTAGTTGAAGAGATGGATGGAGTATCTGTAAAGTTTTTGGAAGGAGAAGATAAAAGTGTATCAGCATAAGATTTAGTTACTACAGGATATACTTTTGCCGCTTCAGCATAAGATACTGAACTTTGTGCCATGTATGTTTTAATTAATTTTTGTCTAGAAAATTCTGGGCAAGACTTATTAGTAGCATAGTGATATCCAGAGCAAAGGCAGCAAGATGCACTTTCTTGTTCTCTTTCACAGCTGTCCCCAGTGTGACCTTGGCCACATTTATAACAACGGGGTTTGGACCTGCACTGCATTTTAGTGTGACCGAAACGACAGCAATTGAAACACTGTACAGTAGGGAAAATATATAAATCTACAGGTAATGCATTATAGCACATAAAAATTCTTTTAGGTAGAACCTGACCATCAAATGTAACCACTATGGATTGGGATGGCTTCCAAGTGGTAGAACCATCCACAATGGTTTTAAAATTAAGACGTCTAGCTTTTAAAATTGGACCGCAACCAATTGGTACTGATATGTTATCAATAACTTCCTCCGGAGACCATTCTGCAGGTACACCACGTACTAAACCCATTCTAGTAACATTAAAAGTAGGTATAAAAGCTTTGTAATTATAAGATTGTAGACTATTATGGGTAATAAAAAAATTTGCGTCCAGGAAATTCGAGAAGGAAAGTGAAATTTTATTGCGCCCAATTTTTTTGACGCTACCATTAATTATGTTTTGGAAGGCGTTATGTTTAAGAAACTTGCCAAATGTGATTGGGTGCAGTGTCGTGCTATCGTCTGGTGAAGTTATGTTTCTTTGTACATGAATGACAAAAGGCGCGCTGTCCGTTTTGTCATAAGTCTTTCGACCTATCTGAGTAGGAACAACTGAAGATGGAACAGGAACATCGGGCACTTTGTTAGTAGGTTCGTTAGTCGTAGAAGTTGAGCAGTTAGTTTCTAAAACTGTAACTTCTGGTGTAAAATCCGTGCAACCACAACCCGAAGACACGGTACCGTGGCTTTTACGGGTACGGCGACGCTTATTGCAGTGCTTACAGATATGTACACGGCTTCTTTTTAAGCTACGAGCCGAAGACGACCCATCGGTATCCATGCCCGATTCGTTCGATATAACTGTGACGAAATTGCCTGCCGGGGGAACGAAGTCCCCCGGGTCAGGCGGGTCCTTCATTATCCCGGCTCTAATAAATAATAAAAAAACTTACCACTACCGAAGAAAATATACAAAACTAAAATTAGATTACAAGTAAAAGAGAATAGAACACTAAAAACTACGGCTACTGATCTTATATTACAACGTTTTAAGTTTTAAAAATTTATCTTTATAGGGACGCGTCCGCCAAGTTTGAGGTTTCCCGCCCGTTTTCTAGTTTTTGAGTTATGGGACATTTTCGGTCACAGCCGCGGAAATAACTTTCTTTTTCATACTTACATGGACATATAGATACTTATTTGTTTTTTATTTTTTGAGAAATACCTAGGTAAGTAGGTACTATGATTATTTAAATTGTATCCTTAACTTGGCGATTTGTGTTAACCACTGATAACCACAATAAGCCATTTAAGTAGTTGAGGTGTCACGTTCTGTGTTTTATTAGCAGAAGGAATTCTTGGATGTGATCGAATCACGCGATACGCGTCCCTACGCTTACCGCACACACATTCCCAATTGGAACGGCATAGTGACCCTACACTATGCCGTTCCAATTGGGGAAACTTTGCCCGAAGAACCATTTATAACCATATTTTCTTTGATGTGCAAATATCTTAAATTAGTAAGTTTTTTAACTTACTTAAGTACATAATAAAAGTATTTTTTTTTTTTCTGCAAGGCTGATATCATGCCAATAGATGCAGATGAAGCACTTTGTCGCCATGTGTTTTCTTCAATTTATTGTTGTTCGCCATTCTATATTCTATACAAAAAAACAGTAGGTAGGTAGGTGTTACGGTGGTAGGAAAGTGTGGTCTTAAAATAATTGCCTATTGAATTAAAAATCAACAAAGCGGCAAACGCGTCGAAGACGATTGAAGAACGCAGTGTCTGAACACAATTTTATTCAGTTCCCATAAAACGTTAAGTACAGACGCCAGCGCACGTCAACCTACCCGAAACTGACAAATTTTCCCAATCAACTTTGAACCTTACACTTTGGTGATAAAGTTGAAAATCTATTAAAGAAATTTGACTGATTGTAGTAGGTTGATGTGCTGGCGTCTGTACATTCCATTGTTCTACTATAGGTATCTACCTACATCATTTGATCCTAGCCCTAAGTGTTATATTATATTATGTGTATGATGGACAATGCAATTTTCACAACTTGTTATTTGTCACATTTTGTAAGTATTTTATTTACTTATATTATTTATTACAAAATAAAAAAAATCTGTAAGTAATTGTATAAATGATACTCCTTTCCTTGGCGTAGTTTGGTAAGTACATAGGAACCTACCTGCTATCTAATTACGCAACACATTTTCAATAAAATTCGAGTGGAATTGATATCATTTAAACTGGAAATTGAAAAATTTGACAGCTTTCGTATTACGTAACTCTAAAATTTTTGATATCAACTGCAGTCTGAATGAGACGCTAAAGAGTGAACGATACGCGTCTAAAAAGGCTATATTATCTGGAATTACGTAACCATTTTGACAGCGCTGAATTGGTTTAGAATCAACGAGTAATTTGTTTCTTCTGTCAGTTATAATACCCTGCATTCCGAGTTACGATGTAATCGATTTGAGCGTGATAACAGTCGTTCCGTATTAACGTGGACGCGATAACGTTGCGTCTTGAATCGTCATAGATGACGTCATGACGTGCGCCATCTTGCGATAACGCCGACCATGCCTTTTACTAATATCACTGTGGGCGCTGTCAAAAATGACAGTTGTGCTGTTTTGTTTTGACTCGCATCATACATATAAACTAACGTGGCATTTTCGAAATTGTGCTTCTGGCTACCGTTCGATACCTAAACAAAGAAGAAGAAGAAATTTGTGTTATAAACACAAAGAAATATGATACGCAAGTTTTGACGTTGAGCGAGTACTGTGAGTGCGATTACGAGCGTTCCGAATTGTTGATAGCCCTCAGCTGTCATTATCGTGATATCTTACTCGGAACGCCAATTATCGATGTCAGCGCTGTGAGCGATTATGTTCTAATACGGAATGCGGCCATAGAAGGCAATGTAGGTACTCCTCGCATTTGATTTTCTTTGTAATATTTTTGGGATTTACTCGTATAATCTCCTTAATTATTACGAAATTATGTGAGTGAACATCGTTTTAATAAATTGTGAATGTGTTTTTGTGTAAAACCTCAATGATAAATCAATAATAGTGATATATTAAAATAATATCGAAGCGGTCGATAAATTAATAATATTGTGAAAATTATCCGCCCATATGACGACCCACTGAACAAGTTCTCTTCTGTTACAACCTACTAAAGATATATTATTATGATATTTCAGAAACGAGGTATTATAATGAAAGACGAATTCGTACCTCGTACTGTACCTATCCATTGTACTGAGCATAGAAGACAGTGGATTATGTAAGGAAGGACATCAATGAACATACCACACCACCATCTAAGGTACTTAAGTAATAACAATATTATTTTATTTCTAAGTGTTGAACATTGAATGTGTGTTTAGCACAATGTTTTATTTATTTAAACATACATACGTGATATGACATTTAATAAAGTCATTGAACCTAATAATTGTTGTATTCATTGAAGTGTTTAAGGGAGAGGCCAATTAGAATTTATTTTGTGGATGGATGTAATGGATCTTGGAATATACATAATATAGAAGATTTACTTAATTTCTTTTTTTTTTTCAGTGGTCAGGCTCAACTTCATTATTGAGGAAAAGTATAAACTCTCATGCGCTTACAGCAAGAATTAGCAAGCAGTACATACATAATCCATGATGAATTCCACAATACATTAAATTTCACTAATCCATACAATATATTTTCCAATTTCTTTTTGCCCCATGTGTAAATATTTCATAAATGTGAATAAAGGCTATTGTCAGTTATTGTTTGCTTTGTTTACCATAATTTATTTCGCTCTATTTACTGAACCTAATGAAAATACATACATAATATCACTGTTTCTCCGAAGAGTTGGGCAGAGGTTTGCCTGTACACACACATTTCACCAGTTATGTTTAAGTCCCATGTAATAGGGGACGAGCCTATTGCCATCAACCGGGCACTACTAAGAAATTCCAGGTGGAAAAACCCAATAACACTATGCCCAACCCAGGCATCGAACCCAGGACCTCATACTCAGCAGTAGCTCTTGCGACCCCTAGACCAAAGAGACATAATTTTATTAATTGTTGTGTTAATGAAAAAAGAAACTTCAATTCTTACATATTTTATAATAAGTTTTTTTTTTTTTGTAGTTTACACTGTTATCATTATCAATTAACAAAATAGGAACATACATTTATATTACTGTCATTCAAGACTCAACAGTTTTCTAAAACAACAATTATATTTCAAGAACTATCTTCAGTTTCTAAGTAGCAACGCAGCAGGTGCCTTCATTCATGCTGCCTTCATGTCTTCGTAGGTGAAACTCCCCAGGAACTCTACAGTTTTAAAACAAAATCATATTATTTTCTGCTCAAATAAAGTACTTAAACATTATGGGGTTTATTTATAAACGTTACTTAAAGTTAAGTAATGATTAGCAACTGTATAACCATACATTTTTGACATTTGAACGTCATTTAACTTTAAGCAATGTTTATAAATAAACCCTGTGGCAAAGTAAAGTAGGCATTCATTGGGCCCATGGCTGGACAAAAGCCATTAGCCTAGTTATTGCTGCTGTTTGTATAATTTCTTCTTTACTTAGGGCTGATTTTTCAATGTCCAGATATTTTGTAATACTAAATTATGTAAACATTAGTTATGTATACATAAAATATAATTATGATGTAGAAAGTTCGGCCAAGGAAATAAATATTCATAACTTTATTATAAAGTAAGTTGCCTCACTTGATTCTTAACTATGTGACTAAAAGCTTAATTTTCATTCACAGCATTTTTGCCATCTAGCCATCCAACTTCTTTGTTAGGAAATTAAGAAGATTCATGTTGGGTAGTGTTCCATTCATGTATTTTCAGCTCTAGCACCGTCTGTGAAAATATTATGAATATGTTTTGTAGTTAGGTTAGTGGTTACTATAGTTTATTTCAGCATGTAGGTACATATGTACAAAAATATCAATTAACAATTTCAGTTAGAATGTGAGGTTGACGGACAGAGGGACTCACGTTATTCCTATTTATATTGGGTTACTTACTTGTAGTGATAATCTCGACGTATTTTTCGCTATTGAGCAAAACAGTATTGATTTAATGAGAGAATTTTCCAGTTCATCCGGCTTACACAAGCCACAAGAAAAATGTTCCAAAACTGCCTAACATAGGCCCACGTTTCTTATAGGATATTAAATTATAATTTGTAAATATAATACAATTTTGTGTTGTTCTCAGTGTTGCCATTTTTTTTCCCCGAGTGCTATAAAAAGAAATAAGATGAGACATTTTTTATAATCCGTTCAACCGATTTTGACTTCTATTGCGTTGGTGACATGACAAATGGCAGCTTCAGTAAACACTTGGTATTGTAACTACTTTTTTGCTTTCGAAGAAGCTGCGAGACGCAAAACGTCATAAGTGGGCCCAAGCACCGTGCGTTGACAGATGCCGCGATAAGAATAAACAATGGGCACAAAAAATGGTCTCCTGCTGTTTATATTGGGTCTCGGCGCACAATGTAAACTTTGTTGTGTTGTTGAATACATAGAGCATCATATTACGTATAAACAATGCTCGTAGGACGAGAATCGTATTTGTAAAAAAAATGTTATTATCAGATAAGGCGGGAAAAACCTGTTTGTTCCTGTTTTGTTTGGCTATTTCTGATAAAACTACTGTTTCAATTTACAAGAAACTTTGCAAGTTACATAATGAATAGATAAGTAATTTAACAAAAGCGTTTGTTTGAGAGTCCTACGTAATATTTTCAAATGATTGAAACTCAAATATCATAGCGCGCGGAGCCATTTTTGTGAGTTTGCGTACTATTACGCGTAACTTTTATTTCTGATAAAACTACTGTTTCAATTTACAGGAAACTTTGCAAGTTACATAATGAATAGATAAGTAATTTAACAAAAGCGTTTGGTTGAGAGTCCTACGTAACATTTTCAAATGATTGAAACTCAAACTTCATAGCGCGCGGAGCCATTTTGTACTATTACGCGTAACTTTGAAAATTCACATCCGAGTTACAGTGACTTATTTCATATAATTTTTTTTATTAGGATACTATTTATACCTTTATTGACGGATATCTACCCCTAACTCGTAATAATATACCATTATAATTGTATCGATCGACATTTTACGTAACTGTACTGAGCGTCACCATGGCGAACGTCACAGTGAAGAATGTGTCACTTTCAACTTTTTTTTTAGTGTTCCCTGTTAATTTTGTCGGTAGTGAAGCATTCAGTGTACTAGAATATCATTCTCCCCATAGATAAAAATTGCCACAAACGATATAAACCCTTAATTCCATGTATACTTAGAGATTTTTACCGCGTGAACCAGGTGGAACGATATCGTTCCAGCGCGGCTCACAATGCTCACATCCGAGTTACAGTGACTTATTTCATTTTTTTTTTTTTACTAGGATACTATTTATACCTTTATTGACGGATATCTACCCCTAACTCGTTATTAAATACCATTATAATTGTATCGATCGACATTTATCGTCACTGTACTGAGCGTTACCATGGCGAACGTCACAGTGACGCATGCGTCACTTTCAACTTTTTTTTTTGTGTTCCCTGTTAATTTTTGTTGGTAGTGAAGCATTCAGTGTACTAGAATATCATTCTCCCCATAGACTAAAATTGCCACAAACGATATAAACCCTTATTTCCATGTACAATTAGAGATTTTTACCGCGTGAACCAGGTGGAACGATATCGTTCCAGCGCGGCTTGACGGCGCGGGACAGGTGGATCAAGGTTGATCCGCTCGCAGCTTTACAGGTTAACGGTTTATTTAAATGTGTAATCTTATTTCAAATAGAGTATAGTTTAGTCACAATTTTTTTAATTTTATTTTTCTGTTACTGACATTCGGTCGCTGTTTTGGAGGTCCATTTGAAAATTTGAGAATGAAAATAAAACAAAAGGTCAAAGTATTTTTTTAAACATCATCCAACTTAATCTACAATAATTAATGAAAAAGTTAGTGAAGATGTTTGAATGTTTGTTAGATCTATACATAACTTAGGCATAACGGCAGATTTTTTTTACCCCGGTAGTATATATTTTCCCGTGAAATATTTTTAGAAATGATTTCGTTTTGCGATCACTACTCGGGCGGAGCCTCTGATTGGTTTCAACATATTCACACATCATGGTGAACAGTTTTGCCAAAACAGCGTTCGAATCTGCAGTGGTTTCGGCATTTGAAAGAAATACATCGTAAAATTACTGACACAGGTTTTAGACAAACAATAAAACATGCCATTATCTTGTTATTTTAATATTTTCTCGAGTCAGTTTTAGTAATTGATTGTATTGTTTTCTACAAATTGAATTAAACTAACCACTAGACAAAACCACCAGCCACTAAAAGCAACCCGCAATTTCAAGCAATTTCTTCGCCAGTAGGGGTGTCCAAACCAGGTTTAGTGGAAATCCCACTAAGATGACAACACTGCTTTTCTACGATTTTGTCATTGGCTACAGATAAAAAAAACCGGGGAAAGGAAACGTTTTGTTACGTATTTCAATTATGGTAGTTTTTGGTAGAAAGTGTTTTAAAAAATGGTTTAAAATTTTTCGGCAATCATTGTACATTTTCATTTATAAGCACTATTATAGCATCAGTTATAATTAAAACAAAATTAAATTAAAGCACAATAATTTGGAAATTAATCATGCCTTTAAGGTGGAACAAAACGTATAAATCAAAGACGTATAGCCGTTTTATAAGAACAACCCTATAAAATTTCGGTCGATTGGTAAAAAATGTTTATCGTAATTCCAATTATGGCATGCGATTTAAATTGGACTTGGTTTCGATTCGGAATTGATATCAAAAATTAAATGTGTTGCGCAATTAGGCTTCTGCTCAATCTGTGGTTACCTTA
The DNA here is from genome assembly GCA_963853775.1 of Xanthia togata. Lineage (NCBI taxonomy): Eukaryota > Metazoa > Arthropoda > Insecta > Lepidoptera > Noctuidae > Xanthia > Xanthia togata. The sequence goes on along the minus strand of OY970795.1, from coordinate 18,688,135 downwards.
TACATCTATGGCCGGCCACACTAGTGTGGATACCTAGCTGATGACTAGTAAAGTAATAACACTGTGCCCTTTTCTTGTACCAGGCATGTCAGTAGTTAGATAGTTTAGTAGGTGAAAAAATATCAAACAGACAGAAAGAGAAACTAAGTATTCTCAATACCTATCCCGGTTATACTTGAAAAATCGAACCCTTTAAAAAATATCGGATCCACCAACACTGACTGCACTGAACCTGCTATTATACCCTTTACACTGAAATCATTACGAACCGCCACTGCACCTCTTGAGAGACGATAAAATTGCTTTAACATAACTCTGCTAAGAAGTATTTTATCACTTAAAATTCCGCGCTCACGCTTAAACCAATCTAAAAAACAATGTAAGTAGGTACTTACCAAACTTTAATGCGTCCTTAGATGTTACCAGTTCAAAGGGCTTCACTACACTCAGTGTTGCCATATGGAGGAGGCTTGAAATCTGTATTTTCGTTGAAAAAATCCGTATAAAATCCGTATTACCAGACTGAATAAAATTCCGTATGAATTCCGTTTAAAAATGAAACTATTAAATTATGCTCTGCTACAAAAGCCGCCAGTAAAATCTCACCCTTTTTAACGCCTTCATTGTTTTTTGGCAAAAAATCTGTGAGAGATCTTTGGGACGTTGTAGGTACTGAATTTCGATGTTTAGTCGTGTTCATGTGCTTAAAAATATCCTTCTTACCTCCACTTACAATAGATAAGTCGCTCAAACAGTATTTACAAAATGCAAACGTATCTCCCTTTTTGCTACGTGTGAGCCAAACCTTGAAAGTAGATTCTGTCAACCAATCTTCGTTGAAGCGCTGCATTATGCGCGATTTTTTTGCATCTCCAGCCATTGTTTTCAAAGTATTTATTGCACTAATACTACAACGACGAAATAAAACTTGGTCCAAACAGGTAGGCGCTGCTGAGTGAGAGTGGTAGAACATAAATAAAGAAATATTGAATGAATGAATAAACTAATATCGTTTGTCTTTCATTTCGCATACAAAAGAACAAGACAGCTATTAGAGCTTATCGTCTTTGATTCACGGTTTCGAACGTGAACTATGACACGGGATTCCCCACAGCTCATCTTTGTGTTACGGCTCTATTATGTGGTATTGCCATGAAATGAAAATAATATTTCCAACAGATAGACTAAAATATGATTAAAATGAAAACTACGAAAAAAATATTGGAATATGCAGTGCTCTGTACTGCATCTGCCTGAGGTTGAGTCTATCTGTACGTAAATCCGTATAAAAATCCGTAAGCATGATTTATCCGTATTGGACTTCCTAAATCCGTACAGATACGGACAAATCCGTATATATGGCAACACTGACTACACTACACTAATTCGAAATTCAAATTGGGTTCTTTTATACGTGAACAATATCGGCATGGCGGGACTTTTTATTTTATGGTAGAGAATGCCCTCGGAAGTACCTTTTAGTTTTGGAAGTACCTCTTTACAAAGTTACGACAGTTGCGGGGGATCACCCATAATAATGAACGGTCACAGATATAGATAGAGATAGACACTGTATCTGTGTGAACGGTCCATAATGTGAATGTGCAATCTTAAGGGGCAGGCGGAGCATGCATAGTTCATACAAACGTAATACAAAAAAGTAATTGCAAATCAAACATATTCAGGTAGTGTGTATTTATTCCGATTGGATTACAGAATATAAAGACGAGATGAGAAATTTCACTATAGAAAAAATATTTTTCTCTTAACTCGTTTTTAAATCAGTATCCATTCAAAATATTATATTTGGGAGCCTAGATATTCTGTAATCCAATCGGAATAAATACACACGACCTTAAGAATATGTTTGATTTACTTACAAATTATTTTGGTATTACGTTTGTATGAACTACGGATGCTCCGCCGCCGCGCCGCCCGGGCCGTTAGGTAAGCTACCTACTGTGTGGATAAAATAAAAATATGGCAATAAGCTAGCCCCATATTACATGCGAAATGTGGGTGTACTATAGTTACTTACATCTCTGCCTAAACCATCGGGAAAGACATAGGTACTTAATAATTATTTATTTAGGTACAGACGCCAGCTGGCAGGTCAACCTACCCGAAACTGTCAAATTTTCCCAATCAACTTTGAACCTTATACTTTAGAGGTAAAGTTGAAAATCTATTGAAACAATTTGATAGATTTTAGTAAGTTAATGTGCTGGCGTCTGTACCAAATAACAGTTAACGTCATCATCTGCATAGCCTTTTCCAACTATGTTGGAGTTGGCTTCCAGTCAAATCAGGTACAGCTGAATACCAGTATTTAACCAAATACACTAAAATACATAATATCTAAAAGACAAATGCCTCTTTGGAGAGAGGTCAACAGTTCAAGGGTCTTTTTAGATAGCAAATCCGTGATAAGTAGGTACTTATTACATTATTACCTACACTTACAATAACATACATACATTACATCAAACCTAGTTCCCCGAAGACTTAGTCAGAGGCACACCTCTGCCTACTTACATATTATGTTTTACAAATATTCTTGCTCTACATAATATTAGGAAAGACCACAGATATAGTCTATCTATAGATGTGGGTAAGACCTAGAAATGAAAATATTTTAGGGGTATGAGGAACAGGGTGTAAAGTTCACTCATCCACCATAGAAAAGGGAGGATCCTCCGACCAGACAGGTGTTGTGTCTGGCGGGCCGACTGCCCGACTGTTGATTTCGGATAGTCTTATCTAGGTCGTTCGTGCGGTAAACTCTAATTGCGCGATGCAGGATTTGTGTGACGTCATGTCTTTGATGCGTAGTTAGTATGTGGCGGTGTAACCGCTACAATATTAACCATGGCCAAACAACCGCAGGCGTTCCTTTTACAGTATCTAGTAAGAAAACCATGGATACATGGGGAATCCATAGTCTTTGATATAATGACATACGAAAAATAACTAGTAGATTTTGTTATTGACTAAATGTTCCTTTGTGCTCTTTGCTTTTAGGTACGGTCAGCAATAAAAGTCGATTAACACTTCAGCTTAAATTAAATATTGAGCAAAATATTCATAAAAAATCTGAGCTGATATAAAAGAGTAACTATTACCGACGTGAAATGCTGAAAAGCAATGTACTTATCGAATCGTTTAAATATAAATACAGATGACGTGTGAAAGTAAGTGTTAATCGGCACCTGTTGCGGACTGTTCCTATCATAAGAGCGCACCGAGGATTTAGCTAAATTATTGCGTTCGTTTGTTCCTTTGCTACATCGTTATTATTTAACCTTTAGTTTTTCAATTAATATGTAAGATATCTACCTATTTAACTAGACACAATAGGTACTTGTAGATTCCGTAGTCGCCTCGATACAAAAAAAAAACAAAAAATCTAAAAAAAAAAAAAAATGCTTAGTACGGCGTAAATTTTATACTTCACGGAAGATCATCAGTATTTTTTTTACAGTACCTTCTACATTTTTAAATTAAAATGTGTATTATTTAGTTTTATTATTACGAAGGAAATACCTAAATTAGCGCGCGAACTACCCATTCTTAACCAGAGCCGCGACGCCTCCCCGCTTCCCCGCACGCTAAAAAGCTTGGTACTTTATAAATAAAATGCATAGATAGGTACAAAAATATTTCTATCAATGAAGTGTTGCTGTTCCAAGAACCGTATCTGGCCGTGTACTTTGTAGGTATCTAGTTCAATGTAATAGTATAATAAAGAACTCTGTGTTGTGTGTCCAAATTCGTGTGAGATAAAGCCCCCATTGTAAGCATGAATTTTGAATGAACAATGGCACTTTGCTATAAGTTTTTAAACAATACCTGATTAAAACCATAAAGTACAGTGTTACCTAATGTTAACTAAATACACAGTCAAAGCCGAGAACTCGTCGAAAAAAATTGCGTCCAACTGTTGGCCGCTAAATGCACGCACACTAGAAAAGCACAATGATGTGGCGCGAGTGTGACGTAGCTATCACGCGCACGAGCTATCTAATTACGCTACACATTTTCTTAACGATTACGACCGATATTAAAAGATACGAAGATTGATATTAAAAGTAAAATTTACATAAAATATCATTGTTTACGACAAATATGTTTCATTTGACAGTTCAATAACATTCATTGCGTTATTTACGTTGTTGAGCAATTTTTTTATCGAACTTATGTAGCAATGGATTTGAAATTTGTTTCAAAACGATTCAGATTCCGATTGATCGTATATTACGCGATTAGGGTACAGCTTAGCAAAGTTGGCTTGTTTGTTTTAGTTCTTTTGCAGCGCAACACTTCTATTTATCTAGACATATAAATAATCTAAGATTATTTTAACCATAATTATCCAAGAGTAAAGTCTCGATTTTCGTATGGGATCGATTGGTGTCCATATTATTTTACAAAAAAAGCTAGGTATTCTTAGTAATCTAATAAAGAAGCCAGAATACATACTACTAACGGCTGTCATATTAGCATTTTTTTTATCGTTTTGAATATATTTAACTAAGTTAACTAATATTATAAAAACTGGCGAAATGTGGGTGTACTACAAGGTACACCTCTGCCTAACCCTTCGGGGAAATACAGGCGTGATGTTGTGTTATGTTATGTACTTACAACAACATCAAACATCAACATCCAATCTCATACTTACTGAGCTACAAATTGTGAAAAAAAGCGTAAGAAAATTTGAATTTCGTGGTCTACTTTGACAAGCACGAGCATGAAGCAAGTCTATGCATGAAGCATAATTTTTGCAACTTATCAATAAGTACAGCCAAAACTTTTTAAAATCGATAGATTCGATTCCTCTATTTTTATTTTTTTATTTTACTAAACTGTAAGGTACGAATACTTCTAATTTTTGGAATTTTGGTGAATGATAGATCTAACTGTGCGTTTGCACTGGCGAAACATTCACAACAAAACATGTTGAAATCTTTAGTTTCTGTCAAAGTTCCTTTTATTATTTACGATTGCGATGGTTCGCCAGTGCAAACGCGCAGTTAAAACTAAAAACACTTTTTCAGAAATCTATAGCGTAGGTACGTTCAGAAATCGTAGCGCAAAGCCAGAAAATTATTACAAACAATAAAAACAGTGGAACAGCTATATCTATATAAAAACCGGCCAATTGCGAGTCGAACTCCACGAAGGGTTCCGTACCACTGTACAATATTTAATACCAAGTTTTTTTTTAATACTTTAGTACAAAAAAACACGTTTCACGTGTCACGTAAAAAATATTTAAAAAACATTAAAGGGGAATCCCCTTTAATGTTTAACGTTTAAGATATACAGCCCGCTGACAGACAGACAGACAGATGGACGGACGGACAAAAGGACAGCGGAGGCTATGTAATGGGATCCGTTTGGCACCCTTCGGGTAAGGAACTGCAGCTAAAAGGAAGGGTTATGAAGTATGTTAATATTTTTGTTTTTAGTACGGATTACGTTTTTCGGGAGAGAAAAATTGGAAAAGTTTCTCGGAGTGTTCAAATTTGGGGCAAACAGAACGTCTTTTTTTTCTATGGGATTTTTGTATCAATCAACTCAGCCTATCCTAGTCCTCTGCTGGACCTATCCCAGGCTGCGCCACAACACCCAGTCTGTCCCAGCTACGGGGGGCGTTCCACGCTACACTTGCTGATACGCGGTCTCCACCTGCTCTGCTCCACCGGTCATGGATCCTTCGACAAACATGGCCAACCCACTGCTACTTCAGTTTGCTTACTCTACGAGCTATGTCGGTAACTCCCGTTCTTTTCGGAATAATTTCATTTCTGATTTTATACTTCAAAGAAACTCCGAGCATAGCCCGCTCTATGGCGCGCTGAGCGACCTTGAATTTGTGGAACAGTTAGCCAACTATTTAGTCGACGTTTCGGCACCGTATGTCTTAGTGGGCAGGACACACTGGTTAAAGACCTTAGTCTTCAAATATTAAGGGATAGAAGACGAGGAGACTTGCTTGATGAAACTCCCAAACGCTGCCCAACCCAACTGGTCCTTAACGGCTTCTTTTCGACACTGTCTCTGTCCCTATCCTTCTGGACAAGCTGGATCGTGTAGGAGTTAGGGGTATACCTTTGAAAATCTTTGCTGACTATCTAAGTGATCGTGTACAAGTGGTGAAGATAGGGGAACATGCTAGTAATGAGGAGGCTATCAACTGCGGTGTCCCGCAGGGAAGCATCCTGGGCCCCACACTATTTATAGTATTCATCAATGATTTATGCGATTTACCCTTGTTAAACGGTAAAATCCTCACTTACGCTGACGACACAGCTCTTATTGTGAACGGAGTGGATTGGTGCCAAACAAAGCAAAATGCTGAAAATGCTCTTAAAATTATAATGAAATGGCTGTCAAATAATCTTCTGACACTGAATGTTGATAAAACCCTGTTTATCCCCTTTGCTATGCGAGTAGACCATCTGCCTCCGCCGTCTTTCAAGGTTAAAGCACACTCGTGTCTGCTGCCTGCTCCTGATTGCTGTTGCTTATATATATCCAGATCTCCCTGCGTTAAATATTTGGGAGTATATATAGACCAGAGTTTCCGTTGGCATAAACAAATTGAATACGTAACCACACGGACTCGAAGACTCATATTTATATTTAAAAGACTTCGTCAGACAGCGGACACAAAAACCTTGCAAATGGTGTACCTGACTCTATGCCAGTCAGTATTATCGTACTGTTTGACGGTATGGGGTGGAGCACCTAAAACAGCACTCCTACAGCTTGAGATTGCCCAGAGGGCTGTGCTAAAGGTTATGACGAGAAGACCTTACCGGTACCCTACGGCTGAACTCTACGCTGAATGTAAAGTTCTCACGGTGAGGCAACTGTTTTTTCACATGACCATAGCCCGTAAACACAAGTCGCGGCCCCTACAGGAACCTCAAGGGAGAATTAAATATACAGTTTTTAAGCCCGACCGAACAAGAACCTCTTTTGCGGGTAAACACTATTTTATCCTTAGTGTAAGACTGTATAATAAGACGAACAAACAGTTGGATATATTTCACCTCAACAGAATAAGGTGCAAAATGAAGGTAAAGGATTGGCTTACTTCTTTAACCTATAAAGAAACTGAGGACTTGATGGATAGCTGAACTGCCTAAATCACTTCATTCACACCACTCGCAGCATAAAAGCGCACATCCGCAACTTACTAACGCACACACATACACTCTCTCACACTACACTTACACTAACACTACACTCACCTATACACAACACTCACTTCCCCACACATAATAATATTATGGCAGTAGAAAATAGGATGGTTATCCTATTTTAGTAGTCTATTTTAGTACTTGATATAACTTAGATATAATTTATAATTATTAGTAGTTAATCTGTGCAATGTAATAGTGAGTCGGGCCTCACATAGGTGATGTGCTGAGAGGAACGCTGACACCTGAGATACAGGATATGTCCTAGTTTGGGTGTCAGGAGTTTCACACAACGTGCATATACTTTTGCCTATGTATATAAGGATATAAGTATTTAATTACAAAATGCATTGTTACCCTTTTTCTCTCCTTATTGTATTAGGCTTATGAAATAAAATTTAATTTAATTTAAATTTAATTTAATTTTTCAAGATGACGTGCCCTAGGTAGACGTACTCCTTCACAACATCGAGAAGTGACCCTTCGATGTGTATTGCACTCAGCAAGACGTGTGAATTGTAGGTACACACGGCTACACATTAAGCTATACATTTCCAGTTTATGCTGATCTCGCATTGTATAGGATTTCCGTGCGAGTCAGCTTATAGTGGAAATGTATAGCTTGATGTGTAGCCGTGTGGACAGACGCCAGCACGTCAACCTACTACAATCTATCAAATTTATTTAATAGATTTTCAACCTTATCACTTATGTATAAGGTTCAAAGTTGATTGGGAAAATTTGACAGTTTCAGGTAGGTTGATGTGCTGGCATCTGTACATGACTCGTCTTATCCATGCCACTCTCAGCATGAATTTGGACAAGACGAAAGTCAACCCGCCGCCGAGAGGCTCCATAATTGCGTAATATACGATCAATCAGAATCAGGGGGCCAATTCTCGATTTTCGCCATTTATCTCGAGTTCGAGATCGTAAGTCTATCTCTATGTCTATTAAAATATCTATATCTCTACCAAAAAATGTCGAATTGAGCAGAATTCCGTATTCTCAGTCAAAATAGAAATAAATGTCACGAAAATGTCGAGTCGAGTGAAGATAATGTTACCATTATGAAGAATCGCACGTTCCGTTTTAGGTAGCTATGAGTTAATGAATGATTTTGTTTTAAAACGCTGACTAAACCTAATTATTTAAGTATAAAACGAAACGTTTAGTGTAAAAATAATCAGTTTGACAAATTGACAGTTGACTGTATAATTAATTTAGGTATTTTAGGGTGTGCAATTAGTATTTTTGGTAGGTAAGGTTAGTTTAGTGAACAGTTATACATGACTAATAAAATTATGAAGCAGACGATTATTTACCTTCGTTTTAAGGTCTATTTTCGTGGTATCCTGAATTACAGGAGCCAATAGATCTATTAAAACTCTTATTAAATCTTTATCTAATCTGAAGTTTTTAATAACTTCTGTTTCGCTCAAGTCGTTAATATCGCCGGTGGGATAAGTGCGCTGTTGTCGTCGTGTATTGGCCAGTTGCTCGCCACTTTCCAACAACTCCGAGATAAAAATGCTAATAAACTCGTCCATCTTTCAGTGGTTTTTAAGTCCAATCGTGGGTACACAAATTACAGAGTCTGTTATTGGCGCGAAGGTCGTCGTTTCAAGAAAACACAATGCTTCGTGCATTAAACACTTTTGGTACATCAAAGAGTATAAATCGAATTTCCAGTAGGTATGAGATGCCAAGCCGTATTTTATTTAAAGATTAAAGAAAAGAAAACACAGTGTACAATCCAAAACTCAACGAATTCACTCAGAAATGACGTATCTCTACAATCGACATGACATCTCTACTGCTCAGAAGCACTCGACATGAACTCTAACGTTAGCCTTCGACAAATGTCGAATTCGACATCCCCAGAATAGCAACTTTTAAAATTTGTATAAAAAATGACGTCATTAGAAATTTTTGTCGAGTTCGACACCATCTCTAAAATCGAGAATTGGCCCCCTCTGAATCGTTTTGAAACATTGCTATAACATTGCTTCGTAAGTTTGAAAAAAAAAACAGCTCAACAACGTAATAACGCAATGAATGTTGTTGAACTGTCAAAATGTGCTATTTTTCATGGTTACGATGACTAATAAGATGAATTATTGATTTTATCCGTATTGCTATGATACATGGTTTTTGTCGTTGGCTATATCTATAAATGGGCACAAGTCAAATTCTTGGTCTTTAGGGGTATAGGAAATTTACTTAGAAAGTCATTGGTATAGGCCCCTAAAGTACAATTCCATAGGCCCTAGGTAAACTCAAAGTTAACTCTCTCTGTAATAAGGACCCATCTAGGATAATACCTATGACACAAGTAAGTACACACGGCTACACATCAACTTATACATTTCCAGTTTTAAGAAGCTCGCATTGTATAGGATTTCCGTATAATGCGAGGTCAACTTATACTGGAAATGTATAGCTTAATGCAATGTGTAGCCGTGTGTACCTACAATTCACACGTCTTGCTGAGTCTAACAACACTCAACACAAGGACAAAATTATCCCAATCGCTATACCCATTCACCTTGAAACCTTGACAACAAATTCAACTTCTAGTAATTTTTCCGAAATGGCAACATTATGATTTGTGGGAGCAAATGGAGATAAAAAGACTACTACCTTTCGCATCACTAGTTGTCACCTAAAAAAAAAAATCCTTTTGAAAGTGTCGTGTGGCATTGGTGTCTTCATGTTGAATTATCGCTAAAATAAAGAATTCTCTTGAATAGTTACAATGTCGGAGCATGTGCTACCGGCCGAGGAGCCGATACGATTTGTAGCTCCAATTATACAAGATAATCCAACAGGATGGGGCCCAGCCGAAATGCCGGAGCAGTTTCGGGACATGCCTTACCAACCTTTCAGTAAAGGCGATCGTTTGGGGAAAATTAGTGACTGGACTGTCGTACAAGACAAGAAATATCAAAGTAAGTTTATTCTCCCAACCCGCTTTTATTATTAGTCACTAATTATATATTTTAACATTACGTTTCTTTGAGGTTATGATGACGTTTTTTGCACCAGCTAATTTCCCAATGTTGCACAGTACCATAGTGCATAGAAGGGTACTGTTAATTAACTTTAACAGATATTTTAATTTATTGTATTGTAAAGACCCAAAACAAACGTTTTAATCACTGCTTCTAATGACATCACTAGTGTTGTTCATGTTTTTGTCAAAATATTTTGCTCAAAGCTTCTAAGGCCCGTATTACAGAACCTCACATAAGACTCAAGTATTACTTAAAACTAGTTTCAACCAATCAAAAGCCTTTAAACTGGTTTTAAGTAATGCTTGAGTTTTGAGTGATGTTAATATTAGAACGACTGCGTTATGAATCTAGACTTTAAGATTTAAACTTTATACTCTCTAATTTAAGATTCTTAAACTCTTTTCCAGACAAGTATGCATCTCAGTTCGGCGCTGGTTCGTCGTACGCGTACTTCCATGATGAAGATGAGAGTACTTTCCACCTGGTGGACACTACGAGGGTTCAGAAGCCCCCGTACCAGCGTGGTCGTGCTCGCGGTCAGAGAGGACGCGGTCAGAGGGGCGCTCGCACGCCAGGTGGCATGACTACCCTTAATAAGGGCAACTACATGAGAAATGTAACTAATTTACCTATAGAAAAGACTGAAAAGAAAAAATAGAATACCATAATAATATTATGGTATCCTAATGAAAATTATTGATAAAGAGCATATTATGCTCTTTATCTATCTCTTCATACAATCTTTTATCTCATTAAATATTCACAATCATTTTCAAATGCTTGCAAAGTCATAGATTACGATTTCGATATAACAAATAACTTAATTTGATTCTTGCTAGACAGCAATCAAGATAGTTTTCATCTGTTACTTCCTTTCAGCAACGGGATCGTAAGCTTGGCAAGAGATGGGGCCAAAGAGGTGCTCCGATGAAAATCCGTGATGCATCTGTCACTGTGAGACCCACATGGGTCACTATTGAGGACATGGACTTCCCTCGTCTTGCTAAGTTGTCTCTGCCCGGTATTAAAGAAGGTATGTATATGTGTTACTGACTCCTTTCACAAATTCTTAGGCATATAAATATAATAAGATAGGCAGTACAGTAATGACAAAGTACAGATGAGAAAATGGCATTGCAAAACTACTATTTACATGAGTGCCCAAAAATGGAGTGTAGTTTCAATATAGCTATATAATTTGATCACCAGTACAACCCCAAGGCATTGTGATATTGATAGACACTTATTATTGGTATCTTTCCAGAATGAGTAGGAAATTAGAATATATTTTTTGGAGATGCGGCGAATAGTCGAATACTCGCCATTAGAACACGACATAAAAAAAATAAAAAAAAAACAAATATAGTTTGTTTCTGAGTATTAAATTATTAATTATAAAGCCTAACTAATTAACTTCAACGTGACTGAATTTTGGCTAACTTTTTACATTAATGATAATAATACTAAGTTGTGTTTTGTTTTTAAAGATTAATAAAAGTGAATTATTTTTAATTATATAGTTTTTCTGTTCATTAAAAAAAACTTTTTATTTAGACAACTACTAGCCGAATGTCAAATAATAGACTATTATTCGGTATTCGACGAATAACAAAAAAAAACGAGTAATACTGAATAATAGCGAGTATTCGCGGGATGTCTAATATTTGGCCTCACAACTGGCCAAAAAAAGGAGTGTTCTCTTTTTGGTTTATGTATGTATCATCGAAGAGGTGAGGAGCTCGTGGCTAAGTAATAACTGCCGCACGGGTCGATCCATCAGGTTAAGCTACGCTTGCCGGGGTTGGTCTGTGGATGGGTGACCATCTTTACATACCGAGACTCCTCCGTGCCTCGGAAAGCACGTTAAGCCGTTGGTCCCGGCTGTCATTCGTGGATCTTTGATAGTCGTTACGGGTCGTCAGAAGCCCGAAAATCTGACAACCAGTCTTACCAAGGGGTATCGTATTATCCAGTTACTGGGTTGTGGAGGTCGGATAGGCAGTCACTCCATGTAAAATACTGGTATTCAGCTGCATCCGGTTAGACTGGAAGCCGACCCCAATATAGTTGGGAAAAGGCTAGGCAAATGATGTATGCATCATCGAAGAAGTTCTTATCTATCCACTGTTAGAATTATGTTTCATCGTGTTCACGGGATTTTGTTTTCAAACTGTTTAGATATGAAGTTCTTCAATAGTACATGTGTGTGTTTCTTTTTCCTTAGTCTTAATACTTTTAGTTGTACACAAAACATTTTCCATCAACCAGTGCTGTGATTGTCATATTATAAACCGATTTTCTGTTACAACAGGTGAAGATATTGTGTGCTGTGGTACACTGGAGTACTATGACAAAGGCTATGACCGTGTCAATGTCAAACATGAGAAATCACTGCAGCGTATTGACCGTATCTTCCATACAGTAAGTTTTGTTACTTTCAGTCTTTATTTTAAGGATGTAAGGTGTCTGGAATTTTAGGCATAATCTTACAAGCTTGATTTTGAAGTATTATTTACCATTACAATTTTTAATTAGATTTTCGCTAGGGCTAGTTCAAAACAACCTTGAAGCTGTTGATTTATTTATACTATGGAATAATATTCACATAAACTTTGATTCTGCAGTACATACACTGCTCAATTGTAGTTTTTTAGGGTAAGAGAGACAAAACTAATTTCAATGACATTTCTCAGGTGACTACCACTGACGATCCGGTGATCCGAAGGCTGAGTAAGACGGTGGGCACAGTATACGCCACCGACGCCATCTTGGCAACCATCATGTGCTGCACCCGCTCCAACTACTCCTGGGACATTGTTATTGAGAAGATTGGTATGTATATAATTTTGCCTGTAAAGGATAAGAACTACAGTGAGAAATATGCAGGCCCGGACTAGACCCAGTGCCATTTTGGAAATTAATTAAATAAAATGCACTAGTACAGGAAATTCTAAACAATTTATTCATTCTACAAATATAATTTTGACTTAGTCTATGCTAAGTATGTCGCTACAGTCGAGCTACCTGGTCGGGGTAGCTGGAGGCCCTAGGCTGGCTGGGCCCCTAGATCAGTGCCTTGTGTGCCTAGGCGTAAATCCGGGGCTGGAAATATGTATAGCAAAGTGCATGTACTAGTATGCTGCTACAAAATCACGGCCCAACCTCATTTGGCACCTTTTTCCATAACTCTATTTTATTTTATTATGATAATAGACTGCATGTTCATTTTAGTATTTTATTTCTCTTTACTGAAAAACTTATGCATACCAAAATATCTTTACTTTTATACATTCACTACCATTGAGTTAGGCCCAATTGATACTCCTAGAAGTATAATGGTCACCTTACAATCAAAGAACATTGCCCAGCTGTGGCCCACCTCGGACACATTTTGAAATATAATAAAAAATTATATGTTTTTTAAATAGGAATTATCCGTTTAGGATCTATCTCTAACTATGACGCCGTGATCCTATCAAATAAATAAGTAATTTATCGTATTAAAAATGCGAGCTTGACTTTCAGTCGAAGTACAGGGTTGCCATTATATGGTCAATATAATTTCGATTCAAAAGTAATCGATTACCGATTAATTAATATTTATAAAAATTAACCTGAGTGCTCAGTGGCGTGCAATCGAAGGGAGTGACTGATAACCAGCAGTGGTTGATGATGATGTTGAACCAGTGTACATTTCAGTCTTAATTTATGTACACTTTACACTTTCACCTTGTTAGCTTTGACTTCGCTGACAAAGTAAGAATATAGAATATAATATACTAATAAAATAAATAAAAATATACTTTTAAACTAAAACCCGACAGCGACAAAAAAACCTTTCGCTTTTTCGTAGTTAGATAAAAAATAATTGATCAAGACCAACAATCGATGCAAATAATCAATTATATTTCAAAATATGGCAACATTATCCTTTGACAGCTGATGGATTTGACAGTAATCTGTAATCTATGATAGTTAACGCGCGCTCGCCAATCGCTATCGTGGTTTGTTTGTGTATCTATCGCTATCGTAGTTGTTTTTTTGCCGTGGTTTTTGCTCTTTTGTGACCTTTTTTACGACAATGGACTCCGATCAACCTCACCCGAATGACGACCCTCGCGCGAACTTGGACCCTGGCTCCTCTTTGAATGATAACCCTGATGTGAATGTGGAAGCTGCTGGCCCCTCATCTAATGACGACCCTCGCACGCATTTGGACTCTTGCCCTGCTACTGCTACCAATGATTACTCCGGTGGTGCGAATATGGACCTGAGTAGCTCTGCTGTCCCGACCACGTCGTCGCAGGGAATAACCGGCGCAAGCAACGTTCGCTGTGCGAATTGTAGAGTGGATATGAGGCGCTTGCGATCTCATCAATTAGAAATTGTGGAAGTACGATCAATTGTACAGCAATGGGTTCTTCCGCAACAGGTAAGATACCTTTAGGAATGTATGATAATAATAGCCAGTACATAATAAGTAAGCTTTTAGTAATTTGACTTAGTATGAAACATTTTCATAGTAAATCATATTTTTAAATAAATACTAATATTTTATTTTAATGAGAAACTAAAAAAATCTTTCAGCATAATTATTTAGTATTTTATGCTACTCAGTTCATTCTTTCTCATCGTTTACTGTATAATTAATATTAAATAATAATCAATTGCATTTTCAGGTGCATATATCAAGCAATGATTTTGTTTGTCATTCATGTTGGACCGCAGCATGGAATGAAATTAGAAATCCAGCCGAAAGTGTCTCATCTTCCGCTGCTCGCCTCATTTGTGTTGGCTGTGGTCGCTCACTACGTAGACAAAGAAGTCACCTGTTGTCTCAGAATTCTCCACGAGAAAATCATATAAGGGAAAATATTTCTAGCCAAATTGCTCCACGTCAGGTAAGATTTCAAAATAAATAATTCTTATATTACAGTTTATAGTGTGAACTATTTCGATTTATGATACTATTCAATAATTCATTGGTCTAGTCTAGTGCTCTTACTTACTAGACTAAGATGTATAGCTACATTCCTTCCCTTATTAATATATGTGTAATGATAAACATTACGTATTATAAAAAAGTAAAAGATATTTTTAAAAAAGTAGGTACACATTTTAAGCTGGCTGGTAACTGTACCTAAAAGACAGAAGATATTATATAATTTTTATTACTTTTGTTTTAGTTGCTGAGCTCGTCTTGCATCTGCCACCCTTGCTGGCAGAGAAGTGATAGAGCATTTACACGTTCACGTTCTATCAGTTCAAGTAACCGGTCAGTGGATTTAGATGAAGAGACTGTAGACCTTGACGTTACTGAAACAAATGAGTCTACACAAAATGCACCTCAAGGGCAAGGGATAGAATCCACAATATTTTTACCAAATTATGTAAGAGCACCTGATACTCAGCGCTGCTGCTTTTTCCCTGGATGTACAGGTACTGATAACCCTCGCCTTACTGTTCCGGCATCACTAAGAGTAAGACTTTTCTGTGATTACAAATATTATGTACCCGCACAATGCAGAATTTGCAATTATCATTTAACTAGCAACTCATGGGACCTATTAGGAGACTTTACACAAAATCCAATACAAACTTTTAGTTCATCCCACATCGAAGAGTTTGCTTCTCTGCTGCAGCAGAATATGTATGCACATTTAGATTTTCAGAATATAGATGAAATCCCAGAACATATTGTGCATTATTATCTTGGGTTAACAAAAGCACAGTTTAACCAATTACTTGCTGAAGTCCCCAGCCTGTCAAATAAGCATAAAGGAAGGTTTGCCCTAGCGGCATATTTAATCAAATTAAGAACTGGGGAAAGCGACGAACGTATGTCTTCTTTGTTAAGTGTACCACGAAGTACATTAGAACGTTTAATGAACATGGCCCGAGAGATACTGCACCGAGTTTTTGTGCCCCAAAACCTGGGATTAAATCATTTGACTAGGACAGATATCTCTCAGAGAAACTTATTAATACCAAATGGACTATTTGGAACAGAGGAACGTCATCCAATTGTTATTGCTGATGGTACTTACATTTATATAGAAAAAAGCTCTAATTATTTATACCAAAAAAACACCTATTCTCTACATAAATATCGAAACTTGGTAAAACCATTTTTACTTGTTTGCTCAGATGGGTACATTATAGATGTGTTAGGCCCCTATCCAGCAACAACATCAGATGCGGATATTATACGAAATGAATTTTCTGATGAAAATGGTCCATTTAGACAGTTTTTTCAAAGTGGAGATGTGTTTATACTAGATAGGGGCTTTAGGGATTCCATTTCATTATTAGAGAGATGTAATTATAGTGTACATGTACCCCTGTCCCTACAACCGGGTGCAACACAGCTATCTACCATTGATGCAAATAAATCTAGATTAGTAACAATGTGCCGGTGGGTAGTTGAAACAACTAACGGAATTTTTAAAAAATCCTTTAAGTTATTTCGTCAAACTTTTTTCAACAGAGCTTCACGCCATTTAATGGTAGACTTTTCTGTAGCTGCTTCATTAATTAATAGGTTCCACCTCAGGTATAGGGACAGGGACGACGCAGTACAAATATTACAGATAGTTCGTGAAAATCGGTATAGAAATAATGATCTGGCAGACTTTATTGAAGAAAGGAATTTAAATAGAGTAAGAGTTAATTTTTCTAGTATTGAAGTCATAACAGAGAATGTAAGAGAATTCCCACAGTTAACTGAAAGTGATTTGATTATGTTTGCATGTGGGACATATCAATTAAAACAAGCCAGGTCTTATTATGGAGAGCACATTAGATTAAATGGATGTTATCGTATTGAGGTTTCTAATGATAGGAGAACCAGTATTTTGGAAGGATCACTATTTCAAAATGATTGTTTATTATTAAGGGCCCGAATCCAAAGCAGGCATATTAGCCGAAAGACATACTTTGTCTATATTTTAATAAGAAATAATGCCACTGGAAGAGCAGCCATATATCAGTACTGCTGTAATTGTATTGTAGGCCGGAGGACTGTAGGATGCTGTGCTCATGTTATGTCTGTTGTCTGGTATCTTGGGTGGGCACGGCATCAAACCAATATAGTTCCTCCAGCACAGTTTTTAGATAGTGTCCTATTGGTATATGATGCTGATGAACGTACAGAATAAATATATTATTCTTTCTTTTTTTTAAAGATTACTAGCAAATGTGTAATGACTTGTTATATTCTTGTTGACCCCTCCAGCTAAGCTAAATATACTTTTGTTAGGAGTGGGTCCACGTCAATAGTGCACCTCCACCCATTCAAACTCACGACGCGACGTCTCGCTCGTCAGTCTGACGCCTTCACCGTTTAGCTATTGCCGCTACAAGCTGATATTTGTTATGTATTGACATCAGCATCATTTCATTAGATAGCTTTTTGTATTGATAGTGGTATTGTTAGGGGTGGTGGTGGTGTTCGGGACAAATGATAAGCATTCATTAATAAAATACTAGAACTCCAGAATCGTTTGAGCTTTCCATAAAATATCACTGTATCAATTTTTGTTGTATGAAATGGAACCCATAGCTGTTTAATCTTAAAAAGTGACTGTTATTCAAAAGGTTGAAATGAGTAAATAACTTTGAAATGAATAATTACCGTGTAAAAAATTATGTATTTACCATTCAAAAGTGATTGTAAGTGTATAGAATAAGTCTCTGCGTATGAAAAAATAAATGTTATAATAAAATAAAAAACTGTTTTATTTCCAAAGGGCGACTTATTTTCTTAACTGATAAGTACTAGAAGGTGTTCATAACAACTTAAACTATTGTTCCATAAACTATTTATCAGTGTTCACCAGGGACTGATATCGATACCCAAAATATATCGATATTTTAAAGAAAATACCAATAACAGAATCGATAACTGGGATAAATATCGAATTTTATATCAGTTACTTAAGTATCGGTATAAAATTATCGATAAAATTATCGATACTCAGTATTGATATCAGGCTCCAATGCGACGTTGCGAGATCGCATATTCACGCCACCGTACAACGTGGCGCCGGCGCGCGATCTTGGCGCGAAACGGAACGGCAACAGTGTACAGTAGTAAGCAGCCGGAGCGCGTGTACCGCTGACCCGCTGTAGTAGTGTTTAATCTAACGTTTTGTATACAAATATTTGAAAATCTAGTTTTTCAGTATTTTAGCTGTAAAAACAACAATTTCTAACTACCTACTGTTAGTTTTACATAATAGATTACGTATAGGATGATTGCGCCGGTTGGCGACCAGTTAGTTGAGTTGCTAACTTTGAACGCAAAATAGTTGCCGACTATGTAAATTGGTTCTAAATATAGTCTAGTTGTGAAATAAAATATAAAATATCACGTTTCCATTCATAAATTATGAAAAATTATGGAAAATGTGCAAAAATACCCGAAATGCTAGATAACGACCACTTTGTTCAGTTGACGACCAGTAGTACGCTAGATTACGACCACTGTTAAAAACATAAAAATAAAGTAATAAAACCACTTAAAAGGATAAAAAATATTATTTATTTTTCACTTTAAATCAAACAAATATCTAATAATCATCAACACAAATAGTATTAAATCATCTGATTAACGTTTTTTATTAAAAGAATCAAATAAAATAAATCTTTTTCGTTGCGCGATTTAACCTGGTAAAAAATTTCGATATCCCTTTGGAGCTTAAAACTTATCCAGTTTTAGGGCATAGAGTAGCCACTTTGTCCTGTTCACACCAATTTATCCTGGACGATCTTCCTTGAAGTGATTCTTTGATAAGTACATGGTTTTCAAAAAAAAAAAAATGACCGTATCCAGAAGCTCCTGCTTCTTAGTTGGGAATCCGCACTTGGCAACGGGCAAGCTGGTGGAGTTCCAGTCATGAGAGCAAGCGAGGCTCCGAGGGCGTCATCTTGAAAAAAAAAATACTACTTATACTAAATCAAATAATCACATGTGCTCGAATACTGAACATACTTAAGCTAAACTTTAGTTTGCGGCCATCGTTCTTTTCGTACTAAATCTTGGTGGTTGCAAACTAGCATCGTAATTTTCTAACTGTATCACTTAGCTACCACCTTTTATGACCAATATTTGTGGGTGAATTAAATAAGTTTTATCAAAAAACCGTGGTGGTTTACTGAATAATTGCATGGTTAGAGTTTTACAACACCAAAACCCTAAATTGTGTAACCATACATAAAACATTGAGAACATAATAAGCAAAACAAAATAAAACTGTGCGAGTCAGAATACGACCACCTGGTCGCTTTCTAACGTATTATTAAAATATGCAATTCAGTAACCACTGGGCTTTAATTTAATATAAGGTAAAAATTTACTTAAATGCAATTAAACCATTGAAATCACTACATAATTGAAGTACCCACGTTTCTACTTTGAGTAAAAAACTTAAAATAAGTAATAAAACTTACCTTCGAACGCCACGCGCCTTGCTATTTTTTTGCTCTTGCGCAGCATGTTCACAAACTGAGTCAACACGTGAATTGAACGTAATTTTTCTTTGTTTTGGGTTAAGCGATTGACATAAAATTTAGTAAATTCTTATTATGTACCTATTCAAATAATATTTAAGACATACTATTTATTTGTATGTTCTAAAGAAAGGTTATTATCCTTAATTAAAGAAACCTAGTCAGGCAAGTGGTGGGTTACCGGAGGTGGTCGCGATACCGGCGCGATGACCCTACGTTGCTGTGTGTGGCCGATGCGATGGGGCGTAAAAAGCAAAAAAAATATTTTTATAGGTATTTTAATGTAAACAAAGCCAGTTTGAAATCGAAATGCCTGGTGTGCAACAAGGACTTAAACGTAAGTTTTTCACTTAATTACCTTATTTCATACTTTAAGATAGTATTTGTTACAGCTGTTAATAGAAAGAAAATAAAGCGACATATGTGTGACTTCTACGTACCTATAACTCGTGCGCGATAAGTTCAGACCCGCGTGAAATGCTACTACCTTGCACTTTCCCGATTACTCTCATGTTGCCATTTTTAGGGTCCATAGTCAACAAGGAACCCTTATAGTTTCGCCATGTCCGTCTGTCTGTCTGTCTGTCCGCGGTTCAGCTCAAAAACTATTGGTACTAGAAAGTTGTAATTTAGTATGAGTATACACGTTAATGACGCCAAAAAAGTAGTAAAATAAAATTTTGAAAAAAAAAAACAATTATTTAGGGTACCTCCCCTACATGTAAAGTGGGGATGAT
Organism: Xanthia togata; assembly: GCA_963853775.1. Lineage (NCBI taxonomy): Eukaryota > Metazoa > Arthropoda > Insecta > Lepidoptera > Noctuidae > Xanthia > Xanthia togata. Next base: position 18,667,660 of record OY970795.1, on the reverse strand, counting down.
ATTTTTTTTTTTCGTCCTTCCCGTATTGTGGGATATCGTTGGATAGGTCTTTCAAATATTAGGGGTTTGCGAAGACCGTTTTTTGATTAAGTAAACCGTTCGTGACTTATCAAGCTTTAAAGTACCAATTTTCGTTAGAGTCAAGTGTCCCCCCTCTCTATCAACTAAACAGTTGTAGTTAGAAATTCAAATGTCACGGGAGTAGTACGTATAACGAAGTTTAAAGGAAAACTATCACACTTAAGTGGGCTTTACAAGTTTACGAGTAATAATCGACCAACTTAAATTTGCGGTTACAAAAACATGTTCTCACATATATTCCGTATGGGAGAACATGTTTTTCAATTACAAAGTTAAGTTTGTTCTTACGATTCATTCATTCCAACTACGGAACCCTTCATTGTGCGTGGTCCGACACGCACTTGGCCATTTTTTCGTATTGCCTAAGGTGGGAAATGAACCCACGGTTTGAGATGCGACTGCGTTCATGTCTGGATCAAATAATAAGTAACTGTAAGGATGCAATATGTGAGGTTATACCACTGGGACTCTCAGATCACGAAACAGCTCAGATGATATCCATACAAATAGGGAAAAAAGTTCCACCTCTACGTTTTCGCACAATTCACAAGCGTGATTTTAGCGCTGAAAATAAAGAAAAGTTCTTTGGCTATATGAAAAGTTTAAAATGGACAGACATTTTTTCTAATCAGAAAGCTAACAGTGCGTCACTTTCACGATACACTTGTCCTGTTCTTTGATTTGTGCTTCCCTAAAATCGATATCAAAATCAACCTAGTAAAAAAATATACGAAATGGATTCCCAAAGGTATTAAAAAATCAACTAAAACCAAAAGGAACTTGCGTTTTAAGTACTACTTCTCATCTGACAAAGAAAGTAAATTAAAATACTTAAACTAAAATAAATGTAAGGCGTCTTGGGACTTAATTAAATATAATTCTAATAATAATCAAATTCAGGAATCAAACATTGAGGAGATAGAAACTGAAACCGGACCAATAACAAGCCCCACGGACATTGCCAATTATGTAAATGACTATTATATCAATTTGACGAACAACGACTTTGACATTAATACTAATAATTATGACATTGATCCTATTAATTCCAGTATGTTTTTAATGCCCACTAATGATGGTGAAATACAAAAAGTAATAAAATCACTCAGGGATACAAATTTAACAGGTTCAGGATCAAATACCTACAAAAATGATAAAATACATAGGCCTTATTATGACAGCTATTAAACGAATACATAAAAAAGGCAACAAAAAAATGATGTAAATGACTATTATATCAATTTGACGAACAACGACTTTGACATTAATACTAATAATTATGACATTGATCCTATTAATTCCAGTATTTTTTTTAATGCCCACTAATGATGTTGAAATACAAAAAGTAATAAAATCAATCAGGGATACAAATTTAACAGGTTCAGGATCAAATACCTACAAAAATGATAAAATACATAGGCCTTATTATGACAGCTATTAAACGAATACATAAAAAAGGCAACAAAAAAATGATGTAAATGACTATTATATCAATTTGACGAACAACGACTTTGACATTAATACTAATAATTATGACATTGATCCTATTAATTCCAGTATTTTTTTTAATGCCCACTAATGATGGTGAAATACAAAAAGTAATAAAATCACTCAGGGATACAAATTTAACAGGTTCAGGATCAAATACTCGTACCTACAAAAATTATAAAATACATAGGCCTTATTATGACAGCTATTAAACGAATACATAAAAAAGGCAACAAAAAACTTGTTGATCATTACAGACCGATAGCTCTATTGCCTATTTTAGCGAAAATTTACGAAAAGGTCATGCATACGCGATTAATACATTTTTGCGATAAGTTCCAAATTTTTAGACATGAACAGCATGGGTTCCAAAAAAGGAAATCGACAACCACAGCGGCATTTAACTTAATTAAACTAGTTACTAAAAATATAGACCAGAAAATACCGACAACTGTTGTATTTTTTGACATGTCAAAAGCATTTGATTTTATATCGCACGAGCTGCTACAAAAAAAAATGTGATAAATTTGGAATACGCGGTAAGGCAAATGCATGGTTAAAAAGTTACCTTACAAACAGATCGCAATTTGTAGAAATTACTGTGGATAAACCAAATCAAAACGGTGAACTGAAATTTAAATTCAAATTAGGTTACAATCGCACAGGCGTTCCACAGGGCAGTATTTTAGGCCCCCCACTTTTTCTGCTCTATATCAATGACCTGACAGAAGTAACTGATCATCCCTGCATACTCTTTGCAGACGATGTGTCCGTAATTATCCCTAAAACTACAGAAAACTATAATGAGGAAATAAATAGTACCGTGAGCAAAGTAATAACTTGGATGGAAAAGAATAACCTTAAACCAAACATAAATAAAACCAAATATGTACAATTTCGTAACAAAATGGATTTAAACATCACTTTTAAAGATAAAAAAATACAACAATCAGATAGAATGACTTTTCTTTGGATAGTACTAGATGAGAAGTGTTCCTGGATGGGTCATATTGATATGATATGTGGAAAACTCAGTAAGTTTGCTTATGTTCTATGGCGTATATCTAACCTAATAAGTAGACAAGCCACATTACCATGTATATGTTGGTTCAATACTACACACTACAGTATACTGGTATGGGGAAACTCGGTGCATCTCGGAAGAGCTTTCATCGCACAAAAGAGGTGTATACGTGCGATTTGTAATGTAGACTCACCTCACTTACATCCTGTAAACCACTGTTTAAAGAACTTAGAATACTTACATTAACAGATATTTATATCGAGGAAATATGTAAATTTACCAAATGTCACCCTGATATGTTTGAAAAACTGGGAGATAAATGCAAGTTCAAAACTAGATACGTATCCTAAAGATTAATTATTCCTTAAACGAAAACAGAGCTATATAAGCGAAGTTGCTATCCTATGTGTATCCAAATATATAACAAGATTCCTAACCAAATTAAAGAATTTCCAATGGTCCGCTTCAGAAGGGCTTTACACAAATGGCTTATTGAAAATCACTTCTATATTGTAAAAGAATTCCTTCAGTTTAAATCTAAATGATATATTTGTACCTGTACCAAAAATTTGCATGTCAATATGTTATGATTAAATAATGTTAAGCTACTATTATACTCCATTGCAAAAACTTTTGTAACCATATTTATCTGCAAATAAATCGTTGACTTTGGACTTTGACTCTTAACGCTACAAAATTTTAATAAATACTTTAATCAATGCCTATTATTTGAGGTTATTGTAAAAATATATTCAATTTCCGAATTTAATGATTTATAATTTTCATGGTACTTAAGGTGAATGGATAATGGTAGACCGCGTAATTCAAATTTTCTTACGTTTTTGCAATTTGCAGGTTTGTGTCAGGTTGTATCTTGATCAAAATATGCATGATTCGCGACAATAACAGGTACATATTAAGAGAATTATTTATAATCATATTTTGATCAAGATACAATCTGATAATGGTATGCAAATTGCAAAAAAAATAACAAAATTTGAATTTCGCGGTCTACCACTACCCATTCACTTTAAATGAAAAATTAAAAAATACTATAGTGTAAAAATATAATTTCATAATCATTTTATTTTATTTGTTTAAATAAATGATGATTCAGTAAAACCACGTTTTAATTAATCATAATGATGCGGCCGCGGTCGCGGGTAAAGTTATTTATTGGTATTATATCGGTATTTTGGTATTATTATCGATACTGATAAAGGCATAGAAAAGTATAGATATAAGTCTACTGAATAAAAATATCGGTATCAATATCGATAAAGAAATACCCAGATATCAGTATTTATATCGATATTTTGATATCGATACCAAAATTTTACCGGTATGCAGTCCCTGGTGTTCACAGCAGGCCAACGTTGTTCTAATATGTGGGCATTGACCTTTTACAGATAACCTTCTTTTAAAAAAAACCTAATATTTTAATAACTCAACTATGTTGTTAAGGTGACAAGCTGTTCTTCGACAAGCGCGACAACACTGAGTTCGACTTGTTGACTGTGAACGAGACGTCCGTGGAACCGCCCACAGATGACGGTAACTCCATCAACTCGCCGCGCAACCTCGCCCTCGAAGCCACCTTCATCAACCATAACTTCAGCCAGCAGGTTAGCTCACTCATCTAAGCAGTACGCGAACGTTAATAGGGCACACAGGAGAAAGTACTGCTTTGTTAAGCATTATTATGTCCGTCACACATACATGTAAGGCAATCTCTAAAACTCAATGGATGAACTACTCATTCCTATCATTAGACTGCAATACCCCAACCCGTAACACGGCTAGAAGTTGCCGCTATCGCGTTGGCAACTCAACCATTGTTAGCTAAAAGATAATTATGAGAATAAATGGGAGAGCAATCGACGAATTGGGTTTAGTCTTTGATTGGTATTTATTCTCTTAGACCGATTTCCGTAACTAGTATGATTGAAGCACCTCAATTTTAATAGTTCTTTATTATTCTAAACACGCTCCAAAACGATATTACTAAACCTAAACGACGTCGTCGCTGTTACGACTCGCTTATCAACATTTTTTTTTGGCTGTGTGTTTATTTTGTAGAAAACTTTTACATCCAATATTGCCTAAAACTTTCCACATAAAATGCGATACACTTCATTACATTGTGTGGTAACAAACCACAGCCTGACATTCAACTAGGGCCATAAAATTCACTAATGTTTGTTGAGGATGTTAATGATGTTACCAGTGAAACATCTAATACTATTTTTCCTTATACTCAGGTGTTAAAGAACGGCGCAAACGAAACCAAGTACAAGTTCCCGGAACAGAATCCTTTCGTGTCTGAGGAGGAGGAGGGCGAGGTCGCCTCCGTGGGGTACCGTTACCGCAAGTGGAACCTCAACAATGGTGTGGTGAGTTATACACTTTAATCATGAGCTAATCAAAATGTAAAAACCCATCAATCCTACGTAATAGAAATCTTATATTCATTCATTCACTGACAGTCAACACACAGCCTAAGCAGCTGGGTCTAGAAGCATGAAATTTTGCACAAGAATTCCTTACAAAAAAAAAGTGAGCAGTAAGGAAGGATTCTTGAAAATATATCCCCCTATGGGGTTAAAAGGGATGAAAGTTTGTATAGAAATTCGTCAATTTAGCCTATGGAAAATCCCATCAGTCACTACTCGTATTTATAATAAATATTTAATATTAGGCTGAGAATCAGTACTTTATAAAGTCAAAAGTTACAAAAGACTAAAAAAAAGTTCACCCTTCACTATTTCCTAGCGTTTGAGCTAGGCAGAATAAAATGGTATAAAGTACGGGGTTATCAGTCAATCAAGACTGCTCTTTATCGTAATCATTTAAGAGCGTTTATCCTAAAAGTTGGCAACATCGCACGTAGTCTACTCTTCAACAGTATTGTTGCCAAGTCTTTCCAATGACTTTGTATTTTTTTTTTTTTTTATTTGATTATGATTTTTTGATTTTTAATTGGGTCCATACAGTAGACACTTTCCAATTTTATGGCCTTAATATCCCCAGAAAATGACACCGCAGTTGAGATTCAACTATTGGAACCAAAACACTTCTTACAGCTTACCACGGAGCTGTAAGAAGTGTTTTGGTATCTACTATGGTGCATAATCTATGCATATGCAGATGAACTTAATGTTTTACACAATTTATCTATCTATTTATCTTCATTCTTCGTCATCTTTCGACTAAATTATATAGGAAAGAGCTTCCGCCAGCGACTTCGCCCGCGTGATATCTTTATAAATTATGGCCTATGTTACTCAGCAATAATATACCATTCTACTGGTGAAAAAAAATCAATCCAGTATTTTTTTGAGTTTATTCATTACAATCAAACAAACATACAAAAAATCAAATATTTGCTCTCTATAATATTAGTTTAGATAAATGTACATCTGCTCCTTTCATTTCTGTTTTCGATCATTCACGAGTGAAACATGGGCCGAGTGCCGAAATACAACATCGTTGGATCGGTTCACTAATTAATGTTTTCACTTTTGTTTCAATTTGTGTTCAGATGTTTAGAGTGAATGATGCCGAATCAAAGGCAAAAAGTGAAGCGTCTGATCGGCTTTATCTAAACGGCTATGAATTTTAAGCCTAACTAAAGCCTTACTAACACCTTTGTTTCCAGACGCTGGTCGCTCGATGCGAGCACGACGCCGTTATGCAAGGCCCCCAGAACGAGACCCAGTTCCTGAGCATCAAGGCGCTGAACGAATGGGACTCGAAGTTGGCCAACGGCGTCGAATGGCGCCAGAAACTGGACACGCAGCGAGGTGCTGTGCTCGCTAACGAACTGAGGAACAACTCCTGCAAACTTGCTAAATGGACCGTTCAGGTATGTTTTGCGGCTTTTTTTCAACTTTGGACGCAGTAGGAATTTCTCCTGTATTGTGCGTTTACAAACATTTAAACTCACATACAAACAGCCAGACCCGGAACAATTACTTATAGGTCATAAAATTACAAACCTATGTGATCCTGACACCCTACTTGAAAAAATCTTTTCATATCAATTCAATCTTACAAAATTAAACAAATAACTACAAACAGAAATTCGTTCACTACAAAACAACTACTAACGATATTCCATAAAAATCAACCATTACAATTGAATTTCTTTTAATCTGGGGGATAGCTATTTTTGGGTGACCCATCATTATTTTCAAACTACAACCATAAATTTGATCACTACAATCAAATACATAAGAAGCTCTTTAAGCGTGCGCAAAAAAAAAAAAAAAAAAACAAGTAGGTTGCCAGGTTCACATAGGTGTCATACAAATATTTGTTCCGTGCGGGAATCGAACCAGCGACACGCATTGCAGCAAGTCAATCGCAATTATTTAATATTATACAGATTCGACATAATCATAATTATGAGCTACTACTGCTTATTTCTTAAGAAATATTATGATTGTGTTTTTTTATGTTTTTGAGGAGCTCGTGGCTGAGTAATAACAGCCGCACGGTTCGATGCATCAGGTTGAGCTACGCTTGCCGGGGTTAGTCTGTGGATGGGTGACCATCTTTACATACCGAGACTCCTCCGTGCCTCGGAAAGCACGTTAAGCCGTTGGTCCCGGCTGTCATTCGTGGATCTTTGACAGTCGTTACGGGTCGTAAGAAGCCCGAAAGTCTGACCATCAGTCTCACCAAGGGGTATCGTATTACCCAGTTACTAGGTTGTGGAGGTCAGATAGGCAGCCGCTCCATGTCAAATACGATTTTCAGATGCATCCGGTTAGACTGGAAGCCGATACCAAAATAGTTGGGAAAAGGCTAGGCAGATTGATTTATTGGGTTTTTCTATCTAGAATTTCTCAGCAGTAGCTCTGAGTCTAGATTTGTGCCCGGTTGATGGCTACAAACCAATTTGTTAGTAATTACATAAATAACTAGAACAACACTCCTGTTAGTATATAGATACATTTGGCAGATATTGGTATTGGTTAGTCTAAAACCTCACCACATATCACCAGGGGGTAAGGGGGGGGATGAAAAGTTGCAAAAAAAAAGATCACGTGATTAATGGACGACCCTTTACGTTTTCGTCACACGTTATTGCTGGGCCGTTGATTTTGACAGCGAGTGAGGCAACACTATGGATACGTACACGTCTCTGAACTTGTCTGCACTTAATTACATGATTCAGTTATGATTCAAGTCCCTAAAAATTTCGGTCAGCTCTGGTAAAAGTAAACTTTAAGCAGCTTACGCATCAATCACGTAATTTAGAATCATCAATACAAACTCTCGAAGTTAGAATTGAGCTAAAACTTCCTTTTCACAGAGTTGCTGCTGCCTTTTCTCTTCAAATCCTTTCTCACCTCTCTTTACAAAACTATCAAGTAACTTTACTATATTAGTGTTTTATAATAATAGCTGTAGTAACTAATGGTATTTGTGAACATGATTTCATGAAATTATTATAATTTGTAGTTAGAGTTTTATTGATGCTTTTAATGATTCTAATTCAGTAAATACAATAATAATATATTCACTGAATTAGCAAGCAGTACCATAATTATGATTATGTCGAATCTGTATATTATATTCTACTGTGTGTACATAAATAATAAAATAAATAAACACTGCCCGATCCGGGAATCGAACCCAGGACCTCATGCTCAGCACTAGACCAACGAGGCAGTCTAGTTATTATTATAAAAGACACATGATCTTGCTTTACTATAACCACCGTTTAAATCCGCAGGCCCTGCTAGCCGGCTCCGACCAGGTCAAGTTCGGCTACGTATCCCGTACCCAAGTCCGCGACAACTCGCGCCACGTCATCCTAGGCACGCAGCAGTTTAAGCCGCACGAGTTTGCTGCACAAATCAACTTGTCTATGGACAACGCGTGGGGTATTCTACGGTGCATCATCGATATCTGCATGAAGCAGAAGGATGGTGAGTACTCAATCATCATAATAATATAATAGTAGTAAAACTGTTATTTGGATTTCCATAGCAACCTCTCGGAACTCAGTTTCTAAAGCATCGTGATCGATAGCCCAGCGCTTTCTATATTGCAAAAGCTACCGCAAGTATCAAAGGCGGACACCGAACTTTTTAAACTACAGCTAAGTCGTGTTCCTGTACGGAGCCAAAACAAAATCAATTAATGCAACTATGTAGTTACTTGAGCGACAGCAGCCAATGTGCAGCGAGCCTCAGAGCCTGTCCAGATAAGCTTTGAGCGTTTTACGCTCGTAAGTATACGTGCGTTTATGAGAACGCAACAAGGCGCCAGTATTTATTCGCGTAGAGCATCTTATCAGACTTAGTACATCCCTGCGACCTAACCGAAAACGACTTTCGCGCGAATACGTGATTACGTGATCGTTTACCTGAATAATGACGTACGCATACGTGATTTGAATGATCACGCAAGTATGTCTTATTCATATAAAAGAGCGCAGTGATCGCGTGCTTACGCGACTATCGCTTTTGGTTAGGACGTGTTCTTAGCCTGCAGATTCGTTCAAAACAATATCTCAACCAAACTCCTCAATTTTTCAGGTAAATACCTAATCATGAAGGACCCCAACAAGCCTCTGATCCGCCTCTACGACATCCCCGACAACACGTTCGAATCGGACGCGTCAGAGGAAAGCGGCGACGAACAAGCAGACACTCCATTCGCACCACTCTATTCCTACGGGAACACCAAGAGGATTTAGATACAATACAACATTTACGTTGTAATTTAAAGACATTACTTGTTCTTCAAGGTTATCCCTTGTACTCGAAGGTCATCTCTAGTACTTTAAGGTCATCTCTTGTACTCCCAAGGTCATACTTATTATTGTATAGCTGGTATTCTGCAGTAGCCTCTTACATCTTCCGATTGCGTGGCAATCTGTATAAGGTTGCCATAATAATATAAGGTTTCAGGTAATCAGTATGTATTTCATATTTTTATTCAGGCGAATACAATTTTATAGTCACACTTTGGTTTTTTTTTTGGTCGTCATTAAAATAGTAACTAATCTTACCCTGATTGGGACCTCGCGCACTAGACGGCCACGACCACGACCAGTGGTCGCACCGACCAGGTAAACTATAGCAACCAATATGAATCGGGCACTTGTTCGCAACGGCTAACCAGCCCCAGCCCATACATGCTGGCACTGGCCGGAGTCGTGGCTGTCTAGTGTGTGAGATCTCTATATATGTTTGGAAGACTTGTTATAGTAATCCTGCTAAATATGAGTTTTTTACACTCGTGTTTCTGCATCGAATATGTTTGCTTAGGGAGCTAACAACTATTTCTGAACGCAGCGAGGGATTCAAAGTACGTCACTCGAGCTTAAAATAGTGTTGCTCCCGAGGTGAACACTACTTTTTATCACCCTCTATGAGAAAAAAAAACGTGTGCGGTCCGACCCTCATGTCTCATGTTTTGACCTCTTTATCGACTTTAGCAGCTTTAAAAACCGATACCCATGATGAAAATTTAAAAAAAATACGCAACTGCCATCTTGGATTTACATTTTGACTTTACTATCGGCTTTAGCACCCTCGAAAACTATGAAAACGACTCCCATGACGATAAACTTGAAAATTTTCGCAGGCGCCATTTTGGATTTACATTTTGGCCTCACTGTCGGCTTAGAACCCTCGAACACTATGAAAACGACACCGGCAAGTGTCGTTGCCGCCATCTTGGATTTTCATTTTGACCAATTCACAATTTCTCTCTTTCTTGCCAGCCTGTTACTTGTTCATACAATGTTCGTGATTGATCTCTTTGGTGATTGGAACTTTTACTAACAATATCCAAATTCAAATCGCTTTTGGCCCCTAGGGATTAAAAAGCTATTTTGGTCCCTGTTTACGAACAAACTAGCTCTTTTTGAATAGATGTGATGAAAAAATCATTTTGTACTATCGGCTTATAACACATAACTAATACCAACATGTTAAAATCTTTCAAAAATAATATGCTTAAAAATGCTAACTATACGGTATACCTACAAAAAATATTATCGAAATGCCACTTTTGGAGTGTAAATCTTTTCGAAATAACAGCTTTTAAAATTGTTCTATACTTTTTCCGCTTTATTTGTGTTTAGTGCTTGTTCCTCAGGCCGTTGGTCTTGGATATTATTCTGTACCTCTTCTAAAGTTTTCCCTTTCGTCTCCGGGACAAAGAAGTATATAAAGAACAGTCCCACGTAGCCGACCACGGCGAAAGACCAAAAGACCATGTAATGGCCGCAAGCATCCTTGACTTGTTGGTAGCATTTTGTCACTAAGAAACTTAAAATGCAAGCTAGCATAGTGGCTGTACTTGAAGCTACTCCTTTCACATTTACTGGAAACAATTCTGCTTGAAGTACATAAGGCAAGTTCCCTACTCCAACGGCATATAGCACGTTAAAACTTAGGATACCGACGAGAGGCATCCATGAAATTGCTAGCGATACTTCGGCGCTGACTTGGATAGTGTCTTGTAGGAAGAAATACAGGCCAACCAGGGTCATAGCCAGCGATACTCCAAGGCAGGATATGAACAGGAGAATCCTTCGTCCAAACCATCTTGATAGGAATGTTGCACCAATTCCTGGAAATTATATTATTGTTTTTATACGTCTAAACCGTAATACTCATAAATAATATTCATTTAAGGCCGACGCAGCCCCGATGAAGCCCACAGAACAGTCAGGTAGGCAGCTTTGCCTTTTTTTTTATTTCCACCTTTGTTTCAACGTGTGCAACGTTGATATTTGTTTAGCAGTCAAAACGGCGCTTCAGCAGGTCTGCCTCAACCTCAAAACACATAATATTTCAAGGGTTACCTGCTCCTAACTGCACGAATCCGTACACGATACTAGCAATTGGGCCCGATACAAAGTTGCTTTGTCTGAAAATCGGCTCCAAGTAAGACTGTACGACGAGAATACCAGTCATGTACTGCAACAGTTTCAACCCTGGAAACAAAATACACCGTTGGATGAAAGTTATTAAAAAAACAGTTTTTTTCCTCCCTTAAAACTGTACATGGCTGTGGCTACATACAGTCCTTTCACAATTATTTTAGCTCCGATTTTGCATCATAGTCAAAATCACAGTGGTCTTTATCCTCATTATTATAAGGTTGATGGTGTATTGCAGTTTTGTCTACTGCTTTTACATGCATCTTTTTTGGAATTCGAACATTGTGCTGATCCTGGCCCCAAACAGTTAATTTGAGTTAACTATCTGAGGCCAGTATCAGTCTGGGAATGTGAAAGTATAAAAACTTGAATAGCAGTTTCAAACGCCCTGATAACAGTTCCTATCTATCTTTTGTGAGTAGACTGTCTTCATTATTTAGATAAAACTGATAAAATTGTATTGTCGTTTGTATCCGAAACTGTGCCGGAGTCACAGATAAGTTAGGTATATACCTACACCTAAAGACAAGGTTGGGATTTTACATTGACAACGTAAGTACCTATTTAATTAGCAGAAAAATTAATACATAATTAATTATACAACACATAAAACTTAATTTATTATAAGTTTGCTTGTCCTGTCTAAGACGTGCAAAATGTACATAATTATGTAGGTATAACTAAGTACTGGTGTTGCAAGCGGAATGTGAGCGAAAGAATTCGGCTCTGTTAGTGTTGTTGAATTTTGAACGGGCTTTATACACCCCAATATAGAGTACATATTTGTGCACAACAATAGTATTTAAGTAAGTTTTTCGCTCATTCGCCCTTTTTCTCTTAACACGGCAGAATTGTCGACATTGGAACCATTGCTATCTACTTATGAAAAATATTTAAAATAGAACAAAGGAAATCTATAGTTAGTAAAATAAAAGGTGAGAAATTCATCAATATTATAGATTAACCACTCCGTTATTGATGCTGATCTCATCTGTACGGTCTACTTACCTATCGAACAGCTGATCGGGTTATCAGTTAACACCCGATGCAAGATACAGTGTGAGGACAGTAAAAAGGGTTAACCATAATATTATGCCGAGGTTAGTAACCTGTCCCACCTAATATTATTTTACCCTCAGTGACCCTCCTTTACTTGATTTATTATAGCAATAATACCTATCTAAGGTATTATTGCTTTAATAAAATTGCAATGTATTTGTTTACTTATCAAATCCTACAGCTGCATACTAATAAAATTACTTATTGACCTGCCTACGTAATTGGCCGATACTGATATAAATTCCTTTTTCAAAAAACCCTATGATCTTGAGTTGGCTGAAAGTAGTTTGGGAATTAAAATGTGCATACATTTTGGTTTTACAATAAAATACCTAGCTCTCAAAGCTGGCGCAGTGGCTAAGCGATTGTCTGCAGCGTCACTCGTCGCAGGTTCGATTCCCCCACGAAATATTTATTTCTATGAACTAGGTGTTCCTTGTCTGACTATTTGTGCCTGTATCAGTGAGCTTTCTGTTTTTCACGAATACAACAGAAAAATTTAAAAAAAAAACTGTGGTCGACGTTTAAAAAAAAAAACTGTGAAAGGAATTTAAACAGGCATCGTACAATGTTCGTCACATGTTCCGAGAGACCTTGTATGTGTTTGATAAGATTCTACGTACACTCGTACGCTAGACATACTATTTCTTATTTATCTCCTTTTCCTACAACCACAAATGAATACAGATTGGTACAAGTTGGTATGCGGCGGGCTCGACTTCAGAAGGCGTAACAAAGTCAGAAGATAATAAGAGTTACGAGATAGAAAGAGAGGCAACTTCGAGGTGAATATATAGGTATGTAGGTAATTAGCACTGTGCAATCTGAATTGAAATTTATTGTGTCGTAGCAAGTCGCATTTTTTTAAATGATGTTGCGGAGTGACCCATCAGTACTAACCTGTGCTACAACCGAGGTTTGTACAAAGTTACAAGCTGATCTAACAACCTATCGAAACGAATGTACCTACTTAGATAAGTTTTAACACAATCCAAGGAGTTATTATTCACCTCGAAGAAGAGTATATTACTCATCATTTGAAATAACGATACCTAGTTCAAATGTTGAGCTTTTGTGTTTCTTTGACGTTCAAAAAGTATTGATTGTCTGCCTAATTTAAATGAAGCAATTTGGATTTTCATGGTTCAAAAGTCTTAAAATTCTTCACTCCTGTCTTGAAAATAGCTTAGCTCTTGTTGAAGTCAAGGGACTAACTTGAAATTTATGTCCATGTTTAATTAAATAGATACCATATCTAAGAATAGCATGTGCTAGCAAGAAGCAGGCCGGCTCTAGGGTAGAGCGAGCGGAGCGGTCGCTGTAGGCGTCAGATTAGTATCTCTAAGTTGTCTGTGCGTCAGATGGTAAGGGGCGCCAAAAAGCCAATTGCGAAAAACAACTTCCAGCGCAAAATTAAATTTTGACAGCGTCTGTTGACAGGTGCGGCAGCATTTTTAACCGACTTCAAGGAGGTTCTCAATTTATTCGACTATGTTTTTTTGTTTGTTACGCGATTACTCCGCCATATTATTATAAATTGATTTTGTTATTGCAAAAAAAAAACTACGAAGTAAAAATTACTTTAATTTCGGAAGTCGGTGGCAAAAAACGAATACTTAAGTATTCAAAACACCGCCTTCCGAAATTAGTGTTATTTTAGGAAGTCTGTTGTTTTTTATTATTAGAGTACTTAAGTACTTAGTAACTGATTGAAATTAACACCAAATACTAATTTAATTATAAAGGAGTAAAAGATTTATTTATGTTAAAGAAACAGAACCTATAGGTACTAAGTAGAGCTACTTAATTTAATTTAAATTCAATAAATGTTGATATTTTCACTGCAGGCCCCCTGGGGACTGGGGTGGCCCCAAAGCTCAAGAAATACTTTTTATCAAATCCCATACAAAACCGAAACGTGTTCAGTAAGTAAAGGCAGTTCGTAGTTGGGCCCCCCCTACGCGTGCTAATACACAAACGCAGGGTGCTAAAATTTTCGAGCTCGCTTCGGTCGCTCTTCCATTGTACATTCTCTTTTTTCTCAGACTTGAGACAGACTCCGCGTAAAGCTTCGTGCAGACTAGCACGACACGACACCTGTTATTGTTGTAACGTGAAGTTTTCTTAGAAATCGTATTGTTCAAGTCGAGTCGCGCCGTCGCGTCGCGCTAGTCTGAACGAAGCTTTAGTCGACAAAGTACCTAACTCTTATTTATTATGTATGAATAGTCAAAAGAAAACTTTACCTATCCGGACTGGGATGCAAAAAATTTTCGAGCTCGCTTCGCTCGCTCTACCGTCCTCTATACGTCTGATGCTCTAGCTTTACCGTTTTTGGCAAAATATCTCCTATTTCTGTATCAATAGTCAAAACAAAACCTAAAATTTTATGTAAGTATACTTATTTATATTTCGACGTTCATTCCTGAGCGTGGGGACTGGGGGACCCAACTCATATAGTTTTTCCGCCCGGGCCCCCGACAGGCTTAGGCTCATTTGATATTTGCAATAAAGTTGATTTTTTAAATTTTGGGAATTATTATTTAAAATAACATGAAACCGAAGTAGAATTTACGTGAAGTGAAAGCGTCGATCAAAGGGCGCCGAAAGACAATCTCGCATCTCGCTGTACCCTGATTAAGCGCTAAGGCCGCTCTGTGCTGTTGGCAAGAAGTTTGACCTTCAACACACGCGAGGAGGTCAAAGATAAACAATGTAGTTGTGTACTTAATGGGTACTTACATATTTACCTGTCACTATGTATACTGCTTTCCTATATCTCATGTTCGTTAGCAGTTCTTTGAGAGTCGTCTTGTTTTCCATACTTTCTCTTACATGAGCTCGCATTATCTTCATCTGATCATCTATCACCTGAAATATGAATACAGACGTGAATGATTCCTACATAAAACTGAACGTGAAAAGTTATTTTCGTCAGCTTTGTGATGTGAGTTAGCGTCATGTTTCACAGCTGTTGATTCCAGTTAATCTCTCATACTGATTGCGCAAGACTATCTATTAACAAAAAACCGGCCAAGTGCGTGTCGGACCACGCACAATGAAGGGTTTCATAGATGAAATGAATTTATAACAATAACAAACTTATCAGTGTAGTTGAAAAACATGTTCAATGTAGTTCAGAACATGTTTTTTCAACTGCAAATGTAAGTTGGTTGATTATTCGTTAACTTGTAGGCCCTACTTAGCTGTGATAGTTTTCCTTTTAATTTCGTTATATATATATGTACTACGCCTACGCCTGTGATTTTTTTCACATATCCAGAACCAACCATTTACTTAGCTGGCAGGGGAGGGGTCGACCCTTGACTCTAATAAAAATTTGCACTTTAAAGCTGTTGCAAACGGATCCCTGGATCTAAAAATGGTTTTCACAAACTCACAATATTTTGAACGAACTTTCCAACTTCACCCCACACCATGGGATAGTTCAGGAAAAAAAACATCCCCACTTTACGTGTAGCAAAAAAAAATGATTTAATTTTACCACTTTGTCGGCGTGATTAATATGTATACCCATGCTAAATAACAACTTTCTAGTAGTAACAGTCTCTGAGCTAAGCCCTGGACAGACAGACGAGCATGGCGAAACTTAAGGGTTCCTTGTTGCCTACGGGACGCTAAAAACTGAATGATCATGCTATAGGTAATATTAAAAAGATTACTCAAATGCATTGTTAAATCTTCCTAATCTGGTGATTACTCTAGCTGGCTATACAGTGCGCAGATTCTGGCCTTCTGTAAAATGTAAAAATGATACCTAACTGCTGTCCGTTTTCCCGAAATGACCCTTCTTTCATAGGAGCTTGGACAACATAGGTAGTATTCAATATGTACTCACCCTTTCGTCCTGATTGCCCTTAAGTCTCATGAACTCTTTCTTCGCAGCCTCGACTCTTCCATCCTTCAGATGATAATAGGGAGACTCCGGGATCCACATACACAGCAACACGTAACATATAGGTATGATCATTATGATGCAGTTCAGGGTTGTGTAGGAGACGAAAGGCCCAATGCCGTAGACCGTCAGACTGCCCAAGTTGTTCATGACTTGGACTGTCATCCCTAACGCGCCTCGGATCTCCTTGTCGGCTATTTCTGTTATGTATATCATGGTTACCTGTAAGAAAGAGATAATATAACTTCCAAATGGTTATGGCTTTACAAGTGTAGTTTTCTGATAAAAAAAAAAACGAAAACCCAACTAATACGTAATCTGTTCGATAAAAGCCCTAACCGTGTGACACCGGATTTTTTATTTGTCTGTCTGTGATGTCTTGTTTATACCTTTTTTAGTTGACTTTGTCGTACATTGTTGGGTTTTAGTTTTTATAACTTTCATTTTTATTTAAATTATTTTGGGGTTATATTTTTTTGTTCGTGACTATTTATGTCCTCTAGCGGGCGCCATATTAAATTTATTGTGACATCACAGTCAAGACGCTTCCAACGATACCTCATTAATTTGTCAAATTATGATGAGTAGTTTAGACGTTATGAGGGAACAGATAAACATACAACCCGGTCAAAATCATAACGATCCTTTTTGCCGTACTTAGTCGGGTAAAAAGAACTACACTCATCATTTCATGTACCTATGTAACTTATAACCTGCAGCGGCCTTTGACTCCGTAGTCAGCTGTATTTACTTGAAATTAAGGTATTTTATCGTCATTTTCTATCGATATTAATCACCTCTGCGGAGTTCGCTTATTTAATTTGACCCTTTACACCATTACCAATCTGATATTAAGACCAAATAGTACACAGTCATCTCACCACAGCTATGATACCAGTCGCTAGCCCCATCAGAAACCTGGCCACATACATCAGTTCCGGTAAGCTCGTATTCAGTAGGATGACCTGGAAAATATGAACATGATAAGACGCCAAGATAATATGGCTTGTTTTTAAATTAGCAGGCGTACGTGTTTGTTGCTTTAAGAAGATGTTCAAGGTAACTACAGAGGAACTAAACCTTAAACGTAAGAAGGCAAAAACTGAATTTTACTTTCAATAGACATAACATAACAACACGCCTGTAATCCCCGAAGGGTTAGGCAGAGGTGTACCTATAGTACAACCACATTTCGCCAGTTATATTTAAGTCCCCCTGTAGGGGGCGAGCCTATTGCCATCAACCGGGCACATATCCAGACTCCGGGCGGCTACCCTCAGTAGCCGCCCGGAGTTTTTTCTGATGAAAAAACCCAATAACACTGCCTGACCCGGGAATCGAACCCAGGTTCTCATGCTCAGCAGTAGCGCTACGACCACTAGACCAACGAGGCAGTCCATCTACTTTCAATAGAATTATACGAAATATGGGTACTTATTTACTACTTAGGTACCTATAGATAGATAAGAGATTATTATAGATTTTTGCTAGGTCCTCTCCTTAGCATAAATGTGCCCCAATCTCTGTAGGTAGCACTTGCTGACACCACTCACCCACACCCGATCAATGGCATTTACATCTTAGTCATGTATGATAGAACGTACCGCACCTAAGAGCGCCGGCAAAGCTGAGCCGAAGAACGTGCGACGACGTCCAGTCTTCTCGTTCAACACCTGTCCGAAGTAGCACCCGAGGAGCGCCCCTGCTGAGTGCAGGGACACCACCCACGATGTCTGCGTCTGTTCAGTGTGTGCGATTTCACGGTAAACAAAAGTTACGCAACATATTCAGGGAACACAATTATAGCTTTCGCAGACAGGCGCGAAGCGACACCGGTAGAACAATTTTCGTGAATTTTTTATAGAATTTTTTCCACCAGTCGCGTCTATCCTGTGTGAGTGCTAGAGTCCGTGTCACGAAAGTCCCATGGCAAATGGTGGAACTAATGATGCCTACCTAATATTTAATATAGTTAGCATAAATCTGAAAGAGCAGGGTAGTTGAGAGTATGTCATGCTCACTTAATGTCTTGCTGACGGTGGCGAGTGTGTTGGATACTTCGGTTCTCTACAAAATGGTTGAGCTGGATGGTGCTGATCCACGCGTCATGTTCGTGAACGGGCGCCGTCAGTTGAAACTGGTCATCTCTTATCTGCCAGGGCTTATTTTTAATCGTTTTTGATTTTTATATTTTTTTGTAAATTGTTCTCACTTATAGAATCAACAAGAGTAATGTAACCAGGATTTTGTAATTTCTATATTTAAAAGAGTGTCCTTGGAGTTTCTTGCCCGTTCTTCTCCATAGAGATCTAAGTTTTGGAATGGGCAACTAGCTTCAACTTTCTGACTAACTGACTGACTCTTTGACAATTCCAAAGTGCCTATAAATGGTTTATTTGAAATAAATGCTTTGAGTTTGATTTCTGTCGCGGATTTCGGTGAGGTCAGACGGACTTTTAGTTTCGTTTCCCATGAAGTAGTGGGCTTTACTTAGTAGCAACAATCTAAGCCAGGGGTTCCCAACCACCAAAGGATATTGATAATCCATTGCCATGAAAAAAAAATCTGCTCGAAAACGTAAATAACGCAAAGAATGTTGGACTGTCAAAATGAAAAAGATTTTGATTGATGTTGTGTTACGCAATTAGGATGCAGCACCTCAATAGCGCAGACAAAGCTAGCTGACAAATTTTTCGAACTTGGATTAGCCAATGGATTAGCAATATCCATCAAAATGATTCAGATTAAGATTAATCGTGTGTTACGCAATTACGTTGCTGGGGCTGCAGTCTCGACATAGATAGCTATCGCTAGGTTTATGACCGAATTCGGTCACAAAGTCCTAATGGCGTCACTACACTCACTAGACAAAATTGCTTGACAAGCACGAAAAAATCACGTGCTTGTCATGCACGTCCCGCGCGTTTAGGGACGCCATTAGCACTTTGCGACCGAATTGGGTCATACAGCAATGGCTATCTATGTCGAGACCGCAGGGCCTGGGTTGCGGGAAAATCTCCCAAGACTACCGGCATCAGAAATTACTACGAATAATAGTCGAGTGTGATACCTACCTCACCATTCCATTTCTTGTGCGATTGGATCGCTTATGTTGACATGACACAGAAAAACAAAGAGCGCGGTAACCTACACGGAAAGAAAATCAACTTCGATATCGCTGTAGGCATTTCGGTTTAGTTATAGTTAGGTAGGTATATCAGTATTGTGTAATGTTATTGGGTACATTACGCGATACGTTATATATTATACATTATACCTTCACTATAAATATTTAGGTACTTAAGTATATTCAACTGAGTGTAGGTGCAAATCGTCGTGCAAATGTTTGTAAAATATTAAAAAATACAAGCTTCCGCCAGTGGCTTCGCCCGCGTGATATCTTTATATATAGCCTCGTACGGAATGGCGCGAGTGACGCGACTCTAAGAAAACTTCACGGTAGAACAATAAAATTACCGGTGTCGCGTCGCGCTTTCTCGTGCAGAAGGCGCGACGCGACACCGGTAATTTTACCGTGAAGGTTTACTCAGTGATAATAATTATAGCATTCTACTGGAGAAAAATGTATAAATCGGTCTAGTAGTTTTTAAGTTTATTCATTAATCTTTCCCCTAAGATGACTGACTTTTTTCGTAATGATTGATTGATTGATGTTCAACTACTGTTGAGTGCTGATAGATTCTTATTTACTTAGCTTTATTTTCTCCAAAGTCTTATAATTACAACGGAAAACCATTGATAGCGGTCCTACTTTCTAACCATTGTTTATTTACTGACATAAAACTGAGCTGCAATGAGACGAATTGGCATTGAAACACAGCGCCACATTATATTACTATGTACTTAACTGTTTATCTTTAATGCTATATCCGTTCGATTGCTAATAATTACTTACATCAGTGATAACCACATTCGCTTCACCATTTTTGAACTTTGGAATTGCCGGCGACGACCATGCCAGAGTTGCGCCAGTGAATGTAAACGCGAACGCAGCTGAAGTTTAAAAAAATATTTTAGAACACTTTGTTTTACTATTTCAAAATTTCGCGCTTTTTAAATTATTTAAGTACTCACCGCTTACACCCGCCAAATATTGCACTTTTCTGTCTGGTTTTTCGGTCATTTCGTATTTTTTTAGGAACTTGGAAATGCTTATATAATAATTAGTTATTTCTGGATGCTGCTATTGCGAAACAAGTAAAACAATTTCATATCTAAATTAAATACGATTACGAAGCACTACAACGGCCGCCTATCTCAACAATCAACTGTCAGGGTTGCGCCGACGGCGCAGTGTTGCCAACTGCTAGCTTTACCCAGTTGCTAGACAATTTTTTAAATGTTGCTAGATTGCCAGTTTTTTTTACCCCAAAAAGTTGCTAGAAGTAGTTAAATGTACGGCCGATTTACATTGTCTTAGTGTACTTATAGTAGGTAAGTGGGTTACAATAAAATGTCAATTTTTGGTTGAGTAAATATTCTGTCGCAGCGCACACAGCAGTAAACGGAGAATTCCCGGCCAACGCCGACAGTGTGACCAGATATTTTTTTACGAAAAATCCGAAGCACATCAAAATAATATTGAAATATACCAATAAAAATACTGATTTTCAAAATTTTAAAGTTCAGTCAATCATCATCACAATAAATGTTAGAATTGTATTTTAACATTCTATTTGAAGGATTAAATTTAACACAACCTCCTTGATCTTTTACACCTTACTTTGTTTTTAAAATTGCTGATCCGTTTTTGTTTATAAAACTGTTTTTTTGTTCCGTTTTTACTAAATACTAATGCTTGTAAAAGTCGAAAAAATATACCAACAAAGTATTAAAATACTGAACATGGTCACACTGAACGCCGACCTATACCCACAGAACATATATACCCTAGCACCTGTACCTACCATACCATCTATGACCATAGATTCGCGTTTAGTTTTTATTTTTCTTTCGAGACTCGTTATCCTACTTTACGAATCTTGATAGCCTCACGTCTCCTAATGAAATGAAAAGTAGCTAAAAAAAAGTAGCTAAAAAGTTTAGCTACAAGTTTCATTAAATTGTAGCTGTCTGTCACCCAATAATAGCTAGATCTAGCTATAAAGTTGCTAAGTTGGCATCACTGCGACGACGGCGACGACGCGAGCGAGACGGCCGGTACGGTAGTAAATATGACATGAGTGTGCGAGTAGGCGGGAATGCTGTTAACCGAGACTGAAGTACTGAATCACAAACAAAGTAGATTCGAATAAATCTAAACGCGCAATAACAAACATTACTTATTTATAACTTTTTATCAACATAACGCAAAAGGGAAAGCAGAAAACTACATCATCGGATCTAAATCAAGCCGCCAAAATGAGATACCTAGGTCTGTGTTAATTTCGGCATTCGATTTTTTTTAAATACCTACCTAGGTACTGACTTATGACCTCTTTTTATTCTAGTATGGACTGTGCATGTCTATTCCCTTATTCTTAACTCTTGTAAATTCAAATTTGAAATTAGTGTTTCTGCTTGCGCCTCCTATAAAGTGCCCTCAGACTAAGCCTTAGTCTGAGAAAGTGCCTGAGCGATAAAAAAATATGAAAAGTGTAGTCGATCTCGTAATTGCTTTACCACTTTTGTGTTTTTGACAATCATCAATCACCAATCAAAAATCAATCATCAATCAATCTGCCTAGCCTTTTCCCAGCTATGTTGGGGTCAGCTTCCAGTCTTACCGGATGTAGCTGAATACTGACCAGTATTTTACATGGAGCGACTGCCTATCTGACCAGTGACCTCTACAACCCAGTTACTGGGTAATACGATACCCCTTGGTTTGGTAAGACTGGTTGTCTGACTTTCGGGCTTTTGACGACCCATAACGACTGTCAAAGATCCACGAATGACAGCCGGGACTAATTCCGAGATATGGAGGGGTCTTCGCAGATAAAGATGGTCACCCATCCACGGACCAACCGCGGCAAGCGTAGCTTAACCTGATCGATCGACTCGTGCGGCTGCTATTACTAGAATTTTTGACATTATTTCCCTATAAATTGAAATTTCACTAAGGTTGATTTAAGTACAATGTTTCACTAAGATTGGCTGTCTTACTGACCTAAATTATGTCACAAATAGACCTGATTTTATGAGTGCAAGTGACATTCAACCTTAGGGTGATACTGTCTTTGTAGTGTTCCGTACCCGGGTACCAAACGGAACTTTATGCCTCCGCTGTCCCAAAACAAAATAAAGTTATAAAAAGGGGACCCCCTTTTTATAACTTTATTTTGTTTTGGGACAGCGTTACATTGTATACAAGAAACATGTTTTTTTGGCGTTTTATGCTAAATATTGTAAAGTGGTACGGAACCCTTCATGTGCGAGACCCGACTCGCACTCGGTCGGTTTTTTTTTTTTCAGACTTTATGAGGAGTTTATAAGTTAGCAGGTTCGTATTGGAAATTGTATGGGGTAGCTAAAAAACGAAAAAAAAAAACAAACGACTTTTTAAAAAACAGTAGATAGGTACTAAGCGAAAAATAACTAATTTCTGAAGTCGGTGGCAAAAAACGAAAATTCAAAACCAGACCGACTTCAGACTTCTTAATTTTAGTTTGTTTTGGACTTGGTTGTTTTTTTTTAGTATTTTTAAATAAATGTACAAAACGACAGTTCCGAACTTCGCGCAGAAGGCTGCAGACTGCTTAGGAACCAAATGGTGACATGAGAGTGAGAATATGCACGAAAGTTCGTAGCGCCTATGTTCAGAACTGCCAAGTTATATCGGCCTTATTGTATGTGTAATACTTGTTAATTGCGATATAGAGGTTTTCCGGTGTGTGTTGCCAGATAATGTCGAAAATCGTCATTTAAGTGCAATAGATAATTAAAAATATAGCTTCTGTAATTGGTAAGCAGATTTTTAAATTTGGTAAGCTGATAGTTTTTTAATTATTTGATAAAAACACTTCCGGCTGGAGTAATTTTGAAGTAAAGGAGAATGAACAAAAGTGGTCCAAATATCCACCACTAACGAGACTTATGTTCACTTATAGTCCACTAAACAGAGAGTAACTTTCAGTATGAGACAAAAAAAAAATAAGCTGTCAGTAAAAAGTTACGACTATATGAAAAATAATAAGTTTAATTTTGTTTTACTTCATTATTTATTTAAATCAATTTTAATTGTGCACAAGTAGCTACTCTTTCTGCGCCTCTAATGATAATTCATCGATAACCCCGCGCAAGTTGGAGATGTCACTATTTTTTATCCCTTTCGCTTTCTGTTTTTGCTGGTTGATTTTTTGTGATAATGCAAGTAGAAAGAAGAAACTGTGTTTGTTGCAATCATTCATTGTTACAAAGAAGGAATTATCAGTTACTTGAACAGTGTCTGGATAACCACCCGGGAACCGCTGAGCATATTCAAGGACTTATCTGGCACCTCGACAGGTTAGTACATATATACATGATTTTTCATATTTATACTTATATCTTTTTAATATTTCCGTTAATTCATTACTTCCCGTCGATCGCAACACATATTAAAATCTATCTGGCCTCAATGTTTAAAGGACTGTAATGCAGACAATGGAGACCACTTCGAATAAGCTTTTTATATTTTAAATTGTTTTATATTTATGTATTAAACTAACACACTGTAAAAGTAATAAATATTTTTTGCAATAAAAATAAAAAATAAATCTTTGTGACAATATTTTTGGCATGACTAGGTATATGTTTTATGTTTATGTTACACTGTAATTCACGAATAAAAATATTATGTAGCATTCTTGTGTTTTCTTTCTTCCGGGCCTTTAAACAAAGTCTATTTCAGCGAGAACCTAGCATGGGGGACACCAAGCGGCATGACATAACATGCGTATCTGCCGGGTTCCCTACTTGTTTTCGAAAGTTGATGATTCGATTTTTATTATATCGAACACGGTGTGCCGATAATTCAGTTGTACGATGTTTTATTCCGTCGATGCGTTATTGGTGCGATGTAACGTTTGTGCGAAAAATCCTGTTAC
Source organism: Xanthia togata (assembly GCA_963853775.1). Classification (NCBI taxonomy): domain Eukaryota; kingdom Metazoa; phylum Arthropoda; class Insecta; order Lepidoptera; family Noctuidae; genus Xanthia; species Xanthia togata. The sequence goes on along the minus strand of OY970795.1, from coordinate 18,643,133 downwards.
GAAAAACCCTACAACGATTGCTCATTTGTTCGATAATTTATATTACTTCGAAAGTATGTAGGTTTGAAAAGCCTACTGTTGTCCGTGACATTTAATTAATAATCTTATGTTGCATTATAGAAGTTAAGAAAATACATTCCTTTTATTGAAAAAAATGTATAATTCTTGTTTATTATTTACATCAAGTAAATATATTAAAATAATCCTAATCTATCTATACCTAAATAACTTAAATTAAAATATATACAAAAAAATGTTTTATCTATGTTACCTACTGTAAATTTTATCTCACAAACCCCTCCATTGTTTCCACTACAGTTATGGTCCATACATAGAATAAATGAACTCGGGCCTGCCAAGGACCCAGAATAATGTGGAGGCTTGGCATAGACGGTGGAACTACTTACAAAACAATAACCGCCATGGCTTATATGCGACTATACGGAGCCTTATAAAAGAGCAAATAAGCACAAATCACGCTGTTGAAAAAGCACAGGCTAGCGTTGATAAGACTCCGCCCAAGAAAAAAAAGAAAAAGAGTATCCGATTCTATTGCGAAGATTTGTGCAAACCGTAATAATATGGAACTTCTTCCTTTTTTAAGAGCCATTTCGAATCACATAGAATTGTAATTACAATGATATTATGTATTTTTTTTCATTTTCACTTTTTTTTTCTTAAAAGTTTCGTAATAATACATAGAAACTATAATATTTATAGTAATATAATATGCCATACCACTGTTAAACCCGCGATGGTTTGTGTGGTATGTTTAATTGTTCAAAAAATATTTGTAAACTGTTTTGATTAATAAAAAGGTAAAAAAATAAATTGTTTTATTTACGATTACCTAATGTTTTGTTTATTTCTTGATATATGCTGATTATGTTCAATTTTATATCTTTTTTATTATTTTGTTGTTGTATGATTTTTTATTAAAATAAATCATTATTTAATGAGTATTTTAGGTGTTGTGTAGCAAAACGGAAGCAGTACGGAAGCAAAAATATGACGTTTTTGCTTCCGTAGTGGGCGAGGATTAAAAAAAAACTTAGAATGCCCTAGTTGCTTTCTTTTCCATGCTGCATATCGAAATAGACGATTGAGGTATGACAGTTTTGGCTTTTGAGGGTATCAGGCGATTGGCTAGCAACCGATCACTGATATTGTCTACGTTATCTTTGGCCCATGCCACAGCTAAACGTGGTGAATTTGTTACCTATCTTCCTCAATTTAGGAAAGTTGACGTGAAGATATCTTCACGTCAACGTATGGTATTTAATGTATTTCCTTAACGTCTATAATGCAACATAAGATTATTAATTAAATGTCACGGACAACAGTAGGCTTTTCAAACCTACATACTTTCGAAGTAATATAAATTATCGAACAAATGAGCAATCGTTGTAGGGTTTTTCGTAACAGGATTTTTCGCACAAACGTTACATCGCACCAATAACGCATCGACGGAATAAAACATCGTACAACTGAATTATCGACACACCGTATTCGATATAATAAAAATCGAATCATCAACTTTCGAAAACAAGTAGGGAACCCGTATCTGCCAGGGCTTATTTTTAATCGTTTTTGATTTTTATATATTTTTTTACATCGTCTCACATATAATCAACAAGAGTAATGTACTCAGGATTTTGTAATTTCTATATTTAAAAAAGTGTCCTTGGAGTTTCTTGCCCGTTCATCTCCATAGAGATCTACGTTTTGGAATGGGCAACTAGCTTCAACTTTCTGCCTAATTGACTGACTCTTTGACAATTCAAAAGTGCCTGTAAAGGGTTTAATTGAAATAAATGCTTTGAGTTTGAGTTTGAGTATGAGTAGATTAGTTCAAAATGTGATATGGATAGAATGGTATTAACGATAATTATGTTTCGCATAAATAGGTAAAAAAACATGACTTTTCACTCAGTCATAACTTTTTTCAGACAGCATAATTTGGGTTACGGTCTGGTTATAATGACTCAGTATTTAGTAGACTATTTTATTGCATAGGTCTCGTCAGTGGTGGACATTTGGACCAAGCTACATACATTGTTGGTCATTCTCCTTTAATATAAGTACCTACTGACTTACCTTAATTAAAATAATTAATATATTTTAATTAAGGTAAGTTAGTATATAAATACATTAATATAATAACACAAATGTCGTCTATAATAAGTGTGGAGGCATTACTTAACCAAGTGGTAGAATGTATTACGCGCCCGCTTTTTTATAACATTCTAGATTTGGTCGGGTTACCACGCATATATCATTTTTTTCGATTACATCTCGTTAATTAATTAGTGTACAAGTCTGAAATTTCACATGTATATAATTGAACTGTATTTCTAATTATTAATGTAAAATTCAGTTACCACTACTACAGTAAACTCGGTTAATCGGTGGTCAAATAACTCAGCTGCGCGCCGTGGCCGGAAAATCATCTTATATTTTTAATTACGTAGGTATAGGATACTAATGAAACTTCAGTACCATTTAAAGACAGTAATTATCTATATAATAACGTTTAAGTTTAGTCTTTGGGGCGGATAATGGAAGTGCTAGGACCTATTTATTGGCATATTTTCTATTTACTAAAATAACTTCAAAACGGTGCATTATAGTGGATTCGTATAATGCGTAACAAATTACAACTAATTAGCCAGCAATTAATTTTATATTTAATTATAATTAATTATCTCATGTACAAATATTACAATCATCCGTATAGTATAGTCAATTCCGAGATTCAGCAATCGTGCAAACGTTACTCCAGCAGGATTTTAAATATCTTCGCAACCATAGCAAATACAAATTAAGTTTTACCATTTATTTCAAATTGATTTCTAATTATTTAGATATAATTTATTTCAAAATATACATTAGAAAACCAAAGATTTGGCTGGGGTAACGTTACTCCAGCCGGAAGTGTTTTTATCAAATAATTAAAAAACTATCAGCTTACCAAATTTAAAAATCTGCTTACCAATTACAGAAGCTGTATTTCTAATTATCTATTGCACTTAGATGACGATTTTCGACATTATCTGGCTGGGGTAACGCACACGGTTTTTCCGGGTTGTTGTTCAATGCGGAATATGGCGCCAAGCATACAACACAATATTTCGCACTTCAATGTAACTAAAAAAAAAAAAAAAAACTAGATTGTTTGCTTTAGATTGACAGATTGACTGTAGTATTTTCTGGCATTGTTATTTTGTTCCACCATTGTATAATTTCAAGCTCACACCAATTATTAAAAAACAAAATAATACAAAAATATAAGCTTAAACACTATATTTACATCAATAATTATATTCATGTTTGTTCAAAATCTTCTGGCATTTTTTCTATGACATTTTTTATCCGCATAGCAACTATAGGATTATCTGTACTTATATCTGAAATATTATATGGCTGCAGTAGAGTAACATTCCCTATTACTATTTTATCATCCAATTCTATTACAGGTAGCAAGTTCGTTTTGAACCATGATATAAGTTTTGTTTTTCTTCTGAAAATCTCTTGACTTGACTCCGTTTGAGATTCCTTCTTTTGTGGTGGTTTAATATTCACAGGTATTTCTTCAAATGAAATGTCAACTATTGTGTGACCAGGGATAACAACTGTTTTATAAGCATCTCCTTGAGGTACTGACAGAATAATACTGTAACAGAGGCGATTCAATAATCAGATTCAGAATCTAGAATACAAATGAAAATCAGTAAAATAAAATGCAGCATTCGATAATTATTTTTTTGTCAAAAGAGATTATAAGCAAGCTGGTAAGATTTATAAAAGTGCATCCCTCATAAATAGGTCTGAATCATTTTCAAATTAATTAAACTCTGTTTATAATATAACTTGAGTTTTGTTGGTAGGTTACCGAGGGAGATGTACATAATTTCAAACATTGATTTCCAGGGATATAATATTATGTTTCTAAACTATTGATTTGATAATAGCAAAGCAGGTAGACTTTTAAGTTAAATAAATAATGTTAATTTACCTGATAGTAACTGGGTCAACCGAGTGCATAAACCCAACATAGGAACAATTCTTAATAAGATCAACTTTTACATAATTATGATTATTAACCTTTTCTAATACGGTTGCCAAGCTATTTCTCATGTGTGCTACCGTAAATTTATTATTTTCGACTTCGCTCATTTTAACGATGTTAATACAAAAACATAAGAGAGCAGATTTTAATAATACTTGTTACGGCGTCCAAAACAAAAACAAACTTCTGCTGAACAAATTGTGGACTTGACAAAATATAAACTAATTGAACCAAATTGAACAAATAAACAAACAAATTATGAAGAAGATCATGCGGGGTTATTAATTAACTAACTGTCACAGACTACGTAAGTCCACAGACTACATAGGGAGGGATACTACCTCACAGATATCTATATACTAGTTACCCTTAAGGCGCTACCCCGAGCTAGGTGGCGCCCTCATTAAATAAAAAATCGTAGCCTAACATAGAAATGATTCTTGGAGTTTGTTACAAAGAGGATAAAGTATTTTTACGTTGTTAAAACGACTCAAAGTGTTTCGTATCCAAAGTAGATAGCAAAAGTGTCAAAAGTAGCCGTTTTTGACACTTTTTCTATCTACTTAAAAATATTTTCTGTAAAATATTTTCGTAAATTTTATTATCAAATAGGCTCATATGAAAAACAGTATCAGTAATTTATAGATGACTCCAAATTTATTCATCCACAATATCATGGGACATTTGCAAATGTATAATGGAAAAAATAAGAGAAACATCTACAAGTTGTGTTGGTTACAGCAATTTTTTAGGTAATTTTCACGAAAATAACACTAAAGTAAGGCCATTTTAATAGGTAATATTTGACATCTGTCAGTTTAGTGAAAGCAAATCGTTAAATTACTCGTATCGGTCATTATTACAATAAATATGTAATCGTAATTGAAAAAAGTTAAGCAATTGTGCAGTTCTAACAGAAAGCAAAAAAAATTTTTTATGCCCGGCGCATGGTGGGCTGAAAATGAAGCTGCATAGACAGCGTTGCGTCGCTCAAAAATCAAGTACATACCTAACTTTAAAAAAAAGAAAGATGCCAGCTTATTCCTGTACCTAATAGCAATATTTTATGTAGTGAATCTTTTTTTAATAAAGCTATTATTTAACAAGTTATCTGCGATTTAATATTTTTTGTATGGAGCTGGACCGTTTTTTTATTTTTATTCCTTATTCTTAAGTAGTCTGCAAATATAACTTTCTGTGTCATAAAATACATTATATATGCTATATTATCACTAAAGCCTAAATCTCGGAAACCTTCGGAACTTGGACTTTTTAACGACTATAATTAAATTCAGTCAGAGAAATAATAATAACAAACAAATTACATTGCATTTGTAAGTTGTGTTAGAGTAATTTGCATTGGTAAGGTATAGGTAGATAGCTAGGTGAGGGAGGGGGGCCTTAGGTGAGTGTAGAAGAAAGGCCATAACATTGCAGTTAGTAAGTTTAAAATTACGTGTTTAATTTTTTTTTTATTTGTCGTTAAAAAGTCCAAGTTCCGACGGTTTCCGAGATTTAGGCTTTAGTGATAATATAGCTTATAATTATGATGTATTTTATGACACGGAAAGTTATATTTGCAGACTAAAGAATATGGAATAAAATAAAAAAACGGTCCAGCTCCATACAAAAAATATTAAATCGCAGATAACTTGTTAAATAATGTCTTTATCAAAAAAATATCCACTACATAAAATATTGCTAATAAGTAAAGGAATAAGCTGGCATCTTTCTTTTTTCAAAGTTAGGTACTTGATTTTTGAGCGACGCGAAGTCTATGGAGCTTCATTTTCAGCCCACCGTGCGGCGTTACTATGCGTTTGCACCAAAACATTCAACATGTACATGTTTCGAGACTTGTCACATGAAACAAATCTCATTACTTGTTTTGTTGGACTTGCGTTTGCACTGCACGAAACATGAGCAAGTCTTATGACAGATGTCAAGATTTGTTGTTAACTGCGTTCGCACTGTCTAGAAACATATACAATAGACATGTCTTCTATAGAGATTTGTCACGTTTGCGTTCGCACTGTTGTTTGTTTATGTCAAATTATGTCTCGCAACTTGTCTATTGTTTGATGTTTAGTGTTATCCGAGTATGACGGTAAACATCCCGTGTTTTTATATCGAAACATGGAGTGGTCCAAATTAGACACGATTAAATTTATAGCTTTGGCAAGGCTTTCCATATTTGTGGTATCTAGATCTATAAAAACCGAATAAAGCGTCGAGATTCTTTATTACAAATTAGCTGAGCAAAAGGGCTTGGATAGTGTTATTCCGATCGACAAGAAAATTAAATCTTTGAAAACTTTATTCAGGCCACTTTACTGGTGTACTTTAGGGACCGCGCGTGCGAAGCTACATTTTTTTTTTGCGTATGGATGTCTACATAGACAACACTTTTACAAAATGACACATGACATTATTTTTTTTTAAACCACACAGTACTCCGGTGACTACGCCTTAGTTCACATTGACCTTGAAAATGTCCATGACCTGAGAGCTTGTTACAAGGTATTATTCAGTTTTTTTTTTTTTGACCTTGACTTTTGGGGGTCTAGACCTTGCCCTTGAAGATGTCACTGACCTCATTATTGCTTGGAACCTAATTTAGAATCGCAACGTAAACTTCCCCACCCATATAATCCCATAAATCCTGAAATAAACTTTTTTAACGAGGCGATTTTTTCTCATCACCTATGGTTTTGCTAGATTTGCGGTTTTCAAAATTACACTAAAAAGGATGTACTCGACCAAAAAAAAAATACCTACTATAAAAAATCGCCGGTCCCTAAAGTACAGTGCTTCCATCCTGAATAAGAAACTCATTCCTTTTAAATACTGCAGGCACCATGTGTTTCTCTCTTTTTTAGAAAGTCGCGCATACAATATCTAGGTTTCTTCCTAGATGTTTGCCGGTCCAGGTATGCAATACTGGCAGCTACAAAGAATAAATCGTCTTCATCGCTTAAATTCATTTTATTACCTACTTTTGATATTACCCAGTTAATAAACGTTGCAATATTTTTAACTACAGTAATTTTGATTCCGCTATGATTTGGCCACAAATAAATCACTGTCACTATCAGTATGATTCACAGAACATAAAAGTCGGCAAAATGCAAAATAAATCTCGCAACATGTTGCTAGATTCATACAGAGATATTTTTGGCTATGAAATTGGTTTGTAAAAAGATGTGGCGAAACCATGAAGTTATAGATAATTTTTATCTATAATATAACTTCATGGGCGAAACATGTCAAGTGATAGGAAACGTCAAACATGTTTCGCGTCAACAAGTTGCGTGACAGTGCGAACGCGAGTCGATACATTGACAGAAAACACAGATTTCAACATGTTTTGTCGTGAATGTTTCGCCAGTGCAAACGCACAGTTACAAGATTACGTTGTTGAATTTTGATGAATTGTCAAATGTCATACTTTAATTTACCATAGACCACGGTCTATTCACTATTGTTAACTGATATTTTTGCATGGCAACATGATAGACCAATTTTCAGGATTACCCGACATTTCGGGTTTGCTTTAATAGAAATCATTTTTATTTCTTACAAGGTAAGGTCTAAAATCCTATGCACAAACTTTGGTTATGACATGCGCAGACAAAATGTGAATGACTCTCCACTCCACGTCACCGAGTGCATTTATAAACGGCGGTCGAATGTGGCAGACGTTTAGTAATTCAAGTAGATCGGCCATTGCATTGAGCACAACTGCGCTTCTCTTCGGATTCCAGCTATTTTCTCACACGATATCTTAGAAGGTAAGACCTTAATCCTCTAAACGAATAGTAAATTAATTAACTACTTGTAAAGCAAAATAAGTACCTAATCTTCTAGAGAAAACGCTTGAAAAAAATTATTGTGTTTTGTTTTGACAAAATGGCGTACTTACCGGTATGATCAGTGTCCTTCAAAATTGTCCTTTAAAAATCTATCGTATAACCGTTTTTTATCAAGCAAATAACGAACATACCGCATTGGGTTTCAAGATAAATAATTACTTAGTACTTTTGCTGCCATTTTTTTTTCAGTCAAAAGTTGTACCAATCGTTATCAGTTATTGACTGTAACCAAACTTATTGTTGGCTGAAAGTGATAAACAATCTAAAATAGCGACCAACTGCGATAGGTATGGAAGCGTACGTCCCACTTGAATGCAGAGCATGTAACTTTACGTGAATGTATGTAAAACCAATTATCTACATAATAGGGTTGTGGTATTTTCGTAATGTAGGAAGTTTAACCCTGTAGGTATTTAAACGACATCGACATTATTCTGAGAAGCAGACTGCAGACTCCAATGTTTACAAACAATAATTAAAATACTCACTTTACAGTTTGTTATCGGTAAGTACCTCTGTTTGTAGCTCGTAACAAAGGCGTTATTTTAATCTTACAAGTACCTACCTACCTACCTACTTTTAAGTAGGTAATTAGTTTGGTTATAATTTATGATTAGTCTCGCTTCTTTGAAAGCTATCTATGCATTACGACTTATATACATTTCAAATTATTTCGTCGGTCGATTTGGTACTATAATATCTGTATTATTAATTTAAAAGTGTCCTTGGAGTTTCTTGCCCGTTCTTCTCCATAGAGATTTACGTTTTGGAATGGGCAACAAGTTTCAACTTTCTGACTAACTGACCCTTTGACATAATTAAAAAGTGCCTTATGGTCTAATTGAATTAAATGCTGTGATTTTGATTTATGATGACAATTAATTGTAAAACACAATTTTCATGTAAATAACTTGTGTTTTACAATTTAACTGAACACGTCGCGTCGGTCTGCGATTAATAATTGCGAGATGACGATAATGGGGAGTAAAAATGGACGGGTATTTTCACGAACCAATATGTTAGATGTCGCATATATCTACCTACCTACTGTTATCTAATTACGCAAGACAAATTTGTTTCATTTTTTGACAGTTCAACAACATTAATATTGCGATATTTACTTTGCTGAGCAGATTTTTTTCCGAACTTGTGAAGCAATTGTTTCAAATTCCGATTGATCGTATATTACGTAATTAGGGTACTGGTGATGTCTGCAAAACAGTAATAATTCAAATAATAAACGGTAAAAATAAAATAATTTGATACCTATTACCATAGATAGATACATTACCGTAAAACCGGCCATTATTGCCCATAGCGGATATCTTTACCCGAACACTAAAACTAACTAAAATCTTGAATTGTAAATTTTATGGCTCCACTGCAGTTTAACCCGCGCGTGCAAAACTTCACAATTTTATAGCGGGTAGATAGATGTCTTCAACGGTCGATTTTCTTTATTTACTAAAGAAAAATTTGTTCGGGCAAAGATATCCACTATGGGCAATGATGGCCGGTTTTACTGTATATTTACTTATTATCTGCTAATTTAATATCAAAGGACCATTATTTGAAGTAGATGGACAGAACCACTATTTGTATGCGTAGGTGTTTGTTTTTAGTCGGGATATGATGAATGTCACTGAATGTGATACCTACTTACCTACCATATTTTTGTAGTAGGTAACAAAGATTCGCAGTTATTAGGTACCTACCTACTTATCGTACTATTTATTTATCAGGCTAAGTTGATGGGCACTTAGAAGAACAAAGGAAAGCATTATTGAGAATTATTAAAACTCAATGACATTAATTACTTTATAGATAATTGACGATGGTACACCTTTATGAGTGTATCGACTTTTACAAGCTACCTTGATATATCTACCTACCTCAGAATTTTTAGTCAGAATTGAATAGATTAGCACACGGCTTTGCTACGCTAGTTAAGTAGGTATTTAACCCCCCAGCACTCCGGAGATTTGCAAGGGCCTACTTCTTGTACGGAAAATACGCGCTTTGACGTGGAGTTGCGGAAACCAGCCCGTATTACCTAAGGGCCTACTTGATGTGGAGGCATCACAATCGCAATTCTATTCAGAAATATCCCGGACATTACAATAAATAAATTGTTAATTTACCGAACATACGTGCTTAGGTTAGGTACCTGTTATAACTTTGCAACAGTGAACAAAGAGAAAAATATACCTACATTAGAATCCATGTTATTATACCTACGAACGACCACAGAACATTTACGTTCTGTGATTACGACGACAGTAGGTACCTAATGTAGCTACATTATACATACCTATCAATGGCCAGTACACGTAAATAGGTAGGTACTTCTACACAAATAAAATTAAGTCACATTATAATAATATTTATTTTGTTCACAGAAATAAATAAACCGGTAACCAAAAATGGCGACGGCAAAGGCGAATAAAAAGTGAGTTGTTACATAGCTGTAGGACTTCTTATATCTAGCAGTTTGAAAAAAAAACCCGTGAACGCGATGACCACATCTGTTACCGCCCCGGTTCTATAGCGGCCGAGCGCTGCAAGCTGAAATAGTCCTTACGGTGTGTAGATATGAACTTCTTCAATGGTACATTACATTCCCCACACATCGCTGGAGCCCCGAGCTTTATCGCTACAAGTGAACTTTTATCGCGGGAAAATCCAATCTGTCATTGTTCATTTTTATTTTCAATATAAAATACATTTTATGTGCTGGTTTAAACGAGAAATCGTTTTTTAACAGGGCTGCAGCAGTGGCGATTGACCTGCCAGAATGTCCAGTCTGTCTGGAGACCATGAGCGCACCGATATTCCAGTGCCAGTCAGGACACAGCCTCTGCAACACTTGCACGCAGAACCTGCTGCCGCCGATATGTCCCATCTGCCGTCAGAACCTCACGCAGATGAGGAACTGGCAGTTGGAAGAAATTGTTGCTAAGGTAATTTTGACTTTTTTTTTTCTCATTAAAGTTATTGCCTGCGACTCGAGGCTGGCCACTTACATGGGAGTTTAAACTTCATTGGACGGAATGTGGGTGTATGTGTAAGTTCAGTCACCCAAAAAAGATGAGATTGTCAAGAATTTATTTAACGAATACCTACGTATTATTGAAGGTAACTGAAAACGAATCAGCTAAGTTAATAAAAATTGTATGGGACCACCGCGCAAGTTTTCTCTACCAAATGAAAAAAGAATGTTCAAAATCGGTGCACAATTAATAAATAATAATAATGTTATAAAGTTTATTCAGGTAAAAAGGTAAAACACTAAATACAAATTAGCTTAAATCTACGAAAAATTCAAGTGTGTTATGTGCCTGAACTAGGTCATCCTGTGTTTCATCCGAGGCAAGGTATAATATTTCTAAATAATAGATATGTTAAAAGGTGTAAATAGTACAATAAATCCTACTTGCTAAAATCTTAGTACCTACCTATCCTAACTTAGCTAAACTTAATTACTTAGTACAAATACAATTTTTAAGTACAACTAATAATTTATCTATATCTTCTTAGGACATACTTTGAAGAGCTTCCTTGACGGTTCTTTTGCAATTATTATAATTTAAAGAATACATTTCGGCTCTCGCGTTTAGTCTGATAAAGTAATGGTCCTAGGAAGACAAAAAAATTGGCTGCGAAAGCTTGTTTTTTTTGTAGGACGAACTACCTAGATGTCTTTTTAATAATTTTAGTGCTTTAGAGGAGGGCTGTGTGTTATTTTAATACGATGCTCATTAGGAATAACTGTCGAGCTGTTAGTACTTCACAGCGTTTTGTTAAGGTAATTTACAGTTTATGACTAAAAGGGCAGCATTGTGATCGGTTATTGTTGAGTTAACAAGTGCAAGTGAAGAAAAATTGACGAAAATATCAATGAACACATACACAAAAAAATATATAATGACGAATTGAGAACCTCCTCCTTTTTTAAGAACTCTGTTAAAGATACTGATTAGGTACTACGGCCAATACGTACCTAGTTTAATTTTGAAGGCGGCTGGCTGGTGGTACAAATAGCGAGTCGGTCCGGCCGCGCCATCAAATGCATAGTTTTATATGGAACTGTTCTCGATGGAGAGAACAGCTCCATATAATGCATTTGATCGCGCCGTCCCGCCCCGCTGCCCGCTGCCGAGAATACGTTCTCAGATATACGAAATCGCTCATCATTCTATTCTATAAACTCATCTCTGCTTCTGTATTTAATTTGTGTCTCTATCTTTTCCAGGCAAAAGTGCCGTGTCCTAATAAATCTTCGGGATGTGTCTACACCATGGTGGCTGTGGACTTGGAGGAACATCTCAAGGAATGCATCTTCCGAGAAATGGACTGCCCGCTCGGTGTTGTGTTCGGGAAATGTTCCTGGACAGGTAATTATAATATAATAACCTTTTGGGAAATTACATCATGACTTCATGAGACTCATAAATGTTTTTTTTTTTTTAAGAAAATTGCCTCACATTAGGAATTTCTCCTGTATTGTGGGGTGCGTTTATAAACATTTAAATTCACATACACAAACAGCCAGATTTGGAACAACTACTTGTAGGTCATAAAAATATTTGTTCCGTGCGGGAATCGAACCCGCGACACGCAGCGCAGCAGTCAATCGCTTAACCACTGCGCCAACCCGTGCCGACAATGATCCATAGCTCATAATGGTAATGAACGAGTAAAGAAAAATGATTGAGACTTCACTTACATTTTATTTATTCTGTTTACAGGCAAACTTAAGGATATGATGGAACACTTCAAGGAACGTCATGCGTCCCATTGCAATGTCAAAACTGATGAAGAAGTAGAACTTACCAACGTTGACATCAAAAACGATGATCGCCTCTTTTACTTGGTGGCCCAGACCAAGTTCCTGTTCATCATCACTGTGAAGATCGACACTCTTCAAAATATGGTGTACTGGACTATTCAGCATATTGGCAGCAAGAAAGCAGCACATGACCATATTTATGAGATACACGTCATGAGCAAGCAAAATCCTAGAAGGAAAGTCGCGTTCACGGAACATTGCTTCAATGATGCCATTAAGCCTGAAGAGATCTTCCGTCAAGGGAAATGTGCCGTTCTGCCTTTGGAAGTGTTGGTGCACTACATCAAAGACAAGAAGTTGTCGTTCAGATTCTTCATCAAGAGGATTCCGCCAGCGCCATCCAAGAACAAAAATGACAAGGGTGATGGCAAAAATGATAACAAGCCAAATCAGGGACCGGGCCCTAAAGGCCCCGGGCCTAAGGGACCTAAAAATGCGGAAGGTAAAAATAAGCAAAATGGAGCTGGGCCCCACCCTAAGGCAAAAAATAAAGCACAGTCGTAATTTCAACAAACTGCGTACCTATTCTATTAATTCGCTTATATCGTCGAAAAATGGAATAATTTTTAATTTTTATTCTAGACTTTCTGTAACTAGATTGACTTGTTATATTGAGGACGTCAACATTGGAGTTCAATTCTCGTGATTACGTGCTCCACATAAGGCTTCATAATATGCTACATTATTAAAGTACGTAATGTGTGTATTAAAAGGCTGCCTTTAATGTCCGTTCTAAAAGAGATTGCGATACAGGAGTAGATGGGCCCGAGGTGGGTGCAACCACGCACGCCCTCGCGCGCACCTTACTTTGCTGGGCTACTCATTAAATATTCAGCGTTATAAAGCATTTAATAGACAAGCAATACGTTCTGCAGTGAAATCAGTACCAGAAAACTATCAGATCACCAAGGTAATATTCAAAAGTTAGTAGAACGTCTGATATATTGATCATCAAAAAACTCACGATTAAGTTTCCAACAGTTATGTGGTGTAGGTATGTATGCAACGTAGTCCCAAGCAAGGTCTCAGGTGGCACGCTAAGGAACCCTGAATATTTAAAAAACCATCCAATCGATTCAAAGAACGGCGATGGGCAGCCTGTGATCACGTCGGGCATAAAATACAGAAAACCTCTATTCAATGTGTGGACGTGACATCCGATTGGTTATGTCAGTCAAATGAGATACTGATATACACACATATGTATTTGACAAATGTAATAACTCTATTATGAAGCCCTTTTGTGGTGCGCCAAAAATTAGTTTTGGGCTCTTAACAAGACCAATCACTAACGATCATTGTAGTTAAATATGCTTATGTTTTAGTTGTACGAGTATTAGTCTGTAGGCACCAAATACGTAGGATTTTTAATATGTTCATTTATTATATAATACCTACGTAGAAGATAATGATTGTAACTTGTAATGACAGTTCAAATTGTTACAAGGAGGCCCAAATTATTGGATCCCATAGTGAACGATGTCCTGACTGATGGATGACATCATTCGCTTTGGAGCCAGAGTAAAAAATGGAAAGCTCTCTTAATTGGTTAGTGCTTCTGGACACTCAAATTCGTGATCCTGAAGCCAAAGTTCAATTTGAGCTCTTCTCACAACTACGTATAGGTTTGTTCTGCTTCAGACCGTTCATGTGTGTATGTATGTACCTAAGTCTGTGTGCAGGAATCCTTATTTGGAAATCACATGTGATTATTGGGCTGTTTCAAATTATATGGAAATTAAGTTTGATGGAAACTAAAAATTAGAATATAAAGCCAATGATTTTTTTAATGTATGTGTCACAATGTATGTAGAGGATTTAGTTTTAAGCACAATTTGATTGTTTCATTTGAATATTATTATAAATTCATAATTAATATTTGAGAACTATTTCTGTAAAGAAATAAAAATATATAATTATACGTAAAACAACATATTTTCTTTCGTAGATTAGGTAAATTCCTTCTTGGATTAAATCTGCAATTCCTAACCTATCTTAGTAAAGGGAACTCTTTTACTATACTTACTCGTATTCATCTTGTAGTTAACAAGGAACCATCCATGCCATGACCACCACGCCATGTCCGTCTGTCTGTCCGCGATTTAGCTCATAGACTAGTACTAGTAAGCGTGTGACTGACCCTGGCAGAGCCACCATCAGGGATTTTAATTTTGATAACACAAAAATTTTGTCGCTAATTAGTCGCCAAATATCAGAATTGGTCGGTCACTGGTTCAAAAGATATAAGGGCTTATAGGTGGCCGATCTGGAGAGAGCCTACCCCAGCAGAGCCACATTTATATCTCAAAAACTAGAGCACCTAACGAAGATCTGTTTTCTCCCATATTTAGTCGAAATCAGTCGCCAAATATCAGAATTGGTCGGTCACTGATTCAAAAGATATAAGGGTTTATAGGTGGCCGATCTTGAGAGAGCCTAGGTACCCCAGCAGAGCCACAATATTATATCTCGAAAACTAGGGCACCTAGCGAAGACCTGTTTTCTCCCATATTTAGTCCCTAATTAGTCGCAATGCGTCGCCAAGATCCCAGATCGTCGTCGTTCCAGATTTAGTCTGGTCTTAGTTTAGAAGATATACCTATAATGAGTTGAATTAGTAAGGTACCTATAGTCTAAGAGCGAGATCGAAGAGTTTACGAGAAACTGCGAAGAAAAAATAATTGTGTAATATATTTCTAGTTTTATCGGTCTAAAGTCCTTAGAAATGTCCGAGAGAGATAAATTCTCAATTAAATATAGGTTTTAAAGGCTTAAACTTCTTTGAAAATATTAAACCTTGCTCTTTGTTTATCATAATTTTATTCCTAATATTATAATGTTTTTGTTTTTTTTTTGTTTGTCTATTTGGTGTCAAGATGTACAGTCGCATAACTACATAACATGTTGAACAGTATTTAAATGCCAGAAATAATATAAATCAAAACAAATTACCTAATTTAAAAAAAAAAACAAAGTTGGTTTGATTGTATTTAATTATTATCAGTTTGATTAGAATATTGAATTGAATTGAATAGAATCTATTTATTGTAAAACGTAGGGAAGGGGATCGTCACCGTATCGCCGCGGTTCGTGAGATTGTCCCGAGGCGGGGCGGTTACGTTACGATTCCGATCAGTGTGCGTTGGAGTTTCATACAAAGAATACTGAATGGCTCGAGTTGATACGGTGACGATCACTTCAGAGTTTATATGTGGTAATAATCGACCAACGTAAACTTGCAGTTGCAAAAACATGTTCTCCCAATATATTCCGTAGGTAGGTATACAGTTATTGTTTTTGCGATAAACTCATCCCAACTACGTACGGAGCCCTTCATTGTGGTCCGACACGCACTTGGCCGGTTTTACTTGTTTTAGCTTTTATTACTTTCTTTCTATCCTCTATTTAGCTAAAGAAAAACATTTCTATTGTCATTAAAACCTAATTTAAATAATAAAGGTACGCTATGACAGTGATTGATTAAAGGAAGTGCTTATCAACTTCTTCAAGCTGAGAGCAGTTTTGATGTGTATGTATGATCTGGTGTGGCTGTGGATGAGTGATAAGTTTATCAATAATAGAGGAATAAATAACGACTTACAATCGAAACTACTATTCATCTATAGAGGCGACCATGGCAAAAGCAAGGACCATCTGGCTGGCTTTCTTTATGAGCTGTGCGAAGAAGCAGAGTGGTACGCAAAGTTATTTCCTTTAAAAATCAAATCTCATTATAACTGAATGTTGTTTTCTGGCTCACTGCTTCTTTTCCTTGTACAACTTTAGTGCAACACCAGCCATATGTTGTTTAAATGATGTATAGAGGTTTTGATTCAAATTTAAACGACTGAATAAGTTTTTAAATTTTTATTGTCCTTACAGCTAGATGTTCATTTCTTGGCCTTGGCCTCCCGTGTGGCTTTCCTTTCTGCGGCGCGGGCAAGCTGCTTTGCAGGTTTCAGGTTACCTTTTTTGCAGAACCTTTGGTTCCTCAGGAACTTGGGGTCCATCTGAAAAGAAAAGATTATTTTAATTTATATTAACTTGGTTAAGTTTATTGTTGTGGCATGATGGGGATGACTGTTTTGCAAGTTTGCAGGACAGAGTAGCATATTTTTAGGAATGGCAATTGTTACTATTCTTTTCATTTTCAATTAGTTTAGTTTTAGCTAAACTAAGGGACTATTTTATCAGATAGCTATTGGCTAGCACATAATAGGGGTCAGTGGGTTGTCTTAGGGGTGGTTTTGTAGGGGTTGGAATATACGCTTAGGGGCCTTATGAGCAGCAAAGACAAAAAAAGAAAAATGATTTGGTAAAAAAAAGACTAATTCCTGTGCCCCTAAGAATACCCAAGCTGAAAGGTCGACTAACACTTGACACCGATGCGTCGTAGGGCCATGCTTCACAGACCCTTAATGTTTTCTATGGTCAAAGTTAACTCGATACTGCAATAAAATTGGAAGATTTCCGAAAAAAAACCCTAACTTTTTTCGTTACATAGCGCCCCTAAGCCTACGCTCCAACCGATAAAAGTGCAATACGACATCCAGGCCATAGACGTACGTCTATTTATCCAGGCCGGTTCATTTATATCCTAAAATCCTTTAGTGACTTAAAATGATACCTACCAACGTTTATTTTGGAATTTACCTACTCAAATAATTTTACTTACGCCAAGGGTGGATTCGTGCCTCTGGTTCCTAGGCTTTTTGATCCCATTCCTGTGGGCTTTGCGGTCTGGAATAAAATAAAGTATCGTTGTATTTACAATATGTAAACTTAACCACAAACTCAAGACATATGACCATGTTTATTTGACATGGTACGGTGGGGAACATAAATAGTTTAGTTCTCAATGTTTGTAATTCATCTAGGTCACAGGGTTTCTCATATTATCTGAAAGTACTCACTTTGATTGTGATTTGTGTGGTTCTTGGATTTAGCCATATTTTTGTCGAGTTTTGTCGAACTGTAAAAGAAAATAAGTATTATGTTACAACAGTTAACACTCGGTTTCCCAATGCGACGATCAGAACTAATCAAATTCAGTAAGATTTCTCAGATATTTTACGAAATATTTTCACAACTCAAAACACTAACCTAGAACAGCAACTGACAGCAAGAGAAAAGAACAGTCAACAGATGAAAACAATCTGCTTGAAAGTTTGGTTTTTATTTTCTACTGCCTCTTAGCATTTTATTATTGGTGTCTCTTTCACACATGTCAAAAATTCGATTTGCTATCCTGCTGTCAGACTGTCTCGTTTTTTGGACATTGACAACAGTAGATATCTTTTCTTTTTTTTTTACTATGAAATCTCACAGATAAACTACTAAGGTAGTTGGACCGGACTGTCATGTGGCTGCTTAAGCTAGGAATACACATGCCAAAAGTATGCAAGTAGCTTGCATGCCATTGCCACATACCAATCAGAAGTGGTTATGGCACATGGCATGCAAGCTTCATGCATACTTTTGTGCCAGTTACTGGCATGTGGATTCCTGGCTTTAAGCTGCTAAACTCAAAGCCTCCAGCCAGGGGCATAAACTATTCTAAATTTTAAAATTTGGTGAACGCTCTATAAGGCACCCCCTGTGGCGTACGAACCTCGGCTTAGGGCGTCGCTGAGGGGAGGACAGCAAGATGGGACAGGCTGGATCAAGGATAGATCATTATTATTTTAAGGGGAATTTAAAGCTACGCGCTCAGCTGCGGCGCGGGCTGGCGCTTCATCGGGCAAGAGGAGTAGACACAAGTTGAAACCCCTGAAACGTTCTATTCTATTTGTTCCGTTACACCACTTACACCATTGACTTATAATTTATAAGTTAAGTTGAGTTGGTAGTTTAGTTTGACTTATAATTTACAAGTCAATGACTTACACCTAAGAAAGCTATGATTCAATTCAAATCACTGCTGTACTAATTTGTAGTTGATAAAAAAAATCGTTAGATACGAGTTCAACTATCACTAACGAGATACAATTTTCAGATACAATAGAATTTCTATTGTTATCGGTTATCGTCTTCTAAAGGCCAATCGACAGTAGAGCGGTATGGATGGGGTGACACTGAAGTTGTGGCAACGACCACAGCGACGACTGGGGGAGGCTTAGATGTCCAGCACTGGAGTGGAAATCAATCAATCGAATACTGTCCGACTGTGAGTTTGTGACGTACATGTTGATTTTTTGTCAATCTAGCATTTTACACGATCAATCTCACTCCCACCATGTGGTGTGCCAGATTGATCGCCTACTAGTCCCTATTAAGAATTTTTCATTCATCTTTTCGTTCCTTAAAAACTTCCGTTCCGAAACAATTCAAATTTAAAAAAAAAAACATATATATGATGTCAACTGTCAAGTGACGAATCACGAACATGATTTGATTTCGTTCCAGTTACAGAAGCATTGTATCTTTAGCCTTTAAGTCAATTGACTACTTTTTTTATCACGAACATTGCTTCGGCAATTGAGAGAGAAAACTCTGCACTTCATGTTTATAATTTAATTATATTACCCGAACATTTAAACATGTGTCGTGTTGTCTGAGAGCTGTCTTGTTCAAATTAAATCGAAAGGAAACAACACAGTAATTAACTTAAACTGACTTATTAAATTCCTAGCAAGTCACAATGGTGGTGTTGGAGGACGATTCCGGGGATGCTAAACCTTTAACTTCCGAAGAAACGGAAAAAGAAGAAGTCAAATCTCCGAGACTTTTAACATTAGAAAGTATCCTTTGAATTTTAAAATATGAATTTATTTGATAGTCCTATAATTATTTCGAATATACATTTGCCGTCTGCTCTAAAATTATTATAATGAAGCACAATATCTTCAATAACATTCTCCTTATCTAGTATGTCAAAATATCTTACTTCAACTTACTGTTTCAGTTCATGTTTATGTACTCTTGCATTTTAATGTACTTAATATAAATAATTTATGTATATCACTAACAAAACATGTTTCAGAGGATCAAATATCATGTCATTACACATTGTTTGGGCTCCACACCCAGATAAGCAGGCTGGTCATGCAATATGTTACTGAATTACCTACATAACAAGTGTAGCAGTTTTAACAACATAAAGTCCAGTTTGTGCATAGTGCAGCAGCTACATTTTTTTTTTTTTCTAGCTAGGAAATCAATTATGATTTTTTTGTGTACATTTTTCGTAGAAGGTCCTCAATCAATACATCATCGTCATCTTCCTGCACTAAATGTTATCGAGAACTAATAGTACTGTCATTCTCTCAATTTTTTTTAGAATATTTCATATACCAAAATAATATTTCTTAACTAGAAATCAGTATTCCGTATCACAAAGGATGCTCAACAACAACATGGTCTTCGCCATGGTGACTTCCAGCGCTACCGAGGATATTGTTCAAGACGCCTCAGGAGGTTGCGTAAAGTGCTGAAAATACCACAGGTATGTAGATAATTATTCCACATTCCCCTTCATTTGATTAGAAGTTCTAAAATGTATATAGAATAGCTTATGTAGGCTGAAGGCTGAAGATATGGCAGTCTCTTTCAGTTCTGACCAAAATTAAAAAAATGTGTAAGCCTCACCTTATAGTGTTCAAGGGAAACAAAATCTCATATTAGATTCTTCTGTTTTTCAATCACTCCAGGCAATGTATTGTGTTATTGGGACTCCTTCCCAATAACAAAATACATTTCACTTGTATTCCTTAAAAGGGAACAGGGCGCAGCGATCCTCCATACAAATGTATTCCCCTTTTTTCTTCCTGAATATGCCTCTAGTGCAATTTTTTTTTTTTATAAAATCACTGTCTGCTGTAGACAAAATAATCGAATTGGCTCAGTTTTCGATGAGAAAAAAGGGGAATACTAAACATCAATTTCGTCAATCTTTTTTGTGATTTAATCGGTCTGAGCTGCAGCTGTCCCTATTGCACTCTACGGGGGCAGACTTGATTTAACACTATGGCAATAGTTTCTTCAAATACCTATTCTTCAAATTCCTCGCAGGCTTTGTTCCCTCGAGGAATATAGATGACAATATGTACCCAATAACACAACACATTTCACTTTTGTTCCTTATAAGGAATATAGATGACATGTATTGTGTGAGGCCTGTAGGCAGAGGTGTATAATAATAATAGTACATCCACATTTATCCAGGTTGCTGCTGGAAAATGCTTGGTGGGAAAGCTATACCTCTATACTATACTACCCGTCTTGGGAAATAAACCTATACATAGCAGATGAGGTCAGTTCAATTTAATAATTCTTTCCCAGGGCGACAGACGCCACTACCGTCGTCGTGACGTTACGAACGTTCACCTAACGGCAACGTCTGCCGAGAGCCGTCTTCTATGCGTGCCGCTACTGCAATCCGAGAGGGCTTGGGCGCACGCTATGCAGCTGCGGCAGGAGGCCAACACCGAGCCAAGGAAGAAGTTCCATCTGGTTGCGAGGCTGAAGAAGGCGTATGCTCATGCACAGACGCTGTTGCAGTTGTGCGAGGTAGGTAAAGATAGAATGTATTATTATTTTAATGTGTACTATAACAAGAGAGCTACAAAAAATTGTCGATCTTATGAAAGCTTCAATATTTCGCTCCTCATCATCATTCTCATGCCCCTATCCCACTTTATTTGGGGTCGGGGCAGAACTGCAAATTGTCACTAAACTGCTTTCTAAAATGAACCTTGTATCGTTGGGTTGGTTATAACGGACTTGGGTGCGTACATGTCACGACTCATACTAACAAATGACCTTGCTCCTATACTATCGCTGGTGAACCACATTTAAAAATGTGGTTCACCAGCGATAGTATAATGTGTAAAACGAAGTTTGTAATGCACGTGTCGCGGCTCATACAACAGATCAACTTGTTCCTTTCATATTCTTAGTAAAGCAAATTAAACTTATTTCTTTACTAGCAAAGCGGAGTTTGCGATGCGCGCACGCAGCTGGAGGCGGGCGCGTACGCGGCTTGGCTGAGCGGCGCGTTGTTGGTCGAGCTGCAACAGTGGCGCCCCGCCGCGGAGGCGCTGCATCGAGCACAAATTGTGCTTGAGAAGCTGTGTGCAGCGCTGCCTGAAGATGAGCGCATGGTTTATAAGCAGAAGGTACGGTATTTTTTATTTATTTCCCTACAGGGCAGTCTAATAGAGTAGAAAATACTAAAAGGTTCTGCTCAGGATTCACCTGTTTGACCAGTGCTTTAGAGCACTGGTCAAACAGGTGAATTCACTTCTCTTTCTTTATTAAACAAGATGCTTTTAACTTCATAAACAGGCTGAAGAATTGAAGCCCAGTCTCCGTTACTGCGCTTACAACATCGGCGACGAGTCGGCGGCCGGCGACCTTATGGCCATGCGGGGGCAGGGGCTCATCGACAACTTGGACACGCTTATGGCGCAAGCTAAGTCAGTTTTTATTCACGGTGTAAAGGACGTCAACGCGCAAACTGTTAGCATGAACTCGGTACTCATTCATGGTAACAGTTCTTGGGTTGATGTCCCTTTACACCCTGCATAATAGTTTTTTTTTAATCCTAAATTAATTTAGTGAAATTACCCAAAGTAGTCCTTTTCAGATATAACCGGGCGTTGAGGTATATTTATCTTAGGTACCGTCGATCGCACGTCATCGTCAGTAGAAACTCTGGAACTACGAAAACCGGGCTTATTGCTAAGAAATACAGGCGCTATCAAAGTCCAACTTTATCCATAGACGTGCGGTTGATGGTACCAAACAGAGGCGTAGAGACTGACATTCGCAGTAATTATATTATGTCTGCATTTGACACACACACTCATTTGTTTGTTTCTTCAGGGAGTCCCGCTCTGGCGTGATGCATGAAGTGGAATGGCGCGGTCGTAAAGTATCCGTGAGACCCGAGAAAGTGCGACTGTTCCTCATCGCTCTACAAGATCTAGAGAAGTCCGTCTCCAAAGCAGAGACCATACAGGCCAAGATCGATATCCTCGAGAACATTCTCATGGATTGCAAGGACGCTATTTCAGCCATCAAAGATGAGATCAAAACTGATCCGAAGTTGAAGACAGCTTCTGAAACGCAATTGTCTGGTATTAACTACTTGCTGTCTTACTTGATGTATGTGCGTCTGATACGTACAGTCGATAGGAACAACTTGCTAGTCCAGCAAGCAGAGGAGGCTCGCAAGAACAACATACAGATCGACGGCAAGAAGGTCCGTCCCCAGGACCTCACTAGGCTCTATGAGATCATCCTGCAGAACTTCACCGAATTGCAGCAACTGCCCGGATTCGAAACTGACGCCGCTTATCAGCAGGAAATAGAAACACTGACGAAGGCATACCGCGCGTTCCGTTGCTATTACATCGCTCAAGTGTTAACCGGACTCCGTCGCTTCAGAGAGGCTCTCGCTATGCTAGAACGGTGCAGCAACTACTCTGCTGAGTCGCTGGGCAAAAAGCTTGACGACAAACAACTGGTGACAAAGTTGCAATCATTGAAAAAGGACATTGAGAGCTGCAAATTCGAAGTCCATGCTGACTCCGTTCTTGAAGACGATGAAGACCAGGACGAAGACACGAAGTATTCTTCTGGCAAGTCTTATAAAGACAAGAAACCTCTGGTGGACCGCTTGGACGAGTACCGAGAGGATACTCAAGTCCTGACTAAGAACCCTAACATCTACAAAATGCCTCCGTCTATGGAAGCCATCCCTTGCAAGCCGTTATTCTTCGACTTAGCTTGTAACTTCGTAGAGTTTCCGAACTTGGACGATAAGACCGGCGCAGCTGACAATAAAAAGCAAGGCGCAGGCCTTACCGGACTGGTCAAGGGTTTCTTGGGATGGGGCAAAAGCGACAAGTAAACATGCATTTATATATACACATTTTCATGGGTTTTATTAGTACCAGAATTTGGTTTTGAAGGTTCAAATTATACACATCTATAAATTAGTTAGTGTTTTATTTTGTAATAAGTCTCAGTGTCCCTCATCTATAGTCATGACGTTGCTCTCTGGTTCGTATTCATGGTCGATCGTTCGCGTCTTCATGATTTGTTTGTAGACGAAAGCGGATTTTCTTGGGGTGCGAGTGCGTTCGGGATCGTCGAAGTTAACTTCGTATAAGCCGAAACGTTCCCTGTAACGATAAAGTCGAATTTAGCACAGTTTCTAGATACTCTCCATGTCTCTCAATTTATTTAAGGTCGGTAGACATACCACGCTGTAGTTAAATTCAATAGACTCGCGTCATGTTCCGCTACTCGAATTAAATGAGAGTATAGGAAAATGACGCGAGTCTATTGAACTCCTGCGGTTTCGCTGCTACGGTTTCGCGGCGGAGGTATGCTACCGGGCGTTATTATTCACAGAATCTATCCATGTTTTCTTTGGTCACGTACGTCACGGTTTCGTACGTCAGGTTTTTGATGCGTAGTGTTTATGTGGCGATGTAGATGCCGCCACAGTCTGCCTCTAAGGCAAATGAGACTGATAAACTCCAACACTATTTGACAGAGTACCATAAAACTGGACGTACAGACTTTGGTGTCAAATTTTCCCAATCAACTTTGAACCTTATGTCGTAGTGATAAAGTTGAAAATCGATTAAAGTAATTTGACAGATTGTAGTAGATTGATGTGCTGGCTTCTGTACATGTAGGTGTTCATAATTTTTTACCTCCACGCGGGCGAAACTGTTAGTAGAAGCTAGTATTTTTATATTTTCCACTTACGTGTATCCAGCCATCCACTCAAAATTGTCCATCAAACTCCATGCGAAGTATCCCTTGAGGTTGATTCCTTCGTCCATAGCATCTAAGGCGCTTTCTAACGCAGCCCTATAGTAAGCTACCCGACCTTCATCTTCAATACCCTCGTGGGTAGACCAACCGTTTTCAGTGATATAGATCGGTACATCACCATATCTTTCTTGTATACTTTTCAGTACGATGTAAATACTGTTAGGCATTTGCTGGTGACAAAAATAATATATGGTTATACAAATATGGATGCATTGTTATTGACAACAGTATTCGATAACATAATATATTATCATAACACCACGTCTAGTCCCCGAAGGATTAGGCAGAGCTGTACCTATAGTACACCCACATTTTTTGCAAGTTATGTTTAAGTAGTAAACAAAGCAAAAGCATCAGAGAATGTTTTATTATTAGGTTTTACTAGTACCTAAATATTTCGATTATGATTACGTAATACGTTTTACTTGTTAATTCTGTGCAATATGAAGATTGTTATTGGGTTACAAAGTCAAAATAAAACCTTTGCCTATTATTATTATTATTATTGTTGGATCTATATTGAGCATGAACATCCAACTTTATCACTGTTGGAAGTTCATACGGCTACTGAATTTTCCAAATTGTCATGAGAATCTCTAAAGGGCGACTCCACAGGAATGTTTTCGTCTATGGATTCAGTCAAGTTGCGTTCTAATAACTTGGAATAATTCTTTTGAGAGATCTAAAAAGTAGACGTCCTAGGTGAAAAATAATGAAATATTCATCTCCCCTGGGATATTTGTGTACACTTCTACAGGTTAATGGAGGGCCTTTAATTGACCTTCGGGTAATGTAAAAGTATGTTTTTGTTTTTACAATACACTTATGTATTGTAAAAACAAAAACATACTTTTATCACAATATACTTACTTGCAGCCAACTGGAAGCGGATTGTGGCCAATCATCTGGCTTCATCTGTCCGACTTCTATATCATCCATGGATGACGGTACAGCAAACTGTGACGTAAACAGCGAGGCAGATGTAAGGGAACCCGTGTAATGGTTGACGCCAAAGAAATCGCTCGTGCCTCGAACGTAGGCCTTCTCTTCTTCAGTAAAGTCTGATAGCCTTGATCTAGGATAGCCCTGCGCTGCGCTCTTTTTGGCTACAAGCTCTAAAAGCTCTTTTGGGAATCCTCCGTCCTTTGAAAATATTGGATCTGTATATAGTGCCCACTGAAAAGAAGAAAACAATTAACTGTAACAGTAGATGGATTCTTTAATATTATAGATACAAAAGTTGGGATTATTTTCAAAGACATGCCTATATTGAAAGGTTACTGGAGGTTTTTTTCAACAAACCTGCGATTGTCTATATATTTCCACAGCATAGGCATCTTCTTCAGAATCGGTGAGAGGTACAGCCGAATCTATAGCTATAGTGAAGCCACACACTCCCCCATGTGTAGGCCTGAACTCGTCATTATATATATGGTACGCTTTAGCATGCGCAAGCGCAAGATTCTTAGCGCAGATATATTCGGCGATACCCGTGAAGTTTAACCTTGGAGCCTTTGAATCTGAACCATAACCATCATGACAAATTTGTGCTCCTTCATTGAAAGTGATGAAATTTTTGACTCTGTCACCAAAGCGTTCATAAACCACTCGGGCGTAGTCTGCAAACCAATCTATTATAAGAGGGTTCAGGAATCCGCCCATATCTTGAAGCTTTTGCGGCAAGTCCCAGTGGTATAGCGTAACCATGGGTTCAATGTTGTATTTTAGAACTTCGTCGATTATTTTGTTATAGTACGCTATTCCTTCTTCGTTGACGCGGTCCGCGATGCCGTTGGGTAGTATCCTGGACCAGGAGAAAGAGAAGCGGTAGGCGTCGATGCCTAACTCTCTCATCATCTCGACGTCTCGCTCATACTTGTGGTAGGAGTCGCATGCTATGTCACCAGTACTTTGGTCTACGATTGCTGTTGGATTAGTGTGAGTCAAAAAATCCCAGATGTTTTCACTTTTACCTGAAATAAGTCAATAAAAAATGAATCATGTGTAATGGGTATAAAGTTCGAATCAAATTAAACGTCCTATGTATTAGTAAGTACCATCTTCATCCCATGCTCCCTCAATTTGATAAGCTGCTGTGCTGGTTCCGAAGATGAAATCATCCGGAAATTTTCTGTTCTGCTTTACCGCAACTCCCCATGTCAGTGCTACTGCAGAACTACAAGAAAATAGTATATAAGCTGATTATCATTATCCATAGGTATATACTTCCATACTAAAATTATGAAGGCGAAACTAACTCCTGTCGGTCTCTGTCCGTAAACTTTTCACACCTAAACATCTGAACGGATTTGGCACACGGATAGACCATGATCTGGGTTAGGACACGGATAGACC
This sequence comes from Xanthia togata, assembly GCA_963853775.1. Lineage (NCBI taxonomy): Eukaryota > Metazoa > Arthropoda > Insecta > Lepidoptera > Noctuidae > Xanthia > Xanthia togata. Next base: position 18,616,195 of record OY970795.1, on the reverse strand, counting down.
ATGATCTGGGTTAGGACACGGATAGACCATGATCTGGGTTAGGACACGGATAGACCATGATCTGGGTTAGGACTAGGCATGAAAATTGCCGTCAATATTGCGAAAGTTGCCAAAACTGCCGGGAATGTTTCCAAACTTGCCGGCAACATTGGCAAGAAACGTGTAAATAGAAAACGTATTTTATTTTACATAATTGAATAATAGGGTAAAATTGCGGTTTGCAGGGTGCTAGTTTTTATCCTTACCTACATTATAAAACCGAAAATTTTAGTTTTTGCATTAATTTTCTTATAGATAAAGTAAAGAAAAGAAACAGGCTATCCACGATACTTCATTGGTGATGAAACCATAACTATTTTAGAGTAATCATTTTTTTTTTCTACTTTCTTTTATCCAACCACACTTGTATGTAAGAAAGTATATACATGTATATGTTTATACATATACTTGTATATGAAAGAGTCAAACCTTGCAAGAAGATTTGATCAGCAACAACAAGTTGACGTTTCTGACTTCAAAAAAGGAGGTTCTTTATTCGACCCGTATGTATGTATGTTTGTATGTCCGCGTTTTTCTTAAAACCTACTGATCCGATTTTGAAAATTCTTTTGAAGGCACGATTTGTCAAGTGGCTAAGCGACTAGTGTGAGGTAACGTACCAACGTAGTATTCAACATTTAAGTTATCGTAAATCAAAATAAGGGTACCTACAAGAGGTAATGTGAACAAAAAAAGTGAAGTATCTGGGTACTTCTGCATATTTCTTTAATTTTTAGTTGAAGGAGATGTTGATTAAAAAAAAATCACTTATTTATTTTATTAGGGGTTAAAGTATGAAATTGCCGATTTGTACTGAAAAATTGAAATTCGTTTTTTTTTTAAATTTAACTTATTTATTTAATCAAAATAATTACCATTATTATCTATACATTGCTGCCATCTAATGGGATATTATAGGAATAATAAATAATAAATATATTATATAATAGGAAGGTCATTTATGCCTTAGCGATAGAACTCTCGTGATCTAGATTCGACAAACTGTGTGAAAGCAATTTGTACTGGGTCCTGAGAATAAACTTTTTATCACGTAGAAAATTGTCCAAATCACGAAAAAAAATGGTAGTCCGTTGGAGCAACGTCTGGCGAATACGGAGGGTGACGAATGGTTTCTAATTGCAGTTCCTGTAGAGTTAAAACGGTTTCTCGTGCTGTATGAGGTCTCGCGTTATCGTGGAGATGGTGAAGATTGATTCATGAGTCGGGGCTGTTTCACTGCTAGTTTAGCTATGAGTGTTCAGAGTTTTACTTAGCAGTCCCCCCTCTTCAAACGCAACATTGATATTGCTAGCTGTTTCTGCCGCGTTAGTTCCGCGTCGGAACTCGTATTAAAAAATAACTCGAATTTTCGAAGTATCCATCTTTATTGTCTAAGCAGAATAAAAAAAAGAACTGAAAGTCGATAATCAAATTTTGCACATTTTTTTAAAGAAGAACTTCATAGGTAGGTACTCGTACCATGTGAAAAAGTTTCACTCAAAAATCTCAAACCATGAAGGTTCTATGTCAATTCGAAGAACCTATTACAATAAACCGGCAATTTCATACTTTAACCCCTATTATAACCATATTATTATAGTTTTCTATATTTTCATCTTCCGATTCATCCATAATGTAATCGTCATCTGCTTCAGAATTTTCAATGTTCTCGCTGTCTTTTTATTTCCGTCAACGAGCCCTAAATTTCTTCTTACCATGATCAGTTTTGACAACTTTTCTGGTGTTTAAGTTTTTATCAAATGTCTGTATATTATTTGATTTTTAAATAATTACATTCTTAATGTTAAATTTGGTAGACAGCAGACACAATACATCTAAAACTCACGTACTCTCCTAGACCAATCAAACGACCCTAATCTCGGTAGATTTACGAATATCAGAGCGTAGATCCTATGACCACCTTCTAACTCCATCATCAGGCTGGCACAGTACTATCATAATATTGCGTTCTCACCAGACTGACATAAGTATTTATAATTTCAACACTATCAGACTTCAAGAAATAGATGTTAATAGAAACAGATGAATTTACTTAAAGTCCAAAAAAATTACAAAAGAACACTACACAGTTGTATGATTTAAGTTTATTTAATTCGGTATCAATACCCTCTGTATTTGTTTATAAAATTTATAAGTGAAGTTCTCAAAAAACTATGGGTTCAGCTATCACGAAGTTACCAGTGTCTTATTTTAACTTTATCTTCAAATATTAGCATTGATAATTATAAATTAAGTATAATTAACAATAAACCATACAGGCTTACTAGTAATACGTATAATTACACCATTACATAAAACCTCATGAGCCCATAAACATTAAAAATGGCATTTGAAAAAACCTATGTAATCTGGCAATTTTGGCAACTTTCCGGCAATATTGACGAATATTGCCGGCAATATTGGAAACTTTCCTAGTAAGTTTCGGAAACATTCGGCAATTTTCATCCCTAGTTAGGACACGGATAGACAATGATCTGGGTTAGGACATAGGATATTTTTTTAACCACCAAGGCAAAAAGAGGGGTGTTACCGCTATGTGTGTGTGTCTGTCCTCGGCACCGTAGCTCTTAATCGGGATGTAACGGATCTGGGTTAGGACACGGATAGACTATGATCTGGGTTAGGACACGGATAGTCCATGATCTGGGTTAGGACACGGATAGTCCATGATCTGGGTTAGGACACGGATAGACCATGATCTGGGTTAGGACACGGATAGACCATGATCTGGGTTAGGACACGGATAGTCCATGATCTGGGTTAGGACACGGATAGTCCATGATCTGGGATAGGACACGGATAGTCCATGATCTGGGATAGGACACTGATAGTCCATGATCTGGGATAGGACACGGATAGTCCATGATCTGGGATAGGACACTGATAGTCCATGATCTGGGTTAGGACATAGGATAATTTTTTAGGCGCAAAAAGAGGGGTGTTCTAAGTTTGACCGCTATGTGTGTGTCTGTCTATGGCACTGTAGCTCTTAAACGGGAGAACCGATTTGAATACTTTTAATTTCAGTGGCAGATTTCAGCGACAAATGCACGATCATTGTTTAATATTCAGCGCCTCGTCGTTGATGCGTAAGCGCAACTTACAGTAATGCAAACGGTGCTTACTCCGAAATATGTTGAGGCTACAGGATATAGACCTGGATAATTACATAATTATATACCGAAAACCTTTACGCTCCAATACAGTGTAGTCGTCCAAAAACGTAAAATAAAATAATAAAAACTTACCACAAACATAACACAAGTAACTTCATAGTGTTGTGCTTTTCTTATAAGAGACCACCCGCGGCGAGTGTTCAATTTATAGACGCCTCACTTAAAAATATCTTTATTATCTTATATCAAGTATCTCCTCCGTTGTGACAACACTACTTGAAACTGTCGAGATTATTGTATTTTGGTGTCTTATCTTGAACTTAAAGCCATGGAATTTTGTTACTGTTTTACTATTGTTATCGTAATATCCGTGAATTGGTATGGGTGAGATGATTTTCGCTTAGATTCAATCGATATTTTAATTGATGAGATAATTATATGAGTTTTTGGCAGGAAAGTTTTGCTAGGAAAATAACTATGGTTGTATCAAACAAAGTGTTACACTCGAATATATAATTATGTATAAGGGTATGTACATTTATCTTTATAAAAATGTTATGCATTGTATCTATACAATGTACATAAATGTATTACATACATAAATGTATTTAAAGTTAAGAAAATGGACTGTTACGTTATCAATAATTATAATTTAGTTATTTAGCACAAAGGGTCGCAATAAAACCACTAACAATATTCAACAAAAATATTTTACACAAAACTAATGAAATCGTTCTGCTTTAGAAGTACAAAAATATAAGTAATAAAACTTTGAAACAATATATTTTACATTATAACATTTACATTTTACAAAATCACATTTTCAGTATAGTAATTGCGCTACTGTGGATTGAATATGATCACATAACATTGCACAGTCAAAGGAATATTCAGGCTAGCGAAATACGTGGTCATACAGTGAACACCGAAGCATCGATGTGTTTACAAACTACTACAATACGTGGAACAGTATCTATGAAATAACTATGTATTTACAAAACAGCAATAAAATCCAAATTAGTGTCAATTTTTACTCCCTAGTAAAATTATTACTCTGTCAATATCTGTAGCTAACGGTGATGTAAAACATTACCCAAAAATCTAGTCGCAAATCAGAGGCACTGGCTAATAGTAAACAAGTCCGTATGGCATTAACGATAAAGTATTCACACTCACTGTCAGTTAGTTTGAACTGAAGGCCGTTTGTCAACACAGTTAGCGGCGTCTATTGGAGATGTATGAACACAAGCAGGTCTAGCGCGGCGCGAGGGGCGGCCAGTGGCGCGCGGCGTGCGCGGCGCGGTCGGCGGGCGCCAGCAGCTGGCCGCAGGTGGCGCACATGTGCAGCTCTTCGCTTCGGCCCACCATCAGCTCCTGCTGCTTAGCTATGTCTGGCAATAGCGCCACCAGCTCCGGGAACACAGCATCGAATTCCGCACCGAGCGCCGAACGGCAGTGTTGATGAAACTGCTCCGCACTAATAGAACTGTCACGGAACGCTCGAGACGCGATTTTGAATTCTTCCACAGCCGCAGCACCGCCTAAGGCGACTGCGAACTGCTTGACTAAAGCTCGGTTTCTATGCTCGAAGTTCGGCGGCGGCATGTAATTGTGTAACGGCGCGGGAAACGTCTGTCCGGCCGAGTTCGTGAACATCATGCCGTCGCATGCCGGACGAGGCTTGAATCCCGGCGGAACGCTACCATTCGTCATCTTCTTAGTCAGTAAAGTATTGTCGCTCCGAGAGTTTAGTGGAGGATAGTCTTTAGCAGCTAAACTGAAGTCTCCATTACCACCGTTTCTGTTCTTCTCAGCGTCGACCGTACTGTCTACGGTTTTCACCTTCTTGTCATCCTCAGTTTGGTTATTATTATGAGCATTGACGGAGGCGTACGACTCCTTCAGTAGCTTCTTATCGTTGGTCCCGTTCACATTGTACGTGTCGAGTAAGTTTTCCTTTTTACTGTTTTGTTTTTTCTTTTCTTTTTTGCTTAGTTTTGTGTTTTCGATGTTTTGGGGCGGTGGGGGGGTAGGTTGAGCTTGCTTTTTGGATTTGAATTTAACTAAGTTGATGGGTAGAGTGGGGAAGTCGGCTACTGCATTGAACGCCGGCTCCTTGGGTTTCGGAGGAGGTTCGGACTTGGCCGGTTTCTGCTTCTCTTTGGTCTTGGAGATGGTGATCCACTGCGGCGGGGCGACCGGCGCGGATGTAGACGATAGCGCAGGGAACGCTTCAGAACTTAGAGGAGCCTTCTTATGATGAGTCTGGACGTGGTTGCTCTTTAAAGCTTGCATCTCTTGGCTGTTGATTAGAGAGACCTGGTAACGAAAAAAAAAGAAGAACGTTATTTGTGTTACCTAGACAAACAAACAGAACTTGTATAATTTGTGTCACTTGTTTTTTTCAGTTGATGCATCTGATACTTCTTACTAAGCCATGCGTTGAGTTAGGAAAGCTTCGTGTTTGTAGAGCGTCCGATATCGGTCAGATCAATGCTCTTGTTTGTCTGTCTGCCCGATACCTACCTGTTCACGCCTAAACCACAGAAGCGATCGTAATGAATTAGACAGATAGGTAGCCTGGAACCTTTCATCCTGGATATTTGTATTAAGGCGACGATAACAGACATAATGATTTTATACTGAAGATTACGTCTAAACGAATAGTGTTAATGTTTTGGAAAAAATATATGTTACTCGTAAATTGGAGCATTTTCTTAATAACTTAATATATGAATACTTTAGATTATGTTTATATTACATAGAATAAAAAACTGAGAATCACGCAAAATCTATCAAGGGTATCTTTCTAAAACCTTCACTATTTTAACGATAATTTAATTATTGATCTTTTAGTATACGTGTTTTTATTAAAATACCTTTCGTTTTATGTATAATAAATTAATAATGCGTCTAATTTGGGACAGCGAATCCTTGATGGGCGAGTGCTATTACTGGCTGGACATACGACGCGTTGTGTGATCTCAGTACAGAACATGCAAGCTAACCACTCAAGGTCACTGGCATAAAATTCAAGTCATTTATTCAAACTAGGCTGAGAATCAGCACTTTTCGAACGTCAAAATTACATAAGACAGTCCCCCAAAACGCCCACCCTTCACCACTTCCTAGTGCTTTTGCTGGGAAGAAGAAGTGGCGCAACAAACTCCCCAGCAGCACAGCTGTCTGTTCCACAGTTATTTGCGTCTTATAAATAGAATACATGCAGACAAAGTCGCGGGCAACAGTTAGTCTTTCATAAAATCTACTTCCACTACTTCCACTTTTCAAATCCGGGGACAGCAAAGACACTAATAATTATAGACCCGTATCGGTTTTGCCGGTTTTCAGCAAGGTGTTTGAAAAAGTAATGTTAAATCTAATGCTCACTCATTTTAATCGTAATAACATCTTATACGATCAACAGTATGATTTTACCAAAGGACGTTGCACAACTGACTCCGGTGTCACTTTATTAAAACACATCTTTAACGCATGGGAAGAGGCACAGGATACAATAGGTATCTTCTGCGCCTTATCCAAAGCATTTGATTGCGTTAATCACGAAACGCTGCTCTTGAAACTTCAGCATTACGGACTGGCTAAACTTGCGCCTACCTTAGTAAAATCATATTTGAATGATAGACTGCAGCAAGTTCAAATAAACGGTGTACATTCATTGGGTTTAAAAGTCAAAATGGGTGTACCACAGGGCTCGATATTGGGTCCATTCCTCTTTTTAGTATATATAAATGATTTACCTCATTTACTGAAAAACCGACCACAAATGGTGTTATTTGCTGATGACACATCACTGATTTTTAAGGTAAACAGGCATGCACAGGAGCTTGATGACGTAAATAACGCTATGCTAAATGTCCATAATTGGTTTACTGTAACTAATTTAGTATTAAATGAGAAGAAAGCTAAATGCATAAGATTCGCGTTACCGAATGTTAGAAGTAGTGAATGTCACGTTGTACTGAATAAGGAGACACTAGAATTCGTCGAAAAAACGGTTTTCCTGGGAATCACGCTTGACTCAAAACTACAGTGGCGTCCTTACTTAACAACACTTGCAGGGCGGCTAAGTTCAGCCGCTTACGCTGTTTGGAAAATCTGCCAGCTAACAGACGTGGATACCGCGAGACTGGTCTATTTTAGTTACTTTCATAGCATCATATCTTACGGTATTTTGCTGTGGGGACGGGCCGCAGATATTGATTCTATCTTTATTCTGCAAAAGAGGGCTGTCAGAGCCATTTACAACCTCCGCAGACGCGAATCTCTAAGGGCTCTAAGGGAACTGTTTAAGAAAATTAACATCATGACGGAACCTTGTCAGTATACACGGTGTTAAAGTAATTCGGTATGTAAAGTAAAAATTAACCTATGCTGATTCCAAAACCATTTGGAGATTTTAGGTTTGTAAGCCTTATTTTTCTATTTTTAGGTCTTAAAATTTAAGATCGTAATTATTTTCACAAAAATTCTTAAAATCACTTGACTTTTACTTGACCTCTAAATTACGTCATAAATAACCCTGTATAGGAAACTTTCAGTGCCTCTTGTAATAAAATTTTGTACGTGTCAAGCGTTAATGTCAACGTCAAGTTTACATGAAGCTGTTTACTTTCGTTGAGCGTACCGTGCCTTGATTTTTTGATAAGTTACTTAATTCTTTTCACTATAACCCTTGCGGAACCCTTCGGACTTCGATACTTACTGCTACATTGACCATTTGCTTGTTATTAGGAACTGCTTGCCTACCCTTTGGATTTGTTTTAAATATGGACCTCAGTACACAAACAATTTGTTTTGGCTATTTCTTGTGGTGTTTTTACATGACGGTATGAAGCATTTAGCACAAGTAGTCTTTGATCGATTAATAAGCTTTATCTTTACAATAAGGTACGGATACTGTAAAAATAAAAATAGCTATGTTAAGACAAATTAATATTAGATAATTGTCAAATTTGACAGTTTGACTTTACTGAATTATCAAGTTTAGTTTTAATTATATGTATTTAACGTGGCAAAGATCATAAGCTATACAATGTGGATCTGGACTTACGACATTAAATTAAAACGAGCACAGTCCATAGAAACATTTTAAAATACGAAGATTAGTAGTTAATGGAAAATTGAAAAATTGCAATTTTCAAACAAAATAAATAGCAGAATGGACTGCATAAAAAGTAAACACGCTTTATCTACGAAAAGTCACTAACCTGTTGCGCGGCCCGATGCGAGTCGCGGCGGGGGGCGGCGCCTGCGCTGCGGTGCGGGGCGTAGGTGGATGTGGGTAGGTAGTTTAGTCGGAGAACAACAAATTAGCGGTATAAACTCACTAAGTTGCGCGTTGTTAATTAAAAGATCACTGGTTGAATAATTAATCACATAATATCACAATCAGAATGTACATCAATAGTCAAATTTATAAATTTTCAAGGTTTGCACCGTTGTTCATTATGCACAAGCGACATCGATACCTAATTAACTAACTAATATTAAACTAACACTGAACAATAAGTCACACTAAATCGTCTTTAATCACAAATAACAACTAATATTTTTCGCAAAATCACAACAATGCGCGCGCGGCTCGTCTCGTGATAAAAAAAGTAGCCGTTTGCGCTCCTCAAAGGACGCCGCTGCACTGACTGTGACCGAGTCCCGAGACTGCCGAAAAAATTCCGCTCACACACACACTCGCAATTGCACTATGCACCACTAATGCATAATTTGCGTAAGTAATATTTCTTTTTCTTTCTAATTGTAGTATTATTTTGTGGGACTGGGCGGGGCGCGTCAGAGTGGAATCGTATGACACCTTTCTCTGTCTCTCAAGCATATTGAGACGTAGAGGATAGAATCGTACGTTTTGCACAGGTTCTTGACCTTACAATGTTTACCTATTATTACGGACTCAGATCTACATCATGTTGAAAAATAAGAAAATGAAAAATAATTTCCTGTGGCTAAAGTATTCATTGGATTTGATTGTTTTTTTGTATACGGGTAAAGAACATGACACTCTTTATGTGGTTTTGAGGAATGACAAGCGTCCTGCTCCACATTGTATAGCCTACTTTATGACGTCAGCACGAACAAAACTTTAAAAAAATAACTACAGCTTGGAAAAACAAAAAGTTGAAATTATATATTTCAAATACTCATATCTATAATGTATATGTGGAATCTATATGTGGAAAAAACCAGATGCGAGGAGCGGAGCGGCATCGAGCGCGTGGAGGCCGCTACTGCGGTTTCGGCGGAGCAGTACAGCGGCGAGACAAGGACAGCGACGCTAACGATGCGAGCGACGTCAGAGAATACGTGCAATAGGACTAGGAGGCCCACCGTAGTTTCGAGCACGGATACACCTGGGCGTGTAACAACGCAGAGGTCATCGACACCGACAAGACAAGGTTGTAGACTTATGTCAGATGTTTTGCGGGAACACGGGACACGGTGACTGGAAAAAGACATCACCTAATGAAGGATGGGTTAAAGTACAGCGGAAAAGGTTACAAAACCGTTTTATTGGCATGAAGGGGAAGGCGGAGGTAGGACCTCAAACAACGTTTAGAGCATCGGAGGTAAATGTGCCTTTTTATATCTATAATGTGAACATGGATACAAGCATGGGCGATATAGTGTCTTACATAAAATCGAAAACTGATGTAGATGTTTCCCTGAACAAGATAGATATGAAGAGGAACAAGGGATACGCTGCATACAAATTTTCAATACCAAAGCAAAAATTGAATGTTTTTATGAATGAGGAGCTATGGCCGGCTGGTAACAGTACGACCGAACCGCGGCATAGTGAAGTGAAATCGAGTGACAGAACAGATATAAATTAAAACAAAACAAATGGATAAGGCGATAGTAGATGGTAATGTTAATTTATTTACTAAGATGATAAGTTTTAATTGTAAATCTTTTAAGAGGTCGGTCGAGTGTATAAAAAACGTGTGTAAATGTGTAGATATTATTGCGCTGCAAGAGACCTGGTTGTTGTCACATGAAATATCAATTCTAGGTCACTTAGATGTAGATTTAAGTTATGTTGGTAAATCAGCTGTGGACACGTCGCTAGGGATATTAAGGGGAAGACCATACGGAGGTGTGGCTCTTTTGTGGAGGAAATCGTTGTTTACATGCGTAACTATTGTACCGTGTGCTAGCGATCGTATTGTGGCTATTAAAGCGACGACGTGCGACGGCCGTGACATGTTATTGTTTAGTGTTTACATGCCGACTAACTCTGTAGATAATTTAAGTGAGTTTTGCGAATGTCTTAGTGAAATAGCGGCTATCATTGAGAGTGAGAATGTTGAGTCGGTTTATATACTAGGGGATTTTAATGCGCACCCTGGTGAATTGTTTAGCCAGGAAATGTTGTATTTTTGTGATGAGCAGAGTTGGTGTTGTGCTGACTATAAGAACCTAGGTATAGACTCGGACACTTTTACCTTTGTGAGTGATGCCTGTGGCAGTAGACGTTGGCTTGACCATTGCCTGGTTTCTGAAGCAGCGTGGAAATCAGTGGAGAAGGTGGAAGTGTACCATAACGCCTACTGGTCAGACCACTTCCCACTCTGCATTCAGGTCGACCTGGGGATGGTGAGGCGAACGGATGCCTCAGCAAATCTTGAGGGAAAGGTAGTAGACAAAGTGAGGTGGGGGGAAAGATGTACTGAACAAATAAATAGCTATTACCAACTATGTATGCAAAAGCTTAGACTGGTCGATTTCCCAGCAGAGCTAAGCAACTGCTGCGATAACTTCTGTACGAATAAAGAGCATACTGTAATAATTGATAATCTGTACAAGAATATTGTTACGTCACTGCGCGAGGCGGCTGAGGGCAGTGCTGGTTTTGTGAGAAAAAGTAGTAATAAACGTACTGTGATATGGTGGAATAGACACGTTAGGGACGCTCATGGGTGCGCTAGGGTGGCTTTTAAAAACTGGGTTTGGCACGGGAAACCTCAATTTGGTCAGTTGTTTATAGAGAGACAAGAAAAGTCTTTAAACAAAAACTAATATATTGCCAGGACAACGAAGAACAAATTAAGTTGGACATTATAGCTTCAGAACATAAGAAAAAGCAGTTCAATAATTTCTGGAAGTCAACTCGGAAGTTAAACACCAGACCTGCTGTACCTTTGAGCGTTAATGGCGTGTCTAAACCAGTGGAGATAGCGGACATGTTTAAAAGGCATTTCTCTGTGACACCACGGTTGCAGGTCAATAAGCAGGAGGGGTGCGGTGGGGAGAGACTTGGGTCGTCTAGCCCGATTTACATCTCGTCAAAGGAGATAGGGAAGGTTATAAAAACCATGACTAGGGGTAAGTCTCCTGGTCATGATAACCTTAGTATAGAACACTTCCAACATGGTCCGCATCTTCCTAGGGTCTTATCTATGTTATATAACTTTTGTATTAGGCACTCATACCTTCCTGCTGAGTAAGACGATTGTTGTACCTATAGTGAAAAATAAGACAGGAGACGTCTCAGATAAGGAGAACTATAGGCCAATCTCATTGGCTACTGTAACTGCAAAAGTGCTTGACAGTGTGCTGGAGCGTAGGATGGCTGGACAGCTCAATTTACATGACGCACAGTTCGGTTTTAGAGCTGGGCTGTCTACAGAAACAGCTATCTTGGCGCTCAAGCACACGGTCAGTTACTACACCAGCAGGAATACACCTGTGTGCGCTGTATTTTTAGACCTTTCGAAGGCATTTGACCTGGTTAATTATAACATCCTATGGACTAAGTTGCGTGACCGGGAACAACCTGAGGAGATAGTTGAGCTTCTCAGGTACTGGTATAATCACCAGATTAACCAGGTCAGATGGTCGGGTGTTTTGTCGGAGACGTATGGTCAGGAATGTGGTGTAAGGCAGGGTGGTGTGACCTCCCCAGCGCTATTCAGCCTGTATGTCGATCAGTTGATCGGGGAACTCAGCAGCACAGGGGTTGGATGCTCGGCAGATGGGAAAATTATAAATAGCATATCTTACGCGGACGACATGGTGCTGCTGAGTCCCTCGATTGAGGCACTCAGGCGATTGGTTGAGGTTTGTGAGAGATACGCCTTGACTCACAGCCTCCTGTACAATGTGAAGAAGAGTGTTTTCATGATGTTTGGGGTGAGTGCAAAGGGTCATAGAGCAGTGCCGCCGGTGTACCTATATGGTGTTGCTCTAAACAGAGTGCCCTGTTTTAGATACCTGGGACACATAGTGACCGAGGATCTTAAGGATGACCAGGACATAGAACGGGAACGAAGAGCGTTGTCGATCCGATGCAATATGTTGGCCCGTAGGTTTGCAAGATGTACGAGACCGGTCAAGATTACCCTTTTCAAGGCTTATTGCCAGTCATTTTACACATGCAGCCTGTGGGTCAAGCATACGCAGCGGGCCTACAACGCTCTTCGTGTCCAGTACAACAACGCCTTCCGGGTGTTGTTGGGGCTACCGCGATTCTGTAGCGCGTCAACCATGTTTGCCGAATCTACTACCGATAGTTTTTCAGCAATCATGAGGAAAAGAACGGCATCATTGTTACGCAGGATTCGTGGGAGTGCCAATGGAAACCTGAAGGTGATTGGGGATAGGCTGGACGGCGTTTTCCTGGAGTATTGGACCCGTTTGCATAGCTACGGGTCTGATACTGCAGGAAAATACATGAATTAGGATAATTGTAGGTTTTATTTTATTTTTAATTAAATGTAAGTACTAACATAGTTACGTAAGTTGTATCATTAACAAAGATCTATGGAGCAAGTTTCTGAAATAAACGTTTTTTATTTTATTTATTTATATTATATAAAATAAAAATATATAAAAATACCTGAAAAATACTTTACATACCGAATTGCGTGCCATAGCTTAGGGGTAGGTTCAGTATCGATAAAGGAAGCCAGAGAAAATAAAATAAAAAATTTGCACCTACTACTAACTTAAAATAGCAATCGTTTAGAATTAAAATTATTTTATTTGTTTAAATGCTTTAATTACTTACCTACTATCGAACGCGAATCGAATTAACGCTACGACCGACGGTATGTATTATTACAATTCGAATTTTACCTTCGTACGGCGATGCGATAATAATGTTTTTATTTTGTTTAAATGCTAATTCATAATTTCCTAGAGTTACCTACATACTATCGAACGCAATGAAATACCTACGCCCGAACACTTCGATAACGCCGGGTGAAGGATAGGTAACTAGGTAGGTACGTACAGTTCCAAGATATATTTTTTTTCTGGCTTACTTTATCGATACTGAACCTACCCCTAAGCTATGGCACGCAATTAATTTAACACCCTGTATACATGAAAACATTACGTATGTTCGAAAAAATCTACATCTCTTTAGTAAGATTTTAATTATTTTTATTAGAATTTTAACACAAGAAATAGGAACAAATTAGATCAACCACGTTTCAGATTGTCTAAAGTACACACTTCTGTTATGGGGTACTGTGTAAAATGTTATAATAAAATACCACTCGATATTCTTTAACTAAATGAGAAGAAATTTAAAACTTGCATTAAACGCACACTATGTAGACAAGCATACTATAAGTTGGATGATTATATCGTAGATAAAAATGCTTGGCTAAATGCTGGTCCTGCTCCACTGCCACTTGGGCTCATTAGTTAAAATATAATTTGACTAAAGCATACAAATTTTATAATATTGGTTAAGGTATAATTTGATTAATGCAAAGAGTGGTGACTAGACCAACTTTAAGAATGTTTATAAAAATAATAACGTAATAGAATATTGTACACCATAAAGGTATGTTACAGTGCTACTATTATAATTAGTATATGATCTTTTTCTACATGTAACAAACAATAAACGTATTTGAATTTGAAAAAAAAAATGGTAATGTGCTTCCCCTTTTTTATTTTTTTGAACTATGAACATATTTTTTTTATTTAACCAAGTTTTAATTAAGTATTGACTCCAATAGATAATATTGATTTTCTTTCTTTTGGTGGTAAAATTCTTTAAAGGTTACAAATACATTGCAAACTATAGTTTTGTATAACTTAGACGCATTTTTTTTTTCAATTTTTGTAAATGTGAGTACCATGGAGTCGTTTACTATGTTATTATGTTGTATTTTGACTTTTAGTTGAGAGTATGTCATGCTCACTTAATGTCTCGCTGATGGTGGCGAGTGTGTTGGATCATTCGGTTCCCTACAAAATGGTTGAGCTGGATGGTGCTGATCCACGCGTCATGTTCGCGAACGGGCGCCGTCAGTTGAGACTGGTCATCTCTTATCTGCCAGGGCTTATTTTTAATCTTATATTTTTAATCGTTTTTGATTTTTAGTTGAGAGTATGTCATGCTCACTTAATGTCTCGCTGATGGTGGCGAGTGTGTTGGATCATTCGGTTCCCTACAAAATGGTTGAGCTGGATGGTGCTGATCCACGCGTCATGTTCGCGAACGGGCGCCGTCAGTTGAGACTGGTCATCTCTTATCTGCCAGGGCTTATTTTTAATCTTATATTTTTAATCGTTTTTGATTTTTATATTTTTTTTACATTGTTCTCACATATAGAATAAACAAGAGTAATGTACCCAGGATTTTGTAATTTGTCCTTGGAGTTTCTTGCCCGTTCTTCCCCATAGAGATCTACGTTTTGGAATGGGCAACTAGCTTCAACTTTCTGACTGACTCTTTGACAATTCAAAAGTGACTGTAAATGGTTTAAGCCGAAATGGGTCCCAAAGACGAGGTTTTGACGCATTTCGGCTGCACGCAAAATCAATTTTTGTCCTCAAAAACTACAAATTTGCCTTATTTTTTTTCATGATTATTAAAATTGAAGATATTTTTTTGTGAATTATGAGGGCCAAAACACGATTAACATAATTTGGCTCGATACAAAAAAATCGCAATGTTTCCAAAAAATGTAGAGTTTTATGAGAAAAAATGGTTTTATTCGATTGTAATTAAAGCAATTTCAATAAAATTTCGTCTATACGTTCACCATAAAAGACTTTAGGGGATTATGGATTTATTTTAATGTAACAGCAAATAGAATCTTAAAATAAACCCAAATATAGTAAATCGGGCTAAATCGGCTCGCGCTCAGTCCTGCGGGACGTCATCGAAGGTGGACCTGTGTCAATTTTTTTTAAAATACGCTCTCTCTGCAGTTGTTAAAAAAAAAATCAAATAAAAGAAGAACACATTAGATATAAAATTGCGACAACTCAGAAAAAATATTTCGCAATTTTAATACAGTTTTAATTCATAATATTGTTTTCGAAAGTGTGATTATTTATATGCGATATGATGACGTTTAATTGTCATCTTACAATAGTGTTAGACACACTAAAAATTATTATTGATAAAATTATAGTCAAATGCGAGTCATATATAATTTTTTATCGTCGTATATGAAGAAGTTTTTTTAAAGATTTTTTTATCAGATTCATCCATGTTACTATATTTACTCTCCATTGAACTGTCTTTGCTAATATCATATTCTATATTAATAAACATATAATATACAATTGGTCCGGTTGTCGGTTGTATAAAAAATATTTAAAACAACTTTCACTCTGGCAAGAACAATTAAAATTAGAAAAAAAATGCTGTTTCGAACAAAAGTGCTATACTAACATGACCAAATGTATAGAACACGATAAAAATCGTAATTATATTTTTCGAATAGCTGAGCCAGCAACACAATTTTTTCTTGAATCCGTGATTGTATCGTATTGGCTCAGTATGAACCATTTTCAGTTTTGAATACAAAAAGTCACTGGTTACGATATCGTATACGACACTTCTGTATACGATAAAATGTCGTTCTAAAATGTCGATGTCCTAAAATAATAGATTCGATAAATTATAGCTGTAGCAGTAGGTACGTCACTTGGCAATAAAGTATGGCAATTGTTACTTCATATAGTGCTGTCAATATTTACGAATCTTCATGAGTGGTGGGAAACATCCAAAACAAAAAAATATGGTCACAGTATAAGCGAAACAGTAAGACCATTTTTAGCCCAATCAACTTATAAAAATCCTGAAGAAATAAAGATGAAAATTTGTATGGTTTTTTTTTGTTTCTTAAATTCTCTGACATACAATACACAACCTAAACCACGCTGGGCATAGAAGCATGCAATTTTGCAGATGATTTCCTTTTATAACGAACGAAATTACGACTTTGATATTTTCTATCAAAATTACATTTTGCGGGACCGTTGAGATACGCAGTAGAACCATTGCAATTTCAAACTTTCACCTTACTACCGCAAAGCCATGTTTATCTGAAACTAGTTTCTGTCCGCGTCGTCTTCATTCACGTGGCAGTCGTAAGATACCACAATATATTAAAATAACAGGCATATTTTATAAATCTTCACTGTAAGTACAATAGGTTTGTAGTTTTGGTCTCGCCGACCAAAATATACAGAGAGTTAGGACTGGTGACGTGACGTGACTGGCTGGCTGGCTGGACTAGCGAGAAAGCGACAGAGTTGTCCGTGTGAGAAGCAGCTCCTCCTGAGGTCTAAACGCGCAGCCTTCAGTAGAAATTTCCCATTCCTTGCGAAGTTTTTCATTTTAAGTGAATTATTAAACGCCTGCGTTCCATCATATAATACCTAATGGCACAACACTGATACACTAATGGATTCTTACAGATTATTCATGACTACCTAACTATCACAAAAAAATCCCGTGTGCAGTTTGTACACGGGATTTCTCATTAACAGTCACCTAACCATAAATATTGATTTTTATTAAAACCATAGATGACAGAAGAGGCCTAAACTTCATGTTTTTCTGTGTACGTTCTACGAACTATCCCATAACACTATATCAAAAGGTAAAAATGTTGTTTCTTTAATTAATAAAATGAATTGACTGTCACAACACAGCACATTAGCCGATAACGACACCGACCCGACATCGACACGATATCGGAGGTCTGATGATCGGATACGTTTAGTGCCTACCAAACGCTTTTACATTGTCTTGCTATGGTCACCTATATCGTCGCAGACAGCGACCGACACCGATATAGGTACGATATCTATCGGCGAAGACACAGTGCGGTGACAGTAGCGGCATTTTATCACTTGAACACATTTTTTTCGCACTGCCGACTTCAAGACGGCGATACTTAGTAGGTAACCATCGCGATGCACCAAACAACCACATTGTTTGGTGCGTCGCGATGGTTAACAATATCATTGGGCCGATAATAATTATATCGATGTCGGTGTAATAGCTGCCGACATATCGGTATCGGGCTGGTGTCGTTATCTGTTAATGTGAAAACGCCCATTAGGTACACAGGACATTTTAAGTAATCATTTTAGTTCACTACACCGTACCTAAGTCCCATAAAATGTAAACTTATTGAAAAAAATCGAACCTAAGAAAAACTAGTTCAGTTGGTCAACTGCAAATATTTTATGCTATAATCGTAAATAAATACGTCTTTCTGCATTTAGGGGAGGCGGAGGTAGCGTTTCAAAGGCCCACAGGCCAGGAAAACGTCGCCTTAATTTAAATAAATGGTTTGAGTTTGAGCTACCTTAGGCGCCTGCACGGTGCCAGCTCCGATGCTCGGATGGTCATCTCTCGCGATGCCGAGCGAAGGGAAGTCGTCATCGTCGGTCATGAGCGGCGGCTTCTTATGTTGTGGCGGCACTGAGATACGATGCCCACTGGTCTGGGTGAGCCGGAAGTTACTCGCGCTGGCCGGCTGGCTGTGCAGTTGGATTGATAAGCTGGGCTTGGCTGGAAGTAGAAATAGTAGGAGGGTTAAAGTTACGTGGAAAGATACATTTTCGCAGTATTAAGAGTCCTATTACATTTTTGACGCAAATTCATGATTTTTGACGTTGTAATTTTCAGCAGCAGTAAGATATTTGAATTATTTGATTATGAATAACGATAGTGCCATTCTCTTTATTGTAAGTTGGAGTTGCACATTTTAACTTTTCTTGTCGTGTAATTTACTATGAATATTTTACGAAATCAGTTTACAAGGAAAAACGTCGGCAATGGAACTTTGACGCTCAAATTCACATTGTTTCATTCAGTTCTAATAAAAGCGAAAGTTACTAAACGATAACTTGAATGTTTTACTTGTTTATTGGAGTTCTAGAATTTCTTTAAATTCCTTGAGTTTTCAGGGAAAAGTCGTAAAGAAAACCAATAAATGTCTTGATTTTCATGTCCATTATATTCCAAATAAACACAATTAAATCAAATAAACTAATATGATATAAAACTTCGATCTACAGTGAATACGTTTCATTAGTTTTTGTTTCTCAATATAATAAGACAAAATTACAATAAATTAAATTAAAGTACTATATATTCCGCGTCAATTCAGCAAATTACACGAAAATAATGTGTAACTCCAACTTACAAGAAAGAGAATTTCACTATAGTTATTATAATCAAATAATTAAAATATCTTACTGCTGCTGAAAATTACATGGTCAAAAATCATAAATTTCCGTAAAAAAATGTAATAGGATTCTTAAGTCGAAAAACGGGCTCAGAGTAGTGTCTTATATCCAGCAAATGACGGCCAAGAATGTGTACCAATATGACCTAATCTATGTAATAAAAATAAAATGCTGTTTGTTGGTAAGCGCAAGCGCATCTTTAAGAGGCTGGACCGATTTGGCAATTTTTTGTTTTAAAATGTTGGTAATAGTCCGAATCAAGCTTTTACGGAAATACAAATTTGAAAAGTTGCCGCGAAAATGGAAAAATTTAGGAATACTGAAAGTGCATTTACTATGGGTATTTTGTATGAATTATTGATATTTGGACAGGACGGCACGGTCTGTTGGGTCGGCTTCTCAGTCGACAGTCAGTCAGATTCTAATAATAACATGAACTTTCTAGAGAAATTGGTGTCCGATGCTTACTAATGTTCTAATATCGCCGGATGGCGATTATGTGCTTTCCTAAAACACAGTGTTGAAGGTTGAAGAAAGCTGATGTAAATTCGCCTCAAATTGGTTATCTATGGTTAAAACTTACCAAATTGTCCATGGTTTTATACCTGTCTCTCTCATTCACCAGCGTGCATCCTCTTCTAATAGAGAAGGATGCTTGTCACGGAGCTGTCAATGTCATAGCGTTTGTAAATTTTGCCGGTAAAACACCGAAAATTTTTCCAAAGTTAAAAAAGTGTTGAAATACAATAATTTATTGTATTAAATTAGCACACAGTGTTCACTTAGTGTACGTGTCGTGTTTATTCCGTTTTGAATTAGTGCTGTATGATGAACCCGGACTTGGAAGATCCGGACGTAATTGTGCGGGCAAGTGTCGAAGGTGAACAAAGTTCGAAGGTTGACGCTTCGGATGGAGGTCAGCAATCGAATAAAGAGAGACCAGATGACTCATCATCTTCTTCTTCATCTTCTTCATCCTCGGAGGATGAGGAGGGCATAGCTTCACCTCCGCCCAACAAAAGACGAAAAGTTTCACGTAAGTACAAACAAGATCAAACATGTTCGGACCCGCGTGTAGAGACACTTATTCAACAAGTGGGGTTTATATCTAATTACTTAACTAACTTACCTCTTCTACCGACTAATTCTGGTCAATCAAGGCAATCTTTCGAACAACGAGAGAGTGATCCGACTCCATCCACAACTACTTTTTTGAGAAATCCGACAACTTCATTTTGTAAACTCTCTTTAGGTGAACTTGGTACAGAGTTTGACGAAAAAACAATTATTCCACATGCTGACAAAGAAAGATTACAGGAATTGGCTAACCTTCAGAAATTTGATAGCCCTTCTTGGAAAGGCATTCGTTACAAAAAAGCCTTACAATCTTGCATTGCCAGTCCTGGTTTTGTAGGTCTTAAACTTAATGAAGAGTTGTGTCATTTTAACAAGAACAAAGACTATTTAGCTCCAACTGAGCAGTTATTAGCAGGCTTGTCTAACAATATTTTAGAACAAAGACAACTATTGAAGTCAGGGTTACAAGATTTGCTTGACTGGGCATCGGCAAATCCTAATAATTTAAATACTAATACATTGTTTGAAAAGATTTCTAGTACTTTCGGACCAGGGTCCCCGTCATATAAAAATTCAGAGACTGCAATGCAAATTGTGTGTGGTAAAAGGGCAGAGTGCATTGAAGTAAGACGGGACCGTATTTTAAAAGAAATTGTAAATCCAAATTTAAGAGCAACATTACATAATGTTCCACCAAGCCCAGAATATCTGTTTAGCCGAGAGGCTTTGCATCCTATCATAGCTTCTTTAGGTGGATCTCAGGTTTGGCTTAACACTCCAGGTTACATTAGGGAGAAAAAAGCTTTGAACACATATCATGTTCAAAACAAGAGACAGCACGGACCTTACAAAACTCATAATAAAGATTACAAAACAGAAAAGAAACATAACCAAAAATTTAAAAAGAATCAGCCCTTTCGTAAAAATTACACAACAAATAACACACCCCCAATACCAATAATAAACACATGTGACTATCAAACGAAAACCTTCAGAGCAGGTTGTCTAAAGGACCATGCCCATTTATGGCTACAACGGGGAGCAAACAATTATATTTTGAAATTAATAACAGGTGGCCGCATTCCATTTATAAAAAAACCTCCCCTTCGGTATCTAGACAACCATGTGTTAAAAAAGTTTTCAACCAGGACAACAAAAGACATGACAGACATGATCTTTCACTTAAAACAAAAGAAAATATTAGAGACACCACCAATCCTCAACCCGGGCTTTCTGTGTCGAATGTTCTTAGTAAAAAAATCAGACGGAGGGTTACGTCCCATCTTCGACCTCAGAGGTCTCAACTCATATGTGGCAGTGAAACATTTCCAACTAATTTCACAAACAGATGTAGCCAATTTCCTGCAGACAAACGATTGGTTAGTGAAAATAGACATTCAGCAGGCCTACTTTCATTTGCCAATTGCAGAATCTCACAGGAGGTTTCTCCGAGTGATTTACAACAACGAAGTGCTGCAATTAACAGCCTTACCATTTGGCCTTTCATCAGCTCCAAGAATGTTTGCCACAGTAACAAACTGGATTGCGGAAATCCTACGTGCACAAGGTTTTCGCATAATTGTGTATTTGGACGATTTCTTTCTGGTCAATCAGGATCGTACAATACTGGCTTCTCAGGTTGCGGAAACACTGAGAACATTGGAGACCTTGGGATGGCACATAAATTATCACAAATCTGCTCTGGAGCCCTTTTAGGAAGTAGAATATCTTGGCCTAGTATGGAACACTCAGCAAAACTGGGTAAAACTTCCTTCCAAGAAGATAATAAGGATAAAACGAATTATTTCCAAGATTTTGAGCAATGGAAACAGTTCTCTGCGAGAAGCTCAGAGTTTATTAGGTTTGCTAAACTTTGCAAATTACGCAGTATCGGGGGGTCGACTACACTGTCGCAGAATGCAACTGTTCCTAAGATCATTCAATCAAAACAGACTACGAGAAAGAAGAAATCTTCCTCTGCCTGTTCAGCTAGACCTAAAATGGTGGTTAAGAGCCATAGATTACAGCTCAACTCCAATAGTCAAGAAAAGTGTGACTCACTTCTTGACCACGGATGCAGCAGACTCAGGGTGGGGAGCTCAATTAAACAGCACTTACCTATCAGGAAAGTGGACTCCATTCCAAAAACCCTGGCATTCAAACATAAAAGAAATGTATGCTGTATTTGTAGCCATAAACAGTCAGCGGATGACTCTACAAGGTGCACACATACTGATTCAGTCCGACAACAGGACTCTTGTAGCATACCTCAGAAACGAGGGGGGGACACATTCCCTTGCACTACTAGGACTGACAACCAAGCTCCTGAAACTTGCAGAACAGTTACATCTAACTCTTTCAGCCACTCCCGGGGAGTCTAAACGGAATTGCGGATCGCCTATCAAGGGGTCGCAAAGTACCAGAGTGGCATCTTCTGCCCCAAGCCACGGAGGCTATATTCAAAGTGTGGGGCGTCCCGGACGTAGATCTATTTGCGTCAAGAGAAACGGCTATCGTACCAAAGTACGTAACATTGGATTCCAGAGACTGTTACGCAGTTTTCTGCGACGCTTTCAGCCGACCATGGGACTTTCAGCTGGGCTGGGCATTTCCCCCACCCAGCTTAATACCAAGAGTACTAACTCATTTGAACTGTGCAAAAGGAACATACATCCTAATAACACCAGAGTGGACCAAATGTTTCTGGCTACCCGACCTGCGAGCGAGAGCCCTTGCAGAGCCACTTCCGATAAAGAACCTGCGGAAGGTCTTAATAGATCGGACTACAGGCAACTGCCCTGCACAAGTGGACAAGTTGACTCTTCTCGCCTGGAAAATTGGGGGTGGGCCGACCAAGTCGCTCACTGGTCCATAGAGGAACAAGACTTGTTAAAAAGTAGCTGGCGGACATCTACTTTAACAACATATAATGCCCCAATTAAAAGATGGTTATCCTGGTGTGATACTAATAAAATTAACCCAAAAGCACCTGAAGGCCAGCAAGTTGCTAGATTTTTGGCTAAATTATTCTTAAAGGACAAACTAGCTTATAGAACTATTCTGCTGCATAAATCAGCTGTTTCAACTTACTGTGCAACATCAGAAGTAGATATCTCAAAACATTTTTTCATTCATCAAGTTCTAAAAGCCATTTCACTTGCTAAGCCAGCAGTACAAAAACTACCTATATGGGACACTGCAATTTTATTTAATTGGCTAAAGACTTCAGCAAATTCAGGTTCTTTATTTGAAATAGCTAGGCGAACAGCTTTAATACTCTTGTTAGCCTCGGGTCGTAGGATCCATGATCTCACATTATTAGAAAATAGCCCTGAAAATCTTATTTTCATGGAAGATGAGATTACTCTTTGGCCAAAGTTTGGTTCAAAGACAGATTCAAGGACACACAGACAGTCGGGTTGGTTGTTGCGGAAACACCCAGACCTTTGTGTCTGCCCTATCAAACACATTAATAATCTTATAGAAATATCTGAAAATAGAAGAAGCACAGACAGAACTGTCACAAGTTTATTTATTTCTTTAACAGGGAAATTAAAACCTGCTTCTAGAACAATGATTGCAGGTTGGATACGTAGTATTTTTAAAGATGCTAATATTGATGCCCCACCGGGCAGTATCAGGTCAGCTGTAGCCTCTAGAAGTTGGTTGGAGAATATACCTGTACAAGAAATACTTGACAGAGGAAACTGGAAGAGTATTAAAACGTTTCAAAAATTTTACTGTCGTCCAGTAAACAGAATTGATAATGCCAACTACAATGTTGACTTATTGCATTAAAATTTTTCTAATATTAATTAAATTTATACTTTTTGAAAGAATTAATAACCTATTCCTTGATATAGGTTTAATTTAGAATTCTTTTCTTGTAACTAATATTTGTTTGTTGTTGATTTTTAAAGAAATTTACAAATATGTAAGGAATGTTATAATTATTTTTGTTACATTGAGTTCTAATAAAAGTGATTTATATTCCAGAACAGTATTATAATTCATTCATCATAGCGTTTGTGTCTATCACCAGCAGATACCAAACAGGTCTTCAACCTTCAACACTGTGTTTTAGGAAAGCACATAATATGACTGTTTTGCATTCCAACAAAACAGGTATTATGTGTTGAATAAAACACAGTGTTGCAGCAAGTCTCTTGCTGGTGAGCTGAAGACTCTATGACATTGACAGCTCCGTGACAAGCATCCTTCTCTATTAGAAGAGGATGCACGCTGGTGAATGAGAGAGACAGGTATAAAACCATGGACAATTTGGTAAGTTTTAACCATAGATAACCAATTTGAGGCGAATTTACATCAGCTTTCTTCAACCTTCAACACTGTGTTTTATTCAACACATAATACCTGTTTTGTTGGAATGCAAAACAGTCATATTATTTGTATTACAAGCAATAGAAAACATGACCAAAATAATGTCTGGATTTTAAATGAGACTGTGACCTCCGAGTTCGTTACTGTGTTTCTTCACAATACATAGATATGTCGGTCCAAAATTCGAAAAAGGAATTGAAATTAAAAGATCGTACGTCACTACAGGCTGGTATTATTTATAACTAAACATTACACTCACCGTTCCGGACGACAGTGGCGGCCACGGCGGCGGGCGCGGCGGGCGCGGCGCGCGCGCGCGACGGGCCGGGCGCGCCGTCCAGCGCGGGGAAGTTCTTGTCGTTGCGCAGGAGCCCGCCTACTCCTGAGCAAATAGAGAGGCTATATAAGTGGTATGCCTGATACTACGCTTTACTAGTTATAGTATACTAACCGAATGGACTTGTTGTCTGTTTTTTAAATCATGTTTCAATATGCAAATGGTTTTTCAGAGAGATGTCACGGATTCACAGAACACTATATACGAAGTTAGCTGCTTAGTGATGTTAGTACCTTTGTACGCGCGATGTGGCGCAGACATCACGAGTCCGGGCGTGGCGGGCGTCGCGGACAGTCGCGGGAACTGCTCCACGCTGCCCGTGTCGATGTTAGCCTGCGACATCGTGGGAGGTGGCAACGGCTCTGGCACCGGCTCCTCACGAACTTGGTCCCGATGGTTTCTGTCCCTGGAATAATGCATAACATTCTGTTTATATAAGTTTTACATTGTGATGAAAGCTAACTTAAGGAGTGACCACACTTATCGACGCGGAATCGGATTGAGCCGGTCGGAAACAGCTTTATGTCAAAAACAGTCCATGCAATAAAAGCAAAAGAGACGTCAATCGCTTCGTTTCGGTTCGGACGAGGCGACTCGAAACCACTTAGAATTTAATGCGACAAATGTGGTGATTCCTGATCGGCTCAAGCCGAAAGTGTCAATAAGTTGATAGTTAGTATGTATGTATTTATGTACCTATTTTATAGCATATATCTGGGTATATAGTATAGTATATTGTACTTGTATACTTTTTAACTGCACCAAAGACAGCCCCATTTTATGTCCATCAAAATCCATTCCAAGGTACCCTGTAAGAGATCGCAGTAAGCGATAAGGCCGCCCATTATATTATTATATATTTTGTATAACTTTTTCTTTTTGTACCTAATGTATAATCTGGTGTACAGACGCCAGCACATCAACCTACCCGAAACTGTAAAATTTTCCCAATCAACTTTGAACCTTATGCTTTAGTATTAAAGTTGAAAATCTATTTAAGGAATTTGACAGATTGTAGTATGTTGATGTGCTGGCGTCTGTACAATAAAGTATATATAAATAATTAAGTTTGGTCGCTCTCTAAAAATATATTATTTATATTTTTGTTTTTGCTTCTGTCTAGAAAATGCCGTGTTTTATTTTTTTCAAGTATCAAGAAGTTTTCCTCACAATCCTCTTCAATAGATGATGAGGGCTGCTGCGTCAGTGGTCCGAGTGAGAGGCGTGGTGGTGTGAAGTGGTCCTGCTGTCTTCAACGCATTTGCCCAGCGATAGGAGTATGGGGATCCCCATTTTGGGAGAGTTGTACTTCCCATAGTGTTCTGCGACTGGCTGTCGATGATAATTATGATGATGATGCACACCTAATTTACTGTTCGTTGTGCAGCCACTAAGTTGAGTCAAAGTGCCCGTGCCCGATAGCATTTACAATATTTGACCTGCATAGTTAGTGAAATTTGTATGCCGAAAATTTATGATTTTGATGAATTTGTTTTGAGGCGAAATGTTGATCCCTAATCAACTTGCAACTTACATAATTTTTCTTATTTACTTCACAATCACATTGGTTATAAGACATTATGAGGACGACGAGTCACATGGCGTACATCATTTACTCTATCTGGCAAGAAACCAATGAGTTTTTATGCACAGGGCACACTTTTGCCATAACTAAGCTGTCAGCTCTCTCTTGGGCCACAATACCTGGGCGTCCTCTGCACGTTGGGGTGCGGCGTGATGTTGAACTGCAGCTCGAGCGTGCGCGCCTGGCGGGTCGCACCGCGCGGCATGCCGCGCCCGTGCACCGTCGCCTTGTGCGCTGGCGGTGGCGATTAAGGATATTAGTTACTTATTTGTGAACACTAAATTAGACTGACAATTCAGCCCCAGCTCATTGTTCCACCCCACTCCGGAATTGACTCAAAGTTAACCAATATACAGCCTTTTAGCATCATAATAATATGTAATAATTAGGAGTTTGTGTGATTTACTAAATTTTCGTTGCTAACTGTAGTTCGCATACATATAGAGTGTTGTTAAAGGTATGACATATAAAGACAATATAATATTTTAGTGAGACAACCCACCTTTAAGATCAATTTCGCTCCTAAACACGGCTGTCAAGTGTTGACCCGCGCACTCCCCCTCCTCACAAAGATAGTGGTCGGTCCGGAAATGATGCGCAAGCTCCGAATGTGACGCGTAGTACAGGTTGCGTCCATCTGCGTCGCACAGGTGGCAGTAGAGATGTTCTTTACGCAAATGCCGGTAGAGTTCGTCGGCGTCCATGAAACGCTCCTCGCAGAATTCGCAGAGAGGATGGCCCCTGTTTGAAATTAATATAATATGTATAACATCACGTTTTTATCCCTCGAAGAGGAAGATAGAGATGTACCTACAGTACAACCAATTTTCGCCTGTTTAAGTCCCATTTGATAGGAGGCAAGCTTTATTTTAAGGTTTATATAGTATATATAGTCCTCCAGACCGTATTTCGGCCACGGCGGCCAATCTCAACGGAGACTAGCCTTCGCCGCGGGAGTATTATAGTGCACAAGTGTGTGCGCGGACACAGTTGCAGTCTCTCTTCCCTTACTCTCATAGTCCGATGGGACGGTAATGCGACACGACCGGAGAGAGATCAGGCAGGTATATAGTATGATGTTATTTAACTAAGGATATTATGAAATGTTTCACGAGTTTAACATTGCAGTTTCATGTTTCACATTTCGTTATTTGTATACCTACTTATACAAAATATGGTAATAAAGAAAAACATGGAAATTAAAATATGAGTAGATATCTTCGCGTCAATTTCGGTATCGATAAGCGCTTATCAGTGCGAGTTTCGTTACTCGCGTATTGCCGGCAAGTATTACGTCGACATTTTAATGCAACTCCTAACATGGTTTTCCTTTTGATTTAGAGAAATAAAACCTGCCAAGTGTGAGACAGATTCGCACACGAAGGGTTCCGTACCAGTGTACAAAATTTAGCAAAAAAATCCTGAAAAAAACACGTTTCTTGTATGGGGACCCTTTTAAATTTATTTTTCTATATTTTTATTATTTGTTGTTATAGCGGCAATAGAAATATACAATCTGTGAAAATTTCAACTGTCTACCTATTACGGTCCATGAGATACAGCTCGCTGACAGATGGACGGACGAACAGCGGAGGTTTAGTAATAGGGTTACGTTTGCCACCCCCTTCGGGTACAAAATGGCCATGCCACCAAAAACTGACTGATTCTTTAAACAGAGACTGAAAATGTTCAATTATTTTTTCGATAATAATAATTTATTTACTTTAAACATTTTCGACATGTCGGAAGCCCATAACCGGCATGCCAAAAACCGGGCGCAAATACTAGGTGCTATTAGGAAGTTCTTGATGCAATAACCCAATAACACTGCCAGGTCTGGGAATCGAACCCAGGACCCCCATGCTCAGCAGTTGCGCTCGCGACCACTAGATCAACGAGGCTGTCAATAACTGTTACGGCCACGGATATCGAGGGATATGCCTTGGAGGCGTGGCACGTGGCGCCTCGACATTGCTAAATTGGGCTTATGTTCGAACGGCGGCTGAATGCCGAGTTGTGCAGTAATAATTTGTAAAAATAGATCTAGTACCATCAACCTGAAGACAAATGGCGTGTCCTACCACCGGTAAGTAAACATTTAAGTCACTGTTTAATATTTTAAGTCAATTTTTAAATCATTTACTAACTTACGTCCGGAGCGATACGAACTAGCCCGAATCTTCCCGAACGGAACAAATATTTTGGATTTAGAGAGGTGCAATCGAGTGCGTGCGGCTGATTTTATCGACATGCGTATTATTGCAGTCGAATAGTTAAATATGTTATTAATTAAATGTTTTTTGAAGCAAATAAAGACATTGTTATTTCAAAACAGTTAGTCGTGAAGTGTTAAAAATATTTCCATTTTATTTTAGTAAAAATAACCCATATTTTCGGATAGGTATATAAAAACAAAATAAATTATCTAAAGAAAATTAAACGAAGTTATAATAACAAGAATGTGCTAAAATTAAATATCGATAAAAATTATCGACCATCGCTTTCGACTCCATAATTGCATGCGTGTGCATTGAATTTTCGCAAATTGCAAGTGTTTACAAGTGAAAGCCCCGCCCATTCTATGTATGTGTGCTATTAGAAATTGATTTAGTGTAGCTGCTTTCTTCTTAGTGTGCGTGTTCAAATTTTAAGTGTGTGTCGTAAGTACACTATTTGTTAATGTTGTAATTATTTTGGTGGGAGATAAGCGGTGGCACTTGGATTCCTTACTATTCCGCAATGAAAGGCATATCTCTGGATATCTATGGTTACGGCCTACGGTCCAGTGGCCAATACTCGTGCCGCATATTGATGAAAGCTAGTCCTACGTAATAGTATTTGACATAGCAGTCATGCCAATTAGATATATTATGCAAATTCAACTGATAGCTAAGCATGTAGACACTGCACTTAATAAAGCTTTTATCATTTATTGCTATGTTAAGAAAAGCGTATCACGTTATACGCTAAATACACGTTATAAAAATACGCCATAAGGCGTTTTTATGTTGTAAACAATAGATCCCACCAGTGTGCGATATCTCATTCTCTCTTTTAATTATTTTTACCTGTGTAGATGTTTCAGTTTTATCGCATGCTGTTCGTGTTTGTTTAAATTATATTATGTGGAAAATGTTGTTGGTTATACATTTAAACTCCCATTTTTGTGTTAAGCTATATACCATAATATTGTAATGGGTAACCGTTTATTTTCCCAAATAAAAAATAAAAAAATCTCCGTTGTTTTTTTCTCAACTAAGAACTACCCACAAAAAATCCTGTTAACATAAAACAAGAGAACTTACAATTGTATTCGCTACCTAAATAATAAAATTGTATTCGCTTTTTATTTTGTTCTTATGGCGTCTCGCGCATTTCGATAATAAATAAGTTTATTATACCACGAAATAATGTGTAATGGATTTATTTTCATGGTTATCTGATTACCTGTGGGACGTATCGTCCACATCTCCTCTCCGTCGATGATGAGCCAGCTCTTGACGAGTATAACATTTTCTCTCCATAGTGAATATCTAGAAATTACAAAATATTATGTTAATGGCGCTGGCATTATCAATTTGCACTTTATTGCTCCCATTCAAGTAATTACGAGGGCTCCCGACATTATAAAAAAAAAAAAAATGGCTTTTTCATCTTTTTGAATTTAGAATTCGAAAACAAAATAATGTTTTTTGATCGGTCGAATAGTTTATTGTAGCGGCGAAGTATGTTATTATACCATGGTAGCGTCTATTCAAAGGTGACAAGTCGGTTGTAAAAATGGAAATATCAAAGGAAAATATGCGTGCGATAATTTTCTACAACTTTCAAGGGGATAAACGCGACTTCAGTGCTTTGAGGAGATCACTTCTTTGTTTAGTGATGCAGCACAATGTCTTAGGACTGTAGAAAGCTGGTATTTAGAATTTCAACGTGGGCACTCTAGCTTCAGTTACAAGCCACGTGAAGGTCGTCAAAAAACCGCCATGACGCAAGAGAATATTGACGCCGTGCGGCAGCCGTGGGCATTTCAGGGACTACTATCCAAAAAATCCTACACGAAGAACTCGGCGTAAGAATGTTGATCTCTCGTTGGATACCACATTTGCACAACACATTTGCAGCACCAAAAAGCAGCCCGTGTTAGATGGTGTTCGAAAACTCTGCAGCGATTCAACCGAGGAGAGTCAAAACACCTTTATGATATGGTTAGTTGTGACGAGTCTTGGATATATGCTTACGATCCAGATTCCAAGCAGCAGTCAACTGTCTGGGTCTTCCAAGATGAGCCAAAACGGACCAAAGTCATACGATCACGATGCACTTAAAAAAAAATGGTTGCCTCGTTTGTGGCAAAGGGTGGTCACGTCGCCACTATTGTACTAGAAGATCGCAAGACGGTTAACGCTGACTGGTATACCTCTGTTTGTTTGCCACAAGTCATCACAGAGTTTCGAAAAAACAACTCAAGACGTCGTATGATACTGGACCATAACAATGCAAGTTTACACAAAATGTCAAAATGTCGAAATTTTAGATCACCCGCCTTACAGCCCTGACTTGAGCCCTAACGATTCTTTACAGTGCCCAAAATTAAAAAGGTCTTCTGGTCAACGTTTCAGCTCACCCGAACAAGCTGTTGACGCATACAAATCGGCCATTTTGACTACCCCCACTTCGACATGGAATAAATGTTTTAAAAACTGGTTCGAACGCATACAAGTGTATTAAATATCGCGGAGAATTCTTTGAAAAACAATAAATGGTAATATCTATTAGATTGTCTATACTTATTTCAAACGACACAACTTCAAAGGCAGCCCTCGTAACTGTTATTTACATTATACCTGTTAAGTGATAACATTTACAATTTAGACAATATTGTTACAAAAAAATTACAATCAATTTGTCGAGTGTCTAGTTAATTAGGGTGATAATTTATTTTTTACAGAGTGCACAGTATTTTAAATTATGTAATAGGGGTTAAAGTATGCAATTGCCGATTTAATGTAATAGGTACTTCAAGTTGACATAGAACCTTCATGGTTTGAGATTTTTGAGTGAAACTTTTTTCACATGGTACCTATAAAGTTCTTCTTATAAAAAATGTACAACATTTGATTATCGACTTTCAGTTGTTTTTTTTTTATTTCAGCTTAGACAAGAATGATGGATACTTCGAAAATTCGAGTTATTTTTGAATACGAGTTCCGACGCGGAACTAACGCGGCAGAAAGAGCTTGCAATATCAATGTTGCGTTTGGAGAGGGGACTGCGAATGAACACACCGTGCGATTTTGGTTTAATCGCTTTCGTGATCTAAACTTTGATTTGAAGAACGAACTACGTGGAAGACCGCCCACACAGGTGAATAACAATGAATTGAAAGAGATGGTGGAAGCCGATCCGAGCCAAACTACCCAGGAATTAGCGGCTTGGTTTAACGTTACCTTACCAACAATATTAAGTCATTTGCGTCAAATCAATAAAATAAAATAAAAATATGAGAAATGGGTGCCTCATGATTTGACTGATCTGCGGAAAGAAACGCGTGTTGAACTTGTGTTGCCTTGTTGAATCGATACAGAAATGAAGGAATATTGGATCGAATTGTGACATGTGATGAAAAGTGGATTCTTTACGATAACCGTAAGCGAAAAATGCAATGGCTGACCCAGGTCAAACGCCACAACAGTGTCCTCCTAAAGCAAAACTTACCAATAAAAAGGTAATGGTAACTGTTTGGTGTTCTCAGCATGGTGTTATTCACTATAGCTTTCTCAGATCTGGTCAAGCAATAACGGCAGATGTCTACTGTGCCGAACTCCGAACAATGATAGCAAAACTAGCAGTGAAACAGCCCCAACTCATGAATCGATCTTCACCATTATTGCTCCATGATAACGCGAGACCTCATACAGCACGAGAAACCGTTTTAACTCTACAGGAACTGCAATTAGAAACCATTCGTCACCCTCCGTATTCGCCAGACCTTGCTCCAACGGACTACCATTTTTTTTCGCGAATTGGACAATTTTCTACGTGATAAAAAGTTTACTTCTCAGGAGGCAGTACAAAATGCTTTCACACAGTTTGTCGAATCTAGATCACGAGAGTTCTATCGCAAAGGCATAAATGACCTTCCTATTAGATGGCAGCAATCTATACTAATATTATAAAGAGGAAAGATTTGATTGTTTGTTTGTTTGTATTGAATAGGCTCCGAAACTACTGGACCGATTTGAAAAATTCTTTTACCATTAGAAATCTTAGTTTTCAGGGAGTAACATTAGGTTACTTTTTATCCCGGGAAAAATAACGGGTCCCACGGGAAAGACAACGGGAGCGATGCCGCGGGCAAAGTGCTAGTGTATAGATAATAATGGCAACTATTTTGATTAAATAAATATGTTAAATTAAAAAAAAAAACGAATTTCACTTTTTCAGTACTAATCGGCAATTTCGTACTTTAACCCCTAATATTACGTCACTGATTCGCACAAAAATTGCGTAAGTTATGATGGCGTAACCACAATTAAGTTTTTACATTCATTTCAAGCAGTTATGTTTTCTAGGTAACAAACATTGCTATACCCACTGTTACCACAATATTATTCATAATTTATTATTTTATAATCAAGTTAAATTGAATAAGGCGAATTAGCAAAACCACAGATTAATAATACTAGGCAAAAGAAAACACTAACTAATTGTGGTCAGTCCAATTTTTTATTTTATGTTGTGCTTACGTTTTAACTTCTAATATTAGTCATTAAATAGTTGAAGGATACTGAACGAGACACAAGAGAAGTTTTATTGTTATTACGTCTGGGGCGTTTAGTGTCCCGCAAAGTGTTATAATAATATCTCAGCTTGTTATTATGCAAATTAATTGTAACGAGTTTAAAATATCGTTACATGCTTCTCGTCAGTTAGTCGATTTCGGAACGTTTTTTTTGCTGTCATCGATTGTGTTTGGTGGAAGCTGTCAACTTTGACGTGATCACTTTTGCGACGAACATTCCTGATGTAGTATTGAATTTTAACGACATTTTTTAATCGGGATAAATCCTGGGTATTGGCGGCCTATTGATGCCGTAAACTTCTAAAACTTTCCCTCAGGACGTGGTGACGTAGGAATAATCCTTCATTTCTTTGGCTTTTAAGTGATTTGTCGCCCGCCTGAATTTTGTGGTGCATTTAAATTTGCCATTTGTTGGAAAAGACGCCGGATTTTAACCGAACCTGGTCCCGACGTTTTTTTTTTTTCTTCTCTTTTCTTTTCGATTTATTTTCTTTACTGGATATATTTCTACAAGGGATATTTTTATCCCTACCATCAACGCCACGATCCTAGAGGTTTTATTTAACCGTTTTATTTAACCATTTTATTTAATCATTTCTTTTTTTTACTACCTACCTTTTTTTTATCAACAAAGATGCAATAGTAATGTAAGTTCCATAAAAATAATATTGTAAATTCAATGATAATAATGTAAGTAATTATAACCTTTTTTTTTTGTATTTAATTTCATAATTTTATTACTCTGAAGCTACTGGCAAACATTAAACAAGGTATTAGCAAAGGAAATTCCATTCTTTTATTCATTTAATTAGCTACCTACCGGCAGATTAAAAGTCTGACTCTCCGAAGTGTTCTATCTGGCAAGTTTGGTTTATTTAAAACATATTGTGTGCATCTCCAAGGCGCCCGAAATTATTTTATTGTTTAATTTGTATTTTTTTTATAGGAGAACACACCAACTTTACACATTTTTATTAAATTGGGCAAGCTCCCAACACATGTGACACTCATGTACAACCCATCCATTACATTTGTCGCTCTGCGAACAGGGACTTGAAGTAGCTTCCTTGTATCTTATAAATTATTATTGCATCTTATATTTTTTTGTATTGTTTACAGAACAAATTACATAGTTTCTGTAATACACTTTTTTTGGAATGTTGTAATTTACAACTAAGTTTTCTTGATGTTTCCTAGTAAGTAAACAATATTTACTAACAACTTTATTGTACTATTGTGTGTTTAACTTTTATGGTTACAGCAATATCATTATACTCTTGCAAAATCAACATATTGTATGGTAAGACAGTTTTGTTTTGTATAAGTGACTCAACGGTGTAAAACTAAGTGCGGTGTTTCATATTAGATTTTAAACAAACTTTGGTTTAACTTAAGTAATACCTAATCATAGTTTAAGTGATATAAGCTTATCCTGTAAATTATTACTGCATCTTTTCACTTTGAAATTTTTCATAAAAATCAACTTGTAGGTAACTTAAAAAATATTTTTTCACTTTAACCTCAAATATTTTACAACTTGTGATATTTTGCCCTGCTTTTCTTATCGTATTGTTTATTCATAATGGATAAAGAAGATCAATCTCCTCTGCCTCTTGCTAAGGATAACATGGAATCTGATGGTGCATGCACAGTTCCTAATGTTGCACCTGTTGCTCCTGACATGATTAATTTGACAGAAGTACCACTTCCTTTTGATCATAATGACAGAATTGCACACTCTTCTTCAGCTTTTGCGATGCACGCTTTGCCTTCGTTTAATTCTATGAATGTTTTAGTTAATGAACATATTAAAAAGAATTTGCCTTCTGCAATTAAGTTACCCGATTTAAAAAGGAGTAGAATTAAATTCGACGGGAAATCTTGTGTTAGAGAATTTATTATGGAAGTTGAGGAATATTTTTTATACAAAAACTTTGACGAAATTTTGTTGGTTGGTTCATTTACGGACTTGCTTGATGGTATTGCATTGAAATGGTTTCGCACAGTTCGCTTTCGTATTCCATCCTGGCACGAACTTAAACTTGCTCTTCTTAAACGTTTTGACAGGCCGGATTTTGACTATTTGCTGGAACATGACCTTCGTACGAGGAAACAGAAGACATCTGAATCTCTTCCAGATTTCATTACTGAAATAATGGACATGGCTAGTCGTCTTTCTTCGCCAATGTTTGATGTGGTTTTGGTTACTATTAATCTGTCGCGCGCGCAATTAGCAGACACAATAGAATTTTATTGTTATCTGTCTCCAATATGAGACACCAGTATTATAAAGGTTAAACATAACATGTTACCTATTTACACACCTTTTATATTTGGTAAGCATATTGATTCTGTAGAACAATTTCTTGTTCTTGCAAAGGAACTTGAAGTTTTCGTCAGCCATAAATCATTTAAAACTGAAAAACCTACCGTAAAGTCTAATGCAGTTTTAATTTGCTTAAAGTGCAAAAAGCCCGGACATCATTTTAAACATTGTACATCCATACCTGGCGTTATTTGTTTCAAATGTCAAAAGGTTGGAGTCACATCTAAGAATTGTGATGTTTGTAATTTAGAGAAAAAGAGCTCTAGCGAGTCAAAAAACTAATTAGGTCGCATCGAGCCCCTGTTGTTATTGATATTTACCGCGAGTGTCTCGATGAAAGAAAATTTTGCTAAATGTCACAAACCTGATGATGCTACTCGTAACAAAGACTTTGCAAACTGGTTAGACTATTTAAAAACATTCTTCCAAATTTATAGATCAGCTCCTGTTTTATTTGTTAAAGATAATGATACTAGACCGTATTTACAATTTTCTGTAGGTAACCATACTTTTTCTGGCTTATTGGATAGTGGTTCCAATGGTTGTATTTTGGGTTCAAATAGTCATGAACAATTTCCACTTTTAGGTTATAAAATAAATTATTATTCTGTTTCTAGTGCCGCTTATACAGCTGATGGTTCTTCACAGAGAATTATTGGTACCATTGAATTACCTGTTACTTGTGATAATTTAACTAAAAATATTAATTTTCTAATTATACCTTCTTTTCAGCCTGATTTCATTTTAGGTTTTGATTTTTGGTTAAAGTTTAATTTGGCTAAAGATTTATGGAAAAATATAACTTATGTTAAAAGCAATACAGTTCAAGTTTGTACAGTCACCTCTGCTAGTGAGCTTTCTCCTTCTGAGAAACAAAAATTAAATGATACTGTTTCACTCTTTGAAGACATTTCTTATGAAAAGAGAGGCTTAGGTCTTACTCATCTCGTTCAACATAAAATTAATGTTACTAGCGAACCTTTTAAACAAAGATATTGGCCTTTAAGTCCTGCAAAGCAAAAGGAACTTTTTGATGAAGTAGAAGTCTTATTAAAAGAAGGAATCATTCAACCTTCTAAATCACCTTGGTGTTCACCTGTCTTAGCTGTAGAAAAGAAGGATGGTAGTACTAGATTATGTTTAGATTCAAGACGTTTAAATTCAGTAACTATAAAAGATTCATACCCTCTTCCTTATACCTCTAGAATATTAGATAACCTTGGGGGAGCCAAATATATTAGTACAATTGACCTTTCTAAAGCATTTTTGCAAATTGCTTTGGAAGAATCTTCTCGAGAAAAGACTGCTTTTGTAGTTCCGGGAAAAGGACTTTTCGAATTTGTTCGTATGCCATTCGGTCTCACCAATGCACCAGCTGAGTTGCAGAGACTTGTAGATAAACTTTTTGGTCCTGAATTCGATAATACAGTGTTTTGTTATTTAGACGATTTAATTTGTGTAAATTCAGATTTTAATTTACATATAGAGTATTTACACAAAATTTACAATATACTGAAAAAGGCTGGTTTAACGGTTAATTTGAAAAAGTGTAATTTTTGTAAAGATAGACTCCGCTATCTTGGTTATATAGTTGACAGTAATGGTTTGCATACCGATCCTTCTAAATTGGATACCATTAAAAGTTTCCCACGTCCTGAATCTGTTAAACAACTTCGTAGTTTTCTTGGTTTATGCTCATATTATCGTAGATTCATTAGTAAATTTGCTGATATTGCTTCTCCTTTAACTAAATTAACAGCGGGAAGTAAGAATTCTAAAAAATCACTTTGTTGGAACGATGAAGCTGAGAATGCATTTGATGAGTTGAAACAAAATTTAATTACAGCTCCTGTCTTGCAATGCCCTAATTTTGAAAAACCTTTCTTTTTACATTGTGATGCTAGTTCTGTTGGCATTGGTAGTGTTTTGAGTCAAGAGGATGATAATAGAGATCAACATCCTATTGCGTTCTATTCTAGATCACTCAATAAATGTGAACGCAATTATAGTACCACAGAACGTGAATTACTTGCTATTTTAGCTTCAATAGAACATTTCAGACCTTATATTGAAGGAATGAAGTTTACTGTAATAACTGATCATGCTAGTTTAAAATGGCTTTTAGGTCTTAGCAATCCTAGTGGACGCTTAGCACGTTGGGCTGCTAGAATTTCTCAATTTACTTTTGATAGGTATAGTTCATAAAAAAGGATCTTTACATTTAGTTCCAGATGCTTTATCTCGTATTGAAGTCGCCGCTATAGAAATCTCTCAAAATAATTTAGTTTTGCCAGACGATGATATTTATGATCCATGGTATAAAAAAGTATTTATTAATTGTCAAAAGTCTCCTTGCAGATATAAGAACTTTAGAGTAGAAAATAAAACCTTATATAAATTTTGTAAAAGTAAGTTTGATCCTAATAGTAATCTTAATTGGAAAATAGTTATTCCTAAAGAACATATTTTAGATACAATTCGTTCTAATCATGATGACATTAATTCTGGTCATCTTGGTATCCATAAAACTTTAAATAAATTAAAACAACACTATTTTTGGAAAGGGATGTTTAATGATGTTCAAAAATATATTCTAGCTTGTGATACTTGTAAAGCTTATAAACACACCACACAACCTCCTTTTGGTATTATGGTTAACCCTAAAAAAGTTGAAAGACCTATGCTAATGCTTTCAGTGGATATTATAGGTATATTACCTAAAGCTTATTCTGGACATAAATATATTCTCTCGGTTGTTGATGTGTTCACTAAATACTGCTGGATTTTTCCTATGATAAATGCTACTACTAGAGTAATAAATAAACTTTTTGAAAAAGAAATATTTCTTAAATTTGGTTGTCCTAAAATAATTGTTTGTGATAATGGTACACAATTTACTTCTAAACATTTCGTAGAATTTTTGAAAGGTTATAATATCACAAAAATATTTTATAATACTTTATACACGCCTCAAAACAATACAGTTGAGAGATATAATAAAACTGTTGAAACTTGCATTGCTTGTTTTGTTAAAGATGATCATAGAACTTGGTCTAAATATTTACCTCATGTTCAACTAGCTTTGAATAATAGTGTGAATCTAGCCACAGATTTCACACCTAATTTTTTGACGTTTGGAAGGGAACTTATTTTTGATGCTTCTTTACATCGTTTAAGTGACTCTATAGATAATTTAGATGAACTGGAAGTTTCCCATAGAACTCACTATGCTGATTCTCTTAATTCACTTAGTGAAATTTTTGTTAAAGTTCAAACTCATTTATTAAAAGCTTATCAGCGTAATGCTCGCTATTATAATAAAGGTCGCAAAGTCATTTCTTTTGATGTGGGTGATGTTGTGTGGAGAAGGAGTTTTGTTCAATCTCATGCACCTACTTATTTTTCAGCAAAACTTGCTCCTAAGTTTATTAAATGTAAAATTATTGAAAAGATCTCTGATAATGTTTATAATCTGAAAGACCTTAATAAGGGTACCGCTGGTCGTTATCATGTTAAGGATATAATTAAATTCTAATTTGGTTTCCAAGTGTAAGTCTTGATTTTGATAATTTTGTTTGAAGATCACTTATGATAGTGTGATGTATGATGGGATGGTTGATAGGTTATTAGTGATTTGAATGAGAGTATGTTAGTTAACTTCTTATAAATTTATTGAATTTGATTTCTTAACTTTCTAAAATACAACTTAGGACCTTTTAATAACTTTTCTACCCACACGAATACGTTTCTCATATCAAAGGATCTTATTATTATTATTAATATTTTGTTTATGTATCTTATTAATATTTTTATACATAATCTTATTATTATTATTCTTTTATACAGTCTTGTATACGATTTTTATGTATACATTTTTGTATAAAATTTCTTAGTTGTTACCCACTGCTTGTGTACGCTTTGTTTTCACTTGTAGTGGTTAACCTATTTTTTTACGGATCTCGGTATATTTTTTTCCTTGATTTCGTTGTTTTTTTGCTTCTGTGCTCGGAAGGTTGGTAGTGTTGAGCCGATCACAGGATGCATTTCTTGTTCTGCTATTGTGCTCGGGATATTGGTGGTGTTGAGCCGATCACAATATGCATCTCTTGTTCTGCTATTGTGCTCGGGATATTGGTGGTGTTGAGCCGATCACAATATGCATTTATTTTTGAAGGTGTTTGTGCTCGGAAAATTGGTGGAGTTGAGCTGATCACAATATGCATTTATTTTCGAAGGTGTTTGTGCTCGGAATATTGGTGGAGTTGTGCCGATCACAACATACTTCTTTATTTTTTGTATCTGTAGAGATGTGGAGATTTTAAACTGTGTCTCACAGTTATAATTTGTTCTTGATAGTCAGTGGCGATGGTGCCTAACTGCACTCTTACAGACATTTTTGGATTATTCTCGTTAGACAGCGGCAATTGCGCCTAACTGTACTCAAATTAATATTTTTATCGTGTTATATACTTGTTAGTCGGTGGCTATGGTGCCTAACCGAACTCAAATTGGTATTTTTTTTGTTGTTGTTTCTAGAGTTATACTGTATGTTAGTCGGTGGCTATTGTGCCTAACCGTACTCAATTCAGTATACTCTTGTTGTGCTCTTATACAATATTGTTCAGCGACTATTTCGCTTGACTTATTTGTTTTTATATGCATGTTATTTTAAGAAATAGTCTTAGACACTATTTTTTTGTTTAGTTGTTATTAGACTTAGCGGATATCTTCCTTGCGGTCTTATAATCCTATTCTTTTATAGGGTATTTTTGTTTTGTTGTTTTTGGAATTTATATTTCCTATTTTTTCTGTAATCTTTTTTCTTTTGCCTTGTTTATTTTTTTGCATAAAAGAAATTGCTTTCTTTTATTTTTTTCGGGGAGGGATGTAATGTAACGAGTTTAAAATATCGTTACATGCTTCTCGTCAGTTAGTCGATTTCGGAACGTTTTTTTTGCTGTCATCGATTGTGTTTGGTGGAAGCTGTCAACTTTGACGTGATCACTTTTGCGACGAACATTCCTGATGTAGTATTGAATTTTAACGACATTTTTTAATCGGGATAAATCCTGGGTATTGGCGGCCTATTGATGCCGTAAACTTCTAAAACTTTCCCTCAGGACGTGGTGACGTAGGAATAATCCTTCATTTCTTTGGCTTTTAAGTGATTTGTCGCCCGCCTGAATTTTGTGGTGCATTTAAATTTGCCATTTGTTGGAAAAGACCGAAGAAGAGAAGTATTTTGACCGAACCTGGTCCCGACGTTTTTTTTTTTTCTTCTCTTTTCTTTTCGATTTATTTTCTTTACTGGATATATTTCTACAAGGGATATTTTTATCCCTACCATCAACGCCACGATCCTAGAGGTTTTATTTAACCGTTTTATTTAACCATTTTATTTAATCATTTCTTTTTTTTACTACCTACCTTTTTTTTATCAACAAAGATGCAATAGTAATGTAAGTTCCATAAAAATAATATTGTAAATTCAATGATAATAATGTAAGTAATTATAACCTTTTTTTTTGTATTTAATTTCATAATTTTATTACTCTGAAGCTACTGGCAAACATTAAACAAGGTATTAGCAAAGGAAATTCCATTCTTTTATTCATTTAATTAGCTACCTACCGGCAGATTAAAAGTCTGACTCTCCGAAGTGTTCTATCTGGCAAGTTTGGTTTATTTAAAACATATTGTGTGCATCTCCAAGGCGCCCGAAATTATTTTATTGTTTAATTTGTATTTTTTTTATAGGAGAACACACCAACTTTACACATTTTTATTAAATTGGGCAAGCTCCCAACACATGTGACACTCATGTACAACCCATCCATTACATAATGTAGCTGTTTCGTCATTTAGGTTTTATTATTTGTATTGAATATTGCAATTACTTGACAGTTTCCCTATGCTGTTCAATAGATAAGCATAATTATTATTATATGAACATAATTAATCAGAAAAACACTAAATTCAAACTAACTAAACAATTAAATAGTTGAAGAAATGTATGCAGTAACTGCAGTATGCAGTTAGAATGAAAATAAATATCAGAAAATCCATAAATAAGTCTTACCCTCAAATGCTTAACGCAGAGATCACAGAAGTATCTTTCATGGACTTTCCTCATGTGGTCACTCAGCATAGTAAAAGTACGAAATGGTGGAATCTTGTCGCAGATCTTGCAGCAGTTCTCCAACAAAAGCTCATAGGCCTGTTTGATGTCCTCACTGCAGAACCCAATCTTGTATTGCCTCTCAAAGAGGCGGTCCGTGAAAGCCATGTTGCGAAGCTCCTTATAAGGCTGGACAGTGTCCGTAAAAACAACCTGTGAAAAGTTTTAAAGATTCATGTTACAAGATACAAAGGTTTTGTTTAATTTTAAATTCAGCATCAAATAAATAAATACAGATTTCAATGATTGAAAACCTTCATTTTTTCAATCTATAATGTAATGACTAGAGATCGGATATTCGGATGCATATTTACCTAACCCCCCCCCCCCCTCCCCCCCATTGCTATGATAAAATTCTGTACTAAGTATAGGACAGTAATACTGTATCAAACAGCAGTACAGAGGTAATGTGCAAATAAATTCAAAGCCTTGAAAGTTTTGAGAGCAAATTATTAAGATGACAAGATACAATTTAAAAAGTATGGTGCAATGACTGATTAGAGAATAGATGTGTTAGCATAATATAATTGTAATTTAATTACTTCATGTAGTTACTATTCACTTGAATATAGAATGTTTTACATGTTTTGAGTATTTATATTACTTTAAGAAATATTTATAAATTCAACTAAACCACTGAAACAAATCAAAACATTACAATATAGAAAATACAATTTGACCAGTGAGAAACACTGCATAAATATGTTAGACACAATCTCTCTTCTAATCTTGTCATTTATGAAACATTTATCAACATAGAAATATGGTATCATAGGAATAAACATACTAGGGGAAACATTCGACTATTGTGAAATAATGCAGAAGATTCGCTGAATGTGTTTATAACACACAATGTTGCACAATGATAGTCTGTGTATTGAGGATGTAAGAAACATAACATTCATAATTTTAAACATAAGTCTAACTTA
Source organism: Xanthia togata (assembly GCA_963853775.1). NCBI lineage: Eukaryota > Metazoa > Arthropoda > Insecta > Lepidoptera > Noctuidae > Xanthia > Xanthia togata. The sequence continues at coordinate 18,573,946 of OY970795.1, read as the reverse complement.
CCATTGCAAGGTCATGCCTGCAGATAGGACACTCATTCTGCAGGCAGAGCACCCGCATTCGAGTGGAACACTCGTAACATACGGGATGGTCACATTCGCCAAGCGAATAGTATAAAACGTTCTTGAAACACACTACGCAAGTATTCTCGTTTGAATTGTAGTCAGCCATTGTTCCAAGCTGGGTTCTGAAAAATTATACACGGAGCTAATATGGGGACAAGATTTGTAGCGATTATTGGTAAAATTTGAGGTATAAATACTGTTTTACGTACGTAAGTTTGAGAAAAGGAAGGACGAAAATTTCGTAGTGCTGAAATGACAACTAGATTAAATAGTTGCCATATATTAATAAATAATTCTGACAAGTAGAAACATCTGTCCACAACATGTTTTGATTGGTCAACAAGGCGAAGCAAGGTTTATTGCTGAAATGAGGTTGTTAAGTTTTGGGTTGGTGGTTATATAATGAACACTGTATTTATCTTAATATTGTTTATTAAGCATATATAACTTTTTTATATAGAGAGCAGACAATGGACTCCATGAACGGAGGTCGAAGAAGGAGCATTAACCACAGATAACATATTGTCTATAGTTTAGTGACGTGCCATGTAATAAGTAGTGATGTGCTTAACGTTTCTCAACACTCTTCCTCAAATTTAACTTTAAATAACATTTATTAAATTTGCCTATGAAACATGAGCACATTTAATCTAGAAAAAAAAATAAACTTAAGTTACAACAAAATACTATTTAGTTCTTTAATTTTACACAACATTTTATAAAGATTTATATCTTTATATAAAACAATAAACTAAGTAACTATTTAACTTTGTAGTCACCATTAGGTAAGCTCTATAAAAAAACTTAAACAGAAATTAAGTCATTAATTGCTTAATAAAGTTTATAAACTTTTCTTTACACAGGCTTTTAGTCATTAAATCAGCTAAATTGTTATCAGAATTTACATATTGAATAGAAATTATGTTTTTATTTATAACATCCTTTATAAAGTGATATTTAATATCAATGTGTTTAGCCCTTTTGGAATTCTCAAAACTTTTGCAAATTAAGATGGCACTTTGATTATCAACAAAAAGTTTTACATTAGATAAACAGTTTAGGTTATTTGCAATACCTTTAAGATTCAGGACTTCTTGTGTAGTAGTAGCAGCGGCCACATACTCTGCCTCTGCCGTTGAGAGTGCCACACATCCTTGTTTCTTTGAAAACCATGCGATTGGATTACTTCCATGTAGTATTATTCCTCCACTCACACTTTTTCTGTCCTTGTTATCTCCTGCCCAGTCTGCATCCGAGTAGGCATATAAACCATAGTTCTTACTCTTCCTGAATATTAATCCTTTTTCCTTAGTGCCTTTTAGATATTTGAGTATTCTTTTAGCTGCTTTCCATGTACTTTCATTTGCTTTGTCTAGATATCTGCTTAAATAGTTTACTGAATATGTTATATCTGGTCTTGTTGCAGTAGCTATGTAAAGTAGACTTCCTATTAGTTCTCTGTATCTTTCATTAATATCTTCTTTATTTTCTTCTTCTAGTATCTTATAATTTGTTTCCATTGGAGTTTTCATATCTTTACATTCTGACATATTAAATTTATTTAACAACTTCTCAATTAGTTTTGTTTGTTTTATTTCTATTGTATCTTCCTTTCTAGTAAATTCTATTCCTAAAAACGTTTTAATTTCTCCAAGTTCTTTTGCTTTAAATTCTTCTTTTAACTTCTTTATTATTTCTTCACAATTTCCAATTATTATTATATCATCAACATATAATATTATCCAGCAATCTTCTTTGAAGTATAGACAAGTATCATATCCTGATCTTTCGTAGTTATTCTTTTCCATGAAATTATTTATTTCATCATTCCAGCACTTCGGTGATTCTTTTAATCCATACAGTGCTCGTTCTAATCTTAATACTGAATTTTTCTCCTTTGTTGTGTAACCTTTTGGTGGTTTTATGTATATTTCGGATTTTACTTTACCGTTGAGGAATGCTGTAGGTATGTCTAATTGTTTAATAGGTAGGTCTTCATTCACAGCTTTAGATATTAACATTCTTACTGTCGGTGCTCTAGCAACCGGTGAGTACATTGCTTCATATTGATTTTCCTTTTGTTGGAATCCACGTGCTACTAGTCGTGCTTTCTTTGTTCCATCATCTTTTTCTTTAAATATCCATTTAGTATCTATTGTTTTCTTGTTTGCTGGTAATTGTACTTCTTTCCATGTTTCTAGATTTTCTAATGCTTTTAATTCTTTGTGTACAGCTTCTTTCCATTCTGTATTTTCCATTGCTTCTTCAAACGAGCTAGGTGTATTTGAGCTCAGGCAAATAACTATATTTGTCTCATACTCATCAAGATGCGCAGGAGGTTTTACTATTCTTCCTGATCTTGTAGTTTTCGCTTCTCTTGTTGTGTCTTCGTTTATATTTCCCTCATTAGTGACATGTTCGTTTCCTTTTCCTTGCACATTGCTAGTTCCTTGTTTCTCTTCTTGTCTCAACTCTATTTTATCTTCTTGGTTTTCTATTTCTTGAATATTTCTCCTTTCTTTGTTTTCTTCATTTTTATATACTGTATCACTTTCATCGAATCTCACATCTCTTGATATTATTATTGTATTTTCTTCTGGGTTCCACAATCTGTATCCTACTGTATTATAACCAACCATTCTTGTCTCTTTTCCTCTTTTATCCAATTTGTCTGATTTAGGTATAATAGTGGCCCACGCCTTTGCCCCAAAAACTCTCAGTCTTGATAAGTCACTGGTTCCGTTTTTCATGAAACACGGTGTTTTATAATTTATAGCTGAAGAAGGTGACCTGTTCAGCTGATAGGCAGCACATTGAATAGCTTCACACCATAAAGTTTTAGGCAAATTAGTCTCTGCAAACAAAGTTCTCACCTTATCACACAAAGTACGATTTAATCTTTCCGCTACTCCGTTGGACTGTTTTGTGTAAGGTAAGGTATATTCTACACTTATTCCTTTTTCCTTACAAAAATATTTTAACTTGTTGGCCGTATATTCCCCACCTTGGTCACACCTGATTCGCTGAACTGTACTTCCAGTTTCATTTTCTAACCTTCTTATATAGTCAATCAATTTTTGTGTTGCTTCAGATTTGTTTACTAAAGGGAACACCACACAGAAATGAGAATAATCATCTAATACTGTCATGAAATATTTCTCAGAGGTGTCTCAAGGATAGCCACTAAAAGAATTTAGAAAACTGTAAAGGCTCGTGCTGACTAGCGCGACTTGACGCACGACGCGACACGGCGACACCAAAAATATTAAACGCCTATTACACGGTCGCGAACCACGTCCCCGACAGAGGTGAACTTGGTTGGCGATCGGCAGAGCTGTTTCAACTACATGGTCACCAACATGCCATTCGGTCGTGATATTCGAAGAGTAAAGTTAGACGTCCAGACGAATTTTTGACCGATGCCTCAATGGCGTTTAGGGATGATTGTATTCCATTTACTGTGCGTTTGCACTGGCGAAACATTCACGACAAAACATGTTGAAATCTCTGTTTTCTGTCAATGTATCGACTCGTGTTCGCATTTTCACGCAACTTGTTGACGCGAAACATGTTTGACGTTTCCTGTCACTTGACATGTTTCGCAACGTCTTTTTACAAACCAATTTCATAGCAAAAAATATATCTGTATGAATCTAGCAACATGTTGTAAGATTTATTTAACATTTCATTGCATTTTGCCGACTTTGATGTTCTGTGAATCATACTGACAGTGACAGTGATTAATTTTTGGCCAAATCATAGCGAAGTCAAAATTACTTTATTTAATAAACAAAGCCAAAAATATTGCAACGTTTTTTAACTCAAAAGTAGGTAAGTAATAAAATGAATTCAATCGATGAAGACGATTTATTGTTTTTAGCTGCCAGTATTGCATACCTGGAACGGCAAAAATCTAGGAAGAAACCTAGGTACTAGATGCGCGACTTTCTAAAAAAGAGAGAAACACATAATGGTGCCTGCAGTATTTAAGAAATGAGTTGCATATTCAGTATGGAAGCACTGTACTTTAGGGACCGCCGATTTTTTACAGTAGGTATTTTTTTTTTTCGAGTACATCCTTTTTAGTGTAATTTTGAAAACCGCAAATCTAGCAAAACCATAAGTGCTGAGAAAAAAATCGCCAAAAGTTTCTTTCAGGATTTATGGGAGTATGTAGGGGTGGGGAAGTTTACGTGGCGAGTCTAAATTAGGTTCCGAGCAATAATGAGGTCGATGACATCTTCAAGGGTAAGGTCTAGACCCCAAAAGTCAAGGACAAACAAAAAAAAATACTGAATAATACCTTATAACAAGTTTTCAGGTCATGGACATTTTCAAGGTCAATGTGAACTAAGGCGTTGTCGACGGAGTACTTCTGTGTGGTTTAAAAAAACTTAACCACGAAGGGAATGGCAGGGTCTAGGACCCATCCACTTGCCTCCTAAGTTCATCCATCGCTCTTGCATCCCAAGTTCTCATCCATACTATAATTATACTAAAAACCATTAAAATCCGCTGTCGTTGTCTGAACATAGAACGGAACAACCAAGGAATGGAATTCTTACATTATCTCAAAATGTAAATTTTATTACGTAAAATATATTGAATTTTTTTAAACTAGGATTTTTTTTTCTTGGAAACTAGGGGTTTGCTTGCTGTGTCATTTTGTAAAAGTGTTATCTATGAAGACATCTATACGCAAAAAAAAAAAATGAAGCTTCGCACGCGCGGTCCCTAAAGTACAGTGGAGCCGTATATTTCATTCTCTGCTGAATTGAGTTTTCAAAGATGTAATTTTCTTGTCGATCGGAATAACACTATCCAAGCCCATTTGCTCAGCTAGTTGTAATAAAGAATCTCGACGCTTTATTCGGATTTAATTTTATAGTCCACACACCACAAACATGGAAAGCCTTGCCAAAGCTCTATAAACTTATCGTGTCTTAGTTGGACCACTCCATGTTTCGATATAAACACGAGATGTTTATCGTCATACTCGGATAACACTAAACATCAAACAGACATAATTTGACCTAAACAAACAACAGTGCGAACGCAAACGTGACAAATCTCTTTAAAAGACATGTCTATTGTATATATTTCTAGACAGTGCGAATCTTGAAATATGTCATAAGACTTGTTCATGTTTCGTGCAGTGCAAACGCAAGTCCAACAAAACAAGTTATGAGATTTGTTTCATGTGACAAGTCTCGAAACATGTACATGTTGAATGTTTTCTGGTGCAAACGCATAGTAAGAAACAAAAATCTCCCAGGCAAGGCACTTTTGATTGTTGTCTTTGTTCTGTTCGCAGCTGAGATCCCACAGACGGGGTAGGTCTTTGTACAACTCGATCAACTCAGTAATAATTTCTTTTCCTTTTCCACCATTTTGCTCTTTTTAATACATAGATCAACTTGTAAAACTTGCGCTCGTAACTGCGTTTGCACTGGAAAAACATTACAACAAGACATGTTGAAATCGCTAGTTACTGTCAAAAAAATGTATGGAACTTTGACAGCAACTGAAGATTTCAACATGTTTTGTTGTGAATGTTTCGACAGTGCAAACGCACAGTAACACGTGTGCCTCGCTCGACTTACGTACTCGTGGTTGGCAACCACCGTCTACACGGTCAGCCACCAACTGTACCTCCTATAATCGCCCTTGGTCGCTAGCGCAGCTCTTTAAACCAAGGTCGTTCGAAGGTCAAACGAAATTTGGCCGTAAACCATCATTACGGTTGTAAACCACCAAGGTCACCTCTGTCGGGACGTGGTTTATGGCATTGACATATAACATATGGACTTGGCATACCTACAAAAAAAACGTGCCATACCTACACTTTTTTGAGAGGATAAAATGGCGTCTACTAGGGCAGCCCTTATCGATATTTCTATGTTATAATATCGATAAAAGATTGTGAGAATGTTTTCATAATGTCACAGTACAATATTTACGGGTAAAAATACCTACTCCAAGTTTTCTGACATATGCCTTTCATTTGTTTGTTTTTAATTTAATTGCTTCGTCATTCTTTCGCGGCTAAACCGTAGAACTTATTTTGAAGTTTCCCATTGTAATAGGTTGAAACCTGGAGGACAGATATATACTTACTGCTTTTATCGACCTAGTATTCTGTAACTGATTTCACTCCATTTTATACTATAAGCAACAAGTTCATCTCGTTGCCGATATATCTATGTGGGAAGCGTGCGATGACGATGACGCGAGTTTCAAACTTTTTGTTCACCCAAAAAGTACACATTTATACACAGTATACATATAGCTCTTGGAAAACGTCCGGTGAAGATGACGGGAATTCCATGATTTTTGCTCACCCAAAAAGTGCTCAACGCGCCTAAAGTTTTCACTTCAAAAAAACTATCGGGCTGTTGCCCGGCAGACACGACACCCATCTGGTCGGAGGGTCCTCCCTTTTCTATAGAGGATGAATGAATTTTACACCCTGTTCCTCATACCTCTAAAAGGTGGCTCCGCCAATGGCCCGCAAATGGTAATTTTTAAATGAAATATTATAATTTATATTATTAATATTTTATCATTTTATCTTTGTGTATCTCATTTTGATCAACATACAAATTTGAATTTCACGGATAACCAGTGAAAAAGAAATAAAGAAATTTTGAAAATTGGCGGAGCCACCATTATTAATATTTTTGATGCTAAGTTTCTAACACGCAAATGATTGTGGGTTTTAATTAAAAGTCAACAGTAATTATAATAAAGTTATATTAAATAAATCAATCTCATTCAGTTCTGAACAATACAATTTTGTTCAGGTAATTTCTGTGATATTCTTTCAGTAGATTTCTTCCCATAATATTTGTATCTCAAATTCATCTATATCTCTTTTACATTGTGAGTTTGTCTGATTTTGATCATTCTCATTTAAAATGCCAGACATATTTGTTCAAATCGCAGGCTGTAAACAAGCAAAAAAAAAAATTAGTATTTTTATTGTTCCTTGATTTTATTAATACAATTTTTAATTGATCTTAAGTCTTAAGACCACACTCAAACACATTCTTTACATCACTCTTTGTTTCCATTAAACAAATATTGCAAATACGGACATCACCAGTTTCAACACCAGCCACTAGTAGAGAATCATGTTGGACAAATTTATAACATGTTACTTACCAATAAGGTTCGTGAAGGTAAAGCATCGTCACATAATGTTACTTTATTGAGTATCCGGTTGAAATATGATTCTTCAAAGTGAAAAGAACAAAAATATGAACAGTTTATGTTAACATCTTTAAATTTTCCACACCAATTGTTTTTTTCTTCTTTCGTTTATTAGCAGGCAGCCTTGAAAGTAATACATAAAACCAATTTAAAAAAACATAAAATAGCATTATCGATAAATAAAATGTCTAAATACACTACTCTATCCCTTCAATAACAAGAAAATGATTTCGTGAAGTAAAACTGTTGAAAATAATGGCAAAAGGGAAATTATGAATGCTTTACTGTTGAAGCTCTTAACGAATGCAGAATCTTTTGTTTATCGTCTAAATCTAAAGATATTTCAGCTGAAATTTGTGTACGTACTGGTGCAATGTTATTTTCGGGTGATGTCCGCTTCTTTTGATGCCACATCCGATAATATTGCAATTGGGCATCTTGCTATTGATGATTTCCACCATAGGGCCGAGTTTAAACGCATTATCACAGCAAATAACTCCAAAATTCACAAATTTTAACCACAACTCAAGATCTTTTGACAGTTGACGTACCCAACTTTGGTACCAAACACCGAGAGGATAAAATGGCGAACCGGCCGCAAGTAGGTATTTCAATTTCTAGAAAATGTATGGTTGCCATTATAGGAACTGTCAAAAAAACTATTATCCTTTTTCACTTAGGCAAAATTATTGAAGTTAAAAAGAGATAGCAGTATTTTTTTAATTTTGGCGTCGATATGCCTCGTATTTGTATAACTGTTTTTTCTATAGTCAAACATTTCAAGTCCATGTTATATAAGTCAATGGTTTATGGTCATCTGAGAAAATTACCACAGAGTACATTATATAAAAAATTACTGTCGTAAGTCGAAACCCGCCAGGGTATTAGTGTTCTGTGGTCGAAACGGTGAACGGCTGAAGAGAAGAACGGTTTGAAGTTTGAAATTACTAAATCAAAATCGAAGTTCGTTTGATAACCAAGTTTAACAGTTTAAATAATTAAAATGTGTTATAAAATAAAGTAAAACTGATTTGAACAGTGAAGAGTGCATACAGACATTCCAATAATGTATTTCCAAGTGTGTATCAGTTTATTGTGAAATATTTGTATTGCCTGCTGTAATCTTGATGTTGTTGCAATCCTAGCTGATTTTATTTCATTATTTTAGATTGAAAATACTCCTGAGCACATACGAAAGGCTCGTCGTACGGAATCTGTTGTGAAAAAGTCTCCCAAAGAAGAATGTCCTTGTCTTGTATTGGCTCCGTTTTCTAGGCCTCCACAAGTTGTGTTCGACAATGTCCTTATTGGTGCATCATGTGAGAGGAACCTGGAGGTCTACAACCCAACGAAACAAGTACAACAGGTAACAGCCCGTAATTATAATAGGTATGATACATGACTTGACCCAGTTAAACAAGTGGTGTACTGGTGTTTCACTAGTCAGTGGGTCGTCTTAGGGGCGGACTTAGTTTTAGCTTAAGTTAAAAAAAAAAAAAAAAAAAAACATGTTGAAAGGATAAGAACAGGAACCTCAATCATACATAAGTCAAATGTTATTATTATTATTTATTTTTGAATAACAATATTAATTCGCCTGCTCGTAACTCATATTTTTTTTTACTACTATTAGTGTTCTCTTACTTCTCTGCTAAACCACTTTCCACCTAAACCAATCTAAACCTTGCATTTTTAATTACCTTTATCTACTTTTAATCAAGTCACTAGATTGTTATGTTAAACTGACTTGGTTGTTCGTCCCTATGTTTATAATAATAATGGTTGAACATTATTACTATTTATTTAACATTTCTAATAATCAATCTGTCTAATGCAGCTGAATACCAATATTTTACATGGAGAAACTGCCTATCTGACCTTCTTACACAACCCAGTAACTGGGTAATACAATACCCGTGGTAAGACTGGTTCTCAGACTCTGCTTCTGATGACCCATAATTTGAATTTGAATATATAGACCAATATTTATATCACAATAAAATTATAAGTTAAAGTTATAAATTAAAATTATAAGTTAAATAAAATTATAAGTAAAATCCATTATCTTTCACAAACTAAAATTAAGTAAATAAACAAACTAAAATTAAGTAAAATATCTGCTAAACTTTTTATCTTTCCATTTCTTCAGATTACTCTTGGAAAATCTCTGCCCCCTGGCTTAGTGATACATTTGCCGGGAGAATGGCTTCTGGTAGAACCGGAGACATGCTACTGCTTGACTATGCTTTGGACACCGACACAGCCAACTGGCATCAGGGAGACTATACGCTTCACAAACGAGAACAGAGGCCGATATGACGTCATTGTCGTCCTCAAATCTGTTATGGTAATTTAATTTTTTAACATCATAAATATTAACTGTCTGACTCAGCCAAGTAGATGTAAGAATGACCACTTATCATTGGATTCGATTTTGCATATTTCCAGTTGTGACTTGGGTTTTGAAATATATTATGAGGGCTGCTATTTATGTATCCGGAATAACAAACTGAAACAAACATATAGCATTTATTATGGTTGCTTTTCAAAATATTCGCCATGATGATCGATGCACTTTTGCATATGTTGAAACCAATTTTCGAAGCACTTTTCCATTCAGATTGAGGTATCTCCAAAACATGCATTTTAAATGCATCAACAGCCTCTTCACGGCTCGAAAATCGTTGACCACGTAATTCTTCATGGTTGGATATAAATAGAAGTTGTTGGGGTCAAGTTGGGGCTGTACGGCGTATGACCCGTATATTTTGGCCTTCCAAATACCGAGTTGTTTCGGCCGATGTGTGGCAGCTAGCATTGTCATTATGAAGAAGGATTCTGCGTTGTCAGTTGTTCTTTCTTATTTCTTTAAAGACTTCTGGCAAACAAATGCTTGTGTACCATTCAGAATTAACCGTTTTACGATCCTCTAGTGGTCCTGTAGCCACATGCAAAAAAACAAGCGACTATTTGCTTCAGTGCTGTTTGAACGAATGACTTTTGTTGGGTTCGGCTCATCTTGGAACACCCAAACAGTTGATTGTTGTTTAGTTTCAGGATCATACGCATATATCCAAGATTCATCACCTGTGTAGATATTATAGACTGCTTTTGACGCACCCTGATTGTACTATGTAACATTTTTTTACACCAATCAACACAAGCCCGTTTATGGTCAATTCTAAGTTGTGCGGAATCCAACGTGAACAATTTTTTACAATTAATTTATTTATTAATACTTCTAGCACATAAATGTACAGAGGGGGACTTAATGCCTCAGGCATTTTCTACCAGTCAACCTTTGGGTGATGCAGAGACAAACAGTGGTAGATGCAATAGCGAGAAATGAGGAAAAAAATATTTATTTAAATATAAAGATATACATAATTATATACCTATTAAAACCTATAAATATAATAAATACACCTAATTATATATAAATATAAGCACAAGTAAGACAAACAATGGGAAAACATTACCGTTGTGATGATACTGCCAGCTTCTTGAGAATGTGCTCGCGAACTTTAATTTTAAAAGATAATCAAATTTTTTAAAAGATAAAGGTTGGTCGCTATACTGAATTCCTGGGGGAGCGCATTCCACAGTGAGACTGAATGAAGAAAGAAGAGTGAATGAAATCTGTGCGGTGAGTGTGTCATTGAAGAAGACGATTGTGAGATGAACGTAGATTTCTATTGTGGTTGGCGCAAATGTACTGAAAGTGGGGGCCAAATAACTAGGGGAAGAGGGAGAGTCAAGAAATGAAAACAAGGTGGTCAGCACCCTTTGCTCTCTGCGCTGGCGTATGGGCAACCACCTTAGAAGCGACCGATGCGCAGAGACATGATCATATTTACGCAGATTGAAAACGAGTCGAATGCAGTTATTGAGAAGATAATGACTTGTCTTCTCAATAACTGCATTCGATTCGTTGATAAACTTGACAGTTCACCATAATCGATTATAGGGAAGATTAAGAACTGCACAAGCATTGTCTTCGTACACGATGGTAATAAAATTTCAATCTGCACAGAGCCCGCAGCGTTCCAGTAACCTTCTGGCTTACCCTAGCGACTTGAGTACGCCAGTTCAGGGTACTATCAATGTGCAAGCCTGAGTCCTTCACGTCAGTGCTAAAAGGAACGATCGTACCATTTTGAAGAGAACTGGCGGAAAGGTTGTACCGTCCACCTTGCTTATACGCGAGGACTGCCAATGATGATCGCTTGACACTTTGTAGAGTTTACGGCTACACCAAATCTATCAGCCCAGGTTTTATGGCTATCAAGTTCCTTCTTAATCTGTCGATAGCTTCAGGTAATTCATCAACCCTTCCCTGACAGTACAACTGCAAGTCATCTGCATACAGATGATACGCACACTGAAGCTCGGAAGTTATAAGATTAATAAAAATAGAACACAGAAGAGGAGAAAGTATACCGCCTTGAGGAATGCCAGTTTCCAAATCACACCAGCATGGAGAAGAATCCCCAACATGAATCCCCATCAATCTATTGATTGCTGACGTTCCTGAAGGTAAGAAGAGAACCATTCCAGAGCTTCGGGAGAGACCATAAGATGTGAAAAAATGGCTAACAGGATGTCGTGACTGACGGTATTAAAGGCATTCGAGAAATCAACCAGCACTAGAACAGTAACTTTGGTGTCTTTCAGTCCTGCCCTTATATCGCCAGTCACTTAAAGGAGGGCGGAAATAGCGCTGTGCCCAGGCCTGAACCCAGATTGAAAAGGGCTAATGAGTGAGTGGCGATGAACAAAGTTGGAGAATTGTTTGTGGACACAGGCCTTAAGCACTTTGGATTTGATGGAGAGAATTATCTTTCTATTACAGCTAAATGTTCGTGTAATATTTTATATAATACTCGTCATACTTATGCCCAGAGACGCCTCTATCTCGCGATATGTAACATGACGATCTTGCATTATTAGTTCCCGAACAGCATCAATATTTTGAGGTACAACATCCGATTTAGGTCGACCTTCTTTAAATTCGTCCGTGAGCACAAACCGCCCACGATTAAACTCACTAAGCCAGTGATACACATTAGTTTTCGATGGTGCTTCGTCCCCAAAAGTCGAAGTGAGTTGATAGATGCATTGTTTTTGAGCCCTCGCCGAAAATCGTAATAAATCATAGCACGAAAATTTTCACAAGTTAAATCCATGGTGTTAAAGACACGCCGTTTTCAAAATGACGCCAAAAAAGAAAAACAAATGACAGCTACATGAAAAAAAATTGTGGTCTTCAGCCAGTTCCATTTATAAATGTTAAAATTACTTTTTCACCACTCCCGCACGAAAGAAGTGTCTTTCCTCTACGAAAACAGTGAGGAAAGTTGGTTTTTCCTCACTGCTTGAACAGTGAGGAAAGTTGGGTTTTCCTTACTGTTTGAACAGTGAGGAAAGTAATGATCCCGTTCAGAAACTAACCTTGCCTGATTTTTTTATGTAAAGTTTTACAGATATTTTAAAAAATAAAGAATTATTTTGATTTGCTTTGTGTCTATTTAATTTATTTACCTATGATGACTGAATACTTTCTTGCTGGTCGTGGTGAAAAGTTTTGTATGCAACATGTGAGCAAGTTCATTTGCTATTCGTTTTGTTGAGTCTTTCGCTTACTCAGGATTGAAATTCAAAATCAAAACTCATAGGAAAAACGAACTTTCCTCACATGTTGGATAAATAACTATTTCACCTCAGCACCTCAAACAAGCAGGTTTTGCTGTCGAAAGACAGTGACGAAAATTCGATTTTGCAGCGTGAGACAAAGTAACTTTTTATTTTTTAATTAATTAATTTCCTTTGGAAGACTTAGAGCTAAACAAACCAGAATAAGACATTGAAAAGTGACTGACAGCCAATAACAAAGTCTTCACATACAGGTATCAGAATAATGATTTAAGAAATCTGTGAACAACACAGTACTGCCGACAAAAACAATAAATCGCCAAAGCCAAAATTATACAGTAGTAATATTATGCACATAGATCAATACAATAAAAGTGGTAAACAAGCTACTCAGGCCAACATAATTTGGGCAGTATTAAGCATCACGTGAAAAAGTTAAGACTCAAGCTCTTTATGGCTGCGATTGTTAATGCCGCGAACAGTGCTGGGTCTACTCATAAAATTCTAAAGATTTGAACTTCACTTAGTTTTGTCACTTTCACTTCGATACGAAAAAAGCGAGAGATAGAAACAAGTCGATTCGAAGTTCGATTTCAAAATTCCGTATCTAGTAGGCCCAAAAAAGAAACAAACAATAAAACGTTCGAATACACATAAAACCTTAAAATTGCAAATTATCTGCTAAGGTTTAACATTCTGTTTTTTTTTTTTTGGAACGAAGTTCGTTGAGCGGCTTGCGGTAAGAGTGCATTGGCAGAAATCTTCTCGCGAAAAGGCGCTTGCGACCGTCTTCTTCTAATTCAAAGAGAAAGAAAGACGGAGAGAGATAGAAAGTGTGAATTTGGTCAAAATGAAAATCCAAGATTTCGGTTGCGAAAATTTTCACATGTTTCGTCATGGGTGTCTTTTTCATCGTTTTCAATGGTGCTAAAGCCGATCGTCAGTTCAAAATGTAAATCCAAGATGGCGCCTGCGAAAGTTTTCAAAATTTTGTTCATGGGTATCGTTTCTATGGTTTTCAAGGTTGCTAAAGCCGATAGTGAAGTAAAAATAAAAATCCACGATGGCGGTTTCGAAAATTTTCACATTTTTCGTCATGGGTGTCGTTTTCATAGTTTTCGAGGGTGCTAAAGCCGATAGTGAGGGCAAAATATAAATCCAAGATGGTGGCTACGAAAATATTCAAATTTTTCGTTTTGCGTGTCATTTTCAGTTTTCGAGGGTGCTAAAGCCTATAATGATATTAAAATGTCTGAATTTTTTAAAGTTTTTATCATGGGTATCGTTTTCATTTCCACATAAATATGCTCAATGCACAATACCTAACAACACCCTCACGGATCGGACAGGGTTTTTTTTACATGTTGTATTTTCTCGCTGCTGAGGTGAAAAGTTGTATGTGTTACACGAGAGCAAAGTTATTTGCATCTCGTGTCTTTGAATCCCTCGCCGCGCTCAGGATTCTAACCTAGAATCACTCGCTACGCTCGTGATTCCATTATAGAATCCTTCGCTTACTCGGGATTCAAAATCAACACTCGCAGCAAAAAACAACTTTACTCTCTTGTTGCACAAATAACTATTTTAATATTGTTCTGTAACTGGCCAGTTCCGGATACATAAATAGCAGCCCTCGTACCCCCTATTTATCATCATTATCCTAGCATCTACTCATGAACATAGGCTTCTCAATGACAATGAATAATCATAAAAAATGTCACAAAGTTTGGTAGACGTACAAGGGTGAATCAAAAAGTTCTTAAAATTGCATATAATTATATAAGTATAAAACCTTTTTGGGAGAAGTTCGATATTCAAATTAAACAGTGTCAATCACACAATATTTATGCAAACTGTCAGTTCGTTCGCACGTAATAAATTGATATGTGAAACGAGTTGCTAAAAACCCAAAATTATGGATAAAAGTGAGTTACGTGCAGTGATAAAATATCTCAGTTTGAAAAAAATGTCTACGTAGGAATTTTTTACGTACATTCAGCAGACATTAGGGGATGATGTTGTACCATATACTACGGTTGCGTACTGGGTGTCTGAATTTAAAAGAGGTAGATCAAGCTGTAAAGATGACCCGCGTTCTGGGCGGCCTTCAACCTCCGTTTCGGAAGAAAATGTCAAAAAGGTTGAGAATCTGGTTTTGGAAGACAGAAGAATAACTATATAATAATAATAATAATGTTTATTTTCTCAAAAACAATGCATTGTTGTACACGTTAAAAATAATAATACAGTTTTACAAAATAAGTACTAGGTATATCTACAAACGTGTGGGTGAGCACTGCTCTCCTAGCTAGGTTATGAAAACCTGTGTTAAGGAGAAGCAGTCCGGTCCCCTAAGGTATTATAACGTAAAGGTTACATAGTGCTTCTGATGTTACTGTTACAATTTTGGAGTATTAAGAATTTGAGATAGATAATTAAAGCTAAGATACGTTTTATTAAGCGTGAATATAAAATAATTTTAATTTTAAGGTAAATAAATGTGTGTATGTGTGTGTGTGTGTGTGTGTGTTTTTGGGTGTTTGTGTTTGATTGTACATGTTGTTTATGTTAAGATTTTTTCTGTTTCGTCATATGACTTGTTTTGGAGGTAAGATTGCAAAATCTTTTTGCATTTGTAATACGGTAGTCCGTACTAGTCCGTAGATTTGACACTCTTCGTTTATTTTATTATATAGGAACGGACCAAGAAAATGAAAAAATCTCTTTACAAAAGTTGAACGTACTTGCGGCAGGGTGCATATCCCATCTTTTCGACGTTTACTACGTTCTTTATTTTTTATAATTCGGTATGGGGTTTTACGGTGTAGCAGAATTACTGTCTGTAGTATGAAGTGTTGCCGAACATTTAGAACTTTGCAGTGATTGTATAATTGGTCGGTTGGAAAAAGAATAGGACGAAAAGTAGCCACTTTTAAAATGGCCCTATGTGCTACTTCTAGCGGCTTCTAATATATAGCTGAGATCCTAAAGATATCATTTGGTAGCGTTCAATCCATTTTAATTGATTCACTGGGGTTCAAAAAAGTGTCGGCAAGATGGGTGCCACGAATGTTAACCGACGAAAACAAAAAGCGACGTTTGGAAATTTCTAAGCGTAATCTCGAAATGTTCCAGCGTGATTCGGATAATTTTTGCCGTCGCCTTGTCACCATGCATGAAACGTTGGTCCACCATTTCGATCCTGTAAGAGACAAAGCAAGGCCAGACGATTACTGGACCCTATTATGCCAATTTAATCCCGAAAGTGCGTGAAGCGATTAAAGAAAAACGTCGTGGAAAACTATCGATGGGCGTGTTGTTTCTTCAAGATAACGCTCCTGCTCATCGATCGGAAGTTGCGCTCAATGCAATCCGCTGTGCTGGCTTCAATCTACTTGACCACCCATCATATTCTCCGGACTTAGCCCCAAGAGATTTAAACTTATTCCCCAAAATTAAAAGAGGACATTCGTGGTTCAAAATTTTACGATAATGACGCGGTTATGGCTGCCGTAGAGGAGTTTTTCGAGAGTCAAGAAAAACAATTTTTTCACAAGGAATAAGGAAGTTAGAAGAGGTCGATCGCTGGTCGCCGAACAGTACGGTCGTTTCGGGAGCGAGCTCCAACCCAAAATTTTTTTTTGCGGAAAAAAAAATTGCGGCAATATCGCGTCTCTTGCCGGCGAATTCGTACAGTGCGTTAGTACTGGTGTTTGATAATGCTGTGACCTTACTAATCGCGAACCAAATACATTAAAATAGTGCTAAAGTGATGTGTAAGTGCGTTCCGGACCTCAGGCGAGCGTTTCAGAGCATCTGGTGAAATCTTTCTTTATCTTTCAGGGCGTTGCTGTGCAAAATCAGTATTTTATTTTAACATTGCGAGCGTGCATTTCCAGTGGGGACGTGTTAAGCGCACATTAAACTCTTATTTTCTAAGTTAATGTTATAAATCATATTATTATTATTTATTATGCGCATATTAAATACCTGCATAATGGAATTATCGCTTTAGATCTCGTACAAAACTATTTTCTCATAAAACTTCTGCAAGACCGCCGTAGTTTCGTCATTTTAAGTCAATTGTTCATTTTGTCCCTACAGATTTAATTGTTTGATGGGCTAAATAACGTACCCAACGTTAGAATAATGCGTGTGTGTCAATTTTAATAATATTCTATGCTGTGTATAGTGTTTAAAAAACGTTTTTTGTGTGAGTATTGTGTTTTTACGATTTCGGGCGCGCATACCTAACCACTGACCACATCTGCAGATTGCAGCCCCCGTTTTTTTGCGCCCCGAGTTCACCCGCGCCGCCGCGCCAGCCCCCAAGGTCGGCGCGGGCGCATAGCAATTTGTAATTTAACTTTTATATTTGTGTCTATTAGGGAATGCTTAACGGGGTATCTCAGTAAATGCGCTGTATAATCTGACATAGAAAGCGTAACTGTAGATGGTGTTAAATACCACTTAATTTGTTTTTTCATTTACTATTTTTATTTAGTATATAATCAAACATCAGTTTGAGTCTACAGGGTGATAGTTCAAAAGGGGTTATACTCGAGTTAATTTAAAACAATTATGGTGGTTATAGTCTTTTTACGCTTTTAAAGTTTTATGGAAATTTTCCGGGACTTACCCAAAAAATTGCTCATGTAAGAAATCTACTCAACTCTGGACGCAAATTATATACTTTTCTGATTGCATAGAAAACCTTTTCATAAAAATAAAAAAAATCCATACCCTGGCCCCGTCCGTACTCGAAATACGACCGGACGAAGGTATTGTTAAACATTTTCAATGAAAAAACGCACCACCTCTGATGGTTCTTTACGGTCCTTTTATTTTTATTTACAAAAACAAGAGCCTCAGCAATAATCAGATGCAGCATTACTATTGGATAATGAGCGTAGGTAAGCGTTACTATAGCGTTATTATAGCGGATGAGCGCTGCAGGCAGGAGCATAGTGTACATAATTTAGAACTATAATACAATCGCGTCAACCTGAGGTGGACAGCGGCGAGTTACAGGTCGAAGTTGTACCACGTCAGAGCTGGACATAAACAACGAGCAGGACTTGATTAACCACGCTAGGAATAAACCAAGCTAGAAAACGAAACATGAAAATAACGTTAGACAGAAAAACCGCAACCAAACGCAGCAAGAACGTGCTAGCACATACGCACAGGCGCCGAAAACCACACCTGTAACAAGCAATACAAGACTAAATCCAAGAAAGCTGGCTGAACTATTTACGCATGTAATGGCAACCTCAAACAGGACAGGACTTACTTCGACAAGGAAATATTTTTGGGTGGACATGACTGAAGACCGAGATAAGCGGGATCAGAAGACTGGCGAAGAAGATGAAGCTATACTGTTTGAACATCGCGCTAAACTTTTGAGGTTTGACGCAGCTGCCAAAGAATGGAAAGAACGCGCCCTTGGAAATATTTTAAGAAGACTGCTAGGGAGATTCACAAGAAACCTGAAACGGATAGCAGCGAAATCCGCAGGTGAAGAACTTGGAAACAACAAAGAGTAGATGCATCGCTGAAGCTGGACCTGAAACTGAACCAACGGAACCGTCTTAAAAAGATGCCCGTCCATAGATAAAAATCACCCGTCTCTCCACTATTCCATTGCTTACTCAAGGATGCATATCCGGTACGGCTCGTAAATCCTTTCCTATCCTAAGGGCACGTCTTCCTTACCATTACCGCGCCCCCCGGTCTACTCCTTGATATGCAATGGCCTTTGTAGTCCCATGAAACATGAGACTTCATGGGCTAGTGCAAATCTTGGGGTTCATTCGATTTATCGAGTCTGGTTAAACCACGCTGGGATCGGTGCCTTTCATTCATTCATTCATTCATTCAAGGAATAAGGAAGTTAGAAACGCGTTATTCTAAATGTATTGCATTGGAGGGAAATTATATAGAAAAATAAAATATTTTTGTTTAAATTTTAGCATTTTTTAAATATTGATGCCAATAATTTTTTGATTCGCCCTCGTATTGGTGATTACAGTATGATTTTATTGACAGGAAGAGGCCACTCCACATTTTTTCAATTATATATTAATGCATTTGTCATCTTTAACAACATCATAGGCTGTGGGGTTATTTGCCAGTGACCATATTATTATTTTTACAATAGTATAACTTGAATATACATATTAAGTCAATTAATACTTATGGACATAATTCTTACTTGTTTCAGAATATAAAAGGAAAAGGTGGCCAAGCTAAGACCTTCAAAATATCACCAGGTAAAATAAAGAAAAAACCAACTAAGAAATCTCCTGTAGCTCTTTACAAGAAAAAATCTGAGACCATTTACAACAGCACACAAATGAAAAAGACATACAATGTTATCCATTCTCAACAAAAGTTGGCTCAAGGGTACAACAAAGAAAATATGTCCATGAATAATTATTCCATGGACTCCCGTCCAGATAGGTGTCCATTTGACTCACCAAGTAGTGTTGATTTCAACTTTGATACTTCTGAAGTTTTCTCTAACATGCGCAAGACTGACTTCTTACTACAACAAACATATGACAAGTCTTACGCAAGCAATGTACCCAACAATGTGCTAAAGCCTTCCAATAAAAATCAACTCAATGATGTATCAGGCATTGAATTGTTTGATAATCTCACGTTTACTCCATTAAAAACAGCTAAAGCTGATAAACTTGACAAGGGACCTAAAATTATCCTTAGTATGAACTCCGAAAGTGACGACTTAGATGATAGTTTAGAGAATAGAAACTACAATAAAGAAAATCAGATGCATTCCATAATCAGTGTAACATCTTCCCAACCACCGAATAAGTGGTTGACAGTGAATCAACATACGCAAGTCGACAGCTACGTGGAAACACCCACTGTTCTAAATAAGAAACAACCAAACACTTCATCACCTAAAGAATTAAACAGTCCTAATTTCTCTATAAACACAGAATTTTCTCGCATTAGTGATCTATCGTTCTTCCCACAAAGATTTTCGACCGAAAGGAAATTTTTTCCCAAATTGAACAACGACACTAATGAAATATTTGACGAAAATCTTAAACTTAGCTCTGATACTTACACCAAGGATTCCCCGAACACGCCTGTGGAACCTAATTTCAATCCATTGTGCGAAATGAAACCACCTCACTTTATTCTGAAGGACCAACCAAAGATCTGCAGGCAGGCTCTCTTCAGAGAGTACCAACACCAAAAGGAAGCGTATGATCAAAGAAATTTCGTAAATACCTATGAGCATAACGTTTGGCAAAATGACTTGCGAGTAGACACGCGGTCCCCCCCTCCGAGATCTATAACGCCTCCTCTTCAATCTATTCCTGAAGAGAGTTTACAGTTCTCTGATACTCAAGTTTTTGACAGAACTGATAAGCAAATGTCTACGTTTACCATAAATCGCACTTTTGACAAAACTAATGATAGGTTTTCCACTGTATCTTCCACCAGTCAATTGCAAACATGGTCTAAAAAAGCTGTTAGGGCGGAACCGGATCTTTGGAAAATACCTGTTTCACATGTAAAAAAATCTGTGAAGAATAGAGCATCAATGAAAGGTAAAGATACGATTTGTAGTAAAGTATCGAACACGACGTTTGAGACGAACAAAAGTATTGTGCAGAACATGTCGGTTAACCAGATCGGAAATGTGTATTCTCAGTCTGCGACAGTTGATCCATTTCTCTCGTCAACATATTTTTACGATGAAGAAGCTGTGGAAAGGTTTGAAACTGAATTCAAAAGATGGCTGAATTGTATCCTGACTCCACCTGCTGATCTTGATAGTAACATCGAACAGAAAATAGATGTCGGCAAGGTGTGGATTGATAACAGAAATAAAGAAGTTCCACTTGCGCCTACTAAAGAGCAAGTTTCGAGTGCTTACCACAATAGTCATAGACTGGAAAGTCTCCGAAGATCCGCAAGAGCCTTACTAATGAGTCCTGAAATCGCCATAGTTTTTCAGAAGTTGACCGCTCAGATTGATAAGAAACTGATTGCTGTCAGGGCCGACCGGAATCTTCATTTGGACGTGGGGCTGCAAAAGATTATCATGGAGATATTGTTGTCGTACAATCCATTGTGGCTTCGAATAGGTCTTGAAGCTATCTATGGTATTGTGTTACCTCTCCATTCAAACAGCGACATCGAGGGACTTACTACGTTCATAATTCAAAGGATGTTCAAAAACCCTTTCCTCAAGAACAAACACTCGAAGTCAAATGCGCCAAACATGTTACTACCAGCATACATGGAGGCAATCAAGAAATTCACCCTCAAGAAGTTTTTCATGCTCGTTTTCTTTTTGGACCAGGCAAAGCAGAGAAAACTTATATCGCACGATCCATGTCTTTTCTGTAGGAATGCAGTCTGTAAAGAAAGCAGGGAAGTTATTATAAGATTCACGAGAGAAGTAATCGCAGGCATTGGCGATATTACGAAACATCTTAGGCCGCTTGGGTATGTCGTGAGCCACAAACAATCGTATTTAGACGAATATAAGTATGCAGTTCACAACATAGCCTTGGACATCAGGGATGGCGTTAGATTAACAAAGGTCATGGAGATAATTTTGATGAAGGATGGCTTATTGAATCAACTTCGGACTCCTGCTATTTCTCGCCTACAAAAGATCCATAACGTGCAAGTCGCATTAAATGCATTGAAGGAGGCCGACTACATGATCGTTGGCGAAATCACATCTAACGACATAGCTGATGGTCACAGAGAAAAGACATTATCTTTACTATGGCAGATCATTCACGTATTCCGCGCTCCATTGTTCGAGAAAGCCGCTAATGTTATACAGACTTGGTGGAGGAAAAAGTACGAAGTTATTGTGGAGAAAAGGAGGGAAGAAGAGAAGAAACTTCAAGAACGAATTAACGCTGCGAGCGTGATCCAATGTTGGTGGCGTCGTATCCAATACAACCGCCTAGTCGAATGGAAGATGCAACAAATAACTACTGCTACTATCACAGTACAAAAGTATTGTAGAATGTGGATACATAGAAGTCGCCTTATAAAATGGAAAAAGAGTGTTCTAAAGATCGAAACCTGGTACAGATCTGTTAGGATGATGAGAGAAGCTAAAGCAACTCTCGAGAAATTGAAATCAGAAAGGGAAGAGTTGAGACGTAAGGCAGCTATTCATATACAATGCCAAATCAGACGGTGGTTGTGTATCAGACAATACACTGTACAAATAAACAGGATTGTTACTGTACAAAGTTTAGTCCGCAGATATCTCGTAAGGAAAGAATACATTCGATACAAGCAAGCTGCCATATGCATCCAACAGAGATATAGAAACAAATTGTTGATGAAAAAGGACTTGCAAGATTTCGCTACTAAGCGCAGAAGCGCTGTTCTTATACAAAGCTATTATCGTATGATACAACAGAGAAGACACTTCTTGAAACTCCAGAACGCGGTTAAAATAATTGAAGAACGATACAAAGCGGTGATTCAAATGAGGATTGCTCGTAAGGAACATTTAGCTCTCAAGGAAAGCGTTATCAAAATACAGGCATTGTATAGACGTAAGAAATGCCACCAGGAATATATGAGACAGAGAGAACTAATCATGTCGCTCCAAAGAAGGATCAGAGCTCACCAATTAATGAAGAAAGAGAAAGAAAACTTCTTACGAGTCAAGAATTCGACAATTGTACTCCAAAGGTATGTCAAGTCTTATTTAATAATGAAGAAGTTGAGACAAGATTATGTAAAGCTACGTCAATCTACGATGCTAATCCAACAATACTACTGTTCCTATTTACTAGCTAAGTCTCAAAGAAACACCTATATGCAGTTACGACATGCCACAGTAGTTTTACAGAAGTCTTACAGAAACTTGGTCCAAACGCGTAAAGAGAGATCTGAATATCTAGAATTTAGGAAATCTATCATAGTTATCCAGAGAAGGTATAGAGCTCAAGTTCTGATGAAGAAACATCGAGAAGAATATATGAAGCTTCGTCAAGCAACTTTAGTTGTCCAACGTAGATTCATTGCCTTAACTAAAATGCGTTTACAAAGAGCTACGTATCTCAAACATAAATCGTCTTGTACAACCATTCAGAATGCCTACAGGGCTTTCGTGTTAGGTAGAAAACAAAGGAAGGAATATCTACAGCAAAAACAGGCTGCTCTTAAAATCCAAAACTGGATGAGAAGTTGTAAGAAAGGGAAAGAGGTGCAGCAACAGTATCAGCAGTCGAAACAAGCATGTGTGACTATCCAGAAAATATATAGAGCGTATATAATTGGTAGGAAACAAAGACAGGAGTATATTCAAATTAGGACAGCAACTGTCTGCATTCAAAAGTACTATAGATCGTATATTGAAATGAAAATAGTAAGACAACAATACATTTCGATTAGAACTTCCACAATCACTATCCAGAGATACTACAAGTTGCATTTAGAAACTAAGAAACAAAGGGCAACGTATTTACAAATGAAAAACGCAGCTGTACTCATCGGGGATTATTATAAACGTTTTAAGGAGACTCACAAGGTCAGACAAGACTATTTCCGACTTCGAGAAGCTACTTTATGTTTACAGAAAAGATACAGAAGTATTATTGCTATGAGAGCTGAAAGAGAAAAATATTTAAGGATTAGACAACTGATTATTCTCATGCAACAAAAGTACAAAGCCTTACTCGCGATGCGAAGGGACAAACAAACATATTTACAGTTGCGAACAGCCACAGTGTCCATTCAAAATAGATTCAGAGCACAAAAACTAATGATATCAGAAAGAACAAGATATACCACAATATTAAAACAATGCATTTCAATACAGAGGTTCTATAGAGCTTATGCAGAAGGCAAGAAGCAAAAGGCAGAGTATCTGGAATTGAAACAATCAGCTATAGTTTTGCAAAAAAGATACAGGGCTTTGCTTGCAATGAGAAAGGATAGAAAATCGTATTTAGGAATAAAGTCTGCAGCTATTGCTATTCAAAGGAAATACAGAGCACATTGCCTCATGTTGAACGAGAGGAAAACATACACAAATATAGTTAAGTCTTGCATCAACATACAAAGGACATTTAGGGCGTACTCATGCGGTAAACGCCAAAGAATCGAATACAATAGAATTAAATCAGCAGCCATCGTTATTCAGAAACGTTATAGACTTATTAAAGAGACCAGAAGAATTCAAAACGAATATCAGTCGCTAAGAAAGGCAGTTCTGCTAGTACAAAGTAGGTTCCGATCGAATAAAATAGCTCGCATTATAAAGGAAAATGAAGCAGCACAGAAAATACAGAACTGGTATATCGCTACGAAAAAACGCGATGTATGCCGACAAGAATTTTTAACACTGAAAAAGAGTGTTATCCTGACACAGTCTGTGGCCAGAATGCTGATTGTTCGCAAGAGATTTATAGTTATCAGAGATGCTACATTGTGCATACAGCGGTTCTATCGCTCGTACAAACTAACTGTAACGGAGAGGCAAAGATATAATCAGACTAGAATTTCTATAGTTAAAATACAGAGCTACGTTCGGACCTTTATTGAAAGAAGGCGTTTCTTCAAATTACGATCGGCTGTAGTAACAATTCAAGCTGCTTATAGGCTGAAAAAGCAGAGGGATATTTTGAGGGCTCAAAGAATAGAGGCAGCATTATGTCTGCAGAAACATGTAAGGCGATACCTTGTACGATCGTGGTACGTCCAATATATGCAGCGAGTGAGATTTATACAAAAAATATGGAGAGGAAAATTACTTACAAGACTGATTCATTGCGAGTTTGTACAAAAAAGAAGGATTATTGTGAAGGTCCAGGCTATCATTAGAGGATATTTGGTGAGAAAACAAATACAGATAAAGAAGGAACAGATCATAAAGACGAGGCAAGAGCGAAGGGTCTACTGGGCTGCTTCCAAAATCCAGGTAAATGTTTTCTCCCGTCTTTCACTTACATTATTTTGTCGCTAAGGTTCGATTTTGCTGTGACATCTAACGACTGAAAATTCATACTTTTTCAGGCACTATTCCGCGGACATATAGCCCGAGTGAACATTGCCTACGACAAGCGCGTGGAAGCAATTAGGCGCAGATGGCGAGATGGTGGTCTCAAATCAAGCCAGGAATCGATGAAGGAACGCAATGAGGAGGCTATGGAGGTCCTCCGAAATATCAGCGGTATTGAGACTGTTATCAAGGCTTTTAGGTCCCTTGGTAAGTTTATGAATAAATTTTGGTTCACTTTTTTTATCAAGATTTGTCGAAGTCGTAAGACGGTAGATATTTAGTACGGGATTTCTAAAACTACTAAGTCTTGTCTTGTACTTGCTCCAACATTTTGTGACCGCCTATGCCATGAACGTTAGCATTTAGTATGGTAATTGAAAAATATAAAAGAAAACAAACATTAAAAGCACCCTTTTATTCCAGAATTGCTAACGGAAGTATTCCCGATGTTGTATAACGACAATGCGTCGGCCATTGTTCACCGTGTTTACACCTACATGTCAGTGACGAACAGATCCATTTCTAGCATCGAAGTACTCAAGTCCGCCGCCGCCGTGCTTGTCAACCTGACTAGGTATAGGATCACAGGACCGAAGATTTACTTGGTAAGACATTATAAAACGCACAGCTTTTCGAAAAGATAAATTAAAGAAAATAAAAAGATAAATATTGGTAGATTTGGGATAGAATGTGGATTCGCTCGTTTGATCTAAACTGACCTTTAAATGTACGCGCGTGAAAAAATGAGCTTAAACGTACCGGAAATATGCTCAATCTATAATGACCGCGACCAAAAAGGGCACTTCTTAAAACTAAAGAGCCTACACAGATGAATGGGTAGGCTTTGGAGCTTGCTCATATACCTACGTCGTCCTGCTTTCGATCTCGTATCGTTATCATGTGTAATCAATTATTTTCTTTCCTTTGTAGAGGGATCGTATATCGCCTATCCTGAAATTCATGTGGAGGTTCAGCAACAGCGAAACTCAATTGTTCTGTATTATGGCCACATATCTATGGCTGTTTTCCAAATATGAACCTGTGAAGAAGGTAAGAAATAATATTATGTAATAAAATATAATGGTAGTATTTTTATTTTTGACCAGCGCTTTTAGTGCGTGTCGCATAAACGACTAAGAGACTATAAATAAATTGTTGGATTTCTAAATTAATATAATACTTTAAAACCAGCGTAACTAAATAATGCGCTTGGACTTGTAGTTTGCGGTCAATACAACCTTTTTTTTTTCACAGGACTTAACAGAGCTTCTAAACCAGCCCGAAAACC
This sequence comes from Xanthia togata, assembly GCA_963853775.1. Lineage (NCBI taxonomy): Eukaryota > Metazoa > Arthropoda > Insecta > Lepidoptera > Noctuidae > Xanthia > Xanthia togata. The sequence continues at coordinate 18,547,706 of OY970795.1, read as the reverse complement.
ACAGGATGCTAGTAACAATAAAAGGAAACGTCGACAGAACGAAGCGCATGTCAACCAATATGAGAAGCAAGTTCCATACACCACAGCCATCCAAGTTTATGTCCCATACAAACAATCAATCATTGAACTTAAGCTTGTGTAGTGCAGGACACAATATTGTATTGCCAGCTTTAGAACCAGACTATGGCATTGCCAGGGTTGATAAACCGCGGTATTTCGAAGACGCCCAACAAGCCATCAGTTGCCTATTCCTAACATATAAGTTGTGATTATTACTCGTTTTGTTTGTGTGTATTGAGTTTTAAATTAGTTGGGTATCACTTACTTTAATCTAGCACTGATTATTATTATGTTATTACTGCCATGAAATACAACTAAAATTTTTGATCATTTGCTTTATAAATAAAGCAAAAATGGAAGTTGTGCACACATAATATTGGTCTATTTAATTATGTTTCTACTAAAACTTTGTTTTTAGCCGACTTAAAAGAGGAGGAGGTTATTGATATTCTGCTTCGCATAGATTTTTGTCACTCTGTTTATATTAGTCAGTTTATTACGAATTTAACTAGAATTTTATCTTATCGAGTTTTTGACGAATTAATTTAATCTTTAATTAAAATAACAATCATGCTTCAGTTCATATTTAATGACTACAAAATATGAAAGTATGACGATGTTAATTTGAATAATTATGACATTGTTTTTGCTGTTTTATGAGTAGTTACGAACTGTTAACATTAATTGTAATCGACTTGTTTAATTACTAATATTTAACGTAATGTTATGCATTATTTCTAATAATGGGCAATTCAGTCAATAAAGTACTTTAATGTGAATATTTGTATTTCTTATATTTATATTTTATGTAAGTACACTAAAGTGGTCTACACACCAAAGCCGCTGACCCGGCGGCACGGATCGCCGGCCCAGCCTTATTTTGTACAATCATGCCGCCGGCTTGCGCCCGCGCGGGCAAACCGGCGGGGCAGCATGCCGATGCCGACGGCATCCCTCTCCACTCACTCAGTCAGTTGCCCGCCGGCTTTCATAGAGTAGTGACGTATCACTTATTCATTCTCTGTTGTTGTGAAGTGTCGGCACTTTTATTTTTTATCAACTAACCAATATGGAGTGGGACGATGCAACAGTTATAAAACTAATAGACCTCTATCATTTAAAAGAAATATTATGGAACCCAAAAAACCGTGACTACAAAAGCCGGAACAAAAATGTGCCTACTGGAACCACCGATACTGTAAGTAAAAATTTAATTTTTTTTTATTTATAATCAGGCAACTAGGGCCCCATAGACATATAATTATATTAGTTTATTTATTAGTGTATCTTTGTATTTACATTTTAACCCTTTCCCGGGCATTGGCAAAATAGTTGCCACTCAGGTAAAAAAAAGTGTTTGAAAAAATAATAATTGAAATGTTGAAGACTTATTCAGTGCCTTTAATAAAATCCATAATAAAAAAATACACAATAAATGTTGATTTTGACTAGATATACTTATTTATTTTTTATTAAATAAAAGTAAAACGGCTAAACGGGCAGTCTTTTTCGTCTTTTTTCGCAGAACACACCGTCGACGAGCCACGATTCACAATCAAATCAAAATGATTTACCACAGATGTCGCCAGGTGATTCACAATCAAATCAAAATGATTTACCACAGATGTCGCCAGAAAATACAACTTGGCAACGAAATAAACGTCCTAAAATCAACCCTAATAAAGAGTTGATATCCGAAGCATTGAATATTATGAAGAATGTCTCCCAACGACCAAATGTGACAAAAGATGAGGATGGTTTATTTGGAGATTATATTGCGGGTCAGTTATGACAAATGGATCGACAAATGAAAGCTATTGTGAGACATCGGATCAACAATATAATATTTGATATTCAATTACTAGAACACCACATGCCGCGGCTGTCGTGCCGCCGGCATTGCCGCCGGCAAAGTCATTCGGCTTGGACATTCTGAAGCCCGCCGGCGGTTAACCCGCCGGCACTAAGCCACTAACCCACCACTAAGACCACTTTAGTTATCCACAAAGACTAGTAGTTACACCATGCACTAATCCCATGGCAAGGGCCATACAGTTATGATCTTTCTTTTTCAAGGCCGAGACCCAGGGGCCGTTTTGATTTTGAAGATTCATGAAGTTTTTACTGTCTATGGTTACAAGCTCAACGACAACCGTAGTATCTCTAAGTAGTCTGTGATGGCAACTCACGCTGCTCTATTTTTAATCAGCTGTCATCGTGCTGTCAAACTTTTTATAGTATCCTTATGTAGTCTGTGATACGTAGTATCTCTAAGTAGTCTGTGCTTTATAGGTTATGTTGTCAATCCTATATAGTTTATCCTAATATTTAATATAATTTAAATACAAACGTACAAAGAAACTACTATGGATGAGTTCGTCAATTATTTACTGATAATCTTGGTTATATTACCAGTGATTCTGTTCTTCAACTTGTGGTCTGGTATCGGCTGGGAATTGTTTGAAAACAACTAGCGTTCACAGTTCACTATCAAGAAACTAAAATGCTATTTGTTTATTATTATGAACATCCTGTTATCAACGTTGTCGCCTTGAAGAATGACTGTAGTTAAAAATTAGTTAAGCTGTTTTAATGTTATTTTCTTATGCTAAGGGACTTGTGTATACATATGTTAATTTAAATAAATGTTTTTCTTTATAAATATTTTATTGATAACACATTTATAGAATCTTAGCTCTAAAATTATCACAATAGTGTCCTAATAATTGATAAATCATAACAATTTTCATAATGATTGCATCATAATTATTTTTATGCATTCCAAGTACCTACAGGTCTACAATATCTTAATAAAAATATCACATTGATTAGTAGAAAATATATACATTCATTTCCACATCCCATCCACAATCATAAGAATAGAATCTCGATAATCTTTATTCGGCCCATAAAACATTGGCATTCCATTCAACTTAAGTTTCTTCATAATCAACATTCATTTTATTCCACTTTCTAATACTTACACTACTATCTATCAAGAATACAACAATTTAATAGGTACACTGACAAAGTGACAATGATAACACAATAAATTATTATGCTGCAAATTAGACAATAAACTACACATAAATACCTCAAGGAAAAATTTTACATGGTGACTTTAAATTACTTAGATTAGACACAAAAAAACATCTGTTTTCACTTGTTCACTGTCCTGAAATATATTTGGTTTTCAATACACATAAGACATTAAAATTATACCTAGGCTCTATGGCAAAAGTAATAAAAAATATAAAAAAATAATAACATTTGTCATATTGATTGAATTTTGCTAAAATTATTTCTAATTGAAAGTATGAATATCCAACCAAGTGTACATGTTTCGGCCACGGACAGACCTTTATTATGCTGAAAGACATCTAGGTATTCATGGAAGTAAAATGACACCAACCCTGAAAAAAATAATCGAAACTACTAAATCCTCATTTCGATAATGTCGAAAATAGTGAAATTTTTCAAAGTAACTAGGACTTTCCCCGGTTATAGCCAACTCATTTCAGTATGCTCCAGACTTTCTTTGGTTCATTCCTACGATTGTTTCGCTGTTATATTTGCGGGCTTATGTTGCCCGAAAGGTGCCATCGGCAAAGGTGTTTCTTCGGTCGGACACTCTGTACTAATTTGCTAAATTTCACTAGAAAGTATTAACTCCTCCATTCCCATGTGGCCTCTGTGTCGCCATACTCGGTATCTTGCAATATCTTTGCGGGTTACCATGCCAACCACCTGTACAAAGGGTTAATGTTTAAATAAAATGCAGTTTTAAACGCGTGTTGGTAGGGCCCAGTTTCACAGGTTTCATTATAGCTAGGAAAAAATAGAATTAACTGCTTGCCTTAAAAAAAAACGGGGGCTATAATTTCGTTTTATAGGAGCTTTCGGACAGTGCACAGTATCAAATGTTGTAGTTGAATACAACTTTTTTTATAGCCTTGTCTTCGATTAGGGACAGTTTACTAATATAATCAAACATAACAGTTACCTCATTAACATCATTGACTATAGGAAGATGTCGCAATCCTAGCGCTCGGAACAATCTGAACAAGCGCGGCAGTGACGCTCGGTGCGGCAGAGTATAAGGCGAGGGATTCATGAACGGACGTAGGTCTATCGTGCAAGTCTTCTCCCACTCTGCTATGTCTAACTACGAAAACAAAAACATCGCGGTTATACATTGCTTTATTTATTTCTGTTTTAGGCGATTAACACACGGCACCGCGCACCGCCGCGGTAGGCGGTGAAGCGGATCTCATGTCGCATTGGCTTCTAATAAATCCGTAGATGCCTAACACACGTACACCGCCCGACCGCGCGGTCGAGCGGTGCTCGTTTCTACCGCAAACTGCTCCTACCGCGCGGTCGAGCGGTGCCGTGTGTTAATCGCCTAAGGCGCGTTCGCGTTTAGGCATCTACGGATTTATTAGAGGCCAATGCGACATGAGATCCGCTTCACCGCCTACCGCGGCGGTGCGCGGTGCCGTGTGTTAATCGCCTAGAAAGCGTTTTATACCGTTAAAGATTTCATTGAGGACAAAAAGGCTTGGGATTGAGCTGCTCCAATTTATTATATATATATATATATTTTTTTTTTTTTCATTTTGTATTTTGTTTGTTTTTCTGCTAACTTTAAATTATATACAAAATGACATGAATATTTACTTTGTGAAGTATAATATTATTATTATGATGTGAGGACTATGTGGGTCATATATTTAGCTATATTTTACATTTTGTTATGTTAATCTGGCAGTTTGAGTACTTTATGCGGCCTACCCAAATATCCTTTCTTTGGTATTGTTCGTCGATTCGTTGAGCTCTTTTTAAGTTCTGAGTTGAGCTACACGATTACTGACAAATGCGTGCACTGACTGGCCAGGTCCACTCAAATCTGTATGGTTCTTTCCTCAAAAGACCATTTCAGACACAAATCTACATGGTCCTCAAATTGAAATGCTCTGACCAAGATTATTTCCGGGTTATTATATACACATTGACATTAATGAATGTTATATATTCATTGACATGAATATTTACTTTAAAGTATTATATTATTTTAATTATTGTGAATGTGAAGACTATGCAGATATTCCCTTTTGTTTTGTTTTAATTTTTTTTTTTTTTTGTTGTCAATTAGTTTTTATCATGGTCTGGCAGTTTGAGTAATTTATGTGGCCTACCCAAACGTCCTTTCTTTGGTATTGTTCGTCGAATCGTTGAGCTCCTTAAATTCTGAGTTGAGCTGCACGATAACTGACAAATGCGTGCACTGACTGGACAGGTCTTCTCAATCTGAATGGTTATTTCCTCAAAAGACCATTTCAGACATCAATCTACATCGTCTTCACATGATCTGACCAAGATTATGTCTGGACTTTAAAAGAGACTGTGACCTCTGAGTTTGTTTCGGCCTTTCTTCTCAGAGTAGTCAGATAGGAAACGCCGACCTCATCTAGTTTTTAAAATATGATTGACGTGTAAAAGTGTTTGTACAAACCTACTTGCAGAAATAAATCATTTATCATTTATCATTTATCATTAAAGCGTTTCGGTAGTGTGTTTATTTGATTCCAGATCCTTATGAATAGTGACTCCGTTTGAATCCGGAACTAGTCGAGCAGTTTCGAAACAAACGTCTGAATAAAGCCGTAATCAATAACGAATAGTCACATACTCGAAATCATAATTTGTAGTTGCCCTCAAGTCTAAGCTAGCGAAATGATTCCTTACCTCATCAATAGAGGGATACCGTGGATACTCCTTTCTAAACATATTCATGTCCACGTTGAAGTTAGACCACGTTGTATTTGCGTTTTCATTGAATATCTTGTTCTGTATTAATACTATTAATTGTGAACGTAGTATCATGCCCCGTAGGCGCTTGTAAGTTGTCACTTCCACCTAAAACAAAGAAAGTTTTTTTTTAAAGGTATTGTTTCACACTTTAGTTGTGGTACCTACCCGACACAAATTCGAGTACCACTACCTGCTATGTAAATAACAGTGACAGGAAATTATTATACCATCATCCATATTTATAGGCGAAGTGGGAAAATACGTATTATTAAAGCAAACTGAAAAAGTTAATAACTTTTCTATGGGACCAACGCACAAGCTGCGACCAAATAAAAAAATAATTCAAAATCGGTCCACAATTGACGAAAATATCGAGGGAAATACATTAAAAAAAAACAGATGAACATAGAACCTCCTCCTTATTGGAACTCGGTTAAAAAGACAATTTTAATGAAGTGAAATGATAGCAGTCAAGGGGGTCTACGCATTTAATATGAAAACGATATTGATCTATTTATATAATCATTTAGATCATATAGAAAGAGCGCATTGCATGCACTGCGTGATTTATTTTCTTACAATTAGGTAATTATTATTTGTTAATAGGCTCACCCCCGAAATGTGGGTGTTCTATAGGTAAGGTACACTTCTGCCCAACCCTTTGAGGAATACAGGCGCGATGTCATTTTAAGTTATGTAATCCGCTGAATAATTAATTACAAAATGCTCGTTATCTTATCTAAAAGGAACATGACTCAGACGTCACAAAAGTACTTCACTATGACAGGTTGGTTACTAAAGCCACATATTCTTTGGAGACCAAAGTAGAGAAGCAGGAACATCATTTTCCGTAACATGGCGCGGATCTAGCACTCAAAAAAGGTTGTGGTCACAGCCACCCGAAAATCGGCCAAGTGCGAGTCGGAGTATGAACTAGCTCATGATCGATATAGTGCATTCCTGCAAAGGAGATTTTCACAAAATATATGACTCCCTGACCAAGATTTCGGACAGTGGTGCCGATTCTCTTGTACACCGAACTAAACTAACTAAGCTATCACTAAAATTCCTTAATTTTGGCTATGAGAAACATAAAGGTGTTCTGCAAAAAAAAAAAAAAAAACTACCTACCTACTTTATTTTATTTTTTGCCTCGACTTTTTTATATGGAATTTTTCACTTTTTCTTCGGAAAATATGAAAAATTATAACCTGCATGTATTTTTGCAATAGGACACACAATTTTCGAGTTAAAAGAAGAGAAAATAAAAAAAGATACAGTAGGTACTATTTTTGTACCTGAATAGGGATGTTGCTTAGGGAAAAAAAAAAATTGACGTATTGTTTGTTCATAATAATAAAAAAGGTTTAGATAAAACGCATTAAAGTTGGAGAGCTCGCTACGTCACAAGTCAGTATAAAATCTACCAGGGGGTGACGTCATGCCGTATTTTAACGTATTTTCTACTCAAAGTATTGCCGTAATCTTTTGATTACGTAAAAAAAGAAAAAATACGTGTAATAAACTAATAACCTACGTCGGAAAAACATTTTTTTTTTTTTTTAGTTACGCTCCAGTGAATATCATTCCCGCAACTGTTTTTCAATGAATATTAAAAACTTCAACACAGTCATGTTATAAATTAAAGTCACTTGTCCTGATTGTCTGTGTGACTGCGGTTTTTTTATAAACTATGCAACGCATTTTGATGCGGTTTTGCACCACTATTTAGAGAATTTATTCCGGAAGGTTCATGTGAATAACACATAGATATTAAATTTACAGTTTTTAATAAAGAAATCTCAATGATTTGTTGAGTCGTAAAAACCGTGCGAAGCAGAAAAAATACTTACATCATCAGCCAACGGCGGATCAACAACAGGGAATCCATTATACGACACAAGTTTGAGCAGCTCCACAATATGGCCGACGTTCTCAACGGTGCGCAGAGTGAAGACTGGATGCGACATCACCTCTGACGCGTAGATGTTATGCGTTAGTGGTGGAGGCTCCCAAGGTAAGAGCGGTACTGCTGCTAACTGGATGTGGATGTCGTAGATACCCTAGGAAGGTGAAGAAATGGTAGAAAAAGCAAATATTACAAGGCAATTTAACGTAGGTAGGTATTTTCTAAACAAATTAATTTCCCTGACTGTACATACCACAATAACCTTAAAAAATGTCGAGAATAATATATAGCCTGTAAAATTGTAGTCATCATCATCATCAGCCTATAACGTCCACTGCAGGGACACGGCCTCCTCTCAATGAGAGGGAGTGGGCTATAATCCACCACGCGTGCCCAGTGCGGATTGGTAGATGTCACATGTCTTCGAATTTTTGGTTCTAGGACATGCCGGTTTCCTCACGATGTATTCCTTCACCGTTTTGAGGGCAGTGCTGATGAAATAAATTACGCAAAGTAATGCGCCTGTCTGTCTCAAAAATGCTGCGAAAATTGTAGTAAGTCGTTGGTAATCTGTCTGTCGATGTCGCAAGACGAATCGTGGGACTCTGTTTATACAGAGACATGTTGATAGCCAGCGACGCTGCAGCAGTTTCGAGACATTATGTCGCCTAATGAATACTATGGTTTATTCCAAAAGATTCACTATATAACAGCAGTTTTCATATTTAATTTAATCTATCGATATTATGAATAGCTCGTGAGGAAACCGGCATGCCTGAGAGATATTTCTAGACGGCATGTGAAGCCAAGTCAGAGGCCCATGGGCGGCTTTAAAACTCTGACACCAGGTTAGTCACTAACCACACGAAAATAAGAAGATGAATTGCTAGAATTCAAGAAACCGCTTGCAGGGTCATAATGATACTGAAAACTTAAATTTGGAAAAAAAAGCCTCGACTCCCGGCGACTTCATAAGATCCCAAAATTATAATTTCCATACCTCATTGAAGAAGTCTCCGGTCCATTTAGCGACTACCAACGTGATAATGATAGGTAACGCATTGGAGATCTGTCCTGTAGTCTCTATGATGATGACCGTCAGTGATATGGTCATGCGCACTACACCGCCGAGTTGAGCCGCCGCCCCGACTAGCGCGTACTTCGCTGGATTTATCGTCTGTGGAAAAGGATAAGTGATATTAAAATATCTACTGTATGGCTCAGATCCCTACACCAACCGGTTAAATCTATCGATTTATCTAGCCTCTAAATAAAAAAAAACTGCATTGAAAACGGTCTTATCATTTGATACCTATAGATAGTCTTGTTATGCCTAGGTCACTTTTTGACATTCATCATCATCTGCCTTTTCCCAACATGTTGGGGTCGGCTTCCAGTCTAACCGGATGCAGCTGAATACCAGTATTTAACATGGAGCGACTGCCTATCTGACCTCCACAATCCAGTCAATGGGTAACACGATACCCCTTGGTAAAACTGGTTGTCAGACTTTTGGGCTTCTAACTACCCGTAACGACTGTCAAAGATCTACAAATGACAGCCGAGACCAATGGCTTAACGTGCTTGCCGAGTCACGGAGGGGTCTTGGAAAGATGTCACCCATCCACGGGCCAACCGCGACAAGCGTAGCTTAACCTGATCGATCGACCCGTGCGGCTGTTATTACTAAGCCACAAGCGAATCCCATTTTTCAAAACATAGCACGTCATTGCTAAGGGTAGGTGTGAAAAATAAATTTAAACACATTTACGATATGATCAAAAATACCATACTAGGCAGTATAGACTTTTAGATCTATCCTAACCTAACGTAACTTTAAGAGACAGTAAGGTTAGGGCTTAACACAAACGAAAACTTATACAAAAGCAAAACTTACATTAGAAGGCAGCATACACTGTATAGCAATAGCCAGCAGTCTTCCCCAAGCGGCGCCCGTCAATAGATTCGGTATGAACAGTCCACTGGATACAGAAAGACCGAACGTCCAAGTGGACAGGAGGAAATAGCAAACGACGAACGTGAAGATGGACCACGGCTTGTAGGAACCGATGGGGTCGTGGAGGAACGAACGCACGGACGCTTCGGGAGTTTGGAACCAAATCGCTGCGAGGGCGTTGTATTCGCCGTCTGCGCAGAATAGCTGGGGGATGGAAGAAAAATGGTTTAGGTACTAAAATATTTATACAAGTCTTTGAAGCATTCAAAAAACTGAATGGGCCACGATCCTCACTGAGGGACCAATTATAAAGAAGTATAAAATATTCGAGCACAGAAAAGTTTTAAATTAAACCATTTATATCTGTGTTCATAATAGGGATGATGCCTGGGTCAAAAAAAGAAATTCTATTTAGTCCGTCAGTCAGATTATAAAAACATATTATTCGTATTTTTTGATTTATCATATCAATAAAAAAAATACTCAGATAAAACGCATTAAAGTTGGGGAGTGGGGGTCGCTACGTTACAAGTATGCATAAAATCTACATACTCGTGACGTCATGGCACATTTTAACTCCATGTATCGCCGTAATCTTTTGATAACGTAAATAAAGAAAAAATATGTGTACGTTATTTTTTCATAATCTACATGACGGACAAAAAATCTTAAAAAAAATATTTGGGACATTTCGCAATTTTTAAGTTTCTGTCTATTATTCCACAAAACTAAGTTTATTTGTTTCAATAGCAATTACAGGAAATCCCATGAATCTTGACACCCTCATTTCGCCAATTTAATTTTAGTTAAAAGCTAAAGTCTTACCTGTAAGGGTACTTTAGTGGGGTCTTCACCGAGTGGCCGACAGTCATTCAGTAAGAACATCATAAGGAACCCGCAGGTTGCGCTCGCAGCTGCCACGAGACAAGCTTCCACTACGCGCAGCCAAGGAGTTCCTATGTACCTGGTGGTAAATGATACGGACTTAGGGCCTGTTTCAGCTTCGAGTAAGTTCCCGTTAAATACTTGAAAGATAATTTCAATCCATTTTCTTATTTATTTTATTCGGGAGTTATTGAGTAGGCCACCATTGCTGCTGCTGTAGGGTAACGGCGTCCTGTTTTACCACGTTCATTCATGTCTAAATATTCAGATATTATATTCAGACATGGTGCAACAGGCCGTTACCAAAAGTCTGATAGTCTCTGATGAGTAAATCTGCTGTTAAAACTCTAGTTAGCCGTTTGTTACTGGTTGATCAACAGGCCATTCATATAACTTGGCATCGTATTTAATTATTTCATCGTATTAATTTAAGGAAGAGTCAAAGCCATCAGTGTTCAAAATCGGAAAGGGGGTATCGGTCATGGTATTCGCCTTGCATAGCTCCATCTCTTTTTCACTCGTGATGACGTTTAACATTTTCCTATGCGGTCCCAGCCTAGACTGAATAGCTTTTCAGGAGGAGGAGGTTCGATTTCCTTTGTCAAGACAATAAAAACAACCTACAATACGCGCCACGAAAAATGAGACTTGACCGAGCCGCCCGCGCTCTTTCCGCCGACGCGATGGCGGCGCAGACCTCATACTGCTAAATAGACCTATAAATCGTCTACTTCGCAAGTCAAACCACGTGGTGGTGTGTCAAGTCTCATCTTTAGTTGCACGTATTGTACCGAGGATACTTTTATTGAACTAAGCCTAAGCAAATGGCCTCGCTGTCTATCTAGGACCTTATCTTTACACAATCATATTTATCTACACTAATAATATAAATATTATTATTATGAAATGACAGAATTAATGTAAATGGTAAATGGAAGATATAGATACAAAGTAATTCATCCATCATCAACATCAAAGCCAAAATCATCTACTACTGGATATATATTCATTCTAGAAAATTAAAATATACAAGCAAAAGATATGAACACACACAGTCCACGAAATTGATTGCATTACAATGATTGCATGATTACGAACAAAGTGCAAAGTAATGTACGGGAGCTAGATTAAATAGTCATATTTGATTACAAAGTGTACTTGAGCCCAAAACATGTCCCCCCCCAAACTAAAAAGAAACATGTAGTTACCTTATCCTAAACACAGCTAATCTATAGTTGATGTGGTTCCACAGAGCGCCCAGCAATCCGCCGACAACGCCAAAGAACATGAAAACGGGCAGCTCATAGAATTGAAACGGAAATGGCTCCATCTTGCCCAAGTTCAAGAGACCTACAATAAAAGAGGTTTATTTACTTAAGTTCCATGTAATAGAGGGATAAAGTCGGGAAAGTCAGCAAAAAATATTTTAAATCCGTAATATTATTAGTAATAGTGGCTGTAATTTCGTTGCCACAAATATATTTTTGCCGAAAGACCATTTTAGAATAGATTACAAAAATATGACGTCATGATTAAATGTTTAATGCGAAACTAGACTAATATTAGTGTGCGACAGAAGTTTCTCAGAAACTAGCAGAGTCGATTCGGTTTGGGCTGAAAAATCATGTTTCGGTCTGACGCTACATAATTATTATTTACTGCTATAATGATTACTGCTATAATAATTATTTACTGTTTTCGTACCTGGAAAGCTCAGTTCTCCCGCTCTTCCGTGATATGCAGACAGCGCGCAGTTCAACGTGAACGTTGACACTACAGTACCGAAGAATGTTCGCCATGTTAGCGCCTGGTTCCAGAAACTGGTGCCTTCTTCTAGAGAGAATAGTACTCCACCTGAAAGAGAAAGAGAATATAGGAAACGGGAAAAAAATAAAACTGGATCAGCTGTAGGGTTTTGTAAATACATTAACGTCCAATCGAAACGAGGTTATAGATTTAGATTCAGCTAATGTTTCTGCTGAAACTTGAATCCTCGGTCGGTTAAGGATTCTAATAATCCATAATAAAAAGCTTTGGGTCTATTTATCCCTAGTAGTGTTGCGGAATATTACTACGATAATAATAACGCCTAGCATAAACTAAGACTAAGTACCTACTTGCATAAACCATGTCATTTAAATATTAAATATAAAGCCCCAATACTCGTTGGGCGAGCCCGTTATCGAAGCGCACTCGACCAACGTCCATACTGGGAGTTTTTGCGTGCTTATAGTTGTCTGGCATTTTTGCTGAACTGGGCCGTTTTGGCGCAGCCGTGAGGAACACTTTCCTGCTAATTTCTTACATCGTAGGTACTTTACACCTTTATAATATATTGTGTGCCTTTTAGTCTGGGCCAAATAAATTTATTTTCTTTCTTTCTCTTACGCCAATGTTAGATGCAATCGCGGGCATAAAAAGGGGGGAGCGGAGATGACACGAGATTCATTATAGAGGTTTTAAAACTCTTGTACTAAATATTCACTGTTCTACTCAGACGTTTTATGACCTCGGCTTCCGCGAGTTTTGACGATTAGAATAGTGTGCACTTTGTATGGGAGATGGTAACTTGTTTTGTATTTTGTTTACTCTCACCTATAGGAGCACCGAAAGCAGCGGACACACCAGCGGCTGCGCCCGCCGACACAAAGTCACGTTTCTCATGATCTTCGCGGAAGTACTGGAATATCTTGAAGTCCTTGTTGAACGTTGTGCTCTTGCCCTGCGATATCCCTGCCGCGACTACTGCTCCACTGTGGATCATAGGTCCTTCCTAAACATGAAGTATTATGTTTGTCATTAAGTTTTTTTTTTTTGTAAATGTCTTTTCATTGTTAAAGATTATTTAACGAAAACAATAACATGGAAGATAAAATAGGATTTTATTCAGAACTAAAGTATTTTCAGATGACACTAAAATCCAAGGTTACGCTTATCAAAAAGCTACTAAAATGTGATAGGTACTTGCATAAACCGTGTCATTTAAATATCACAGATAAATATAAAGCCCCAATACACGCGAGCCCGTTATCAAAGCGCACTCGACCAACGTCCATACTGGACCTTTTTGCGTGTATAGATACGCTCCGCTCCGTACAGTACAGCGTACAGTGTACAGTAATCGCGAAGTGGGGCGCGTCGTCGTGGATTGCACTATCTGTATTTGCCGTTTGATTTGCGTGTATTGCCCGTTGGCCGACCGCGTTCGGCCAACAGGCTCATCCAAGATGTACAGGGAGCTTTAGAGTACTAGACTAATGAGACAATCAGACAATATTACTGCGATCTACCTTCTACAGTTTTCAACCGACTTCAAAAAGGAGGAGGTTCTCAATTCGGTTGTATGTTTTTTTTTTTTTTTTTTGTATGTTTGTTACGCGATTACTCCGACAATTATGAATTGATTTAGATGATTCTTGTTTTGTTTGGTAGGGCAACCTTCAGAAGTGGTCCCATATAAATTTGGTGAAGATCTGATGAGGGGTTTTTGAGTTAGCTTCAATAATACGTATTTTTTGCACCTAGTATATGTGGACGATGTTCTAATTGTTCCTGTCACAGTAATTACTCAGCAGGTAGTGTGGTATTCAAATTTTTGTTGGGGTTTTGTATAGGTACCACAACTAAAAAGTGAAAAATAAAAGCTTTTTCACAAAAAATAAAACCGACTTCCAAAAAAAAACACTGAAAAATAACTTTGATTTCGGAAGTCGGTGGCAAAAAACGAAAACAAAAAACCAAAGACACCGACTTCCGAAATCAAAGTTATTTTTCAGTGTTTTTTTTTGGAAGTCGGTTTTATTTTTTGTGAAAAAGCTTTTATCATGTAAAGTGTTGAAAATGATTTAGAAATGCAATTATAGTCCCAGAAATAATCTACTTTTAAGCATAAATAAATTTAATTACAGTTAATATATGTAACAATGTATAATTGGAGGGACACCAAAAAAATAACCAGACAGTCCAATTAACCTTAATTACCTGTCTACAAAGTCATCAGACTAACTCACCTTGCCTCCTGCAAGCCCGCCAACTACTGCAGTGATTACACCAATAGCCTTCACTACGAGAGTTTTGATCCTCACCACTCGCGGCACTTTTACGCCATTCAGGTAACATTTCACTTGGGGAATACCGCTGCCGGCTGCTACAGGCTGAAATGTGTTTTGGGATTACAGACCTTAATTACTTTAAGTTAAGTTTTTATTTCTGCTGCAATTGTCTTTAGCACTTTAATAAATTTCGTCATTTTTGTTTTCTTACTATCAAAAGTAGGGTGACATTTCTCTGGGGGAATACTATTACCTGCTACAAGTTGAAATGTGATTATTCTAAATATCCTGTCTGGTATTGAGGGATTAGCAACGTTAACTACTTTACACAAAGTTCAATTTCCACTAAAAGCATATGATAACGACTGAGATAACAAAAATTCGTCATTCACCCGCTATTCCGCGAAACTGATGTCGGGAATTGAACTTTGAACTCATATTTGTACTATAATAGAACTGAACAGACACAATCTTGTTAAATAACAATAATGAATACTTTACTACCTACTTACCTCAACATATGCAACGAGCATGGACCCAATGAACACAATACAAATGTTTGATAACACCCACAGCAAGTAAGGAATGTATAATTTGTCTTGTACCACATATTTGTCCACAGCTGTTCATGAATTAGTCATGGAAATCATGATGAACTAATTGAATGAGATATAATTACTTGTTTATGAATAAATGACTAATGTTAATTTATTATAATGTTGCAGTTCAGTTCCATTTATTTCATGAATAACAAAGGCTTACAATTTTTTTTTTTTTTTTTTTAAATTGATCTTTCAGGAATGCCAATTTAAAAGTGAGTCAATTGATGAGCGCAAAACCAAGTATTTATGTGTTCGGTATGTTCATACACGTCTGCTTGCTCACAGCTGACCTAATTTGAATGATTTTTAACAGTGATAGATCAATAATACTAGAAAGAGATCATTAGGCAACTACATGGTGTGGGTAAATCCCGGAACACATGAAGTAGGACTATACAGAGAAATACAATTCTTTGAAAAGGATACATTTCTTAAGCTCCCTGTATTTGATTTTTGAGAATTCTTCAATGCAGATGTCTATGAAAAAAGCTATGAGAGCTGTTACTATTCCGATCAGCATAATAATGAACCATCTTGCTATGTCTTTCCAGACAATGAAGGCATATCCTCTTTTCCGTTCCTCATCAAGGAGTAGGTGATTCTCACATGTGTCATAGTCTAAACTCTGAAATAGAGAAGGAGGTTAATTTGGCTAATTAACAATGGAACATTTAAATAAAAAAAGTTAACTATTAGTTGGGTACTTTTGATGAAAATACAAGTGACATTAATTAATTATAGCAGACGAATTATATACTAAAGTTAAAAAATATATTTGAAGTCTAAGTCAAAATGTTTATCGCGAACTAAATATACTAATACGTATTACAGAACCTTATTCAAGACTCAGTATTACCTAAAACTAGTTTAAACAAGTTCTAAGTAATGCTTGAGTTTTGAGTGAAGTTCTATAATATGGGCATAAAACTTACTTCATATTTAGCTGAGAGAACATTCATCGAGCCCGGTTCTATCTTCTGTTGTGGCTGCCTTCTTCTAATTCCATGGCTGCCGTGGAATTCATCATCATCTGAGTCCTGTTAAAAACCAAATTAATAGATTGCCCAGCCCTCTTTTTTCTCCTACTTTATTGTGCCCATGACAGGCTCATATCACATTTCTGATACCAATCACCTAAATTCATATTGTGGAATGCAATAAATATATAGAGTATTGAGTCACGTGACTGGTAATTATTCTAAACCAATAGTTGATTACACAAAGAGGTCGTAGGCCAGTGAGTAATATCAACAAATGAGTGACACCTAATACTCATAATACTGCCTGTAGATATACAGAAAAAATATAAACATTAGACATAGTGCAGATATGTTATCTACGTAACTTTAAATGTTCTAAATACCTCGAAATTCACAGATTTATTCAGTTGAGTGTAATTAGAAGTGCTGGCATCTTCAGTGCTTATTAATTGAGCTGTATCCGATGTAGTTTCTATATTACTGATAGAACTAACAGTTCCATCTGCATTCGAAGTTGACGAGTGGCTCATTTTCTCTTATTCATGCACTAAACCAAGGAAATAGGCTTTTTGTTCCTCATAAATAGTACGCTACAATGACCGATTCACATCATAGCCGCATCAAATGTATGTTTGAACAACAGCTAAATTATTAACAATTTATTTTAAACCATTTTCACACTTGCTAGTATTTTTTTAAATAAAATAAATAATATAAAAAACACCAATTTATGCGACACACAAATGAATGAGAAGAGAATTCCTACTGTCAAAACTGTAATTCAGTGACTGATGTTGAAACATTGACGTTGACGTTTAGCTGCACAGACTTTTTCATTCATTCAGTTAGGACTGACATTCTCGATAAAAATTCATATGAAATGTTTTCATGTAACTTGCTAGAATCGGATCACATTATTCTGAGTACCATTATTTTCCCCAAATATTCCTTTACATGACCGATTTAAACATATTATAACATATTATTTAGTCCAGTAGTTTCAACAATTTTTGTGAAAGTGGAAAATGTTCACAAAAACTCACTGTGAAGACTATCTTGAAATAATTTTATGTGTTTAAATATTTCTACGGTCGTTTATGACATAATAACTGTTCATTCATAAATTTTAATCAATACATTGATAATAGATATCATTTTGATAATGTTATCATTTTATCAGTGCGTAAACTAGAACAAACTTTCGTGGCTCACACACACGACGCGTTTGATGCTTCGTAAACAATAGAGATTTTCAATGTGTGTGTAGCTTGTTCGTTCGTTTGGTTGACAATCGCGATGTGATGTATTCTACATCATCGCATGCTGAGTTATATTTTCAACAAAACCTTTTAATTTTTAATTAAGTTACTTGATTCATTTCTAAATGTTTTCTTTCGTTGTGAATACCTTTCTCTGTTTTAATTTCTAAATATGTGTAATTTGCCGCCGAAGTTCCATTCAGTGTGTCGCCTTTGTTTATCATTCTGTGGCGATAATTGCAGTGATGTTAAACTTCCAATTTTCGACCGTGATAAGGATAAATCACGACTTTCGGAGATGATAATGGCAAATTTGTCAATAATGGTAATAATTTTGGGCTATTTCTTGCAATGATTACTAAGAAGGAGGAGTTTTCTCGTGTGAAAGTTTAGCGTAAGCGTATGAGATTGTGGATGCTGATAAGCGCCATTAACTTTCTCGCGGGTGTTGGGTATTTTCGCATTGTGATATCATATTACGGCCCACGCGTCGATTGCTCGGCCGTATGACTAATGTCATTCGTGGAAGTGATATGCGAGCGTGTGGCAGGCGCGCTGTATCAGCGGCCGCGTCGCTGATAACAAAGGAGCGCGGACGGCGGAGATCACCTCGCGCTCGCTTCACACCCGCGCCGCTCCTGCGCTGGCCCTCGCGCCCTCGCCTCGACTCCTCCACAAATACACTACTCAAACCAATGCTCTCTTTACAGTGCTTATCCACATTATGCTATGCCCTGCTATTTTGAGATTTCAATATTATCTAAATTTAGATTTGTATTTTAAGGCAATCAATCTGCAGGGGGACTGCATCTTCCCATTTTTGTCACAGTCTGCATCCTCCTTGGTGTAGGAAACATCTTTAATGTGTTTGTTATCAGATTGCTTCCAATGACTCATCATCTATGATTACACTTGCAAAAGGTCACTGGCCACTTCAACTCTCTTAATGACTGTGGTGTTGTGAAACTAACACAGGTACATGTCTAATGTTGTGAATAATATTTTTAGGTGTCCCCTGAAGACTTGCTGCCACAAGTCGTGTGTGGTGGCTGTGCACACAAACTTGATGAATTTCACACCTTCAGAGAACTATCACACAAGTCTGAACGACTTTTGGAACAGTTTGTGCAATATGCAAATTCACTATCTGGTCCAAAAGAGGTGAGTTTTATCTCAGTTCTTATAGATTGTTCTATTAAAAAAAAAGTAGTATATGGTTTTAAAAATTTATTAATATCTTCCAAAATATATTTAATACAATTTCTATTTACATATTTTATTACTATCTAATGGCATGCTGACAGTTTAATTCTATTGAAATATAATACAAATGTAGGCATAGTAAGAACTAAGTAGTCTTCATGCATAACTGGTATCTGAGTTTATGTTGATGTAGCGAATTGGCTGACTTCTGATCTTGTTATTGTAGCAGGACTTCATAGCATTGACAAGTAAGCCTAGCAGGAGGCCTAGACAAGTTATCAATGCTACTCCTAGGATGCTATAAAGGACATGTTTTGGCTTTAGATTAGCTAAGGTGAAACCCCTGGACCTGTTGGGTGCAGATGCACTGTCCAAAGTGGGGCAGTAGGATAGTGTGATGTTTGTTATGTATGCTCCACTGAGCCTCATGGGTGCTGCACAGCTGTAAATAAGAAAAAAAATATGTTAAAACACCACAGATACCATGCACAATGAAGGGTTCTGTAGTTGGGATGAATTTATTTCAAATACAAACTTAATATTGTAGTTGAAAAACATGTTCTCCCATACATTCCAACTGTAAATGTAAGTTTGTACTCACAATATTGAGAGATTTACTATGTTATTTTAAGACCATAGACTGCTTATAAGTTTTCCTGTAATCTCAATGTAAAGAACTTTTTAGGATCAGTTGTTTCGGAGATAAGGGAATGGGGGAATGGTCAATTTTAATATATTTACTTATATATCTCTAAATGTATTTATTTTAAAATGAAAATGGAATTTGAGATCCTTACAATAAGCCATTTCATTTGATATGTCACACCATACAGTTTGCAAATCTTTTTATTTTAATTCTCTTGTTTGCCCCTCAAAAGTGACATGACACTATATTACACTATATTCAAACATGACACTATATTCAAAAACCATTTATTTACGATATTATGTCCTTGTTTAGGTCACAGAAATACATATGTGTACCAAATTTCAACTTGTTTCATTAGATTCGGAGCAAATTGGCTGTGACAGACAGACAGACAGACACACAAATGATCCTATAAGGGTTCCGATTTTTGCTTTTAAGGTACAGAACCCTAAAAACTACAAATGATGACATAAACTATTTTAAAGTTTGTATATGTCATTAAGATTATTACAGATATTAATTTAGATTAGATAATAATTTATGAGGCAATACTTATTACTCAATACCTAGGTGTGTTTATTAATCTGTTGGGTCTATGATTGCAGTGTTAAATCACACTTGTCCATGCCAAATTGTTATGGAAGGATTACATTTTTTAGTTCAATGGAGTTAAATTATAAAGCTTGTAAAAAGGGGCAAATCATTATGTCATAAAATGACATGACCTAATATAATCATTTTATGAGTTGACACTGCACCATTGAATATGCCACCCATCACCTATCAGAGCAATAAAATTACTGATTGAGCATGGGCCAGCTCATTGACCACTCCAAGTTGTGGTTGTGTGGATGATCCAATTATGGCACATACTGGCTTCCAACCTGAGTAGGATTATCTAGACATTCTTGGAAGGATTTAACTTTGTACAAAAATAATTGTCTTAAGCCTTTTTGTACTTACTAAGGGATTTCTCCTATCTGGAACTTGGTGCCTGCTTCCTGCTTAGTAACAATGTTGGCTAGATCACAGTTGCACAGCCAGTTGTTTCCGGTCATTCCTAATATTTCTAATTTGTTCCATGGCATCAGGTCAGTGGATAGCTCACTGAGGTAGTTATCATCAAGGTATACCTGTTTTATCAAAGAAAATAACTTATAACATAATGCAGCATGGAGAATGACACTTTAATGATAAGGGGAATACTTTTCAATGTATAAATACATATCAAATAAATCTCTGGCGATTTGCCCTGAATTTGAATAATATTACATTATTTACATGTATAACAAAAGATAATATTGTAGAATATAATGTAGCATGGAGAATAACTTTTAAATGTTAAGGGAATTACTTTTGGATGTTCAATATCAAATCTATTTCTCTGGCAATTTGTCCTGAATTTACATAATGTAACATTACCTATTTATATGGAAGCTTTTTAAATTTTATCTCTACTAAAGTAGGAAAACCACTTAATGTTACTGATAAAGTCTGTTAAATATATAGAATACTTTTAATACAAAAACTGATTAATGTCAGTCTTATCAGTGTTACAAAACGTAACTCATGTGTGCTCATATTTAGGGAATTCCCAAAGTAGCTTGTCTTTCCGCCTTCTTGACAAGTTGTTATTTATGTTGTATACCTACCTATCTACATCTAAATTGTCAATCTAATTAGTGTAATTGTTATTGCAATAGTGACAATCAATTCCGCTCCAGTTTTAGGATAAATAAGGCAATGTACTGATTGTTTGTGTATCAAAACAACACTAAAATGATTAGTAAGCTGACCCCGATCCGCGACTGTCATGTAAGCACTCAAAAACTGGGTCAAATTGGATTGCATGCAGTCTATAATCTGATGATTATATATGCTTACCAAAATGTAGAATAAGTACATTTTTTTCTGATAATCCATGTTACCAAGAGCTTGTATTAGAATATCAGTCACAAATAGACGGGTGCCGTCATCCTGAGTAACGTTAATCATTGTGAGAAAATACTTTAAAGACATTATTGACATGCCAAACTAGATTTTGTTCGTTATAAATATCAGAATAAATTATTTCCGCTTTGATAGTAACTTATACGCGCCGAAGTCGCATTATTTATTATTTATTTATATATAATTTATTGTACACCACAAAAACACAACAAAAAAAACAAAATTAACACTACAAAACACGCATACACACATACATACGCATACATTACGCATATACGAAAACGATTGAAGGGTTTTCCGCGTTGATGCTACTATCTAAAGTTGGTCGAGACGCGTTACTCACTTCCTTCAAGGTCCATTTGTCTTTCAAGCCGCGGAACGCATTATGGCTGATGTATCTCAGATTTCGGTTGTGACAAAGGTGAAGTACCCTCAAGTTCTTGAGTGGGGAGAACGTGCTGCGTTTCACTTCGTCCAAATAATCATTTTCGCCGACTTCCAATTCGATCAAGTTCGTTAAGCCTGCAAAAAAACTGATTCTATTATTATAATGTACTTCCGTATTTACGAGTATGTATATAGGTACTATTCACATATAGATAGATACACATCTAAGACAATTTTTTTGCCACGAATTGTTTACATAAGAAACAGAGTATCTGGAATATTAATAACGTAGTGTACCTTCTTTTCTATAATGGAGTAAATAGTTATTCTTGAAATAGACACTGATAGATATAAACTTCATAATATGCTCCAGATTAGCGTCGTTGCCAAACATCGGGTCCAATTCGTGCTAAATTAATAGGCTATTGCATTGATATAGTTACTAATGGGCTAGTATTATAAAAGAACCCGAGTGCGAGATTGAAGTGAAATCATGGCGATTGATTTGGCAGTTAAGATTAACAACGTCGTAAAAATCTTCTTTGATTTTGGTATTTCCCGTGAGTTGATGATGTTCTTGTAGATTTTTATTTTGTATAGTACCTCTCAATCTGTACAGTACATTTATACTATTTTTCCAGTTTCTATACATTAATTAGATAAATTTTAATATAATATGTTATTTTATTAGCTAACGAAACGCTACGACTAAACGTATTCTACAAATTGGTTCCGCACCGATTAATTGCATTGTTCAATATAAAGTCTGTACATTGTTCTATCGAAACTATTAATAAATACCAACTAGAATAATAATATGTGTATTTAACTATTTACCTACGAAGCTGTCATCATTGAGTTCTACGATGGGATTGTTGTTGAACGTGAGATATTTCAGGGACTCTCCGACGAGGCTCAGACTTTCCGGCACGGTAACAAACTTGTTGTTCGACAAATCAATCTGTTGTAACTTCGTCAACCCTTTGAACGCATCTAGGGGTATGCTGTCGATATCAGTATTGACCAGGTCCAAAACCTGAAATTGAAAAAAAAAAAAGTGTACTTATGTATTTATAGGTGAAGGATAACGCAGCGGGAGTCCCCGGCTAACAATAGAAGATGCTCTTCTTAAGGGTCTACGTACCTACATGAAGGTATAAAGATATCTAAGACAGATCCCTTGGCATAATATTGGAATGAAATCTTAATTGGAAATGATCGTTGTATGTAATCTCGGTCATTAATCTTTCATATTTGTATTTTAATTAATGATGGCGAGAGTATCTTGTGTATCGTAACTCATTGTTCTTGACTTTGCAAAGTCCCTTCTAGCAGTAATAGACTTTTTAATATTCTCATGACGTCTTAGATGAGGTTGACACAATACTTGAAGAACTTGTCCCATCGTAAATCAGAATTTTATTGCTTCAATAAAAAAGGCAGAGTTTGATAACCTCGTTTTTTATCAGGTAACTTGCGAATTTATCAATAGACACATTAAATAATTATCTAAAGTTGGTGTAGGTTTTCTACATCCTAATGATTATTCTACAGGTGTGGGTTACAAAGCCAAAGTCCGGTTAAGTACTTTTTTTTGTTAAGACCACTACTAAACAGACGGATGCATTCGTGAACTTTGTTTAATAAATTGTAGCGATCGACGTTAGTGATAGTGATCCCTAAATAAATGTAGGTCACCCCATTTTTTAGGTTTCGTAAGTGGCGATTAAAGAATTATGTTAGTTAGATGAACAGCGGCGCATACATCACTTTGCGCAACCTTGGCTTTCCTTGAAATTGGGAAGTTTAGAGAAGCTACGATAAGATAGATTTATTTTTGTTATGCCAGGAACTTTTTAAAGGATCCGATTAGGTATGGGCTTTTCAGGAGTCCCTGAACTGAAAATAAGAAAACCGCCAAAATATAAAATGAATACTTCTCTTACCTCCAAATTAGTAGCACTAGCCAATGCAAGGATAGTCACATGATCAAGGATCTCAATAGGGTTGTTGTTGAGGTACAACCTTGTCAAGTTCGGCGTATACCGGAACAAATACCGGTCCAGCGAGTGGATGTCATTGTGGCCCAGGTTCAGCGTCTCCAGGGCAATGTTAGAGTATATTCCGTCGATGTAGCGCCCTTGGAAAATCTCGCTTCTCAACACATCGCCTGGAAACATATATTATGTTTACTTTAGTAATAAAATTAAACTAGGACCTATTTCTGTTTATGTTTTAGAGAAAGGTTCTCTAAACGCAATGCACTTGTAGTTTTTGCGTCAGTATAACATCCTGTGTTGTATTCATTCTGAAGTTGCATACGTCTTATTCCGTCCGCCCACTTTCCTAGTGATTCATAGTTTTCACTGTGCCAGAACGGTGGTTGCTTTTATTCACTATTTATTAGTTTAGATAAATACTTCATCTGTGTATTAGAAAATGAGTGATGGAGAAAACTTTGCCCAGCAACTCTAACTTGCAAAGTCAAGAAATTTATTTTAAGCTGAAATTAATGATCACCACACAATTTGTTATGTTGAATGTTGTATTATTACATTTATTACTTTCATATCGAGCGACACAATATGTGGCCTTTCGATTAATTATTGATTAATGAGCATTAATTGTGATACATAGTACTTCTGATATTAATAGTTTATCATGCGCTCGTAAAATAATTGTTTGAGTCGACTTTCTAACGAGCTACCAAATCGACATAATATTTTCAGAGATTACCTCCGTGTACACACTTTCTTCATGTTTATGTATTTATGTTGATTAGATAGATGTATTTTGCGTAGGGAGTATTTGCGACTTCTAATTGTACACATGAAAGTTGAGATAAGAGATAAAATACTTTATCACACGTATATTTCCTATACATCTATGGTTTGATAGTGACACTATCAGAAACTTGTTTCTGTTGTCCTCAAGGTGTGTCCTAATTTAAAATTCCATGTGTCGGTTTAATACAACGAAATCTTAAATTAGAAAATTGTCTCACAAAACTATAATTACGGATCATTGAACCGGGCCTTTGATTGAACCTTAGCTTGCTCGAGGATTAGCTCTGTTGTTCTTGTATCGCTAATGATTTTTTTGCTGTCCATGTTTGCACGTTAGGTAGGTACCTATGTTCCGTTTAGACTTTGTTGTTAATTACTTGTGGATCTGAATGCGATGGGTGTGTAGTTATAATCTAGATTTTTAACAATATATGAGAATTTGCTTTATTCTCTTAGTAATCTAGTAAGTATTGCCTCATTTATACCATTAAGATCCAATCTGGAGGTCTACTCTGAAATGACACATACGAATGTTCGGTCATCACATTATATTATTGTAATATGTTTCTACAAATAATCATCTTTAAATAAAATCATGTGTAAAAGCAATAAGGAACCTGTTAAGGATTGTAGTAGTTGCTGGTGACAATTGTTTGAGCGACCCGCTAGTTTCCTACTATACTTTTGCCCGAAAAGACAGCTTGCCAAAATCTGATGCTCTTGTAGTCCAGTGTGTATCATCCGGAACTGACAACTTAATATGCACTTAGAAATACAGAGAACAAACCTCTTTACATGCATGTCTTAGTCAAGGCTATTGTTAGATGGCTTTTACGACATTTTTGTGAATCAAAGTGTTGCAACGTAGCGTTCTTCGGCGAAACCATATAAATAAATATACCACTGACGGTGACTAATATTATGAAAGATGTTGAGTGAACACTCGTATCTGTGTAGATGTAGAACGTGAAAGATAATAAATTGTTTACTACACTAGCAAAATTGTTGCGCTAACTGATTTCATACATATGCTATTAATTCATTGCATTGTAGATATGCCAGTATGCCAAGCTATTTTAAATGAGAATAGATCAAAAACGCAAAAAATTAAATTTATGAATGGGTTTCCAATCTAGATGTATTATGTATATCACGCCATGTTTGAAGGTACATTTAGCAGAATTCATTCACCTTTAGAATGGAAAGTTTGAAATACGTAATGGAAACTTCTACACTTCACTAATGTTGTTTATGGATTTGTTAGAATTATTTGTTTGGGATTTAGATCATCTTTATTCAGTGTTATCTGTCTGGTCCACTTATTTCTGTATAATAAGATGTGGGGGATCTCAGTCTTATAATATTTAAGCCAGCTAATTCTTTGTGGATTGTAGATACATATCGTCATGCAGATTGAACTTTATACGATAAACGTTTAAATACTTAAATAGAGTATTTATACGTTTGTTCTATTTGTAATAAAAAATAAGGCCTTATTACAATTAGATTTTGAACAAAAATGAAACAAGCGGATATAATATGCTAGAACCGCTTGTTCTGCAGGATCTATATTAAATGTTACCTGACTGATTGCAGTAATCATTGTTACTAAGCATTAAGTTGAACAGTGTATGTAGAACATCACGTCTGTTTTGTGATACATGTTTGCTTTTCTTGTGAACATAAATATCTGACCCAGATAAGTCTTTTCTGATCAATAATCACGTATTACGTCTCTCGCATCCATACATACGATGGCGTTGATATGTAGCTTAACGGTTGGGGTGGTCAACTGTTCAATCTTCACGGCCAGTTATTATTTATTTGCAGAATACAGGTAGTCTGGTACTTTTAAAAATATATTAGTACATCATCTTGGCGAAAATTATGAATAATTTTTATTTTAGCAAGATTGGTGAGAAATATCCATTGTCAAATTATGTTGTCCCCTGTTTAGTCAACAAAGGTTGCCCTCAACGTTGAACAAAAAGGGCACTTATCTCACATCTGGCTTGAATATTGTGTTTGCCTACATGTGCCTGCGCTACCTGTGTGAACTACTAAAGTCAAATTGTATCAAAATCATACATACCAGAAATGTAATTGTTACTCAAATCCAAGTACACCAATCCCTCGATGTTACTGAAAGCATCATCGTCGATGTCGGCGATCTCGTTAGACTTGAAGCTGATCGCGACTCTCTTGCCCGGCACCATGGGCAGTGTCGACACATCCGAAATTGTATTGTTGAAAAACGTTATCAACACATGCCCATCTGGAATGTCCAAAAATACCATTACCCCACCTACTTTCAACTCTCCACTACTACAAACAAAAGTTACTCCAAAATCTACTTTGCATATATCACGTTAATAACGGTTTATAGTCCTGTTAACACTTCATCAATATTCATAAAACTAAGTATTATCATAAAACCTAATCCATTCCCCCAATATTCCACCCACGGTAAACTTCACTGCATCCATAAACGTACGTACGTAACGTATGCACGACTCTCCGAATTTATTATGAATAATTTATTATCACACTAAAACTTGATCAGATGCTGATCATCAACCGATAGTTATTTTTGGGAAGTGTTGAATATAAAACTTGATCGAATTGCAGCTATTTGTTTTGTTTGCGTCATACTTTTGCTTGCGATAGTGTACGATGACAAATGATGGGATCTCTACGTAACTGTCCCTTCGTGTCGGTGACGTTACCTTTGTCTACGCTGTTTATCCTCTCGGGCCATTTTTCGGGAATCTCATCTATGTTACGGCGCGAACAGTTTAATGTTAGATTGGAAGAATCTTGTATGGTAATATCACATGGAACGTTTTCCGTGTCGGCCTCTTGTGCGCGGCTCGAAGAAACTAGGACGCATAATATCATTAACACCTACAACAAAGAAACACCATTACTTATATAATCTTTTAGGTACACAAACAACAATCGTCTCTGTTTTCTATCTCGGTCACTACGGTCACTCACTTTGCATATCGTTGGGAAATACATTTTCATCAAAATTAGAAATGGTACTGGAGAACACCTTCGGATCACAATACGTTTTATCTTATCAGTTAGGAGCCGCCTGATATCACGAGTGACATGAAATGAGCGAGCGTCTCATTGGTCGATGTTTGTTTGTGCTATCGTCCTACTAATAAGTATGGAGCGCCGCTTGATGATCAAACATTGTCTTTTATTTTTAGGAAATCCTGAACATAACGGCGGCAAAATTGGAAGAAATTATCAAACCACTGAGCGATGAGTACGAGCACGAGTTGAAACACAAATATGCCGAGATCGGCTCTCCAGACTCGACTGAGGAGATGAAGAACTTGGAGAGCCGGCAGGCGGCGGTCACACTACTACAGATAAAAAATTACGACCCAAGTAAATATGCGGTCAAACAGGAAGACGAGCCTCATATAATGTTTAACAGTGTGCAGAGTTTACCGCCCTCGGACAGAGCGAGAGAGGTGATGCACTGCAATACCGTCATCGATATTATAAGCAAGGCTGTGGCGGTCGCTCAGCGGGAAAACGAAGAATCTCAGAAGTATCCACCGAACTACGCCAGTGTCATAGACAGGACGCACGCGACAAGCGGGGGTGACAGCTACCCGCACGAGTACATCGACGAGCAGTACACTGCGTACGCGGCGCCGCAGCACGCCGACAGCCCGACAGGCAACGAAGACCATGACAACAAGGAGATGGACCTCTCTCTATACAGTTCCGTCAAAAACGAGCCCAACGAACAGAGCGAGCAGCAGGATCACACGAACACATACTTCCACGGTGCACTCACACACAAGACGAACTTTGTTGATGAGTACAAGCAACACGTATACGGACGAACCAAAATGAAAACGTCCAAAGAAAATTCATCGGTGTATGAAGATTGTAGTAGGAGCAGTAGTGGGTCGGACCCGGATAGGCTACAGATGGATATATCTCAGATGTCGCAGGTGAGGCCCTTAAACAATTTAATGAGTATTAATTTCAGTAGCATGTTTAACAGAGGAAGGTCAACTAGGTATTCTGCCGTCCACAATAGAAAACGAGAGATAACGAACAAGGTTGGGATGACGTCATTGTATCCAGCGACATTGAGTGATATTTTTGCAACCTGTGTGACCTTCAAACATTGTACTGATATCATCAACCTGTTTGTACTTTTATGGGTTCAGCCCCTGGAGTCCACGACCTGATATCATCAGATGTTGACTGTCTCGTTGAACTCAAGCGCAAATACTGACCGTGGGTTACTAGGTTCGATAACCAGGTCAGTCAGTGTTATTGTGGTTTTCCATCAGGAATTTCATAGTAGCGTCCCGGTGCAATTGGCTCGCCTCCTTTAACATGGGACTTAAACACCTTTGTCTACCCCTTCCTGGAGTACAGGCGTAATGTTATTTCATCATACTTTTTTGACGTCGAATTTTCCAAATATCACTTAATTGTATGCTACAACTTCTATATCCAACCCTTCGAAACAAATAGTCTCTCTGTGAAGGATAATAAATATATTGGTATTTTACAGGACGACCCTGAAGAGACACAGTCAGCACGATCGACCCAATCTTCGCCTCAGCCGCCGATGGAACATGAACAAGACAAAGAGTCGCTGTGGCAGGCTCTACACAGACAAAACGGTGAGCACACACACACACATACATACAGATAATATGTAGATAGAGATAACGATGATTGACAGGTTGCAAGATTTGCGATAGCGAGTTAATGTTTAAAGCGTTATCTACAAGTGACGATTGATTAAAAACAATAAAGGAAAATTGAACAAACATTGTAATTTCTTTTAAGAGGAGGCGCCCTAAATTGTATGTTAATTTGCATTAATATTCTGAAACAGTCACGCATACAATCAAAATTGAACTTTTGTTTATGATTAATTTCTTCGGATCGTTTTCTTTCCATGTACAATGGGCAAACCTTCCGCAAGCTCACCTTTAAGGCGATAATCGTATAGCACGGCTCACGACTCGATCGCCCGATGCATGCGTTTTGACCAATAGGATGCACGAAGCGTATTTTAGGCGTGTATGTATTAATATAATTATTTATAGAAATGTGGCACTCCCACACGGGCGTGCTATGTTCGATGTACCAGTGATCGGAATAGGTCTCCACCCCCTCCATGACATGACGCGCCAGTCACTGACACGCGGCGACAGAGCGGGGCTGGCGAACGAGTTGTCCACCACTGATTCACCCCGCATCTGCACACACGTGGGGAATGAACCCCGGTTTAGGACGACCAGGCCTGTCTCCAGAGCCCAGTCCTCCACCATCCTGCCCCGTGTGTCCGTATACCGGGAACCTCAAGCCACATTCTTGGCGTTGAAGTCCTCGGAGGACGAGCACAGGGAGGGAACAGAACCCGACGACGACGACTCTCAACTCCGTAAGGGAGTTGTGGAACTCGGCAAGAGTTCGGCTCGGGGAGACGTATACCCCTACCACGACAATCTCCCCGAACCGTGCTATAACGCAACCCCGTCCTCTCTTAACAGTCTCGAGGGACGGATTACCGGTGGCGGCCGACGAAATTAAGTTCACTGAGCCGCTCAGGTCCTCCACCCAGTCATCCCTGGGCGGGGCAAAGTACGGCTCAGCGACCACGGCGATGTTAATCAGCCACTACGCCATGCTCTGGAGCAACAGATCCTGAGCTGCGGCGCAGTGGTTGATGTTCGCCTGGAGGAGGCGTAATAGGGCCATTATTGGCACTCCATGTCAGCCCCCTCCCGAGCCCTCTGTGAGTGCCCTGCCGCGGTGGCAACGACGGCGGTGGAGGCGGCGGCTGCGGCAGTGACGGCGGTGGCGAAGGGCTTGCCTTTGGCTTTGGCGGGTGGGACGCAGGCCTTGCTCCCATTCCGGTGATCGGCTGGCTTCCCAGCCACCGCACATACGACGCAATGCGGCGTAGCGTCGCACGAGCCGGCCTTGTGACCGGTTTGACAACAGCTGTAGATGTGACAGCTGCGATCCACCTCCGAGGTGCATTTAGCTCCCACGTAGGCAGCGGAAACACTTCCTAGGTTCTTCTGTTTATATCTTAGAAAGTATTTTGTATGTTCGCAAAAAAAAAAAAACTTTTCAAAATAAGAAGCGATTTCCATAATATAAATACACGTAGTAAACATGGAATAGTGTTACCAAATTTAGATTAACTAAAACTACTAAGTCATCTCTTATAAACATTATTCGCCTTTATAACAAGTTGCCAAAGTCGGTAACAGGACTTAGCGATGCAAAGTTCAGAACCCACATCAAACGTGTCTTTATCAAAAAATAATATTATAAGATTAAAGACTATGTTGAAAAATAGATTATGTGGAAGTTTGGCAATAATTTCTTCTGCACATGTGGTTTCTCTGGTACCTCATTAAAAGAGTAACCGTGGAGTTTCTTGCCGGCTCTTCTCCATAGAAAACGACCAATTGGACGTTTTATAAGTGCCCTTGTAGATTTATGTGAAGTAAAATATATGGTTTAAAAAAAAAAACATTTTGACGTTTGAATGTCACTTAACTTTAAGCAACGTTTATAAATAAACCCCCTAATCATCAGCTATTCTGGCAAAAAGTATCGGGTTAGATTCCTGGCTAAAGCAGGCAACATAAAAAAAACTAATTACAAAAAATGATGTTAAAGCTTTCTCCAAAATCAAGTTTTTTTTTTACTTTTTGCTGTTCGTCATAGTTTAGATTTTCACACTAAATTTCCATCTCAATAACTTACCCTGTTTAAGAATCGTATCGATTTCTCACGTATGACGTCTATAATATGTGAAATGGTCAACAATGTTTTTCACTTTTGTTGTAACTGACATTGAACTTTGGCACTTTTAATTTACTATTCACATTTATAAAAAAAAATGCAGAATAATTTAAACAGCATGTGCAGGGCTTAAACCGTAGAACTGACATAATTATGCCAACTTTAACTCTATTAAAACACCCAGACAGTTCAATTTCGCCAGAATAGTTGCTAGGGAACAACCTATCTATAACATGATTTCATCAAACTATTACACTAGCAATAAATTTAATTATGTTCATTATTTTATTGCTTTTCATCGAACAACTAACTACTAAGTAACTACTTACTTCGTGCGAATCTTTGAATGTAGGCTATGTTCAAAGATTCCCACAATTTACCCAAAACCGGAACATTTATATAAAATATAACACATAACATAACATCACGCCTTGTTTCCCCGTAGGGTTGGGCAGAGGTGTACCCATAGTACACCCACATTTCGCCAGTAATGTTTAAGTCCCATGTAATAGGGGGCGAGCCTATTGCCATTAACCGGGCACAAATCCAGACTCCGGGCTGCTACTGAGAAATTCCAGAAAGAAAAACCCAATGTCAATGTCCGACCTGGGAATCGAACCCAGGATATCATGAAAAAAAATTTTTTTTTTTTATATAAAATATATAAATGTTAAATCAAAATAT
Organism: Xanthia togata; assembly: GCA_963853775.1. Classification (NCBI taxonomy): domain Eukaryota; kingdom Metazoa; phylum Arthropoda; class Insecta; order Lepidoptera; family Noctuidae; genus Xanthia; species Xanthia togata. The sequence goes on along the minus strand of OY970795.1, from coordinate 18,515,713 downwards.
TTATTTCATAAAGTCTTAACATTCGTATCGTATGAATTTTAAGGCCGCTAATAATATTGTGACTTGCAGTTAAAATGTAGGCTACCGTATCCCTTCACCTGTGGCGGCCATTTTGCAAAATTTTGACAGTCTGTTAACGCGACGTGGGTGGTCCCGGGCCCGACGGGACCCGGGTGATTAAAACGACGATATCTCTAAAATTACGATAGGTAGCTCTCTTCAAGTTATGTTTTAGGAATCGTTATTAAATTAGCTAACAGATTATGTATAGATTAGGTCCACTTTTGTTTTCTAATAAGATTCCAATTCTAGTTAGAATCTAGTTAGTTTTTTTTTTTTTTTTTTTTTTTACTAAAGTCGTTTTAATTACAAAATAGAACCATTATTTCAAAAAGTATTTGTTTTATCTTCATAAATATACATCATTTCACATTAATAAATAAAACGAACACACCTCCTTGAACATTTTTTTCTTATCACACATGTTTACATTATCGTAACTCATTTGTTTGCCCGTGCGCGCCGAGCGATAACAAAGGGTCTATTCATTGTTCAATTCCTTTGTAACTGAACGCCTAGTGGCTTGGGTTACTATTTTAATCTATTGTTTGGTTTTAACATGCATATCACTGACGGAGTTTCGGCTGCTACAAATATTTATTTAGAATGTATCGTATACCCAACCCAACCACTTGAAAAATGCCTTAATTTGGCCGTAAAAAAACTACCTCTTGAACTTAGGGTCTCAAATTACATTCGGATCCTTTTTTTTTAATACAAATTAGCATTCTATATTTTGAAGATATTTATAAATCGATAAGGACAATAAAAATGCATGCTGCCTTACAAAAACATTATGGGAATCAACGACAAAAACGCCCTACGAGGAGCCCTAACAGCAACCGAATTTGGCGGCCCGAGTAGGTATTTTTCATTTCAATTTTATGCAAGTATAATACGATAATATTTAAATTAAATGCCTAATATCAATAATACGATACATATAAATATATGTAATAGCGATAGTTTCTATCATTCACATATTTACTAATAGTATTACCTCGAAATAAGTTCCGGCCGGCGCGGGATGTCACTTTGCCGCCGCAACGGGTCACTATTTTCACAAAAATCACTATTTTCTGTTGAAATCTTTATAAATTACACTTTATAGGTATTAAAACTGTTTATTAACTACCCAGGCATGATATTATACACGGTTACACCCACTTTCACTGCACTTTCACTTTATTTATGTAATTTTCGGCGGACTTATTTGATGTTCGCGTGGTGCGCGCGCTGCGTCGACTAATCGGGCGAACGAATAGCCACTATTACGCGTCGTCATTCATTCAATGTACTTGACAACCACAGTGTAGCGTTCTTGTTTTGTCTTGTACACTGTGTGCGAGTTTGGTCAAGATAGAAACGCTTTTTGTAAACGAAATCACTGCCAAAATTATGGCGGGAATTTGTGGCGCCGGGCGCCACCTTCACACGCGACCCTTTTTTTTTGTGGCGCTCAGCACCAGGCTCACACAGGAAGGGGTATGCAGATTAACTTATAACGATTTTGAATTTATAATTCACAAAAATGTTCTTTTATTTATAGCGTTTTTGCTCTCTACATACAGGGTGGCCCGTGAAAAGAGGTCTATAGTACAATTTTTGAAGCCGAGAACATACATGTGGGTGTTTCGGGAAGCCGTTGGAGAGAGGCTTCTAAACTTTTTCTTTGGACCATGTTTCGTGGCCCACCCTGTAACACACACAACCATTAACGTCAGTAAAATTACCGCCACTCATCTTGAATTGCCGAAATAACGTTGCATTCGGTTTCATAAAATGAAAAGCCATGCGTCCGATGGGTTTCTATCGGCAGAAAGTACGAATTACATTAGAAAATTCGGTCCCCTATTTAATGTTGTATTAGGGGGTGAATTTTCGAAACTACTGCTATTTATAAGGAACTATTGTACAAAATTGAATGCTTCCAGACCTACCGGTTTAGGCTTTGCGTTGTCTATTAAATAGGCTTTGAGCCACATTAACAAAATGAGTCGTCGCGTACTGATCAAATTGAGTCAAACACAAAATAAGCATTGCGCAACCGACCATGTAATCATCCTTTAGTGAGAGCGGGTTTAACGACACTAACCCTAATTTTTATGACACAACATTCTCAACTATTTCTCATGTTATTTGTCCAGGTCGCAGCGGCGAAGCAACACAGTTACTACGACGTCTGATCAACAGCAAGCAACTCGGCATGACAGTGTCACCGCTCAGGACGCCAGCCTCCCCGCTCTCTAGCACCATGCAGCAACCGAACAACGGAGCTGTGTCACCGGTCAGTACATCCTATACTATTAAATGAGCAATATTTGTATGTATATCTGTAATCACATTCTCGAAAACGGCTCTAACGATTAGTTGCGATAAAGGGGGTTTACAGTGACGAAAAATCGATCTAGCTAGGTCTCATATCTGGGAAAATTCGATTTCTCTATTTTCACCCGAGAAGAGCGCAATCGACCAGGTACTATTACATAAAAAGGGATACTATTTAAGCTACGGTTGGAATGTATATAGTCGGGGAATGTATAAAGACGCAAATAATCCTGAGATCTTCTCTGTAGTGACCAAGCTTAGTCGTATCAAAGCAGTGAAACAAAGCAGAACGATTAAGGGCTTATTTCACCAATGCAACTGAACGCGATCAGCACAACTAAACCGTGTTCAAGAGGTGTTAGTGTCCTGTGTCGCCATTGTTATAAAATATTGATACTGACAGCTCTTGAACCCGGTTTATAAGTACTGATCGCGTTTAGTTTAATTGGTGAACTGCACCGCGTCCGGTGGTATGCTGCACATAGAAGAAGAGCCATCGCCCTCTAATGCGTGCTTCGTGCGGTCGGTTTACCTTTTGACTAAGATCTGCGTAGACGTTGCTGAATTTAGAGCGGCTTAGTTTAGGTCCAGATATCATGGCGTGGTTCTAGAATTCTCCTACTTAAAAGTAGGAGAGTTCAATCAACTCTCCTACTTAAAAGAAGGATAGTTCAATGTTAATCATAAAATTATCCCAGCAGATCGGTGTGTCATAATATCAAGTACGTGCTAAATTGTTTCATGAACACTTGCATTTGAAGAATGACTTCCTTTTAAGGCGCTACCTCGAGCTAAGTGGCGCCCTCATTGAATAAAAAATCGTAGCCTAGCATAGAAAAAAAAAGAAAAAAAAATGGATTCTTGGAGTTTGTTACAAAGTGTCAAAAGTGGCCGTTTTTGACACTTTTGCTATCTACTTTGGATACGAAACACTTTTGAGTCCTGTTTTAACAACGTAAAAATATTTTATCCTCTTTGTAAAAAAACAACAAACTCCAAGAATCCATTTTTTTAAATTTATTTTCTATGCTAGGCTACGATTTTTTATTCAATGAGGGCGCCACCGAGCTCGGGGTAGCGCCTTAAGTTACACTAATAGTCTACTTGTGTATCAAAGTAGATAACGAAACGAACAATAGATAACTAACTATTTATATGACTAATTTCTACGAAACGTTGATATGAAAGTAAAAATAAGCCGTAGAAAGATAATTATTATCCTGCGCATTTTGTATGAAGAAGACTTAGATAATATTTGATGGATACTCGAAAGCACTCGTAAATAAGCGATACAGCGCTGGGCTTGATAACCGTCACTTTGTAATCTATTAATATACATTTTTACCCAGTAGGTACCTACGTAAAACATCCAGCATAATATTCCCGATGCGAGTACATAGACAATTAGAAACAGCAGGATTCTACGCACTGTATTATATTTCTGTACTGTATTTATTTGCTTAAACTGTTCTCCGTTCTTTTCATTTCATAAACACGTTTCTGTTTTGTCTGATTATTCCATTTTTAAAGTAAAATTTCTTAGGCGGATATTTGATAATTGGACGAGAATTGAGAGGGAAATTTCAAGGACGCGACATGTTTAGTCACATTCCGTAACATAAGAGAGAAGAAATACTCTCTCTGTCTCCCACTCTAAATCTCTCTTATTATTTATTTTTTAAGAAATTTCACTTCTATCATGTCTACGGTGCCGAACGCGCATTTTTTTTTCTAACGCTTCAATACCCGGTATCGATCTTCCTTTCCTAAACCTCTTTTATTACTCATCCTCGTATGACCAATAATTAATATACATTATTACAGCGATTCAAGTATCACGTCAACCCCTTATGACCAAGGCCAAATATTTTTTGCTATTCGGATAGCTCATGTCATGGCCTAAAGAGGTGCCTTATAGAATATGAATTAAAAGTATTAAAAAAATGTATATATAAATCCACGAAATTTGGGTATTAAACAAAATTTTAAAAAGTATGGTCGTAGTCCTCATATACACTCGAGAGCAATGAATCCGGGTCACTTAAAGAATCCTAAAAATCTCGGAAACTAAAAATGCTAGGTTAATGCAATAAATTGTATTTAATAGACAATGTAATACTCCTTAAATGAAGGTATTAAAACTTCTTAGTTATTGTAAAGTTATATCATAAAAAAATCAAATTTGAAAAAGGGCCACTTTCGAAGATGGAACTACGAAATTACAGCATTTGGTTTTGCTTTTGTTTGTAATCTGTCATTTATGTGGGTACATAAACCATGTTGATAGTGCTCTATATTCATTATTCAAGCTGAAATTATGTCGCTTACGCCTGAAGAATGCACCAGAATACTTACAATGCTGGAAACCGGCCGGAGTCAGCGCGATACAGCCAGGACTGTCGGTGTGTCGCTGTCAACAGTACAAAGAGTTCTCCGACGTTACGAAGAAACTGGTTCTAACCTACGCAGACCAGGAACGGGCAGAACCAGGTGTACCACAGCACGAGAAGACCGATACTTGGTGAACACCATGCTTCGAAATCGCTTTCTTACAGGAACTGAACTCACAAATCAGTTTCGACGCCTCGGAGGAAGTAACCCAAGTGCATGGACAGTAAGACGTTGGCTTGCTGAATCTAACTTAAAACCCCTTAGACCTGCAAACGGCCCTAAACTGGAGCGTGGGCATCGTATTTCAAGACTAAGATATGCCCAGAGCCACGTAAATTGGAGTATTGAAGATTGGTCAAAAGTTATGTTCTCCGACGAATCAAAATTTATGCTCTACAAGCACGATGGAAGACACAGAGTGTATCGAAGACCAGGGGAAAGATTCAAGCAAGCATGCATCGAAGAAAAAGTAGCCTACGGTGGTGGGTCTGTACTTGTGTGGGCCGGAATTTCTTCTGAAAGTCGCACAGAGCTGGTGATCTTAGAAAACGGCTCTTTAACTAGCGAAAGATATGTGGAAGAAATCCTCAATGATCACGTTGGTCCATTTATGGTCAATTTAGGTGAGGATGCTATATTTATGCATGACAATGCCCGACCTCATACAGGTAGGATTGTGAATGACTACCTTCAAGAGATGAACATTACTCGTATGGAGTGGCCAGCGCGCAGCCCGGATATCAACCCGATCGAGCATGCTTGGGACGAGCTAGGCAGATGCGTAAAACAACGAAACCCTCCCCCAATCACGCTTCGTGAGCTCAAAATTGCTCTCACAGAGGAATGGGAGAATATTCCCCAAAATCGTATAAGGAACTTGGTGTACAGCATGCCAAACCGCGTAAACGCAGTAATGGAAGCACGAGGAGGCAATACGAAGTATTAAAATTCAAGAAAATCGTAATAAAGTTCAAAAATTTCATGTTTCCTATTTTTGTTTTATGGAGAGATCAGCAGTTTTTTTCTTTATGTAATTTTGTGTTAATAAAATGTATGGTGACTCATATTTTTTTAACTTTCATTTAAGGAGTATTACATTGTCTATTAAATACAATTTATTGCATTAACCTATCATTTTTAGTTTCCGAGATTTTTAACATTATTTAAGTGACCCGGATTCATTGCTCTCGAGTGTAGTTTTACTTTCACTATACTTAAAGGTTAGTTAGGTTATAGTAACATATTATTGAGTAATCGAGACAATTTGTAGAACCCAGTTTGTTATGGCCACTTACTACCTTTTACTTTCAACAGTTTATGTCTGAAGAATTACTATAAAACTCTATTGTGTTAAACGAATAAGGAAATAAATATGCTCGCATACGTGTTCCGCATTTGAGTGTAATTTTATTATCACTAGTCATGCACGGGACATATTGAAACAATATCTATTTCGTATCAGTGGTGTCTTCGAATTTCTATCGTGATTAGAAATATAATAAACTAGCTTCGGCCCGCGGCTTCGCCTCGTCGTGGAGGTCGGAAATTATCTCACGGGAACGTATTACCGGAATAAAAAGTATGTCCTAACCCAGGTCATGGTTTGGCCCATGTGCCAAATTTCATCCAAATCCATTCAGCCGCTTTAGCGTGAAAGAAACAAACAAACTTACTTTCGCATTCATAATATTAGTTAGGATGCACGATTCTTTCGATGATAAACGTAATATTTTACATGGGACATGCCAATTACCCTTATATAATCGATGACCAATGCAAAGAATTTGTCAAAATCGCCACACTTGGCAGGTGGATTATTGATTTCAGAAATGTATTTTTTAAGTTGATGTACTTCAAAGTTTCATTGTACATGTTTGTAATATGTGGAAATCAATTGCTTAAATTTTTCCTAAGATTTCTATTTAGTTAAATAACATTAATAAAAAACCATCATGAGTACAAAAAATATTAGTAATAGTTCACTCCAATATTTGCGTTTTCTAATCTGTCCTGACGCTTTCTTGGCCTATTGCCAAGGTCCGCAGAGCTTGAAGGAGCTATCTGCTCATGCGCATGTTATCTACAACCATATGATCCGCTTTGTCGTCCACTTTATGACTAATTTCTAGTTTTAGACTGGACGACTGTTGTATTTAGTCTGACATACGCAACCCTTTTTTTTTTTGGGGTCCCGAAATTATCAAACGGCAGTCTGTTACTGACTAAAACCCACCCATATTCCTTCAGTTGCCTGTACGTTGGGCCAGGGGCCACGGTATGCCTTTCGGACTTTTCCCGCAACCCCGGCAGGCATCGGTCCTATCGGACCCCTTCAGTTGTGCTGACATCTCTTTGAGGCGCGCGTAGAAAAAAACGCGTCGTCCACCCGGGCCTGCAGTGCTATTCTGTAACCATCTCACCGTGAAAACTAAGGTGAAGTGAGCTCGGAGTGAGCTGTCAGTCCCTAGCAGCAGGTGGAATGACAGCTCACTTCACCGAAATTTTCACCGTGAGATTATTACAGAATATACCGGTTGGTCCTTACCGGACGGCGAGCTACCCATTGCTCACCGCCCGCAAGCCCGCGCCTGCGGTGGCCGGGAATCAGACATTTATACATTCATTGTTTAGTACACGCAAAGAATGTCGGAATATTGGAAAACAACCCTTAGTTACTAGTATAAATCTATATCTAGCCATAAACGATATCTGTCAGTTTTTGGACATAACAAAATACTGTCAAACTTCGAACCTTGCTTGGAAACAAAAACAGAAACTCCTGCATAATGCAGCTGTGTACTGCAGACACGACACAGATTTTAATTCAAATGATTACATCTATATTATTTATACACTTAACACAATTGAAAGCCCCACTGTATGAATAATGTATTTGTTTGTGATAAAAAATTACTTTATAATAACTACGATGTGATGCGATGCGGTAATAAAATATTATTAATGAGTCAATCATATAACAAGCTATCAAAATTTTATAGGAGCGATCAATTTAATACACAACAATATACTATTGTTATTTTAAATAGGTGATGCTAATGTAGGTAAATGTTATAAAATACAGTCCTTGGCATAGAAAGAGTTACCTTATTTTCTAGTGTGCCATATATAGTGCAGCTTATTATGTGAATGTATTGTGTACTTTGCGGTTTAAAGGTTTGGCTTTGGAAGACTCATAACTTTACCCTTAAGCTGGGAATCGACTATGTCCGCACACAGCTCAAAAATATGCGTGTTTGGCACAAACCTCCAAAGTCAAATCATTTATTACAAATAGGCCCTTGTAAGACACTTTTGAACGTCAAAATTTACAAAAAAAATGAATTGATTCTAGTCGCTCCTTCCAAAACTTACTCCACCGATACACCGTTACTCTTTTAAAATGTTTTACAATATTTTGTATAGGTACATTAGTTCTATATCACAATAGGTAAAAATAATAAAAAATGAAGCAACAACAGATAAATTTAATTATGTGATAGATACATGGTGCTCACATATTTACAAACATTGTAAAAGTAGATGATTTTCCTAAAATTTTACAGTCAGTGTGTGAGGAAGTAATCATAAAATGTAAAATCAATGCCACATAATAAAAAAGATACAATTAAATTAGCAACCAGTTTGATTTTGTCTAGATACTAGATTACCCTATGGAGCAGGACCAGCATGTTTCCAAGCATTCTTATCTTGGATCCTCTAATTTGTAATATGCTTGTTTACAAAGTGTGTACTTTTAATATGAGTTTTTAATTTTCTTTAATTTAATTGCAATATATCCATATCTTGCAATAGTCCTGCACCAACCGGGGGCTGTCCTTGGGTGCACTAGCATAGTGCGTACAGGGATAATCGTAGGTTGGTGCCTCGTTTCATTATACACGTCTAACGGGCCAGCATAGTGCGTACAGGGATAATCGTAGGTTGGTGCCTCGTTTCATTAAACACGTCTAACGGGCCAGCATAGTGCGTACAGGGATAATCGTAGGTTGGTGCCTCATTTCATTAAACACGTCTAACGGGCCAGCATAGTGCGTACAGGGATAATCGTAGGTTGGTGCCTCGTTTCATTAGACACGTCTAACGGGCCTCTGCGAGTTGGCTTCGGCCCCTCGTACGCCTCCCAAAGGTCCGGGACCCTAGGGTCCCGAGAAATATCAGATAATAATAATATTTAATCATTTATTTATTTTCACTTTAAGGCACTGGCTCTTGTACTGGGCGTTCCTGTATCACAAGAGCCAAATTATTATTTATTTGTTGTAATTTCAAAAATCTACTTAATAAAAAACTTTAATTCATTCATTCACTCACACAACGCGCAGCCTAAACCGCTGGGTCTAGAATTATGAAATTTTGCACAAAAGTTCATGATAAAACGAAAGTTCCAGAATCAGAATACCAGCGCAGCGGTTTTTTTTTTTTTTTTACTAAGTCCGCATTATGCTGAGATCGGGGCCTTCTTGGCCTCGTACAGGTTGTTATTATTTTGTTAGTTTTTGAATGCTCCTTTTTAGGGTTCCGTACCCAAAGGGTAAAACGGCACCCTATTACTAAGACTGCGCTGTCCGTCTGTCTGTCCGTCCGTCACCAGGCTGTATCTCATGAACCGTGATAGTTAGGCAGTTTAAATTTTCATAGATGATGTATTTCTGTTGCCGCTGTAACAACAAATACTAAAAAAAGAATAAAATAAATATTTAAGTGGGGCTCCCATACAACAGACATGATTTTTTTCCCGTTTTTTATCTATACTTCTATACTAATATTATAAAGAGGAAAGATTTGATTGTTTGTTTGTTTGTATTGAATAGGCTCCGAAACTACTGGACCAATTTGAAAAATTATTATCCCGGGAAAAATAACGAGTCCCGCTGGAAAGACCACGGGAGCGAAGCCGCGGGCAAAGTGCTAGTAGTAAATAAAATTGCGAGTCCGACTCGCACTTGGCCGGTATTTATTATATTTTTTTTTATTATTACTGTTTGTATGTCCTGTGCGTGTCTCAAATAAAATATTTCTCTTTCTTTCTAAGGAAGGATTTAAAAAAAATCATCTTCTAAAAGGGGATGAAAGTTTGTATGGAATTTTGTCATTATTGCCGATAGGGGATCCCGTCAGACGGCACACGGCTTGTATGTAACAAACAGAAATGAATGAATTGGTAATATTAGGACAGAAACTTGCCTTAGTAACACATTGTTAGGATGAAGTAAACTCTATGAAACAATATAAATGCTACTAACCTTCATGCTATCCTCTTGTGGTTGGGCAGAATTCCAACTAGTTACTGCACAAATTCCAGCAGTTTAATACTGTGTGTCAAGAGCACAAATGTTTTTTTAATTATCATAATAATAATAACTGCCTCTGATGGACATGAGTGTCGTTCTTGTCAAGCAGTCATTAATATAACTTGTTCTTACGTTTTTTGTTATTGGTTATTGTTGGGTTTAGTTTAAATGCCAAAACTCAGTTCCTGTAAAACCAGTTCCTCAATAGTAAAATCAATCAATGGAGCTTATAATGTGTATTACATATTATTATCTAGCAAAATCCAACACAAAGAGAACAGGCGCGCACCGTAAATAACTAACCGTAACTTATGTTTCATTTGATCTTTTAGTTTAATGCACTAGGAATTGAAGGCATCAGTCCTGGTTCCAAATCAAAACAAACAAATGACATTTATATTTGCTACTCGAAACCATTTGATGACAGTTTTTTTATTATTATTTAAAAACAGTTCTAATTACGAGTGAGAATAGTCTTCAGAAAAAACATCAAACCTGTTTACAAATAAACAGTAAATACGCAAAACTTTGTAACCATGGCCCATCGAATCACACGGTTTATAAAGTCTACACTAATTTACTCATTTAAATACAATATAAATGCTGGAGTGTTCACTTCCATACTGAGAATATTCTACACTTAATAATAAGTTACAAGAAGTTTCACGTGACAGCATGAATTAACTTCTTTAGTGTTATGTTAATGTTCATTTTCAGGACATTTTCCTTGTCTCGTTAAAGATATGTGCTTATTGTTAGCACTGCTCATATACCTATGTACTATCGATTCTAGATCTTTGAAACTGAGATAAAATATTCGGTTGTGAGAAATGCACTTATCTATCATGTCTTTAGCTAGAACAATGTACCTATTAGATGATGTATTGTTGTGTCTTTGAGATAAATTGTTCATTTTAACAAAAATATATTCGTCTGTACTCTCATTTACGCGACTGGCGACAAATAATATGCATTTATTTAATACACATGCGAGATAAGCTATTTTATTCCACGTCATCGAACGTCCAATGGCAGACGTTTATTTACTTCACGCACTTCCCAAACTCTGTGATTACTCTTCAAGATTCTGATAGCCCATAAACCACTGAATATGATCGGGACCAACAGTTGACCATGCTCTCCTTATTCCTAAGGCCTAGTACAAGCCCCCATCAAAGGGTTGCTAGAAAATCTTAGCGCAGAAGAAGAAAGAAAGAAAAAAATATGTTTATTTGCGGTAAATATGACGCAAAAAAATAATTCTTATCCGAAAAGAACAAGATGGGAGAAAATATGCGTCACAACCACGCAAAACGACCATCGCTCCACGTAATGCTGAGAGTCACAACAGCGCTGGTTTTCAGCGAGAGCCGGCGTTGACATGATGACGTCAACAGGTGCGGCATGTGTGTACATAAATATAATAATTAAAACGGCAACATTCCGTACAAAAATACAATATAAAGTCACGCCTTTTTACCCATGGCGGGTAGGCCGGCAAAAACCTTAACAATAAAAAAACCGACATTATCATAGTTATAAATATTACGGCCAATCAAACGTTGACTAAATTATGTTATTTTCAACAGAATGGCGAATGGCACAGTTCGGGCCGAGGTTCAAGCGTGGCGGGCACGGCGCGAAGAAAACAAAGCTTCCCTGCACGGGCACAGCCCCTCATGGCCGTAGACCCGCCCGCCACCAACACACAATGGCCACAAACAGCGTCTGAGAATGTAAGTTATTTATTATCAGTAATAGATGGACATCACAACACAATGGCTATTTTTTTTTTTTTTATGTGATCAATGTGATCATCCTCTTCTTAGGTTTCAGATTAAATATGTTCACAAGTTTTTGTTAGAAAGACAGAATTAGATATACCGACAAGTAGTCAGTCCTGTGCCCAACCCCTCGGGGAATACAGGCGTGATGTTATGTAGTCATTATATCAGATTTATTTCATAAATGCAAGAAAATCTGTTGAATGACAAGCAATGAGTGCATTACGGATTACTTCAATATAAGGTTTAGATTTACAATCATATTTTACCCAATTTAGTTATCTTGAAAATTACACTTTATAAGACTCACTAACGAATCCTAACATCTTATCATTTCTGTATGCAGCAGGAACCACCAGAAGCATCATCCACACCAGGCGGCGCGGGCTCCGCTCGGTCGGGGCCTCGCGTCGAACTATCCTGCAGTAACTGCGGCACACACACCACGACAATATGGCGGCGCGACGCGCGCGGCGAGATGGTCTGCAACGCGTGCGGACTGTACTTCAAGCTGCACGGAGTTCCGCGACCTACGGCCATGCGACGCGACACTATACACACGCGCCGTCGCAGACCGAGACATGATGGCAAGCACACTAAGAGCAGTGAGTAGACAACAATCTATTCAAATCCTCTTTTCGAATTGATAAATATCAACTTTATGCGAGTGTAAATTCAGTTGATTACAGAATGACTAGTAGTTAGAACTGTTTTCAGCACCTTTAATATTTTTAGGTTTTTCCGACTTATCTCCGGTATGAAGTACAAATAGGATGTAAACAGACTCATCACATAGCCTTAATCTAGGTATTTTATATTTTTATCCTTAAACTAAGTAACTTGAGCAAAAATGTTTGCTGGGAAACTACTTTTAGTTTTGGTGTGAATAATCGCTATTTACGGCAGCTTGCAATGTAACGCACGCAAAACATTGTGTTTATGGGTGTATGCAACGGTACAGAAGTTGTGGATATTTAAAGATAAATTATTGTACGGAACCGTGTTATGCCTTGGCTGGAGGCTTTAATTCATGGAGGAACTCATAGGAAATGTTTATCAATTATAACTAGAAGTTATAATTGATAAACTAGGACCATCGAGGTAAAATAAATAATTGTCGAGGTCGCTAGCTAACCACATATTGCAATACAACTCATAAAAAAAACATTGTAATGAGTAGATTATGTCAACAATAAATTAATAGTTATTTGTTATACAAGAGTGCAAAGTTGCTTTTTAACCGCGTGTTCAATTTTGATGACCGAGCAAGCGAAGGATTCTAAAATTGAATCACGAGCGCAGCGAGTGATTCAAAATTAGAATCCTGAGCGTTAGCGAGGGAATCAAAAGAGCACGAGGTGAAAAATCTTTGCACTCGAGTGCAACACGTAACTTTTCATTCCACCTCAGCGAGGAAATGACTAAATGCAAAAAAAAAAACGTTTACAATCACAAGATAGGTACACTTTTATTTCAGTTTAGGTATTAATTACTACATTATGACAGGTAAGTATTACAGAATAATCTTTAAATTATAACAAAATAATACTAAGGTATAATTAAGAAAATTTTAAAGTAACGTTGCTACAGTTATTTAAATTGAGTGTAATATTTTTGTTTGGTACTGTAATATTGGTGTTAGTCACTTGTGTACTGTTTTTCGGTAAACTATCTGTCATACTTAATAGTTGTACCGATTCATCGGATTCCCTTGGCGTGAATGTTGGAGAGAGAGGGAGATGGTTAGGTGTTTCATAACGGCTTATTTTTGATGTAGAAGGGCCAGTACAAGGATCCGATTGAGGCTCTTTCAGTGTAATGGCTCCTACGATGCCTTCACATATTTTAGACTTATTTTGGATGGAATCCTCTATGTATCCCTCTACAACTGCATTGGACTTCCAGCCTCCGTGGCGCTTAAGGGACAGCAGATCAGCTCCGGAATCAGCCAAAAGTGTGGCTGAAGTTCGTCGGAAACAATGACCCGTGTACAACAGGGGTTCTGGAAGTTCAAGAAATGTTGCTATTTCTCGTGGGATACTGCCAATTTTATTAGTACCCATAGGCTGTCTAACACACTTTCCATTGCGATACTGTAGAAAAAATCGATTGATTGGAGTGTTAGGCGGGCGTAAGGCTTGATATTTCTCAACAATCGTTACGTATTCCTTGCGAATGACGAAGTTGCGGTCTCTTTTTGTCTTTGTATTAGGTAAATTAATTAATAGTAAGTCATCTGAATGTTTCTCAATGTTTTTGACATTAAGTTGTGTTAGTTCATTAGTTCGACATGCTCCGTTTATTCCAATAATAAGAACAACCTGTAACGTAAAGAGTATTGTAGTAGATAAATGAATAAAATTGATATGAACGCATAATTATGCCTATCAACATCAACTAAGTATACTATTTAATTGAGATTAATATACTTAAGTAGATACTGAATGTGCAACTGACTTACTTTTGCCGCCAAATATACGGAATCGGGTGCTTCGTTAAGAAACTTTTCAATATCAGATACTGTGAAAACCTTCGATTTTTTTGGTTGATGACCAGATGAGGCTCTTTTTAAAAATGCCACTAATTTAGGATAGGTATCGATATGTTTGTCTTTTTTCATCTTTATTGTTGCTTTTAGCATCGAATACGTACTCCATAGAGTGCTTGCTTTCTTGTTCTCGGATAATTCTATAAAATATGCCAGCAAAACGTTTTCTGAGAAAGTTTTGGCTCCTTTTGCTAGTCGCCACGTGTTGAACATATCGTACTGTTTTAAATACTTCTCGCGTGATTGTTGAGGGAGAAAGCTCATTTGCGCATTATTAACAGTTTCAGTCAATTCTGTTGGCGTCAAGCAAACTTCCTCGTCGCTAGAATCACTCATTTTAGTTTTTTCACTTGTTTTCAAGTTTCTTGTTTTTAATATACCTAAGGTTTAACAATGACGTGAAAAAATGCCGCGTAAAGAACCGCGTACAAAGCAAATTGAAAAAAGAACACCAAGAAGGTTCCGAGTCTGAGTTTTTAACAAATTAAAAAAAAGTTGTATGATATATTCGGCACCATAGAGGTAGCAGTAAATAGGTTTAATGTTTTTTTTAATTCACAAACTTAGTGCACACGATGTTCTAAATTCAATTTACTTTATCCTCTAGAGAATAAAAACGGCTTTTCCACTCAGATACTGAAGATTAAAAATACTCTTTCCGAGATGGTGGGATGAAAAATAAATTGACATTGACATTACATTATGTCGAATATTAAAAAATTTACAATTAAAAAAATACAAAAATTACATGCCACTTATTTACTCTACTATCCTTCTCACGTATGATTTAAAACAAATACAAAATTCACTATCGCTATCACCCTCGAAAACTATGAAAACAACACCAATGACGAATAATTTGAAAATGTTCGCAGTCACCATCTTGGATTTTAATTTTGACCAAACTATTTATTTTCAAAGAAGACAGTCGATTGTGCATGACGATTTCTGCCAGTTTACTCCTACCGCAAGCCGCGTTAAAGAACTTCGTTCCATAAAATAAAAATAAAACACTTATTGCTACTACTAGGGTGACACTGAAAGTTCTTAGAAAATCAAAAACTGAACAAGCTAGAAGTTATTAGTTTTATTATAATTATCTTATCAAAATAGTGTCCATTTACATCAATACATCGCTGCATCCAATGGAACCACTGAGAAAAGCACTTTGCCCACTCTGAATTACTGAGTTTTTTTGTTTTTAAAACATGTGCTCTAAATTTGATAACTGAGTAAATTATACAGTTATCATACTGTCACATAAAATTAGTCTATTATTTAGAAACTTCTTCTATAAATTGTTTCGCTTTTGATAGGAATTAAAATAAATTTGGTAGATAGATAATCTTTAGCTACTAGTAATTTATTATGCTATATTATAGGTACTATTAATCTGCTCGAGGTTTCAATTATCTATTTATTTAAGAGGGTGACACTGAAAGTTCTTAGAAAATAAAAAACTGAACAAGGTAGCAAGTTATTAGTTTTATTATTATATATTTTCAAAATAGTGTCCATTTACATCAATACATCGCTGCATCCGTTGGATCCACTGAGACAAGCACTTTGCCCACTCGTCCTTAGGGGTTTCTTCGACGGCATTTTCAAACGCAGCCACTGCTTCCTCGGCGTCCATAAAACATTCTTTTATTTTTGGAAATACTTAAATAAAAATCGCAAGGTGCGAGGTCGAGGCTATAGGGCGGGTGACCCAGTAATTCCACGTCTGACGTCGCCAAGTAGTCGATTGGTTGCTTGGCGGTGTGCGACGAGGCGTTGTTGTGGTGAAGGAGGATTCTACTGCGTGGTCGTTTCTCCCGAAGTTTTTCCAAGACAAGTGGCAAACAATTGTTAGTGTACCACTCTGCAGTAACTGTTTCCTCCGATCCTCTAAAACAATTCTTGCGTTATGACCACTCCTTCCGAAGAACGAGGCCACCATCTTTTTTAGGAAAAAAGATTCGCTTCGACCTCTCTTCACTTTAGTTGGCAACTCCTCGGAAAGAAACACCCAGACAGCAGACTGTCTCTTAGTTTTAGGATCATAAAAATAAATCCAGCTTTCGTCACCCGTAAGTATGTCGAACACAGCATTTGAGTCACCTCCGTTAAATCTTTGAACCATTTCACGACACCAATCAACACGACGGAGTTTTTGGGCCTCTGTCAAATGATGAGGTGTCCACCGGGCACAAAGCTTCTTGACCGCTACATTTTCATGGAGGATTTTGTGCACTTGACTCATACCGATGCCTAAGCTTGTCCGAATCTGCTGGTAAGTCACTCTTTTGTCAGTCTCTATCATACGCAGCACAACACTGATGCTATCTTCAGTCTTCGCCGCAGAAGGCCGACCCTCACGCAGATCATCGGTGAGATTAGTGCGAGTTGTAAACCGGGGTACGAGATGGGGCTTCATCATGAAAGGCCAATCGAAGTCTATCATAACTTTCTTGTTGACCTAAACACAGACAATTTTCAATTTGCCGCCAAATCGTCAACAAATGACAAATTAATAAAATACATACACAATAATATTAGCAGTTCCATTTTCAAAATTTGAACTTATTTTTTTATTATATCGTTTAAAAGTGGCCAGTTCTAAAAACTTTCAGAGTCGCCCTCGTACAGCATGTTGGCGTGGGCATGTCGGTGACGCGAACCCATAAGTTTTGCCCTACCAAAAATCGCTCAAAGCCCTAAGAATTTTTCACTTCAAAAAAAGTTGGATGTTCAATATCTCCGTAATCAGAAGGTTGCAAGTATGGTCCACTATAAAAAAAAAAAACACCACAATGACGAGAAGTTTAAGTGTCTCTCGCCTTCGTTAAGTCGAATAGTCCCAGTCGCCCCCACATGGATTGCCACCAGGTGGCAATTGGGAAAAAAAATCCCAGTTGCCACCGGGTGGCGACTGGGAACTATTGCCCCACTTCAAATCGCTGTACATAGCGGCGTGGATCGCCAAACCCCCTCATCGCTGTCTGTCTTACGGCCGCGACGACGGGGTTGGCGGTCACATTTCCAATGTAGTTTTATTAGTAAATAAGTTATATTTTTTACGGACATACAAACAAGATTTTCTTCATTGTTTCTTCATTGCTTTTAATCACTTATTATTATTAATCATAAAAACCTGGTGTAAATTCGTATTACAGAAAATCTTAGTATTTACAATAATTAAACTATACTACATAAAAGATAGCTTGATCTCTGTGATATAATGTCAAACTGACATTCCTAGGGTAGGAATTCATTCATTAGGTCGGCATGCCCATAAAGTATGACATTGACAGTTACTGTCTGTACTATTATGAAATTCAGTACTTCATAGGCGGTGATTTTACTGACAGCTGTCGCAGAGATCAAGCTATCTTTTATGAACTATAGATACCTAACAAAAGCTAGTCATCAATAACAGATAATCAAATTACATAATTACAATAACTATGTTTTATCAATAAAATTACCTATACGTAAAAATTACCTCATAATCATAAAAACTTGGTGTAAAATTTGTATCACGGATAATCAAAGTATTTACAATAATCATGTTTGAAAAAAATAGCCTTTACCTATGTTTCTTAAAATTTTGTAAGTATAAAAACGCTTAAAAATTTAAATAGTAAAAAAAACTTAAAAATAAGAGTCATACTGCAAGAAATTCACAGATCATCAAAATAATATCTACAATAATCAAGTTATAACAATAGGCACTCTATAACAATGAACATATATTCTTAAAATCTTGTACCAAAACGTTAATCGATATAGATGGAAATCGTAAAATCTTTTTTTAGAGAAAATGTCCCACTCTCATATGTCCTTGCACCAACTGTAGTTGAATTCCTTGTATAAATTGATCTCTAAATAATAGGGGTTATAGTATGAAATTTCCGATTTTTACTGAAAAATTGATATTCGTTTTTATTTTTTATTTAACATATTTATTTAATCAAAATAATTACCATTATTATCTATACATTGCTGCCAATAATAATAATAAGAAGGATAAAATAAGGAAAAAAGGAAGGATATAATAGGAACTAGGAAGGTCATTTGTGCCTTTGCGATAGAACTCTCGTGATCTAGATTCGACAAACAGTGTGAAAGCATTTTGTACTGCCTCCTGAGAATAAAACTTTTATCACGTAGAAAATTGTCCAAATCACGAAAAAAATGGTAGACCGTTGGAGCAAGGTCTGGCGAATACGGAGGGTGACGAATGGTTTCTAATTGCAGTTCCTGTAGAGTTCACTAAATCGGTTTCTCGTGCTGTATGAGGTCTCGCGTTATCATGGAGCAATAATGGTGAAGATCGATTCATGAGTCGGGGCTGTTTCACTGCTAGTTTTGCTATCATTGTTCGGAGTTCGGCACAGTCGACATCTGCCGTTATTGCTTGACCAGATCGGAGAAAGCTATAGTGAATAACACCATGCTGAGACCACCAAACAGTTACCATTACCTTTTTATTGGTAAGCTTTGCTTTAGGACACTGTTCTATCTATGTGTTTTATGTTATGGGGTTTGGTTTCCGCACTCAGTCCGTCAGGTGGACTATTGTGCGTGGGTCACAGCCGTTTGGGGGGTTATTCCAACCAGCCCACCTCCCTCCAGAAGGCAATTAGGTCTCCTAGTTTGTCTAGAACATCTGTGTATGATCTGGGTGACCCGAGGGTTTCTGTTCTGATCTGGGTAACGCCCATGCATTCAAAGAGCACGTGCGCAACGGTCTCCTCAGCCTCCATGCACGCCCTGCACAGAGGACTGTCCGTTATGCCTATTGTGGGGAAGTGTTTGTCTAGCGAGCAGTGTCCCGTGATGGTCCCTGTTACCAGGCGCAAGCCGTTCCGTTCCGTTCAGCCTGCTATCCAAGGATGGCATAGCTTCCTTTGACTGCCGGCAGCCCGGTGTCGAAGACCACCATTGCCCTGCTTGTGTGTGGGTGATTTCCTGTAACCACCTACGTATTTGGTTGAAAGGGATAGGTACTATAGGCTCGGGTCCACAGACTGCCGTGCTGGATCCTCGTCTAGCAAGTTCGTCAGCTGCATCATTAACTAGCGACCCGCTGTGTCCTTTTATCCATTGCAGTGTCACCGTGTTACGGCTAGAGACCGTTATTTGCTCTAATGCCTTGTGACATTCTAGTGTTAGCTTTGAGGTAATAATTTTTTTCCGTAATGATTGGAGAACTGAGGCGCTATCGGAGAGTATACGTATGTGTGTATCCGTAACCCTCCTGGCTTCTAGGGCGTGGACCGCATGTATGATGCCCACACACTCCGCCTGATAGACGGTGTTGAACCTTCCCAGCGGTCTAGATATATTTATGAGTCGGTCTTCGAACCGTCGGTGTATACTCTCATTTCTTTGGGGCCTGAGTAGCCACAATGTTCTTCTGTGAGTATTATGTTGTAGTGCCTTTGAAAGTGGATTGTTTTCGGGGTTTGTCGCAGGGTGATGCCATCATTGGCTTTCGTTTGATCGCATCCTCCTTTATGCGTGTGTGCTTAATTCTGGAGTCATTACTTCGGGTTCCCGATAAGTGGAGCCTGAAGGCGGCCA
The DNA here is from genome assembly GCA_963853775.1 of Xanthia togata. Classification (NCBI taxonomy): domain Eukaryota; kingdom Metazoa; phylum Arthropoda; class Insecta; order Lepidoptera; family Noctuidae; genus Xanthia; species Xanthia togata. The sequence goes on along the minus strand of OY970795.1, from coordinate 18,495,719 downwards.
GGGCCGCTTCCTCCCTCCCGTACGATTAGGTGTAGAGGCAGCAGCCCTAGCATTGCTTGTAGGGCAGCGTTCGGTGTAGTTCTCATACAGCTAGCGATTGCGACACAAGCAAACCGCTGCAGTTTCTCGAGATCTCTTTGGGTTGTGCTCAGGTCTGTCCTGAGCCACCAGACCAGTGAACCGTATGTGACAATTGGTCGGATAACTGTGGTGTATAGCCAGAAGGTGACTTTGGGGCTGATCCCCCAATTCCTGCCAAGCAGTCGCTTGCCTTGCCACAGGGATATGCTGGCTTTCGTAATAGTATAGTTCGTGTGTTTTGCCCAGTTCATTTGTTTGTCCAAATAGATGCCCAGGTATTTGGTTTCAGTTGAGAGGCTTAGGGTTGTTCCAAAGAATCGTGGTAATTGAAGTTTCATCAGTTTTCTCTTTTTTGTAAAGAGAATCAGTTCGGTTTTTGTTGGGTTCACTGAGAGTTGGTGCTTGTTGCACCATTCCTCTACTATTTTCAGGGCTTGACGCATAAGATTGCATAGTGTGTTTTCGTGGGTCCCGTTGATTATTATGGTTATGTCATCGGCGTAGCCTACGGTGAAATAACCTTTGTCATTAAGTATTTTGATGAGGCTGTCTACTACTAGGTTCCATAGAAGTGGCGAGAGGACGCCCCCTTGCGGGCAGCCTTTCGCAACGATGGCTCTCGTAGTGTCATTTACTGTGACTTGTACAGCCCTTCGCTTGCTTGTTGGTGATCCAGCCACTCAGCCGTTGGTGAGACAGACACGTAGACCCGACCCGGTCTACGTGTCTGTCGAGGGCCATATTTATACTGTTAAACGTTGTTTTGTCAAAGGCGCCCTCGATGTCGATGAAGGCAGCCAGTGCTGAGCCTTTGTGGTCCACTGCACATTCGATCTTAGAAACCACGCTGTGCAGCGATGATTCTGTCGACTTGCCTGTGAAGTACGCATGCTGTTGTTTATGAAGTGGTTTTACCCGCAGAGGTCCGTTTCGGATGTGCTTGTCACAGAGTCTCTCTAGGGTTTTCAGTAGGAAGGATGTGAGGCTTATGGGTCTATAAGCCTTGGGTTGTATATAGTCAGTCTTGCCAGGTTTGGGTATGAAAATGACTTTCACTTCGCGCCATGGAAGAGGTGTGTGTCTGAGTGCTATACAGGTTCGGTAAATCTTCACCAGCCATGGTGTCAGACAGTCTTCCCCCCACTGCAGTAGGGCGGGGAAGATGCCATCCAGCCCTGGTGACTTGTACGGCTGAAAGGTGTTTATAGCCCACTTTACTCGATCTTCTGTTACTATGTTGCGGGCTCTTGACCAGTCTTGATCCGTTTTGGTCCATTCTGGTTTAGCCTCCCACGTCCTGTCCTCTAGGACTGTACAGCCTGGGAAGTGAGTTTCGAGAAGGACCTTACTGGTTTCATAGTCAGTTACTGTGTATGAGTTGTCGGGTTTCTTAAGCGCGCCTAGAGTTCGGTCCTGATCCGTTGATAGGATCTTCCTTACCCTTGCGGCTTCATTATTAGTCTCGATGGATTCGCAGAATTTACGAATTTAGGACACTGTTGCGGCGTTTGACCTGGGGTCAGCCATTGCATTTTTCGCGTAAAGAATCCACTTTTCATCACATGTCACCATTCGATCCAATATTCCTTCATTTCTGTATCGATTCAACAAGGCAACACAAGTTTCAACACGCGTTTCTTTCTGCAGATCAGTAAAATCATGAGGCACCAATTTCTCATATTATTTTATTTTATTGATTTGAGTCAATATTGCTGGTAAGGTAACGTTAAACCATGCATCTAATTCCTGGGTAGTTTGGCTCGGATCGGCTTCCACCTTCTGTTTCAATTCATTGTTATTCACTTGTGGGGGCGGTCTTCCACGTGGTTCGATCTTCAAATCAAAGTTTCCATCACGAAAGCGTTTAAACCAAAATCACACGGTGCGTTCATTAGCAGTCTCCAAACGTAACATTGATATTGCGAGCTGTTTCTGCCGCGTTCTTAACTCATATTAAAAAATAACTCGAATTTTCTAAGTATCCATCTTTCTTTATCATACTTTAAACACTATTATTTGTTTCGCTTTTCTTTGTTTCAATGAACTCCTTAATTTTGGCGAAACACGTGTTTTATGACTTAATCCGTCGGGTAGTTTATTGTGTGTAATGGTGTGGTTTTATTGATAATATTTGGTGGTTTTCTTTAAATCTTGTTTGTGACATACGAAATAAGCTACTTTCTACAACCGTTGAAATAGAGACGTGATTTCCAAACTTATTTCTTTTTTATAGTCTCCATCACACGTGTTCCTTAACCACATCAGTCACGAAGAGCGGGTGGTTTTCAATGACTGAAAACCAGCATCATAATGATTGCAGAATCTCGTCGCGCCGGCAGCGGCGGCGGGGCGGGTGGCGAAACGTGCGCGGCGGGCGACGGCGCGGGCAGCGGCGGCGAGGGCGCGGAGGAGGCCGTGCTGGCCGCGCTCAGGAGACAGCTGCAGCCGCACCTGCTGGCGGCGCTGCACGCGCACAACACGCGCACTGTGCGGCCGCACCGCGAACAGGTACGTCATGTTACTGTAACTGTACTACGTGCTGGCCGCGCTCAGGAGACAGCTGCAGCCGCACCTGCTGGCGGCGCTGCACGCGCACAACACGCGCACTGTGCGGCCGCACCGCGAACAGGTACGTCATGTTACTGTAACTGTACTACGTGCTGGCCGCGCTCAGGAGACAGCTGCAGCCGCACCTGCTGGCGGCGCTGCACGCGCACAACACGCGCACTGTGCGGCCGCACCGCGAACAGGTACGTCATGTTACTGTAACTGTACTACGTGCTGGCCGCGCTCAGGAGACAGCTGCAGCCGCACCTGCTGGCGGCGCTGCACGCGCACAACACGCGCACTGTGCGGCCGCACCGCGAACAGGTACGTCATGTTACTGTAACTGTACTACGTGCTGGCCGCGCTCAGGAGACAGCTGCAGCCGCACCTGCTGGCGGCGCTGCACGCGCACAACACGCGCACTGTGCGGCCGCACCGCGAACAGGTACGTCATGTTACTGTAACTGTACTACGTGCTGGCCGCGCTCAGGAGACAGCTGCAGCCGCACCTGCTGGCGGCGCTGCACGCGCACAACACGCGCACTGTGCGGCCGCACCGCGAACAGGTACGTCATGTTACTGTAACTGTACTACGTGCTGGCCGCGCTCAGGAGACAGCTGCAGCCGCACCTGCTGGCGGCGCTGCACGCGCACAACACGCGCACTGTGCGGCCGCACCGCGAACAGGTACGTCATGTTACTGTAACTGTACTACGTGCTGGCCGCGCTCAGGAGACAGCTGCAGCCGCACCTGCTGGCGGCGCTGCACGCGCACAACACGCGCACTGTGCGGCCGCACCGCGAACAGGTACGTCATGTTACTGTAAAATAGGTAAGTATCACGTTACCCAGTAACTGAGTTGTGGAGGTCAGATAGGCAGGTACCAATATTTTACATAGAGGAATCTATGTAAAATATTGGTATTCAGGTGCACCCGGATAGAATGAAAGCCGACCCCAACGTAATTGCAAAAAGGCTAGGCAGATTGATTGATGCTAAAATCTATTCAAATCCTTGTTATTTTCATATAAAAAGAATATCAACTTTATGTTAGTTTGAATTAAGTTGAAAAAGTCATAAAATGTTAGTATTTGTAGCGCACACTGAAGTCTATGTCAGTATTGAAGTTCATTTTCCACAAAGATATGTTTAAGTACCCTGTTACACTCAGGAGCGCGGTATCGTGACCAATTGACCAATAGACAGAATGAAGAAACCCATAGGGGGTTTCTTCATTCTGTCCAATGGGAACATGTGGGAAAGAGAAATAGTTTTTCCCAGCAATGGCAAAACCACTGTTAGCAAGTCGCTTTCTATTGTTTCCATTGGTTACGATTAAGCTATACTCTCATGTTGGTTATACTTATACTGAATTACTGAGCTCCGCCTATAGTCAAATACACTATGTCTAAGGTTGCGAGCACGAAACCAGCGGCGAGGAGCGAGGGCCTACCGGGGGTGGCGACGGTACAAAATTGTTCCATCGCCACCGCCCGCTCCGCCATCGCTCCTTGCCGCTAGTTTCGTGCTCGCAGCCTTAATGCTGTAAGCTCGTTACAATGATAGGTGCTGCAAATAAAAAATATGAGGTTAGTGTTACTCCTGCAATTTTTTTGTACCAAAGGATCTCTTCTTTACATACCGAGACTCCTCCGTGCCTCGGAAAGCACGTTAAGCCGTTGGTCCCGGCTGTCATTCATGGATCTTTGACAGTCGTTACGGGTCGTCAGAAGCCCGAAAAATCTGACACCAGTCTTACCAAGGGGTATCGTATTACCCAGCTACTGGGTTGTGGAGGTCAGATAGGCAGTCGCTCCATGTAAAATACTGGTATTCAACTGCATCCGGTTAGACTGGAAGCCGACCCCAATATAGCTGGGAAAAGGCTAGGCAGATCGATTGAAAGGATCTCCAAATATAACCCCGAAAGTTTACTGCTGAAAAATAATCTATTCTAATGGCATCCTTAAAATTTCTGGATGTCTTGTGTCGAGTCCCTTCTTATTTCGGCAGTGATAAAAATAATGAGAATAGATCACGCGACAGACCACTAAACAGCCCTTACTGTCGCAGGTCGGTCTGAACACGCCCGAGTACGACGAGGCGCCACTGAACCTCGTAGCCAGTCACGTAGCCGCCGCCGAAGAATCGCACTGACTGCCTCTGTGATAGCCACGCAACTCTCGCCAACACCCACGACGCAGACGCCGCGTATGACACCCCAACACATTACATTGTTTCCTTGCAGAGCATTGCGTGTATTCTGTATCGATAGCTTCTCTTCCAACCTAGATATACAGTAGAGTGTTCCCGCGAATGTTTCACAAAAGTAGAACAATTACAACACTTTTGAAAAACAATCGCTGCAACACTCGGTCGAAAAGCAATATAAAATTTATAGAATTAAGTATACATGCAATAACATTCTTGGTATTATATAGTACTAAATATCTATTTAGTGATAGTTCAGGCCAGTGTTTGATGACAATAGAGGGAAATAAATATCTAAAATTGTTCATTCCTTTCGTCCGGTCGTCATAGTGTAATGAAAAATGAAATGTGAATTATTTTTATAGGAGATCATACATTTTTCATAAACGTTTCTCACTTAGCACTTTATTGATGGGTTTGGCTTTCCAAATAGTATATCAAACGACCGGTTGAATTGTGGAATGCCAGTGCGATTAGGGGTTTTCAACAAGGGTAAATGATTTTCGACGACGTTATAAATTTTGGCATAATTTTTACTAGAAACTGAAAAAACTTGTCTCTAGTTATAAACATGCAACTTTTGTAGTCGACAGTCTATGTCCGATATTCAAAGCTGAGCGTCTATAAAGACTGTTTACAATATACAAAAACCAGGGCATTACGCGTTATAACTTCGTTATTTGGTCGCGGGAAACAATATACATTCATTGTATTAGTGCCTATTTAATGTATAGGGAAGAAAATGGTACCACAGTGAATGTTATGCGAAAGAATACTTTCCGTGTGTACATATTTTCTTACCATGTGATATGTATGATTGTTTGTCATGCATGTGAAAGAATCGTGCAATTTGTGATATGGCAGCTCGAAATAATCCAAACATGAGATTAATTCTAGCAGCCGTATGAAAACTATTCGCGTCTGTTCGTTAAAACTTCGCTCAGGCGCTGATTTGGATCTGTAATTATAAATCTCAAAAAGATAATGACACTATGATATCGGGTTTAATTATAGTAAGCCTTGCCTTAGAATGCTCTCTTTGATATTATTGAAATTATATTTACGGTTACCTATTGCAGGACGCAAGTATTCTTTTAGTTATAGGTCATATTGTAAATTGTATTGTTTTCGTGGTAGTTATAATGCTTAAATTCAGTAAATTATAAGTGTCTAATTTATTTCCCATTTCGGTCAGTATTTACAATGTAAGTATTTTTTTTATTTCTGTCGAGTATTTTTCTTAGTTAAGTTAACGAAATGAGAAGAAGCAATAATGACAAGCAAACGTGATTCTGGAAATATTGGGAGTCCAGAAATCATTCATACCGTAGGGTTGGTAAATTATAATTAATACCAAGTTTCTTTGGGAATTATAAGAAATAAATATTTGGTTTACCATGCTTTTTTGCATTATCTTAAATTAGAAAATTTCTAAACTAAAAACTTTCGAACATAACTTGTTCACAAATCTGTGAAAAATAGTATACTTATCTCGTTAACATTATATTTATATGATGTTGCCTTTATACATAACTAATAAAAACCTGTAACTTTGGCATTATTAAAATAGATGTATGTACATTATAGGTAAAAGATTTATTTAAAGAATTAATTTTTCAATCCATTAATAATATTGGGCATTTTCGGTCGTTAAGCGTTAGGACAAACCATAAAACAGAGACGTTGTGGCATTATATTGAGTTAAAATCTACCGGATTCACCTCATTATGGTCAGTGTTATGTGTATATTATAGCAGAAAGCATTTACGTTATCTGTACCTTGAACTGGGCTGTTTTGTTATTGCTTCCATTCGACTTATTTAGCTGTGAACTCTGTCACCGTCCTTTACTTGACATCTCTACTTAATTTAGTGTTAGTTCGTTTAATTATCGAAACCCCACGGGCCAGTAAAATACAGCAGTCTATGAGACATTGTGATAATACTTAGCTAGACAAACTCAGCTGTAATGAAGCTGAGACATCTGAGCGTGTGATTCTGTTGCAGCTAACTTTCAACGTTACGTCAAGCTTATCGTATTTAAAAAGCTTTAAAAATTGAGATTATTTATTCATTCTTATTGGGATCACTGTATAGTTGTCGGTGTAGTGTGTACCGTTTAGTATTGCTTACGTTTATTTCGGAGTTGCAGTCTACTTTGACAATAATGTTTCATTCGCTTTATGATGAAACTGTAATGAACGTAAATTCTAAAACTGTTTCGCTCTCTAATTAACTTTAGCTCTCTTTTATGATAATATTAAATTGAAACTCAAAAGATCTATCCATGATAATTTTTGAACTTGATATAGTAACTAAGGCGTGTTTATTTTTCTAAGAGTGTATCTTTGATCGAATTTTATCTCGAAATATTTTTTTATTTTAATTGGAGCCAGAAGTAATGGTGATGATTCAATAGTTTGATATTTTTTTCGAATTTGATTGTAATTGTGAGTATACCATTTTGATTCGTTCTTACATAGAAAAATATACACAGAATCCTATCGACGCTATTAAATAAGGAGTAATTGGTTGTTGCTTCAATGCAAGCCAATTGTTTGTGGAATGCGTCGCAGTGTAGGGGATTCGTGTTATTATAATTAGCGTACGTAAGAAAATTTAAGTAATCCACGTTCATGGATCGCTATGACAATTTTAAATCTCCACTAATATTGCTAATTGCAGTAGTGACACAGTATTATTTTATTGAACTCTACTCTGTACATTTGTCTTAGGTTTATTATTTTTGTATTTTTTATAGGTTTTATGTAGATTGACTTCCGAATTTAAATTCTTAATTGTAGTTGTCGGTGGTAGTGGAATGTTTGGTTGGATATTCTTACTAGAACATCGTCGTCTCCTTGCTGCAAGACCAATTCGTTTCGTATTTCTGTGTCTCACTCGATACATACAGCAGAATAAAGCTATGATAGATCTTCCAATTTGGTTATTTATTATGTTAGGTTAATGTATGGATATTCGGTATTAAGAGTTGATGAACAATGTATATCGTCATTTAGTTACTAACAACCCGGTTGTGTTGTGTGTGCTTACGCTCTAACAAGCATGTGTTTGTGATTTTGTTTTTATTATCACGTCTGACAGAGATGCAGACAGTACCAATACTGTTGTGTATTATTATAATTTATGCTGGAATATGGGCTTCGTATTCACATCCTAGAAATTCCATTCGACATTGTATGTAACATCATTTTTCGAAGATTAAAGACTGACGAACTCTCATATTGTCTTCTGTTTTTTTTATTCTCTCTCACGTACTATTGAACTCGAATTATTCGAAAAATGATAATGTAAAAGTATTTTTATTCATTGTGATATATTTTGTTGGAGATTGTAGATGTGTGTATCCGAAAAGCAATAACATTGTGATAAGTGGTGATGAACAGTGTATGTTAAACTGAACAGTAAATTCTGAATAATATAGAATGAATATTGTCAATTATATATATTCCCTGGACGAGTGAGCTCTCAGTCTATTGTGATATAGTTCGAGCTAGCTTCGAGTACCTAATCTTATGATAGCAACCAATTTCATGAAAGCAATAGACCAGGATGGTCCCGTAGCCTTATACTATAATCCAAATTAAAGATAATAGCTGTAGTTATAATTAAGAAAACATGTTGTATTTGTATTTACATAGATACTGCGAAATCACTCGTCCAGTAGCAAACTTTTGAAATGATAAGCTCGTCTTTAATGTCAAATTTCAACTCGTCTAACTATAAGCAGATATAAATTAAGTCTGCAAACAATTTTCTTCGGAAAGACGTATTTATATAATAATGTAAAGCAATAATTTCCAATATAGAAGGCTTGAAGGACCATTTGTTATTGTTGTTGTCAAATTAAATAACTGTATTTATAGTAAGTTTCAGCATAAATTATCCGTTTGAGATTGTTTAGTGTGAACACGTGGCCGGAATACTCATTCTGAAACATTAGTTATTGTTGTATAGATGATAAATAATGTGACTTACGCAGGGATGGATACTTAAATTATTACAGTTTTAACTGATATATTGGCTATGTAGTGAGTAGAATATTTTTTTACAAATAAATTATAGCAGCTATTGTTTTGTTTTACTTTTTAAATTATAATTCCCTGTTATCCACCAGCTGACCTGCCTAAAAGGCTACACAGAATACACAAAATCCTTTTCCCAGACAGTATAAATGTTTGTGAAAAGTTCAATATAATCTGTTCAGCACTTTACGAGAAAAGTGCTTTAAAAAAAACAGACATTTTATTATTTAGTCATAAATTTTCGGTGTAATGCACATTCTTCACAGTTCACACACATTTCAAGGAAATCTTATCACAAATAATACAAAGACATCACTTAATTACATTTATTATTAATCTTCTAAATCCTAAGTTACAGTAACAATAGGTCGTTTGACTGCTTGTCGTGCGCGTCTCCGCTTGTCCCTCTTGCGATTCTCCGTGAATGCTTCCCTGAACAACTGCTCGCTGTCGGCCGCCTCGGCGTCGCGACGTAACCATTGAAGGGCGTGCACATTGTAGCCTACCATGTCCTAGCAAGTAAAAAAAAACAATGATTATTTTATTTTATTTATTGAGGGATAATAAACAACTACAACATATATAATACATACGGTTAACAAAACTTAAAGTAGTAATGTTGCAGTCCACTGCATTATCCGCAGATAGACAATTTAAAGATCAGTGGTTGCCACTAGACGAGCATTACCAAAATTAAAGGTAGGTAGGTAAGTGTTTTTACAATGAGGCATTGTGGCAGTAGTCTTAAGATAATCTAGTCTGATCGTGTGTCCAGCGCGACCAAACGCGGTATGATAGACAAATCAAAAACCAGGCGAATGGCGCGCTGCGACGGTAGTGTGTCGACAAGATTAAAGTGGTTTTGTATTGCCGAATCTCGGGCCGAGTTCTAGCGGTCGCGCCGAACTACTCGAAACTTCGGCGGCCGGGATGATGGCGCTCGAGTGAAGTAAATGAACGTATCGCTACTTTGGCGGCGCCATCTCGTTCTCGGCGACCCCGGCGCTGGATAAATGCCATTTGATTTGTTAAGAAAAATTGTGGCAAATTCATTTTTAATGGCGAGCAAATGCAAGATCATCATCAAGTCATAGTTTCCACATAAGAATGCCACCTTAAACGGTCAACCTTGTTGTTGTCTCAACGATTAACAAGTTTTTAGCTATCGCTACGACACACCATCTGAAAAAAGTACGAAAACTCATTGGGATCATAAGAATCGCAGGCACGTTGCGACATTATTCATCAAAAAGTATGAAAAAAAGAAAACAATTTCAAACTCACTCGCAACTCATTCAGCCGCATACTCGCTTTAGCCTGTATCTGTATCATGTGCTTCAACAGCGCTTGGTTCGCTACAAGCGGCGCGTGGTGTATCTTCAGCAGGAATATCGCGAGACGACAGAACAGCTCCGTATTGTCGCCGCGGTCTAACAGCTTGGGCAACATCTTTACTATGTCGCAGGCTACGCTGAATGGGATGAGCAGGAGGGCTTCTTCTAAATCACTGGAATTGGAAGTGAAGGTTAGTTTCTAGTGCTTCCACGTTTGTCGAAGATTGATAAATTTCGGGGCTGATGACGAGAATTTATCGATCTTCTAGAATGTGCTAATTCGGGCTGTTTGATATAGAGTCGTTTAAATTCGGCATAAAGAAAAGATAACGCCCAACAAAATGAAGTACATGTCCATTTCTATTCTCTATAATAAACTAAACTCGAAAGCAAACATTTATTCCCTGAACTACACAAATTGTAAGAGAATTCTCAAGGATGCTCTCCAAAGTATGTCTTACGAAGATAGAGAGAATTTACTAACTGTGCTACAGTGAATAGGTATAATATGTATGTACAAATTTCACCTACCTTAAGTATTTATCAAATTTAGAAACTAAGAGTTATACTACTCAACTTATAATTAGTGATCTATTGGTGCCGATTCTCTTGTACACCGGACTAAACTAACTAAACTATCACTAAAATTCCTTACTTTTGGCTATGAGAATCTTAACGCTATTCTGTAGTAAAAAGTCTCTAAATTAAAAAAAATATTTTGACACAACTAAATCTAATATGACAATTGCGACTCCACGTGGTACATACTTGTTTGGCCTACCCCGTGATTTTTTTTAGAGCCAGAGGCGCGCAGTGGGGACAGCCTGTTTTATATGGATCTTTTCACTTTTTGTATGGAAAATTAAAAAAAATATTACCTACGTGTTGAGTATTAAGGGTTTAAGGGTTTTATAAAGAGGGTCGAAATTTACATTATTTTTGCGATAGGACACACCATTTTCGAGATATAAGCAAAAGAAAAGAAAAAAATCCAGTACATTAAATGTTTTTGCACCCGAAGTCGAGATGTTCGTGTGAATTTTAGTTCATGACAACTAATAATATTCCACACCATTTTCAGTGGCGATTAAAAATGGTCAGAATTAGTTAGAAAATTAAAATTTTAGGTGAAAAACGTCAAATTCAGAATAGCAAAATTGTCATTTTCACTAAATTAAAATCTCAGTACAATCTTAGTGCTGTCAAACTAAAATATAGTTATGTTGTGCCACTTTAGTCTATTTCAGAATGGGAAATCATCGTTTGACAGGAGTAAACTAAACTTTGGTGATTTTTAGTCTAGACGCATTTGTGACAAGAGAATCGGCACCACTGTCAACCTTTCGATTATTTATTTATTTTATAAGTTTAAGCTCTTCCCGCCTGAAACACAGGATTACCTAGTTCAGGCACGTAAGTCTTAGGAATATAATTTACATTTAAGCAAAACTGTACAAATTGTTATGCCTTGTAATTTTTTGAATAAATATTATTATTATTTATTGTTACCGATCTCGGCCAGTCGACCCAAGATCATCGATTCACGATCAGCAATAAAACAACGGAAGATCTACCAAATATGAAACCTGCTCAAAGCCTGTCCTGCATATTGCGCTAACGGGGTGCGCCAAAGTTCACCTAAATTTTCAACTCCGATAATTGGAAATCCGAAAATGTTCTTCCTAACATTTTTCATCCTAACAATCACAATTCCTAACTACTCTGTCTCTAAGGCTCATAATTCCGAAGCATTCAACTTCATAATGTCAGTAGCAATAAACATCTATTATACTTTTATTTGTTTTCCTATATTTTCTCAACATAACCATCTTTTACACTATTATTCAAAGTCATATCTTTTTGTTTAGATTTCTTTTTATTCATAATAATCAGTATTATATACATTAATTTTGCGTAACTTTATTGTCACTTAACATACAATAAGAATAATAGTACCATGGTACAAGTAGTTAAATACATGTTTTCATATACACTTTTCAATTAAATTAGTTTAATATTAGCGGCTATAGCTTTCAAATAATCACTTTTATTGGTGTATTTTTGGAAGCCAGAGTCACGCTCCAGTCATTCAGTCAAGTTCCAGAAACGAATCGGTCTTATTCATAATTATTGATTTAGGTTAGGTTAGAACTGTGACCACAACGCACGAGCCGAGCGAGCGAAGCGAGCGTGCCGCGGCAGCGGCCGGCGAAGTGCCAGAACCGAATCAGTCCTATAGTTATTGGTTTAGGTACGGTTAAAACTGCGGTATAAACTCCCAGGCCATATGGTAATTATGTTTAGGGATAAAAGCGTTATGATAAAAAACAGTAGGAGTTTAAATATATTTACATTAATGATATTATTAATTACAATTTTCGGAAACATGAGTGTTATGAACATCGCCGGTAGCACTACAAATAGTATGAATGAAAACTTTAGGATGAAAATTTTTAGGAAGAGTGATCATTCGGATTACAAATCGTTAGGAAGAACAATTTCGGGTAAAGAACTTTAGTTGAGCCAATATGGACCCGCGCTAACGATATCTATACATACCTAGATCGTATCCTCTTTACAGTTTCTACAAGAAAGTGTTCGGGCGTGGTACAGTTGTAGGCAGCCATTAGTAGTGGCGGCTGAACGAACTGTCCGCGCGCTTCAGTCAACTCGCGTTTGTACTCCGCGCCCACGGATAAACATTCCATTATAGAGTCCGCCTGGAAAATGTTAAGTAGGATAGTTTAAGCACGTGCTGTGACCTTTATGTACTATCGAAGAACTTCATATCTAGGCAGTTTGAAAACAAAATCCCGTGAACACGATGACCATATCTGTTACCGCCCCGGTTCTATACCTGCCGGGCGCTGCAAGCAGAAATAGTCCTTACGGTGTATAGATATGAACTTCTTCGACGGTACAACTAGCGGCCCGCTCCTGCTTCGCAAGGTTTGTACGACTTGAAAAAATATCGAGATTTCTTAGGTAAACGTAACTTTAATATAAATGTATTATACACATAGACCTTCCGGACTAAATTCTCTAAACGATGGTGAAAATCTCATTAAAGTCTGTTGCGTGGTTTAGAAGAACAACGCGGACATACAGACAAACGTGAAAATATACTGTTTTATAATATGTATATAGATAACATAAGGTTTAAATTACAAAATGCATAATTTTGCTCCATATTTTTTTTCTCGTAACATTCATTCATAAAGTACTTGTACACACTTGTACTTACAGCTTTTTCTGCTCCGATCGTTTTCTTTGTTGGCATAGTTAGACCGGGCAATCCTGGAACTGGAGCCTGAAAATAAATTAAAAGGTCAGCAGACATTTTTATTTTTTGAAACAGGCCGTGTGCCCGATGGGATCTCCCGTCGACAAAAATGATAAAGTTCCAAAAAAACTTTCATCCCCTAATTAACCTCAATGGGGAAAGAATTTTCAAAAATCTTTCTGTTTCGCTATATATGGAGTTCTTGTGCAAAGAAAGAAAGAAAGAATATTATTTATTTGGACACAGTTCGTGAAACACAATAACAAAATAAAAAGGTAAATAACATAAAAAAATTGTGTGCTTCACGGCTGCGCCAAAAAGGTTCATTTCAGCATTAATGCCCGAAAAATGCTGTCTGACGCTGGTTTTCTAATGAACTCCTATGGACAAGTGACGGGGAGTACCAACAGTTTCAACATACCTAATACATAATTTTATGAACCCTATATGTAGGCATCACAGTTATTTTTCCTAAAACTCGTGTTTATTTACATGTTTGGCAAATAAATTGCGAAGCAGATTATAATCAAATATGAAATTAAAAACAAAAACAATGCGAAAAACACAGGAACTGTCCAAGCAAAAGCGAAAGGCGCCACGGATGGCACATCAGCGCCATTGTGTCGGGGACATTTGAGGCAGCAAAGGACGGGAAATCACCGAGCGCGTGCGCAATCACCCACATACCCAAAATATTGTTTTTACGCAACAGGAATTATGTTAGCATAAAGCATGCTTCTAGACCCAGCGGTTTATGATTTGAGTTGTCTGTCAGTGAATAAATTAAAGATTTGTATTAAGTAGATGTCAGTGAATGAATTTTTGTATTAAGTAAATTGTCTTTTGTAGGCATGCCATGCATGCGCAGTAGCTTGCGCGGTCGATGTCAGAGCGTTGATAAGTGGCAAATGAGACAGTCAGACCCGCTACCAACCTTGCTGACTATTAAATCTTTTAACCGACCGACACCAGCCAGTCTATGTTTTCTTTAAAACCAATTTGACAGTTACACATAGTTTCAACCTAAGTTTCAATTTACTGGGAGTTTTTGCCAAAGTTGGTGAGCAATGCTTGGCATAACCCTACACTAGACGAGTGCGTAACATCGAACTCCGTCATTAGCCGAAAGTCTACGACGTCGGCGACAGAGCGATTCGCCTCAAGTGGAGTTGGGCGGGACATCTAGTTAGAGTCAGTTAGACGCGGAGGTGGACACATGGCCGATAGCGTTAAGCTGTGACCGAATGATATCCAAGGTTAGGCCAAAGAAACCACGGCCGTCGGCCGTCCAAAAGCTCATTGGGTTGATGATATTGTCAAAATCGTAAGGACGCACGGAACCGGGAAGTATGGAAGAAAAAAGGGGAGGTTATGTAATGGTGACGAAAATGAAGATGATGATGATAAACAAATTACGAGGTTGACTCTACAGTAAGAAAGAATAATACAGTCAGTGAAATTAATTGTTAAGCAAATTGACAACATTCGTCTCTACGAATTAAATTGTGATTTAAATATACGGACAATTTAAGTTGGTAGTTAATTTGCTTAACAATGATTTCCCTGGCATTACATACATGTTGTTCGCCTGTAGCCAGCCCCTCCTCCTGCTCGTCCACGTCGCCGAGCACGAGTGGCTCGTCGCTGCGCGCGAACAGGCGCAGCGCGCGGTCGGCGCCGCACGACGCCACGTGCAGGCCGCCCGCGCCCACGGCCAGGTCCCAGCACTCGCCTGCGTGGCCCTGGTTACATAGGCACGGTACTGTCAGTTATTATATCGAACAAGGGTGCAAGCTTAGTATCCCACGTAGTGCAATAAGTAAGCAAACTACAAAAAACAATGCAGTATGGTTATCTGCTTGAAACTCAAGTTTATTGTTGCGGTATGCGGTGTGGGACACAGGCCTCCTCTCTGTGAGATTGAGCCGTAATCTAGCACGTGAGCCCAGTGCGGGTTGGGAGATATGCAGACATGTGACATCTGCCAACCCGCACTGGTTCTAGGACATGCCGGTTTCCTAACGATGTTTTTCTTCAAAGTTTTGAGAGCAGTGGTGATGAAATAATTTACACAAAGTAAAGCCCCTGTCAGGGTTCGAACCTGCGTTCTCAACTCGTAAGTCGCGGGGCCATCACCACTGCTCCTATTTCCATACAGTAATATTGCCAAATTAATCAAAACTAGTAAGTATTTGACAGCTATTTGCGACGTTGCCAACTTTTTGAATAAACGCTCTTAAATGCGACGGGCATTTAATTTTCTGACCTTAAATTAATCATAATTTATGGTCAGAAAATTACTATGGGCTTTTTTGACACATAGACAAAATAAACAAACATACGTTCATATTTACGTTACAAAAGGACTGATAAAAAAACAAAAGACTAAAAAAAACAACTCACATGTAACGTAATAATATTATCATAACTATCAGCATCCCACTGCTTCACCTTCCCATCTTTGGACGCCGTAAAGAAGTAATGCGTACTCGGCACAAACTGCAATGACGTCACAGAGTCGTTGTGCGCGAAGATGGACTTGTGACAATCTCCGAAGTCCATGCCCCATATCTTGACGTTGCGGTCTGCGGAGCCCGTGGCTATGATGTTGGAGTCATAGCTGATGTCCAGGCAGAGGACAGGGAGTTTGTGCCCGTAGAGGGATAGGTAGAACTGTGGGGATATATAGTTGATTGACTCGAATTACATAGGTCGTATTGAATATATTTAAGGCATTTTTACTGGTAGTCCAACAGATAAAAAATATTTATCAAATATTTTTTTAATAAGGAACCTGACATCTGTTTTTTATACAGGTGGTGCTGATGCCATGCTGAACTTGTAGGAAGTACCTAATAGATTAAGTTTTTAAAGAACCATATGTCATAGTCTTTATAACCAGAACAATAAGGTTCAAAATCCATTCATACACAAAACTACTAACCTTAAAAGTATCAAGGAAGAATATCTTTACTGTAGAATCTAACAGAGCTACTGCAATAAACTTGTTGTTTGGGCTTATTTTAACTGCACATACAGACTCTTCTAGTTCCAGCGTCCTTGTATGCAAGAGTGAGAGGACCTGAAATTTTAATATGACCACATCAATTATTATCATGTAAAACTTTGGTATTTCACAAGCGCTCGTCAATCATTGCAATTTGAACCTTATGTCGATGACACAAAAGTCACATAGCGCACGCTCATGATTTGCAACGACTACATCAAACATAGCTTCAATACATTACAGAAAGATTAATTTCTTCGCTACCTTTGCTTTGGATTCTCCCGTCGGGTCTTCTATGAGTTCAAACTGCCATAGTTTAACTGTTTTATCGCCGCCACCGGAATAGCAACCTCGCTGCAAGAAAACAGAGATTATAAACAGGTCTTGCTCTCTAGTCGCATTTGCTCCAATGGTAGTTTCTCTAAAGTTTGCGACATTGAACTATATAACAGAAGACGCAGTGGTAAACGAAAGTGGTATCTGATAACTGTGGATTTCAACTTCTTCAGACATCACTCACAGATTACTCAATAAACACAGATTTGTAAATCTGACAGTAAACACTTGCACGACTCACTCTCAACCAGTATTCTACGGCTAGTCCTACAAAACTATGAACTTACCATGTCAGGGGTAAGTCCGACAGTAGAACACTCGGCGGTATGAGCAGGTACTTGCTCCAGTACCCGCCCGGCGCCTACGTCTATCAGTAGGAGGGACCCGTCGGCACACCCCACAAGCGCGTGCCTGTCGCCCGGCGCGAAACAAATGCTGCACGGACGACCAGATGGCACCGGGATTGTACGGAGACAGGTTTGTGTTGATCTGGATATAAAATAGACGATGTTCATAAAATAAAAAGCTTTTTTTTTTATTGACGACCTACTGAAGCTTCGTTCGGATGATTAAATAGATGTCCTCACTAAACTTTCTTCAAGAAATAAAACGTATTAAAATCAATGAAGTGCGACTGTGCGAGTCATTACAATTAAAACTTTATGCCGCTCTTATAAAACTCAATTTTACACAAGTATTTTTTTTTTCGTTACAGCGACTTACCTGCTCCAAAGTTTGACAGAATCGGCAGAAGCCGAGATCACAGCTAAATTGTCTGAACTTATAGCCACACATCGCGGCTCCTTCTGGTGGCCCGGTTGCGTTATTTGTTTTAGACATTGTACTGCAAAACAAATGTTGGGTGAATCTTTAAAAAAAAAATGAATTTGTAAGAATAATCATTAATTTACAAACAGATTGCAGGCTTGCAGGGCCTAGTTTCGGATTAACGTGACAACTTTATTTTTATAATATCCAACCTGATAAACAGCTTTAGAGTAGATTAGTAGACCCATAGAGATATAAAAAAAACAGGAGAAGTGACATGGGGGCGTGTCTGTGTCCGCGCGTCGTGACCATGATGCTCATGTCATAGGCAAATGGCCATCTCCGCAAACTAGTGCGCTTTCGACCGCGATGATGATAACATTTAAGAATGCCGTGTTGTTCAGTGGTTTCTTGTAAAAATCGAAGCCTAACTAGAAATTTTATAAATCATAGAACCACTTAACATAGTTATCATTTAACAGCACAAGTTTTTTACTATATTTGTGTTGAAAATCTTGAAAAACAACAAATCGTAAAATATTTCTTGCCTTTACTACGTTATTTTTGTTTATACAAAAGTCAAGTCTAAGGATGACCGAATTTGATAAATCTTTTATTGTTATTTCCGAAGCTATTTTGTCAGGAATTAAATTAATGCTTATCCAATAAAATATTTTATTTTAATTATGCATTTAATTTAGATTGAAATATGCCTTGACATCATATAATTTAAATGAATAGTTTAAAAGATATCACACATTCAAAATTACGCGTAGCAAAATAATTATGGATGATGGCAACGCGGTAGCAGCGGTAGGTGTCAATGACCTTTTCCTCGGCTATTAGTTATGTAATCCCGGAAGCACGTTCCCGAGGGATGAAAAAAAATGAGGCACGCGAAGTGCAAAAACACAATTTTATCTACCTACCTTCATTCCCCTCAGCAATTCTCAAACTATGCAGTTCAGCAGTATTATTGGCTAACGTCACGCCAACACGCAACTCTCCAGTGGTACCCAGCAGTAGGGTGGTAGACTTCAACTTGGCCTCCAACTTGATTGATGACAGGCGCTTCACTTCGTCTGTCAAGGTCAGTAGCTCGGGTGATTCCGTTGTTTCGGCGTCTGCCTCGCCGGTTTTTTTTAATTTTCTGTAAAAGTGTCGAGTTACTGTGTTTAGCCTAAATAATAATATAAGGAAGGGTAAAGGAAGTTTAGTAATGATTTACGTTTGCTTAACCAATTTTTTTTTAATGTTTATTATACGTCTCTTAACTGTAAGCAACGTATACATACACCGTGACATTTTAGTCGTCTTAAAAAGAGGGTCCACTCAATGTAGGTACATACCCTACATAAAATACCTCTAGGAACGATTAAAAAATTGTTACCATTAATTAAGAAAATAGGTACAAAGTAAAATAAATAATGCATTAGAATTATGAAACATCCTGTTAATAATGTTTACGTATCAAACGATAGAACATACCTACCCAGCGCACGTCGAGTACCTACCTAGATCATTCCATCTCCATTTTCTATGAGACAAAATATCGTAAGCCATTCTAGCATATCTAGTCCACGTGGACTTTCATCCAATGAGATGCTCTAATGCTATCCTTTGAGTAGTGCGGCGCGTGCCAAGCCCCGCCCCGGGTGAATAAACTCTGTTAAAGATGTCGCCGCTCCATTATTCCTCGAATCCGCGCTGTCCTTGAACGCAAGGATCGGACCGCGCTCGCAACAGGATGTTTCAAACTACGTCATGTGTCATAATAATGAATAATATTTTTTATTTTTTGGCGGACCGTTACCTTTTTGTGCCCGTTGCCGTTGAGTCCATGGGGTGTTGGGGCACTGAGGCCAAGAAGCTCATTAATGATATAGGGCACAGGCTCCGTGATACAACGGGTGACTCCCGCTCCGGATCGTTCTTGGTGCAAAGGTTAGCCATTGCCATCCAACGTGGTAATGCTGCAAGCGTTATGGGCACCTTTGCGCCGGGAACAGTTAGGGGCGGGTTATTTGACTAATTTTTTGACTTGTTGTTGTATAGTTAAGTAATTAAATAAATATATATATTAAGTAAATAAATTGCAAGCAACTGTAAACTTACAATATATTATAGAGACTTGTATGCATAGATTATATTTATATGCTTGTATGATTGTGAACTAGGTATGTGTAAATTTAAATAATAAATAATTATTTTGATTAATTATTCAAATATTCATATATATTTTTTTTTTAATGAATGTTCGATTATTGTTCGATTCAAACTTAATGGCGGCTCGGAAGTCAGCCACTCGCTACGCAGTACCCCACCCCTCATCCCCTGACACATGAATTCGTTACTGCGCAGCAAAGACTATAAAACCACTTGACTGCGCATACAGTTCCCCGCCGCTCGAAAAGTATTAGTATTTTGTCGCCTATGTATAGGATAAGGTACTAGTAACCATTCTAGTTGTGACCAAGTGTTAGACCTGTGTGCACGCTAAATAATTACAAATTGTTATAATTTTTTATGTAATTTATAACGCATAAAATTGCCTTCATGCGCGGTGAAGTGGTGTGGGAAACATTCCAAGACATTTAGTTACAAAAAGGATGCCATACATTTTCATTGGTAAATAAACACTACGAAAACTATTTTTGATTTAATCACATTATGAGCCACCGCAGGGGTCTATTTAAAATGGTGGTTGGGTGACCGAGCACACGGAAGAGTCGCGCGTTGATGTCTTTTGGAAAAGTCCCTTTCTTTCATTAGGGAATTCTAATTGTTTTATCCCTTTCTTTCCCTTTGTATTTTTATCGTAAAAATCTGTGCTGTTACCTTTAATGGCTAAATTCGATATCGATACTAATAAAAATAAACTTAATAAAAATTTTATTCAATTGAGATACTGTCATTAAATACCTATCTACTTTTACCCGACTTTAAAAAAGGAGGAGGTTCTCAGTTTTTTCATCTGTGTAATATGAAATAGAATCAACAAATCATTTGATTGAATTAGCAAGATGCATAATTCAGAAATATGTAGACGCTCGTTTATCATTTTTTACCAAGAATAGTCAGGACCCTAAAACTAATTCGAAAAACGTAGGTATACCAAATTAATTCATTTTAAAAATCAATAATAAGAGGATACTTGTTTTTCTTTTTGCAACTGACTGATTTCGATTAAATATTAATGTGATTTTTATTGAGCATTTTTTATAAAGTTAAAATCCATTTTATCGATATCGACTATTTTCCCTTAATCAAGTAGAGCAATCCCTAATCAGACATACCTACGCAACTTGACCTTGAACTGACCAATTGCAGCCGCGCATTCTTCCTCGTCCCCCGGCCCGCGGTAGTGAGTCGTGTACTTAGAAGAAATCGGCTTATACGCTCTCTATTGGTTATATTCTCTTTGCTGCGCAGCGACTCGCCTCATGTTCCGAGCGTTCATTCAGTTTGAATCGGGCTGTAATAGTCATTCATTGGATACTTACATGAAGAGGGCTGCTTTAGTAAGACGATTAAAATGCCACGGTGTATAAAAAAACCCCAGTCTTTCTTCTTATAACAGACTACTCTGCTCACGATTTCAATTTTGTTTACTTGACTAAATGCTGCTAATAATGCTATTGAATTCGTGATACAGTATCTGCTACTCTCAATCAATGAAGAGCACACAAATATATAAAGTGTGAAATATTCTTGAAAACTGTGAGGCTGGCTTAGTTGAGAATTTAAGATTATGATTCTCTGCTACTGGTAACTTGTAGTTTTTTTTTTTTGCCTTATTGGAGATAGATTGAGAAAGCATAAAATTAAAAAAAATACTTACGCTAATTTCTTCCTTTGTTTCCTGATTCGTTTGTCCATTCTCATCTTAGCTTCATCGTCGGAGCAGAAAGAGAACAGTTCCAACAGAGCATCAGTTCCGTGACACGCCAACACACCCTGCCCTGGGTCTGTGGAGAGGCCCACCACACGGCCTCGCCCCCCTCTCACTAGAGTGCCCACTTGATGACATTGTAATACCTACAAATATTTTCAGATTGCCTACTTTATATGGCTGAAAATGCTTGTTGTCTATACTTAAAAATTCTGATCAGTGTTGTGTGGATCGGGCGAACCGGCGCACACTGGATCCATACCTACCACGAAATAACGGACATAGGGTTAAAGGTCAAGGAATCGAACTGATTTTTTTGTGGTCAACTGCTGACGTCATTAAAACACCTTTTACTGATGTAGTTTTTCAGAAACTTGCATTATTTTCTGAGAAAAAAAATATTGAATTATTTTTTGTATGGAGAAAATAATGTATTTGTCAATTACTTGCGTGATTCATATGTATTTGAAATGAAACTTACTAAAGGTCGTTAAAGAGGTCACACCCAACATTTTCTGTATTCACACTTAACTGCGAAAATGTGCGCGTTGGAAACTACAGGCACTTGAAATTAATATTAAATATTTTTTTTGTATGTAGAAAATAATGTTTATGTCTGTTTTTATTTATTTATTATTATTTTATTGAAGAAGTCACGACCAACATTTTCTGTATTGACACTTAACTGCGAAAATGTGCGCTTTGGAAACTACAGGCACTTAAAAATATTGAATATTTTTTGTATGGAGAAAATAATGTTTTTGTCAATTACTTGCGTGATTAATATGTATTTAAAATGCAACTTACTAAAGGTCATTGAGGAACTCACGGCCAACATTTTTTGTATTCACACTTAATTGCGAAAATATGCGCGTTGGAAACTACAGGCACTTGAAAATATTGAATATTTTTTTGTATGTTGAATTAATGTTTTTGTCGATTGCTTACGTGATTCATATGTATTTAAAATAAAACTTAGTAAAGGTCATCGTTCTATGTCCGTTATTTCGCGGTATGGATCCAGAGTGCAGCGCCGCCGCGCCGCCTCGGTAACTGCTAGTTCGACGTTGGTTCTAGACCATTTACAGTCCTTATTTTGAAGTACAAAATTTTGTATCTAGGGTAAGTAAATGCCCTTAGCACACATGATACTATTATGTTCTGTGTGTCAAAGTCAAATCATATATTTCAATTATGCACACTTTTGAACATCAAAATTTACAAAAAAGTAATAATATTTGATTCTAGTCGCCCCTTCCAAAAGGTAGTTTTCGTATGGAGAATAATGGGCAAGAAACTCCACCGTTACTCTTTTAAAATGTTTTCACAATATCTTGTATACTTACATTAATTATATAATTTTAAGTGAAGACGATGCACCTAGAATAAGATTACTATACCACGAATACCACAATAGGTAAAAAGAATGAAAAATGAAGGAATGACAGATAAATTAATTATGTGATAGATGTATGGTGCTCACATATTTCCAAACGTAAAATTATACGATATTCCTAACATTTTAACAAGTAATACTAATAAATAGTCAGTGTGTCAGTTCAAGTAATCACAAAATATAAAATCAATGATTAAAAAAAATATATTATATAATTAAATTGGCAACCAGTTAGATTTTGTCTAGATTCTAAATTGTCCTATGGAGCAGGACCAGTATGTTTCCAAGCATTTTTATCTTGGCTATAATCCTCTAATTTGTAATATTCTTGTTTATAAAGTGTACTTTTTATATGAGTTTAATTTTTATTTTATTTAATTCTAATATATCACATAGTATTCAGTTGTAACATTTAACACAGTACCCCATAAAAGATGTATTTACTTTATATAGTCTGAAAAATGGTTGATCTATTGTATCTTTATTTCTAGTATTAAAATTATGTCTATCGTGTGTGCTAAGGAACAAGCAAGGCAAAAAACTGAACACAGTAGTCTATTCCTCGTCTGTCATAGCCTCAGAACCGACTTACTAAAACCATAATTAAAGTTTACTTACAGAAGAGTCCTCAATATTGTCAGTCTCTTCAAGCTTGACTATTTCAAGTTGCCTAGATAGTTTATCCTCGTCTTTAACATCAGCTGTCCAGTTCAGTTTCCATACTCTCAACTCTTGGTCCATGCTACCAGTCACTAGGTATCTCTCCTCTTTTAGAAGTACTGCTGACCATACCTTAGAAATATTTAATTGTTATTTATGATATGTTGAACTAATACACAGATGCAATGGGCTAAACCAACCAGATAACACAGAGGTGTGAATGGTGGGTGGTGGTGGTGTAGTGGTGGTGCAGATAGTGTGGTGTGAAATTTGACCAAAAGAGATTTTTTTTATTTTTTTTTATTAATAAATTTCCAAGTTAGCTTTTGGTATTGATTGAATAAGATTGATTAATATCTGTATCTGCATTGTGGACTGTGAATGTGTATTTTAAATTATGTATTTTTTGTTTGCTAATAAAATTAGTTTTTAACCATACTTCCATTTGATGTCCCCCTAAAGTCTTGAAGCAGTGCTTTGTCTCGATGTCCCAGAACTTAACAAATGTGTCTTTGGAGGAGCTGATGATACAGTTCTTGCCATTAACAAACAGGACACTGGTTATAACCCCCTTGTGTCCACTGAAGCGAGCTTTACCAGTTTCTGAGACCACATCCCACAGGATTACCTCTGTATCCTGTGAAAAGATCAATCAAATTATATTATTACAGTTTTAAGAAGTCTTCTAAAGATTTTAATTATTATCTAATAAACAATATTGTCAGTGTCAGCTAACAACCACAACAAACAGTATGTGAGTACACACACACAATACATATTTATTATTGACATTTAATGCAATATTTACAGTGAATTAAATCTCACCTTAGCACCTGATACCAAGCGGTGTCCCTGTTCATCATACTGCAAGCATGTGACAGCAGATTTGTGTCCAGCAAATACACAAACTATTTCATTGCTAACCAGTTCAAATACATTGATGTTACCATCAACATAGCCAACTGCTACGTGGTTACCGTTAGGGCTGGCTGCTATCTGTGATACTACTATGTTTTCTCCTGGAAGAACTTGAGCCTAGGAACAAAATAACATAGTGTATAGTGTCTTAACATGAAATTTGGGGACTTTAATAGTTGTTATAACAAAATATTTTACAAAAACAATTGCAAGGGTGTAAGATTAAATGATTGTATGATTGTTTATAACATTATTCAGTCTTACTTTCTCGCCCAGCCTCATATCCCAGATCACAACATGTTCGCATGCTCCAACAGCCATGTATCGGCCGCTTACGCCATTCAAAGACACATGAGCGCTATTACAGTCGGCACTAGCTATCACATTAAAGGTCCCACTTGGTGCGTAACGTAAATATTGCTTCGTGAGACCCATTCTTGATAATATTTCTATTTATTAAGCTAACATAACCTCAAATAGAAAACACTGCACACTTGTTTGTTATGACATTTAATTGAAAGTGTTGCCAACCAATCAGCCAATGTGACGTGACTGACGATTGACATTTATAGCACGGAATGGGGATCTCATTAAAAAAATCCACTCTCTACTAGACTGCCTGTGCCTGACCACGTGCAGTGAAATAATTGTGATTCAAGTCATTCAAGTGTTTTACGAAACAAGAAAGTAAAGATTTGTCATAAATTTTACGAATTGAAAGCCAAACGAAGTGTTTAAGAGTGTTATCAAATTCAAAGAGGAGTGGTAAAGGATAAAAATAACAAAACGAGTGATATGAAAAAAAAGTAAACAATCAATTTATTTCACTCTTCTTTGACATCCACTTGAATACATTCATTCTACTATCGTAAATCGTACCATTTTTATCTGTGGCGGCTCCGAATCGGTGATTCCGTATTCCGTAATTATAATTATTTTTACTCGTAGTAGCACATCTAAATATCCCCCACATATTATGTTTAAAAAAGTGTAATTTTCGGTGGAAAGTTCTTGGTTTATTTAGTTGAAGTTTTATTTTTCGTTCTGCGGTAATACATTCAAATCTGCCTTCAGGTTATTATGTTACTCAACAAAACCAGGTTTATTGTTTTTCTTGTTGATCCAACGTGCCGTCCCTTTCCTAATATATTTACATGTGGCGGTCGGTTGGCCGACGAATAAGAAAACGTGCATGACTTTTTTGCAGGCTGGTGGGTTTCACTAATAGATCTCGCAAGAGCAATATGGAGGGTACTAACACGTCTGACATAGTGATCATTAGCGGCAACTCGCACCCTGAACTAGCCGAATTAATCGCTCAGTAAGTTTCTGCTCCTCATCCCTCACATAAGTACCATTTCAAGGTTTCAAAAATGACCTAGTGCTTGACACATGCAGAGGTTAAGTAGTTTGACCTCGTTCAAAATGTATTGTGTATGGATATAAATTGAATTAGAGCTAGTTTACTATCATGTCTTTCCTGCTCTAATAAGAATAATCTTTCCTTGCAGTCGTCTGGGTGTGAGAAAAGGAGGATGCTCAGTTTTCCACAAAACCAACAGGGAGACTATTGTTGAAATTGCTGATTCTATTCGTGGAAAGAATATTTACATAGTTCAGACTGGAACTAAGTGAGTATAGCTAATAACAAGCCTGTTCTAGCAATGGTATTATAACATACAACACTAATTGGAAATAAACAAATTCTAAATAATATTTAAGACCAAAAATTAACCATATCAAAACCTCAATGAATGTGTACGAACTCAAGACAAGTCTGCCAGTTTGAATGTTCAAGCATTAAAATGATTGGCTTGTAAATATGCACATATTCCAATGCTAATAAGAGTGTGGTTACATATCTGGTTCTCAGTAATCAGCCTGGTGGAATCAGTTATTGTTCATTGTTAACTGTCCATTACAGTAGCATTGTTTTAGTTTTTACAATGCTGACTGAATGAACAAGCATATTATGCATTGAGTGTTATAATAACAATGATTGTTTATTAAATGTTTTATACAATCTAATAAATACCTAGTGCAGAAATATTTAACACATTGCATTAAAAATGTTATGATAAAATTTATTTTCCCCAACTATTTGTACACTTACTATGCTCAATTAAAAATGAAATACAACAATCTAAACTGCATTTTTCGTGTCCTCAAAGACATGAATTTGGTTTTTGTTGTTTTTAAAACTTTATTTTTGGAGATTGCAGTATACATTATTTTTACGCCCTTGAACCCTCATTTACACCCTACCAAATAAATAATCATAATATTTTTACAGAGATGTAAACAACAACATAATGGAGTTACTTATTATGGCTTATGCTTGTAAGACTTCCTCTGCAAGGTCTATTGTAGGAGTGATTCCATATTTACCATACAGCAAGCAATGCAAAATGAGGAAGCGTGGCTGTATCGTAACAAAACTCCTTGCTAAAATGATGTGCAAGTCTGGCTTGACACATATCATCACTATGGATTTGCATCAGAAGGAAATTCAGGGTTTCTATGAGTGCCCTGTTGATAATTTAAGGGCATCCCCCTTCCTATTGCAGTATATTCAAGAAAGTGTAAGTGTTTTATAATTTTAATTCTGAAGCTCTACAAGTAGAACAATGTTAGTTCTGAAGACATTTAAATTGAAGGTATATTAGAGACATGATTTAAATTCCTATAGCCTTGTAGAATCATTAATCAGTCACATTTTTGGCAAACCAAACACAGTATTTAAAATAAATTACAGTCATAACATTCAAATATTCCACCACAACTCCTTTTACTGTATCTCTTGGCGTATGTCCAACACCTACAAATCAGGAAAGGTGTTATTTTCCATTAAAATTTGCCATCCCACCTGCTTCCTTCCTATGTAATTAAATAGTGTCAATTTAGATTCCAGATTATCGTAACTCGGTGATAGTGGCTCGTAACCCAGGGTCAGCTAAGAAAGCCACTTCATATGCTGAGCGATTAAGGTTGGCCATTGCCGTAATCCACGGAGAACAGAAAGAAGCTGAAAGTGATGAGGTTGATGGACGCTACTCGCCTCCATGCTTACCAAAGTAACTATATTTATTATATTGATCCTTATAAATCATGCCTAACCAACGAATTTATGGTAACTATGACACTGATTGAAAATTATACATATTTTTATTACTGTTTGCACATTTTGATTTAGGTCTGATAACACTATTTGAAATAGCTTATCTTATAATAATTATATTTGATCTAATTGTGTCAGCAAATAATAGGATAATGACACAACAAATACTCGGTGTATGTGCTTCAAACACTAGAAAATTGCAAATAAATATAAATGTTTATAAAAAATATTTTTTATTTTTTTCTAGTCGATCACGCACCATGGATGCGACGGTTGGAGTTCCCGTTCACCCGGCAAAGGAAAAGCCGCCAATCAACGTGGTTGGTGATGTTGGCGGCAGAATAGCTATTATGGTGGTAAGTATCCGGAATAAATAAGATGAAGTGCAACACAAAGGCTTCCTGTACATGACGCCGGAGCTGCACCGGCGCCGGACCGCATGTTTGTGTATACGACTGAATATTGTCCATGCGCCAGCGCCGCGTAGATTTCACATTTTCATTCTGAAATGTTCTAAATTTTTTTCATCTTGCAGGCCGGCCGGTACGGCTCCTGAGTCATGTACAGGAATCCTTATTTAGAACTTCAATTCAGCTATAGAAGTGTTATATTTTATTTGTCTTGCGTTTTGTATCAGTTTCTCAATTGATTAAAAGTGTTATATTTTATCTGTGTCAGTTTCATATCAGTTGATAAATTGATTTAAAGTGTTGGTAAAATTAGTGATTCCGGAAGTTACGCTTTTTAATAAATAAAATAGAACTGGCGGTAAAGCAATGGCGGGAATCATTTAGGTGGCAGCTGTAGTTGTGACCTGAGCGCCCCTCATTCGTTCTCCAGCCGTTGCAACTTAAACATTATTTAGTAATAACAAGTGCAAGTATATTTGTTGAGAAAATACATCGAAGAAATAAGAAAAGTACCACTGTGCTTTATTTCATCTCCTTACTTCTGAAACAATAACAGAAGTCTTTCCATTATTTTCAATGGAACCAAATTAGTTACAAATTCTTTCTAAGTTCAAAATTTGATAGAGACATATTGGACTGGTCGCACTATAATCAATCAATCAGCGCGGCCCAAATCTCTGTTCAAGGCCAGGAATAAACCACTTATCCTATTACAGGACGACATGATAGACGACGTCCAATCATTCGTCGCCGCAGCAGAAGTCTTAAAGGAATGCGGAGCCTACAAAATATATGTTCTGGCAACCCATGGACTGCTGTCATCTGACGCACCACGGCTTATTGAAGACTCGCCGATCGACGAAGTCGTGGTCACCAACACGGTGCCTCACGAACTACAGAAGATGCAATGCAACAAGATCAAGACCATAGACATATCAGTTCTCCTCAGTGAGGCAATCAGACGCATTCACAACAAGGAGTCCATGTCGTATCTTTTCAAAAACGTCACCCTCGAAGATTAGTCATACCTGATGTTGCTTTCCATGTTTTAATGTTAAGTATTAATTAAGTATTAAATTCCTGTTTGAGTTTTATAGTCACTGATTTTTATTGGTTTCCAATTTACACACTGCTACACATCAAGCTACAAATTTCCAGTTTATGCTGATCTCGCATTGTATAGGATTTCCGTACAATGCGAGGTCAGCTTATACTGGAAATGTATAGCTTGATGTGTAGCCGTGTGTACCTACCTACAAAATTGTTAAACATAATTAAGTTGTCTTGTAAATCGAAAGAAGTATTCTGCAAACTACAGATAGTGCCATCCACGAAGAAGCGCTCCATTCCGCGATTACTATACTGTGAGCTCTACTTTAGTGCGGAGCGGAGCGGAGTGGGGCGCGTCGTCGTGCATGGTACTATCTATATTATAAAACCTATGTCAGTGATTATAAAACTCATATGGAATTGTTATATAATTCCTTCTTTTGTGTATTTTTTTGTGTATTTATTACTATAAGCTGCTTGTATTATTATTGAGTCATTTTTAATCAAAATCAATTGTTTAAGTTCTTGAAAACTGAACAATAGGTATGTATTTATCCGTATCTATTAATGCAAATTCAAAGGTGGTATGAAACCAGTCTCGCTTTTATCATAGTATTTGTCTTGACTTATTCTGCATTTTGTTTCTATTAAGCTGTATTTTAATTCGTTATTTTGTGAACTATTACCATGGTGATGGTAATCCGTACCAAAAATAATAGGACACACAAGGGCACATTATAAAAAAGAAAAGTTATAAACTATATCATAGTTATACGAAGATTTTTGTTGTAATTGTGGAGGTAATTATTTTTAGGCGTGTTAAGTATTAAATGTATATTCATTATTGATGACTCAAAGTGTAAACATTTTTTTAACCTGCCTGTACTCGACGTCCTTCCTCACATTATGACTAATGCCGTTTATAAAATAGAAACTATGAAACTCTTTATGATCAGACATTTTCAGTATTGAATTTCAGTTATACCTCAATCTTTCCCTTTGAAACCACGAGGTATAGAAAAAGCTTTGAAACTTATTACTTACTGAATTAAGAATATTTATTAATTTATTATTTTTACATTATTCATGCTACGGCCTAGGATGAATGCTAAACCAGCGTTTATCAAACGCCCGAATCGTAGATTAAATTGGTATAGTCTATATCAATTTAAACTACTTTTCAGAAGTTGGTAATGAGTAATCACTCATTTCTCACTAGTTTATGCCAACGCGTGGAAAATCCGTAAAAAATATTACCAAGCATGGTTAAAATCTGCCTTGCCGTCTGAGATAGACTGAAGAGATGACCTATATTAGTTCCAAATAAAATACGAAACGACGACCTTTTTATGTAAAAAAAATATATAAAATATCAGTAAGTTGATCAGTGCTTGTTGGTTCTGCAATGTTTATTTTATTGGAAGATAATTCCTTCTGATCTATATTTTATAGAAAAAGTGTTATTTATATATTATTGATTTTTTTCTTAACATGTTTGTTGATAGGTAATTATAGTTTTTGTGGATGCATTTTAGATGCATGTATGTAGCAATTTATGCAACTCGATAGTGGAACTATAAACTGGGAGATTAAGAAATTACGTTACGTTTATGCCAGGTGTATTGCCAGTCGAAATGAGCGGGCTGTCTGCTGTGGCTGTCTGTAAGATAAAATGAGGACGCGTCAGATGTTATGTCCAATCGACTGTCGTCAGAAAGATTATTGCTACTGTTGTTGGTTCAGTAAAAGTATCAACAGTGTAGAAAACATTTATTATGCACGTTGTTGAAACATGAATTGAAATACCATAGATCACTGTTGTCTGGCTGATACCTGCTGTGGATGCGCCATACACGTCCGGATGAATTGTTATGTACAAGATTTAACGTGAGAATTAATTGTATAGATAAGAAAATACCCTAAAATGTGTACTTTATAGAATCTATTATAAAAATAAATAAAACTGTGGCATTAGTTGATGTTTTCCTTTGCATGTTGAAGCTGGTTTCCCAGGAAAGTGGCTCTGTCATAATATAACGGCGGTTAGCGGCTTCATATTACTTTCCTCTATGGCGGCCACTATGAAAATCTGTAATTTTCACCAATATTTTTTGACAACAAACTTTTACCAAACATTAATTCAAATCCGGGTGGGGTTTGAATTAATGTCAAATATTGGTACCTATGCATAATAATGAGCCCATAATTTTAAATCGCTAGATTTCTGTTTGTTTTTTTAAGTGCGGCCACCGCTCTTTTAGGAAAGCGTAGCTTAAGCGAGTAGTTTTTTTTTTCATAAAAAACGTTTCCGCACTTGGAATTTCTCCTGTATCGTTGGTGCGTTTACAAGTAATTAAACTCACATAAACAAAAGCCAAAGCCGGAACAACTAATTGTAGGTCTTACAAATATTTGTTCCGTGCTTGAATCGAATCCGCAACACAGCGCAGCAGTCAATCCCTTAACCACTGCGCCAAACTGTCGTCAACACTGGTATAGGTACCCTTTACCCATCTCGCTTACCATTATCTCTTCTTCATATGGTGATTCAGTGTGCATATTAGTAAAAAGAGGAGATCAGCACAAGCCATACGAGATTATTAGATCATCCAGAGCTAGTCAGCAGTTGTAGCGCGGCTAACTGCTCGGGATAAGCCCGAAGAACGAGTACCTACTAAATTAAAGCTAATTGCCGTGTTACGCCTGTATGCCCTACAAAATCTAAGGTGGTGTCGGTCTTGTATGAACGAATCATCTTTGATTACCTAAATATTTTATTATGTACCTACGGCTACAGTACCTAACAACAACCCTACACATTTTACCAAAGTATTGTAGGAATTGATGAATTGAAATACTTACCCAGATTGGTTCAGAGTTCACCAATCTGGGTAAGTATTTGGAGTTTGGTGGCGCCCATCTATTAAGTGCCACCTGAGAATTTTCAAAGTTGTTATCGACTAATATGACCACTGTTGTGGTTTATACTTAGACCATAGGTTAAATGGTCTAACTTTGTAAAATAAGAACCAGTTTGAGTTTTATAAATAATCGTAACACCAATTTTTGCGTTCCTGAACGAAACCTGTCATGTCAATATTGTTGCCGATCAAAATACGTAGTAACTCTAAGTAGTCTGTGCGATCAAATATGAGCTTTATTGTCCTATAGTGAAGTTTTATTTTTCCCACGCACTCAATCATTATCAAAAACAGGAATACTGAAATTCCGCGACATTGAACTATGTGCAAGATTTTGCTACAAAAATAAAATAAACGTTATGTAATATTTGTAAGAAGAACTGTAATAATAAAGCCATAATTGAAAGTATAAAAAAACATACAAGCCACCAGTTTCTGTACATGTTTATAAGATTGAGGTTATATTCCTCAAATAGTTTATAGCCAGGAACTTAAAATTGTTTTGGTCATGAAGTTACTGAAACAAATAATGTGTGTGTCCAAGAAAAGTTGGCTGCAATCCTACAAACGGACTTATGCCAGTGCCAATAGAAATATTTTAAAGCTTAGTGAAAGAGGGATGTATCAGGATATGTTTCCTAATACCGCCGGGTAAGTGTTACAGTTCTTTACTTTCTACGCATAGCTTCATTTTATGAGGTAAGAAGCCCTGAGCCCTGGGTCGGTGGGTCGTCTTAGGAGCTAAGTTGGGCGTTTAGGCTGGGCTGGGCGGCCCGGAGTGAACTAACTTATTCTACCATCTTTGTTTTTTTTCAAGATAATATTTATATAATTTAAAAACTTAAGTACAGACTAAATAAAGGAACTACAAGTATATAAAAAAGAAGCGGAAATAATCATAGGGCATCAAAAAATTGTGAATCTCCCTAGATTGTGACCAAGTATCTTTCCTTTCATTGCCCACTGTTTGTTTACAATTTAAAACAGGAATACAGTTCTGTTTGATAATATTGATGCAGGATACACCTTAAAATGTTTTTCATTTAATGTACAATGTCTTAACATATTCTCTTCCAGATCTGAAATATTGGACTTACTGAATAAAGCCCCACAGTGTGTGTACGCTGGCTTCGACCCCACAGCTAACAGTCTACATGTTGGGAACCTGCTTGTTATAGTAAACCTCTTGCATTGGCAGAGAGGTGGCCACTATGTTGTTGCTTTGGTAAAGTATTATTCTATTTAAATGGGTCATTGAAGTTCAAAATAAAATCTTTTGACTTTTAGTCCACATAGAGGAGACAGGGGTAGCTGTGACTGCAATGGAAGCCTCTTCTCTAATACTTGTAACAGTAAAACTACAGCACTATCAAATTTTTAAGACTAGCTCAACACGCGATTACTATGCACATTCACAGTTCACACACAATTGAACTGTTACTATTTAATTATTTTTTTTTTCAGTTAGGTGGAGCCACAGGCTATATTGGTGACCCAAGTGGAAGAAGCACCGATCGCATTGCATTGCAAAGTGACATCATACAAGAAAATATTAAATGCATCGAAAGCAACCTAGAGACAGTATTTGAAAACCATAAGAAGTATATCTGGACTAATGATGAAAGTAAACTTAAACCTATCAAGTAATTATAATCTCCTAACTAAGGAAACATTTCACTACCATAATTTATATTAACCTTTGTAAGAACCTTATGTTGATGAATATAAGAGGCAACTTCTGAATGCTTATGAATTTATGATAGATAACAATAAAACCTACAATAGATTATTTTATTCACTTTCAGGGTAGTTAATAATGAGACATGGTACAGAAATATAGACTCCATACAATTTGTGAGTGAAATTGGAAGAAACTTCCGAATGGGCACCATGTTACTGAAACAAAGTGTGCAAGCCAGAATAAATTCAGAAATCGGAATGAGTTTCACTGAATTTGCTTACCAGATATTCCAGTCATATGACTGGCGGCATTTACTGAAGGAATATAATTGTAGATTTCAGGTAAAACCTCTTCATAGGCTATTCAGCTATACAGGGTGGCGGGCAGACTTCAATGCAAATACTTTTACCATGGAATCTGTACATGATTCTGAAGCCCTGTTAAAATTCGCAAAAAAAGAAATTGCTGTTTCATAGAAAAGTGCAATACCTACGTACGCGGCGTGCGGTCAACATGTATGGAACAGCAGATTTAAAAAAAATAACCGACGTATATTTTCAACGAAGTTCAGAATCACGTACTGAATCCACGGTAACAGTTTTCGCGTCGATGTCCCGGCCATCCTGTAATGTAATGTATATTCATGCATGTAAATATAGTTGAAATGTTTGTTATTTATTTTTTTGGTTCTCCAACAATTGTATACACTGGTATAAGCCACTTAAATAGCATCAACAAATCAGAATACAGTGTGCATTCTGATTTGTTGATGCTATGTATTCTGATTTGTTGATGCTATTTAAGTGGCTTGTTTGTCCTCTCTCCTTAAACATCATGATTACATTTAGTTCCTTGCTCTTGTTTCATGTTTATAGATTTATATATTTATATGAATAAGTTTATGCTTTATGTATCTATGTACATATTTATTGTATATGTAGATGGTACACCGCTGACTACCTGCAGTATTGTCTCTCCTATTACCTTTAATCCATCCAAAGGTTGTCTGTAAAAGATCGCTTTAAGCGATAAGACCGCCCATTGTGTCACCCTATGTAAAATTTCTAAATTATGTCTGTGATTTTTATGGTGTACAATAAAGAGTATTCTATCTATCTATCTAATAAAGTGTAACAATCACATATAGGTTGTTATAATTTAAATTTTACTGTTATAGATAGGTGGCAGTGATCAAATGGGAAATATTAGTGCAGGACATGAATTAATCAGCAGAACTACAAAGAAAAGTGTATATGGTAAGTCTTGAAATACAAATAAAATCGACATCCTAATAACTCCCACTAAATGTAAGCTAACTACCCATTTTTGCAATATTATAGAACTAAACTGGCATAGTTATCTGAAAAACTTACAAAAATGTACTATTTACAATGTAGTATAATTCTACAAATACACACATCAAAAAAGTCTAACCAACATCTACAGTTTTGAACTTTTTTTATTATTGTAATATATTTATACATATTTCTTTTCGAAATAATAACTAAGCATTTTTTGATGCATTAGTGACTAAAGCAACAAAATCCTTCATTCAATTTTTCTACAACGTTTTTTAATTGAATTTATAAGATTGTTTATCTGATCCTGCGGCAATCGCTCCCAATGGAATTTTAACAATCCCAATGGTCTTTCAGTTCTTGGGTAGCCGACACTCCGTCCAGGTTCTTTAGAACACTTCTCTGGAGCATTTCCCATGCGTGCTCGATGGGATTGAGGTCTGGCGATTGTCCTGGCCACGGCAATACCCGGATGTTTGCCATTGCCAAGTACTCTCTGGTCCTCCGAGCCGTGTGCGAACGTGCAAGACTTTGTGCAAATATGGGTGAACATAAGGCCCGAGGACATCTTCAACTTAACTTTTAGCGTTCATATTGCCATCTACAAAAACGAGCTCAGTTCGTCTGTTCTTCATAATACCCGCCCATACCATCACTGTGGAGCCACTTTAAGCCAGTTCAGCATTTCCGGGACGACGATACACTCTTACCCTTCTCGTATCAGGCCAAAATCCAAACCGGGAGTCATCGCAACATAAAATTTTATCCCATTGCTCCTGGGTCCATGTCAAGTCAAGTGTTTCCTACACCATCCGTTTCGACGGGCGCGATTCCCATGGCGTATAGGTGGGCACCTAATTGGGCGTCGTGCTCGTAGGCCGTATTCATGCAGCCTATTTCTCACGGTTTGGTGGCGAACAACAACACCGCTTGAGAATTGTAGCTGTAAGCCTATCTCCCGGGCGGTTAACATCGGCTGACGTCTTGCAGTCAGTTGTATGTATCGGTGCTATCGAGCAGTTGTACTCCTTCCACGTCCTGGGTGCTGCTCAGCAGGATCCCCTGTAATAACGTAACCCTGCCAAAGACGACAAATCACGCTTCTATTGACACCAAAATGCTGAGATGATGATGATGATGAGAAAGGGACTGATTTCTTCCCGCTTGTAGCATTCCTACAAGTCTGCATTTCATCAGCAGTTAAATGGCGTCGCTCCAGGACATAAAAAATGACTCACCACATTTTTTTTTTTTATTTATATGTATCTCAAAATGATAAAAGTGAGATAAATACTAAATTTATCAAGCAACGATAACACATGAAACCGGGTAAAAATAATTACATAACTTTTATTTTAATTAAAACAAAACACAATCGAAACATTTATATTTTTTTAAATCAGCCTTTTTTTTAAACATATACCTACTGTATATGTTTTCGAGAACAATAAAATTGTATACCAATCTACTTTTTGAAGAGAAAAATTAATAATAAAACATACAGTTTCAGTAAATGGTGCGTGTTACTTAGGCTTTTTTTATGTGTGTGTGTGTACTATACAAATTCTGTTTTATATTTTCAGGTTTAACACTACCTCTAGTCACGACCGAAGAAGGCGATAAATTTGGTAAATCTGCAGGGAATGCCATATGGCTAGATCCAAAGAAAACTAGCTCTTATGGGCTATACCAGTTCTTTATTAGAACAAAAGACTCAGAAGTGGAGAAACTACTGAAGTTGTTCACATTCTACAGCTTAGGAGAAATACAGGACATCATGTTCAAACATAAAGAGCATCCAGAACAAAGATATCCACAGACCTGTTTGGCTGACCAGCTTACAACATTAGTGCATGGAAGTAAGTACCTACTTCTACGTCTTAATAACACTGGTATAGTTCTTGCAAAACACGAGTGCAAATTATTTGACTTTTTAGACTTTGACATAAGGTTCAAACTGGCGCGCACTCTTCTACGACCTACGAGTCTCGGAAAGACAATATCGTCTCTCGAACTCTCCTCGTGTAAACGCTCCTGTCATGCTGTATTCTTAAAAAGTCAATTCCTCTATTTTCAGAGGAAGGATTAGAGCGAGCAATGAAAGCCACAGAGGCGATATACAGCAAAGATGTGAAGTCTCTAGTGGCTCTTAGCAGTACAGAGTTGGAGCAAATATTCGAGAATGCGACAGTCACAAACCTGCTACTTTCGCCTGGTATCACTGTCTTAGAACTTGGCTTGAAGGCTAAATGTTTCCCCACTGAGAGTAAGTTCTTTCAAATTCTTTTAAATGGCTAAATTTGATATTTAAGAGCGTAAAACGAACTTTATTATCAGTGGCATTATGTGTAAAGTAGTACGAACATCAATAGATCAAACGGTTCCTCGTGCTGTCTCTTTTGCACTTTATGACACTGAAAATAAGGTTTATAATTCAATGTCACAATAAACATCTGTTCTTACAGAACTTAGTACATGTTGTGCAGTTCTCCCCTTAATAACTTCATGTGAAGTATGGTTTTTCTTATTTTTGTATCAGACTGTAGTAACTATACGCCGTTTCGACACGAGGATGGCAAGTTGGAACTTGTGAAATACATTCTCTTATCCCCACATTTATTAACAAACCCACTTGTTTTCTTACTAGATGACGCAATGAGGATCATACAAGCCGGCGGGTTTTACATCAACCACCAGAAAATTCAGAAGATAAACGAAGTAATCACCCAGTCTGCGCACATACTGCCGAACTTACTCTCGTTACTTAGAGTTGGCAAACGAAACTACTATATTGTGAAATGGCAGACGTAATTATAGAGTTATTTATTTAAACTTTCGTTTTATTTCGGTTTACGGACTGAAAATATTGAGCTAGTAAGCTTGTAATGGAGTAAAAAAGGCATGTAATGTTTGGGCTATTTTATTAATACTTACAACAGAAGCTGGTATACTTGAAGTATATAATAATAAAATGCATATCACATAAGATTGTAAACACTACATAACATACTTACAGCTAAAATAATAGTCATTGAAACAGCATTGCGTTGATTACTAAATCTATTGCATTGACAAGTCACGACGGTACACTGCCATTAGACACATTCAGTTGGTCAACGCCGGATCTTTATAAATACAATTAATTTACTCTGAATACAAAAAATAAAGTCTATGTTTAGCAGCCAATTAGTCGAAAAATGCGTCTCAATGGCTAGCAAATAAAATGACTGCCGGCGCTGGCCAAATGTCTGCACGTCAATGGAAACAGACAATCACAAATATCGTAAAATATGGCTGTTCGTTACAATAACATTTGTGCATGCTCCCGCTTGCGGTCACCGACCGGGAGTGGTGATTATATTTTTCTAATATCACAAGTATTAATTGCAACATTCACTCATTGTACAAACCAGTTTACAACATTCCATTATTTTAATAAAATTAGATTGCATAAAAAAGCTACATAGACCATCTAACCAATATGTCTTTTTGGAATAATATTCCAGGGGTCAATCATTAATCGTCAGACCTACTTATTACGCAAAAGCTGTAATGTTTATTTTGGTAATAGATAATATTATTCAAATTATCACGTGTTATCTTATTAATAATGCTACAGTTTTACAAAAATAAATACATAATACTCATTTGATGCAAAGAAAAACGATTCTCAATACCTTTTTCTGCGAGACCAAGACACGGTTTAGCAGAAAATAAGAGCGAACATCAGTCTCGTTGCGACTTCATACATTCACGACAGCGGGAACTAGAATAAGTGTACCAGAGCACGACCCTGACGTGCTTCTGTCGTGCCCGCGCGAGCTGGACGCGCTGCGCTAGCGGCGGCGCTTCAACCTCGGCATGGGCACGGGGCTGAACGGCGGCGGCTAAAGATCCGTACTCTCTCCTTGTGGTTGCACGACTGCGGACTGGGGCGCGGGCGGGGCCGGCTGGGACCCGGGCGCAGGCGGGGCCGCCGGGGCCGCGGCAGGCGCGGACGGCTGGACTGCTGGCCCCACCGCGGCGGCAGGAGCCGGGGCCGACACGGGCGGCGGCGGCGCGGGGACCAGAGGGCGCGGCGGCCGGCCCGCCTGCGGCCGCGGGGACGGACACTCCGTGATGTCGCCCTCCGACTGCGACAGCTGCCGGCTCGCCACGCACAGGCTGCGCGGCTCCTCCAGGTCCCCATCTCGACCTCCAGAACTGTGCGTGCGCTGCACGGTCGCACGCGGTACTTCCTCTCCCTCTTTCTCCACCGCTACCGCGCTCGCTCCCACTTGGATGACCGTGGGGTGTTGTTTGTCGACGGTGTATATGTGAGTGCGTTCCAAAACTGTAGGCGAGCCGTCCGGGGCATCGGTCAGGGACGAGCGCGGGGCTCTGAAGCTCTGCGGGCGCAGCGTGGCGGGGCGCTCGGGCACGGCGGGCTTGTGGCGCAGCGTGACGTCGGCGTCGTCCGGCGCGGGCAGCAGCGTGCGCGGCGCGGCCACGGGCCGGGGCGGCGGCTGGCCGGCCGGCTTGGGGGCCGGCGCCAGGCGTACGGGGGTCGCCTTATCTACTGCGAATGTCCGCTCGGCTCCCAGTGACGCAGGACCGCTGTACGCGTCACCGACCACCTTCATCCTGCTCACGATGCCCGTCTGTGCGGTCACGTTTTTCACGATTAGTGTGGTCTCTTTGCCGTCGGGCGCCTTCAGTATGTCGAGCTTATCCTTGTCCAGCTCGAGGCTCTGCCGCCGCGTGTCGGCGAGGTTCTCGCGACTACCGCAGCGCGCCGCCTCCTCCTTCATGGCCCGGCTCTGTCTGTACGTGGACCGGTTGATAGTCTGTACGCCGCTGATCACTTTGCCGGTGTCTGCCGATATCACAGGTCTGGGAGGCTTGGCAGGCTTGTCGACATCAGCCTGAGCCTTCGCTGCACTCGCCTCTCTCACTACTTCAGGAGCGGGCTGGGGCTGCGGTTGTGGGTCTACTTTCTTATTTTTATCCGGAGTAAAGTTAGGCGGCACTGGAGCTAAAGGTTTGTTTTTTCGCCTCATTATAGGCTTTGGACTTCCATGAGGGGGACTAGATTGATCAGACAATGAGCTGTTGGACTGAGCCTTTTTGATATCGTTCTCAAGCAATATTAAACTAGTGTCGTGACTGTTGCTCCTCGAGTGCCGGCCGCCGTCCGTTACTTTGCTCAGACTTTGGTGATTGTAGTCGAACATAGACTTGCTCATGCTGCTGTAGTCTCCGTTCGCTGGTTCCTGACTCAGTGCGACGGTTTGGTTGTAACCGTGAACAAAGTTAGGCGAGAACCCGTACTCGCATTGATCTGGAAGTAGATCTTCTTTGGTGAATGAAATGAAAAAATTTACGTCGTCTTTGTAGAACCAATCGGCGTGCTTGATGAGCAGCTCGACGATGCAGTTGACAGCGGTGGTGATGTTCATGTCGAAGGTGCTGTCGTCGGCCGCCCACAGCAGGTTGGGCGCGACCACGATGGCTAGGTTCGAAGGCGTCATTTTGTTTGTACTTTGGTTCTGTGTCAAAGTAGACAAAAATTTGATAAGATACCTAAGATTTTGGAAGTTAGCCTCGGGCAGTAAGTGTATAGCTTCCCAGATAGCGTTCAGTCGAGTTTGTTCCGAGGGCTGTCGGGACGCGTTCACGAAGTTTTCGTAGAGGCGGTACGTTAGGATGGGTTCGGGCAGTTCTCTGAGGTAGCACTTGAGGACTGAGGCCACTACATGCATGTCCCGGTAGTCTCTGGGTAGCGGCACAGTGAACAGACCCGCATTGAGAGATAATTTCATTCTGCGCACTTTCGACGTGCCTGGAAGAGACAGACTTTAGTTATAAGGCATTGTTATGATAAACACCATTGAAGCAATCTGAGTTCTATTATTAGCCATCTGTTATGAGAGCGTGACAGTTATTTCGCAACTAATATTACAGAATCAATGAACAGCATTGATCAAGCTTGGATGGTGGTAACGTGGAATGTAAGATTCCATACGACATTGAGCTTTTCCTTTGATCGAACTAGAGATGCCGCGAGTAGTTGGTATAGCGAATACCGATTAATCGCCATTCCCTATGGCGAATAGTCGAATACGGCGAGTATTCGAATTAATCGATTATTACTCGACATAAAAAGTAATATAAAGAAAAAGTTTCTTTATTCTCAAATAATAATATAGTTTATTTATTTTCTGAGGCAGGTTTGATGAAAGAAAAAGGGCAACCGACTTGATCCCAATCGTGCAGAAAACGAGTGCACAACAATCTGCCCCTTTTGGATTTTAAATATTAATTTATTATTTAAAAAGTTAAGTAATTAACTTCAACATGACTGATTAGTGGCAAACTTTTTATATTAATGATAATCATACTAAGTGTTTTGTTTTTAAAGAATAATAATAGTTTAATTATTTTTAAGTCAATAGTTTTTCTGTTCACTAAAATATTATTTTATATTTAGATAACTATTCGTCGAATGTCGAATAATAGACACTATTATTCGGTATTCGTAGAATAACAAAAAAATGTCGAGTAATGCCGACTACCGAATAATAGCGAGTATTCGCGTCATCTCTTATTCGAACAATTGAATATGAGATATTTTCCGGTTGTGTCAAATTATAGTGTTTAAGACAGTTAGTAAATTGATTTGCCTAATAATCAATGTAACCTCCCGTATAGTCATGTCAATTGTCAACTCATATGACTGGTTCTTGTAATTTTGTTAAGGTAAGATAAGTCATGAATTGTACGATTCATAAAGTAATTCGCCAAACAGGTAAGTGTACAGTCACGTAAAAATAACATGTTTATGCTAATAATGCATTCGACAAAAAACGCGATAATAATATGGAATTTGTTAACTATGTATTGAGAATTTGTATTTGTTTACAGTCACTATGAGTGAACCTTATAATTATTTATTCACACTATTTTATTATATTACAAGACATACAGGTATTATGTTATAGGAAAATATCGGAGGGTACCTCCACCATCAACGAATGTCGCACAAGTCAAAAGTAATTTCACATAAAATTAATTGAAGTTAACATGGATCAAGTCATTTAATAAAAGTGATAGCATTTTATTGAAAGTTTATGTGTGTTATGAGTAGAGATCGGATATTCGGATGCATATTTACCTAAAGTTGAGGTGTTGGCTATTATGGAAAGCACTTTTGTATCGAAAAAATCCCGGGATTCCGGGATCGACAGATTATAGAATTGAATGTATATTTACTTAAGTTCAGGTGTTGGCTATTATGGAATGCACTTTTGTATCGATCGCAAAAATCTCGCGATTCCGGAATTGATAAATTTTGTAATTTTTGAGTATAAAAATGCTAGCTACTGTTGTAAAGTAGGTTGCCAAATTGGCACAGCACATAGTGACAAACAACTTAGTGCCTTGAGTTTCATTAAAAAATGTTTACAGTAAGTATATAAATTTTTAAGTTAACACCGCAAAAATAACCTTCGCAAGAGGGCTGATAAGTCGTTTCCATACCATGTATCCGATTAGTTTTGCACTCCCTGATTTTATTGAATTCCGGGATTTAAGTTAAGAAAAAATAAATTAAGAAGCCACTTCCATAATTACTTAGACAAAAATTAACTTTGGATAAATATGCATCCGAATATCCGATCTCTAGTTATGAGTCCTATTACATTTTTTACGGAAATTCATGATTTTTGACCATGTAATTTTCAGCAGCAGTAAGACATTTTAATTATATGATTATAATAACTACCTATAGTGCCATTCTCTTTCTTGTAAGTCGGAGTTACACATTATTTTCGTGTAATTTGCTGAATTGACGCGGAATATACAGGGTGTTTGGTGCATCGTGTGCCAAATTGAAATGGTCGACTGAAGGGATCATCTGCTATCCTTTCAGACCCTAAACACCTCTCATGACCTGTGGATTTTTTAAAATCGTTTTTATTAAAAAAGGACCCACATTTTAAATTAAAAATATATTTTTTTTAAAGTATAGGGCATAGACTGAAATTTAATTTAGATGTGTATTGTTTTAAATTACTTTTAAATGCAAAAATTAGTGACTAGTCACAAATTTTGGTTTAATTTTTCTATTTAAAAGTAATCTAATCAATAGCAGATGACCCCTTCAGTCGACCATTTCAATTTGGCACACGATGCATCAAACAGCCTGTATAGTACTTTAATTTTATTTATTGTAATTTTGTCTTATTATATTGAGAAACGAAAACGAATGAAACGTATTCACTGTAGATCGAAGTTTTATATCATATTAGTTTATTTGATTTAATTGTGTTTATTTAGAATATCGATTTTTCCCTGAAAACCCAAGGAATTTAAAGAAATTCTAGAACTCCAATAAACAAGTCAAACATTCAAATGATCGTTTAGTAACTTTCGCTTTTATTAGAACTGAATGAAACAATGTGAATTTGAGCGTCAAAGTTCCATTGCCGACGTTTTTCCTTGTAAACTCAGTTCGTAAAATATTCATAGTAAATTACACGAAAAGAAAAGTTAAAATGTGTAACTCCAACTTACAATAGAGAATGGCACTATCGTTATTCATAATCAAATCATTCAAATATCTTACTGCTGTTGAAAATTACAACGTCAAAAGTCATGATATTGCGTCAAAAATGTAATAGGACTCTTAACAGCAGGCCTTCTAAAAGTTGGCAACCTCGCAAGTAGCTGTCAAATATTCATCTGTTTTGACTTATTTGGCAAAATTACTTTATAGGAAAATGAAATATCGCTAACTAGTGAACTAGATTATTAATAATGAATTGCAATTAAAACACTGAATTTTAAACAAGGCATCTGGAAAGTTTGCAAATAATTTTTTTACATCTAAAACTAAATATTCGGTGTTACGATATTAATAATTGCATTTCTTAATCAACATTTTAGTTCACTAGTTAGCCATGTTTCTTATTTCCATACAGTAATATTGCCAAATTAATCAAAACAGCGAAATATTTGATAGCTATTTTTGCCCACTTTCAGAATAAACGCTCATAATGTTTACTGAGCTTACATTGCTAACTGTACATACAAGGCAGGACAGGGCAGGTATTATGTTATTTATTAATATTTTTTCCTTTTACTCACCGCCAGCGATCCTGAATAGTCCCTCCTCATTTAGCGCTAGTTCGTGCAACGTACAGACACACAGCTCTATCGGGAACGCTATAGTGCGCCCTGTCACCCTCAGGTGCTCTTCTAGA
Source organism: Xanthia togata (assembly GCA_963853775.1). Taxonomy (NCBI): domain Eukaryota; kingdom Metazoa; phylum Arthropoda; class Insecta; order Lepidoptera; family Noctuidae; genus Xanthia; species Xanthia togata. The sequence continues at coordinate 18,451,520 of OY970795.1, read as the reverse complement.
GGATACCCGAACACCGGCTTCACGGCACTGTCGTCTGAAACAAAAGGGTTTGTTATTACAATTTTTTTCTTTTTATGTGAGATTAGTGCGACTGAGTCATCACGCGAAGAGATACTAAACTTGTTGTCTGAGAAACGCTGAGGTGATGACATTTCAGCGTTCATGATAGATTATTTTGCATGAAAGGCAACACATAGTGGAGTGTGTAAGGCTTTTGAGGAGACCTTTGGCCAGAGGTCATTACGAGTTGGAAATAAAAATATAGTGTATTTTTCAAGATGTACAGTGTAAGGAATAAGATACTATTGTCCACCAGGAGGTTTTTATTGCACCGTATGTATTAGGTATGCAATGTGATAGCAATTTAAAGTTAGAACAAATAAATTGGTGGCCCGATGGACCTTCCCAAGTTGCCTTTTCATAGCATTGTAGGGAACTTTTATCAATATTTTTTTATTAAATACAAGGTCATCTCCAAAAGCCCTTCTACAGGCCTCGTCTATACGGAAAGAAGTTCATTCGCGTAAATATTCTTTCTTTCTTTTTCGTGTGATTAATACAGATAGGACACTCCGTAAAATCATTTAAATAATAAAAAGCGAGTCTTGCTACGACACAATAAAGTGCAATTCCGGTCGTACAGCGAATTACCTACAGTACATTACCTTCACCTAGAAGTTGCCTCTCTTTCTATCGCGTAACTCTTAGATCTTCGGACTACGTTACACTCACTGAATTGGCCCAGCAAGACGGCCCGCGTACTTGTAGCTTCATTCATACCTAAACTTCGGAGTATCCCATCTGAGCCTAGTTCTCTGTCTCACTTACGGACATACCTTAAGTGAGACGGAGAACGAAGCGCCAGTAACGTCGGATTTCGCTTAAGGAGATCCGAGACCTCCTGGTGTCAGTTTTTATGCCGCCCATGGGCCTCCGACTTGACTCTCATGCCGTCGAGAAATATCTCTCAGACACTTACGATGTTTTCCTTCACCGTTTTTAAAGCTCGTGTTAATTTATACAATCGCACATGAATCCGAAAAGTCAGAGGTAGCCTTGGGTTCGAACTCGAGACCTGTGACTTGGCAGTCCGACGGTCACACAACTAGGCTATCACTGCTAAATTTGCCTAATTAGCTATAGGAAAGAGGAAAAAGGAGCTAACAGGATATATTTAAACTTTTTGTCTGTAGTGATAAGGTATAAAACCGATTAAAATACTCATTCTCGGTATGTTTTTCAGCATTTTTGATGGAGGAAGGACAATTGCATTATCAGTATCACCGAGCCGGCAGCCGTTTTTAAACATGTTAATTATTATGATTCTGTTTTAGGCACTAAACAATGAAATAATTATGAGCAAAACTATTTAAGTCGTAATTACTGCTCGGCGTCTGATTGGAATTTTCATATTATACCTAATTTATTTTTACAATATTATTTTGTCTTTAATTTCTTGCCCTTCCATCATAAACTCAACATCCAATGTCATTATTCGATCTGAAGAATTATACCTATTGTCTTGGCAGAGATAATTTGAACGGTGATCTTTGTTCTTTACAATCAATACTTTAAAAAAAAAAACATTTTCATATAAATATAAAACTCGATACAAAAATACAGCTACACCTGCCGAGTAGGTACATCGCTAAATTGGTACAGTCCAGTCCATCGGCGGAAGTATTATGTTGATGTATGTACCTACGTGTCGAGGGCGGATGTGTACATTAGACTGATGCAAAGGAAGCATACCTAATTTATTGAATGAAGATTTGGAGACATTCAAATGCACGTCTTACTTTGAATGTTTGATTTGATATCATGCGCCATGGCTTATATTTTCTTTATTTTACTTGACGAATCTTTTAATCTGTTGGAAGCTGGATGACAGTATTACAGAGATTGGTTGGAGAAGCATATGTCACAATATAAATATGGACAGTATGGAAACTAGGCCTATTTTTTTAAATAATAACCTACGTTCCATTTTTAAAAAGATCGCAGCGACGTGTCACACAACTGACAGCACCGCGATAATCGCTTGGAGTCGCACAACTGACAGCACCGCGACAATCGCTTGGGGTCTCGTCAATGAGCGCGTCTGTGTGAGTGTGCCCGTTTCGAACGTTTACTACGTAGATTCTGTACTGTCCATATTTATACTGTGCCTATGCCCAGCAGTGATGTTCTATTGGCTGATCATAGTGATAAAGGAAAGATGCATCTTCATCATCAACTCATCCCCAATTCAGTAATTTTGAAAACACCTGTTTTTCTTAAGCAATATACATATTTTTATTTAAACCATATTATGATATTACTCTACATAGGTACTTCAGTTTAACAGCTAAACATCCTGTTACTGCATAACTATAAATACAATTGCTATCACTAGGACAGGATAATTTTTAATATTTCCTTTAGGTTATACCTAACAGAGCGCCAACGTCCGTATCATTGTATGGAAATGATTATTGAATAATTATAAGAGGATGTTGATAAAACAATTTGCACACACATCTAATTATAGAACTAACAAAGACTGACTACCATTAACTAACCATTAATAATCATAATCACTTTCTTAATTATAAGATAAGTAAATAAACAATTTTTATTATAATTCATTGTATTTTAGATGGACATAAATTTGATGCAATGAAGACAAATTAAATTATTTACGTTGTCGACTTACTAGTAAAGTAAAGTTTGAGTAAAATATATATAAATAACAATTTTAAATGCAAGATAATATCATCACAATACTTGGTTATGTTGATGAGTTTTTCTTATTTTACAAACACACCATACTTTATAAATAACTAAGTGGAGACTGAGCCCAAAACACAAATTAAGATTGACAGTTGTGCTGACCACAATTAAACAGAAGTGCGACTATTAACCAATTCAATATACTCACTTATGAATCGCTCTAGCTCCGGGACTGTATCTTGTAAGGAATGTAGTGCTGACTCATGGTACGCTCTCTGCAATTTGACGTACTGTAGTAGGGTGTGTGCTAACTGGGCTTCTTTTGCAACAAGTGCAAACATGTCTGCAGCCAGGGCATCCCTTGCTGCCTCCACCCGTATCCCGACATCCTCCAATTCCTCTCGTGCAGCATTTAGTTTGGTTGGATTCTCTTCTTTTTGGCGCTCTAAATGCTAAAGAAAAATGAGTAAGTTGAAGTTTCATGTGCAATCTTATCTTGTGAATCCACATTGATATCTGAATGTTATATCTAATCAAAATAAATAATAGTAAACCTAAGTTTAAACCTATCTGGCAAGCAGAGAGTATTATGGAAAATGAATTTACAAAATCATAAATTCTAATAAGGCTGAGAATTAGTACTATTTGAATGTCACGAGGAACAACAAGGAGCCGTCAAAACAACTCTTTAAAACTTTCTAGTGTTGTCATAGAATGATGAATACAGATGGGTCATTCCGCATTTTAGGTATGAAGCTAAAAATTCAGTGGCCGTAACGTGGTCAGAAGATATAAAAGTTATGCTATATAAAGAAAGGCAACTTCTAGGTGAATATAACTGTTGCACTTTATTGTGTCATAGCAAGAGTAGCTTTTTATTCAAACGATTTTGTAGTGACCCATCTGAACTAATCTATGGTGTTGTGAGTCATGAATAATATAATGGAAAATAATAAGTTTTAATTTTTACTAATCAATATTTCAATTTGAATTACACCACTATTATCGCTAGGTGCAACGCTAATATTGGAACTTTCGGTATACTGTTTGAAAATAATCATTGCAAAGTTCAGTATGCACAAGTTATTTTACATAATGAACTGTGTATTTGTGTCTGTTTACAATGTTAGCCATTCAGAATCCATACTATATTATTTAATGGTTAAATACACAGCAAATATGAGTTATCTTAAATAATCAGATTAGTTTGACATTGTTAGCTATCAAATATAATAACATGGTTTAAAGGTTTTGTTTATATGACGCACATATCATGTTAGGACCAGATAAGGCTAAATATTAGTAAGAATTGATCTTAAAATTCAATGTTTAGATAACTCTTGATAAGTGGGAGCACTATGAGATTATAACTCACATGATATCTGCTGGCCGCACTGTCCTTTTCGCTCATAAGTCTGCTGAGCTGTTTCTTAGCTTTCATTATGGCTGGAAGGTCTTGATCACTAATAGTTGTTAAGGGAGCACATACTAACTGTTCTACCTTCAGTTCATGCTCTGCTATCTCATTTGCCAGAAATTTTTCAGTTTTACCTAAATGAAAATAAATAATTAAAATTAGTTAAAGGCACAATGCATGTATTAAACATAAATTTTACCTGTAATGGTAGATAAGGTAAATTTAACACTTACCACATTCAAATAAAATATATTTTAAAATGCTATCATCATCATCAAAGTTGCTTGCTTCACACATAGCCAATCCAAGGAGGTATTCAGGCAGTTTCTTTAGTCTTTTCTCTCTAGCTGCAGGGTCCTGGCCCTGTGTACTGCCTGCTCCTGTTGACAGCCGCTTGCTTACCAACTGTAAGGCATTTCTGAGGTGCTCTACTTTCCTGTCCGCTGTTTGTAACTCATCTGTTAATCCTTCCGGTTTTCCTGACCTGCAAATATCAACATTAATCACCAAATGTTGATATAAGTAAGACCATAAATAAACACCAAATAACAAGATCAAATGTATAATATTACTTTTTTCTCATGATACTAGCTGCTACACAGGTTTAATGTTACTGAGACTGGTAAAAAGATTACAATAACAACGGACCAAACCCACAAAGAAGTGAATCTTATCTGATAGTTAAGATAATGTAAAGTACTTGGTATACCTTGAAAACGTTTGGTCGGCGAGTTGCTTAACCCTATAGAACTGTTTCTTCATTGTCACTAATCAATTTCGATGAAATTATTTTTAAGTTACAAGGTCATTGGACCCAATAGCAAAATAATAAAACGATCAAGATTTCGCTAAAACGAACGTAATGTCAGAAAGTCAATGAGATCATCCTCATCAAAGAATGTTGCAGTCAAGATATACGAAAATTAACTTCACAAAACTTCCATTAAGGCACTACATTTCCATTATTCACTTAGAACACTAAAATTATCTTATTTACTTGTTATTTTACGTATAAATCTCCAGCACTAAAATACACTCGATGAATCAGAAAAATAAAATAAGCACAGATAACTTGACCAAAAGTTACTTTGTTTATGGAATCTGTACATGCTAACAAAACGCGATAATGTCATTGATATCGAACAAAACGTTTCATGGCGTCGGGTCAGTAGAGTTCATTGTACGTTGCTCAGTTGATATAATAGCTGTTGAAGTGTTGATCAGCCAGAAGACCTAATCTGTCACAGAGTATATTTCTGTGTAGTCGACCGAAGTCGTCTCGTGTCATCAGCCCGGCTTGGGCTTGACAATATTGCATGGAACTATCTGTCAACAGTTCAACACAGATCAGATGCGTTGAACAACGCGTAAAATTAAGTTGAACAACGAATTATGCTCACAGGGTGTCAACAAGTTCCGGGGTCGCGGGAAAGTCTGAGAGGGATAGGGATACCATGGCCCGATTAACGTACAGGCAAAATAAAAAGGGTGTCAACAAGTTTCACATTAATTATTAGTATTGAATTTAGTTATTTTCCTTCCTTCACACTTTTACTCCTAGACGGCACCATTGCCGTAGAATAGAATTAAGCTGGGAACACATTATCGGACGCGTCCGTAAGCCGTGGCTGACAGTCGCGACTGATGAGTGTGAACGTTGTTCCCAGCTCCAGCCTGCCAGATTTATATCAGATGTACGAACGCTCAAGGATGGCCCAAGGTCACGTCCGCTGAGAGCAGCTATATGCTCACAAATTAATACACTCCTACCAACTTATCTGTGAAATGGCGCAAATTGGAACTATGGCCGTCATGTTGGCATTCGGGTTCTCTGGTTGTTTTGTCGTGTCATTGCTGAATTTATAAATTTAAATATGCCGAAAGCTATTAAAAGTGATGCTCGAAACATTATTCTAAAGGTTAAAATATTTTTTGAAGAAAAAGCTCGGGTGGGGGTTTCCGATTATTCTATTTAATCAAATAAACAAACGAATCTCTGCAGCGACAGGTTAGTGTTGTCATTTTTCTTGTTATAAACTACCCGATATTCGTTTCTATTCTTGCTGCAGGTTAGCGTAACGGTAACGTACATCTATTATGTAACCTGCTAAGTGAGTGAGCCGACTAACCTGACAGATTTCAAATTTCTACTAACATTTATTTTATTATCTTATATTTCAGGTGTGAGTCAAGGACTAATTTCAAAAAAGGGCACTCAGCAGAAGTAACTGGTACAAAAATTCGGACACCAGGCAAGGAGAGAAAACGTAAAAGTGGATTTGTGCATGTTGATGATTTTAACATGGGAGTTATACGGAGGAAAGTACATGAATTTAATTCTGCTAAAAAAGAGGTCCCTGCTGTTAAAAAGCTTTTAGAGGTCTTAAAGACAGAAATAAATTACACAGGACAGCGAGAGAGTCTGCGAAAGCTGCTTCACAAGGTGGGATTTCGTTTTTAAAAATCTAAATCCAATCTGAAGGTTCTTATGGAGCGTAATGAAATATCAGCTTGGAGAGCTAAGTACTTGCGTGCAGTGGATAAAAATAATAAATCTCCCCAGCCCCGGCCCTTTATTTATTTAGATGAGACCTATATTCACTCTTCGCATACAACGGGTAAATGTTGGCAAGGAGATGGTGAAGACGGAGTATTGGAGCCTGTATCGAAAGGGCAAATATACAGGGTTACAGGGAAAGTCGTACTGAATATTAAAGGATGTTATTATTCAGGTCATTTCCGATGAATTTCATTCTGAAATAAAATGCCCGAAACTTAACCGATATGGAGATATTAAATTTTAAAGATTATTTTTAAAAATCCTTTATTTTTTGGCTTTTAGTCGTTTTCTTTGGGATTAGAGCTCCTAGAGTCGGTTTTTTTGATGTATCTAGTTAGAGGACATGTCCATTAATAAAAATGATCAACAGAAACTGAACCTACTACTAACAGCTTAAAAAACTGCTCGACAACGGTTAGCATTATGAATTTTCTAATAGAGTGTTCTTAACTTTAACAGGCTTTTAATTAAAAAAATTGTATGGAACTTATTCTGCAAATAATTTTATAAAGTTCTACGTCTCTTTAGCTATTCAAAAAGGTATAACACTTGCTATTAAATAGGCAAAACATTGCCCAAATAACAGTTAAGTTAGGAGAGGGTACATTTTTAGTTTGAGGTAAAAGTAGCTAAAATACGTTAAAAAAAGACAAACATTTTAGCAATATTTTTATAATTCATGTTCTACATGGCCGCCGCTATTTCTTACACAAAGTCTCATTCTTTTTCTTAAATTACTTTTCACGACAGAAGTTCGTAGGTTCCGCCTCATTTCCTCAGCCGCATCAATAATTTTTTGTCTTAGAATATCGACATTTGCGATCGGTGTCATTTGGTCGTATACTAGGCTTTTCATATGACCCCACACATAAAAATCCATCGGCGTTAAATCGGGGCTCCTCGCCGGCCATGCTATGGGTCCGCCTCTTCCAATCCATTGGTTTGGGTAATTCTCGTCCAACCATGCTCGAACACTTCTTCTGTAGTGCACTGGGCAGCCAACATGTTGAAAGAACATGTCTCGTCTCAATGCAATAGGCAAGTCTTGCATTAAAGAGGGTAACTCCTCCCTCAAAAAGTTTTCATATGTCTCGCCATTCAAGTTATCGGGCAGGAAGTATGGCCCTATCAAGTTATTTGATATTATACCCATCCACACATTAAGACTGAATCTCCTTTGTGACCCCTTTGGTCTTTTTTTCTTGGGGTTACCTTGCGCTTTGGGAGCCCAATAATGGGTGTTATGATAGTTTGTGATGCCGTCTTTGTCAAATTTCGACTCATCTGTCCACATGATTTTCTTTAAAAAATCCGGAATCTGCAGAAGTCTAGTCGTCTCAATGGCTCCCCTTCTTCAATTACTTGCACTGGCGTGTAATGGTAAGGGTATTGCCCAGAACTGTGCATTACGAACCAGACTTTCCACTGGGAAATACCAAGCCGTCGAGCGACAACGTTTGTTGACGTGGTTGGGTCGGCTTCAAAGAGACGTCGTATTTCATTATCTTCGTCATCGTCATCAAGAACACGAGGTCGTCCCATGTCAGTCCGACGTACTAGCACAGAACCAGTTTCTCGTAGTCTTCGATAAACTCTGTCAAATACGCCAATATCAGGTACTCGGCGAGTAGGATACCTTAGCATGTATTCATTGCGTGCACGCAACGACACTCCTTCGCAAAATCCATAACACATTAGGATGTGAGCATATTCCTCGTTGGTAAATGTTGCCATGTTCACAACACAAATCAAAGTCCAGTTACAAGCCACGTCACACAGTTAGAAGATGAAACAGTCCAAAAATCCAAGCCAAGTTGCGTTTTTACAAAAAAAAATCGGAGGGCACGGATAACACATCTACCATGGAAGAATCGCATGAGCAGACTAAACAAATACCACGATCCACGATTTGACAATTCAGACATTTAAAATGACATAAATACCTGTCACCGCACGTCTCCCGGGCACAAACAATGTCTACCCAAACCTTTTTTCATTTTGTATCGAAATTTTGTTATGTTGTACTACCAGATGGGCCTATTCTAATAACATTATTTTAAGATTTTATGAACAAACCTAGTGGATGATATACCTTTTTGAATAGCTAAAGAGACGTAGAACTTTGTAAAGTTATTCGCAGAATAAGTTCCATACAGTTTTTTTTTAAAGCCCATCAAAGTTAAGAACACTCTATTAGAAAATTCATAATACTAACTGTTGTCGAGCAGTTTTTTAAACTGTTAGTAGTAGGTTCAGTTTCTGTTGATCATTTTTATTAATGGACATGTCCTCTAACTAGATACATCAAAAAAACCGACTCTAGGAGCTCTAATCCCAAAGAAAACGACTAAAAGCTAAAAAATAAAGGATTTTTAAAAATAATCTTTAAAATTTTATATCTCCATAACGGTTAAGTTTCGGACATTTTATTTCAGAATCAAAATCATCAGAAATGACCTGAATAATAACCTCCTTTAATATTCAGTACGACTTTCCCTGTAACCCTGTATATTATTGTTCATGCGGGAGGAGATATTGGATTTGTTACAAATGCACTACTTGTGTTTAAATCAAACATAAAAAAGTGATGATTATCATGACGAGATGAATAGTACCAACTTTAAAAAAGTGGTTTATTGAAAAACTTGTGCCTAATGAAACAAACAGGATGAAGTTGTATAGGCAGGTTCATCTAAAGATCACAATTACTGTAAACCTAGTTTTCAATAAATTATTGTAAAGCAATTTGTTTTTATTTTTTATTACACTACACTACCACTGGGTACCACTGCTAATTATAATTAGTCAAATCTGGTGTTAGGGGTCAGGTATGATCATAACTAAATGTTAGACATCCAGGTAACTCTTGCAGGGTAGATACCTACTTAACTTCGCATTAAATGAAAGTTGTACCCCCCCGTGGAATATTTCATCTGCTGAATTTCCACTTAATTGGATTACTTTTTAGATAAAGCCATTGTTTATTGCTGAGATACTAAACTGTTAGCGTACCTACGTAACTGTAAATTATCAATTTCTTTTTATTATTTTTATATAGTTAACATTGTTTTTAATTTGTAAAAACTGTAATTATATTAAATGATAAAGTCTAATGTGTAATTTCCTTCTTGAAAACTTACTCAATTTTGGGCACCTTATATTAATTAGCACCACTGAATAAACCTCTTTCAGTTCAAAGTAAAGTTGGTAGGACTGTAACTCGGTGCTCTTTTAGTGCTGTCAAACTAAAATTTTGTGTCACTAGTATATTTTTGAATGGGAAATCAAATAATGAGCAGTGATAGCCTAGTGGTGTGACCGTCAGACTGACAAGTCATAGGTCTTGAGTTCGAACCCAAGGCACGCACCTCTGAATTTTCGGATTAATGTGCGTAGATATTATATAATTATCACTTGCTCAAAAAACGGTGAAGGAAAACATCGTGAGGAAACCGGCATGCCTGAGAGATATTTCTCGATGGCATGTGAAGCCAAGTCAGAGGCCCGTTGGCGGCTTTAAAACTCTGACACCAGGTTAGTTTACTAACCACATGAAAAGAAGAATGGGAAATCATCGTTTGACAGAAATAAACAAATTTCAGGTGATTACTCTAGTTTAGAGGTATTTGTGACAAGAGAATCGGCACCATTGCATAATTAAGTAATGATTATGCGACTCTTTAACCCTTTTTATAAGTCTATGGCAGTCCATGGTTTACATTTTTGACGTTTGAACGTTACACTTAGCAACGTTTTTAACCGAAACCACAGAGTACTTTTTTTATATATATACGGAACCGAAACAAACCCCTTATGGCCTAAAGTAAGGCATTTAGGCATTGACTAATAAAACATTTTATTACATTTTCATTTATGTCAATGCATTTAGGTAACATTTGACCTCTGTCAGTTTAGTGAAAGCAAATCGTAAAATTACTCGTATTGGTCATTTTTACAATAATTATGTAATAATAATTGAAAAAAGTTATGCAATTGTGCAGTTCTAACAAAACGAAAAAATAAATTATTTTATGCCCGGCGTTACAAGGTTACGTTGTTGAATTTTGATGAATTGTCAAATGTTACCTATTAAAATGGCCTTACTTGGTGTTTCAAGTAGACTCCGCCTCTCTAGCTTGCCCGTAGAGGAAAGTAATTTATCGGGGGCTTGCCCCAGGCGACATTTTATTCACGATAAAATGTGACTCAAAACGAAATGGCACAACTGTCATATTTGACAGCAATCACGGCATAGACTTGAAAACACGGCAGAAGTCCATGGATCAGTGTGATATTAAAGGGCATGGTTGATGTTATCGCAAGATGGCGCATATCATGACGTCGTCTATGACGTTTCACGGGACATCGTTAACGACTTAACGCTCTGACGCTAATTCGGTTCGGGTGTTATCACACTCAAATCGATTACATCTTAACTCGGAACGCAACCTAAGAATGTCACATAAATTTAGACATTGACACTTGTCAGATAAAACAGGTTTCGTGTCGTGTATTTATTTACTTGTAAGAAAACATAATTTCTTTGCTTTTATTGCTCACTTAGTTTGCTGGTGGAGGGAGTTCGGAGTTGCGTGTAATATCATTGAAAAACTACGTCAACAACTCAGTTCTCTTTTACATGTTGTGCTGTTTAGTCCCGTATTGTCTCGTATACGTATCGTCTTTACTTAGTAAATAAAATAATTTTTCGTTTAGTTCCGTAGCTACAAACATCAGCAAAATGAATCGAAAATTTGTAAACGTTATAATCCTTGGATTTGGATTTATGTTTGTCTTCACTGCATTTCAAACTATGGGAAATATAGAGGTAAGTTTAACATTATTTATAATTACTTGTAGTCAGACTTGCATGATAAAAATTTGTACCTAATAATTTTATATAATATATCCCTTTTTCTTTAGTACTTTTTTAAAAATAAATCACACACTTTCAAGACAAATAAAATCTAAACCTTGGAAAAAAAATGTATGAATCATAGTTTTTATTCTAAATAAATATAATTACCCAAATTTATTTTCAATATTATACGCTAAGCTTTTAACTGCATTAAATAATATAGCGATTGTAACACAGATGAAAAACAAACCACAACAAGTAATATTACCTATGATTAAATATACATTATTGAAATAGCAAATAGTTTTATCGAATGTCCGCTGTGATATTCAGCATTGCCTATTATTTCCTGGGTCATATAAAACTATGCTGTCATAGAAAGGATCACATTCCGCGGGTGGCAGCATCAATACAAATGTCAAGCAGTGGCCTTGAAATGACTATCAGTAAGCACTGTATGACCTGTTTAAAGCAAATCAAATATCATTTATCATATCACTTATCCTAATAATATTATAACTGTGAAAGTTTGTATGTTTGTTATTCAATCATGCAAAAACGACTGAACAGTTTCGAATTAAATTTGGCACTTAGATAGTTTATAACTTGGATTAACTAACACATGGATACTTTTTATCCTGGTATTACGTTTGCGTGGGATATTCTGACATCCACACGGGCGAAGCCATTGGGAAAAGCTAATCATGAATATTTAAGAAAAAACAAAGCATGTTTACTTGTTGTTTTTTTTTTATCTTATTCAACAATTACTGAGTTTGTTTGTTTTTAAAACATGTGCTCTAAATTTGATAACTGAGTAAATTATACAGTTATCATTATACTGTCACATAAAATGAGTCTATTATTTAGAAACTTCTTCATATCCTACTATAAATTGTTTCGCTTTTGATAAGAATTAAAATAAATATGGTAGATAGATAATACTTAGCTACTAGTAATTTATTATACTATATTATTGGTACTATTAATCTGCTCGAGGATTTACTTATTATTTTTTCACTTATTTATTTATTTAATAACTTTTATTGAGTTCATTAAGCTATAAAAATCGGTGGCTGAATTAAACTTTTTTTGATGATAATAAATTTAGTATTTTACAACTCAAATTTTTGAAATTGTAGTTTGTAAGCTATCATGAACCATAGAAGCTATTTGGTGGCAGAATCTGCTTGCAAACTATTTAACATTTGAATCTTCAATTCTCTAATTACTTTCATAATATTATCTAGAGAGTGACTACTTGCCCTGTTTTTAAGGGTTTATTTCCAGAAACCTTATAGTAGTCACAAGGAGTTCCTTTTAAATGAGGGCTGATGGTGGCATGCCTCTTTTCCCCGAAGGGTGAACTATAATAGTAGGTATAGGTAGTAATAGGGGGCGAGCCTATTGCTGTCAACTAGGTAAAAATCCAGACTCCAGGCTGATACTGAGAAATTCCTAATGGAAGAACCCAAAAACACTGCCCAACCTGGGACTCGAACCCAAGACCTCATGCTCAGCAGTAGCACTTGCAACCACTAGACCAATGAGGCAGTCATCTTTTTCAATATTATGCAAAGCCCCAAAACAGTAGGATATAATTTAAACCTGTTTTACCTAGGCCCAATCATTCCGAGAGTAATACATTCATTACACGAAAGCATAATATAATGTAGATATTATTAAGAGATGCGGTCCAGTGAACGCAAGTAATTTGAAAAGTGTGGAGACGGATTAAAACGAGGTGTTGCGGCACATTGTCGCATTTGTCTATGGGTCGTCCATGAATGATGTTTTTTTGTAGCAACTTTTTAAACCCCCCCCCCTCCCCCTGGTGATACGTGGTGAGGTTTTAGACCGGAGGTCCCCAAACTTTTTTATGTTGTCGACCACTTGGCATGTTTTTTTGGTTTTGGGTAGACCCCCTAACCCTGCTTTACAGCAAAGATGTTTTATTTTCTGTGCACTCTATTATCCCTACTTCGCTAGGTAGGTACTAATAATAACGAACACAGTCGGAACTATAATTGCGAAAATAAATTTGTAAAACCGTAGTAGTAAGGTACGTCTGTATGATACACTACATGTATGATATACTACTGTATGATATACTACTGTAAGCATTTTCACATAAAAAAATAAATTTGCTTAGCAACAAATCTCTGTGATCTTTTGCACCGATAAAGTTGGCGGTCAAGCCAACAAAAAAGTTGACACAGGATACAATTTACCGCGGAAAATATTTTTTTACAAAATAAAAACTTACACCCAGGGAAAATAAAAACGTAAGTTATACATATAAATAGTCAGATATAACTAGTGAAAATTGAACCGGTTTTTTTTTTGTGAAGATCTTGAATCTTCACAAAAAATAAATTATAATATTTTTAGAAAGTATATTATCTGTGTTATCGGTGTATAAATATGGACCCATGCGGTTTACTTTCAGAAAATTATTTCATCACCACTGCTCTCAAAACAGTGAAGGAAAACATCGTGAGGAAACCGGCATGTCCTAGAACCAAAAAAAAACGAAGCCATGTGACATCTACCAACCAGCACTGGGCCCGCGTGCTGGATTACGTACGGTCCACTTCCTCTTACAGAGAGGAGGCCTGTTTCACAGCAGTGAAAACATTCAAAGTCAAATAATTTATTTCAATTAGGCACTAAAAGGCACTTTTGAACGTCATAATTTACAAAAAAAACTAATTGATTCTAGTCGCCCCTTCCAAAAGTTATTTTTCGTATGGAGAAGAATGGGCAAGAAACTGCACCGTTACTGTACTCTTTTAAAATGTTTTCACAATATCTTGTACTTAATACATTAATTATATAATTATATGTGAAGACGATGCACCTAGAATAAAATTACTATACCGCGATAGGTAAAAAGAATGAAAAATGAAGGAATGACAGATAAATTAATTATGTGATAGATGCTATATTATAGCATGGTGCTCACATATTTACAAACATTGTAAAATTATACGATATTCCTAACCTTAGTAATAATAATAAGTCAGTGTGTGAGTTCAAGTAATCACAAAATATAAATTAAATATTATAAAAAATAATATTATACAATTAAATTAGCAACCAGTTAGATTTTGTCTAGACTCTAAATTGTCCTATGGAGCAGGACCAGCATGTTTCCAAGCATTTTTGTCTTGGATATAATCCTCTAATTTGTAATATGCTTGTTTACAAAGTGTACTTTTTGTATGAGGTTTAAATTTTATTTCGTTTAATTCTAATATATCACAAGGTATTCTGTTGTAACATTTAACACAGTACCCCATTAAAGATGTATTTACTTTAGTCTGAAAAATGGTTGATCTATTTTATCTTTATTTCTAGTATTAAAATTATGTCTATCGTGTGTGCTAAGGAACAAGCAAGGCAAAAAACTGAACACAGTAGTCTATTCCTCGTCTGTCATAGCCTCAGAACCGACTTACTAAAACCATCATTAAAGTTTACTTACAGAAGATCACTTATTTTATTAAAAAGATGTAGATTTTTTTTCACATACATAATATTTTCATAAATGAATTGGCAAGGTGGCATAATATTAATCTATTTAAATAGTTCCCTGAGAGATTCGCGACAACTTAGATTATAAATGGCTCTGACAGCTTTCTTTTGTAAAATAAAGATGGATTCAATGTCAGCAGCTCGACATGCCCACAGTAAAATTTAATGCCATACGTCATAATACTGTGGAAGTAACTAAAATAGACCAAACGCACGGTTTCTACATCTGTTAACTGTCTTATCTTTCTAACAGCATAAGCGGCCGAGCTTAGCCGCCCCACGAGAGATGTTATATGGGGTCCTCATTGTAATTTCTCGTCTAGCGTGATACCTAAGAAAACTGTTTGATTATTAAATTCCAGTTTTTCTCCATTCAATATGATGTCACATTCGCTGCTTCTAACATTTGGTCATTTAAATCTAATGTATTATAAGCTGATTATGCTTATGCTGAGGCTTCTTTAAGTGTTTTTGATCTATACTTATAATAAAATAGTAACAAAGTCAAAACTGTACTTTGAATATTTTTGAAAAAACTTATTACCTACTACGAGGTGTAATGGGAACGAGTCTGCTGGCTGATGCCGGAAATATAGTTTTTAGAATTTTTTCCCGTTTGTCTGTTCGTCTGGGTTCTGGATTGGCGCAAAAAAGGCTGAACGGATTTGGATGAAATTTGGCACACAGACAGTTTACCACCTGGATTAACACATAGCGTATTTGCACCTACGACCTACAGCTCGTAGGTTGCTAAGATCTCTCAGGGTCGATTACAAAGAAAACTAAAATAGTATCATCAAAGTGTCTCCGAAAATCTTTTCCAGTAAGGTACCTTTCGCTATTAGTTAAGGTATGATTATGCAGCACTGCCTCGCACACTGGAAAACTCGTTATGATGATTTTCCGGGCAAAAGCGATTTGTTAGTGCAGCAGGAATGTTTGAAACGTTTACGGGGCCAATATCGTAGTGTGTATCGCCATATCATTTTAGATGTAATTAAATCCTACATGCAGTTGCGTTAATCACAATGCTATGAATAAGACTAGTTGAACTACGCGATGAGCAGTGGTGGCTCAGAGGTATCGGCCCCGACTTTCTAGTTTGTAGGTCGCGAATTCGAACCCAGGCAGACGCTTTACTATGTGTAATACCTACTTAATTTCATCACCACTGCTCTCAAAACGGTGAAGGAAAACATCGTGAGGAAACCGGCATGTCCTAGAACGGAAAATTCGAAGATATGTGACATCTACCGACCCGCACTGGGCCCGCGTGGTGGATTATGGCCTACTTCCTCTTACAGCAGTGGGAACTATTATAGGCTGATTATGGTTCAAAATGCTATGAACTACATGATGTACGGAATCTGAAGGCCAACGGCCAAAAAAATACCACGATGAATACCAATGTGCTTGGTGAACTTGACGTTCCTACGTCAAGTCGGAGGCGTGGCGGTCGGATCGATCACCGCTTTGTTTTGCTGTTGTAGCTCAACAACGTAATGACTACTAATGTTTTACCGCCGCACTAAACATTTGTTTGGAAACCGATATGAGCTCTGCCCTATGTATCTACGAAAAAAGTTCTGCGTTGGCACCGGTCGACCCAGATTATGAAAAAGCGCGTATCAAAAAAATTGCAAGTATTGTCTGTTCCTACTTAGCACTAGCCTATATAGCAGCTGTTGCTTGGACATCATTAAGGCGCAGGGTTCCGATTTGCCTTTGTCTCTGTCTTTTTCTTTACGTGTAAAGAGTAAAGAAAATAACCACACTTTTGTACTTTTTCAATGTTTTTTTCATCATATTGCTCATATTACTCATCATACATAATCCATCACTGAATGCAGGTTGACATTAGACATTTTATGGTATATTTTTAATTATAATTATAATTGTTAGTGAAGGTAAAACTGCTTTTAAAGACAATTAAGAGGTGTGTTTGAAGATTTTTTTGAAGCATTAATGTATGTTTAATTATGATTTGAGTTCCATCACTGTATGAAAATATCATTCTTTTTTTTTTGGTCAAAATTATTTACGGTTTAGAGATACACTGCTTTAAAAAAACCCGTTTCTGGAACCCTGCGCCTTAACCATTGGATTTTTTGTGTTTCGTAGGTAAATGTTATCCACATATTTGATCTCATTTACCCAGAAAAGCGTCCTTGAAGATAGCCATAATAGCACAATCTCAATCTGCAATTAACGAAGCATGTTGGAAATCAATAAAATCCATAACATGTAGTCGGCCTTACCTACCTAATGTAAACATATATATGCAAACGGATGCTCTCTGTGACACTACCATACCTACTGTGCTGTTATTTCATAACACATTGAGTAACAGATAAAGGTATGTTATTTAATTTTATTTACGGTTTGTAGAGGCATAACATTGATATCTTTGACGTTAAGGAACGCCGTGACATTAACCACTTTATAAGCATGTTCGTAAGATACCTTTTATGTTTGGTTTACGCAACTTGTACATTGAGATCATCGTCCGAAATTCGCAATGGTATTGTGCAATTACCTACCTACCTCTAGTGCAGATCTCCCCAATCTGCAAATGTAATACCTAGAAGTGTTTTTCTATTAGCTTATAGGTATGTGGTTGGTGTACGGCAATACAGGAAATACGATATAGTACGTTACAATCTATGTATTTTGTTTCACATCCTGCGAATATTAAATAAAACATATAACATCCTGATAGAAATTATATTGCAGAACAGCTACCTATGTCAAACGGAAATTACTAACTAAAATAATGACTTAATCCAAAAAACAGTGAATACATTCCGTTGAATGTTACTGCCCAAGTGACCACCTACTTCAACTCACTGCTCCTCTCGTACTTAAATATTTATCATCGAAGGATACCTTATTATCAGCCTTCACCTGTCCTAGTTCTTAGAGCTGATATAAAATACGGTTTTGCGATAGTATATTGATGTGCCATATCTTGTCATGTTCCGTGTTTTGTAGCATTGAGAGTGCAAGTAATCCCTGGGATTTTGAAGAGATCACCGATAGCTGATACGATAGATATCGATCTTAAACAACTTCGATGCCAGCAGTGCAATTCTGTAACCATCTCACCGTGAAAACTTAGGTGAAGTGAGCTCAGAGTGAGCTGTCAGTCCCTAGCAGCAGGTGGAATGACAGCTCACTTCACGTTCACTTCACCTAAGTTTTCACCGTGAGATTATTACAGAATAGACCGGATGTAATAGAAGGTAGGTAGGCCGCGCATGCGATTTAAAAAAACGGGCAAGTACCAATGTGACTTTTTCAATTCCTATGTACTTTCTGAGTTTATCGTGGACTTAACTGACAAAGGTGAATGAAAACATCGTGAGAAAACCTGGGGGGCAACCACCACCTCTTTAAGCAGTATTATTTTAATATAACTTCAGTGCGAGAAAGAAGTAGAGCTATACAAGACGTCTAGCTCCATTTCTTTCCCACGCTCAAGTAAGATGAAAATAATACTGCTAAAAGAGGTGGTAGTAGGGCCCCTTTTTTTTTTTTTTTTTTTTTTTGGGTGGGAAATCATCAAATGACGTCTCCCGCTCTGGGTGGAGCGGGAGGGCGTGTCAGACTCTTACTGACTAAAACCCACCCGTGTTCCTTCTGTTGCCTGTGCAATGCCAGGGGGCCACGGTATCCCTTTCGGACTAATCCCGCAACCCCGGCAGGCAATGGTCTCATCGGACCCCTTCACTTGCTGACATCTCTTTGAGGCGCGCGTGGAACACAACGCGCCGTCGACCCGGGCCTGGTCCTTACCGGACGGCGAGCTACCCATTGCTCACCGTCCGCAAGCCCGCGCCTACGGTGGCCGGGAATCGGCAATCGATTCCCGACGCCCAGGGCGTCTCCTCCTGCGGCGGCTAGGGGCGTGAGGGCGCGAAATTTGCCTCTCCCTCACTCGTTCCGCCTCCTCCTTTGCGAGCATTACTGCTTCGCAGAAGGAGGTGACGGCCTCCCATGCCCTCTCGCTCCGTACCATGGCCTGGACCAGGGCCGGACGCGAGAGATCCCCGCCACCGATCGCCTCCACGAGGACACGGCGGTGCTCTGCCCAAGCCGGGCATACCTCCACCGTATGCTCCACCGTGTCCTCCGGGCGATCCACGCAGTGATGACACCCGGGCGTTTCCTCCCGCCTTATCCGAAACAGGTACCTCCCGAAACAGCCGTGTCCGGTGAGGACCTGCGTCAGGCGGAAGGTGAGGACGCCGTGGCGCCTCTCCAGCCACTCCTCAAAGAGGGGACTTATCGCCGCAATAGTGGCGTGCCCGGCACTGGGTTGCGACAATCGTACTCTCCATGCCGCCATGAGATCCCGTTGGAGCTCTGTCCGCTGTGCCGCGATTTCTCGCGGCATCGGAGTCAAGCCCCGGCGTTTCGCCTCCTCGCGCCACTCCCAAATATGCGCGAGGACTTTTGCCTCCAGATCCCATGGCGGCAATCCGGCAAGGAGGCTCGCCGCCTCACCGGAGACCGTGCGGTATCCCCGGACCAGCCGGGTGGCCATGACCCTCTGGGACGCGTTCAACCGGCGGGCAGGCCGCCGCCTCAACGAATGCGCCCACACCGGTGCCCCGTACAGGGCCATGGACCGCACGATCCCCGCGTATAGCCTCCGGCAGGAGGCGTTTGGACCCCCTAGATTGGGCAGGAGCCGCTTCAAGGCAGCCCCGGCCCGGTCCAGTCTGGGAGCCAAACGTCGGAAATGCTCCACGAAGTTCCACCGACTGTCGAGGACGAGTCCCAAGTACTTCATCGTCGACTCGACGCCGATGTGAACCCCTCCTACCGTTATTTGGGAACCCGACGGTGGCGCATTCCGAGGACCATGAAAACACATGGCCTCGGACTTGTGCAAGGCCACCTCGAGTCCCAACTGCCGGATTCTGGCCACGATTGTCGCAACCCCGTGTGTCGCTCCCTGTGTGCGACCTCCCCTGCGCCAGGACCAACGTGTCGTCAGCGTAACAAACGACGCTGACGCCATTGGGGAGGTCGGCACGCAGCACCCAGTCGTATCCGATGTCCCACAGATGCGGCCCCAGGACCGATCCCTGTGGGACACCGCACGACATCTCTCGCCGGTTCCACTCTCCCTGGTGACCGGGGTAGATGATGGCCCTGTCTGCCAGATAGGCCTCGACCACACGACAGAGGTAGGTCGGCATCCGGTGATACCGGAGTGCCTCCCTGATGCAACTCCAGGGCAGGGTATTGAAGGCGTTGGCGATGTCTAGAGACACCGCCAAGACGACCCCACCCCGAGCCACCGCATCCCCCGTCGTGAGGGCTCGCACGCGCATGATGGCGTCCACCGTGGAGCGCCCCCTGCGGAAACCAAACTGGCTCTCCGCCAAATCCGGCCCCACCCGCACCAGCCGCCCGACGAGGCGGTCTGCAATGACTCTTTCAAAGAGCTTGCCCACCTCGTCGAGCAGCACTATGGGCCGGTAAGCGGACGGAGAGTCCGCAGGGCGCCCCGGCTTTTTGATGAGGACCAGTTTCCCCGTCTTCCAACGAAGCGGGAACTGGCCCCTCTCCAAGCATGCGCTTAGGAGCCCCCTTAGTCGAGGCCCGAGAGCCTCTGAGGCCAGGACCCAGGCTTTCCCAGGTAAGCCGTCGGGTCCTGGGGCGGTATTTCTGGCATTCAGCCTACGTACCGCCACCCTCATCTCTACCTCGGTCACCTCCAGAGCATCGTCGTCGTCGTCGGCGGTGTGGTCCGCATCAGGCACCGCAGTAGGCGGAGCCATGGGTGGTAGTAGGGCCCCTGGACTTATAAGTCTGAAATCGCCAACCCGTCTTGAGTAAGCGTCGTGATCGATGCTCGTGCCTTCTCTGTAAGGAACTAGGTTTTTGCCCTGCAGTGGGACAATAATAGGGTGGTATTATATTACTAGATTTCGCTTGCGGCTTCGCCTGCGTGAAGGTCGGAAATTATCCCACGGAAACTTACTACCAATATAAAAAGTATCCAGGTTCTGAACTATCTGTGTGCCAAATTTAATACAAATCCGTTCAGCCGTTTTTGCGTGATTGAGTAAAAAACATCCAAACACACAAACATACAAACTTTAACATTTATAATATTAGTAGGATTTTATTATATTACTAGCACTTTGCCCGCGGCTTCGCTCCCGTGGTCTTTCCCGGGATAAAAAGTAGCCTATTTTACTCCCTGAAAACCAAGCTTTCTAATGGTAAAAGATTTTTTCAAATCGGTCCAGTAGTTTCGGAGCCTATTCAATACAAACAAACAATCAAATCTAATTTATAATATTATTAATGATACAGTAGGATTATCAATAAATGATTATCGTTTACACAACCCACACTCACAGTCATCATGATCCTCCTGGCCATTATTCCAATAAGTATTGGGTCGTCGGCGCAGCATACGATCTTCTTTTTACCCGACTACGGCGAAGCAAAAAGGAGGGTTATGATTTTGAAGGGTATGTAAGTATGTATGTATGTTCATCTGATAACTCATAAATTTTTAATCTTCTGATCATAATTTGACAAATCGTCCGCTGGCTATAGGCCATGTGCCGTCACATTAAATTCAATATGGCGCCCGTTAGCATTATAATTTTGTAAGACCATTTTTGTACCTATGTCTTGATTTCTGTCTGAAATATTTCTTGTTTTATACTTTTTAGACCGTGATTTTTCAGTAGTAGGGTTTTAGTTTTTGAACTTACTTTTTTACATACTGTATTTACCATCCACATTCACACTCAAAACTCTATTCACACCTTAATTTGGATCAACTCATTCCTTAGAATCAAGCCAATTCTCAGCATAATACCATACTGATAAGACCGTAGAAAGTATGCAATCTGCAATAATTACGTAAATACTTGTCACGGATATTGCACCGTTGCACAGAGTCAATTATTTTCATAGTAACGCTTGAGTGGAACTAACCAGTGAGTTGATTAATTCGACTCAACAGCACTTATAATCAGTATGCTGAAGAGCTTGTAAAGTGGTTTATTGAACTACGTTACTCATTGTTATGTCACATATATTTTTATCAATAAATCATGAAACTGGGTTGATGGACGATCGTCGCTTGCGCATTGTGCAGTTCTGACGGGAGAAAGGCAGAGTTGAATGCATCTGTAGGTTATATTGTATTGCTGTGCTCTGATATCTATACTTTCCCTTCTTATCGCATTATATTAGCATCTAATGGCATCCATTTATATTACGCATGAAAGCTTACTTTCAATGAAACGGGTTAAGCTAACTCAGAACTATTTTATATATTATGATATACCTATTCTAGATGGGTACTGAAGTACTTGGGGCTATCCCAAATTCCCATCTATTTTGTGGCTGACAACAATCGGATGGCCATGGGCCTGAATTTATTGGCGCCACTTTTCACTAAGTGCTTGGGTACCTAGATCGGAGGTCCTGGTGTGTTTCTTTTAACCATCTCGACTTTACGCATCGACCGCGTTCGGCGCTCCGATTGGCCCTTCACTGGTGAAGGCCGGCGGGCTGCCAATCGGAGTGCCGAACGCGGTCGATGCGTAAAGTCGAGATGGTTAAAACAAACTCACACTAGGGCCTCGGTTGTGGAAACTGTCATACCCGAACGGCGTGAAGTCATACATTTCGGCATGATTATCTGGTGGAAAATGAATAATGCCCTGGGAGGGGTGATGAAATGATGTCACAAGTTGAAACAGTTCCGACCGAGTGCCGAGACGCTTGTTAAAATGATTGACGTCACAACATAATAAAAGTACCCAAACATTGACAATTATTTAGACTACGCAATATTTTGTATTTATTGCTCCATAACTGATTGAGTACCATAATATCCTAAGGCTTTTAAGTTGAACCTGTAGATACGTCTATCTAGTATACGAAGTACCGACCTATGTGACTACATAGTGTTAATTAATAAGTCTCATTTAACATACAAGTGGATGTTTATCATTGTTTTGTTTGCCTATACTCGATAAATTCAAGGATTTTTTGTACTCGATTTAGGTCAGATAGATTTACTGGTAAGATATTTATTTTCAAGGGTCTTTTCAATGATGTGTCGTTTTCAGATAATTGGGAGGTCGAAAGTGACGCACACTGAGATTGTAATAGTAAGATAAGCTGCGTTATTCCGGAAAATTATAGATTTTCAGTTTTCATCGCAGTGCTTTTATTTACCGTTACAATGGTTTGAAATATAGCGTTTTGTTCCGAAGCAAAGGAAAGTGCTGCTAAACAACCTACAAGTAAATTGGAACAGTGCATGTTGTGGTAATCCACGCAGAAATAAGAAATTCTATCAATTTAACTTTGTGATTTTGTATTGTGAGTTAAGTTGTATTTATCGCGCAATTCTTTGTGTATTTGCTGTACATGGGCGGCGTTCAACGACCTCCTTACGTAATGATAACAAGTTTTGGGGACGATACTGTAGTATCCAAAATCAGTGTCCCAATAGGGAGACCTGTTATATTCTGCCTGTGGCGTTTACCCGTTTTACCTTTTAAAACCTCAAGACAGGTAGTGAGTTTTTTTTTCTAGTGTTTCAATATGATCACTTTGTCACTCAGGTTTCGATAAAACTAAGTTCATACTTTCGTATGGAAAGTAATATGCGGTAAAAAAAAATTCATGTTGCACTTACAAGAAACGTTCTACTTTGAACTTGCCATTTTGCAATCTACGTATTTACATAAATATCGCAAATACATAATGTTCAATGGACTTTTCCACTCCTCTTAATAAACTACAAGGATATGCTTGCGTCTTCACAAGCAATGAAATGTTTATTGTTGTTTTCGAAACTGTTAACAAAATCGCAGTCACTCCTTATAAAGACATGTTTTGGTAATATTTTATCGACATCCTTGTATATCCAAATGCAGATGAATATTGGATTTGGTTTATTGATACTAAAAATGAAAAATTTCGAAATCGAAAGTATTGTCGCCTCGATGCGTTACGACACTAGTCGACATTTTTGTGTTTTATCGCATTGACATGCACTTATAAATAAATTAATGGACTCTTACTGATCATATTTTTAAAGCTGCATCGATAATTCGATACTGTTTTAGCGAACATCCCACGCTTTCTGGTTTCGAAAGCAGATTCAACTTAGGAGGCTGTAAATTTTTGGGAGCATCAGGGTTATAAACATAAAATTCCAAAATTATGTACATTGCATTGCAAAATTTAAATAAGAGAAAACGTTGGGTGGGTGCAGATAAGATTTTTAAAACATAAACGATGGACTAAAAATAAATTAAACCTGCACGCCTTTATTTTAACATTATTATGTGTTTTATAAGATTTGTTGAAAAAGCGCCTGACATCTCACAATGTCAAGTACTTCGATCGTTCTTGATCTTTTGACTATGCGAAACTGTTTCAAGGTTCTATCTTAGATTAATCTTTGTTATGAGCATAGTATGCTAATTAATTTCAGAACTGTCAATGCGAAATTAATTATAATAATACGTAGATTTAAATAAAAACGGATTCGGAATCGTGATCGAATGTGAGATGATGCATATAAAATTGTCTTAGCTTAGCCCAGTTTTTTTTGTAAAAGTGCTAATTAAGTGCCGGGGAGGGCCCTCACGTTGACGTTTTTTCACGACGTCAACGATACACTTTTTTCTGTAATGTTCATTTTAGTTGGAAAATTGGTTTTTGTGAACCTTAAATGTGTTTTTTCTGAATTTTTTTTTTTTTTTTTGCAACTTTCAGATCAGTGTCAGGTTGTAATGTTGATTAAAATACGATTCGCGACCGTAACAAATATAGCTTTACAGCATTATAATCATTACAATCAGCAATACAACTCTCAGAGTTGTATTGATGATTTCTATGATTATATTTCTATAAATATACAATCTGATACTGACTTGCAAATTGCAAGAACCGTCAACGTGAGGGCCCTTCCCGGTCCGTCTATCGTCAACGGCGAGCATGATCGAAAAGCTTGTTGTTTCATCGAGCGCAAGTGAGAACGCGATAACATTGTACGAAAAAAAAGCGTGTAAAAATTTATTTCCGTAACTATGAGTTTTTGAGTAAGTCTTACAAGTGTGTGAAATAAATGTTTGTAATTTAGAACCTTCATTACATGTTCTATGAAGATGTTTTCTTTACTTTTACAATTTATGAGTTCATTATGACCGGCCAAATTCAGGTAAAATTTGTGGAAAAAAGCAGATTTTTGGAGGCATATAGGTGAATTTGTTTCTCATTTTTTTTATTTTTTGCTTTCATAGAATCCTAGATATAGTGCTCAAGATACAAATTAGTTTAAAAAATCAAAGAAAGATGTGTTACAACACCATAATCACGTACGAGCGTTTGTATGAAAAGTATGACGGGTTGGCCTTGACCGTTCTTAAAATGGTTAAGTAATTTTCTTTTTAGAAATAATTTCACTATTCAGTAGGTTTTATTTCATATTGTTACATTGAATTCAATTTACTATTTCTAACACTAAATACCTATATAATATGTATGTACAAGTATGTAAAGGAAATTATAAAAATAAAGGGAAGAGATCATTGGGCATCAAGGCAGTAGGTATCTTATCTGAAAATTAGTTTTAGGCAATCGATCGGTAACGATAACTTTTACCTAACCACAGGAATTTAACATTTTATTTAGGTTTTGCCAGGTTCGGGATACCTCAACTGGTAAAAGAGACCTATCTCATCTTTTAAAATATTTAGAAATCCATAGCTGAACATTGAAATCTTCATGGATGCTTCAATAACGGCGATGTTGAGGCTGTTTGAACGACACCTTCTGACATCCTTTTAAAATACCTACATATGTCTAAAAAAAACTAGGTTCAAAAATAATACCTTTTTTTTTTTTTGGGTGGGAAATCATCAAATGACGTCTCCCGCTCTGGGTGGAGCGGGAGGGCGTGTCAGACTCTTACTGACTAAAACCCACCCGTGTTCCTTCTGTTGCCTGTGCAATGCCAGGGGGCCACGGTAAGTATCCCTTTCGGATTTTCCCGCAACCCCGGCAGGCAATGGTCTCATCAGACCCCTTCACTCGCTGACATCTCCTTGAGGCGCGCGTGGAACACAACGCGCCGTCAACTCGGGCCTGGTCCTTACCTTTTTTTTTTTTTTTAAGTATGCCCTACCAAACAAAAAAAGAATCATCAAAATCGGTTCATAAACGACGAAGCTATCCGCGAACACACATTAAAAAAATATGTAGATACGGTCGAATTGAGAAACCTCCTCCTTTTGTGAAGTCGGTTAAAAACCGTCCAAATGTGAGTCGGACTCGCGCACGAAGGGTTCCGTTTCCGTATTTTATTCTGTTTTTAGTCCTATTTGTTGTTATAACGGCAGCAAAAATAGGGTCAGTGCGCCGGTTTCGCGACCACCTCCGGTAACCGACCACTTGTCTGACTAGGTTTCTTTAATTCAAGATAATAATCTTTCTTTAGGACATAACAATAAATAGTATGTCTTAAATATTATTTGAATAGTTACATAATAAGAATTTACTAAATTTTATACGAATTGCTTGACCCAAAATAAAGAAAAATTACGCTAAATTCTCGTGTTGATTCAGTGGTGTGTGAATGTGCTGCGCAAGAGCAAAAAATTAGCAAGGCGCGCGGCGTTCCAAGCTAAGTTTTGCTACTTATTTTAAGTTTTTTACTCAAATTAGAAACGTGGGTACTTCAATTATGTATTGATTTCAATTATTTAATTGCATTTAAGTCAATTTTTACCATATATTAAACTAAAACCCAGTGGTCGGTTACTGAAATGCATATTTTAATAATACGTTAGAAAGCGACCAGGTGGTCGTATTCTGACTCACACAGTTTTATTTTGTTTTGCTTATTAAGTTCTCAATGTTTTATTTATGGTTTCACTATTTAGGGTTTTGGTGTTGTAAAAGCCTTTTTTTTTTTTTTTTTTGGGTGGGAAATCATCAAATGACGTCTCCCGCTCTGGGTGGAGCGGGAGGGCGTGTCAGACTCTTACTGACTAAAACCCACCCGTGTTCCTTCTGTTGCCTGTGCAATGCCAGGGGGCCACGGTATCCCTTTCGGACTTTCCCGCAACCCCTGCAGGCAATGGTCTCATCGGACCCCTTCATTCGCTGACATCTCTTTGAGGCGCGCGTGGAACACAACGCGCCGTCGACACGGGCTTGGTCCTTACCGGACGTTGAGCTACCCATTGCTCACCGTCCGCAAGCCCGCGCCTACGGTGGCCGGGAATCAGCAATTGATTCCCGACGCCCAGGGCGTCTCCTCCTGCGGCGGCTAGGGGCGTGAGGGCGCGAAATTTGCCTTTCCCTCACGCGCTCCGCCTCCTCCTTCGCGAGCATTACTGCTTCGCAGAAGGAGGTGACGGCCTCCCATGCCCTCTCGCTCCGTACCATGGCCTGGACCAGGGCCGGACGCGAGAGATCCCCGCCACCGATCGCCTCCACGAGGACGCGGCGGTGCTCTGCCCAAGCCGGGCATACCTCCACCGTATGCTCCACCGTGTGTGTTGTAAAAGCCTAAACATGCAATTCTTCAGTAAACGACCATGTTTTTTGATAAAACTTATTTAATTTATCCACAAATATTGGTCCTAAAAGGTGGTCGCTATGTGATACAGTTAGAAAAGTACGATACCAGTTTGCGACCACCAAGATTTAGTACGAAAAGAACGATGGCCACAAACTAAAGTTTAGCTTAAGTATGTTCAGTATTCGAGCACATGTGATTATTTGATTTAGTTTATGTAGTTTTTTTCAAGATGATGCCTTCGGAAGCAAGTCCCTAAAAGGAAGAAAAAGACTTGGAGCATTGGTAAACAGTTTCAGAGATATCACATCCCCCTGTCTCGCTCCTCTGAGCAGTTGGATGGGGCTCGTTTTCTCATCCTGGTTCTGAACAGTCATTGTGGCAGTGTCATACGAGCATCTCAACACTTCGATATGGCGCCAGTCAATTCAACATCGTTGCAGAGAGGCCAGAACTGCCCATATTTCGATGGTGTCGAATGCTTTATCGTAGTCCACAAATGCCAAACACAGTAGCTGATTATACTCCTCGGTCTTTGCAGTACTTTCTCAGTACAATTTGCCGAACAGTATGGATATGGTCTACGGAACTAAAGCCTTTTCGAAATCCGGCTTGTTCTGGTGGCTGGGTCGTCAAGTCTCCTGGTGAGAGGGTTCGTGACGATTCTCGAGAACAGCTTGTATTCGTGGCTCAGAAGTGAGATGGGTCTATAGTTCTTTAGCAAGGCTTTGTCACCTTTTTTGAAGAACAGAACCATCGCACCTCTGCTCCACGCCTCGGGCGTTATACCCTCATGGATGACGGAGTCAAAGAGACTCTCTAGCTCTCATGACTGGAACTCCGCCCGCTTGCCCGTTGCCAAGTGCGGATTCCCAATTAAGAAGCAGAAGCTTCTGAATACTGTCAATTTTTTTTTGTCATTAACCATGTATCAAAGAATCCCTTCAAAGAAGATCGTTCAGGACAAATTGGTGTGGAACAGGACAAACTGACTTCTCTATGCCCTAAAACTTGATAAATTTTTAGCTCCAAAGGGATATTGAAATTTGTACCAGGTTAAATCGCGCAACGAAAAAGATTTATTTTATTTGATTAATTTAATAAAAAAAGTTAAATCCGATGATTAAATACTATTTGTGTTGATGATTATTAGATGTTTGATCTAAAGTGAAAAATAAATAATATTTTTTATCCATAAAAGTGGTTTTATTACTTTATTTTTATGTTTTTTAACAGTGGTCGTAATCTAGCGTACTAGTGGTCGCCAACCGAAATAAGTGGTCGTTAACTAGCATTTCGGCTATTTTTGCACATTTTCCATAATTTTTCATAATTTATGAATGGAAGCGTGATATTTTATATTTTATTTCACAACTAGACTATATTTAGAACCAATTTACATTGACAGCAACTACTTTGCGTGTAAATGGCGTATAGTTTGATTCGTCCAAAGTTAGGAACTCAACTAACTGGTCGCCAACCGGCGCAATCACCCTACATCATCTGTGAAACTTTCAACTGTCTAACTATCACAGCCTGGTGACAGACGCACAGACAGACAGACGGACAGCGGAGTCTTAGTAATAGGGTCCCGTTTCACCCTTTGGGTACGGAACCCTAAAAATGGTCAAGGTAAAGCCGTGGTCGCATGCCTGTACACCTACAAAATTATAATGGAATGGCTTCACCTTGGCCACGGCTTTACCATGAAATTTTTGTACCTATGTCTGACATACCGGTCAAAATCATAACCCTCCTTTTTGCTTCGCCGTAGTCGGGTATAAAAGTGTCTAATCATATTTTTTGTTCGCAGAAAACAGTGTTGGACAGCATATCACACGATGATCCAGAATTCACAGGCGATGGCTACACGTCGCTGGCCATTATCTACGCCACACTGGCCATTTGTAACTGGATGGCCCCGTCCATCATCACCATCACTGGCCCAAGGGGGGCCATGTTTATTGGAGGACTTACTTACTTGTGAGTAAAGAGTTTTTTCTTCTATCCAATTCCATCGAGCTTCGCAATACTGTCAGCAGAATGGTATAGGAGGGCTGACTGCATATATGTAATATATATAGTCCTTCAGACCGTATTTCGGCCACGGCGGCCAATCTCAACGGAGACCAGTCTTCGGCGCGGGAGATATTATAGTGCACAAGTGTGTGCGCGGACACAGTTGCACTCTCTCTTCCCTCACTCTCATAGTCCGATGGGACGGAAATCCGACACGACCGGAGAGAGATCAGGCGCAGGATCAACGGCTTAACATGCTCTCCGAGGCACGGGGGTATCACACCGCCAACTTCCCAACTCCGGGCTGTTACTAAGAAATTCCTAATGGAAAAACTCAATAACACTTTTCCCGACCCGGGAATCGAACCCAGGACCCCATGCTCAGCAGTCGCTGCATATAATGGAATGTGTTGATAATTCAGTTCTCACTTAGTGAATAAAACGGAGCATCTAAAAGTTAGTGTACTATCGAAGAACTTCATATGTAAGCAGTTGAAAACAAAATCCCGTGAACACGATGACCAAATCTGTTACCGCCCCGGTTCTATAGCGGCCAAGCGCTGCAAGCAGAAATAGTCCTTACGGTGTAAAGATATGAACTTCTTCGATGGTACCTACCTACCCATTTAATACAAACCACATTCGATCGTAGTAGGTATCGTAACTAGTTGGCTGTAGTGCAGGAAGTGCACCTAATTTCATATGTATTGATTACTTAGTTAATGACTACTTAACTATTAATTGCCCGCTGTAAAACGTTTCCCAATAAAATAGTAATAATATATAATAAAACTGTTTGTGAAACAGAGATATCTGTGCAAATAAATAATGTTGAATCATCATGAGGGTTAATTAATCAGAAAGTGAAACTATAGTAGAAAACTTTCTCCGATTTAATACCTGAGTTTCCAGCCTCCCGGAAAAGTTAGTAACAAGAAACCATCATCATCATTTCAGCCGACAGATGTCCACTGCTGGACATAGGCCTCTCCCAAGCACCGCCCGCGCCACTTCGACCGATTGGTTCTGTGCCTCCCGCATCTAGCAGATTCTTGCGGCCTATATCCGATTTTCCAGATTCCTCCCCCTAAAAATGACAAGCACCAAAAACAAGAAACTATATAATCCTAACTAATATTATAAATGCGAAAGTGCGTATCTTGTTTGAAAGTCGAAGAGTACGTAGTTTGTTTGTTGGTTTGCGATACTTTTTATCCCGATATTCCCACGGGATTGAGACTTATGCGGATGAAACCGCGGGGCGCAACTAATAGATTATAATATTTTATGATAAGGTAACAGCTACAGCAACTATAGCTCCCCGTAGAGAAATACGCTACTTAAATGTCTGAAATATCTATTACATAACGACGTTGTCCGAATGTAATATTATACAACCTTTTTGTACTAAGTGCGAAATGCCAATGGACTGATGTCCATCATCTGTCAATTTGTAGGCCACAATGTAGACCAATTAGTGTAGTTTGTGGATCATCCAACGTTATTATGTAGGTACTCTACGAACGAGTATCATTTATGAAAATGGAACGTTTGCTTATCTGTCTGTTATACATCATGTTGTTTTCTAAATCTAGTTGCGTGATCATTTAAGAAAGTTGTTTTTGACGGGTAGGCATGAACGTTTTGGAAACTCACATATTTTTTGAGTTTGTTTTAGGGATTGGTGTCTATGGAATATTCTTTAGCTTTAAAATTTCGAATAAGTAATTTCCATTATTAAAATAATTCTTTAAAGAATCGAATCACGTCTTGTAATATGATTAAAATCTCATTCATTTAAATATTTTCACATTCAAAAGTCAAAAATCGCATAAAATCCAAGCGAACTTTCACCGTCTATTTGTTTGTTGGCATCGTGTAACATCCATTATTATCACACTAGTGCGAACATCTTGCGCGCGCGCAGCTAACACTTCATTTGCAATTTCACTAAGGAATTGCGTGATTTTCTGTAGTTTGTGCTGTAATAAAAGGCAATAAAACAAATACATGTCATGTTAACAACACTTTGGATTTTAACGAATCTAGCTGTCGAATTATCTCTTGCAGAAAATTCGTTTCAACAAGACACATGAAAATTATTTTTACCAAACTTGGGTATTCAGGTTTCAATTATAAATTAAACTCCATTTCAAATCAATCAACCAACTCGGCCTATCGCTGTCTTCTGCTGGACATTGGCCTATGCCAATTAGTTTCGTGTGCCACAACACCCGGTTCTCTGCCTTTCGCAACTAGTCTGTCCCAGCCACCTTCTTAAGAGCATCATCAGTCCATCTAGCTGGCGGCGTCTCGCGCTACGCTTGCTGATTCGAGGAGTCGTCTGCTCCAATTGCTATCGGTCTTCGGTCCTTCGTCTGCGAGAGACATTGGTAGCTCACACACACTGGCGCTTTCACGCTATGTTACTAGATCATGTTTGGGATTTCTTGTATTGAAAATAGTTTTTTTTTTTTGCTATCCATGAAGATAATATTAATAACAGTATTATCTCAAAAGAAAATCTAATTCATTTTTCAAATAAGCTAAATAAAGTGGTTTGCTTTTCAATCTATACAAATTAAAAAAATATATATATTTATATTGTATGTCAAAATAACAGCTTTGCACTAAATGCATAGGAAAGTATAAAAGCTACTGACAAAAAAAATAATAGAAACTGCCTGTTCCGGCTTACCTATCTCCGAAACGGATGGTCCGATTTTGAAGGGACTTGCTTACTGGCAGATAGCTGATATTATTATAAAAAGTAACTTAAACTACTTTTATTTTAGAAAACTAAATAAGAATTAAGATACACGCGGGCATGAGTTAGTGGTAAATAAAAGTAGCGTCTATTCGATTGCGTGGTAGTCCCGCACCGTGGAACTAACATAACTGCTCGTAGAGTGCCACTACGATCCGTTACGCCCAAGCAGTGTTGTGCATATTAAGTAATAACTCGTTGTTTTGCTTTGGTACTCGCAATCTAATTACCAAACCATTTTTGACACTGGTACTCAATGCTGGTAGGTACTGGAACCTTTGATTGTTTTTTGGTGAATGTAGTTCTTAGTCGTTTATGTCATTGCCTATTGCAATTTTAAGGCTTTTTACTGATGTCATGAGTTGGTTGAACTGCAAATTACCTCCATAACATTCTTGAAAGCATAGAGCTGTTTCAGTATCAGATTTCATCTGCTTTCTAACCAGATCTTAAAACCGTTTACTTTTTATCATGTATTTATGCACTCCCAAAACCTTGGATACAGAATATTCTGGTTGTAAGACTTGATTTTTATTGGCTACCTTTATATTTTGTAAAATAACGTGAAAGCTCTCATCTTGGGTCCCTAAAGTATCGAACATTCTTGCACATTTAAAATTCATGATGCGATTCAAATAGTAAAGGAGACATTCTTGAGAGAATCACACTTCAGTAACAAATTCCAAAGGTGTACGTAATGCCTTGAGAACGAGGTAGCTAGTATCCATCACGAGGGACAATCAACTATCGAGTACAAAATAATACTTTGTTTGTGT
Source organism: Xanthia togata (assembly GCA_963853775.1). Classification (NCBI taxonomy): domain Eukaryota; kingdom Metazoa; phylum Arthropoda; class Insecta; order Lepidoptera; family Noctuidae; genus Xanthia; species Xanthia togata. The sequence continues at coordinate 18,418,288 of OY970795.1, read as the reverse complement.
ACAAATGCTAAACAATTATCTATTAGCATTGCATGGAGTTTGATAAACTATGTGTCCTACAAGTGCATATACTCGTACAACAATCACGCATTGTGTAGTACTGCAGTAGGCGTATAAACGATGATTTCACGTGGGCACGGTACTTTCTTTTCTAAACACGGTACGGCCTTATTTGAACGATGACCCCGTGGAAATCAAGTTATCTTAAATTTATACTGATTGACAAGGTGTGATGATAAGGGCCTTACTCGATTGTCATTCCGATTCGTACCTACGTTGTCTACTATTGGGCCCAGTGAAATGTTTATATCTCTGAGAGCAAGGCAATCTAATGTACCTACTTCAAGGCTTCAAACTTCCACTTGAAGATAAAGAAGAAGCTATGCTAGGTATGATCTTGAAATAATTCAATGAACATATTTTTGTAGGATTTGAATTTCACTTTGGAATACGGATTCCAGAATCAAGACCAGCAACCTGACACTTGATTGCTAAGCTTGATTGGTTCATTATTGCCCATGTATCAATGTGGTGTCTTCTATAAAGCAAACAGGTGGTTCCCAATCATTTATCGCACTCGCACATACATTCCTTAGTGGGTATATATCGAAATATTTTCGCTTACAAACCTTCACTAGACTAGATCACGCCCCTCAAGGTTGCCTGCTGGCTTTGTTGCATAGTTCCTTTCATTTATTTTAACAATATATTATTTATAGTGTAATGCAACGCCAGACAATAATATACCATGTTTTTAAACTATTGTTAGTCACGTCACGACTGTAGATATGCGTTCTTCCTAATGATTCATGAGATATCAATTGTTTTTTCAAAGCGATTTGTTTCTACATTTTTTATTTTTTGAGGTTTACCAGCCTTGTTAAACATAAATATTAAAAAAAAATAGTAGTAGTAGTAATTATTTTAACTTAGCTAAAAACCTGAACGTTTTAACAAGCAATTAAACTGGAAACCAGATCAAAATGTTTTTTTGCGGAGCTGTCAACGAAAGTAGGCGTGTAATTAGATTATTTAACAACATGTTAGAAAATACCTTTGTAGTCATTATTTTTATTTGCGTCACCACTACATACTGTACCAGAAAGTGACCTTGTCTTGATTTTAAGGCACACTGGAATAATTTCAAACTGGTTCTATCTAAAGTAGAATTAGTTGGTAGCTTAGTTTTGCGAACTTGGTAAATCCTAGATGCCATTTTCCTGTTGCCCATTTTTCAGTATAGTTTTTTCCTAAAAAGCTAAACTCCTAATTCTAATTAGGACATTAATGATGTTGTGAAGAATACAAAATGGACCCAGAGCCGGAGAACCCCGATGTTTGCTGGCCAAAGAAAACACTTTTATCTACTCCGTGAGATACCTAATTCCGTACCGTTACTGTAGATACATATTAGCGATGAAGCTAATAGAAAAGGGGCTATTAGTTAATTACCCGTATAACATTTTTCTGTACATATTTGGGTTACATTTCCAACGGTGGAAACTGTGTGGAAAATGCGGTTTTATCGGTCATGGTAATTAAGGTTTACGGGCTGTAGTGCCTGTAGTAGTTGAACGTACCTATGTAAGAGACGTGTAACAATAGTATCCTATGTAACATATGGTTTGTTTTACCGTTATTTACGCAAGTCTATGCTTATCAGTCATACAATGAGCAGAAGTTTTCAGACAGCGAGTGAATTCAAGCCACGTGTATGTGAAATGTGTTTGTGCGTTATTCACATGAACATTTGAACAACTACATAAACGAGAGTAATTTTATCTTCGAGAGTAGAGACAAGTAATTCTACTAAAACTACTAGCTCTAAAGGCTACGGTTTAGCTAGACTGCTATATTTCGACATCGAAAATTGCGTCTAACTTGTAACAGTTGTAACACGGTGTAAATTGTCATAAGTACCATTTATGTCGTAATGTCCTTTCCATTTTCTTAACGTTTTACAACATGCGCATGATTAGAAGATAATGATCTTTATTTTCTTTCGGTATTTGATTAGCAAGGAACAAAAACAATAGCTATAGTACAATTACTTTTCTCAAAACAACAATAAGCTGTTGATTATTTACTACTATTATTAATACGTTCTCCGATAAACTCTCTTAGACAAAGCAACGCCTTTGTTATTGTAGGTAGGTAAGTAGGTATGCGAATCGGCTGTAACCTTGACCATCTATCTCACTGATATTATGAATACGAAAGTGTGGAGGTGTGTCTCAATCAGACCGTAACGGCTGAACGGAGTGAATTAAATTTTGTACAGAGTTGGTATGTACCTTACCTTAGACACAGATTAGGAGGAATTATGAGCTTTTCACGATGATAAAATTGCAAATAGACACAGTTCATTGATTAGCTACAGCAAAAGGTTTTTAGTTATTGTAAACAATTTGTCTATCTTTATTTCCTCACTGTGTTATCTGGACTGAAATGTCTTCATCATGCCACCAGCCACCAGGTTGTTACCGCTTACCGTTAATGCTGCACTAATTTCTTAAGTTTTGGGGACAATATGCAATAATTTGCTGAATGCCTCTCAGCAGTCAGTGTCAATTCCAGGTAGTCCTCTTCTCTCTCTTTTCAACAAAGAAAGGTTTTCTTACGCTGGGTCTCGAAATTCTAGTCAATCTGCAGTTCTGCATGATGTTACTTAGGTACGTTGTAACGGATTCTCTGCATCATTCTCGGCCTGAGTTTGTTGTTCACAAATAAATTGTTTTCCTTAATAGTGGTTAGTCTTACCAAAGCAAACACCAGCCATTATTATTCAATCGTTAACACACCCGATTTATCTTAGCCCGTCTAGGTCCGAGGCTAGCGTGTTAGCGGTCATCCGAACTAAGTAATTCAGTGGGTTGCATAACCAATACTTGTTTTATACTATGGCGGACAGTTGGGCATAATGTAGGTACAGTGTTGTAACTCGTAAACACTGCTATTATGCAACAAACAACATTGCATTTACTTAATAGTGTGTTAGTGGCCCCTGGACATCAGATTTAAAGTTCACAGTCGTAGTTGGATGGCATCGAGCCCGTGTTCAACTTTGCTACCAAAATTAAAAGCCTTCGTCTCGTTCGTTTCGCTTTTTTGTTCCATTATTTAGTAATATTCGTGAAATTGGATTAGAAAAGCTTATGTCTACCGCTAACAATGAAATGAAGCTATTCTCAGAATTTGTTTTAAAATTAAAATGTTTTTGGAGATGGATTTTAGTTATTACATCATTTAAAAAGTAGCTAAAGTTGGTACACTTCTCACGATCAAATCTTGGCGATATTGAATTTGAGGATCCTATATTCAAATTCCTAAATAAAGCAGATTCCTTAGTAACTCTTCTGTTCTTCTGCTTGTGTATACAAAGAATGAAGTCTTCCAACTTACCATTCCACAAACCTTGTAGGTACCAGATGAGAATCTAGAAACTTGAGGCACCTGGCATGCCTTTTGATTGAACATTTCCATCAACTGCTGATCTACAGCATCGAGACATGAATACTCATATATGGTTTTACCCAGTACCTTCCTCCATCGCAGTCACATTATGCCATGGAAAGCGAAAGTCCCAGACACATCATTAACAAGACATAATATTGCAGGTTCTTCATCGTGACTTTCTTGTTCCCCCGCACGTGGCTGCTGTACGTGGCGAGCGTGCTGATCGGCGCTGGCGCAGCTGCAATATGGACCGGCCAGGGCAACTACCTGACACTCAACAGCGACGCGGATACCATATCCAGGAATTCTGGGGTATTTTGGGCTATGTTGCAGTGCAGGTATGTACTAATTCCTGGTGTTTTATTTGACTTGTGTCTTTTAAGTTTCAGTCAAGCGTAGTCGAGCGTTATTCATATTGATCTTGTGGGAGCCGAATTAAAACTAGACGTTGGAATCTCAAAGATTAATTCTTCCAATTATTTTTTGCTATAATATTCTAGTGCATATTAGAGAACCTGTTATAAAATATGGATAAAAATCTTGTTAGCATCTAAATTGGTCAATTAACAAATGTATATTATTCAAAGTCAATGACTGCTATTTTAGAACGTTTCAGCACGTTAATCTTAATCGATTGCTTTCCCTTTGCAGCATGTTTTTCGGAAATCTTTTCGTATTCATAAAATTCCAAGGCAAGACCCAAATTGATGTGGAGACCAGAAATGTGGTGTTCGGTGCGTTGACAGGAGTCTGCGTCGTCGGCTTAGTTTTTCTCATGCTCCTCCGACCAGCTAAGCGCATACCCAATATCGAAGATGCCAAGGTAAACCGCACCCTCTCGCGTTGACATAATGCACGTTTTACAACTAAACCACGGCCGACTAGCTCTTAAATAAGATTTTATTGATCCACTCTGGTGATGTTTTTGGTAATATCTGATAATTCAAATACATTTTATTAATAACGCAAGGAGAAATCGAGAACAGCCAGTTGCAGTTCTCTTGATCGCGTTTTTTATTACTTAAGCGTAGGATTTTATGAGACAGTTTCATTGAGGGCTAACGGGAAGTTAAATGGCAGGTAGGGCCGATGGTCACCTCGTAAAGTGGGGCTTTAAACTGTAATAAATCGGAGCCCCATATATCGACATTATCGATTCAAGGTAAAGCCCTGATTTTGGTAGAGCATTGCCCCTCACACGTGATACGGTGATGGCAACACGGAAGGATAAGAAATAAAGGACTTATAACTTTTGTCTTAAGGTACTGTTTATTGACTGTCTTGTTGGTCTAGTGGTCGCAAATTTTATTCCGAGGTCTGGCAGAGTGTTATTGGGCTTTTCTATCAGATATTCAGTAGCAGCCCAGAGTCGGATTTGTGCCCGGTTGATGTTTACGCACTGTTGATGTTTTCAGGGAGAAATTGTTGCGCATGAGGTTCAGGAAAGCCCTATGGATGCGTTCAAAGGTGCCTTGAAGTTGTTTTGCACCCGGGATATGCTGTTACTGAGCGTTACCTTCATTTATACGGGTAAGTTAGATTGTAAAAAATCGAAATTCTATTACATTTGAGAATTTTAAAGGCTAGGTATGTTTAGAAACCTTTTCTCTGTAACAACGTACCTACAGTTTGTAGATTAGGCCACAGATATTAGGCATTCAACCTCGTGCAGACTGGCGCGACGCGACTCTTAACAAAACAATTTATAAGAAAACTTCACGGTAGAATAATTACCGGTGTCACGTCGCGCCAGTCTGCACGAGGGTTTAGGCTTCATCGACCTATGTCGGTAACTATATTTATTTCTATTATTGATTTGTATGTGATATGAAACAAACGACTAAGGTCTAAGAACTGGCTTAAAATCGGAAAACCCCAAAACATTTGATGCAACAGTATCTAAGAATGAACAGTGGTCGACATTATTAATGTTGTTGTTGCTATTCAACCAACCTGTCACACATGTGCGCAGGAAGTAATAAACAAAACTATACACAGTAAAGTAAATTTCTTTATAAAACTTAGCCCTACAGTGAAATGGCTTCATATATTTTGTATTCCAAGAATCTGGGATCATTGACTGTTACATGGTCCCACCTGAATACTAATAAAATTGAAGAAGATATTTATTGTTTACGTTATAAACTTTACTATAGATAAAGAGTTTGAGGGCCTCGCGAGTTAATTTTCACGTCGCTCATTTTAGAAAATTATATTCGGAAATGTAGGTATTATTCGAACCCAATAGTGTGTAGTTACAGTTTTTATTATTGCCGCGGTCGGGTAGGTGAACAGATCAGACCTATGTCAATTAACCAGTTAAGAAATGATTAATTAATTGCTCGTGTAAATGCTATTAGCGTTGTAGAAGGTATATATGCAGGCACTTACACGACGTGTGAATGAAAACATATTTCATTTGACTTACATGGTTACATATTGGAAATTTACTCTGAAAATTCGTATTTGAATTAAATTAGTAGGTTAGCCTGAAGGAAGATATTCCAAAGCTCAAAAATCTGATCCAAGTAGGTACGTATGAATTACAATCCGTGATTGGGGAAATCATAATTGAAAAAAAAAACTTCATTATCTTGTAAAGCCTACTTAGCTGTGATAGTTTTCCTTTTAATACTACTGCCGTAATTTTTTTCACTTATCCAAAACCCACGATTTAGCTGGCAGGGGGATGGACACTACTCAAAAAAAAAAAAAAAAATTGCACTTTAAAAGCTTAATACATATTTCGCTAATCGATCCTGAATCCTAAAATGGTTTTCACAAACTCACAATATTTCGACGACCTTTCTAACGACACGTACCCTACACCATGGGATAGATGAGAAAAAAATAAACATCCCACTTTATGTGTAGGGGAGGTAGGTACCCTACAACCATTTTGTAATGATTGTATTTTACCACTTTGTCGGCGTGATTAACAGGAAAATAATACTGTCAGTGTCAAGGTCATGTCAATTAATTGTATAATTTCAACATGAATGATGTAATCAATATTTTGTAACAATATTATTTATACAATAGAATTAATAAAATGATCAACATCTATTCTTTTACCAAAAATAAATGCAAGTGAAGGCTCGATACTTGGCTAAAATCGCTTACATATGATGCAACTGAAAAACTTGTGGAAGTGTAACACATTCACACTCACACACGCTAATACACATACAAACACACCCTCGCACACACATACACACTCCCTCCCACATAAACACACCCTCCCTCCCACATAAACAAACCCTCACACACACACACACACACATACGCAGTCACACTTACACTACAGATTACTTATCCCGTAAATTGGGAAATGGGCAAGAGAAGAATGGCACATAATCCCACACTTTCCGAATCATCAGGCTGTGTCTATTCTTTCAAACGATTTTTTTCATGTTTTCAGGAGTGGAGCTATCCTTCTTCAGCGGCGTATACAGCCCTAGCATCGGCTTCACACTGTCCATGGGCGAGAATGCTAAACAATTGGTGGGCTTGTCCGGAGTCTTCATTGGTATGGGAGAAGTGCTCGGTAAGTTGTCAATGTCTATTTGACTTTTATACGCATTGCTATTAGGTTTAGCCATCCTTTCAGAGCCATTTATAATCTACGTCGTCCCGAGTCTCTCTGGGAACTATTTAAAAAGATTAATAATGACGGTACCTATTAATTTATGAAAATATTATGTATGTAAGAAAAATCTACATCTTTTTAATAAAATAAGTGATAGACAACATTTTAATACTAGAAAAAAAATCAACTATTTTTTAAATTATCTAAAATACGTACATGGTTTGTGGGTACTGTGTTATAGATAGTGCAATCCACGACGACGCGCCCCACTCCGCTCCGCTCCGTACTAAAGTACAGCTTACAGTACAGTAATCGCGGAGTGGGGAGCGTCGTCGTGGATTGCACTATCTGTAAATGTTACAGCAAAATACCTTGTGTAAATTACAATAAAATAAAATAAAATTTAAAACTCATATTAAAAGTACACTTTGTAAACAAGTATATTACAAATTAGAGGATTCAAGATAATAATGCTTGGTAACATGCTGGTCCTGCTCCATACTCGTAGGACAATTATTTAGTTAGAGTCTAGACAAAATCAAACTGGTTTCTAATTTAATTGTATAATATTATTTTTTATAAAAAGGAGCTCGTGGCTAAGTAATAACAGCCGCACGAGTCGATCCATCAGGTTAAGCTACGCTTGTCAGGGTTGGTCTGTGGATGGGTCCATCTTAACATACCGAGTCTCCTCAGTGCCTCGGAAAGCACGTTAAGCCGTTGGTCCCGGCTGTCATTCGTGGATCTTTGAAAGTCGTTACGGGTCTTCAGAAGCCCGAAAGTCTGACAACCAGTCTTACCAAGGGGTATCGTATTATCCACCTACAGGGTTGTGGAAGTCAGATAGGCAGTCGCTCCATGTAAAATACTGGTATTCAGCTGTATCCGGTTAGACTGGAAACCGACCCCAATATAGTTGGGAAAAGGCTAGGCAGATTGAATATTATTTTTTATTACATTGATTTTACATTCTGTGATTACTTGAACTCACACACTGACCTATTAGTATTACTTGTAAAAATGTTAGGAATATCGTATAATTTTACAATGTTTGTAAATATGTGAGCACCATGTATCTTCACATAATTAATTTATCTGTCACTGCTTCATTTTTATTTATTTTTAACTATCGTGGTATAGTAATCTTATGACGGCACGGTTGGCGCAGTGGTTAAAACAATTGACTGCTGCACTGCGTGTTGCGGGTTCGATTCCCGCACGGAACAAATATTTGTATGACCTACAAGTAGTTGTTCCGGGTCTGGCTGTTTGTGTATGTGAGTTTAAATGTTTGTAAACGCACCCACGATACAGGAGAAATTCCTAGTGTGGGGCAAAGTTAAAAAAAAACTAGGTGCAACGTCTTCGCATATAATTATATAGTTAATGTGTACACAAGATATTGTGAAAACATTTAAAAGAGTAACGGTAGAGTTTCTTGCCCATTCTTCTCCATACGAAAACTACCTTTTGGAAGGGGCGACTAGAATCATTATTCTGTTATTTTGTAAATTTTGACGCACAAAAGTGCTGTTTATGTGACTAATTGAAATAAATTGACTTTGACTTTAAATTACAGTGATTGATCGCTCGTGAAATTATACGACTTGTTTGTAAGCATTGTTTTTTATTAGTCGTAAATATTGATGGTAATCTGTTATAGGTTAATTTGATACATAGAGGCGATAGAACATAATATGCGCTACTGCTGACTATGAGGTCCAGCGTTCTATTCCCGGGTCAGGAAAGTGTTATCTAGTTTTTCCATTTGGAATTTCTCATTCGCAGCCCGGAGTCTGGATCTGTGCCCGGTTGATGGCAATAGGCTCTCCCCCCATTACATGGGATGATGGGACTCAAACATAACTGGCTTTTGCAACCGCAAATTTAAGTTGTTCGATTATTACTCGTAAACTTGTAAAGCCCATTTAAGTGTGATAGTTTTCCTTTAAACTTCGTTATATATAAGTACTAATGCCGTCACATTTGAATTTCTAACTACAACCGTTTAGTTGGTAGACGGGGGGGACACTTGACTCTAACGAAAATTGGTACTTTAAAGCTTGATAAGTCACGAACGGTTTACTTAATCAAAAAACGGTCTTCGCAAACCCTAATATTTTTGAAAGACCTATCCAACGATATCCCATACTAAAGGACGAAAAAAAAAAATCATCCCCACTTTACATGTAGGGGAGGTACCCTAAATAATTGTTTTTTTCAAAATTTTATTTTACCACTTTTCCGGCGTCATTAACTTGTATACTCATGCCACATTACAACTTTCTAGTACCAATAGTTTTTTTAGCTAAACCGCGGACAGAAAGACAGTCGGACATGGCGAAACTATAAGGGTTCCTTGTTGACTACGGAACCCTAAAAAGATATCAGTATCACTAAATAAATTACAATTAAAATTCCTTGATGTTGCTCATACCGCCAAAATACCAAATCGTTGTAAATCTTTATCTAAATATCTATTACTGCAAAGTTGAGTAATTTGTAATTATAAACCCAACGCTAAGCCTTTTAATTTAAAAGAGTTTAGTTAGCATTGTATCGATTTGTTATAATACTTATCTGATCAATGCAATATAATTGTTATAGAAAACCTTTTAAAATTAATCTTGAGATAAAACTTGGTCGTTGCTGATTTAGGTTTACAAATATTTGTATTGGGCAATAAAAACTGATAAAAATCAAATATGATAAGTAATAGAATATCTTAACTATACCTGTCTGTTCAATAGTTCGAGAATTGGGTAATTAACTTTTAAGTAATTTATGAGCTAACAACGCAGGGAAATATTTACTTGACACCAATGTGCAACGTAATTTGAACGTTATGTCAAACGTCATAAGATTTATTATAGTAAATTATACAATGTTTGCGTAGGCATAAATCGTTTTATGAGCTGTTCAGTATTGAATTCATTGTTCCGGGCACATGATGACAGTTTAAATAATTATTTACTTTAAACCTAAATGAAGTTAGTTGAAAAAGAAGTGTTACGTTAAGATTATTTAGAACAATTTATCAGGGCCTCAAGTCTGTGCTGGGCACGCCACTATTGCGGCGATAAGTCCCCTCTTTGAGGAGTGGCTGGAGAGGCGCCACGGCGTCCTCACCTTCCGCCTGACGCAGGTCCTCACCGGACACGGCTGTTTCGGGAGGTACCTGTCTCGGATAAGGCGGGAGGAAACGCCCGGGTGTCATCACTGCGTGGATCGCCCGGAGGACACGGTGGAGCATACGGTGGAGGTATGCCCGACTTGGGCAGAGCACCGCCGTGTCCTCGTGGAGGCGATCGGTGGCGGGGATCTCTCGCGTCCGGCCCTGGGCCAGGCCATGGTACGGAGCGAGAGGGCATGGGAGGCCGTCACCTCCTTCTGCGAAGCAGTAATGCTCGCGAAGGAGGAGGCGGAGCGCGAGAGGGAGAGGCAGATTTCGCGCCCTCACGCCCCTAGCCGCCGCAGGAGGAGACGCCCCGGGCGTCGGGAATCTATTGCCGATTCCCGGCCACCGTAGGCGCAGGCTTGCGGACGGTGAGCAATGGGTAGCTCGCCGTCCGGTAAGGACCAGGCCCGGGTCGACGGCGAGTTGTGTTCCACGCGCGCCTCAAAGAGTGTCAGCAAGTGAAGGGGTCCGATGAGACCATTGCCTGCCGGGGTTGCGGGATTAGTCCGAAAGGGATACCGTGGCCCCCTGGCATTGCACAGGCAACAGAAGGAACACGGGTGGGTTTTAGTCAGTAAGAGTCTGACACGCCTTCCCGCTCCACCCAGAGCGGGAGACATCATTTGATCCAAAAAATAAAAAATAAAAAAGTGCCTCAAGTCTGCTATTACAAGTGTCAGAATGGTCTATCATTGATTTTGACAAGTTTGGTAATCTACTAACATATTGGCGTCATTATGACTTTCCAATGGTCAGCCACTGACACTCCATTGAAAGAAATGGCATCTATTTCGTACGAATGACTGACTTAGGCGGTACTCTGCTAAAATTTTGACAGTTCCTTTGATCAGTGACCTACAATGAGAACGTCATTGCGCAGTCATTTATTTAAATTCGTTACGAGTATCGTGTTTGTGGAATACAATGATCAACCAATGATCGACCATTATGAATTTAGCAGATACGAACTTTTAGCAAAATGACAATGGGATCGTGTTGGGATGACGAATTTATAAAAATAGCGGACTTGGGCCCCAGTTGTAATAAGATAACGCTTGTGATTCCCCATTTTAATAACAGCTATCTAATTACGCAACACATTTTCGTAAACGATTACGACAATTTTGTTTCATTTTGACAGTTCAACAAAATTCATTACGTTGTTTAAGTTGTTAAGCTGATTTTTTTTTCGAAGTTAAGAAGCAATGGATTAGAAATTTGTTTCAACACGATTCAAATTCCGATTGATCGTGTATTACATAATTAGGGTACAGGTCATGCATAATAATATATTTATACATCGTTATGTATGAATATATTGTTATTCGTTAATAACAATGCCACAACATATTAATTAAAACCACCTTCTTATTTTTCCAGGGGGCGCATTATTCGGTATCCTCGGATCAAAAACGACTCGTTGGGGCCGCGACCCGATAGTGATCATGGGCTACGTCATCCACCTAGCCAGTTTCTTCCTCATATTCATCAACCTCCCAACCGTGGCGCCTTTCGGGGACACCCACGAAGTCTCCTACATTACCCCGTCTCCTGAACTAGCGATGTTCTGCAGCTTCCTGCTAGGATTTGGAGATGCGTGTTTTAATACTCAGATTTACTCAATTCTGGGAGGCAACTACTCAGACAACAGCACTTCGGCGTTCGCGTTGTTTAAGTTTACTCAGGTGAGCACTTGAAATGTATTAATTATATAAGTAAGAACGTAGGTACCTACTTAAACGGTAAATCGCAGTGTAAACAGTAGTGTGTACAATGCAGTCGCCTCCTCTTTTTGCAGGCGTATGACAAATATTTATAGAACCAAAACAAATACAAAAAATAAACTTGAATCATGAACCAATCGGTCGATACAATCAGTCTGAGAAAACCACATTGCAATAATTATGTTCTATCTGTCAAATCAAATCAAATCTTTTTATTGTGGGCATAGGTTATAAAGACAGATGATATAGGTAAATTACAGTTCCATTATGTCCTGCCTAATAGGCATGCAATAACAGTCAACATGCAGTACCTATAAAAAAAATCTTAGGTATGGCATCACTTATAAAGCAAATCTTACAAAATAACAATTTGGTATATGGTGACAGACTGTAGTAGGTACTAATAATAATATTAAGAAAATCTGTCATCTGTCGTGTCTTCTCGGAATAAATCTTGTTATACGATGGACGATATTAAAGGTCATTTATCTGAATGAGTTATAGAGGAAAAAAAACTTGCTTTGTTGTCTGCACTTAGAGATAACCTTCTTTGTTACGGAAGTGGGTTATATATAAATGAGGATATACGATGCTACACTATGTGACTAAGGTTTACATTATTTTAAACTGGTATAACTAAACTGTTATTATTCGAATCGCATAAACTGTAAAGGCTTCCTCAGACAGGAGCGATACAACTCTGGCGGAGCAATTTTTATTAAAACTTCACGGTAGAACTGGTGTCGCGTCGCGCTTGTCCGCCGGAGCCATAAAACTTATCGAGAAAATTGATCATTTTCTTACCTTGATATAGAGTACTATAATAATAGCATGTGATTAGCGCATAATACGTACGCGATTCACACACGAACACGACGAATAAATTAATGAATCGCATTTACCGGAACATACCTGTTCTTGCGGTATCATTATAAGCATTGTTAGATACAAGCGGAGTTTTTATGTTCTGTTGTTGTTATAGATGACAAGCAAGTCTTAGGCCGCGTACTATTTAAAAGCGATCGTCGTAGTGTCGTAAACGTCATAGCTTGTAGATATCGCTTTTGAAAATAATTGCTAGAATATCATAACCACCTCTACCTACGGGCTTCCCTAGGCGCTAACTGCATACAACCATGAATTTCGTGATCCTCATTCTTTATAAATGGGGTTGTCTGCGGAAAATAATAAACTATTTAGTCCGTCAGTTAGATAACAAAAAATATTAGACGCGTATTTTTTGCTTGGTTTAGATAAAACGCATTAAAGTTGGGGAGTGGGGGCTCGCTACGTCACAAGTCAATATAAAATCTACCGGGGAGTGATGTCATGCTCATTTTAACATATTGCCTACTCAATGTATTGCCGTAATCTTTTGATTACGTAAAAAATGAAAAAATACGTGTCCAATTTTTTAATAATCTACATGACGAACAAAGTTTTTTTTGTCAACCACCCCTTTTACGGATAACCTAACCCCTAGTGTCCTGTGGCAACCGTAACAAGTAATTTCTTCTCTTCCACTGGTTAAAAAAAAATCGCTAAAATTGCAGCTTGTAAATGTAATTTTAACATGCATTGTAAATTAAAAAAAATAAACAATATTATTACTCTGCCTTCTGCGCGAAGTTCAGAACTGCCAAGTTATATTGGCCGAATTATGCTACATAAACATACATAACTAGCGAAATGTTGGTGTTGGTAGGTTCAGCCCGATGCAAACTCAATGGCCGCTCAGAACATGAGGCGAGTAGCTGCGCAGTAACGAATTCATGGGTCAGCGGGAGTGAGGGGTGGAGTACTGCGCAGCGAGTAGCTAACATCTGAGCCGCCAATAAATTTGAATCGACCTGTACAGTGTACTACATCTATACATCTGCCTCCTAACCCTTCGGTGATTAGAGGCGTGATTTTGCGTTATGTATTTTCTAAAAACTCGTTTTTTTTTCTTTCCAGTCACTAGCAGCAGCAGCATGCTTCTTCTACTCATCGAAGGCCCTCCTGTCAGTACAACTAACGATCCTCGGCATCCTAGCGTCACTGGGCACGGCGTGCTTCGTGCGCGTGGAGTGGGGCGCGCGGGCCCGCGCACGCGAGCTCGCGCTCGACGCCGATGACAAGGGCTCGCCCACCACGCATGCGCTCGCGGATAATGCGCTGCATTATGACTGAGAGGTAGAACTGGCTGAGTTTTAAGTGGTTTTAGGAAGAGGGGTTACTCAGTAACAGTCAAAGTTAAAATGCTAACATGAACGTGCGGTAGGCATTTTTAGCTTTTAGTGAAGACCAATTCTCGTCATTACAGAACGTTCAAATTCAAGTTGCAACCTAGTGACAATCAATTTCTAAAACTTGTCAAAAATGTAGGTTAATTACAAGGTCTTTTGACAGATTGAAACTGAGATTAGATCACGAACAATCTTAAAAATACGGGAATTATAGTCTCTTTGAGTGCAACTCGAATAAAAATGGTTAATTAACATAAACTGCACAAACATTATGAAGTGAACATCTTTTATAGGATACGAATGTTAAAGAATAGAGTAACTCCTTCACGTTCCTAAAATCATTAATATTTCAGCGTGTGTATTATGAGGGCAAATCGGGCAGCCCTTGGCAGCCTTAGTAAAGATGTGTAAATAATAGTAAAGCTTATTAAATTATAAGGAAAAATGTTTTAGAAATAAAACTTTTAACAACTCAGAATTATGCTAGAAATAAAAATAATTGTCGATGCGCCTGCGCATGGTCAAACTTTGTTGGAAAATCCGTTGTGTTTTGAATATGGAATTGTGCAAGCGCAGTGACGATTTAAATGTGGTAAATACGTAGTTTATGTTAAAACGAATTTTAAATTAATTGGTGTGTATTGATATTGACTTAAAAAAAAAATTGTATAGTATGGAAGTATTATTAAGGACTATATTTTGTTTTAGGAAACAAAATTACTCAGGAGTTGATGACTATCTAAATTCTAAAGATTACTTTTATTAGGTGTGCAATTTATTTGTAAAACTGTCAGTGAATAAAACATAACAATGAGAACGGTGGACTTCCAATGTTGGGTTTAAATGAATTGTGTCATATAAAAATTTCCAGATTGATATTGAATTACTCGCACAACATTGCCCATTGCACAGTAGAGACAATTTAGTCGGGCGACAGTTCTATCGGTTAAGCAATCAGTATGAAGCTTTATCGCAGTGCGCTAATTTATTTATTTAAAATCGGGCTAAAATACTCCCGACAAACGATACCGACTAAACTACCGGTCGATAAAATCTATAGTCTATGTTGGGTCTATTATTTTAATAATGTTTCATCACTCATGGCCTATGGCGCATCAGTAGTATAGTTTGTAAGCAAATACTTACAGCAAGCTTTAAGTGACAAATGATAATGATTTATCCATTATTGATAAAAGTTACACAATGAATGAAACAGGGAATAATTTATTGGTTTGTATCCACATTTATACTTCAAAATGTCATAATTATTTGATTTCATCAATTAATATGTGATTAGATAATATATATTTATATTGATGTATGGCCGGCAAAGTTTGGTGCTCTACTCATAATACTGTGAGTGTAAAAAGTGTATAATATTTTTGTATAGAAAGTAATATATATTATATATATAAATGTAGAAGAAAGGTAAAATATTGCCTAAGGACTTCTAGTCACAAAACTCGAGGTTTTCTTAGTGAATAAAATGGAATTTTAAAATCACCTATTGTGTATCTAACGTGAAACATTCCTTGTATATTTTCTTCATTTTAATTTAGTTTGTAGATGTACGTACTTTTTTATATGTTATTTTAGTTTCATGCTTATTATTAATTTATAATATATTTTAACATTCCCGTATGTTTGAACGCCTATTTAAAATGAATAGTATTTCACTGCTGATGTTACTATCTAGTCTTATTTTCATATTCTAAAATAACAGTTGACTGTACTTATAAGCAGTTTATGAAATAAATTGAAAATAAAATATTTTAATAACATTCTGGTGTTGTCATATTTTTTTTATTTTCTCTTTCACCTGGGGGCCAATTCTCGATTTTCGCCATTTATCTCGAGTTCGAGATCGTAATCTATCTCTATGTCTATTAAAAATATCTCTATCTCTACCAAAAAATGTCGAATTGAGCAGAATTCCGTATTCTCAGTCAAAATAGAAATAAATGTCACGAAAATGTCGAGTCGAGTGAAGATAATGTTACCATTATGAAGAATCGCACGTTCCGTTTTAGGTAGCTATGAGTTAATGAATGATTTTGTTTTAAAACGCTGACTAAACCTAAATATTTAAGTATAAAACGAAACGTTTAGTGTAAAAATAATCAGTTTGACAAATTGACAGTTGACTGTCTGTCAGTGTCAGAATTTGCGCCTTTTTGCGGTTCCTTCAAAACTTTTGTTATGTTTACATGTACTCTGTGTTACATCATTATTGGGTGCTGTTTTACATTTCACAATTTTTGGTGGGTAAGGTTAGTTTAGTGAACAGTTATACATGACTAATAAAATTATGAAGCAGACGATTATTTACCTTCGTTTTCAGGTCTATTTTCGTGGTATCCTGAATTACAGGAGCCAATAGATCTATTAGAACCCTTATTCAATCTTTATCTAATCTGAAGTTTTTAATGACTTCTGTTTCGCTCAAGTCGTAAATATCGACGGTGGGATAAACGCGCTGTTGTCGCCGTGTATTGGCCAGTTGCTCGCCACTTTCCAACAACTCCGAGATAAAAATTCTAATAAACTCGTCCATTTTTCAGTGGTTTCAAGTCCAATCGTGGGTACACAAATTACAGAGTCTGTTATTTGCGCGAAGGTCGTCGTTTCAAGAAAACACAATGCACAAATCAAAGAGTATAAATCGAATTTCCAGTAGGTATGAGAAAGAAAGACAGTGTACAATCCAAAACTCAACAAATTCACTCAGAAATGACGTATCTCTACAATCAACATGACATCTCTACTGCTCAGAAGCACTCGACATGAACTCTAACGTTAACCTTCGACAAATGTCGAATTCGACATCCCCAGAATAGCAACTTTTAAAATTTGTCGAAAAAATGACGTCATTAGAAATTTTTGTCGAGTTCGACACCATCTCTAAAATCGAGAATTGGCCCCCTGAACCTGGAACTTTCATCACCTGATTTAGTAAGCCTTGCCTCCCTCCTGGCATGCATGTGATATTTTTTTGGAGTTTACTCCTTAAGAATCGAATTCAAATAAAGCCCCTGGTATGGAAATATTATGTGTGAAATTTATACAAGTGTTAACTCAAAAGCATTACGTTTTTCTGTGTAACGTACCTTACCTCTCACTTTTAAATCATGTATGTGTACACTTGTATAAAACCCTGCGATGCGTTTATTTACCCTCTTTGCCTATTGCATAATCAAAGATAATAAGGAGTAAACTCCAGTTGTGCGTTGGAGCTGACAAACACACACTCTGTTTTTATCTAACTATTCTATATTCAATTCAAGTGACCAATACATACCCTCAAATGCAACAGGAACTTTAATAATTTCAAAATAAATTGTGTCTCCTCACTTTCACATTTTGGATGGAATAAGTTTAAGAATAAAATTGTGAAGTAGCTTTTTTTAAATTATCCCTGAACCGAATAGGGTTTAAAAACAAAACAAATCTTTAAACTTGACTACTATTTACTTAACAACACTGTATAAAATAAAATACTAACAAATATTACTGTTAAACACTATTTACTGGTACTGTCACTGTTCTCCCCACCAAGTTTAAAGTCCATAGGTTTATCATACCCCATAATTTTGGCATAATGCAGGGGATTAGAGAAATGCCTTGCTTCGACAAAGAGAGGAGTTCCTTTTGCTTTCATTGTGGTGAATGCACCAGGAATATCAGGCACCTCTACGTCTTCCACTTTGAAGTCAAGCTGCAATTGAATAAACTTGTCAGTTTTCGATTAAATAATTGTTTCCTACAATGAGGCCCATGCCTAGCAGTGGATATCTGTTGGCTGAATGTTGAAGTTTACAGGAATTTTACATAAAATTGCTAGTGGTACACAAAACTAACATATTTTCATAAAATCAAGATCAGTTTTTTATTTCCTAATAGGTCCATATGTAATTAAGGATACTGCAGGGGTTAATAACCTTCAGTCTTGTAGAAAAGTGGCCTCACAAGGTTAGGATCAGTTTTTATTACAAATCATGAACAGCTGCTTAGTCTTTTTTACAACTATGTTGAGGGGGGTTGTACTGTTCCTTATAACATTTTCTCATGTAAAACCCTGACAATACTTCTACCTAGGACCACACATTCGGCAATAGGTGCTTATTGCCTATTGGCCAGAGTAAACTAATAAAGAATTTGTTCAAACAATAAACTATACAAACCTTTTTTTTCGCTAGGAAGAAATTTATAGTGGTAGCAATATATGTAGACGTTGCGGGGTCATAGTGTATTTCTGTCACATATTTCTTTGTTATCACATGAAGTAATAAAGGCGTTACGAATGTGAAGAAGCCCACTACAGAGCAAAGTGCTACGATTAGTGAAGTACTGCCTATAGTTGCCGCCTCTCTGATGATTATAGGTTGTGCTAGCAACCCGGCCGCACTAGAACTCAGTGAGAACACTTTGACACCCTTTATCTGCGGCGTCAGGGGACCATAATATATACACTCCAACTTGTTATCATCATCTTTCAATTTTACTGAATAGTTCCTGCATAATAAACTTGTACAGCTGCTGATTGATTTTATTTTTGAGGTTATCTGTTTGTGAGTGAGAGGATTGATTAAAACTCTACTATGGTTGAACGTACTTTGTGCACAGAAACGCAACATTTTGCCTTATATTTTACTTTATTCGTTTTTAAATGAAACGGCAAATCGAAAAATCAAATCCATTGAATTTAGATTTTTACAATCGACGATTTTTTTTTAAGAATTGTGACAATGACAGTGACAGTGACAAGTCACAAGACAATCAATTACAGCCAGATTGACGATTAATTATTGGTTCAGAAACCAATTTCAGTTGAAAAAATATAAATATTGGGTTCCATGTAGACCTGACAAAATCCATTTCAGCGGTACTTTCTTTCCAAAAAAAGAGGTGGTCCATAGGGATTCCCTAATTAAATCACTTGCGCTACATAAAGCGTATCTGGTTGACTTTTTAATGATCACAGAGTCCGGACTGTTTCTACCCTTTAGGTTCCTTGGATCTGGTCTGGTGGTGATGAAACAGGTTATAAAAAACATTTAATGTAACTTTAGTTAGTAATTTAACTTCTAAATAAATCTTTTTCCATCTTTTTATTCACACCATCATAGTTTGCTGTTTCACAACAAAGCATGTTTTGTCGGGCAGTTGTCAACATCGTAGCAAATATCGGTCTCTATGTCCAGCACCATAGAATCAGGACAATCACACCTCGAGAATCCACAGACAGTTCCAACTAGCATCTGCTCAGGATGTTCACAAGTTCTTTGAGCTGCCCAGTATGATTGCGAGCAGTTGCTTGTTTTTTTAATCATCCATTCTGGACAACTCTCCACACCTAAAAGTCAACATAATAATATTATTGATTTTAAACAAACTAAATATGTTTCTATAATATTTTTTATACTGTCTCCTACGAACACTCCCATGTAGGTAACCGAAAGTTATCTCCATGATATGTACCATGTAAGGGCCTCTTCTATTGCACATTAAGTACAGTAATGACGATGAAAGAAAGAAACCGACAGTCACGAAGTAAAAATGTTCCAACGCTAGAGTATCCTAATGATCGTCCAACGCTAATCGTTCGTCAAAGCATTTATCTTACAGACATGGACAAATACGGTGCTTGAAAGTACTGTTTAGATTGTTGAGTGTCTACTAGAACATGGGTAGGCGAATAGGTATTAGGTAACTTGATTTAAAAGAGTAAATATGGATTTTATTGTCCCCTCTCATTGAACACTTTGGACCGAGCAATGGAGCGAGCAACTAACTTTAAAGTTTTGGCTGGTTTGTTAAGTTCTTTGGCAATTCAATTGTAAATGCGATTGTGTGTATGTTTGAATAGATATACTCACATGTATTATTGTGCCACAGGCAATGCACCGTCGAAGACTGAGTATAGGACGAAACAACACTTACGCCAAACATGAATAAAGTCCACTTGATCATTATGACTAGAGCTGTTAACTAGACTAGGTGCACCGCCGTACTAATTGCTTATATATAATAGAAGCCGTTGTTAACATTACCACTGACACTGACTGTGTTTATAACACTGACAAATCAAACAATGGTATTGGAGGGTTCTACAATAGACCTTTGTCCATTCAGTATCTTTAAACAATGAATGAGTTCAACCGGACGGTAAAAATAAAGATTAATGGCGGACTAAGCCCGTCTGAGGCTCGGGGTGGTAAAATTAACCCCCTTACCTCCAGGGTTGGCAGAAAAGTTTGAGAAGCTAGATAGGTAATGTAGAATGCAGCGCTAGTGAAGCGAAATCGAAAAGCAATCCGCCTTTATAGCAATCCACCTTGGAAAGGTTAGTTTGTCTTAGTTATCTTGGGAACTTCAGGCACCCCTACACGGATAGGTTAGGTTCAGGCCCGCCGCTAGCTGTTTGTTCGCCCGCGTGCAAAACCGATTATGCCGCCCTACGACTACATATTATGCTGGGTTTTGTCAAAAAAAGGCTTTTTCATCATGGAAAGTAAAAGAAAAATTCGTAATGATTATAAAATATTTATTTTAATTAGGTACATTAATTATATTTGTTTACTGAAGTGTAAAACTAAGCCATACAATCATTATAAAAACTTAACTCTTCTTGCCTTTATATTTGCGAAATCTTCTATCAACTTTCTTGTATCCAAGCTGTCTAAAATTTCATGTTCAATTGAAACTATAGCTAAATTACTTAGTCTCTGCTGGAGCATTGTTGATCTTAAATAGTTTTTAATAATTTTTAATTTTGAAAATGATCTTTCACCAGATGCAACTGAAACCGGCAGTGTAAGTAATATTCTTAGCGCTATTGCTGTGTTCAGAAATGTTGAAATTAAGTCATTGGTAAAAAGATATTGTAATATGGTTCGTGGATCATTAGACTGGTTTTCTGAAAAATGCAGCTTTACCTAATGCAATGATTTCATTAAACAAATCAATACCGTCAATGTCTGAATCACTACTTGAATCATCTTTAAGCTTCAGATTTAAATCTTTACAGTGTTTCATTAACTCATCATTAGAGTAATTAAATAAATTATCGCTAAAAAAGCCCAATACGTCGGTAAATGTTTGTAACTCTTCGAATCTATCCTATAAAGAAGTTATTGTCTGATCTAAAATTCTAAAATAAAACTCTACTCTATATTTGATTTTGGGGTCTACTAAAACTTTGTTACGTTACGTTCATATTGAAATTGAGTTGGTTTTTTTCTTGGACGAATGGTATTTATTGGTGGGAAATTTGTTTCAACATTGACTTCGTGAGCCACTTTGGAAGCTTCTGCTGCCACAATTTCAAAGTGTTCATCCGTGCGATATTCTGTGAACTTTTCGATCAACTTATTTATTAAATTTATGCAGATTTGAGTATTCATCGTGGGGCTCTGCATCATTTTGCTCAAAGCATTAATTTCGTTTAAAATATCGAACCAAATTACTACCGAGCAAATAAATCTAAAATTTTGAATATTCAAAGCAAGCGAATGAGCTTTGTGAGATGTAGTACAATCCCATTCCGACGAATTACCAGATATTTCCAGCAAAGAGTCAAATATTTTTTCGAGGTGATATCGTAATGGCTTAACTGCATCGATTCTGCTAGACCATCGCGTAGCACTTAAAGCTTTTAATTTTAATCTGGCAAATGTTTGCAAATTATAGACCACCTTTTTGTGGATGATGAAAAGAAAACGTAAATTTCTTGAATTATATTAAAGAAATTTACAGTTTCGTGCGTAATATTTGCTGCATCGTTCACTACCAAATTAAGACTATGAGCCGAGCATGGAACGTAAAATGCGCGGTTATTGATGTCCAAAAATTTTTTTTGTAGTCCATTGTGTTTTCCACGCATATTAGAACCGTTATCATAACCTTGACCGCGTAAGTTTTGAATGTTGAGATTTAATTGTGAAAATAAATCTAAAACAAAATTTAATAGACCTTCACCTGTAGAGCTGGTGAACGGACAGAAACCAACAAAATTTTCACATATCTCAACATTATTGGTTTTCTTATTTAAAAGAACATGTCTGAGTACAACTGTAATTTGTTCTGTGTGACTTACATCTGGTGTGCAATCCAATATTATGGAGAAATATTTTGATTCTCTCACTTTGTTCAATATATATTTTTTTATAGTTGTACCGAGCATGTCAACTATTTCATTCTGAATTTGATCTCCTAAATAGTGAGTCATACGACTTGAATCTGATTTTGAGGATTGAATTCTGTGAATATGTTCCCGCATGACTGTATCAAAGGATGCTATCATTTCGATTGCTTTTAGAAAATTACCATTATCATGTTCATATAATATTTTTGACGACCCCCGGAATGCCAGACACTGACTTGAGACTGAGATAAAAACTTGATAACAGCTATGATTCTTTCTAGTACATCACACCATTGCTTTTTTTCCGATTCTAATAGTCGCAGTTGCATTTGATTTACAGTAGTCTTATTTTTTAACATATTATTCGACTGTACCCACGATTTCACATTTTCAATGTGGTAAGCGCTTGTTTCATGTCTTTTCAAGGTTAATGATAAATGCTGCCAATCGGAAAAACCGTTCAAAGCAGACAAACTACTAACAGATTTACCAAATATTTTACAACAAAAACAATAGACTGAATCTTTTGAAGTGGAGTAAACAAGCCATTCTCTTTTAATTTTTTCTCCATTGGGAAGATTTGTATAATAATAATTGTCTGTAAATTTTCTTCCATCGTCATTTATAGGAAAGTTACAGTTCGACACCTGTATGGAACCACGACTAACCAAAATATTAACAAGATCATTAGTCATACTGGCAGGCCACAAACCGGGATCATCACCACAATCTAAATTGCTACATATACTGATGATGACGATAATAAACTGCTTACAGGTTCTTCAGTAGTACTTTTTCTTGTTTTACTGGACTCTCCTTCTGAAGAACATAGTTACATCTGTTTGTTCAGATATGTCCATAGCTTCTTGATTTAAATCTGTGCTTGTTAAAGCTACGTCAACATTTTCTTGACATTCCGTTTCCTTATTTTCTGGTTTACTTAAAAATTTAATTAAAGAACGAGAATGCAGGATGCAAAAGCAACCGAATAGAATTTGATAATTTTTGCACCCCGTCTCATATAAAGCTATATTGCTTTTTGAACATTTATACAGAAATAGGAACTCCTATTTCTGTATGAATGAATACTTAACTATTTAAATTAAAAATATAACTGTCGACCTAGTAAACGGAAAAGTTAGAGATAGGATGCAACATGGCAGTGAGTGAAGCAATCCCGAAAATATTAACAACATTTATACATATTTTGCACGAACGTTTGCCCACGGCTTCGTCATATCTCACCGGAACGTACTACTAGATTAAAAGTACCCTATGTGTTAGTTAATCCAGCACCCTAATTGCGTAACACACGATCAATCACAATCTGTTTAATTTTGACAGAGTTCAACAACATTCATTGCGTTATTTACGTAGTTGAGCAGACAATTTTTTCGAACTTACTTAAATGCAAAAGATTAGCAATAGTCTTCAAAATGATTCAGATTATAATTGATGGAGTGTTACGCATTTATGGTGCTGGTTATAATAATATATGTGTGCCAAGTTAGGGGCCTCCAACTATAAACTGTCTTTTACTTACTGAACCTATTTTAGCAATGTTTAGGATTTTATTAGTACCTACCTATGTACTTATCGAGATTTGGGGGACCCGCCAGGTGTGGACCGACCCTGGCGTCCCCCCCCCCCCTCAGTCCACCAGTGTTAGTAGAGTTATGAATGAATCGAAACATAATTACCCATTGTAAGTATGTGTTTATCATTTTATTTTAGTTAATGCTTGCTTGTCTATTGGCCGCGCCCAGACTCATCGTTGGTTTATTATCTACTCATTTATGCGTCAAAGTAAGGTAAGGGGTCGATTCATCGGCCTAAACAAGCACAAGTGAATGGCGACAATGCGGCTATCTACGAGCCGAACAAACACCGCCTATTGATTTAGTTTATCTGTTCGCAAACAACGCACGCGCGCCCTCAAGCACGGACGATATGTGGCGTGAGCCCGTAAACGATATAGGTACCTACCCTACCATAAAGAGTATAAAAGAGACCGTATAACCCAATGACTATGTGGTTTATTTGGTATAACCAAGCCCCAAGAAAAATCTTTCACTTAGAAAGTCATATTTCACGTATATCTTCCGCCAAACACCCGCAAAAAGCGTGATTCTGGGTAGGTACCGATAAGGAATACAGAAAAATACAGAGAAATAATATAAATGCAGCTAAAATACAGAGTATACCATTAGCATTAGTAGCAGAAACTACAATTATTTAGCCGTTAATTGCTATTTCTGTTGTGCAGAATTTACACCAAAAGCTTAGGCCTGTTTAAAAAAATTAGAGGATGTGCCAACTCATGGATTCGGGGCCATAAAAGGGCAGGTAATTATAACTTTCAAAATGATCTATATCTTATAATGTATTTTAACTTGAAGGTTATTAAATACATAGTTAAGTACCTAACTTCTACAATAATTTTGGAACTACCTGTGATGATATGGTAGAATATTAACGTTTTGCAGTATATGATTAATAGCACCCTAATTAGGTATACGACTGATCCATTTTTTTCGCATCCATAATCTTTCAGTGCTAAGCATACATATCTATATGCGTGGTGCTAAGCATTTGTGTTAAGTAGGTTTTGTAGTAATACAGCGTCTTTCATAGTTTTAATTATTGAACATAATATTATAAAAGTCCATCTTTATAATCTCATTATTTTCTACAATACCTACATATAAAATTTATGTACAAATATTATCATGGCTACTTTTTAAATTCAGTTACCCAGTTACTCAAAAAAACCTCATAGATAATACGGTAAACCTTTCCCGCCAATTCAAAAAGCCCTGTAAAAGCTTTTAGTCATATTTGAAACAGATTTTTAACTTAATAGCTAGATCATAAAGTTTAAATTCGAATAACGTTTGATATCTTATCAGAGAAAGAGAAAACATATTGTTGTTTCTCTCTACTAAAGTGTTATTATATCCATCTCTTTTACTCGCTGCAGTAAATGAGAGTCAAAGAGGTTTTGTCTCTGTCGGGACTTTAGTCGAGTTTCTGAGTTCGTGTAGTACTGTTGATTGTTGCAATCGCGGCGCAAGTTTGTTTACTTTAGTAAAATAACCGAATAACTATGGAACTGACATAAAAGGATTGTTTTAAAGTGATGTGATTGGAGCAGTGATACTTCTTGCTGTTATTGTAATATAATTTTCGTTAAAATGGAGACGAGGCGATTATTTTGGACTGTATTTTTGGGAGTTTTATGCAGAGCGGAGGCAGGGATGATGGGCGATCAGTGCGACTGGACTGGCAGGTATTTTGATGTCGAAAGCTCTATTGTTTGGCATACTTTTTACTCACCAATTTGAATATATAAAATGTAGTAGCTAATTAGATTTAAATGCTTTTATTGTTGTTGGAATTTTGCTTGTAGGTAATTTGTTTTTAAAACACGGCAGTTTAAAATACTTAACGTGTTTCTAATTTGTTTGCTTTCTTGATTGTTTTAGAAATACTTGTGTACTCTATGTAAGTACATAAACTGGGTAAATAACTCTTGGTACTGTACGCGTTTCTTTTTATCCCGCTACTTACTCGTATTTTGATTACTTACTATTAGTACTTATGGACTGTAGCTATCCAAGCATAACTAGGTACCTATACCTACGTAGGTAGCTATAATGGTTGTTTGTTAGAACATATAGGTACCTATGCGGCCTATGCCAGTCAGTATCTAGGTTAGTACCTAACTACATAATTGGGTAACTTAGTAGTTACCCAATTATGTAAGTACCTAACTACTTATTCACACAATCTCACAACTATTTACAACTTTATTGCAGGTGTGCATAATTATAATACTTGTTCTACATCGAACAATGTAGGTAACAGTGAATACCTACACTCATTGTGCAGTGCACTGGTCGTTTGACCAGCGCTTCTAAGATTTACAAACTTCTCATCTAAGTGCCTATTAATCTGTGATGTGGTACCTAGCTATTTCTCAACTCTTTTGTTAAAAGTAGTTAGGTATCTGCTACTTAATAAATAAATTACATACCTATTGCATCTTAGCTCATTATTTACATCCAGAAAAAGGATGTTAGAAAGAAACCAATAAGTGCGGCGAATTCGCTCGGAATTCATCCCAATCAGAATTTTAACAATCCTGACCCGGGGCGAAACATCTTGTCTGGGGGCAATAAAGCCAAACTTATTTCCATAGCATTTGCGATTGCGTGTCCTATGTTATTAACAGCCTCTTGATGTTATTCAAATGAATCATTCGACGAATACCACGAGAGCACGACATTTTTATCATAACTACCCACATTATTGGTGCCGCCTGGAGGTAGTGCTTCTTATAATTTGACCGTATACGTATATTTTGATCTTATCTCGAAAGACAATATTTTATGAAGCTGCTGTAGGGGACAATTTATTAGTCAAAAACTAATTATGAAGTAGAGAACTTCGAATATTATTATATTTAGGCTTAATTACCTACCCAACTTGCAGATAATCTTTTGAGCAACTTCATTTGCTCAAATATGATTATAGGTAGGTACGGCCAATGGTCATTGTATCTTGTTAAGACGCTCGTACAGGTACCTTGTAATACCCATAATTACAATATACTGTACACTCTATTAAAAGGAGATAAAGATAAAAGTTCGTCTTGAATCTTCAAGCTATTAGATGATTGATCACGATACAATCCAGTGAGCAGCACGAGCTCATTAAGTCTCCCCACTCAAAGTACACTCATAATCGATGTTCCGATGTCAACACGTTACAACATTAAAATAAAATAATTGTTATTGTTAATGGGGCCCGGAAACGATGTCAAATGGGGGCTCGATTACGGAACAAAAATCAACAAGTGGGGTTTCCCTGCAGGGGCGGCGGCGGCGTGGGAAACCGAAGTGGAAACTGTTCTCGTCAACCCTAACTTGTATTGTACATTGTACATGACCCTTCCGGCTAAAAGGGTGGCTCGCCCTTGACGTATCATGTACCTACTTTATTGATTTAGAGAAATAGGATAGAATTTTCGATAGATGTAATTGCTACAATGTTGTGCAATTGGAAAAATTAAACAAATTGAAAGACTGAAAGGCTTAAGGGGAACAGGGGCTGTGAAGAATTTGAAAAATAGGTTTGAAGAAACTATTGCCGTCGTCTTAAGGTCTGTCTCCGTAGAGTGCGATAGGGACAAAGCAGCTCAGACCCTTATATCACACAAATTATGACGAGATCGACGTTTCGTATTCTCTCCTCGAAAACTGAGCCGATTCAATAATTTTAAACATTAAAATTTTATGAAAGTGTCTAATCCTCTAATCATGGCGGTAAAAATAGGGGATTTTTGTAATTTTTGGAGGGACATATTTTCTTTATCAAGTTGCGGAAAAAAAAGAAATAACTGACAGGGACGTGTCTACAGCAATTATTGATTTTATGAAAAAAAATGCTCTAGAGGCATTATTTAGGAAGAAAAAAGGGGAATACTTTTGTATGGAGAATCGCAGCCCGCAGACCTAATATACTGGACCGAGGATAAGCACAAAAATAGACGGTGATAAATCATATCACACAATGAGTTACATTGGTGCTCGGTAGAGAAAATCCTACACCTTGTAAGACATAAATATTTTGTTAAAAGTTCGTTATTATGAGAAAGTTCCCCCATAACCTCTTTAGTAGGTGAAGTTCCCATCAGGCAAAGTTTATTTTTCTAATAAACAAACGATCAACTAACGATACTTTATCCCAGATGAATCTCCATCGTTTTAGGAATAACATATCGCTATAAACATTTACATTACTATTAAAACTGTACTTTTACGACCCGACAAAGTATTAACATAGGTATCAACACAAATAATAAAAAGAGAAAATACGCGATAATATTTACGTGCGAGAAAGTGAGCACAAAGATTTGCCGCGAAGAAGCTATCAATGTAAAGACTGCAAAAAGCAAATTGAGTGTCAATGTACCAGCATCACTGTGAACATTGAGGAGCATTCAAGTTCATACATTAATATTTATTAGGGAGGGAGGAGTGAACGGAGGGGCCCGGGATCTGTTTATTATAATATCCTCCTATTATAACGCGTTCGCACGATATGCTCCAATCCAGCTGATTGGTAAATGCTCAACGCCGATTGTTGGAACCCTCCGGATCAATCTGTATGGAGTATTTATATCTAAGGAAATTAAAGTTTGATGATGGGGATGAATATTGAATTGTCTGTAGCTAACCCTATCCGGTTTTAGAGGTTCCAAATTCAAATAATGCCGAAGTTAATCACAGTCGCATTTAAGTAATCAGTACAAATCTTTGAACGGTTATCAGAACTATAACTGGATGTAAACGGATTGACCCTTGTACTGACGTCGAAATGTGCACTGAATTATAATTGGCTAATTAAATTGCCCCACGCAAGTGCATCTTAACAACGGATGTGCGTAATGACTGTGACAACTGAATGTTACGAGAAACAAAACTTGGTATGAAATAACATGCGCAAAATGTATACTACTCCAACACCTAATGTTTCAACAATTTGTCAAAGTCATGCCTAATGAGAAATTCAAAACTTTAGCCGCCGGGTGTACTCTTTATCAATTTCCAGGGGTACCCAAAGTGTTTGAAACGTATTTACAAAACACTTTTATCAGGTCTTCGGAGGAAAAAAAAACCTTCAACAATAAGACGAAGATAAGGCTTAAATGGCCGTAAGAAGGTTTTTATCTGAGTGGCGCCTTTCAACATAATACCCGACTTGACTTCCAACAATGGTCATTGCCACTAAATAGTTTGCCCACAGCACAAAAAAAAAAAATGGAATAAAAGAATTGCTTCAAAATTCCTATTATTTGTAGGTAATCCTCACAGCCAATGCGTCATTGCTCATCAATATAACTTTAATGCGTCATTAAATATAAGATTTAGTATCTATTAAATGGCGCGTTTAAGAATCAATCTGCCTAGCCTTTTCCCAACTATGTTGGGGTCGGCTTCCAGTCATCCAGTCGGATGCAGCTGAATACCGTATTTTACAAGGAGCGACTGCCTATCTGACCTCCTGGGCAATACAATACCCCTTGGTAAGACTGGTTGTCGGACTTTCGGACCTCTGACGACCCGTAACGACTGTCAAAGATCCACGATTGAGAGCCGGGACCAACGGCTTAACGTGCTTTCCGAGGCACGTTAGGTTTATTAAGATGGTCACCCATCCACAGACTAACCCCGGCAAGCGTAGCTTAACTAATGGATCGAACCGTGCAGCTGTTATTACTTAGCCACGAGCTCCTCTGGCGCGTTAAGAATAAAGATTAAATATAATTTAGTGATGAATAAAATAAAAAAAATCTTGTTATCTGAATTATTGTAGAACTAGAGACCTAGCCAGCAAATGTGCGATGGACTGTGAGAACGTTTACTTAATGACAAGGAAAAACCAGATACTTATGGTAATAATAAG
This sequence comes from Xanthia togata, assembly GCA_963853775.1. NCBI lineage: Eukaryota > Metazoa > Arthropoda > Insecta > Lepidoptera > Noctuidae > Xanthia > Xanthia togata. The sequence continues at coordinate 18,388,500 of OY970795.1, read as the reverse complement.
CTGTTTGAATGTTTTTTTGAGGCTAGATCAAGAGTTCATTAATGGGACTTCGAATCTTGAAAAGAGTTCGGTACGAATTGTTGAACCGGTACAGCATTGTATCAATTTTAACTCATTGTGCTTTACCCGGAGCAAAGGAAGTTTATGTTTCAAATAACAGTAGGCAGTACCTACATCATAAATAATTAGAATGTCAAAATACCATTATAGTTATTAATACACAAGTACAGTCCTTGCGGTATCTATCAGTAACAAGAATATACATTGTTATTTATGGGAAAATTATGTTTGCGGTTTTACTTCCTGAATTCGACCCATTTAATGAACGTAGCTAACCGCTACGGATGTCACTATCTCAATATTTGCGTAATGGTCAGTTACGATAAAAACATCAGATGGTGTATGGTGGATTGCGAAGCCTCGGGGTCTCACGCTCTCCATATGGTGGACCGCGTACGCGATACGCTGTTTTACGATTCCGGCTGTTCCTGGAAGAAGTTCCCGTTCCATATTCCACAGAGGTTCATTATCATTAGTGATTCACAGCCCGGTGCCACACGGTTGGGAGCTGGGACCGCCCAACCAGGACATTTCACATGGCACGGCTATGGGAACTTGTGGGAATATGTTCGTTAAAAGAAAACAAGCATCACATGTTGCTGGATGAAATCACGGTTATTTTTAAGCGACGATTGTTTTTATTCGCTCGCCAATTGAGGGCAATCAGCGACACGTGTTCCGTTCGAGACGCTCGCCTTAGGCATCTATTGAGCTCGTTGATACTGCGTCTAGTCAAATAAATGATCGTAAAACTAGCTGAGAGTACTCTTATTGGGAGCACCAAATTATTCTTAATCAGAATGTACCCAGGAGTAAAAGTTTTGACTGTCCGTCAAGTGGACTAGCACCTAAGGATACTCGATACTCTAATTTGTTCCCAAGATACTTGAACGATTCCCCTGCTATCATCTTAAGCCTCATAACATATCTGCATGTAACTCTACTTACAGAGAATTTTTATTACGCTCTCAAGCTCCAATCACAGAGATAATGGGTGCACGTTAGCTGATCGCTGAAGGGTAATCCAATGCTTTTACCATGTGCCCACTTATCTTTTTGTCGTAAAGTTCCAGAACATTCTAAGAATTGAATAATATCTGACGTTTACAAGTTTTTTGGCGTTGATTGTTGTGACCTACTTCGATTGGTCTTAGTCACGCCAAGGTAGGTAGACACTTCACTACTTCATTTGAAAGTGTAAACTTGGTATTCTGAATTTTCCTCCTTCGAGAAGCATCTCTATCGAATAAGATCGCACGGCGTATCTAATAAGATGGTAATTCCCCAGTATACAGCTAATTGTTTCGTTTCCATCGAACACGGCTTCTTTGAAACAGAACTAATTAACGGCGAATTGTAGGTCGGCATTGTGTCGATGGGTCAATGAAGCCTCTCTTTGTGTCGCTACTGTTTACTCTTTCAATTTGTTCCCGGAGTTGTTCTGTTCCTACGATAATAATTTATTATGCAGGTGATAACTGTAATGTAAGCGGAGATATGTATCGCGGTAGCGTTTGATCAATATCTATTTTATGACCATAAGGCCTCAACTAATACCTACCTACACCTACGTGCCGCTTAATTCGTAAATACAATTTATACAATAGTAAACTTTGCCTTATCTCAATATATAATTTATTAGAAAATACAGACAGGTTTCCAATCAATAACTGAACATTTTAAAATAAAATTAAATAAGAAGTCAAAACATTTTTTTTTGGTCCAAATCGCATCTTCGAAGAACTATCAACGCAAAAACACGTAAGATTTGCTAAAAATATTCGAAATCGGGATCAACAGGACCTTTTGCATAATGCATCAGATGCGTCTGATCCATTATTAGTGACGGTGCGCGGGCGCAGTCCCTTGCCGCACGAGCTGCATATTAATGCGCTACAATTTCGTCGCCCGCTGTCAAATTACAATAGTTCATTTGAATGTATTTTCGAAAGATATTCCTATGATATATGCCTTGTCACATAAAACTCACGCTAAGAATAAATTATGTATGTTCACCTCTACCTTCCATCTTTCATGATTATGATACATAGATACATATATACCTACGTATAGCTTGTGTATTTTAGAAGAAAATGTTCAAATCTGATGCACATTTAAATAATTGACGTTAATGCTTCGTTAATGACGGCACGGGCCGGTTTTGACGTAATTCGAGCTTGATCATACGAGACGATGGGTCCAGCCAAGCAAGCTCTGGACGAGACTTGAGAGTCCTGTCATCTGTCACTTCATTACATGTGTCGCGCACGGATAACGTAGGACATACCACCCACAGGAAGGAAGCTAACACGAATGACGCGTTACGAAAATTTCCTTGACCGGATAAAATGCACTTTTTGCCTCAGACAACATACTGGCAGATTTAGGCGTCGAGTAATATAATGTTTACTCATTTTTTTCATCCACGGCCATTTAGGTCCATCATCGATTCTGGGCAAAAAAACAAGTGAGCGGGGACCAACCGATTATAATGTAAAAAGAGGTTCGCGGTCGTTCCATAACCGATTGCAAATGGCAACTGCCGCAGGGCCTGCTGCGCCATTTATAGCTCTTCGCAATCTCGACTCCTAAAAAAACCATGCAACAATTTTCTTCGGTGGATCGCTCCCTATCTATCGACCGTTCCGAGCTTATAATTAAAAGAGATAAGTTGCCGAAAGACAATGAAAATTCGGTGTCACAAAAACTGCCAAACGCCGCAGTCCCTCTTCAAAATGCCTCTGCGTAGCATGCGATTGTGTCTCCTGTTTTTACTTTATCTTTTGTACGGTGGAAGAGCCTTTTTTAAGGATCGGTTGGGTATTCATAATGTATGCACTGACTCTTTACTATCACTACTGTTGTTTTATTATAGTTCCGAGGACATAACGAAGAGCATTGAAGAGTAACTTTAAGAGCTGGCATACGAAGCCTCGTTTTACATAGAGACTGGAATGCCATAAAGTGAGGCTCAGCTCTCATATAATAACTCGTTTTGTTTACACAACGACTTGAGGCCCATAGCCGAGGCGACACAACAATGGCCGACCACTGAGCTTACGTTACGTCCGTTAAGATTTCGTCCGATAATGGACTAAATTGGCTTTAGTACGCTTATTAAGGTGTGTTTAACTTTGTATCGGTGACAATCGTGTTTCGCGTTGCGGCGTCATGAAAAGATTTTCTCGCTATATTCTAAAGTCAAAGTCAAAGTCAAATAATTTATTTCATTTAGGCACAAAAAAGGCACTTATGAACGTCAACATTTACAAAAAAAAAGATATAATAATTGATTCTAGTCGCCCATTCCAAAAGGTCGTTTTCGTATGGAGAAGAATGGGCAAGAAACTCCACCGTTACTCTTTTAAAATATTTTCACAATATTCTATATACATTAATTATATAATTATATGTGAAGACGATGCACCTAGAATAAGATTACTATACCACGATAGGTAAAAAGAATGAAAAATTAAGGAATGACATAAATTAATTATGTGATAGATGCATGGTGCTCACATATTAACAAAAATTTTAAAATTATACGATATTCTTAACATTTTAACAAGTACTACTAATAATAAGTCAGTGTGTGAGTTTAAGTAATCACAGAATATAAAATTAACGTTTAAAAAAATAATATTATACAATTAAATTGGCAACCAGTTTGATTTTGTCTAGATTCTAAATTGTCCTATGGAGCAGGACCAGCATGTTTCCAAGCATTTTTATCTTGGATATAATCCTCTAATTTGTAATATGCTTGTTTACAAAGTGAACTTTTTATATGAGTTTTAAATTTTCTTACTTTCAAGTCGGCATTGTGCGGGCTATTGGAACCATTTTATTAGTTCTCTTGCATCCGCAGAGATGCCTTTACTTCCTTTTATGATTTCATGTTAACTCACTTAATTCCAGCCGAATGCGCTTATGCCATGCTTGAAAAGTAGGTGTAACTTAATACCAGAACACGCGAAACGACACACGATACTGTGAACGGGACGGAGCGATGCGACGAATTTTGACACGTTCTTTTATGAAAGTGTTATGATTATGAAAGATGAAGTTCATAAACTTGAGAGAAATAACTAAAGCATACGTCGTTGTCTGAGCATTTTATTACTACTAACGTTAAAATGCGCATTCATAAAATAACCATGTGCATTGTAATTAGAGATGCCGCGAATAGTTGTTATGGCGAATAGTCGAATACTCGCCATTATTACTCGACATTTAAAAAAGGAATATAAAAAAAGGTTTATTTATTCTCAAATAATATTTAATATTGTTTTTTTTTATTTTCTGAAGTAGTATTCATTTATGAACAAAAGCGCAACCGACTTTATCCCAATCGTACAGAAACATTAGTTTTTCTGCACCACAATCTGCCCCTTTTGGGCGTTAAAATATTAATTATCTTCAACGTGACTGATTTTTGGCAATTTTTTATATTAATGATAATACTAAGTGTGTTTTGTTTTAAAGGTTAATCAAAGTTTAATATTTTTTTAAATAGTTTTTTTGTTCATATAATGTTTTTTTTTTAGGCAACTTTTCGCCGAATGTCCAATAATAGACACTATTATTCGGTATTCGACGAATAACAAAAAAATGCCTAATACCGAATAATAGCGAGTATTCGCGGCATCTCTAATTGAAATGCGCTTAGTCAGATATTACTTTATGAACGCAACGACATCGGCTTAGGCGCTTATCAAATCGAGCACGACAGGTAGTACACGGGTACCTTAGTTACCTTAGTATCTACCAGTAAGATTGTACAGTCAGGGACAAGCGGTTGGATTTATGGGACTGGTCCGGTAAGCGGCTTAGCTGCTACCACAATAAGAACGCCACGATCACCGGGGCTTTTCACACCTCCTTGTTTGGGCCGCGCGTTAGCGTTCACGCCTTGTGTGTATCTACCCCTAAAGTTCGCGCCTTACCTTTACATATCATGTATTCACTATGTAAAAGCATTTTTTATTTTTATTTGTGGTGGTCATCGCTGCGCTTTTACACCTTTTGAATCCTGCGGCGGCATAATTTTGTAGGAATTGTAAAACATTCGGTAAACTTCTTGGAAATATATTTTGACGTGAGTGAGGATTTACAAATGTTACAGAGGCGTTCATATGCCGTTTAAAAGCAGTAGCAATTCCAGCGAAAGTAGACCATAACCTTAAATAGGAGAGCCAATTAATTAACTTTTACTGAACTTTGTTGGAGATTCTACTACTTTAATGAGTTTTTGTAAAATAGCCTGTAGGTATGTAGAGGTCTTAGTGCGGATATCACTGATGAAATTGAACGCGTTCTGCACATCTAAACGCGTTCAAGAGCCGTCAGTGTACAATATTCCATAACAATTATGACACTGAGAGCTCTTGAACGCGTTTTAGAAATGCTGATCGCGTTCAGTTCATTGGTGAAATTAGCCCTTAGACTGGCCAAATCGGGCAATAGCAGGCCCAGGCTAACAAAAACCCTATATCTATGTAATTTGTGAATAGAAGACAGCAAACAGTTCTACCAAATAACTCCGAAATGAAGTAAGAAAGATGCGTTTATAAGATTATGACGGCACAACACAACTCATCGTGCAGATGTGGGTTAAATAGAGAGATCGTCCATAAGACTGACCTTTCATAAAGCCTCAATCAGATGCTACGAAAGTACCTGCGATTATGGACTTTTAACAATTGGGTGTTCAGAACTTTTTTGTTTGTAATAACGACGTAGAACATACATGATATTCTCCACTTAACAGTATGTGAATGCCAGCTAAATAGAGAGATCGATATTATGTGTACGAAAGTGACCTTTCAACGAGTCATCAATCAGATGCTGGTATCACAAAGAGTGTCGATGCTGCGTCCTGACTCCTGCGTGACTTCGGGTCGTGATAATCGTGAGCGGCCGCTATTGTTCAAGTGAAAGTTTACGTTGTGCTTGCGACGACGCGGCGACGTTACGAGCCTTTTGCGTGTTACCAAAACATCATTATATACGAAATGACAATAATTTGGAAATTTCCATTCAAATTAACGGCTAACAAATCTGATACAACTGTTTATAAAACACGAGGCGTCATACTTTATAATCAAATTGCTGCAGCTGACTAATGGCCAGCATCGCCCAACATTTTACAAGACCAAGAATTTCAGAAGTGTACAGCTGTAAGATTGACAACAGATGGAGAATAATTGCACCTCGTTAGCGAGGACTTTTGATTTTGAACAAAAATAAACGACGGCTACGACCGCGCCGGACGGACTTTTATCACCAAGATCATGTACAGAGTCTACTTGAGGACACAGTTATTATCGTAATCACCCTTTATAATATCAGCGACAAGTAATGTCTCCATCATCATGGATGTAATTGCCAGAGGTTTTGTTGTCAAGTTAATCAAAATTGCATTACGTGTCATTTCGTCACGGGCCCTCGCCGACAATCGGGGATAAAAAGTCGCATTCATTTGATATACCCGAGTATCGCTATTGCAATTCTTGATGATTGATGGGACAATTTATCGAGACTGAAGCGATGATGAGGTTGTGCACGTACACGCTTTCTTGTAGCTTGTACTTAATGCGTAGAAGCGTGCAGTTGTCTGTTTCTGGATAAAAGACATAAAAGTAGTTAATCGAAATCTGCGTAAGCGAAAACGAACTGCTTCTGTGCTCCTAGACGTGTTTTAGGACCAGAACAATTTGTTCATGAAATAAGAACTAGTCGCCCAGCTGCTTCACTGATAATTTTCTTGAAGAACAATAAAATTAAGACCTTGCAAGCTAGTGCAAGTAAGACGTTCAAGCTCTGCTATTATTATTATAATGATGGTAGCGCGATAGTGCACCTGCGTGACATCACAATAGAACATTATCGAGTGTTTACAGTTAATATTTAGATATATCCAATAGCTGGTCGGGTGTGGGCGGTTCGGGCTGGCGTCTAACGAGTTATGTAAACATGCCGCGAGAGGTGACCACTGAGCCACATAGCTCATGTGGCTGTATGAGCAGTGAGCACGCGCACACGCCGACAACACGACTCCAAGTAGCCATGTACCCTACTGCTGTCAAGGGTGAGGTGTCACTTCTAAGATGTTTAGAAAGCCAACACATTGTGTGTCGCTATGTACTGGAATGTTCGGAATTATCGGGTGAACATCCTGTTCAATATTGGAAATATCCATGAGATGCCAGAAGATGCAGTGGAAAATTTTAGTGATTTGATTAAACGGCAAATAAGTTGAAACTAGTCACAATATTTGCACAAAAATAACAGTATTTTTGGACAATAGATAAGAAAATAAAGCAGTCCAAGGAATGTTTGCGTAGGATGTGGACGGGCGAGGACCGAGGTGGCGCGCGGTCAAAATATTTTATTTGCTCGAGCACCCCGGACAAAGGCACAAAGCCCTGTTTGTGGTTCACCATTGTGTTGGGGTTTAGTGGCTTCTAAACAACTCCACGTACGTGCCAACGCACAGAACATTATGTCCCACCACGCAAGAAATATGCGGTCAATACCATTCGTTTAGCTAAGACTATCTCTTCGTAATTATTATTGGAAACTTCTAACATATAATTATTGAATTGTACGATTTCTACAGTAAATAACTAGTTAAAACCGTTAGCCATTTAGATGTAATCTAAGTTATAGAGCGAGATAAAATCATTATTTCTGATCGAATCATCCGAGGTTTCTAATTTGATTCGCGGTGCAATATTCAATTTTTATCTTCTTTCTTTAAATAGTAATCTAGTAAAACGTTTTATTATTGGAGTTCAGTAAACTTCGCTCGAGGCATTGTTGAATCAAGACTGTATGAAATAAGATATTGTTTGCTGAACACTCTGAGGCCACCGCTACTCGGTAGTACTCGGTACTCCGGCGTTATGTCTAAATCATAATATTTTCTTTTCCGAGCCGATTCTTATAAAATAACCATTGGAATTGTACCATCTGAGGAGTACGTACGGACAAGGTACCGTATTTTATAACAAGGTAATATCGAGCCTTGCGCGAGCTTCGATGATCTTATAAAAATAAATTCATTTGAACTTCAAAAGAGATCAAAGAAATGTAAGCTCTTATTCAGATCAATAAATTCAATGAGGATGATACGGATTCGTGTGATAAATAATATCTTATTAGTTTAACAATATTTCAACCAATAAGAATGCAGACATATGGGTTATCTCATTATCTGACATAGTTTGTATCCTCAAATCAGAACAGCCTAGGGACATAAATCACAATTAATAAGACATTGTATAGTTGCATGAAAAGGATGCGAATATCTGTGTTGGCTGGCAGGCGAGTAGCCGAGCAGCCGCGCCGTCATCTTGCTTAATTTACGAAGTCGGCCTTTGGTACCGCACTAATTGGGTCCTAGTTCTGACTAAGCGGACACTCTGTTTCAATGTATCTCATTTGCATACCATACATACCGGCCTAGAACACTCCTCATAAATTCATATTTATATTATTCAAAAGCTTTAAATTCTACAGACGAACGTTTTTCGACTAATCAACCTTTTATAGCTTTATAACCGTTTAGTGTTACCTGCGCTTTGGGTTTATTGGACGTGAACTCTTAGGTTCATTTCGAAGCATTTGTTAAACAAATTAAGAAAATGAAAATGTTCGGCAAGATAATATACACTCGGATAGATGTTCAAATTATCTCCTTATTTATAGCTATCAATTAATTCTGAGTGAGGCGGCGGCGAGCGGGTCATTAGTGGTAATTACATAGGCAAATAATATAAATATGACACCAAACAAACCACTACGTCTGACTAAGTACTTTTTAGATTGTGCGCTAGTAAGTAATTTATGTTCTCGGTTTCTAGACATTGTAAAACTCGGCGTAGCCGTTGCGACAATACCGTGAATTTAAATAAACGGTCCAATCTATTCAGGTTACGACATTGTCCCTTTCCCTTCTCCTTGTCCCAACTGGCTGTCGATATAATCTCAGGTCTGATTTTATAGATATTGGATACCCTTTAAAGTGGTATGGGTTGTTGGAATAGTTAGAAATGTAGACGTATTTTAATGAGATCGGTAAATCAAATGGAATAATACGAGTGGCGAAGCGGCGCGTGCCACAAGGCCGGTCAACTGAAGGAGTCAGATATCCTGGCGGTCTCGCTCGCGCACGCGCAGCGACGACGCGCGCTCTATAAGGCCTGCCAAGTATTATGATTACTCTTTAATGGAGATTTGACCTGTTTGGCAAGCCGTACGCGTTCATCATTGCTGTCGTTACACCATATCCAAGCACGTGGCTCTGTAAGGCATTGCATACGATACCGGACACCGCTATGACTTTATTCAAATCACCGACAGATAAAAAATATCCGTGCCATATAAAGCTAGATGGCGGCGCAATTTGAATGACGTATTTGGTGAGATGTCAGGATTTGGTGTACCTACATGTAGGTACACATCTTGACGTTATTTGGGGCAATTAAAATGTAGCAATCTGTATGCAGGAGTCGGTAATTGCAGACGTCCTTTTTAATTGGATTTTGTTGAAATACGTGGGTGCATGAAGCAGTTCTTGGCGGTTAACTGCACAAAAGTGTGCCGGCGCGGCGCATTCGTATTCTTAGTCATAAAATAATACTTACAAGTTTAGCAGGATCGCATTGGCAATAGCCGGGGGCGTTCTGTCTTGGCTCGGGTCCACCGTTAAATAATAACAAGCATGTACGTAGTTCCACTGGCTATAAATTGCTTGCTGCCGCCGGGCACGGGGCACGCAATACCAATGCGGAAAATATTATGGTGTTCTGTATAGCTAGAGCGGCTGTACGGGTTTGCCAGCGGCTATGTAAAGCCTACTATTGTTGGTGCTCTGTAGTTGTCAAGCCAGTCGCTTGGACGGTTACGTAGTGGAATACTTAGCTTGAGCCGAGCTATTGTGCCTTTGTTTATGTGCTGGACTTATTCTACTCAATTGTTCTTAGTATTTTGTTAGTCTATAAGTGTTACAGGATAGGATTTTCTTAAATTTTTCAATTGCTTTCATCGGTTTCATGATTTCATCTTATAGATCATAGGTACCTACGCTTTCACCATTCTTGTTTTTTTTTACCCCTCTCGAAATCCCGCCCTCTACTCAGTTGAGGGGTGATAACAAAAAAGGTAGACTTAGAAAAAGTTAACATTAATGAAGCCAGAGCGTGCGGCTTCCCTTCCAGGCGGTCGAACATTCTGTCTCGGCACATTCCGTCGCATTGTGCCTGACCACGGAACGCGCGACCACACCGCACACCGCATTACATAGCACTTATTGAAAACGAAACACTTTGGCCACGGGACAACGTTTTTGTTCACGACCACAACTTGGAACTTGGTGATCTATGAAACAAGTTCAATCGTTAATCAACTAACTGTGTCCGTTTTCTTTTTATTGCTTGTAATGTAGGTAAGTCTCGTTGCTTGGGTGTCTCCCAACCGCGGCTACTTTTTGTCTCGACCTAAGTTTAGATTCAAAACTTTCTTTACCCACGTGATCTCTTGTTTTTTTCTGTCATTAATTTTGGAAGATAGATATAACTGTTATATTATAATGATTTTGATTACATACACGTAATTGCATTATACGACGACGTAATGTGTAATTTCCCGCGTTTCATAGAGCGTCGTAACAATATGACTCGTTGATGTCTTTTGTAGGGACTGACATTTTCTTTCATTTTTTCCACTTTCCTTCGAAAAATATACTTCTATTACAACTAGATACTATACTACTATTATTATTACTATTTATTATTATTATTACTTATTGCAATTATTTCATAGTATGCTGGTTGAAAATAAATCAACTTATAGGTTTTCCGTTTCTTAGCTAGCTTGCTGTAATTAAACATAATGCGCGTGAGCAAATTACGCTTGTGAAAGCATAAAAGAAAGTTGAATTACGACATATATTATATATCCTTAGATCCTTCACTCTAAAGTCTAATTGAATAATAAAACGTTAGAAAGTGCAGCAAACAAAATAAATAGGGCAATGAAATTGTGAGTAAGTGACTTTGTTAGTATTTTAGTATTCAGTTCGCAAACCGCACGAGTGTTTCACACGCCTTCTTGCGTATTCGACGGGCGTCCGCGCGTGAGAATCGTGCCCCAAAACATGCGGGTTTGTGAATTCCCTAATCTATTAAAATGTTATCGCGAGTACGCGCTTTGAAATGACTTGAAAGCTGATATCTCTGATAGGAATGATGAATGGATAATATCTCTCGTCTCAAAATGAGGTAGGTTGTCGTTTGTTTTTGGGCGGATTTTTGTGACTCTAATAGCCATCCCGAGGCTTACTGAGACACTTTAAAATTATATTTTCTTGAGGCGGATCGCACGAAGTTAATTTATTTGTATGCAAATCGACAACTCCAGATTGATTCGTCTATAAATAAATTTAACTTGTCTATTTAACTAAGTGTCGTGTCGATTCGCCCGTTCCGGGCGAGAAAATTCGGGCACATCACCAATAAGCCAATCCTGAAGGTGCGTCATGCAACTGTCTCTTTCAAAGGCCTTTTTTTGGTGGGAAACATATTTTAGAACTTAGTTATTTATGAAACTTTTCGCCCTCCGATACAGGATTTATGTCGGCCGTTGTTTGGGCTTTTTAGTGTTTTCACGCTCTCTATTATCAGTATCTGGTTCTCATAGTAAGTTTTGAACATATCTTACAATCGTTACAGTTACCATATCCCCGCTTCAAAGTGGGTAGTGCTAATACATTTTCTGGTACTGTAACTTCAACTTTAATTATAAACTACATTTAAATGTAAACTACCTTATTAAGAAAACGTCTCATAAGACCGTCAGGAGACGGTATTAGGGGTAAATACATACCTATAAATAAAATCACTTACTTTATAGTTCCACAATCGGAACCATTAGCAGTTTCTAGATTTGCAACGATATGCAATAACTGGACTAGTTTAAGTGTTGCCCATAAATATGGAGCTTTCCAACATTTACATAAGAACGAGTCTACAATCAATTCAAATTATTTCGTAACTAGAGTTCCGTTTACTCGATATGTTTTATTACTCGATAACACTCGACAGGTTAACACCAATCGATACATTGATACAACGAAAGTTGTTTTTAAAACTGTACAAGTTATCTCCATAGTAATTATACTGTGATGTTATAAGTAATTACGGGTAATATATTAATCTATTGGAAGTTTACAGTCTTGTATATCAATTGGTTTATTTAAATATAAATGGTCAAGGGCGAGAGAACAGGTTTGCGAAGTTATTAGAACAACTTTTAGTTTTGTGATATTAAAATAATTAAGGATTGATTGATTTAATTGAAGTTTTAATATGACATTGTTACTAGAAATATAATCGAACATAAAAATAACCATGATTTGGTATAATTTAAAAGTTTAAAACTTTTATTGTTTAGTTACTATATGAAGTGCGATCAAAAGGATACATAAAACCATAGGCACATATTAAAGGCAAGAGGTATTAAAATTAAAAGTAAGATGTTTATTTATAGGCGTGTAAAAAACACATAACTCTGGGCGTAACGTAACACATAACGCTATGAGTTATAACCGCTTAACTCACAGTAATCGGATGAGACAAACATGTGGACAACACTCACGAAAGCTTTGTAGTACCCTTTACTTTGAACTCGCTATAAATCTCTGACCAAATTTTAAATTCTTGTAATAAACAACCACAAGATTTATGTTAGTTTGGCAATGCCACATTGGTACATTACTTACATTATAGTTTTGTCGCCAAGGCTGTAATCCTCGAAATTATTTATATTTTTGTTGCTACTTGGCAATAATCATTATAATCAGTCATTTTCCAACAGTATTGGGTGTAAAAATCATATTGTGCCACTTTGGCAAAATATAATTTTTACATGAAGGGTTTGAAATTCGATCTCCGCATCCAAATTAACGAGGGTTTCCAAAGCCTTACGAATTTGTTCCGAAGGACTAGGTCGTCATTTTTGTTGTAGCTAAATAAAAAATCCATAACGAATGTTTTGTCATAATAATATTGGGAGCCTTATTTCTCGGTACGACCATTTTTTTTTTTTTTACAAATGATGAGTATGGTGACTCAATTTAAATGTTCAAAGTATCAAGGATGCTTTCTCCGTTCTCGTGATATATCTATGTCTTCGTATAATTGACAGACTGACAGCCAGACGTGTTGACTGACCGTCCGAAACGTCACGGTGACAACTGTCACAGCTGTCATTCGTCAGATAAAGTCGTGTGAACAACGCTTATCTGCGCAAGCGCCTGATCACGCGAGATAGATATTGATAGAATCACCATCTTGTGGGAACTATTTTGATGTCAGGTGGTTTTGATACAACCATATCCCAATTTTGAAAAATTGTATATTACGACATTACTCTACCAAAACATTCTGAAAGTCTCAAACTCCATACTTATCAGTAAAAAACAAGATCTTAGAAAAAGCTCTCTACTCTACTTAGAATATGGTTCGATTTGATTGTAAGTCCAAAATTCAGCTATCAACGATACGTGTGTGATCCCAGCACTATTTACAATTCACAGGTAATCAATCCTTATCAGAACTTTTATGACGAGCTAGCCATAATGTCGGGATAGTTTATTTTATATAGATCATCGCTAATCAATTCCCACGATTCGCACGCTCATGTGAAAGTGTTCGGGTATCGGGTCGAAAATTCCTATCTTTTATCGATATATTATTTTCTCATGCCAACTATTCATGCAACATCTTTTTCGACGTTTATTTGCATACAATGTTATCAGTCTATCGATATAATCTTGTGTTATATTTCTGTTGGTATTATTTGAACAGTTTAAAGATCTGAGATACTCGTATTTGAGATATTCAACAGGTGTAATTTGTAAGTAAACAAGTTAAAAGATTGTAAGTAAATAATCAAAGTTTGCAATTTATGTGGTGAATATTTAAGGCACAGGGTTCCGAAAACGGGGTTTTTTAAAGCAGTGTATCTCTTAAACCGTAAATAATTTTGACCAAAAAAAAAAGAATGATATTTTGATATTTTCAAGTCTTATTTTAAAACAGTGATGGAACTCAAATCATAATTTAAACATACATTAATGCATCAAAAAAATCTTCAAACACACCTCTTAATTGTCTTTAAAAGCAGTTTACCTTCACTAACAATTATAATTAAAAATATACCACAAAATGTCTAATGTCAACCTGCATTCAGTGATGGATTATGATGAGTAATATTGAGCAATATGATGAAAAAACAACGAAAAACATTGAAAAAGTACAAAAGTGTGGTTATTTTCTTTACTCTTCGTGTAAAGAAAAAGACAGAGACAAAGGCAAATCGGAAGCCTGCGCCTTAAATTGCCCGTATATTTTGTTAGCTGCCATAATTCTATTCATTAGGTGATATCTCAATAAACTTTGAAACCCTCTATCAATTTCAGACTTCATTAAAACATCAAAACAGCGGTAGTCGGTGATATACGATTTTTATTTAAAATCAATTCCTATAAAATGCCAAAAAATATTCATGAAGCAGTAAACGCAGATAACATCGTACCCAGTCAATATGATAAAGTATCCCGTCGTCACGAAACACTGAATATTTAATATTATATTATTTAAATAAGCGCTAGGACTGCATCTAGAGACACGCACAAAGAATGAGAAATGTCGCCCCTCGGGGTCCGCATAATTGCATGCTTTCCAAATTACATGTAATTGGAGCTGTGTTTTACTGAGCTCGCGTGTTTTTGTCTTTTAAATAACATTTTTGTTCCTTTTATTTGCCTAGTTATAAAATTATACAGCATTTTTATAATAATTAATGTCGAGTAAGGACATAAACACGAAGGCATTTGCGATTTAATTTCATGTTTACACTAGCAGATATGTCGAGTACCCACGTTCATGAATGGAAGCGAGTATTTATGTTGAGTAGAGCAGAGGTCAGCATGTTTTGAATAAAACAGATTATTTACAACGTTTGTCAGCATGTGTTCACATGTGCTGCGCGGGCGCCGGCGATGGCGACGGTGACGTCGGTGGCGCCGCCCGCACATGCGCACTCAGCCTAATTCATGGCCAAACCTCGACTGACACTCAAGTACTATAGACAAAAAATTATTTAAATACCGCCCTACACGATTTATTAGCGACATTTATCCTAATAAAACTAATTTGGAACGGACACGCCATAATAATATTGCCAATTTTTTGCAAATGCTTCTAAATCAGAGTGTGATATAAAAATTAAAATCATTAATGTACAGCCTTCCCTTCCATATTTATTATATGTCACGCAATTTAAACATGGGAAGTTTTTGTGTTTCAAGTCTTTTTTCCTGTATTTACCTACTTAGGTCTAGTTTAGTAAGGTACCTAATTCGAAACTATTCCATGTTGACAATGTGTTCATACTCCATGCACGAAAGAGTCACTTGCTAACAACATAAATATTAGTTTATCAACTCCCGTTCAGTAGCCAAAACATTGACGTCGTCAAAAATGCATAGATTCTAAATATTTTACGATGATGCTAACTTCGCATAATTTATGCATGCTTGTGCTTATGTCACAAATAACTCGGTACATAACACCAGTTGCTGGTACAAGTCTTATACATGCAGTAATAAGTGGTCACGCTTCAATGTAACATCATGTAGTACCTCTATTGACTCTGTATGGAACACGCTGTGTATCGTGTCGTAGCTGTTTATAGAGCCAGTTAGAGCCACTGATTGGACGAGATGACTTTGCACCAAGTATGGCGTTAGAATGTTTGCTAATCGTATGTAATGACGTGCAGGCAAATGAGGTGAGTTGTTAGCGGTAGTCAACTTGCATAATTTGGTGATCCGGTTGTAATGAGATGTTTTTTTCTAAGGTTTACTTTACAAGTCCTGATGTTGTAACAAGAGCAACGGTTATACTTAAGAAACCACACACTTGAACTCCGCAGGGTTCAACAACACGTTCATTTTTATGCAGTCGCGACAAATCTACTTAAATTTTGTTTATCGCCATCAATTGATTTACAAGGTGCAGAATAGCAATTACCTCCGTATTTCTTAGCAGCTGACAGAGGGGCGCCCACGCGCCCCGCACGAGTTCAGCTCTATTATACAATCAGGACGAATCAGCACATGGGACACACGACCACTCACCACGCACGGAGGTCAACTCGCTGAGCAATCCAAGGCTAGCTCAATACCAACCTAATGATCCTATTATAAATATAATACTCAACCAACAATCTAAAGAGTAAAAATATTTTTGATCAACGTATAATGCTAGCAGATTCGACATTGGCCATCAGACAATTTTCTAGGTCTGCCCACGTCAATTACACTATTTTACACAAGATCGTGGCTGGCACGTTATTATTGAGATTGTTTCCTGGCAATTCTCGTTGTAAGAGTCTATAGATGCAAGTAGTAATTTAGTGAATAGCAATTGAAAGAATTGCTGCGCAAAAGTTTCACGTAGCGAAATAACGACAGCTTATAATACAAAATTGATTCGATGAGATTGTAAGAGATTGTCGCGCGCCGTACAAAAATGTTGCGTTCTCATTTTAATCGTGTGTAGCCGAAGGCGAGGCGCGTTTCTCTCGATGATCAATAGAGCTGGTCCCTGGGCATTATATCGAATGTAGCGCTGTATCGTATATGAATACAATAAGACGCACGTGCTGCGCCGTCGCCCGCGGCGTCCGTCCTACCATTGTCCAGCCAGCCATTGTTTCACGGAAATCCTCTGTACATGTCTTGACACTCACAGTAATATCCTATTTTGATAATATTACCATGTGTGATTCTGATTAGTCATCGCTGGTAATAAAATACGATGGCACAGGATAACATGTTGAAGAGGAAATGACAATAAAATTTATTGTCTCAACAGGTGGACATTGTGAATTATGATGATTGAGATTCCGATCATAAACACATTCTTGTCGATGATCAATATTATTATTCAACAATTGAAGCGCTTTTGTTCTTCAGGACTATGGAAGACATTGTTTGTTTTCTTTTCCTACATCATCTACCTACCAGCATGATTAACTTCGACTTCTTCTTCATTAGCGAACTCAAACAATTTAGAACAATGAACTTGTCATTTATTATGATTGATTATAACATCAGCTATCTGCCAGTGCAAGTCCCGTCAAAATCGGTCTAGCCGTTTTGAAGATTAGGCGGAACAAACAGACAGACAAACAGACAAAAATGTCAAAAATTGTTTCTTTGTTTTATGTACCGTCTTTCATAATAATAAGCATTTAGTAAAGCTGTTATTTTGATATCACAAACAGACACTTCAATTTTATTTATTTGTCTAATCTACGTTGCCTTAGAGACAATAACAAGTTTAGTTAGAATACAATAACGAGCGAACACGCTAGCTATCTATTAGGCAAGTCACAATGCGGTTAGACAACTAGATCACGGAACTGCTTTGCTTATTTAGCTGTTCCTACAATCGCCGTACGTTCGACTATGACCTACAAACTAAAAAACCTTCCGACTACTACCTCCTGCCTTTGTGCGCGAGAGCATTCAATTCTTATAAGATCTCGAACTGCGCATGTGCGGGTGAGCTTAAAAGCTTATAAATCTTTGTCGCTGTGCATGTGTGAGGGCGGACTTGACAAGAGCAACTCGATAGCGACACAATGCCTGGCATATTACCATATTGTAAGAGCCGGCAGTAAAACTTGTTTTATAGTAGTGCACCGAATACAGAGCTTTAGATATAGCTTTAATAATGTCTGTTTAATTTGGTGCAAATATTTTAATGGCTGGAGCTAAAAAAGTAAATCAAAGCTTTTCACCTATTGCAGCTTTTCAATTTACCACTTCATTTGAATTGCGGTGGACCGCAGTACTTTTATTATGAAACATTTAAGTACGAATAGTACAATAACGGAATTTACGTTGGTTTCGTATACAATTTGTATCTATACGGACAACAATAGTCGGCGCGTGGGCAACAGGCTGCGCGGGCGCGGTCCGCGGTCCAGGGCTGCTAGAACTAATTGTAACACTTTCATATTATCTACTTACAACAAATAATTGCCGTGCTTTGCTGTTCGGATACTAGCTCAACAAATATTCAAGGTAGATTATAAATGGAAGACTTGTTTTAGTCTGTACGAAGTAATATACAGCTTCAAATTGTCTTTGAGAGGCTCCCCGAACAATAATTTTTTGTAACTACTTTTTAAAACAAATGAATACGCCGAAGCACTGTTTATACCTTCCATATTCGATACGGGAACTTCAACATAGGATAAGGTAAAAGCCGTCTTATAAAGCCAGCCCTAATAGAAACGGAGGTTGAACGCACGCGACATTGTTATCTCGCGCCAGGTTTGGGCGAGAATAAATAAAACTCTTCGTAGAAAACACACATTTATTTTATTATTCTGTCGAGGTTCTTGTAATGTCGCGATAACGCTTTATGGGACCTGTTATCGTGCACTAACGAACTTTCACAAACATAAGACGTACGACTAAAGTTATAGGATCATAAAAATTGTATAGAAAACTTAAATTGGACCTCGTACCGTTACAAAAATTAGCTGCCAATTTTTGTGATATTTGGAAAAAGACAATATGTTTAGATATTTTATATACCTAGTCATAAAATTCCGATTTACATAACCTGTCTGATTGTTAGGTTTTATAATAGTGAATCCTAATGGAATGGTAATTCCAAACGTATTTCTACGCGATTTAGCATATTAACATGAATGCGTTAAAATTTTAAATTTATTACTTGGTAATAATCTTTTATGTAGAATGATAAAAATGATCCGATAATAACTTTTATTAAAAGTGGTAAACCATTGCTAATATAGCAAAGTCTATAGAAAGCCTCTTCATATGCCGAGAATATGAGACGTAAACTACGGGATCCGGTTCTCCGTCGATCAAATCACTATGTATCTACAACTACATAGTTACATAAATATCAATAATTTTAATTGATATACAAATCTATCTTAATTGATCTCGAATCATTTTAACTGTTTCTAAATTTGATTAAATTTTCATATTGCAATGCCTCTTTAACACTCGTGCCTTCTGCCAGAGATAAAAAATAATATAAACACTAATTGGATAGCGCGCGTGACTCAATTTTAGCCGTAATTCTTTAGACTTTTATGAATGAGATAGATAGATATAAAAGTGTATTGTGTGACAGAGAGGGGTGTAGGTGTGGTAGGGTGACGTTAAGGTGCATTAGCGGCTTTTAGGCCGGTATCGGCGCCCGCGTCATTTGCGTGGTAATGGGCCGGGATTGCCTCAATTTGAATCTGCCGACCGTCATCTTTTTGTACACTTCGCTGGTTAATGGATCACGGTTACTGTACCGTCTTTGTTGTTGTTTTGTGCACTCGTGATAAAATACTGCACTTTATGAATATATGAATCGTGTTTGAATATTGATATGTATGTATGGAATGGCATCTATTGCTGCATAGCACAAATATTTATCTTACCTTTTTGTAATTTTTATATGTACACTGCATTCTATATGAATGTAGGTTTATTTATTTATTCCAAATATTCGTGTCATAATAAACATTTGATTATGTTGGAATAGTTTCAAAAGTATAAACTGCCACGGTCCGCTCGTTGCAGTTAACACCCCTCGCACAGATTTTTTGTGGTTCTGTTTGGAAAAAAAAAAAAAACTATGCTGTTTTTATATGGATTGTTTTTGTGTGTATGTCTTAGCGCGCGCCGTTATCGTAGGAGACAGAGCTCCAACACTTGGTAGTTTTGACTGCCTGCCTCGTTGGTCTAGTGGTTGCAAGCGCTACTGCTGAGCATGAGGTCCTGGGTTCGATTCCCGGGTCGGGCAAAGTGTTATTGGGTTTTTCTATCTGGATTTTCTCAGTAGTAGCCCGGAGTCTGGATATGTGCCCGGTTGATGGCAATAGGCTCGCCCCCTATTACATGGGACTTAAAACATAACTGGCGAAATGTGGGTGTACCTACTACAGGTACACCTCTGCCCAACCCTTCGGGGAAACAAGGCGTGATGTTATGTTATTATGTTATTAATTGAAACTGTTCCGTTCCGTAAGTAAACTAACCAAACTAGTAATAAAACACCCAAATGTCTGCATAAATCACTGGGTGACTGTAATTGTAATTAATTGACTGGGTGACGGTAATTGTAAGTAAAATAACGTTTCATTTAAATACTGCTATGGAATACACCTACAGCTTAATGATTCGGTTTTAATTACAGTTGGCCGTTTAAATATATTTACACAAATTGCTTCGCAGATCATATAATATTAATCAAGCAAGACGATGTAATCACATCAAAGCTTGATGTTTAAGGTTCAGGTAGTAAAAGTAAACCCTTTTTATGTTAAAAGGTTTTTAACCCCGTAGACAGGGGTGCACTGTGCACTACCTTCCATGTGTTTGTCGCGACGGGCAGGGGTGGCCAGATGAGTCCCACAGTCCCACTTGTTGCTATTAGTTAGTAATTTACAACACATATTTTTCAACATTCGCCCATTAGCGGGGATTAGGGAAGTCTCCCGATGACGTGAAAGTAGGATATGACGCGACAACATTCCCCATTGCCGTCACTCCGTCAGTAATAAAAGAAAATCGATGCGTTGTCAGACGAGATCTAGCACCGCCTGATTAATGTATGCGTTGGGACACACGGGATACATTTATATTGTGCGTAGGAGTGAGATGTATACTGAGCAATGACCCTTTTACATGGCAGTTTTAGCGTTCAAAAGGTTAAAAGTTTCTTTATTGGTTTAAAGGCTGATCAACAACATCTAGAGCCTAGATAATGTTAAACAGCCTTTCAGTTTCTAGGCAAATTCGAACTTGCTTAACAAAATTCAAAAATTCAAGTCATTTATTCAAACTAGGCTGAGAATCAGCACTTTTCGAACATCAAACTTACATAAGACAGTCCCCCAAAACGCCCACCCTTCACCACTTCCTAGTGCTTTTGCTGGGAAGAAGTAGCGCAACAAACTGCCCAGCGGCACAGCTGTCTGCTCAGTTAGAAAAAACAAAATGATTCTATACAATAGTATGCAAGATAATTTACATTACGCAAAACATAATTTAAATTATAACTTAATAGCCACATGACAGCTAGCACATGCCAATATACCAACCAAAAACATCGAGAACTATACTCAGGCCGATCCTTCATGTGCCATTCCATTAAAGATCCTTCATGTGCCATTAAAGTTGTCAAATGAGAGAGTCTATTAAGTACCTATCAACTAAATGAGTACACATAGAGAAGTAACAACTGGACTTTCCATGAGCAACTCATAAGGGATCTGATTGCAAATGAGAGCCTATTCAAACAAGATGAGACAAGGCTTGAAAGTGACGACAACTAGACAGACGGACAACACAACGCGGCCACACAGACAATGCACTCTAACATAAAAGCGACGCCTTGCTTTTATTGGTCGTCCATGTAAAATCTTTACGTGGCATCTTTTATAGTGTGGTGTGTCGTATAACTCGTATATTTTAGCTTTATGGCGTGTGGCTGAGTCGCCGTGGGCCGGCGGCGTGGGCGCTACTCCAGAATCGAGCCCACGTGCCTGATCGCAGATACCATTGTCCGCTTCGGGCTTGTTTATGGGAGCACACCGAGATACCGACGAGAAATGACACCTTGATCGCGTGCCTTAATCTACCACTCCGTGCTAAGAACTTACATCTAGATTTTCCGTTGATCTAATTTAATAAAGCTTCGGATCGGTTTATGGCGTTGCAGTTTAGAAGAACAAGTTCGACAGCCTTTACGCTACTTTGCCTGCTTAAAACACACACCAGATATTTATTTACACGTTCCATTATCGCATAAAAATTGAGTGAACACGAGTAATAACCGAGATGAAATGAAGATTTGGCCGATGACACTATAAATGACTGTTATAAGTTGCATGTAGCGTATAATCTTGGAACAATAAGAACCAACGGTTGATAAAGAATTGGCTCGTAAAAGCGCAGTGGCTCGAAGCGGTAGCAATTTGAGTGTGTTTTTAATAATTTTTATTGGTTGGAGTGTATGGAGCCGGTCGGCAGTGTCGCGTTGAACACGGAATACGTAATGAGCTCTCTGTTAAATTAATGACCACGGTAGCCGCGTTCCAATCAAATCGCCCAAATATGATTAAGACAACTTTCTGTATAAATGTACTAGCCGCTACTGTATGCGCAGATAGGTCGAATATGTCTCCACATTTTTAGATTTAACGATTACCTATTACTAAGTATGAGGACAATGAACGACTACTGATGCTCCTCAACTCTCCCATTACTCTTTCATCATAACCAACCGTTATAAAGACCGTAAAGTAAACTTACCTTTCTTTTGTTTCCAGTGGCCTGACATCAACCACGGAGCGAGGCGTGACTCCGGTCTACCTTCGCTGTCGAGAGGGCAGCATCTCCTGGGTGTACCCTCGCGGTGCACTGCGGCTGTTGTTTCGACCATCCCTGCCTGCTGATGAGAGGGACTTCAAGGTCTGCGTGAGGGTCATACGGCGACCAGACCCGCCTGATCTATTCCATAGCTTGCGACTAAATGATACAGGTAATTTTGTGGTGCTTCCGACTAATGATATAGATTTTATCAGGATTATCGGGAAACAGAATTCCATCAAAATTATACATTCATCAGGGAGTTAATATTAAGACAAAAAAAATAAAAAAAAATAAATTAAATAAAATTAAAAATTACACATCATTTATGGAGTTAGGGATGATCACAGATGGCAAGCGCTCTGCGTAAATTGTCGGTTGTGTGGACCCTTTTTGAATACCAGAGTAAAACTCCTTCAACATAATGATTTAATTGTGGTCGCCTACTAAGTAATGCATTCTTTCCAGAAGTCGCCGAGCGGTTTCCAGCGCGTCTCTTTGTGGAGGGCGCTCGTCGCTTAGTTCCTCTGTATGCGCCCAATGATGGTGACCCGAGGGAACTACGATGCTTCAGAAGCCGCCACGGTCGTGCTGCCCTTTACGTCGAAGCTGAACCAGAAGACGGCCCTCAGAAGAGAAAAGCTACCTTCAAATACGAAGCAAAACCCCTGGCCCGGAGACACTACGACCCTTCCACGGCAGACTGCAGACCGTGCACCGAGTCGGAACTAGAGCTCGCCTTCTGCACCAGCGACCTCGGTAAGACCTCACACGATAATCTCATTACTTCTCTAGCTGTTCCTTCACCGCAATAATGAGTAATCACAAAACCAGGAGCCCTCGCCTCGCTGAATGTTAATAAACCCGCGCCGACGACCGCACAGTAATTTGTCGCCATCATCGGGATTCCTCGCGCCTCAAATTATATTAAACGTTGTTATACTTGAAAATAATTTTATCATTTTTCCTCGCTTAACTACCACGAAGTATTTACACAGCGAGACCATTTATCTAAAGGGCTCGTTATTTTTAAATTTCAAACAATGTTGAATTTTTACGCAAATGGATGCAACCGAAAAAGGTTTGCGCATTGTTTGTCGAGGCTTTTGTATCGCCGCTAAGTGCTAGTCGGATCTCTGTTACGATTAGATTGCATTTCATACCGGTCATGACTTATGGAAGCTTTTGCATGTGTAGTAAGCGAGCCGGGATGAGCTGCTTAGATTCAATTTACGTCTGTAACGACGGTGCTTGACAATTGTATACCGGATAGACTAGTATGAGCGTACGGCACGCGACGCGGCGGGGAGTTCATGTTAATAGTTTTTTCTGGTTTGATAAATTATAATAGTTGAGGAGTTATGTCACTGCAGCGCATGCGTCCCGCCGCGTCGCCCGCGCACCCACGTTATTAGCCGCCTCCAACACGTATCATTGATTTTTTGTTTGTCATTCCACTCAAAAAAGGTAGATATTTTTGTATCAAGGCAACGTTACGTGTTAAGGTTCTTTGTCAAATAAAAATGACAAGCTATTGTTAAATTGTCAAGAAATGGGAAATTATTAACGGATTGTTTCTGTTTATAATTGAATAAATAAATAATTAATCATTAGTTATCAGAGAACAGAGGATTGTTTATTCGAAACAAGAAATGAATGATCCAATCACACGAAGATCGGAACATAACTAACGTTCGTACTTCGGGCGTATATTTCAGATATTAACACTAGCTTACAATTAAATTAACAGTTCTCTTGATAACATACCGCGGTACTGAGATAGTCATGATGGCTCGTTAGTGAACCTTGTATGTAATTATCGACTGTCGGGCTCGGGTTGATGACCGTTTACCAAAGACTGGGACTATTCACTTATCTTGCTCAAACAAAAGCTGAACGTAGAAAAAAATCCGGCTACATTTTGCGCTTACTCACGGAGCGGACAAAAACCATGGACAATGGGGACACAGTGATTAATATCTGGACAATAAATCTGGTGTCGCGACTGGTACCTAGTCGTTGAGCGTGCTACATTGTGCTACAGTTTTAACACTGCTCTTACCTCACCGAGATAAGTGGGGTATATCTACCGGCTTTTGTTTCCAACCAAGTTACAAGCTTTGTAGAAGCGGAAAATTAACATTTTGAACAGTTACATGCTGTTTCTTAAGAGGGAACAGGGCCTGCGATTCTCCATACAAATGTATTCCCCTTTTTTCACCCTGAATAATGCTTCTAGAGCATTTTTTTTTTTTCATAAAATCAAGGGCTGCTGTAGACACCTCCCTGTTATTTCCTTTTTTCAGCAACTTATTGGTAAAGAAAATATGACCCTTCAAAAATTACAAAAATTACGCATTTTTACCGCCGTGATTAGAGGACTAGGTACCTACCACACAAATTCGAAAAGTTTTTTACAAAGACAATTATAGGAACCTAGATATACTCTTTCTCGAAATTTTAATGTAAAAAATAATTGAATCGGCTCAGGTTTCGAGGAGAAAAAAAAAAAAAAAAAGTCGATCTCGTCAATTTTTATTGTGATATAATCGGTCTGAGCTGCAGCTCTCCCTGTCGCACTCTACGGAGGCAGACTTGAGGTAGACAACGGCAACAGTTTCTTCGAATACCTATTTGTCAAATACCTAATATAGTAAATTTGAAAAATGGGTCTTATACAGGGTGGAAGGGACATCGACGCGAAAACTGATTCAGTACACGACTGAACATTATCGTCGGTTATAAAAAAAAAAAAAAACAGCTGTTGTGTTTGAGAACCAGGTACTGAATCCATGGTATCAGTTTTCGCGTCGATGTCCCTTCCACCCCGTATATAATTATTTATATATATTATACGAGTATAATTATATATACCGAGCAAAATCTTACATTACGTACTTAAAATTATATGCTAGGGTCACAAAATAGTAAAGGATGAAATGCTTAAATTAACTTTATCTCATAATAAAATTATATGGTATTCAAAACGTGAAAGAATGGCTCCGTGACAACGTTGAACGTTTACAGCCGCGCTGTAGGTAGTTAAAAGGAAAACTCGTCGCTGACTCAATTGTGTTCTCGAAACACGCTCAGATAGCTCAGTCATTAAACTTTATAACTTCTAATTTGTTTGTGCCGTAGCAATTACTATAATTAACAAAAACTCGGCTTTCAAATAAAACAATCTATGCAAGGCTTCATAATAACACAGATAATAAATTTGGTTTTAGGTAGGTACAGCAGAATGCACATTAACATATTTATATTATTAATGTATTGACGCCAAATATTATTATTGTGGGATATTTTCCTCGAAGAGCTTTATTTCGGACGTTTAATCTGACAAAAACCTGTATTTCTTTTGAATAAAATATATTCTATTCTGGGCTAACGAATTTTAGCATACCTACCTACTTAAATCACAATACAAGCCTTATTTTCTTGCGGACAGAATTTATGACATCTACTTACAAGAAATATTTAACGAATTAAACTATCTGGGTAGTGAAATATACCTAATTTAAGCAAAAAATAATCATTATGTATAAAGTTTTAAAATAGTTTATCCTCTTCTTTTTCAATTTTGCGGAAACCCACTCAAACATTTTCTGACGTTAAATATTTTGGTTTAAATTTCAGTTGCTTTATCGTACCATCTCCATTTCAGTATCCAGAGGCGTGTTCGTAATGAGCGAGGCTCGCGAAGACCTGGACACGACGCAACTGACTCTCCGACTGACCAAGCTGATCCGCGCCACGTCGGGTGAGGAACCCAGGGACAACCCTGATGACCTGGCTGAAGATGACGAATACTACAAGTAAGGATTGCTAATATTCAAAAGATTTTAATCTAATCTCCTAGCTAGACTTTCTGGCAATACAACATTCTGTGATTGTAATTATGGGTATAGTGCTAAAGGTAAATATATTGAGAATGTTTAAAGCTAAGAGTAAAATCGTCGATATCCTATTGAGTGAGTGACTATATTTACAGCTTTCCAAAGAAAAGTATGCGCTTCGAGAATCATTGTCTCACTTCGAAAAAAAGATTACCGAAGCGCATACCTTTTCTGGTTTGCCTGTAGGTATTTTATAATCAATGTGACAAATCTGCCTACCCCAGAATACGCTAGCCATTTAGACATCACAAAGTTCGTACACGCCACATCGTTATGAGTGAAGCATTTAAAAAGTAGATGCCATGTAATTGCAGTCCCCCGCGTAGATAATTGCGAATGAAGGCTTACGAATCGTATATGATCATTAATGATCAACGTTTTAGAAGTTAGAACTACAAGTCAAAGTATTTAATAGAAATGTTTGAAAGACAAAGGAATTGTTATTTAAAGGTGGCAGAAATAAGAACGACTTATTAACAAGTGAAATTTCTTATGGGAAATAAATAAAGATATTATATCAAACCCAATTTAAGAAAAATATTTGGAACCAAGTCCTTTACATACTACCTAGGTCGCCACACCCAAGGGTACACAATTTTAAGAAAACCAAGTTAAACGTTGTTGTGTGATAATATCTAGAACCTGTTGTCTACAGGCTACATATACGCTCACAAACCTCTGACTGCAGTAAAAAGTTATTATTATAAGGTTTATCTTAGTTACATCTCTTGGACATGTAAATTGGTTACTGAGAGTCTGAGATGTAACTTTCCCGTGTTGTAAGAAGTAGGATTTATAAATTGTCATAAGACCTACAATATTTATTTAAGCCCCAAATAATTCCAAGTTGGATCATTCGGTTCCCTACAAAATGGTTGAGCTGGATGGTGCTGATCCATGTTCGTGAACGGGCGCCGTCAGTTAAGACTGGTCATCTCTTATCTGCCAGGGCTTATTTTTAATCGTTTTTGATTTTTATATTATTTTTACATTGTTCTCACATATAGAACCAACAAGAATAATGTACCCAGGATTTTGTAATTTCTATATTTAAAAGAGTGTCCTTGGAGTTTCTTGCCCGTTCTTCTCCATAGAGATCTACGTTTTGGAATGGGCAACTAGCTTCAACTGTCTGACTAACTGACTCTTTGACAATTCAAAAGTGCCTGTAAATGGTTTAATTGAAATAAATGCTTTGAGTTTGAGTTCAAGAAATTAGCCTGGGCAATGAAATCATGTTAGCTGTTGGTTACTTGGTTAACCGAAAATGACAACAGTCCTATCAACTACGGCTTGATAGGTTTGCCATTCTAACGAACCCTAATCTTTCCAGGTATGACGTCGACAACACACTAGAGCGCACTACCCACCGTAACCACAAGCGGCGGAGAACGCGCAGCCTTCACGCGCACGTGCACGTGTCGGCGGCGTGCGGCGCGGCGGCGGGCGCGGGCGAGTTCCTGGTCACGGCGCGCAGGCGCCTCGGGAGGTACTCGCTGGTGTGCGCGCCGCGGGTCGACGACTGGGCCCAACTGGTGCAGAGACGGAACGCTGACGGCACGGCACATTGCCAGCTGCAGCATTGAGGTGATCTGTGTTACCCTGAAGATGGGCTGTTTTGAGGTAGCGTTCTCTAATGCTGTGCTGTGATTGGTTAAAATCAGTGATGACGATAAATACACTTGTGAGGTATTGGATAGTGATGAACGCTGAATGTCTAGTAACCTTTCTGCAAATAACTGTTATTATGCAGGGTTATTTCTTAGATATATTTTGAATTCAACAGTGATACATTGTTGCTTCAGATCCTATTTCAAGAGTTTTATCTATATTAGTAATTTTACTGCTTGCCATAAAATCAGCTTGCGTATTAATGCAACATTGTACAAAAGTTCTAATCTTTATTTATGTATCAAATGTTTATATTTCCTGTAAATGATATAATTGTAGATTTTTAAAGAAAATGTGGTCCAGAGTGCCAAAATATGTAAGATCTTCATTTAGATGTAAGGTTGATCTCAACTCTGTACATATTATGAGTAAGTGGGATAAAGAAAGCCATATTAGTTAAGCACCATAATTAGTTATAACGTAATATATTGCAGTTTAAGTGTGATTTAGAACAGATTATTATTATTTTATATTATGCCTATTTGGTGCCACTGTTATAGGAAACCTTATATGATTTTTACAACAGAAATGTCACACACCGAAAGTGGATTAGTTAACTCTTGGATAAACATACAAAAAATATTCTAACAAGCTGGGATTGTTTAATAACCTTTTAATTTTTCTAAGATTCGTCTTTATCCATTTTTGATGTCGAACCTTAAGTTTTGAACTATCTGCTCTGATAATATTCTTTGGAATCAAAATAAGGTGACCAATGTAGATATTATGGTGCTGCCATAACAATGTCTTCTTTAGTGCTTCCATAAACAGATCCTTTATTTTTTTAAATATAATTTCTATATTACCTTACCAACTATTCAGCCTTTGTGAATACTTTAGTAATATATTTTGTACAAAACTCTAAGTATAGTTGTCGATATGTGATATAGTTTACAACGAGTATGTTATGAAGTAGAAGTGCCTAATGTATATACGAGAATATAGCTATTGACAATACATAGTGTTTATAAATATATAATACACAGATTATGTAAAAAAAAAACTGTTGAATAAAATAGTTTAAAATATTTTTTTGTTTTCATTGTCTTACCATATCTTGTTTGCCGGTGTAATTTGAAAGCCATATAAAAAGTGCATGATCTAATAAGATTTATTAAATGTTTTCCATGATGATACATTCAGGACAGTGTGATGATTAATTCATTTGGTAGTTTCTTCTGAAAGCTTCATACGTGTAATTTAAACAAGCCGTGGGCGGTAACGAGTCATACGATTGCACATACGACTCTAAAAGTATAAGGAAAATTGAAAATATTGTCGTAAGTATTAAGAAAAATAAACATGAAATATAGCAATTCGTTTATTGAAAAAATCACAACTGATACCACATAGAAAAACTACTCGGCACGGTTTAACTCTTAACTATATATAATATCACATAAACACTTTATAATTTGATAGACTATATACATAGACATTTATTCGTATTTGGTACACTTTGTGAAAATGCCAACCACCAGGTGATCGCAGCTTTAAATAAAACAAAACAAAATAATTCCTTTACATTCGAGTTTTAAATAAAAAATGTTAACTAGTAAAGAAACAACGAAATAATATACATAGTGAAATAAATAAAAATAAAATATGGATCGGATCGACAATATGTGTAACGAATTAAATATAATAAATACTATTTTACAGTCAACGAGTCCAACCGGTTAAGCCTTTGCATGCGAGTTCCTCATATTCAGTAAATAATGAACACATCGGTTTGTTACAACCGTCTTACACAAGAACATATCAATACCCGACCGGACCAACTCCTCTGAAAGTCTCAAGGACCAAAAACGTAATAAGTAATTTAGTTGAATATTTTTTCACTACAACCCGTTTGCCGTAACTACTGAATACTATTTCCATGTGAATCTAATTGTAGGTTATTATCAACTGCTTACAAAATGGAAATAACAACAGGTACGTAGTTTACAAATGTGATAACT
Organism: Xanthia togata; assembly: GCA_963853775.1. Classification (NCBI taxonomy): domain Eukaryota; kingdom Metazoa; phylum Arthropoda; class Insecta; order Lepidoptera; family Noctuidae; genus Xanthia; species Xanthia togata. Next base: position 18,358,423 of record OY970795.1, on the reverse strand, counting down.
GATATGTCTTTTCAAAATATACGTCTTTCGTGTACTACATACGTCGGAGAAATTGAGTATCAACAAGTTGTGGTAAAGTAACTTAGACTTACACCAACATGTTAGAACCTCAATATAATATTAGAATGTATACCACTAAAATAGTCCAACAGTGGATGTAGGCAACAATATTGATCCAGACATTCATAAGATTTTTACATTTACGTAAGTAATACATTATTTATGCAAAAGAAGTTATAGAAAACAACAAGTGTCTAAATTACAACGGCTTTTTTGGCATTTAAGTGAATATATTCATAATAGTAGCAATTTAAAACTGAATTAATGCTAAGCAGTACTAAATTTTATTTATGCTAATGATTAAATTACGGAGTAACATGATAGAGTAGGCTATGCATATGATCAGTATAGTCCTTGCGCGACTGCTAGTCGCCGCTTGAGGTGAGTGAGCGGTGAGACGGGGGAGGGCGCCATTGACAAAATTGGCAGACTGAGTTAGCTTGGCCTTTGTCTACCTCCCCGCTCACATACCTCAGACGGTGACTAGCAGTCGCGCAAGGACTATAATAAGTATTACATAATTTTATCATAAACTCAGTAATTTTATCCAAAAGCTCACTCATTCATCCACATTTTAATTAAATTCGTACAAGTTAGCACACACATCACCGTTACCGACATTCGCCACCACAATGAGCAAAGTACTATCAGCCTTCAAAGTTCGGATCAATCTCTCTACATAATTGCGCACTCCTCTATAGTAATCACATTCATATAATACGAGTAGTCAAATATTATGGATGTCTGCCCACCAAAGCTATGAAGACGAGAAACGGGGGAAAATAGAGTTATTATTTAAAAGATATAATGTCTCCGTTGTTCAAATTTAATGGACAGATATCCCATGCAGGAACTACACTCTTATAATTAAAGAAGTGAAAATGCAATTTATCCGCATATAAATACAGATAGATGAAATAAAGATTATGCGATGTGCAAGCCAATTCACAATTTAGTTGTGCGACCAAAAATATTGACAGAATGTCACCGATTACGATTACGTTTCAAGACAAAGCTGATAGAAAACACATTAAAACGTCAGTTGACTACTAGAAAAATATTAACGATCGTTAACAACTACATATACATATATTATTCAGGTCAATATTCTTCAAAATATTAATTTAATTTTAATAGATTTACAATTCTTTATATTTTCTCATAGTCTTGTTTTATATAAAATTTGATATTGCGATTACGAATAACAGGTTAAGACGGAATTATTGTCGAAAACATTTATTTGTAACGCGAGCAAGCTCGTTCTAGTGATATTGGGCGATTTAAAACTCATTACTTCCTCAAATTAATGGAATATTCGTGAAACAAACAAATATTTAGTTCAAATAGCGTGCAATAAAAAAATAAATTGAGGATTTAATTTATAAAAATAAAAAATCTAAAATTATAAGACAAGTTACGGTCTAACTAAGCGTTACATCAGTTATTAAATAAATAATACAATTCAATGCAATACAAATGTGATGAACATATAATTTAAATCAACATAATATAAAACTACATAAATATTCTTAAACATAAAGTATAATCCTTGCATTCGATGTGACACTAGTAGCATAAGACATTGTGCCAAGATGAATCCTTTAACATTAATTCAATACGTAAATGATTTATCTGGTAACCTCATGTATACGCAAATATCCATGGCGGTCGCAGTCAAACAACGCTGCAGCGAGATGGAACGAGGCTCAGTAGACTTGAGTAATCCCGTACGTGCTTAATATTCTTCGTCCTACTCGCACGTTTTATGACCGCGTCTCACATTTTGGCGTTTATTATAATAGTAATAGTGATGAATATTAACTAAAATTTCAACTAATTACTAACAGTGACCGCATCTAATCAGCTTATGACAGCTTAATTACTATTGGTTAAAGGAAGAGTCTCGCGCTTTTGTGCAAGATTTTTGCTCTTCAGCATTAGGCAATTTTGGATGATATTTTCAAAACGTTTAACATGTATATAATACAAATGGATCATTTTAACATTTGAAAAGAAAATAGTTTACACAATAAATCTATCTTTTTAAATGCTAATTCTAATTTAGTGTTTAGTTTTACAATTTGCACTATAAGTAGTGCTATTTTTTATATCTAATCATTGCACAGACGTAATTGATAGAAGTTTTAAACATTACGTATGCTCTTCTAATTGTTTGATTTGTCGTTAATAATTTTAAGTGCTCTGAATTTCATCGGTTCAGCCAGTGATGTATTTTTTATTATATTTCGAATCCTTTCGGTTTTTCTTTTTCGTGTTCCTAAGGCAAGACTATGTCAGTTATCCTGAGACTTCCGAATACTAAAAATACATAAAAAAAATGCAATTTGACCATAGATATCTACAAATTAGGGAATTGTACTATAAAATGTTTTTGGACTAACACACCTTCTAGCGAGTTTTTTTTTTAAAGTCGGAAGTTTACTATGTATTTTTATGGAATGGAATGAAAATGACGATTTAAATTAATGTTCTCTTTAAGTTAACGTAATACTTGGCATATTTTTTGACCGCAACAATAACAATGCAAGTAGTCTTTATACCATGATACTGGTGTAAAAATATAAACTCTCAATAAATAAATAGGTAATACGCATAAGAACTGTATTTGGGGCGACATTATATGGTTTGACGCGGCGACCCCCGTGTCGCCGCCAGTGCAGGCCGCTCATTCGTCAACGCTCACGCACGCGGCCTCCCGCCCGTTACTTATTGGTCAACGCTGCCCCCCGCGCGGAAAAGAGGTCTCGGTAAAACTATAGTTAACCTTGTTTTGATTTGCCGATACCCTAAACATTCTTGGCAAAACTATCAAACAATTTATTCACATCAATATTTTTCAAATAATTCAATATTCATAGCTTTTCTGCCAAACCACAAATACCTTACATAGAGACTTCAAAATTATATTAGAACAGTTTATTGCAATTACTAAATATAATTTTGAATCACATTCAGCAGCTACATCAACGCAACCGACGTCCAAAATGCAATCTCACACTGTGTCATCTCAAAAACACACTTTAAATCTCAGACGTAAGACTCAAATTTGTACGTACAGTTTCACGCGAACTGTACCGGGGTAGGTGTCATGATGTCTATGATAATGTCCTCCATGTTGGGTAGAACTAGAAACTTCTCGAACTCTTTGCTGAGCTTCTGTTCGATCCAGTTGGTGATGTGCGCGAACCGCAGCGTGCGCGCGCCCACCGCCGGCCGGGCTTTCAGTATTAGCTGTGGGTTCGTGCGGAATCTGAGGAGAGAAGGATGATAAGCTCGCGTGGACTATTTTGCACTTTAAAACAGTGAAAATTAAGTTTATTATTCAATGTAATCATCACATAATTGCCCTACTTTATGCTCCTTTCGGTATTTACTGAGCCTTACACAAATGCCATAATGTTTTACCCCAATTTAATTGGGGTCGGCGGAACATCTCTTCTTTTTTCATAGTTCTCTATTAGTCGTAATTTCGGTAGTCACGACCCTTCTAGCCATATGATCTTTCACATGGTCCATCCATCGTATCTTTAGTCTTCCGCTACTCTAATGGTTATCCACATTCATACGCAAAACTTTCCTTATGACATTCCTCAGTCGTCTACACATTCACAGATGTCTAAAAATTGAATGGATCAGTGTCTTACCCGAGCCATATCCTATCGTGTGGTGGTGGCGGCAAGTTGAACGCTAGTCGCCCCTCTAGAGCGTGCACTTCTAGATGCAGCTTTATATCCGTGTTCGATAGACCTTCCATTGCACGTTTCACGTACTTGTAGTCTGTCACCTGAGCGAATCAAAAGAAGAATATAATTAAATTACCTATAGCTACTTAATGTAAATAATAAGGTTTATTACTGATGATAATACAATAGACAGATTTCGACCTTAAAAGTATCGTAATTGTTTACCCGACTACGGCGAATCAAAAGGGAGGGTTATGATTTTGAACGGTATGTATGTAAGTATGTTCATCTGTTACCTCATAACTTCTAAACTACTTATTATAATTTGACAAATTATGTATCGTTGGAAGCGTCTTGATCGTCCGCTAGTTATGTGATATGTGACGTCACATTTTTTTGCCTGTATCGTGGGTGCGTTTACATACATATAAACTCACATACACAAACAGCCAGACCCGGAACAACTAATTGTAGGTCATACAAATATTTGTTCCGTGCGGGGATCGAACCCGCGACATGCAGCGCAGCAGTCAATTACTTAACCACTGCGCCAACCGTGCCGTCAAATTGAATATGACTAGAACGAGATGAAGTAAGAAAAAAAAAACCGTGCCGTGTTGGGTATCAAATGAAAGGGCTTAATTAGCACATTCCAAATATATATATATTAAAACCCCAAAATAATTTAAAGATAAAAGTTATAAAACAAAACCCAACTAGAACAAAAAAGTTAATCTAAAAAGGTATAAACAAGACATCATAGACAGATAAACCCAAAATCCGGAGTCACACGTAATCTGTTCGATTTATCTAACACGTGTGACTCAGGATTTTTAATTTTTCGCGGTTTTCAGTAATGGACGAAGTGATACACGAGGAAGGTTTTGTGTAAATTGGCTGAAATATGACGATTATTGTTGTCGATTATTATGTCGGAAAATATCATGCCGACTGGGAGCTTTACTGGCGTGTGCCGCGTAAACCGTAAAAGATATTTAGTGGCATGAGTAAAGTTCACTCGTCCACCATAGAAAAGGGAGGATCCTCCGACCAGACGGATGTTATGTCTGGCGGGCCAACTGCCCGTCTAGTAGTTCGTATGTGGCGGTGTAACCGCTACAGATACATAAAATTTTTGTTCGACAGGATTGTTCATCTTGAAAAGTTCAACAAAAAATTCCGCGATGGCATATGTCTATCTTCTAAGGATAACCCACAGTAACCATAATTATCTTTCAGAATTTGATCCAAATTTCGTTTTTTTTTTCTTTTTGATTTGATTTTGTTCGAAAAATTTCATTGTTATTTCTGAAGCTATTTTGACCGTTATTATATTAATTCTTATCCAATAAAAATGTGTTATTTAAATTGGTCATTTCATTTAGATCAAAATTAGCTTTGACATCATATTATATAAATGAATAGTTTATAAGATATCACAGATTCAAAATTACGCGTGACAATATAATTATGGTTGACGGCAACGCAGGCGCAGTGGTAGGAGTCAATGACCTTTTTCTCGGCGGACGTTCCCGTGGGATATTTTCCGACATCGGGCAAAAGCTAGTTTTATTATAAATATCAGATTTTTACGAACCCTGTTTTGCAGTTAATGACAACATTGCAAAAACATACTCACTTGTTGGAAGTATTTGTTAGTGGCTATCTTGTCGACCATACGTAAGAACTTTTTCTTAGGTGCAGTGTAAGATCTGGAATTAACAGTTAATTTCAACGTGTTAAAGTGGCAAACTAGGAACGATACTCGGCTGTAAATATGGCATACGAACTTCGTACTTTATAAAAAAAATCGGTAAACTTTTTTTAACTTCTTTTCGAACTTATCTCAGTAAAAAAAAAACTTATTTTATTTCACATAAACCAACATGGGCACTTATGAAAACGTGTGTGCACGCTAGGTATACGGTTCCAATTGGTCGTTTCCTATGTAGAAAATCCGGCAAAAATTCAACGGTTACTCTTTTAAAAATAATTGGCTTATACAATGTTTTCAAATTACAGTGATATGGCCTGTTTAAATATAAGCGATACTGGTCCGCCTTCTGGTAAGTCACTTTGGATCAGTATCGCTACCGAGTTCGACAGCGATATTGCATATTTAAATCTGAATAGGCTTTTAATAGGTATGGGAGGACAATGTAGTGTCACTCATAGTTGCATGACTATCTTTTTCTAAAGCTCGGTGGATAACTGGCGATTCTTCTGAAACGCGGTGGATATCAATATCTATTTAACTAATATTATAAATGCGAAAGTGAGTTTGTTTGTTTGTTACGCTTTCACGCTAAAACGGCTGATCGGAATTGGGTAGACCATGACCTTGTGAAAGACATAGGCTACTTTTCATCTGGACCACAGACCAAGTTGCGGGCAACAGCTAGTATACGAAAAACAAAAAAAATAGGCAGTCATGGGGACTGCCGACAGAAATGAAAACTTAAAACTGGTATTAGCGCCACCTATATTATATAGTAGAGCACTAAGGCACGAGTATGTCGGTGACGCGAATCTATAAGTTTACCCCCCACCAAAAAACGGTAACGCGCCTAAAAGTTTTCACTTCAAAAATAAGGTAGCATTCCGTACCCGACCGCAGGAGGCAACTGTAGGCGACGTGTCGCCGCGACTGTTTTCTATGAATTTCTATGAAATACCTTACGTAGCTAGCGACACGTCGTTGGCAGCTACGGGCGAGTGACAGGCGACACGAGCAGCCCGACCGCAGACCAGCAGTGCTATTCTGTAACCATCTCACCGTGAAAACATAGGTGAAGTGAGCTCGGAGTGAGCTGTCAGTCCCTAGTAGCAGGTGGAATGACAGCTCACTTCACGTTCACTTCACCTAAGTTTTCACCGTGAGATTATTACAGAATAGACCAGCAATAGTGCCGCCAACGCTCGAGCGATAACACGTTTTTCTATCTTCTATCTACCCACTGGAATACGGGCTGCTGCCGCCTGCGTTCGGGTACGGAATGGTACCTATATGATTTTGAACTTGTACTGCGAGTAAATACAGCTGATTACGGAGTCGAAGGTTTTGTGTTATCGAATTTAGAATCGATATCCGTCACGTCTATCGCGAACTAATTTAACTCGGTTCTGTATTAGTATCCACCTAAGGGGGGGCTAATTTTAGTCCAGTCCCAATGATCACAATTACAGGAAGAACAAGTATGTCTCGGCTTCGTTAAGGGTATTTCTATACCCGACATAATAAAGAAATAAGTCGAGTAAATCGTGCGAAGCAAAGGTGGATCGCTAGTACTGTATATTTATGAAACTTACCCAGTATCAGACGTTATAGTCTCGTTGCTATCTACAGGCTGCACTGGCGGACTTTCATCGTCGTCGCTAGACTCCGCAGAATCTTCTACATCCGAGTCGTATATCGCTGGGTTTCTCAACTAAAATACGAAATTTTAGTTTATTAATAGGACATTGCGTAAAATGTATGGAGCTTGGTTCATATGTCGACCGCTAACAAGACAAACTTATGATAGCATTTTTTTTTAAATCAATCGATTTGTTTATACTAAAATTATTGAATAAAATATAATTGAAACGAAGTTCCTTAACGCGGCTTGCGGTAGTTGATAGAGAGAAATCGTCACGTAAGGAAAAGGCGTTATGCCCCCTTCATACGACTTTCCCTTTCTCTCTGTCTCTTTCTATTATATACGAGGGTGTGTGTGCGTACGAGTATCGAGATTCAAGCAGACGAACAATTATACCATCTTGCTTGTTATTTAATGCATAATATACAACGAAAGGAACTTCGTTCCAAGCGGGTGGCCCGCGAAATCTCTAGTTTATTTCATTTAACTATAACTTTTTACTGGCAGATATTTTGTATGGGTGTTAAATAACTGCTTATTTAAAGAATATTTAGTTACATAGGTCTCGTTAGTGGTGGTCATTTGACCATTGCCCATTGTCTTTTACGAATATTTAAGGAAGTTCCAGAAGCACTATTGATGTACAGGTGAGCATAACTAAAAAGTAGTTCAATATTGTAAACCTTACAGAGAAGACACAAGGTTCACTTTTGTTTAATATCAGTCACCACGTTCTCTATTTGTTAGTCATATTTTCTTCTATTAATGTTAAAATTCAGCTATAAGGCTGATCAAGCTTTGTAATACAGTGTGAATTTTCCAAATGTGCATGGATGGCCAAATCCGAAACTATAAAAAATACACAAAAGTAGTCTCGGGGCCAATTTGGTTAAAAACTAAAACTGTATCATTCGATTATTGAAAATACAAATTAGTTTTCCTAGCTGGGAATCGAAAGCGTTGATTTTAAGAAGAGAACAGTCTGTATTCTTACACTAGCCAAAAGAAAAAGAAAAAAAAGAAATGAGGAGTAAGGAGTATGTGTGAGTAAGGAGTATGTGGAGTTATGTTAAACAGCAAACTAAATACAAGTATACTATAGAGAGTGCAATCCACGACGACGCGCCGCTCTGTACTAAAGTACAGCTTACAGTACAGTAATAGCGGAGTGGGGCGCGTCATCTGTACAAGGATCTTTTGGCGCTCGAAAAGCGTTGACAGGGAGGCGCTGTTGGTGGACATTTGTACAATTGTTTTGTGAAATTGTATTGAAAAAACAAGATGGCGGCGTTAGTTCAGATTTTGGGCACGCGCCAAATGATTCTTGTACAGTTATATCGTGGTATACTGTTATTGAAAAGTGAATCTTACCCGCCGCGCATGATCCTCGTCTTCGGCTATAGATTCTGCGGTCTTTACACCGGTGTTGAGCACAACGCTGGACGCCATTAAATGTTCCTCAAGCGTCATGTCTAAAAAACATTATTTGTAGTTACGTAATTATTTTCTTCCGTCAAACAAAATTATGAGGTGAATAATTAATCGGTGGTAAAGAGAGAGTAACATCACATAACATCACGCCTTGTTTCCCCGAAGGGATGGGCAGAGGTGTACCTACCTATAGTACACCCACATTTCGTTAGTTAAATTTAAGTCCAGTGTAATAAGCGAGCCTATTGCAATCTACCGGGCTCAAATCCAGACTTCGGGCTGCCCTGCCACTGAGAAATTCCAGATAGAGAGAAACAATATTTTTCTAAATTTTATTGGTTGGTAAACAGTTGGGCTACTTGCTTATTTTCATAATTAATTTGTAAAGAGATAATCTACAGTCGTGCAATATCAAAACATCAATTTTATTATGAGTAGGTAACGCTAATTCGAACAGTTACAGCTACATATTTATGTTATCACCAAAATATTGCATGAAGATATCTATTTTTACCAGCACGTGTTTCTGTGACAATAAAACACTTTTCTTACTTTCATTGCTTCTGTGAAGTTTCGTCAGTAAAATTGATTAGATATTATGTAAAAATAATACTAACTCTTTTCCTTAAGCTTCATGAGGTTGATTTGGGTCAGTATAGCGATGTAGGCTCCTCCGTCGTACCGTATGTCTGCGTCGAGCCACACGCCGCGCGCGTCCCACGTGGGTAGTTGCACGCGCTCCACCATCGGACACGCGCCCGCCAGGGAGAGCTCCGTCACGATTAGAGGGGACATGAAGGATGGTAGCTGGGGACGGAAAATACTTTAAACATAACATCACGCCTGTATTCATCGAGGTGAAGGCAGAGATGTATAGTAATAAATTAATAAAAATAATTCCAATGCAATCACAATAAGAGTCAGTTTACCTTGAGCGTGTTGAGTTTTCTCTGTATCCTGCTCTGCAGACGGGTGATCATGTCAGGGTTCCTCATCAGGTCGAACATGATTCGGGCTAGCAATGTGTTCACCCACGTCACTTCAGACGGAAGCAATCGGCAAGCACAATCAGCCGGTGAATTTTTATTCTGCAGTGTAGGTAAAATAAAAATAAATTATTATTTATCATAAATATATTTGTAACAAACGATAAGTAACGACTTGTAGGAGTATATTGGAATCATTTGATAATATGTAACAACCAATATTTATTTAAACCTTTATTTCAGACCACAGAGAACATACAGTAGTGTTAATCACGAAATCTGGCCCCCTGAATATTTACTGAAGAAGGGCATTCCCTTTAACCGGTAATACTATAGCATCCATACATGCTTAACAAAATATTCCCACCCAACTAGTAAGAACAAACGATACGACCGAGATTCACATTAAAAAAGGGTTTATATGTATTCGATCTATGCAGGGTGACTTGCCATTTGGTGTATTCCTTCTAGGACGTGATAGTGTGACCCATTTGCAACAATTAAGCACCCCATAAAGCCTAGGCGAAAATTCATAGGATTCGAGAAAACACTATTTTTATCTTTATTTGATAATTTCGCAGAATTCGTCGATAAATATAACTTTTCTCTAACCTCTCAAATTGAATGGTCTTCATTACGATTCGATGCGAGTAACTGGTTTATGCCATGCTACTTTCTAATCTAACCTCCCAGCAATCTATCACATGTTAAGCACCCCGGTCGTCATGACCAGAGGGGCAATTCCCGTAATTTTTAAGAACGTGCGCATTCGCATCTCATTCGCAATCTGTCAAAAAAGGCAATTTATTTATTTACCAACATTTTTGACAAGTTTGATATATCGCGACTTGAATGTAAACGTTTTAAATGTACGAGAATTGGCCTTCTGGTCTCAAGTCGTGGAGCGGGTTTTGAGTTTTTAACATGACTCACGGTCTATAAGCTATAATAAAATTTTGTGGTAACTGGTGTCAAAGTTCAAGAACGTAGATGATTTTGAAAATGGTTAATAAACATCTTCCTTTATTTTTTAACTGTCTGATGTTTTTAGAAAATTTGATTATATCGAAAGATGCAATGAAGGCCATGCAATTTGAGACTTTAGAGAAAAGTGATATTTAGTGACGAAAACTAGGGAATTTAAAAAAAAAAAAACAGTTTTTACGAATACCATGAATTTTTGCCTAGACTTTATGGGGTGCTTAATTGATGCAAATAGGTCACACTATCACGTCCTAAAAGGAATACGTCAAATTACAAGTCATCTAACCTCAGAACATATTTTATGATCTGAGCACCTAACTAATAGAACTGTACGTTCAAATTTCTAAATGTTCATAGCCGCACATCTATTACTCATAACAATCTTAACAACGACATTATTCCAAAGCAGTAAGGGAGGTTTTAGTTAAACCGTACAACTATATCGTTTATGGTGCCGATTCTGCTGTTTAACAACTAAGTTAAAATGAGAAAAATAACATCTCTTACTAACAAACGGCTCGAGAAAAGATACGTTCTGGCGAGTCATTATGTATCTATCGACATAGTTAATTTATATGTCGACTGTCACTGCTTAATTTTTAATACTCTGTACCCATTGTACTATGGTAATTTTATTCTAGTTATCGTCATCACATATAATAATACCTCATTCCATTTAAAATTGTCTAAGCAGCCCCTGCAAGTTGGCTTCGGCTCCTCGTACGTCTTCCAAAGGACCCTGGAGTGCCGAGATATGTCAAAGACATTTTAAAAATAATATCTAATAATTTGTGTTTTTAAAATACTTTAAGAGTAACTACGTTTAATGGCCTACTTGAAATAAATTATTTGACTTTGAATTTTTGAATCGGCGGAAAAAATATCTTACTTATGTCCGTAACTTTCTTGTTTTATTAAAGATAAAAATATGGAAATAGTGTAAACTAATCCCGCTTTCCGAATTAGAACATAATCGCTCACAGCGCTGACATCGATAATTGGCGTTCCGATTAAGATATCGCGATTATGACAGGTGACGGCTGTCAACAATTCGTAACGCTCGTGAACGCGCTCACGGTACTCGCTCAACGTCAAAACTTGCATATCATATTTCTTTGTGTATATACCACACATTTCTTCTTCTTCTTTGGTTAGGTGGCGAACGGCAGTCAGAAACACAATTTCTAAAATGCCAGGTTAGTTTAAAGATAAAGATTCGAGTCAAAACAAAACAGCACAGCTGTCATTTTTGACCGCACTTACGGTGATATTAGGAAAAAGGCATAGTCGGCGTTATCGCAAGATAGCGTATGTCATGACGTCATCTATGATGATTCAAGACACAACGTTATCGTGCCCACGTTAATACGGTACGGTTGTTAGCGCGCTCAAATCGATTACAGCGTAACTCGGAATGCACCATAAGTATACCATATGCACAACAGAATCGGCACCAATGACGTAATGAAAAAACACAAACTAAATAAAATAATTTAAAAAAAACGAACTTCTTTCTCATTTCTCTTCTTTTTTTTCTTGGCTCGGTCGCGCAGCGTGGGCTCTATTTGACACAACACCGCCTTTTCCGAAGTCGTGTTTACCGTCATATCGTGACTCTGTTTCACGTCGCATTAAAATTAGCCTAATGTGAAAGTGTATGGCCTTGTAGCCTCGTTCAGAGTGAGGGGCTCGTGCGGGTGCTGAGGGGAGCCCGAAATATCAAACTTACAGGGCGTAAAAAGACCCATCAAATAGCCGTTACCGACGCATTCTGTTCACCAAAATAAGTAGCATTGGGCAAATTTAATTGCTGGGAAAAGACTTTTATTGTAGGTGTGAAAAATTGCTATTTACGGCAGCGTGCAATTAAATGAATGCAAAATTTAATTTTGTGAAAAATAGTAAGAAGTACAGAGAGTGCAATCCACGACGACGCGCCCCACTCCGCGATTACTGTACTGTAAGCTGTAATTTAGTACGGAGCGGAGCGGAGTGAGGCGCGTCGTCGAGGATTGCACTATCTATAGTTAGAACTTTGACCTTCAATATCTCCGTAACTAGAAGGTTAACCACTATACCTGGGATGGTCCAGTATAAAAAAAAACCGGCAAAGTGCGTGTCTGACGCACACGCACAATGAAGGGTTCAAGAACCATAGTTGGGATGAATATAATACCAAGACAAAATTTAACATTGTAGTTGAAAAACATGTGGGAATATATTCCAACTGCAAATGTAAGTTGTCGAATATTAGTCGTAAAACTTGTAAAGCCTACTTAGCTGTGACAGTTTTCCTTTTAACTTTGTTATACAGGGTGGTCCAAGTAGTCATGACATAAATAAAAATAGATTCCTCATGCCCAGGGGTATCCGAAAATACCGAACATGTATGTTCCGCGATTCTTGATAGTTTCGAGTCAGTTATTTTTTTCTTGAAAATTTTATGGGAACCGCTTTGAATTGAAAAATGGTTTTCACAGACCTGTAATATTTTATACCGTGGGGTATCGTTGGACAGGACCATGGAATAGACGAGAAAAAAAATATCATTCCACTTACAGACTGATGGACATGGCGAAACTATACTAAAAAAAGAAAACTACCTTTTGGAAGGTGCGACTAGTTTTTTTTTTTGTACATTTTGACGTTCGTAAGTGTTTTTTGTGCCTAATTTAAATAAATTCTTTGGCTTTATAAAGGTTCCTTGTTTACTACTGAGCCCTAAAAATGATCACAATTACGGAGTATAAGTGACTCTCGGCTTCGTTAAGCGTCTTTCTACGCCCGATAAATGAAAACACACTGAAGTAACTATGGCGGGCGCCTAGGGCAGTGGTCGGCAAACTCATTAGTCAATAGAGCCAAATATCAATACTATAACGACTAAGGTTTCTTATGAGAGCCAATCCCTTCTGTGTCCAAACTGTCTCAATACACTTTTCTTAATCCTTAAAACAAACATCCTCTTTCACTCCACAACGCTTTCTAAAATTAACTTGTTAAGAAATAAGATGCCTTCATCATCATAATCATATCGGCTGATAATAATATGATGAAGGCATCTTACTTATTAACAAGTTAACCTTGGAAAGCTTTGATAGGTACAATAAATTTTTGGTGAAAATACTTTGGAATTCAATTTATTTAATTTAATTCCTTGAAATAAAGTTTGAATTTTGAATTAAACTTGATATCTTGTATAATGACCGAACCCCTGACCCCCGCATGTATCTACGCCCGCACTCATCGACGTTCGTACAGAACTGCACTCTATAGGCCAAAGAGCAGTATGCGGTTCGCGAGCCGAGATTTGCCGACCGCTGGCCGAGCGCGACGGGACTGAGCGACCGGCGACCGTCTATTGTTTTACCCAATATCCACGTGCGCAATTTACTGTGGCCTCCTAAGTGTGCTCTCTACCACCGTCACCACCGCGCAATCACCCTGAACGAGGCGTAACGGCCTATCTACTCGTGACTACTCGTGTGATCGTTAGAAATTAAGCAAATTCTTATGGGTTTTTTTTTTGGTTGACACCAAGGTGTAGCAAAGAATCATGTAACGGTTAGTTTTTGCTCCTCCGCCGCAGTGAAGTGTCAGCCTTATACTTTAACAGAGAACTATATTCTATTAAATCTGTAAGTCGTCATAAGAAGTGAGGATTTACAATGTTAAATATTTCCACTGACTGACGGGGCTGATAGTAAATTGTTTAGCATAATTCAAGGAAAGTTACACAACAAACAATACTCTGATACCTGCAGCCTAACCTAGCCGTGTCAAACCAAACTAAACCTTACGTCACAAAAATAAGTACAATAATCACCTGCATGATTTTGAGGAGGTATGGCCAGAAAGTCTTTTCGTGGTCCGTTTCTTGCGGTATGGGTTGCGCTATCGATGAAATCGTGACACCGCCTTCAGATGAGTCTAATACTTTATTCTGAAAGGAAAAAAGTTTGTTCGCTTATTATATTATTAAAATAAATAGACTATTATTAACAAATTGTGTGCCCGATCCCGTCGTCCAAAATAACAAACTTCCATACATACTTCCTTTATTTAACCCCGTTAGGAGGTGAATTTTCAAAAATCCTTCCTTAATGCGCACTTTTGCTATACGGGGTCAAATTAAATTAGCTAACGAAACCCTGCAGACGTGATGGGAATCGATATCTAAACACGATAAAATAAAATATAAAAACTTCTTACAAAAAAAAAAACTTTAATTTCGGTCGTTTTTGGTTTTGAATTTTCGTTTTTTGCCATAGACTTCCGAAATTAAAGTTATTTTTCAATTTGCAGTGTTTATTTGGGAGTCGGTTGTTTTTGTAAAAAGTTTTATTTTTTCACTTTTTAGTTGTGGTACCTACCCCACACAAATTCGAATACCACTACCTGCTATGTAATAACATCCATATAGACTATGTGGGAAAAATAAGTATTATTGAAGCTAACTCAAACGCTATCCAAGCAAAGAATTTAAGTTTTAAATTTCCTTTCATTGAATTGTAATATATCACAAGGTATTTTGTTGTAACATTTAACACAGTACCCCATAAAATATGTATCATGTACTATATCTAATCTGAAAAATGGTTGATCTATTTTGTTTTTATTTCTAGTATTAAAATTATGTCTATAACCTATTTTATTAAAAATATGTAGATTTTTTCTTACATACATTATATTTTGGCAAGGTACCGTAATAATATTAATATTTTTAAATAGTTCCCTGAGAGATTCGCGGCGACGTAGATTATAAATGGCTCTGACAGCTCTTTCTCTTTTGCAAAATAAAGATGGATTCAATGTCAGCGGCCCGACCCCACAGTAAAATGCCAAACAGACCAAACGCGCGGTTTCTACATCTGTTAACTGTCTTATCTTTCTAACAGCATAAGCAGCCGAGATTAGCCGCCCCGCAAGAGATGTTATATGAAGTCCCCATTGTACTAATTCTCGTTTAGCGTGATTCCTAGGAAAACCTTTTGATTAATAAATTCCAGTTTTTCTCCATTTACATTCGCTACTTCTAATATTAGGTAATTTAAATCTAATACATTTGGTTTTTATTTTATTTAGTACCATATTATTTACTGTAAACCAATCTTGGACCTGAAGAATACAGCTATTCACGTCGTCAAGATTTTGTGACCGTCGGTTTATTTTAAAGATCAATGATATGTCATCTACAAATAACACTATCTTCGGTTGATTTAGAAATAATTGGGGTAAATAATTAATGTTAACTAAAAAGAGAAATGGTATTAATATCGAACCTTGAGGAACGCCCATTGCCATGTCAGATCCTAATGAGTTTACGCCGTTTATTGAAATTAAAATTGTTTATTAAAATTATCTTTATCTTTAAGCTTTCTATCTTTCAGGTATGATTTTAGTAAATCAAGAGCTGTATTCCTAATTCCATAGCGCGCTAGTTTCAGCAGTAGTGTCTCATGGTCTACGCAATAGAACGCTTTCGAGAGGTCGAAAAGATTCCAATGGCATCTTGTGCTTCTTCCCAGGCGTTATAAATGTTCTTTATTAGGGTGACACCGGCGTCAGTGGTACAACGCCCTTTGGTGGAACCGTACTGTTGTTCATGAAAGATGCAATTTTTATTGAAGGGACGTAACATTTGATTGAGCATCAACTTTTCAAACACCTTACTGAGAACTGGCAGAATTTACACAGACCTATAATTTTTGGGTTCTTGACTTTCAACGGATTTGAATAATGAAATAGAATAAACTACTTTACTGTGTTTCATGAGATCCGGAAAAACTCCTCGGTCTACTCTGGTGTTATATGAAAGCTAAATAGGGCGCAATGGTTTCGATAATAGATGTACAGACTTTTGCAGACATCCCCCAGAGATCTTCTGTTGATTTAATTTTAAGATCTTTAAAAGCTTTTATAACAGCCTGGGGGTTTTAAATCTTCGTTGGATTCGACGATTTTAAACCCTGCTGGGCAGCGTTCGGGAAGCTATGAAATCTTTTCTCGTCCCACATACCGCAGTGTCTCAAGGCGAAAGTTTTTGACCAGTGCGTGTTGCCAGTGATGACTTATGGCACTGAAACGTAGTCGCTCACAATGAGCCATATGAGAAGGCTTAAAGTCACCGAAAGGGTAATGGAGAGGGCAAAATTTGTGTAAATTAAAAATGATTATGATTTGCATGCCCATATATGTGACGGTAGAACATGGAGGACTTTCATAATAAAGCATAAATGTAATAATTACCGATGTTTGCAAAGTAATAAATGATTTATGATTTTATGCTTGGAGTTTCCCTGCGTGATAGGCAGTTGCGCCATGTAAAATACTGATATTCAGCTGCATCCGGTTAGACTGGAAGCCAACTCCAGGATTATTTGGATTTGTTCGCCACTCGCCAAAACTAATAACATTGAACTTGCCTGGAAATTGAACGTATATATCTACGAGTCACTGATTAAAAACGCACTTAATAGGATACACGTAATAACACACTCACTTTTACATCCGGTGTGTGTTTCAACTTTTAAAAATACGACTATACTTATCAATAAAAGGGATAACTGGAATGGATTTAGATTTTTTACAAACGTCATTGTCTCATCTAAATTTATCTTGTTATTGAAATGCCAGTGATTGACATAATAAATATCGATTATTTGTTCAAGGAGTATTTAATAATGAATTATTAAAAAAAAAATTAAAAAATGTGCATTATAGTTATTATACTGACAGCTGTTTTTCGGTTAGGATTTTCAAGATGCTGTTGGAGTTGTGAGAGTTGGTAGGTAAGCCTGCGTTCTACTTAATAAAGATGCGATCTTTTTCCTTATTAAATAATGTCGTAGGTCTATAGGTGATTATGTGACCCTTCAAGTTTTTGTATATTTCGCTTCCAACGAACTTAAATCCTCCGAGATAACCAGACAAACATTACTTAACCTTTCAAAAATTCTGGCATGAATGGACTATGAAAGCACGGAAAATTTCCTTACTCATGAGCGCAACACACCCATTCATCACACTAATACATAAAGGTCGATTTGGACCAAACGAGCCAATGCTTATTCTGAATCCACTTTTTCGGTATCCCTATGTTTAAACGGAGTGGGGGTATTCTTTCTATCCATACATACAGAAATATTAGGGATGTCAGGAAAGGAATGGCTCTTACCCTTGCCCTGGTTTTATCTTCGTTTGGTTCAAACCCACATTAACTCACTCATTCATCACACACCCACACCACCACACACGTATACAATACAATACACTACACACTTTAATTTGAAATGTTAGGGATGTCAGGAAAGGAATTTATCTTACCCTTGCCCTGGTTTTATCTTCGTTTGGTCCAAACCAACATTAACTCACTCATTCATCACACACCCACACCACCACACACGTATACACTACGACACTTTAATTTAATGCATCCAAGATTATTACAATATTATGTTTAGTTGAATCTATTGTATTGGAATAGTATTCGATTATTGTCGCTTCAAAACTCTTACCGACTGATGTTACGTATGTGCCCACCTAGTACACACTTTGTATGTTATAAAGTTGTGAGACGAAGGAGACTTGTCTCAACGACAAAGGGAATGCTAGTGTGGAGGCTAGCACTATTTGAATTTCTACTGGTTTCTTGAACAATAAAGTTTTTATTATTATTAAATGTTCTTGTATATCGTTACTTATCGAAACGATTTAGATAAAACCAACCGACTTAAAAAAAAAAACCACTAGTAAATGAAAAATAACTTTAGTTTCGGCAGTCGGTGTCTTTTTGTCATTCAACATGTCCAAGGGAGGAAATACGAGCAGAGAATATGAGCTACACCATCTGTAAGCTCGTCTCGTATTATTTTCAATTTTTTTGTAATCTTTGACATACCAAACGTACGTAGGTACCAATGGTGTATACAAATTATTGCACGCAAGAAGCGTGCATTTATTTAAATATTCTTTCATATTTATCAATTTATTTCGATTACAGTTTGTTACTACGCGTTTTGCAACCAGTACAAAATATTATTGTATTTATATTTTGTTGGTTTTCACGGTTATTTACCTATGTCAATGGAATTTGAATAAAAATTAATTTTTATTTGAAAGTAACTAGATATTTAAAATAAAATAAACTGATGAAATACAAAAAAATCATAACATCGATAGCACCAAAACTTAAAAGTCATAATACCGCATCACTAAACCATAGACAATTTCGAGCAGCCATTGTTGTTTACATCTTTGGCAAGTTTTGTAACGCCGGACCTTAGGCAGATGATGATGCCTTTGCAAAAGTTCGACCTTGTAAGAGCGTCGTCATTGTCACTCATACCTGTGTGACAGTTTCTTTGTAAAGCTCAATGTTTCATATTTAGGATCAGCACAAATGAATACAATGGTGCACTTCGCAAAATCATTTAAATAAAAAGAGACTCTTGCAACGACACAATAAAGTGCAATTCAGATCGCACAGAGCTAATTACATACAGTTATAATATATCCACCTAGAAGTTACCTCCCTTTCTATCGCGTAGCTCTTATATCTTTTGACTACGTAACGCTCACTGAATTGGCCCGACAAGATGATCCCGCTGCGTACATAAAGCTTAATTCCTGTGAGCTCGGGAACTATGTTTTTATAAATAAAAAATGTGATAAATGTTCAAAGGGGTGTGAGCCTGGAGATCTGTATTCAGGTCCCGAACCTAGTTCAGACTCCAGCTCTCACGAAGATTTAGCTTAATTAAGGCAAAATTTTATATACAAACTACTGTGACAATGTACAGATGCCAGCACATCAACCTACTACAAACTGTCAAATTTCTTTAATTAATTTTCAAATTTATTGCTAAGATTTACGGTTCAAAGTTATTTGGGAAAATTTTACAGTTTCGGGTAGGTTGACCTGCTGGCGTCTGTACCTTGGTGAGAGAAATAAACTAAACTATATAATATACGTACGCTTCGCTCATGTATCTACCGCGTGTTTGAATACTTCGATTCACACATCGAACTATGAACCTAAGTATGCAAACACGCGATACATGAGCGAAGCTAAACGAACTTAGCTTCGTAGTGTAGTCTTTAGCGACCGACTGAACATGGACCAAAAACAAAAGGGTTTTTTTTATTCGTCGATAGCTTTTTGTTTGGTAAATAATAAGTAAAATACGAAAATACAGTGCTAATCTTTTAACCATGGATATTCTCTGAATAAAAGAATTGAACGTATTATTTGCGGGAAATTATATTTTTTCGGCAAACCACGAAATTAAACTTTTTTTTGGAACGAAATTTTTAGAAATTGGGCGCGGATATTTCGTGTAATTTCAGTTTAACGGTTCTCAATGATTAAAGGAATGTTGCAGTGTAATTTATTATACCAACAAAAACCTAGACACAAAAAAAAATTGTTTTCGGATTTCGGCCCAAAAAAATCAGGCTGGATTTCGTTTTGGATCGGTCTCTGGTTTTTATACTCACAGATGTCTTATTAAATGCGACAGTTTCTTTATCAGTGACCTTATAAACAGCCATTTCAACGTTGTCCTTGTTCTCCGCTGTGGATTCGCTGCCCGTCTTGTCTTCCGCCGCTGAATTCTCCGCCGAAGCTGCATTGGCTTCTGTTATCGCTATTGCTAGGCGACGATACCTGATGATAAAAAAAAAACTAGTTTAAAATATTAATTTTTGTACAGTCACGCAAATTAGTTGTTAACCAAATCGACACCCTACGTCAATTTGCCGTGTTATAGCAAAGAATGACAGTTGTGACTTGAATATACGTACAATTTGGTTAGTAGCCTGCTTAACAATTAATTTCCTGGCTTCACAAAATACAAGATATTTATGGGAACTATTGTGTCGAAACGAATACAGTATTGTAAACGATCGGAATTTTCTAATTCATACTTTTAAATTTTACTGGTATAGAATATTTTTGATACACCTTAGTGGTAAGGTACCTTTCAATTGCTATAGAATATTTTCATGACAGAACCCATTACTTAGGTACTTAAAGAATGTGGGATTGTAAAATTAACTCAAATTTATCAGAAAAAAAAACCGCATACTTGAAAAATACTTCGTTATGCTCCGCGATAATTATAGAGTTTCATGTGACGTCATAAAGCCATATTCAAAACCAAAAATATCTAAAGTCTCCTAACCTAACTAGTCGGGTACAAAATCAGTACAGAACAGAGTAAAGTGGTGCAACAAATAAATAAATGATGAATCAACTATGTATGAACACGTAATCGAATTAATTATATCAAATCATAATAATTGTAAACAGTATTTTTGTATATTTCTTGTGCAACTACAGCCGATCGATTCTGTAAAAATCTCACGGTGAAAACTTAGGTGAAGTGAGCGTGAAGTGAGCTGTCATTCCACCTGCTGCTAGGGACTGACAGCTCACTCCATGCTCACTTCACCTAAGTTTTCACGGTGAGATGGTTACAGAATAGCACTGCTGTTCGCCGATGAAGTGATACAGATAGTGCAATCCACGACGACGCGCCCCACTCCGCGATTACTGTACTGTGAGCTGTACTTTAGTACGGAGCGGAGCGAAGTGGGGCGCGTCGTCGTGGATTGCACTATCTATAAGGTGTACTTATCGCTAGTCTAATCGGTACTTGATACTGATAAGCTTTGTGAAATAATAAGGAAAACTTGGAACGATTTAGATATCCTGCCAAAGAAGGAAAAAGCCTAAAACATACCACAAAACAGACCAATAGGTAAATACATACTAACAATATACCCCCACAGTTATACAGTATCAACTAATACCCCCCGTATTGTGACTGTTACCAGCAGCCTTGTAATGTCAACAGTATATGTACTTAAGGTAATAAATTGTGCATAAATAAATAAAGAAAATTAGCATGTATGAGTACGTGTGTAATAGCCGCTTTTTTTTTTTTTTTGGGTGGGAAATCATCAAATGACTCCTCCCGCTCTGGGTGGAGCGGGAGGGCGTGTCAGACTCTTACTGACTAAAACCCACCCGTGTTCCTTCTGTTGCCTGTGCAATGCCAGGGGGCCACGGTATCCCTTTCGGACTTTCCCGCAACCCCGGCAGGCAATGGTCTCATCGGACCCCTTCACTCGCTGACACTCTTTGAGGCGCGCGTGAAACACAACGCGCTGTCGACCCGGGCCTGGTCCTTACCGGACGGCGAGCTACCCATTGCGCATTGAGCTACGGTGGCCGGGAATCGGCAATCGATTCCCGTGTAATAGCCGCTAAGAGTGAGACTTTATTGAGGACGAGCGGAGGAAAACTAACTAATTGAGTTCCTTTATTTTAACGGTTCTTCTCCGTTCAACATAAGAGGTTCCTTTTTTATTTATACAGGGTTATTAGTTATAATTATGTCGGCAATCCGTAAAGGGGATGTAGGTAGGAGAAGTTATTTGCAACCAAATGACCACTCATGACCCCTATGCCAATGTGAACACACATTTTATATTCCAAAATGAATGAAATAAAAGTATAAAATGTCAAATGACTCGAACATTGTTAATAATTGCATAGGAGTCAAAAGGGTCCATTTGGTTGTAAATGACCTCTCCTACAACGCCTTAATAGCTTGCCAACATAACCAACAACCATATATTATCTATTTAGTCACAATAAAAGGTAACATTCACAGTATACCACTAGGTTAACATTATAGATTTCGAACTGATTATGACCCAAAGCGTAATCGCACAACATGGCAATCAACAACAATAATAATAAAGCGGTACTCCTGGACACGGCTCGCATTGTTAGGAGGTTCCTCTCTCTGGAGCCCTGACCGCCGGTAGCTTGGACCCTGTTCCCGTTACCGGTGGGCTACTATGTTTTATATTTTTAAATGTTTTTATATTTTCTTATTCTAGTATTTAAAAATATAATTTATATGTATTCATTTAAAATAAAGGAAATAATGATGATAACTGCAGTAACAAGTTTAGTACACATGAATGTTGAGCGGAGAAGTACTGGTTATTGGGTAATATTTCTCCGCTCCGTCTCAATGGAGAGTCAGCCTCACTGTCCTACTTGAAGACAAAGGGGCATTCTCGATAGAATACGGATATTGGTCATTAAGAGGGCCCTTCCCGGCCCGTCCGAAAAGCTTGTTGTTTCATCGAGCGCAAGTGAGAACTGCTAACAAGCAAGTGAGAACGCGATAACATTGTACGACAAAATAGTGTGTAAAAATTGGTTTCAGGAAATACGTGTTTTTGAGTGAGCCTTACAAGTTTGTGAAACAAATGTTTATCATTTTGAATCTCCATTACATGTGCAAAGTTTCTATGAAGATGTTTTCTTTAGTTTTACAATTTATGAGTTTATTATGACCGGCCAAAGTTCAGGTAAAATTTGTGCAAAAAAGCGGATTTTCGGAGGCTTAGGCTGAATTTGTTTCTGAAATTTTCTATTTTTTGCTTTCTTAGAAACCTAGATAGTGCACAAGATACATATTCACGTACGAGCGTTTGTATGAAAAGTATGACGGGTTGGCCGCTCTTAAGGATTTTGTACAGAAATAAAATGTATTTTGTTTGATAATGACCTGCGCAGACTGGCGGACGGGACGGCAGAGGATGAATTTAATACTTATCCAATCGAAATAAGGTATATATTTCAATGCTAGGTGATATACCTTGGAGCATCACAGCGCAGTTTTCTCTGGAGCATGGAGCATTGAAATATATACCTATAATTAAATTTAAAACTAAGCCCAGGTTCGCACTAGATTGTCAACTCTCGGTACTGAGCCGAGCATTGATAATCCAACAGAGCGTATCCAGCGCGTCAAGAAAACACATTGTTGGATATTCAACTCTCGGCGCTAAGCAGAGCGTTGATAATCCAATAAGGACGCGAAAAAAAATCGCCGCGATAAAAATACGCCCGTGCGTACTTGGGCTTATGCAATCGAAATAGATTGGATAAGTATTAAATTCAATTGATACATTTGAAATCCTATGCCGTCCCGTCCGCCAGTATGCGCAGGCCATAAGGTTCCAAAAGTACTTTTGAGACTGTTTGATAACATAATATCATAACATCATGCCTGTAAACCCCGAAGGGTTAGGCAGAGGTGTACTACACCCACATTTTACCAGTTATGTTTAAGTCCTAAGGGGGCGAGCCTATTGCCATCAACCGGGCACAAATCCAGGAACTGCTACTCAGAAATTCCAAATGGAAAAACCCAATATCACTTTGCCCGACCCGGAAATCGAACCCAGAACCTCATGTTCAGCAGCAGTGCTTGCAACCACGAGACCTAAGAAGCAGACGACACGGCAGTTTGATAACAGTCAATAGGGATGATGACTAAAAAAATATTTTTTGTCCGTAATGTAGATTATGAAAAAATAACGTATACGTATTTTTTCTTTTTTTACGTTATCAAAAGATTACGGCGATAAATTTGAGTTATAATGTGCCATGACGTCACTTGTATGTAGATTTTATACATACTTGTGACGTATCAACCCCCACTCCCCAACTTTAATGCGTTGTATCTGAGTCATTTTTTGTTAATATGATAAAGCAAAAAATACGTGTCTAATATTTTTTTATTATCTGACTGACGGACTAAATAGAATTTCTTTTTTTTTACCCGGGCATCATCCCTATTGCATTTGTCACTGGGGTCAGTTAGACTGTGATTTACTGAGAGCTAGCTTTTCAGGGAATGCCATACGTATCGGAATCACATCCAGTTCATTCTAGTTCCGAATTCAAATGAACATTGTCTTACCATTCGTGCTTGTCTCTGCCAGTTCGCGCGAACAAGTACAGATGCGAGTGCTTGTCTTTGGAAAGCTTCACGTGCACGCTCCACTCGCCTTCGCTCGTGCCGTCCGCAGCTATCTCCCTTTCCTAAAACACAAACCAATTCAGTATTTGATGGTGTATGGAGAAGGGTGAAATTGCTGTGAGTTGAAATGAAATAGACACGAAAATTTACAGAAGGAATGCTTCTCAGGCGCGGATCCAGCCCTCAAAAAAGGTTGTGGTCACAGCCACCCAAAAATCTGCCAAGTGCGAGTCGGAGTATGAACTCGCTCATGATCGATGATTTGTAGTGCATTCTTACAAAGGAGATTTTTACAAAATATATGACCAAGATTTTTACCATTTCATGAAATGGTTGAACACTTCATGAAATGATCAATTCTAAGATTAAAGCAATGCAAAGACATTTAAAATAATTCTGCCAATAATTTAGCAACAACAGCTAATGACATTGATTATCATTTGAATTAGAAATTAGGACAATAGAGGAAACCTCTTGCTTATTTGAATACTGGTTTAATATCACATCAATCAAATTGTAGTAACCTAAATAAATGTAATAATAATATTCTAAAAATAGTTCATCAAAATACCCACACACACACCCTCACACCCTGTATATTTTGATGAACTATTTTATAACAATATATACAATTCAATGTTTATATAATATTGTTATATAAACATTGAAATTGTTGAATATAACAAATTACTTTGTATATAATTTAAATTTTTTGAATGTGAGGACTATGTGGATATTTTTTATAATATGTTTTTTTTTCTTTTCTTTCATAGTTTTTTTCTTTGTCAGTTACTTTTAATGATGGTCTGGCAGTTTGAGTAGTTTATGCGGCCTACCCAAATGTCCTTTCTTTGGTATTGTTCGTCGAGTTGAGCTCCTTAAGTTCTGAGTTGAGCTCCATGATTACTGACAAATGCTTGCACTGACTGGACAGGTCCACTCGAATCTGTCTGTGTCTCTTCTCAAAATACCATTTCGGACACTAATATACACGGTCCTCATATGGCCTGACCAAGATTATGTCTGAACTTTAAAAGAGACTGTGACCTCTGAGTTTGTTTCGGTCTTTCTTCTCACAAATTTTTAATATTTTATAATATGACGTGTAAAAGTGATCCCAATATCCTATAAAATTTACAGAATAAAACATTTTTAAACAGTTATCTCTTTTAACTCAGGGAAGTGGCTTCGGACAGTTCGAAAATAAACAGATAATGTAATAAATACATCTAAACATGGGATAACTAATGACGATCATACAATTCTGAACCACATATTGGACATTCCAGTTTAGGAGCGTGGGTCAGAGTTAATTATTTGTTGGAATATTGGCGTTATCTCTTTTAATTCAGGGAAGTGGCTTCGGACAATTCGTAAAAAAACAGATAATGTAGTAATTACATCTTATCACTTAGCAGTACATGGGATAACTAATGACTATTATACAATTCTGAACCAAATATTGGACATTCCAGTTTAGGAGCGTGGGACAGAGTTAATTATTTGTTGGTATATTGGCGTTATCTCTTTCTATTCAGGGAAGTAGCTTCGGACAGTTCGTAAATAAACGGATAATGTAGTAAATACATCTTATCGCTTAAGGCGAAATGGGTCCCAAAGAAGAGGTTTTGACGCATTTCGGCTGCACGCAAAATCAATTTTTGTCCTCAAAAACTACAAAGTTGCCTTATTTTTTTTCATGATTATTAAAATTGAAGATATTTTTTAGTGAATTATGAGGGCCAAAACACGATTGACATAATTTGGCTCAATACAAAAAAATCGCAAAGTTTCCTCAAAATGTAGAGTTTTTATGAGAAAAAATGGTTTTATTCGATTGTAATTAAAGCAATTTCAATAAAATTTCGTCTATACGTTCACCATAAAAGACTTTAGGGGATTATGGATTTATTTTAATGTAACTGCAAATAGAATCTTAAAATAAACCCAAATATAGTAAATCGGGCTAAATCGGCTCGCGCTCAGAGTCCTGCGGGACGTCATCGAGGGTGGACCTGTGTCAAAATTTTTAAAAATACGCTCTCCCTGCAGTTGTTAAAAAAAAATCAAATAAAAGAAGAACACATTAGATATGAAATTTCGACAACTCAGAAAAAATATTTCGTAATTTTAATATAGTTTTAATTCATAATATTGTTTTCGAAAGTGTGATTATTTCTATGCGATAAGATGACGTTTAATTGTCATCTTACAATAGTGTTAGACACATTACAAATTATTATCGATAAAATTATAGTCAAGTGCGAGTCTTATATAATTTTTTATCGTCGTATATGAAGAAGTTTTTTTAAAGATTTTTTTATCAGATTCTTCCATGTTACTATATTTACTCTCCACCGAACTGTCTTTGCTAATATCATATTCTATATTAATAAACATATAATATACAATAGGTCCGGTTGTAGGTTGTATAAAAATCATTTAAAACAACTTTCACTCTGTCAAGAATAATTAAAATTAGAAAAAAATGCTGTTTCGAACAAAAGTGCTATACTAACATGATCAAATGTATAGAACACGATAAAAATCATAATTATATTTTTCGAATAGCTGAGCCAGCAACACAATTTTTTCTTGAATGATTGTTTTCAGTTTTGAATACAAAAAGTCACTGGTTACGATATCGTATACGACACTTCTGTATACGATAAAATGTCGTTCTAAAATGTCGATGTCCTAAAATAATAGATTCGATAAATTATAGCTGTAGCAGTAGGTACGTCACTTGGCAATAAAGTACGGCAATTATTACTTCATATAGAGCTGTCAATATTTACGAATCTTCATGAGTGGTGGAAAACATCCAAAACAAAAAAATATGGTCACATTATAAGCGAAACAGTACGACCATTTTTAGCCCGTATAAATAAAGATGAAAGTTTGTATGGTTTTTTTTCTTAAATTCACTTACTTGATAAAATTCTTAAATTCACTGACATACAATGCACAACCTAAACCACGCTGGGTATAGAAGCATGCAATTTTGCAGATGATTTCCTTTTATAACGAACGAAATTACGACTTTGATATTTTCTATCAAAATTACATTTTGCGGGACCATTGAGATACGCAGTAGAACCATTGCAATTTTAAACTTTCACCTTACTACCGCAAAACCATGTTTATCTGAAACTAGTTTCTGTCCGCGTCGTCTTCATTCACGTGGCAGTCGTAAGATACCACAATATATTAAAATAACAGGCATATTTTATAAATCTTCACTGTAAGTAGAATAGGTTTGTAGTTTTGGTCTCGCCTACCAAAATATACAGAGAGTTAGGACTGGTGACGCGACTGGCTGGCTGGCTGGACTAGCGAGAAAGCGACAGAGTTGTCCGTGTGAGAAGCAGCTCCTCCTGAGGTCTAAACGCGCAGCCTTCAGTAGAAATTTCCCATTCCTTGCGAAGTTTTTCATTTTAAGTGAATTATTAAACGCCTGCGTTCCTTCATATAATACCTAATGGCACAACACTGATACACTAATGGATTCTTATAGATTATTCATGACTACCTAACTATCACTAAAAAAATCCCGTGTGCAGTTTGTACACGGGATTTCTCATTAACAGTCACCTAACCATAAATATTGCTTTACATTAAAACCATAGATGACAGAAGAGGCCTAAACTTCATGTTTTTCTGTGTACGTTCTACGAACTATCCCATAACACTATATCAAAAGGTAAAAATGTTGTTTCTTTAATTAATAAAATGAATTGACTGTCACAACACAGCACATTAGCCGATAACGACACCGACCCGACATCGACACGATATCGGAGGTCTGGTGATCGGATACGTTTAGTGCCTACCAAACGCTTTTACATTGTCTTGCTATTGTCACCTATATCGTCGCAGACAGCGACCGACACCGATATAGGTACGATATCTATCGGCGAAGACACAGTGCGGTGAGAGTAGCGGCATTTTATCACTTGAACACATTTTTTCGCACTGCCGACTTCAAGACGGCGATACTTAGTAGGTAACCATCGCGATGCACCAAACAACCACATTGTTTGGTGCGTCGCGATGGTTACCAATATCATTGGGCCGATAATAATTATAATTATCGATGTCGGTGTAATAGCTGCCGACATATTATCGGTATCGGGCTGGTGTCGTTATCTGTTAATGTGAAAACGCCCATTAGGTACACAGGACATTTTAAGTAATCATTTTAGTTCACTACACCGTACCTAAGTCCCATAAAATGTAAACTTATTGAAAAAAATCGAACCTAAGAAAAACTAGTTCAGTTGGTCAACTGCAAATATTTTATGCTGTGGCATGGATTTTTTGCGAAATGATCGGCAGTGAATCGTAAATAAATACGTCTTTCTGCATTTGGGGGAGGCGGAGGTAGCGTTTCAAAGGCCCACAGGCCAGGAAAATGTCGCCTTAACAGTATAAACATGGGATAACTAATGACGATCACACAATTCTGAACCAAATATTGGACTTTCCGGTTTAGGAGCGTGGATCAGAGTTAATTATTTGATGGTATATTGGCGTGTGCTATACGAGGGCGGCACTGAAAATTTCGGGAATCAAGGAAGTGACACAACATTACTATTTAAAAATGTATTTATTGCTTTTCGAAATATTTTCCGCGAAATTTGACACATTTTTCCATACGATGGAACCAATCATTGAAGCAACCATTCCATTCGGAAGCTGGGGTCTCCAAAATGGCCGATTTGTAGGCGTCCACAGCTTCTTCAGGTGATGAAAATCTCTGTCCACGCAATTTATTCTTTATTTTAGGGAAAGTATAGAAATCATTAGGCCTTAGGTCGGGACCTGTACGGCGGATGGTCTAATAATTATATGTTTTCTTGCTCTAAAAACTCTTTTGTTCTGTGCGCGGTGTGAGAACTCGCATTGTCGAGATGGAGGATGATGCGGCGGTTGCAGTTCTCTTTACGGAGTTCAGAAACGACCTGTGGCAAACAAATGCTAGCATACCATTCTGCATTAACCGTTCTTTGTCCCTCAAGAGGAATAGTCGTAACATGGCCGGTTTTGGAGACAAACGTGGCCACCATTTTTTTTTGCAACACTCCGTGAACGAACAAGTTTTGTTGGCTTTAACTCATTTTCGAACACCCAAACTCGTGACTGGTTTTTTGTTTCGGGTTCGTACACGTATATCCAGGATTCGTCACCTGATACGATGTTGTATACAGAATTTGAGGATCCTGCGTGGAATCTTTCGAGAGTTCTGACGCACCAAGTAACGCGAGCCGCTTTTTGCTCTTCACAGAGCGAATGCGGTATCCATCGGGAAAACAACTTTTTTACACCTAATTGTTCAATCAATCAATCAATCAAAAGTCATTTATTCAAATTAGGCTGAGAATCAGCACTTTTCGAACGTCAAAATTACATAAGACAGTCCCCCAAAACGCCCACCCTTCACCACTAGTGCTTTTGCTGGGAAGAAGAAGTGGCGCAACAAACTCCCCAGCAGCACAGCTGTCTGTTCAGTTAGGAAAAAAAAAATGATTCTATACAATAATTTATAAGATAATTTACATTACGCAAAATAAAATTTTAATTATAAATTAATAGCCATATGACAGCTAGCACACGCCAATATACCAACCAAAAACATCGAGAACTATACTCAAGCAGAAATAAAAATAACTAAACGTAAACAATATCTAAAAAAAAAGAAAATAAAGCCTCCAGGCATAAAGGGCGTGCCCGCTTACATAGAGCTGTAACTAGAAGTTATAATAATATTGATAAACTAGGACCATCGAGGTAAAATAAATAATTGTCGAGGTCGCTAGCTAACCACATATTGTAATACAACTCATTAAAAAAAACATTGTAATGAGTAGATTATGTCAACAATAAATAAAAATAAAATAAATGTACATAAAAAGTAAAATTATAGACTTTTATATAAACTCATAAAACCTGTCAGTAGGTAAACTAATTCTGGAGAAAGAACATTTAAACATTGTCTTGAGTTAATCACAGCGACCAACTATTCTTATCATTTAAGTAGTCGTTGATAGAATAGTATGCCTTTGAACAAAGGTTGGACTTTACTTTAGTTTTAAACGCATTAAAAGGCAAATCTAGCAAACAAGAGGGTAGCTTGTTATAAAAGGTTATACCAAGCCCAGCAAATGAGTTATGAACCTCATGAAGCCGGTGAAAGGGAGCACGTAGTTTATCCTTACTTCTAGTGTTAACGTTGTGAATATCACTGTTTTTAGTGTATAGGTGTATATTCTGCCTAATATATAAGATGTTGGCGAAGATGTATTGTGATGCCACTGTGAGGATACCGATATCTTTGAAAAAATCTCTCAGAGAAACTCTGGCACCTAGCTGGTAAATTGCTCGAATAGCTCGTTTTTGGAGGACAAATATATTTTGAATATCTGCAGCTTTGCCCCAAAGCAGAATACCGTAGGACATAACGCTATGAAAATAACTAAAATAGACTAACCGAGCTGTATCAACGTCAGTGTATTGTCTTACTTTTCTGACAGCGTAGGCGGCCGAACTGAGCCTTCCCGCTAGGCTCGATATATGTTGGCCCCACTGAAGTTTTGCATCTACTGTTATGCCCAGAAAAACTGCCGAGTTTATAGTTTCAAGTACCTCTTTATCTAAGACGATGTTGGGTCCTAGATTTCTAACATTTGGGAGGGCAAACTTTACACATTTCGTTTTCTTGGCATTGAGAACTAGGTTATTTGTCGTAAACCAATCCGTAACCATTGAAAGTGCACTGTTTACATCGTCAAAATCTTGTCTATTCCTGTCTACTTTAAAAATAAGAGAAGTATCATCTGCAAACAGTACAACTTCACAGATATCCTTTAAATAGAATGGTAAGTCATTGATATACACTAAAAACAAGAATGGACCCAGTATTGAGCCTTGAGGTACACCTAACTGAACTGGTAGCCCGGAAGATTTTACACCATCAACATCTACACATTGCGACCTATTATTTAAATACGAATTTAAAACGTTTAGAGCTTCGTTTAGCACACCGTAATGACGCAGTTTACGCAAAAGCGTGTCATGGTGCACGCAATCAAAGGCTTTGGAGAGATCACAGAAAACTCCAATAGCATTTTGAGAGTTCTCCCATGCGTTAAATATGTGTTTCAGCAGAGCAACACCCGCATCTGTAGTCGAACGACCCTTTGTAAAGCCATATTGTTCATTATGAAGGAGGCTATTTAAATTAAAATGTCTTAGCAACTGCTTGAGTATTAACTTTTCAAATATTTTGCTGAATGCTGGTAAAATAGAAATAGGCCTGAAATTGCCAACGTCATTTTCATTACCTGATTTAAATAATGGTATGACTTTACTACTCTTCATGAGGTCAGGAAAAGTTCCTAAATCAACACATTTATTAAAAGTAACAGCTAGATAGGGGGCTACGATGTCTATTATATTACTTAAAAGTTTAATGGAGATTCCCCAGTAATCACCAGTGTTTTTACACTTGAGTGTGTTAAAAACATTAACTACTTCACGAGGCGTTACATGTTCGAAGCTAAATATGCGACTACTTTTAGACACACTACTAAGCAAAAGGTTTTCGGCTTTAGATGGGGACGAGTTTAAGGAGCGAGTCGTAGTTATAGGTATGTTGGCAAAAAACTCATTAAACGCCTGAGCTACGTCAGCTGCTTTAGTAACTAATTTACTGTCGACCATAATCTCGAGTTGTTTATCTTGCTTAACCGATTTACCCGTTTCATTGTTAATAATTTTCCAAGTGGTTTTAATTTTATTATTGGAATTTTTAATTGTATCGCTTAAAAATTTTGATTTAGCTAAAACACTAACCTTTTTAAATAATTTTGAATAATTTTTGACATACTCTAGGAAAGGAGTATCAAACCTATATTTTTTCAAACCATATAACTCGTATAGTCTCGCTCTACTTTTATAAATACCCGGAGTGGCCCATTGGTTAAAGCCAACGGAGGTGCCATTAATGTTAATAGTTTTAGTCTTGAAAGTAGATTGGTACTCTTTTTGCACAACATCAAAAAGGGCTCCATACATTTCATTAGGATTCTCGTGGTCTACTATAGATGGTGTTATTCTATGAGCTATATTATTTTTAAATTTATTGCAACGACTAGCTGTATAAGGCCTACATTCTATTTTGTGCGGCTTTTTATGTAATGGCATGGGGAAACTAGCTAATAAACCACAGTGGTCAGACGTTAAGTCACTTAACACTAATTTATTTTTGGCATCACAATCACTAAATATATTATCAAGACAAGTTGACGAAGATGCCGTGATCCTAGTAGGTTCAAAAAACAAGTTAATTAAATTATAAGACCTAAACAGATTAAGAAGTCTAATACTTAATGGAGTAACATCTAAAATATTAATATTAAAATCTCCACATAAAATTATACTTTTATTACTTGATTTTAACCTATTGAGTGAATCCTCCATCACCGATTCAAAACTAATAAAATCACCAGAGGGGGGTCGATACACGCAAATTATAATGTATCGCTCGAGTTCAACACAAGACAACTCAATAGTGCGCTCGATGGAAAGATTAACTAAATCTAAACGTTGTTTACATTTCAACTTGTTTGAAACAAGAACTAAAGATCCACCGCGAATGGCGCTTTTTCTCACAAACGCACTTTGTACAGTAAAATTATCATCATTGATAAACACTACTTCATGTTCTTTCAACCAGTGTTCAGTCAAACATAACACCTGAACATCATAGTTCTCCATAAATAAACTTAATTCTAGCTCTTTGCCGGACAGACCCTGCATATTTTGATGAACAACATTCAATATAATATGCGGCTCATCCGTTGTCGCTCCTAATAGTTTAAACTACAAGGCGTATCAAAAGTAGTGTTAGTACCACTACTAACAGTAATCGATGGTACAGTACAGGTACCAGTGTCACTGTGTATATTATATGCTAAAAGATTAGCAATTTGTCTTCTACAACTAGGTGGCAAATACATTGTATAATTTGTCAGTTTATAATCAGTAATAAATTGATTACAATCAAAATATAAAATAGCGTCACTGTGACGACAAGTCCTATTATAAATTAACATATTTAATTTATAAATGTGCCTATTTGTCTCATTAGACAAATATCGAGAATAAGGCAAGGCACAGAAAATAAATTTACAATTATTGGTTTCATTGAGATGTAACATCAAATGGACACATTCAATTATGTCCTTTTTTCTTACAGTTAAACTGTCCCCATATAATAATATAACAGTGGAACTGGGGTTTATTTTTGTCAGTTTAATTTTATTAATTAATTGGCTAATACTGGCACCGGTTCATGCAAGATTATTTGTATTTGACTCATGCCAATGTCTAAAGTTGCCTGAATTTCGCGGTATGTCACATGTCGATCTTCCTCAATCAGCTTACGCACAGCATCAACGTTTTCTTGGGTGACTGCAGTTTTTGGACGACCTTGACGGGGATCATCACTGAGCTTGACACGTCCACGTTGAAATTCAGCAAACCAGCGATAAATTGTGGTTTTGGATGGGGCTTCATCACCAAATGCAGAAAGCATCCGGTCAACACACTGTTTTTGTGTTAAACCACTTCGAAAGTAATAATAAATCATCGCTCTTGAATTTTCTCGAGTCAATTCCATTTTCTCAACGACTAAACAAGTTTGATAAAACCTTGTGACAAGACCGAGAATCTTTAAAAAAATAAATATATGTTATTCGATTTTTAAAACCAAGGAGTTTTCAATTAAAAAGATATTAATATGACAGGAACAGTGGAAATATTCCATTCCCGATACTTTTAGTGCAGCCCTCGTAAGAAATAATTTAATATATACTATTGTATAGAATCTAGTTTTTCTAACTGAACTAAGCTGTGCTGCTGGGGAGTTTGTTGCGCCACTTTTCTCCCAGCTAAAGCACTAGGAAGTGGTGAAGGGCGGGTGTTTTTGGGGGACTGTCTTATGTAATTTTGACGTTCGAAAAGTGCTGATTCTCAGCCTAGTTTGAATAAATGACTTTTAAATTTTGAATCTGTCCACACGCAGCGCAGTGGCAGTGGATATAATATCACCAGCCTGTCGACCTCAATAGACCGTGAAAGGGTGATGTCACAAGTCTATTAGGGTTGTGGGCATGCCCATCGTGCCCACAACGGTGGAACGGTGGATGCTTCTTTGGGACAATGTATACCGTTTATTACTTTTCAATGCCTCCGTAACTGCGATCAAATACCGGATTACTGGGTATACTAAACTATGAATTTCTACATCAAAACTGTATTGATCACGTGTGAGAACGTGGCAATGGAGAAACACTATGATGAAATATATATGTCGCAGATGGATTACTTAATTAGGTGTTTTACATAACTGCTAGCTGATTTACAAAACAGCTCCGTTACGTAAAACAGCTTAACGACGTTTAGCGTTTTTTCATAATAACAACCTTACTATCACACTAATATTTTAAATGCGAAAGAAACTATCTTCCTATCTGTTACCTTTTCACATCTTTTGGATACATTTGGCATACAGGTAGACGTGGGTTGGGACATTATACTTCTTATCCCGATAGTACGTTCCCGTGGGATAATTACCGACCTCCACGCGGGCGATGCCACGGGCTAAAGTTAGAAGCCTTTAAGAGGGATAGAGACTAGCACTCCTCAGATGGTCCTAGACACACCCAAGTTGCTGTACAACACACGGTTCTCCACCATTCATATCTCTGGCTGAGGAAAGATATCCACGGAGTTAACTTGGGAACTTTCCGCAAAAAGGCCTTGGTCAGTGACGATTATGAACTCCCCCGGAACCCTACGATAACATTGTGCTTCAAAAAATACCAATAGGTAATCTCCCGATTAACTTTACCCATTGTTTATTATTATCGAGTTCGTTATATAAAGTATTACCGTTCTGATAGGAGTCAAGGTTACGCGATGTTGGCGCGCCAAAGGAAAATATATGAGGAAGTTCTGAATAAAAGATACAATTACATTGAACTGTGTTTTTTGCTGATACGAATTTTATCGAAATAATTTTAGGGCGAAGTTCTTAGAATGTTTCATATATTAATGGGTACTTATTTTACTAAACCAACCAAAGATCCAGGCTATTGATTTGATTTACATTAATTTTGCAGTTCAGCAATTTGTGATTCACTCAAAAAAAATACCTCAGTTATCTTTAATACTCCTCTAAATATTTTTAACCCGATAGTACAAATAAAATCTTACCGTTTCCTCCAAAAGGTCCTTAATCTTGGACAGTTCGTTATCATCGAAATCGTCCTCGTTATCATCTTTAGTGCTGGTGACAGACGAGGAGGCCAGGTCGCTCTCGTGTTCATGGAAGGAGTCGCCAAGCAACAGCGCTCTCTCAGGCCGCACTGCACTTTGAGTCTCCACTGACTCTGTTGCAGTGGAGACGCTGTCTGGCTTTTTGTCTGAAGGGAGATAAAGATTTTACTAAAGGAGATTTTACAGTCAGCAAGGATAGTCTATTAACTGAGGAGCTCGTGGCTAAGTAATAACAGCCGAACGGGTCGA
Organism: Xanthia togata; assembly: GCA_963853775.1. NCBI lineage: Eukaryota > Metazoa > Arthropoda > Insecta > Lepidoptera > Noctuidae > Xanthia > Xanthia togata. The sequence continues at coordinate 18,322,454 of OY970795.1, read as the reverse complement.
TCCATCAGGTTAAGCTACGCTTGCCGGGGTTAGTCCGTGGATGGGTGACCATCTTCACCTACTGAGACTCCTCCGTGCTTCGGAAAGCACGTTAAGCCGTTGGTCCCGGCTGTCATTCGTGATTTTTGACAGTCGTAACGGGTGGTCAGAAGCCCGAACGTCTGACAACCAGTCTTACCAAGGGTTATCCGTATTACCCAGTTACTGGGTTGTGGAAGTCAGAAAGGCAGTCGCTCCATGTAAAATACTGGTATTCAGCAGCATGCGGTTGGACTGGAAGCCGACCCCAACATACTTGGGAAAAGGGAGGTTTATTGACTTTTAGTATTGTCTGTCATTCAATCTCTTAGTATTGTATAATTTCATAGCACATGTGACCATGTACTTTCTATAAAGCTACCATTTGCTGGGTACGTCTTTCGTTGACTTGAATGTGCCCTGGCGGCTGAGAGTATATTATGCTCACTCAAATGTCTCGCTGGTGGTGGCGTGTGTGTTGGATCGATAAGTTCCCTTCAAAATGGTTGAGCTAAACGGTGCTGATCCATGCGTCATGTTCGTGAACGGGCGCCAACAGTAGGGGCTGGTCATCTCTTGTCTACCACGGCTTATTTTAATTATTGAATTGTTTTTATCTTTTTATTACCTACGATTTTAACGTGCACGTCTTTCTACATTGTTCTCACATGTATAATTTCAACATGAATGATGTAACCAATAACTTGTAACAATATTATGATTTAAAAGAGTGTCCGTGGAGTTTCTTGCCCGTTCTTCTCCATAGGAACCTACGCTTTGGATTGGGCAACTAGGTTCATATTTCTGACTGACTGACCCCTTGACAATTCAAAAGTGCCTGTAAATGGTTTATATGAAATAAATGCTTTTATGAAATAAAGTGAGTTTAGAAAGACCATTTAACAAAATGGACGAAAAAGTATTAGATACAATGCTTTTTCGCATTGTATGTAGATTACCCACATGAAATGCGTAGTAGCAGTATAAGAGGAAAAGAAACTGTGATATTTTAATGTTACATTTCCCGGTTTGTTTCACAACATAAAAAAAAATAGGTTAGGTTAAAAAAGCATTTATTCGCATTAATAAGGTAGAGAAGGTTCTTAAGATAATTATCGATCTCTACCAGCCAGCAGCCTAATTGCAACCCACTTTGAATCACAATCCGAGAGTTTTGAAGAATACTGCTAAACCATTGCTTCATAGTAAACGGTTTATAAAAAATAAAGTTTGAAAAATTCGTTCAACAACGTAAATAATGCAATGGACGTGGGTGAATTGTCAAAATGAAACCCAGTGCGATCAATTGTCATTATAACACGTGTTACGCTAGTATAAGCGAGTTTCAGTTTGAAGGGTATGGGCGCTGGTGTAATTACAGACATATGAGGCATTTCAGCTTCGTCTCTGGCTTGGCAACACGATTCCTCTAGTATGACAAATGTTCATAGGTGACGGAGATCACTTACCATCAGCTGGTTTGCAAGCATGAACATAAAAATATACAAATTACAATTATGTTTGCTCCTGCAGACAGGTGCGACGCGACGCGCCGCCGCGCGCCATCGCGACACCCCGTTAGATGTTTTTATAGAAATTTTGACCAGAGTCAGGTCGCGCCTGTCTGCGAGAGCCTTGACTCATTCCGGCACACTGGACGTTTATAGACATGATAACAATAAAACTTCTATTATGATGTCTCATTGTGTTTCTCGCCAAATGTTAATATTTATATTTCATTGTATTATCACTTGCCTTTGCTTTCACTTGTATAAATGTGCGTTTATAACCAAGCCCTAGTGTGTTTCTTTTAACCATCTCGACTTTAGGCATCTACCGCGTTCGGCGCTCCGATTGGCCCTTCACTGGTGAAGGCCGGCGAGCTGCCAATCGGAGCGCCGAACGCGGTAGATGCCTAAAGTCGAGATGGGTAAAAGAAACTCACACTAGTGCCTCTCACCTGATGTTTGAGCGTGGAATCAAGAGGCGTATGTAAGGATCGTAGCAGGTGGCGTTTTTTAGTTTCTGTATACATCGTGGCAAAAACCTGTGAGTTTATGTATGTAGAGTTATGTTTGTAGTATTCACCTATCAATGCTACTACTCACGGTGTAATAGACACCAACGTTTGTATGAACATGACTCACAGTTCAATATTACTTCGATTGTACAAGATAAAGCAAACAGTTAACGTAATTGCGAGAAAATATTTAAATTCCCACTCACCTCTGTGCATTTTCCTAACAAGTCTATGCCTAAGACCTTCTTTTCCTGTTTCCCCGTCCGAATGTGAATTGCTGTAACAAACAGTAATAAGATAAAAGAGATCAGAAAAATAAGAAAAAAAAACTTTTTGACTACTCTTTCGCGAGAAGATCCAATGAGTGTCTAGGAAGTCAAAAAAAATAGGTATTTATAAAAATAATAAATTGTTATTTAAGTTTTTAGAAGTCAGCACAATTTTTTTTTAAAGTTTTTTTATGTTTATGAACCAACCTCTTTTCCCGTCTTCTCCACACAAACTTCCGCTTCTTCTCGGGACTGGTATTAGTCTCGGTCTCCATCTCATGTTGTTGTTGTTGATGTTCCTTCTTTTTTTCAAAAGAAGTCTCGGCGGCCTTCTTCTCCGCAGGAGTTTCTTTCTCCAACACTTGAATCGTTTCGTTGTCGTTTAGTATTATGCATATCGGATATTTCTTGCTCCATTGTCTACAAGAAGAAATAAGATAGCATATAGTTATAGTACTTTTGACTGGTTTTAGTGAAAACCTGTAAAAAGGCGTTTTCTCTATACAAAACCAACGTAACCGTAACGCCTTAATTACAAAAAACAAAAAAACAGATTTTAATATGGTCCCAAAAAAAGCCTACTTTTAACCCTACAGTATTCTGCTTGCATAAAGATACAGTAAGAACAAGTCGGAACGGAGTGGTACTGATCGGTTCGGGCAAAATATTCTCATATTTTCTGTATAAGCTCGCACATATAGAAACAGTTTGAAACTCGTTGGTACCGACTAAATTTTTCATACATTTTTTTCGACTAATTTGGGTAATTTTTACAGTTCAACAACATTCATTGCGTTATTGAAGTTGATGAGCAGATTTTTTTTTTGAACTTGTGAAGCAATGGATTAGCATTTTGTTTCAAAACGATTCAAATTCCGATTGATCGTGTATTACGTAATTAGGGTACTGAACCTATTAGGGTACTTACATAAAGAAACAGGTTTCTGGTACAGGCAAGTCTGTGTGGGTCGGTACCGTTCGGTGCAGGTATATTCCCACGTTATCTTAAGGCTGCAGTCTCGCAAAATGCACTCGCGGCGAATTATTTGCGTAACTTTGTATTTTTATTTTTAACAAAATAATGAAATAACATGAAATATTTTTATTGCACATAAATAACCATAATATAAGTAATAGCTAGTTATTTTTTGTAAGTTCATCTAGGTGGATTATGTTAGGTAAATCAAGCATTAAATACAGCTCTTTCGCGCCCAACATCACTTCGAGTTCTGTTTGCGCGCTTAGTTTATAGCAATGAAGAATTAATTTACAAATCTGTTCAGCGCTTAATTAACTCAATATTCTCGTCTTCAAAATGCGTTGATTAGTTTTTTCTAATTATGTTTCATTTTCTTAATTCAGAGGTCACAATTTCATCAAAATTCTCTGTTTTTAGCTCCTAATAAACGGTTTGTTACATAATAACTATGCATCTTATGTATGTAATAATTAGATTATTTTAAAGCCAAGAGTTTATTTAGCAACTACTAAAAAAATTGCACCTAAATCACACATTACACTAACAATAATAATCATCTTAAAAGACCTCCAAAAAACGAGTTTAAAAACAAGAATTGAGAGAGAAATTCTGTTTTTTTTTAGAGGTATTTTGAGATTATTATTATTGTTAGTGTAATGTGTGATTTAGGTGCAATTTTTTTAGTAGTTGCTAAATAAACTCTTGGCTTTAAAATAATCTAATTATTACATACATAAGATGCATAGTTATTATGTAACAAACCGTTTATTAGGAGCTAAAAACAGAGAATTTTGATGAAATTGTGACCTCTGAATTAAGAAAATGAAACATAATTAGAAAAAACTAATCAACGCATTTTGAAGACGAGAATATTGAGTTAATTAAGCGCTGAACAGATTTGTAAATTAATTCTTCATTGCTATAAACTAAGCGCGCAAACAGAACTCGAAGTGATGTTGGGCGCGAAAGAGCTGTATTTAATGCTTGATTTACCTAACATAATCCACCTAGATGAACTTACAAAAAATAACTAGCTATTACTTATATTATGGTTATTTATGTGCAATAAAAATATTTCATGTTATTTCATTATTTTGTTAAAAATAAAAATACAAAGTTACGCAAATAATTCGCCGCGAGTGCATTTTGCGAGACTGCAGCCTTAAGCGCTCACTTATAAAGAAACAGGTTTAAACTTGTCGGTGCCGACTACCCGGACCGAGCCATACGGGTTAAAGAAACAGGTTTCCGGTACAGACATGCCCGTGCGGGTCGTTACCGGTCGGTGCAGGAGGCTTTACCGACAAATTGAGACCGGACAACCTGTATCTTTATGCAAGGACCCTGTGTCCTATTCCTACCCAGCGACGTCAATGAACCTGTACAAATGCAGAACCTGGGAACTGCGAAATCCGTAGTTTCCGCCGAAGTTACACTCTTCCCTATTCGTCCCAATAACGGTATGTCCGTAAGTGATACGGAGAACTAAGTGTCCGTAATTTCGGCCAAAACTACGGATTTCGCTTAGGGTGAAGACCCCCAGATCCGGGGATCGAACCCAAGACCCAACGCTCATTTGTCACGCTTGCGACCACAAGACCGCAATCTACTTTCAAACTTGTTTTAAAGTCATATTTTATGTTTATGAATTTATAATTGACTCGAAAATTGAATTCTTTAGATATCTATCGGCATCGGGGCATGAAAATGAATACGAAGTTAACAATTATAATATAATATAATATCAATCTAACACGTGGAATGCATACTCAATGCAATATGTATCAATACATGTTATAAATTAAAGTCGTTTCTCGTGTGTGACCAAGGTGTTCTTATAAACTACGACACAGATTTAGATGCGGTTTTCACAATTATTTACAGAATTTATTCCGGAAGTTTAATGTGTAATAATACCGTAATATTAAACATACATTTAACAAAGAAATCTCGATGTTTCGTCAAGTCATAAAAACCTTACGAAGCAGGAACGAGTAGCTAGTTATATTTAGTCATACGAACGCACTGTTATCAAAACCTTGGACGTAGTTGTAGGTACCAAGGCTGGTAGTAAGTTCGAAACAGATACATTCCTATTATATATTATCTAATTTCCATACTGGTTTAGTTACCTATAGACGGTAGCTTTAATACTGAGTTTATCAGAAGGCTGTAATCAATATTAGGTTACTGTACTACGATTCAAAGCATAATGATAAAAGCATTCTGAAATCTAGTTTGTATATAACTTTATAATGATAATTTGCTTCCCAAAGAACGAGAAAGTTTATTTTTAGATAACTAGAATTAGTCTGCTTAATAATTACGGATTTAAGCCCGGTTGACGGCAATAGGATCGCCCCCTATTACAAGGGACTTAAACATAACTGGCGAAATATGGGTGTACTATAGGTGCACCTCTGCTTCGACCCTAGCGAATTAACGGATGTGCCATCTAGTGTTTTAAATTTGAATCGGCTATAAAAATAAAAACTACTGATTATTTTTTCAAATTTCTGGTTATATTGGAAAGGTTGAACTTTGTCATTTAAGAATGGAACACAATATCATTCATATGACTACCACGACTGGCTGGACGGTCCATCCGATCAACCCAATTTTTCAGTACCTACATTTTCGATTGTTTCGGCTTGAATCTCTTCCCACGCCGTACAAGCATGATGTTATGTTATGTAATAAGTACGAAGACAACCATTACTTTGAAGCAAGGTGCAACTTTACTGCAAATTAAGATGACTCATGTATCTGAATCATATAAATGCATTGGAAGATCCGTCGACCACAGACCAAATAAAAAGCCAAGACATTGGGCTGCGAACAATATAGTGAAGCATACCAAAACTACACCTCCGCTCTCAGCATACACGCTGAAAGCACATTAACAACGCTTTAGAATCAAATTACACCTCACTAAGTGCACACACGGTTAGGAAGCCAGCCTCACTTCACTGTTGACAGCACTGTCTTGGTTTTTTATTTGGTCTGAGACCTCATCGCATAACATCGGGTGATCATCATCACATAATATCAGGTGATATAGTGGGAAAACGTGAGCCTATCAATAATAGAAAAAACATGTTTTAATGTACCTACTTAATAAATCGGTAATGCCAATTTGTGGTCGATTTTAAAGACATAATGTGTCATATGCTTGCAAAGCACAACATCATCATCACTACATAGTATAAAACAAAGTCGCTGTCGCTGTCCGTCCCTATGTATGCTTAAATCTTTAAAACTACAAAACGGATTTTGAAGCGGTTTTTTTTAATAGATAGAGTGATTCAAGAGGAAGGTTTATATGCATAATACATGCATAATATTGTAAAGAAACACTGTTTCTAATGTGATGTCGTAAATAAGCTCATTTTTTTGCGCTTACATTGCAAACGCTGGCTGAACCCCACGAGATAAATCAAAATAATGTACTATAGTATTGTACACCTTAAAAAGGTCAACAAAAAAGTCCGCGATGGTATATGTCTATCTCTTAAGGATAACCCACAATAACCATTTTTTATCCTTTACATTTTACGGGAAAAAATGGCTTATTTACGAAGTGATTTTAAGCAATACAGCATTAATCCTTATCCAATTAAGTACCTTAAATACATTGTACATTTAATATAGATCAAGATGGCCCTTTACAGCATGTAATTTAAATGAGTATTTCCGAAGATATTACAGATTTAAAATGCAGGGACATAACGGTGCGGCGGTACCTTTAGGATTAGCAGCGATCGGACGCGTTTATCGGAGCTCTCCAGCGAGTAAAATAATAATTCATAAAAACATGCTTTTCGGTGCGACAACTTACGTTACGATAAATAAAAAAATATATATTAGAAATTTTATAATAGTATTTAAATATTAAAGTGATTTATTTTTTAAGACAAAACGTGCTTTTCAGCGCGACATTTTTTTCGAAATTGTATGTTCGTTCTTTGAAACGTAGTTAGGATTATTTTTAAACCGCACTTATAATAAGTAAGTAACTACTTATTAGGTTAAATAGGTTAGGTTAGATAGGATTAGCTTAAAACCATATTTTTTGGTATTTCTTCTAGCCTTTGGTTTGAATTTAGATTTAAGGCAATTTAGTATTAGGGCAAGTATTCTTAATTATCGAAAATTGTAGTTAAGTTAAAAAAATAACTGAATAAAATAGGGATTTTTATTTGTTGTTGATAATATAATTATTGATTACCTGTTGTTTTTAGTCGAAAGAATAGTAAGTAAAATATTTTTAACTGCAGCACTTACTAATAATTTGTGCAATTTGTTCATAATCATACATATAGTTTTAAGGTTACTAATATTAAGGTTATTAATAAAATGTATTACTCAGAAATACTGAGTAATAAATTTTGTACAAAATTATAATCATGTCTGGAAGACGTCGTCGTTCGAACATAGGTCGTAGTACAGTGAACGCCAGAAGAGCACGTTCAGCAAGAGCTGAGGAATCATCAACGGAGCATTTTTTTCAGAGATGTTGCTAAAAGTTGGCAATGGAGAGTTAACACAAAGCGATGGAAGGATTAACCTAGAAAACCTTTGTGTTTTGATAGACAGCATCCAAGAGTTGATCAACAATGTCTATCCTGACATTGATAACTTAAGTTGTAAGACTCTATCTTGGTTTTTTAAAGAAAGAGCAATTCTGTCACCAACTAACGAACAAGTAGATAAGGTAAATCACTTGATTCTTTCAAAGATTGATGCGCCGACGCAAATATACTACTCGGTTGATACTGTTCTCGATTTGGAAGAAGCTGTTCATTTTCCTACAGAATTTCTTAATTCTTTGAACCCGTCTGGACTCCCTCCTCATAAAATGGTGTTGAAAGTAGGTTGTCCTGTTATTTTATTAAGAAACCTGAATCCACCTAAACTTTGCAATGGCACGCGTTTGCTGGTAAAATCATTAAAAACGTTCATAATAGAGTGCACAATACTCACCGGATGTGGTACCGGAGAAGACGTATTAATTCCCCGAATTCCTCTGATACCATCAGATTTACCGTTCCAATTTAAACGCCTACAATTTCCGGTAAAGACATCTTTTGCAATGACCATTAATAAATCGCAGGGCCAAACTTTCAACGTTGCGGGCTTAGATTTGAGCGTTGAGTGTTTTTCTCATGGTCAATTATATGTCGCTCTTTCAAGAGTAACCTCTAAAGAAAACATGTTTGTATTGTCTAATGACAAAAAAGCTGTAAACGTTGTTTATAAGGACATTCTGTAGTAGGTAGGTATATTTAGTATCAGCATTGCACCCGTGCGAAGCCGGGGCGGTCGCTAGTTATGTACAATTTGAATAACGTTAGAACCATTAATTATTAAGTCATTGAAATCTAGCTGCTATCTCATTCTTATAAAGTATAAATTAGAATGATTGGTTGATTAACTACCTTACATTACCGAGATAAGAGTCACATTGCAGTGACTTACTAATGGTTTTACGTCGATCGTGAATGTTTTACTTAAGTTTACAGGGACCCCAAATAATCCAACAGGGACCCCAAATAATCCAACATTGGCTTGGTATGTTTGCGGCTGCGGTGCTTCCCCGGAACTCTTTTGTTGAATCCATTTGCGTATCAACAAACTGGATTTTATCAAGTTATTAAGTTATTGTGTATTTATATACTGGTACTTTTATGGCGAGAAACACATGTCTATTGTTTTACGATACTGACTTCTTAATAGGGATTATGACAAAAAATAACGGTCCGTCAGGTCGATTTAAAAATAATAATTGGGTACGATATTTTTCTTTTTTTATGTATGTATCTTTTGTTAGGCAATACATCCTGTTAGGGTTAAAGTTTGCACACCAAAGGAAATACCGTTCTAAGGATTTCAATAATACGTTTATTATCCTTTTCTTTATATAATAGGAAGGTTTGTGTATTATGTGAGACGTGTGATCCCACACAAGGCTAAAATTATAGTATCGTCACTATGAGAAAGTAAGGATTTCATCAAGCGGTTAAGATCGGGCTCGGATGGAAAAAATAATATTTATGAGTTAGAAAGAGAGACAGTAGTGTTGAAGTAGGATCGTTTATTTGTTTTTGCTATATCCCAACGCGCCCCCTCAAAAAAATAATCCCTTTCTTTTAAATAACAATATAATATTTATATATCAAACATCTATTACAAAATCACACCCCTTCGTTAAAATGTGGCATGATATCACGCCTTGGTAGATTTTACGCTTAAGTTGTGCCCCCACTACCCAAAATTAATGCGTTTTTAAATAAGATAGAGCAAAAAAAAAACGTGTCTAATTTTTTTATCTTACTGACGGATTAAATAGTTTTTTTTTTTACCCAGGCATCATCTCTATTCCAAAGGTGATCTTTGATATGCACTGACTGATCAGTATTAAAGGGCCTGTTCCACTCGCGGATTTATTTGATGATACATCGTAAGCGATGTGAACTCTCGGCTCACAGGAACGCTATTTCGAAGATAACTTGATTTTTATAGGGTCGATATACAGGGTCACATTAAATTAGCTAGCGAAACTCCGTGATGAGTAATAGATACTCAGAGTTTCGCTAGCTAGATGATACATATATTTAAAAAAAAATGATTTTTGGTCATCGACCGCAGATAGTGTAGCCACTTGAAATATCATTTCACAAAATCTGTTTTTTTTTTTGTGTAACTTTACTGACATGATGGGTATTGATATCTAAACACGATAAAACAGATTTCTCAACACATACTTCAAGTAACAAAACTACAAGAAGAGGTCGAGGAAACCGCAAAAAAAAAAAAACATTAATTTAGTTTTTTTTATAGTGTTGAGATGTCGATACCCACCACGTCGCTAGCTAATTTAATTTGACTCTGTATTAAAATGTGCGAATGATAATATGCGATAAGGACTTTTGACGGCATGTTCTCTAAGAAATGTAGGGAATTGTAGTAGGTGTGGCTACTACAATACTTGTATTATATTCTAGAAGAATGTGTTATGGTAAAAAATAACACGAAAAAAAATCCTTGCGCAAATTATGGCTTGCGCAAGTATACCTCTATCATTACGTGTGTGGCTACCATATCGGCCAGTATTTTTATGGGGCCATCACTCGTCTTCGATAATTAATGTAAGTACTCGTAATTTGCATAAGTTGTGTTTGAGGAGGATAATTCTGTGAGTCATGGAATACGATTAAAGCTTCGTGCAGACTAGCGCGACGCGACAGCGCGGCACGACATCGACTATTGTTATACCGTGAAGTTTTCTTAGAAATTGTATTGTTCGAGTCGCGTCGCGCCATCGCGTCGCGCTGGTCTGCATGAGCCTTAAAATATTGACAATGTGCAAATAGATAACTTGATCTAGTGCTGTGCACTTCTTTAAGTGACGTATTCACTATACCTAAAACTTTAAGTGATTTTTGTTTATGTATTTTTAAGTGAGTAAGTCGTTGAAGTGCCTAATAAATAAATAAATAAAAATAAATAACTATCGACATAACGACTGATTATAAAAATTGCCACTACCCGTTATAGCCACACACGTAACGATTTATTTGCGCAAATTTAGGCTTACGCGTAAATCGTTCCGTGTGTTGGACGATTTTTGCGTAAATTACTTCCAACACACGATAGACATGAAAAAGGTACAAAAAACCCCAACAATCCGGCCTCAAACATAGAATTGAGTAATTTCGTTTTAATCTTATCTCATACGACACTGCATAACAACATTAACTTTTGTGCAATATTTTTACTAATTAATTTTTATCACAAAAGAGGAAATCCGCATGTAAACTGAACCACTGTTTTACATAATATTATAGTACCTAATCTTTGTTACCAAACTAAACAATTGGTTGGCTTGGTCCACTTTATAATTATACGGATGGCTTAATTATGCCAATTTTTGATATAAAGTGGCTTAAACAGTCCATTATTTACGTAACTGAATACGAAAGCAAACATTTTTTTTTCTCATTTTATATTTTACGATTTTTAAGTAGAATTTGCATACTTCTATAATTAACAATCTCGAATTAGTGTAAAGTTTGTAGACTTTTTATCGATAATAGTCCGGTTTTCGTGATGATTATGGGATAACAACTTGTTGGTGTCATTAGATAGTATTGTCCTTGGGTCTATAAATAATCCAGATAGGTAACAAATATACCAAGATTAAACGCTTTATGATCAAATCCATCTATCTATCTAGAAAAGATAGTTGATATATCATGTATATCGTATTTAATATATTAATAGTAAGTATATTTTTTTTTTTTAATTTCATTAATTCTAATATTTAAAAATATAATTTATATGTATTAATGTAAAATAAAGGAAGTATAATTATACTAAACATCATAATCTCCCAAACTCAAAGCATTTATTCCAATTAAACCATTTACAGGTACTTTTGAATTATCAAGGAGTCGGTCAGTCAGAAATATGAAGCTAGTTGCCTATTCCAAGTAGTAGGTACCTATGGAGAAGAACGGGCAAGAAGCTCTATTGGACACTCTTTTTTAGTTACACACATATTAGTTAGGTACATCATGAATGTTGAATTTATAATAATAATATGTGAGAACGATGTAAAAAAACAAGTACAAGTTAAAAGCGTCCAGAGAACAGTAAATATAAACAAACAAAATAGCAGATTGTTTGCCTAGGGAGCAAACAACTATTTTTAAGGCGAGTGTTTCTTTGAATCCAGAGCGGAGCGACGGATTCTAGAGTAGAGGTTGCTTGAAGAGTGTTACTTGTTCATACAATGTTCGTGATTGATCTCTTTGGTGATTGGAACTTTTACTAACAATATCTACATTCCAAATTCAAATCGCTTTTGGTCCCTAGGGATTAAAAAGCTATTTTGGTCCCTGTTTACGAAGAACAAACTAGCTCTTTTTGAATAGATGTGATGAAAAAATATATATAATAAGCCATGGCAGCTTAGAGATGACCAGTCCCAACAGACGGCGCCCAACCCCATTCAGCTCAACCATTTTGAACACGCGCCACCATCAGCGAGACATCTGAGTGAGCATGACATACTCACAGCCGCCAGGGCACATTCAAGTCAATGAAAGACATATTTATTACCCAGTACATGGAAGCTCTATAGTAACTAGTACTCACACCTGTGCTCCCCCCTCTCCCTTAACATGGGATTTAAACACAGCTGGCCTAATATGGGTGTACTATAGGTACACCTCTGCCCAACCCTTCGGCGAAACAAGGCGTGATGTTAAGTAAACATCATAATATTATTGCTTTTGAAGATAGTGAAGTCAATACTATTTAAATTACCAGTGTTGGCATCAATCGATTAATTTATTTAATCAATCAATGTGTCGATTAAATTTTTATCGATTAAATTAATTACGATTAAATTTAGTCGAGAGTAAAATACTAATCGTAATCGACTAATTTAAGTAATCGTCAATCGTTAATTTCATAAAAGATTGATTGATTTGACATATCGATTGGAATTAGGAGTTGAATAAAGATCCTGCATATGAATTTATTATTATTAATGAGGAACCAATCACAGGAATTTTGGGATTCTCTTAAAAAAACAAAACACCAGAGGTCCCGAGTTATGTCAATTGATTGATTGATACGTCCAACACCGGGTCAAGGCAAAATATGATGAAATGGTTTTATAATGTCTTTTTGTATTTTATTTTATTATTTTAAGAAAACTTACAGCTAGGTTATGCATATGTGAACAATAGTGAAAGAAGGCCAATTACAAGTTTTCACTGACATAAATTAGGATAGAACAAGAGACAGTAGACAGGTAAGAGAAAGTAAGAAGTAAAAGAACTCGGAGCGAATAATAAAAAATTGAACTTGAGAAGTGTCAGTGATCCTCGAAGAAGCGGTTACACATAGTTTTTTTTAATTTACTGACACTGGTGGTGAATAAGTCCAGATCATCAACATTCTGACTCATCGAGTTGTATGATCTGCTAGCTCTAATAGTATATAAGAGTTTTGTCTGTATATACACAGTACAGTGGGAACATACAGAGGATAATGATTCCTAAAGGTAAATGATGGAACACGTAGCCCAATTCTGCCAAGCAGTTCAGAACAATCGGTTGAACCGTTAGCTAAACTGAACAGAAAAGCCACGTCAGCAATTTTTCTCCGCTCGATTAGTGGAAGAATGTGAAACTTCCTGCAACGACTATGATAGTCAGGTAAATATATTTTAGATCTATACTGATCTGTATTCTTTCATTTTAGTTACTAACATTAATTGTTTAAGTTTTTCTTACTGTACTAACATTCTATGGATTCCGTAAATCTGAAATAGTTTTTTTTTATAAATAAATATGATTATTTAATAAATTATGTAAGTATATATTTAAAAAAATAATATTAATGTATTATTAATTAATACAAAATAATTACTTAATTTAATTCGTTATTCTACTGACGAGACGAGAACTGATAACTGAATCGTATTCAGTACCCTAATTACGTAATACACGATTCGATCAATCAGAATTTGAATAGTTTTGGAACAAATTGTTAATCCATTGCTTCATAAGTTCCAAAAAAAATTTGCTCAACAACGTAAATAACGCAAGGAATGTTGTTGAACTGTCAAAATGAAAAATTTGTCGTAATCGTCTACGAAAATGTGTTACGTAATTAGATAGCTGGATTAACGATTGAAAGTATTAGTCGTAATTGGATTAACTTTTTCCCATCACTGCATTACTGACGTGATCACGTAACAATATGCTTCTATAAGTAAACATAACTGGAATTGAGTATAATAATATGATATTTGGATGAAAATGTAGTAATAGACCTGCCTGCAGTAGGCAGATCAGTACACCCTCATTTCCGTCAGTCATCTCTTCTTCTCTACGAGTATCTCTAATATCTGAATAGTCGCTTTTCGCGTTTGTCTGTATGTCCACGTTGTTCTTCTAAAATACGCAACGGATTTTGATGAGGTTTTCAACATCATTTAGAGAATGTATTCCGGAAGGTTTACATACAATATACATACATACGTACGAGGGTGAATCAAAAAATTCTTGGAATCAATATAAAAAAATGCAGATTTAAACAAAAATATTTTATTTTTCTACATAACCTTCCCCAATGCAATGGATTTAGAATAACGCGTTTCTATAGGTACTTCCTTATTCCTTATGAAAAAAATTGTATAGAATATGGTGGGTGGTCAAGGAGATTGAAGCCAGCACATTTACGTTGCATGTACTCGTACATGGAACGTAAATGTGCGTAGTACTGAGACGTTTTGTCAAGTCGTGAAATCGGCACTTTTTTGAGTGCTTACATGGCGAGCGCTTTCGTTAGTGATAAATAAAAATTATGTTCTACTGGATTGCATATTTTAACAAAATCAACAACAAAAGTCCGCGATAGCTATCTTCTAAGGATGAGCCACAGCAACCATTTTTTTTTTCAGAAATGTTTTTTTTTAAATCTTACAGCTATTTGACCAGTAGGTATATTATTTTAATACTTAGTATCTGATAAAATATTTTATTAAAATAGACATCATTTAAATGAAAACTATAAAAGATTTAAAATTACGCGCAGCAAAATAATTATGGCTGATGGCAGGCTGACCCATGACTGACAGGGGTGAATGACCTTGGGAATCAAGGAACTGCTATTATTGAAATTAATTTATGAATAACATTATTTGGACGTCCAAACTCCACAAATGGAGAAGCACTCACAATTTTTTTCATTTATCCAGTTCAACGAAATAGTGGGACCATCCATAGACAATAGACCACTTGTGTTTTTTTTAATTGTAAGGCCCGTTCACGTTGCTATGATCAGAACGATATTTTGTTACTTTATAATTGCATTTTGTTTTTAACTGTATGAACATTGGGATGTTGACATGTGCATCAGTACACTGCACCCGTGCGAAGCAGGGGCGGGTCGCTAGTGCAGGTATATATTCCAAGTGTTATGGGGCATGTGTATTACTCTCAACTAGACACAAATTCTGATTCCGGGCTGCTAATGAGAAATTACTCATGGAAAAGCGGAAAATCCCAACAACACCTGCCCGACCAACCGAGAGACCGAAAACTCGTACTCATAGCATTTATTTCAATCCAACCAATTACAGGCACTTTTGAACTGTCATGGAGTCGGTCAGAAAGATAAAGTTATTTGCCTATTCAAAGCGTAGTAGGTTCCTATTGAGAAGAACGAACAAGAAGTTTCTTGTTAAAAGGCGTGTCCATGGAGTTCCATGGACACGCCTTTTAATCAAAATATTGAATTGCGTATACACATGAAAATTGCATTATTTGTTTGAACAGACCTCTGATCTAAATAAATATAACGTTCACAGCGCAAGCACCACGCTGTGCGTTTATAAACACAATTGTTAGTCAATTGCACTCGTGCGCATGAAGGAGTCCCTTCTACGCCAACAGCTTATCAGCGCTTTATTAGTGACCTTTATAGACGTAAATTACTTTAAATTAGAATACGTCACTCCTACACCGTTTAGAAACGATAAATAGTAAATAGATCAAGTTCATGTAGGGCTAGACACGTAAGCGTGACTGTTAAGTCTTTTTTCTATTAAGGTTATCGTTGTTCACTGATTGGTTGAGGCCTATCTCAAAATGAGGTCTAGAAAATTGTAGTAGCGACTACTTTTTTCTGGTCTAGTACGCTGTAGCGACATGATTCACGACATATTGCAATAGACCGAGAAATTGGAAAGACGGAAGGAAGGCCTTTGCCGTGCAGTGGGTTGCGAGAGGCTCATAAAGTCATAATAATAAAACAATATAGTTGTTGCGTTTTCGCATGGCAATAGCGGTCGTTGACCCACCTACAATCCTACATTTTCAAGCATTCTTCAATTCAAAAGCGAAAATAAAGTCCGTTAACGTCCTGATCCGATATCTATCGTGATCAACATTTTTCAACAATGAGAAACGAAACAATTTTTTTTTCGGATTCGTACGAAGAGATATTAGGGAAAGGGCAATGACCGCTATTGCTATGCTAAAACGCAACAACTATAGTAGCATCTTGTGAATAAGCTCACCGGGGATAGCACTGTCACCGTGCCACGCCTATTTCTGGCGTCAGGCTTCAGTAGCAACATTTAAATAGGCATACATAATATATGTAGCATTTCAAGTTTTTACTAAACTATTACTAAAAATGTTGGTCATTTAAGAGAACTAATGGTCTTGGTCTAATCGAATCTGACATTTATTATAATGAAGTCAAATATTTATAAGTATTACGTTTTGATAATAAAGCAAAAGGCGACTGGAAATTGGAATATATTATCTTTAAATAGCAATTTTGCTGATAATATGCACATTTCTATAAAATGTTTATGCTTTTTTATCGTAAGATAAAAGCTGCTACTGCTGCGCAATGTAGACGACAGTCGCCAGCGGCAAAAAACGCAGTTAATCTCAGCGAACAAATGCGTAAGTATACAAATATTACGTCACCAGAGCAACACTTATCAAGAAAAAAACACCCAAATAGAAGTTTTTTATAAATGAAGTCGTGCTACTTACCTCCTTCTCACTAATCCATTGGGCATCAATGTGACCCTGGCTCCAGTCAAATTATACAGCCTATGTTGGTAGAACGCCACCTTATCTAACTTCTCATCCCAAAAAGCTCTCTTTGGTATCTTAGTTGAAGTATACGATATCCTTAGATTACATCCTACAAAATAAAACATGGGATAATTACTATGATAAGAAAATAATACGATAATCTGTGAAAGATAACAGGATTATAAACTTCCGAGTTTTTTACAAACATTCTTAAGAGCCTATACTACCTCAAATGGCTTAGCATGATCCTCCGTTTTGCCGAAAGTACTGCAGCATTAATTTAGAAATAAATATATGGTAAAGTTGAGGATTAATGTTAAGTACTATGTTTATCGAAAAAACGATTCCAAAAAAAAAACTCCAAAAAAAAAAACAAAGTTTCCTCCAAATCGAACAATAAACCGCTGGTATTCAGAAAATACTTCAAATTAGATCATGAAACTTTGCATCTTTGCGTCTTATGTTTCTATTTTTTTTTTTATTTACCATTATTTTCAACGTTAAAAGCAATTACCCAAACTACTGGCGCCTTGGAGCCGCCAGTGCCACAATCCGTCTCGCTCTCACTCAGTCCGCGAGCAGTATGGTGCGATCGAGATAAAAAGTGAATTTAAGCTGAGCTAGTAGCTCTTAATATTTACCCAAAATTATTTATTACTGTTTACAAAGCGCCATTGAAGTGATAAGAGAAAGTGAATGTTGTGACTCACCTTCGAGCTTCATAAATGCTGTTGTGGTCTTGCTGATGTGGTACGTGTAAGGATCATAATCCGGAAATCTGTAGTGGTTAATCCAACCCTAAAAAAATCAAAAGTTTTAAATTCTACATCGACGACATCGATAAAATTAAAGGATTGAAGTGTTACTAACCTCGTATTTCTTTATAGGCGTATGTTCTTTCACAGACGGTATTGTATACGCAGTTGGCATAGCGCTACTTCGTTTCAGTTGGACCAAGTTCGAGCTTTTCGGTTCATATTCACTAAAATATGTATCTAACACCCAGCTCTTCAAACTGCTAGTAAAATAAAAGAACCATAGGCCGAGCACGAAACCGTTCCAAATATTTGAATTTCGAAACAGAATGAAGCTTATAAACATGAGGAATGTGAGGAAGTACATGGAGAAATTGCAGAAATAGTTCGGTTTGCTGGGCAATTTGTTGTCTTTATTAATATTGCTCTTGCTCGGGGGCGAGCCGAAGTTCACGCAGGTGGGCGGTGATGGCACAGGGTCTGTCTCTAAAGGCTGCCCGCTACAGAACAGAGGTTCAGTGTCTTGGATATCGCCAAAACTATCTATGGTATCTTCCAAAGCTTCGATCCCTGATTCTACCTCCATATGGTTCTCGCTTAGTAGCTCTTTTTTCAATTCAGCCGCCTCATTGTTTACCGCTAAAAATATGGTTACGTTAAAGATGGAGAAGATTTAACTATTCAATAATGATGCGCTTAATTAAGATGCCTTAACTACAAGTTTTCACAAATTCCAGCTATTTACGACAAAAAAAACGCTCCAAATATGCTGTACAAGACCTTGTGCGTTTTATGTACGAGGGTTTCCTTCTTTTTTGCTCTATTACTTTTAATTCATTGAAGATTTACCAGAACCATACGTTAATGGCATATGAGGGCACCGAGCTTTAATTTACAAACAAACATGTTTTTACTAAGCTTGTTTGAAGTAGTAAACAATTAAATTCAAATGTAGGGAAATATATTGGTATTATTAGGCATATAATTATACTAGACATTATGCGCGAAGGAAACACGATTTGATAAAGTTGCCTTGATAGAATAAATAGGCAAAATTACCTCTTATCGAGTAATTTTTTTCTCTATTTTACTACTTTTTTATATTATGATTAATTTAATAAAAATAAAGTTCAATGACTGGAGGTTTTATAAGCGATAGTTTTTTTTTTTTAAATTAAGAGCATTATGATGAAAAAAGCAACGAAAAGCATTGAAAAAGTACAAAAGTGTGGTTATTTTCTTTGCTCTTTACACGTAAAGAAAAAGACAGAGACAAAGGCAAATGGTCGGTACGCTCTTAAGTGCTTAGTAACAAGCCCAATTCTCACTCACCAAAATGTGTATCATCGCTGGAATCCGAATAGTTCTTGTTATCTACAGGAAGACTTGGGTCTCGCTCCGTGGCCTTAGCCGTCAGCGGTTGCGTCATTTCCGATAAGTTTTGTATACTACTGTCTAGGGAAGAGACCTGGTAGAAAAATATGACTTATAAAAAAATAAACACGTCATACAACTGTTGCATTTCACGATGCTTGAATTATAGCTTCTATAGCTCGAGCATAACGTTCAAATTGGAATGAAATATCATCGTGAAATGGAACTTTAGTTAGGTATGTAGGTAATAATCGTTCTGAAGTTTAGCCATACTGGAGATAAACAGTGCGCAAGATGAATTTATGTAAATAGTAGAGGTGTTGCAAGTGTGAGCTTTGTTAACATATTATTATAATATCTACTATCCTGAGATTCCTGAGCAATGAGGGGCGAAGCGAGGCGGACTTGTTATAGTAAATATAGAATGCAATGCATAGTTGTACCGAGGATATTATTGTATAAAAATTAATTGGTCACAGCATCACACAAAAATACCATACATGTTAAATACTTCAGACTTTATTCCTTAAGCACCACATGATAAGCCAATCATAGGCCGTAAACGGACATACTTAGCGTAAATATTTTTAGCAATAGCATTCATATAAGAAAAATGCGCTGGATGCAGTGCACACTTAGGGCCGGTGCAGTCTTGGCAAAGCGCGGTTTTCACTGGCAAACAAATATAAACCTTGTAAAGGTTGAAATAAAGTTGAAAATAAAAAAAACTTCCATTAGTCCGAGAGAGCATCAATGAGAACAGAGCTACGCACCTCTGTTCTCATTGATGCTCTCTCGGACTTATCTCGAAAATAAATAACCTTAACCGCGTGGCTAAGGTTATTTATTTTTGATTTTAATTTTAAGAGACCCAATGTTGATTTTTGTTTGGCAGTGAAAACTATGCTGAGCTTCGCCTTAACTGCGCCGGCCCTTAGGGAAAAAAAATATTATTCATATTAGATACCTAAACAATACATAGACACTGACAATGCTTGAATGCAGGTAACTTCTTTTTTATCACTTACATGTTCTTCAGCGTCGATCAAGGTGGGCTATGGCAGTGTCATCAATACAATACTTTAGATAATAGGTACTTGTCACAGGTGTAATGAATAATGAATGTGAATGTATAGTGTATTTTTCTTAGCTTGTCTTATTTTGTAAACAAATATGGCATATTGGAGTTTTAAATGTCATTCAAACATTAGCTAGAATCTGATCAAAAACGTACAGAGATGCCATTTTGTAGTGCCAATGTGACTGTACCTTTTTTTTTTAAATTACCCTAGGCTGCTAAAATTTTCTTTTTCCTAATTTTGTTAATATTTGTGTTTAGGTCGGTCCCCCTTTGGGGGAAAAGCCACACTCCACCCCGTACGGCCCTGTAGAGCTCGTCTCCGGACTGGACACTCTCCCACCGATATAAGAAACGAATTCCCAAATAAGAAGTCCGATACTTTGTCCCATTAATAAGGCACGGAAAGGATAGAATGAATGATTGTAAATAAGACAGGAATTCATAGTTATGAAAATACATTGGATGTGGTTATAGAAAGCTAATAAATAATAGAGGGATGTAAAGTATATTATTATATAAACCTGTGAGTAACCCTTACGTTAGCGTAACAGGTATTTGGTCAGCCATTACTCACACGATACCTCACACATCTTTACTCGGAGTACTCAGAGCATTCCTTCCATAAAGTGACGCAAGCGGCTTCTCAGCGGTAATGCGTCGGTACCACGCTCTTTTGGAGACATGTTCCCTAGCAGTTCTTTCGAAATGATAAACGTGACGCAGCGGCTTTCCCTGCGGCAACTGTGCGACAGTGCTCGTACAAGCAACAGAGCGGCTAGTTCCAGCGGCATTGCGTCGGCATCATGCTCTTTAGGAGACATGGTCCCCTATCAGTCCTTGGACTGAATATAAGATAGATGTGGTCTCCCAAACCCCTGGAAGTTCACCCTTCGCACAACAAGCATATCTGCAAGACACGTGTTCATGTCAGTCTGATCGAATTATTGGTCTGAGATAAAGAATACAACATTCAAGAATTACTAGCTAATAGAGTTGAGAATCAAACTAAAGAATCATTATTCATTTAATAGAGTTTTGGATAATCTCTCATACAGCCCTATTATTGATCTGAGGCAAAGAATATAAAATTCAAGATTTAGGTACTAGAGAACCAGAATTCGAGAATCATTAATTAATAGAGTTGTGGATCAACTCTCTTGAAGGCCTACAGACAGCTCCAAAGCGCCCCTCCCTTCACCACTGTTTAAGCTGGGGAGAAGAAGTGGCGCAACAAACTCCTCAGCCTGGCAACACGTCTCTGTCGTCGTTCAATATTGTTTTACAACTTTAAACAAATAGGATGTTTTGTTATTTATTTATTTATTAGGGTAACGTGTCGAGCTGTCAGGACCATAAAATTGATATTTAATGTGTTTCTGAGTGACCCAAATCATGTGCCGATTTTAAAATAAACATAATATTTCGTTATTAATTTAGAGTAAATGATACACAGTCACATCACTTACAAATTGAGTGCTTTGATTTGATTATTTGAATACAAAATTTAAATCACCGAAATGTTTTACATTTGATGATTAATTTTATAACCTTAATTTTCGTCGATGATTTGTCAAATACTATTTAATCATGTGTTATTTGATTAATAATCAATAATTGCTGGAAAATGTGGTCAGATATAAAGTTGAAACCTTCTAAATATAAATGAATGTGTTACTAAAATTCTCTTTAGTGAGTGATTTCGTAAGAATTTTACCTGGACAGGATTTGTTTACACTTTTATCATATAGTTTTGGAACAGATCATTGCTGCGGAAACTCGCGGTGTTCGGTCCGTTTTTGTTTACCAAATAAGACAAGAATACACAGTAGATAGTTTACACGTCGGTCGGCTAACTGCTCCAAATGCACAATAACAGGCGTATGATAGACCCTTTGTATTCTAGTTAAGATTAAATAGGATTCCTTAGAAGTTGGATGTGTTGGCCGACCACTGTGTACAGGGTGTTGGGACAACTTACCTGGTTATCTGTATCTCCTACACTCTGCTGATCCAAGTCCTTGATTGCTGAATTTTCTTCTGAATCTGATGTTGAATTTTCTCTTGGGATTGATTTCTCTTTTGTATCTAATGTAGGAATCAAACAAAATATAATTAAGTAGGTCTTTTATTATTAAACGGTTTGGTTTGCGAGTTATCTTTTTTTACTAGGCTGTGTACCTCAACTAGGTAAAAATCAGCAACTATTTTATTTCATATATCAAAGTAAGAAATAACATTGTTGTATTCTGTATTAATGAACGTCTTTAACAGTTTCCTTGAATTAAGAAGTTTTTTTTTTTTATCAAACATGATGTCAAGTATTTAGGTTTTCTAAAGTTACTTATTCTTATTTTCATGAATGAAATAAAACCATAGACAGAAATGAATTATCTTCTAACTGCTAATGTTAATGTTATTATCTTGTGTAGGTAAATACAAAATACATTTACATAGTACAGTACATAATGAGTCATTATTGTGGTCTGCAGATAAGCATGTGTAGGGTAACCTGCATTGTGAAATAGAAATACTTAAGATTCTATTATGACCTTGCAACTAGTTTCAAAGAATAGATTGTTATAATAAACCTAATACAGCCACTTTTAATATAAAATTTGGAATTGGAACTGTAAATCCATCAGATAGAGATCAGATTCCAATGCATTAGAAATATTAATGTTTAATACTTTAATTCTGAAACTAAGTATCTGCTTATTACCATTTGCATATGATGCAACCGTTGTGGACTTTATTACTAAATTCAATTCAATTCAATTGGTATGCAAAATTATATTATGATACCATAATGTGTAAACTATGCGCAATATATTGTCTCATTTATTTATGAAACTATACTCCAAATTTAGGTAGTTAAATAGGTATATATATATTAATAGATAGGTAAATAAATCGTTAAAAAGGGTATGACACTTTTTTGTTTACAAAAAAAACGATAAAACTAAATTAAAGGCTTTATTTTCTTTTAAAATATTGTTTACGTTTAGTTGTTCTTATTTCTGCTTGAGTATAGTTCTCGATGTTTTTGGTTGATATATTGGCGTGTGGTAGCTGTCATATGGCTATTTATTTATAATTTTAATTATGTTTTGCGTAATGTAAATTATCTTGCAGACTATTGTATTGAATCATTTTTTTTTTTTTTCTAACTGAACAGACAGCTTTGCTGCTGGGGAGTTTGTTGCGCCACTTCTTCTTCCCAGCAAAAGCACTAGGAAGTGGTGAAGGGTGGGCGTTTTGGGGGACTGTCTTATGTAATTTTGACGTTCGAAAAGTGCTGATTCTCAGCCTATTTTGAATAAATGACTTTTGAATTTTAAATTTAAATTTATTTTAGATTTTTACAATAGTTTCCTCTTTTATTAATGTATGTTAAACTTTATCATTTATTCTTAAACTATTCTTCATAGAAGTAACTGCTTGAGCAGAATATTTAGTTAGATCTAAAATAATAATATAATATTTTGTAATCTGTCTAAATGTAAAAAGCCCAAACTCTAAACATCAATGATTTATAACATTGCTAAGTTGAAGAGTACAACTGTGATGTAGCATGACTACTGAAATGACAGGTTTAACATTTAGTTGGTTACTTGACAGCTGTCTTGTCACATGGTTTTTTTTTGTTTACCTTTATTTAACTACCTAAACCTATGGAGTATAGATATCAATTTACACTTGATGGTAATAGTGATTAAGGCAGCAATAGACTTATGTGTGTTAATATCAGATTAATGTAGAATTTTAATGTGTATGATAGCTGTTTGTTCAAAGTCAATATTAAATATTTTCATAAAGTCCCTAAATTTTATGAAAATATTTAATATTGTCCCGGTCCCTTACAAATTACAAATAAACTGATTAATATTTAATTTGAAAGGTCAGCTTAAATGACATTAAATAAATAAATTATTAGAATACATTAATTTTTAAACATTCTCATTATAAATTGTAAATGATTCTGAATATATCAATGTGTGAATAAACTACTCTGACTTTGGGTAACCTTAATTTTGTAATAATAAGAATAATGAGAAATGTAATAACATCTGCTCAATTCTGTTCACACTTATTACATAACTCCATAAAAAAATAGTTATCTATTATTTAATCATGCCAACTTACTGACCTTACTAACTTACTATGTTCTTAATATTTTCATTGTTTATGTTTGAGATGAATGTTTGTGTTTATGCTATAAAAAAATTAGTGATAATAATAAATAGCTTCTTACCTTCAACTGAACGAGTTTTCATATCTTCAACTGCTTGAGCAATTTTAAATTTGAAATCATGGAATATCTTCCATGTTTCATTGCTCTCCTTGCCCTCCTTCCCCTCCTTCACATCAGGAGTCACGTCAGCCGTACTCCGCTTGCCCAAGCGGTTCAAGTACTCCTTCATTGGAGAAGATGACACTTCCTTAGGTACAGTAGAAGCCTTCGCTTCTTCTGGTTTACTTTCACTAGGTTTGGCATCCTCAAGCTTTTCCAAAGCCTTTTCAGAACGAACTGATTTAAAATATTTGTCTATGATGGAGGATGACCTCTCTCCTCGTTTTGGGCTTGCATTCTCTACAGGTGTGCTAGGAGGGTCACACTGTGGGGTAGGCGGGTCATCGTCACACACATGGTATAACTCCTCCAGCTCCTCATTATTAGCATTGTACCTAAAGGATAGGGATGAATTTGGTGATTTACCTGAAAATATAAACACTGTTACACCACTAGGACTTTACAAAATATAACCTTTTTAATATTTACATTTACCCATTATTTATTCAGTCTGAACTAAATTAACATTGTATAGAACATACTCTAAAAATAATACACAAAGACAAGAACGCAGAAAGCTAAGAACTGTAATGAAACACGATTGGTGCGTTCGAAGTGGCGATCAATTTGTGGCTGATTGTTTGTGTTATCGTCTTTGTTGTCAGATGAACAACATCCAATACCGAAACTTCCACATTAATCTATATGCTGATAAACAACCGGTCCTCGCGGGCAATGACGTATATTGTTTATTTATGTAAACAAGTATCATATTCCGCGAATACAAGCGTATCCTAAAATTATTTAATTAAAGCTGTTGCCAAATATATTCGACACATACCTACTCCAGAGATCTCCATTTTATCAGATTATAATTATCAATTATTTATACAGAACCATTGTTTTATTCACATTAGTCACAACTAACACCTATTATAATTATCACAAATTAACTTCGGAGTCTATTTCCCTTAATTAATTTTAATAAAAGTTGCTTCACTCGCTGAATCATAAATATGATTTTCTTGTCAAGTCAACAACTGTCTGTCAATTCAAGTGTCAACTAAAGTCAAGTTGTCAAATATTAAATGTCATAGTGATCATTGGTCAATGTTATCAAAACAGATTTAGTCGATTCAATTATTTTAAAGAGGCGATTTTGTGGTTCCGTTTGGCACCCTTCGGGTACGGAACCCTAAAAAAATCTCATTTGTTCAAACTGCTGTTGCAATTATTCAGTTTTTGTTTTAAAGCTTTTGTATCTCTAGGTATCTGATATCCATTGTTCGATTAATTTGACGTTATATCACGGAGGAAGAAATAAAACATTTACCGAATGAGGTCACTTCTAAATGTGTTAAATTTGAATACTGAAAGCTGTTCTGGGATGTTTTGGTAAAATTAGAGCAAAAAGTTTTTTGGATTTTTCGACCTTTGTTATGATACCCATTTTTTTTAAAGTTGTCCATCTTCATGAAATTTTCCCAGTCTAACTAAATCAATAAATAAGGTACCTATTTTTAACAGCTACGTGCACGTATTCGGTCGTACAGACGCCAGCAGGTCGACCTACCCGAAACTGTAATTTTTTTTTACCTTATACTTTAGTGATAAAGTTAAAAATCTATTAATGAAATTTGACAGATTGTAGTAGGTTGATGTGATGGATTTAGCAAATTTGGCTAGTTTTAATAAAAAAGTTAGAAAAGTCTAGTAAAAATATAATCTGAAGCGTTGCAGAGCCACACTAAACGTAAATAGGAATAGATAGAAAATAGCACGTCAACCTACACGAAACTGTCAAATTTTTCCAATCAACTTTGAACCATATGCTTTAGTGGTTATGTTGAAAATCTATTAAAGAAATTTGACAGATTGTAGTAGGTTGCTGTGCTGGCGTCTGTCCCTACATTATCAAGGCATCTTCCAGGCAGATTTGAACTCGCTCGCAGGGACAAAAAATCTAAGTGAACATGTAAAATTTATTGAAAATGATTAAATTTGCGAAATTTTCTGAACTGTTGAGAATATCCCAACTGAAAATTTTAAATGATAGGTGGCCACCTCCACTACCCTCATTTGTCTTTGGCCAAACGTAGTGGATGTTTGAGAGACCCTGTACAAGGTGTTTTTTTTTTTTTTTTTCAACTTTCCATTGCATACCACCACACATTCCTCTTAGCATTCTCATCTCAGCTACATGAAATTACCTTTCGTTGGTCTCTTTTGCTGCCCAACATTCTGATCCATACAATACAGCAGGTCTAAGAACCATAGTTTTATAAATCACGGAGGGAAATGTGGGAGAAAGAAAGAAAATACGTTTATTTGCGGTAAACATGACGCAAAGAAAGAGCACAGACACAAATAATTGTTGTAATCACCTTTCTAAACCCGTCATTTTGATACCCCACTCAACAAGGTGGGGAGATTTTATTTTTTACATTCATTAATTTTGGTGCCAGTAACATTAGCATTTATCAAAATTGATTCAGCCAGCAGTAGATACGAGGGAACATAGGGAGAGACGGATATACAAACATACATACATACAGGTTAAACACATAATCCTCCTTTTTTGGCTTCGCCATAAACGGGTAAAAAGGACAAGTTGGGAAAAATATGCGTCTCATCATGTGGATTTCAGTAATAGGGCAATAATTCTCAAACCTCAATATTGGTCTAATAGAGTTTTTTGATCCTTGTAAGAAACAGGATCGATTGGCTTCAAAAAAAGTTTTTGTGGGAACTGCCCATTTTCTTGCTGACTGTATTTTCTTTTTCATAATTTGTGAATGCCGATTAAAATGTTTAAAAAAGTTAAGGATAGTCTCCTCAGACCGTTTTCCTATAGCTACAACGATTTAAGGTATGTCTTGCCCTTACTGCTCCATCCCAAAAATTCACCCTTTAGATAAATATAATATAAAAAATGACACCATACCGTTCAGTCAGCCAAAGCTGTCAGAAAACATTTCATTCATCAGTCGGATTAACTTTGCCATCGCTTTGCACGAGTGCACAGAAAGTTGGAGCAAACCGGGAGAAGCGTACTATGGCGCCACCACCATCTACCACTATCGCTCCAGAACTGGAGAGATCGCCGAAATCGCAGGTCAAATATTCGGTTTTGGTTCTGCTGACAATATTCTCCAGTTTTTTTTTGCTATTTCTCCAATCTAATCTTGATCTCAGGTCCATCTGCACCGACAGCCACAGCATGCAGAACATACAGAAAGATGAGCCCTGCTCATCTTTCTGTATGTTCAACGTCAGAGCGTCCATAAGGGAAGAGGTACGGACTTATAGGCAACCCTTCGTGCAAGCATACAGCCACGCTGAACTCGTCGGTGCTGCCAGCAGCCAACCGGACGTAGGTACTCGTACGAGATTGACTGTACATATTATTATTATGTCGTTTATTTATTTTCTTTTATATGAAAGAATACCGAACCTAACCGAGGCGGCTTGCTACAATTTTCACACCAATGATCGGATATAGGTGAGCTAAAATACCTAAAGTTCGGAAAAAAAATAGCCAGTGGGAAGGCGTGTCAGACTCTTACTGACTAAAACTCACCCGTGTTTCTATAGTTGCCTGTACGTTGCCAGAGACCACGGTATCCAATTCGGACTTTCCTGCGACCCCGGCAGGCATCGGTCTTAGCGGACCCCGTCCATTGTGGTGACATCTCCTTGAGGCGCGCGTGGAACACAATGCGCCATTGATCTGAGCCTGGTCCTTATCGGACGGCGAGCTACCCATTGCAAACCGTCCGCAAGCCCGCGCCTACGGTGTTTGGAAATCAGCCTGCGATTCCCTACGCCCAGGGCGTCTCCTGCGACGGCTAGGGGTGTGAGGACGCGTAATTTGCCTCTCCTTCACGCATTCCGCCTCTTCCTTCGCGAGAATTACTGCTTCGCAGAAAGAGGTGACGGCCTCCCATGCCCTCTTACTCCGTACCACGGCCTGGACCAGGGCCGGACGCGAGAGATCACGAGGACATGGCGATGCTCCGTGATCCACACAATGACGACACCTGGGCGTTTCCTCCCGCCTTGCCCGGAACAGGAACTTCCCGAAACAACCGTGTCCAGTGAGGACCTGCGTCAGGCGGTAGGTGAGGACGCAGTGGCACCTCTCTAGCTACTCCTGTCTAGCCACTCCCTTATTGCCGCAAATGCGTGCCCGAAAATGGAGACGCCTTTCGACAAAATATTTTTTCGGGACGACTAAAATGAATAAAGTAAAACAAATACTGAAAACATTTCCTGTTTCTGATAAAAAAAAAGAGTACACACGATTATTATTGTGTGTGTGTGTGTGTGTGTAAAAAATAAAGGTAATCTCCATATCTTCGTTTGAAAGATGTTAGTAAGCGCGGAAGCTAATGGTAAATTATACAATGTGGAGCAGGACGATTGACATTCCTTAAAACCACATAAAGAGTGTCATGTTCTTTACCCGTATACAAAAAATCAATCAAATCCAATGAATACTTTAGCCACAGGAAATTATTTTTCATTTTCTTATTTTTCTACATGATGTAGATCTGAGTCCGTAATAATAGGTAAACATTGTAAGGTCAAGAACCTGTGCAAAACGTACGATTCTATCCTCTACGTCTCAATATGCTTGAGAGACAGAGAAAGGTGTCATACGATTCCACTCTGACGCGCCCCGCCCAGTCCCACACAATAATACTACAATTAGAAAGAAAAAGAAATATTACTTACGCAAATTATGCATTAGTGGTGCATAGACAATTGCGAGTGTGTGTGTGAGCGGAATTTTTTCGGCAAAAAGTCACGGGACTCGGTCACTCTGTCAGTCAGTGCGGCGCCCTTTGAGGAGCGCACACGGTTACTTTTTTTATCACGAGACGAGCCGCGTGCGCATTGTCGTGATTTTGTGAAAAAAAATTGTTGTTATTTGTGATTATAACGATTTAGTGTGACTTATTGTTCAGTGTTAGTTTAATATTAGTTAGTTAATTAGGTATCGATGTCGCTTGTGCATAATGAACAACGGCGGAAACCTTGAAAATTTATAAATTTGACTATTGATGTAAATTCTGATTGTGATGTGATATTAAGTGATTAATTATTCAATCAGTGATCTTTTAATTAACAACGAGCAACTTAGTGAGTTTATGCCGCTAATTTGTTGTTCTCCGACTAAACTACCTATCCACGTCCACCTACGCCCCGCACAGCAGCGCAGGCGCCGCCCCCCGCCGCGACCCGCATCGGGCCGCGCAACAGGTTAGTGACTTTTTGTAGATAAAGCGTGTTTACTTTTTATGCAATTGATTTTGCTATTTATTGTGTTTGAAAATTGCAAAATGTCGTAAGTCCAGATCCACATTGTATATCTATCAAGGCAAAGTATTTTTGTTTTAGGGAGACCCCACAATTTTTTTCTCTTATGTTTTTGAACTTTAGGTATATTAGCTTACATATTTCCGATTACTGATAGTTACATTTTTAAATATTTCTTACACTAAAAAGATATGAAAAAATCATTTAAAATATTAAAAAAAAGAGGTCCACCGGTGTCGGGAGCAGGGTCCAAGCTACTGGTGGTTAGGGCTGCAAAGACAGCAACCTCCGCACAATGCGAGCCGTATCGAGGAGTACTGCCTTCTGAATGAAGCCTTTGATCTAACCGCCTAACGAAAGCCTCGAGACATGTCCGAGGCTTTCGATCATCACGCCATTGGCCTTACGAAAATCGGCACAATGATAGGCGCACATAATATTTTATTTGATTTCTCTTTCGGTTCTCCTCATGTGAAATGGTGGAAGGACGTCGAGTTTGGTCTGAGTTTCATTCTGGTCGCTCCCAAGATCTATATACCCACCTCTTATCGCTCTGGAACATGCGATACGGCGTGTATCGATCAACCCGCCGCTTATACCGAATACGGCTCACCCATGCACAAACTTTCTGCTTCAGGAAGTCGATGCGCTCTGTGACACGGGACATTTACTCTTGAAGGCTGATTCCAGTCGTCCAGTGCCTGCCTCGCCAACCGCATTTTTTTTTTTTTTTTTTTTGTTTACATATCTTGGGGCCATGGGATCCCGGTCCTTTGGAAGGTGTACGAGGGGTCGAAACCAATTCGCAGAGGCCCCTTAGACAATTTTAAATGGAATGAGGCACCAACCGACGATTATCCCTGTATGCACTATGCAAGTGCACCCAAGGACAACCCCTGATTGGTGCAGGACTATTGCAGAACATGGAAACAAAACCTATTGGGCTATGATTTTGGGTGGCTATAGTGGATTGGTTACCTAATACAGATCTATGGAAGGCCTATGTCCCCGGCCTGATCAATGTTATAGTGTAACCATACATAAAATGGCAGGGGGTCGCTAACACATAGTGACATAGCGACAAGGAGACAACACTTCCTGAGGTGTTTGAGAAGTGGAGAGTTATTCCACGGCTATCAGAACAATCCCAGAGCCCGGAAGGTGGTCAAGATCCCTCCAGCACTTACTGGAATACTTCCTTCCTCCGAGCACGTTTCCTCTTACGAATATTCACTCAAACCAGCCAATAAAGGCAAGAATGAGGTGGGAGCTTTGTTCCTCGTCAGGGTTCACTCCAGCTGGTCAATAAAGGTGATGAGGAACAAGACTTCTCCCGGGAGATAGGGTCCGTGAGTGCCCAACAGCTCACCACAATCACATGCTGCCCTGCGGGTTTCTGTGTCTTTCTTGGTCTGGCTTGGACATAGAGATCCGAGTGCGCAAACCCCACCACGACGTCAACATATAGATACGTCGGTGGGGTTATTATTATTTTTAAGTATTAACCAAACACGGCAACAACAACAAACAACACGAACATGAAACATACACGAACACGAATTAACTCAACATACTTACCGGGCAAACCTTACACACATCAATGGATTCAGTGGTAAAACTTACACATTAAAAACCACTCTTTTACTACGACATAAAAGCGCTGTAAATGTTAAATTGTTACCACTACTGACGTGAAGTTGACTGTATGAGCGTGGAATAAACACAAGTCTTATCAGCTTAGATTTAGTTTTTTCAATAAATATGACATCAGGAAATATGAGAAAATATTTGACTTGGAACGGTATGTCATCGATCCAACTCGATGCCACACTATGATAAAGAAAAAACTTAGCCAAATACATTAACGCCTCTCTTCTTTTTGAAGTTGGTTAAAGAGCGTCTATTATTGTGGAATGATCGTCTAAGGTCCCCTAACTAATATTCACTATCGATGAATCATAATCGACTAAGTACAACTCTAAAATGATTCAGTACAAACAATCTGTGTGACAGTCACAGTCAGAGTCAGTGGACCTCCTGTCAAAAATAACATTCGCGAATCGCGAGGGTTCTTTGTAGTGTTTTGGTTTTGCGTTTGTTATATCAAAAATAATGGAAATTACACTTACAATTAAATACAAAGTGCATTAGTTTAGTGACAAACATGAAGTACTTATTTGTGATATTGTTCTTGTTTGTTTCGTACGGCGTAGGTTCTGTTGTGGACAGTGGTGGAAAGGTGAGATTGCACCGATTGCGCCGCATTTATTATTGATACAACTATGAATTATGTAGATACAAGGTTATTAGTTGTGTGTTGAGCGGTGTTATTGTTGTTGTAGGAAAGTACGGAGTTGTCTCGGGCTTTTGATGAGCGGCCTCTGTTGTTTGCCACGTTAGGAGGCGGCATGGTCGCTGTCGAGCCTCTGGCGGGCAATATTATATGGAAACTAAAAGATGGTGAGCAATAACTATTATTATTAATCATTTAAATTTAATTTATAGCTTGTGTTCTGTATTAACAGAACACAGTTTATTTATTTATTTAACCTCCCATTGGAATGCCATACAGCAATTACACCAATAGAGCAAAAAATACTTAATGTGCGCGGTGGACACCGAAGGGCGGCGATAGATCATGCAAGTTCATGCAGCGTCAAGACATTTATCAGTAGTCTCATAACTCCATCCATATTGAGCACATTCTTTGTGATGTTTGAGACCTAATTATTTATTTTAAAGAAATACATTTAAATTGAAAAATGGTAAATTATGGTGTGTCATACAGCTTGACGGAAGACATATGTGCAAGAGATAAAATTATTTGTAGAATTCATTGGTTTATTTGGTCAGTGGGTCGTCTTAGGGGCGGATTGTTGTGGGTTGACAGAATGTTTAGTAAAGTAAAGCTATTGTGGTTCAGCTAGTCTGAATCATATATTTTGATACAATAACAACAATTTCTAAAATTGGGATTTCATAATATACTCATACATTGCCTATTTTCATTCATCATATTTTCTATTATCAGTTTTTGTTGCATCAGATCTTTGTCAGATATTTAAAGAACACAACAATTTTGTGGATGAGCTTGAGTTTAAAAAAAATACAGTAATCACTTGAAAGTTGGTTTCAGTTATATCCACAAATGGCTTTTATCTATGATAAAACATTACTATGTTGATTAAAAGATAAGAAATATCATTACAGTAAATAATTAACATATCCTCTAATAATTCGATGTTTTCTAAAATCAAATTTCGTGGCCTAGATAAAAGGATTTAGATAAAAGACAAGATCCTAACTTATTATTATAAATACGCAAGTGACTTTGTTTGTTACGCTTTCATGCCAAAACGCCTGAACGGATTTGGATACAATTCGGCACATGGGTAGACCATGACTTTGATATAGGATACTTTTTACGTACTTGTTTTTTTTACACACTTGCCTATGGTTTGAATAAAACTCATAGACAAGGTGTAAAAAAAAAGAGAAAAAAACCTTTGGAATTTTACTGAGAACATTATTATGTTTATAAGAATAGAAATAAATTGAAAGTGCTGGTCACTGAAATGCATGTGTATTTTTAAAATAAATATGTTATCACTATATTGTTATCAGCCTAAGTAATTATCACTGTGTTTGTGGGTTTTCCAATACAGTTTTTTTTAATATACTAAGTAGTTGCTACTTGATAAAATGGGACAGTCTCCAATTTCCATAATGAATCACTCTATTTTTGTGTACTGACGCCAGCACGTCAACTTAACTGTCAAATTTCTTTAATAGATTTTCAACTTTATCACTAAAGTATTAGGTTCAAAGTTGAAAAATTTACAGTTTCGGGTAGGTTGACGTGCTGGCGTCTGTACCACACCATTAATTCATCATAATTCTCCTACCCTTAACTCAATTTATTTAGGGTCGGCGGAACATGTCCCTTTCTTCCGTACTTCTCTATAAGTCGTCATCTCGGTAGTCACCTCCTTTCTAGCCATATCATCTTTCACACAGTTCATCCATCGTTTCTTTGGTCTTCCCCTACTCTCATAGCCGATATTCATACTCAAAACTTTCCTTATTCCTCCGTTAATTCATAAACTTTATTAATCCAGTCCCCTCATGTTAGTTAAGTATAAGACAGCTAAGAATGCGTTTTCTTAGTTGTCAAGCCAATGCACTTAAAGTAAATCTACGGCGTCCTTTCCACAGGCGAGAAAATCTTGGCGATAGTCTCAGCCCTAGAAGACAAAGTAATTTTAAGGTGGTTGTAATTTATATAATTTAAAAGACCTACCTATTTAGCCATTCGCTGAGATATTTTATATCTAGCAAATATGAATTAATTTTACAATGTGACACAGTTCTCTGGAATTCAAACCTATTTTGTAAGGATTATGTAACACAATTTTATCATTCATTAATCAATTAACATCTGTCATACATTCATATTAAATCAACACATATGGAAACTGGATTTATGGTATGAAATGTGTTTGGCTAGTGACCAAAAAGATAAAAAAAAAAGTTCGAATTTGTATTAATAGGTCATAGATAAGAAATTTAATCACCTTGTGTGTGCCAGACGTGCGTAGATTAAACAAGTTATCAGTTAAAATTTGTGGATAGTAATTATCAGTTTTATTTATATGCACGTGTTGAATTGCATAGACATTTGTGTGGAAGTATCTAGAGTAAACAATATCTTCATTATTATTTTACTTACAATTTAATTCGTGAGGTGCAATCAGTGGAGTAATTTGTTACGTGTTAGTAGAGTAATAGTTAATTGTGTATTTAATTAATGCCTTATTTACTAGCGTTGATTTTTTAACCAGCCCATTACAATTACACAGAAAAACTAGAAGAAAATAAAACACTTTTTGAAGCATTAAATAAAGCATAGAAATAAAGTTATATAGGATTAAAATATCGCATTATTGATTTGTTAAAATGTTTTAATCACTTCAGCATTTGTGGTTGCAGGAAGACTATTTAAGGAGTAACTTAATAAAAAAAATATTTACCTTAGTGACGATTTATTAATTGGCACTTTTCATTCAGTTTTATATAATCTCATGATTCTTCATGGTCTTGCTAGTGTGTCAACTTAGAGCGGTTTCGCACTACGTACGATCGAATCCGAGAAATGTCTGTCCGAATTCAGAACATTCCCATTTCGGATTGAACTCGCTCTAACTCTTGCGCTGTTTCGATGACGAAAAGAAGAAATACGCTATCTCTGAGATACGGCTTTTAAGCTATAACAATTTAGAATCTAATGTTATAAGCCAAATACCGCTATTATAACATAAAACATTTAAAATAACACTCAGAAGTTTTTTATATCCTTATGTTTCCTTATATTACAATTTACAATAAAACAATTTTCTCAAAACTCACTCCGATTGAGATATCGCCTTTTGGCTTAGGAGGGCAGTATTATATACGTGGTATATCGTTTAATATAAAATTCGCACCCCTCATGAAAATGATGGCAGTATGGTTTGACTTTACGGTGCCAAAAAACGCTTTCCAGGTAAACAAACCAACTTACTTTCATAATAACGTTTCAGTAACGTCATTCGCGGGTAAATTGCGGACACTATTATCTTTTTATTAGAGTTTCGAATTAGGTTTACAATGATGATAGATAGCCATAGAAAACGTATTTTAATGAAAATACGTTACTTTACTATTCTAATAACAAACAAACCATTGAGGAGTAATTTCCGAAAAGCGGTACTGAGCATGTCCCGCATTTAATATTCGGCAAAAAATCGGGATGTGTGGCAACGCTATAGTTGTCCCTATTTCGAGGAAAAGAAAAAGAAAAAAAAAAGAAAGAAAATAGGTACGTTATTTGCGGTCTGTCTTCTAACTCCTTGGTGTAGATTTCTCATTATAATCTCACCTCGAACTTGTTTACTTGACGTGGTAACTAGTCGTGATTATCGATATAACTACGTGTGTTATGTGTTGTTATCAGGGCCGTAGCCAGGAATTCATTTCTGGGTTAGGGTTGACAACTTTGTTTCTGATTTCGGAGAATGTAAATAAATTAGCATTCCATTCCGCTTCTAATAAGTTAGGTTTTCTCTTTGTCCGTTCATATAGAAATAGAAGTAATCGACTTATGCAGAAAATTAAGAGAATGATTCAGTAATGAGTCCGTGTGTTACCTTTTCACTCCTTACCCCGGTAGCTCACCTCCGCTGCGAAACCATAGCAGCGAAACCACAGTAAATTCAATAAACTCGTGTCAGGTTCCGCTACTCGAATCGGATGCGAGTAGCGAAAAAGGACGCGAATCACTCATAAAATTTTCGCTTTGTAGGAGATAGTTTCGCACCCACCACCGTTTTTTATTAGAAACTAGCTGCGCTCCGCGGTTTCACCCGCATAAGTATCGATTCCGTGGGAATATCGGGATTAAAAGTACTCTATGTCCTAATCCAGGTCATGGTTTACCCATGTGTCAATCTGTTCAGCCGTTTTAGTGTGAAAGCGTAACAAATTCACTTTCGCATTTATAATATTAGTTAGGATTTTGTACAGGGTTTATTTTTAATCGTTGATTAAAGTTACGTGACGTTCAAACGTCAAAAATGTATGGTTAAACAGTCGCTAATCATTACTTAACTTCAAAAATGTATGGTTAAACGTCAAAAATGTATGGTTAAACAGTCGCTAATCATTACTTAACTTTTTGAATGGAGAAAAACTGGAATTTATTAATCAAACAGTTTTCCTTGGAATCACGCTAGACGAGAAATTACAATGGGGACGCCATATAACATCTCTCGCGGGCCGGCTAAGCTCGGCCGCTTATGCTGTTAGAAAGATAAGACAGTTAACAGATGTAGAAACCGCGCGTTTGGTCTATTTTAGCTATTTCCACATTATTATGTCGTATGGCATTTTACTGTGGGGTCGGGCTGCTGACATTGAATCCATCTTTGTTTTACAAAAAAGAGCTGTCAGAGCCATTTATAATCTACGTCGTCGCGAATCTCTCAGGGAACTATTTAAAAAGATTAATATTATGACGGTACCTTGCCAATTCATTTATTCAAATATTATGTATGTGAGAAAAAAACTACATCTTTTTAATAAAATAAGTGATAGACATAATTTTAATACTAGAAATAAAGATAAAATAGATCAACCATTTTTCAGACTATCTAAAGTAAATACATCTTTTATGGGGTACTGTGTTAAATGTTACAACAGAATACCTTGTGATATATTAGAATTAAATGAAAGAAAATTAAAAAATCATATAAAAAGTACACTTTGTAAACAAGCATATTACAAATTAGAGGATTATATCCAAGATAAAAATGCTTGGAAACATGCTGGTCCTGCTCCATAGGACAATTCAGAATCTAGACAAAATCGAACTGGTTGCTAATTTAATTGTATTTTTATTTTTTTTAAACATTTATTTTATTTTTTGTGATTACTTGAACTCACACACTGACTTATTATTATTAGTATTACTCATTATAATGTTAGAAATATAGTATAATTTTACAATGTTTGTAAGTATGTGAGCACCATGCATCTATCACATAATTAATTTATGTCATTCCTTCATTTTTCATTCTTTTTACCTATCGTGGTATAGTAATCTCATTCTAGGTGCATTGTCTTCACATATAATTACCTATATAATTAGTGTATACAAGATATAATGATTTTTTTAGAATTTAAGAGTAACGGTGGAGTTTCTTGCCCATTCTTCTCCATACGAAAACTACCTTTTGGAATGGGCGACTAGAATCAGTTTTTTTTGTTGTTGTAAAGGCTGACGTTCAAAAGTGCCTTTTTTGTGCCTATATGAAATAAATTATTTGACTTTAACTTTGCAACGTTTTAAATAAATAAACCCCGTTAGTGGAGTGCCTGGAGCGTTAAAAACATGAAAACCTTACTAAGGTTTTACCTACCTAACGCATCTTTTGATATCATTTTCATATTGAGGACGCACATAGCCCGACGGTCGCATTTTTATTGAAAACAGGTACCCTACTGAACCAATGGAAAAAGCATTTACTTACAATTTTCTAAAAATAACATTGCAATTTATTATAATATAAAAAATAAAATCCAACCTCGATCTAAAAAAAAATCGTTCACTGTGTGTCAAAACCTCCAGACGCTCCACGTCGTTGCTCATCAAAAGTTTACCATAAATAAGGGGCTTCACAAGGTGTGATGCTCATTTTTAACAGATTTCCAAAAAGGAGGTTAAGTATATGTTCATCGCGTATGTTTTTTTTTGTATGTCCACCAATTTCTGACCGCTCTTTTCTTCTTTTCTGTATGCTCTCGAGGTGTACGCATATATTTTTTTTAAAATTTAACTTGGATATTTTTGAGTTAGCTTCATTAATAAGTATTTTTACCCGACTGCCCCAGAAGGAGGGTAATGCTTTTCGAGAGTATGTACGAATGTATGTCTATTTCTTTGGCACGCTCTGTAGCCTAAACGCCTTGATGGATTTTAACATAATTATGAGGTGTCGTCGTTAGATTCGTCTTAATTCCCACTTAATCTATGTGGATGACATGTGTTCCTGTCACTGTTATTTACATAACAGGTAATGGTATTCGAATTTGTGTGGGGTAGCTGTACCTAAACTAAAAAGTGGACAGTAAAAACATTATACAAAAAAAAAACATACTTCCGAAAAAAAACGAAAATTCAAAACCAAAGTTTTTATCATACGATATTCTTTCTTTCTTTAGAACCGGTAGTAAAAGTCCCAAACCAGCAGGCGGATCTGATGCCACAGTTCCTGCCAGATCCTCGGCATGGCACCCTCTACATGTACGGACCTAGAGGAGACCAGCAGATGCTGAAGAAGCTACCTTTCACTATACCGGAGTTAGTAGCCAACGCGCCGTGTCGGTCAACTGACGGTATTCTTTATACTG
This sequence comes from Xanthia togata, assembly GCA_963853775.1. Classification (NCBI taxonomy): domain Eukaryota; kingdom Metazoa; phylum Arthropoda; class Insecta; order Lepidoptera; family Noctuidae; genus Xanthia; species Xanthia togata. The sequence goes on along the minus strand of OY970795.1, from coordinate 18,283,765 downwards.
GGAAGAAGAGTGATACGTGGTTCATGTTGGATCCTTTGACTGGGTCTAGAGAACATGTTTCAGGTATGTTTGAACTATTGTATTTTATTATTACGGTTATCAGACAGTCAGATCCACACACTGTGTCGAGCTCATAGTAAGTACTGTCACCATGTCACTTCTAGTCTGTTGGATATGCTGACCGAAACGTTCCTCTTTGACTCCAAAACTGCATAGATTTACGGTAATGATGACCAGCGCGGTAATCGTGCAACACACATAAAATGGCAATCGATCGCATTGCCTTTCATAGTGACATTCATTGCTTCACAGGTTTGAAAAGTTCGTCTGCTCAAGAACGTATAAAACGCAATGAACGTGACCGGACTGTCAAAATGATTTGCATTGCGATCGATTGCCATTTTATGTGTATTCCGAAATTACCCAGCAGATAAGATGAAGATATATCTGTGAAGCAAGTCCGTTAATTTCCCTGCCTACTCTTATGCACATTCGTACCTTCGTTTATGGCACCATTGCACAGTATAGTTCAAATATTTTCCAAAAAATATACAGAATTAGTTTCATCAAGACCGCGTTCATTTTTCCGTAATAAACAATCATAATGCTACGGTTTTATAGATTAGAATAGCATAATTACGTGTGCCTTATCGACGTACGGTAATTACGCTGCGGGTACGGACATAATTATGTTCCATACTCTTATTAAACCATAGGTATGTTTTTAGCAAAATCTAGATAAAACTGGAGTCATTCGATATGGATAAACGGAATTCGGAAACTTTTAAAGCATGTGGGCGTTTTTTAATTATACGAAATTATAATTTAGTCACTTAGTGCTATTCAAAATATATTTTTGTTCTTAACGCGTTGATCTGGAAAAAATGGTGTTCCAAGCTAACGAACTGTGAAAATAGTAGTCATGAACAATTAACGGATGGTTCGAAATTCGAACGTTCGAAAGCAACAGCCAGTGACATAGTTAAATGGAACATAACTTTTTGCTGAAATGCGACGAGCACTTTCGAATATTCGCTACTCATCAGCCGGATTTTCAGATTGCATTCAAATTATTCGATAAATACCGCTCGATCTAATCTTTGACCGTTATTCTGGAACGAAATAATTGTTTCGTAAAATGACAATAGGCTTCAGACTCTGTTATTATACACTGCTCTTTGTAATAATATAACAAACAATGTCAAATGTATTATGTGACCATAGATCAATGTGAGATTATTAGTGTCCGACCGAAAATGGATTTTCAGCCGAAAACAAAAAGGAAGCTTCGGCTTTAGTCTTTATTTTAGACATTAAAAAATATTAATGATTCCGCTGTACACTAAAATCTTGTTTGTTTTTTTTTACACCTAGGGAGAGAAAGAGCAAATATAGCCTTTAAAATAAATTATTACAAAATTTCGTGTAGGTATTTCTTGTTGTATTGCTTCACCTGATATTGCCGAGCTTTACGAAGTAGGCCTAATGGCGCGTGACAGTTTAAGAAAATCTGATTTTCGGCTTGGCCAAAGCTTCGGCTGGTTAGTGGCCGAAACCGAAATATGGCCGAAACATGATTTTTTGGCCGAAAATTGCCGAAAACGAAGCTTCGGTCGGTCACTAAAAATTATAACAGTGTTCTGTATTTCACAAAATTTCAAGACTTGATTACTTGTGGAAGGACCACCACCACATTTTGCCACGTAGAAGGTATGACAAACCATCGGGTTTTTGTTAAATTCACTGGCCGATGATTCATATCGTAAAAATAAATGTATAAATGACTCCTCTCATAGTTATCGCAGGTATGATGTAATTTTTAACTGACTTAAAAAAAGGAGGTCATGATGTGTTCGTCCGATTGTTTTTTTTTTTTTCGTTATTTTCGTCTATTGTGGGTCGATTATGAAAATTATTTTTCATTAGGTAGAGGAAGTGAAATTTTATTAACTTTGCTTGGGTAGTTTTTGAGTTAGCTTCAATAATACGTATTTAATCCAGTTTGAGTATCTAGATGATACTATAATACTTCCTGTCACTGTTGTTTACATAACAAGTAGTGGTATACGAATTGGTAGGTACCATAACTAAAAAGGGAAAAATAAAAATACTTTTTTTGTACATAAAACAGTTTTTTCTATGACGATAAAATTATAATGTAATTTCTTATTGTAAGAAATGACGCAAATTTTCAAAAAAATATTTTTGTTGTACTATACATGTAAGCATACATTAATGTTTTACAAACGGTCCGACATGAAACCCATATAAGTTTAATCAACAGGGAAAATAACACGACATATTAAAACACTGCTTTTTATGGATGAGACAAAATTATTATTTATTATTGCATTTATTTATTTTCGCGAATCTATTTGTGCACAAGGACAAACTGTGTTGCATGATCATAAAACTTGTTAGATTTAAAATACCGATATAAATTTATTTCCAGATAAATTTGCTATTTATGTATACTTACTTTTTTTTTAAACTGTCAAAATAAAGTATGCCTGATGGATGAATGACAGAGATTACTGGTTTATTTTATGTCACATAATTTAAAAACCGCCATCATAAAATTGTGGGCGTACGCTCGTCGATGTATTATCATCAAGCTATACATTTACACATAGATATCCGCGCATTTACAGCATAAAGCTGACCTCTCATTGAACCGAAAGTCTATGCAATGCCAGAAGGCCAATTCCCGTAATTAAAAACTTTTACAATCTAGTTACAATCTCATATCAATGACAATCAATGTTAAAAATTTGTAGGAAATTTAGGATAATTGAGAGATAAGAGACTGAGATAAGACTATGGTTATTAAAATTACGAGAATTGCCCCTCACATTATACTGGAAATGTATACGAACACCTTGGTAGGTACCTATGACTTCGTGTGTACAAACAAACCATCAATTTGATAACAATATGTTGCAATTCCCCAGTTGTTGTTTCACTATGCCAAGTTTACGTTTCTCCTTCTGTTGTAGGTTTCGACAAATCAAAGATTTTCAAGAACTCTGACGACAATACATGCACGTCGGACAAGAAGAGAGGCATCTATGTAGCAAGAACCGAATACAATATACTGATGCATGATTCTAAGAATCAGAACCATAAATGGAATGTGACGTTCTTTGATTATACGTCTCTGGCTATGGGGAAAGAGATGCTGAATGATTATGGTAAGAATTTTTTACTCTCTGGTACTTTCGAACATACTTTAGTGACACTATTCAAACATTGTCTTGTGTTACATTATCCTTCATCAGAAAAGGGCAATAATATCTTATTTAGACTGCGTTCGGCACTCGGCGTGGCAACACGCTGTGTTCGGGTTCACGACAAGTCAATCATTCTGAGGATGTCTTGTTGAGAGGTTGAAAGACTTGTCGATTTCTTACATGGTTTTTTATGACTCTTTAGGAATAGTTAAACGGAATAGGTTACTAAATATATCTACGTATATTGTATTTTCTAAACCTTGTTAGTATTAAACTGAACCTAATTAAATTAGCTAGCAAAACTTCGCGGACGTGATGAGTATCTAAACATAATAAAACAAAATATAATTTAAAAAATATACATTAATTTGATGATGTTTTTTTTGTAGGTCTCACTCAATACATGGTCAAATTAAATTTGTTTGCGAAACTATGCAGACGCAATGGGTAACGATATCTAAACACGATAAATCATTAAAATAATATTGTAATTAACCTTTAAAAAATATCTATCATATTATATGTCTGAAATCGCCAAACATCAACCGTCTTGAGCAAGAGTGGTGATCAATGTTCTTGCCTTCTTTGTATGAGAAGAGGCCATTTCCCTGCAGTGAGTGAGACAATAATAGTAGGCTGGTATTATTATTATTCATAAATAACCATCTAATATTTTCCTCAGGCACAATTCATTTCACATCAACATCAAACGGCCGGGTGATGTCTTTCGACCGCAAGACGGGAGATCTCGTATGGTCTCACAATTTCGAGACGCCAGTCGTAGCCGCCTATTTGTTAGACAGAGACGGACTTATCACTGTCCCTTTCAATTCCATGGGCGATGACACGCTGGACCATATCATGGAAGATGCTACGACCTTGAGCAATGGACAGGGGATCAAGAATTCGAATATTGAATTGTAGTAAGTATTAACTACTGCAACACGCCATCGGCCAACATAGATAGATAGATAGAATACTCTTTATTGTACACCATATAAATTACAGACATAAATTTAGAAATTTTCCCCATACAGATAATCGAAACTCCGTTTTGAAGTGATAAAACTTAACGTTGCAAAGAACGGATTAAGTACCGTTATTAGTTGGGTATTATCTAAAGGCCATTTTTTTTTTTTTTTTGGTGGGATATCATCAAATGACTCCTCCCGCTCTGGGTGGAGCGGGAGGGCGTGTTAGACTCTTACTGACTAAAACCCACCCGTGTTTCTTCTCTTGCCTGTGCAATGTCAGGGGGCCACGGTATCCCTTTCGGACTTTCCCGCAACCCCGGCAGGCAATGGTCTCATCGGACCCCTTCATTCGCTGACATCTCTTTGAGGCGCGCGTGGAACACAACGCGCCGTCGACCCGGGCTTGGTCCTTACCGGACGGCGAGCTACCCATTGCTCACCGTCCGCATTATCTAAAGGCCTACACTACACTTTGGGGAAAAGAAATTGAGAAGAATTTAGCGGCATGATAGAGGATTTGAAATGTATAAATTTATAAATATCGAAATTAAGTACATTATTTCAATGCTCAGAGGAAACGCGAGAATAATATTTAACCCAACCGCTCTGATGACCTCTTCCTATGAACAAACCTTAGTTGCATCGATTATATTTCGCTGTTTCGAGCACTATGTACTTGAGATAAAACGCATAACCAATATATTAGTACCGTAAACATCGATAACAAACATATTTCCGTAGTGAATGCCATCATGCTATTGCACTGAGATGATACGCCAAGGACTGACCGTCAGATTGTAAAACCTACAAAGATTACTGAACAAGTACTTTGGTAAAACTAAAGTGCAATCGGTCATTACTCATTATACCTGCGATAAAAATTGTCATGCAACTTTGAAGTCTATGCTGATTGTAACAAGATTCATAATCAAATAATCGTTGCTCTCATTGAAAGACTATGCAACAGTCTCATTGTAACTTATTTATTACCATGCATCACTGACTTTATTTCCGCGTTTAAATGTATTTGTATTTTGTTGATTTGTTTGGGTAATATCTTATGCTAAACTTAAAGCTATGAATAAACATTAATACAAAATAAAATTATATATTAATATTATTATGCAGCTTGTTTACTGTCTAAACTCAACGAAAGGTATTTATTGAATAAAATGAATCTTAAGTAATAATAATAATTAAATGGTTTTAAACTTTTTTTTTTTTGTCACAGTTAAGTCTTTTCGTAGAATTCGTCTCGTCTACAAAACAGTGGTAAAAAGTTAAGGATACTTTTCCTGGGAAAAAGAAAAATTCAGAGCGAATTGCAAATGTATTTTTTTCCAATATTTTTTTAAAATAAATGGTGCATTCACTAGATCGTAATTGTTGTTTCATTATGTTGCTTTTTCAGTCGGAACATTCTGTTTGCGATGTAAACATAGTTATGACAGACACGCAATTATCCACATTATTGCATGAGTATTATGGGCCATGTTACAACCAAAGTCATATCATTTATTTTAAGAAGGCACAAAACACTTTTGAACTTCAAAAACAGTATCACGATCAATAGGAATCTTAATCGTTTTGAAACCAATTGCTAATCCATTGCTTTTTATAAAAGTTCAAAAAAAGAATCTGCTCAACAACGTAAATAACACAATGAATGTTGTTGAACTGTTAAAATGAAACAAATTAGTCGTAATCATAGACAGCTGAATCGATACTGATAAAAAAATCCTATCCTTCTAAAAAGTTATATTTCTTTTCACAGCCCCACGTTATACGTCGGCGAGCACAACCACGGCCTCTACGCGTTATCATCGCTAGTCGACAAAAATACGATCACAATTTCGACCGGCCATACACAGCCTTTACTCCTTGAAGGCCCGTCAGAAACTGAGGCCAAGTCAGAAACGCCGCCATACGAGCCATTCAAAAACGTGCACTACAAACTCAAAGATTTAAACCTCCATGTAACAGCGCCGTATCTCTTATTGGGACATTACAAAGTCCCTGAACTGACCACGACATGGATGCCTCAGCTTCCGAATTCAAACTTCTTAAATGTGCATAATTCACAGAACAGTGCCATCAAACTGATTAACGGGCAAGTACTTTCCGAAGGCGAGAATGATGTCGAAAATGAGACCAATTTGAAGTCGAATTCGAACCCGAATTCGATTTCGGTATCAGTTCAAACCGAAGACTTGTTTGAAGGTTTCGACTTTAGACCTGACCTATGGTACAAAAAAGTGTACTTGTGGTTTCACCAACAAGAGAACCAAGTCCTGAAAGTGGTGCTGATAATTCTAGTGGGACTGGTGATCACCATGTTTTGGTATCTTCGGTATCAGGTAAGCATTATGAGATTACTATGTAACCGAATAAAATGCGTAGTGTTATCGCCACGCGGCCAGCTTGTTGGTACCAACACACCGCTACAAACGTGATTAATATTTATGTATTGCATTTATTTTCCTTATCACACATAGCTGTATGCGATTGGAATTGACATTGTAAGGATGCCGGGTACTTATAACGGTTAATATTCAACTCGAAATAACTAAATTTGTATTGTATTGATTGGTTTATTACCATTGTTCTGTTAAAATGCATTTAACTTAAACATCCTGAGGTATTAACATTTACTTTGTAATAAATACGATATAACTACCACGTCATTTCATTAATGAAAAATAAAATTATTGTTAATGAGACGTTAACTCTTACTTGCAGTGTTTTCCATGACCATGCTTAGTCAAAGTTTTCATACAGCATATATTCAAAAATATATTTCAAAATTTTATGATTGAGTTGAGTTGGAATGACATGTAATCGAAATGATATTGATTGTTTTTCGGTGATTGAAAACACGAAAAAGAACGTTAAATCTGGTTTACAGCTACTTTGTAGCTCTAGGTATATCACTGTTGCTGGTACGACTATAACATCAGGTTAAGTATGATAAAAACTACTGGAGAAATGCCACGTTCTTTTAACCATTTCATTCTGAACCTATCATACGGTATTCCCGATTATTTTATTGTTTACATTATGTATCAGTAGGTCGCTATTTTGTCAATTTGTTTTCGTAGATTCAAAGTTTAAAGGAAAAATAACGAAACACCGGTAAGAGGTCAACCAACACATTTATCTTTTCTAATTTTTTTTCCTGTTACAGTATGATGAAATAGGCTCTTAATACATTTTGGAAAGGCGAGATGTTTAAACTTTTTCGGCATTATATTGATTATGCATTACTGTTAGACTTGTGTTTGTAACCCACAGTGGGACTCACAGGAGAAATAGGGATAATGCCTGGTTCAAAAAAAAAGAAATTCTATTTAGTCCTGCTCTTTGCGCCGTGGGTTTGGCCCGTGCCAGCGGTCTGTATGAAGCCGCTTCTTTGGGCTACAGCGCGCACGCAATCGCCGCCCCCGCCGTCAGTTTGATAATAAATAAAAAATAGACTCGAATGTTTTGCTTTATCATATTAATAAAATAATGACTTAGATAAAGTCACAAGTATGCATAAAATCTACATACTCGTGACGTCATGGCACATTTTAACTCAATGTATCGCCGTAATCTTTTGAAAACGTAAAAAAAGAAAAAAATACTTGTACGTATTTTTTTTATAAACTACATGATACAACACTTAATTCCATTTCCTTCCAAATTATGTTTCTGACCGTATTCTATGAAAGCTGAAAAGTGCCAAAAGCCCTAAAACTCATCCCAAAATTTATTTTTTACAGGCTCGTGAGTTCCAGCAGCTATCACAAGGCGGTTCTCGAACTTCAAACGCTTCCACCTCATCTAATGGTGAAGTGACCGGTCAGTTAGTGGAGGTCGGCGGCGGTGAAGTCCGTATTGGAAGGATCACCTTCAATACCGACGAGGTGCTCGGGAAGGGATGTGAAGGGACATTTGTTTATAGGTAAGATTCCAGATTATATGACAAACCTAATCGATATTTTTAAATTATTACTTTTGTGGTTCAATAACATTTTAAATTGGGTGCTTTCTCATCAAAACACAATTGCTTAATTAAAGAATTAAAGCCCGCTTGCACCACACATCACTAAACGCGTTTAGTTCTAAACATATTTAAGAGCGTTTATTCTAAAAGTTGGCAGCGTCGCAAATAGCTGTGAAATATTTACCTGTTTTGATATTAATAATGAATTGCAATTATAACACTGAATTTGGTTTTGTAACCGTTTTATGTGTAAAATAGGCATTTGGAAAGTTTCCAAAACCTTTTCTTCCATCTAAAACGAAATATTCGGTGTAACGATATTAATTATTGCATTTTATAATCAATATTTTAGTTCACTAGTTAGCCATATTTTATATTTCCATACAGTAATATTGCCAAATCAATCAAAAGAGCGAAATATTTGACATCTATTTGCGACGTTGCCTAGTTTCAGAATGCACGCTCTTAAAACATCATGTGTCTTTTTCAAACGATTGACAGAAACTGTACGATGTTTTAAATTTGGTTGGGGGTAAGCGTATTTAGTAATTTTGGTGGAAGCGGGCGAATAGTGTCTAGAATTGACTCATCTAATGTGTCGTTCATTCATAATGGTGCTCATTTTTTCCGAATTTTTCAATAACTTTAAGTAAACGTTTTCCTCCTTCTGCATTGCCTCATTTATTTAGTTTTAAATTTAAGTGTCCTTATTATTTTCAGAGGCACATTCGATAAACGCGCCGTTGCGGTGAAGCGTTTGTTACCAGAATGCTTTACGTTTGCCGACCGCGAGGTGGCACTGCTGCGTGAGTCGGATGCGCATGCGCACGTCGTACGATACTACTGCACCGAGAGGGATAAACAATTCCGGTACGTATTGTGTAGTATGTAAAGATCATAATTGCATGTAGCGCACTCCGTTACTAGCCAATGAGGAAATGAAATTTCTGTAAATAGGATATCGGAATCACTTTTACACGTCATAAATAAAAAAAAACACGAAATAAGCTAGATGGAGTCGACATTTCCTATCTGACTACCCGTGAGAAGAAATGGCGAAATAAACTCCTGGCGTTATTTCGCCATTTCTACTACTAACTAAATATGATACGCAATTGTGACCTTAGAAACATCGACGGCGTTTTTTATGTTGCATATTTTAGAGTACAAATAAACCTCGGAACTTCGTTACATTCAGACTTATACGAGGCTTTTTTTTATTCTCGGTAATTCCGTCGTATTTGGAAAAGTTATTTATACTGAAAATATGCCATATATCTTCCCAATATACCACAAAAAATGACACATCTTATGATCACATCTTGCGTGGAATCTAGAAGTTATTCCAAATTAACTGTTTTTGCTAGGGTTGTCACTTTCGAATCAGAATTTTGATGACTCAATTTTTATTTAATGGGACGTATTGATTATTAAAATTTCGACTATTAAACCTAGGAACTTTGTTATATCCAGACTTATATAAGGTTTTTAGTTTTTATTTATTTTGTCCTCGATAATTTATTTAATGCTGTTCCAATACGACGGAATTACTGAGAAAAAAAAAAAAAACTAAAAACCTCGTATAAGTCTGAATGTAACGAAGTTCCGAGGTTTATTTGTACTCTAAAATATGCAGCATAAAAAACGCCGTCGATGTTTCTAAAGTCATAATTACGTATCATATTTCGTTTCAGAGAAATGATCTTTTTTCTAAATACCCGGTTGAAAAAAAGACGATTTTCAAAAAAAAATATCTCAAAATCTTATCATGCTGGTGAAATGGGGACACGAAATATTGCATTTAAATAACTTAAACTATCAGATTTTTATATATAAAAGCAATGTCCGAAAAATGGTCTTCATAAAACACTGTGCAACGGACCAAATTAAAATAATCATTGCCGATATTGCCGCAACTGGTGTGTGGATCTGTGTAACATAACAAGCTCTTCTCTATCTAGATCAGGGATTCCCAATCATGGGGTTGGTAATAGACTATAATAAACTATAGATTTACTAGCTGACCCGGCAAACGTTGTTTTGCAACTTTTTTTTTTTTTTTGGCAACCCTTATCACTAAGGGGTATGAAAAATAGATGTTAGCCGATTCTCAGACCTACTCAATATGCTCACAAAATTTCATGAGAATCGGTCAAGCCGTTTCGGAGGAGTACGTGAACGAACATTGTGACACGAGAATTTTATATATAAGATTAAATTGTATATTCATGATTAAGAAAAGGTTAAGGGTAGTTTTCAAAACCCGTACGTTTCATAATACTGTAAAATGAGCTTCAGCTTTTCTGCATAAGTCGTTAAAGTAACTTTTATTTCTGCTGGAATGATCGAAAGAAAATCTAACCTATCCAGGGTGCAAACATTTTCGACCTCACTTTCACTTCACACTCTTATGCTTTTCTGACGACGAAGTAACTCAGGAGCGTAGTGATTTTAATAGAAAGTTGGGGTGGGGGGGTATGTTAAAAAGTTCGGAACCCGATCTAGATTATGGCAGTTTACTTTGTTAGAAAGAGATACAAACGAAAATGACCTAGAACAAGCCCTTTTCTCTTCTGACTAATTGTAATAGAAAGAGATAGCATCTGTTCTCTGCCTGTCACTGTTGTTAACATAATCGGATGCACAGTTACTATTTTATAAATCTGTTGCAATCAAAGAGTATTGGGTTCCAATGTAACAGGCCGTTATTTTGGAACAGAATTTTGGAACTGTTATTGCCCTGGAACTGGAACAGGTAAAACAGGTCTCTAATATTACCTGTTACAGACCACCTCTTTTACGCTTGTGATAAATATACATAAATGTCATGGCATAACATATGAACTTACGTGAAAATCTCAATCAAGAGGGATCGATCGCGTTTGAACCCCAACTGTTGCTATCTTGACGCGAACCAGACCTAGTCAATAAATTTAGAAAAACTTCAATCACAAGCATAATATTTATTGAGATAATTTGGTAGCAATGCGCTATATTTTTTTTACATCGTATTTAATGAGTGCCAACAGTGAACTGTCATTCGCCACGCAGATTTCCCAAGATGTTTGTCCATAGTGCTTTTTCCTCGGACAAAATTATTAATTTTATTGTTTTTCTCTCCAGATACATAGCGTTAGAACTATGCTCGGCGACATTACAAGACTACGTAGAAAAGAAACTAAACTTCGAGTGCGCCATTGACACCGTAGAAGTACTGAGGCAGGCGACATTGGGACTCTCTCACTTACATTCCATGGATATCGGTAAGATGAGATTTAAAAAGCAATGAGTGCTTTTAAACATCTCACCGCTTAACTGAGACGGTTCCTGAGGTGGCTGCGCGGTGCGGGAGGGGTGACATTTGTCCCAAGTTGACGAATCACTGAGCTCTCGCATCACGACACCACACCCCTCCCGCACCGTGCTGCTACCTCAGGATCGTCTCAGTTAAGCGGACGGCATACAGTTAAGTAGATAGTTCATAATTTCCATTTTTTCTCTGCCTTTTCATTATTTTATTATAAGTTTGAAATATTTGAAGAGGTTGCGCGGAATCGTGACCGATGGAAGTATTGGAAGGAGGCCTTTATCCAGTAGTGGGTCACGACGAGTAAAAGCTAATAATAATGAACTATGAAGTATTTGCTCACTCTTTTTTCAACTATATTGAGGTTAGCACTTGATCTAATGATATGCGCGCTGTTGGATTTTCGACTCTCAGCTCAGCGCCGAAAGTTGAGAATCCAACAGCGCCCTTTTATTTAGATGTAACCTACTTTTACTGGAAACTGGCGTTAGTATTTTATATGAAGCGTGCTACGTGCGTACGTCCGTAATGTGGTTACTGGGATTTACCGATTTTCAAAAGTGAGCAAGGTTGTCAAGCTGTTGAGCGTCAGAATGATTATCATCTATTTCCATTATGATTACCAAGACGGATGAATTCTCGATTTGAAGGAAATGGTCCGCTGTCCGCGGTAAGCGAAACTAAACATAGACCTGCGGCGCGCCGCAGGTCTATTGATTGGGGCAAGTACCTCAAACAGTAAAGTACTTAAGTAACTAATATTTTATGCTTTATTTTTTTAACAGCATACGGTATTTAGTCACTAGACTGCGTATATGAGTTCCTTGTTTGGGTTTAAACGTGCTACAAGTTGGTATGTACGATAAAATTACCGTACCCACAGTAGGTACTGCCTTTTATGTATCTGTCGTTTAATAAAAAAAAAACATTTATAGACGCTTTAAGCGCAGGCCACACTGGGAACGAAGCTAAGTTCGTGTTTGCATACATTGGACCACACCGCGAACTATTTACCGAAGTATGAAAACACTCGGTAGCTAAATGAGCGAAGTTAAACGAACTTAGCTTCGTTCCCAGTGCGGCTTGCACTTTATACATAAGCTCGCTGATTTTCCACCAGAAATGTGCTATGCTACGTTGCTATGGATGCGTTTGATATTCAATCATATTCATTGGTCCACATAGCACTGGTGGAAAACAGGTTCAACTAAGCTATGTTTTTTATATGGAAGGATGAGTGCTTTGCGCGAGTGGTGTAGCTTTGTGCAGGGCAGAGTGCCTTCCCTACTGTCGATGCATCGCATACCTCGAGCTGCGCATCTTCCTCGCACAGCTACCTCGCGGCGGCGCATCTATTACTCGCTCCGCTACACATCTTAGCGTTAGTGGGAACGGTCACGTAGTTTCGTAGCTTGGCTTTCACATCCTCGCAGAATCTCTGGTGGAAAAGCAGCCTTATACCGGTATCATTTTCATTTGAACAGTGAAATAACAGTGACAATAATGCCATTTCAACATTAACGGTGTACCTTTGCACCACAAATAACTTTTTAAATTGGTTTAGCGTTAAATGTATTTAATGGTGCAAGCGGGCTTTAAATTGTCATTTGCGGGATATCTTTCGTGTTTTTTTGTTGGTCTCGATATTTTGACGTTGTAACAAGCGCGCACTATCTTCGTTGGGTTCATGAATAATTACTTCAATTCGTCAAAAATCTACAGATACCATCCCCGTTAATGATTATATGTCATAGGTATATGTGTAAAACTACAGATTAATAAAGACGGGACACTCCGCAGTTTAGGTATGAAGCTACAAATACGCGGCGGAACCGTCTTGCTGGGTCAATTCAGTGAGTGTAACGTAATCAGAAGATCTAAGAGTTACGCGATAGAAAGAGAGGCAACTTCTAGGTGAATATTACTATAGGTGATTAGCGCTTCCCCTCTTTGAGGAGTGGCTGGAGAGGCGCCACGGCGTCCTCACCTTCCGCCTGACGCAGGTCCTCACCGGACACGGCTATTTCGGAAGGTACCTGTTTCGGATAAGGCGGGAGGAAACGCCCGGGTGTCATCACTGCGTGGATCGCCCGGAGGACACGGTGGAGCATACGGTGGAGGTCTGCCCGGCTTGGGCAGAGCACCGCCGTGTCCTCGTGGAGGCGATCGGTGGCGGGGATCTCTCGCGTCCGGCCCTGGTCCAGGCCATGGTACGGAGCGAGAGGGCATGGGAGGCCGTCACCTCCTTCTGCGAAGCAGTAATGCTCGCGAAGGAGGAGGCGGAGCGCGTGAGGGAGAGGCAAATTTCGCTCCCTCACGCCCCTAGCCGCTGCAGGAGGCCCCGGGCGTCGGGAATCGATTGCCGATTCCCGGCCATCGTAGGCGCGGGCTTGCGGACGGTGAGCAATGGGTAGCTCGCCGTCCGGTAAGGACCAAGCCCGGGTCGACGGCGCGTTGTGTTCCACGCGCGCCTCAAAGAGATGTCAGCGAATGAAGGGGTCCGATGAGACCATTGCCTGCCGGGGTTGAGGGAAAGTCCGAAAGGGATACCGTGGCCCCCTGTCATTGCACAGGCTAGAGAAGGAACACGGGTGGGTTTTAGTCAGTAAGAGTCTGACACGCCCTCCCGCTCCACCCAGAGCGGGAGGAGTCATTTGATGATTTCCCACCCAAAAAAAAAAAAAAAAAAGGTGATTAGCGCTGTGCAACCTGAATTGCACTTTATTGTGTCGTAGCAAGAGTCGCTTTTTATTTAAATGATTTTGCGGAGTGTCCCATCTGTAAAACTATTTAATTTATTTTTTTATAAAATTATCCCAATATCTTAAAACTATACTAAAAATATTATCACTTCCCCAGTTCACAGGGACGTAAAGCCTCACAACGTGCTCCTCTCAATGCCGACGGGCGCCGGCGAGGTGCGCGCCATGATATCAGACTTCGGTCTGTCCAAGAAATTGAACCTAGGTCGAATGAGCTTCTCTAGGCGGTCGGGGATAACTGGGACAGATGGATGGATTGCGCCTGAGATGATCAATGGGGAGAGAACGGTATGTATAAAGATAAACAGTTTCATAAAATTACCTAGCATTCATATTATTATTTGGATAATAACATGTGGTCAGTTTTCTAAACTACTGTATATATTCTCTGTAGGGGTTCGTAGCTAACTAATAAAAGCCGCACGGGTCGAACGAACGTTAAATTACTCTTGCCGCGGTCCGTTTGTGGATGGGTCACCGTCCATTAAAATATCGAGATCACTCCGTGCCTCAGAAAGCACTTTAAGCCGTTGATAGTCGTAGATCTTTGACAGTCGTTACGGGTCGTCAGAACCCCAAGTCTGACAACCAGTCTTACTTACCTATCCTGTTACCCTGTAACTGGGTGTGGAGGTCAGATAGGCAGTCGCTCCATGTAAAATACTGGTATTCCGCGGCATCCGGTTAGACGGGAAGCCGACATATACAGTTGGGAAAAGGCTAGGCGGATTGATTGTATGGATACGCCTGGAAATAAAGGTTTATTATTATATTATTATCACAAAATGGCACTGCACAAATGACAAAAGTATCTTGAAACTATTCGCAGTCAGTTGGGTCGATGATATGATTGTGATCTAGAAATACCTGAATATAGAAACTTTTGAAGGGAATGCGTGTTATGGCAGCATATGACATGGCTCTTTCGGAAGGCCACATTCCGACTTCGGGTTTTTGATGCTTACTCTTGATAGAAATCTTGTTCTTCCTGAAAATACTAGTTAAATAGCATCTTCGTTTTATGCATTTTTCAAAACAGTTTCTTTTGTAGGAAATGTCACTTTGTCTGATGGGATGCAGTGTTAAAAAATAACTTATTTAAACCTGCATTCAATCTGATATCGAATGTTTTGATTGGCTAATCTTTTTTCTTAGGAATGGTTTTTTTTTATTGTTACTACATTGTTCCATTTCGTAGGAAACCTCATCTCTTCTGAGTACAGAATATAATATATGCACTTACTAACTAGAATGTTTCCTTGGTTTCAGACGACTTCTGTAGACATATTCTCGCTAGGCTGCGTGTTCTACTACGTATTATCGAAGGGACAGCACCCGTTCGGTGACATGTTGAGGAGACAGGCGAACATACTTACTGGAGAGTATAACCTGGAGCAACTCGAGTAAGTTGTGTGCGATCTTCAGTTTTTTATTCCTTCATTTGATGCCCTAAAGAAAGAAAAAAAAGAATGAATAATGTTTATTTGAACAAAAAAAAAAAAAAACTAGATAAAACGTGAAAATAATCTTGTAACAATAATAGTGTGTGCCTCACGGCTGCGCCAAAAAGGTTCATTTCAGCATTAATGTCTGACAGATGCTGTCTGACGCTGGTTTTCTAATGAACCTTCAGGGACAAGTGACGGAGAGTACAAACAGTTTCAACATTCCTCATACATTATTTTTATACTTCTAAATAGGTTTTCTAGTAGTTTTGCATTGGATGCACTGGCACAGCGGCCTTTCATTTCGGTTTAGTGGGCCAGATGAATGGTCAGTCAATGTTACTTGCGCAAGATATTACTGCTAACTAACTTTATGACATGCCCCCGTATACTGAAAGCCTCTCCCAAACTAGCTCTTGTGATGCGTTGACCAAAATACTCGTAACAGGTACCAATCATGTAAATGAAATCATGTCTTGGTTACTGATTGATCTCACTTGTATACGGAGGAATACTGAACACTTAGGCCCGTATTAGAGAACCTCATTCAAAACTCAAGCATTACATAAAACTTTTGATTTGTTGAAACTAGTTTTAAGTAATGCTTGAGTCTTGAGTGAGGATCTGTAATACGCCTAAGGGGTACTATAAAAACTTAAGACACTTGTTCAACGTATGTCTAATGCCAGTCACTCGTCAAAATTCATAAATAAATGTCGTGTTTAGAGAAAAAGAAAGAAATAAAGAAAAATATTTTATTTGGGACACGCACAGGAAATACAAACAGTATTAATAATTTAAAAAAAAAGGAGCATTTAAAAACTAATAAAATAATAACGACCTGTGCGAGGCCAAAAATTCGGGTTTAGAAGGTGTTTAACCTAAACAACTGATAAACACGGTTTTGTGGAAATGAGGTAGATTTCAGATTGGCAAACACATTGACGGGCGCCACAATTAAGTGCACAGAAATGTGATTCTAGCCTTCCTTCTGAAATAACCTTTTAGCTGATTTCCCAATTATTTATTGCTTCTTTTGCTCAAATCTAGTTAATAATAAATTCTTTTTTGCCCACAGTAAAGTATTGCCCGAAGAAGAGGTACTAATAACGAAGATTCTCATCCGCGCGATGATCTCAGCTCGTCCGAGCGCGCGGCCGCCGTGTGAGACTGTACTTAAGTACCCCATGTTCTGGGGCAAGCAGAGCATACTCAACTTCTTACAGGTAATAATATTAATAAACCTATGTTCTAATAATGTTCGTCGAAATTTTACTGACTAAAGGTTCATGCACGCACGTCAGTCAAGTCTACGGCAAGTCACCGATCAGTGACGTCAAAAAATGTAGTGTTCAAAATTCAAAAGTCATTTATTCAAACTAGGCTGAGAATCAGCACTTTTCGAACGTCAAAATTACATAAGAAAATCCCCCAAAACGCCCACCCTTCACCACTTCCTAGTGCTTTCGCTGGGAAGGAGAAGTGGCGCAACAAACTCCCCAGCAGCGCAGCTGTCTGTTCAGTTAGAAGAAATTGATTCTATATAATAGTATGCATGATAATTTACATTATGCAACACAAAACATAATTTAATAGTAGATTGTTTGCCAAGGGAGCAAACAACTATTTTTAAGGTGAGTGTTTTTTAGAATCCAGAGTGGAGCGAAGGATTCTAAAGTAGAATCCTGAACACAGCGAGGGATTCAAAGTACGTCACTCGAGCTTAAAATAGTGTTGCTCCCGAGGTGAAAACTCTACTTTTCATCACCCTCTATGAGAAAAAAAAACGATGATATGATTTAAAACCAAAACAAAATTATCGCAGCCGCCATCTTGGATTTACATTTTGAACTCTTTATCGACATTAGCAGCTTTAAAAACTCCTGCCTTCACGTCTGCACCCTTAAAAACTATGTTAACGACACCCATGACGAAAAATTTGAAATTTTTTGTAGCCGCCATCTTGGATTTACATTTTGACCTCACTATCGGCTTTAGAACCCTCGAAAACTATGAAAACGACACCCATGACGGAAAAATTTAAAATTATCGTAGCCGCCATCTTGGATTTACGTTTTGACCTCACTATCGGCTTTAGAACCCACGAAACCTATGAAAATGACACCCATGACGAAAAATTTGAAAATTTTCACAGCCGCCATCTTGGATTTACATTTTGACCTCACTATCGGCTTTAGAACCCTTGAAAACTATGAAAACGACACCCATGACGAAAAAGTTGAAAATTTCCGTAGCCGCCATCTTGGATTTACGTGTTGACCTCACTATCGGCTTTAGAACCCTCGAAAAGTATGAAAACGCCACCCATGACGAAAAATTTGAAAATTTTGACAGCCGTTATCTTGGATTTTCATTTTGACCTCACTATTGGCTTTGGCGCCCTCGAAAACTATGAAAACGACACCAATGACGAAAAATTGGTAAATTTTCGTCATGTGTCGTTGCCGCCATCTTGGATATTTTGACCAGGCTTGTCAAAGTGTGAATTATTATATGGCTGGCAAGAAAGCCTGTTACTTGTTCATACAATGTTCGTGATTGATCTCCTTGGTGATTGGAACTTTTTCTAAAAATATCCACATTCCAAATTCAAATCTACTTTGCTCCCTAGGGATCAAAGTGCTATTTTGGTCCCTGTTTACGAAGAACAAACTAGCTCTTTTTGAATAGATGTGATGAAAATAAAATTATGAATGAAGCCACAGCTAGCACACGCCAATATACCAACCAAAAATATCGAGAACTATACTCAGGCAGAAATAAAAATAACTGAACGTAAACAATATCTAAATAAAAGCCTCCAGGCATAAAGGACGTGCCCGCATACATATAGCTGTAACTAGAAGTTATATTGTAAACTAGGACCATCCAGGTAAAATAAATAATTGCCGAGGTCGCTAGCTAACCGCATATTGCAATACGACTCATAAAAAAACATTGTAATGAGTAGATTATGCCAACAATAAATTTAAATAAATTGACTTATAAAATAAAATTATAAACAATTATATATAACGTAGAAGTTGTAGGACGTTGGCTGCATACATCAGTCACGTCACTACCAACGCGTTTCAGTCGACGCGCGACGTCGCGTCACCGGCAAACGTCATACAACTTATATCGAATGATACGTTTTTAACTTCGTTTAATAGAAGAATAAGATTTTTATTACAGTATCTAATTAATACTGTTTGTGAAGTGGTCATTAACCTCTCTTATCGTTGTCCAATTATACGCTATTATTATTGAATTGATTGTGTTCTGTAGTGGATTGATAGCATTTTTATCGAAATATCAAAGCCTTTACCGCCGTATGAATAGAAGTGATCTGGGAAATTATCAAATAACTTCTCCCGCTCTGGGCGGTGCGGGAGGGCGTGTCAGACTCGTACTGGCTAAAACCCACCCGTGTTCCTTCAGTTGCCTGTACGTTGTCAGGGGCCACGGTATCCCTTTCGTACTTTCCCGCGACCCAATTCAGGCAGGTTCAATTTCGCCTTAGATACTAATATTAAAATTTGTGAGTTTGTATTTAGGGGGCTATCTTCGGAACTACTGATCCGATTCAGAAAATTCTTTAACTAATGGGAAGCTACAGTGTCATAGTAATGATACAATTTAGTAATGTATCATTGCAGCAGTGAGTGCAGGAAACCCAGCATTATACCAATTGCCTGATTCCGTCAGTTGATGAGGAATGCTAGTCGATCACGGCTTGGTTTGTAATATCACTAAAAGCAAACGAGTTTTGAAAGATACTGTCTAAAAGATCTTTATAGATATAAAAGGCACTCATGATCAGGCGATGCGAAGTTTCTGATATAAAAATCAGGGTGTGGCTGGGTCGTGGACTCGGCCGTGACTTTTACGAGGATACGTGTTCGTAACGGGTAATATTTTCGGCATGTACTGCCGTCGTTGATCCACTCGGATCAACGACGTTCTTTTACGTTCCCGGCACCACTTCGCATCCAACGATATGGTGTTAGGGTATCATTGGATTGGTCATGAGAAGCCCTTTACAACCGTTTACGATCTCTATATTTGGATTTGGCTTTTAGACGAGTATAGGCCGACATTGCATTTTTTTACTTTAACACCATATACAGGGTGGAAGGGACATCGACGCGAAAACTGATACCATGGATTCAGTACATGATTCTGAACCCCCCTCCGTTGAAATTATTCGTCGGTTATTAAAAAAAAACTGCTGTTTCATAGAAAAGTTCAATACCTACGCGGTCAAAATGTATGGAACAGCAGATTTTTTTTAAAATAACGGACGGAAAAATTCAACGCAGGGGCTTCAGAATCATATACTGAATTATATTAGATTTCGCGTCGATGTCCCTCCCACCCTGTATTCACTATAACTATTTCACATTCATGTTTTCTATACGCAATCGATAGATCTTGACTCAAACGACGGCGTAGGTTCTCAGAGACAATTTTTTTATTAAACAGAAATAATGTAACGCAGCGAAATGTACTCGAAATGGCGGCGCTTGTCCAACCGCCGCGTGCGTTGCGTCACAGTCCCCACTCAACGTAACGAATTCTTTGATCCTTTTGCTATCTATTGGTGTAATTCAATTTTAGATGCAGATTATAGTTATGTAGCTGCAATACCAATCTGTATCCCCTATTTTCTTATCATTAGTTTTCTGAATTGCCTATGGAAGCAAATTTAAAGACGTATTTACGTCTAAATCCTTTTTCGTTAAAATTATTTTTAGATTGAATTCTAAAAAGGACTTGAATTTTTTGTGTTTATTTTTCTTTATGTAACATGTTAAGTGCAAAAAAATTGAAAGAATTTTCTTTAATTTTTAGGGTTTCGTACCCGAAATTTGCCAAACGAAACCCTATTACTAAGCCTCCGCTGTCCGTCTGTCTGTCTGACAGCGAGCTATATCTCATAAACGTAATAGGTACTATCGAAGAACTTCATATCTAAACAGTTTGAAAACAAAATCCCGTGAACACGATGGCCACATCTGTTACCGCCCCGGTTCTATAGCGGCCGAGCGCTGCAAGCAGAAATAGTCCTTACGGTGTATAGATATGAACTTCTTCGATGGTACATAGTTGAAAATTTCACAGATTATGCATTTGTATTGCCGCTTTATCAGCAAACAATTTTTTTTTTATGAAAAAGAGGTCTCCATACAATAAATTTACGATGTAAAAAAAAAAGTATCCTTGGCATGTGGTGTGACATTGTCTAGAGCTCATCGAGCAGAGAACAAATATATTTTAATTTATTTTTGTCTTAAAAAATGATGAAATAGGGGGCCGTGAGTTTTGTACGAGCTCTATCTCAACAACTAAACAAGTTAAGAATTTGAAACTTCTGTTTATGTACCATAATTATACTGATCAACAAATAATAAAAACGCCGATTCATAAGGTATTTTATTTAAATATGGGTGATTTTCTGCAATTTAAAAATTACTTTGTAAAATAAAGTTGTTACGTATGGAAATCATTTGTCTTTATTTTATTCACAATAAAAAGCACCGAGGCCCCGCCGCTGCAACATTACACGTTCATAGTTCATAGTCATAGTTCAGTAGTACATCGTTCACTCGAAAGCGCGAACTTCATTCGCGCGCATCGTTTTCTGAAGTCAAAGTCAAAGTCAAAGTCAAATAATTTATTTCAATTAGGCACAAAAAAGGCACTTTTGAACGTCAAACTTTACAAAAAATAATATAACTGATTCTAGTCGCCCATTCCAAAAGGTAGTTTTCGTATGGAGAAGAATGGGCAAGAAACTCCACCGTTACTCTTTTAAAAAAAAAACATTATATCTTGTATACACTTATTATATAATTATATGTGAAGACAATGCACCTAGAATAAGATTACTATACCACGATAGGTAAAAAGAATGAAAAATGAAGGAATGACATAATTATGTGATAGATGCATGGTGCTCACATACTTACAAACATTGTAAAATTATACTATATTTCTAACATTATAATAAGTAATACTAATAATAATAAGTCAGTGTGTGAGTTCAAATAATCACAAAAATAAAATAAAATAAATGTTTAAAAAAATAATAATTATACAATTAAATTAGCAACCAGTTCGATTTTGTCTAGATTCTGAATTGTCCTATGGAGCAGGACCAGCATGTTTCCAAGCATTTTTATCTTGGATATAATCCTCTAATTTGTAATATGCTTGTTTACAAAGTGTACTTTTTATATGATTTTTAAATTTTCTTTCATTTAATTCTAATATATCACAAGGTATTCTGTTGTAACATTTAACACAGTACCCCATAAAAGATGTATTTACTTTAGATAGTCTGAAAAATGGTTGATCTATTTTATCTTTATTTCTAGTATTAAAATTATGTCTATCACTTATTTTATTAAAAAGATGTAGATTTTTTCTCACATACATAATATTTGAATAAATGAATTGGCAAGGTACCGTCATAATATTAATCTTTTTAAATAGTTCCCTGAGAGATTCGCGACGACGTAGATTATAAATGGCTCTGACAGCTCTTTTTTGTAAAACAAAGATGGATTCAATGTCAGCAGCCCGACCCCACAGTAAAATGCCATACGACATAATACTGTGGAAGTAGCTAAAATAGACCAAACGCGCGGTTTCTACATCTGTTAACTGTCTTATCTTTCTAACAGCATAAGCGGCCGAGCTTAGCCGCCCCGCGAGAGATGTTATATGGGGTCCCCATTGTAATTTCTCGTCTAGCGTGATTCCAAGGAAAACTGTTTGATTAATAAATTCCAGTTTTTCTCCATTCAATACGATGTCACATTCGCTACTTCTAACATTTGGTAATTTAAATCTAATGCATTTGGTTTTTTTATTATTTAGTACCAAATTATTTACCGTAAACCAATCTTGGACCTGAACAATAGAGCTATTCACGTCGTCAAGATTTGGTGACCGTCGGTTTATTTTAAAGATCAATGATGTGTCATCTGCAAATAACACCATCTTTGGCTGATTTAGAAATATTTGGGGTAAATCATTAATATAAACTAAAAAGAGGAATGGACCCAATATCGAACCTTGAGGAACGCCCATTACCATTTCAGACCCTAATGAGTTTGTGCCGTTGACTTGAACTTTAACCTTTCTATCTTTCAGGTATGATCTTAACAAATCATGAGCTGTGTTCCTAATCCCATAGTGGTCCAGTTTCAGCAGAAGTGTCTCATGGTGTACGCAATCGAACGCCTTCGAGAGGTCGCAGAAGATTCCAATGGCATCTTGTGCTTCTTCCCAAGCGTTAAAAATGTTCTTTATTAGGGTGACACCGGCGTCAGTGGTACAGCGCCCTTTGGTGAAACCGTACTGTTGGTCATGAAAGATGGAATTTTTATTAAAGTGACGTAACATTTGATTGAGTATCAACTTTTCAAACACCTTACTGAGAACTGGCAGAATTGACACAGGCCTATAATTGTTGGGTTCCTTACTATCACCGGATTTGAACAAAGGAACTACTTTACTGTGTTTCATGAGATCCGGAAAGACGCCTTGGTCTACACTAGTGTTAAATATGAAAGCTAGATAAGGCGCAATGGTTTCGATTACTGATCTACATACTTTTACAGACATTCCCCACAGATCTTCTGTTGCTTTAATTTTAAGATCTTTAAAAGCTTTTATAACAGCCTGGGGGTCTGTATGCTGAAACCTAAACTCCAAAGGGCATGCCTTTACATTCTTTCTAAGTAAGGCAGCAGAAAGCGCGGGTGAGGAATTTAAAGCTTCAGTGGTTTTATGGGGAATATTAGCAAAAAAGTTTTCAAATTCCTGAGCTATTTCTACATCTGAGTTGATGGGACCATGTGCAGTCTCTAAATTAAATTCAGTATTACGCTGTTTTTTCCTACCGGTTTCATTATTAATTATTTGCCAGGTAGTTTTTATTTTATCATCAGCTGATTTTATTTTATTGCTAATGTGAAGAGCTTTAGCCATTTTGCACACACTTTTAAAAGTTTTAGAATATTTTGCAACATACTGATGAAAGCTTGTATTATTCATATGTTGCTTTAGGCCATAAAGTTCAAAAAGTTTTTCCCTGCTTTTACGAATACCTGGAGTCGCCCAATCACTAAATAAGAATTTTGTGTAAATAGTTTTAGTCTTTAGTGGAAAAGTGTCAATGAATTGTTTGTTTAATAGTGAAAAGAACTCTGTGTAGAACTCATTTGGGTCACATATATTATCAAAACTCTGAATACATAATTTACTTGCCAAAACATTATTTAATTTCTCTAGATTTCTACATGTAATTGGCCTAAACCTTATTTGAATTTTTTGTAAAGGCATGTAGGAGCAAAATGTTATTGTTTGTCCACTGTGATCAGATGGCAACTTATTTACAATTTGTTTATGTAAGTAATCACAATTACAGAAAATATTATCTATACAAGTGGCAGAAGAAGCTGTCACTCGGGTTGGTTCATTAAAAACATTTGACAAGTCAAATGACCTGAAAAGACTTAATAGTTTGACAGTATTAACGTTATTTTCTAATATATTAATATTAAAATCACCACATATGATTATTGACTTACTACTACCATTTAGTTTATTTAACACATCTTCCATTACAGAATCAAACATAGATAGATTCTGGTAACTTGGAGGTCTGTATACACATACTATAACATGCTTATCTAGCTCAACACAGGACAATTCAATGGTGTGTTCAACAGACAGCCCGATTATGTCTTTTCGTTCTTTCGATTGAATAGAATTTTTTACTAATATTAATGATCCGCCATGTATCATACGTTTTCGGCTGAAATGGCTAACTACATAATAATTATCATAGTTAATTGACATTACTTGATGATCTTTTAACCAATGTTCTGTTAAACAAACAACATCAAACTTGGTATTTTCTAAAAACAATTCTATTTCCAGTAATTTGGAAGAGCAACCTTGGATATTTTGATTGAATAATTTTAAAGTATGTTGCCCCCCTTTTGGTTTTTTCTTATGTGTAATATTGCCAGAAGATACCTTTTTATTATTCTCGAATAATAATTGGTTATTTGAAGGGGTAACTTCTGTTGTCTTACTAACTAGTTTAAAAAGTTATCCGGAGTGACCTCCACAACTACAATGGAAGAGTCTAGAATGTCTGTATGAATTCCAGCAGGAAGAGAATACCCTATCTGACTGGTAGTGGCCTCCAAAGATGTTGGTATTATAGGTGGATCCTCCTTCGTACATGATGACTCATAATTAATCACTATGTTGTTAGTATAGCTAGACAACACAGACTCGTCACTAACACTACAATTTGTTATATTAGCTATAACCTCGTTAATATTATATGCTATTAACATAGCAATCATATGTCTACATTCCCAAGACAGAGATAAAGTTCTCTGAGTTAACTTAAAACCACTAACAAACTTGTTAGTGTCAAAAAACAATAATTTGTCACTATGGCAACATGTCAGCCTGTGAATAGTACTATTCAACTTATAAATATAATTATTTTCATAAACTGATAAAGTATCAGAGTAAGGTAAAGCACACAACATTAGCTTTCCTATATTTAACTTTAATAAGGTGTCCACACCATCCACTATGTCCTTTCTGGTAATACCAGTACTATTACCTAATAGCAAAACCATTGTAGAATAATTATCTAGGTTTGTGTTTGCAATTCTTTTAATTATTTGTTTGAAAGTTATGTTATGATAACTATGATTGGTAAAACTATGGCTAAGGTAATTGAGTAACATTTTCCCAAAGCCCGAACCTAATTCGTCACAGAAAAATATAGATTTATTTTTAATCTGTGTATTAACACAGGTCTCTGCTGGAAGAGCCAACACTGGAGGAGGCAAGTCAGGCTGAGGCTGAGGAGGTGGTGGTTCATAGGCACAGCTGTATGAGATATTATTAGTCAAAGACTCATACCTCTCAGCATTGCACTTCACCAAATCCAGTAGTTCCCCAGCCTCAAACAAGCGCTCACTTAGTTGCAGCTGTGAATTTTCATTTTTTTGTGTGAATGAATTTTCATGAAGGACCAATCGGTCCCGGTCGAGTCAGTCCGTCTTCCGCCTTTGCACGGGGCGCAGCATAGTGCGCGCTCTCGCGATCTCCCGCGACCTACTCACATTAATCGCCGCCGCAGGGTCTCACACTATAAAACCATTTAAACTGTTTTTCATTTTACCCGACTAATCGCGTACTGCGTGCTGTACGCAACAAAAGTATTGAAATACAAATATATGTTAGCAATTTTTGTAAATTTAAGATGATAAATAATAATATTCTTCGTTTAGTATTTTCATTTATTTGCTAAATAATGTACGGTGGTACGGAACCCTTCGCGTGCGCGTCCGACTCGCACTTGGCCGGTTTTTTCTTTTTTAAGTTGCGTGTTGAGGATAGGTACCTATTGTTAACAAGAAAGCATAAAACTCATTTTTTTATAACCCCCTCACCCTCATCAAAACTAATTTATTTTGTACAGGACGTAAGTGACCAAGTTGAAAGCGGTGGTGGCGATCCAGAGGCTGCTTTAGAACGCGGCGCGAGGCAGGTCGTGCGCGGCGACTGGCGCGCTCGCGTGTGCGCTGCGGTGGCGAGCGACCTGCGCGCCAGGCGCACGTACCGGGGCGACCGCGCCGCGCATCTGCTTAGAGCTATACGGAATAAGGTAATGTACTCCAAATTCAAATCCTTGATTCCAATTTGATGTTATATCCACTTTAAACAAATATCTTTATGTCAATTTAAATTGAATTGATTTCAGAATAACTAGTACCTACTATTGAACACTCTTTTTTAAATTGTAGTGCAGGGGCTCTACCACCACCTCTTTTGGCAGTATTATTTTAATCTTACTTGAGCGTGGGAAAGAGATGGAGCTAGACGTCCTGTATAGCTCCACTTCTTTCTCGCACTGAAGTGACATCAAAATAATACTGCTTAAAGAGGTCGTGGTTGGCCTCCGGGACTGATTTTTTTTTATTTTTTTTTTTATTAAAAAGCTTTGTTTTCATGTTCGGAAACTAAACTGCGAGAACAGGCTAAAATGATGATAATGATGGAGTGAAAGTGTGATCATTTTTTGCTTATTTATAAGTGTCAGATTAAACTGTAGTTTAGCTTCTAGATTGGTAAGGCAACCTACACAACTTCGTTCAAAGTGACTGAACTTATCCCCCAATTTGTTGCTGCAAATGTCTACAGTTTAATGACGGGGCACTGGCTTATTGATCACCTATATATTTGTTACTAAGATTTTACCAATTTTCAAATTCACCTTAGTGTCGAAAGTATCTTTAAAAAAAATGAAGGTATTTTTTCGAAAGACTATTTACACTTTTTTTTTAAATAAATGTCCCGCAGCGAAGTTCTTTTTAAAACCGAAATAATCTTTTAACAGAAACATCACTATAGAGAACTGGAAACGGAAGTCCGTGACAGCTTAGGCAAGTTACCTGACGGGTTCATAACGTACTGGTTACGAAGGTTCCCGCTCCTGTTACCACACGTCTGGCTCCAAATGCAGGTGTACCGACATGAAGACATCCTCCAAGCTTACTACCCACACTCCTTCACCTTCAACAGAGATGACGTCACAGAATTAGATGAAGAAGGAGACATAGAAGATGAATTACCAGTCGAAATGTGCGACCCCGGTAAGAATGGACTCTTTGTCAAAAGCAGAGTCTTCTACGATGAAAATCAAGAACAGTCCCGGTATAGAAAAGAAGGGTCGCCAAGAAAACGTAATGATTGGAGGAGCGACGCGCAAGAGCGAACGAGGCAGGATGACGTCAGACTTAGGGATAGGCATCATTACAAGAAGAAGGAAAAGAAACGGGAGGAAATCCCGGTTTGGACATTGCCTCAGCAGTGAAATGTAGTGTACTTTTAAGAGAAACTGTTTTTTACTTGACCAGAAGTCACAGGGAGTAGTTATCGGGTTAGGTAGTTGTAGTACTATTTATATCGAACTTATACAGTCGGTTAACGGTAGTTTTCATATGAAAAGGGGGCCTCGTGTCTCGAGCCGACTATAGCTCGGGACATTGGATTATTTGTGCTGGCGCGTTCCAATGAGGGTTTTCATGAAAATTCACGTCACCTGTTGGCACCACTTTAACAAGAGGAATTTTATTTCGACAATGAATATAAAATATTTATATGATGACGTTATGCATTAGTTTTATTCATTCGTTCATCGTTCAGTCATGACTAAAGAGATTAAAGGCGCTTTGACGCTTTTGACAGGTGCTCGGACCTGACGTCTCAGTTCCGCAATCTAGTGAACGTCATTTCAGAAAATCCTTATTAACCATTTAGATAAGTACTACTTTGATGTGTCGGTTAGTTCAATTCTAGTTGAATCATCATGAAGCGATCCTGTGAAATGTCATTAGCCTTCGACAATCAGCGTCGATGAATCAATTGAGTATGTATGGACATAGGGAGTGTATAGTGATTTTAGTTAGAAAAATGACATATGTCAATTCCCAGCAGTGGAAATGTTAAAGTATTACTTAAAATAATTATGTTTTTGTTATATGACAAGTTTATTGACTATTTTATAGACCTAATTCGTTATCTGTAAATCACTGAAGATTAAATCTTGAAAGTTTAATTTAATTTATTTTAGATAAATGTTGTTTTTCTGGTCAGGTTGTAGCGATAAGAATTTTATTTAAAATGCACAAAATTACCGTTTTTGTGACGATTATTTATTTAATATGAATTTATTAGTATATTTAACATAAAGTAATATATCCTACAAAACGAAATGATAGTACTTTGTAAGAGATCTCTAATGATTAATTTAGTTAATATTTAGCATTTTTATGAAATAGTTAATATTAAAAGTGCGAAAAAAATATAGAGTTTGGGACCAAAAGGAAAGATACAAACTGTACTTTTGAAATGTATTTCGATGCCACGTTTATACAAAATCATTTAATCTTTAAACAAAAATTCAAAATATTAGTTTTAATCTCTCGAAAGTTCAATAGGAACATTAGACACTTAAATATATGTATGAATGCAAAGATGACTAGTTTCGAACCAGTTGATTCAATAAAGTTTACGTTTTCAACGTAGCTAGAGAACATAATTTTATTAATAAAATCTTTGGCCATATTTATAATTATTATGAGATGTTAACCCGTAGCCTTTAGATCAGCACCCTAATTACGTAATACACCATCAATCACAATCTGAATCATTTTGAAACAGATTGCTAATCCATTGATTCATAAATTCGAAAAACAAAAACTGCTCAACAACGTAAATAACGCAATTAATGTTGTTAACTGTCAAAATGGAACATGATTAGTCTTAATCATTTACGAAAATGTGTTACGTAATTAGATAGCAGGTAATTTGACACTTAAACCCAATATTAATGATTTTATCCGTGTCTTAATAGGTAAAACTGTTTTCGAATACTCTGCGTAACTGCAAAACTATTATGAATGAATTATGCACTGGTATCATAAACTTAGTTATTACACG
The DNA here is from genome assembly GCA_963853775.1 of Xanthia togata. Lineage (NCBI taxonomy): Eukaryota > Metazoa > Arthropoda > Insecta > Lepidoptera > Noctuidae > Xanthia > Xanthia togata. The sequence goes on along the minus strand of OY970795.1, from coordinate 18,254,511 downwards.
CGGACGTTGCAATAATCGCTAAGTATCTATAAATGGCAGAGAATACATAATGATTATGAATGAGCATCAAATATGATGCTTTTAAATAAATCTAATATTATGATAATTGATTGTGGTGTGTGTCCGTTCTCGATGAATGTCACATTCCTGATATACTCAGTAGGTCGACTAATTAAAAGTAATAAGAATATTTTAATGGTTTTATTATATCAATTGTAAATAGCTCATGGACATCTAACACTATGTTAAATCTAGCTAGGATACAAAAAGAAATTGTCACCATGAATAAATAACATCGTAGATTGTCTAAATACTAAGTAGAATTCTTTTTTTAAAGGCTATTTCTAAAACCATTAAAATATCTTTGTATAAACATAATATAATAATAAGGTCGATTTGAAGAGGATATATTTGTTTGGTTGTTTGTTTGTCAGTTTTTATGTAGGAGGTAATCTCCAGAACTACCAGTCGGATTTGAAAAAATATTTTTGCGTTGTATAGCCCAATTCTTGAGGAAGGCTCGCGGAAGCAGTCTCGGGCAGAATCTAGTACTTAATATAATAATTAGGTCGATTTAGACCAGTCATGATCTGTTACAACATGACGGAAAGTTAAAATGACCCCAGTTTTGTTACGAGTTTAGATCTATATTAATTTCCTCAAAAATTTTCCGAAAGGGTAATTTTACCTACCTAATGTTTTTGACATTATCCTTTGATGCTGAACAAAACATCGATTTTTATACATACATATCTATTTATAATCCCTGCTACATTAATTTTGTTTATAAAACTATCTCAATAGAATATTGATAAAATATTAATTATCTACAAAACGAGATTCGTTTCTGGTGCTATGATTGTTATGTAAATAGCTAGTGTAAATGTGTGAATCGTGCAAATATTAATAGATAGTAATAGACATAAATCACAATCTAATTAGGAAACTTTTAACGTCGTTTTTGGTTCATTATGCGACTGGCCCAAATATTAGGTGCCATCTCCACGGGCGAGAGAATCGCGGCGATAGTCTGCCATGAAATTTTCGCCGCGATATCGTCGTGTGCAGATTGCTTCATACAGTTTCTATTGAATTCGATGCCACGGCGTGACTATCGCCGTGATATTCTCACCCGTGTAGATGGCGCCTTAGAACGGCAGATGTGTTTATTTATTTAATTCGAGAAAACATAAAATATCGTAATGAACAGGCACATAGTGAGGAAATACATATGTGTAGCTCACGACGTCATCCACATCTTAAATACTATATATTTGTGTTAAGTTATCAAATAAAATATCTGTTAATTTTTATCTGTAAAAAGACAAAGAAAAGAAAATTATCAACCGTACTGGTGCCGTTTCTTTGTCTTTCGGCCGTAAATATAGCACATCGAGTTTGATACCTGGGCCCTATACCATCAAAATTAATACATTGTAGAAAATATTGCGTACCTAACAGAGAAATTATAAATATGTACTTGTCACTACATTTCACATATTTGTAAGGTTTTTCCAGTACAGACACTTGTAAGATTTACAAATTTGCAAATTGTAAAAGTTTATGGTATAGGTCCCAGTAAGACAGTCTCTCTAGAAGTCTTGATGTGTCATACTCGTGATATAACACCCCGGTATAGTAAAACTATTTAGGAACCTTTTAAACCGTGATAGGTTCATTATGCGACTGGCAAACATACGAACTGTATGTTTGATGTGTTATCACATTTAATGCTCGATCGTAATTCTATACTCGTGTTTTTGACATTCAGTGTAATTATGCTTGGGCACGGTCGTTTAGCAGACCTATTGAATTTTGTTATAATATTGTTGTAGTATTTATCGCAATCACGACCATATATTTTAGAGTTGAAGGCCGAACTTTTCTCGGCAATCAGCAATAGGAATCCCTGTATTGTGGACTCGTTGATTAGCACAAATCTTGCTTGCATAAACCCAGACATGAGCAACTATATATAAGTAGGCGATATAGGTACAGACGCCAGCACATCCCCCTACTACAATCCGTAAAATTTCTTTAATCGATTTTCAACGTTATCATTAAAGTATTAGGTTCATAGTAGATTGGGAAAATTTGACAGTTTCGGGTAGGTTGACGTGCTGGCGTCTGTAAATACCTAAATGTTTTTGTGCGAAGTCGAACCCGTGAAACCTGAAGTCCTTAGCCCAGAAACTAATCACTATGTTTTAGAGAGCCATCTAAGCCTATGAAGTTACTAGTTACGATATAATAATATTATAACATCTACATAATTTTAATTCGTTACATTTATCGTTTCACTCTAACGTTCATCACCAACATAGGCTTAAATTAAGCAGGTAGGCATGTTGTAATATTAAATAAATGCCAGTTTTATAACCTGTTTAAATGCTAATATCAAGGTCTGGTTAAAAATTTGGTGGTCGTTAACAACCAGAGTTTTTGCTAGAAATATTACTACTATGACACTCAAACTATCAATAAAAAATCCAAGTATATATTAAATTCTGTAGAAAGTGGTAAAAAAGTTTTTTGAGTTTTTTTCTGAAGTGATATTTCGCAATTACGCACTCTAGATTTATTAAAAGTTACGCAAGCTGATGTAGGTATTATGCAAAGGTCAATAAACGAAAACGAATGTAGACTTGTTAACCTTGAAACGCGTGCTCAAAGGTTTGTAATATGAGGTTCGATAAAGTGTGATTTCTATCATTCAAAAGCATAGTTATGTGAGAGATAGTTCCTTTTTTGGTTCAAAAATATACGCGAGTCGCAGCCTAATCAGCGCATTATAGGCCCGCTCGCTGTAAGGACAAAATAATTATAATGACGCATAATGAGTCACTCAAGGAATGTATGAATAATGTTCCTGTTAATTGTAAATGTTAAGTTAGGTAGGTACCTACTTAAATTAATGTAATGAGTTTAAATTAGCGTTGATCGCAACAAATAACGATAAGTTATTTTTTAAGTGAAACTGAAGAGTAATGACCTAAATTTAATATATATTGAGATTGGAATTTTATACGTAATTAATATAAGAATTTTACCTTTTATATTTTAGTGTTTTTTTTTAAATATATGTTTTTCTAAATTGGTCCGGTTTGTATTGATCATTAAACAGATGCTCAAATTGTTCATGATATATTTATTATATATCAAATAAAGATGTATTACATACATACATGACGTTTTTTTATTATATTGTGTAAATAAAAATAAGGGTTATTTTTCACTACGAAGTTTATTGTCAGTCGAAACTTAAAAATAAAATAACAATGATTTTTAGTAAAACTAAAAAATACTATTGTTTATAATCAGTCTTAGAGGAGTCCTGTAAAATGTAATTGTGAATAAATTGAGTAGAAAATGGCACAGAAAGATAGAGACCCTAGGATTTGTGCAAATGGCATATGAGTAAAAACAACTCGAGTATAGCACTGTCGGTGACCGTCAGTAACAGCATTGTGACGTATTTATGTCACCATTAATCCAGTGTAAATGAGATCCGCAAACGAACTAAAGTCGCTGACATAGCCCAACGGATTAGCAAGCTGAAGTGGCAGTGGGCGGGGCGGGGAAAGGTTCTGGAATGGAGGCCACGTACCGGCAAGCGCAGCGTAGGATTACCTTTATTAGGTCGCAGGAAGCCGCTGGATGCAGGTCGCTTCCAACCGGCCAATTTGGAAATCATTGGGGGACTACTGAACATAGGCCATGTTCAGTAGTGGACATCCTATGGCTGAAATGATGATGATGGTGAATGAGAGACGGAGCTATACAAGGTCGCAAGTACCATACTTTTTTCGCAATGGGATAATGATGGCATTAATACTTCATAATAAGGCTCCTGGTTTTTAAAAAGTAACCTTTAAGCTAGATCTCCGAAAAGCATGCGGCACTGCTCTAAACCGAAAATAAAATTGATATAAAACTGGTAGAGCGTACAGATATAAAGTTGTAAAACATACTCAAACCTACGCCACTTTCCTGTAGGGTAGGCAGAAACGACACAATGCCTCATCCTATAATGTTGTTACTTAAGTAGTTATTAAAATAATGAACACAAAATCGTAATATTGTGACTTACACAAAACCACTAGGTACATACAATAGTTGGAATGTATAAAAAACTGCAAAATCGGATAGGTAGTGATTTAAAATAAATTGTTACAAAATTAAAGCTATTAAATACATTTTTCCCTATACATTAATATTTTAGTCCTATTCTAGTTAAAATACCTCTTTCTCTTATTATGCCATTACATTCCATTTGTATACTTATCTATTAAATCTATGATTGTCAGATGAACCTTTTCCTTAGCTACTGTCAGAGCAGTTTTGTCTGCTCCATTCAGCATGGATAAATCAGGGTTGTAACTGAGCAACATTTTAGCAGCCCCAATGTTGCCCATAGCACAGACATCGTGCAATGGCGTGTTCCCCGCCATATCAATAGAGTTTATATTCGCGCCACTGTCTAAAAGTAAACGAATAACATAAGTTTTATTATTCAAAGCAGCTAAATGTAAAGGACTTTGATTCTTCTTATTAATGCAATTCACATTTGCTTTGTTATGTATCAATATTTTACACAGCTCATCTGAACCATATCTAGCTGCATAATGCAAGGCAGTGAAACCATTTGTATCTGTGAAATTTATGTCAAAGTCTGATGAATATGATTCAGTATTCTTCTTACAGATTGAACATTCACACAATGGGTGGCAAGGAGTACTGTTTTCAGAAGTTTCAGGCTTGTCTTTCATGTCCACATAAGCAGAATAGTTGATTTTCATATAGAAGCAGGCCAGCTTTACATCTCCATATGATATAGCTTTCAATATCCTGTCAATTAATTTGAGGTTTTCCACTGCTTTTGATACATTATTATTTTCATTGATTTTAATTTTTTGTAACTTATGAGCAACAGGACTGTCCGATTTGCATTTCAGGGCTTTGACATCGGTACTTGTAATGTGTATGTATTCGTACAAATTAGGAGTGCAAGATTTAAGTACCTGCAAAATCTTCAAATTGTGTGCATAATCAAATGCTGTTTTATTGTATCGATTCTGCAAAGATGGTTCAGCTCCATTTTCTATTAACAATCTAGCAATTCCTTCATAGCCCCACTTAGAGGCCAGATGTAATGGGGTGTTACCACTCTCATTCACACAATTTATTACAATCTTCCTCCTACTGTGCTCTGCAAAGTATATAAGTGCTTTGACACAATTCAAATGGGCATTATTCACAGCCATGTGGAGTGGCATGTTCTTGTCAATGTTTGCTTTATTTATGTTAGCACCTGAATGTAGTAGCAGTAGCAAGGCATTCTGGTGGCCTCTTGAGGATGCATAGTGCAGTGGAGTGCATTCATTAAGGTCAGTTGCATTGACCTCTGCACCCATTTCAATGAGAGATTCTACTATGTTGGCCTTCCCATGAATACAAGCTACATGTAGTACTGTCAGACCATGGCTGTCTCTAGAAGTCACTGTCGGGGATGTCTTCAAAAGATTCTTGGATATTTTGCAGCAACATTTCTTACAGTTGCACAACGGATGACAGAGTTTATGATATATTTCTGTATCACTGTTGTCATCATCATCATCATCTGACAGATTGTTTTCCATAGTTATTTTGAGAACATTATTTTCATTCAAATCCATTGTTTGAAGATGTTTTTGATTTTTCTGCAAAATTGCCTGCACTTGTTCACTGTGATTTGCTTTGATTAGCTCAAAAATGTATTCTAAAGTTTCTTCCTTGCCATTGGTATCACTAGTTGAAATAGACTCAGTCAAACTGTTCCTTCTTTCTCTACTGCCATTCAAGTTTTCTTCTGTGAGATTGCTTTCATAATAATAGGACTCAGGGTCTGGGGATCCAGTGAGTGCACCTGATTGTATGTGTTCTATGACAGCTTCTAAAGTAGTAATGAGAAAGGCACTTTCATCAGCATCACCTTTACCCACACTGCTGAAACGGAACTCTTTCATGTACATTAGTTGACTGTACCAGTTTGGGAGACCAGACTTGATGACCAGGAACACAAAAACTGGTAACATGTCATCAGCAGTTAGTAGTACTATATTGTTGCTTTCATCCTTCTTGTTGATTGCATTTAAGGCATGTTTCACACATAAAACTTTTTCTAACACAGTGTTGTATGTGTCAATATTAGAAAGGATTTGTTTAGCTTTAGGCACTGCATGGTATAGTTCCTTCTTGATGTCCAAATCTCTAAGTTGAATGTCACACATATTCCTTATCTTTTTATTGAGGTGCGAGTCCTCATACGCACAGCAGGTGCAGATTGGTTTGAACAAGGCACCAAACAGTAAGTGTTGCATGTAACACTCTACTGCTAACTTGATATTTTCCAACACTTGTTTACAAGACTTTGACTTGTCTCTTAGTCTTCTGTTTTGTAAGGCAATTTGAAGGCATTGTGTGTATAATTCACTTACTGTGTCTCTCAGAGGTCCCACAGCAACAGGAAGTGTAGGATGACTCTTTAAAAATGACTGCACACTGTGTTCAATTTGGTCCAACACTTGACGACCAGCAGCTTGAGTCCAGAGCAAGTCAATGCAGTCATTGATAGATGTGAGATATTCCTTAGATATTGTGTTATCACTGAAGTTGGCAGTAGGTTCAAGAGGAGTTTCTATGCACCATACTTTGTATTTGATGAAGTCTTCTGTGTAGAATGTTTCTTCAAACAGAATATGGCTTTGTAGGGGCAGGCCTTTGGTCACTTCTAGCGTGATCACTTTATTGGTCACTGTCACTTGCTTCTCCGTGAGCGTGCTGTAGTGGGTCTCCGGCAACTCGTCACTTGGCACCAGTAAATGAGAACAAAAGTCCTTGACGGTGAACACCCGAGTACTTAAACTGCCGATCCGCGGCACACATATTATCCAAGATTGTGTGATACAATGTTGAAACAAATTAACGTATTCAGTCTTTAATTCAACGAAGAATGGGTTATCGGAGATGATCTCGTCGTAAGTACCATCCATTGTGGTGTTAAAAATAGAAAACTACTATAAACGAAGGCATAGAAAGCAGATGAGCACACTATAACTAGTCTTATTATGGCTTCTCGGTTTGGCCGTGTCGGACCGAATATTAAGATAAAGACACAAAAACTTGTTACTCGCGACTAGTCGCGACCTTGCACAACTGACGTTACTGACATGATTTTTGTTGACATCTAAACTGTCACGTTATCACCACAGATTACAGTCAGTATCCACAGACAGGTAAATGGAAAATGTAAGTCGTTCATCCATAATCATCATTCATGATTTTAATTGAGCCATTCCGTGAAAAATTTAACACTAAGGAAAAAGTACTGTGTCACAAACATTTACAAGACATTCTCTATTGAATGCAGTTTTTTTATAATGTACAGACGTCAGCACGTCAACCTACCCGAAATTGTCAAATTTTCCCAATCAATAAGGTTGAAAATATATTACAGAAATTTGACAGATTGTAGTAGGTTGATGGGCTGGCGACTGTACTGTTTAGCTATAAATTTCTATAAAAAAAATGTTTATCGGAGTCAACTTTGCTAATTTAACTGATTACAAATTAAAAAGAAGAAGCTAAACAGGCAATTTTAGCGTGTCACAACACTCACAACTCCTGTCGCTAACTTTAACTAATCGATGTTCATGGTTTTTAGGGTTCCGAACCCAAACGGTAAAAACGGAACGGACGGACGGACGGACAGCGAAGTCTTAGTAATAGTACTAAGACTTCCGCTGTCCGTCCGTCCGTCCATCTGTCACCAGGCTGTATCTCATGAACCGTGATAGTTAGACAGTTGAAATTATCACAGATGACGTATTTCTGTTGCCGCTATATCAACATATACTAAAAACAGAATAAAATAAATATTTAAGGGGGGCTCCCATACAGCAGACATTAATTTTTTGCCGTTTTTATAGATAATGGAACGGAACATTTCGTGCGCGAGTCCGACTCGCACTTGGCCGTTTTTTTTTATTAACTTTGCTTTGGTCGTTTTTGAGTGTCTTTGGATCTGTATTTTAGTTTTTTTTTTGCCACTTGGCCGGTTTTTAATACACACCTCAGCGTGTTTTTGTGAGGTTTTAGAGAATACTGTTTTTTTATTTAGGTACTTACAACATTAATTTTATAAATAAATATTATTGTATTACTAAAATAATGAATAAATAATGATTAAGTATTGAAAATTCTTGAAATAATGATAATCAAATTAGCACCAAGGTGGACATTCCACTTTAGTCACTATATAACGTGATAATGGGAAGTTCTTAAAACATTCTTTCATTTGCGAATTATCAATACCTACTAATATTATAAAGAGGAAAGATTTGATTGTTTGTATTGAAAAGGCTCCGAAAATACTGAACCGATTTGAAAAATTATTCTACTATTAGAAAGCTTGGTTTTCAGGGAGTGACATAGGCTACTTTTAATCCCGGGAAAAATAACATGTCCCGCGGGAAAGACCACGGGAGCGAAGCCGCGGGCAAAGTGCTAGTACTTTATATAAAGTCCTCCTTATCGATTTCGATAACGGCGACCCTTCGAAATCACTTCCTTGCGTGTACCAAAAAGATACCTACGTCATAAAAAAAAAACAGATTCCTCATGTCCAGGTAGGTATATCCGAAAATACCCCATCTATGTTCCGCGATTTTTTGTAGTTTGAATTTTTTGTATTTTTGGTTTTTCTGCCGTTGGAGCAATAAAAATTCTTTTTTAAAGTAGGTTTATTTATTTTTAAGTTTTTTTTTGCAACTGTATCGTCTTGAATGCTGCTTTCGTACGTAAAATAATATAAACTTGGTAACATTCCTGCAAGTTAATGAAAAAAGTATCGATTTAGTAGCAGGCATTTAAGTTTTTAGTGGTAAGACTGAAATTTTCAACTTCAATTTAAAAATACAAAATAAGGTTCCATAGATTCTTGCCGACTTTAAAAACTATGCAGGACCCTAAGCTACCCAAAAGATAAAAAAAACGTTACTATTTAACGTTCTATTATTCGCTGTAATCGGCCTTCGAAAGTGGATAGGCTAAAAATCCTTTTAAGCTTTAAAATAGGTGACGTCATAAAGAAAAATTAGATTCCTCATGCCCAGGGGTATCCAAAAATACCCCATGTATGTTCCGCGATTCTTGATAGTTTTCGAGTTATAATAATATTTTTTTTAAATTCCTTTAAATTCCTATGGGAACTTATGGCTTTTTCACACTCTTTTTTTTGCAATTTTCATTGTTATAGCCATTTGTTATTCTTTCAGCCATGAAATAATCATCAAAATTGCAAAAAGTTAAATTTTAATAAAATATTATAACGTTCTGCATGAGGAATCTTTTTTTTTTATGATGTCTCATTTTGGTCCACCTGTATATTTGCGTATGTAATGACATAATGATTTCCCTTTAAAAGAACAAATAATATTGGTTTTGTCGTCATTATTGTTAGTCATATCCGTTTAGTGTCGTGAAATATTAGTGGAATTTTAAAATTGTGCATTTTGTCCCGCTTAGTACCTAATGGGATAATTTTTCATGGAATGGCTCATTTACAAGGCAATCAACGATTTGCGCTGTAGTCCGTGTCTCACTTTAATCTATTGTTCATTTTATTATTGATGTTGTTGATAGAGTGGGTAAGGATCACTAATCTCTTCCCCCCCGACCCTTGCTCGTTGATGCGCCAGCCCGCGTCGATGCTGATCCAGTAGCTTTAAATTCCCCGATTAATAATAATGAATTATCCTTGATCCAGCCTGTCTCAACTTGTTGTCCCGCCAGCGACGCCCTAAGCCGAGGTCCGCACCCCACCGGGGGTGCCCTTAGCGAGCGCTCGCCTAGTTTTAATTAGAATAGTTTTTGCCCCTGGCTGGAGGCTTTGAGAGTAGTAGCTTAAGGCTACTACACTCAAAGGCCACAGGAAAGACCAGTTAAGTAGTCATCACCAGGTGAGCTTCTCGTAGCTCACCTCTTAGTGCCTTAGATGCCCTAGTCAAAAAAAAAAAAAAAAAACTAATCTCTACAGATTAGGTACTCAGCCGTGGTAGGAAGTAGGTGGTGTAAAAAGTACGACATTTTCATAAAACAATTTACTTTATAAAATCTATAAAAAAAATAAAAGTTACAGCAGCTCAATCAGTGTACATTTGACACGTATCTATCCTCTGCCTCCACGGCCACCGAACCCACCGAACCCTCCTCGGCCACCGAACCCACCAAACCCTCCTCGGCCTCCGCCAAACCCTCGGCCTCCGAAGCTTCCGCCGCCGAAGCCTCGGCCTCCAAATCCACGGCCGAAGCCATATCCACCAAATCCGCCAATTATTATTGGCACAGGCACTGAAATAGTAAAACAAATAATTAATTATTTATTGTAGTGAACCAATAGATATGGAGGTTATAAAACAGCATAATCATGAATTCATGACTCATTGGACATGCTGGTATTAGGTGGCTATTGCGATATGGCAGTCATTAAATTGGCTCGTTAATTAAATCAGTTAATTCTTTTATTGATTTATGTAAGTAGTTATAAATCTTTATTTATCTCAACATTATATTACAGGCAGTGGTTAATAAAATGCACAGTCTCAAAAAATAGAGAAAGATGTCTGAAGTAAGAGGGCCCTGAGTTACAGATACAAAAAAAAAATGCAATTGCAATGAAGTATCAGAACCTGCAAAATTAAAAGAAAAAAATACATATTCTTTTTTATAATCTTGAAACTGGGGAAAATTGCTAATTATCAAGCTGCCTAGCTTTTTCCCAACTATATTGGGGTCGGCTTCCAGTCTAACCGGATGCAGCTGAATACCAGTATTTTACATGGAGCGACTGCCTATCTGACCTCCACAACCCAGTAACTGGGTAATACGATACCCCTTGGTAAGACTGGTTGTCAGACTTTCGGGCTTCTGACGACCCGTAACGACTGTCAAAGATCCACGAATGACAACCGGGACCAACGGCTTAACGTGCTTTCCGAGGCACGGAGGAGTCTCGGTATGTAAAGATGGTCACCCATCCACAGACCAACCCCGGCAAGCGTAGCTTAACCTGACGGATCGACCCGTGCGGCAGTTACTACTTAGCCACGAGCTCCTCGAAAATTGCTAATTATATTGACTGATATCTATTAAGGAATCCGCTAGATGCGAGAAGCACAGAACCGGTCGAAATGGCGGTGCTTTGGGGATGCCTATCTCCAGCAGTCTCCAACGTCATCATTTCAGCCGAAATGATGACGTCCACGTCATCATTTCGGCTGAAATGATGACGTTGATGCCTAATTTGACTGATACATAATTACCAGTTTTAAAGCAGGTAGGTACCTACTTCCATCTATTACCTACCTATTTAATTGCTATTGGTTTAGATTTCGTAGTAATTGATCGAAATGTTGAGTTACTTGCCTGGTCTGCGATAGTATGGATAGTAAGGATCATAATAGAATTGTCGTTTCACTCTCGATGAAGTCTCCTTTGTGTGGTCTCCATTGCCGCTGACATCTCCAATTTCATTTTCTTTTAGTATTAGATTCGCTAATGGATTCGATTTTTCGTCCAGCTGTTGTGTTGTTTGTTCCTCTTTTGTGGAACGAATTTCTTGTATTCCTATCAGAAATACGATGATAATAGTGAATCCGAAATTCTGAAAGCAAATATAATAGAACGAGTGATGATGAGTGATGATTCCATTACTTCGATGTGGCTGTGACAATCAATCTTAATTTTATGAGTTGATAGATTATTGCATAGCATTGCTCATACGGAAATTTGATTTGGATATTTATTATTAATCGATATGTTATGCCTGATAGAATTAAATGCGTGCACAATGAGTCTGTTATAAAAAAATTTCAAACAATGCTTTATTGTAGGTACTCGTCAATTATCACAACACCACACACACTTGTTTATTTTTTAGTTAAAACCGTTCTGTTTATAGAAAATGTTTTTAATTTTAAACACGAACACTTACATTGATATCCATGTTATTGTGGTTTTATTATACGACTGATCGAAAATTTATGGGCGTCCTTATAATATAGGTACCTCGAGCAAACTGTATGCTAATTGGTGACTTCTTGACTCATGTACCTTGTCTGCAGCATATCTTTGTTATTCCCCACGCGGATATTCCTAAGTAATTTCCCGTAAAAGGTACTAAGTGCTCTAATTTGTGGTAGGACTGTCGTCATACTGCAAAGACGATGTCATTTATTTGCTTTAGATTAGGTGCCTACTTCTTTCAAATGATACCTACGCATACTTACTTATATGATTTATAAAAAATAAAAAGTCATTATTTGTCTTCCTATAGATTGTATTCCTTGGGTCTTTTATTTTGAATATCGATTCCATCCTAAAATAGCTCTTACCTCGCCTTGATGTCAATTTCTTGTTATTATGTGACTGATTAAACTTGTTCCACTTTGTTCACACGGTATGGCTAATTACAAAACCTTTCCTACAACTGTGTTGTTGTATTGGATGCATGAGGACATTTTCATGGATGTCCTTAGCCCTGGGCCGGGCAGAGTGGTCTGCTTGACTGGTACTGACTAATACCACATGAAAACACGAACTGTTTTTATTCAGAACCACCTCCAACAACCTTTGGCCAGGGAGCGCAATGTGCTCGCGTATTCATTTTCGTTTCCGGCAGAATCAGGTGTACCCTATTTAAATATTTCCTTCTTTTTATCTTCCTACTCTCTGGTACACGTGGATAGTTGACGTTTCCTTATAAGCGATGGTGATTTTTTTTGTACCCAAATCTATCTATATTAACTATGATACCTACTAATTCTTGCAATTACGGTTCTAACAGAGCGATCGGTCCAAGAGTTTTTGACCTTTAAATGCTTAATAAGTTAAAGGGGAAATAGGGACATACCTAATTATTTTTCTTTTTCTAGTTTCGGTCGGTTTCCTTTAGGTATAATCTGAAAATAAGTATAGTACCTACTTACCTAGTTCAATCAAGCTGCCTAGCCTTTTTCCAACAATGTTGGGGTTGGCTTCCAGACTAACCGGTAGCAGCTGAATACCAGTATTTTTAGTAAATATACCTAGTAGTTAGAATGTGAAAAATGTGGATAAAATTATGACCAAAAGAGAACGAGGGTAGAAGAAGAAAACTTTCGTTCCACGAAGATAGCGCTCTGTCGCCACCAGTTTGCCTGCCTGTGACCATCGGCTGGAGCAGTTCGAGCGAAACGACGGGTATAAAAAGGTAAATACGGCCTACCGCTTATATGAAATGGGGATATCAATCGTCAAGACATGTGTTATGATTTATGTATGTTTAAAACTAGAAAATATTCATGGGACTTTACATAGCGTAATATAATAACATAACATCACGCCTTGTTTCCCCGAAGGGTTGGGCAGAGGTGTACAGGCGAAATGTGGGTGTACTACAGGTACACCCACATTTCGCCAGTTATGTTTTTAAGTCCCATGTAATAGGGGGCGAGCCTATTGCCATCAACCGGGTACAACTCCAGACTCTGGGGTAGACTACTGAGAAATTCCTGTTGGAAAAACCCAATAATACTTTGCCCGACTTGGGAATCGAACCCAGGACCTCATGCTCAGCAGTGGCGCTTGCGACCACTAAAACCATTAAAATAAATCTTTTCAATGGTTTTACCATAGTACCATGTTTATCTTTATGACGTGACTGCATGTAGAATTATTTGCAAGAAAGAAGGAAAATGTAGTTATTGAGACTCGCACAGGATATCACTAAAACACACTACCTACTAGAAACATAAATAGAAAACTTTAATATGAAAACAGTCTTGCGCGAGGATAAATCTCAGCATGATGAAATAACAAGTAGGTAAGTAATAATAATATTTGTGTCATAATATTTGCTCAAACCATTGTGATGAAGCGATCGCATTACGAGGACCTATTCATAGTGGGCTATTGAAATTAGCGTGATTGTTCTAATTTTAGTAAAATGTTGTGGACCGACATGGGACCGAGTTATTGACTTACATTGTTTGTCCACCGCACCGAGAACGGAACGTCAATGAGAAACGAGATTACGCGGCCATAATAAATGTACTGTCGCTACTTGGGCGACGTCATTTAATTCTTGTCCAAGTCCCGTTCGTGGTGTGGTGGACAAACGGCCTTAAGTCCATGTCTGTCTTCCAAATCTGTGGTTACCTTCACTTATAGTAAACGAAATATGCGGCTATAAAGGGAAATAGTCTAAAAAATATGTTGCAGTCGAGAAGACTAGATTCAACGGAGTGTCCACGATCGTGAACACAGGCGACGAACCAAAACAATATCATTCTAATTCGGAAAATAAGTTACTAGATAAAGTTCATTGTCAGAAATTGCGGTGTTATTTTAATATGGCGAGGTGATGTGTGTGCCGTGCACCCGTATAAATATTTCATCGCATACAGAACGGAATATGAAGTGGTTAATTTAAATTCTGGCTCGTCTGCGCGGTGCGGTCGAACACTCCCCGGTTATGCCAGTTTTTATTTTTCACTTTTCCACCTCCCCATCCCCTACTTCCTTTCTGAATACAAGTGGACCGTCGCTTTTATTACTGAAGTTTGCGCGAAACACGAACGATTTTTCTGAGCAATCCATTGAAGCTCGTAAAAATGCAGGGCGCGAGTACTTCTTTCTCTTACAGAATGTAACTTCGTGAAATAGAGAAAAATTGGCAATGATTCACGGCAAAAAAGAACAAGTCGTTGTCATATTCATTGAAAGTTGTTCGAATACGACGCAATTTACATTTTCAATTGGCTATCTGATGTTAAAAGTTGATAATGTTTATAGCTTCGCATACGATCGATGTTAGTCTGAATAGTTCCAGCGTAGGTGATTCAAACTGCACAGGCTTCTATAGTATTCTACACTCGGTCGACACCACTAAATTCTCGTTCAATACATTTGCACCGCCAACAATTCGACCAACCATTGGAGCAGAACTTCTTAAGACGAGACTAACCGACTTTTAATGATTTTATACTGAAGATCACGTAAACGAGTAGTGTTAATGATTGGAAAAAATAATAGCATTCTGTGAATATTTTAGATTATGTTTATAATACCTACATAGTGTAATTAATTTGTAAAGTTAGGTCTAAATAAAAAAACCAGCCAAGTGCGAGTCGGACTCGCGCACCGAGGGTTCCGTACAAACCTGTAGGTATATAAGTAAAAGTTCACCCATCACGACAATCGAGTCATAGCTATGGTATTTTTATTGCAAAATGAAATCCATAACATTACAATAAGGAAAGCTGGAGGAGCATAAATTAAAGACAAAGGTCTCTTTATCGTTTCAGTAATCCTTTATTTTATATTAACAAATATCATTTACGAGTATTTTATAATATAACTGAAATATCTACACAAGCCTTGCAGCAGCCTTGCATAAGTCTGCTGATGAATAATGGCGAGTTTTTTAAATCAAAGTTATTTATTTACAAAGTTTTTTAGTCACTATTTAGAAATCTCGTACAAAAATACTAATTAAGTATTAAATTTGAACCAGATCAGTAAACGTAAATGGTGACTGAAAAAGGTATGAATACCTAGTACCACATTGAACATTGAAGTTCGAAAATAATATAATTGAAGTTCTAAAATCAATATTGAAGATAGAGATAAGTCGCGGTCATAGCGGTAACTACAATAAATATTATCTCAATTGTATGTTGTTGTTGTTGTTGTGTGTTGTATTTCTTGTTATAATCTCAATTTAAATTTAGGTTTTGATTCTCTTGCGAGTAGTTGCGAGTTTCAAAATATGCGGTATAAATGATTGTACCTTTGCGTTTTTGCGTTGACTTAGTCAACACAAAAAGACAACAATTAGACCTAAGTATTTCATAAGAGTTTCAACTTGATATCTCTACGCGTTCATAAGGAAAAGGGTAATAAGTTTATAATTATTAAAATAAAAATGTGATGTAACAAAAAAATTAAGGAAATCGGATTTTTTTCTTTCTAAGTGCTATAAAACATTGCTTCATGCCAAATTTCAAGATTCCTTAAGTAGTAGTACCCTTTAGTTTTTGATTCCCTTGCGAATAAGTAGTTGCGAACTTGAAAATATGCGGCTTAAATTGCTGTTTCTTTTTGATGGCGTTGACATAGAAGTTTGATTTTGTTTTTTTACAGTTTAAAGGTATTATAGACCTGAGTATTTGATATGAATTTCAATTTAATACTTCTACGCGTTCATGAGGAAAGGGGTAGTAAGTTTTAAATTATTAAAAATAATTTTATTATATGATGTAACTAAAAATTTACGTTTTTCGCAATTTTTCCTTTATCTGTGCTATAAGACGTTGCTTCGTACCAAATTTCAAGGTTCTGAGTTCACGGGAAGTACCCTGTAGGTTTTGATTCCCTTGCGAGTGTCGAAAATTTGCGGCATAAACGGCTGTATCTTTTGATTGCGTTGGCTTAGAAGTTTGATTTTTTCACAGCTCTAAGGGGCAGTAGACTTGAGTATTTGACATAAATTCCAGTTGTATACCTCTACGCGTTCCTGAGAAAAATGGTCTAGACAGACAGACGGACGGACAACAAAGTGATCCTATAAGGGTTCCGTTTTTTCCTTTCGAGGTACGGAACCCTAAAAACTGAGAATCACGTAAACTATCAAGCATATTTTTCTGAAACCTTCACTATTTTAAAGATAATTTAATTATATTAAACAACGTGTAACGTTAAATGCGCAAAACCTGAAAATTGTTTGATCAGAATAACGAGCAGAATCAATTGAACCACTTTTTAATATAGATTACTTTTTAAAAAAAATCTTCAATAATAACGTTGCCGTATAACATTAATAGGTCAAGCCATCACATGCGCAAACCCGGCAAAATAGGTAAACAAACACAATTTTTTGTCGACCAATTTAAATTTTCTCATACGTGGGATAATAATAGCTTTTATTTCAATGCAAATACGAATCTTCCATATATTACCACCCCTCCCTCGATAGAGCGTCGTCGCAGACGCAAGAAACGATCAGAATCGACAGTAAAACTAAAATAGCACATACAACCATTAGATTTTTCAAATTTAATTTTTTAAATTGAATTAAAAATCAGTTGGGGTAACTCAGGGTTTGCGCATTTAACGTTACACGTTGTGTATATACTCGTAGTTCTAGCTGTTCGTGCTCGGCGTCGCCAGGGTGTATTTCCAATTTTCCGGTGGATTTTCCAAAATTTTCTTTGATGCAAAACTTGTCTAAATAATTACGTATACAACAAAAAAAAAACAGCCATATCGGTCGAGCCATTCTCCAGTGAGGGTTTTTTTTATACATGCGACAATAGATTTTTATTTATAATACTCAAAATAAACTAAACGTGAATTCATGCAAGCCTAGTACTTTTGTTAGTTATAAACTATGTGTGCGCTAAATTTCACCCAAATCCTATGAGTGGGTTAATACTCATGATTGTACCTAATACTATCTTCAATTCATCCAACCCTAGTAGGTACTCGTACTTTTTGTTAGGTTACTCTCAGAATTTGTGCACAACGTGTCGTGAATAGAATACCGTCTTGTATGACGATAACTTTTTGTGCAACATCTGATTTTAATGAACGCCTATATTCTCTTCCAAATTAATCTCTGTATACCAGTGAATACTACATGAAAATACGTTTAGTAGTTCCGGAGATGTGCTCAAACAAACTAACAGGCACCGGATTCTACTGTTTTATTATATGTATAGATAGATTAATAATGCGTCTAATTTGGGACAGCGCTCCTTGATGGGCGAGTCCTACTATTACTGACTGGACGTAAGACGCGTTGCGTGAGCACAACACAGAACACGCAAGCTAACCACTCAAAGCCACTGGCACAATTATAACGGCGTCTTAAAGCCGTCTTTCCAAAACCTTTTATTAGGTAAAATGGTTCCTTATCCGTGTATACATCTTTTATGTGCCGACGGTACCTACCTAATTAAAAATTTAGTAATAAATTGAACGATATCTTTCATGATCGTAATTTCAGCCGAAAGAGGCCCAGAGGCCTCCCCCAAGCACCGTCACTACCGGTCGCTAGTGTGCTTCTCGCATTCAGCTGATTCCTGCGGCCTTCACCAGGTCATCGGTCCACCTTGTGCCTTCCAACGCTACGTCACCACTCCAGAACCTTTCGGCTCCATAATCTTTGCAGGATATTAACTTTTTTGTAGAATCAAAAGACATTGGGCATCTCTATAAGGTTATATTTTGTATCTACTTACTCAAACACCGTATCAAAGGTCATCACGAGAAAACTACTTGTAGTTTTTCGGATGAAAAATGTATAAAAAGCGCTCACTCAGAGGTAATAATATACCTGCCTCTTTATCTAAAACCAGACTTGAAAATGTATAGCTAAGGACTTCCAAAGGTTGCCGCAAACTGTAGTAAAAGAGCCAGCCCTCCCTTTTATGATCCCACGAGGGTTTCGGTGAGTGCCGGGTGAAAATATTCAAGAATTCTGTCGGTTTTTTGAAGTAGTATTCCACAAAATAAGTAGGCATTGTATTAAAGAAATTGTATGGAACGGAACGAGGCCAATCTTTTTTAAGTCCACGTAATGTTTTTCGTATTGAGATCGGTTAGTTCTGAGGCACTTAGCGTTATTAGGTATACGGTTGAGTTTTTTGGGTACGTAATCTCTTTAAGGTTTTTGTCAGAAGCTGGCTTTTCTTCTTACCATGAGCCCTCTCGTTAACATATCTATTACCAACTGCCACAATTCCATTATGCAATTCTTATTCTTTTCGTCTTTCCACCGTATCTGGCAGATACGGTGGAAAGGTGTTTTTGAGCAGCAGATACTATTTTCTGCTCAAAGAGATATAAAATATATTATTATTAAGGATATCTTAACTGTTTTTCCTCCTTATATCAAATCACCAGTTCAGTCAGTAGCGTTATTTGTATATATTTCCAAGGCAGGTCCTACCTACCTAATTTTGTTGCCTTGTTTTCGCGATCTCCCGCGATCTTACCAATTCTACATAATATTTTAGGCACGAACGAATCCAATTGTTTCAATTTGTATCTACGTTCTGAATATATTATTATCGTAGGTTTTACACTTATATACGTACATGCAGCTGTAGGAAGTTGGCTTAGCATTGACACCCTTGTTTTGTTAGTATGAGCTTATGTATGTCTCATTTGGATAGGTAGGCCTGCCGTAGGCAAAGATCCGGATTTGTTAGGGTAGATCAATTTCGAACATACATAAGTTACTGCATGAAGCGATAGGACTATCGCTATGGTTTCTGAGTAATCTATCTCATAACACCGACTAATATTTTACATCTTCCGCCAAGCAATAAGGCAGCAATTAATAAGCCTAAATTATATGGTTGGACAGCAATCTTGTGTACCTAAAGTAATAAAGGGTGTTTTTGAAACTATACCGCCAAGAAACAACACTGATACTGACATTATGTCAAGTCATTTTCGCGTCTAAAAAGAAATCTATAACAACACCGCGTTTTGTTTACACTCGCGCGTTTAGCCGACGAGTGGTTCTACGGCTCGACACTGTACTCAGTGCATAGGAACGACCCCCAGCGGCAACAATACGCGTTGCTCCCAAGTGTCACTTGTCGGTGGCTGAATAGAGGCCATTAGGCCCGCCTCACCCGAGCAGGGCGTTTCCGCAGTACCAGGGGAAATACTCCGGAAAACACCGTCTTCAAATATGCATTGTAGGTATTTAGGTTAGTGTTTATGAGATGGGCGGTTAAGTGACGGGGATGAGGTTTTCTTGACTCGTTAAAGTCTTTCGGATTTTCTAAGAATCTGCCCAACGGAGACTTTTTTAACGAAAAACCGATTCATTCAAAATTATCTATTGTGCCAGAGTCGTAGGTAATCAAGAAATTCTTATCTCTCGCCTCCCACTGTGAACTAGGTTTTGGAGAGTAGTAATAGGTACCATCTGAAGTATATTTACATTACAGTAAACTTATACCAAACATATCTTGCCTTTACTAAAATGTCACAGGGGGCACAGACCCCATTCCCCCAGCGACATTAAGAACAACTTTTTTCCCTCACACCCAGATGAACACGAAAGTTAATTGCAGGCGAGTACGAAACATTCTTTTTTAAAACACAAACATAATCGTGGGAATCGTACAGCGCTGCAGCGCTGCAATACCGACCCTTCACAAAATGGCCGTCGCAGTTACTGCCTTTGTCACAAAGCGCGCTGAAAACTGACGCCTGAAGAATTGCTTGCCAGTTCGCCGCAAACGAACTGCTTTGTTCCCAGTTGATTTTTTACAACTATTCAATAGCTTTAAATATTTATTGTATACTGGTACGTAGGTAAATATTAAATTACCTTGTTTGCGAGAAGTCATTGCAGAGAATTTATTGAGAGCTAGAAGAAAGCTGTGTTTGATAGGGAAAGTAGAGACTTTAACTATGTTTGACTTTTGTCTTTGGAGTGAAACTGTATTACGGTATTGTTGTGCTAGTTGGCCGTTGCAACCAAGTGCGCGATTCGTATCGGTTTCATAGTTTACCTGATCGCGATCTTGGTCGTGGCCGTCTAGTGGTCGAGATCCCTAATGGCTTAAGAGCGCTTATCCTATCGTGTTGGCAAAGTCGCAAATATCTGTCAAATATTTACCTGTTTTGATTAATTTGGCAATATTACTGTATGGATTTTTTTTCCCCTACACGTAAAGTGAGGATGTTTTTTTTCTTGTCTCTATATCTATCCCATGGTGTGGGGTGTCGTTGGAAAGGTCGTTCAAAATATTATGAGTGTGCTCGTTTAAAACCATTTTGGGATCCTTTTGCAAAATATTAAGCTTTGAAGTGCTTATTTTTGATAGAGGCAAGTGCCTCCCCTTTTTTTTTTTTTTTTTTTTTTTTTGGGTGGGAAATCATCAAATGACGTCTCCCGCTCTGGGTGGAGCGGGAGGGCGTGTCAGACTCTTACTGACTAAAACCCACCCGTGTTCCTTCTGTTGCCTGTGCAATGCCAGGGGGCCACGGTATCCCTTTCGGACTTTCCCGCAACCCCGGCAGGCAATGGTCTCATCAGACCCCTTCACTCGCTGACACTCTTTGAGGCGCGCGTGGAACACAACGCGCCGTCGACCCGGGCTTGGTCCTTACCGGACGGCGAGCTACCCATTGCTCACCGTCCGCAAGCCCGCGCCTACGGTGGCCGGGAATCGGCGATAGATTCCCGACGCCCAGGGCGTCTCCTCCTGCGGCGGCTAGGGGCGTGAGGGCGCGAAATTTGCCTCTCCCTCACGCGCTCCGCCTCCTCCTTCGCGAGCATTACTGCTTCGCAGAAGGAGGTGACGGCCTCCCATGCCCTCTCGCTCCGTACCATGGCCTGGACCAGGGCCGGACGCGAGAGATCCCCGCCACCGATCGCCTCCACGAGGACACGGCGGTGCTCTGCCCAAGCCGGGCATACCTCCACCGTATGCTCCACCGTGTCCTCCGGGCGATCCACGCAGTGATGACACCCGGGCGTTTCCTCCCGCCTTATCCGAAACAGGTACCTCCCGAAACAGCCGTGTCCGGTGAGGACCTGCGTCAGGCGGAAGGTGAGGACGCCATGGCGCCTCTCCAGCCACTCCTCAAAGAGGGGACTTATCGCCGCAATAGTGGCGTGCCCAGCACTGGGTTGCGACAATCGCACTCTCCATGACGCCATGAGATCCCGTCGGAGCTCTGTCCGCTGTGCCGCGATTTCTCGCGGCATCGGAGTCAAGCCCCGGCGTTTCGCCTCCCCGCGCCACTCCCAAATATGCGCGAGGACTTTTGCCTCCAGATCCCATGGCGAAGTGCCTCCCCTGCCGGCTAAATAGTAGGTGCTAGATATGTGAAAAAATTCACGACAGTAGTAGGTATACATATAACGACATTAAAAGGAAAACTATCACAGCTAAGCAGTCTCTACAAGTTAACGAGTAAAAATCGACCGACACACATTTGCACTTGCAAAAACATGTTCTCCCATACATTCTATATGGGAGAACATGTTTTTCAACTACAACGTAAGTTTGTACTTGAGATAGATACATCCCAACTACGGAACCCATCATTGTGCGTGGTCCGACACGCACTTGGCCGGTTTTATACACCTAAAACGTCATTATGAATATTCTAGTTCGCTAGTTAGCCACATTTCTTAGCTTCCATACAGTAATATTGCCAAATTAATCTTATTATAATTATTTGACATCTAGTTGCGACGTTGCCCACTTACAAAATAAACTCAACTTAACGCCGATTCGTGTTATTTTGAGTATGAGTACTTATATATTCAAAGTGTTATTATTTCCTATCCACCGTTTCACCATGATTATTTAAAAGAAGGACCATTATTTACTTAAACTTAGCGCTAAAAGTTTAAAAGTAACACTGACATGTACCGTATTCCAGCCACATCGGTCGGATGCATTGGAGCAGCTATTGGCTCTAAAAGCGTATTCGTGTCCGTCGAGTTTCTCGTTAAAGTTTTTCAGTGTAACACTGGCACAGAGAGGCGATACAAAGGTTTACTGTGTTTCGGGAGAGTCGGATTTCAGTCTCTTAATAGTCATCAGGGTGTTGCTTATGTTACCTACTACATTTTCAAGTCGTCATGTTCGTGAACGGGCGCCGTCAGTTGAGACTGGTCATCTCTTATCTGCCAGGGCTTGTTTTTAATCGTTTTTGATTTATATATTTTTTTTTTTTTTTTTTTTACATTGTTCTCACATATAGAATCAACAAGAGTAATGTACCCAGGATTTTGTAATTTCTATATTTAAAAGAGTGTCCTTGGAGTTTCTTGCCCGTTCTTCTCCATAGAGATCTACGTTTTGGAATGGGCAACTAGCTTCAACTTTCTGACTAACTGACTCTTTCACAATTCAAAAGTGCCTGTAAAGGGTTTAATTGAAATAAATGGTTTGAGTTGAGTTTGAGTTTGAGTCATGCTAGGTATGATCGACACTTTTTGGGCTAGTGTTAATTAAGCGCCAGATATGGAGGTGTGTGACTCTCAAGTCAAAATTCTGGAAGTTTCTAGTGTATTTAATTATATTTTTTGAAAAATTACTCACCAAAACTGTTATCACTACATAACAGTTTTGGTGAGTCATTTTTCAAGATGTGGGGCGCAAATTAGGGCAGCAAAAAAACATTTAAATATGATCCGGTTTCCGAAACGATATTCAACAAAAAAAAGTTAAAATACTGTCAAACACAAATGTCTGTTGTGATTGATTGACTGAATTGTCAACAACTCGTCAGATCGTTTGACGTGAGTTTAATTTTGTCACGTCATTGAAAATCTTGACACGTTTAATTTTGACACGTCAGTCAAACAAAAATACAAATCTTTTCTGTTTATAATATCAGTGTAGATTTAATACTTACTATTATTTAGTACTTTAAGCACACAAATGTGGAGGTGGACTTAATACCATAGGCACTTTCTACCAGTCAACCTTTAGGTAATGCAGAGAAAAATAGTGGTTGCAATAGTGAGAATAATTGAGGAAAAATATTTATTTAAAAGTTACACACATCAAAAAAAATTGCGATCAGTTTGAAAAATCGTTTTTTTTTTGTTATCGTAGACTATATTATAATTTCGTCTGCTTTTTAGATTCTTTACTTAAAAATAGAGAACTAGGATATAAAACAAAAAACAATTATTTTTCCATATAAAAAGCAATTCAATCCAAGCTTACGCTCATTCAGAAATCTGACTTAGTCAATTTTAATGGATTTATAATATTTTTTCGAAGAAAGTTGTTATTGATAATATGCCAAGAGGATTATCAAAATTTTTACGAGCAAGAATTGTAACTTTGAGGGAAGAAGGATTTTCCACGAGAGAAATAGCACGCAGAGTTGCTGTATTCCAATCCTGTGTCGTGGTCACGTTGCAGAGATACCTCGGCATGGATAATTTAGCTGACCGACCCGCAGTGGTCGCCCAACTGTTCTGACTGCTGCTCAGAAGCGCTATATCAGATTGCTGGCAGCCCGTGACCCAACAATCAACGCCATTACAGTAAAAGCAGTGCGGGCCGCCTCTGGACTTGAAGTTAGCACTCAGACCATTCGGAATTGCTTACACCAGGCTGGACTACGAGCACGGAGGTCTTGGCGAGCATCTCTGAATTTACGGCAACGTCAGCGTTGGAGATTGCAGTGGCAAAACTGTCTCTTCGTTGAAGACTCGCGAATCAGTACTCATCCAGATATCCGACGTGTCCGTGTCTGGAGAAGACCTGGAGACTCTGAAAGACAAAGAACCGCCACTAGATCCGTTCAGCAAGGCGGGCAATCGGTGTCCTTTTGGGGTGGAATTATGATTGGAGCTACAACGCCTTTGATCCCGCATCGTAGGTCCATGACGGCAGATAGGCACAAAAAAGTCGCTATTGATGGAATTGTCAGACCTTCCGACTAAACCATGGGCACCAATTCGTACTGGTCGATGATAATGCGCCCGCACATCGAGGTCGAGTCAATGCTGCTCTCCGAGAATACGACATCACAAGGTTAGACTGGCCTGCCGGCTCGCCTGACTTAAACCCAATAGAGCACGCGTGGCCTGGATTAAAAACGCATTTGCCTGGGTAGAAAATCGTATTGTTTAATAAAACGCAATACTAAATTATATGTCTAATACATTCTGCTAAATGATAAACACCTCATATCAGTCAATCCTTATCTTTAATTGCCAGATCAACAAGGTTTATTGGTACTGCAATTGTTTTCTCTTATCTTTAAAACCTAACTAGGTACTTGGGATTACCTGCCGTTTATGTAATTTACTTGCAACCTAATTACGTAACACACTTTCGATAACAATTCGAGAGTTTTGAAGGATATTGCTAATCTATTATTATTGCAACAGGTTTGAACAGTTCGTCTACTCAACAACGTAAATAATGCAATCGACGACGTGGGGTTGCCAACTTATTTTTTACTTTTATCAAATATAGTATTTTCGAAGCCATTGCCTGTAAAACAAGGTAAATGGCGAAAAAAAAAACAAAATAGTAGACCGGTATTTTTCAAAAACATTTTTATTCTTTAAATGCATATTTTTTGCTACTATGAGCTTTATTAGCAGGTTTTTTTTTTCATGTCGTAATTATTTTTACACTAAATTAACGCTACAAAATACCGAGTCAGCTTTTATGAGATTATTACTGGTTCTATTCCGAAAACCTCGCCATTTTGTATTGAAATAAAAATATTGTAGTTTCGCCTACTATATTATTTCTTCACAAATATAGTATTTAGACCTCTAATATAGCAGGATATTATATAATATTATAATACGAGTAGTAGGGTTGGAATGGAAGTGGATGAACTGTCAAAATTAAACCCAGTGCGATCAATTGTCCATGTATGTGTGTTATGTAATTAATTACCCCGCTGATGTTGTCATATTCATCATTTTGTTGCTGTCTAAAATAGCTAATAGGCAGTGAATAATCGAGATGGAAAATTTTCTTGAGAAAATATTTTTTTGGTAATTCTTGTGCTGAACTTATGTTTCATTATCATGCTGTCAGTAACGTAAAGGAGGATGTTACTGTACTGCTTACCCTTTTAGAATCATATGATACAACACATCGGAATTAACGCACACCACCAAATAGAAAATAATGTTATCATCATAATAATAGCTGACATTTTATTATTATGTATAAAACATTATTTATTGATTAAATTAGTTAAACTTATTGTATGAGAAAATTGTGATCACATTACAAATCTACGCTCGCGCACGGATCGAGCGTAGTAGGTACTTCGTCAATTTTGGTATGTTTTGACTGTACGGTGGAAGTGTGACTGTAATTTACGTAGTTTTAATTATTTTTGGGATAAAAAGTTACGTTTATTAAAAATTACATGAATCGATTCAGATAGATAGATAGAATACTCTTTATTGTAGGTACACAATAAAAATTACAGACATACATTTAGAAATTTTACATAGGGTGACACAATGGGCGGTCTTATCGCTTAAAGCAATCTTTTACAGACAACCTTTGAATGGATTAAAGGTAATAGGAGAGACAATACTGCAGGTATCTATAGTCAGTGATGTACTATTTACATATACAATAAATAGGTACCTAGTCTTGCCATAAAGATTGTCAAGAAGTTTTTTTATTTTTTATTGCAAATAATATTTTTTTATTACTTTTACAGTGTGTTAGTTTAAATAAATATAAAACAATTTAAAATATAAAAGCTTATTCGAAGTGGTCTCCATTGGCTCCAATACAGTCCTTTAAACGTTGAGGCCAGTTATCAATAGAAGCACGCACTCTTTCCATGGGAAAATGCTTCACTGCCAATCGTATGGATTGTTTTAGGGACTCCAAATTATCATGGCGTTTAGAGCAAGTCGTACTCTCTAAAACTGACCATAAATCATAATCCAAGACTGCGTGGACCGAGCTTTATGACCCGGCGCCGAGTCTTGTTGGAAATACCATACTTGGTTATTGAATATGGTATTGTTAAGGGGCTTAACTACCTTCTCAAGAATGGTATCTTGATACACTTGTGCCGATATTTTGATACCTTTTTCACAAAAATATGGCTCTGTCACTCCTTCATAGCTAACACCCCACCAAACCATCACTGAAGTCGGATAATGCCCACGTTGCACTCTGTCGACTAATTGGGAAGCTTCATTAGAGCTTTGGGCATAAATACGGTCATTTTGTTTGTTAAAATGTTGCTCAATTGTAAAGATTTTCTCATCCGTAAACAAAAAAAAATCTGTGACCTCCCTTTGCGTACCGCTTCAGTAGTTGTTTCGATTTTACCACCCTTTTTTTTAAATTATCAGTTAAAAAATGACCAGTGCGTCTCTTATAGGCTGCAAGTCCTAAGTCATCTTTTAAAATACGCGACATGGTTCTGGGTGCTATCTTCATCTCCCAAGATAAAATCTTTTGCTTTCGGACAGGATTTCTTCGAATTCTTTCCCTTACTGCTTTGACCACCTTTTTCGTACGAACACTACGTGGACGGCCAGATCTTTTTCTGTCACAAACAGAACAGGTCTCATTGTACCTATTAATAGCCCGGTACACAAACATTTGACTAATACCAAGCGTATGGAGAGTTTTAAAAATTCCATTTGGCTCCATACCAACTTTGTGTAATGCAATCACAGTGATTCGGTTCTCTTTATCACCCCACTCCATTTTAATATCGCAAAATATTGTACAATGTATTGGCGCCAAAATTAGAAAACTCAACGACCAATCGTATAAAAATGACAGATTCCAAATTCAAATGTAATAACTTAATTTATGGCCATAAATAACAGTATTTATGGCCAGACTAAGTATATACATATACTCGTATATAGGAACTATATGTACTGAAAACAAACGAAATCGATCGATCGTTCAGTAAACGATTCTTAATAAATTACTTTCATAATGTGCATTCAGTTAAATCATTGTATGTTTTGGACACATTGTTAATCTTGGCTTTACCCGTTTTGTAAATTTTAATATGTCATAACTAAGAGAGCCGGGCTATCTGTAACTGAGGACCTTCCTATCTCAGACATCTTTCTTTATTTAAGATTGTGTATTTCATTTACCAGTGCCTGTTAATATGATGTTGAGATAAATAAAGATTTATAATTATAACTATGATTTATCTTTTAACTTCCTTTTGATCGTATAAGGCCTTTTGGGATGACAAAAGCTTTTGGGTATCAACCTACAAAAAGATGGTTTGTTTCAGTAAAGAACAGCATAGATCATACATATATTAATAGGTAACACACCAACCATTACCTAATTAAGTAAAGGTTAATTATTAATCAGTTGATTGGCGCTGTTATCAAACATTGCTACACGATCCAGGTCAGCCTACTGTGATTTTGTGGCCGCCGATCAAATCACGGCGATTGTTCGGTCAGCGCGCGGCGCACTCAAATCAATGCCTTCGGATTACTCAAAATTACCTCGTAGATTATCTCGGTCGATTAATTTAAGTTGAAACATAACAATAGACGCCGGAGGGTTTGGTTGAAGGGATTTTCTTTTACAATAAAGTATATTGTAAATGATAAATGTTATATAATAAATGGGTTAGGAAAATGTACCTAAATAATACACGCACATTTCGCCAGTTATGTTTAAGTCCCATGTAACCTATTCCATGGGACTGACACATAATGCACATATATGGTATTTTCATCAACTGGATACAAATGCAGACTCCGGGCTGCTACTGAGAAATTTTGCCGGACCTGGGAATCGAACCCAGGACCTCATGTTCAGCAACAGCGCTTGCAAACATTACTTAGACCAACGATGCAAGTAATAAAAATGGTTCACCAACAGGTGACAGAACAAGAATGACCTCCTGGCTTCCGTATCGATATTTTACCGTAGGTATTATTCATTCTTACACCTCTATGTTCTGTGTTAGAGAGTTTGGTTTCCGCACTTACTCCTTCAGGTGGACTATTGTGCGTGGGCCATGGCGGCCGTCGGTGGTTATTCCAACCAGCCCACGTCTCTCCAGAACTTCCCAGGACTGCCTGCAGCCCGGTGTCCGCTTCAGTGGGGGTGAACTCCTGTGGCCGCCTGCGTAGCTTGTTGAAGGGGATGGATACGATAAGTTCGGGTCCACATACTGACGTGCTGGATGCTCTCCTAGTTAGTTCGTTAGTTGCGTCATTATCTACCTATCGTTCACGCGGTGTAGCCTGGTGCGGGTGACAGGTGACAGAAAGGATAAATTTACTTAATTTACTACAGTTATTACTGAGCCCGTATTATGTGCACAATCTGTATGTAGGTACGGATCAGTCGTAAAATACAAAATCAGTCAAAACAAGTAAATTATAATATATTTTACTCTTTCTGTCACCTGTCACCCGCACCATGCTACACCGCGTGAACTATAGTGATTCGCTGTGTCCTTTTATCCATTGTAGTGTCACTGTGTTGCGAGTTAGATACTGTTACTCGTTCTGGTGCATTGTGATATTCAAGTGTTAGGTTCGAGATAATATATATTTCCCTAAGAATTGGAGAACTAAGGCGCTGTCGGAGAGTATACGTATGTAACTAACCGTAACTCTCCTGGCTTCTATGGTAAACTGATTGTATAATGCCCATACACTCCGCCTGGTAGATGGTGTTGAACATTGCCAGCGGGCTGGATATTCTTACACCTTTGCCGATCATTTCGTGGAACACAGAGACGGTAGAGTGAAAAGTTTAACGTTTAACGTACCTACAAAAGGTTGTCTTAAACAAATTCAAAAACATTTATCGCAGGGAATAATCAGTTTGCGAAAAAATATGAGATACACTAAAGAGTTCACCTGTTATTGGCAACTGTTCGGTTTTTAACCAACCTTTTTTATGAAAATATTTGCTGGCGGCTTATGAACCTTAGAATGTTGAAAGTAAGTATTAGTATTTGTGGGTGGAAATCGTTCGTTCCTACTATCTTCAAGAAGGCAATTGAACACCACCTACCTTGTCACAACTCCCGGGTCAGCAGGAGAGCTTCAGCGTGCACGGCACTTCACAGATAGGCAGTTTAAATGTACTCTGGGTTCAAAGGTCTTGAAGATCGTACACCACACGGTAGTGAGTCCACACACACTACAGATGCTAAAACGTTTAGCTTGAAACACGATCACAACAAGAGAGGAAGAAACGTTCGTCCAGCTCAAGGCCTCAAATCGTACTCCCGTCACGTATATATATCGCCGCGACGTAGGTCGTGAGCAAGTTCAGTGATGATTTACCAACTACCCTCAATTCAACAATAAGAATCGAACATACCCCCCACCGAAATCAATATGATTGATTTCCTTAAATGAATGTTATGTGTGGAATATGTTACACAAAAAATAGTTACTTAAACATAAATATACTTATAATTCTACATGTAGACAGTGTTCTAAATGTAAAGTGTATGAGGTAAAAGAAAAAACAAAAAGAAAACTAAAATAAACTATTTATAATATTATATTCGTGAATGTAATTAATTTGCATACGGTAATGGACAAACTTTATTTGTAGGTCTTTGAATTAAACCATTTTTAGTTCGTAGAGTCAAAACTCGATTTACTTTGTCGACACCACCATGCACCTTCTCAACCCGGGCTAAATTCCATTGGAGGGGCCTAGTTAAATGAGACTTCAGTAAAACTAAATCTCCAACCTTTAAGTTAGGCGGAGTTGAAAACCACTTCGCTATCTGCTGAAGAGTGTGAAGGTAGTCATCTGACCAGCGCCTCCAAAAGGACTGTGAAGCCTTCTGAACGAATTGCCAACGTGACAATCTATTTTGAGGAACGTCCTCAAAGTCATATTCCGGTACAGCTAATAAACTCTGACCTATGAGAAAATGACCTGCGGTCAATACTTCGAACTCGTTTGGGTTGTCCGATAAGGAACATAAAGGCCGTGAATTTAAAACGGCTTCAATCCTACAGAAAATTGTGCTTAATTCTTCAAAAGTGAGTGGTCTATCACCTACTGCACGATAGAGGTGATGTTTAGCAGATTTTATTCCTGCTTCCCAGAGTCCACCCATGCTCGCAGCGTTAGGAGGGTTGTTACGCCATTCTACATGACGTGACGTTAATCCATTACAAATTTTATCAGCACTAGTTTTACTATTCCAGAAGTTCGCAACTTCTTTTAAATGTTTAGCTGCTGCAATAAAATTGGTACCGCAGTCAGAATATAAACAACTGCAAAGTCCGCGGCGAGCTACAAAGCGGTCGAATGCTGTCAAAAAACAATCACAGCTTAAATCTGTAAGAACTTCTAAGTGTACAGCCTTCGTTGAAAAGCACACGAACAAGCGTAAATACGACTTATGGACCTTTGCATTGCGTCTCAAACTTTCTTTCACAAAGAAAGGCCCACCCAAGTCACAACCAACGTGGTCGAAGACTTTACCAGGCTTTAGTCTGGGTGCGGGTAACTGACCCATTGCAGGCTGAATTGAGCTAGGTCGGCACCGAAAACAATCCTTGCATTTTGATAGAACGGATCTAATCATTCTACGTGCACTAATCATCCAATAATTTTTACATAGTATGCCCTGTAAGGTACGAGGCCCAACATGCAAATATAACTTGTGGTAATATTCAATAATTAAATTAGTCGTGTGACATTTAGGTAAGAGTACAGGGTGCTTAGTGTTATAAGGTAGATCGGAATGTACAAGTCTACCCCCCACCCTGAGGAAATTGTGAGAATCTACGAAGGGTGAAAGTTTACGAAGGGAAGCAATGGTTTTATTTCTATCTTCGTGCAACGATTTCATTTCATCCTGAAAATGATTTAATTGTATCACTCGAATTATGGTATCACGAGCTTTCTTTAACTCTGAAGCACTGAGAGGCCCATATGCCCTCGCCTTAGACTTGAGATTATTCATATACCTCTGCCACCAGGCTATAAGACGTTGCAATTTATTAAAAGATGAAAATTTATTAAATGTATCTTCTAAATTATTTTGAAATGAAATATTTTGATAGTCACACGTAGTTAAAACAAACGTATCACAATTAGTTTTACTTTCAGGAACGGTGAAATCTTCCTTTACATAAAATGGTTTTATTGGCCAGTGTTGTTGGTTTTCATAAAGCCATGTTGGACCGTGAACCCAGTCCGTACTTACTTTTACGAAACGAGCTGGCATTGCTCCGCGCGAGCAAACATCGGCCGCGTTATTTTCGCTGTACACGTGAAACCAACGATTTGGTGGCACTACGGCGATCACTTGACTAACACGGTTAGCCACAAACGTTTTTAATTTATAAGGTGGCGTTTGCAGCCATGCTAAAACGTTGTTTGAATCACCTAACGCAATAATAGAAACCTTAAAATCGGTTAAGTTTTGTACGACAAAACTGACTAGCTTTGATAATAGAACCGCAGCTTCGAGCTCAAGCCTTGGTATTGACATAATTGGATTCAGAGGTGCGACCTTAGATTTACTCATCAGCAACCTAACTTTAACGTGACCATCCTTGTCTTCACTACGCAAGTAGATGCAAGCTGCATAGCCACGCGATGACGCATCGCAGAATCCTATTAGCTGCACTTGATTGAAGTGAGATATTAAAACATGACGCTCAATTCGCAATTGACTTAGAAATGGCAATTCGGAAATAAACTTATTCCACTGGGAGGTCAGTTCAGTTGGCAACTGATCATCCCAGCCAAGGCCGAGTTTCCAGAGATCTTGCATTATGCACTTTGCGACAAAAGTACATGGCGCGATGAAACCTACTGGGTCAAAGATGGTCGCGAGTAGTTTTAAAACGGAACGCTTAGTTTGTTTTGCGTCAGTTAAATTATAATTAAAAGAGAATGAGTCACACGAGGGTAACCATGTCAATCCCAAAACCTTGAGAGATGACGATAACGTATCGTCCTGAAAGTTAATGGTAGAAACCTGGTCTGATTGCATTCTTGTTAGCAACTCAGAACAGTTACTAGCCCACTTTCTTAAATCAAATCCACCACTTTTAAGTAAGGAAATTAAATCGTCTTGCAACGTGCAAGCTTCTTCCAGGGTCTGGCAAGACCACAGAACATCATCAACGTAAAATCCTTTGGTAAGTACGTATGCCGCCTTGGATCTTGGCTCCGCATCACCATGCGGCATGCTTTGAGCTAGCTCGTCCGAGGCTAATTGGTGCAATGTACGTACAGCAACAAAGGGTGCACTACGAAGACCGTAAGTATTTCGAGTTAACTCAAAAATACAGACCGGGTCCATAGGATTATCACGCCAGAGTATATGCTGGTACTTCCTATAAGCAGGATCTATGAGTACGGCTCGGTACATTTTAGAGACGTCAGCAGTGAAACAGACATCGTAAAGTCTGAAATTAAATAGTATTTTTAATATATCTTGATGTAGTTTTCTACCGGTCAAAAGTGTTTCATTTAGCGAAATACCAGATTTGTTTTGGCGGATCCATCAAAAACTACACGCAAGGGCGTCGTAGTACTAGACGGACGCAACACACAATGGTGTGGGATAAAATAACCCGAAGGTTCAGCACCAGTGTATGGTACCATGTGTCCAAGTGACTCATACTCTTTCATAAAGTCGACGTAGGCATTACGAAGGTCTGGCGACCGAGCCAGACGACGCTCAACCTGAATAAGTCGTTTGAGAGCAGTATCATATGAATCGCCGAGCACCTCATGCTCAGGGTTCAATAAAATTGGGGAAACATATCTACCGATTTCATCACGGTAATGTTTTTCCATGTATATTTTTTCCGCTAATTCCTCTAACGGATCAATAGGAACTTCACACGGTAAAGATTCCACTTCCCAAAAACGTTTGAGAGTTTCATTTAAATTATTTTCTTCGATAGTATACGATACTAACGATGTTGTAGACGCTACAACATTGCAATTGCTAGAGGATTGCATCTCTAGTCTTCCCGTTATGACATAACCAAATACGCTGCCTAACGCGACTGGTACATCGGGGTTTATTATCATCTTTTTTCCATCGTAAATGTACGGGAAAATGTCACCGGCCAAAATAATATCAATTGGCGACTTTCTATAAAACCACGGATCGGCTAAATCTAAATGTTTAAATTCATCCAATACCTTTTGAGGTATTTCAACGGTAGGCATGTCCGAAGTCAGGTGAGGTAAAATTACTGCATTTAAATTAAAACAAGAAGTTGCACCCCGTGACTTTAAAGTTAACGATACCATGCCATTATTCTTGACTAGTTCGCCACCGAGACCTAAAATATTATAAGGACACTTTTTAGCAGATAATCCTAAACGTTGAAAGCAATTTTGTGTAATAAAGTTCGACTGCGCACCTGAATCTATTAAAACACGAACAGTTTGGTAGTTGTTGAATGAATCCAACACATGTACAATAGCTGTTCCCAATATGACTGCATAGTTAAGTGTGGATGCTAAGTGATTATTAGTATCATTCATAACGGCGGACGCTTGCATTTCACGTGACGACACCGGCGCGGGCGCCTGTTCGATTGCGGTAGGAACAGAATAACAAACCGGTTTAGGTCCACTATCGCTCGCTTCCCGATGCAATAGAACATGATGCGGCTCTTTACAAACATAACATCTAAATTCACTTTTGCAGTCTTTCATCGCATGATTCGGTTTTAAGCAATTGTGGCATAACTTTAATTCATTAGCACGGCTAATGCGTTGTGTATTAGTCAGATCACGAAACTTATTACACTTAAAAATCATGTGATTTTCTCCACAGTGTAAACAAGACAATTTTGAGCTTGAAGTTACATGCGAATAATTATTCTTATTTTGCCTACTAGGCGGTAATTGTTTTTTCTGATTGGTTTGCTGTGCACTTGAACTCGATGAATAAGATGTAGAATGACTTAAAACTTTTATATGATTTTGGACAAAACTAATTAACTCAGAAAAATTAGGAATAGTTTTTTGATTTACATTTTGTTCAAAGATTTTACGTGTATGGGGATCTAAAGCCCTCAAGGCAATATGACACATTATAAAACTATTCAAATTCTCAATGTTCAATGCTTCTATAGCTTTGTATGAATGGTCAAACGTTTCTATAAATGAGTTCAAATGATCAGCCGATTCTTTTTGCAGCGGCGAAAAGGTTAACATTTTATCTAAGTACCTACAAGCTAACATTCTGTTATCTTGATATTTATCAAGAAGACTTTGCCAAACGAGTTCGTAGTTATTCGCAGAAATAGGCACACTTTTTACAATATTTAATGCAGAATCTTTTGTGCATGACAATAAATAGTGAAATTTATCTATTTTTGGAATACTTGTCTGATTATGAACTAAAGAACAGAATGTCTCGAAAAATGTATTAAAATTTTCAATGTTCCCATCGAATGTGAAAAGTTCTAACTTAGGAAGTCTTGGTCTAGACTCCACAGGGCGCGAAGTATCTTCAACCTTATTTATATAGCCATTAGGTTCACATTTCGATGCACATAACTTAACTCGGAAATACAAATCATCAAAACTTTTCAATTCATGATTACGAAGGGATGACTTAGGGTCATATTCAAGTTCCTTTTCAAGGATTTCAAAGATAAGACTTTCAAAAGAAATACGTAAATTATCAATGTCAGCCACGTGCACCAAAAATAATTCTTTTGATGCGGGATCTGAAATATCTAATGACTGATCATATGCATTTTGCATTCGCTCAAACATTCGTTGTTTTTTATTTATTAAAACAGTTAATTCATTACTTTGGTACGCTTCAGCCACTTCTTTCACTTCTTTACTTTTGATGACCGGTGGCACCATTTTGTTTTATCTACGACGCAGATGGCGTGGTCAAAGCAAAATGAACTAAACAAATACGGAATATACGAATGTTTTTTTGCAAATTAATTACCAACACACCAAATATTATCTACGATTAATAAATATATATGTGTATAATGTGTAAAGTATATATATAGTATATAAGCAACTATAGGTAATAGAATTAATATGACACTGATACGGTCAGAATCAGAAGGGACAAATGGACAGAACGTCTGTTATTACACTAACTACGAGTTAGGTAGAATATTATCTAGCACGGCTAGGATCGAACTACGAGTTCGAGGGTTCATAAACCATCCGTGCTCGAAGGACCACTTTGGTTGTTCGGTTTTTAACCAACCTTTTTTATGAAAATATTTGCTGGCGGCTTATGAACCTTAGAATGTTGAAAGTAAGTATTAGTATTTGTGGGTGGAAATCGTTCGTTCCTACTATCTTCAAGAAGGCAATTGAACACCACCTACCTTGTCACAACTCCCGGGTCAGCAGGAGAGCTTCAGCGTGCACGGCACTTCACAGATAGGCAGTTTAAATGTACTCTGGGTTCAAAGGTCTTGAAGATCGTACACCACACGGTAGTGAGTCCACACACACTACAGATGCTAAAACGTTTAGCTTGAAACACGATCACAACAAGAGAGGAAGAAACGTTCGTCCAGCTCAAGGCCTCAAATCGTACTCCCGTCACGTATATATATCGCCGCGACGTAGGTCGTGAGCAAGTTCAGTGATGATTTACCAACTACCCTCAATTCAACAATAAGAATCGAACAGCAACTGTATAAGCACATAACCGTTAACTACTGTTATTTTATATTTTGTATACAGAAGCTGTTGGTGTACGTTTATAAATAAATAAAGAGTTTCATACTGGAAGAAAATGCCAAAAAATACACAAAATATAGTTGGTACGTGTTTCAATTATTACACCTGAAACTGGAATACTAAAAGCATTTTCCACTCTGCCTCAATATCTGAAATTCAATGCATTTGAGAACCAAAAAAGATCCGAAAGGAATTTTTGAAGCACGCCATTCAGCGAAAAAGTATTCATCCTTCATTGATGCATTACTAAAAATTGTAGTACGGTTTTTATACACAGAACTAATGATGGATGTTGGCTAATGGTGTTGCTGTAACCTGGTATGATAGTGTGCATAGGCTGCAAAAGTATGATGATCAGCCTATAACGTTCCCACTGTCCGGACAGAGGCCTCCTCTCTGAGAAACCACGTGGTAAATTGTATCATGTACAGCATTTGAGTTCAATAGTGAGAAACCATAAGCTAATATGTTTCAACTTTTTAAGACGGACCCATACACCCATCTAGTAAGACATATTGTATAGGAAACACACAATATTGGAAGACAGCAACTTGCCTTAGACATATATCATCCAAATAGCATACCATACAGGATACATGGATAATTCAGAGCCAGTGGAGGGTGGCGTGACCATAGATAACGCGCCGGAAGTAGAGGAAGGTGTCGCTCGCGAGCCGGAAGTGCCGCGATCCGTTGCGTTATCGCCGCCGCGTCCGGGATGAGCTGGCCGCATTACTGTGAAATATTATGTTTGTAGTTTATCTACAGGATGATGGGAATGAAAGAAAAATATAGTTGGTTAACCCCTTAGATTAGATATACAATGATCTTCTTTGAATCATCATAACAGTCTGTAGAGTTGGTAGTAAGGCAATTAACAAGGCAATTAAATGTTTTCCGGAATCATTTAGAATATTCAGTTATATAAAAAGTATAAATCTGTGAAGTTTCCAGAATTTTAATTAATTCTACATACGTAGTTGTTAGTGGTATGTTAATATTCGCCGTGAATTTCAGAGGTAACAATTATATCAGCGAATGATGCTGCATGGAGTGCAAGCATGCGTACCGGCAAATTGGTGGGTCAGAGGCGCTCGCGAGTTGTTGAGCTGCGAAGGGTGTAGAGTAGGTAGAGAGAACAGAGAATTTACTGACAACTACATATAGGTACTTAGTTCATGCTATGGCCAAAAGACTAGACAGTTAGCAAGTTGGTCATGGAATTGATTGTCTTTGACTTAGGTAGGTATAAGTATCATCATTTCGCCAAAATTTTGTTGATAAGAAAAGAAAACTCTCAAAAAAGTTGAAGTTTTTTTCAGATTCATAGGAAATGGCGAGCGATCTTTCTAAAACTTGGTCCAAATGAATGGGTGTTCGCAACAATTTAACTTGTGGAAGTTTTAAAACATAGGTAATCATTTGTTGATTAAACTTTTAAATACAAATTAAATGCAAACAATATCAGTAATGGTGTGTTCTATGTTTCGTAGCTTACAGTTTCATGTCACGCCTGCCTCGCTTGCTGCATTTTCGCACCAGAATTATTGAGGTTCATTAAAATGTACCTCTGTTTTATATTCAGTTCTGTTTCAGATTTATTTTCACATAATATCCGACCGACTCTAATTATAGGTTAATGCGGCTTTCGGCCCTTTAGAAACTAGTTATATTATTATAATAAATGATCCATTAACTGCAGTTTAATATTTATGGTTGATAAGAACGGTACACTAAAGATTTAGTTTCCCCAGAGATGCTCATAAATTCAATAATTGTTACACAAACAGAGTTTGTACTGAACAGTTTGAATTTCAGTTCGGAGAAAAACCATGATCGCAAAAGTGTGCTTTTCATGAAAATGCATAAACCGTTCCGAGGAACGGAAGGTAAAATTTATGGAAAAAATACGACGAGAAAAAGCTCTGGTTCAAGTACTTGCAGCTAGAATTTGATAGATATTGGATTTCAACACTTGAAAGATCCAAAAATTTCGATTGAATTTTGATTATGCTAGGTAGAATTTCACAGGACTGTGTCATTACTTATCCTATTTAGGGCTTCATGCGAATTCTTTTTGTGTGAGTCATTCGTTTTATTGTTTTTTTCTGTCCCTTGTTCAATACCGTTACGTACGCATTCATAAATAAAAATTGAAAAGCATTTCTGGCGTAATTTGGACATTGTTAAAACTTTAAAAAGTGTCAAATAATTCTCATATCCGATCCGATACCATCGCAATATTTGGTTCGCGTAAATATTTAAAATTTTGCCGTTGAACGCATGTGCAGATATATTTTAAAATAAACGATAACAATTTTCAGTGAAAAATTTAAGCAGTGCAGTGGACAATGGCCGCAGATCGCAGTGGCATAGCGGTAACAAGTGATAGTCGAGTGACCGGAAGTGCTCGTGCGGATAACGCTCCGGAACGTGTCCGATTCCGGCCGAAGCGCTGCATCGCACGCTTCCGTTTCCGCCGCTGCGCCACTGCCAGCCAGTTTGTTTAATAACCTCCAATAATGAACAATTATTACGTTTCCCGAAGCTGCAACAAATAGACTGCCTGACGCTATTGAATTGGAGATCCACATTAACTGCTTCACAATATTTCTACATTTACGACAGAAACAATAGTAATATTGGTCTTGCGGCAACATTAAATTCTATTTTGTTTTCTTTTATTTTATTGTCGTTCAAAAGTGCCTTTCAATGGTCTAATTGAAATATTCGATTTGAAGTTGACTTGTAGGTACGATAAAAAATTATAACCGATAGTTTAGGTTGGTTCAATTTCTTGGTACGAGAAGTATAATTGGATACTTACTTCAAAACAGAGGTGGCGGTCCTTCCACGAAGCGCTGATTATATTACACCCCTTTAATGATAAACCGAGTTATCTACTGAGGAAACGGAGACAAAGGGTAATAATAATAGAGAAAGATGGAACGTGGATAAAATAAGTTGTGGCACACCAAATGCTGAGCTGTGGATGGCAATTATTTATAGTTAACCAGCTGATCCGACAGACTCTGTCCTATCCAAACAAAAATTCATACAAAATTCCCATAGAAAATGCATATTCAGGTTTGTCAATACAGAGCTCCGACGGGATCTCATGGCGTCATGGAGAGTGCGATTGTCGCAACCCAGTGCTGGGCACGCCACTATTGCGGCGATAAGTCCCCTCTTTGAGGAGTGGCTGGAGAGGCGCCACGGCGTCCTCACCTTCCGCCTGACGCAGGTCCTCACCGGACACGGCTGTTTCGGGAGGTACCTGTTTCGGACAAGGCGGGAGGAAACGCCCGGGTGTCATCACTGCGTGGATCGCCCGGAGGACACGGTGGAGCATACGGTGGAGGTATGCCCGGCTTGGGCAGAGCACCGCCGTGTCCTCGTGGAGGCGATCGGTGGCGGGGATCTCTCGCGTCCGGCCCTGGTCCAGGCCATGGTACGGAGCGAGAGGGCATGGGATGCCGTCACTTCCTTCTGCGAAGCAGTAATGCTCGCGAAGGAGGAGGCGGAGCGCGTGAGGGAGAGGCAAATTTCGCGCCCTCACGCCCCTAGCCGCCGCAGGAGGAGACGCCCCGGGCGTCGGGAATCGATCGCGGATTCCCGGCCACCGTAGGCGCGGGCTTGCGGACGGTGAGCAATGGGTAGCTCGCCGTCCGGTAAGGACCAAGCCCGGGTCGACGGCGCGTTGTGTTCCACGCGCGCCTCAAAGAGTGTCAGCGAGTGAAGGGGTCCGATGAGACCATTGCCTGCCGGGGTTGCGGGAAAGTCCGAAAGGGATACCGTGGCCCCCTGGCATTGCACAGGCAAGAGAAGGAACACGGGTGGGTTTTAGTCAGTAAGAGTCTGACACGCCCTCCCACTCCACCCAGAGCGGGAGAGGTCATTTGATGATATCCCACCCAAAAAAAAAAAAAAAAAGGTTTGTTGAATTTTCAAAATTTCCGGCTACTTTTCAATTTTTTTTTACATAGAGACGCCTTTTTTCCATTGGGGGTAGCCAGAGAAACTACAGAACGCCACCTGTTACGATTCTTACATACACTTTTTGCCTCGTTTACGTTCATACATCTGGTCAACCCACACGATTAAGTATTTTTTTCGTAAGAACATGATTCGGACTATCCAGTCGTTCAAGTGATGCGCTTAAAAACGAACATCATTTCATTTTTAGGGTTCGTCAGTCAACAAAGAACCCTAAAAATGTTTCTTTATAGTTTCGGCATGTCCGCCTGTCCAGTGCTTAGCTCAGAGACTCTTAGTACTAGAAAGCTGTAATTTGGCATGGGTATACATATTAATCACGCCGACAAAGTGGTAAAATAAAATCATGATAAAATTTTTTTTAGGGTACCCCCTGCACGTAAAGTGGGGATGTATTTTTTTTTCTCGTCATGTTGCATGGGCATGTCGTTGGAAAAGTCGTTAAAATATTGTGAGTGTGTGAAAAGAATTTTTGGATGTAGAGATCCGTTTGAGAAATATTATGCTTTAAAGTGCTATTTTTTGTTAGTGTCTGTCCCCCCCTGGCAGCTAAATGGTTGGTTTTGGAATTATGTGAAAAAATTCACGGCAGTAGTATATATTCAACCAATCTGCCTAGCCTTTTCCCAACTATATTGGGGTCGGCTTCCAGTCTAACCGGATGCATCTGAATACCAATATTTTACATGGAGCGACTATCTGGCCTCCACAACCCAGTAACTGGGTAATACGATACCCTTTATTAAGACTGGTTGTCAGACTTTCGGGCTTCTATATTAATGAAATTAAAAGGAAAACTATCGCAGCTAAGTAGGCTCTTAGTTAACGAGTAATAATCTACCAAGTTACATTTGCAGTTGCAAAAACATTTTCTCCCATACATCTTGTAAAGGGAAAACATGTTTTTCAACTAGGTACAATGTTAAGTTTGTTCTTGGGATAAATTCATTTCAACTACGGAGCCCTTCATTGTGCGAGGTCTGACACGCTCTTGGCCGTTTTTTTTAAATTATAAATATTTGCGATAACCTGTGTTGTTATTGATAGATTGAGAAAAAGTCAATCGATAATCGAAGATAATTTTTTGGACGAAATGTAAATGGACATGGATGGATGGATGTATTTCAAACCTGCATTTGATTTCATCTGGATGGCTTTGCCATCTGACCTCCACGATTGTTATACAATAATGCCATAATTATTGTTTAGAAATTAACACTTTTCTTATCTTTGTCGACTCTTTCCCTAGAGCTGATAGCGCTCGCCTTGATGTACCTATACTAAGATCAATTCGAGTTTAATTCTCTAGTAGCTTAGAGCTCCATGATCCCTTATAGTATTTACCTAACCGGACGATTCATAACTCAACAATGCTACAAGAAGCAAAAACAGTTTACCCTTAAATCGTGGCAACGAAAGTCGTATGTATAAAGTTGTTTAAATAATTGTCGCCGGGTTCCATTTTAGCTGATTGCTGGCGCAGTCTCTGTGACCTGCCTTTTGTAGTGCGCACGCTTTGTGTCGACGCCTCGCCGAGGCGCCTCGTGTGTGCCTCAAATTATCATAATAACTCCTTCATGTTATATCTAGACATGTACACTAATCTGAGAGTTAAAAATAGAGAAGTCTTGCTCGCATAAATATCAAGTCTTGCTTGGGTAAAGTTTAGCCTTAGGAAGCTTAGAAGTTTTGGTAATATTATAAATAGGTGTTTTTGCAATCGCTTCAAGTTTAGCTTGCCTTATTGAGAATCGTTTAACTTCTTTTGTGTAGGTACAGCAACATGTTTTTTACGGCGAACCTCATGTTGAGAGATGATTTACTACGTTACAAAATTCAGCCATAATGATGGATCATCCCGTTAAACGCAGACGACTCATACATATTCATCAATTCAGTACTTTTTATACACGTTAAAACTTGTAACTGACATGGCACATCTTTCATAAAAATACAAGTATAAGGCGTATATATCGTGTCAACCTCATTACTGCTCATACACCGTGAAAACAAAGAGCACCAAAATTTTAAATTGGTTGCAAAATATTTTTGCGTTTTTCGCTCTTTACATTGCGCTGCGGCTGAAATGATTTGTCACAAAAATGAACGTAGCGCTCAAAGGATTTACGTTTTAGTGACAACGCAATGGCAAATAAAAAAATATGGGAAATCGAACAAAATAAAAATAATAAAATTACATCGTGAATTTTTTGTCGCTGAAAACGGATTATTTTCTTTTTTAAAGATAGTCAGAAATTATTTACAGTAATTCAAAATCACAGCTGCGTATACAGCTTCCATAGGAAATCTACTAATGATTTATAATCGAATCGACGTCTCGGAGAAACAAATTGCGGAATCGATCGGTTTCCGCGAGTGGCCATTAGTAAGACTGTTGGAGCACCCTCGTGGTCTCACGCGTCGAGCGTGCTCGAATCAAGTGCTTTGTCTCGCCCTCTCCACTACCCTCGACTATACTCGCTACATGTCACAATACTCGATTGTTAGCAGCGTATTAAATTCTGTTTAGACACGCCCTTGACAGCTTGCTTGGCGACAAAAGATTTCAAGTGGGAGGGACAGTGTTATAATTTTTTATACGTGTGTAGACACCCCCTACTTTGGTATTAAGCGATGTATCCAGTTGGAAACTTTGGTACGTGATCCTCCATGTCGATCAGAGAGACGATTTGCATCAGCTTTTGTAAACAGAAAACGGATCAAACTCCTTTCATACCTTTTTTAAATATTTTTTTAAATTATAAACTAAAAAATAACTGCAAATACGAATGAGTGCTTACTACTTGATGATGGAGCAGTGAATTTTACTCAGAAGCTAAGTGCGTCATTTTCATTGGAGAACATTTTACAGCCATTCAGCATTTCCGCGATTCTTTGAAGCTCATAACTAATGCACATAAATTACTATACAAGGGTACTTAACCGCGAAAATATGCAAAATTACGTGTAACGTGCAGCGCGAGACACATGTGGGAGTTATTAGGAAAAGTGGAAATTGCAATAAGGGCGCTTTTAGAGCTCATACATGTTCATTCACGCGCCGTGGCACCACGAGTGACGGGCTCCTATATTGTGCGAGTTTAATATTTAAATAACTTACTATTTTATTTTACTCACCAATAAACATGAATGGGAAACCTTTGCTACTCTTAGAGTTCTATCGTTCCATTTATTACCTTTCCTCGAGTAGGTTGTATCGAAGTAGTCCGCGATGAGACCGCTTAATACTGATAAGGCACGCCGCACTACACAGCAAAGGGGATGAACAAAGCAAGCTTCGAGGAAAAAGCATCCACTCCCAGTAATGATTATTTGATTAATTCCAGAGTTATTGTATATATAGAGTGACTCCGTCCAATAATTAAGAGCCATTATTAATGAAGCAGTTCATAATCTCCACTTTAACTTAATTGGAAATACATGTAATTAATGTTGCTCTTACAGGAATGAAGCGATGGCGAAGTTGTATATCTACCTACAATTAAATCGATTCTTCATTAACAGG
Source organism: Xanthia togata (assembly GCA_963853775.1). Taxonomy (NCBI): domain Eukaryota; kingdom Metazoa; phylum Arthropoda; class Insecta; order Lepidoptera; family Noctuidae; genus Xanthia; species Xanthia togata. Next base: position 18,210,720 of record OY970795.1, on the reverse strand, counting down.
CTATCAGTGTTTTATTTATTTTAGTCATTACTGACAAAATAGCAGTGGTCATTTGCTGACATAATGTGAACATAACTCCGACCACTCATTTAGCTCAGATAATTGCGCTCAACGGCCCTTTTAAGCGAAATGCAACACATTTATTTGTAATTTAACTGTAGTGGAATAAAACAAACATACTGACATCATCGCTCGGTTAATTGCCACTCGATATTACAAGAATCGCGACACGGCCACTCGAGGCAGCGTTCGAATGTATTGTGTGCACCACTATACCACTTCACAGCAGAGCTTTTGTGATAGTATATACGCGATATATTCGTGGTATAACAATGCCATCAGATTATTGTTTTTAAACAATCGATGGTACTGATCGTATTCGACGAAGGATCAATTGCAGCTCAACCAATTCTTTTTTTACTCTAAAAAGCTGAGTGCTGTTGATGCTTTTGAAAGGCTAGCTCTTAATTGGCCAATATTATTCGAAAATAATATTTGCGTGTGTGTAACAGCAATTAATACTGCTGTACATTGCCGCGATACTTTTCTTTTTCTAAGTAGCCTTCAGGTTCGTCAAAGTAAAAACTGGAGTGAAAAATTAGTCCTCTAAGAAACAGTTCTCTTTACCGTACACCTCTGAGAGAATGTGGCAAATTGCAGCGCATGTAGTGCAAGGGCTGTACAAAGGGACATGAGAGCTCTCGGTGGCAGCCCTGGGTTGCCAGCGGCGAAGCGAACCTCTACCACGATTAATGCACGCGTCGTAATCGATGTATTAATGTCTGGCAATACCGGCAATTATGCGTGACACTTTATTTATTTACTAGTGCCCGCCCGTGGCGTGGGGCGGTCGTGTTTTGTACGTTAAAACGCGGTGGTTAAATACGGAAAGCTTGCTAGTCGCTTTTAAAAAACGGGGTTTTCTTTTCTGTTCTTGAAACAGTGAGTGAGTTAAGCATGAATTACAAAATTACATGCAAAGAACTTTGGACTCTATCAGCAAAAGAGACCACTTCTTATCTTCGTATCTCTTTCATGTCACAATCACCATTTTGAAATACTTTTAGGCCGAAAACGGTAAAAAAATTACGTTCCTTTACGGTACGCAAAGGCAAACCAGTAGACAGCAATACAGCCACCGAGCAATGCATTCGAATCATTCGGACGATTGAATCGATTAATCCGGCGCGTTGTTCGCAAGCAGCCTGGTTGGGCGCCCAGTCCCCGTCGCGATGTGACACGCATGGCCACCTTCGATGGAGCTTTGTCGCTTACTGCATGATTTACTGTTCGTATTGCGGATAGCCTACCCCTTTGGTCTCAATTTTCAGGCTGTTTACTGTATCTCGAACGTAAAATACTATGCTGTTAATCTCGATGAGGATATTTTTAGCACACTCCTTCAATACCGTATGATTCGAAGTTACCGTCATAACTACTTATGAAGGTATATCGGAAGAGAACTTCTGTCCTTTTATTGTAGGTATTATTACAATTGCAGATTAAGTACGAGTTAATCGAGTGTTGGTAATCGAGAGTAATTTTTGACAGTCAAGGAATTATTGTCGTGTTGGTTTTGATGCTGCCGCGATAGATACGATGTAAACGAGACGCGCAACTATGTAAACTCACGGAGCGCAACGATGTAAACTCACGAACTTGTATTATCTATAACTAGTGAATTTATAGGGTCTCCGAAACGATCAATTGCAATTGTCAATTTTAACGTGATTGATCCACAGTGATGCGCAAAATGAAAATCAACCAAAAGCAATTGAAGCGATTGACAATATTAGGTACTAAAATTGCAATTGATCGTTTCGGGGACCCTTTATAAAAGTTCTAAATTCTAATCCGGCTCTCGTTTAAGCTCTGTGCCACATTATGTTCCAATCAATCAGTTCAGTAATATAACTACACATAACAAACAAACAGACACTTTCAGATTTATAGTAAACTAGCTGCTTCCCATGGTTTATAAAAATTCAGCTGTTTAAGCGTGAAAGCGTAACAAACAAACAAACTGACTTTCGTATTTATAATATTAGTTAGGATTAGGATTATGTGAATGTGATAAAAAAATGGAAGTGGAGTGCCGCTAGTGGCACTTTATCCCTGTCGGATAAAGTGCCGCTATTTGTTGCATGTTAGTAGCGCAGCTTCGGCCTGGCTAAAGTGCCGTAAGCATTACATTGTCATTGTCACTGTCACTGCCACTTGTAATTTTGTTTGATTGTTGAGTATTGTATTGTCACTGTCACTTGTTATTTTGTTTTTGAGGAAAGGCTAATGTTAATTTCTTTCATCTATAGCCGTCGAAACTCAAATGTAGCCATAACCCCTTGGCTTAGCGAATGAAAATGGCTGAAAGGTAGGTTAGGTTAGGTTAGAATTGTGACACACAACGCACGAGCCGAGCGAGCGAAGCGAGCGGTGCCCCGGCAGCGGCCGGCGAGTGCCAGGGTCCGTTTAGGCACAATAAAATGTAATATTTTGGGAATGTGGTATTTTACAGCGAACTAACCTCAAAAATCGATATAATAACAAGTGACAGTGATAGTGTTAATGACAATTCAATTCTTACGGCACTTTAGCCATGCCGAAACAGCGCTACTATTATACCGCTAAAGGCACTTTATCCTAGCGACACTCTATACACTGCCTTAAAAAATCTCTCATGCAGAGCAATATTTTTTTAAATACCAATACAAACCTACAAAAAGTAGCAGAAAAAAGAAAATAAAAAATAAAACCATGACAAATGTTTGTGTGGAATAATGAAATTCCTCCGTTGCGCAACTTGCATCACATAAGGGAGATTAATCAAGAAAATTGTTAATGTCTAGCAGCTCCTGTTGTATGTTGGCAATTACTAGCACTAATTAGTTATCTTTTTAAACAGTTTGTGTCTAAGAAATGTTTATGCGACATGTTGCATCATGTTACAAAAAGTTGTTAGCGTCTCTTTTTTTAACGTTGTTATTTTTTTGAAAAGAGAATTTTCAGAAAGTGAATAACTTAAAAACTAACTAACAAACTAATTCAGTAACTAACTAGAAAACACACTACACTACGCACACACACTAGTACACTACACACACACTACAATATTAGTAACTTAAAAATTAATTCAGTCATATTTTTAAAATTTACAAAGAACAAAATTAATTAATGTCTGCTTGGCTACCTACATAATAGACATTATCTTTCGCAAATACCAAAACAAACATGCGAAAAATACAGCTAAGAATATTTTATTCTGTAGCGGTTACACCGCCACATACGAACTACGCATCAAAGACATGACGTCACACAAATCCTGCATCGCGCAATTAGAGTTTACCGCGTGGCCCGCCAGACACAACACCCGTTTGGTCGGAGGATCCTCCCTTTTCTATGGTGGATGAGTGAACTTTACACCCTGTTCCTCATGCTCCTAAAATTCTTTTAGCAGATTGTCAAGTAAAATCTATCTTTATTCTTAGTTCACAAAAATAATTTCAAAACTCACTATGACCAAACAGGTGTTGTAAGCTACACTATCCTAACAAAACCCGACCTTTGCCAACAGCTATGAAAGTTTGATGAAACGTACGCAATATTCATTAGTTTCAGTAGTTAATCGCGACACTTTGCTGGTGCTACAGTCATAAGCACTGATAGTTAATTTACCAGGAATGCATGAATAGCTGAGCGTGTGATTCTGAAGCGCCTGCAGTTGGCTCAAGAGGTTCATTTGAAATTCATATAGTAGACGTCAAGGCTGTAGAGAGACTGAATGGGGTTTTGAGTGTAGTTTGATTTATATGTATACCTATATAAATTATACGTGATTATTGTTTAACGTTAGTGATAAGGTTCAGTCATGTGTTAATCACTTTAATTTTGGATTGGAAATCTCTATTGCAGCACCGTATAACTTTGTTTTTTTTTCTCCTAAAAGTGATATGAAAGTTAGTTGTTTCAAAGGCATCTAAATAATATTATAATAGCAAGACCTTAGAGTATGCCTAGACTGTTTTTTTAAAATTACTAACGAAGAACTAGAGAATTCAACGATTATTTCATTAAACCGAGATAATGAGAAGCAAAATAATAAACGCTTTAAAACTGCACCACCAATTATCCCGGCATCGAATATTGATCAGAAGGATGTGAATTTGTATTGACCGCAGAGAAGTAATGCGGCGAATACATTGCCGCCACTTTGTTTCAATTAATTAATGGGACTTGTGGGATATTAATGGGAATATTAAAAATAAATCGTGCGTCTATCCACGTGTGAGCCGGGAAAATTGGAACCCTGGTAACAGCCGGGATTAACGACGGTACGCAAAAAATATTAGGAGTTTAAGCGATTAATTGTGTATTCATGTTTTCCCTGTGTTATGAACGGGTATCATGATAGTCGTAAATCAAACTTCTAAAAAGAATTCCGGTCTCCGAAAAAAACTGCGCAAGTGAACATTAGAACGGCGGCAAAAATACAAAACTTCAATGAAATCCCATGTCATTTATCCAAGATATTGTCGCTTCGTTGGAGGTTGACTCAGTGGACCACCCATAGCGGCTTAGCGCGGATTCCTCGCTCGCTTCGACGTAAATAAAACGTTGCCAACACTATACACTTTTTCAAAATAACAGCCTGTTATAAATAATAACTGTTCAGTAAATATTCACATGACATTCGCATTTAATATTCTACGCGTTAGCTTTCAGCCTGAAAGTTTTAATAGTCTATCGCAGTATGTACTCTGATATTTACAGGTTGAATGTATCCTTTATAACTTTTGGACAAAAAGTAGTGAAGGTCCTTTCCAAGGTTTTAATAGAGACTTTTTTTCTCGGACTACCATTCATAATTTGATTCATTTTCTAATGAATATTATCTGCTTACAACTTGTGAAAGTTTAGAAAACTGATAATATTAATCCTGTAGCTTATCAGAATGTGAATTTCATCATATCTTTTTGCTATAAAATTAATGGAAAAGTAACTGTATATAAATTACAGTTCTTCCGCAGTTTTCCATTCTCAGTCGATAACTAAGTATTATGGATGTCTGATCTTCCGCTGAGCACTGGAAATAGCTCCATTTTTCAGCATTTTCGTTTACCCTACCATTAGTGAGATACCCACAAACCGCTCGCCTCGAAAGCAAATAAAGATTTGGAATACCTTGAAATTTTCCACGGATTTGAAACCAATCACAAAGACATATTGGCCGGAGATTTTGATTGATTATTTAGGATTAAATCTTGGGAACGCATGATTTGTTTTTAATAATGAATTTTTGATTGGATTCATACGATGAATATGGATTGACCGCGACGCGACGTGTCGTGGTTTGAAATTTTAACCAGACTCTTTTAGGCTTTGGCAAAAATTCGTGTTACAAGCCCGAATATGTTAAATGCAATTTTTGATGAATATATTGGACACTATTATCTCGGCAGTACGAATAGGTTAGGTCAGGGATATTATATTGGCACTGTATCGGAAGCCTATGTGAAGTATCTACCGTAATGTATTGCACATTGCACAACCCGTTACAGGCCACAACCGTCGGAGCGGCTAATACAGCTGGGTACTAATGCTTGCCTGCCTAAATCCGTTGTAGGTACTAGGTATATGCAAACGTTATACCTACATTTAGATACCTATGTGTAAGGATCTTCAAATATTTATAACAAGTGTCTACAGACAAACATGCGAAAGCTTACGTATGATGCTTATTTACATTGTAAATTACAAGTGCGACATTCACAGCTATCTGGAAGGCGCACAGAATCCTCTGGGTTCTTCCAGAGCAACAGAGGTGACATTTTCATTTAAAATATCGCCGCGTCGGTGATCCAGCGTTACTGTATTTACATAAAACACTCGTATTCAGCAAATTATGCGGGTATTCGAATGTTTTGATCGCGGAATCCAGATGGAGTCGGTATAAATCTCGCTTTGAGCTCGGCCGGCATTCCTAGCAAGTTACCGAACAACAGTAATGAAGGTTTAATCTACTAAATTCCTGCATAATCCGTCGGGATCTCGGAGACTCGGCTTTGCTCTCAACCTATAATTATAACTTTAGTTGTACGTGTCTTTATTAATTCGTAAGCAGATGAACACAGAACGGATTGCGCGTTAAGTAACGTTTAATTGTAGTGAGAACATACGTTTACATTATTGTGTCCTTTGTGCTGCATAAATATACTGCTTAATTAGCAGAGGACAATGGATAGAATCCTGTCTTTATTAGACACCAATTTTAAGGTAAAACTTGAAGAAAAGTAAGGAAAAAAACGAATTCCATAAAACATCAGATCCAAATACTTAATCGTATAAATTACGTTTATTCCAAGAGCAGACAATAAGTCCATAATTTCGCATCTCATTAGCGCGCCTTTCTCAAATTCACAAAGATGTCGTAATAAATTTTAATACTTTTCGTAGCGGCCATTACAATTTGCGCAAACGACATCGCATTACACGAGGTGGCTAAAAGCACATTTTAAAAGGGCGTCTGAATAATTCCTCCAGGACTTGTACCGGGACTACCAATTGTAGTTAGGACACTCCGTTCTTAATGACTACGTATTGTTTTAAGGAACTCTGAAATGTAGGAATTAAGTTTTGAATTTGTTTTATGAGACTCAACGATAAAAGGTTCTTTTTTTAGCATTTTAATTCTGTTTCATTTTTCTCGGGGAGGGAGTGGCAGTGAAAATGTGTTCTTCGCGCTGGAATACTCGCCACGGAATTTTATTCATTTTGAAACACCGTGGTTTTAAAAGGGCCTTTTGAATATAATGTATTCTTCTGCTTACCATTATTAGTCTCACCTTTTACATTATAATATTTCTATCTCTATAATGTTGTAAAAAAACATCAAAATGGGATCAGCCGGAAGCTAATAGCAATTGCGTAGTTAATTTTAACGTTGTTTCCATTTTAAAACCTGTAGAGCTTGAATTTATTGTAAACAAACAAAATGTTAAATACTCAGTGCAATCTAAAATTAATAAATAATGCAACTCATGAATATTGAATTTGATGACGTATAAATAGTACAGTATATTATTATTTTATAAGTATTATAAATCTGTAAAAGTAAAATCAGTATTGTCTAATGTTTTTCGAGAGTATGTATGTATGTCTACTTCTTTGTCATGCTCTGTAGCCTAAACGATTTCGTCTTAATTATGGGAGTGACATAGGCTATATAATATTTATATATTGCGTCTGCACTTACAAAAAAGGGAGGAAAAAAATACCACAATATTGGTATCAAATAAAAGCTAGTAAAGTTTCAATTCCAAATATAAATATACATTATATATTATATATAAAACTAATAAGCTTGAAATAAAGCAAATTATTAAACAAAAAAGCCGACTGCAAAAACACATAACTGAAAAGAGAAAAACAAGCATTATCTATATAATTTTGGTGTTGCAGGCGGGACAAACGAATAACCTAAAATGATGGTGTAACTTTTGTTGGTTGCCTGCAATACCAAAAAACTATATATTAATGCTTGTTTTTCTCTTTTCATCAGCCTTGTAACCTTTTCAGTGACGGCCGCCATTTGAACCGGCTGAAAATTAATATTTATTTCAAGCATCAGACTACCTGTAGGTAAAGGCTTCATAGATCTACGAGGTACAGAGGATTCTGGCAGGTAAGCTAATTTCTGATGAAGTAGGTATTCAACTTTCTTCAGTGACGAAATAACTTTTGGCACGTAAACTTGAAACGTTCAAAAATTCAAATTCAAATAATTTATTTGCATAAAAGGATCATTGTATTATTACCTAATGAGGTGTGCAAATTAATATGAATGTGGTACTAATCGCAACATTAATTACACAGAATACATTATAATTGAGTTACTTTAAAAAAATAGAAAAGTCAAAAAAATAAAAAATACACAAGTCAAATCAAAATTTACTTCATTATATTGTAACCATGTCAGATAAAATCAGTCATCTTTCATTTAAATAATCATTAATTGAATAGTAACATTTAGAGGAGCTCGTGGCTAAGTAGTAACTGCCGCACGGGTCGATCCATCAGGTTAAGCTACGCTTGCCGGGGTTGGTCTGTGGATGGGTGACTTTACATACCGAGACTCCTCCGTGCCTCGGAAAGCACGTTAAGCCGTTGGTCCCGGTTGTCATTCGTGGATCTTTGACAGTCGTTACGGGTCGTCAGAAGCCCGAAAGTCTAACAACCAGTCTTACCAAGGGGTATCGTATTACCCAGTTACTGGGTTGTGGAGGTCAGATAGGCAGTCGCTCCATGTAAAATACTGGTATTCAGCTGCATCTGGTTAGACTGGAAGCCGACCCCAATATAGTTGGGAAAAGGCTAGGCAGATTGCTTGAATAGTAATATTTTGCAAGTAGGAATTCGTGCAAACCTAATTTGAAATGCTCCATTTTGTGTAAGTCTGTGATACTTTTGCAACTTATTGTATATTTTGGATGCCATGCCCAGAATGTTTCTTGAATGTTTTTACGTGTAAGTAATACAAATATTAGAACAAGTCATAACCTCATCGAATAATAAGCAAGCTCTATTTTATGGCACATCTGTGTCCTTGTCTATGGCATCACCTTTAGAGAGAGCATTTAGATAATTGCGGGATAGGCGCGGTACTTTGTTGGTCGCCGCTTTTGCAGCGCTGTGGTGCGCTTTATGCTGCATAATAACTGGCGTTACATTGTTCGATGACAGCTGTGACACGTCTGTGGCCGATCTGCGATGCCGACGCACTTTTACGTTGCGTGTTCATTAAAATAATGATGCGGACTCGCAACGTGTGCAATGTTGTAGCTATCGCGTTTTGATTGAAGCACTTGTTGTGAATAATTAAATAATAAAAATATACTTATATTTATTATAGCATCCGGTTAGACTGGAAGCCGACCCTGACCATAGTTGGGAAAAAGGCTAGACAGATTATGATATACGCATATATATTAATATTTATATGAATAATTGAATAGTAAATATTTTTTATTTTAGAAAGATAGTATAACTATAAGAGACCGCACTATCGCATCGGGTGATGAAATAAATAATATTAATGTTTTGAAGAAAGAAGTTGGAAAAGTAAAAAATTGCATTTATGTTTAATTAGCTTCTACCCGTGACTTCCTTCGCGTGGAAGTCGATAAAATATAATGCTGACAGCTTTCAATAGGTAAAAATATTTTTTTTAAACAAAAATACAGACATACTGAAAGTCTAATATATATATATATATATATATATATAAGTATATAAATATAATATTAGTTTAGATAAAGCATTACGTTTTTAACGAAGCAAACAGCAACACAGCGAATTCCAATACCTAATATTTCTCGCTGAATAGCACTCAATGATATCTCTGCCGACGACACAAGGGAAATAACAGTGATATTCTATTTTGCAGCCAACACAGCTTTATGCGGCAGCTAATCAAGTGGGAGTAACGACGGCAGACATCAAAGGTTTCATAACTTCTTCACTCCGCTCGACGCTTTCAGGATTATAAATAAATATCACATTCTCTTTTGTGTGCAGCATCGAAATATTCAATTTTAACACCTTTCAAATTGTTTGAATAGGCTTAACAGGTGTGAAACGCTTTTGATCGAATTTAAAGATATTTGTTAAATGTTTCTTCGTAGCAACTAGACATACGTACTTATCTTTACCATTATACTTGCTAGCTCTAGGTGCCCTCGTTGAAATGTTGTTAGTATTTTCCTACAAACAACATAATCGAACTGCCGGATTCATTTTACAAAAAAGTAAGTTCGTAAAGCCATAGTCGCATGCCATTATAATTTTAGCTAAGTATACAGGCATGCGACCACGGCTTTAGCTTGATCATTTTTGTACCTATATCTTGATTTCTGTCGGAATATTTGCTTGTTTCATACTTTTTAGAACGTGATTTTTCAGTAGTCAGGTTTTAGTTTTTGAAAGTTTTTGGGTTTAGATAATCTTATAAAGTACTAATTTTGTTTGCATATGAAATGAAATATTATGTAATAAATTGATGATTAGTTATGAAGAAAAACATTGTATGTCAAAGTTAATACTATATTTTAAGGAGCCTGCGGAGCCTGCGGAGCATGCGTTGTTCATACAAACGTAATACCAAAATAATTTGTAAATCAAACATATTCTTAAGGTAGTGTGTATTTATTCCGATTGGATTACAGAATATCTATTCTTCCAAATATATATTTTGAATGGACACTGGTATAAAGACGAGTTATGAGGAATTTAAAATTTCTATAGAAAACTTATTTTTCTCATAACTCGAATTTAAATCAGTGTCCATTTCTAATATATATTTGGAAGCATAGATAATCTGTAATTCAATCGGAATAAATACACACTACCTTAAGAATATGTTTGATTTACAAATTATTTTGGTATTACGTTTGTATGAAATACGCATGCTCCGCCGGCCCGTTAAGTTCAAAATGTTCTCAAGAAAGTGAAATCCTTGTAATTTCTTATTGAGAAATAAATTTCTTTAACCATAACTTACTTTTTATTTAAGTTATTTTGGGGTTATAATTTCTTAATAAAGAATTTACAGAGCCGTTTATTTTTTTTTTGTTTGTTATGGTTTTATTGTATAATAGGAATTCATTTTACAGTCGCGCCGACGACGTAGCATAATCTCAATTTTGCTTGTTTTTAACAATTTAAACATATTTATTTACTTACTTAGAAAATGTGAAATATGTATGTATACTTATTTTTTATGTTCTTGTTAAGCAATTTCATTTGATAACTAACATGGTTTTGTTCGTGACTTCATGTCCTCTAGAGGGCGCCATATTGACGCTCAACGATACCTCATTTGTTAAATTATTATCAGCAGTTTAGAACTTATGAGGTAACAGATGAACATACTACATAAATACTACACAAAAAACTACATAAATAGGTACATACCGGTCAAAAACATAACCCTCCTTTTTGATTCGCCGTAGTCGGGTAAAAAATAATGTGACATCTATCTATTTTATGTAGTTTTGTTTGCAACTCTGGCTGCCTGCAAAGTTTTAATTTTCCGGTGTGAAAAGCACTACGCAATACTATGTCCTTGTTTTTCTGCAGGCCCCGAGTTACCTTAGCTAAACAAGAATATTATTTCAAAAGTTTTGGATCATACAGATGCTCAGCTCAATTTACATTGCCATGCACGGAACGGAATGGAAGATTTTGTAAAGATATACATAGCAAAATGAACTTTATATAAATTGTGTAACGTACAAACTAGATACGAGCTTATAACGGCCGGGATTACCGAGAATGCGCGAGAATTCTCCAGAAAACGCGTGATCTGTTATTTGGATCTTATCTAATCTAGTTTGTACATAATGTTCATTATGCTTCATGTACAAAAAAAAACACTTTCGTCCAGTTCCGCGGCTATGTAAATTGAGCCCTTCGCTTGCTTATTTAATGTTTTTATTATTATTATTTTGTAAAGCTTGTTTAATTAATAGTGTGCATAGTTCGTGACAACTGTTAAACAGAGGGGCCATTACCGTATTTTTAAGAACATTCACATTTTGATCTCAGTGTTTAGATTTAGAGACCTATATTATTGACATTGAAAATGCGCATGGATACCCGGGAATACGCTTCCACACGCTCCGACGCGCTCCCACTCTCTCAAGCAGGTACGAATCCTACTTTAATCATTTAGCAATGAAATTGAACCCCACGTCTATAAGTTTTAAAATGAAAATCCCTTTCATCGAAGAGATATCAACAACAGCACAGTTTACGGCTTCAGATACCAATAAACTGTAAATGGATCGTAAATATTGGAAAGCGTAAAATGTTTAATCTTCGTTGAGGAGTACATTCTTACTTTGGTGTGTTTGCTTGTTACGATTCGATAGGATTAGTGCTTATTGCTATTTCATTTTAGAAATCGAGTTCTTGTTTGAGTTAAAAATTAAATTGTCATTTCATTTGTTTGTGCAGATTGTATCGGCGAGCAATCATTTAATCTAACACAACCAACATAAAGTCGTTTAAAAGGTGGTGTTACTTGGTCCTCTTTTGATTTTCTTAGGAGGAATTTGGTATTCAAACGTCAATTGCCAAAAGCCATCCGCAAATACGCGCGAGAAATTACAGATGGAATAACACTTTGTTCGACCTTAGAATAGAACTTATGACCCCCATGCTCAGTAATCTCGCTTGTGACAACGAGGCTCTAGAATGTTTATAGGTCGCTCTTAATAAGTGTAGTGAAACTACGAAGGCGCAAGAAGGCACAAACAAAATCGAATAGGTACTCTCCCCTAAGCATTGGAATCGGTTCAGTAAGGCAGTATGATCTGGATTTGGTAGTGTAGGTAAATAGAACAATATGTTCCGGGCCATTGAGTGCGATCGATGAGTGGGACACCCAACAGACTGATTTCCCATGCATTGAGCCCGCTCGTTCCGCTGTCCACATGCCGTCGTAAATAAAATGCGCTGTTACTACTAGCATTATTTATATGCGTTCACATGATGTGTTGGTGTTGTCGGTATTTGTGAATGTGAAGGGATGATGTGGATATAGTGTTTTGTTGTCTATTGGTTGATAGCTGGGTTATACAAATTACAGTTCGTTTATTTAGCTTACTTTCGAAGAAAAAAAAAAAATCTGCATCGACACTTTTAATATGGATAATATTGTCTATTGCCAGCAAAAAATCATCCTTTTGAATCTTCTGCCTTATTTATTATTATTTATTTAAAACACAATTATAACGCTTACCTACCTATTATGTCCATGGCACTGCGCTGTAGTAGGTAGGTAAAGCTCTTTGTTTATATGCTCATGTTTAAAAGGCGCCGCTTGAAAGCATCAACCCACGGCTAAGCCACGCACGTGTGCTTAGCTTCGTTTTGTATGAAAACGTAGGCGGCCACTGGCCACCTACGATTGCGTGGCTGGCAAACAAATGAACCGTGATACTACGTGGAAAACCTCTCCGTGCTCATCCTAAGTAAAGCTTGTCCACTCTGAAATGACGCGCCCCACGTACGTGACGCACGAGTAATGCGGTAGTACGGGCGCGTCATTTCAGAGTGGACGAGCTATAGCAGTGGACACTCGTGAAATTTAGAAACTACACCTACATACATTGTAGGCATTAAGTAAAGCTTATCCACTCTGAAATGACGCGCCCCACTATCGCACTTAGGTATACGGTAATGCGGATTTCTATGGGTAATGCGGTAGGTCAGCGCGTCATTTCAGAGTGGACAAGCTATAGCAGTGCACGCTCTTGCAACTTAGTAACTACACCTACATACTTTGGAGGCATGTACATACATGTAATCCCTATCCAATATGCCCGTCAGGGGGCGTCTCGTTTGTATAATAATAATTGGAAATCGGATTATGTCGCATGCCGCGTTGGAATGTTTGCTTTCATCAAGTGCTCACAGCCAATTCTCCTGTGCTAACAACACGTTTTTAAATATAAACAGTGCAACAGTGTTGGATGCAAGCTTTGTCCTTTTTTGTTATTGACTGACCTAGTTGAAATAATAAAGATTGAGTGGTTTATGTCTAAAATAACGACCCAACCCTGTTTTGCAGTGTTTGTACGACTTGACAAAACATTGAGTTTGTTTTATTATACTCAACATTGAAAATATTTTATTTTACATAAACCTACATGGGCACAGAATCGAGGTGCCCGGTTCCAATTGGTCGTTTCCTATGGAGAAGAGCCGGTTAGAAACTCCACTGTTACTCTTTTAAAAATAATTGGCTTTTACAATATTTTCAAATAACACTGTTAATATTAGGTCATTACCTATGAAATTGGAGATTTGTAAGATCATTATTAAAATATAAAAATTTTGGTATTTTTTTTATTTCAGCTAATCAAAGTACTGGCCCAAATTATCTATACAATTTTGCCATTTTGATAGCAGTTTCTTTATCCCTTTACTGTAGAAGTCTGCCGGACGGGAGGCGATGAAGTCAGCGAAAGCGTTTTGTACTGCCTCTCGGGTGTTGACATTTTCCCCCACTTAAAAAATTGTCTAAATTTTGAAAAACGTAGAAATCTGTTGGGGCAAGGTCCGGTGAATACGGTGGGTGACGGAGAGCTTCCAGCTGTAACTCTTGTAGCTTTGCGATGGTCTATCGTGAAGTGTGAGCTCGCGTGTTGTCGTGGAGAAGCAATGGGGAAGAGCGATTGACTAGTCTTGGTTGTTGAATTACGAGCTTCTCCATCATTGTTTGCAATTCTTGGCAATAAACATCTGCCGTCACTGTTGTGCCATTCGGTAAGAAGCTGTGATGTACAAGTCTGGTCCACCAGACAGTCACCATCATCTTCCTATGAGTAATCTTTTTTTAGCGCACTGATTAGGTGCAGTACCTGGGTCCACCCACTGAGACGAACGCTTATGGTTGTCATACAGGATCCACTTTTCATCGCAGGTAAAAAATCGATTAAGAATTCCCTCGTTTCTATGCCGATTCAGTAGTGCTATACATGACATATACATGATTTCGACGCGTAAATCTCGCTGTTGGTCGCTTAGTTAGTGTGGCATCCACTTATCTAGCTTTTTTTATCTTTCCGATTTGACGCAAGTGCTTTAATGTTGTTTTGACACTAACTCCAAGGCCCGCAGCAAGCCCAGCCGTAGATTGAGTTGGATCCGCTTCCACTATCGCCTTCAATTCGTCGTTGTCAACAATAGTTACCGGCCAACATACAGCGAGGCTCGTTCTTCAACTCAAAATAACCAGATTTAAAACGATTGAACCAATAATGGACCGTGTTTATGCAAGCAGTATTAGGTTCGTACACGTCGTTAATGTTTCGTGTTGTTTGCGCGGCGGTATTTCCACGTAGGAACTCATATTCGAAAATTGCACGAATTTTCAGTTTATCCATGGCGCCAAAAACTACCACAATGTCACAAAAACAAAAGACTATCTAAATATAAATGACTGAATTTGAATTTAAATTAACACGTTTTTCGAATAAAATTCATTTGAATTTCGAATTGCGCGCCAATCCACAGATAATGAAATCTGAAAATGCTGGTTATAGAATCTCTAATTACATAGGTATGGGAGGACGGTGTAGGCCGTTCAGCAAGTACCGGGTAGGTACTTAATTAAATAGAAAATGGTCAATAAATCTACAGTCGACTAAGCCTACAACGTTCTCACATTCACAAAAGAGAATAGAATCTAAGGCCCGTATTACAGAACCTCATAAGGTTCTGTAACTAGTTAGTTCACTAGTTAGCCATATTTCTTATTTCCATACAGTAATATTGCCAAATTAATTAAAACAGACTGCCTCGTTGGTCTAGTGGTCGCAAGCGCTACCGCTGAGTATGAAGTCCTGGGTTCGATTCCCAGATCGGGCTAAGTAAGTAAGTAAGTAAGTAAGTATTTATTTGCATAAAACATGGTATACACGGTGTTACAATAATTTACAATATAGATCTTACATGTTTTGCCAGAATTGTACTTAGCATGCATAATTATGTTCACTTAATACTAACATGAGAATTTCTTATCCATAAATTCTTTGAGACTATAGAAATTTTTCGAATATAACCAGTCAAACAATTTTCCCTTGAATAATCTGGAGTTTAAGTTTTTTATGCTACACGGTATGTTATTATATATACTAACACAGTTATATAAGCAGCTTTTATTATATTTAGCAAGCTTGGGAAGATCATGCAGAACGAGTCTCTGTGGATCACGCCGGCTCCGTGGATTAATATCATTGGCTGATATAAACAGGTCTTTATGTTTATTAACGAATATACATATTTCAAATATATAAAGGGACGGCAGCGGTAACAAACCTAGTTTCTTAAATATGGGTTGACAAGATTCCTCCGAGTGCATCCCGTAAATTGCCCTAATGCACTTTTTTTGAGCAACAAATGCTCGGTTTATATCTGTACTATTTCCCCATATTATGAGCCCGTAACGTAGTACCGATTCTACATATGCATGTATGTCATGAGAGCTGTTTTTAAGTTTGTAATATTTTTAATTTGTTTAACAGCATATACAAATTTATTTATTCTCTTTGCAGCGTTATCCACATGCTCTTTCCAATTCAAATTCTCATCAATAATTACGCCTAGGAACTTCGTTTGTGCTACTTCTTTAATTTTTGATACGTTTAGTTTAATATTATATTTAGGATTATTACATTTATTGAAATTAATATAAACTGATTTATTCAGATTTATTTTTAGATTATTTATGTCAAGCCATTGTATTAATTTATCTATAGTATTATTAATGTCAGTCTCATGATTATTTCTAAAATTATTACATTTTTCTGTCGCTATAATAATAGCTATGTCATCAGCAAATAATATACATCGGTGGTCAGTTATATTAATAATATCATTTATGTACAGTAAGAACAGGACAGGCCCCAATACACTTCCTTGTGGTACACCACATGTACTGTGCTTGTATTCTGATGAAAAAGGCACCTTAACCTGATTTTCATCAATTTTATCAATAATTACTCGTTGTTGTCGGTTACTGAGATATGATTTTATCCACTGAAGTGTAGGACCCCTGATACCTACCAGTTCAAGTTTTTTGAGCAACAGATTGTGAGAAACTAAATCGAAGGCTTTTGAGACATCAAAAAATAGCCCAGTGGTGAGATTTTTATTATTGATGTTAGTAACTACAGCCCTAACCAGAGAGAATACTGCCAAAGTAGTGGACTTGTTTTTCTGAAAGCCATATTGTTCATTGCTAATTATATGAAATTTATCACAATAAGCAATTATTCTTCCATACATGCACTTTTCATATATTTTGGACAATATAGGTAATAACGTTATAGGACGATAGTTATTAATATCAGATTTTTCTCCTTTTTTATATAAAGGCTTGACTATCGAGTATTTCAGGGCATCAGGAAAAGTTCCCGATGCAAACGATAAATTAATTAAATATGTCAGAACAGCAGTTAGTTGATTGGTACACTCTTTAATAATTTTAGTGTTGATTTCATCATAGCCCACAGTATTGGAATTTGACAATAACAGTATTTCTCGTCTAACCTCGCTTTCCTCCATAGGTTTTAAAAACATCGAGTTAACGGATGCACTAATACGAGGTTTTATGCATTTCTGAGTGCCCGTATGTGATAAATTGATATAATTATTATTAAAGGCAGTGGCAATTTCAATAGGATTTGTTAGTGTTGTATTGTTAACTGTGATTTTCTCAATGTTTCCTATGCAATTTGTATCGTGAATTTCATTTTTAATTACTGCCCACGTGGCCCTACATTTGTTTTCACTCTTGTTTATATATTTAATGTTTGCGTTTTTTTTTGAATTAATTATAATTTTTTTTAGAATATTGGAATATGTCATATATTTAATTTTGTTATTTGCATTTTTATTTTTATAATATTTATATCTTAGTACACGTTTTTTTTGACAAGATTTCTTTAAGCCTTTACTTATCCATTTTTTGTTATTGTTATTATTGTTATTTATTTTTACTTTTACTTTTGGGAAGCAAAGATTGTAGAATAAGCATAGCAGTTCATGAAACTCACTAAATATATTTGCATCATTTTCGATGTATATTTGTGACCACGATAAATTATTTAAACATTCCTTGAACTTACGAACATTGTCCAAACTGTAATCTCTCTTATACATATGATAAGATGAGCATTCTTGAATGTTCTTTTCATTTATAGGAAAACTCAACATTTGGGCGGTGTCATGGTCAGAGAGATAGAGAGGCAAAACTGAAGCGGAAGCATTTGGAATATTGCTTAGAATATGGTCTATGCAAGATGACTTGCGCGTAGGCACATCAATGTGAATTTTCAAGTTATAGTTGTAGGATATGTCTTGTAGGTGATTAGTAACGTTACCTTTTTTCAACGTATTTATATTAAAGTCACCGGCTATTACTAGACGCAGTTTGGACTTGTATTTATTAGTTATGTAGTTCAAAAGATTATTTAATTTACATAAGAACTGAGTAGGATCTGAGTTTGGAATTCTATAGACGCAAATAACAAGCAACTTATAACACTCAAGCTCTATGCCACAAGCTTCAAATGTGTTTTGGGTAGCATAATTTGGTATATAAGATAACTCTTTGAAAGGTATGCCTTTTTTTACCAAGATACAGGTTCCTCCTCTTTGTTTTTCTCTACAAAAACATGAAGCTAATTGATAGTTACATATTTTGATATAGCTCTCATAGCCTTTCTTTACAAAAGTTTCCGACAAGCAAATTACATTAGGCTCTTTTTGTGCTACTGTTAACTCCTGGATTGTTATTTCTAATAGTTCCCGTTTTGATAGAATACTAGCAATATTCTGATGCAGAATATTGAACTTATGAGCTTTAGGCTCGAAAAAACTCGTCTTTATTTCTTAATACAGGGAAGTAAAAAGGTATTGTACCTCTGCTTACATTCCCGATAGATACGGCTGGGTTTACTGGTTGTTTATTTTTATTACAATATTGTTTATTAAAATAAAAGGGGATCGTTCCCTTTTTAGGCATATTGTTACTAATGGCTACATTGCTGCTTGGTTGATTACGCATTACAAATTTCCTAATTTTCCTTGGGCACAAGTAGTTTTCATTGTAGTCGTTACAATCTATCACATAATTTATAGACTTACAAGCCTCTGATAGTTTAAAATATCCACAATCAAGATAATGGCATTTTTTAAACATCTTACATAGGTTTTCTATACCATCATTCAATTTTGAGACATTTAAGAAGTGACTATTACTAACATTTAATACAATAATCCTATTATTATAAAATGTGTCCAATAAACCTTCTAATGATGACAGAACTTGCCTTAAATTATAATCATTTTCCCCTACACATACCACTAGTTTATCATTAGGATGTAATGTTGTTTTTTTGCAGTTCTGAATAATGTCATGACATTTCGCATTTGGCTTCGTTTCCGCAAAGATTCCGTATTTTTGGTACTTAGTGTTAGTTCTTGACTGCAGTAAGGCTGAAGCTAAGCCGACACATTGTTGTGTACCGAATATAAATATTCTTCTTTCGGGTCTGTGTTCGGGTTTTCGTTCTGGGATGGAATAGGTGCAGGTATTGACTGCAGGAGTCATTGTCAGGTTCGATGCCACGCTTTTATTTTGTAAGTACTGAGACAGTGTCTCTATTTGTTTTGTTAAAGACGAAATTTCAAGGTTAGCGCTATTCAACTGCTGTTGTAGATCTTCAATTATTTTTCCCAGTGATATTGTTTTATCTTCGTAAATACTGTCAACGTTCGAAGAACATATAGGTGAAGAAGAGGTGGATGCCATACAGTGTGCTAACGAATGCCTCTTCTTTTTAATATTACTACGAGAAATAGTATCTGGTAATGAAAAGGATTGACATAATGATTTTAACATGTTGATTTCTGCAGTTAACTTATTGACTTGTCTTTGAAGATTGCTGTTTTCCAGTAATGTTTTATCAAGCTCATATTCCGTGATTTCGAGTTTAACGGTTAATTGGGATATGGTATCTTTCATTTCTGACGTAGATACTAAGTCTGAAATTAGTTCTGATGATGTTCCGTCCAAACTTTTTGACATTTTTGTTGGTGTGCAATTCGATTCATAGGATGTATTGTAGTCAGTGAGTATATGCGAATCCAAGATCTGTGACGCTGCTATGGACTGGTGTTTATTTGTTATATTGGTCTGTTCCGGTGATGGTGTTTTTACGGCTTTTTTTTTATTTCTCAGTGTTATGTTTGATGGATTGCTGATAATAATTGTATCTTTGGTTTTAATACAAGTTACGCATTTCCACCTTTTTTTTGATTCTTGATCCAGCATCCTGTATGTTTGTTCTGGATATCCAATACAATCTGGTTCATATCTATTGTTACAGACCGAACATAATGCAGTGGTTTTTATATCTACATGTTTTTTGCATTTATAGCATACTACAAGTGCTGCCATCTTGCGGCTACTGTTGGTATTCTTTGAACCAATCTTCAATGACATTGTGTTTTGCCTAATACAGCTTCTACTCGCTGTTTAATATTTTTGTATATTAATATGGACGAAACATTCAAGAAGAAATCACAAAAAGAGACAGTTTAGCCTGGGTTTGAACCGTCGACACCTCGAGCACTACTATACTTAAGTCGCACACTTTATACGTCGAGCCAGGTGACTACATAGAATTGTTGCCGAAATAATCGTATAGATTCTTCGTGTAAAATAAAAATAAAGAGTTCGTTAGAATGGATTTGAATAGGCGAAGGGGCAAAGGTCGTTTTCTTTGTGTTGAATGTACCATTTATTCGAAACAGTTTTTTTTTTAGCACATCACTTTTATTATCACCTTTCACTTTGTAATTGTTTGTATAAGTCTGTACTATACACAATTGGCGCTTAATTTTTGTTTATTTTAGGCTTTTGACACTTCGTTGTTTTAATTATATTGTTTTACTTATTGCGTTGAAATTGTTTACCGACTACACTTACACTGATATATTGTTTCTAATTGAACACTATAAACATAACAATTTAACAAAGCAAGTACTTTAACTATTTTTTTTCTGTTTATCAACCGGAACCGGGACCGGAATAGGTTAAGTTTTCATTGTAATTTTACTTATGTATGCTGTGTTATTGGGTTTCTATTTGGAATTTCTCAGTAGCAGCTTGGAGTCTTCAATTGTGCCCGTTGATGGCAATAGGTTCGCCCCCTATTACATGGGACTTAAAAAATAAATGGCGAAGTGTGGGTGTACTACAGGTACACCTCTGCCCAACCCTACGGGGATAGAAGATTATTTTACTTTTTTATTATTATAAAAAAACGTTGCCTTGGAATTTCTCCTGTATTGTGAGTGCGTTTACAAACATTTAAACTCTCCACAAACAGCCAGACCCGGAACAACTACTAGTAGGTCCGCCGAAATGTCTACAAGTTATGTCTAATCAAAACAGCGAAATATTTGACAGCTATTTGCGACGTTGCCCACTTTCTGTATAAACGCTCTTATTAGCTGCACAGAGAACTAACTAGTCACTTTAACAGCAGAGAAGTACCTACTTTGGGTAAAGAGTACCTACACTCTCCGGCGTGCGGTTTTGAACTTGGTGGTGCAGCGCCGTACTACCAAATATATTGCAGTGGTAATTCACTGGTAAAATTAAAGCTACATATTAAATTGAAATATGACTTGAAATACAGTAGGTGTTTCATGAGAACTGAACATCCTATGCACTTAGTCCTTCAAATGTTTGTCTTTTAAATAAGTTATTTACTACGATCATCGATGAATCGATCAATTTCAAATTTTAAAAAAACGTGAAACTGAGATTCGATTGTTGCGTCATTGCGTCGTAATCACAAATGAAACATTCGCCACCAACTGACAAATTCATAATACTACATCGCCGTAATCCGTATACGATCCGATTGTCATCAACTCATCACATAACCCTAGCTTGATTAGAGTAGGTACCTACTAGAGATACACGTTTTCGCACGGAGCCGGCTGCTTTGCAAGTTAATAACCTGTTTGGCGTCGTTCTAAAGGCTACATATTCACAATGGTGGCGCCTGGGCGTCCATCAGGAATCGGATTTGTGTGGAGAGCGGGTCATGCCGCTAGCGATAATGGAAAACGGATTACCGCGAACTCTCTAACTAAAGCCTGTGATCCGTTTATGTAGGTCGGCTATGTCTGTCGACGGAATTTGCATTGAACCCTTTATTACTGATGTTGTACGTCTTGTTTGTTTTAATGTTTTGTTTGGTTTAGATTGGATGTGGATATTTAGTTACCTGGAGTTCTTTTTTAAACGTACTTTATTCGTATTTTATTTTATAAACATTAAAAAACCTGCTTTTTTTCGTGTTAGCTTGTAAGGACTTAAGTTTTCATTAAATTATTACAATGTGAGTGCAAGGCTTACACGTTGAAACAGTTCACTATACAAATATCACTAACCATGATAAAAATACGTACCATTCCGGGTCAACTTCATGCGAAAATGATGTTTAATCACTTTTTGTGAGTTATTCACTAGCCAAGCGAGTTCGATACTACACATACAATAGAACACTTACGTACTATAATTATAGAGTTGCCATCAGTTTTTAATTGAAAACAGAACGCAAAGAATGAATGGCGAATAAATTATTGATTTAATCTCAGTTTAGTTAAATAGAATGTGAAATGTGACTGTGCAAGACATGTTAATTGAAGATTGATTTAAGTTACGTCGAGTTTAGGGAAAAATCTAATTGATACAAATCACCCCTGCTACATGCATTCAGCGCTAAACGAATCGAATCATTCTATTTGTGTCGACCGTTTGAAGATGACAGAACAGAATTATCATTTAAATACCTTAGCTGAGAGGTTAAACTACCGAATAAAAACTCCATCACCAAGTTCAAATATCGAACCAAGCATTATAGCTCAACACATTTTTTCAGAAAAAAAAAAAAAAGTTGTCACTTTGCCTCCCAGATGGTATCCTAATGATATACCTAATATTGGCTAGGAACGCAGCGCCGAGCCATATCGATGCGCGGCAACATGGTAGCTAGGTGGTTTTGCCGCTGTAGCGACGTGGTGAAGGCCCAGCTGTTTACCAATTATTGTCGACACAGTCGAGGTGTGGAATAACTACACCAAGACGGCACTGAGCGACATTCGAATGCAGTACAACGACGCGTGGAGAGCGAAGTTTCGACTGCCTCGGTGCAGCGCGAGCGCCATGTTCTGTGCAGGCCACGCGCCGGTCGGCCGCCGCACGCGCCGCCATACATCGATCGGTCAATTGTTTGGTGACCGCGGTAAGAGATTGGAACTAAAGCCCCTTACATAAAAGGTGGCGGTCCTACCACGCCGATTACATAAATCAATGCGTGTGTGAGTGTAATGTAAATGTGTTATATTTATGTTATTGTATATTTATTACGTTATCTATATGTGTATTAATTGAATCTTGTATGTGGATTTTATATCTGGCAATAAAAAAAAAACATTTCATTATGCGCCACCTAGTAGGTACAATAGTTCGTATAGTCCCAGTCGCCCCCACATGGATTGCCACCAGGTGGCAATTGGGAGAAAAAAATCCCAGTTACCACCGGGTGGCGACTGGGACCTTATTGCCCCCACTTCAAATCGCTGTACATTGCGGCGTGGATCGCCAAACCCCCTCATCGCTATATTTCTTACGGCCGCGATGACGGGGTTGGCGGTCACATTTCCAATGTGGTTTTATTAGTAGATATGTGATATTTTTTTAGGGACATACAAACAAGATTTCCATAGGTTAGGTTAGGTTAGAACTGTGACCAACTACGCGCGAGCCGAGCGAGCGAAGCGAGCGGTGCCGCGGCAGCGGCCGGCGAGCGCTACATCGAAATTGGTCGCGAAATTTTTCTAAGTATTAGTACCATCTCATCATGGTATCATCTGGGGTAGGGCAAACAAGACTACGTGGAGCCGATTTTGCAACGATTCGTTTCTTGGGGGCACTATGAAACAAATACTTAGAAAAATTTCGCGACCAATTTCGATCTAGCGCTCGCTCGGCTCGCGCGTAGTTGGTCACAGTTCTAACCTAACCTAACCTATGGAAATCTTGTTTGTATGTCCCTAAAAAATATCACATATCTACTAATAAAACCACATTGGAAATGTGACCGCCAACCCCGTCATCGCGGCCGTAAGAAATATAGCGATGAGGGGGTTTGGCGATCCACGCCGCAATGTACAGCGATTTGAAGTGGGGGCAATAAGGTCCCAGTCGCCACCCGGTGGCAACTGGGATTTTTTTCTCCCAATTACCACCTGGTGGCAATCCATGTGGGGGCGACTGGGACTATACGCAATAGTTCTTAGTTCTCATTCGGTGGCTATTCAATTTGGTACAAACAGAAATACGGTGAATAATAAATCGATCACATAACAGTTTCAGCATTAATAATTTGTTAGAGTGTCAGTCAGTAATAATAGTTCTACCATTAGTGTCAAATGCATTGAAAACATCATTATTTGTAGGGAATTTTGAATAGTTTTGTGGAAAGTAAAATAATAATTCTAAACCTAACCAAAAATTTAGTTCATTTCATAGAATAAATAATTTATCATTAGTAATCTCTGAAAGAGCTAACTGGCTCAAAGGTTATTGCTCTAATCTCCAGTCGTTGTAGTCGGATGTAAGGTATTTATGTCACAAAGGACACCGAGTTGCTTGGTATTATCTTGAATTCTCCTAAACCCCGTCCGCCACGAGCTACACGCTCAAGCGACTTGCGTGACATAGAGCATGCCACGAGTCACCGAGTCGCGACTTGCGGAGCAACGGATGGAATCAAATGACACGCGCGTGTGTCGCTTGACGCAAGGCGTGACGTAAATTGCATCGCCCAAGGCCGTGTTCGGGTCCGTCCCTCGTGTCCTATTTAAAATCGATTGTCGCGTGAAGACGCGATCATCGCGTGCATAATTATGTCACTTTTGTTCGGAAAACCAGAAAGCGTTCTCTGCCGGCGCGACCACGCGTTCAGGTTCACCGAACAAAAACTGACATATGAGCGCGACGATCGCGTATGAGCGCGACGACCGCGTATGAGCGCGACGACCGCGTATGAGCGCGACGACCGCTTTTAAACAGGAGTCGGGGTAACACTACATGTAGAGCATTTATTTTAATATTAAATGAGCAATAATCTAAGAACAATCTTAGAGAGCAGTGATAGCCTAGTGGTGTGACCGTCAGACTACCAAGTCATAGGTCTTGAGTTTGAATCCAAGGCACGCACCTCTGAATTTTCCGATTCATGTGCGTATTGTATAATTATCACTTGCTTCAAAAACGGTGAATTAAAACATCGTGAGGAAACCGGCATGCCTGAGAGATCTCGACGGCATGTGAAGCCAAGTCAGAGGCTCATGGGCGGGTTTAAAACTCTGACACCAGGTAACCACACGAAAAGAAGAAGCAGTAATTTAATATTCTACACTGTACAAATGTTTAATTTTTCTAGTTAACGGTCCATTGTAGCCGGTCGTTATGCGAACGACCCGTCATTGTGTGCCGCATAATTGTATCATATTATATGCATTCGCCACAATGCAGTACACAGGACGAGGCCACGCTATTGCCCATTGACCACAACACAAGGAGAACAGTAGGCTGAGTTTATTATTTATGATAGAGGAGTATTTGACGCGGTGTTTGTTGCCTTGATGCGGTGCATTGAGTTTAACGTTACGTGCGTTGTCGTTGATTAAAACTGTGCGATTTTTCTGACTACTGTTTTTATTCAAACATCTGATAAATGAATGAATAAAAACAGCAGTAGAAAAAATCCATGATGTTCTTTAAACGTTCTAGCTATTTTCACTGAAAACAGAAAGAAAGAAAAGAAATCAGAGATATACATAGGTAATACCTACGCATCCATCTTGCATATTAAGTTGTTCTACTGTTAATTGTATGCAAGGCTAGTTGTTTGCGGAGCACACACGCCTTGCACTATCTCTGGAAATAATCCGATATGTTAGATGTGCATTCAGCGACAACATTAAGGTGTATTTTTTCTTAAATTGTCCTATTTTATACTCTTTCGATTGTGAGAACATCTATTATTCATAAAAATATCAACACTACGAGTACTACCTACCTTATAAATGTTGTATTTATTTATTATGTAACCGACTTATGATATTAATAATATGTACAATTATATTAAAAAAGGAGGGGAAATAATCATATGGCTGTCAACAGGAAAAGTGCCCAAAAGGCTGTCAGCATTGCCACGTTGTATGGCAATAAAAGTAAAGTAAAGTAATGCAATGCTGATACTTTGTCCAAAAAATAGGCAAACCCTCTGGTCACGTGAAAAGTCGACCAACCACATGGCGATGTCTTGAAAAAATAAATGGGCACAAGCCCAAACGACTCGAATATGTAAGTCCCAATAAGATTGGATTATTTGCGCCGTTTGAGGTTTTCCGTACCTGAAGCAGCAAAACTAGCACAGCCCGCCGTGCTAGGAAGATGGGATGGCGCAAGGGTGTCGACACAGGTTGCATCCCACACCAAGGGCCTACCTACATTCCAAGGCATTGGTTATTCTGTCTGGTCTCTTCCCATCGTTGCATCCCAAGCCATTGGGTTCTAAAATACCCTACCTTATAGTGTGTAATTGATATGAAAACTCCTGATTTTCGTATCGTATTTAAATGGTTAACTAAATCAGCTATTGAAGGCATAGCACACTATACAGCGTATATAGCGCTTATGACGCAACATTAAAGCGCTCCCAAGCCTTACTTACCAATAAATGTTTCAATCGGAATAGCATTTACGAGCACTTTAGACTTACTACGAAATAGCATGAATTCCATTTTGAATTGAACGTTATGAAATTAATGACTTACACCGGGTTCACACGGGTCGATTTTAGTTGATCAACTGCTAAGTCGAAAGCGATTTCAACCGTCTGAGCAGACTTTCAATCAAATTGAATTTCAAATTCAAAGTATTTTTTGTTGAACAACAAAAGTTGTTCTACTAAAATCGAACCGTGTGAACCCGGTATTAGTTACACTCCGTTGCCTGGTCGATTATGAAAGGAGGGTTGGAAGCTGCATCCTTTACATAACATGACAGATCATCACGCCTGTATTCCTCGAAGGCTTAGGCAGAGATGTACTTATAGTACATCCACAGTTAGCCAGTGTTTAAGTCACATGCTGATTACACACTCATGGTTACATGTAGGGTACTCAAAGAGTAGGCAATTTAAATATCTCTCTTACCTTGATAAACTGGCGTGCTACGAAATGAGTACCCTGGAAGCTTGAAGGGAGCTTTTGGATTTGAAATTCGCATATAAACTGCTCAATAACACCATTAACTGCCCACAATTGGTATGTAGGTTCAATTTCAGAGTACCCCGCAGACCACCTCGCAAACCTTAGGTCCACCTCTTCGCCGTACAGTGTGTGGTTCTAATTCACCTATACCCCGCATGTGCAAACTCGTAAACGAACGCAGCGACCTGGTTGACGTCCACTCAGACTCAATATCGACGATTGTCAGACAAAATTATTACTAGTATTTAATATAATTATCTAGAATGTAAGTACATTACAGCATTTTGCATGTGGTGTTTGCCTGTAATTGGTTGTGCAGTTAGATTTAAGACACAATTACTTGTATCTGTTTATTATCTGTAACAACAGTTGGTGAACCTTAATTAAATAAATAAATGTAATAGGGGGCGAGCCTATTGCCATTAATCGCGCACAAATCCAGACTCCGGGTGGCTACTGAGAAATTCCAAATGGAAAAACCCAGTAACCCTGGACCTCATACTCAGCACTAGCGCTTGCGACCACTAGACGAATGAGGCAGTGTATCCTTTATTGCGCTAATAATAGCTCAAGGCCATAAACAGAGCTGGATAACCTAACTCTTTTACTAAAATCATCGAGACCATAATTATGAACGTAGAATTCAATATAAGAGATACAGTTGGGTACAAGTAAGGACCATATCACACTGGCGATTTGCGAGCGTGTTTCCAGCGACGCGGTTTAACGAGCTCGCTGAGTGTGCGTAGCGAGCACGCTACGTGTGCGCAACGAGTTGGCCACGTTTGCGGAATGAGAGCGATTGGCCTGAGCGCACAAGAGAGAGCGAGACAAGAGAGTGTACAATATTGTGAAAACGTGGCGATCACGTCACGTGGTAGCGGCTAGCTCGCTTCTCACCCGTGGGAAGCACGTTCACAAATCGCTTCCGTGTAAACACGCTGGCAAATCATCAGTGTGATAACGCTCTAAGTTATTTACCTACATAAAAATGTTTAACATTGATTTTATTGTTTTCTGTGAACAGCGCCTAATATAATATTAAATATTTGATTGCATATTCTGAGATTTAATAAAATATTTCCGCTTAAATTCAACGAGTCGTTCCGAGAAAAATATATTTTAAATTTTTCCTAAGGACTTAATAGATGGAACTGCGCAAGTCATTAATTATGTTTTATTTTATATCTTTAACCTTTGTTATAATTATTTACTCAATAAAAGAAACGCCCTAACCTTGTTCCCACGTATTCCGTAAATAGAAGTTAAAACGCGCTCATATCTACATGAACATTTTTATGATTATTCTATTTGGTTAGATAAGGGGAATACTTAGAGTGCTCAATTAAGTATAATTACCTCATACGCATAATATATGCCACTTTGTCAGCTTAATTCTCCTACTTGAATATTATTATCATAAAAAAAGGTACACGCGTCCGCACTAATAGCTGTATCATGTGATAAAGTTGCTCAAACAACTTTGACCTGTAAACCAAGCACGTAAAGAGGAAAATTCTAGTTTACTTAATATGAATTTGTGTTTTCCTGCAGGGCACTGTACTAGATCATATCAAGAGTGGTCTCGCTACGCCACATTACGTCATAATTAGAAGAAATTGCGAGGGCATTATAGTGGGAGCGCTAAGAGGATTCAAAATCTCCTTCTGTATAAGGTATGTGGTTAATATAAGCTTAGGAACATAGAGGGAAATTATAAAGCAGTGTTTAATTTTGGAATTTAGCTAAAGAGAGCGTGTTTACAAGTCCTTAGACGGCACCTCGTCGCCTGGCTTCTTACGTTCGCCGCGGCGGAATATACAATACACAAATACCTAACAAATAACTGTTATTGACATTAAAATACCGCTTGAATGGCGCCTAAAGCTCGTAAACTAGTAAACTTCTAAATAGCCCGTCTCGAACTTTGTTGTTAAATAAAATATTAATAATCCAGATATCGAATACAAACAAAAACACTCGGTAGAGTAAGTTAAAGTTCGCAAAGTGCTATAAATATGCCGGGCACGATTTTTTAACGGGCATTGTATTATTTGGTGTGTGTTCTGTTAGCCTAGTACATAAATCGTGTAATGGGTGGTATAAGCAAGCAAGTTGCCAAATAATTCACACGCAAAGTGCTGTAATAGGCTGGGGGAGCGGGCATAAACAATAAAATGCTATAAAAATTCAAAGGTAAAAGTGATTTTAGCGTAACAACGAGCAAAAGCTTTTTACGAACCACATTATGATAATAAACGTTCCTTTAATTTTGCATGGTTAGCGTTTTGAGGCACATTACGATCGATTTCATTGTTATCGCTAATTTTGTGGCTCCCGGGCGTATTTATGTGATATTTTCACTTATGACGCGCTTCATAAAATTTTAATGATGCAGTGCACCATTATCGCCTGAATATGTTGGAAAGGGACGTTAAAACGTGGGCGCTTTTCGTAGATATTTGGTTACATAACACTGTTGGAATAATATAGGTATTCTAAAATTACAAACGTTAAAAGCCGTTTATTCACGGACTACTCCAATAACTAATAACTTCTCTAATTTAAGCAAGAAGATCATCTGATATTCTGCGAAAATAAAACACTATTCTTATTGGAACCCAGGGACTCTTTGATCTTGGAGCGCCGTCGGCTTCTCATTGTATTGCCACGTCTTATCTATGTATTAGCATAATTGCCACAATGGACTCTGAGGCCCAAAAAGCCTGTATTTTTAGAACTGAAATTGCTTTGCAGAATAATCTTCTGTATTTTAGAACTATTTTACCTAGCTGCAAAGTAACTATATCACTTAGCTGGCGTGTTATTAACAACATTATGTGCGAGTACGCTATATAGGTACCTATCTCTAGCAAATACTACGTTTATTGTGTTTTAGTGTTAACCTTATTATAATAGTAATGGACTAGTTGATTTTACTGAGCGTCGTTAAAACAAACGCTTTATTGCACTCTCTGGAATTCCAGTATATACATGGTTTGCTTTAGATACTTTCGTTGTAACTAAATAAAATAAATTCTGAATATACTCTAGGATTTATGTGAAAGTATGTTGATCTACTAGAGTATTCTTGAGTAAAACATATATATACTTTTATTGTAAGTCCTGTCGGTATTTTTTGAAATCATAGTGTTTATTCACAGAAATATTTTTTTAACAAGATATATTTGCCAAACTACGAAGCAGTTTGTTGGGGGACGTAGCTCCTTTTTTACATTTATAGGTACATAATTTTAAATTTATATTTTTTCACTTATAGGTACGCTAAACTATCTTCAGCTACTTGAAGTGAGCTGTAATTTCATCTAATGCTAGGAATTCAAGAAATCACGGTGATATTGTAACAGAATAGACTGAAGTAAAGTTCCTCTCATCGGGTCTACCCTTTATAGCAGAACGTTTTATGTCATAATATTATTTTACATAACAGCGGATAGCATAAACTTCATTTTGCAGAAAATCGTTAGGCATACACTCATTTATCATAATTCAAAACTCATCATTTTGTAAGTCAAAATCATCTTTAGGCATAAATTTCATATTCCTAATAATTAAAAAGCAGAACCATCATATCGCAGAAAGTTCACACTAACATGCAAACACGCAAGCAAGCATACACCATGCATGCAGCAACCATGTAGCAACCATGCAGCAAGCATGCAGCAGGCATGGCTTCTGTCACGGCTCCGGCGCTGCAGGGCTCCGGCGGTCCCACACGAGCTTATCGTCGCAGATGTGTTTAACGCTCACCACCGCAGCTTCGGCTTGCTGGCCAGCTCTAGCCGGCCAGCCTCAGCCGCGGTGGCGAGCGTTAAAACCACCTGCTCCTCAGCTCGCGGGTCGCCTCGCCTCTCCGCGCCTACGGGATTTTAAATTACACTCTAGGGGTAGGGCAGACGCCCGCCGCAGGAGGAGACGCCCTGGGCGTCGGGAATCTATTGCTGATTCCCGGCCACCGTAGGCGCGGGCTTACGGACGGTGAGCAATGGGTAGCTTACCGTCCGGTAAGGACCAAGCCCGGGTCGACGGCGCGTTGTGTTCCACGCGCGCCTCAAAGAGATGTCAGCAAGTGAAGGGGTCCGATGAGACCATTGCCCGCCGGGGTTGCGGGAAAGTCCGAAAGCGATACCGTGGCCCCCTGGCATTGCACAGGCAACAGAAGGAACACGGGTGGGTTTTAGTCAGTAAGAGTCTGCCACGCCCTCCCGCTCCACCCAGAGCGGGAGACGTCATTTGATGATTTCCCAGCCAAAAAAAAAAAAAAAATGGGTAGGGCAGACAAGACTACAAGACTTGGAGTCGGTTTTATAGCGATTCGTTTCTGTCACTAACTTATGTAGCACAACATATTGACTTTTTAAGACAATATTTTAGTTTATTTAAAATTTAAAATGATATTATACAGAAATGGCAATATGCCTAGTAAAATTATTCGAAATAAAATTCTGCCATCTTAAAAGTATGCCATTGTAAATTCGGACATATAAACATTCGGCCAAACAATCATTATATTAAATATTTTGTATGCCTTTAAAATATTCGTTTAAAGAAGATTATGCCAAGTGTGTTATGCCAAATAAATTTCGGAGCATCAAGATTCTGCCAGATAGAGGGTACCCCCTCTCATCACATCGAAGTCAAATGTCACGTTAAGTCGTTTACGTCAAACTGAAGCTTAACTCAAATATTACTCAAAAAAGTTGTCACATCTCAAGTGAAAAAGTAGGTGGGGTAGTGCAATAACCAGTTCTGACACAGTTGACCTTAATAACCTGTCTGAGATGACAAACGGCTGACACCCGTTAAGGTGGTTATTAGATTCTGCGTCGACACTCGACACGTTGCATGGATTTCAAATTGTTGCCTCATAGTAGAAAGGAGGATTAAGTCAAAGTGTCTTCTTAATTCTTACCCCGCGTCCTATTTAAAAGCAATAGTCGCGTGAATACACGATCGTTCGAACTTTTGGTTCGGTGAACCTGAACGCGTGGCCGCGCCGACAGAGGACGCTTACCGATTTTCCGGACAAAAAGTGACATCTGCACACGACTAATCTCTTACGGGGTGTCCTGCGTGAGCGACGAATACGACGCGACGCAACGGCGACCCTGCAAACTCGACGAACGCGATCAACTCAACGGCATACCCTGCTTGCGGCCTGTATGGCAGTTTGCGGCGAGACGCGACGTAACGCGTACTTGTTTTGAGGGCAAACAGATGCGACACCACGAACTTCTTTACTTTCAAGCAAAATTGTACTGTATTTCTCCATGATACGAGAAGTAATGATCAAAATCACGTAGGACATATTTTGTCGCGTGTAGCATCGCGTCGCATTTCATCGCGTCGTGTCGCGTCGCGTCGTATTCGTCGCTCACACAGGACACCCCGTTATTCGCACGACAATAGCTTTTAAATAGGACTTTTAGATAGTAAATATGTATTTATATGTGGAACTAGTATTCTCAATTTAAGATAGCTACTACGACGTTCTATAGTCCACTCGAACCTTTTTGGCACGTTTCTTAAAAAGCCCGCTAGGTCTTCTTCCCAATTGTTTGTGTTTGTTTTGTCTGGATCTTAAAAGCGACCGTGACCTATTAGTTTGTTCTATAGATACTAAAAACAAACTATTTGGTCAAGGTCGTTTAGAAATAGAAACTTTTTTAGAACTTTTTTTTCGTCTGTATTAATATTGTTTGGTGTTCCATAAATGATAAAATGGTATATTGAATACAGTTTTTCAGTATACTATTTTGTGTTGTCTATATTAGTTATAGTCAATAGTTTCCAACATCCCTTTTTTAATGTAGGTATGTGAATGATTAAAATATATCGACATCGCTTATTTGGTGATTTTGAATGGTAATAATAATATGTTACCAATGTTCATTGCATCGGCAACCTTAAAAACTGTAAGAAAAATTCATCATCATCTGCCTAGCCTTTTCCCAACTACGTTGGGGTCAGCTTCCAGTCTAACCGGATGCAGCTGAATACCAGTATTTTATATGGAGCGAGTGCCTATCTGACCTCCACAACCCAGTAATTGGGTGATACGATACCCCTTGGTAAGACTGGTTGTCAAACTTTCGGGCTTCTGACGACCCGTAACGACTGTCAAAGATCCACGAATGACAGCCGGGACCAACGGCTTAACGTGCTTTCCGAGGCACGGAGGAGTCTCGGTATGTAAAGATGGTCACCCATCCACAGACCAACCCCGGCTAGCGTAGCTTAACCTGACGGATCGACCCGTGCGGCAGTTATTACTTAGCCACGAGCTCCTCTGTAAGAAAAATTATAGTAGTTATATTTTATGTTGAAGCAAATTATTCATCATCCTGCTAAATCTCGAAGGTATTCCTATGACCAAGATGTTGGAGGAGATTTTTTTTTGATAAAGTACACAAGAGTTGGCTTTGTGTATTTGCACCGAAATGTTGACTTGCGGATTATGAGGATTTACTGTTCTGCCGCGGAAAAGTATTGCGGTGGAACAAAGGGTAGCTATATTTTAATAAAAAACTTACTAATGCCCTGCATAAACAACGTTTTCTGGACGACAAAGTAGGGAAATTAAAAACACTAACATATTTTATCATTAAGGCATCTAGAGAATACTTAATCGAGATTATTATACTTTTTTTAGGGGGCATGAAATAATGTGTATTTTTTTCTTTAATTTTTTACTAAAAACCTAACTTCATTTACTTTGACACTGCAAAAATGTACACCTGTACACAATAACCCAGTCTAATACAAAAACAGCTTAATATGCTAGTGAGGCAGTCCAAAAATTATTCTCATTAGCTTATCTCCACAGCGAAATTTTGAATTTAGTCTTATCTCAAACGACAGGGCTAATCAGGCGCGCTACGCCGGCTACGGCGTAGCTATCTGCTACGACGTAGCTATTCAGCTACGAGAGAAGGTTAACGTAGTACGTGCCTCTGTTGTTGAACATGCTTCACATTGATAGCGTTTTGAACGAAAAAGTTTTCGTATTTATCATGCAGGGCATCTCAGATTGAATGGCTTGCCTTTAAATAGATACGTAATATATGTGTTACAAGCATGATAATATAAGTAATATATTTTGCTACGTAGATTAACCGTGGTAAACAAGTTACTAAAGTATTATTATAATCTGCCTTTTTATTAATCCGAAGATTAGTTTTTTTCTTTGTAGCACGTTTACGAGATTAACGATATTATTTGCGATCAAATTAGAATAGATTATGTTTTTCATGGAAATAATTGATTACACCTGATTACATCATGTCAGGCGGAAGGAAACCTTGATACAATTTCGAAATTATGATATTTCCATAAGCAGATTTGAGCAATCTGATTATTCGACGAATGTTTCAATTTACATCAAAATGTATGCGGAAGGAAGACGTACATTCTCGTTAAATCTATTCGAGATACCATCACCATACTTTAGATTTTTGAAGTTTTATGTTACGAGGGTGCGTTTTTAAGTTCGCGGAATGGCGGGGTTGAAGAGAGGTGAGGGGTCTTATTAGTAACTCAACGAGTTGAGTGATTCTCTATTAGTATAAATATCGAATATTATTACAATCGGCTCATTAGTTTCTGAACTACCATCATCTAAGCAACTTAATCGGGAAGGCAGCATTCACAATGGAAAAAATCGAGCACCAGCCGTTAGGGAAAAAACGTCGAAACCATTACGGAAGAGATGTCCTCCGTTTATGGAGACTCTTGCCCTTGTAAAACCAGGGTTTACAAGTGGCATCGTCTATTCAAGCAAGGACGAGAATCGCTTGAAGACGATCACCGGCCTGGGCGACCCATCGACCACACCAGAAATCATCGCTAAAGTCGAAAAATTAATATTGGAAGTCGTTCGTCTTAAGAAATAATTGGAGTATTCGATGCACCCATTTTTGA
Source organism: Xanthia togata (assembly GCA_963853775.1). Taxonomy (NCBI): domain Eukaryota; kingdom Metazoa; phylum Arthropoda; class Insecta; order Lepidoptera; family Noctuidae; genus Xanthia; species Xanthia togata. The sequence continues at coordinate 18,175,848 of OY970795.1, read as the reverse complement.
AGTTCTTCATGACCATCACAGTATGACTAAGGTCAGTGCAAGATGAGTGCCGAGAATGCTCACACCGTCGCAAAAGCAACAGCGCGTAGAGAGTGAACGGTGTGCGTTTTTGGACCTCTGTAACCAAGATTAAGAGGGTATCTTGAGTCGAATTGTGACTGGAAATGAAACTTGGGTTCATCATTATGAACCTGAATCTAAACAAGACTATGCAGTGGCATAAAAAAGGCACACCACCGCCTAAGAATTTCAAGGTGTCGCAGTCGACCGGAAAACTCATGGCGACTGTTTTCTGGGATACTGAAGGAATCCTGCAGATAGATTATAAGGACAAGGGTGTTAATATAACCTGAGAATACTATGCGTCAATTTTGGAGCGTTTGAGGAAAGCCACCAAAGAGAAAAGATGAGGAAAATTGACGAAAGGCGTCTTGCTCTTGCACGACAATGCGCCTGTTCACAAGAGCCGTGTTGCCCTGGCTGCCCTACACAAGTCTGGCTTAGAAATAATGAATAACCCACCATATAGTCCAGACCTGGTCCCCTGCGATTATTATCGGTTCCCAAAAATGAAAAAAGAACTTCGTGGCAAGAAATTTTAAAATGATAAAGAAGTGAAGGACGTAATTTTAGCGTATTTTAAGGACAACTTTTTTTTTTTTTGATGGTAAACGTAAGCTTATTGAAAGATCTGAAAAATGTATTAGACTTGCAGGTGAATATATCGAAAAAGAAAAATATTTGCGAATTTTTATTTACCTGCCATTCCGCGAACTTAAAAGCACAACCCCGTATTAAAAGTTTAGGTTATTAAAATAGAGGCCTCTATATATAAAAATAGGCATCTAAGTACTATGAAAAAATAGATATTCAACAAAGTCATTATCATCTTCCATGTACTGAAAATTCACAATGTTGCCCATGGGCATGTGACCGCCCGTATTTTTCTGAATATTCATGAAAAATTATCGAAAATTAACTTTAAAAGAGGGGTCTATCTTTAATATTTTTAATGTTAATCAATTAACTAAAAAAAGCTTATGAGTTTTTAGAAATAATAAACAGAATTCAAATCGAGCCAATAACATCGGATATATGGCAAAAAATGTAAAACAAGGTCATAAACGCTACAAAAATAAAAAAATAAATTTGATTATCATGAAAAACCCCCTTTTAAAGTTAATTTTCGAAAACATTTCGTGAATATTCAGAAAAATACGGTCGGTCACATGCCCATGGGCGCCATTGTATTATTATACTCTTGCACATTTTATGACTTTCATGAAATGATGTGTTATTTTGTAAGTGTGAAAAGGAAAGATATTACAATTTTATATGTGTATTCAAGATGATATTTGTAACAACGGCTTACTAAACAACAACTATTTCGAGAAGCCCTTCGGCAAAATAATCTAGATCGAAAGGTCAGATTTTACTATCTGTACTTGTAGCAAATAGCTTCTACTTAGACTCGAGTATAGACGTAGGTACTTAGTTGTAAAGCTTGCTATACACTATCAGTTCAAACTTTCGTTTCACTTCATCTCTAAAAATCCATACCGATTGTGAATATTATATGGCCTCAAGAAATATTTTCATTATTATGATAGCCTGAGTGACCACTAGTTACTGTCAGCCTCTTTGAACAAACGCACTCCACTGCTGGGAAAGGTTTACCCCCTGACTTCCAGCTGTTGCAATCCAGGGACTATGAGAACCACTAGTCGTTTGCTTTGTCCAGTGACCACTACATAAAATAAATCGGTAAATTATTGATGTCTGTGTAGGTATGAAACAATAAATCATTCATTGCGTCAAATTATAGGCTAAAGTAGGTATAACAGTCTCACTCTGATTCGTGAAGGACGTGTACGTATCCGATCAGGTCAAACTGAGGAAAAACTGAACAAGCGGCTGTTCAGTTTTTCCTTTCCATTTAAGGTAGGCTAAACCTTAACAGAGGCTGTCATTACCGACGTATCTGTTGAGTGAAGTAAGTAAGTAAGTTGTAACTTACTGTAACTTGTACCAGAACGAGGGAGGTTAAGTTGTCAAGAGCTTGGGTTTATGTAGAATGTCTTCACGTTCAACGGTTCACGACTTTTACCGGATATAAGGTTCTTTGTTGTTCACACTTAAGTGAATGTGTACAATAAAATGTTCAACACTCAACATTTATAAAACTCATCTAATTTAGTTTTATAATATAACTGAAGGTTAGGAACAAACACATGTTATTAATCGATACAATATTTTTGAAAGCGTTTTAGTTTCTTATTATAAAATGAATGATAGCTTTCTTTTGTATTTTAGTAGGTTTGTATTTTAATTATCGTTCTTGTATATTTTTAAGCCACGTAGCAGAATGCATGAACTCCATAATTAAATTAAAAGCGTTTTGCTACGCTATGAAAGTAGTTTAATAGTTTCTCGCAACTGTTCGTACTATACCTAATAGACTATTCCGTCTCCGGAAGAGAACTAGCTAGTTAGTGTAATCCTGAAATAAACTATGCAGCTACTCATTAGGTCAAGACAAAGGTAGGTACATGAACAGCTCAATCCCACCTACAGCGTGAACGAAACATAAGTACTACGTCTCATACAAGTACATGAAGAAGTAGCCTCGAACTTAGCTATCTTTATACCAATAAAGAAGATACGATACGTTATGAACTTCTCAATCCAACCAACCTACAATCGAATTGATCGCACGAGTTCGTGCGTTTACGACGCGACATTACGACTGTGATACAGGCTGTGGTTACCGCCACACGTACGGAATCGTACGGAGCCGCACGACACAGTTGTTCAAATGTATTGTCACGTTTATTTCTTTGTGGGATGGATTATTGGGTGTCGGGGGGATATGCATTGTCTGAGACTGCCACGTCGGAAACTTAAGCTAATCTTTTGTAATCCATGGCGCACGACGATTTATGTATGTGTATTTACTGTAGATGTGTGTTTGTATGCTTTTTGTTCAGTCATGTTTTAAACAGAATAAAAATAATTCAAAAGAAGGCTTTGCGCGAGACTCTAATTAAAAATTATAAATGCAAACTTAAGTTAAAAGACGACTAGAGACTTAAAAGGTAACATTTTTCCCTTTATTAAGCCGTCCTTTTTAATTAACAGTTACTTACTAAAGTGCACGTTACGTACGCTAACTGTAAATCTACACGGCAAAAGGGTATTAGCCACTGGGTTCTTTCTAAGTCACGTTTCATTCACGTGTTTACTCGGATAGCAAAGCTAGATTTTATCTGTGCTGTTCGCCACTTGCCTCAACGCCGGGCCCCGATAAAAAACCCTTTCACGTTCAACCGCCAGCTCAATGGGATATTCTTGTAGAAGAGACTATTCCGTACATATTTTATTACGTATTTTGAATATTTTGTGAAACTTTTTCCACACAATGGAGCAGTTAAAACGCTGCTTTCATTATCCTTTATTAAGCCTCAATTTGTTGAGATTGCGTATGGTTAACGGGTTGTGCAGCTGTTATTGTCACCTTACGTTGCTTTTGTGTAAATACATTTTGCCTTTTAATACATTTTGTTTTTAAAAGCCAATTCATAAATTTTGTCGCTGTGAAAGTCATCCGACTATTAATGTATGGTACGTATTGCAAAATGCTTGGAATGATTTCTGCATCAATTATGTAGCCTTCCCTTGAAGAACGACGCCGTAGCTTAGAACCATTTCATTTACATTCTCCCCCTCATCATAACTAAAACAAACACAATAAAAACAATAATCTGAATCACATTCCCACATCAAAAACACTCACAGCGCACTTACTTTTTCAGTATCGTAAATCTCAAGATTATATCACATCTAACCTACTTAGCGGTATTCATCGTGTGTCGGATTTTGTTTGCGGTTGGCCCGGGCACTCAGCGACCGTCGGCGATAAAAGCCTCTTTGTGCCAGCCGTGTATGGAGCCACAGAATAACTCTTTCAATGCAAGATTGCGCCCGGAAAATAGTCGGCGCGCGGATTTTGAATACACATCGGATCTTGGTACTAAGGACCTTGGATGCGGATTTAGGTCCCGATTTTAGGTTTCTCTGTGATTATTGTTTTTATTTTGGTAAAAGCAAATAATAATATATAATATTTTCATTTAAAGTGTTAGGTTCAGATGTTTTCATATTAGTTAATGTGCACTGAATTTATTTCTGCATCGGTGGTCGCAAGCGCGGTTATTGTGATCGTTGGATCCGTGGTTTGATTCTCTAGTCGGGCATGGTGTTATTGGGGTTGTCTGCCAGGAAATAGATCCCTACTGTAACCCGAGCTGTAACCCGGAAATTGGATCTGTTCTCGGTAAATGGCATTATTCTCGCGCCCTATTATGTCGATGGGACTATTAAAACATACTAACTGTTGATACTACATACATCTCTACTTCTCCGGGGAAAAAGAGTAGATAGTTTAAGTCATTTCCAAGTTATGGATATTCTCACAATTTTTTTTGAAAAAAAAAAAAAAAAAAAAAAATGAAGCCTCATTTTGTCTTGTGTGATACAGGAACTCCAAGTACAAGAGCAAGGGCTACACAGATATCTGTGACTGAATTGTTAATAAAAGATAATAATTATTATTAAATTAATAAATGTCGTGATGGCCTAATGGTTAAGGCCTCGCCTCTCATGCACGAGGTTGTGGGTTACAATCCGGGCAAGTACGAATGTGACTTTTCAACTTAGATGTACTTTCTGAGTTTATCTTGGACATTACTGACATCTGTGAAGGAAAACATCGTGAGGAAACCTGGACTTATAGTTAATATAAGTCTGAAATCGCCAACCCGTCTTGAGCAAGCGTGGTGATGAGTGCTCGTGCCTTCTCTGAATGAGAAGAGGCCTTTGCCCTGCAGTAGGACAGTAACAGGCTGGTAAATTAAAATAGATATATTATATAATTTCTTTAATACTTCAAGCATATAAATGAACAGAGGCGGACCTAATGCCACAGGCATTATCTACCAGTCAACCTTTGGGTGATGCAGAGACAAACAGTGGTAGGTGCAATAGTGAGAATTGAGGATAACAATATTTAGATAAATATAAAGATATACATATATATGCCGATTCAAAATAATAAATAAAATAAATACACCTAATTATATATAAATATAAGCACAAATAACACAAACAATGGGAAAACATTACCTTTGTGATGATACCGCCAGCTTCTTGGGAATGTGCTCGCGAACTTTAATTAAAAAAAAAAATAGAAAACAAAGTAAAATTAATTATTTATTTATTAATTTAGTAAAATTTAATTATGAAAAAAAAAGCGATTAATTCCAATTCCAAACAGCATCAACAGTTTAAGCTTCAACAAAACCAAAACCACACAGCAAATAAAAAGTAATTTGCAGCACTTGCACTTATTGCTCGTTGGTAAGGCGTGGCACACAACGCTATCCTCCACCATGTTGTTGTACCTACTAGTCAAGATGCCGACAACACTCCTTCGACGTGCTTTATTAAATTGAAACCCTTCTCGAAATGTTATTTCCGGCGAAGATATTGGAAACGGCATTTGCAGTTTCATTTGAGTGTATTCAATTCCCGGCAGTAGTCAGTGGGTATTCTATCGAGTTGTGAATCTTAAATGGAAGGAGGTGTTCTGTTATATGAATAGAAAATTATTCATTTCGTTCGGCTTGGAGGTTGGTGGTGAATATTTCAAGGGTTAGTAGTGTATTTTTAATATTTTTTTTGGATTGGCTACTTGGTCTTTACTTTAAAATGTACAGAAGATTAAATAAACTTCATGAGTACTAAGCAAGCAAAGTATACAAAGAAGCAAAATTGTTTAAACACTTTATTTTATTTTTATTATTTGTTGTTAAAGCGACAATAGAAATAAGTACACAATCTGTGAAAATATCAACTGTAATAGGTAATATTACGTTTCATGAGGAGGCTTAGTATAATAGGGTTCTGTTTGGCACAATTCGGGTACGGAACCCTAAAAACTAGCTAAGTAGTACGTATTCCACAATTTAAAAGAACCTTCGAGTTCTTTAACTCTCATTGGTCTACCAAAACTGCAACTTTGTACGAATATTATAAATTAAACTTGGAATTTACAGTTTTTCCTTTGTGAATGAGGATACAATAAAACTGTTCCTATTCCACTAGAGGTGCTGCAACTAGCACACTGCACTCCATATTGCGGGGTTGAATTTCCAACGAATTCCATTTGAGTTTCAACCCGGATGCATGGAGCGCTAAGCATTCACCACGTTGCATGACTGCCACTCAAATAAAAGTGTATTTGTTAACCCCCAACAGCTGAATAATAGACAATGCGTATTTGACCTATTTTTCTCGAAAACAGACCAACACAGACACACAATTTGTAATGCTAAAATGGAGTAGTTATGTTGACCTTGTTCACGCTTCTATTTTCTGTCCTTCGTCCTTTGCTAGTCTCTGCTCTCCCACGAGAAAACTGTTAGTTAAACAATTGATTCTAACAAAAACTCTCAAAGAAACCATCTTCGGAGAGTGATATGATATTATAGTTTACAAATCATAGAGGAAAGTAATATATCGGGTATAGAGAGCACCCTTCAGCTAATGCTAAATGTCAATTAATCGGATAAATAATATCTATTATCACCATCCACAATTTTATTTTTGTGCTGGAATCGAAACAGCGACACGCTGTGCAGCAGTCAATCGCTTAACCACTGCGCCCACGTTTACATTGCTGTTGTTTTTTTTTGTGGATTGTTTTAGGGTACAGTAGATTATGTCAGGAAAATATAAAGTATTTTCTAGTACTTCCCAAATACTTCGTTAAATATTCCGAGTTTATGAAAAATAAAACACTCCACTCACCCATAAAAACTCACAATAAAATCCAAAACGTGTCGGACACGGTTTTTTTTCGAAAGGTGAAACTGAAAATGTGTTTAGTTAACCGTAATGTATGCCGCGTGTAAACTCAATGATAAATGCTTGATACGCGCCGGGCACGCTGCACGCTACACGGATCGGCTTTTAGCGTCGCTGTCCACCTGCGCCCTTATTCTGAATTCCCACCGCCATTTTATATTCAAACCACATTCAACAAAAGTACTAACGTACTCATCATACCATTTCGATGTTCAACGAATTGAAAGAGGCCTTTTATTTTGATTATGCTAACTTTATTCAAGAAACATCGTCAATTTATTTCGACTGTTACAATACAATAATTGTCTCTTTTCGGATCGGTTACATCAATTTTGGTGAACAGAAAAGTTATATAATGTTACTCGAGACATTAAGATATTTACATGATGAGTGTTCATTTAAATATTGCGATGTGTTGCTGTTGCGTTCTTTGGTTACGAAACAAGCCAAGTTTCAGCTTCATGCAAATCTAATAACATAATATGAGACGTGACGTAACACAGTACGGCGGTAATGTAGTAAAAGTTTATAACAAAGACAGATTACTAGTGCGAGCTGCGTGGAGGCTGTTGTTCATCATCTAGCGGCTACAGTGTGTCGTGTTCTTTTTTATTGTAAAGGAAGGTTCCATAAGGCTTAAAACGAACTTCAAAAGTTAAGTAACATTGTTTTCGACACATGTTACGGCGATTATAGTGATATCATTTACACAATTAATGTACATACTTACTTCAGTATCATATATAATTGTGGGGTGGTTTTAAAGATGCTTTACCACTAACAATAGTCTTAAATTAAAATTTTATGATAGTATAAAAAATAATTACTTAATAGAATATTATAACCGCGAACCTGTTATAACCATAATAATATTGAAGGCTACTAAAACTCGGTGCAAAATTTCCTAGCCCCTAAGGCTTCCAGCTATTTGCAGTGAACTAGGTTAAATTTGAATAAGCTCACAACTAGCGTTAGTCTTTATTCCGAAGTTTCACTCTATCGCCTACGAGGTACAACATACTATCTACATTATAGGAAACTAGCGACCCGCCCCTGCTTATGGTATTTACAACGTGACATAACATCGAGATTCATTTACAGTATATTTAAATAATGTAAGTTTTTTTGTGTTTATTTTGTGTTATCGTAACACAAAAGTAACACAAATGAATAGTAAGGGCAGAGTCACAACAAAGTCGACGAATCTAATTACATTATTTTCTTGTATTTACTTCCATTTTTGTGGATGTTTTGATTTTAAAGGCTCTCCGTAACGTCTTTGCCGTTCAGCGGGCGTTAACGGCATCTTTCCTTAAACGGAAATGGAATCACTATTCACGTTTAAGTGAATATACTTTTACAAGTCCTATGTGTAACGTGACAAAAATAATACAACACATTGGTCACATAAATTAACAAAATAAACGTGTCCCTTGCCTACAAAAAATAATATTATAATATTTTTGTAATTTCACCCTCGAGTTACTCGTGAAACATGTATTTGATTATAATTTACCATCATCTACACTGACCTGCTGCACTGTAAAGTATAGTACTTACCGAATTCACGCACTTTAAAACAAATTATTCTTTTTACGACGCGCACGAAGTGAAACCATCAGTTACAAAACAAAATGACTCGGCCGAAAGAAACTAGCGCCCTCTCGTTGTAACTATTTTGGCGCGTAGACGCATACTAAATTTGGAATTTACCTAAATTAATATAAAATATCAAAATAACAAGAAAGAGTAACACAAAGGAATGGCATATGAGATACGTGTTTGTGGGTCAATATATAAATAATGTGTGTGTGTGTGTATGTATAGTAACATTGTTTTATAGTATTTTCCATACAACTTTCCCGTCCACCTTTAACCTTTCACCGTCCAAAAAATATTGTTGAATCAGGTTATTTAATCCGCGAATTATTTATTATTTGCTGCATTTTTTAAATACGCGCAATTTTAGACATTGGACTTTTGTATGGGAAACAATTTCCAACTGGAATTCAATTTAGTTTTTTAAAGCAATATAACCATTTTCCATATAAAAAAATCTATGTCTTTAGTCTGAATGTTGATTTATATGTCTACATTTCGAACTGTATTTTATGTTATTTTACGAATAAGTTTCATGGACACATAACTACAACAAAATGTACATTAATTTTGAAAATGACCCTAATATACACTTAAAACGTCCGGAATAAATTTTATAAATTTGTTGAAAACCGCATCAAAATCCGTTGCGTGTTTTAAAAGAACAACGCATTTACACAGAGACACAAAAAGCGTCTTTTATTTATAATATTTGTGCAGATATCGACATATAATGACATATACAAGATAGTATGAGGAACAGTAGATCCGCGTTGTACAGAATGTTTTTTTTAAAATAGAACCGATGAGTAATAGAAAAAGTGGTACTTGGAGGCAGAACCTGATGTAAAATAGTATTTGTTGCCTTTTAAGAGATTTGTGAAAGCAGTGGATTTGGATAATTGCAGAGTCTGAAGATGAAGGTCTTCATTAAGTATACTCTGACGACAAACCATAAACTGCTGCGTCCAATATAATGTTTTTATATACCACACATTGCCGCTTGAACATTCGGTGTTGTATAGAATGTATAGGCAAAGTATGGAATAAATTATATTTCATACTTTGCTTTCAACTTTATAGGCATTCTATAGAATGTCTAGGTATTCTACAAAATACCGGAAACAGATTGCCGATAACATACAGGGTTTCCAGTAAATAGCACGACATACTGCAGGGGGTGATAGCTTTGGGCACGCCACTATTGCGGCGGTAAGTCCCCTCTTTGAGGAGTGGCTGGAGAGGCGCCACGGCGTCCTCACCTTCCGCCTGACGCAGGTCCTCACCGGACACGGCTGTTTCGGGAGGTACCTGTTTCGGATAAGGCGGGAGGAAACGCCCGGGTGTCATCACTGCGTGGATCGCCTGGAGGACACGGTGGAGTATACGGTGGAGGTATGCCCGGCTTGTGCAGAGCACCGCCGTGTCCTCGTGGAGGCGATCGGTGGCGGGGATCTCTCGCGTCCGGCCCTGGTCCAGGCCATGGTACGGAGCGAGAGGGCATGGGAGGCCGTCACCTCCTTCTGCAAAGCAGTAATGCTCGCGAAGGAGGAGGCGGAGCGCGTGAGGGAGAGGCAAATTTCGCGCCCTCACGCCCCAAGCCACCGCAGGAGGAGACGCCCCGGGCGTCGGGAATCGATCGCGGATTCCCGGCCACCGTAGGCGCGGGCTTGCGGACGGTGAGCAATGGGTAGCTCGCCGTCCGGTAAGGACCAAGCCCGGGTCGACGGCGCGTTGTGTTCCACGCGCGCCTCAAAGAGTGTCAGCGAGTGAAGGGGTCCGATGAGACCATTGCCTGCCGGGGTTGCGGGAAAGTCCGAAAGGGATACCGTGGCCCCCTGGCATTGCACAGGCAACAGAAGGAACACGGGTGGGTTTTAGTCAGTAAGAGTCTGACACGCCCTCCCGCTCCACCCAGAGCGGGAGACGTCATTTGATGATTTCCCACCCAAAAAAAAAAAAAGAAAAAAAAAAGGGGGTGATAGCTTGGGACCTATCAATACAACACAATATATGTTCAGCAAAATCTTACATTTTTTTTTCACCACTGTACTTACTAACTTAAGTGATAAGAAAATAGTTCTGTGAAAATTTAAACAAAAAATAGTATTTCTCGAAAACATTCTTGTCTTTGATAGAAAAAAGACTTATCAATGAGTAAAGTAACTATTCACGAATAATTTGATGTAAAAAAAAGTACTAGAAAAGGATTTTTTCATTACGAGATGCTTAAAAATCTGTTTCAAGGTAGAGATTTTTCGGTATTTCGGAAATTTTTGTAAAACTGTAAATCCGTAAGATTTTGCTGAACATATATTGTGTTGTATTGATAGGTAGTGACCCTAGCTATCACCCCCTGCAGTATGTCGTGCTATTTACTGGACACCCTGTATATACGTATATATATTTTATATATTTTCGTCAACTGTGGACCGATTTTGAAAATTCATTTTTCATTTGGTGGAGGAAGCTTGCGCGGTGGTCCCATATGAAACTTCGCTTGGTAGTTTTTGAGTAAGCTTCAATAATACGTATTTTTTCACTTAGTGTTTGTTGATGATGTTATATGATGGTACTTGTTGATAGGCCTACACTGTCCTCTCATACCTATTAACACTGTAATTTGAAAACATTGTAAAAACCATTTACTTTTAAAAGAGTAACCGTGGAGTTTCTTGCTGGCTGTTTTCTATAGGAAACGACCAATTAGAACCGTGCACTTAGCTTCTGACGTTTCATAAGTGCCCTTGTGTAGATTTATGTGAAATAAAATATTTTGAATTTGAATTATAATAACTTCCATTCTCTGATATTTACATAGCAAGTAGTTGTACACCAATTTGTGTAGGCACAACTAATAAGAGAAATATAAAACTTTATTTTGTAAAAAATATTTTTTTTTCATATATTTTCACCTTTAAAGTTCAATCTGTATATGAACAGTATATCAACGGTGGATCTTCCTCGTATATATTCATTTAAAGAGTTGAAGAGAAAACTCATGAGTTGTAATACCTTAGATATTCCATTTTCATAAATATCGGCCTGGCTTTTATATCCATGTTATGTTTTCTGAAAGTTATGAGTCCTAAAATGCGTTATATTTATATGAAGTTATGTGCTCTTGGGATATTGTTTTGATTTTTGTGCATTACCAAGCTACTATTACTGTGCTCGAAACTTCTTATAATAGTAGTAATTTTATTTCCAAACTTCAATACACGTTACATCAATGAGATCTGACCCCTGAACTAGGACATGGGGTCGATGTTTTTCCAGTTAAAAGGATCAGCATGAGAAGGCTTACACTAGGTACAATTTACACTGTTTTTTTACAATAATTAAAATAAAATTGAAATAAAATATTTAAAATGTGGCAAAAAGTTCATGAAAAAAAAAATACAATAATTATTCTAAAACATATTCACTTACACTTTTCTAATACTTTTATGGCGATATTGCATGACACATGTCAATCACATAACACAAATGTTAAATAATTGTAAGAGCTGCTCAAATCTCAAACTCTAATCAGCTGCTCTAATCTGTTGATGCTAATTGTGAGTGCTACTGCTGCAGTTTCTTTCTTTTTCGTGTGGTTAGTGACCATCCTGGTATCAAAGTTTTTATGCCGCCCATGAGCCTTTGACTTGGCGTCACATTTCGTCGAGATATATCTCTAAGGCATGCCGGTTTCTTCACGAGTATTCCTTCACCGTTTTTAATTATACAATACGCACATGAATCCGAAAAGTCAGAGGTGCGTGCCTTGGGTTGAAACCCGAGAACTATGACTTGGCAAGAGCTTGTGGCAAAACATAAATCGAAAGTTGATTATTTGATAAATAGTCCTTTGAAAGAAGATTAGTTTTATTATCATTGATCACTTTCCCTCCTAATATGGGTAAAAAAACGTTACATAGAAATATTTTTATCAGTATCTATTCAGTAAAAACTGACATCGAAAGTAGCTCTGTCTGGGTAGAATAAAGTAGTTAGTGCTACTTTTACTTTAAAAAAAAAGTTGTGCATAAAAAACCTTAAGCCCAATATCTAATAAAAGTAACGCGAAGCATAAAAGTCAGTATATTGTCTGCCCTTTAACCTTTTAGTCTAAGTAGTAGGTCCTCCCTAACCTCTGTCAGTCATTGTTGAAGAGTCTAGTTTCCGGGTAGCCGACAAGGGGGGTGGTGCGGACGCTACAAGGCGTAACATGAACAGAACTTCGCTATTAAGCCTCGCGAAATTTATTTACGCTTCATAAGTTAGTGTGTAGATTGAGAAGTATTGATCAGATTGTAATTGGGCTATTTTAACATCTCGTGATGAGTTTATTCACATTTGGCAGATAAACAATAAAACAAAATCAAATTTTCGTTCCAGCGTTCTTTATAGATAGTTTCATACAAAAACTGTTGAAGTTTTTAATATATCTAGAGGATACCATAAAACGTCATTAGGGCAAAGTAAGTGAATACATTTTTGACGTTTTGAGAGTTGTATCAGTCGAGCTGGTCAACTTCAGATTATGGCTTCCGATTTAGTTCGAAACTAGTTGGTTAGTAAAAATACCTACTAATAACACTTCTACGTACTTAAAGTTATTACAATAAAATTTTCAACATAACTTTATTTCTTTAATAGCGACACAATTACACCCCCTCAACAAATAAACTCCCATTGTCTGCCATTCCCAATAGCAAATAGAGCAGCCATTTTCGTCGATAAACCGTTCAGTGTCTGTGTCCAGTTCTTCGACACGGATTGTTAGCAGTTGTTCAATGTTCGCTGTTCATTTGAGCTCGCAGTCGCGTGACAACGACACTCGCGATGCCGTTGTCTTGCTATAACAGTTGTTGTCAGCCTTATTGTTGTGAAAAACAAAAACTATTCGACGCTCTTGATAGTGTTGGGATCATGTTGGGATGATATGTTCGGGGTTTAATGTGTGGTGTGTTTGGTTTTTGTTTTTTTGAAAGATTTGATAGGGTTGTCAGTCTATGTGAACTCTATGGAAACGATGTTATGGACAGGGTTTGGTAATTTAAACCCTAGAAAACATGATTAAATTAGAACACTTAATTTTCATGTCGTGTCACGGAGCTGGTAGATCGATGTTTCTACGAGATAGGTAGAACACAAAACAGTTGAAAATTCTGCAACGGGAATGTATTTCTGACATTTCAGTCCTCATCCATTGTGATTATTTTTTTTGAACATTTCCTGTGTCATATTTCCTGAAAAAAAAAAAGACAAAAGCCTACCAGCCTTTTACAACTTGCAAAAAGCTAATAAGTACAGCCAGAATACAAAATTATGACAGGAAAAACAGAGATTAACATCACGTCCCTCGGGCCCTAGCAAAAGGACTACTCAGGAAATGAAGGTTGTCTGTAGGGCTGCGCCATTTCCGGCCGGTCCGGACGAACTCGCTAAACAGGGAGCTCTATTATCACGGCTCTGTCATCTGCGATGCGCTCTCGCATCGCGCCTCTATTGTGAACTCGACCTTTGTCTGTACTCCTTGAGGGTAGGCGCACACTAAATAGTTTTCACAGCAAATACAGATAAGAATCAGGGGACTTTTTTTGAAGCAAGACGTGTATGCCTAAGAAACTTTGGAGTGGTTTTAAAAAAAATGATAATTATGGCTAGAAAAACAGTGAATATCGAGATGGTGGCTAATAGTATAAGTAAGGAAGGAGAAGACGTTCTGCACCGACCTCAAATGAATTGACAATTAGAGCAGATGAATCATGTTGCGTAAATTCCTGGATAGTGCATTGGTATGTAATCATTAGTTTCCGTAAACGCCTCACATTTGTCTCAGTGATCCTGCAAAACAAAGTCTGTGAGTGCGGTTTAGCATGTTTGTATACAAGGTACGCTTTAGTATGGCTTCAGTAGGAACTGTAAATGCAGATACGAGGGCGACACTGAAAGTTTTTAGAACTGGCCACTTGTAAACGATATAATAAAAAAATAAGTTAAAATTTTGAAAATGGAACTGCCAATATTATTGTGTATGTATTTTATTAATTTGGCATTTGTTTACGATTTGGCGGCGAATTGAAAACTGCCAAGCAAACAATCGACTACTTGGCGACGTCTAACGTGGAGTTACTGAGTCACCCGCCCTATAGCCCCGACCTCGCACCTTGCGATTTTTAATTATTTTCGATAGTAAAAGAAAATCTCCGAGGAAAACGTTTCATGGACGCCGAGGAAGCAGTGGCTGCGTTTCAAAATGCCGTCGAAGAGACCCCTAAGGACGAGTGGGTAAAGTGCTTTTCTCAGTGGTTCCATCGGATGCAGCGATGTATTGATGTAAATAGACACTATTTTGAAAATATATAATAAAACTAAGAACTTGCTAGTTTGTTCAGTTTTTGATTTTCTAAGAACTTTCAGTGTCACCCTTGTATCAAATGTTTATTTGTTATTCATATTCACCGATCCTAAAACTATCATGTGCGCGCCAGTCTTTACTAGCATGTCCCCCGGTTCATGTGATGTAAACAGACATTTCCGTACTCCTTACAGTCTGATCTTTGTGGTGTAGTGTTTACGCCATTGAGCGGAACCACTCGGCCGTGTAATTGTAGCAGTACTGGAGATTTAAACTACACGCTGTACCTACAACAATAATGTATTGTTTATTTGGCCGAATGTGTAATTTAAAGAGTAAAACTGTAGCAACAGTGTTGTGTTTTGTTTAGTTTCGACAAAAACATGAAACTGTTTAAATGTAGGCACACTTATGATTAGCCCACGGAAAGGACAATTTCATCCTCCATTATAACTTTAAATAAGAAAAATCAAACGAGAAAACTTTCCGCTTCTTTTAACCGGAAAATATTTATATTGTGTAGATATTTTACCGTGTGACCGTTCAAAATACATTGTCAATAAAGTCGGCAGCATTAAAGGGAATCGGTGGGTATAATCGGGCACAACAGGCTTGAGTGCCGCCGAGACGGATACAAGTGCGGCTTATCTGTGCCGGATGTAAGCCGTGTGCCGTACCGGCCGATATTACGGCCTTACGTATCGAGCCCAGATTTACCTAATACGGGAATAATGTACTACACTTATTTTGTAAAATGTTGTAGTGTGTGTTTAGGGTTTATGTTTTAAATTTTGTAGATGTAGTGTAGTTGCGGCTTTTACTATCAAGGCGGTCAATGAAACCGTTTTTTGTTTAATAGGTTTTCAATATAAGAAAGTGATTTCAAGAGAAAATATCATTCACGGGCCGTATGGTTCGCTAAAGGTGCAATTATTATTTTCAGTGATTAACATATTTTACGGACAAGATAAAAAAAACCAACCTTAATCAAAATATGTATAAGACTATATACGTTTATTTATAGTTAACTCTTGGTCATTGTTAAGTATTTTCCATGTTAACTGACTAGGGAAACTACCGAGGTACTTCAAGCTCTATGCTTGAGAGCTCCTTAGCGATAAACCATTGATTACAACATGCTCCAGTGCTTGGTCTGATAGATGGCTGTAAGCTACATTGCTTTCAGAGACAATGTAATAGGTACCTACTCATTCAATGACCTAAGTGATATTGTGAATATTATTTATTTAATTAAAGATTACCAAAGAGAGATACGATTCAATTACCTTTTTCGAAATTAAAACTTGTACAGTACTTATACATTATCCTGTAATGCACACTCAATTACAAGTAACCACACCCTACATATTATCGAGTAATAATAATATAGTCCAAACACACACACACACACACACAGACACACATCACAAACACACACACACATTATCGAGTACACACTGAATACATAATTAAATTAAAATACCTACATGAAAACAAACCCACTTTTAACAAACTACAATTACGCTTACTTTATTTAACAAAACATCTGTGTAGCCCTTTTTTTTTTTTTTTTTTGGGTGGGAAAGCATCAAATGACTCCTCCCGCTCTGGGTGGAGCGGGAGGGCGTGTCAGACTCTTACTGACTAAAACCCACCCGTGTTCCTTCTCTTGCCTGTGCAATGGCCAGGGGGCCACGGTATCCCTTTCGGACTTTCCCGCAACCCCGGCAGGCAATGGTCTCATTGGACCCCTTCATTCGCTGACATCTCTTTGAGGCGCGCGTGGAACACAACGCGCCGTCGACCCGGGCTTGGTCCTTACCGGACGGCGAGCTACCCATTGCTCACCGTCCGCAAGCCCGCGCCTACGGTGGCCGGGAATCGGCAATCGATTCCCAACGCCCAGGGCGTCTCCTCCTGCGGCGGCTAGGGGCGTGAGGGCGCGAAATTTGCCTCTCCCTCACGCGCTCCGCCTCCTCCTTTGCGAGCATTACTGCTTCGCAGAAGGAGGTGACGGCCTCCTATGCTCTCTCACTCCGTACCATGGCCTGGACCAGGGCCGGACGCGAGAGATCCCCGCCACCGATCGCCTCCACGAGGACACAGCGGTGCTCTGCCCAAGCCGGGCATACCTCCACCGTATGCTCCACCGTGTCCTCCGGGCGATCCACGCAGTGATGACACCCGGGCGTTTCCTCCCGCCTTATCCGAAACAGGTACCTCCCGAAACAGCCGTGTCCGATGAGGACCTGTGTCAGGCGGAAGGTGAGGACGCCGTGGCGCCTCTCCAGCCACTCCTCAAAGAGGGGACTTATCGCCGCAATAGTGGCGTGCCCAGCACTGGGTTGCGACAATCGCACTCTCCATGACGCCATGAGATCCCGTCGGAGCTCTGTCCGCTGTTTGCGATTTCTCGCGGCATCGGAGTCAAGCCCCGGCGTTTCGCCTCCTCGCGCCACTCCCAAATATGCGCGAGGACTTTTGCCTCCAGATTCCATGGCAGCAATCCGGCAAGGAGGCTCGCCGCCTCACCGGAGACCGTGCGGTATCCCCGGACCAGCCGGGTGCCCATGACCCTCTGGGACGCGTTCAACCGGCGGGCAGGCCGCCACCGCAACGAACGCGCCCACACCGGTGCCCCGTACAGGGCCATGGACCGCACGATCCCCACGTATAGCCTTCGGCTGGAGGCGTTTGGACCCCCTAGATTGGGCAGGGGAGCCGCTTCAAGGCAGCCCCGGCCCGGTCGAGTCTGGGAGCCAAACGTCGGAAATGCTCCACGAAGTTCCACCGACTGTCGAGGACGAGTCCCAAGTACTTCATCGTCGACTCGACGCCGATGTGAACCCCTTCTACCGTTATTTGGGAACCCGACGGTGGCGCATTCCGAGGACCATGAAAACACATGGCCTCGGACTTGTGCAAGGCCACCTCGAGTCCCAACTGCCGGATTCTGGCCACGATTGTCGCAACCCCGTGTGTCGCTAGTTCGACCGCCGCCTGGTGCGACCTCCCCTGCGCCAGGACCAACGTGTCGTCAGCGTAACAAACGACGCTGACGCCAGTGTGTTATTTGGCCTTAGTTGCGGACATGCCAGTTTTATATTTTTTATTTATAGATTAAACCCTAATAAAGCTTTCCATAAAATACCCGTGTTGATATTTCTCTTCATTTTGGAGATACAAATATTTTAGTGAAAGGTCACTGACCTTCTTGAATAAAGCAAATGTCAGGCTCTTGTAAAGAGTAAAATACAAATTAATTGTTGGTTTGAAATACATACAGTGTAAAAATTGCAAGTCCCTAACGTCACGGGAGCCAGAATAAATAATTATTTTGTTAATAAACGTTTTTTTATTTATAAAATTAGCTATTTACGGGTCGCGTTTTTTTTTGTTTGAATAATATACTTATGTATAGTACCTTCAACCTGAGAAAATTCTAAATATGTATCTAGCGAGATCTCGGAGTTATTGCTTTTCTAAGTTTTTTTTAAATTTCTATGGGTTGTCACAAAGTAGTAAATATTTAAGTTGATTATTTAAATCCATTAAATCAATTATGCTAGCCAACGCTAAACGCTTATGACATATCTTCGTCATCGGATTGAATTACCATTTCGTCAGTTGTCAGCGTGATATCATTTGCTTCAAGCACTTCGGATCCTGATTGGTTGTAGTGAACATTGTCTGTTGTTACGCATAAGAGTTGGAGCACTGATTTCGGTAAGGGCAGATTTTTTATGTTTATGACGTGTACTAAATGTTAACGAGGATATATAAGGATCGGATGATTCTAATGCACGGTGAAATAAGTCCAAAATTGTGGTTTTTCTGTCTAATTTCCGGGTATGGTGTTGTCGATCATAGCGCCAGTATTTATTTCTGGACTCGCCTGCTTGCTCGGACAACATACCTATGGGTAACGTGCTAGCGTCTATGATTTGCCGGCCATGCATTAATATTTTGTGCATAGTGACGGACATATAAAACCAATTGTATTTTTCCACATACTTCGCAGCTAGAGATTTGCCAAATTCGTCAAATTTTGCAGCATCTATTATTATGCCACTCAACAGCACTACTAAAATAGTATGCAGGTCATCCACCAGCCATGTCTCTATACCTAAGATATCTGCAAATGTTTTTCGATGTTGGTCTGATAGTGCTGTTCGTGCCGTGTTTCCGTCATTAGTGGTCCCCGAATTTGGACGAACAACATCAACCAAAAGTGACATTTTGTCTCTTAATTCAGTCTGTATTCGTTTTTTCCGCTCCTCTACAATTGTGGCTACCGGTGATTTTTTTGTAACCCTCCACTTCATAACAGCTGGGTCATTTTTGTACCCCAAGTGCAGTAAGAACTCAAAAATTCTTATCCAGGCATGTAAGGGACTTAATCCATGGCGTAAGGCTTCTGAATTTACGGGTTTGTTCATGACAACATCCAACTTATTAAACTCTGTTGCTGTAGCTCCACAACAAGCACAACGTAATTGCGAAGTTGTTCCCGTAATAACGTTAAATACTTTACCATCTATAACGGTTAAATATAATTTGGGATCTGAGATTATACTTTGACCTTCATCAGTTTCCGCATAAAATGGTGTTAAATTATTTATTTCAGCCTCTACACGATTTTTTTCTTCCAGAATGAGTTCTTTTGTCTCATTTCTATACTGGATCTTCAACGGACGACAAAACCTATAGGATTGTGGGCTTGGGTTAGACCACAACACAAAGCCGTCATCAGTTTTTAATTTTAACGGGATATACGTTGTTGTAAATAAACAATTTTCATTTTCGTTATCACTATCTAAAAACTTTTGTTTATAAAAAGACTGTCCTGTACTGCCATCAAACCCCCAAGAACCCTCAAATGTACAATATACTATGTTTTTCTGCTTTTGGTTGCAATATTGTGAAATTTTTTGAGTACCTAATTTTATGATTCGGCGGAATGTGTGTAGTAATAAACTGTGAAGTGAGACACTTGCTTCCCTTTCAGTCATAACTATTTCTTCTTCAGGATAACACATTTTTTTTGCTATTTGTAATTTATAATATGGAGGATAAGCTAAGAAGCCTCTGTCTTTCAAATCTTTCTGTATGATAGTGTAATCTTCCACAGTTAGTTTTCTATCAATTACGAAAGAAAGGGCTTCATCAGGGGTATAGGGTTTGGGTTCGGCTTTCACTTTAATGGATGTTGTAATTTTTTTAGGACGCGTTGGACTTTTCAGACACTCATTGATTACGAACTCTAATCCTTGAGCAGAGCTTTTGTTAAGTTTTTCTCCGCCGCTTTCATCAGTTACTATTTTTGACATAATTTTAATTATTTTTGACTGCGGCTGATCTAGAAGCGACTCCTCGAAACTTTTTCGAATACGACGAATTTGACGGGAGCTCTTTTCATTCGAAGCAGATGGAGTGTCATTAGATGTTCCGGGTATTGATTCTTGGCGGTTACTACATATGTTTGAAGTTGATGGAGCTTCATATGAAGTTTCAGATATCGGTCCTGTAAGCACCATATCGCTTATGGGTTCTGTAAGCGATAAGGTGCTTACAGAACCCATACCTGACGGTTCTGGTTCTTGAGGTCTTAAAAGATAATGAGAAGGGAAACTGTCAACATTTTTATTTAATTCTATAGGACTTTTTTCTATTTTGGTTGGTATTTCAACATCGAAAATTGTAGCAAGCCATTTCGCATTTTTTTTACTAAAGCGTTTAGCGAAAGAATTTAGAAGTGCTACAGATTTGGAATTTAATAGAAAGCTATATAACTGGTTGTGTGAGAGATGTTTTTATTCCATCAATGAATATTTTGAGTGTAAAATGTAAAATTGATTATTATTTCATTTATTTAATATTATAATTATTATGACATCTACGTATTGACATTACTTAAATAATTTTGAAACATGTTTATTATTCCGGCTGTTTTTTATTGAAATGACATCATTATTATTGATTGCTATTTTTAATGTAAATTATTATTAGTGAATAGAATTGTATTTAATTTTAATTTTATTAATTGTACTGTAATCTAAATTTAAATTATGAAACTATTTTTATATTATTGCTAACTACTAAATGTGTACTGCATGTTATATCTTAACCAAAATGTAAAATCTAAATATTTGCACGGCTGAAACGCCGAATATAGTGAAACCCATAGATATTAAGAACTTATGTTAGCTACCTATATTCTTGCAAATAAATATATAATTCATTCATTCATTCATTCATTCATTCATTCATTCATTCATTAAAATTTCTTTTGCTTTCATTATAAAGATTTTCGCACTTACAAATAAATTTGGAAATATTATCTTTAAGACTTTTATTTTGTACATCAAGATTATAAGGAATACCTGTTGGATACAATGCATTTAAAATAATCATTGTCCGTTCCAAGATTTCAAGGTCAACCGGTCTTTGTTTTAACCCATATTGTCGGGCCTTTTCAACCAAAATATTATAAATCTCCAGTTTCGTAAGTATATTTCGATCCGTATTCAGGCTTAGGTCGTCGGTAATAATTGCCACTCGCTGACCAGCATGAAAGTTGGCGCCCTCATGCCCCCTTGCATTAAGTCCTCTGGTCGGGGCCCAGACGGACATCCCCCAGCAGGATGGGTCAGCGCCTGCTGAGGCAAAACAGTGCCATGGGTCTTTGACGGCTCCATGACACCTCACCCCCGCCTCTCCAGATATTATGTATAGCTATACATTATTAGAACTATAATTAAAAAACACAAATCCCTTCCTTATGACCCTAACTTAAATTTAAAAAGAAGAAAAGACTTAGTAGCAGATGTTCCCCAAACCAAAACTAAATTTGCTAGCATCCAATTTAAAAAAAGGTCTGCTCAGCTTTATAACAAATGTAATGGGGAAACTTAAATATACAATAAAAAACTAAATGAATGTAAAAAAAAAAAATTCAATGGATAAAACCGCTTAATTATGAGGAAACAGAGGCATTATTGTTATAAACATAATATGCTAACAGTATCCTAAGGCTCAACCTCATTCGCTCATGATATAGGTACTAACCCACCCACACACATAATGACATAACACACACATACCACACATTCAAACACAACACTGATTACAATAACCCAATCACAATTACACACAATCACACTATCACACACAACTACACTATCACTACCAATTTGAATTCTGAAAGCACATATTAGCCTAACTTATATCCATAGTTTTCATAGATTAGATTCCTTTATTTTTTTTTTATTATTATTGTTTTAAATAACCAAGTTTATAGTTAATACCAACAATCTATGGAAGAGCGGAGTCTCCTAATACAGGCTTTATTAGCTTAAAAGGAGGCTCCAATCACTACCTAGTAATGTAAGTAAACTTGTTAATACTAATAAACATTTTTCATTTTTCATGTATAGGAATTGGGTTTTAGCATTTGCCTAACGAGGGCGGACCCCTTCCTAATCCTACATAATATCCTTCATCGAAGATAGATCATAAACAAAAGTAGTGATCGAATTCAACCGTAAATATCATTTTAATTTAGACTATCTTTCTGCACTATTTTTCCATATTAACTTAAATTGCGACGTACATAGTTTACAATTACATAGTTTAAACCGGCATAATGTTTGCATGAAGTAAGTATTGTATGTTGCACACAGGTTTGAGTGACAACCCTAACCCAAAATTTTAAAATTCAATATTTCTGAGATCCAGCGTTTGTTGCGTCTATTTTTTTTTGTGGCGATAGTTATTATAGTGCTTAACATGTAGGCTTAATAAAAAACGCGACCATGAAGAGAATCGCCGGAAAAAAAATATTATCAAAATCATAGAAAAAAATATATTCTCACCTGTGTGAGCAAAATTTTTAAAGTTTTCAAGAAATATATGGTTCCTACAGTGAATTCCCATCACACCTTAAAACATTTGGTGTAAAAACCAAATCCAAAAACGAGATATTGTGTTTCTATGGTTTTTAAGGATTTTTCTCGATTTTTTTTTTTTCTCCTAAACTATTGTTGTTAGAGCCGGCAGAGTTTTAATAAGAGTTTTGTTTGATTGTTAGCTTTCCAAAAAACACATAAAACGAGCATGTCCGCAACTAAGGCAAAATAACACACTGTGCATTGGGGAGATCGGCGCGCAGCACCCAGTCGTATCCGATGTCCCACAGATGCAGCCCATCTGTGTAGCCCTGGCTCTTGTACTAGGAGTTCCTGTATCAGAAGAGACCTCTCAATTTAGAGGGAATATGTAATAGACATCAATGAGACACATTATAGTTATGGCATGCATTAAAAGGTAGGTATACAAATCTACAAGAACAAAAAAAAAGTAAAAAGTAATAATAATAAAAACAAATACGGGATGAAGAAATATTCTAACAGCGGTCATTATAAATCTAAATCATTTACTTCTGGATGTAAGGTGGCAGGTACTGCACATTAAACTAAAACCTATCCGAGGACAAGACTATTTCTCAAAGTAGAAAGGCATGGAACAGAATAAAAAAGCCGAAAAACGAATAGCAATTAATTCCAACCCAGTAATCGTTTGTTAAGTAACACTGATTCTAAATAGTATCCCGATACGTTTCCAGAGCGAGGGC
This sequence comes from Xanthia togata, assembly GCA_963853775.1. Taxonomy (NCBI): domain Eukaryota; kingdom Metazoa; phylum Arthropoda; class Insecta; order Lepidoptera; family Noctuidae; genus Xanthia; species Xanthia togata. Next base: position 18,152,344 of record OY970795.1, on the reverse strand, counting down.
GTTTAGAGATGGCCGCTGGCTCTTTGTTTTACTAAAGCCGAAAGCCGATAGATTTAGTGAAACGAAGGACGAGCCTTAAGGAATTAGTACCGGCATGAATAAAACGTTCAGTTCTAACACTTGATGGCGAACGGCTTAATAGATTCTATAAAGTAAACGCTGCATAAAATGTTTTCTGAACAAACTTCGTCCTGAATATCGAGGCGTCTCCCTATTTGTGATGGAGATTACATTTTACTTAGGTAAACGATAATAAAGAAAAACTCAAGTTTTTGGAAAATCGACCGGCAGAAAATAGAATGCGCGGGCGCGCGTTTAGCGCACCTTAATCGGCGGCGGCTGGGATGACACTCAGGGCAAAGGGCGTTCTTTTTAACGTAACATGGCGTCCACAGTGTTAAGCGGGGTGAGGAGGTCACGCATTGACCAATCAATTTACACGCGCGCAGTCCGTTCTTGTCGGTAATTTATTTAAAATGACAAAAAAATACAAACAATTGTTCTAATTAGGTAAGTTACATATAATACAATATTGCTATTAGACGAGCGGACCGCGACACCATCGGCAACAGTTTTTGTAAACGTAAAATGTGGTGTATCTGTTTACTGTTTACAAACAACTGAACATTATTGAAAAGCCTAATAATAGTTAGTTTTTCCTAATCTTTGAACTTTTACAGTTTTTTGGTTTATAAAACAAAGTCCCACGTCGCGCCTCGCGTCTGTCTGTCTGAATGCGATAAACTCAAGAAATATCGAACGGATTTTCGAACGGTTTTCACTAATAAACGGAGTGATTCTTGTGAAAAGTTTTGGTGTATAATTCATTAAGATATTATGTAAATTAATTGAAATATGACGATTATTGTTGAAGATGTCCGAAAAAAATCAAGCCGACTGAGACCTTTACTGGCGTGCGCTGCGTAAACCGTAAAAGATGCATGAAAATTATATTTCAGAATTTGATAAAAATTTAATTGTTATTTCCGAAGCTATTTTGACTGGTATTATATTAATCCATAACCAATACTTAAATTGGGCATTTAATTTAGATTGAAATATGCCTCGACATCATACCAATTAAATGAATAGTATAAAAGATATCATAGATTCAAAATTACGCGTCACAAATTAATTATGGTTGACGGCTACGCGGGCGCAGCGGTAGGAGTCAGTGACCTTTTCCTCGGCTATTAGCTATGTCATCCCGGTAGTACGTTCCCGTGGGTTATCTTGCGATATCCACGCGTGCGCAGCCGCTAGCTAAAGCTAGTATATTCAAAAGTCATTTATTCAAACTGAGAATACCCCATAAGACAGTCCCCCAAACTAGTTTCAACCAATCAAAAGATTTTTAAGTAATTCAAAAGTCATTTAAACGTCAAAATTACATAAGACGGTCCCCCAAAACGGGGCACCCTTCACCACTTCCTAGTGCTTTAGCTGGGAGGGAGAAGTGGCGCAACAAACTCTCCAGCAGCACAGCTGTCTGTTCAACTGAACAGATAGCTGTGCTGCTGTTTTTTTTCCAACTAGAAAAATGATTCTATTTAATAGTATGCAAGCTTATTTACATTACGCAACACAAAACATAATTTAAATTATAAATTAATAGCCTTAAGACAGCTAGCACACACCAATATACCAACCAAAAACATCAAGAACTCTACAATACTAATAAAATAAAAATAATAAACGTAAACAATATTTAAAAAAATGCCTCCAGGTATAAAGGGCGTGCCCGCTTACATATAGCTGTAACTAGAAGTTATAATTGATAAACTGGGACCATCGAGGTAAAATTAATCAGTAAGTATTCATAATCTAAATCTCTTTGATTTCGATAACGCGGTCCAATGATTCGCTAAAGTCCTAGTTCTGCAAAAAAACGAGCGAAGAAAGAAAGAAAAGTGTTTCATTCGGAGAAGCAGAACTATCTACTACATACGAGTATAATAAAATATTAACGAAGTTAAAATTATACAATGAATATTTTTGAAAAAAAGTGATTTCTACTCAAACTCAAAGCATTTATTTCAATTAAACCACAGGCACTTTTGAACTGTCAAGGGTTCAGTCAGTCAGAAATATGAAGCTAGATGCCCATTCCAAAGCGTAGGTTCCTATGGAGAAGAACGGGCAAGAAACTCGGACACTCTTTTAAATCATAATATTCTCACAAAATATTGGTTACATCATTCATGTTGAAATTATACATGTGAGGCTGCTACGAGGTGTGGGAACGAGTCTGATGCCGAAATATAGTTTTTAGAATATTTGTCCATTTGTCTGTTTGTCTTTTTTTTTTTTTTTTTGGGTGGGAAATCATCAAATGACGTCTCCCGCTCTGGGTGGAGCGGGAGGGCGTGTCAGACTCTTACTGACTAAAACCCACCCGTGTTCCTTCTGTTGCCTGTGCAATGCCAGGGGGCCACGGTATCCCTTTCGGACTTTCCCGCAACCCCGGCAGGCAATGGTCTTATCGGACCCCTTCACTTGCTGACACTCTTTGAGGCGCGCGTGGAACACAAGCGCCGTCGACACGGGCCTGGTCCTTACCGGACGGTGAGCTACCCATTGCTCACCGTCCGCAAGCCCACGCCTACGGTGGCCGGGAATCAGCGATTGATTCCCGACGCCCAGGGCGTCTCCTCCTGCGGCAGCTAGGGGCGTGAGGGCGCGAAATTTGCCTCTCCCTCACGCGCTCCGCCTCCTCCTTTGCGAGCATTACTGCTTCGCAAAAGGAGGTGACGGCCTCCCATGCCCTCTCGCTCCGTACCATGGCCTGGACCAGGGCCGGACGCGAGAGATCCCCGCCACCGATCGCCTCCACGAGGACACGGCGGTGCTCTGCCCAAGCAGGGCATACCTCCACCGTATGCTCCACCGTGTCCTCCGGGCGATCCACGCAGTGATGACACCCGGGCGTTTCCTCCCGCCTTATCCGAAACAGGTACCTCCCGAAACAGCCGTGTCCGGTGAGGACCTGCGTCAGGCGGAAGGTGAGGACGCCGTGGCGCCTCTCCAGCCACTCCTCAAAGAGGGGACTTATCGCCGCAATAGTGGCGTGCCCAGCACTGGGTTGCGACAATCGCACTCTCCATGACGCCATGAGATCCCGTCGGAGCTCTGTCCGCTGTGCCGCGATTTCTCGCGGCATCGGAGTTAAGCCCCGGCGTTTCGCCTCCCCGCGCCACTCCCAAATATGCGCGAGTACTTTTGCCTCCAGATCCCATGGCGGCAATCCGGCAAGGAGGCTCGCCGCCTCACCGGAGACCGTGCGGTATCCCCGGACCAGCCGGGTGGCCATGACCCTCTGGGACGCGTTCAACCGGCGGGCAGGCCGCCGCCTCAACGAATGCGCCCACACCGGTGCCCCGTACAGGGCCATGGACCGCACGATCACCGCGTATAGCCTCCGGCAGGAGGCGTTTGGACCCCCTAGATTGGGCAGGAGCCGCTTCAAGGCAGCCCCGGCCCGGTCCAGTCTGGGAGCCAAACGTCGGAAATGCTCCACGAAGTTCCACCGACTGACGAGGACGTCCCAAGTACTTCATCGTCGACTCAACGCCGATGTGAACCCCTCCTACCGTTATTTGGGAACCCGACGGTGGCGTATTCCGAGGACCATGAAAACACATGGCCTCGGACTTGTGCAAGGCCACCTCGAGTCCCAACTGCCGGATTCTGGCCACGATTGTCGCAACCCCGTGTGTCGCTAGTTCGACCGCCGCCTGGTGCGACCTCCCCTGCGCCAGGACCAACGTGTCGTCAGCGTAACAAACGACGCTGACGCCATTGGGGAGGTCGGCGCGCAGCACCCAGTCGTATCCGATGTCCCACAGATGCGGCCCCAGGACCGATCCCTGTGGGACACCGCACGACATCTCTCGCCGGTTCCACTCTCCCTGGTGACCGGGGTAGATGATGGCCCTGTCCGTCAAATAGGCCTCGACCACACGACAGAGGTAGGTCGGCATCCGGTGATACCGGAGTGCCTCCCTGATGCAACTCCAGGGCAGGGTATTGAAGGCGTTGGCGATGTCTAGAGACACCGCCAAGACGACCCCACCCCGAGTCACCGCATCCCCCGTCGTGAGGGCTCGCACGCGCATGATGGCGTCCACCGTGGAGCGCCCCCAGCGGAAACCAAACTGGCTCTCCGCCAAATCCGGCCCCACCCGCACCAGCCGCCCGACGAGGCGGTCTGCAATGACTCTTTCAAAGAGCTTGCCCACCTCGTTGAGCAGCACTATGGGCTGGTAAGCGGACGGAGAGTCCGCAGGGCGCCCCGGCTTCTTGATGAGGACCAGTTTCCCCGTCTTCCAACGAAGCGGGAACTGGCCCCTCTCCAAGCATGCGCTTAGGAGCCCCCTTAGTCGAGGCCCGAGAGCCTCTGAGGCCAGGACCCAGGCTTTCCCAGGTAAGCCGTCGGGTCCTGGGGCGGTATTTCTGGCATTCAGCCTACGTACCGCCACCCTCATCTCTACCTCGGTCACCTCCAGAGCATCGTCGTTGTATTTGTCTGTTTGTCTGGATGTATGTTCCGGATTGGCGCAAAAACAGCTGAACCGATTTAGATGAAATTTTATAACCCGGATTATCACTAAGCGTAGTTTTGGTCTCGGTAGTACTTTAGGGGTATGAGGAACAGGGTGAAAAGTTCACTCATCCACCATGGAAAAGGGAGGATCCTCCGACCAGATGGGTGTTGTGTCTGGCGGGCCGACTGCCCGACTGTTGATGTCGGATAGCGCGAACGACATATCTAAGTTCGCGCGGTAAACTCTAATTGCGCGATGCAGGATTTGTGTGACGTCATGTCTTTGATGCGTAGTTCGTATGTGGCGGTGTAACCGCTACATCCGTGCGTGCGAAGCCGCGAACAAAAGCTAGTCATAAATAAACGTTGCTTATCGTTTTGTGAATTCTGATAAACCAGATCTTAAACAGACGCCTCTATGTAGTAATACTTGATGCGGTAAATTCCGTCAGGTGGTTTCTTGAGACGAGTTTCAGCAAAGTCTTTACTGAAAGAGCCTTTTACACTTGTATGAATATTAAAATAGACAGACTTCTCAGTGGAAGAAACTTTCTTGTTTATATAACTAATGCATAACGTGAAGTACTTATTCCTTGACTTTATAAACATTTTATGTAAGCAATGTTCATTATAAGGTATGCTTTGCTGGTTTTTCTCCGTATTCGTTCAAGTACACAAAAAACGGTAAAGGAAAACATCGTGAGGAAACGTGCCTGAGAGATATTTCTCGACGGCATGTGAAGTCAAGACAGGCGACCCATATGCGGCTTTAATACTCTGACAGCAGGTTAGTCACTAACCACACGACAAGAAGAAGAAGAGTAATCAAATCAATCATTCGGTTTGGGTTTTCATTTACCAAGTTGGCCAATCAAAGTTGGTCGTTACAAATTTGGATATCTCTCTGAATTTAAGTTTATTTATAATATTTGTACCTATGTATAAACAAATATAGCAGATGGTTTAGTGGTGTGACCGTCGGACTGCCAAGTCATAGGTTTCGAGTTCGAACCCAAGGCACGCACCTCTGACTTTCGGATTCATGTGCATATTATATAATTATCACTTGCTTCAAAAAACGGTGAAGTAAAACATCGCGAGGAAACCGGCATGCCTGAGAGATATTTCTCGACGGTATGTAACTAAATCCAAGTAGTCAGAGGTCCACGCGTGTCATTAAAAACTGTGACACCAGGTTAGTCACTAACCATACGAAAAAGAGAATAAAGACCTTTATACATACTAACTCTTACTAACACAGATACTTAATTGGCGTATTTTCTTTGCCCTAAGTAGTTTCCTTTCATAGTCAATTACAGATTCTGCTCATTCAAATCATCATCCCAACTTGGGTTTACTAATTCTTACATCTGTAACAAAACAACTCACAGACTACAATACTATAACATTGACAGAATTACAGAATATCGAACGATGTTACTATCTCCAATACACGGTTACCCAACCTCTTAGCACTGCCCTTTGACAGCCGTAGGTAAAGTTTAGCGAGAGTGCGACAGTGCAAGTTGTCGACAGCTGCACTAACTGTCGAGGAGTGCCCCTGAACTGAACTGAATTCTGTTGCCGCCACAGTCGAAGATTTAGATGTACCTACTCGTAATTTAGACCGTTTCAAATTGTGTACTACGATTTGAATATTAGCCGTATTTTGGCGAAGTTTGAAGTTGTGTTTTTGGTTACATGAAGATTCTTATGTATGTAAGTAAATATGAAACTATAACGCACTGTTGAGATTTTTTTTCAATAAAAGTCCAAGGAAATACTTATTTAAAACAAATGCATTTGTCTATTCTGGGCATACCGTTACTGTACCTACTTTAATGCAGACCGGGAGAAGATTTATGCTCACTACGACATTATTAAGTACCCAAAGTACTTAGTTGCGAGCTAAAAGGATTGCCATCGATACGGCTACTTACTAAGTAGTGAAGTGTTTTTCCTTTAAAAGCAAGATCAGTACGTCTAGACCTTACCTGGGGGCATTAAGTTGAAACTACCCTCGACTCAGTAATGTGTTGTATTACAAAGTTGCAAAAGTGAAACTTCTAAATTTACATGGAACATGATTGCAGGCTGAAACTTAGTAAACTGCTTCCACATTGAAAGAACTAAGTTTAGGTAACTTAGTCGCAGCGAATTTAGTGACGACCGTTCATAGTTCCGATACGAAATATTACAGGGAAGGGAACTTTGTTGGTGACACAATAACTTACGTATTGTACGTGCGAGTTTTGTATGGGGGAGCTAATTGATTTTTAGCTTGTTATAGTAACTTGGACAGCGGCAATATTTATGCCGATATTCTATTAGGGAAGTAGTTATCGACTAATGTAATACGGAATAAGGAAACTTACAATTTATGTGCATGTCACCGTAATATTGTGAGAATCGTTAGTTTATATTCTATTGGTATTATTTCCGTTAGATTATATATTGTCGAAAAATTGTGAACTGGGTGAGGTTAGGTTAGAAATGTGACCAAACGCGCTCGAGCCGAGCGAGCGAAGCGAGCACTACTTTCAAGTTGCTTGCAGCTAGGCAGGCTATTAAAGTATGTACGTCGCAAGCAAGTCTGATACCAGTTCACAATTTTTCAACAGTTTATAATCTAACGGAAATACTATACATTGGAAATAATACGATAAATTGTAAACTAATGAAGTTTATAATTATACGGTGACATGTATACTTTATAAGTAAGTTGGCAGGCCTGGGGTATAACGATATTGTAGAGGTATGAAGGCTTGGGAACCCCTTTTTCGTATGAGCCCTGTTATTGTAACGTTAACTACCTAAACAATTTATACCTCCATAGTGAAACTTGAAGTATCTCCACAACAATACTAAAGTGATCTAGCAAATTCCAGAAACAATCCAAATATCATCCCACAATAGGTACCTACTTAGTGTCCACAACAGTTGCTACAGACTTCCTATATCAAGTACACCTCAGTTGGAACACAAAGCAGAGAAAAGCCAATTATTGATGGAAGCCGGTCCTTACCTGCGAATTTTGGAATACGGTACCGAAGTAAATGAAAATATACGAGTTCTCGTTAGTGTTGGCTGTTCGTTCCAACTTGGATACACGGATTTCACGGAATTTGGTTTAGATATCGACAATGCATGCATTGAGGTTTAGTATGCCAATAGTTTGTTATATCTGTAAACCTATTTATTTATCTCCATGTGCCCGAAATATTTTGGAGGTTAGTTTAAAGCTGCCTAGACTGCCTCATTGGTCTAGAGGTCGCAAGCGCTACTGCTGAACACTTTGCCCGACCTGGGAATCGAACCCACGTCCTCATCCTGGGTTCGATTCCCAGGTCGGGCAGGCCTATGTGTCATTGGGTTTTACATTCTGGAATTTCTCAGTAGCAGCCCGGAGTCAGGATTTGTGCCCGGTTGATGGCAATAGGCTCGCCCCCTATTACCTATTACATGGGACTTAAACATAACTGGCGAAATGTGGGTATACTATAGGTACATCTCTGCCCAACCCTTCGGGGAAACAAGGCGTGATGTTGTGATAGTTTAAAAAGAGGCGACTAACATTTTAATATTACGTGGATATATGTTGAGATTTTATTTCAAATTTTCAGAGGTTTCTCAGTGTCTATTTTTAAACAGGTTTGTGAACTAAAAGGCTTTGCTGGTAAAGGTAAATTACCTAGAGCAGCAAGTAAATGTCAGAGTTATAAGAAGTCCCAGGAATTAATACAATAGAGAGAAGTAAAAAACCCTACTTTATTGGCCTTAAAAAATTGCGCTGATGATTTTTTTCCGATACTCTTTTGTTCTTGACTATAAGATTTTTACAACAATATAAAAAAGAAACCAAACAGCTATAAGGTCTCCGTTTAATTAAGAATTAAATAAAAAAATAAACGGCACAGGCTTTTCTCTCAACCAGCCGCAGAAGCTATAAAAGTCGCTGGCCTGAATTGGGTCATTACGGCGCATAGTAGCTAATTAGCTTGCAATCTGCACTACTTAACTGCTATTGGATCCTTTATGTTTATTCTATATGTGTTTAAACCTTATTTATTTATAAGATAAAAACTACTTTTGCTTATAATTTTATTGAAAAAATACACACAAAGCGATAAGCGATAAGACCGCCCATTGTGTCACCCTAAGTAAAATTTCAAAAAATTTGTCTGTAGTTTTTATGGTGTGCAATAAAGAGCATTAAATTATATTCTAAACACTTAAGTTTTCAAAGAATAACTTTCGAGCTTTCGACATAGTATAAAACTATTTTTGATTCGGAATCAGGTTTTTATAATAGATCAGATATTCTTGACTTCTGTGCATTGGCGCAATGGATCCATTAATGCATAAAAGAATGAAACTTTGTCTTTTGTGAAAAATTAAGATCAATATTTTATCCCGAACTTTATTTTCCCCGGGTAATTTATGGCGATCAAGTATACAGTGGCCGCTCACAGCTGCTTACAAAGTTAAGAATAACGATACTACAGTTTTGGCGCGGAACTTTTGCATAAACCTGCACTTAGCGCCCCGACGACCAACTTGACTGTTAAATAATAAACTTTAATGGACTTTTGGTCATTTCACTTTATTGTTATATTGTTTTTTTTCGAGTACATGAAGTAAGGGACTTTCAGAAATTTTGATAGCATCTTTCAGAGCTGAAGTTTTAACGAGGTTGAAATTTAGTAGGCTTTAAAAGAACGTCATGAACTTGGGATTGTATTACGGATAAAAGATTTTAGGGAAATATTTTTTAATATCTACATTGTCGTGTTTTTGAATAAAAAATTGCGTGGCTTAGAGACTATGTTACGGTTAGTAAGAAGAAGGCTGTCAATCAAAAAGATACCCGCTTAACAGCAGGCGATTCTTGACGAAGCGTATGTGATGAAGTTTTGGAAAACAGTGATAGTAAAACATCAACTCGACAGGATTTAAAACATTCCTCCGTTTAACTCAAACTATAATACTCGGCAATGGCAAGTGTTGGACACTTGCCATTCATTACATGCAATCACAATATGGCCCTCATTATGATATTCCCGGATGAATAACACTGTTCGCGTATGTTCTCACTCATTGAGCATTAACAGCATAACTGGGCCGTACTGACGGCATGTGCCATGCTATAACGGGCGAAATACGTTCGAATCATCACGTCCTGCTAAATTGCGCCTAACTAGCTAAACAGTATTGCATACGCAAAGGCTGGAATCATTAGTAATTGGTACATACGTACGTGTTTGTCATGCATTAACGTGAATTTTGGCTTATTGTTTGTGTAAACTCTTGTAGATTTGTTAATGATCGATTTAGTCATCATTCCGTCATAAGATATATGTCACCTAGACCTTTCTTTGACTCAATGAATGGTCAAAGAACATGCCGCAATTAATACGCTTCGTTGATGAATTACTTAGTGATTACAATTTGTTTTAAGCAGGCAGAAGGACGCTGTTCTCTGTCTTCTTGGTCATATTTAGAAGCTTACAGTCGCTGACCGTACTAGTGACTAATATTAGAATCCATGAGTATCTTAACGGGAAAAAATGCTTAATAGTTCTCCCAGCCGAAACATAAGGAACACGCACAGACATTATTAGCACATCCCTTCCAATATTCCCAAATTCTATCCATCAGAAAAAGATAAAATAAGTTAGTGATGTTGCAAAATAATTTCAACTACTCACGCTGCGAATGAGAATCTTTCACGCCCGCATTGAAAGTAGATGGGAGGTAGCGAGCGTGTAGGTAGCAAAGTTCGCTGACTCAGCTCAGCGAGGATACTGTCTACGAAGAGCGGTTGAAATTCCGGGAATATTGGCTTCAAATTGAACCTTCGCGTAGCCTAGATCTTTTAGACTTGGTATGTAGCCTGAAATTGTAGTTATCGGCAAAGTGAAAAGGGTTATTGAAAGAAAATGTGTTTAGTAACGCAAAAGTGACTACTGCTTAGTCAAAAGGGTGGCTTTTGATAATGGGCAGCATTATAACATAAAAAAAAACTTTGTGTTCTAGTTTTTGTGTAACGAACTATTTGAATCACCTGAGTTTTATTGGTTATCACCGATCTTCATTAAAAATCTAATTGTGCTTTGAAGTTGTATTTTGTGATTATTCTTTGATTCGCGAAGTATTATACAAAAAGTGACATAGATGTCGTAATTTTACAATAAATTGTATTTGTGACATAAGAGACAAGATCTAGTGCATGAAAAAACGCCACATGCATCAGCGCAGCCTTCGTGCAACTAAATTTATCGTGATGTTATTATCATCATCACTCCCGCAAGCTTTCGTGAGGCGAGCCACACATCCAGCCAGCACCCACAGCTTCAACGGGTATTCTGTACACCAGCATGCAGCGGACGAACATTCCTGGACATCACCCTCAGCAACCTTGGCACAGTACAGTGCACTTTCGGCAGAGGGTAGAAAGGGCACTGCTTGTCCACAAGCAGTGCCCTTTCTACCCTCTCCTGGTCGACACCAGCAGTCAGCCACACCCCGGTGCTGTACCACATCAGACTCACTGGATCATAACGCAGCGCCACCCCGATTCACTGGAGAATCACCGCAGACATTTCCGACTCATCGCGAACTATGCATCATCTGGTTCCAACCCACTGGAACCTTAACTGGCACTTTGAAGCATCGCAAGATCGACTTCCGGTCTCCGGAGGGGAGTGATGTCTACAACGCATCGGATGCGCAACACATGCGAATTACGAATCAAAGACCTGACGGCACACAAATCTTGCATCGCGCAAGCAGAGTGCACCGCGCGATCAGCATATATGTAACTTTCAATCGTCAGGCAGTTTCCCACCAGACGCGACACCCAGCTTTCTGAGTGAACTTTACACCTTGTTCCTCATGCCACTAATTATGTCTTGCTTAGAGATTTTTTGGAAACACCCTTTGGCGGGCCAAACAGGGGTCAAAGTTTGTTTGTGAACGAAGTCACAGATATCTATAGTTTCCCTATATACTTCATGTACTTAGTAGGTACCTACTTAACTTGAAAATAACAAATCAAGCTCTCGTTTGTTATAATACCTTATTTACTTTATTTATTTTATTATTTATGTACACAGTAAAACACATAGACATAAATTGTAATTTGAGTACAAAGGTACTGCTTATTTCTTAAGAAATTTCCTCCAGCAACCTGCGAAAGGATAAATGAGAAAGAAATGTAGACAATAGTGTGTGAGAACAAAAAAGAAAAATATGAATTTACGAAGATTTTTTTTTAAATATTAATTTACAAAGCAGTTTTTGAAACATTTTTCATATAAAGCTCTGCCCGCGACTTTATTCACGTGCCTACAACCTTCCTCGAGAATTGAGCTATCTAATGCAAAAATATTTTTTCAAATCCGACTGGTAGTTCCGGAGTTTCCCCCTACATACAAACTTACGAACAAACAAACAATCAAACAAATAAATTTTACCTCTTTATAATGTTAGTGTACATTATTTACTCATCCATTCATCATTTTGTACGCACGTGTTTCGTATCTCTTACAAAAACACGAAAATAAATGTTTTCAATAACTGGCGAAATGTAAATATGAAAGGAGATTCTTTAGTAACATTCGGTGTTATAACAGGTGAAATGTAATATCTGTGAATACGGAAAACGCATTAGCAGAATTAATGTTCTGCTTTTCAACTTTGTTCGCCATTCTGGGGCAAATCGGGGCTCTCCGATGGATTGAATGAGGTATCGATAATCCTGAGAGACGTCGTAATGCCTACTTATTAGAGGGAGCAAGGAACGGATTGATAGCTGCAGGATTTACCCTGGCTGCTTTTTGGGAGGCCAAAATAATAACTTTCGGTGGAGGTATGTTATATACGGTGTGAATCAATTACAAAGGTTGCTGACATAACAATATTTTGCAACCCATGTTATGCCTCTATTTGACTATTAATAGTAGATTTTACATCAAGTGCACAAAACGAACCATTTTTACTTTTGACTTTTTGATAGTAATGTCGAGGATAAAATAGTTTTGTGCACGAGTTATAAACTCTGCTTTTCACTTCGATTGCGAGGAAATAAAACAGTAGTATACCATAACATTTCTTTAATTAAAATTCAAAGTAAAATTAAACGACATTGATATTAGGCTTGGGCTGCAGACCTATAAAGCCTACTATTAAATAATTTTTGTAATAATAATTTTCTTAAATTAATTAAATAACCTACCGTACTTGAATTTAAATTTTAATATCTTTTATGCCTTAAAAAACACATAAGGCAAATAAATTAAAGTAAATATTATAAAATAACGAATTTTAACTATGAACTTCTTATTGTGTTTGGCTGTATGGCTCATTTTCTTTGCCTTAATATAGATACATTTATGAGTAGATATGTTAATGCTCTAGTGCACAAAAATCGATTTTGTGCAGCCTTTATGGATATAGGCTGCACAAAATCGAATTTATATAAAAAAAATATATATATAAATAAATAATAAATATATAAATATAAATAAATATATATATGACGGAGGAGGACCTTCTCCATTATCATTAGCACTCATTTTAAGTCCTGTATTAACTATGGGCGACGGTGGGTAGTGTTGGATGAAGAAAACAGACTCGTATACACAATCAGATTATAATCATTCCAATACAATAATTACAGTACCGTATGTAGAATAGGAAAGCACAAAGTAGGTACGTATCACAGAACGCGAGATGGCTTAGTGTCCGCACGCGCCGCCTGCCAACCGAGAAGTGAAGTTTTCAATCGATGGCGCGCGCCCCACCAACTCCATCGAGCGCCACCAAATGGCGCTGTAGTACCGGATACGACTCGATTGCAACACGGCCATCCTGCTTGCACACGTCCTCGTGTGATGGTTACTCTGCAAATAAACAGTCCACGAGAGAATATTGTTCCACTCGGTCACTCCTGACTAAACTCTAGATTCATCGGGTCAATGAAAATAAGGAAATTTTAAAACTACTTCAGCAAAAACTGCCAAGCTTATAGAAAAGTTCGAGTAAAACCTCTAACGCCACGGCTCTCCAGCCGACCAGCAATCGCATTGCTCTCACACATCCAGCGCATGGATCAAAACTTCTGTACGCATATCCATCAAGTGGATCGCCCGTGTGCATCACCCACTGACTACACACTACGGTCTCTCCAGACCACGACCTCCGCCAGAGATAAACGCACATCGCGCACCCACGGACTACTTGAGTTGCCTCAAGAGACACCGATTTCTACTGGGCTACGACTACGTATTAAATACTGGTACGGTCGAACACAATACGGCCGATAGAATCCCTTACTCGATTTTCCATCACAACTTAAGCTTGCTCATCATCAACAAAATCCTTATCGACATCAACAAAGTCAAAATTATTAGGCACCATGGAGACGCGCTATTTGATCGGAGATTATAGGAAGCGGGTAACGATCGGAGACGGTGTTACTGTTAAGCTCGCGGTAGTCTATACACATGCGGTCTGAACCATCGTGCTTCTTTACTAGTAGAGCTGGGCTTGCAAACGGAGAGCAGCTAGGTCTGATAATATTCGCTTCTAACAGTTCTTTCACACGGTCGCGCACAATGCTACGTTCGTCCGCCGACATCCTATACGGTCGCCGCTGCACCGTGCGATTCGGATCAATCAACTTAATCTTAAGCTCGCCTGTGTTCACTCGCGTCGTTGGCAAACCGGTAATGAAAAATTCAGAAAACTGATTAAGCGTTTGCATAAGTCTAGGCTTGTCATTGCCAGTTACATCCGTAGCGACAACAGTTAAATCCGATTGAAGCTCTTTATGACTCACCGAATTAACACAATAGACTTTTGTTAGCGAAAGCTCCGTTGCCGTCATATTTACAGCAAAACCCCGATTTAAAATCTCGCGACCTAACATGATGTCACTTTGTAAATAATTGTCGGGCAAAACATGCAACAAAATTTCGAGAGGGTGATCGTTAATCACTACACAACATAAAATCTGTTCTGTGCTGAATACTCGCGTTTGACCTATACCAGTCATAGCAACAACATTTCTAACACGTTTACCATTAAATTTCGATGCAAAACTTTCTTTTACCAAGGAGCATTCAGCACCAGAATCATAGGTAAAGCGGAATAATTCACCTTTGTGTTGTAATGTGCCCGATGGTGGTTGCACGACGCAGACATCGATGCGCCGCTCGCTCCGCCCCCACCGTCTGCTGGCCCGCTGCCGACGCCTCCACTGCCGCTCGTGCACCGGACAGCAATGTGGTCCGGTTCGCAACATTTGTAGCAAACCAGGGGCTTTACTACCGGCTGCTGCGCCGCTTGACTCGACGATGAAGTAGGTGTTGCATCTCTTCCCCTCGTGTCCATGGGCTTGCTACTTCACTCAATTCACCTTGAATTCGTTCCATGTCATTCCGTCGTAGGCTATTTGAGATAGCCATGTTGATGCTTCACTTTTTAGCGCCTTGACTAAGCTGGTTTCGGTAACAACGCTCGCATATTTTGGTTCTGTTGTTCGAACATGGCACGCCAGACGTTTGTTTCCTTGTTCTGATCCAACACTGATCCCACTTCTGATGACGGAGGAGGACCTTCTCCATTATCATTAGCACTCATTTTAAGTCCTGTATTAACTATGGGCGACGGTGGGTAGTGTTGGATGAAGAAAACAGACTCGTATACACAATCAGATTATAATCATTCCAATACAATAATTACAGCACCGTATGTAGAATAGGAAAGCACAAAGTAGGTACGTATCACAGAACGCGAGATGGTTTAGTGTCCGCACGCGCCGCCTGCCAACCGAGAAGTGAAGTTTTCAATCGATGGCGCGCGCCCCACCAACTCCATCGAGCGCCACCAAATGGCGCTGGCGTACCGGATACGACTCGATTGCGACATATATAAAGTGCTTATTTGTGCTCCTGCACAAATAAGCACTTTCAGAGCATGAGAAGTGAAAAAATAATATTGTTTCGTTTGCGAATAGCATCGAATCTCTTTGCATTGAGTGCCTAAGTATGGCATTCTAGGTACCCCTGTTTAAAAAAAGAATGTTTGTTTTTTTTATCGTCTTTAAGCGGTTGGTTGTAAGGCCAAAATAAATGACATTGATACATTCATTTCATTAAAATAAAAATTATTTTGTACAAGATTTTTTTTTTTAATAAGCTAAAAAATGTATGAAAGCAATATTTAAATAACCTCGGCAAAAAGAATAAGTTTTAAAATAAAGAACTGATTCTAATTATGTAAATTATTGTCTATGGTTGCTTTTTAATCTGTAGAAAGTAAAAGTTTTTCGTTTTGCGCGGTTTTGCAGGTACACAAAGTTGATTAACGAAGATGAAAGTTAAAATCTTTCACAGAAGTGTTTTATGCTGCGCAATTAGTTGAAAATATATTCAAAAATTGTTGACTTAGTTTCAACTTCATCAAAAATCTGATAGGTAAGTATATATACCTAAATAAATAATACTTAAGTCATTGTACCTAATGAAAACAAATCAATAGGAATCAATCAATCTGCCTAGCCTTTTCCCAAATATGTTGGAGTCAGCTTCTAGTCTAACCGGATGCAGCTGAACACCAGTATTTTACATGGAGCGACTTCCTATCTGACCTCCACAACCCTTTGTAACGGTGTAATACGATACGATGAAACAAATCATGAAGAATATTGTTTCAAAATTGTTTTAAGTAATAGGTTTAGCCAAAATACGTATGATGAAGAACTCCCAGCTTCATCTACTAAAAATGCAAAGCCGTAAAAACGCCGTGTAAACGGCTCGTAAATGTCAATAAGAGACTTTCTGAGCATTAAACAGGTAATCTTTCGTACAACTTGGGTCCAATAAATTAATGCGTCGAGCGACAACGGCGATCATCGTCCCCGAACACTTTTAATAGAATTAATATATTTTAGCAAAGGCTTCAGTAGATGCCGTTTATTTTGTACTCATTTGAATATTGTAATTAAATGTTTATTAACAAAATTTGGGGCCCTTAGTTTCGTTACCCTGGAATTTTACTTATATTATTTTGAAAATTAATGTTTTCTTCTGTCTTGAAAATTAATGTTCTCATAATATCGGGGTCTTCTATCCTTTCATCATTGATTTTACCTTGGTTGGGGATTAATTTTCTAATTCCTTCGTGACTCCGCGCCTACAAAAGGAACTTTTTGACAAAAACTTATTTTGGCTTCAGTAGGTATTCTAATTAGTTTCTGCATAAGCAGTGATAGCCTAGTGGTGCGACCGTCAGACTGACAAGTCGTAGGTCTCGAGTTCGAACCCAAGGCACGCACCTCTGACTTTTCGGATTCATGTGCGTATTATATAATTATCACTTGCTCAAAAACGGTGATGGAAAACATCGTGAGGAAACATGCCTGAGAGATATTTCTCGACGGCATGTGAAGCCAAGTCAGAGGCCCGTGGGCGGCTTTAAAACTCTGACACCAGGTTAGTTTACTAGCCACACGAAAAGAAGAAGATTAGTTTCTGCGTTTATCTAGCCCAACAATATTGAAGTAGATAAATATTTAACATACGTCCAGCATTCGTTCGAAGTCAATAACAAATCAAAATAATCAAACCCATTAGAAACTACAGCACGAATCCCATATTTTCTTTATAAGTACATACGGTAGGTATATCCACATTTACAATCGCATTGCAACCCCGAAGCGGTTTGGACCAGTAATAACCGGTATGAGCCGATTTGAATGCAACTGTGCCCGCTGCCCGTTTGCAATTAAATGTTTCCATTTCAATGGCGAACTGAAATAAGACAAACCTTGAATGGTTTTCAAAGTGACCACTTTATGTGTGTTTTGTGGGAAATATTTCCTTTATGTGGTTTAAACGACAAGGTATAAACGACTGACTGGTTATATCTATACAAGGTGTTATGCAGACGGTTGAATATACGAAAATGGTGGATCAGTGGGGCCGTCTGCTACGTGTATTGGCCCAATATCAAAACCCATGCAACGCGGATTTTTTAAATTAATTTTTTTCAGTCTAATTTCGTCGTTTTTCGAACTTCATACGTCAATAATTTCATTTTAAAATAACAAAACGTTTTGTTATTTTTAAATGAAATGATTGACGTTTGAAGTTTAAGCAAAGACGAATTTCGAATTAAATTTAAAAACAGTAATTAAAAATAACTATGTGGCCTGGGTCTTGTTATTGGGCCCGCCATTTTAGTATGTTCAACAGTCTGCCTAACACCCTGTATATACATGAAGGCACAGGATCAGATATATTGTAAAATAAAAGAGGTTCTTTAAATAATAAGAATTTAGATTTTCTTATAAATTATTTAATCAATTAATTTTACACGAAACTACACTTAATCAGTTTCAAGACACAAATAGCCATGACACCCAGTAATAGCTTAGTTTACACAAAATAGTAACAATGTACAGAGAGGCAGAGTAACAATAATTGAAAGCAATACAACCTGTGCACCGGGCAACGCCTGAAGGTAGGATGCCATTTCGCCGCCGTGCGGACTCTTTTATACGGTGGTATTGTAAGTGGGGCAACGACGTAGCGCGCTACGATGTAGCGATCACTAACTCCGCCCAGCTGCGAGGAGGTGGGAGAATGTCGTAGCGCGCTACGGCGCCATAGTGCTACAACGCAGCCCGATGCACGTGTTGTTTACAATGTGACGCCGACACGGCCATGCTGACGTGCGGACGGCCTCGTACGCTTAGCCCACAATGCCACATCTAGAACATGAAAAACTGATTAAGTACCGTTTGGTCATCCTGCTATTGTTTCTGGTCCGGTCTACTTATACCTTTCAGATATTTAACCACTTGGTCCAGTCAGCTATGACTCTACAAGGCTTGGTCCGGTCAACTTCTGACCCTCCAGATATTTAACCACTTGGTCCAGTCAGCTATGACTCTACAAGGCTTGGTCCGGTCAACTTATGACCCTACAAGATCAGTTCCCTGGTCCGGCAATAGTTTTGCCCTTCAGGTGTATCCCTTCAGTTAAACTGGACCGGATCTAGCTAGGCCGAACAAGTAACGTTCCTTTAGCTTAATTAACAAATAGCTCAATACTTTGTTTGATGTACAAGTGCTTCTGTTACAATGTTAATTGATTCAGGACCAATAGATTCTACTGAAACAGCACGTAAACCAGGGTTTCTACAATTAGCATTATTATGAGAACTGGTAGATATAGTGTCATTTTTAGCAGACATGGTATCACTATTGACAGAGGTATCACTATTGGCAGACATGGTATTATTATTGGCAGACATAGTATCACTATTGGTAGACTGAATATCATCAAAGTTAATATGTTGCCTAGTCTCGTGAACAAGAACCTCTGTTGTTATTATCCGCCGACACGTCATCCTCATCAAAATTTTCTGCGATTTCCAAAAACAATGACTGACCACGGGGTACTTCTCGCAAGTTTTCGTGAGAGTATTTGTAGACTCTATTGTTTCCATTAATGTGTTTTAATTCGTACCCATCATTTTCCAAAATAGCGGTTATTTTAAAGGGGCCTTTGTATATACGGTCTAGTTTCGTTTGGTGTCTTTCTTCGCATTTAATAAAGACAGAGTCACCTACTGAAAAAGGTTTAACTATAGCTTTACCCTTGTTAAATCGACCTGTGTCATATTGAGCCAGCTTTTCATACTAGCAGAAGCATCGGATCGAATGGTTTCGAGGTTTAACCTATCTTCATTAGGATTATTAGTAGATACTCTTGATATCCTTAATGAACTGCCCTTAATACCAAACATTAATTCCAAGGGCGTGAACCCTGTTACTCTACAACGAGTACTATTGAGAGTTAATTGGATGTCGCCTACATGATCTTGCCATGAGCTGTCCGAATATAACTATAGTGAGCATACGCTGGGCCTGACCATTTGCCATACTGGAACCAGTGGCTATAATATGATATGATTATCTTTACAAAAATTCTTAAATTCAGCATTGTCGTATGACCTACCACGATATGGAACTATTCTTTTAGGAGCGCCAGACAATTTCACTGCATATTTAAGTGATTTAATAGCATCAGATGCATTTGGGTTAAGGTATGCTCTAACAAGACGAATTTTGTAAAACCATCAATAATCACGGAACAATACTCCTTACGCTCGCTTTTTCGGCTGAGTTTGCCAGTTAAATCCAAATGAATTGTATGCCATGGAATGGGCAATTTAGGGATTGGATATAGATGGTCCTGCTGGGCACCCGACGGACCTTTGGAAACCTTACAAACGACGCACGAATCTACTTTTTTTCTTTTTTTTTTAAGTTTGAACATTTTTTGGAACCAATAAGGATCGTATAATTTATCGAGCGTTTTTTTTCATAACCATGGTGTTTTATTTCGCTGTGTCCATGATTAATCATTGATCAGGTTAAAGAGTGTGGCAATATTGGTAACCATTTAGTAGTTTTATTACGTTAGATTTTACGATAAAGTATGCCCTGTCTAATATCGTATGTGTGTGATATTTCAGCCGGCAAGTAATTTGAACGGAATTTGGAAATAATGTCTGATATTTCAGAATCACATTGTTCTATAGATAACCAACACCTCTCTAGTTCAGCCAAATTTACAATTTTAGCTGGTTTATGAATAAAAGATGTGTCAGCATGATTACGTGAAAGAAAGACTGCATGTGCTATATTTTTTCCCTCTTTATAAATTATATCAAAGTCATACGACTGCAAAATTGCCCACCACCTGTGTACTCTAGGTATAATGTTCTTTTTGGAATGAGAGGCCTTTAAGGCGTTACAGTCCGTAAAAACCGTAAATTTACGCCTATACAGGTAATATCGAAAATTTTCCACAGATTTAACTAAGGCTAATGTTTCCAATTCATACGAATGATAACGACTTTCAGCACTTGTGGTTTTTTGACTAAAATAAGCGACAACATGAGGGCGACTTTTTTTTTTTTTTTTTTTAGTATAGCCCCATATCCTTCACTTTTTGCAGCAGTGTGGAGTTCGATGGGTAAAGGGTCAATTTTTTTTTTTTTTTTTTACTGTGTTAGAAATGACATATTTTACTATTTTCTGATGTACGTCATTATGTTCACAGGTCCAACTAATAGTAACCTTTTTGACCGCGGTTAGAGGATACAAAGGTTTCATCAATTTTGAGAAATTTGGAATTAATTGTCAAAAATATGTGGCCAGGCCTGTAAATTGATGAACCTGAGGATATTTTTTAGGGCTTCAACCTTATGAGGACTTGGTCCAACCTCTCCAGAGGATATTACGATACCCAGATATTAAATTTTTGTCTTCATAAATGAACATTTTTTAAAGTTAATCTATTTAAACGAACCAACCCTTCTTGAACGGTTTCTGATTCAGGAGGTTTAAGTGCCGTATTTATAGCCCTTTGAAAAACCTGTGGAGTGTTTCGTAAAACAAACGGCATGGTTAGGTACTCAAATTGACCCGAAGGTATAACAAAAGCAGTTTTCTATACTCCTTATGGACGCAAATTAGTGAAATCCAGTGGCCATATCCAAATTAGAGAAGAAACAGTCCCCATGTAATTTATCGATTTGATCACTAATTAGTGGTAAAGGATAGCTGTCTGGTCGAGTACTGCTATTAAGTTCCCGGTAATCAACACACATTCGATCGCTACCGTCCCTTTTTTAATTAATAATATGGGACTCGCGAAAGGCGAAGAATTTTTTCGAATTATGTAAACATCTAGTAATTCTTGAACCTTGTTACTAACGATTCCTAAATCGGTGTAAACTTGTGTTGTCTTGTGTTCCTAAATAGCCTGTAAGGTCGCCTATGTACAGTTTTATTTGGATTTATGAGATCGATTTTAGCTCTTTGGTATTAATACGCGTAATGGGAAGATTTTGTATAAAATATGAGGAATATTTATTTCAATCAAAAAGTTCCTTTTCTTTACCGGTAAGATCTGTGTCAATCGAATTAATGTCAAGAGGCATTTCCAATTTAGAGCTAAGATTTGAAATTTTATTTTTGGAAAACGTTAAGGCATCGTTACTAACTACAACGGATATTCCTTGCCCCAAAATGACGCGACCTAATAATACGTTTTCATTGAGAAATTCGTCAGGCAAGACATGATATGATACGTAACATCGAGAAGACAGTTTTGTACCATGATTGGGAATTTTATTTGGAGCGAGCAATTAACGTTATTAGAACCGATCGAATTGCAATTTCTCCGAAATGGTGTTGACGGATGGGGCATTTTCGTGTACGATTCAGACGTACCTGGTTCTTCAATTCTTCTCTTTAATGAGAAGCTGCGCATTATGCGGAAGAGTTGATTCTTATCGTTTATAATGACAGAATTGAGTTTAGGCCAAATTTTGTCATCGCACTGTGACAGGATAGATATGCCAAAACCGGTTAGTACATTTTCCGGTAAATTCGCATTCCTTCCTCGTCTTTATTATCAATTTGAATTTGATAATTAAATCAAAATGATCCTTCATTGACATGGATTTGGAAAATTTAAAGACCAGCATTTCCTTAACAACAACCCATGAAATATTATCTGGCTTGATTTTAACGCACACCAGTTGATCATGTCGGTTTCAGGTGCATCAGGATCGAAAGGCACCAGCATTTGACTGCGTACTGGGTGTCATGTAGCTAGGTGTCATACTATGTGCGTTTTTAAAAAAAAAAAAAAAAAAAATTGATTCCATACTAGCCGAAAAAAAATTACATTTGTTCCTGTATTAAATTACTGGCAGTCACAGATAAAGGTGGGAGTGGGTCTGATCCCACTTCTGATGAAGGCACAGGATCAGATATATTGTAAAATAAAAGAGGTTCTTTAAATAATAAGAATTTAGATTTTCTTATAAATTATTTAATCAATTAATTTTACACGAAACTACACTTAATCAGTTTCAAGACACAAATAGCCATGACACCCAGTAATAGCTTAGTTTACACAAAATAGTAACAATGTACAGAGAGGCAGAGTAACAATAATTGAAAGCAATACAACCTGTGCACCGGGCAACGCCTGAAGGTAGGATGCCATTTCGCCGCCGTGCGGACTCTTTTATACGGTGGTATTGTAAGTGGGGCAACGACGTAGCGCGCTACGATGTAGCGATCACTAACTCCGCCCAGCTGCGAGGAGGTGGGAGAATGTCGTAGCGCGCTACGGCGCCATAGTGCTACAACGCAGCCCGATGCACGTGTTGTTTACAATGTGACGCCGACACGGCCATGCTGACGTGCGGACGGCCTCGTACGCTTAGCCCACAATGCCACATCTAGAACATGAAAAACTGATTAAGTACCGTTTGGTCATCCTGCTATTGTTTCTGGTCCGGTCTACTTATACCTTTCAGATATTTAACCACTTGGTCCAGTCAGCTATGACTCTACAAGGCTTGGTCCGGTCAACTTCTGACCCTCCAGATATTTAACCACTTGGTCCAGTCAGCTATGACTCTACAAGGCTTGGTCCGGTCAACTTATGACCCTACAAGATCAGTTCCCTGGTCCGGCAATAGTTTTGCCCTTCAGGTGTATCCCTTCAGTTAAACTGGACCGGATCTAGCTAGGCCGAACAAGTAACGTTCCTTTAGCTTAATTAACAAATAGCTCAATACTTTGTTTGATGTACAAGTGCTTCTGTTACAATGTTAATTGATTCAGGACCAATAGATTCTACTGAAACAGCACGTAAACCAGGGTTTCTACAATTAGCATTATTATGAGAACTGGTAGATATAGTGTCATTTTTAGCAGACATGGTATCACTATTGACAGAGGTATCACTATTGGCAGACATGGTATTATTATTGGCAGACATAGTATCACTATTGGTAGACTGAATATCATCAAAGTTAATATGTTGCCTAGTCTCGTGAACAAGAACCTCTGTTGTTATTATCCGCCGACACGTCATCCTCATCAAAATTTTCTGCGATTTCCAAAAACAATGACTGACCACGGGGTACTTCTCGCAAGTTTTCGTGAGAGTATTTGTAGACTCTATTGTTTCCATTAATGTGTTTTAATTCGTACCCATCATTTTCCAAAATAGCGGTTATTTTAAAGGGGCCTTTGTATATACGGTCTAGTTTCGTTTGGTGTCTTTCTTCGCATTTAATAAAGACAGAGTCACCTACTGAAAAAGGTTTAACTATAGCTTTACCCTTGTTAAATCGACCTGTGTCATATTGAGCCAGCTTTTCATACTAGCAGAAGCATCGGATCGAATGGTTTCGAGGTTTAACCTATCTTCATTAGGATTATTAGTAGATACTCTTGATATCCTTAATGAACTGCCCTTAATACCAAACATTAATTCCAAGGGCGTGAACCCTGTTACTCTACAACGAGTACTATTGAGAGTTAATTGGATGTCGCCTACATGATCTTGCCATGAGCTGTCCGAATATAACTATAGTGAGCATACGCTGGGCCTGACCATTTGCCATACTGGAACCAGTGGCTATAATATGATATGATTATCTTTACAAAAATTCTTAAATTCAGCATTGTCGTATGACCTACCACGATATGGAACTATTCTTTTAGGAGCGCCAGACAATTTCACTGCATATTTAAGTGATTTAATAGCATCAGATGCATTTGGGTTAAGGTATGCTCTAACAAGACGAATTTTGTAAAACCATCAATAATCACGGAACAATACTCCTTACGCTCGCTTTTTCGGCTGAGTTTGCCAGTTAAATCCAAATGAATTGTATGCCATGGAATGGGCAATTTAGGGATTGGATATAGATGGTCCTGCTGGGCACCCGACGGACCTTTGGAAACCTTACAAACGACGCACGAATCTACTTTTTTTCTTTTTTTTTTAAGTTTGAACATTTTTTGGAACCAATAAGGATCGTATAATTTATCGAGCGTTTTTTTTCATAACCATGGTGTTTTATTTCGCTGTGTCCATGATTAATCATTGATCAGGTTAAAGAGTGTGGCAATATTGGTAACCATTTAGTAGTTTTATTACGTTAGATTTTACGATAAAGTATGCCCTGTCTAATATCGTATGTGTGTGATATTTCAGCCGGCAAGTAATTTGAACGGAATTTGGAAATAATGTCTGATATTTCAGAATCACATTGTTCTATAGATAACCAACACCTCTCTAGTTCAGCCAAATTTACAATTTTAGCTGGTTTATGAATAAAAGATGTGTCAGCATGATTACGTGAAAGAAAGACTGCATGTGCTATATTTTTTCCCTCTTTATAAATTATATCAAAGTCATACGACTGCAAAATTGCCCACCACCTGTGTACTCTAGGTATAATGTTCTTTTTGGAATGAGAGGCCTTTAAGGCGTTACAGTCCGTAAAAACCGTAAATTTACGCCTATACAGGTAATATCGAAAATTTTCCACAGATTTAACTAAGGCTAATGTTTCCAATTCATACGAATGATAACGACTTTCAGCACTTGTGGTTTTTTGACTAAAATAAGCGACAACATGAGGGCGACTTTTTTTTTTTTTTTTTTTAGTATAGCCCCATATCCTTCACTTTTTGCAGCAGTGTGGAGTTCGATGGGTAAAGGGTCAATTTTTTTTTTTTTTTTTTACTGTGTTAGAAATGACATATTTTACTATTTTCTGATGTACGTCATTATGTTCACAGGTCCAACTAATAGTAACCTTTTTGACCGCGGTTAGAGGATACAAAGGTTTCATCAATTTTGAGAAATTTGGAATTAATTGTCAAAAATATGTGGCCAGGCCTGTAAATTGATGAACCTGAGGATATTTTTTAGGGCTTCAACCTTATGAGGACTTGGTCCAACCTCTCCAGAGGATATTACGATACCCAGATATTAAATTTTTGTCTTCATAAATGAACATTTTTTAAAGTTAATCTATTTAAACGAACCAACCCTTCTTGAACGGTTTCTGATTCAGGAGGTTTAAGTGCCGTATTTATAGCCCTTTGAAAAACCTGTGGAGTGTTTCGTAAAACAAACGGCATGGTTAGGTACTCAAATTGACCCGAAGGTATAACAAAAGCAGTTTTCTATACTCCTTATGGACGCAAATTAGTGAAATCCAGTGGCCATATCCAAATTAGAGAAGAAACAGTCCCCATGTAATTTATCGATTTGATCACTAATTAGTGGTAAAGGATAGCTGTCTGGTCGAGTACTGCTATTAAGTTCCCGGTAATCAACACACATTCGATCGCTACCGTCCCTTTTTTAATTAATAATATGGGACTCGCGAAAGGCGAAGAATTTTTTCGAATTATGTAAACATCTAGTAATTCTTGAACCTTGTTACTAACGATTCCTAAATCGGTGTAAACTTGTGTTGTCTTGTGTTCCTAAATAGCCTGTAAGGTCGCCTATGTACAGTTTTATTTGGATTTATGAGATCGATTTTAGCTCTTTGGTATTAATACGCGTAATGGGAAGATTTTGTATAAAATATGAGGAATATTTATTTCAATCAAAAAGTTCCTTTTCTTTACCGGTAAGATCTGTGTCAATCGAATTAATGTCAAGAGGCATTTCCAATTTAGAGCTAAGATTTGAAATTTTATTTTTGGAAAACGTTAAGGCATCGTTACTAACTACAACGGATATTCCTTGCCCCAAAATGACGCGACCTAATAATACGTTTTCATTGAGAAATTCGTCAGGCAAGACATGATATGATACGTAACATCGAGAAGACAGTTTTGTACCATGATTGGGAATTTTATTTGGAGCGAGCAATTAACGTTATTAGAACCGATCGAATTGCAATTTCTCCGAAATGGTGTTGACGGATGGGGCATTTTCGTGTACGATTCAGACGTACCTGGTTCTTCAATTCTTCTCTTTAATGAGAAGCTGCGCATTATGCGGAAGAGTTGATTCTTATCGTTTATAATGACAGAATTGAGTTTAGGCCAAATTTTGTCATCGCACTGTGACAGGATAGATATGCCAAAACCGGTTAGTACATTTTCCGGTAAATTCGCATTCCTTCCTCGTCTTTATTATCAATTTGAATTTGATAATTAAATCAAAATGATCCTTCATTGACATGGATTTGGAAAATTTAAAGACCAGCATTTCCTTAACAACAACCCATGAAATATTATCTGGCTTGATTTTAACGCACACCAGTTGATCATGTCGGTTTCAGGTGCATCAGGATCGAAAGGCACCAGCATTTGACTGCGTACTGGGTGTCATGTAGCTAGGTGTCATACTATGTGCGTTTTTAAAAAAAAAAAAAAAAAAAATTGATTCCATACTAGCCGAAAAAAAATTACATTTGTTCCTGTATTAAATTACTGGCAGTCACAGATAAAGGTGGGAGTGGGTCTGATCCCACTTCTGATGAAGGCACAGGATCAGATATATTGTAAAATAAAAGAGGTTCTTTAAATAATAAGAATTTAGATTTTCTTATAAATTATTTAATCAATTAATTTTACACGAAACTACACTTAATCAGTTTCAAGACACAAATAGCCATGACACCCAGTAATAGCTTAGTTTACACAAAATAGTAACAATGTACAGAGAGGCAGAGTAACAATAATTGAAAGCAATACAACCTGTGCACCGGGCAACGCCTGAAGGTAGGATGCCATTTCGCCGCCGTGCGGACTCTTTTATACGGTGGTATTGTAAGTGGGGCAACGACGTAGCGCGCTACGATGTAGCGATCACTAACTCCGCCCAGCTGCGAGGAGGTGGGAGAATGTCGTAGGGCGCTACGGCGCCATAGTGCTACAACGCAGCCCGATTCACGTGTTGTTTACAATGTGACGCCGACATACATATTAATAAAATAGTAACGAAGTCAAAACGTATAAGTATTTTTTTTATTTGAATGTTTGTGGATTAATTTATTGTATGTGTATGATTTTTATATCTTTATGTTTTAATTTAATGTAAGGTTATTATTGCTTTGTCTAAAAAATAAATAAATTATTGTCTATTATAAAAATGTACATTAAATAGTAAAAAAAAAAATTCAACGAAGTGTGGTACGAGCCTGATGCCGAAAATATAGTTTTTAGAATTTTTGTCCATTTGTCTCTTTGTCTGGATGTGTGTTCCGGATTGACACCAAAACGGCTGAACGGATTTGGATTAAATTCAGTAAACAGATAATTTAAAACCTCGATAACACGTAGCGTACTTTTAATCCCGGTAGTACGTTCCCGTGTGATATTTTCCGACATCCACGCGGGCGAAGCCGCGGGAAAGCTAAACGCTAGTTAGTAATGAATATAATTAAATAGTTGAGTGAGTATAAGTAAATTATGCGGTATAGAATAAGGTATAAACTATTATATTGTTAGCAATTCGCGAAAATCGAGCCTATGCACTACGGTCGATTACGCAATCAAAGCTGCAATTCCTTGTAATTATTATCCAATTAATTAAAGTAGGTAGGTAAATCGATTCCGATATAGGTTTATGACGGACTAGCTTCTGTTCGCGACTTCGTCCGTGAGCCTATAACCTTCCGCAAAAATTGGGCTATCTAATACAAAAATAATTTTTCAAATCCAACTGGTATTTCCGGAGATTACATACAAACTTACAAACAAATGAACAAATATGACCTCTTTATAATATTGGTATAGACATACCTATTGCCTCGTTGGTCTAGTGGTCGCAAGCGCTACTGCTGAGCATGAGGTCCTGGGTTCTATTACCAGGTCCGCCAGTGTTATTTTTCTATTCTCAGTAGCAGCCCACGAAGTCTGGATTTGTGCCCGGTTGATGGCAACACGTTCGCTTCCTATTACATGGGACTTAAATGTACTGGCGAAATGAGGGTATAGATAGGTACTATGTTAGTAGGATCTGCCTAACCCTTCGATTGATTTTCAAATTATTCCTTTCCATCATTCGGATACCTTTACAGGAAAATTATCCTTGTCGCCTTTACATAGGACCAAAATTAAATGACAGATGATAAATTTGATATCGGACCTTATTGCACACTTAAAGTAATCATTACAATATGATCACTCTTCGATGCTGAAATTAAGCATTAATTTGTATGTTCACTACTAGTAAACATGTTGATTGCGCACGTCGATTCCCCAGAGTAGAGCTATGACATCACAATTTAATTTTGTTACTAGCAAAATCTGCAATCTGCAAATATTTTATTTATTACCTTGTTTTTCCGACTTTTATGACCTTTCCACAGTAGGAATAATTACATTTTGCGTAATCAACAAATACTTTAGTCCAGTGTTATAATTTTACGACTGTTTTGGACGGAATGCTAATATTATTCCTACAATTTGTAAATCAAAGTAACGACCTGAATTGAGCTGACGAGTTGTCAACGCAATTCACAACTAATTACGTATATCAAACTATTCGGTATAATTATTCAAAAGTTAAAGCAGATTGACCGCGAGGGCGTTCCAATTCGCACATAAAATCAAACTTAAGTCGCTATTAAGTTGGAGTAGAGAAGGGTATCAGTTGGGAGCAGTCGAGTACTGGAAGGCGGGATTCAAGTCAAGCGGCTCGAGTGCCCAGTCCGCGTGCGAACGCTGCTCGAGCAACACGTGTTCATTCTCTTACCACTTTTGGAGGGAAAACTTCGAACGATCTCCGGGAAAATGCAAGATTAAAAATTGTGTTGTTTATAAAATAAAATGACCTTGGAACTGCAGTGCTTAAGGCATGTGGATTTTTATTATGACTGTGTAAAAATTATGACTTAGATGGATAGTTCGGAAAGTGGTGTTCAGTGATTGCGGACATAATGAAAGGTTTGTTGTAACTTTAATTACTGTTTTATTATGTAAGTTGAAAATTAATTTTTAATTATGTTTTAGGACACTTAATTTAGTTTAGTTAGTTAGTTAAAGGACAGTTAATTTAGTGAGCTGTAGGTAGTATGAGATTCATAAAACATCTTTAAATGATTATTAACGCTAGTTTAATTTTATAGATGAAAGTAAAAAATATGGTGTCAAAATAATGTTACTAATCACGTATCTTTTTACGAAAATTATTAAAATAACTGCAAGCGTAAATCTCAGGAGTGCTAAAACTTTTCGCTTCTTACTTTGCAATAGTTTTACATAATTTGAAAGCTTTCAGGAATAGCAGTGAACTTCAGTGAATTCCGTTGGATTATTAAACTCATTAGGGTCTGAAATGGTAATGGGCGTTCCTCAAGGTTCGATATTGGGTCCATTCCTCTTTTTAGCTTATATAAATGATTTACCCCAATTATTTCAAAATCAACCAAACATGGTGTTATTTGCAGATGACACATCATTGATATTTAAAATAAACCGACGGTCACAAAATCTTGACGACGTGAATAGCTGTATTGTTCAGGTCCAAGATTGGTTTACGGTAAATAATTTGGTACTAAATAATAAAAAAACAAAATGCATTAGATTTAAATTACCAAATGTTAGAAGCAGCGAATGTGACATCATATTGAATGGAGAAAAACTGGAATTTATTAATCAAACAGTTTTCCTGGGAATCACGCTAGACGAGAAATTACAATGGGGACCCCATATAACATCTCTCGCGGGGCGGCTAAGCTCGGCCGCTTATGCTGTTAGAAAGATAAGACAGTTAACAGATGTAGAAACCGCGCGTTTGGTCTATTTTAGTTACTTCCACAGTATTATGTCGTATGGCATTTTACTATGGGGTCGGGCTGCTGACATTGAATCCATTTTTATTTTACAAAAGAGAGCTGTCAGAGCCATTTATAATCTAAGTCGTCGCGAATCTCTCAGGGAACTATTTAAAAAGATTAATATTATGACGGTACCTTGCCAATTCATTTATGAGAATATTATGTATGTGAGAAAAAATCTACATCTTTTTAATAAAATAAGTGATAGACATAATTTTAATACTAGAAATAAAGATAAAATAGATCAACCATTTTTCAGACTATCTAAAGTAAATACATCTTTTATGGGGTACTGTGTTAAATGTTACAACAGAATACCTTGTGATGTATTAGAATTAAATGAAAGAAAATTTAAAACTCATATAAAAAGTACACTTTGTAAACAAGCATATTACAAATTAGAGGATTATATCCAAGATAAAAATGCTTGGAAACATGCTGGTCCTGCTCCATAGGACAATTTTAGAATCTAGACAAAATCAAACTGGTTGCCAATTTAATTGTATAATATTCTTTTTTTAAACATTAATTTTATATTCTGTGATTACTTGAACTCACACACTGACTTATTATTAGTAATACTTGTTAAAATGTTAAGAATATCGTATAATTTTACAATGTTTGTAAATATGTGAGCACCATGCATCTATCACATAATTAATTTATGTCATTCCTTCATTTTTCATTCTTTTTACCTATCGTGGTATAGTAATCTTATTCTAGGTGCATCGTCTTCACATATAATTATATAATTAATGTATACAGAATATTGTGAAAATATTTTAAAAAGAGTAACGGTGGAGTTTCTTGCCCATTCTTCTCCATACGAAAACAACCTTTTGGAATGGGCGACTAGAATCAATTATTATATCTTTTTTTTTTGTAAATGTTGACGTTCATAAGTGCCTTTTTTGTGCCTAAATGAAATAAATTATTTGACTTGACTATTCTACTTAAAATTCGTTTTTGGTTGGTCTCAGAATGTTTTGGATAAGGACATTTACTGAAACTAAACATGGAGCATAATATATCCTAACCATGTTATTCAATTTGACTGCTATTTTTCTGCTCAGCATTGTAACACAACCTCTTTTTGCATGAATATGCATGTAGGTACGATATTATGTTCCGGTTACGTCGATTATATCGTCACCCTCCCCGCTAACTGTTGTATCTCACAAACTGACGTATCTACACAGACATTACCTACGTGTTCATAACTTTTCGAAAAAAAGACCAAGGTCCTAAGCCCTAAGGCTTTAGGGAATATATAAAAACAAAATATATATTAATTTATTAATAAAGCCACAGGTAACATGATTGTAGCGCCAGACTGAAAAACTGTTGCCCTGGAAAAATATCAATTGCTAGATAGGACAGTTAGCGGAGAGGGTGACGATATATAAGGTAGCCTTTAGTTTATAACTGTTTGGTAAGGACGGTGTCGAAAGTCAAATAAAAGCGAGGGTTTTGATATCGCTGATGATGCGAACTGCTAGCGACAGGCAGATACCTAAGCACTGGGGCAAGAACTCGTCCAAACGTGAAACGAAAACGTAAACACCAAGGGTCTCGGCTAGTCTGTTCGTTAGTGAGCAATATGAAAGAAAAAAGCAGTGAATATGATAATAAATTAGTGACTATGATAGTAAATCAAGTCGCTCATAAGTGTTCACGTTTTTCTAAACTATGCAACATTTAATGCAGTTTTCAGCATCTTTCAGATAATTTATTACGGAAGTTTTATCTGTACATACATTAAACTTATATATAATAACGGGTGGCTAATTAGGAAGGAAGAGTACAACTTTTTTTGTCCCAATTCTGACGCCAAATTTTGCAGTTCTTTGGTGTCTATTATTTTGTTAAAATGCGGCAAATTCGTTATGCATAGTCTATAAGACCATGACCCCACAATACTTTCAATAATTTTATCCTGAAGTTCTTAAACGAGTTTAAAAACGACCCAATAAAAAATATATTGTATTCCACCATAGCACCAGCAGCGTGTAAACTAAAAATCTCAATTTAAAAGCTGAGCTATGTTCCCGGCAAGTGGGTCACAGCCCGGTAGTAAATATACAGTTAGCTACGATAGACGTTCACGCGGTCTGATCTATGATATGACCCACTGTGAACGACAGCGACGTTAAATCTTTAAAAAAAGTAGAAAATTAACATATCGTTACGCTAGTAAAAGAACTTTAAAGGGGTAAAGGCTGGGATATTTTGAGGAGTGAGGGCTTGAAAGTCTATCACGGATTCTGTTGCATCGTCTGTTGCATTTTCATCGCCTCTTGTCCTAATTCCAAAATATTTGTGGTCCATGTAGCAACTCTTCTTCCGTACAACTTTAACAGCAGTCATCTCCTTATCCCATCCTTCGTTTCTAGGTCTCTTGTCATCGACCTATACTACTGAAAATATCATCAACAAATATTAGTTTAGGTATAGCTTGGACTAAAACGGCAGTGCAATTTAGTACAGTGAAAAGTGCTGACTCCAAATATTATACAAAGCGTTCCCTTATAAAGTTTTAAAACGCGACTCAGCGTTCGATCCGGGAGTTGATTCGTTCTGGTTTACTTTTGATGGATTATGCTCAGACTTCGAGCCACGTAGATGCAGAATGTTAAAACGCGCCAGAGGAAATTAAAACTAACTTTTTGAAACAAGCATTTTCGTAACTGTTTTCGTATTTCTGGCAGGTTTGTAATTATGATTTATGTATCGTTGGAAGTTAGTTAATTAATTTTAGGTAATAATAGTCCGTTATTTTGCGAATGTTTATCTCTTATTTGCCAAAATAAGGCAAGGATTAGAGGACCTCACTCAAAACTCAAGCATTATCATATGGCTATTAATTTATAATTTAAATTATGTCTTGTGTTGCCTTATGTAAATTATCTTACATACTATAGAACAGACAGTAACTGAACGGACAGCTGTGCTGCTGGGCAGTTTGTTGCGCCACTTCTTTCTCCCAGCGAAAGCACTAGGAAGTGGTGAAGGGTGGGCGTTTTGGGGGACTGTCTTATGTAATTTGATGTTCAAAAAGTGCTGATTCTCAGAATAGTTTGAATAAATGACTTTTGAATTACTTAAAATCTTTTGATTGGTTTAAACTAATTTTAAGTAATGCCTGAGTTATGAGTGAGGTTCTGTAATACTTGCCTTAGTTTGTCCTCAATGTAAGCTAAATGAGTTTAGTTGATGTAATTCCAGTAGAGTCATTCTTTAAAAAACACTACCAAATCCGAAGATTCGATCCTTTACTTCAAAGACGAGTGAGTCCACTTTCAAACTGCGTGCGGTCATTAGGGTCAGAAAAGGACAGCTTAAGTAAATATGATTTAAATACAAACTCTATCTTGCTTTAAAACCTTTTTAACCGAATTTAAGTACCCATACCGTTTTTCTTTCGAAGAAAATCTTATAAATACTCTTTGAAGTCTAGAGAAGGCTCATTTAACTATTGAGAATTAACTTTTATTATTAAATTATTCATCGGAATCAAATTATACTAAAAAGGTTATTC
The DNA here is from genome assembly GCA_963853775.1 of Xanthia togata. Taxonomy (NCBI): domain Eukaryota; kingdom Metazoa; phylum Arthropoda; class Insecta; order Lepidoptera; family Noctuidae; genus Xanthia; species Xanthia togata. The sequence goes on along the minus strand of OY970795.1, from coordinate 18,118,556 downwards.
AAACTGCTTTATTAATAAGAATATTTAATCTAGAAATAGAAATACAGAAAGACTCGCACTGAGGTAACAAATTAAACGTATAACACTCATATTAAACATAAGTAATAAAAAATAAAGTAAAATGAAAATAGAAGCAGAGTCATACGAGGCCAAAAGGCTCCTTTATCAGCATGATGCTGCGCTAACTAAAAATAAGTGTTACAGCTCTAGTATTCAGATATGTCCCACAGTGATGTCACGGATAGACACAGACATAGATCATAAATAAAAAAATAAACAAAATAGATGTGTGAAATAATCCTAACTAATATTATAAATGCGAAAGTGAGTTTGTTTGTTTGTTACGCTTTCACGTTAAAACGGCTGCACAGATTTGGATGAAATTTGGCATATGAGTAGACCATAATCTGGATAAGGACATAAGGTACTTTTTATCCCGATATTACCACGGAATCTAGACTTACGCGGGTGAAACCGCGGGGTGCAGCTAATATTATAATAAAATTTGTAATTCGATTGTCAGCACCAGACGTAACATAAGTTACTTGTCCTTTAGTGACTGTTGGTATTCTATGGCATCGCTGTAACAAGTAAAGAAACGCAGGCGCTGATACTGGCAAACATAAATATAAAACATTACGGCTGATAAAGCTATAAAGTGAATACATCACGCCTTGTTTCCCCGAAGGGTTGGGCAGAGGTGTACCTGTAGTACACCTACATTTCGCCACGATTTTTAAGGCGGCGAGCCTATTGCCATCAACCGGGCACAAGTCCAGACTCAGGGCTGCTACTGAGAAATTCCAGAAAGAAAAACCCAGTGACAATTTGCCCGACCTGGGAATCGAACCCAGGACCTCATGTTCAGCAGAAACGCTTGCGACCAATGAGGCAGTCATAAGTACAGTGAATAATATAGTGAAAAGATCTCTCTGCGATAATCAGATAACGGCATTTGGAGACATAAAGAAAAACGAATGTTATGAGTAAAATACTTGCAAAAGAAAAAGAAAAACAAATAAAAAACCCCACCAACTTGAAATTAATCCGACTCACGATTTTAGTGTTACGCGGTTCGTAATTTGTCTTTTTCGTTTTGCCCGTCTCTCTTCGTCAGCTACTCTAGCGTTATTCTCGCATTTTCTTAATTACTTTAACTTCCTCGGCATTCGGATCTTTATGATATTTTCCCGTCGTTTTTCAATAGTTTCTACTATAAAAAAAGTGGTGCTCATCATGCTGAAAACAGCATGACGTAGATGAGCACTTTTTTTTCAATTTCTTTTTTCAAAAGTATCAAAGTTGAAATGATAATGTTCTCAACTATGTATAACTTAATAGGAATCTTATCTTACTAAACCTAGAGTTCAATATATCGTTAGTAATATTTTAACTTTGTTAGGAGCGTAGTACCTGCTGCTGGTCGCGAGTTCGTCCGCGTGTTTTAACATAAATTATATCCTACTAGCTGCGTCTCGCGGTTTCACTAGCATAACACTCGATCCCGTGGGAATATCGAAATAATAGGTAGCCTATGTCCTTTTCCGGGTTACGGTCTACCTATGAACCAAATTTCATCAAAATCCGTTTAGGCGTTTTAGCGTGAAAGCGTAAAAAACAAACAAACTTTCACATTTACAATATTAGTTAGAATAAGGTAGGCAAAAGTGTAGTTAGCACCAGTGAAAGGTTTTTTTAAATCCCCACAAGCCCTAGCCACAAGCCCCAGACAGCTGCAGACAGCCGCACGGGTCGATCGAACAGGTTAAGCTACGCTTGCCGCGGTTGGATCGTGAATGGGTGACCATCTTTACATACCGAGACCCCTCCGTGCCTCGGAAAGCATGTAAATCCGTTGGTCCGGCTGTCATTTGTAGATCTTTGACAGTTGTTACGGGTCGTCAAAAAACCCGAATGCCGGACAACCAGTCTTACCAAGGGGTATCGTGTTACCCAGTAACTGGGTTGTGGAGGTCAGATAGGCAGTCCCTCCAAGTAAAATACTGGTATTCAAATGCATCCGGATAGACTGGAAGTTGACCCCAACATAGTTGGGAAAAGACTAGGTAGATGATGACAGTGCTTCAAGAGACTACGTATTACAAACAATATTATCTATTATTAATATTATTTTAGAATAATTTTCCTGCATAAAAATATTATAAATCAAAGTAACATTTATTACAGAGTACACGCTGCCATGGATGCTCATCACCGTAGCCGTGTTAGAAGCGGTGGGAGCAAGCGACAAGCGGCCGCGGTTCGTCACAGAGCCGCCCGCGCGCGTATTGTGGCCCGCCACGCGTGGGGCACACGCGTTGTGTCGGGCAACCGGCCATCCACCTCCAGACGTGCATTGGGTCACCGCTGAAGGACAACTGCTCACTACTATACCAGGATTGCGGTAAGACTTGGCTGTTAAGCTTCTTTTCAACCGACTTCAAACAGGAGGAGGTTCTCAATTCGGTTGTATGTTTTTTTTTTTTTGTATGTTTGTTACGCTATTACTCCGCCAATTGAATTGATTTTGATGATTCTTTTAGTTTTTGGTAGGGCATAGTTCAGAAGTGGTCCCATATAAGTTTGGTCAAGATCTGATGAGGGGTTTATGAGTTAGCTTCAATAATACGTATTTTTCCCACCTAGTATATGTGGACGATGTTCTAATAGTTCCTGTATTAAAAAAAATGTGGGGGGTTTTTGTAGGTACCACAACTAAAAAGTGAAAAATAAAAACTTTTTTTACAAAAAATGAAACCGGCTTCCAAAAAGTTTTTATTTTTTTAGAGGATAAAGGATGTTGTATCCAGACCCAGCCGCAGAGTGCATATGCTTAATGTTCCTAGGCGCAGAATATTTCTATTAATGTATACTGCATGTCCATTACGGTATATAACAAATTACCTGGGGCCCAAGTCTGCTATTTTTATAAATTCGTCATTCCAACACGATCCCACTGTCATTTTGCTAAAAGTTCGTAATCTGCTAAATTCATAATTGTCGATCATTGGTTGATCATTGTATTCCACAAACTTGATACTCGTACCGAATTAAAAAAAAATGACTGCACAATGACTATCTCGTGGTAGGTCACTGATCAAAGGAACTGTCAAAATTTTAGCAGATTACCGCGTAAGCCAGTCATTCAATTTTCATTATGTACGAGATTAGCAATAGATGCCATTTCTTTCAATGGAGTGTCATTGGCTGACCATTGGAAAGTCATAATGACGCCAATATGTTAGTAGATTACCAAACTTGTCAAAATCAACAATTATGAAATCAATGATAGACCATTCTGACACTATTGTAATAGCAGACTTGAGGCCCTGATAGCTTCAAAACTCTCAGCCTCAGAACATTTAAATGTAAATTATTTAACTTTCATATAAGCAAATGTTATTATTACTCGACTGAAGATTTTATGAACGAAAAATTTACCTAAATATTTGACATTGACTAAATATTGTCTATAAATCAGATTTTATCTCTTTGACCTTATTGAATTTTGCATTATATAATTAATCTCTTTTATTGTTCAAATTTATTTAAATTATTTGTAATTCTAATTTTAATCTTAAAATCATATTTGTACGCCGGAAACGGCAGAATATTATGATCGTAATATATTTATTACATAAAGCACATAGCAACTTTGTACAATATTCTGAAAAATAAATGCATTCATTCATTCATTCATAAAACATCTAGAATTATTTAAATAAACACTATAGGAAATTAATGGCACTCACTCCAAAATTCGCTTTTAGGCATTCTTCAAATGATTTCGTACTAATACTAAAATATGAGTAGTTATTTCACTGAATGTAAGTTTTTCGTAGCTGCGTGCTACGGTTCTCGTAGCTGCGTGCTACGGTTCTCGTAGCCGCTTGCTACGAGTTTCGTAGCCATGCTGTACGAGAACTTTTTCCGGTTTCATTGGTTGAAAGCACTTTATTAAAGTATTAGTGACATTGCTATTTGCCTTTTGCTAACCCACTAACAAACGAAAGCTATAAATTAATCGCAATAAAATTGTTGTTTGTGTATTCATATTGCCAATTCGCCGAATGACCAATTCGTTGCACATTGGACTATTACATTTTTAACACGCCAGAGCATTTTAGACCGTATGACGAACGAAATGGTTTTCCATTAAATTTGTTCGACCCAAATTCCCAATTATTGTTCATTTCAGTGTTAGATGAAATATAGGAAATACTAATGACATTACCGATAATTCCCATAAATTGTTGAACGTGTGCCGTGATACTACTGTATTGGTTAGTTCACCCAAAGCAGGTAAATTTATAATTACATAGGTAAGTAGCATTAATTTATGATTTGTGATTAAATAAAAATAAAATTCGTTTAATTCAGACTATTTCAATGTCCATAATACTTTCTGTCTATGTTACTATAGTAAAAAGTATATTATAATAAACTTGAAGATTTTCTGTAATCTCAGAACTTCTTGTTAGGATTACGAGGTCACCCGTAGCTACATCTAGTTAATCTCAAAGTAGGTGTAGATTTATTTTTCCTCATAAAAACGTACTAGTTGCATATTATATTTAAGTAGTATTTATTGGAAAACCTAAATGACCTGGGAAGACAACATAAATAAGTACATTTACTTAAGGCGAAATGGGTCCCAAAGAAGAGGTTTTGACGCATTTCGGCTGCACGCAAAATCAATTTTTGTCCTCAAAAACTACTAATTTGCCTTATTTTTTTTCATGATTATTAAAATTGAAGATATTTTTTAGTGAATTATGAGGGCCAAAACACGATTGACATAATTTGGCTCGATACAAAAAAATCGCAAAGTTTCCTCAAAATGTAGATTTTTCATGAGAAAAAATGGTTTTATTCGATTATAATTAAAGCAATTTCAATCAAATTTCGTCTTTAAGTTCATCATAAAAGACTTTAGGGGATTATGGATTTATTTTAATGTAACAGCAAATAAAATCTTTAAAAAAAACCCAAATATAGTAAATCGGGCTAAATCGGCTCGCGCTCAGAGTCCTGCGGGACGTCATCGAGGGTGGACCTGTGTCAAAATTTTTAAAAATACGCTCTCTCTGCAGTTGTTAAAAAAAATCAAATAAATGAAGAACACATTAGATATGAAATTGCGACAACTCAGAAAAAATATTTCGTAATTTTAATATAGTTTTAATTCATAATATTGTTTTCGAAAGTGTGATTATTTCTATGCGATATGATGACGTTTAATTGTCATCTTACAATAGTGTTAGACACATTACAAATTATTATCGATAAAATTATAGTCAAGTGCGAGTCTTATAAAAAATTTTATAGTCGTTTAAGAAGAAGTTTTTTTAAAGATTTTTTTATCAGATTCATCCATGTTACAATATTTACTCTCCACCGAACTGTCTTTGCTAATATCATATTCTATATTAATAAATATACAATTGGTCCGGTTGTCGGTTGTATAAAAAATATTTAAAACAATTTTCACTGTCAAGAACAATTAAAATTAGAAAAAAATGCTGTTTCGAACAAAAGTGCTATACTAACATGACCAAATGTATAGAACACGATAAAAATCGTAATTATATTTTTCGAATAGCTGAGCCAGCAACACAATTTTTTCTTGAATCCGTGATTGTATCGTATTGGCTCAGTATGAACAATTTTCAGTTTTGAATACAAAAAGTCACTGGTTACGATATCGTATACGACACTTCTGTATACGATAAAAAGTCGTTCTAAAATGTCGATGTCCTAAAATAATAGATTCGATAAATTATAGCTGTAGCAGTAGGTACGTCACTTGGCAATAAAGTACGGCAATTGTTACTTCATGTATAGCTGTCAATATTTACGAATCTTCATGAGTGGTGGGAAACATCCAAAACAAAAAAATATGATCACAGTATAAGCGAAACAGTACGACCATTTTTAGCCCATTCAACTTAATTAAAATCCTGAAGAAATAAAGATGAAAGTTTGTTTATATTGGAACGACGTGTTTTATATGGAATTTTTCGTTTTTTGTATGGAAAATATGAAAAAATATTACCTACATGTTGAGTGTTAGGGGTTTATGGGTTTCATAAAGGGGGTCGAATTTTTCATTATTTTTGCGATAGGAATAGGACACACCATTTTCGAGATATAAGCAAGAGAAAAGAAAAAAAGACATTATTGTTTTTGCGCCGTCGAGGTGTTGGTGTGAATTTTAGTTCATTTTTTAATCGCGATTAAATACTTAGACAATCTAAACTTTAGGTGAAGAACGTAAAATTCTGAACAGCAAAATTGCCATTTTCACTAAATTAATAGCTCAGTGCCGTCAAACTAAAATATAGTTAAGTTGTGTCACTTAGTCTATTTCAGAATGGAAAATTGTCTGTTGACAAGAATAATCTAAATTTTGGTGATTTTTAGTCTAGTTTAGAGGCATTTGTGACAAGAGAATCGGCACCATTGAATGAATGAAACGGAATCTCAAGCCGATGTTGCTATCATAAAAATAATTTGTTTTTAATAACTTGCAATATCGGTTTCTCGTCGCGACATATAGAAGTCAAAGTGCCTTTTTCGAGAAATCTCGTCGTTTACGGTCATGTTAGGGATTAGAATGACGTCAGAATCGTAGACAAATTTCGACAAAACGAGAAAAAGAGCTTTCTGGCGCTTGTCATGTTAGCCCTGCAGAGGTCTAAACGCGCAGCCTTCAGTAGAAATTTCCCATTGCTTGCAAGTTTTTAATTTTAAGTGAATTATTAAACGCCTGCGTTCCTTCATATAATACCTAATGTCACAACACTGATACACTTATGGATTCTTACAGATTATTCATGACTACCTAACTATCACTAAAAAAATCCCGTGTGCAGTTTGTACATGGGATTTCTCATTAACAGTCACCTAACCATAGATATTGATTTTTATTAAAACCATAGATGACAGAAGAGGCCTAAACTTCATGTTTTTCTGTGTACGTTCTACGAACTATCCCATAACACTATATCAAAAGGTAAAAATGTTGTTTCTTTAATTAATAAAATGAATTGACTGTCACAACACAGCACATTAGCCGATAACGACACCGACCCGACATCGACACTATATCGGAGGTCAGATGATCGGATACGTTTAGTGCCTACCAAACGCTTTTACATTGTCTTGCTATTGTCACCTATATCGTCGCAGACAGCGACCGACACCGATATAGGTACGATATCTATCGGCGAAGACACAGTGCGGTGAGAGTAGCGGCATTTTGTCACTTGAACACACTTTTTCGCACTGCCGACTTCAAGACGTCGATACTTAGCAATATCATTGGGCCGATAATAATTGTATCGATGTCGGTATAATAGCTGCCGACATATCGGTATCGGGCTGGTGTCGTTATCTATTAATGTGAAAACGCCCATTAGGTACACAGGATATTTTAAGTAATCATTTTAGTTCACTACACCGTACCTTAGTCCCATAAAATGTAAACTTATTGAAAAAAATCGAACCTAAGAAAAACTAGTTCAGTTGGTCAACTGCAAATATTTTATGCTGTGGCATGTATTTTTCGCGAAATGATCGGCAGTGAATCGTAAATAAATACGTCATTCCCCCTTAAGGGGAGGCGGAGGTAGCGTTTCAAAGGCCCACAGGCCCGGAAAATGGCGCCTTAAATATCTCAATAATATCTTTTACAGTTCAAGCAGTACGGTTATGGAATGCCTTGCCCGTATCGATAAGGCGAGCTCAATCTTTGTCCAATTTTAAAATTCTGGTATAAAAACACTTCCTCTCTCCTTACACATCATCATTACATATAGTTCCTTGCTCTTGTTTCATGTTTATAATTTTATATAAGTATGAGTAATAAGTTGATGCTTTATGTATTTATGTATTTATTGTATATGCAGATGGTACACCGCTGACTACCTGCAGTATTGTCTCTCCTGTTACCTTTAATCCATCCAAAGGTTGTCTGTAAAAGATCGCTATAAGCGATAAGACCTCCCATTGTGTCACATTATGTAAAATTTATAAATTTATGTCTGTAATTTTTATGGTGTACAATAAAGAGTATTCTATCTATCTATATCCAATACATTGACAATGCTTTATCTGAACACTATTTTGTATCTAATTTTACGGCACACTCTTGGGAGTTAGAACAACTGATCGTCTGATCGGTCTTTAGATTGCTTCGGGATTGGGTGTTAGCGGTACCTACAGGCGAAAGTTGGCGACGGCTCCATTAAATAAACTACTCTAACTTCACCTATATTTCAGAAGAAAGCGATACGCGAGTGAGCAAGTTAATATTTACTGCGAGCACCGCAGGCGAGTGCCTTCGCTACGCTTAGGAACACGCGTTCTTACTAGTTGAATATTTATCTTGAATTTGTCTTAGATATTAATTACGAGTCATTTATAAGTCACAAGTCATTTATTTCATAACAAAATACATTGTGTTAAAAATATTACAGTGATAGTAAATAAAATAATAACAATTTAAAAAAATATTGTATTAATATTTAAAATTCATTGAGCATTTCAAATGTATCAATATCACTAATATATAATTGTATGTCAATAATTCAGTACCAATAATTTAAATAATCACCAACATTGCATTTAAATTTAAAAAAAATCATTAACGAGTAAATATTAACAATAATTTAATAGTGGCTGTCGTTTGTCATCTATGAACTCATCGATACTGTAATAGCTCTTCCTCAATAAATATTTATTATCTTTAATTTATTTTTAAATAATTTTATATCGGCAACTTGTTGTATAACGCACGACTAATATATAATGTATGAAACTCGCTAATTTAGTTAACTGAGCAATTAGAGGAAGATGCTGCATTAAATATCAGTTTCTGTTTTGAGTCTTTAGAGCTTCTCAAGTAACTTAAACATGCATTCTTATATTAATAAAAAGTTAGGTACTCTCACTAACTCTCGGCTTTAGAACATTTATCAATGTTTCTAATAATTAAGATACTTTTTCTCCCCACAAAATAAAATATAAAGTTGTATTTAATTAAAAGTAAGTGGGCAGTGATGCTTCCGCAAAATAGAACATCCATCCCTAAAAGCTTATGATAAAGTTGTGTCAATTAATCTCGGTTGAAATTCCACAAGAAAAATGTATCTACATTAAGCAAGCACCGGGTGTCCCAAAGTTTTTGCTTCCAGTGTCTAATGACTAACGGCAAGCGAGTCGACGAGTTTTGTATTTTTAATAAGGCCTTGTGTAAGTGTGCCGGCGACTTCACAAACTTTACTGAAGAGACATTTTAAAACTTCGTAGTGAAAGTTTCTTAGCATTTTACTTAATACTTTGAAGTTATTTTGCAAGTGCATTAAGACAACTAGGATTGTAATTGATTGGTGGTTAACTATAAATATTGATTATTTTTTAATGGCTTGTTTATCACTCTTCATTGTTGATATTTAAGTAGTTCCTTGTTATAAAAGGTATAGTCCTTTTTACCCAACTGCGGCGAAGCATTAAGGAGGGTTATGAATGTATGTATGTAAGTATGTATGTTTTTTCTTCTGTTGCCTCATAACTTCTAAACTTCTGATCATAATTTGACAAATGTCAAATTATACATCATTGGAAGCGTCTTGATCGTCCGCTGGTTATAAGCTATGTGACGTCACATTAAATCAATATGGCGCCCTCTAGAGGACATAAAGAAATGAATAAAAAAAATGTGCCATGTTGGGTATCAAATATAAGGGCTTGACGAGCACATTACAAATATGTCATATATCATATTGTCTAAGTAAATAAGTATGTATAAATTGTTAAAAATAAGCAAAAGTGAGACTGTGCTACGTACGGCGCACTGTGGATCGAAAAAAGTTTGATTGATATTTTCAGATAAGGTGAGGTTGTTTTAAAAAAAATCCGCCCAAAATCTCGTTATATGAAGTATAGCAAAAAATCATAAATAATTACATCACCGAGTGCAAGGATATAACGGCTATTCTCTCCGTTCCGGAGATATAAGCATTAGCTCCGTATATTTATTTTTGCAAAAAAAATATAAGTTGCCAATTTGCCTACTAGATGGTATCCCATAATATATTTATGCATAATATTGGCTATTAAAAGCCATTTCAAGCAAAACATCGACACTTTAAAATTTATGCTCGAATGTCTTCGAGACCCTTTTTTCGATCCAGAGCGCGGCTGGAAAATCACAAAACCTAAATAAAAAATGTTGTTTCATACTTTTTGGAGCGTGATTTTTAAATAGTCGGGTTTTAGTTTTTGAACTTACTTTTTATATAAATAAAGCGCTGCCCGGCTTTATGGGCCGCTCTATAAATATTTGGCGAAGATAATACTGATAGGGAAATGATACACAACATTATCACCAAACGTTCAAACATCATAAAGTCTAACATTCATTTTACGTCCATCTTACTGAGTAGCAAATAAAACTAATCCAATACTCAATTAACGTTTTATGTGAAGGCTACTTCATCACAGTAACAACACAGTCACAAAATGATGTGTTGGGTAACTAATTCGTAGTTTCCCTGTGGGGTGCCAGTAATAAATTGGCTGAGTTTCCGATCGGAGTCCGCTAAGGGTAAGTCGTGAAGCGAAGACGTGTGAGAAACCTACCTATGTGTTGAGTTGAAAACTTTGTCGATCTCCGATACACTTCCAAGGAGCAATTACTAAAGTCTTCAGTGTTCGCTAAATTCACGCTATACCAAATTTCTCAGCATGAGAATGTTGATGTACTTGTCTAGATACTTTAAAATGCCGACGTAGTAATTGAAATTACACTAGTAACCGGACTTATAACTCTTAAGGCGCATTAGATAGTACGCCTAGGCCTACTTATTTATTTATGCCTGGGATTTCGCCCCCAGAAATTAATCCCCGAGAACATACCACCGTGATAAATTCTATCCTATGTATTAACCTAGGTTATGTACTTTCTGTGTGCCAAAATTCATCGAAATCCATTTAGCCGTGAAAGGGTGACAGAAAGACAGATACAGGGACTGTCGAATTTATAAAATAAAATTTAAAAAAATATACTATCATTAATACTTTACTATTCTATTATTTAATTAAGGACTCACGTGTTCATACTTTTATTAATGACGTACTTACTGTTTTACAAACTTTTGAAACTAGTTGGGCAGACCCAAAATAAATACGTGATTAAAATCACAAACTTACCTACCTAAATAAATAACATCCAATATTTCTTGATATTTTTTATTATTTTTGTTGCTACTTTAAATGTTATTTCCAACGTTGTTGACGTCGTACACGCAATAATTTAAAAGCAAGCTCACTATTTCAACAGTTGTTAGGAAACTCATGACGTGCTATGTGTTACATTGCAACTGCTCAGAGGCACGGAAAGTTCCCCGAGCACGGAGCTCAGCAAAAGTAGCGACAGAGTATTGAATAAAATGGATTTTGCAATATGTTACAAGTTTCACCTATTGTGAGAGCGTATGCAACTTTAGCATGTAAAGTATTATGTTCCTTTTCACAAGTAGTAAAGATGTTGTCTGTTATCTTTTTAGATCATGGCTGTCTTCTATTACTTAGTGGAGGCTTGTTAATAACAATTTTTTAATATTATATACTTTTTATCATTGGTTTGTGAGTCTGTAAGCCTTCTTTAAAATAAATAAAATAATTGTAAGAAAAAACAATGTCAACATTTCGGTCCTGATTCAGTAAAGTACAAATGATTTTGTATGGAAGGTATAGCTATAGGAGATTGTAACAAGGAAATAAAAGTTAATTGAATGGGAATACAGTTCAACTTCAAAATGAGAAGCAGGAATTCAAGAAAATATATCAGAGTACTGTTGAAACAGGTTTTATTCTTAAAACAAATCCCATCTCCGCAAGTAAAATATTACGTAGGGCACTTATTCTGTAGAAATGTAACAAGACGGGCGTAACGTGCAAGTTACTCTCAATTGCCATACACTCCACTCCCGGTGACAGCAAAGTGAGCGTGAAACAAACGATTATGGTGACGGTTGACTTATAGCGAGCGAGCAGCGATAAATGGCCACGGCACGTTCTAACGCTACCATATTTTTTCAACGATACCAAGCGCACTCGTTTCAAGTAACATTCTTATATCGTAGCAAGATTTGTTCTAAAGAAATCTTGAGAAAATACTCACCGACGCTCCCTGGATGAATGAACTCATTTTAAGCTCCGTTAAACATTCGCCAGAGGTTGGTTTAGTATAAAGTATCAGTTAATACTTTAGGTGCCAGCCCCAATTGTTTGAACGCTAATGGAATCTATTGTTACATAGCTGATAGTGGCTAGACAAGAGGGATCTCGTTTAACGTGATTCGACATTCCATTATCGGCGTGATTATATTTGGCCCCTTGACAACAGAGGGGATATTACGTTATTCACGAAGTATCAAGGTTTGTCCTCTGGCCGCATTAAAATCCACAAGAATAATAAAGTCTTTTTGATATGACACAATGTTGGGGCAAAGTTTTCGCATACTGAGTGAGAGTAGCAAGTTACCTCCGCCAAGTAGCGTATAACTGAACTAAACCTTGTACAACTCCCCGCGAAGACATAAGGGTCATTTTCTATATTCTGTTCGGCAAAATAAACGTAGTTTGGGTTAGTTACGTATCACGTCCAACTCGTGTCAGCAGTAAGTAGTAACAAGGCGTTGTTTACTCGCGTCGAGCTGGAAACTTTGGACATCTCACCTGTGAACTTACTTTAAGGTTTATTCGTGAAGATAGCTCAACGTAGTGTGTTCGCGGTAACCAGACTTAAAATTACCGAAGGAAACTTGTCGCGGAATGGAAAACACCGCTAAAGTGTTTTCCTTGTATCGTATTTTTCCACTTGTACATTGCTTACTCTTTCTTTAAGATACATAGTTAACGCAAGAATTAAATAGAGAGTAGTGATAGAAGTTGTATAAAAATAAATAAAATTCTGAGTCACACGTCTACTGTTCGATTTATGCCCAAACACGTGTGACTCCGGATTTTTAATTTGTCTGTTTGTTTGTATCTCTTCTCTCTCTCTCTGTACCTTTATAGATGACTTTTTGTCGTAGTTGGGTTTTAGTTTTATAACTTTTATTTTTATTAAATTATTATGATTTAATTTTTTTTTGAATGGTGCTAACTAAGCCCTTTCATTTGATACCCAAAATGGTAACAAAAAAAAAAAAAGATTCATGACTTTATGTCCTCTAGAGGACGCCATATTTAATGTAACGTCACATAGGTTATAACCAGCAGAAAATTAAGGCACTTCCTCTTTTGTCAAATTACGATGAACAGTTTAGAAGTTATAAGGTAATAGATGAAGATACATACTTACATACCGGTCAAAATCAGAACCCTCCTTTTTGCTTCGCCATAGTCGGGTAAAATTTAGACTTAAAGATAGAGAGAATTCCATTAAAAAGTTGTCCAGATCCCATTATGAAACATACAACAATATTGGCTCAATTCAGCATATCGTTCCGATAAACATTGATTTCATAGCAAAAAAACGCAAGCCGCGGGCCGGGTACAAGACAATGAGCTGAATTTAATGTAGCCTGTCACAGAGTACTGTGATCTTACACATAGCCTCAAGTAAGCCAAACATAACTCGACAGTAAATCCATATTACCATTTTCCGCTTACTTAGAACAACTAGAATGATGACTGGAAAAAAAAAATCTGTCCGTCAGTCAGATAATAAAAAATATTAGGCACATATTTTTTGCTTTATCATATTAATAAAAAATGGTTTAGATAAAACGCATTAAAGTCTGGCTTGCTACGTCACAAGTCAGTATAAAATTTTCCGGGGGAGTGACGTCATGTCACATTTTGACGTATTGCCTACTAATTGTATTGCCGTAATCTTTTGATTACGTAAAAAAAAATCTTTTTTTACGTAATCAAAAGATAGAGAAATACGTGTTCAATCAATATTTTTTAATAATCTACAAGACGGACACAAAAATATTTTTTTTGACAGCATCCCTATTAACTTGAACGAAATTATTAAAACGCTTTTCTCATGTCATTTCCAATTTTATTTCGCAAAAAAACTACGGAAAAAGAACCAAAACATTGGAGTAGAAAATTAGATTTCCATATTAATATGTAGGTAGACAAAGTTTTATAGGATGTTTATGTCAGCAGAAAATTGGCAATGATCGAATATCGGAACGTGTGAAGATAACCTGTCAGGGAGAAGACGGCGCGATGACGGCAAAAGATTGAATATAATGGGACTCTTCATTCTTATGATCACGTAACGTATGTTCCGTAACGTGTTTGCGTATTTATTTTTTATGCGATGGAAATAGCATACATAATATTGAAGCATAAAAAACACTAGGCATATCTGAAAGTTACGATAAAATCCAGAAATACTGTACCCGTTAAGTTAAAAGAAGTTTCCATTAAAAAAACTAAGTAATTAAGTATAACACAGATAAAAGTTCCAGTTTACGTGAATTGAAACGAAGAAAAATTACCGGCAGTGTAGGAGAGGCAATAATATTATACCTATTATAATGTAAAAGAGTTATCTGGTTTTCATCTTTGTCGTGTTATACGGAATTACACTATGATTAATATATGATTTCTCTGTAACCTAAAGATAACTGTCAAAATATGGGGAATAGGTACAGCTGTGACTAACCCTTCGGGAAAAATAGGCGTAATGTTATGTTTGTTGTGTTTATTTTATTAATTATTCATTTTGATTAATTGTAAAACAAAGCCAACGGATTAATAAACATAAAAATAAATTACAGTTGTTTCATGCAAAATAAGTCATCATTGCCCATCCTCTTCCTAATTTTCTTCTTAATTTTCCTTCTCTTTTCTCTTTTGTGTGCTAAAACCAAACGACAGATAAACTACTTAACTTTAATTAATATGATTGAGTCGCGACTGTGAGCCGGTAAAGTAATTTGTTCTCGTACATTACCCTCGGTTTTACGGCCTATCGTTACAACGAGTCACAAATTAAGTTACTATGAAGTTTGTAACTCCCGTAAATGAAGTTACGGCAGGCTGACTTAAAATACTGACGATCCTTGTATGTTTTAAGGAATTATTTTAAATACGTACCTAGACTTTCTTTTACAGATTGACTTATCATTTAAGATTCTATGTAATGCACAGATACTATAGCATTATCCTCACTAATTAACTGTGCTATACTAGCACATGTAATAGTTTTTAAGATACTTGAGATTTGGAATGGAAATTGCTAATGTCTGTTCCAAAACTGACATGTGTCATTACTTGTCTATGGGTTATATTGTGTTTATTTTTTATTATTGTTTGCGTTTATTTAACATTTGACATAATTATGGTTTTATAGTTTAAGTTTGCATGGTATTTTACAATTTTGTTTATAATATTAATAATATAAACCGCCTCGTTTACTGCCTCGTTGGTCTAGTGGTCGCAAGCGCTACTGCTGAGTATGAGGTCCTGGGTTTGATTCCCGGGTCGGGCAACATGTTATTGGGTTTTTCTATCTGGAATTTCTCAGTAGCAGCCCGTAGTCTGGATTTGTGCCCGGTTGATGGCAATAGGCTCGTCCTCTATTATATGGGACTGAAACATAACTGGCGAAATGTGGGTGTACCTACTACAGGTACACCTCTGCCCAACCCTCCGTGGAAACAAGGCGTGATGTTGTGTTATATTTGTGCTATGTTTAATAATATTTCGTAATATAAATTGAATTGCATGTGTTTTAATTATAATATCTGTATCATCGTCATTTTGTACTATTTGTTGATTGTTACTGAAAAAATTGAATTGAAAAGTATCTGATAAAAATGTTAACAAACCCTGTTCAGGTTGAATCCTTACGCAATCTCTCACTAAAGGGAATTAATAACACATTCATCTGTTTATTCATTTGACAAGACTATTGAGTTTAGTACCGTAGACCGGGGTTACTTTGATCAATATTAAACTTTGAAGGTTCATATCTTTTAAATTTGTGGGTGTAAAAAAATACTAAATAAATCTAGTGATCGGTTTTTTTATTACTCTTGATTCCTGTAATAATAAGTGAAAAAAATTGGCTTGATTTTGAGAAATAAAAATTAAACTGCCTGATCAAAGTTATACGTAGGATGGGGTTACTTTGATACCCCTTATTTTATTGCGTAATTACAAAGTAATTATTGCGTAATTGCAAAGTAATTACGCAATTAAATAAACCCAATTACAATGCCAATACAATTTAAATATAATTACCCAATTAAAATGCCAATACAATTTAAAAAATAAAAATCTATCAACGAGAAAAATAAATATTGTCGCATGGGGTAACTTTGATCTAACAATTGATTTGATTGTTTGAATGACAATATATTTACCTTTTTCAATTAAAATGATTGGTGGATTCCCAGTGTGTCCTCAGGAAAGGATTAAACAGTTGTTCAGTGTTCATAACTCAGAAATAAACTACCTAATTGCGTTTCGTTTTAAGTAATTCACGATTTTATGTGAAATGGAAGTTTCTATCAAAGTTACCCCGCGATTCAAAGTAACCCCGGTTTACCGGTATAAAAATAATCTCAATTGTCAAATGAAAAAACCTCTAAGGTGATTTTAAATTAGAGTTTCGGGTTTAAGTTTTAAAATAATCAAATCAAAGCACGAAATCTTTCTATTGTATTCAACACGTTTTTCTTCGGTTTGGTAGCGAACACGTTCTAATTTCAAAGACAGACATATTGTTCTTTGTAGTTTACGCACTTACAGCTTATTTCAACTTCGATGCAAAACTAGCAAGTAAAAGGTTCAAAATGAACGACAATATAATGCTTGAACTCAAAAAGTTCCTACTTAACGAAATAGCTGTATCTACATCTTTACGGTAGGCGATTACCGTCATAACGTACTTTTATACGAGCCAAGTTACATCGGAGTCGGCTGTTCCGGGCCGATACGGCCCCGGTTAAAGTTTTGACGGGTCGTAAACGAGCCTGTTACCTCGTGACAAATGAATGGAAATGAAATCTTATGATGACAGTAATTCGTTCAAGTTTTTTGGAAAACGGAACTGAGAAATGCATAGGTCTTTGAGGTAACGATGTCGAACTTGAAATATGGTAGGCACGTAAAGTGAAATTCCTAAACGTAATCATTTTTATTTCGCTCATTTTGGTACTTCACTTTTGCGCAAACATTGGTGGTAGTTTTTATTTATTTAATAAAGTCAAACAAAAATAGCTACTTCTAACAGTAGCTATGATATCTGAAATCGTAAGAAGTCCAATACCTACTATATTATGCAACTTTAAAGCCAGTAAAGTTTACCAAGGATGCGAAGGTGTACGGTCTATCCATTCGACATGCAATAGCAAACCAGATAGATATTACTTACTAACTACTTGTAGTAAGTTTCTCACCACTTCCCAAGCTCTTGTTAAAATAACATCATAACTATTCCAAAAGAAAGGAAAAACTCCCATCTGTCTTATTTCCTTATTGGGCAAACATATAATCGAATGTCAATCATCTAGGCAAATGTTTGAAGCTCATTCATGTTGTGCATTTTCGAATACATTATCGTCGATCGCGCATAATTTGAGAGACACGCTGTGTATATGTTAGATACCTTTGTGAACGTAAACATTGTTGAATGTATACTTTCCATTTTTTTACCGAGTTCAAAAATGAGGAGGTCCTCAATTCGACTGTATGTTTTGTTTTGTATTTTTGTTACGCGGTTATTCCGTCGATTACGAATTAATGTTGTTTTTGTTTTTGTTCGGTAGTTCATACTTCAGAGATGGTTCCATATTTTATTTTATTAACTTTGCATTTTTTGAGTTAGCTTCAATAATACGTATTTTACCCACTTATTAAATAAATAATGTTATAATAAGTTTCTGTCATTCCCATTTAATTAACAGGTGGTGGTTTCGAATTGTGGGGTAGGTACCACAACTAAACTGAAAAAAAAATATGAAAAAACAACGACTTCCAATAAAAACGCAAAAAAATTAAAAACTACGTTTTTTGCCACCGACTTCCGAAATTTACGTTATGTTTCACTTTGTAGTGTTTTTTTTGGTAGTAGGTTTTTATTTATATTTATTAGGTACGTGCTAAATAAATATTATTTGGCTGTCTCAAGTTTTCTGATGCATCGCAAAATTGTTGTTTGATTAATTATAACGGCTTTTTTAACTTATAGTACAGAAGAAGTCCACTACTTAGTTATTTTTAAAGGTACCTACCTACTTGTAGCTGGTACTGCTTTTATAAGATTCTTATTAAAGTGCCTGAGTATCATAGCAGTCCATTTCCTTCAGTCAACTCCTTGCGGGAGCAATTACATTGTCTTCCATTTTATTAATTAACAAACGCCCTCAACAGAATAACACTTTTGCTATCAATTTAGCTAAAAGCGATTTTCTGTCTGATGCAGAACTATATTCTGCACACCCACCAATTCTTGGATTCGATGATTAAATCAGTATTTGTTGTTCAATATATTTAACTACTAAAGTCCTTGCATACTTTTTTCCCCAACTTAGGGAAACCTTTTGTTAGCTGTGGGATCCTGAGGCCTTTATGATGATGATATTTTCTTCTCTACACATACATTATACAGTGAAAAGATGATCTTGATAAATACGATATTAAAGAATCATTTTTTGTCCCACCAGGCACGTGCTAAGCGACGGCAGAATAGTAGTTGGCGCCAGACGGTCGCTGATGGATGCCGGTAGCGGCGCCGGAGCATTGCTGAGGTGCCGAGCGTCGAACCGTGCAGGCACAGTGCTCTCCAGACCTGTCATGTTGCAACCTGGTCAGTTTTATAATGCTATTTTATATCATGGAGAATGATGGCTAGATAAACAACTGTCGAGCAAACAAATATTATACACCTATACACTGAAGATGTTCAAAAAGGATTATCTCCTTTTTTAACATAGGGACACGTAAATCAGATTGGGCTTACAAAATCTATAGGAATTGTAAAGCTGTTTACTCAGACGTGTTAGGAAACACATTAATATAATAAATATTTGTCCCACGTTGTAGAGATCCGTACTGATTACAAATATACCCCATTTGCAACTACTTGTTTTTCTTTATTACCATAATTATAATACGAAATTAGCCGCTTTCAGCCCAAATAAAGGTTATTTATTCAAACAAAGAGATTTATTCGAGGGTTTGACCTCGTGTAGCAAAATTTGTAATGAATAAATAATTGCGGGCCAAATATTTATTATTTTGATTATCGCTTCCACGTGCCTTCGGTTATAGTATATTATCTTCTATCTCAATTACGAAGAGGCCATAATGGAAATTATAAAAACTGTAAACAACAGACTTGTGTATTAAACAGATGTACGGCAAGAGGGCAAAACAAATTACAACTTCGAGTCGAGTTGGACCAATTAACTTTCCGTTACAGCGAGGGAAATGTGAAATAAAATGAAAAACAGCCTACGGCTCCCGGGTTTTTTTTACACGGGAAAACTTTTAATTAAGGGATTAAAAATGACATTAGAGTGAGTTCGCAGCAACGTAACTTTCTCTTTGTTTCCGGAATATCTGCTAGGAAGGCGGCAACGCACAAATTATGATTAGGCAAATAGATAAGCACAGAGTACTGCTTTTATTCTCTATTAAGTCTTGTTCAAATCTTACCTCACCGGCCTTGAGGACCAAAGAAAGAAAAATAATCTACAAACTTAGTTTCCTAACATTAATTAAGAAAAGGCAATGTCAGAAAGTTGGAGGCACTTTCCAGGGCCGTTAGAAACAAAAGTAGGTTATTTATCAACAAATCTAATTAAGTATTAGTAATTATCTCTTTATTTATTTTCGTATTTTCTTTATTTATTATCTTTGGTCTCAATTTAATGCAGAAGTTAAAAAGTTTGTTAAAACATAACAGAAAAAAATATTGTATTTTCTCTGTAATTGATTAATGTAATCTTTTGAGAAATAAATGTCTTAAACCGTAAAAATGGTAACCACAATCTGGCAAAGTATGATTCTGTAATTTACTATCGAAGAACTTCATATCTAAGCAGTTTGAAAACAAAATCCCGTGAACACGATGACCACATCTGTTACCGCCCCGGTTCTATAGCGGCCGAGCGCTGCAAGCAGAAACAGTCCTTACAGTGTATAGATATGAACTTCTTCGATGGTACCTACCCATACATAATTATGATTGTGTTAAAAACTTGACTAGAAATACAAAAATAAGTTTAATTTATAGGAATATGAAAAATAATATTACAAGTGATTTTAGTAGGTACCAACACCCAATTAGCACTGCTCATGTCGGCGACTCGAAAGTTATTGTGTGATCAATTTGTAACCGTGTGGTAAAACTACGAACGTATTAATTACAGCATTGTAAATTAATGTTAAGATACCACGTAACCACTAGTTAAGGTTATTGCTACTGAAATCTCAACTAAGGTTCAGTTTATTTAACAATACTATGTTGAGGAGCTCGTAGCTAACTAATAACAGCCGCACGGTTGGATCCATCAGGTTAAGCTACGTTTGCCAGGGTTGGTCTGTGGCTGGGTGACCATCGTAACATACCGAGACTCCTCCATGCCTCGGAAAGCACGTTAAGCTGTTGATCCCGGCTGTCATTCGTGGATCTTTGACAGTCGTTACGGGTCGTCAGATGCCCGAAAGTCTAAAAAGCAGTCTTACCAAGGGGTATCGTATTACCCATTTACTGGGTTGTGGAGGTCAGATAGGCAGTCGTTCCATGTAAAACACGGTGTACAGCTGCATCAGGTTAGACTGGAAGCTGACCCTAACATAGTCGGGAAAAGGGTAGGGAGATTGTTTTGATGTTGAGAAGCAATTTCGTATTATATCTACTCAATACTAATACTATTCATAACGTCCACTTTCTATTTCAGTTAATTTCAAACCTTAATATTAAGTATTTGAAAAGATGAATATTTTTCACTCCATTTACTTTTTCCACCGAGGGACGACGAAAGTTTTAATTAAAGATTGAGCGACATTATGTCCCTCATCTCGGAAAAATAACCTTGTTATAACGAAGCCGACGGTCCGTTATTGAAAATAATTTTGTTTCTGTAAGCCCAGCCTTCATACTTTATGTTGTATTGACTATAACAAGTGAAGTGTATTTAGACAGAATACCTACGTCTTTGTTTGAAGTGGTATATTAAGCTTTTGTACACAAGGGATAGTTTTATTTTTCTATGACTTATAATGTCGAATATTATTTTGGCTCATAAGCCGTGAGCGATGTATTCTCCGGAGAATTATGAACAAAATTCGATTACTTGAACGTTTTTTTTCTGATCATATTCGGAGGCACATTAATCAATTGAGACTGATAAACAAATGCCCAAGTATGCTCGTTAACTGGATGAACTTCGTTAAGGAGATCCGATACAAATAGAACCCAGATAATGTGGAACAACCAAGCCACGCTAACGAGCTCCACAATCGTCTATCGTAAGTGGTTGTAAGAACATCCCCTTCAAACTCATGAACTAGCTCTCAAGTTACAGATTTTGCTTAACATATTTTAATATTTTCCCCTACAATGAAGCTGACTACAAAGAGAAAATTGAAAGGCAACAAATGGGGGCGCAGGAGAAGCTTATTCTCATTCAAATGAGTTTCGAAGAAAGTATTCGACACTTTGATATTGTGATATTTACTTATTTACCTTGTTTCAGTATTGCAATGTTTTTCATTTGCATGATAAGTTTAATCTCCTATGATCTGTTTTCGACGATGCGATAACGAGGTAATCAGAAACTTACCTAGCTTTCAAAATTTTGAACTTTTATCACATACAAATAAAAACTCTGTCCAAACTGAAACGAATGTGGGAAGATATTTAGCTCATGCTGATTGTTTGTATGGAAGTTTTTAAACTGACGCGAATATTCGCATCCCTTCCTAATCAATAAACCAATCGGCGCGTGCAGTTCCCGCGCGGGATTCACGTCAGTGTTGCCTGTGCTTAAAAAAGGGTCCTAATAATAATACTAATCTGTTATCGCTCCACTGCAGGCAAAGGCCTCGTCCGATACAAAGGAGTCATGAGCATTGATCACAAAGATTGCTCAATTCGGATGGCATTTTCAAAAGTGTGTTGCGTGGTGTATGCTTCAAACAAAATGCGATACTTAAGTTAAAGTCAGGCCATTTAATAGGTAAAATTTGACGTCTGTCAGTTTAGTGAATTGCTAGCAAATCGTAAAATTACTCGTATCGGTCATTATTACAATAAATATGTAATCGTAATTGAAAAAAGTTAAGCGATTGTGCAGTTCTAACAAAACGAAAAAATATATTATTTTATGCCCGCCGTTACAAGGTTACGTTGTTGAATTTTGATGAATTGTCAAATGTTACCTATTAAAATGGCCTTACTTTAGTACATCAATACATTAATACAAAAAGAAGTCGTAAAAGAATTACACAACGGACGAAACTTAAATATAGCTTGAAATTAAAGGAGTCAAGCTTAAGATGGCTTCGCAAACAAAGCCATGTCGGACGCAATTATTACTTTATTTATTATTCCATCTCATTTTTATTTCGTTATTTCTTTTGACAAGTTATGAAAGTCTCAAGTTACGCATTATTAAAATGAACGGGAACTTTTATTCTGTCTTCAAAGCGAATTAAATGGAAAAAATATCCTATTCCATTTTTTCTAGATAAATAAGTGCAATATAAACCTAAGTACGAGTAGTAGAGAAAATACTGAGAGATGAGAATTAAAAACTTTTGCTCCATTTTTGTCTGATTTAAAGCAGACCCCAATCTGGACTTGTATAAAAAAACATATTTTTTAATATTCCAAATGTATTCGGTCCGTTTTTTGTGTTCATTCTTTTACTACGTTTGAGTAACAAAGTTTCGTAGTAAATTGGTAGGTAGTTTATTACTACGGTGTATTTTTGTTTGGATAAGTTTACGTTTCGTAAAGAGGCACAGTTATTTTATTTTGCCGAAACACACAAACTTTACCGCTTTGTTTTATACACCAGGGGATTATTGAATTATAAACGGTGGTTATATTATTTTATTTACTCCCGAATGAAATGTGATTATCATGATGTCTTGTTTGTGTAGTGGAGGACAGTGTCCTGTCCCACACTGCTCGTCAACTGACTCCTGCCAAGATCGGTGGTGCCGTGGTGCTGAGATGTGAACTATCACCACAAGTCGGCTTAGTGGACATCACTTGGCTACAAGATGGACTGCCGTTGTCCTCTGGATATATGAGTGGGGGTAAGATAAAACTGAATATTACAGGACTTTAATAAACGCGTAGATTGTTGAGAAAATGCCTCTGTTGCACTTGCTTTGTTCTACATTGCAAAATGGAAATGAGTTCTGCAAAAATGTGACTGATATTAAAACATTTTTGGCGTGCTATCGCTCAGTTTATCAGGTTCCGTTTAAACTTACGAAATTATTTTATGAATAAATACGTAGGTACACTGCTGAAAGGACCTTTTAACGCTTGAACAATGTTTCGGGGGCGCTGTAATTATTTGGTTAATGGTTTTGTTAAATGTCACATGTATTCAAAAAACAAGATGGCAGTATTATGTGTCTATATGTCTTGGAAGCTTGTAATTAGCAATTTTCAGATGTTTACTACTTCGTTACCATTTACGTGTATTAGTCTGTAAGCTTTCTTAAAAGTGTAAAAATAAAATAAAAGTAAAATAAATAAATAAATTAGTTACCGCCAAAATAACCGTGTAGCGCCATACAATGAAGTTGCTAGATTACTTCCTTCAAATAAATAACAAATCTACCAAGTTCCATGTTGTTTTAGAACCTCGTTGGGTGTCCGGAGCCAGTGGACTTCTACTTGGTCTGGACCTGACTCAAGCGGACATACAGGCGGAATATTCATGCGTTGCCTTGGACACTCCTAGCCCGCCTTTGAAACTCACTACAGACGGTGAGTTTATTATAGCTTCATGCATTTAGAATGTCTTATTTAGTCTGCAGAAATTAGTGGGTCCGGGTTTACTGGTAAAAACCGAATTTGCATGGCTGATATAATAACATACACAAATATATTATTTAACAGTCTCGTAGAACAAACAATTCAATTTCCTTTGATGGTTAAGGTACCATTCTGTAGGCGACCGCAGGCGTCAGCAGCAGGCGGCGTGTCGCCGTGACACGAGTGGTTTCTATGTTCTTCCGTAGCTAGCGACACATCGCGTCGGTTTCATAGAAATACATAGAAAACAGTCGTGTCGCGGCGACGCGCGCCTGCTGCTGCCGCCTGCGGTCGACTACGGAATTGCACCTTTATGTTTCATATCTGTTTGCCTTCGCTAGTAAACGTTCTACAAATACACGATGATAATTTAAAATATTGTTGTTAATTTTTCATCTGGTCTATGTATCTTTTTTGTTGTGTAGACAGTAGCTGGCTGGAAAATATAGAATTAAATTCAGTGGAAGCGCGCGCTGGGGATACTGTTGTACTACCGTGTATTCTACGACATATTACTGGACATGCAGTGAGGTAAGTAATCGTCCATTGTTCTGTTACCCTTTCTAGTATTTTTAAAACTGTTTAAAACTCATCACTCAAATTATATGTATACAGGATACATATAATTTATTTTGGTGATACTGTAGCGGTTAAACCACCACATACGAACTACGCATCAAAGACATGACGTCACACAAATCCTGCATCGCGCAATTAAAGTTTACCGCGCGAAGGACATATATAAGACTATCCGACAACAACAGTCGGGCAGTCGGCCCGCCAGACACAACACCCGTCTGGTCAGAGGATCCTCCCTTTTCTATGGTGGATGAGTGAACTTTACACCCTGTTCCCCATGCTAGCAAGCAAATTAAATCTCACTTTTTTTTTTGGGTGGTATTGCTTTTCCGATCACTGTGATACTGGATCTTTCACTAGGGTCTACCGTTCAATTTCTGACTTAGATTACACTATGGCAATATTAAATCATCAGTTGGCAGCGGCAAGAAGCATCTGGAACCTGGGCAGCAGTCTCAGGAGAAGGGACAGTTCGCGGTGGTTCACTCGTCATTTCATCTGCGCGGGCACATCACGCTTCAAGATACGCTTGCTCATCCAATCCGGAGTCACCATCGAGAGTACTTGTGAAACTTGTGGTGTATGAACCGTTGTCTGTTAGTGTGGCACCGAACCCGTTGGTAAGTTACAAAATTCTTAAGTTAGTGGACACAGATGCAACTACTTAGCTTGTTTTTTCAATTTCCACAATCACGTTTAGCACCATTTATTATCACCACTATTCGTGTTCTTACCTGAGAGCTTAGACAAAGTGAGATTCTTCCAAACAATAATGATGGTGAAAAGTAAATAAATGTATACATGTGACTGACAGAAGCTACCGAAAAGATTATGCCAACCCCGCGATTGCAACTTGTCCCGTCTTTCTCGTCACAAACTGTTCCTAATTGTAGATGGTAGGTACGGGCGGTTCCGGTCACCTGAACTGCTCAGTCGTAGGAGGGCGAGGCGGCGGTGTCACACTGAGCTGGCAACACGAAGGCCGGCCCCTGCACGCGCCGCAGTCTCGCCTCGCACTTGGTCCAGTTCGGTCGCATCACTCAGGCCTCTATCAGTGCACCGCTCACGACCATTCTGACTCCGCTGTTGCTGGTGCCGAGTTAGTTATTGCTGGTAACAATAGCATATAATTTTTGTTGTAGAAGGTAGCCAATGCTTCAATATCAGCACCTAGAGCACTGGTGATGAGCGACTTTCTCTAGTTTTAACAGAAACTCGAACGTCTCTGATCATGGTGCACCAACATTTTACTAGTCGTTCATCCATTCGCTTTAATTAGGTAAACTGTCAACTAAATATATTTTTATTAACAATATGCTTTGGCTACCTTACTGCGACACTTTACTTTGAAACTGCACAATCTGTGCACCGATTTATCTTCAATCCGGTTTTCAGACAGGCCGCCACGGCTGGTGTCGACGTTCAGCGGAGCGGTCACCAGAATCGGACAGAGTATAGTTATTAGGTGTGCAGCTACAGGTGTTCCATCGCCTCGTATACTGTGGACTTTAGATGACAGACCGTTGCCAGCTGCTCCTGACAAGTAAGTCCATAACTTCACGACCATTTATGGACAAGGATTCCGTTTCAAATCTGTAACTTTGTAGTATGTTGTATCTTCCCGCATCGTCATCAATTAAGCTTGGAACGGCCCACATCTAGGTATGTAGGCCTCCTCTTGTCTTCTCTTATAACGGCACGAATAAAACAGCTCATACTAGGCAGTCAATAAAATGGTATCAGAGGTGACTGCACAGCAGCTCTTTTGTATGGTATTTTTGTAATAGTACTCTTTATAGATACAGCGTCAATACAAGGGCAGAGGCAGTACCAGGAAGTGAAGAAGGAACAATAGTTTCTACCTTAAGTGTGACGATTAGAACTGCAGATGAAGGTGGTAGATACGGCTGCAATGCCACAAATTCACAAGGATCTCATGCGCATCAAGCAAGACTGAATGTTTATGGTAGGTTAACTGTGATAGTAAGCTTTCCTGGTGTGTTTTTTGATGAAGGGAAATATACTTTATAATTTTCGGTACAGGTCCTCCAAATATCAGATATTTACCAGCGTTACATGTTAAGACTGACACGGATGTGACAATACACTGCCCATATTCAGGATATCCCATAAAGTAAGTCAAAGTAAAATGCCCTAAACCTTTAAGGGAATAAAGATCATTTGAGGGAAAAAGATGTGACGTAACCTCGTATTTTTTTTAGAGAAGTAGTATGGAAGCGAGAAGACGGCTCGTTAGTAGAAAGCATATTAGAATCAACTGACGAACGAGGAGTTTTAAGACTGAATTCAGTTAGAAGCGCAGCGGCAGGAACTTATACATGTGAAGTGAGGGCTGAGAGCGGGGAGCTTGCGAGAAGAACAGTACGACTTGACGTTCATAGTAAGCGCTTTACCTACTTACCTGCAGTATTCCAACTTTCTGGCAATATTTAAACGTTCAGGTTATTGTCAACAGAGCCACCGAAAATAGCACCGTTCCAATTTCCCGAGGAACTCGAAGTGGGAGGCAGCACTCAAGCGACGTGTAGTTTGATATCTGGAGATAAACCGATACAGTTCACGTGGCATAAGGATAATTTGCCGATTCCTTCTACTCTGAAAGTAAGTTAATATACCTAGCTTTTTCCCAACTATGTTCCTGTCTAATAGGATGCAGCTGAACACCAGTATTTTACATGGAGTGACTGCCTATCTGACCTCCACAACCCAGTAACTGGGTAATACGATACCCTTGGACACTCAAAGTATGTACCTACCAGGGAGATATTTTTTAAGTTTGCCTGATTCTCATCGAATTTAGAAAATATATATATTTTTTTTAATTTTCACAAAATCTTTTCGTAAATGTCTTTAAAAAAAAAAGACTAATTTTTTCGACAATTATTTGACAGAAAAAAAAATCCAAATCATTTTTGTTTGAAAAAAGAAAGGATTTATCTTAATATCGAAACGGTTTATTCCTAGGTCGAACAAAAAAACATGGACTTTTTTTCTCTCCTGATCATTCAAGACCTAACGTCGGCTCACAGCGGCGAGTACACTTGCAGAGCTACGAACGACTTCGGAACAGTTAGCCATAGCGCTTCGCTGATTGTCAAAGGTATTTATTGTGTTACCTCTAAGTTTACTCTGCCTTGTACCTAACATACGTGCCCTAGTTTACGATAGTTCTCGACTGATTTGATTTTGGACGTATTCGGAATAAAAATAGTTCATCGACTTTGTTTAATAAAATAAATAAAAAATGATTTAGGTACCTACTCAGTGTAGTGCCTCTATGTAGTTTTTACGTTTGACCCCTTTTTTTTTTTTTTTTTTTTTGGTTGGGAAATAATCATATGACGTCTCCCGCTCTGGGTGGAGCGGGAGGGCGTGTCAGACTCTTACTGACTAAAACCCACCCGTGTTCCTTCTCTTGCCTGTGCAATGCCAGGGGGCCACGGTATCCCTTTCGGACTTTCCCGCAACCCTGGCAGGCAATGGTCTCATCGGACCCATTCATTCGCTGACATCTCTTTGAGGCGCGCGTGGAACACAACGCGCCGTCGACCCGGGCTTGGTCCTTACCGGACGGCGAGCTACCCATTGCTCACCGTCCGCAAGCCCGCGCCTACGGTGGCCGGGAATCCGCGATCGATTCCCAACGCCCGGGGCGTCTCCTCCTGCGGCGGCTAGGGGCGTGAGGGCGCGAAATTTGCCTCTCCCTCACGCGCTCCGCCTCCTCCTTCGCGAGCATTACTGCTTCGCAGAAGGAGGTGACGGCCTCCCATGCCCTCTTGCTCCGTACCATGGCCTGGACCAGGGCCGGACGCGAGAGATCCCCGCCACCGATCGCCTCCACGAGGACACGGCGGTGCTCTGCCCAAGCCGGGCATACCTCCACCGTATGCTCCACCGTGTCCTCCGGGCGATCCACGCAGTGATGACACCCGGGCGTTTCCTCCCGCCTTATCCGAAACAGGTACCTCCCGAAACAGCCGTGTCCGGTGAGGACCTGCGTCAGGCGGAAGGTGAGGACGCCGTGGTGCCTCTCCAGCCACTCCTCAAAGAGGGGACTTATCGCCGCAATAGTGGCGTGCCCAGCACTGGGTTGCGACAATCGCACTCTCCATGACGCCATGAGATCCCGTCGGAACTCTGTCCGTTGTGCCGCGATTTCTCGCGGCATCGGAGTCAAGCCCCGGCGTTTCGCCTCCCCGCGCCACTCCCAAATATGCGCGAATTGTAAAATTATATTTCTTGTAACAGACTGTAGATAGATAACTAAAATGATCTTGTATATACAGTATATCAAAACTGATACCATGGATTTAATACATGATTCTGAACCACTGCTTTGATATTATAGTCGATTATTAAAAAAAAAAACAGCTGTTCCATACATTTTGACCGCATAGTTATTGAACTTTTCAATGAAAAAAAGTTTTTTTTTAATAACCGACGAAGAGTTTTTACGTTCGTCGGTTAAGAATCCATGGTATCAGTTTTCGCGTCGATGTCCCTGCCACCTTGTAATTTATAAACTTTTATGAAAAAAAAAAATGGACCGTACATAATATTTTTACAGAAACTCACGACTTTATATTTATTTTATATAATAGGGGTTAAAGTATGAAATTTCCGTTTTATTGTAATAGGTACTTCGAATTGACATAGAACCTTCATGGTTTGAGATTTTTGAGTGAAACTTTTTCACATGGTACCTATTAAGTTCTTCTTTTAAAAAATGTACAACATTTGATTATTGACTTTCAGCTGTTTTTTTTTTAATTCAGCTTAGACAAGAAAGATAGATAGTTCGAAAATTCAAGTTATTTTTGAATACGAGTTCCGTCGTGGAACTAATGCGGCAGAAACAGCTCGCAATATCAATGTTGCGTTTGAAGAGGGGACTGCTAATGAACGCACCGTGCGGTTTTGGTTTAAACACTTTCGTGATGGAAACTTTGATTTGAAGAACGAACCACGTGGAAGACCACACAGGTGAATTGAAAGAGATGGTGGAAGCCGATCCAAAAAAAAAAAACGAATTTCAATTTTTCAGTACAAATCGGCAATTTCATACTTTAACCCTTAATATATAATATATACCTTTGCAACTGCAGCTTTTATTATTTTAAGTAAATTATCAGCATGTGTCATTTCCATACACAACACACTAGTTACTGTTTCTTTATGTTCATTGTGTTCATTCGCATGAAATAATGCGAAAGGCCAGAAAGACAATCCATTAATAAAAAAAGAACTTGTTGCTAGTTGAGGTACCATTCCGTACCCGACCGCAGGAGGCAACTGAAGTCGACGTGTCATCGCGACTGTTTTCTATGAATTTCTATGAAATACCTTCCGTAGCTAGCGACACGTCGTTGGCAGCTACGGGCGAGTGACAGGCGACACGGGCAGCCCGACCGCAGACCAGTAGTGCCGCCAACGCTAGAGCGATAACACGTTTTTCTATCTTCTATCTACCGATTGGAATACGGGCTTCTGCCGCCTGCGGTTGGGTTCGGAATCATGACTGCAGCGACATGACGCCGCGATGACGTGTCGCTGTGACATGACGCTGTGACACGTCGCGTGCAGTTGCTGCCTGCCTGGGTACGCAATGGTACCTTAAGTAACTTTGATAGTCGGATGTTTTTTCTTTTTTCAAACATTTTTAATAGACAGATATACAGCTGGTCCACTTCTTTACTCTTCTTCCCCTACTTCTTTTATACTGTTAAGAGGGCCAGCGTAACATATAAAGCAGTCTCTCCGCGCAGAATCGCCGACATGGGTATGGCGAGCTCAGAACACATCGGTGTCTGCGGGAGCAGCACTACTTCTGCCTTGCTCGGCTAAAGGACAACCCACGCCTAGGATATCTTGGGAGTACTCTACAGGTAAGGAAGGAATATAAAGAAAGAAAATAAATTTATTTGACTCAGGTTAAGGCACACAATAATCACAAAAAATAACAGAAAAAAAAGCTTAAAATAGTATTGTGTGCTTCACGGCTGCGCCAAATAGGCCCAGTTCAGCATAAATGCCAGACAACTAGTGTCACCTATTTTCCCTATCTTGGATTCCGACTCTTTAAATAGCCAGTCATAACTAAGTCAAGAGTCACTTGTTTTTCCCGTCATTGTGATATTTTTTTCTGTACTGGAGAAAATTGCGGTTTTGTGTTTTTTCCATACCAGGTAACCTTCTGGTTACAGAGATATTGAAGGTCAAAGTTCCAACTATTTCTCACGTAACTCAGTTTTAAATGTTATAACTTACCTTTAAACGCTCCCACGGCCCCTGTACCGTTGCTTGCCCTAAGCACAATGTTTTGCGTGTGTTACATCGAGAGCTACCGTAAACAGAGATTTCTCATATCAAAAATAAAAGTAGAAACCGCAATTATTTTTGTGCAATATTACCTACATAGTTTGATGTACAGAATGCGTAGTTATCGGGTATGTGATGGGTTTTTTTACACCTGTATGTCACAGAGTCACGCCGCAGTACGCTTTTTTTAGGTTATGCAATAAACCATATTCTATCGAACGCTCAATCAACGTAGGCCCCACTTCTTCAGCGATTCTACTGGGGATTAATAATTATCTTTTACAGTCAGATTTGCCACTGACGTCATTTCATTACAGAGGAGCTTACCATGCCATTGTTAGTCATTTCATGAATACGGAAAACTGAATTATGTAGGTTGCCATTAATCAGATTTCTGTGGTAGCGTCATTTCACGTATTGGCATTTCCATTATTGCGTTTTGATTACTTTTAATAGAAAATAAAATATCAGGGGTAACCGTAGTGGATTATTTTAAATTAATCTTTATTTTAATTTATGGAGGGTAAACCATTACAAAAACAAGGTAATGTGGATAACAATGCAATTTATTCACATTTGTAGGGGTTCAGGTAATCTAGAAGTGGCTTCATTAAACTGTGTGAGAAGGGGAATCTATGTCTGCCAACAAAATAACAACCCAAGATTCCTTTCCGAAAGACAAAATACCTATTGTACCAAATATGTTTGTTCAGATGGTGACAACTGGCGTCACGTGCTATGGGGCCAGTCAGAGGCCACAGACACCAGCGGGGGCTCAATACTGATAGACGGCACTGTGTGGCTCAGAGCCGCCAGTCCTGAGCACGAAGGCTGGTACCGATGTACTGCGCGCGTGCAGCATTCGTTTTTACATCACTCGTTTTATCTCGATGTTAGAGGTAAGTTTGCCCTACGTCAATAGAAACATCAAAGATGAGAATCCTATTCTTTGGTTACATGATATTTGCCTTTTCAACGCCAATTGAATAAAACCAAGCAACAGTTCAGAATATAATACATTAGAATGTTATATTAAATATTGTTGCTATAGCTATTTGCAAGTAAAGCAGGGCAAAATTAAAAAAAAAGGTCTCTGCAACCTACCCCTGTTCAGTTTAATATGTTTTGGATAGTTATGAACTGACCCACGGACGTTTAAGAGGCTAAGCTGGATTAAAACGGCTTTTTTACAATGCAAAATTTTATTTTGTTATAATTTTGAACTGCATAAAAATCGAAACAGCTTTGCATTGCATCCCAATGGTTTTCATTCCGATTTAATTTGCAAAGCCGATAACAAAATTGGTCTTGTTTTTCCCCATCGTTGTGCCTATAAGTTCTACATTTAAGTTGTACATCACAACAGAACCTCCGAGACTGAGTAGAAGTGGTAGTGGTGAGACTCGGTGGGTGGTGAGAGGAACCACGGCCAGACTGTCGTGTACCGTCAGAGGGGAACCAGAGATCCACGTGCATTGGACACACGACTCCAGGCCCTTGTCGTTACAGTAAGTAAAATTAGGTCTTACTAAGACGAGTTCGAACGAAACCAAAAATAATCATATAAATCAGTAATGTTTCGAATTATGAATGATGAAGAGTTGCACCTCTACAAAAATTAAAGAAGAATGAACACTATTATTCACTAAGTCAATCTAGATCGCGATTTATGATCAAAATCAATAATCACGATCTTTAAGGCTGCAGTCACAATTTCAAAATCATCAAATTTCTGTGTTTTTATCTCGTAATAAACGGTTTGTTCCATAATAATAATTAGATTATTTTAAAGTCAAGAGTTCATTAAGCAAATACTAAAAAAAATATCACCTAATACACATTACACTAACAATAATAATAATCTCAAAAGACTTCCAAAAAACGAGTTTATAAACAAGAATTGAGAGAGAAATTCCTTGCTTTTTGGAGGTCTTTTGAGATTTGAGAAAAGACCTCCTAAAAACAAGGAATTTTGATGAAATTGTGACCTCTGAATTAAGAAAATGAAACATAATTAGAAAAAACTAATCAGCGCATTTTGAAGACGAGAATGTTGAGCTAATTAGGCGCTGAACAGATTTGTAAATTAATTCTTCATTGCCATAATCTAAGCGCACAAACAGAACTCGAATTGATGTTGGGCGCGAAAGAGGTGTATTTAACACTTGATTTACCTAACATAATCCACCTAGATGAGCTTACAAAAAATAACTAGATACCTATGACTTATATTATGGTTATTTATGTGCAATAAAAATATTTCATGTTATTTCATTATTTTATTAACAACAAAAATACAAAGTTGCGCAAATAATTCGCCACGAGTGCATTTTGCGAGACTGCAGCCTTAATGACGGTCCTTAATATCGATCGCGATCTTACCTAACTATAATGTAAACATAACTATCTATACCTACTCCTAAAATAAATTGTGATAATTGATTTTTTATTAGAGTTTGTCTGTGCACGGGCTTGTTATTGGCGTGGAAGTCAATGTCGATACTGAGTTTTTTCGAATGACAGGAGTGAAGATTGCGTCATTTTCTGTTCATTTTCAATCAAAACTTGCAATTTACTTATTTGATTGATTAAAGTTGTGAAATTTTCACAACTTTATCATTTTGCGTGTGAAGACTTGACAATTTAATTTCCTGTTTTGATATTGAATTCTGATAACGCGTCCCGATCAATTTATAAATCAGTTTCAATGCCTGTCTTGGAAAATATTGAATAATTTTAACAGACTTCTTAAAAAAGGAGGAGGTTCTCAATTCGTCTGTATATATATATTTTTATATAATATTATTTTTATACATTTTTATATATCTTTATCGATATTTTCATCAATTGTGAACCGATTTTGAAAATTCTTTTTTCATTTGGTAGAGGAAGGTTGCGCGCGGTGGTCTCATATAAAATTTATTAACTTTGCTGGGGTAGCTTTAATAGAGTTAGCTTCAATAATACGTGTTTTTCCCACTTAATTATATGTTGATGATATTATAATAACTTCCTGACATTGATACGAGTATTTACATAGCAATTAGTGGTCAGTGGATCAAAAAAAAAAACAAACCACTTCCAAAAATACACTACAAAGTGAAAAAATTGTTTTTTTTACCCACACGATTTTTTTTGGAACTTTGTTGTTTTTTATAAAAATAAGTATTAAAAGTTTATTTTTAAAATTACGTCGAATATGTATATATTTTTTTAAAGCTGTAGTAATAGCTTTAAGAACATTAAAAAAAAAATGATTGTAAGTCGTTGTTGAGTTTTCGACCGACTTTTCAGCAACTTGTTTTTCTGATAGTGGTTCGGGTGGAGTTGAGAACAGGGAGACAAGTGCTGGAGCGATGACGTCAGAAGTGACAATACCTCATGCAGGACCAGAACACGCTGGGGAGTACCGATGTCTGGCGCGAAACCTTTATGGAAGTGATGAGCTGGTGTACCGACTGTTCGTTAAAGGTAAGATAGAATACTGAATTTAATGAATGGTGATTTAAAATTAGTTGCGAATCAGCCGGAATAAATTCAAATATTTTATTTCGGATACAAAAATCCATATAGTGTTAGTATTAGTATAACTTAACCTAATGTTCTGGTGCACCATAGAACGACAAGTTCAATGGTGCATCAGTTGTTTAGTCTGTCTATTTAGATAAGACGTGAGTTTGAACTATTACCCACCTTCGTAAGAGGGGAGATTCCCACCGGTCTGAAAACTCCTCCTGAATGTGGAGGAGCTTCCGCATGATCGCGGCGTACCCATCGACGCACGCTTCCGCGAATATCCAAGCATTAAAAAAAAAAAAAAAACTTTTTTTGGAGTTGTTTGCAATCACAATGCAAAATACTTTACCTACTCGGTAGATTCACTATCATAGGTAATTAGATTGAGTTTATTCACTTACAAACTTTTGCCCGCGATTTCGTCCGCGTGATATTTCGGCCCGCGACCCACCGCGTCGCATCGCATCGCCCGCGCTTTTACTTCGTTTTCGCTTAGCGTTCTTTCCAACTTTTTATCTTTCTGTTCGGTTCCTAAGAGTACTAGCGTGATATTGCATAGCCACCTTCCTCAAGAATTGGCCTATCCAATGCAAAAATATTTTTCAACACATTTGCTCAAAAAATGCATTTACGAAGCCTGTATACATTGTTCGAAAGTTAAAAATTACGCACCATACAACGGAACGGGCGGTAAAATAGGTACTCTCACCTAAGTACATGTTTTACCGCCCCCTTCGTTGTATAGCGCCGTGCGTATCCTTTACGGTTTTTTTTAAATTACCATAAAAAAATATATAAGAATTCCACCAAGGAGTTTCAAATTACGAGAATAAATAAGCTGAATGATCGAACCTCCTTGGAAGCGCTTTTGCTCAATACGTTTATCTCACTTTAGTATGGAAGAGAAAATGAGACGAAAGATGCTTATCGACTCGACTATTGCGATTCGACTTTTTGCGATTCTAATTTTCACCACGGGCACGTAGCGCCATTTGGAAATGGCGCCATTTTCATATTAGAAACGTTAAAGATTGTTATTGTTGCGACTTTCTGACTGATATTTTTATAAACAAAAGTTTGTTTCATTACCTATTGTACTGTTTTCTCGCAAATAAGTTGAAAAACGTTGTATGACACACGCGCGGAAATTGGTATTTACAAACTCGTGACTATGGTCAGCCCTTGACTTCGTCTCGGGCTTACATTCGTCTACTCGTTTGTAAAAACCAACTTACCGCACTAGTATCATAAATAACTATTTCAAATCCGACTGGCAATTCCGGAGATCCTGGTTCTGGTTTGTTCCGAAACAAACAAATTTTACCTCTTTATAATATTAATAAATATTACATTATTATTATTAGTACAGAAGTATAGACAAATATACAGGGTGTTTGGCGCATGGACCGACACAATTTTTTCAGGGATTTGGGAGGTCATTAGCTAGGTTCTACCCATACACCCTTTGTCCCAAATGTCACGGTTGGTTACATATGATTATTTTTTTAAAATGAAAAAAAATCCCAAAATGTGTCCTTTAATTTGAAATAACTTTTTTGTTTGTGGGTGTAGTGGCACAAAACAATTTTTTTTGCATTCTCCAAAGTCTTTTAAATCTAAAAACATCTTTGTTTTATACAACTGGTTTCAAGAAAATTCCTTACAGGCTTCCAAAGTTAATTTTTTTATTTAATGAATGAAATTTTACAACTTCTAAATTAATTATAAAGCAAACTAAAAGCCATTTTGAACTTAGCTTTATTTTAAAAAGTTCTTTAGTAGATACCCTTTCTAACGGTATGCTACATGTCATAGAAATTATTCATTATGTAGTCAAAATACTAGTTAGGAGAGTCAGGGTTAAGAAAAAGACTTTTTAAGGTTATTTGGTTTTTATTAAACTAAAGTTATAAAAAAGGAGGCAAAACACCGGGAAAGGTGGAAAGTAATGGGGGAGGCCTTTGCCCAGCAGTGGGACAGAATAGGCTAGTTAAAAAAAAGTTATAAATCTTGTTCAAATTGACCTCCTCCATTTCGTATGCATGCACGACATCTGTTTCTTATTTCAACTGTCGTTGTACGTAGTCGCATTTCTTCTTTCATAGTTTGGAACGCGCCGGTTATTCGTTCAATCAGAACTTCCCTAGTGGGCACTTCTGTCTGGTAAACCAATTCTTTTGCACGTCCCCAGACGTAAAAATCCAAAGGTGTCAGGTCTGGGGACCGTGCGGGCCACGGAATAGGGCCGCCTCTACCAATCCATGCGTTTGGAAATCATTATCTAAATGCTCTCGCACGTTCAGTTGGTAGTGTGCTGGACAGCCGTCATTTTGGAAAACTATCGGCACACCTTCTTCCAAAACTGGCACAACAAGTTCGGGTAGATCATTGATTAAAAAATTTAAATAAATGTCTCCATTCAACCTTTCTGGCAAAAAATATGGGCCGATGAGATTGCGTCCAATAACACCAGCCCAAACGTTGACACTGAACTTTCTTTGAAAAGAACTCTGCTTTTTAACGCGAGGATTTTGGTCTTTGTGACTCCAGTGGTGAAGATTGTGGAGATTCACTATTCCCTCACGGCTAAAATTTGATTCATCGGTCCACAAAATTCTTTTCAAGAAGTTGCCATCTTCGACGTCTGTATGCAGTATAAATCTGCAGAAATCCAGCCGTCTAGCATTATCACCATCTTCGAGCCCTAAAACAAAAAAAAATCCTTGAGGTACTGCCAATACCACAAAAGATTTTCGTTTTTCTGGAAATAACTTAAAAAAATTCAAACATGAATAAATAAATAACTTGTGAAACAAAGAAAATCAAACGTCTAATAATTTATTAAGTATCTTTACTTGGTCGCGGGACTTATTACCGTGACCCCGGAACGTAAAGGGCTATTGAAGGAACACTGTGGAACACACTGTGTTGTGTTTAGTCAGTACAAGTCTGACAGTCCCTCCCGCCCTGCCCGGGGTGGGAGGACTCATTTGATGATTTTACCACGAAAAAAAAAGTATCTTTACTTGACGAAATAACTAGTCATTGAAAATTGAAATAGGTTAAAACGGGTTTTTTGTTACAATAAAAAAGGGCTGGTGTGTTATTTACCTTGAACAGGGGTGTAATGAAATGCATGCCTCCCATCTGCCCGAAGAACCGCCCAGACTTTCCATACTGTTAAGTTAAGTCTTGCAGCAACAGTTCGTATGCTTGTTGTAGGTTCCTCATCAAAAGCTTGAAGAATCATTTCATCTACGGCTACATTATGTTGCACGGCACTCACTCGAGGTTCTTGATGATTTAGGTTTCCTGTCTCTCTCAAACGTCGATAGGTTGTAGAGAAGGTTTCATGGTGTGGTATACGTCGATCAGGATATCGCTCCTGATAAATTCTTCGCGCTTCGCGCGCATTGCAGTTAGCCCTGCCATACGCGAGTAGCATGTCGGCATACTCTTCGTTACTGAAGGTAGGCATTTTACTATCAACACCGATGATAAACACAACAATAAAACAGTTTAAATGCGGAAAAAACAATAACAATAACAAGATTTAACAAACAAAACTCAATGAAAAAAAAGAGAAGAATGTGAAACACACGGGCACTTCCAACAGCAGAGATAGTCAGACCTCAACTGACTGCACCGTACCTGTCACATCCCGAACGTCCAACTCAATGTTAGACAAAGACAAAAATCATTTTACATGTGCAAGAAAGAGACGAACTTTTTACCTGCGCTTACATTGACGCGACGGTATCGTTCAAACTGGTTCCATTGTTTTGTGCGGTTCGGCCGTGGCATAGTAGTATCCCTTATTTTTACAACATAAATGAATAATTTCTATGACATGTAGCATTTCGTTAGAAAGGGTATCAACTAAAGAACTTTTTAAAATAAAGCTAAGTTCAAAATAGCTTTTAGTTTTTTTTATAATTAATTTAGAAGTTGTAAAATTTCATTCATTAAATACAAAAATTAACTTTGGAAGCTTGTAAGGAATTTTCTTGAAACCAGTTGTATAAAACAAAGATGTTTTTAGATTTAAAGGACTTCGGAGAATTCAACAAAATTTGTTTTGTGCCACTACACCCACAAACAAAAAAGTTATTTTAAATTAAAGGACACATTTTGGGAATTTTTTTCATTTTAAAAAAATAATCATATGTAACCAACCGTGACATTTGGGACAAAGGGTGTATGGGTAGAACCTAGCTAATGACCTCCCAAATTCCTGAAAAAATTGTGTCGGTCCATGCGCCAAACACCCTGTATATAGAACGAGACTGAACCCAAAAACATGTAATGAATGTTCACATTTAATCTTTTTACGTCAGAGTTAAAATAAAATAACCGGGAAGATTTGCAGTTTGTAGGGGTGTTACAACGTCAAAACTGTGGATAGAAATAGTGTTGCAAAGGATTCTAGTCCACGAGTCGTAATTTTAAAGACTCTACTCAAATTATGCAAGACTCACCCCCGAATACTGAAACGTCACTCAAAATTTAAGTAGCACTTATATTTAACAGATACTCAAAAGTGAAGTTTGACAATACGAAATCTAAAGTTTAGGAGCTGCTCAAATGTTAAGCAGCCCTTAAATTTTGAGTGACGTTTCAGTATTCGGGGGTTAGTGTGCTAAAAAGGCTTGGAGGCTACAGTCAAGCCGAGCCCGAGTCATTTAACAGCCACTTGAGTCTTACAAAGGACTCAAGTCTTCAAGAAAAACTCGGAGCATGAGGACGAGACTTGAAGCTCATCATTTGAAAAGACTCGAAAAGGTGATAAGTTCAAATTAGTGGTTATGATGTAACTATGCATACAAAAAAATCTGATATGAGAAAATCAATACAAATCAGCTAAACACTCACTGCTAAGAAACTATAGAAGTGAAGGTAAACTGGCTTCACTTCACCATGGCTGGACTTTAATTAAAATTACCCATTTGCTATGGTGTTTATAAATGATTAAAAATATCCTTATTCAATACTGTTATTTTTTATCTGAGCCTTTCTCCCCGTTCTGTAAATGTAACAATTTAATTGCTAGACAAACACGAAGAGGACTTGAGTGCGAATCGCCGCATACAAAAGACTCGAGCGCACAAAGAGGTTCGAGTTCTCATGTAACATTCAAGAGCTCGTAGAGAATTTAGTTCTCTAGTCTTAGAGTTGCTGTTGTAATGAGTCGAGTCTTGTAATTCATCATCCGAGTCCGTTTACCTATATAAACGGACTCGGATGATGAATTACTCGAAGACTCGAGTTCTTTGCAATACTAGATAGAAAAATAGAGCCCTGGAAAATGCTAGCGCCCCTATAAATCTATGTACAAAACGACCCTGGACTATTTGTTTTGTATAAAAACTAAATCTAGATACCAGTCTGTAGTAGTGAAGGGTAAAAATGAAAAGGGAAGGATGTATTACGGACGGTTTTTAGGGTTCCGTACCCAATTGGCAAAAAACGGAACCCTTATGGATTCGTCATGTCTGTCTGTCCGTCCGTATGTCACAGCCACTTTTTTCCGAAACTATAAGAACTATACTGTTGAAACTTGGTAAGTAGATGTATTCTGTGAACCGCATTAAGATTTTCACACAAAAATAGAAAAAAAAAACAATAAATTGTGGCGGTTCCCCATACTTAGAACTGAAACTCAAATTTTTTTTTTCATCAAACCCATACGTATCGGGGGTATCTATGGATAGGTCTTCAAAAATGATATTGCGGTTTCTAATATCATTTTTTTTTTTACTGAATAGTTTGCGCGAGAGACACTTCCAAAGTGATAAAATGTGTCCCCCCCCCCCCCCTGTAACTTCTAAAATAAGAGAATGATAAAACTAAAAAAAATACATGATGTACATTACCATGTAAACTTCCACCGAAAATAGGTTTGAACGAGATCTAGTAAGTAGATTTTTTTTAATACGTCATAAATTACTTGCTGCTACGGAACCCTTCATGGGCGAGTCCGACTCGCACTTGGCTGCTTTTTTATATGTGCAGTCAAATGACTCTTTAGTGCTATAAACAAAAACGAATCGTTTTGCCTACCAATGATGTCATTTTTTATTGCCAAATTGGGCGTATAAATAGATTCGTAAGCAAATTTTACCTGTGATAACTACTCACATAAGGGAGAGTGTACTTTACAAAGTTATAAGTCTTTGCTTCATTATTGGTGAAGATACAAGTCTTAATATTAATCTTATCCGTAAGATATGGCCGATTCCTGGCCATAAATGTAACTCATAGATTATAGAATGCTTAACAGGAACATGACCGGATTGATCATTGAATACATTGGAATAACGACACTGTTAAGGATTAAATACAATTTGTAAACGCACCCTCCCCTCCCCATACAGGAGAAATTCCTAATGTGGGGTGCCAACGTAATTGAATAAAAAAAAAAGTTTTATAGATATAAAACTGTAAGTATATTTAGTAAAATCTTTACAATATTATCGTTTGCATTGTCGCACTGGTTACAATCTTTTATTATTACGAGACGTTTCTAGTGGTCGGCGCAGCGGCGTGTGCGGCGCTTGGGCGATGCGTCTTTAGTCATTTATTCATAAACAAGTAATTTGTATTTGAATTTAAACTCAAAAATTATACAATTACAGTAGACACACTAAAATATACATTTGAATTTCATATTTATTTATTTATATATTACTACATTTGAATTTCATAGATTCATACAATAATATAAGAATAATTAGTTCACATTTCTTCAATATGTCGACAAGTAAATTTAAAATTATGGAAAACAGCTCAAAATGTATAATAATAACAATAAAATAATCAACAATATATACATTTGATAGATTAATTTGAATTAATTAAAAACAATAATATTAAATTTTTATTTAGATCATATAAATCAGAATGATGATGATACATCAAAATATACCATTTTTAGCTGTTCTATGCTGATTTCATTTCTCAGAGCTCTCAGAGATCTCACATGCAGACGATACCGTTGCATCAATTGCTTTTATTTCTGGTTTCCAGTTTAACAGTTGGTCCATATGTATACCTAAACATTTTACTCCGGCAATTAAGGCAACATTTAAATTATCCTTGTTACGATCTATAGTCTTAAATAACATTATTTGAGTCTTTTTACTATTAATAAATCGTCCCTCTCTTTCCCCTCGCTCGCCCTAGTGCGGGGCGCTTACAGATACAAATTACTCAAACTACCTAACCTAAAAGTAATTGAAAACTTTTTACCCACGAGCCCACCACAGAAATTAATACGAAAACTGTTTAAGGGTTACCTATTTACTTATTTGAACAAAAAAGCAGATAGACTCACAGTAGGAATCGTGTTCAAACATTGGCCAATGTCATTGACATGCGACATAAAGTTTGGAATGAAAAAAAAAAACTGTGTTTTCAAGCCAATTTCAGTATCCAGTTTTTTTTGTAATATCAGCGTAGTACAGAATGTTCAACAGTCTCGTTGTCTAATAAAAAAGAACGGTACTAAGTTGGTATGTGGCACATATTTTTCGTAGAATATCAAGTAGGTATTTACTATACTTTTGTAAACTTTGCATTGAGTATCAATATGCTTTTGGCCAAGATTTTAAAGCAACTCGATTACCTATGTTGTAAATATTATACATATTGTTAAACTATTAAGTAGAATTCTGCAAAGAAAAAAACAAAACTATATTACATTGTAGGTACATTGCTCTTTTTTATATTTTACTCTTTCGAATACGTTCACTATTTGAACTGTCACAGTTTACGTTGATTTCAGTGCAAAAACGTATTTTATGATATTTTTACATTATCTACAGCTTTCTGGCGATATCTCCATATTTAAGCTTGACACTTTCACTGTCCGTGAAGCAGAAACACAATCATAAAACAATCGTCATCAATCATAATGTGATTACGGGAAAAGGTCAACGCAGTTTTTATTTCATATGGTGTTCAAAATCCTACAACTACGGATCACATCCCCTCCATTTAATATGTAAACAGCATTAAGTTAAACAATACTACCTATGTAGTGGTTGTTTCCGTGCTGTTGTTCTGTGCCGTTGTACTGTGCAGTCCAGTGGTCGTCATGTACTCGCGTCGAGGGCCATAAAGCGTAATGGCCGCCCGCGATAATACTGAATACGTGGCCCCACTGTACAGTTATATGTATTATTGAATAAGGAAATTGGTACAGAAGGACCATTTGATGTGTGGTGGCCGCTTTGGTACCTACAATAAAGATAAAATGTACAACATGCACTAGAAGACTTTAGGCTACAAAATAAATAAAAATAATAAAAAAGTTTATTTCGGAACAATAACACAAGACTAAGTACAAATAAAACGATGATAGCTGCAATAGTATAAACTGTAGCGCAGCTGATAAGGCCCTTCTCCAGATACAGAGTGGAATGATGTTCCGTGCAAAAGTGCTTAAAAGGTAATTCAATTAATTTGTGTATTAGTAAATATGTGTTAAATGCTGCGACGAATGTAGGTACGTAGAAAATAAATAGGAAAAACGGCTATCTGTGCGAGTTTAAAATTAATTTTAGATTAGTAAGCGGAATTTATGATTACACATCTCTAACCTCGGGTTTCTAAAAGCTTGTTCAAATTAATCTGTTGTCATATGTCATGTCGAATAATGTATAATGGCTCGTTATTTATTAAACCTTTAAGCAACGCCAGATGCATTAATTATTTACGACCAATCACAACTGCTCACGTTAGATTTGATAGAGGATTCACTGATCAAAGACTAGATCGGCTCTTCAGAAAACGGGTGGTTAGGCTTTTTGCATCGTTGACCGCGCACATCTAGTCATGTGTAAAACCTTGTGGAATGGGTCTTCTGGCTTTATTTTTTGTTGGTGGCCTCTACCCTTACAAACGTGTAATTTATGACATGTGATGTTTCATTTATGGTTGTACCTACATGGCGTTAATAAAATATAGGAAGTT
Organism: Xanthia togata; assembly: GCA_963853775.1. Taxonomy (NCBI): domain Eukaryota; kingdom Metazoa; phylum Arthropoda; class Insecta; order Lepidoptera; family Noctuidae; genus Xanthia; species Xanthia togata. The sequence goes on along the minus strand of OY970795.1, from coordinate 18,075,103 downwards.
AAAAATTTCGTTTACCGAGCGGAATGAGAATGACCAAATATTTGGTAACTTTATAATTTCAATAATATAATTACTAAAAAAATATAATTTTGATGGAATGATGATACAATTAATTGCCACGCTCTGGGATCCCATGTCTTGTCTGAGAAGTTCCAGTCAAGTCAAGTCAAGAGTTCAACAAAATGGGGTTTTTAACTCTATTATGTTTTCTACGTTTACCCAAACTATGAAATACACAATGGTCCTGAAAATGGCTTGCCATATATGTCTTTCAACAAGGAACATTATGTTGTAACTAGCTCGTCGTAGTACAGAATTATTGAACAAAAATTAACTTTAAGACGTTCTGAAGTCTTTCCTTGGCTACAATACACCTTAAACTGACAACAACATTGAAGAGTTTTGAGAATGTGTCTCTAAATAGTAAGTATGTCTAATTAGGTGTGATGGAAAGACTGTGTTCCTAAAAACCCTTCCTACTACACAGAGCGACCAAGCGTACCAGAAGAGGTACGAGTCTCAGAAGCTTGGTCACGTAAAGCCCGCGTCACATGGCGCGTTGCGGGGAGCGCTCGTGTCGCACTAATTCATACTCGGCCCATCTGTAATCTAAATGTATTTATTACTTACGAGTAGATAATATGTTCTAAAACATGCTAGTGTCCCTAAAAACTTTTCTTCCAAACAGAACGTCCAAGCGTGCCAGAAGAGGTGCGCGTCTCGGAAGTATGGTCACGTAAAGCTCGCATCACATGGCGAGTCGCGCGCGGAGCTCTCGTCTCGCACTACTCGCTGCAATACCGAGCCTTGACGCGCGACCTATCGCACGCGCCGCTCGACGCTCCGCTACCCGCTCTGCTCGACAATTGGGACACACAAGACGTCCTCAACATCACATTGGCCAATTCTGATCTACTACATGTTGCGTAAGTTTTTACTTTGCTATTCATGAATCTGTTTTTTATTAATGTATCTGAAATAGGATTTTGTTGTGTAGGTATAAGGTTATTTGGTTTTAGACGGCAAATATTTTTGAATGCATGGCGATAAATGCTTGGCTTTGCATCAGCGATCCCTGTTAAATATATACTATTAGCTGTTGCCCGCGACTTCGTCTGCGATACAGAATGATAGTCTATGTCCTTCTCCAAATCAAGGTCTACCCCTGCAGCAAATTTCATCCAAATCCGTTCAGCTGTTTTGCCGTGAAAGCGTAACAAACACGCATTTAGCACATAATAAATACCTATGTATTCAAATCGGTTTAGTTCGGTAATATCATTTTTAAACGAGACTGATTTATTCATTTGTTATTATTACGGGCCCTATTGGTACAGATCTACTGCAGCTGTACCCTACCAATTTATACCGATTTGATCGTTGTTTCAAAGTAGTTAGAAGTGAAATCTACAAACGGTGTAGTCACAAATTATCTATTCAGAGATATCGTGACGTGTTAGGGTAACTTTATTACGATTTGATAGCTACCTTAGTTTGTCAAGAACTTTGTCAAGAACTTCCTAGACTAAGTTAATTAGTAAGTTTATATCAACTGGACTGATACATCTACTGAATTATTACGAATTCAGACTTTATATAGGTAGCTACGAAGTATAATTGAATCTCAATAATTGAAGATTCTCATTTAATTCATTACAAATAAAAAGTAAGGACTACAAGAAATAGCTACCTTATTACTTTTTCGTGGAATGTTGGTTTAATTTCAGTGTCTATTGAAGTATGTAATTCTCGGAAAACAAGATCTGAAAAATCAAGTTCTTTTTAGAAAAAAATACCGGCTGCGGCGTCCAGTAACAGTTGCTTTGGATTTAAAGTTTAATAGCTTTTAGGCCAACAGAGAGCACTGAAATTTTATAACCTTTTGTAATAACTTGGGTACTCGGGAAAAAATCAAGTACAACCAATTAATGTTTTCGTAAATTTTGCAAAGTTAACTTCCAGGTTTTAATACAATGTTGACGTAGACTTTACAAGTAGGTCCCTACAATGTTTTAGTTTCAGTATAGACTCACAAAGTACTAAAAGTAGAATTCAAAGTCAAACATTAGCTTGGATTGTAAATAAAATTTGATAAAAACGAGGTATTTCTGTAAAGGTCAGGTTCATAAAGTCGGTTAATTAAATTGTTGTAAAAAAAACGAACAAGTGTGAATTGGACGTATCTCCGGGGGTTCTCTTTGTTCAAGAGTTAAATAAAATAACACATTTTTCCTACATCTCTGATATTTAGACCGCTCATTAAAACTTTCCTGTACCTTTGATGTGAGTATTTATAGATTTTAGCAAAATCGTAATTATTTTATTGTTTATAAAATTCCTAATAAAAAAAATAAAAATAAAATAATTTATGAAATAGATTATTTATGTGAATGAGCTCGCCCGGTATTACTACCATAACTTTTTCAGCCGTCAAGCAGCGCTTATGTTTGGATTTGATGGATATAGGTGCTGGTGTAGGGAATTACAGGAAAATTACATATTTTGGATGGCAGGGGGTCAAAAAGGGTGACATCGTGTGACAAAGGGGGGACTAGTCATACTCTACGACTCTTGACTTGACAAAATTTTAAATGTTACCAGCTTTATCATTATTATTATGAGGTTTAATTTAAAATAGCAAAATATTTGACGTCACACCGTGGGACCGCCTCCCACGGTAAGGGAGACCGGTCACATAAATAGACCACCTGTGACAACTGCCAAGGACTCCAAAAGTCATGAAATTCGTGTGATGTAATTTATTAATGGCCTATTGCTACCTAAAAATATTTAAAAAAAACATTGTACCTAGGTCCGAAGGGCCGGGTCGTGCGGGCGCGTCGGTGGCGGGTCTCTCTCCCGACACGAGATATGCGATGCGCATGGCTGCTTTCAACGATGTCGGCGCATCCCCGTACACAACGCCGCTGCATTTCACTACGCGGGAGGAAGGTAAGCCATCTTGTTATTATACGTGCTTGGTAGGAATGTGAAGCTAAAGCCAGTTTACACGGTGTACTATAATTGCCGGTGCCAAATAGTGTTAAGAAAATGCGAGTCAGTTGTAGCTTCAATTTTATTTTATGCCACAGGCAAGAAAGTTGATGCAACTTTCTTGCCTGTGGCATAAAATAAAATTGAAGTTGTTAACGGAGCCTAATCAATAACATTCCTACATTGTCACAGCTTGAGCTAAGCTAGTTAGCATAGCTTTCTTGTCATAGAACAAGAAAAGGCCAACGTCTTGTCCAGAAACTAAGTTTGATACGCCAAACTTATGTAGTGGACTAGACCCTAGGCAAAACTAAGAACTCCCGTCTCCCGTTCGATAGTTCAATTTAGTTGTGTTGCTAATTAGAGAGAAACTTGATTCCATGATTGTATAAAAGTAGAATCAAACGGCTGTTTAAGTTAATTAATCATTCCTACCTAATATTCACCCAGCCCGAAGAATGTCAAACATATTTCTCACTGCCATTTGCTCACAAACTCACAAAGTACACACAATGTGCGGATATATCATTAATATATTCCTGAAGGTCGGCTGAAGTGAGAGCAACTTGAGGCTTTCCCGTCCATTAAAAAACAGTGCTGTGCAATTTCCGCAGGAAGCTTCGTAAATGTGTGTGGATGTATGAGAATGTGCTCCTACTTTGTTCACAGGATAAAACGGCCGTATACCCCAAGTAATTTCCGACTCTATCTTGTGGGACATACAGTTGATTGTTCTTTGGTAATGGTTTTGTCTGTGTGGTGGAGTTTTTTTGTGGGTGTCGCTTTTGACAGTGGTTTTTTTTTGCCAGCGCCGGGAGGAGCGCCTCGCGACATTACCGTGCGGGCACTTAGGGCGCGAGAGCTTCATATCACTTGGCAGGTAGGCTACTTCACAACTTTTTTTTACGTAGATATTTATTTAGCATACATCTTTATTTAAAGTGGTGGAGCCAAATATATGCTGATGGGAATCGTACGTGTAATATCTTATCTTCTCATCTTGTGGTGAAGATGAATAAGTATATTCGAGTCTTAGAAGTTCTGCATTCATTTTAAGTAATTTTGCAGAAATCATTCTCGGAACGTTTGAGAAAATTGACTTATTCGATTTTACCCACTTTCTGTAGGCAAAGTTCCGCGATTTCAGTGTTAGTCATAAATAACATCACGCTGTAATCCCCGAGGGGCTAGGCAGAGATGTACCTTTACAGGGTGTCCCTGGAAGTATGGATAAATCAAATAGGGGCGTGGGCAAGGTAATTTCCAAACTTTTAACCCTGAAAATGGTGGTGTAATTTTTTACGGTTCAAAAGTTATGACAAATTTTTGTTTTTTTAAACAAAGCTCAAAGATAAAAAAAAAGTCGCAGAATAGTGGGCCATTCCTGTAGCACACTTACGCAGCTAGAAAATAAAATATGTGTTCAATAATAAAAAAAACATTTACTGCAAAGGCCAAAAAATTTACTAAATTTTCAAGCGATTTTCATGGGAAAAAGTTACACTAGCAAAAGTTGACCTTGCCCAAGTCATATAGATCTTTGGAGGTATGAATCACTGGGATATTCTTATTAGTTTAAAAGTTACAGAATTTGATTAACAAGGAGGTCGTAATTATTTAAATTTTCTAAGTTTTCATATTACTATTCGTTATTATTATTGATTTTACTACAGGAAAGGCCCACTCTTCTACAGTCCTAAATGATAGCCCTGATAGTTTCCTTTTTATGACTTTTTTTGAGCATAATGCGATATAATTGAAAAAAAAATTTGGTCATATCTTTTGAACCGTTAAAAATTGCAGAGACATTCTCAGGATTAAAAGATTTGGAAATGACCTTGCCACACACCCTGTATATATAGTACACAGATATTTTGCTAGTCATGTTTAACTTCCATGTAATAGGGGGCTGGGGGTTGGTCAGGGTTGGCCCTATGGTAATATTTACCATCTCTTTTAGCCACCACCGCGTGAAACCTGGCATGGTACCTTACTTGGTTACACCATCCGTTGGTGGGAAGTATCCGAAGAGGGCAAGGGAACGTCGAGTGACAGTCCCGGTTCTGAGAGTGGGGCCAGTGCTGATGCTACGAGCACTACCCTGAGAGGATTGAAGGCGGCTACACGATACGGCATCACTGTGAGGGCGTATAATGCAGCTGGGACGGGGCCACTGTCGCCACCACATTATCGACACACGCTTGAATCACGTGAGTTTTCTTTTCATTGCTTATTTTCTAGGAAACGTTACTTCACCATACGATTTTTCAATTTACTTTAATTACAAACAAAAGCTATTTGCTCGGAAAGAAAAAATAAAAAGATTTGATTTGTCGAAAATAATTATTACTTCATCTTCACCGACGCGGCACAAATCCGCTCAATTTGTCAGAACAAAATTATGCAAAGAAGCATAATGAACCAAGCCACCCACAAATTCCCCGCAGATTATTCCTGTTCTCGATAATCACTTTGAAAGCGGTATAAAATCGTAAAACTTGGAAAATGAAATAGATCAATTTCTTTAATGTTCCGAACAGTCAGCCGCAGAAGTGTATCGAAGTTAAAACTTCGACAAGGCAAGTTTTGTTGTAGTAGTAAATAACTGAGCGCCTCTATCGGCGTGAAGCGACGATCGTAAATTTTCCCATCAAAATGCAAAATGGCTTAATTGGACTGTGGCCTTCTCGATCTAGGTCAAACGATTCAATACAAATTGATGGCACTTTTGTGTTCTGCGTTTGTTTCATTTTTATTTCTTATGCAAAAAATAGAAACTCCAATTGTTTTTTAAAGATGGCGCTATGTCTGGGAGACAAAAAGAAATATAGTTTCAATTGTCCGTCTGTCCGGTGGTTCATCTGTTGCAATCGATCAGAAAGGTTTACGATGGCGCATTACTTTTCAGTTATAGGAGAATTTCGCGCGGTGTCTGTTTGAAAATAGGTAACTATCGTATAAAACAGTGATGCTTTTTTGATAAGATGAACTTCACTTAAATACGTCCTTTAAATACAAACACGTTTTTCTTAGCTGAGTGTTTATGTATGTATGTTTTTATTCCTCTAAGCTAAACGGTATTAACTTGAAAATACCTAATTAATGCTCTTAATAAATCACATGTGCGCTCAACAACCTTTCCAGTAATTAATCTTAGAAGACTGTTATTATGGTACTGCTTTGCAACCGTTTGAAACATATTAAATAGCTGTTTGAAATATTAACTCTTGAGCATAAAATAAATAGATACATTTTTGGAACTTTGAGAAGTTTGTCCTTGAGGATGAAATGATATATGAAATGAATGAAAAAATGTTTATTAGTATTAACAAGTTTACTTACATTACTAGGTAGTGATTGGAGCCTCCTTATAAGCTAATAAAGCCTGTATTAGGAGACTCCGCTCTTCCAAACATTGTTGGTATTAATTATAAGGAGGATAGGTACCTCATTAGTCTTAAGGAACTCGAATCATTCATGCTGCTAAAATAAAAAGCTTGTGTATGTTTCTAGATTTTTTATTTATTCTAATAATAATAACAAAATTATTACAATATTATAACAAGTTCTTAGTTTGTAACTAGACAAGCTAAATTTTAAACTTTAGTACTGTAGTCAGTTCGGGTCTAAAAATTACACGAGCACGACACGAGCAAAATTGCACGGTTGATAATATTTTCAATGCGCTGCCCTCTTCGATCAGCAATACATTAATGTTTTTCAAACAGCACCAACGGGTAGTCCAGAAGGAGTGGCCTGCATATCTAGCGGGTCCACATCGCTCCGAGTGTCATGGCGGCTACCAGGCATAGACAACAGAGGAGGGCTCATAACCCACTACACTCTACAATACACGCGACGCGACGCCGATCCTATGCTGCCCACACAAGACGCGTATCTAAGGATACAGGTAGGATCATATATGTATTATTGGTTGGAATGATTTGTTTTTTTACCTTTTTACCCTCATTACTTTAATAGGCATTACGGCCCAAGGACACTCGTCAAAACTGTCTAGTAAAAAGATCTTGTTTTGACGTGAATAATAAGTGTTTACTCATACATATTGATGATGATATTGTTATTAAAGAAAAATACAAAGTCGCAAGTAAAAATATTCTTTGATTATTTTGTAAATGTTAAAGGAATAATACCTACGTAATTTAGACAAAATAATACTTTTATTGAGTGTGTTTTATTTTTCGGACTGTATTTTTGCCTCTTCGTTAGGGCGAGGAAGCAACAGTTTCTCGTCTAACACCATATGCTGAATACGAGATTCGAGTGCGGGCGCACAATGCCGCGGGCGACGGGCCTCTGTCGGCCCCACAAGTTTGCAGGACTGATGAAGACGGTAAGTCAAGGCTAGGAATATTGATAGGTATATCAGCTCCATGATTGATTGATTAATCTATATTTTTCCTCTACAGTTTTTTAAATGAATTTTGGGTGTAGAATGTGCAGAATTTAAGATTATACCTAGTCTTGCCTTATATATTGTCACGAAGATTTTTTTTTTTTATTGCAAATAATATTGATTTTTTTGACAGTGTGTTAGTTTAATACATAAATATAAATAATTTAAAATATAAAAAGCTTATTCGTAGTGGTCTCCATTGGCTGCAATACAGTCCTATAAACGTTGAGGCCAGTTATCAATAGAAGCACGCACTCTTTCCATGGGAAAGTTCTTCACTGCCAATCGTATGGATTGTTTTAGGGACTCCAAATTATCATGGCGTTTAGAGCAAGCCGTACTCTCTAAAACTGACCATAAATCATAATCCAGCGGATTAAGATTGGGACTAGACGATGGCCAGTCTTCAGCTCTGATGAAGTCCGAAACGTTCACTTCCAACCAAGACTGCGTGGACCGAGCTTTATGACCCGGCGCCGAGTCTTGTTGGAAGGACCATACTTGGTTATTGAATATGGTGTTGTTAAGGGGCTTAACTACCTTCTCAAGAATGGTATCTTGATACACTTGTGCCGATGTTTTGATACCTTTTTCACAAAAATATGGCTCTGTCACTCCTTCATAGCTAATGCCCACGTTGCACTCTGTTGACTAATTGGGAAAAAAATCTGTGACCTCCCTTTGCGTACCGCTTCAGTAGTTGTTTCGATTTTACCACCCAATTATTTTTTAAATTATCAGTTGAAAAATGACCAGTGCGTCTCTTATAGGCTGCAAGTCCTAAGTCAGCTTTTAAAATACGCGACATGGTTCTGGGTGCTATCTTCGTCTCCCGAGATAAATCTTTTGCTTTCAGACAGGATTTTTTCGAATTCTTTCCCTTACTGCTTTGACCACCTTTTTCGTACGAACACTACGTGGACGGCCAGATCTTTTTCTGTCACAAACAGAGGAGGTCTCATTGTACCTATTAATAGCCCGGTACACAAACATTTGACTAATACCAAGCGTATGGAGAGTTTTAAAAATTGCATTTGGCTCTATACCAACTTTGTGTAATGCAATCACAGCGATTCGGGTCTCTTTATCACCCCACTCCATTTTAATATCGCAAAATATTGTACAACGTATTGGCGCCAAAATTAGAAAACTCAATAAACAATCGTATGTCAGTTTCCAAATTTAAATGTAATATCTTTCTTATTTTTAATTGTAACAGTATTTATGGCCAGACTAAGTAGACTTCTCAGTGAATTTCGCTGCATTGCAAAATATACACTATGATAATTTACAAAAGGCGTTCCCATTAACCCGCAATTAGTACCTATAGCGTCCATGCAGGCTGAAAAGAAATACCAATTTAAAAAAAATGTACCCGTGCACTTTTCATTCAACATGGAAAGACAAGTGCGACAAGACGCGTGAATAGAGTGTTTATTTATAGTAATAAATTAATATTTTTTGTGAAAATTTTACTATTAAAAAAAAACGTTTTATTTTTAGCTTGTTTATAATGGACGCTTTAATATTGCGGGTCGCTAACCTGCAATATTATAGCGTCCATACCAAGCTATGAAACAACGTAGTGTTAGGTATTTTTTTAATCTTTTGGACTTACGTCTGTTTTACTGGTTTTACTTTAAATAAAAATCTTATTGACGTTAAGTTTTCTAAATTCATAAAAAAGAGCCATCTTCAGGTTTAGGGTGTCAATTAAAATTGCTTTGTTCTGATCAGTGCCCAGCGCCCCGGGTGGCATGAAACTAATAGCCCTGGGCGAGCGCTCGCTAAGGGCCTCCTGGCTGCCCCCGCCCGAGCCCAACGGGAAACTGACTCACTACACGCTGTACGTCAAGGATCTGTCCGGGTAAGTCATTTCACTTTGTTTATTGTGTTATTAGTTTACTAGCGACCCGCCCCTGTTTTTTAACCGACTTCAAAAAGGAGGAAGTTCTCAATTCGACCGTAATATAATAAGAGTCGAATTGACATTAATTGATTGCAATTATAGGCAAACTGACACTATTTAAAATCGTAATCGATTTGATTCAAACTCCAAGATGTCAATAGTATTTCAGAATAATATACCTATCTACGTAGTTATTAAGATCAATCCGGTTTCCGTGTGCCTCAGCGTATTACTTTGTCCTCGTTCGAATCGGTTAGTCGGGTCCCGATCCAATCTTTAGAAATTGTTTTGCCGCCTACAATTCTTTAAGTAAATAATATACACATAAATGTCTAGAAAAATCGTTTTTAATTACTTGGGTTATTTGATATAGTTCCCGAACACCAATGTAGCACTATTGACCGGTAACAAATCAGTACAGTTCGATGGCTCTACGTAGATAGTACGAAACTCTACAGAGCGGAGCGTTAATGAGATTACACGGCACGACGACCTCACTGAGATGAGTGACAAAGCGAAAGGGATATTGCGTTGCAGCCAGGTGAATAGTTGAGGCATCCGTGTAGCACCTCCAGTATTTGTTTATATTAAACTAACGGCTTGACAAAACATTCAGATTTCTTAGGTAAACGTAACTTTAATATTACTAAAGTGTTATACACAATGAACCTTCCGGAATAAATTCTCAAAACGATGGTGAAACCCTCATCAAAATCTGTTGCGTGGTTTAGAAGAACAACGCGGACATGCAGACAAACGCGAAAAGCGTCATTGAGTTTATAGAAGACGGATGGATGGTAACGAGTCTGAAACATAATTCTGTAAATCGTTTGAAGATGACAGAAGCAGACGAATGTTTTAAATACGTTTAGTGCTAAAAGTATAGATAGTGCAATCCACGACGACGCGCCCCACTCCGCTCCGCTCCGTACTAAAGTACAGCTTACAGTACAGTAATCGCGGAGTGGGGCGCGTCGTCCTGGATTTCACTATCTGTATTTAGCGATGAATGTGGTGCAAGTGGACCTTCGTTTAGCAACATTAATATTGATTTTTATTGAAAACTAGCTGCTACCCGAGGCTTCGCTCGCGTGGTCTAATTCCTAAATTACTCCTTATAACAGCTATCTGCCAGTGAAACTCCGTCAAAATTGGTCCAGCCGTTTTGGAGATTAGCCGGAACAAACATAAGATCCAGTAGAAAACCAGCGTCAGACACTAGTTGTCTGGCATTTATGCTGAACTGGGCCTATTTGGCACAGCCGTTGGCACACAGTACTGTTCTAAGTTTTTTTTTTCTTTCTTTCTTTCAGACAGACAAACATTTAACAAATGTTTATTGTATAAGTACCATATATATGTACTTTCATATATGTATTTAGTAAAAATCTTTTATTTTGACATTACAAACAGACACTTCAATTTTATTTATTTGTAGACTAGATACATATAGAGACGTGATGTTATATCATTATACATGCACAAGGATTTTACAATCGCAGCTACAATCGATTATTGTCGTTTGCCTAACAATAAGACTGTGCATACGCTTAGTATACATTTTTAATCTCCTCTCCCAAAGTCTATAGTTTTCTAAACCTTCCAGCTATGACGTAGTTTAACCGCTGTAAGCTGGGTTAATAAATAATTGAAACGGTGCCCTAGCTGGCAGGGGAATAAGCAAAGTTGTTCAGCAATCAAAGTTAAATACCGCTTCAATTGATCCACGTCTAACCGCTTTACTTTGGCTAGTTTGTTCCGTTACCAAAGTAACTCGCCTTGTGTTGTTTGGGTTCGACAGAACTATAGTTTCGTCAAAAACTTCCCTTTCTCTCAAGCCTTTCAGACATGACTAAAGGGCTATAACCTAACAGTATTGAATATCTGCTTTGATGCTGTGCACACAATATCGGTTTATAAGGCTGCCTGTCCCCAGCTTCCGAGCGAGGCAGCGGAGCGGGGAAATGTGCCAATATTAACCAATAGGAGCGGAGCTCTGAAGCGGGGTTTAGATTCTATTGGTTAATATTGGCACATTTCTCCGCTCCGCTCCTGTGGACAGGCAGCCTAAAGCTCTGTGCTGTCATAAACTGGTTCTAGGAAGATGGCATGTGATATTTTACGTGCGAGCTTCCGTTTTCAGCTTAATCAAGGCAAGACGAAGTGCTGATACTAAGCCGGTTTATTGTTTTAGCATTGAAAATGCTTTTTCGATCGCTTCGCTTCAGTACCCGTTTTGAAGAAGTGTGACCGGGGGCTAGCGTCCTCAATTATTAAGATAGAAAAATGAACACTGTATCAAAAGATGCGTTACTAAAAGGTAGCCCTTTTAGTAACGCATCTTTTACTAATACTAAAAACATTTTTTTGTAAAATGCTTATATATATATATATATATATAAATATATATATATATATATTTAATTTAAAAAAAAAAACACCATGTGTTGATCGTTCTTTTGCGACTTAAAAGAATTAAAATTCTCAAAAACGAAAAGAGATAAAGGTAAAGAAAAAATATATTATATAATCATATAATATGATTATACAGGGTGTTAAAGTAATTTCTTTTTTTTTTCTTTTTTCTGGCTTCCTTTATCGATACTGAACCTACCCCTAAGCTATGGCACGCAATTACTGTAATACCCTGTATAGTATAATATATAATAACCCGCAATAGTATACCGTCCATACATTAAAAAAAAAACCTAACATTAAAAATAACGTTTTTTTTGTACTAAAATGTTCACAAAAAATATATATATAATTGATACGTAAAAGAAACTCTGTACACGCGCACTTGTCTGTCTATATAATATATGTATATTATATTACTTAAGTGAGTCCATCAATGCCCGGTTGCGGCCAAGGCTTCTATAGTACTTTTCGCGAATAATGCGCGGAAATTCAAATTAAGTAAAATAATTATAAATTCCTGAATCAATTATGAACAACGATATTTTTTCACGCACTAATTATTTCACTTGTTTCTTCTTTACCTAATAGCTTTCTTTGCAAGCCAAATTGAAATTTAAATAAAATCTTTATAATTTACCTTCTTGGTTGCCTTGTGTTGAAATAAAAAGTTTGTTTAATTTTAAACTAACACGACAGATATGAGTTTCCATAGTAATTTATTCGGCCGCAAAACACGCCAGAGATGGATTTTCATACAAACATCGCCGGCCGGGCGCTCGCATGTATTCGACCTGCAGGGCTAACATGACAAGCGCGAGAAAGCTCTTTTTCTCGTTTTGTCGAAATTTGTCTATGATTCTGACGTCATTCTCAAAAATTCAAAAGTCATTTATTCAAACTAGGCTGAGAATCAGCACTTTTCGAACGTCAAAACTACATAAGACAGTCCCACAAAACGCCCACCCTTCACCACTTCCTAGTGCTTTTGCTGGGAAGAAGAAGTGGCGCAACAAACTCCCCAGCAGCACAGCTGTCTGTTCAGTTAGGAAAAAAGATGATGATTCTATACAATAATTTATAAGATAATTTACATTACGCAAAATAAAATTTAAATTATAAATTAATAGCCATATGACAGCTAGCACACGCCAATATACCAACCATGACGCCAATATAACAACCGATTCTAATCCCTAACATGACCGTAAACGACGAGATATCTCGAAAGAGGCACTTTGACACTTCTATATCTCGCGACGAGAAACCGATGTTGCAAGTTATATAGCAACATCGGCTTGAGATTCCGTTTCATTCATTCAATGGTGCCGATTCTCTTGTCACAAATGCCTCTAAACTAGACTAAAAATCACCAAAATTTAGATTATTCCTGTCAACCGACGATTTTCCATTCTGAAATAGACTAAAGTGACACAACTATATTTTAGTTTGACGGCACTGGGCTATTAATTTAGTGAAAATGGCAATTTTGCTATTCAGAATTTTACGTTCTTCACCTAAAATTTTGATTGTCTGAGTATTTAATCGCGATTAAAAAATGAACTAAAATTCACACCAACACCTCGACGCGACGGTGCAAAAACAATACTGTCTTTTTTTCTTTTCAAGAGAAAAGAGACACACCATTTTCGAGATATATGCAAGAGCTTATATCTCGAAAATGGTGTGTCCAATCGCAAAAATAATGAAAATTTCGATCCCCTTTATGAAATCCATAAAGGGATGAAACCCTTTATGGATTTCATAAAGGGGGTCAAAATTTTCAAAAAAAAATTGTGTGAAAAATATTACCTACATGTTTGTAGGTAATATTTTTTCTTTTGTACCATACAAAAAAACGAAATATTCCATATAAAACACGTCGTTCCAATATAAATAGTAGTTTAAAACTAAGTATTTTCAATATTAATATATTGTAAAATAAAATGATGACCAAAATAAGTACAATTATGAAACTGCCATGTTATTTTGGAGTTTTTTTTTTGTATTATAATTTTGTCTACTCTTCTCGTCGTCACAATCGACGACGAGTAAATACGACTAAATCATAGAAAAATCGGAGATTATCTCGTGTTGAATTGTCAAAAATCGAGATAACTAAGGTGCTATGTTAGGGTTTGTCGAGAAAACATCAATTTTGACAGGATTCGACTATTTTTTATGGAAGCGCTGTCAGAAAACGAGAAAGTGACCGAAATAGACAAAAATTACTCACGCAAGAGTGAGTAATTGTCGCGAGTGTCATGTTAGGCCTGCTGTATGGCAATTTCGATTTATCTCGAAGAATGTTGTCAAAATAATGCTCGAATTTCCAAGTATGTTTGAGGACAGTTAGTTTATTCTTTAGCTAAAACTATGAACTTAGACATCTGCGAGTCTCTGTCCAAATATAATAAGTGTGTAGTAGATTTAATTTAAATTTCTCTAAATGTTATATTTTCTTAATTTTTTAATGTCCTTTATACATATATTTTATTTTCCGTTTACCTATGATTAATGTTTTAACTTTGTTCGTTTTTAACTTTATTGTGCATGCTGTGGCCTCCTATTAGTGAAGGAGTACACCTACTTAATACCTGATGTTGTCGTTTAATTATGTGTCATGTATTGTGTACATCTTTTGTTGGGGATCTTAAATAAATAAATAAATATTCTTATTGTTCTTAACATACTTGATTGAAGTTCTCCCTTTTTTTTAAATCCTCTGATTTTTAAATGCCTTAATGAAATCAAGTCATTTACAATGCGCCGGAAGGTCATGGGACCATGAGTTCTGTAGATTAAAAAAAATATAACACCTACATTATCCGTTGTTTAGCTACCGAGCGGGGAAATCAAAATGTATTTTCTTTACAATAGTATGGTAAGAAAATTGCCATTTAGCGAACATTCAAAGTCAAAACCAAATTATTTACCTATTGTGGATGTCATTACAAGAAAATTGTTTTTAGTAACTGCCCCTTCCAAAAGATAGGCTGGGCTGACCACACAAGATGCGCCGAACGCAACTCATTTGTTCACTGGTGTACGGTGTCATCGTCTTCAACGGGTGCGGTTGCTTTATAACTTAAATTAAAAATCGTAAAATCCTTACCTTAGGTCACAAGATCCCAATGTCACCCGCGTGAACGCGTGCGTCGAGATCGAGGGAACTACTACGGAATGTATGCGCGTGATGCGTGGACTTCGCGCGGGAAGGACGTATGAGGCTTGGGTCCGCGCCGCCACCGTCGCCGGGGAGGGACCACCGTCACCCGCTGTGGCCTGCCAGACCAGCTCCCTGGGTAAGTACGATTACGCTTGCCCCACAGATTACTAAGTGCTTTTAACGTTACATATACTTTAAACATCGTTTTGTTTCGGTCAATCGTTTGAAGATGACAGAATGTTGATTGTGGTATAAGTGGGCCTTAGTATTACTAATATATCGTCAGAACAAAAAGGCTTAACTGTTTTCGTACCTCAACCCCTGAAGACTTGTATAATTTATATTTATAAAGGAAATAAAATAAGAAGTCATTTTATTTCGCAATATTTTCATGCATCGATTATTCTGCTTCAAGTGTCTTTTCTGAGAAGCAAGTTATAGTCAAGCCTATTAAAGTTATAAAGTAAAGGAAGTTATGACGTCAAACATCAGAAGTAGGTCTTCTGATGTTTGACGTCATAATTTGCTTTGAATTATTTTTCCTTTCATATTTTATAGTCGCTTCCATTATTTATGCCTCACTAGCTTCGTTGCATTACCATTAGGTGTCCAGACAAGGGCATAAATATGTAAGAACCTAGACTTTTATAACATAACTACCTATTCAATTGCCAGTTTCTCGTAGAGTACCTATCAATTTAAAAGTTGACAAGTGATACAATTTACAAAATTAATGTGTGCGTTGAATACACAACACCACATCATTTCAATCAATTTTTTTGTGAGAAAATGGTTGTTGGTTGGTGTGTGTAATAACGAGTTTATTACGAAGTTCCATAATATTATTTGATATTTCGAACAAAGTTCCTTAACAAGGCTTGCGGTAGGAGTTGACTGGTAGAAATCGTCACGTAAGGAAAAAGCGTTATGCCCCCACCATGCGACTTTCTCTCTCTATCTCTTTCTCTTTTCTATTATACGATATATACGAGTATGTGTGGTGCGTGCGGAACTTCGATTCTGACGGGGGTCCCCGACCGCACACGTTTTTATTTACTTATGACTGTACATCCACATTAAACGTAATTTAGACGCAATTTACTAACGTAAAAACATTTATATCCTTTTTACCTGAATAAAAAATCAAAATCTTAAGCTTGATATCAAAATTATATCTACCTACATAGGGGTAGGACTATACAAAGTCCTTTGCAATTATCTATCAAACGTTTCAAAATCGTTGCCAAAATTCCAGCTCAAAATCTATTCGTCTAAGATCAGCAGAGGAACGACTTTCACCCATCTGTTTGATGAATGAAAAGTAGTTTATATCAAAAGTATGTTAAAAATATATTGCGAGTGGGCTGGCTTAAAAAATCCTGGCCTAATTATGATTAATAAAAAAATCTAAATATTTAATGAACGAAAAGTATTTTATATCAAAAGTATGTTAAAAATATATCGCGAGTGGATTGGCTAAAAACATCCTGGACAGACTAAAACATTTTTTTTTTTTTCTAAATTTGCACTCTTTCTTTTAATGATTAATTCGTTTTAGTAACAAATGTTTGTTTTAGAAAGCACTATCCATTGATATATCACAACATTCCAAACCTTAGGTGGCCAAGTAGTCACCTATTAATAAGACCCGATTTCACCAAACAATTCTTAACGAGCCATCAGCAAATGCTCTGTTAAAATTGACGTAGACGTCAAAAAGTTTTACGTTCTATGGAGGGATCTTAACAAGGCGTTGCTATTCTAAATCAAACATCTAGCAGATATTATCTATTATCGAGTGAACAAAAACGACCGGTCTGACTTTTCATTCACTCTCGTTTTTATGCAACCAAATTAAAATGTCATGGCGTCTAAGCAAAACGTTCTATAAACAGTGTAATTCTCTATTAGTCGTTTTAAACGTCAAATTCGTAAAAAAGTTTTCAAATGATTTTGTTTTGTGGTATTTTTTGCTGGCTGAGCTTGCTAACAATGAAACTAAGATATCATTGTAACCCACTGTGTTTAATAAAGTACATTTTATTATAACACAAATTAACTTCATTTGTAATACACAGGATGACAGAAACAACAGTTGCTAGGCAACAACTAAATAAGACTACTCTTAATTCATAGTGCATTATATATAACCTTTATGGTACTTACAACAATTTTTGATTCTTCTAAATTGTAATTTTTACTTATTTTGTGTGTTAAAATGTCGAAAAAAAGTCACCGACCCAATTTCAGCGCTAGTGAAAAAGAAATTTTAATAGGACTCATTACAAAACATAAAAATGTAGTTGAAAACAAAAAAACAGATGCAGTGACGATTGCTCATAAAAATGAGGGTTGGAAGGTGCTCTCTGTGATGATGGGGCGGTCCTATTACTAGTGGGAACCACTGTGAGCTTTTACACTACGTTAGGTAACAAACATTTCTAATAATATTAAACATCATGGGTGGGTACCTACTTACGTAAGAAGTTGTAAGTCGAATCATAGGCATATTTTTATTACAATTCACGTACCTAATAAGGCAATTTTAAGGTAGGTACTAACCGATTTGATGGATATTGAAGTTTATCTTCAATCATTTGCAAGACCTCTTATATGTACAAGATTCTTTCGATAAACGAAACCTTGTCCTGAAATCTAGATCGTCATATTCTTCAAAATATAAGTCACGTCGATCTTTGTATGTTTTAGGACGTTGAACTTTATTGTCTAAAAGTTGTAAATTTTCTAAAATATCATCATTTCCGTGTTCAAAAATAAAATTTTACGCTGCTTCCATTTTATTTGACCAACTGACAACCAATTAACAGCCGTTAAAAGCATTAACGGACCTTTGGAGCAGTGATTAAGTTTAACGCCTTATGGTGAAACTAGGTCTTAGGACATTAAATTTAAATTGACTAACAATTGGCAAAAGTTGAGTTAGTAGCAAAGTTTCTCCTTGAAAAGCTCTTTCAATTAGTGTAGGTATATTTTAGAATGTTTAAGAAATGTCCGTTTTGAATTTTTAATTAATCACAGTCTGACCAGGATTTTTTTAGCCAACTAAACAAGCCAACAAAAGTATTTTAAACGCGATTGCGCGTTTAAAATACTTTTCACCCATTCAACAGATGGGTGCAGGTCCTTCCTCTGCTTAGGTATCCTATGATATATAGACTATGATCACACGAGTGCAATCATCATCATCATACATCCAATACTTTATCATGGGGCTGCTTATGTGCTATTTTGTGTAGCTCCTGGTCGTATCTCGTCGTTCGGCGGCGTGTCCTTGGGCGCGGCGGGTGGCTCGCTGGCGCTGCGCTGCGTGGCGGGCGGCGCGCCGACGCCCAGCAAGCGCTGGCTGCGCGCCGGCACGCCGCTGCATCCCAGACCACCCTTCCATATTGATGGAGATGCGCTGCTAATACGAGGTAATTGTACACCCTGGAAACAAGTTGAAGAATGGTGTAGTGGAAAGGGGTGTGTAACGGTTGATATAATAACAAAAAATCTAACGTTCACTTGACCTAATTTCAGTTAATATACTTTTGTTTAATATTATTATTATCATTAAACATGAAAATTAGGTCAAAAGAACATTAGGTCAAATGAATGTTATATAAAAAGAATATTATACATATTGAAAATTATATAAAATGAACGTTATACTAAATGTTTTATATTAAATGAAAATTATATCATATGAAACATTAGGTCATATGAAATTAGGTTATATGATTTTATAGCATATGAAAATTATATTATATGAACGTTATTTGAAGTGAAATTAGAGCATTTGTTATTATATCATACATTACACACCCAGTGGAAAGAGCCTTCCACTTTGGTGGGTATATTATTGCCTATATTGAAGTATTTAGGTGCATACAGACTACAATCGTTTTTCACGTCTTTTATACATATAGATTTTTAGTATAGTTTGATTCAGCTTCCTGGTTCACCAATTTCGAAACTAAAATCGGTAGACTTATTCACGTAAAAAGTTTAGTTACAGTTATATTTCTATCAAAATAACGCATTTCGTATTCTCTACCGCTCGCGTAAAGTTTGCCTCACACAAGCCTCTGCCTTTTATTGCTCGCGTGAGGCAAACTTACTTTACGTAAAAAAACGGTTTAGCACTTGCACCGCAACTTGATCGACGCGTCATAAAATTAATCAGATTGTGAAAGAAATAATGTCCTAACAGGTTTAGAGCTCTCCCACGCTGACAACTACACATGCGTGGCGGAAAATCCTCACGGATCAGATTCTGCAACATGGCGCGTTATAGTACTGAGACCGCCTGCGCCACCAGGGCTGGCCCTTCTCGAAGCAAGGTCGAGGGAACTGGAGCTTGAACTCAGGCCGGCGCCACGGGCACCTGGACATGCCATCCCTAAGACTTATAGTTTACATTGGAGACTGGCTTCACCAGAGGTACGTAGAAGCTGTACTATTTTTTTTGTCCGTTAGTTTGGAGTAGGTAAGTCATAAATCCACCACTTTTTTTTACTTAAAACTCTTTCACGTCTCGCTATTAGCAATAAAATGATTCTAACGTAAATCCACCCTACTTTACATCTTAAAGCTCTTTCAATTTATACTCTTATTCGGAATCCTTTAGAGAACGTGCCATATCTATTCCTTACAATTCAAATCCATTTTTAGGGTGAATGGAGATTACAATTGGCCACTCCCGGACCCGTTACACTATCTGGACTTCGCTGTGGTTCCGCATACCGAGCGTATGGTTCTGCTGGAGGGGCACCAGGTTCAGAATTAGCTGTAAGGACCTCTGGGGGTCCACCTACTGCCCCTCCAGATGCAAGGTGGATTATAGCCAATGCTACCCATGCGAGGTTCGATACTAGTGCTTGGACTGATGGAGGATGTGGACCTGTGGCCTTGAAGCTGGAGTGGGCAGGGTCAGGAGTAGCCGGTGCCAGGGATGTGCCTGTAGGTGGAGAAGTAATACTGGGAGGTACGTTTTTCATATTTTACTTAGTCTGGCTTATTGAGTTCAAGGTAAACACTTGTAATATACAAAAATCAAAGAATAATTAGCATTTATCAAAACTTCTGAATGTTAACATTCAGAAGTTTTGAACTTTGTTTTATTAGGATCGAGTTCCACGTTATACTTAACGACCGTAGCCTAGGTAAGAACTATAAAAAAATATTGACTTATTTATTTGCTGTCGTTATTTTCATCATCAGGTTTTTCTCACTAGGATTAATAGGTTACCTATACTCCATTTGAAATAAGATTATTTAAATAAACCTTTTTACAGTCTGCTCAACTGATTCTGACATATATATTATACCGTAGGCATAAGGATTGCATTAAAAGCAAAAAAGCGGTTACAATACCAACCGTTGACTGCAGCTGCTATTTGTCATGCCACCAACGCAATAGAAGTCAAAATTGGTTGAACGGACTGTAAATAAAGTTTATTTAAATGTCTAATCTTATTTCAAATGGAGTATAGATAATATTATAACACTAGAGGAAAACGATCACAACCGTTTTAAAAACAAGACGCAACTCTGATCTCTGTCTATCTGATGGATCACAACGACACATTATCCGATCCCTAGGTCTTTCACCGGGCTCTCGCTACCGAGTAGCAGCGCGTGCGTCGAACGAAGCCGGCTGGACGCGCGAAGTGTTCGAGTTCGCGACGCAGGCGGCGGACGGCCGGCCGCCGGCGGAGGACGCGCCCTTCCCCGCCACCGCCGGCGAGCTGGCGCTGCTGCTGGCGCTCTGTGCTGCGCTGTCGCTCGCTGCGCTTACTATACTTGCCATATTGTTGAGGAGGAAAAGGTGAGACTGATATTTAATCTTAAACTTGATATTCCCGCGGCTTCACCCGCGTGGATGTCGTAATTTATCCCACGGGAACGTACTACAGGGATAAAAGTATCCTATGTCCTAACCCAGGTTCAGCGTCTAAGGCGTGGTAAGGTAACAAATAGACAGAGTAACTTTCGTATTTATGATATTATTATTTTTACTGACTGTAGGTAATGGAACTAGCCATTAAATTGCTACGAAAAAAAATAAAGCTCAGTAGGTTTTTCTTACGCGGCAGTAATCGTTTTCATGTGATGGTAGTTCTGAAAATGGAGATCTTCAATATATCCAACCAGTCGATTCTCAGGTACAAAAGAACAATTGCAATGACGGAATAATATTTATTATTTATCACATCACATGTTTCCTTTGTCACAGATAATAAATCGAATTCGACAAAGTAACTTAAAATATACTTAACTATACCTTACATGCTACACAGTACGTGGCCCTTGTGAACTCACCCGAATATGGGACAGGGTATGCCATACCGTGTCATTTTTAGGGTTCCGTAGTCATTAAGGAACCATTATAGTTTCGCCATGTCCGTCTGTCTGTCTGTCTGTCTGTCCGCGGTTTAACTCAAAAACTATTGGTACTAGAAAGTTGTAATTTGGCATGAATATACATGTTAACGACGCCGAAAAAGTGGTGATGTAAAGTGGTGTGTGCATGTAAAGTCGGGATGATATTATTTTTTTCGTCCTATCCATAGTTTGGGATATCGTTGGATAGGTCTTTCAAAAATATTATGGTTTTGGGAAGACCGTTTTTTGATTAAGTAAACCGTTCGTGACTTATCAAGCTTAAAAGTACCAATTTTTGTTAGAGTCAAGTGTCCTCTACCAACTAAACCGCTGTAGTTAGAAATTCAAATATCACGACACTAGTACTAGATATAAAGAAGTTTAAAGAAAAACTGTCACAGCTAAGCAGGCTTTACAGATTAACGAGTAATAATCGACCAAATCAAATTTGCAGTTTGAAAAACATGTTCTCCCATACATTCCTGTTAAGTTTGTTCTTGGGATAAATTCATCCCAACTACGGAACCCTTCATTGTGCGTGGTCCGACACGAACTTGGCCGGTTTTTTTTTTAAATAAAGAAACAGCAAGTTTATAAATTAACATATTTATTCATCTCATGTATGTAGGTAAATCTCGTATGTTTCTTGGCTTATTATAGCTGTTATAATTTTTAACAATAATTTTACTAGCTTTACCACTACGTAAAGTACAATTTTCATGAAAAAATAAACACAAGCAAAAAAAGTGTTCTAAGCATTTCCCTTAAACAATATACTTTTCAAAAATCATTCATCTTCAAATATTTGTAAACTATACAAGAATCATTTATTTTTAACTCAACGTCGACTAGATCACTAGACGGACATCAAACGCGAATAAAAGTAAATCACGATCAAAGTCAATTCATTAAGCTGAGTTCGAAAAAAATATTATTAGTAAAAAACAAAGGTAGATCGTTAACGTTCGCGATCTACCGCAAATAAACGTATTTTCTTTCTTTCTTTCTTTTTCTTTATCTGTGCGTGACAAAGTGCTGACATAAGCGCCGCTTCATCGACCCTTTTCAGTCGGCCTTAAGAGTCGACGTGTGACATGACGTTTGAACGTTCCTTTGACGCACGTGATTCGTTCAACGTCAGGTTTTACGTGGAAATTATTGCCGCGACATCGGTTTGCCTGTTCACGTACGTTTGGTATGTCAGCGACAAATGAAGCAAAATGATGCGACCAGTGCTAAAATATCGAGTATGTTCGATATTATGTTTGTTGGGTTAACTATTACATACATACATAAGCTCACACCCGCCTTTTACCCATAGAAGTAGGCAGAAACTACAGAACGCCACCTGTTACGATTAGGATCCTTACATACTACCTTTTGCTTCGTTTACGTTCATTGAATAGATCTGGTCATACACGCTCGCTGGTGGCGAGTACGTAGTGAATATAACGTTATAACAAACATAGACGCCCTTTTTTCTTCTTTAGCAATAAAGTTTATTTGTCACTAACTTAATTATATAAAAGTTTTTTAACAAAGTGATAAATAACAGACACATCTTAAAAACCTTGATAGGCCCTCGTGAAGAAAACTTCTACAATATAATGTTTTGTAACTTTGTTGGAACCCTGTCTGTTTCGAGTCAAGTTGTCTTATTGTTTTTTTAAATAACGTACTTTGCCGTAAACCTCGTTAACTCAAAAAAAAACTATATGGAAGAAAAACGCTACCAACGCAGGACTTAATGGTCTTTCTTGTTACACACAACATGCACAGTAATTATCAAAACAATGGCAACACTGGAAATGTACAACCCATAAAATAATCCAGAGTAGTTAGTAAGTCAACAGGCGCGGTTGTAAACGTGTTTTACGATCGACTTGTACTAAATTCGGCCTCTACATTGTTTGAATATTCACTGGCTATATTCATAAACGTTTGAATTGGAACTAAACGTGGCCTAAATAACGCTTGTTAAATGTCGCCCATATTTCGGAAATACATCATCAATAACCAATTCGATTATGAATATGGAAATCTAAAGTACGTGTTGCTAAAATTAATGTCTGGAATAAAGTGTTAGCAATATGCAAGTCTTCATTCATATTGATTAATTACCAAATACATAAATTGAGTACATATTTTCTAATAAAAATAATCAGAATAATATAAATTTGTTACTTGCAAAACCAATTACATCTTTTGTAGGCAAGAATACAATTACAATTTCATTTTACGACGCATATTTATTAAAATCACTGGGGGAGGCGATTCTTCAGTACAATTTTTAATTTAAAATGCTAATATTGTATCAGCATTAATATGGACGTCCATTTATTTGATATAGTAGGTAACCAACAATGAACTATATACTCTTGCCGGCGATTTTGTTCATATACTAACATCAACTTGATTTGCCTACTCAGGGGTTGGGTGTTGAAAAGTCTTTCTTCGTGACCGTTGGCTGTATTAAGAACAAAATATGCTAGAGTTTTTCATGTAGCTATCTATGTTCAGATATCATCATCATCATCATCATCAGCCTATAACGTTCCCACTGCAGGGACACGGCCTCCTCTCAATGAGAGGGAGTGGGCTATAATCCACCACGCGAGCCCAGTGCGGATTGGTAGATGTCACATGTCTTCGAATGGTACTGTACCCAAGAGACTGGCCGTATTGCCACGTTGTATGGCAATGCTTAGCCTCTGGCCAAAGTAAAAACCAGCCCTTGGGTCACGCGAAGTGTCAACCAGTCGTTTAGAGATTTCAGTGAATATACCATGAGCACTCGGACCCCACGGCCCTAGGGTTTCAACCCCAAACGGCTCGAAACTATGTTCAGTGGTTTAAACTGTGGGTTGCTTGTCAGTCCGTCACGTGGCTCTTTTAAATATAAGTCTGTGCCGAACTTCGCAAACTTAGAATTATCTAGATTAAAACCTAGCCGTTAATCGGACTTGAGATTTTCTAGTCATCAGCACGAACAGACAGGCAGAGAGAAAGACGATTTTATCTTCTAATATAAGAATATTACTGGTAAAATTTATTTGTTTTTTTATTTATTTAGGATCTCCAACAAAAGATGACACATTAGGTATATATAGTTCAAGTAATCTGTGCGCGTGGCGCTATGTGTGGGTAAACCTTGTTTCTATACAGTGTCTTTTTGTGCGTGACAAGAGGTACAGACAAGTACAAAATACAAATACAGTTATTTTAACTGAAATAAAAAAAGAACAACTCGGTGACGAGTAGTAACTATTGTAAATTAGTTTAAATTACTATGTTTTTAAGGTTATTGTAACCTGCTGTGTTTGATGATATACGGGTTCATAAAAAACAACTTATTTGGTAAATGCATGTTTATTGAACATAATATTCTGTATCGCTACTAGAAAAATCAAATGTTAAATTTCGGATTCGCTGCTCTCAGCAAGGTTGGTTATGAATTCTGACTCCATGTCAAAATGTCGATAGTATTCTTCTTCAAAAATGTCGATAGCTTTCGAATGTCATGCCACTATAATTACAAGTCTGTTATCCACAGTTTTTCGCCACTTGTACTTCCTTCTAAATACTTTCACCATAGTTAAGTTTCTCTTCAATATTATTTTCAATTTTAGCATGGCAGGTCACTCGTGATGTTCTAAATGGTAATTTTGGATAGTTAAACGTATAACATCAATGTTAAGGTTGTCCAATTCCAACTTGCTTGCACGTTTTTTGAAAATTTAAATTTAGAGTCAGTTGATTTTCCTTCACCCAATATATTAGTTATTGTTCTCTCGGACACCCATCCGAGAGAACAATAACTTATATATTGGGTAGTGGGGGTCCACTGCCATTGCTGTTATTTTTCGTACGCTGTTTAAATGTTGACTCAATTTCGATATTAAAATTGTACCTGTACTGCAAACTGGATCACTTACTATACTAGTTGCAATATATGTCGCATCTTTTTTCAGAATTTTTTTGAATTATTTTTCATAGCTTATCAATAGTTTCACGAGTCTAAAACAATAATAATACTTTAACGTATAAACAGTTATATTTTTTTAGAATACCTACATTATTTAATCATAATAAATGTTAATTATATCGAAATGAGCACGCTAAAAATATTTTTTTTTTTCCGTGAAGAACTAGACATTTTTAGTAACGACTGTACCCGTGCCAAAATGCGATAAGGACACGTGTTGCTCGGACGGCGACTGCCGCGTCACTGTCCATGCAAATAAAAGCTGTATAATTACAAGCACACGCACGAATGGCACCGCGCGCAAAGATGAGTTGAACTACCTATGGTAAACTAGCTGCGCTATATAGTTACTAATTAGCATGGTATAATGATGTACTTTCCTGGAACCAGGACTGACGGCGCCGTAGCTCGAGTATCGACGAGCGCAGAGAAGCCGAGCTGCGGAACGTACAGGGCGCCACAACATCAAGCGACTAAACTACCCCCGGACCCGCCAGGTATGTACGCGACATTTTATTACAGTAGTACCTATTAGTACGCTTTATTTCGCTGTCAAAGTCAAAGTCAAATAATTTATTGCACAAAAAAAGCACTCTTGAACGTCAACATTTACAAAAAAAAAAAAAAAAACTAGTTGCCCCTTCCAAAAGGTAGTTTTCGTAAGGAGAAGAATCGGCAAGAAACTCCAGCGTTACTATTTTAAAATGTTTTCACAATAACTGTTTCATTTGACTACCTATGTACTATCGCGGAAACTGGCGGTGTACCACTTTTCAACCTTATTACTAACTAGCTTCTGCCCGGGACTTCGGCCGCGTGAAATTTCAGCCTCCGACCCACCGCGTCGCATCGCTCGCATTCCATCGTCCGCCCGCGCTATTACTTCGTTTTCACTTTTCGTTATTTCTGATTGAAATCTTTTTTTTATATCGATTTTCGGTATCTTTTTTTTGCTTTTTGCTCGGCTCCCGAGTTCCTGTTTCACAAATATTTAAATCGTGTATGATGAAAGCAATTTTAATTATGAGCATGTTACACAAATGCATAATTCACGAATACAAAGAAGTTTGGTCAGTCATCACGAAACTATTTCTAAAAATATTCTTTGGTACTGTGCTCCCAAAATATACTTTTCTCTATACAAAGGCGACAGTCTTATTAATTTTCCTAAAAATCCGTTTCGGAAGTAATACATAGTTTTATTTTGTTTCGTATCATTCTTTACGGTAACCGTGCGCTCCAGACAGGATTCCGATGTGAGGAATTTCCGGGACGGGACGATCTGATAATAAATCGAATGAAAATAAAATCGTCGCCCCGAGATGCCCCGAGCTAGTCCGTGCACCTTCTGTATTACGTTCAATATTTTTTGCTAAATTTTTTATTTTAGGTACAATCGAACAAGGTTTTTGGTATACAGGCAGCTAACTTGCAACTACTTAAAAACATTGTTGTGAGTATGCTGAGTAGTCAGTTCCTTTTACATCTCTCACTTAAGTAAGCCATAAGCTTAAAAAGTTATTACGCACACAACGAAAATGAATATTGGCAATGTAGTGGAAAGATGAATAATTATTTTTGTTTTTAAAGTGAGAACGTAGTAGATTAGTTTTATTTTTTAAGTGAAATCTTCTTTAGCGGCGTTGTGCACTTTTTTTGTGATCGGTAAAAAAAAAATTACTCGCGTCAGGACACGTAACCTGATCGAAAATTCGTAAGACGGAGGGAGAGTAGACCGTGCGTATATATTCAAGTTTTCACTTCTGCCGGCACTCCCGGAGTGCAACCCGTTGTCTTTTTTTTACCAGTGTAGCGGTTACACCGCCACATATGAACTACGCATCAAATACATGACGTCACACAAATCCTGCATCGCGCAATTAGAGTTTACCGCGCGACCGACATATATAAGACTATCTGACATCAACACTCGGGCAGTTGCCCGCCAGACACAACACCCATCTGGTCGGAGGATCCTCCTTTTTCTATGGTGGATGAGTGAACTTTACACCCTGTTCCTCATGCCCCTAAATTGGTGACCCCGAGTATGAATTTCAACGCAGCCTTCGTGCAACTACTTCAGCGTGACGTCATCATCATCATCACTCCCGCAAGCTTTCGTGAGGCGAGTCACACAGACAGCCAGCACCCTCGGCTTCAACGGGTATCCTAACCACCAACATGCAGCGAACGCGCATTCCTGGTCATTACCCTCAGCCTCATCAGCAACCTTGGCATAGCACCTGCACTTTCGGCCGATCTCACAAACAGAGCTCTTTCTACCCTCTCCTGATCG
Source organism: Xanthia togata (assembly GCA_963853775.1). NCBI lineage: Eukaryota > Metazoa > Arthropoda > Insecta > Lepidoptera > Noctuidae > Xanthia > Xanthia togata. The sequence continues at coordinate 18,047,531 of OY970795.1, read as the reverse complement.
ACGCTAGCAGTCAGCCACAACCCGGCGATATACCACATCCGACTCACTGGATCGTGATGCAGCGCCATCCCGACTCACTGGGGAATCACCGCAGACAGTTCCGATTCACCGGGAACTATGCGGCACCCGGTTCCAACTCACTGGAACCTCCACTGGTACTGTGAAGCATCGCAAGATACAAGACTTAGCCCACAATTGACCTTCGGTTTCCAGAGGGGTGTGATGTAGCGGTTACACTGCCACATACGAACTACGCATCAAAGACATGACGTCACACAAATCCTGCATCGCGCAATTAGAGTTTACCGCGCGAACGACATATATAAGACTATCCGACATCAACAGTGGGGCAGTCAGCCCGCCAGACACAACACCAGTCTTGTCGGAGGATCCTCCTTTGGAGGATGGAGGATGAGTGAACTTTACACCCTGTTCCTCATGCCTCTAAACCAGTTGTAGGTACCTTCGAAGAAGTTCATATATATACACCGTAAGGATAAATTTATGTTTTGCTGCGCTCGGCCGCTATAGAACCGGGCGGTAACAGATGTGGTCATCATGTTCACGGGATTTTGTTTTCAAACTGCTTATATGAAGTTCTTCGATAGTACCTATAAGATTATAAAACGGTTAGCTATCATAAGTTCGACATAAGAGGCATATTCAACTTCGTAGAAGCTTTTAATAAAAGATCAAATAGTTCAACATAGCTCTTAAAAATACTCTTCATTATCAATTTTCTTTAAAACCTTTAGAATAAAAGTTGCTATGAATTTTTATGCGTCGAAAACCTTTTACAGGCTTTCAGGACACTTACTCTGGGGGATTTAATATTTAATACTCCGGTTCCAATTTCATGAAAGATCCCTTAAAGCTTAGGGAAGAGGGTTCTGATATCACATTGTTCAACTCTATAAAGTACAAAAATACACTAATTAGCTTGTGATAAAATATGCACAGTCATAACTAAAGCCTTTCTAAAAGTATGAGATCAGCTGTTAATTAAATTTTAATCGTAGAAACTCGTTGTTGTTTACCCAAAAAGTTGATGACCGTCCGAATACATTATCCCAATATCAAAAAATAAATCCGGTAAATCCACCGAGGCCATTCTTGGACGAACAATCTACTCGTAGCTGCGTAGCAAGTCGTAGCTATAAGCGAAACAAGTCGTAGCTAATGTCGTAGCCGATCGTAGCCACGGCGTAGCGTGTGTTCTACGAGTATTTTAACCGATTTCTTGTTGTTCATACTCAACGCTTTTTTAAATGATTAAGGCCCACTTGCACCTGTAATCACTAAATGCGTTTAAAACATCGTTCTGTTTCTGTCAATCGTTTGAAGATGATAGAGACAGAGTGATGCCTAAAATATGATTAGGTACGTATGAAAAAATATTTAATAAAACTTTAACTACTTCTGCTGTCAAGATTTTTGCGATGCAATGACTGCCCAATGACCCTTAAAAGAAACAGAGTCGAAGTAAATAAAAAAAGGTACATTCTAATCAATGTAATGGACAACTCGGACTTAAATAAAGTAATGGTAAAAATAAAACATAAAAAGGAGCTTATGGTTCTAAGACAGATTCCCCGTATCTCTTATGGATGGATTTCCACGTACCTCTTATGGATTTGGATTTCCCCGTACCGTCCCAGTAAAAAAAAAAACTCTGAATAGTTTAAGTACCTATATTTGGCAGTGTTAAGTGAAGGCTACTTATTCATGTGACAATACAGAGCTCATCCATTAAATCGCGTATTTTGACAATCATGTGTCATCTGTATCCAATAACGTTATTCTAGAAGAAACGTGAGTGTGAAAGCGACTCTTGCTACGATACAATAAAGTGCAATTCAGGTCGCACACAGGCGCGGGCTTGCGGACGGTGAGCAATGGGTAGCTCGCCGTCCGGTAAGGACCAAGCCCGGGTCGACGGCGCGTTGTGTTCCACGCGCGCCTCAAAGAGTGTCAGCGAGTGAAGGGGTCCGATGAGACCATTGCCTGCCGGGGTTGCGGGAAAGTCCGAAAGGGATACCGTGGCCCCCTGGCATTGCACAGGCAAGAGAAGGAACACGGGTGGGTTTTAGTCAGAAAAAAAGGTCGCACACGCACTGATTACCTACAGTTATATTCACCTAGAAGTTGTCTCTCTTTCTATCGCGTGGCTCTTAGATCTTCTGACTACGTTACACTCACTGAATTGGCCCAGCAAGACGGCCCGCCTCGTATTTGTAGCTTCATACCTAAAAACCGGAGCAAACTACATATCCGTGTTTAATGTAAAATACGCTCAGGCTGCTGTGAAAATGTCTAACAATGACTACCCTATTTGCTTTATTTCCGTGAATTCCTAGCTTCCTAGCAAGTGTGAAGTCGACCATCAACTGCTACGTAAGATGTACCCGGAGAGGCTACCCACGTTATATGCACGGTTAATTTCTTTACCAGCCACGTATTCAGGCGAAGCTTGACCGACAGCCGTGGGTCGCAGTGGATGATCCCGCCTACATTTTTATACAAAGCAAAGCTAAGCACACGTGCGTAGCTTAGCGTGGGCTGCTAAGGGGCGCCTTTACCTGAAGTCCAAATTACCCTATTGAATGACAATATCATGAAATCCTCAAATGTCATCATTTGAAGCCAATTCTAACTTAAATATTTGTATTGATGATTCTAATTATTTTAATTCTGTAAATACTTATTTGGTTTTTATCAACATACAACCTAATACTGACCTGCAAATTGCAAAAAACCTAAGAAAATTAATTAATTAATTTCACGCTTCTTTAGCGCATCCCCCTTAAAATAAAAGAGTGAATATAGTCCTCCTTATCGGTTTCGATAACGTGAGCCTTCGAAATCACGTCCTTGTGTGTGCCCTAAGGTGCGAGACATACGTGGAGAGTGGCGCGGGCGTGGCGACTGTGTGGCGCGGGCGTTGCGCAGCCCGTTTCATATTTCATACAAAATGTATAGGAACGACGGGGCGCGGAACATGTCCCGCGCCTTATAAGGTTCGCTAAACCGAATTAATTTTTGAACCCGTTCACAGATAGAACTATAAAGTTAACGTTGTATGTATACGTGTAGGTCTTAGGTCACTTACTCGTATATCTCTCTTTACGTATTTCCCGCTTCTCAATAATAGCTTCGTGTCGCTTTTCTTCGAAAGATTTAATACTTTTGAGTCTATTTTTGTTGAGTACATCCTTACAGCGGAGATGTTGACCGCCATGACTGTTGGTAACAGATGTGTACGAGATAAGTCCGTACGCGACATTCGCGGGCGGCGCGGGCGCGGTGTCGGGCGGCGCGCGCGCCTACACGCTGCAGCTGCGCGCGCTCGCGCGGCACGACGACGACGCCGCGCCGCCGCTCAACCCCGCTTGCTGCGACGGTGAGACCTAACAACACACACAATATATTACTACTTGAATAAAAAACAAACCTTTTGAATAGGTACTTTGCTTTAGCCATAAACTGACAGTCTTTGAAAATATAAAGGACACGGACGCCACCTTCGATCACTAGCCGAAGGAAACTAAACTATTTGAAGTGGTATTACGCAGAAGAGACCTATACTCAGCAATCGTTGAATACAATGACGATTTATGTTACGAAATCATCAAGAGACAATTTTTTTTAAATATTGAAGCGCAGAATGAGATTACATTCTGTGCTTCAATATTTAAAAAAAATCTGTGAACACATTACATTCTGTGCTTTAAATTAAATCATACAATGCTTTATTTTAGTATTAAACTTGTTATTATTGTTCCTTTGTGCAGAAGAAACGTGCGTGGATGCATGCGACGCTCAACGGCGACGGAGACGCCGAAGACATTATTGCCCGGACCACGGTAAGGAAACTACCTAATTAGATATTCCTTCATTATCTAAACGTGATTTTATATACCACACCTTTATAATACCCGGCATGCGTTGAAATGCCTTTTTTTGTTAGGGACCTTCTCCGGCGCGCACACAAAAACTTTCATCATAATCGGTCGAGCCATTTTCGAGTTTTAGCGAGACTTACACACGGCAATAGATTTTTATATTTATAGATATATAGATTAAATAGGTACAATCAGTAATGAAAGACACACAAGACATCAGTTTAAAACAAAACAAACTCTTAAATGCCGAAAAGCAGTCTATCGAATATTTTTATATAAACTATATTTTTATATAAAATTGTACATATATAAAAGTATTATTGTTAATTCTCTTATTTGCTGATCGTATCTTCTCAAAAATGACACGATCTGTGCGATATTTGTGGTTTATTATCATCTAACAATGTCTTTTCGTTGTCTACAGGTTGCTCACAAGATTCAGGAAGTTGAGAAACGAAACTGCCAAATTGTTTAGTGAAAAATATCTAGTCATTGTAATAATATTATAATAGGTAATTCGGTTATACATATTAATATGTATACAAAAATTTATACAATAATATTGTCTATTTATATTACGATGTTTTTCTTTATTCTACCTATTATCCCGCAATTTTCAATAAAAAAGATAATGTGACACATTAAATATACGTACTTATTTTCCTTTATAATATTACTTGCAAGTTTTTCTTATAAAGACCAATTTCGTCAAAGAGAACCTTTGAATTGATTCATAGAATATCTACTTAAATTCCTTTTAGGGTAATGGAAAAGCTTAGTCAGAGTTATCAAAAGTAAATGTCAAATTTCTTTGAAACTGGATTTTCATTATTAAATTATATATATAACAGCAGTGCTATTCTGTAACCATCTCACCGTGAAAACCTCAGGTGAAGTGAGCTCGGAGTGAGCTGTCAGGCCGTTGTGGAATGACAGTTCACTTCACCTAAGTTTTCACCGTGAGAGTCAAATGACTAACATTACTTTGTAGTTAATTAATGCCCTTTATTACCAAAAATACGCGACACCTAAAAGTACATAATATACCTACGTGTAGGTGTCATATAGTGTTAGTGTAAACTCAGAACTCAAAGCATTTATTTCAATTAAACCATTTACAGGCACTTTTGAATTGTCAAGAAGTCGGTCAGTCAGAAATATGAAACTAGTTGCCCACTCCGAAGCGTAGTAGGTTCCTATGGAGAAGAACGGGCAAGAAACTCCACGGACACTCTTTTAAATCAAAAATTTGATACAAAATATTGGTTACATCATTCATGTTGAAATCACGCATGTGATAACAATGTAGAAAAATGTGCACGTTCGTAAAAGCGTCCGTAGTAAAAAGAAAAAAACAAAAAACCATTAAAAATTTAAATTAAATTAAAATAAGCCATGGCAGCTAAGAGATGAAAAACGGTTATTAGTGAATTAAGTAATAACTCTAAAACACCAAGCTAAGTTCTGGGCTGACTTCATTTATATTAAAGTATGAAATTGCTGATTTGTACTGAAAATTGAAATTAGTTTTTTTTTTAAATTTAACATATTTATTTTATCAAAATAATTACCATTATTATCTATACATTGCTGCCATTTAATAGGAAGGCCATTTATGCCTTTGCGATAGAACTCTCGTGATCTAGATTCGACAAACTGTGTGAAAGCATTTCGTACTGTCTCCTGAGAAGAAAACTTTTTATAACGTAGAAAATTATCCAAATCACGAAAAAAATGGTAGTTAAAATGTTATCTAATTGTAGTTCCTGTAGAGTTAAAATGGTTTCTCGTGCTGTATGAGGTCTCGCGCTATCATGGAGCAATAATGGTGAAGATCGATTCATGAGTCGGGGATGTTTCACTGCTAGTTTTGCTATCATTGTTCGGAGTTCGGCACAGTAGACATCTGCCGTTATTGCTTGTCCAGATCGGAGAAAGCTATAGTGAATAACACCATGCTGAGACCACCAAACAGTTACCATTACCTTTTTATTGGTAAGTTTTGCTTTAGGACACTGTTGCGCAAGAATTCGATCCAATATTCCTTCATTTCTGTATCGATTCAACAAGGCAACACAAGTTTCAACACTCGTTTCTTTCTGCAGATCAGTCAAATCATGAGGCCCCCATTTCTCATATTTTTTTATATTATTGATTTGACGCAAATGAGTCAATATTGTTGGTAAGGTAACGTTAAACCATGCCGCTAATTCCTGGGTAGTTTGGCTCGGATCGGCTTCTACCATCTATTTCAATTCATTGTTATTCGCCGTGGGTCTTCCACGTGGTTCGTTCTTCAAATCAAAGTTTCCATCACGAAAGCGTTTAAACCAAAATCGCACGGTGCGTTCATTAGCATTGCAGTCCCCTCTCCAAACGCAACATTGATATTGCGAGCGGTTTCTGCCGCGTTAGTTCCGTGTCGGAACTCGTATACAACAATTACTCGAACTTTCGAAGTATCCACCTTTCTTGTCTAAGCTGAGCAAAAAAAAAAACAACTGAAAGTCGATAATCGAAAGTTGCACATTTTTCAAAAGAAAAACTTCATAGGTAAATGGCTCCATGTGAAAAAAGTTTCACTCAAAAATCTTAAACCTTGAAGGTTCTATGTCAATTCGAAGTACATAATACAATAAAACGGCAATTTCATACTTTAACCCCTATTATTTTCATCGGCACGTTAAAATCGCACATCAACATCATCATCATCATCGCAATCGGCACGCTAAGAAGAAATAATATTTCACTTTTTCCATATAAATCTTCTTGGTAACTACAATGAAAGACATTTGGCTGATAGTAAATAATAATATTACCAGGAAGACTCCCCAAAAATATACTCTTTGCAAAAGACAGCAATCTTAAAGTCCAACAGGTTATGACTGTACCCTTGTAAAGGGCTCATTGTAAAAAAGGGAACAAATTGGGATCGTATCCCTGCTGGTAGCCCTGCACTATTTATTACAGAATACATGAAAAAGGCTACGGGTAGGGTTTTTTTTGGTAAAATAGACATAATGGTAATATATCTATTATTTAAAAATATAATATAATGTATAATGTTTTATTATACACCTGTGCCCAACCCTTCGAGGAGTGCAGGCGTGATGTTCATCATTTCAGCCGAGAGACGTCCACTCTGCTGGACATGCGTGATATTTATCATTTACCTAGCCTTTTCCAATATGTTGGGGTCGGCTTTCAGTCTAACCGGATGCAGCTAAATACCCGTACCTATTTTACATGGAGCAACTGCCTACCTGGCCTCCACAACTCAGTTACTGGGTAACACGATTGGTAACTGGTTGTCAGACTTTCAGGCTTCTGACGACCCGTAACGACTGTCAAAGATCCACGGATGACAGCCGGGACCAACGGCTTAACGTGTTTACCGAGGCACGGAGGAGTCTTGCTGTGTAAAAATGGTCACCCATTCACGGGTCAAACCCGTCAAGCGTAGCTTAATCTGATGGATCAACCCCTGCGGCTGTTATTACTTAATAACGAGTTCCGTAGGCGTAGGCGGGTTATGTTATTATAAAAACATCCATAGATATGCACCTCGCCATACACACATACATAATTAGACAGGCACAGTATAGAAGTAAATACTCTAAACTCTAAACCAATGTTAAGAATATCCTTTGCATGTTTTAAAGTATTTGTACGTACAATAGGGAACAAAAGAGCAGAAGTATGTGTATACCAGGGTTTACATAAAAAAACAAGTTTATTTATTTATATCCAACTTACATCAACAAGTAACAAGTTCAACAGTCAGTTTCAGTCTTACAAGTTGTTGTAAAACACGTATTTTTAACCATGTTTAAGACAGTTTTAAATAAAACAATGTTTTTTTATGATGTGTTTAAATCACAGTTTAAAACAAGCTTCAAACAATGTTTTAAACATAGTTTTAAATCAAATTTTGATAGCCAGTGAATGGAAATAAATGAAAAGTTACACAGATTAGATAGTATAATAGATATTACTCTATTATGTTATTCTGTCGATTTTTTTCTACTCTAGAATGAATGAATTATATTAAGCCTCATCGATTTGCATTGACAGTAAATTTTATCAATCGCTCAAAAGAAAAACTAGGAAAAAAACTCTTGTTTAAAACATATTGAACTGTTGGTTTTATAAAATATAACAAAATATTTTTTTCCCAACCCTGTGCTATACATACGAAGTACTAACCTCAGCTCCTCCTACCTCTTAAAAGTCCCTACCGTGAGGATGTTTTATGCTTTGAGGCCAAGCGTATCCCGGCGGCCGGAGCCATCACAACCTACTTGAAGAAAATCGTTCTTACTGATGAGACTGTTTCGTATTATACGTAGATACTTAGTATAACCGTTACATGTTTTAAATCACTCTCACAACGACGAGGTACTAGAGGCAACAAAATAGCAGAATTACGGCCATACTTGAGAAGTACCTACTAACTTTAGATCCGCCTACCTCTTAAAAACCCGTGCCGTGTGGATGTTTTATGCTTTAAGAGGGAACAACAAATGTATTCCACTTTTTTCTTCCTGAATAATGCCTAGAACAATCTTTTTTTTTTCATAAAATCAAGGTCTCTTGTAGACACGTCTCTGTTATTTCTTTTTTTTCAGCAATTTATTTGTAAAGAAAATAAATGACCCTCCAAAAATGACAAATATGCCCAATTTTTAGCGCCGTGATCAGGGGACTACCAGAAAAAATCAAAAAGTTTTTAACATAAAAGAAATTGATTGGAACCTAGATATACTCATTCTTAAAATTAAAATGTCAAAAATAATTCAAAATTCAAAAGTCATTTATTCAAACTAGGCTGAGAATCAGCACTTTTTGATCGTCAAAATTACTTAAGACAGTCTCCTAAAACGCCCACCCTTCACCACTTCCTAGTGCTTTTGCTGGGAAGAAGAAGTGGCGCAACAAACTCCCCAGCAGCACAGCTGTCTGTTCAGTTAGAAAAATAGAATAATAATTGAATCGGCTCTGTTTTCGAGGAGAAAAAGGGGAATACGAAACGTCGATCTCGACATTTTTTTATGATTGAGTCGTTCTGAGCTGCAGCTGTCCCTATCGCACTCTACGGCGGGGGTAGACTTGAGGTAACACGACGGCAATAGTTTTTACAAATACCTATTTTTCAAATTCCTCGTAGGCCCTGTTCCCTCTTAAGGCCAAGCGTATCCCGGAGGCCGAAGCCATCACAACCTAATGGAAGACAATCGTTCTTTCTGATGAGACTGTTTCTTATTATATGTAGATATATATTATAACCGTTACATGTTTTAAATTACTCTCACAACAATTATGTACTAGAGACAACAAAAAACCAGAATTACGGCTATACTAGAGAAGAATCTACTCACTTTAGATCCACTTACCTCTTAAAATCTGTAGCGTGTGTGGATATTTAATGCTTGTGCAAATCGTCCTGACTGATGTGACTATTTTGTTCATGAATTTGGATTACGGACGCATTCGGTCATTATAACCTGACGGAGGTTCGCCCTCACAGTTTTAAAGTAAATAAAGGAATGTAGTATGACTGTATGATGTAATAAAATTCATGAATGGATAGTGGTTGCGGCCTTGGATTATCTTAATAAAGTTTATAAATACATAGAATAATGCTTATTGCAGTTGTAAATTCCATTATCTTTTTTATGATTTAGTTTAGGTCCTAAAAAACTATACTTATATTAAGAAAATGGCTGTCACTTGATATGTCTTACAAAGTAATCTATACGTTACTGGCCACAGCGTATGAAAAACTAAACCAGTATATAAAAAAGTTCTCTGTGAACTAAACAGACGCATTGAATATTTTTAAGAATAAAAAAGAAAAAACTTAATGGCAACATAGTTTTTTTTTGCACATTTTAGACAGCATTCTTGCATGTTTGGTCTTAAATAATTCCCATAAGAATGGCCTTCAAAATAGGTTACAAAATACTCATTTCGTTACTGGCCACAGTGGGCACAGCGAGTGAAAAACTCATTGTAAAAGTATTTAAGAAAAGAAAAGGAAAAAACTGATTGGCATCACAAAATGCTTTTTATTACTTTAGGTCTTAAATAATTCCATCTCATAGAACTCATAGAATTATTTGATTTACCATAATACTAATTCATTCTTCGCCGTCTGCTGAATTTAATTGAAACACCAGCCGAATATTTGCATATGTAGTGGCATAAACGATAACAACAAAAGTAGGCACTGGATTTCGGAGTAGGTACCTATATTGACGCAAACGGTGACTGACGCTGATGTGAGCATGAAGCTGAGAGTTTTTCTCTACTAAAGCTGTCGTGAAAGTAATTAAGAATATGGTTAGTCCCCTGGATATGATCACCTCAGTGATGTTTTTTAGACTATGCTTAAGTCATTCTTATCTGCCTACTGCGCTTATGAGAACCATAGTTGTACCTATCATAAAGAATAAAACTGGTGATGCTGCAGATCCCGTCAATTATAGACCAATATCATTTGCAACAGTTATAGCTAAAGTGCTGAACAGTCTGCTGGATACATACATGGCCCCTAGGATTAGTCTGCACGAAGCACAGTTTGGCTTCAGGCCCGGGCTATCGACAGAAAGTGCCATTTTGTGTCTAAAGCGGACAGTTCGGTACTATACGGATAAGAAAACACCGATGAATGCGTGCTTCTTAGATTTGTCCAAGGCTTTTGACCTCGTGTCTTATGACCTGCTGTGGGGTAAGCTAAGAAATGGAAAAAGTAGAAACCGAGGTTACCTCTCTACTAAAATTCTGGTATGAAAACTAAATAAACATTGTTAGGTGGGCACTCTGTCCGAGGAATATAAGTTGGAATGTGGGATCATGCAGGGAGGAATCACCTCCCCTCGCCAGTTCAATTTGTATATTAACCAGCTGATTGTTGAGCTCAGCAATACAGTATATCAGTTATGCGGACGATATAGTCTTACTGAACCCATCGATCAGTGCATTAAGACGTTTTTTGAAGGTCTGTGAGGACTACGTGGGCTTAGGTATAACGTCGCTAAGAGTGAGTTAGATGTTTTTAATGTTGGCGCCAGAAGAGACCTAAAGAGGTCGGTCGTTGGACGTCAAAGAGCGTGGTCGTGCAGGGAGCGAACTCAGTCCCAAAAAAAAATTGCTTGCACATTTGGCGCGGCGCTTGCAGGCAAAATCGAACAGCGATTCTTTGTTTTCATACTGCTGTGACTTTAAAATAATGAAATAAATACATTAAAATAGTGCTAAAGTGAGGTGCGTGCGTACGACGACCTACGTGTGTTCCTAACCTCAGGCGAGCCAAGGAACTCAACATAATCTGGTGAGAGCTGTCCATTTCCTTCAGGGTGCCGCTTCCCTTTGCAAAATCGTTATTTTATTTAATAGATTAAATGACAACTTCGAGTGACTGGCGTTTTATGCCATGCGCACATTCAATCGCTCTGAACATAGTAAAAGCTTTTGACAATGTCGACCGCTAAGCACTGCGTAACACGAAATAAATGAATCTGAATCTGATATTTTAATGCAACATACTAACAAAACGCTAATCAACAGGATAATCAAGGTATGCATGAACGAACGAACACATATGAAATGGTGTGGACAGTAGGTGGATTATCAAAGAAAAGGGAGTCAAACAAGGTTGCCTCTTGCTTTTTTCTCACATGGAACGACAACCTTAAACAGGACATGACGCACTTCGATAAGGAAATCAATTTAGATGAACACGGCTGAAGACCGATTCAAGATCAAGAAGACGGCCAGCGAGATATACAAGAAACCTGAAACGGACAACGAGTCTTCTGATGAAGACATAGAAAACAGTAAACTGTAACACATTACAACAGTAAGATAGAAAAGAGCCTAGAAAGCAGCGTAACTCCGTCAAAGGCTTCACAGGCGAAGATTGACTGAGCCAACTGGCGGCGACGTCGTAAAAAGATGCCCCATCCATTGATAAATATCACCCGTCTCTCCACTAGTCCATTGCTTACTCAAGGATGCATATCCGGTATGACTCGTAAATCCTTTCCTATCCTGAGGGCACGTCTTCCCTACCATTACCGCGCCACCCGGTCTACTCCTTGATATGCAATAGCCTCTGTAGCACCATGAAACATGAGGATCCAGGGGCTAGTGCAAATCTTGGGGTTCATTCGATTTATCGAGTCTGGTTAAACCACGCTGGGCATTGGGCTGTGCATTTCATTCATTCATTCAATTCATTCATTCATTCATTCATGGCGCCAGAAGAGACCTAAAGGTGCCGTGCATCTCATTAGCGGGTAATCCCTTGAACCGAGTCTCAAAATTTAAGTACCTAGGCTACTGGGTCACCGAGGATCTATGTGATGTTTTAGACATAGAGAGCTGTCTGTTCGAAGTAATATGCTGGCCCGCAGGTTTGCACGGTGTACTTATGAGGTTAAAATGACGCTTTTTCGAGCCTATTGTTAGACTTTCTACACCTGCAGCCTCTGGGTCAAGTATACATAGAAGGCATACAGCGCTCTGCGTGTACAATATAATAATGCCTTCAGAATGCTTGCTGCTGCGGTTTTGTAGCGCTTCGGGTATGTTTACCGATGCGAGGGTAGATGATTACTACGCCATTATTCGGAAGCTATGCGGTTCTCTCGGGTAAAGAACATGTTTTAGCTCCCACAGCATGTTGAGGGCATTTAGTGGCCGGTGGGACTGCCCGATGCTTGGCTGATGGGTGAGACTGCACACACAGGTCGGCTCTAAGTAGCTAATAATAATAAAAAATAATAAAAACGTTTATTTTCTCCACCATATAATGAAAAATTGATATACTCGTAATAATAAAACAAAAAATATACATTGATGTTTGGAGACTGGAGCCTGTACTAGGAATACCTGTGTTACAGGTCTCCATGCCTCCAAACTACACGGACAAGTCACACAGATAGAAATGTATACTAACAGATGCAAATGATAATGGGGTGAACAATAAAGAACAAAAATAATATAAAACAAAAAAAAATACACAGCAAATAATTAATTAATTAGACAACAAAAAATGGTCTGTGGATGTGGGTGTGAGTGCATGGTTGTGTGGGTGTGAGTGTGTGGGTGTGGGTGAGTGGGTGTGGGTGTGTGGGTGTGGGTGCGTAGTGAATCTGTGTGTGGTATTCAAAACTTGTCTATATATGGTATACCTGTTGAGGACATGTTGAGCTGCTTTTATGAGATGACTTCCAAGAGTCTCTCAGTGGCTTCATAATCGTGAGATTGAAGCCAATTTCGGATTTTAGTTTTGCAATTGAATATGGATTAGGAGTACATGGAAATGCAAACGTATTAGGAGTACATGGAAACGTTTATTGACTTTTTTGTAAAGGTAATCTCCTAGGAAACAAAAGAATCTACGACTGAAGCAGGTTTTGAAGGACTTTGATTTTAAAAACTGTGTGTTCGCGTCTTTTGGAAAGGTTTTCGACCGGATTGTATGGAAGTTGAGAATGCCTACGAATGATTGTACTTAAAATAAATGATTGGCGAACTGTCAGTTACACTGCTGGTAAAGTTCTTTCGTTGGAAAGAGAAAGGGAAGTTTACGACTGACTTTAAGAACAGCTCTCTGAGCTCTTTCCAACCTTAGCAAGGATGTTTTTGGGGCTCCACCCCATGCCGTTATGCAATATGATAAGATTGACTGAACTAGTGCATAGTAGACGGTGTTGATGGTCCTAGTTTCCGCCACACGGCGTAGCTTCTTGAAAAAATATATCAATTTTCGCGTTCTCGCTGTAAATGCGTCTACGTGCGGCTGAAAACTAAGACGATCGTCAATCTGAATACCCAAATATTAGATAGCAGCCGTTTTTTTAAGAGAAGAACATGAGTAAGGAATGCCTTTCAGGGAAGAGCAAGTGTGTGATGTTATAGAAAGACTTGTATAAGATGGGATTGCGTGATTTTTCATGGTAAAGGGAATATACAAACATTTAGACACGTTAAGAGTGAGTTTGTTATTTTTTACCACTCTGCGACCATGTCAAAACCGAGCTGAGCATTTGAAAAGACTTCCCGTGAGTCCGCGTGAAAAAGTAGAGCTGTGTCATCCGCAAATGTGATGATCCTGCCACCATGTTATTTGAGGTTACAAACGTCATTGATATACGTCAAAAATAATGTGGGACCAAATATACTGCCCTGTGGTACCCCATATGTAATGTCAAGATCATCACTGCACATACATATCACCAAGCCTTACTCTCTGTATGTGGTTTGTGAGGTAATCAGTAAATAATTTAAGTTGCGTGCCTCTCACTCCATACACCTCCAGCTTCTCGAGGAGGAGCGGGGCAGAGACTGTGTCAAAAGCTTTTGCTAAGTCCAGAAAGATCGCCAGCACCTTTTGCTTACCATCAAAATTTGTGGAAACAAAGTTCACTAGTTCTTGGACGGCATCACTAGTTGACTTTCCGGATCGGAAACCAAACTGAGAACGTGATAACAGTTTGTTTGACTTGAGGTATTTAGTTAATCGTTTATTTATTAACTTTTCTAGAATCTTGGATACCGTTGGCAAAATTGAAATAGGTCTAAAGTTATTGACACAGCCCCTGTCCCCCCCTTTATGTAGGTATAGGGTGAATTTCAGCAAGTTTCAGAGAGTTTGGGAAAGCGCCAGTTGAAAAGGCAAGATTACAAATGTAAGTCAAAGGTGGAAGTATGATCTCTCTATAATGCTTTAGGAAGATAGCAGGGATGTTGTCGCGACCAACCGCACAGTTGTTTTTAAGGCCTTGGGTGATTTGTTCACCCTCAGCTATATCGGTGGGAAGTAAAACAAAAGATTGTGCGAACGAGTTTTTAGTGTGCATCTGAATTGTATTTTTTTGTATTTGTGACTGTATTTACGGCTTCCCACAGCTTTTTGTTGCTGATAGCGGCAGCCTTGCTGATTTCGGTTCTCTCATATTCTGTTCTTACCAGCTATACGGGCATCTTGTTTATTTTATTATGTTATTGTTCATTTTTTGATTATATGTATTACTAATAATAGTTAAATAAGTATATTTCATGTCACTACTAACACTATGGACTTCAAGGTCTGCGAATAAAGAATTATATATATTATATTATGTAAAGATCCTAATAGCGTCAGTAATGTGAGGCTACAGCCAAAATAAGAACAAAAAAAAAATCAGGAAATGAGAAGTTTGTGGTACCTAATCTAAACTAATAAAAGAGGTAAAATTATTTTTATACCAACTTAATGAATTGGTTCATCAAACATTTACAACAAGGTTGAAATTACTATCAATATATTACACAATTATACCCATAAAACAGCAATTAATCTGGGATCAAGGCAGTTAGTGTTCGTCTCAAACGATGGGATCAATTAGTAAGTAATCCGCTTACAAGCATTAACTGTGAGGTTGATCCGTACAGGGTAACTCACAGCTCACAGCGATGCTGTTACTATCATAGACGAACTCATAATTAAACTAAGTATCATAGCCCGGATGTGATCAGTAGTTATGAGGAGGTTTCTGAGATAATTATTTTGTATTATATGAAGTGAGGTAGTAAAATAAGAAGCTTAGCAACTTTCCAAGTCGTTACTTTTCTCTCCGTATGTAAGAACTAAGAACTAGCGACGACCACATCATCACCAGGATGGTAGTAGTACACCCCGATGCAATCTAAATGGCGGCTCGGAACATCACGCGAGTCGCTGCGCAGTAACGAATTTATGGGTCAGCGGGGGTGAGGGGGTGAGGTACTGCGCAGCGAGTAGCGCACTTCTGAGCCGCCATTAAATTTGAATCAAACTGTACGCGAACCTATACGAAATATACAAAATTTTGTTCTGCAGAGCGCGGGAACCTCAGTGTAAAATATAAAATGTAAAAGGGCTGATAGACCTGCGAGCAAGTACGCGTACTTATGGCTCGGCGACGTACGCGCACTTTAAAACCGCTGAGTAAGTTCGTCAGCGATCCAACAGTTTTTAATTTTGCTCGTAGCCCGCCATTGTTCGTAGTTTCGTACGTTTCGTTCTGTCATCGCCACGAGTCGCGAGCCGCCATTTTGTTTCGACATTTGTGTAATGTTTGTTTAGTTAGGTTCAAAAATTCGATAACACCGCGATACAGTGTGAGCAAGCTTCACGTGTGTCACCGACAACGAGCCGAGTAAGTTCGCGAACTTAAAAACCGCGTTCGCACGTCTATCACCCACGTCTATACGAAGCAATGAAGTTGACTTAATGAAATATTATATATCTCTCCTCTCAATAATCTCAAAACGATCCAAACCCTTAACTAGGTATGTCACACTCTACAACAAAACCAATACTAAACACTTAAATAATTCACGTACCGTTCGTTGACAATAATATATAGTACATCGGGGTCTTGGACCGCCACGAACGTATGAGTAGGTAATAGGGACGACGCTCAAAAAAATCAAACTTTTCTTAAACTCGACGCTATAAATTAACAACTGCGAACTGCCGGTCGATTCTGTAAAAATCTCACCGTGAAAACTTAGGTGAAGTGAGTTTGTTTTTGCTTGGAATTGACACTATTGACAGCTCACTCCACGCTCACTTCACCGAAGTTTTCACGGTGAGATGGTTACAGAATAGCACCGCTGTTCTACAAAATGCAAAACGCAACTACCTACTTCCCACTTCCCACGCTTCACGGCTAAACTCAACCGCGCTAAGTCAATATCCCAGCACATAGGCAGAACTAATTCACACAGAAGTTGCTCTGTGAATTATTTCACCGCAGCGCAATCTACAATCCGCAGAAGGGTTCCGACAGTGGCAATTAAGAGAGGCGGCCACTCGCAACATGTGGCGCCCACACAAAAATGTAAGTAAATTGCCCACACTTGCCCCCACACTCGCACGCATTATGAGAATATTTGCCAGGGAAAATGTTCGACCAAGTTTTATTGTAGTGAGTGTTTCTGTAGTTGTGCCGGGTACATAATGCGATGTAGCATGCGGTTTTCATGATTTACACGATACCTTAATAATGATAGAAAGAAACAGAGTTTATTTGCGGTCAAATATGACGCAAATAAAAAACGTATACCAACACAAAAAATAAAAAGTTGAAGTAATAAAAAACCAATGAAAAGTAATTTTAAATAAATTACCTAGGCCAATTATTAAAAACATCGTAGGTCGCAAAAAAATGCGCTGTACTGATTTTTTGGGATGTTGTTAGGATAGTGTTAAACCAAGTTTGCAGCTTCGAAAGACTTTTTAGAAGTTATAAGTCAAAAACTCTCGAAAAGTTCGAGGTTTCGAGCACCACGCAGTTAAAACAGGTCTTTCGAAGCTGCACATCCCAAAAAATCAGTACCTACTGTGTAATTTTTTGCGCCCTTACGCGAATTTTGTGTCAACGGTGACTAGGCTACTAAGTTATCTCGATTATACAGATTTTTATTTAGATTGTAACCAAACAAACAAAAACTATTAACCTACAAATAAAAGCTACGCAAAGTTGATGTAGTTCCAAAACGGTTCAGTACATTACCGTATATAACACGTTTGTATGCTAATTTTATTCCCAAAATCCGGTCTGATGGAAAACGGTCCCTCCAAGTAGGTATTATCAGACCGGGCAGACCCCGGCGAAGTTTTGGGTCGATTTGATAACACATCCCAAATACGGCACCCACTGAGTCCATTACCTTATCATACAAACGGAATTATTCGAATTAAGTATTTATATAAATGATATTACCTACTATTCCGTTAAATCTTTTGAATATCATCTCTCTACTTGAATTCGTATGAGGTTTGGTTGAAGGATTACGGTTTCAGTAATGTAAAGTCATCAAAATGAGTGAAGGATAAAATATAAGTAATTGAGGTCGTTTGTATTACTATTCGGGCATAAAGCTGGATCATATACCCACTCGCAATTCAAATCTTTTCATCAAATTGCCGTTACCGGGATATTCTTTTAATTATCTATATACTAGCATCCCGCTCCTGCTTCGCACAGTGTTTACAACTTGACAAAACATCGAGATTTCTTAGGTAATCGTAACTTTAATACTAACGTATTATACACAACTGCCCCGTTGGTCTCGTGGTTGCAAGCGCGACTGATGAGCGTGGGGTTCTGGGTTCGATTCCCGGGTCGGGCAAAGTGTTATTGGGTTTTTCCATTAGGAATTTCTTAGTAACAGCCCGGAGTTTGGAAGTTGGCGGTGTGATACCCCCGTGCCTCGGAAAGCACGTTAAGCCGTTGGTCCTGCGCCTGATCTCTGTCCAGTCGTGTCGGATTGCCGTCCCATCGGACTATGAGAGTGAGGGAAGAGAGAGTGCACCTGTGTCTACGCACACACTTGTGCACTATAATATCTCCCGCGCCGAAGGCTAGTCTCCGTTGAGATTGGCCGCCGTGGCCGAAATACGGTCTGGAGGACTATATATATTATAAACAAAAACCATCTGGAATAAATTCTCTAAACGATGGTGAAAATCCCATCAAAATCTGTTGCGTGGTTTAGAAGATTAACGCGGACATACAGACAAACGCGAAAAGCGACATTGTTTTATAATATGTATAGATGCGTATACATAAATTTAGCTACCTAAAGAATTTGTTATTTGGTGTACATTTTGCGGTATTTAGTAAAGCGATACGGTTGGCTTTGTAAAGGTATATAATAGCAGATTATCCCGTCTTGAGGGCTATTAATCACAGGTTTGGAAACTTACACCGATCTCGAGGGCTTACATTCGTGAGATATGGATATAATGGTGGGAACAGTAGTTCACTGATTATCTTTACGCTTGCATACCTTTATTATACCTTACCTTACTATACCTTTATGGAATTAACTGATTTTATTGGTCGGTATCTACCTACGCAAGACATTGTAGAAAATAATGTTAATATTCTGATGTTCGTATGTCATCTATAATCATATTCAATAAGCTTATCGTGTAATTCGATGAAAAGGCGAATAGGTACCTAAGTATTTACTAGGTACGACGATACACACTATTCAAAAGGACCGAACGCAATGGAATAAAAAATTTGCTACGTTAATATTATTATCTAGACAAAAATATAAATCACGCGGGTCGGTGCGGTTTAAAAAAAGTTATAGTGACAAAAAATTTAAAAAGCGACTAGCAAAATTTGTTTACAAAGCACATGTGAGTGGAAACGCCGGGACGGGATGCTCTAGAAGGACGTAAAGGGACCTTATTGGTGATGTTCTTCAGAAAAGTCAGATGTGTAGTACTTGCAACCGGCGTGCGTGTACGACCAGATGTATGAACGTAAACGAAGCAAAAGGAGTATGTAAGGATCGTAGCTGGTTGGTGTTCTATAATTTCTGCCTATCCCCATGGGAAGAGGGCATGAGTTTATATAATTGTATATAAATCTTCGTGTTTGGAATAAAATCATCTACTAAGGTATGTTTTGGGTAGCATAATCTAAAATAGTTACCAAAAATGCATGTATTTGGCATCAACTAGCATGAACAGCCCTACGACACAAAGCCTATAGAATTGCTGGGTACGCGATCTACCTACGGTACATGATACAGGACGATACAGCATTAAATGCAAGTAAGGCTGTCTAGACTAAACACGGCCTAACAATTTAACAACACACAATTTTGAAAAGCAAAATCTATGTTAAATCTTGCGAAATTCTGCTTCAATAAATAAGTATTACCTAGTTAAAACAAGGTCTTAAAGAAACAATTAAGAATTTAGGTCGGGATTATAACAAGTCTGAAATAATGAAGACATCCGGCGTAATCAATCTTTGTCTTGTAACAGAATTAATAGAGGCTGAGGCTTTGTAAGATGTAATTAAACTATTTTCTATATTGCGGGAACTTGTTATAAGCACAATTAATTTTATTGGAAATAATCTGGTAAACATGGTCGTGAGATAACTAGATTTATAAAGGTTTGGAAAGCATTCGTTTACTGTCCCACGGACACATTTATATTACATCAAGAATATAATCAATTAAAAAATGATCCTTTAGGGGTATGAGGAACAAGGTGTAAAGTTCACTCATCCACCATAGAAAAAGGAGGATCCTCCGAACAGACGGATGTTGTGTCTGGTGGGCCGACTGCCCCACTGTTGATGTCTGATAGTCTTATATATGTCGTTCGCGCGGTAAACTCTAATTGCGCGATGCAGGATTTGTGTGACGTCATGTTTTTGATGCGTAGGTCGTATGTGGCGGTGTACCCGCTACAATCCTATTTCATAAAGTAAGTATGTAATTAACCAGTATATAGGTAAGTAGAACTGGCTCAACTATTCGTATTGAGATTATAAATTCACTCTCTATTCATAGAAAAACGTATTTTCATAAAGTTTGAACAGTTTCCAAGTTCGTATTCGAATATACTTTATTTGCACAAAAATATGTGGAAGATTTTAAAATTTTATGAAAATTATATTTCTTTGAACTACTTTCATGAAATGCTGGTGGTGTAGTGGTCGGCATTTGGTCGGCTTTGCTTTCATATTTTTAATACGCGTGTTGCGATGAAAAGCGTCATTCAAAGTTTACAAAATTCGGTTTTCCAGAAACCTTCGTTAGGTTGTGTAAATCTGCTTGACACGATCTCTATAGTTAGCGGATTTGTTGAACGCCCACCCACGCCTGGTCGTGTTTAGGTACAGTGTTCCCCACGCATGAATCTGTAAGTTTATCGTATTGTTTTATGTTTTGTTACTTTTTGATTACATTAATGAATGGGGAACTTAAATATAGAACACTTTTATTTATAGTAACCGAAAAAGTATTCTTGAATAATTATATTCCGAAAACAATAACTGGAAATTAATTGTTTGAAAGGGTTTTATAGAAAGCTACATTTTAAGCAGTTTTCATCTTCATCAGTTTAAATTTAATTCGCTAAAAATACAAATCGGTCATTACTTTTAAATACCTACTTGCTTACTTTGATTTGAACGTAACAATTTTATATGGATGGTTGTAAATACTAAGCTAAATACTGAATTGAGGAGCTCGTGGCTAAGTAGTAACTGCCGCACGGGTCGATCCGTCAGGTTAAGCTACGCTTGCCGGGGTTGGTCTGTGGATGGGTGACCATCTTTACATACCGAGACTCCTCCGTGCCTCGGAAAGCACGTTAAGCCGTTGGTCCCAGTTGTCATTCGTGGATCTTTGGCAGTCGTTACGGGTCGTCAGAAGCCCGAAAGTCTGACAACCAGTCTTACCAAGGGGTATCGTATTACCCAGTTACTGGGTTGTGGAGGTCAGATAGGCAGTCGCTCCATGTAAAATACTGGTACTCAGCTGCATCCGGTTAGACTGGAAGCCGACCCCAATATAGTTGGGAAAAGGCTAGGCAGATTGATTGGTTGTAAATACTAAACCACTTATGTTTTAATATGAGAAAAAATCTGATCCATTTTTTTTTCATTTTTGTGATTACTTTTTAGCTTGATGATTAACGCAGGTAGCACTTTTCTGATTAAATTGCAAGCTACCTATCTTTTAGCCTACTTTAAATCCGATTGTTATGCGCACACGCCCTAAAATTAACATCAGACTCTCGGCCACCACAGATGCATCGTATAGAGTGGTACCTGATCTTGGTTCTCATGTGTAGAGAGAGAGCGTCGAGATGACGCTGTAATTAGATCCGCAACCAACGCTCCCGAGGTTATAGGGTTGTCATAGACGGAGAGCACGTTCAGCGAGAATAAAAAAGTAAAGAAAAAAAAAGCGAGAAGAAGAAGAAAAAGAAGAGCGTGTGCCGTAATAAATAAAAGCGAAGATAAAGGATTTAAAAGTAAAATATATTTTTTTTTTTCTAAAAAGCTACATCTTTATAGAGAATACTAAGTTTTTTTTTTATGTAAGAAGAAATAAAATTCTACCCATTTCTTGGAATATTTTACACTGTAGTTTACACAAAACTTGTCGTCGTCAAGTTGACCAACATTGTGATTCCTAGGTTCTCGAAATTTCCAGTTATCGTATGATAAGGATAACATTTATACCAAAGCCTTCTCAGACAAACAGATTGAATTATAAAATAATAAATTAATCAGCCCCTGACACTAACCCATACAAGTTTTGACATGATTAAAAACTTGCCCACTAAAATTACGTCGATTTACGTCAGGCGCTGATTAATTTGACAGGACTAAACTAAAATGTATCTTCTGTCCTTTTCTTAATGAAATAGAAAGAAAAAGATGCACTGAACTTAAATTTAGTTTAGTTTGTGAACAACAGAATCGGCACCATTGCCAAGTTTTCGTTACTATTCTTTCAAGATAAAAATACTCTTTGTAATACAAATAATCTTTAGTTAATATTAAATCGTGACTCATTACTGCATTATTTTCTAGCATTATTACAAAATTTTCTATTCAGCCTGATTGTCGATCATTTGACAGCCCTACCGGCAGTGCGGTATCGTTCGTACTAGCAACTCTCAATCAATTTGTCCTCTTTTATACCTTTTATCCTCCTCTCTGTATTTTATTATATTAAAACCCTATTGTGTCGTATTAGTTAAGAGCTTTTACATATATATTGTTATTTGAACAACGCACTTAGGTTCTTCCATTTGCTTTAGAAATTATATTGAACTAGCTGTTGCCCACGACTTCGTCCGCGTGGTTATGAAGATATCAAGTTTAATGATGTTTAACGCTAACTATTTTTATATTTCAGTCAACAGAAAATTCCTATCACAATAAGCAACTTTTTTAGAGGCACCGATTATAAAAAAAATAGATTTTGTTATTTTTGTAAAACCGCTGCAGCATTTATATAAACTATCAGGTGAACTTACTCTAGAACAGGCTACATACAACTGACCGTGAGAGAAGCAATCGTTTCTTAGATCTATGCCAGCTACTTTTATCGTTTGGCCCTGCGCCTTATTAATAGTTAGACCTCTTTAATCCGGCCCTGTCGCAAAATCCGTTCTTAGCAAACGTCTACTAACTATTAATTACCTCCCAGACAAATTTAAAGTTTGTAGCACAAACAATTAAGGACTTTCATACAAACTTGCGAGAGCCATTAAACCTCCTTAATCTGGCCCTGTCGTAAAATCCGTTCTTAGCGGACATCCGTTAACTATAACCTACCTTCCTGCTAACCTATGGGTCCTTTAGGATAATTTTTGAGACAAAAAGTAACCTACTCCTTCTCCTTAAACTCTAGAATTAAATTTCAGGTCGGTAGTACAAAAAAAAAAACAGAACTTCATACAAACTTGCGAGTGCTTAAGCCTCTTTAATTCGGCCCTGTCGCAAAATCCGTTCTTAGCAAACGTCTACTAACTATTAATTACCTCCCAGACTTTAAAGTTTGTAGCACAAACAATTAAGGACTTTCATACAAACTTGCGAGAGTCATTAAACCTCCTTAATCTGGCCCTGTCGTAAAATCCGTTCTTAGCGGACGTCCACTAACTATAACCTACCTTCCTGCTAACCTATATATCACCCCCTTTAGGATTATTTTTGAGACAAAAATAGGTAAGGTTGCGATTTATCTCCTTGCCAAATTTTATCGAAATCCGTTTAGTGATTTAGGCGTGAATAGGTAACATACAGACAGACATTCTTGTACTCAATCCTCAGTTGGCCCGATATACTCGTAGTTTTTTGACCCTAGTATTAAGAAATAGGATCGTCTGGCATCAAAAAATCTTTTATGAAAATTGGCCCTTTTATTGCAACTGTACTTTTTTTTTCAAAATCTGTGAATGCAGTTCAACATGTTTTAAAAAGTTAAGGACAGTCTCCTAAGACTGTTTTCTTGTAGCGACAACGGCTAATGTACGTGCCTTTATTGCGCTATTTCAAAATCCACCCTGGACATGTTATGATTGACTGCTTAGATCCATAGCTATAGCGTGATGATTATCTTTTAAAAGGTTAAATCCGTAACTATCTGCAATATTCTAACCTTTTGGTTAGCCTTTTTACAATTTTCGGTAAACTATAGAAGAATACGAACATAATGCAATATTGCTCATCCCCCATAGCATATAGCGTGATAATATTTTTTGAAAAGTCTTTGTAACGTTTCTGACTTATAGATTATTTATACCAATTTTCAAGGTAATCAAGCAGCACAGTAAAATCCTCCGCTGTAAAAATTAATACCCCTTTTCACCCCGTTAGGGGTAAATTTTCAAAAAACCCTGATATAATTTTTTATTTATTTTCAGTTTTTAGTATATAATTATACTGAGTTTCGAGTGAATCAGACCGCGCGTTAAAATTCTTCCATACAAACTTTAACACCCCCCAATCCTCCTTTTTTAATTCTAATTTCCATACATAAGTTATCGTGCCAAGTTTCAAGTTTTTTAACTCAAGGAATAAGATTTTTCATACAAATAAAATCCCCCCTTTTCTCCCCCTTAAAGGTCGAATTTCCAAAAATCCGTTCTTAGCGGAAGTCTAAGTTCTAAGTGCAGAGACGGTTTTGGTAGTGTAAATTAATTTGTATTTTCAATTTAGATTAGATTTACCTACATATGTTTTTGGAAAAGTAAAAGTATTTGTAGCAATCTACAAATTAATAGATGATGTACCAAGGGACCAATCTTCCTATGCATATATTATCTATTATTGCGGAAAATATGGTCACCTTCAATTTAAAAATAATGGATGCTTCGTCGGTCTGAGATACCCAGTTGACATAAAACTAAGGTGTATTCTGCTTAGCGCAGAAATAAGGTTTGGTTAGCAGAAAGTTCGCAGAAATAAGGTGGGCATCTCCGTTGAAGGCTTGAAGACAAAAAACTATTGGCTAAAAGTTTGCCAGAGTCGAGAGAGATTTTTCGTGTTTATTGTCGTTGAGCATTTAATTTCAACTGCATTTATTTAACTAATAAATGTTTTTTTATGTACAATCACATCAGACGATATAGTCCAGTTCTTCCCGGAACTTCACTTAACAAAACCCTAGGGAAAATAAAATCCCTAATAAGAAAACTTGTGTAATGGGACATCGATAATGTCTGACAACTTGTGTATAGATAGGTATTTTTAGAAGACGTCGCCTTCTCCGGCGGCGAGAAGATTAATTACAGAATCGGCAGTTTTAATTAGTTTTGTAATTAACAGCCGTATGGCACGCCTTCGAGGCGAACTAAAATAAATTACCATTTAATACAATCACGCTGGATTACGTAGCCAATGACGTCGCTCGGCGCTGGAAACATTTTAACGAGTAAAGCCTATAAATTGTACCTACTCTTCCTACGTATATAATCTATGTATATTTCTCGCACGATATGATCCTATTAATTTAATGGATTCCGGGAACCAATTTATTGGATTAAAAATCGCGTCTTTCCGAATGATAAAAAGGCTTGGAACTGCAATGTGAATGGGTAACTTTTTTAATCTCACGGTACTTGCTGGTTTGTAAGCTACTAAGCTACAGATTGCTACAGATTGTTACTTATTTAAAATGACACGGAGACAATGGTCGTGCTTGAAGAAGAAGTAAAATAAGAAAATAATGCTTGAAATAATTGTATTGGAAATTATATTGATATAAAAAAGTAAAAGGATACTCGATTGATCTCATCCTACTCGAAATAGTCGTTAAGTTCTATTTCATTTAATAAATAAAAAGAGTGCGCCATATTCTTCCCGGCGTAATTCGTCACAATCGGAATTGTGACAATTCCCTAGCGAGAGCTTTGAGAAAAATTGTCGCTAACGAGCTCGCCCCCCTCCTCCCGCGCACACCGACCCCGCACCGCCCCCCCTCTACTTTTAATCCGCACCACCCCCCCTTTATCCGTAGCACTTTAAAACCCTTTTGCGATTTTCCGCACGGAGGAATTATCAAGAAAAAGGGAACATTTATTCATTGTCTACCTTTTTAAATTATTCGTTATTAGTCTTCAGTTTAATATCTTAATTGTCTTCGTAACTCCATGTTGGTTTAGTAGAGGCAGGGAAAGAAATTAATATCAGATGATTGGTTTACGGAATTGTTTGAGAGAGAGCCGGCCGAGTTCCAATAATTACTTATTTATAACATCATAAAGGTTAAGCCGGACTTAAGAATTTAAAAATGTTATTTGATATTTTTGTTTTCAGAAATGTAATCTGGCTGTACTTTTCGAATTGTGTAGGGACCGACGCCATTAGCTGTAGGTATTGGTTAAAAGGAAAGTGTTAACATCAGTGAACCAAGCAAAGCACAATACTTTCATGAGAAACTACGTGACACGTTTACAAATAAGGATTGACACTGAAGCTTAGCTGTCATAATTTACTAATCCCTTTTGAGAAAGTATCAGTCACCAAATTTTTTTTTGGAATATAACCTTCTATTGTAATTAACTGTTTATTTATTTTACCTCGATGGTCCTAGTTTATCATTTATAACTTCCAATTACAGCTATATATATATAGCTATATGTAAGCGGGCACGCCCTTTATGAGTGGAGGCTTTTATATTGTTTACGTTTAGTCATTATTTTTTTTTATTTCTGCCTGAGTACAGTTCTCGATATTTTTGGTTGGTATATTGGCGTGTGCTAGCTGACATATGGCTATTAATTTATAATTTAAATTATGTTTAGGGTTGCGTAATGTAAATAATTTTGCATACTATTATATAGTTTTTTTCTAATTGAACAGACAGCTGTGCTGCTGGGGAGTTTGTTGCGCCACTTCTTCTTCCCAGCTAAAGCACTAGGAAGTGGTAAAGGGTGAGCGTTTTGTGGGGCTGTCTTATGTAGTTTGAATAAACGACTTTTGAATTTTTAACCACAAAATAATTTCATGTCAATGAATAGGTGCTTCGCATAATCAACCTATACAGGGTGTTAAAGTAATTGCGTGCCATAGCTTAGGGGTAGGTTCAGTATCGATAAAGGAAGCCAGAAAAAAAGTAAAAAAAAGAAGAAAATGATCAACATAACACGAAAAAAAAGAATCAGCAGATTCATACATTTTGGTCGAGTAGGTATTGAACTTTTGTAAGAAACAGCTGATTTTTTTTGTGAGTTCAGAGATGTTCCCATAGTGAAAGTTGTTCATATTCATGGGTAGAACACCCTGTAAAAAATTGCGCACTGAATAAAAACTTATCCTGTATTTTTCCCACCGCTGGGACAAAGGCCTTCTGTCTCTGTGAGAGGGAGTGGGCCGTGATCCAACACGTGGGCCCAGTACGGGTTGGTAGATGTCACATGTCTCCGAATTTTTGCTTCTAGGACATGCCGGTTTCCTTACGATGTTTTCACCGTTTTGAGAGCAGTGGTGATGAAATAATTTACATAAAGTAAAATGCCTGTCAGGTTCCCAACCTACAACTAGCAAGTCGCAGCCGTTACCACTGAGCTACCACTGTTACTGCGCATACGAAAAGGTAGGTGCTTGAGAATTCTTAATTAATTTCTATAACTAATAACGCTATTACTTTTGTGTTCACGTCACCTTCATACCTACGATACGTAAAGTATTATTAATGATGACTTATTCATGGCTCGCCCGAAAATCCCTGCCCCCTCCCTCCCCAAACGGATGAATGTACCCTTTTAAATAATATTATTTACTTGTACACAGCAAAAATAGTTTTTGTTGACAACTCCAGAAATCGATTCGAATCGCCTCAGGAAGAAAAAATATTATTTTTAAAAGTGTCGATTCGCCGGTTTCTGGCAAGTAAATTCGGTCTAATCACTAATCTATTCACTCAAACCTTCATTCTTATTTTCGTGTGATTAGTGACTAACCTGGTGTCAGAGTTTTAAAGCCACCCATAGGCCTCTGACTTGGCTTCACTTCCGTCGAGAAATATCTTGTGTTTTCCTTCATAGTTTTTGAAGCAAGTGATAATTATACAATACGCGCATGAATCCGAAAAGTCAGAGGTGCGTGCCTTGGGTTCGAACTTGAGATCTATGACTTGGCAGTCTGACGGTCACATCACTAGGCTATCACTGGTATAATTAGCCTTTATGATACGTAGTATCAGTTAGAATAAGAATAGAAAACATTTATTCGACACAGACACAACACAACAGCAACAAAAACATTAAAAAAAAGTAATACTACGTTACTCTTCATACACACATCCAAACGACATGTGTATCCGAAAATAACTTCGTATTACAAATTAAAGCTCACTTGTCTAACGAAAGAAAGGCATTAATAATAAAAGAAATATCCGAATTGGGTCGAAATAGGCAAATTTGTTCGGAGAGTATGTCCTCTTTGAGTTGCGTTCAGCCTCATTAGCGATTTTCCATTCGAACGATTCGATAAAAGACGTTGAAAACTCTTATTCTCATAATGCTATAAGTGTGGCACCCGGCTTTGTCTGGGTTGGTTACGATTCGTAGTCAGTAACCGTTTTTATGATTGGTATTGCTGGTTTGCAAATGTTTATTAATTGCTTGTCTTTAACTTTTGCAGCTTTATATTCGTCTTGTTTTCTTATCCTGTTTTCACTCATGAAGAAAGATGGTTTACCTAATTTAATATTTATTTTATTGAATTTAGGTACAAGTACTTAATTTATTTAGAATCTAGTTTTTTTTTATCATCAGCAAAGGATGATAAAAATACCATCGTTAAGGATGATACCGTCTAGATTTATGTACCTATTCTATAAATTATTTATCATGAGAACAGACACCATTGTAAACAACATTGGTTGTATCTACATTAAAAACATTTTACGAATTTTTTAACAAAAAAAAAATACTCTGTACAAACACACATTTTAAGTATATTTACAGGCCCCTGAAGCAAATCGAAATTTCCGGAAGATAGTCATTTGAAAGTTGTTCACTTGTGAAATGATTGTCTTTGTGTCGTGACGTCACGACTCCATGAAATCAAAGACGCCTAACCTTTGACCAAAAAAGTAATCTGTTAAAAGGTTGAAATGTATTGTGCGTGGTTGTTTACAGGTAAAAAAAGGGCAAAGGGCATAAACTCAAACTCCAAGCATTATTTCAAACCATTTATAGGCACTTTTGAATTGTCAAGAAGTCAGTCAGTCAAAAATATGAAGCTAGTTACCCATTCCAAAGCGTAGTAGGTACCTGTGGAGAAGAACGGGCAAGAAACTCCACGGAAATTCTTTTAAATAAAATATTTGATACAAAATATTGATTACATCATTCATATTGAGATTATACGTGTGGGAACAGTGGGAACAATGTAGAAAGACGTGCACGCTAAAAGCGTCCGTAATAAAAAGAAAAAACTGGCTGGTGGTTATCTATGAAAACGAGCAAAAAAATCACGTTTGTTGTACGGGAGCCCCCTTAAATATTTATTTTACTCTGTTTTTAGTATTTGTTGATAAAGCGGAAATAGAAATACATCATCTGTGAAAATTTCAACTGTCTAACTATCACGGTTTATGAGATACAGCCTGTTGACAGATGGACAGACAGACGGACAGCTAAGTCTTAGTATTCCCCGGAGTCTTAGGGCCCCGTTTCACCCTTTGGGTGAAACCCTAAAGAGAAATAAGCATTCAAATATTTAAAATAAATTAAAATAAGCCATGGCAGCAACGGGAGCCTTAACTTTTACTATGGGACCAACATGAAACAAAAAACTACTGCTCCCTATTACTGTTAGGTTAGGGAATGGTTAATTTTTTCATATTTCACGCTTGTTCCATATTATATACACTCCTGGTACTGTTGGGGCTGCCATGGCATTGCAGGGCGTCAGGGATGTTAGCTGAGGCGCGGGTTGATGGATTTGCCGCTGTCATGAGGAAAATATGTGCCTCCCTACTTACTCGCATTTCAACTCTATACTGGGTGTATTTGCAGATCGGGGGGCCCCCATACGGTGAAGATGGGTGCGGCTTCATGTCGCAGTTTAATCTGTGTTGTGTTTGAATACTAACATTCTTTTTCAGTATATTGTTAATAATAAGAATGAAATAAAGACGATGGACTTGGTCTGAAACAAATTTTTAATAATAATAATAATTACAAAATCTCCCCACCACCGTATCTTTACGATGACGTCGTGGTGGGGCTTGCGCGCTCAAATGTCCAGGTCTATGCTGTTAGAGTTTTTTGCCGGAACAGGTCTGGGATGAGGAACCAGACCAAGAGAGATACAAAAACCCGCAGGGCAGCATGTGGCGAGCTAACTCCCGGGAGAAATCTTGTTCCTCATCTCTTGCTTGCCTTTATTGACCGACTGGAGTGAACACTGACGAGGACTAGAGCTCCCACCTCTTTCTTGCCTTTATTGGCCAGCTTGAGTGGAGATTCGCAAGAGTAAATGTGCTCGGAGGAAGGAAGTAGTCCAGTAAGATGCTGGTGGGGATCTTGATCATACTTCCGGGATTGTTCTGATAGCCGTGGAATACCGCTCCACTCCTTATAAGCCTCATGCTAAGGACATGTTGCCCCCTTGTCGCTACGACACTTTGTGCATAGCGACCGTTTTCGGGGGCCCATTATTGAGCGTGCAAGTCACCCCCTGCCATTTTACCTGTGTATTTTATATAAAATATTGGCCAGGCAGGGGCCATAGTCTTTCCATAGTTCTAGATAACCAGTTCACTTAGCCACCCAAACCCATAATCCAATATATTTGTTTCCAATAGTCCCGCACCAACCGTGGGTTGTCCTTGGTTGAACTAGCATATTGCGTACAGGGATAATCAAGGTTGGTGCCTCGTTTCATTAAACACGTCTAACGGGCGCCTGTGAGTTGGCTTCGGCCCCTCGTACGCCTTCCAAAGGTCCGGGACCCTAGGGTCCCGAGAAATGTGAAAGGCGTAAAACATAGTAATAGTTAAAGTTGTTCATTTCCATGAGCAGGTTTAAGGTAACAAATATACCTACAGGAGGTATATTTATGGTTCGAGGTATTCACTTGAAAAGTCAGTATTCATTCATCTGTGTGCAAGGTAATAAAATATACCTAAATAAGTTTGGTAAAGGGGTCGGTCCACTTGGTAGAATTCAGTTATTATTTTATAAACTAATCTCTTAACTAATTCAGCGAAAGTTTTTCTAACCAACTAGGTAACTTTTTAGACAACTACCTTTCTGAATGCGATTTCACTTGTCTGAATTGAGTAACTGAGCCATTTAGATGACTAAATTCAGCCAAGTCCCTTTATGTGGGTAAGTGGTACCACGTGAGTACCTATGTACTCACGTGGTGAACAAAAAAATGGTACTTAATTTGTTCCACATACTTTAGAAGAAGAACACATATAGAAGGAACGGTGAAAAGCAGTGGAAGCAGTATCTACACAGTACAGTAAGCCGCATTTCGGTGGTAATACTTGGCCCTTGAGTTGGCCTAGCGTAGTACGCTGTTTCAATAATAATACGTTAGAACAAAATAATAATAGGTTGGTACAAAAATAGAATAATAGCTTTATACTGGTTTTGTGACGTGCGGCTTATGAACAATCGGCACTTGAGTGAAAGCATAAACACAAAAAAAAACACAAAAATATTTTTATAAAAACAAAAAACAAAATTATTTATTATTTACATTTTAAAAAAGTTTCCTAAAAAAAAATAAAAAAAAAGTGGCCCATCAGCATCAGGAACAGCTGCCGGTGGTCAGGCCTCTCCTCACTATGCGTGCCGTGTTCAGAAGTACTGCTTTCTGAATCAAGCCCTTGACCAAGCCGCTCAACGAGAGCCTCCTGAGGTGTTGATTGAGGCTCTCCGCTGTTAGGCCATTAACCGAAACGATTATCGGTACAATGATTGCAGAGTCCACGTCCCATATGTCGACCACCTCGTGTGCTAAATCAAGATACTTGATTTTTTATGTTTCTCAGCTTTCACGAGATTCTCGTCTTGAAGGACAGCGATATCAGGGCACGCCACTATTGCGGCGATAAGTCCCCTCTTTAGGGAGTGGCTGGAGAGGCGCCACGGCGTCCTCACCTTCCGCCTGACGCAGGTCCTCACCGGACACGGCTGTTTCGGGAGGTACCTGTTTCGGATAAGGCGGGAGGAAACGCCCGGGTGTCATCACTGCGTGGATCGCCCGGAGGACACGGTGGAGCATACGGTGGAGGTATGCCCGGCTTGGGCAGAGCACCGCCGTGTCCTCGTGTAGGCGATCGGTGGCGGGGATCTCTCGCGTCCGGCCCTGGTCCAGGCCATGGTACGGAGCGAGAGGGATGGGAGGCCGTCACCTCCTTCTGCGAAGCAGTAATGCTTGCGAAGGAGGAGGCGGAACGCGTGAGGGAGAGGTAAATTTCGCACCCTCACGCCCCTAGCCGCCGCAAAGGGGACGCCCTGGGCGTCGGGAATCAATTGCTGATTCCCGGCCACCGTAGGCGGGGCTTGCGGACGGTGAGCAATGGGTAGCTCGCCGTCCGGTAAGGACCAGGCCCGGGTCGACGGCGCGTTGAGATGTCAGCAAGTGAAGGGGTCCGATGAGACCATTGCCTGCCGGGGTTGCGGGATTAGTCCGAAAGGGATACCGTGGCCCCCTGGCATTGCACAGGCAACAGAAGGAACACGGGTGGGTTTTAGTCAGTAAGAGTCTGACACGCCCTCCCGCTCCACCCAGAGCGGGAGACGTCATTTGATGATTTCCCACCCAAAAAAAAAAAAAAAAAAGGTCCATGGAGGGCCCGGAAAAAGCGTCCGTGAAGTTCTTTGCCTTGCCATACATCCTTACGATCGTTAGTATCAAGTACTGCAGGTTTGCGCCAGTTCTCTTTCGCCAAGGAGAGCGGGGTGAGGCCCTTGTCCACTACGACCACATCTCGGTGCTTCCTCACGTCAGTTTGAAGGAAATATTCTCTGAGGCTGCAGATCTCGCGGTTGTGGAGGGTTTAGCATTTAAAAAACCTCGATCCCCACACTTCCGCGGGATGTACAGTCTCATCACTGATGATCGTGGGTGACGCATCGGATTTGCCGTCAGCAATATACGGACCTTCCTATCCAGAGCGTCAAGTTCCGTCTGAGTCCATTTGAGTATTCCGACAGAATACATCAAAATCAGAATGACCCAACCGTTGAAGGCACGCAACCTCCCCAACCGCCTTGTTTCCGCCTGATAAAAGACTATATAACACTTTATTCAAGCGGCCAAAGAAACGATTCCTCAACGATTGTTTAATGTCGGCAAAATTGATGCCTAATGCTTCCGACATACCCAAATACTTGTAGGTTTCGGTTGACGAGAGGGATCCCTCTTGGTGGTGGTTGATGCTCTAAGGTGTATATTAGAATTAGTCTTTATAAAAGAACTTATTCGTATTCGCAGTTTTATTTGCTTTTTACCTGAAAAAAATTATGACGTAATACAATAAATATTGATAACTATTGTTTAATGTCTTTAATGTTAAGTTTATTGTTTGTTTGTGATAGTAGGTGTTGTATCTTTGCTGAAGTATTATAAGTTTACACTTATGATATTTTTGTGTGTGTTCAAAACATACCTTAGGTACTAACCTAACTTTTTGTTGTTATGCAAACTGTTGCAACTGTTGTTAGACTGCTGCTGTTGTACTTTTTGTTGTTGTCGAATAGACACACTTTTCACTTTAAAATAAGCTAATAAAATACACAAGGAACGCAAAATAATAATATCATAACGCACGTACACAACAATAATTTTCACTCAAACTGAGATATATTTAAAGCACGCCCGCCAGTCCGGGAATAAAGAGAGAACATCGTAACTTAGCGTGAGAACTCGTAAATTCTCCATTAGAAGTTGTATGCAAAAGTTTAAGAAAGTATTAAAACGTGGGTTTTAGCACGTAGCCTTCGAGTTAATATCGTGAAAGCTCAACTTTCCACTCGGTGAGTCGTAATTGTAATCGGCCACTTTGCCTCCATTAGTGGCCCGGTCCGTGGGACGGTGGGACGCGGCCGGTGGTCGGCGGCCATTTCGGACCGCACTTTGTCCCAGTCACGGCTGGGCGCGGGCCCGATTGCCTCTGTCAATATTGTACTAATGTTACCAACCGAGTATTATACGCACAGATTATCTTTGGATACCACTTTATTACGCAACCTCTTGCTTAGACGAAGGGATATAAGAGTAGGTAAATCTATTGTCGATATTACATAAATGGGTCATTTAAGAGGAGCTCGTGGCTAAGTAATAACTGCCGCACGGGTCGATCTATCAGGTTAAGCTATGCTTGCCGGGGTTGGTCTGTGGATGGGTGACCATCTTTACATACCGAGACTCCTCCGTGCCTCGGAAAGCACGTTAAGCCGTTGGTCCTGGCTGTCATTCGTGGATCTTTGACAGTCGTTACGGGTCGTCAGAAGCCTGAAAATCTGACAACCAGTCTTACCAAGGGGTATCGTATTACCCAGTTACTGGGTTGTGGAGGTCAGATAGGCAGTCGCTCCATGTAAAATACTGGTATTCAGCTGCATCCGGTTAGACTGGAAGCCGACCCCAATATAGTTGGGAAAAGGCTAGGCAGATTGATTGATTTTAAACATTTAAGTATTACGAAATACCGAAAATGAATAATAGTTAATTAAAATTTACAAAGAATATTTAGGGAAAATAACCCTTTCTGATGTCGAAAAGTGATTAAAATGGAATAATTGATGAAATAACAATTTATGAGAATTCATTCTTGCTAATGTCAATAAAACAGCACCGCAAATAAAAACGGATCGGAAATTAATGGTCCTGAAATAAATGAATTGATGTGGTGGCAAGCCTTTTAATATGGAAATGTTAAATATGAATGTTATACATAGTAAGTATAGTAACTTTTACAGTAAACCCTTAACTTTTACTCAACAGTCAGGTAAGTTAGTATCTCTTGGGTCGTTACCTGCATTACGTTAAGGTTTATTGCTGAATCGTGCGCGTCATTAACCCTTTAACAACTTCACTACTTTTACTTTAACTGGCGATAAGTGCTTACGCTACAAAAGTGAAAACATCTTTTTCTGAAGTAATAATGCCAACACTGGCGTAGCTACAATAGCTACGCGGTCGCTACGAGACTGCTACGCTTCGTAGCACTCGAGCTACGATAGCCGTGTGTGTCACCGGTGAATGGAGTAAAGACCCCTTTTTGATAGGTATCTACTACATAATATTTGGATCGCACAAAGCATATAGATGAGATAATTTGGTCCCAAACTGCTCAAGTTGCCACCGGCTGTCGTTAGGTGCCATGGGGAGACAATTAACTACAGATAGGTCCCAGGGGTCAATGTTATATGGTACTCGCTAGTATAATACGTTATTAAACCGTTTGACTGGCGAAAAAGGACGAAAGCATAAAAGGTTTTATTCATGATGATGATTCTAACCATCGACTAATTACACAATTTAAAAAATAATTTTCTTGCAGTAAAAAAAAAAAAAAACACTGGCCCACCTTCTCTCATAGATAGGAGCCCTGTATACCAGCATTGGGAATTCTATACGCTGATTGGCCTATGTTTAAAAAAAAAAACATTCCTACTAACAACAGTAATAGTTTTAATAATAACAACCAGCTCTAGTAACACGAGCGAACATAATAACGAAATAAGAACCAAGAAGAATGATAACAATTTTTGCCGAGCACACAATTTGTTCAGGACTGCTCACATCAGTACGCCACGCTACGCAGAGCATGACACAACGCGTTGCGGCACGCCCGCGCCGCTCAGAGCACCGCATCTTACTTATGTGACCTTAAGGTGCACACACACTTCACAACAATAATGTCTGACAACATGTAATGGTTACAAAGGTTATTCAAAGCTGAAACGAGAAACAGGAGCCTTTGTGCGTTTGCGTCTTTTTGGTACCAGTAAGACGCTATGAGGCATGCCTCAAATGGCGTTCCATTTATGACAAAACTATTTCTAGTAGTGGTTATTTACGTCCAAAAAAGTCATCAAGTAAGATGCAGCCAGCGATGCTTTTCTAAACTGTTATTATTTATTTAATATAAGATTTTACGAGGTTATGTCTAACCAGTCTACCAAACATGAATGCGTCATATTTTTCCAAAATTACGTTTGCGGCCATTTCTCTTGACTATATTTTAAAGCGGCCATCATGTTCAACAGTATGCAAGCGTGCACGAACACGCATATTACCACCATACCCGATGTCAACATAATACCCTTCCGTACACAGGCCTACCGTAAGGCGAGGACTACACAGAAGGGACGTGAGACGAGGACGGGACGCAGACGCGGCACGGATGAGATGCGGTTGCGGCTTTTCAAATTATATAGATTAGACGAGGCGCAGAAGCGGACGGCATGAAAACGCTTCATACTGTCTTCGAGACTTCATTTCGAGGGCAGTAGCGGTGTCGTGCGGTTGTGAGCATTTATATGTTGAGTTCGGCGATCACCCCGCGCCCTCTCCGCAACTTTAGTATATTTTTAAAATAGGACGCAGACGGAAAAGCGACGCGCCTGCGTCTTGTCCTATCTGTATGTTTTGTGACAGATCGCGTTAGTACATTTTGTATGAATAATAATGACGATACGTGAAAGAGACGACGCGTTTGCGTCTCATCCTCGTCTCACGTCTCTTCTGTGTGGCCCACGCCTTACCTACATCACTGTGTCGCTGAGCATGCTCGCTTGTATAATTGCGCTAATATCTGTGCTCATCCCGCCAGTACATTATTTCCCGGCAGTGTAAAGCCCAACTTATCTCTTATTGCTATGGAGAGAAATTGTGCAAACATAACTGAGTAGTACACCTTTCTTGGAAGCGTTGTTATTGAAATTTTAATACTATAAAAGTTGTGAGATTGCTCTGTATTTTTTTTATTACAGTGAGAAATTGAAAACATGATACAAAAATAAGAAATAAAATAAAGGTATCAGGAACCTCCTTTTAGAGGTAGAAAGTCACGTCATGCTCCCCAGCAACCCCATCATCTACTTTACTATTTATAAACTCATGTGCCAATTGTACGCAATATGTACGGAATTAGTACGTACTTTAAAAAAATTGTACCTTAACAGGTTAAAAGGTACAAGCAACTGAATTTGGGTTGCGGTGGAGCATCTACCCAGCAACCCCAAATAATTTTTTAATATATTTTACGTACAAAATTACCTAGTAGGCAAACAAGTCGTTGATAAAAATTGTACTCTTATTTTCAACCGATTTAAAAAAGGAGGAGGTTCTCAATTCGTTTGTACGTTTTTTTTTTTTTGTATCTTTATAAACGCGATTACTCCGCCAATTATGAATTGATTTTGATGATTATTTTTGTGTTTGGTAGGGCATACTTTAGAAGTGGTCCCATATATAAATATCCCCAGGTTCCATAATTAATTTGGTCAAGATTTGATGAGGGGTTTTTGAGTTACAAGCTTCAATAATACCTACGTATTTTTCCCACCTATAATTTAAATATAAACTGTTAAATATATGTGTGCATGAAAGTTATTGAAATGAGTACAAAATATAATTATTTACGTAAATATATATAAAATAAAATGTTAACGAACGTATGACAACTTAAGGCGCAGCATTCTGAAAACGGGTTTTTTTTAAAGCGTGTATCCCTTAAACCGTAAATAATTATGACCAATAAAAAAAAGAATGATATTTTCAAGTCTTATTTTAATACAGTGATGGAACTCAAATCATAATTAAACATAAATTAATGCTTCAAAAAAAATCTTCAAAAACACCTCTTAATTGTCTTTAAAAGCAGTTTATACCTTCACTAACAATTATAATTATAGTTAAAAATATACCATAAAATGTCTAATGCCAAGCTGCATTCAGTGATGGATTATGATGAGTAATATGAGCAATATGATGAAAAAAACAACGAAAAGCATTGAAAAAGTACAAAAGTGTGATTATTTTCTTTACTCTTTACACGTAAAGAAAAAGACAGTGACAAAGGCAAATGGTCGGTACGCTCTTAACCGTAGGTAAAACTAAACGTTCAATGGTGAGAATTATATAAAATCTGTGTTATTAATATCAACCCCCAACACGACGGACGTCAATGGAAATCTATGCGATACCGACTTCCGAAATCAAAGTTATCTTTCACTTTGTAGTGTTTTATTTTTTGTAAAAAAGTTTTTATTTTTACTTTTTACTTGTGGTACCGAGACAAACCCCCCACAAGAATTTGAATACCACTACCTGCTATGTAAATTACAGTGACAGGAACTATTAGAACATCGTCCACTTATACTAGGTGGAAAAAATACGTATTATTGAAGCTAACTCAAAAACCCCTCATCAGATCTTTACTAAATTTATATGGGACCACTTCTGAAGTATGCCCTACCAAACACATAAAGAATAATCAAAATCAATTCATAATTGGCGGAATAAACGCGTAAAAAACAAACAAACAAACAAAAAAAAAAAACAACCGAATTGAGGACCTCCAGTTTTTTGAAGTCGGTTGAAAATAAGAGTACAATTTTTATCAACGACTTGTTTGCTTAATAGGTAAGTTTGTACGTACTAATTCCGTACATATTGCGTACAATTGGCACATGAGTTTATAAATAGCAAAATAGATGATGGGGTTGCTGGGGAGCATGACGTAGAAAGTCGGGTGAAAACTAAAACGCACTTTCGGTCCAATACCAACAAAATGTTTCTAGCAGTGACTTGAAACTTCGATGCGAGGTTTTAAATAAGTTTGTATTTTTATCCTCCGATAGTTGGTTTTTTATTTGGTTTATTTGGTAAGTTTTCTAAAATAATATTTGCTTAAACTTAATAATAAAATAATCGAGTTCTTATACCTACGTCGAGAACCGCTAGGCTCCTACTTCTAGGCTATTTCACATTTCTCGAATCGTTGATTTGTCAGGCGAAACTAAATGTCAAAAAAAAAAACACTGAAAGCAGTTTCATCTACTGCAGCTTTTCCTAACATTTTCCATATAGCTCTTTTATTTAGTTTGGTTTACAGCACATATGTAGTTTTCATTTCATCTATTTTCATATCAAACGATGAAAGTTTCGAACGTTCGAACATAAAAATTAATTAAAAACCATGAAATAATAAATCAAGGCCAACTTACCTGTTAAAATAATCACTCGTCGTTAGACCAACGAAACCGTTCTATTTTTTTATCAGCAACAAAAATCCAGCTTGGTCGAACACTTCAATATCCATTACCGCATGACAGGCGGTGCAGTGCTGTGCAAACAGCCGCGACAGCGCTGCGTCAGCGATGCAGCGGTGCAAGACAGCGACTTATGACCCGCTCACTACTCACTGTGGAATGAGGGCAAAAGAAACCTCGTTCTGTCATTTTATGCTGCTAATGCAGATCTGTGATAAACTCATAGCCACTCATCGGCAGTGTTGAGCTGTGTTTTGTTGCGTTGGACTGGTAGCGTTTTTACAGCAATAACACGATCCAAATATGATGAATATGGTCATAGTTTAACGTGTTTTGTACACTCGCTCTATATAATTATACAAAGTCACTCACATTTAACACCGTTTTTAATTACAATCCGCAATATGAATGTCTGGCCGCTATTAATTTTGTACCACAACCCCTCAGCTGATGAGCTCTCAACCAAGCTCAGCTAAAATAATTAACAATGTCTCGATTATTGTGGTTTTGTCCCCGTCATTATTTTCAGCTGAAGCACACTGCAATATTAGAAATTATGTTAGTAATCTTTTTTATGCCACCAATTACTTTACGACTAAGTATCGCTGTCATTAGAAAATTAGATTAAAAACAAACAGAATGACTGTTTCTGTCCATCACTTAACTGTATCACGCAAATATCAGTCACGTATAATCTGACGTTCGTCCTACTCGTCATCCAACTAAGGTCCTGGATCAAATTATAACCATGAATCTCACACCGTTAAAATATCTTTTATTCATAGAAAATGTGACTTCTGTGTTCAGAAATTATTTGTGTTTAAAAAGACGTACTCGTGTTATTGTACTCGTCTGGGTGTTTATTGAAGCATTCAACATTTCGCTCACTGCTGTGGTCAACTTTGCATCAGACAATAAACATCAAATTCATCGCAGTCGCCAGGCATATTTCTCTATGTCCATCGGCTTTTCCATTTATTTATTGATAGCATCTTTATATTACTCTAAAAGATTTTACAGACTTCTATTAAACTTTGATGCGTTTTACAAATATTTTGATGACGGAGTCTATTACCGAAAAATGTTGAAAGCACAAAAGGTTTTAACATATAGAGGAGTGTCATTTTGTTGTTTTATAATCTTGGTGTATACATACTTTCGTTTGCCCAGCAGTGCTGGTAGTACGGGATGGGTAGTCACCATAATAGGATTGTACTGCAATAGCATGTCCGACACTCGCTACATCCTCCAACACTTTATGTTACATTGTATTTTTTTCGTGGTTTCTGAGCAAGTGAAAGCAATCTCGCGATCAATAGATAGCGAACTATCAGGGATGAGAGAATATCGTAGGGATGTGGAAGATTTGTCGAGTATAGCTGTCAACCATAACAAATTAAATAAATGGTTAAAAGCGTACGAAACTGTTAATGACAGTTCTAACTTATGTAATGCAATGTTTAGCATACAGGTAAGTTAACAAATTCACATCCATTTTTCACAAATCTTGAAGGAAAAAGTTAGCTTGTAAAGCATTTTAATACAATACTAAAATATTTGTTTGATTGGTTTCAGTTGACGATCATGCTGTTGATGGTGACCGTGTATTACATAATATTAATGTATACCATCACTACAATAACCGTTGGGGTACGTATAAACTTAAATATTTAGACTAACTTGTAAATACAATCTTTAATCAATTGTTTTCAATCAGTTTCGTTTAACTCTCTTATTTGTCCACCACAGGGGGCTGCGTCGTGGTCATTGCTGCTTCCCAACCTGCTTTCGATGGTGGTTTTTCTCAGTGCTCTGCTCCTGATATCCCGCGCTGGTCAGCACATTCAGAACAGCTACATGGAGCTGCGTCAGAAGCTCTGCGAACTCTGTGTGCACACGCTGGAAAGCAAGTTTATTATCTATACTTTAAAATATATTTTTTTTATCCTAAACTAGCAACCTCCTCTGCTTCCCACGATTTTTAAAACTTGACAAAACCTCGAGATCATTTTACTATGTGTAAGTTTAATATTAATGAATAATACTCGTAAACCTTCCGGAATTAATTCTCTACATTATGGTGAAAATCCGTTGCGCACTTTAGAAGAAGAAGGCCGTGGACCAGACAGACAGACACGAAAAGTGACTTTAATTTACATATAGTAATGTACATAATACATGTATCTACGGATATCTAAGTAAGATATCATAGACCAAGGTGTACTTTGTAAGTGATCTGCATAACCCGAACCCTCTACTCGCCTATTTTTCTTTCTGACCGTACATTAATAGTAAATTATGATACTAGTGTACTGTGTAAACAATGTAATCATCAAGGCACACGCATTTCATACGACGTTTTTCAACACACTTGCAAGGGAAAAAAACAGACGTGTTGTAAAAACTTATGCTACGATAACGTAACTATAGAGGTGATACATTTAGAAAGCTCACCTGACTTTTGTTGCTAGGTAGGTACTGACTATCTGGAGCTTCTTTTAGAAACGTCTCGTTCTAGGCCGGTTGGTGACAATACTTTAGATTTCGTATAATTAACCACACAATGATAACGATAACAAATATTTAAGGAAAATGGCGGGCTGGTTTTGTTTTTCCGATAGCGATGCGCGAGCAGGTGTAAATAAAGACACTGGTAAAACCGCAGAACAGCCTTTATAAAAATATTATAAACAGAAAATTATGTTTTTAATACGTAAATTAATCTTAATATTTAGTGAAAAATATAATTTGATTAAATATTATGTTAATTTATTATATTTTATTTATTTACACAGTAGGCATAAAAATG
The DNA here is from genome assembly GCA_963853775.1 of Xanthia togata. NCBI lineage: Eukaryota > Metazoa > Arthropoda > Insecta > Lepidoptera > Noctuidae > Xanthia > Xanthia togata. The sequence goes on along the minus strand of OY970795.1, from coordinate 18,005,749 downwards.
CATAAAGTCTTTTTGATGAAATTAAGAAAATCGCACATCTCTGCTCAGATTAAAATAGAGAATGCTCATTTAAGATCGTGCATTCTGAAAGTGGCCTACTTTTAGAATAAACGCTCTTCATAGTGAAGGATGGCTTCTAACTAGTTCCATGTATAGTACATACTAACTCCATGCTACTATGATAGTACTTACTACTTCCATACTGCCAGTCATTATTCCGATTAGTAGTAGTTATCTGTGGCGCACATTACCGCACAAGTGCGGTAATATAAACTAAAAAACACGCGTGTTAATATGAACCAAAAAGCGGTTCAATAAGAGCCACTTTACGAGCAAGTGTGTTGAAAATTACTTAATTGCAAACCTCTATTCCAGATGAGAAATTCTACAAGCTGACGAAGGACCTACTCCGTTACGTGCGCACGCGTCCTATCCGTGTGCACGTGTTCGGAACTCTGGACGTCAACATGTCCATGCTGCCGTCCGTTGTTGCATTCTTTACTACGTACACTGTTATAGCGCTGCAGTTTAATAATGTGTTGTAGATGACATAGGCGTACAAAATGTTATAGCTTGTGTTTTTTTAAACATAGGTTGTTCATTTTACTTATACAATTCGATTGAACTATTTTAAAGTTTTTTTATGTAAACTTTTTATTACGAACTGTTTAAGCATGTTACTGATTTATCTTACTGTCTAACGATTTCACATCCAGCTCGCCGTTGTAGATTGTCACTATGTAGTAAAGAATAAAATACTTTTTCATTCAGTTTATAATTTAGTAATTCATGTAGTTACAAGTTCTGTCTAGCATACTTTTCTGACGTTTTAACAGCACAAGTTCTATGCTAAGAATGTTTGCGAAAGTGTTTATATCACTCTCACGTACGCACCTAGTGAAACAATTTAAAATATCTTGAATATATTTTTTTATCTTCATAGACATTTTATATTTTTTCTGTTTAACTCCATCAATTTAAAAAATATACCTAAGTATTAATTTGTAAATATGTTTTTGTCTTATTTCAAAGCTTTCAATAAAATTAGCCTCAAAACTATTCTTCGTAATTATTATTATTATTTAATTAATCTTATTAATTAGTTAATGTATGTTTGGCTATGGGGGTTATTTACCTGAAAATAAATGAAAAAAAAAAAAAAACAGCTTTAAACTAGCTAAAATAATTAAAAATGTCCCAATTATTGTTATAGGTACTGTCCTCATAAATATTTTATATTTTTTTAACTTGTCAATGTTAGTGTAATTTGTATGCAAACAATTACTTTACCGCCACCACTCGCAATATAGAATTGGATTAAAATAAATAAGCACCGCTGTTGATTGTATCATTACTTATCGTTCAACAACTACCACTAACGGATAATCTTACAGCTATAATAATCGTCAATCAAGAGAAGAACTCCATTAAAATATGACTATGAATCTAACACCGTTAAAATATCTTTTGTTCATAGAAAATGTGACAACCGTGTTCAGAAATTATTTGTGGTTTATCACGAAGCTAAAATTTTTTGTGGTTTCTGGAAAGCCACAAACAGCTTGAATCCCAAGTCGTGCCTGCCAGTGTGCGTCGGTGGCGTAAGCGAACCTAAGGCTATTGCCAATTTATTTATGGCTTCGTTTAGGACAGAGTCACCGCTGGGTTCATCGACGGGTGGGTCGGATGCTAGGGAGGGGTCCGAGGGCACGCCTATCATGTTCACCGCTGGGGAGGTCGGGTCTGTCTTAAAGGACCTTAAGCGGGGTAAGTCTCCTGGACATGACAGCTTAAGTATAGAACACCTACGATATGCAGGTAAGCACTTACCACGTGTCTTAGCTCTCTTGTTTAACGTGTGTATGAGTCACTCGTATCTTCCAGATGACCTTATGAAAACGATTGTCGTTCCTATAATAAAGAACAAGACTGGAGATACGAGTGACAAGAACAACTACAGGCCTATCTCCCTAGCGACCATTGTTGCGAAGGTTTTGGACGGTCTGATTGACAGGCAGTTGGATAAATATATCACCCTACATGACGCCCAATTTGGATTTAGGCCACACTTGTCGACTGAAACAGCGATCCTCTGTCTCAAGCATACTGTCCAATATTATGCAGCAAGAGAAACACCTGTATATGCGTGTTTTTTGGACCTCTCTAAGGCATTCGACCTAGTATCTTATGATTGCCTCTGGAGGAAACTCTCCCATGACACTAACCTTCCTGGGGGAATGATTGCTGTACTGAAGTACTGGTACAGCAACCAGGCCAATTACGTTAGATGGGCAGATGCCATGTCTGCTGAGTACAGGTTGGAGTGCGGCGTGAGGCAGGGGGGGCTTAGCTCACCCAGGCTCTTCAACCTGTATGTCAACGGGCTGATATGTGAGCTCAGCAACACCCAAATCGGTTGCTCCATTGACGGGCAATGTCTCAATAATATTAGTTACGCGGATGATATGGTGTTGTTGACCCCATCGATCAGTGCGTTAAGAAGGCTCCTCCAAATCTGTGAAGACTATGCGGTGACTCATGGTCTCAGGTACAACTCCACTAAAAGCGAGCTCTTAGTGTTTAGGGCGCAAAGTAAAGTATATGACGTTGTTCCACCGGTTACTTTGGGCAGAGTTCCGCTGAAAAGAGTGACTCGTTTTAAATACCTGGGACACTGGGTCACCGATAGGCTGTCGGATGACGCCGATTTAGAGAGGGAACGTAGAGCGTTGGCTGTCCGGTGTAACATGCTGGCCCGCAGGTTCGCACGGTGTACGCGACAGGTTAAAATAACACTGTTCAGGGCCTACTGCCAGTCGCTGTACACGTGCGCCCTGTGGGTCAGTTATACACAGGGCTCGTACAATGCTCTACGAGTCCAATATAATAACGCGTTCCGGGTAATGCTGGGGTTGCCGCGCTTCTGTAGCGCGTCGGGGATGTTCGCGGACGCACGTGTTCCGGATTTCGGCTCGTTGCTGCGTCTGCGAATCGCATCACTGACGCGTCGGGTGCGCGACAGCCCCAACAGCCTCGTGGCGACTGTAGCCGGCAGGGTGGATGGCCTTCTAATATCTCACTGGATGGCGGGACACAGACCGGTATTCAAATACGTGAGATAGTAGGAGGCCCACATGATTGTGTGTGTCCGTAATTGTTATACTAACATAGATTTAAGTAATTTGTAATACTAACACGCTATGGGCCTTTGAAGCCTGATAATAAAGTTTATATTATATTATTATTATTAAAAAGATATATTACTTACTTAGAGTCATAATTGTATAATTATTTTTTGTTTTTATATTTATTGTTCTTTCCCAAAACTTTTTAAACAAAAGCTCACAATTTGTAAATTTTGCTTATCTTTGTCTTTTTTGTTTTGTTTTAAATAGTAAGTGTTTAGCATAAATTACGCATGCTAGATTCACATCTAGTAGATGTCAATCAGACCTGTTGTTTGGTAATTGTTTCATTGCATTTGTGATTGTACATCAGTTTTGTGAATTATAATAAAAAAAAAAAAAAAAAAAAAAAAAAAAAAAAAAAAAAAAAAAAATCGTATTGTCGCACTTATTTGGGTAGTTTTAGAATCGTTCAACATTTCACTTGGTGCTGTGACCAACTTTATTTCAGAAAGTAAATATCTAGTTCACGCTCAAGGGATATATTTCTTTTCGTCTTTCGGTTTCTCAATCTACGTAATGATAGCATCTTTGTATTGCTTGAAAAGATTTTATAGACTCCTTTAATTTGATGCGTTTTACAAAATGTTTGATGATGAATCATAAACTCAAAGAATGTTGAAAGCGATAAAAAGTTTTCACATCTATAGTATTTTTTTAATTGTATGTTTTTATCCTTAGCATTCACTTACGTTCGGGTGTCTAGCAGATATACCATAGGTGATACTAAAATAGGATTTAGTATCACCTGTGGATGTAGTATCAACTGAAAACAGTCACGCGATCAATAGATTGTCGGCGATCAGGGAAAATCGTGGAAAAAAGGAACTTTGCCGATAATTTGTTGTGATGACAATTTATTTGCGTCCTTTCGCTTCGTCAACCATGATAAGTTAAACAAATGGGTGAAAGTGTACGAAAATATTAACGACATTTCTAATTTGTGAAATTCAATGCTTAGCGTAGGTACAGGTAAGTTAATAAATTAAACATGCATTTATATGTATTCAAATTCAAAATTCATTAATATAATTGGTTTTGTAGTATGCTTATAAAGTATTTTAATGTCATATTAAAATATCTGTTTGGTTGGTTGCAGTTGATGATCATGCTTTTGATAGTGACGGTGTATTACATAATATTGCTACAATAAACTTCGAGGTATGTATGAACTTTAATAATCTGAACAACCTTTAGGTAAAATACATCTGACTTAAAATGAAAAACATCAATATAATATCACATTCAAACATTAACCGTTCCAACTTATGACTGCACAAATCATTCAGAGCTAGTTTTGACTGGTTATTTTTTTTTAACTACTAACTTAGCACCCTTCAACTGTGGGAGGTCCGATCGGACCCAAAAAATTTGGGCCCTGTCTGTGGGTGGTCCGATCGGACTACTTTTATTTTTGCCATAATCTTGACATTTATGGCATAATAAAACTGTGCCTATCTCGTTTATACTTGCGCAGAGTCTAGGAGACGAAATGAGAAAGACATATTGCCTCTGTCCAAGTATTTGAAATGAACTGATGACGCGTTCTAGACGAAACAGATTCAGTCATTCAGTTCAGTGTTCGCACGCGCCATAGATGCGCGAAAATTTTATAAGTTGAATTTTAATTCAACTTATAAAATTATTAGGTACCTACGTAGTATTTTTTTGTGTCCCTTTGTAGTGATTAAATATAATTGTGGCGTTCCATTTAAATAGATTTTTTTAATATAGAAAGCGCGTTTTAACACATCTGTTTTGACTGTAACATAATATAGTTTTTCAAAAGTATCTCGATGCCTGTCAGTCTGTTTTATTTTAATATCACTAACTAACATGACACACGCGACAATTACACACTTTCGTGTCAGTAATTGTCGTCTATTTCTGTCACTTTTCTCGTTTTCTGATAGCTGCCATAAAATATACTTGGCTTGCTCTGTCAAACTTGATGTTTTCTCGACAAACCCTAACATGGCACCATAGTTACCTCGATTTTTGACACTTCAACACGAGATAATCTGCTGTTTTTCTGTCATTTTGTCGTATTTACTCGTCCTCGATTTTGACGATGAGAAGAATAGACCAAAATTATGATACATAACAAATCTCCAAACTAACATGGCCGTTTCATAATTTTACTTATTTTAGTTAAATATTTATTTTACACTACATTGATTAAAAAAATACTCAGGTTTAAACTACCATTTACATTGGAACGGAGTTCCTTTCGGCGGCCGCGAGAGAAAAGGTGGCGGAGGGAAGCACTATTACGTAGATGAGTATTACTTTCGATAATAACCAGTCACATTGCCAATTATGGTGATTAACGAAATCTGCTGTATGGCAATATCAAACCTTCGCAACATAATTAATAAAATCGCCAGTTCAATTCCTAACACACCCTGCATATTTATCTGAACGTCAATTCTTTTGGTAAGTGTGGTGATTAACAAAATTTGAAATGTCATTGGCTTTATGTTGATTGTTACAATATCAAACTTCGATTTGTAAAATTGTGATCGTCCGCCCATTTGTCATTTGTACTGATTATCTAGTAAGTATATTATGGGCCACCAATTTTTATTTCCATAATTTTGCATTTTAATTTCAGCATGCCAAAGAAAAACATTTAATTTAAATAAAAAAAGTCGGTTACACAAAACACTAAATATACATTAAAATAGGTGGACGTATAATCATTATAGTACATACACATGAATGAAAGAATACATGAATGACTTCAGAATCGTAGAAAATTTTCAACAAAACGAGAAAAAGAGCGTTCACGCGCTTGTTATGTTAGCCCTACAGGTCAGCACATTCAAAACAGCTACGTTGAGCTACGAGACAAGCTCTGCGAACTAATTATGCGTGCACACGCTGGAAAGTAAATGTTTTATTCTTAAATTATGATTCTTTATTTTTATCGTTCAAAATACATACAACAAATCCAGCATTTTTATTCTTATCTTCGTGTCGATGGAAGGACCAATTTAAACTACAACCATAAATAACAACATAATACAGTGGTATTACAGCAAAAGCATAGACAAATGATTGCATTATGTTTGTAAAACATTTTTTTAAACACTGACATATTATTGCATAATATTTGTAATACATTTTTCTAAAGAAATACATATATTTACAATAGATACGCACCTGGTGTTTTTCTCTTCAGATGATGAGTATTACAAGCTGACGAAGGACCTACTCCGTTACGCGCGCATGCGCTGTGTGCACGTGTTCGGAACTCTGGACGTCAACATGTCCATGCTGCCATCGGTTGTTGCATTCTTTACTACGTACACTGTTATAGCGCTGCAGTGTTGTAGATGACATAGGCGTACACAATGTTATAGCATGTTTTTTTTAAAATCATTATTGTCTAACGGTTTCACATCCAGCTCATCGTTGTGAATTCGTTCTAGTAAAGAATAAAATACTTATTTACCATTGCCACTCAAAAAAGGGCATTTTATTCATCGATAACAGTGAATAAAACTCTTTTTAAGTCACTGAGTGAATAATAATATTTTGAATTTGGAACAAGCACGAAACGAATAACATACAAAAAAAAACTAAAAGTTAAAAAAACAAACCATTTTTTTTTAAATCTACTGGCTGACTAAATTATACGAATAATATACAAAAAAAAAACTGAAAGTTAAAAAACAAACCATTTTTTTTTAATCTACTGGTTGACTAAATCGAGCTATTCCAATTAAATAAATTACAAAAACCCGGCAATTTTAGTTTAGGTTCTTTTCTATCTGTTATCGTGGTTGTTTTATGTCATTGTAAAATCTAATAACATAATTATATTAAATCGATTTCTTCCAGTGACGAAAATGAGACACTGACTCCGGAATCATTTCAATCTCAAGCAACAATTATAGATAACTACTATTTGTTTTCACTCAGTCAATGGTAAAAAGTAGAGCACAAAACTCGGAGGAAAAAAAACTCTTTCCTTGTATCGTATTGATTCTAATCTAGAATCATTCGCTTCAATCCAATTTAGTCCCTTGCATTAAATTCCCTTTTTTTCACTTGTTGTATACTCTACTATTACATTCATTTTATGATTTAGTAATCCATGTCAAACTCAAACTCAAATAATTTATTCCAAATAAACTAATTACAGGTACTTTTGAATTGTCAAGGGGTCGGTCAGTCAGAAAGATGAAGCTAGTTGCCCATTTAAGTTGAGAGTCAAATGACTAACATTACTTTGTAGTTAATTAATGCCCTTTATTACCAAAAATACGCGACACCTAAAAGTACATAATATACCTACGTGTAGGTGTCGTATAGTGTTAGTGTAAACTCAGAACTCAAAGCATTTATTTCAATTAAACCATTTACAGGCACTTTTGAATTGTCAAGAAGTCGGTCAGTCAGAAATATGAAACTAGTTGCCCACTCCGAAGCGTAGTAGGCTCCTATGGAGAAGAACGGGCAAGAAACTCCATGGACACTCTTTTAAATCAGAATATTGTTACAAAACATTGGTTACATCATTCATGTTGAAATTATACATGTGAGAACAATGTAGTAAAACGTGCACGTTAAAAGCGACCATAGTAAAAATATAAAAACAAAAATAATTAAAAAATTAAAATAAGCCATGGCAGCTAAGAGATGACCAGTCCCCACTGACGGCGCCCGTTCACGAACATGACGCATGGATCAGCATCATTTAGCTCAACCATTTTGAAGGGAACTTAATGATCCAACACACACGCCACCACCAGCAAGACATTTGAGTATGTAGTTACAAGTTCTGTCTAGCACATATTTCTGACGTTTTAAAAGCACAAGTTCTATGCTTAAAATGTTGGTGAAAGTGTTTCTATCTCAATCACGTAGTGAAAACCTTTTTAAAATATCTTGAATATAATTTTTATATTCATAGACATTTTAATAATTTTTCTGTGTTTAACCCAAACAATTTAAAAATATACCTACCTGAGCATTATTATGAAAATTTGTTTGTATCACACCTATTCAAAAACAGCTAGTTTATTTATTTATTTAAACTTTTGACACAAAAAAGTACAAAGGCGGACTTAATTCCTTAGGCATTCTCTATCTGTCAACCAAGGGTGGTGAAGAGATTAGATGGCAGGTGTTCTGTTTGAGAGGAACAAAGAAAATAAAATAAAAATAAAAGATTATTCTTCGTAAACAGCGGACAAAATAGCTTTTTAATCCCTAGGGACGAAAAGTGATTTGAATTTGGAATGTGGATTTTGTTAGTTAAAGTTCCAATCACCAAAGAGATATATCACGAACATTGTATGAACAAGCAACAGGCCGGAAAGAGAGACGACTGAGAGGCGACTGCGAAAATTTTCAAATTTTTCGTCTTGGGTGTCGTTTGCATAGTTTTTGAGGGTGCTAAGGCACAGTGAGGTCAAAATGTAAATTCAAGATGGGGGCTGCAATATTTTTTTTTGTATTATATCATACATGAGATGGATCACACGTTTTCTTTTTCTCAAAGATGGTAATAAAAATTAGAGTATTCACCTCGGAAGCAATACTATTTTAAAACAGTTGTTTGCTCCCTAGGGAAACAATCTACTATTTTGTCTTGTTTCCAAGCTTTCAATAAAATTAGCTTTAAAACTATTCCTCGTTATTATTAATTATTAATCAGCTTAAATAATGAACAATGTCCTGATTATTGTTGGTATTGGTACTGTCCTTATTATTATTTTATTTTTAACTTGTCGAATTAATTTATGTTCGTGTAATTTTTATGCAAACAATTACTTAACCTGGTGGTTAAGTAATTGTTTGCATAAAAATTATACCACTCGCATTATAGAATTGGATTAAAAACAAATAAGCACCGCTGTTGATTGTATCATCACTTATCGTTTAACAAATACCAGTAACGGATAATCCTGCAGTCAAGTCATACTACTCGTCAATTAAGAAAAGAACTCCATCAAAATATAACTATGAATCTAACACCGTTAAAATATCTTTTGTTCATAGAAAATGTGACAACCGTGTTCAGAAATTATTTGTGTTTAAAAAGACGTGCTCGTATTATTGCGCTTATTTGGGTAGTTTCAGAATCATTCAACATTGCATTTGGTGCTGTGACCAACTTTATTTCAATAAGTAGCTATCTAGTTCACGCTCAACGGATATATTTCTTTTCGTCTACCGCATTCTCCATCTATGTAATGATAGCATCTCTATGTTACTCGAAAAGATTTTACAGCCTTCTATTAAATTTTGATGCGTTTTACAAAATTTTCGATGATGAATCATATACCCAAAGAATGTTGAAAGCGCAAAAAGTTTTAACATCTATAGTTGTTTCATATTGTGGTTTTCTATCCGTAGCATTCACTTACGTTCGGGTGTCTAGCAGTGATACCACAGATCATACTAAAATAAGATCTGCCGTCCACGTAATATTTCAGTACATCAATACCATGTGTGACTTCCGCTACGTCTTCCAATACTTTGTATTGCATTGTATTTTCTTCGTGGTTTCTGAGCAACTGAAAGCAGTCACGCGATCAATAGATAGCGAATTGTCGGTGATCAAGGAAAATCGAGAAAAAATGGAACATTCAGAAAATTTGTCGAGAGTAGCCGTCAACCATGAGAAGTTAAACAAATGGGTGAAAGCGTACGAAAATATTAACGACAGTTCTAATTTGTGCAATTCAATGTTTAGTGTACAGGTAAGTTAATAAATTAAAAATTCATTTATATGTATTGTAAATATTTTTTGTCCGTCAGGAAGATTTTTAAAATATATTGGACACTTTTTTTTTTTACTTTATCAAAAGATTACTGCAATACATTGAGTAAGCAATACGTTAAAATGTGGCATGACGTCACTCCTCGGTAGATTTTATACTGACTTATGACGTAGCGAGCCCCCATTCCCCATTTTTATGCGTTTTATCTGAACCATTTTTCATTAATATGATAAAGCAAAAATACGTGTCTAATATTTTTTTATTATCTGACTGACTTTTTTTTATTTTGAAGTTTTCTTATGATGTTTGAGTTTGAAAAGTAATTTAATTTAAAATATCTGTTTGATTGGTTGCAGTTGACCATCATGCTTTTGATAGTGACCGTGTATTACATAATATTGCTGTATACCATCGCTCTAATATCCGTCAGGGTACGTATGAACTTGAATAATTGGAACAACCTTTCGGTAAAATACATCTGACTTAAAATTATTGACGGTGGCATTCGTGTGAAAATGAAAAACATCAATATAATGTCACCGACTACTAAAACCATTTTAACAATGACTAACATTCAACTAATAAATTTATTAGGTTGGTAGTTTTTAGTTGTGTCCCTTTTAATTAAAACGTTTTTTTTTGTAGTGATTCCAGATATAATTATGTCGCTCTATTTAAACTGATTTTTTAATATAGAAAACGCGTTTTAAATTAACTGTTTCGACTATAGCATGCAAACGTTTATAACTATCTCGATGACTGTCAGTCTGTTTCATTATTATACCTGGATCCTATTTACCAAAAAGTTGTTGAATAAAACAAATCGTTAGACAGGTTTCTTAAACCTTTCTAACGATTTGCAATCGCTATGAATGGTAAAGAATCTTACTCACTAAACTTCATGATTTACGATGTCATATTTTTGGGGTTTCAATTAGTTTCGTTTAATTCTCATTTCTCCACCACAGGGTGCTGCGTCGTTGTCATCTCTGCTCCCCAACCTACTTTCAATGGTGGTGTTTCTCAGTGCTCTGTTCTTGATATCCCGCGCAGGTCAGCACATTCAAAACAGCTACGTTGAGCTGCGACAGAAGCTCTGCGAACTATGCCTGCACACGCTCGAAAGTAAATGTTTTATCCTTTAATTCTGATACTTTATTCTTACCTTTGAAAATACATACTATAAATCCAGCATTAAGTAATTTATTTTCATCTTCGTGTCGATGGAAGGATGAATTTAAACTACAACAATAAATAACAACAAATACAGTGGTATTTCAAAAGCATTGTCAAATTATTGCGTAATATAGCAAAAGTTTTTTTTTCTTCAGATGATGAGTATTACAAGCTGACGAAGGACCTACTCCGTTACGTGCGCACGCGTCCTGTCCGTGTGCACGTGTTCGGAACTCTGGACGTCAACATGTCCATGCTGCCGTCCATTGTTGCTCTCTTCACTTCGTACACTGTTATTGCACTGCAGTTTAATAATGTGTTGTAGATACTTCAGTGATATTGTAATAAAGAATATGGTAGGAGTCTGTTTTATCAATATTGTTTGTTTTGATATTTATTACCACCTAAAGTTATAATGAATGCGTTCATGGTCGTGCTACGAAGTACAACACGTGAAGTGATGAAATTTTTTAACTTGAGTCATTTTGAATTCCATTTGACTATTTTAAAGAAAATATTAATTGTTTATGTGACATTGTATGTTATAAATGCTTTAGCGTGCTTATGATTTCTCTTTTTGCCTTTAACTAATACATCTCAACTATTATTGATTGTCTTAAACACGGAATACTTTTTCGTAAGTTTTGTCTTTGGATTACGTATAAACTTGATTTTTTTGAATAACTAGTAAATATAATATTGGCATATAAAATTAAAACCATATTTGATGATTATGAAACAAATACTTTGGAAGTTTACAGTAAAATATTTTTTTTTATTAGAAAGTGTAGGTATCTCGATGACGACAGTTTCATTATAGTAACATCCTTTGAGGAGAATATTTATATTACTGTTTAGAATGTTGATAATTAATTACAATATTTTTTTTTAAGAAATTAAATGTACGTATGATTCGTTTAACTATCTGGTTTGTCCACCACAGGGTGCTTCGTCGTGGTCATCTATGTTCGATTTCTATTTTCTTGATATCCCGCGCTTGTCAGCATATTTAGAACAGCTATGTGGAGCTGCGACAGAAGCTCTGCGAACTCTGTGTGCACATGCTGGTAAACAAGTTTGTTCTATATTTTGATATAATTTCTTTGGCACGGTTTTTATGACTTGACGAAACATCGAGCGAGATTCCTTTACTATATGTAAGTTATATGTTTATATACATTAGTATAATACACATAAATCCCCTCTAAATGTCTTCTGGAATAAATTCTCTACATTTAGTGAAAATCCGTTGCGCACTTACTCGTAAGATGAACAAGGCGGGCACACAGACACGAAAAGCGCTTTTCCTGTTAAATCAATTGCCGCATGTATTATTGAGTACGGCTCGAGAGATTTGGCTGTTTTGTTTTTTTGTGTTCGTAATTTTAAGAACAATGTTCGTATGAAAGATTTTTTTTTGGAAAATCACCGGAAAATTCGGAAATTTGTATAGTTAGTATTTTTGTATGAAAATCTCTCAGTAATATTTTTATTATCTATGTATATATATCGTTCAGTTTGACAGTTCAACACGTCACGACTATCACATGTTGTCGAAACAAAAAACCACTGGAGAGCCATGCCATTTACCCGGGCGACGCCACTCGCGAATAGCTATTTTATGATAATGTATATTATGTATATGTACAGGAGAGCAATGGTGGTAACGGCCGCGATTTACAAATTGTAGGTCGCAGGTTTGAACTCAGACAGGCGCTTTACTGTGTGTAAATATTTCATCACTACTTCTCTCAAATCGGTGAAGGAAAACATCGTGAGGAAACCGGCATGTCCTAAAACCAAAAATTCGAAGACATGTGACATTTACCAACCCTCACTGGGCCCGCGTGGTGGATTACGGCCCACTCCCTCTCATAGAAAAGAGGCCTGTGTCCCAGCAGTCCACATTATAGGCTATTATGCTATATCTACAGATATCCAAGTATATAACATAGTCCAAGATTTAGATTTTAGACAAATGAAAATAAATATGGCATTGGAAATGCAAACCTCTATTTTAGATAAGGAATACTACAAGCTGGCGAAGGACCTACTCCGTTACGTGCGCACGCGACCTGGGGCCCAAGTCTGCTATTTTCATAAATTCGTCATTCCAACACGATCCCATTGTCATTTTGCTAAAAGTTCGTAATCTGCTAAATTCATAATGGATGATCATTGGGTAATAATTGTATTCCACAAACACGATACTCGTAACGAATTAAAAGAAACGACTGCACAATGACGTTCTCATGGTAGGTCCCTGACCAAAGGAACTGTTAAAATTTTAGGAAATTACCGCCTAAGTCAGACATTCTTTTTTCATTATGTACGAGATTACCAATAGGTGCCATTTCTTACAATGGAGTGTCAGTGGCGGACCATTGGAAGGTCATAATGACGACATTATGTTAGTAGATTACCAAACTTGTCAAAATCAACATTTATGAAATCAATGATAGACTATTCTGACAATAGCAGACTTGAGGTCCTGTCCGTGTGCACGTGTTCGGAACTCTGGACGTCAACATGTCCATGCTGCCGTCCGTTGTTGCATTCTTTACTACGTACACTGTTATAGCGCTGCAGTTTAATAATGTGTTGTAGATGATAAGCGGAGCAGACACTGTCAAGTAATGTCATTACTACTGACAGTGTGGTGGTTGGAATGATACTGTGATCTAAATATTTTTTCACACCACCTGCTCGAAAATGTCAAATTATATGTCAAGCAACCTTAACCTAAAGTGAGTCATTAGTGGCCGGGGGCACAGCCGGTCAATAATGTTGTACTGGATTTCATTATGACCCGCTGGTCAATAATGTGATTTGAATTTGGAATCTCACATGCTCAGCAAAATTGGCAGTATAGTACTAACAAACACCCTTTGGTGCCAGAAAGAGGAAAGCTATTCTCGATACCCTTACTACGAGTGGATGATATTCTCGATTTTAAAAAGAAAAAGTTATTAAAAAAATATTTTTTTTTTTTCAAATACATGATTCTGAAGCATTGACGAGCAATACTCAAATAAATTCCAAATCAACATCTTTAAACGTACCAAATAAAAACTTAACTTTATCTTTGCACAACTGGACTAATGTCTCAAATGTTACCATTAACTTCAATTAATATGTAAGTGCATATAACTAACTAGCTCTAAATATGTTATTCTTACTGTTTGTTTATTTGATAAATACTTTGTTTTTCGTACTATGGCTATTATTTTCTCACAGTAGGTGTAAAAAGTAGAGTATCCTCCTCTGGGCTAAAGGTGTCTTTGCCTTGGGCTAGCTTGAATCCCTCGCTGCATTCAGGATTCTTCTATTAACTCCCTCGCTTCGCTCGTGAGTTAAACTCTTAACTCCCTCGCTGCGTTCGGGAGTTAAATCCCGAATCCTTCATTGCACTCGAGATTCAATATGACGCCCGTGACATAAGACACAACTTTAGCCCCTCGGTGCATAATCTACTATAATATGTTTACGTCAATATTGGAAGGAATGATAGTCATATTGATGTCATTATTACTGATAGTGTCAGGTCCGCTATATAATAAGTTATACAACATATTTTATTTAGTTATATTTTAAACATAGGTTGTTTATTTTTAATACAGTTTGACTATTTTAAAGATTTTATTACGTTGACTTCAAAAAAAAAAAATGCATTTGCCTAACGATTTCACATCCAGCTCACCGTTGTGAATTGTTTGTAGTAAAGAACGAAATATTTTTACATTATATTTATGATTTAGTTATCCATGTACCTACAGGGTTTTTCAATAGGCACCCCATATTTGAATTAATATAAAAAACACATAGATTTTTTAACAATTAATTTTCTTTTTTTATGGTTTACTTTTGGCATTATGTATGGAATACCATATCATTTAAATGACCACTTCGGCTTCGTATGGCATGGTAGAGTGAATACCAGAGGTCCAATTTTCCGTCACTTTTTGAGATAATGACACCTCTATGTCATTAATGACGCGTGTGATGTTACTCTTTAGGTCGTCGACAGTTCTTGGCTTGTTCGTATTCTCCAGTGATTTCACATAACCCGACAAACAATTATCAAGGGGCATTAAATCACGTGATCTTGAGGCCATGACTTGTGACATGACATGAAACCGTTGAATTTCTCTTTCAAACAAAACGTTTGGTAAATTGAACTGCCGTTTTGATATCAACGCACTGTTCAACTGTATAGAAGTCTGGCTAACGAAAGTAGGCCTTGGAATTATTTGTATAGCAACTTCTTTTTATATAGCAACTCTGTATGAACGTCAACGTCAATTTGACAAGGTTGTCGTTCGGTATCTCTAGTGTCAAATTGTATGCGTTTGTGTAAATTGTGATTCTAATTACGGTTTAAAATGAACAAATCTATCAAAAGTGGTGTACGAAAGATGTTGTTTTGCATGATTGGCAAGTTCAACGAAAAACAACAACAGCGTGATGCCGCGTTTAAACAAAAACAAGATTGTCTACGTGTGGTGTTGAATTTCATAGGTTAGTAGACAATATTATTTTGATACTTTGAACACCTACCTATCCAGTCGTCTTAATAAAATTTTGATTTATAATTTACGTATCCTTACAAATAAGTTACTTTCGCTTTTTCGTATTGAATAAAACTAATTATATTCATTCGTACATCGCATCAGTCAACGTATTCATTTTAATAACATCACCTATGTTTTACGTATATACTCATAATGAATTTTTGCTGTATTTTTGTTGGTAATTTATTATTTATTATATGCTTTATTGTACATACAAAACGATATATAACAGAGGAAAAAAAACAATTAAAATACATACAATGGTAATTTTAAAACGATTAACTTTCTTTAACAGAGAATCTGCAAGATGTCGAAGGGGTTGATGAAATAGTAAGAACTATTGAAAATCTCACTGAATTAGAGCAGAAAGATAGGATAATAACCCAGAATCAGTACTTAGAAGAAATAACTTCAATGACTGGTAAGTTTTTACTATACACTGGTGTTTTGAAATTATGCCGAAAAAAACCTTTGCATTTACGTAAACCAAGAATTAATTAAATATTTTGTATATCTTCTTTGCAGAAGTGAGTGTCAGAACACTAAAGAGAATAAAAAGGGAAGGTGCAGTAAATGAAGGTGTCTGGAGTACCCCGGGGAAGAAACGCCCACGGAAACCTACTGTGTCTAACCTAGATAACTTTGACATAGATGCTATGCGTAACCAGATAATAGTTATTTGTTATACAAGAGTGCAAAGTTGCTTTTTAACCGCGTGTTCAATTTTGATGACCGAGCAAGCGAAGGATTCTAAAATTGAATCACGAGCGCAGCGAGTGATTCAAAATTAGAATCCTGAGCGTTAGCGAGGGAATCAAAAGAGCACGAGGTGAAAAATCTTTGCACTCGAGTGCAACACGTAACTTTTCATTCCACCTCAGCGAGGAAATGACTAAATGCAAAAAAAAAAACGTTTGCGCATTATTAACAGTTTCAGTCAATTCTGTTGGCGTCAAGCAAACTTCCTCGTCGCTAGAATCACTCATTTTAGTTTTTTCACTTGTTTTCAAGTTTCTTGTTTTTAATATACCTAAGGTTTAACAATGACGTGAAAAAATGCCGCGTAAAGAACCGCGTACAAAGCAAATTGAAAAAAGAACACCAAGAAGGTTCCGAGTCTGAGTTTTTAACAAATTAAAAAAAAGTTGTATGATATATTCGGCACCATAGAGGTAGCAGTAAATAGGTTTAATGTTTTTTTTAATTCACAAACTTAGTGCACACGATGTTCTAAATTCAATTTACTTTATCCTCTAGAGAATAAAAACGGCTTTTCCACTCAGATACTGAAGATTAAAAATACTCTTTCCGAGATGGTGGGATGAAAACGAATTTTATATTGTTAAAAAACAAGTTCCTACACTGAGGACACTGTTGGTGGAGTTAAAAGAAAGTATTGATTTTAACGGATGCAGAGAAACTCTGCGCCGCTTGTTATTAGCCAATGGCTATGAATTTAAAAATAATAAAAATGAGCGTTCTGTATTAATAGAACGCTATGACATATCTGCTTGGAGACATAGATTTTTAAGAACTATAGCAGGAAAACGTGCAGAAGGCAAGCCAATCATTTATTTAGATGAGACTTATGTCCATAGAAACTACAAGCCTAAGAAGTCATGGCAAGTTCCTTCAACTGGTGGTGCAATTGAAAATGTTTCGACCGGGAAAAGGTACATTATAGTTCATGCTGGATCAGAGAAAGGCCCCGTACCAAACTCTTTGTTAGTGTTTAGTACTAAATCAAAAAATGCTGATTATCACCATGACATGAATGCTGAAAATTTTAATAAATGGCTTAAAGAAAAACTTATACCAAATTTGGAAGAACCAAGTGTAATCATAATGGATAATGCTAGTTACAATTCGGTAATTATAAATAAGGTTCCGAACACACAAACACGTAAAAGTAATATAAGAGAGTGGCTTCGTGATAATGGAATTCAATATGAGGACTACCACACGAAAGCAGAGCTGTTGTGTATTGTAAAACGAAATACGCCTAATCCAATATATGAAGCTGATGAAATTTTAAATCAATGTGGTCATGAGGTGTTGAGACTTCCACCCTACCATTGTGATTTAAATGCGATCGAGCTTGTGTGGAGTTTGGGATACGCAACGCAGTATAATAGTTTTTATGTATCCGAAACAAGCCTGAAACCACATTTATTAAAAAAAAAAGCAAATTATCCCAAAAATGAATAAAAAACTGCCGAACAAGAGGTGACATCAGCTGTCATGTCACCGAAAAAACAGGAAAAATCATAGACATATATAGTAAGGACCAGGATAAACGCGCGACGAAATGGCACCAGCGCGCTGGCCCTTTTTTTTTTTTTTTTTTTTTTTTTTTTTTTTTTTTTTTTTTTTTTTTTTTTTTTTTTTTTTGTGTGTGGGAAATCATCAAATGACATCTCCCGCTCTGGGTGGAGCGGGAGGGCGTGTCAGACTTTTACTGACTAAAACCCACCCGTGTTCCTTCTCTTGCCTGTGCAATGCCAGGGGGCCACGGTATCCCTTTCGGACTTTCCCGCAACCCCGGCAGGCAATGGTCTCATCGGACCCCTTCACTCGCTGACACTCTTTGAGGCGCGCGTGGAACACAACGCGCCGTCGACCCGGGCCTGGTCCTTACCGGACGGCGAGCTACCCATTGCTCACCGTCCGCAAGCCCGCGCCTACGGTGGCCGGGAATCAGCAATTGATTCCCGACGCCCAGGGCGTCTCCTCCTGCGGCGGCTAGGGGCGTGAGGGCGCGAAATTTGCCTCTCCCTCACGCGTTCCGCCTCCTCCTTTGCGAGCATTACTGCTTCGCAGCGCGCTGGCCCTAAAATATTAGTTTAGGGCCAGCGCGACTCAGTCGAACGCGGTCCGCACGCGGATGAGTTAGTCGGCACAGTATTATCATCAAAATGCCCAGTTGCGTAGTAAAAGGCAGCAAAAATTATGATACTTAGGTTAAAAAGGAACATGGGATATAAATTATATAAGTCGAGAGATAAATTTACTCTTGACTGACAGTCGGCAGTATTGAGCTCCAATAACAGCGCTATTTTTTTTGCGTATACCTTCTCGTTTCTTTGCTGCAATAACACGATCCCAATCATCATAGAATATTATAGAATATATTCATACAATATTTTTAAATGCAAGATGAGGATGAGGACAATTTTCGTGGTTATTGGGGTTTTGTTCTTATCATTATTTTCAGCTGAAGTACGCATTACAATATAAGAAATTATGTAAATTATATTTTATATGCAAACAATTACTTAGCCACCATTGCTGTCATTAGTAAATTAAATTAAAAACCAGGGCGACTGTTTGTGTCATCCACCACATTTCGTGCAAATACTAACAGTCACATGTAAACCGACAGTGGTACTACTCGTCAACTGTATCAAATTATGGTCATGAATCTCACACCATTAAAATATCTATTATTCATAGAAAATGTGACATCTGTGTTCAGGAATTATTTATGTTTAAAAAGACGTACTCGTGTTATTGTACTCGTCTGGGTATTTATTCAAGCATTCAACATTTCCCTCACTGCTGTGTTCAACTTTGCGCCTGACAATAAACATCAAATTCATCGCAGTCACCAGGAGGCATATTTCTTTTTGTCCACCGGCTTCTCCATTTATTTATTGATAGCATCTTTATATTACAACAAAAGATTTTACAAACTTCTTTTAAACTTTGATGCGTTTTATAAATATTTTGATGATGGAGTCTATTACACAAAAATGTTGAAAGCACAAAAAGTTTTAACATGTAGAGGAGTGTCATTTTGTTGTTTGCTAATCGTGGTGTACACCTACTTTCGTTTTCCCAGCAGTCATGGTAGTATGGGATGGGTAGTCACCATAATAGCATTGTACTGCAATAGCATGTCTGACACCCGCTACATTCTCCAATATTTTGTATTGCATTGTATTCTGTTCGTGGTTTCTGAGCAACTGAAAGCAATCACGCGATCAATAGATAGCGAACTATCAGCGATGAGAGAAAATCGTAGGGATGTGGAAGATTTGTCCAGTATAGCCGTCAACCACACCAAGTTAAATAAATGGTTAAAAGCATACGAAACTATTAACGACAGTTCTAACTTATGTAATGAAATGTTTAGCATACAGGTAAAGTCATTAAATGAATATAAATACTTATAAAAACACCAAAATTCACCTCCTTTCTTTCACCAATCTTGAAGGAAAAAGTCAGTTTTGTAGTGCTAGTAAATCATTTTAATATGTTTAATATTAAAATATCTGTTTGATTTGTTTCAGTTGACGATCATGCTGTTGATGGTGACCGTGTATTACATAATATGTATGTATACTATCGCTATAATAACCGTTGGGGTACGTATAAACTTGAATGTTTAGACTAATACTTAAGATTTTTTTTATTTAAGGCGAAATGGGTCCCAAAGACGAGGTTTTGACGCATTTCGGCTGCACGCAAAATCAATTTTTGTCCTCAAAAACTACAAATTTGCCTTATTTTTTTTCATGATTATTAAAATTGAAGATATTTTTTAGTGAATTATGAGGGCCAAAACACGATTAACATAATTTGGCTCGATACAAAAAAATCGCAAAGTTTCCAAAAAATGTAGAGTTTATAAGAGAAGAAATGGTTTTATTCGATTGTAATTAAAGCAATTTCAATAAAATTTCGTTTATACATTCACCATAAAAGACTTTAGGGGATTATGGATTTATTTTAATGTAACAGCAAATAGAATCTTAAAATAAACCCAAATATAGTAAATCGGGCTAAATCGGCTCGCGCTCAGAGTCCTGCGGGACGTCATTGAAGGTGGACCTGTGTCAATTTTTTTTTAAATATGCTCTCTCTGCAGTTGTTAAAAAAAAATCAAATAAAAGAAGAACACATTAGATATAAAATTGCGACAACTCAGAAAAAATATTTCGTAATTTTAATTAGTTTTAATTCATGATATTGTTTTCGAAAGTGTGATTATTTTTATATTATATGCGATATGATGACGTTTAATTGTCATCTTACAATAGTGTTAGACACACTACAAATTATTATCGATAAAATTATAGTCAAGTGCGAGTCTTATATAATTTTTTATCGTCGTATATGAAGAAGTTTTTTAAAGATTTTTTTATCAGATTCATCCATGTTACTATATTTACTCTCCATCGAAATGTCTTTGCTAATATCATATTCTATATTAATAAACATATAATATACAATTGGTCCGGTTGTCGGTTGTATAAAAAATATTTAAAACAACTTTCACTCTGGCAAGAACAATTAAAATTAGAAAAAAAATGCTGTTTCGAACAAAAGTGCTATACTAACATGACCAAATGTATAGAACACGATAAAAATCGTAATTATATTTTTCGAATAGCTGAGCCAGCAACACAATTTTTTCTTGAATCCGTGATAGTATCGTATTGGCTCAGTATGAACCATTTTCAGTTTTGAATACAAAAAGTCACTGGTTACGATATCGTATACGACACTTCTGTATACGATAAAAAGTCGTTCTAAAATGTCGATGTCCTAAAATAATAGATTCGATAATTTATAGCTGTAGCAGTAGGTACGTCACTTGGCAATAAAGTACGGCAATTGTTACTTCATATAGAGCTGTCAATATTTACGAATCTTCATGAGTGGTGGGAAACATCCAAAACAAAAAAATATGGTCACAGTATAAGCGAAACAGTAAGACCATTTTTAGCCCATTCAACTTAATAAAAATCCTGAAGAAATAAAGATGAAAGTTTGTATGGTTTTTTTCTTCTTAAATTCACTGACATACAATACACAACCTAAACCACGCTGGGTATAGAAGCATGCAATTTTGCAGATGATTTCCTTTTATAACGAACGAAATTACGACTTTGATATTTTCTATCAAAATTACATTTTGCGGGACCGTTGAGATACGCAGTAGAACCATTGCAATTTTAAACTTTCACCTTACTACCGCAAAGCCATGTTTATCTGAAACTAGTTTCTGTCCGCGTCGTCTTCATTCACGTGGCAGTCGTAAGATACCACAATATATTAAAATAACTGGCATATTTTATAAATCTTCACTGTAAGTAGGCAATAGGTTTGTAGTTTTGGTCTCGCCCACCAAAATATACAGAGAGTTAGGACTGGTGACGCGACTGGCTGGCTAGCTGGACTAGCGAGAAAGCGACAGAGTTGTCCGTGTGAGAAGCAGCTCCTCCTGAGGTCTAAACGCGCAGCCTTCAGTAGAAATTTCCCATTCCTTGCGAAGTTTTTCATTTTAAGTGAATTATTAAACGCCTGCGTTCCTTCATATAATACCTAATGGCACAATACTGATACACTAATGGATTCTTACAGATTATTCATGACTACCTAACTATCACTAAAAAAATCCCGTGTGCAGTTTGTACACGGGATTTCTCATTAACAGTCACCTAACCATAAATATTGATTTTTATTAAAACCATAGATGA
The DNA here is from genome assembly GCA_963853775.1 of Xanthia togata. Lineage (NCBI taxonomy): Eukaryota > Metazoa > Arthropoda > Insecta > Lepidoptera > Noctuidae > Xanthia > Xanthia togata. Next base: position 17,983,595 of record OY970795.1, on the reverse strand, counting down.
CAGAAGAGGCCTAAACTTCATGTTTTTCTGTGTACGTTCTACGAACTATCCCATAACACTATATCAAAAGGTAAAGATGTTGTTTCTTTAATTAATAAAATGAATTGACTGTCACAACACAGCACATTAGCCGATAACGACACCGACCCGACATCGACACGATATCGGAGGTCTGATCATCGGATACGTTTAGTGCCTACCAAACGCTTTTACATTGGTGCCGATTCTGTTGTTCACAAACTAAACTAAATTTAAGTTCAGTGCATCTTTTTCTTTCTATTTCATTAAGAAAAGGACAGAAGATACATTTTAGTTTAGTCCTGTCAAATTAATCAGCACCTGACGTAAATTGACGTAATTTTAGTGGGCAAGTTTTTAATCATGTCAAAACTTGTATGGATTAGTGTCAGGAGCTGATTAATTTGACAGGACTAAACTAAGCAAGACATTGGTGCCGCCAATGTCTTGCTATTGTCACCTATATCGTCGCAGACAGCGACCGACACCGATATAGGTACGATATCTATCGGCGAAGACACAGTGCGGTGAGAGTAGCGGCATTTTATCACTTGAACACATTTTTTCGCACTGCCGACTTCAAGACGGCGATACTTAGTAGGTAACCATCGCGATGCACCAAACAACCACATTGTTTGGTGCGTCGCGATGGTTACCAATATCATTGGGCCGATAATAATTATATCGATGTCGGTGTAATAGCTGCCGACATATTATCGGTATCGGGCTGGTGTCGTTATCTGTTAATGTGAAAACGCCCATTAGGTACACAGGAAATTTTAAGTAATCATTTTAGTTCACTACCCCGTACCTAAGTCCCATAAAATGTAAACTTATTGAAAAAAATCGAACCTAAGAAAAACTAGTTCAGTTGGTCAACTGCAAATATTTTATGCTGTGGCATGGATTTTTCGCGAAATGATCGGCAGTGAATCGTAAATAAATACGTCTTTCTGCATTTGGGGGAGGCGGAGGTAGCGTTTCAAAGGCCCACAGGCCAGGAAAACGTCGCCTTAAAAAGAATATCTCGATGACGACAGTTTTACAGTTTATTACAGTAACATCATTTTAGGAGAATATTTATTTCGCTGATAGATCATTATTTACAATTATTTTTTTGGAAAAAATGTATAGAACATGCTCCTCGGTGTTCAATCAGTTTCGTTTAACTTCCTTTATTCTCCACCGCAGGCCACTGCGTCGTGGTTATTGCTGCTTCCGAACATGCTTTCGATGGTGGTGTTTCTCAGTGCGCTGCTCTTGATATCGCGCGCTGGTCAGCAGATTCAGAACAGCTACATGGAGCTGCGACAGAAGCTCTGCAAACTCTGTGTGCACACACTGGAAAGCAAGTTTATGTTCTACATATACATTGATATAATTTGTTTGTTCTAAGCTAGCGTCCCGCCTCTGCTTCCCACGATTTTTACAAGTTGACAAAACATCGAGATTTATTATAATACTCATAAACCTCCCGGAATAATTTCTATACGTAATGGTGAAAATCCGTTGCGCATTTTAAAAGAACAAGGCAATAAGCCGACCATACAGACACGAAAAGCGACTTTAATGTACATAATAATAATATGTACAGATATTCAAGTATGATATCAAATTCAAATTATTTTATTTCACATAAACCTACAAGGGCACTTATGAAACGTCAGAAGCTAGGTGCACGGTTAGAATTGGTCGTTACCTATGGAGAAGAGCCGGCAAGAAACTCCACGGTTACTCTTTTAAAAGTAAATGGTATTTACAATCTTTTCAAGTTACAGTGTATAAAGGTATGAGAGGACACTGTAGGCCTATCAACAAGTACCAGGTACTTAGCCAGATAGAAAATGATCGACAGATCTACAAGTCGGTTATGCCTACAACGTTCTCACATTCACAAAATAGAAAAGAAGATAATCTATATTTAAAAAAAAAACAAATTAAAAACCTATTTAAACCAAATGACATGACTAAAGCTGTAAAAAATCTAATTTAATAAAAAATGTAGTATATTGAAGTTATATAATGTCAAATAACGAAAAGATTATGTCAAAAAAGTACGAAAATGAAAAAAAAAATAGGTAAAATAAAATAATCATCTTAATTTGGGAGCAGTTAATAGACATTTACATAGTAATGCCGTTATTGAGGTACCAGGGAAGCCACATGTGCAGAAGGAATTATTGCCAAACTTCCTTGTCTTCTACATATCATAGACCAAGCTGTACTTACAGGTAGACAAACAAAACCATATGATAAAAATGGCATTCTAAGTGACTGCCTGCATAACCCGACCACTTTTCCCCTCTTCTTCTTTCTGACCTGACCGTACATTAAATTAATTAATTTCAAACCTTTATTCCAGATGAGAAATTCTACAAGCTGACGAAGGACCTACTCCGTTACGTGCGCACGCGTCCTATCCGTTTGCACGTGTTTGGAACTCTGGACGTCAACATGTCCATGCTGCCGTCCGTTGTTGCATTCTTTACTACGTACACTGTTATAGCGCTGCAATTTAATAATGTGTTGTAGATGACATAGGCGTACAAAATGTTACTAACGATTTCACATCCAGCTCACAGTTTTGGATTATCACTAGTAAATAATGAAATACTTTTTCATTCAGTTTATGATTAAGTAACCCATTTTACACATTCTGTCTAGCACATATTTCTGACGTTACATCACAAGCTCTATGCTAAGAATGTTTGCGAAACTGTTCTATCTCACTCACGTACCTATTGGAAAACTGTATAAACAGATCTTTAATACAATATTTTACCTTCCTAGACATTTTAATCATTGTTTTGTGTTTAACCCAAACAATTTAAAAATATAGCATTCATTTGAAATAGTTATTTATGCTACTAGTGCGGAAAGTAGGTGATTTCCGCCGAGTAGCATTTTTATCCACGAGCTAGCAAAGATGATTTCCGACTCGTGTCGACTTACATTGTGTAAGTCGACACGAGTTTGAAATCACATGACGCACGACGCATGTCTCATGACGTTTTACTATACATTGTGCGAGGAAATAAAAAAACGAGCGAGCCTTACAGTAGTCGCATATGATGGGTAACATCTGACATATTGGCTGACGTATATAAATTATGTAAACAACATTCATGATTTTGACTGACTTTGACTTGTTGACTTTGACTGGATTAGACTTTTTGACTTTGACTTTGGCCATCGCCTTTGTCATCGCCATCGCCATCATTAATGCCATCGTCATCGCCATCATCATCATCATCATCTAATTTGTAAAACTTTTCACAAATAATGTCTTTGCGACGGGCTGACGATGGAGTTAAAAATGAAAAAAAAAAAACAGAAAAAAAAAACGAGAAAGCACTAGTGAAAAAAGTGACACCTTCCGCATTAATTGACTGCTTGGAAAACGCTCTTTTCGAGCAAATTTATGTCATCATCATCATCATCAGCCTATAACGTTCCCACTGCAGGGACACGGCCTCCTCTCAATGAGAGGGAGTGGGCTATAATCCACCACGCGTGCCCAGTGCGGATTGGTAGATGTCACATGTCTTCGAATTTTTGGTTCTAGGACATGCCGGTTTCCTCACGATGTTTTCCTTCACCGTTTTAGGAGCAGTGGTGATGAAATAAATTACACAAAGTAATGCGCCTATCTGGGTTTGAACCCACGACTTACTGTTCGTAAGTCGGGGCCGCCACCACTGGGCCACCGCTGCTCTCCAAATCCAAATTTATGTATTTATTATTTATTTATTTTAGAAAAAAAACTCCATAGTAGTTTACAAAAATAATATAAAGTTAGTAACAGAACTGTACCAAAAATTATATTAGTATTGTTAATATCTATACCTAATGGATGCCTATGGCTGTCCTTATCCACAGATTTTGGAAAGGACAGTCGAAACGGGCAGCAATGGCATTTAGGATGAGTTGCTGCTGCTTCGTAGACGGTGCAGCAAGGAGTTTGCTTTCTTGCGCTTGGAAGCCATCCATACACGCTTCAGCAAACATAGCAGACGCGCTGCAGCGCCACGGCAGCCCCAACAGCATCCTAAAAGCGTTATTATACTGGGTTCGCAGGGATCTGTAGGTTTGCTGCGTATGTTTAATCCACAGGCCGCTCGAGTAGAACGACTGGGAAAATGCATTAAAAAGTGTTATTTTCACCTCGATGGTGCAACGTGCGAACCTGTGAGCGAGCATATTGCCTCTCACCGCCAAAGCCCTGCGCTCCCTCTCTATGTCTTCGTCATCCTTAAGGTCACTTGTTACTATATGACCCAGATACTTAACCTTTTCCACAAATTTTAAGTCTGCACCGTTGATCAGGATGACAGGAGGAACATATGCAGGATAGTATTTACCTGCTCTAAATACAAGTAGTTTGCTTTTTTTGGAGTTGTGTTCAAGCCCGTGTGACATCGCAAATGCCTCACATTGAGACACCAGATTCCTTAATCCACTGATTGAGGGGCTCAGCAGCACCATGTCGTCTGCATAGCTAATATTGTTAACACATCACATTTTTTATCAGTGAAACAGCCGACGTGAGTGCTACTGAGCCGCTCAATCAGCTTATCTACACACAAATTAAACAATAGTGGCGAGCTTAACCCCCCTTGCATCACACCACATTCCATTTTATAGTCGTCCGACAAAGCACTGGTCCATCTCACCTGATTTCTCTGATTTGTGTACCAGTACTTGAGAAGAGAGGTGCATTCCGCCGGTACATCCGAGTTTACTAGCTTCTCCCATAGCACGTCATATGCTACGAGATCAAAAGCTTTTGATAGGTCGAGGAAACACGCGTATACGCGTCCTTTTCTCTGAGTACCTGTACCTACCGTATGTTTACCTGACCTGTACCGTACCTGACAGTATGTTTCAGGCAGAGTATGGCGCTCTCCGTCGATAGACCGGCTCTAAATCCAAATTGCGCGTCCGGCAGGTCGACGTGCCTCATGAGATTACTATTCATCAGACTGTCAAGCACCTATGTTCTATGTTATGCGGTTTGGTTTCCGCACTCAGTCCGTCAGGTGGACCATTGTGCGTGGGACTGTCAAGCACTTTGGCTGTTATTGTAGCAAGTGAGATGAGTCGATAGTTAGCTTTATCAGACGCGTCACCCTTTATGTTTTTCACAATGGGTACCACAATTGTACTCATTAATGGCTCAGGTAAATAAGAATGGCACAAAAATAAATTATACAACATACTAAACACTCTTGGTAAATGAACCCCTGCATAAAACTGTTCTGTACTGAGACCATCGTGACCAGGCGATTTCCCTCTCTGCATGTTTTTAATATAAATACACACTTCGCTCAGCCACCACTGTCTCGGCAACAACACGTGACGGGTTCAATGTTGACTGCACAGTAAAATATTCCCTAAACACGTTGGCAATCATTTTATGATCTTGAACGCCTTCAACGCTCACAGGAAGGCCAGGCCTCACATTATGTTTGTTGGTATTTCAGAACGATTTAAAATTATTGACTGAGTGATTGGATGCGAGTAAGTCCATTTTTAATTGCTCTTGACACCATTTTAATTTAGCCTTGATTTTTTTCCACGATTCTAACATTTCATTGTAGACAGACCCATATTTTGGTTTTCCCGCCAAAATTCACATCCCAAATCTAAGCCTAACCTCCCTATGTGCGCCGGCAACGTGCTTATTCCAGGCACAGTTACATATTATCCTTTCTTTCTAGGACATTTTTGTACATATAAGACTCTTTAGCCGCGTCAGTTAAGATACTTATAAACATCATTGAACATTTTATAAAAAATTGAAAAATGATCACTATTACGACACACAGAATCACAACATTGTCCTAACTCTAAAGTAAAATCAATATTTCGAAGTTTAGAATGTATGATAATTATTAATTTGTTCCATTTGTACATTGTACACAACCCAAATGGTACATTTTATTTGAAACATCCGCTAGTGTTATGGGGTCATATTTTGCATTAAGTTTATTTAGGCTACATTCAATTACCAGAGGAAAGTGGTCGGACCAATACACGTTACACATGCTGTACCCATACTTTTTTAATGGCAGCCAGTGCGGACTGAGTGACTATGCAGTGATCCAACCACCTCTCACATCCATGAGAACACATGCTATTCGTAGTGACGGCTACGAAAAGTATGTGTTTTCGAGTCTAATCCTAATATTAGTACATTTGCACAACACCAAGAGTACCTAATCACAACAAAAATCCGACAATTCTTTATAAAATATTTCATGAGGGTGGGCATTAAAATCCCCCAAAATGTAGAAAGCCTCGACACCACAATTTTCTTCTATTGTTATAATAGATTTTATGGTACTGAGGCACTCGGTAACTACTGGAATGTTCTCAGTACAGTTAGTAGGCATATAGATATATAGTTAAGCAAGATATATATATATATATAGTTAGGCATATAGTTATCACAGACACAGATTGAAACGCACTTTTTCTCCACAATAACGCGACTCCGCCGTACGGCGGCCGACGTGTCAACGGCGGACGTACCCGTAGCACCGAAGCCATCGTTAATTGTGCTCAGCAGTGGCAACTCGTGCGGCAGCAACCACGTTTCCTGCAGGGCAACTATGATGCTTGCTGACACAGCGCCCTAACACCTTCTATCTATCTCTTGATAGACTGATGATTTTATTTTAAATCTTAATTTTTTTAGTAGGATTTTATCCAAAGTGGCATATCAGCCTCATCATAACTTAAACTGCAATTGTAGCTTATTAATTTACTATCACTGTTATCCATTTATCTTATTTTCAGTCATAGCCACACACTCCTCATTTACTAACCGTCTACATGAAATCCCCGACGGCCACCACTTATCGTCTAAAAATAAGTTTTTCACCACTCCCGCACGAAAGAAGTTTCTTTCCTCTACGAAAACAGTGAGGAAAGTTGGTTTTTCCTAACTGCTTGAACAGTGAGGAAAGTTGGTTTTTCCTCACTGTTTGAACAGTGAGGAAAGTAATGATCCCGTTCAGAAACTAACCTTGCCTGATTTTTTTATGTTAAGTTTTACAGATATTTTAAAAAATAAAGAATTATTTTGATTTGCTTTGTGTCTATTTAATTTATTTACCTATGATGACTGAATACTATCTTGCTGGTCGTGGTGAAAAGTTTTGTATGCAACATGTGAGCAAGTTCATTTGCTATTCGTTTTGTTGAGTCTTTCGCTTACTCAGGATTTAAATTTATAATCACTCGCTGCGCTCGTGATTCTATTTTTCAATCCTTCGTTCGCTCAAGACTCAAAATCAAAACTCATAGGAAAAACGAACTTTCCTCACATGTTGGATAAATAACTATTTCACCACTCCCGCACGAAAGAAGTGTCTTTCCTCTATGAAAACAGTGAGGAAAGTTGGTTTTTCCTCACTGTTTGAACAGTGAGGAAAGTAATGATCCCGTTCAGAAACTAACCTTGCCTGATTTTTTTATGTTAAGTTTTAAAGATATTTTAAAAAATAAATAATTTGATGCTTAGAATAGAAATATTTATAAGTTATGATTACTTATGATTAATGTTTTTTATTTATTTACCTATGATGACTGAATACTTTCTTGCTGGGCGTGGTGAAAAGTTTTGTATGCAACATGTGAGCAAGTTCATTTGCTATTCGTTTTGTTGAGTCAGTCATTATCAAAACTCATAGGAAAAACGAACTTTCCTCACATGTTGGATAAATAACTATTTTTTTATTTAACAACAAAGACTGTATGCAGTGTAGTCCTTTTCCTTTCTCATTTTTATGTTTACTAACGATACTGTCTCGCCTGTTTCCTTGTAAACAAAGTCGGTAATGTCTTTTTCCGAGACTTCTTTGTGCACATTTGATATGAAAAAGGCAATCTTAGTATCGGCTGCTTTAAATTTTTCGGGTTTTTCTGGTTCTGTAACTGAACTAGAATTTATTCTTCTATCTGCCTCTTTGTACAGTAACCCACCTGTCACTTTTAACCGGTTCCTTCCAATCGTTACCGGAACTGGCTATTTCCGCGAAAGACAGATTTCGTGTAGGTCCTGATCGTAATAACACAGTATCCACATTATTTTGATGTAATTCTCCGCTTACTTCGCTACTGCGTAATGTACAAGTATTTGCTGCCTCGCTCGGAAATCATCAAATGACTTCTCCCGCTCTGGGTGGAGCGGGAGGGCGTGTCAGATATTATATATATTGTTGCTGTAATTCCACTTTTGTTGCATAATTTTGTTGAACATAGAATAGATTCCTATATATACCAATAGATTCCTGCATTATAAGGATTGTCTTGAGCAACGGAGTTGCGTCAATGTGATCAAAGGTCACAGGCGGTAATTTTTCCAAATCTCTGGCCACAAATATTGGTATCTTTTCTGGATCAGTTCCTTTAAATAATACGATAATATCGTCTAGGTTGCGTTGCGTTTTTCCTTGACGCTTTCTAACTTTGGCCGTTTATTGCAGGGATTCGAAAAGTAACGAATTTGCTTCTTCTATCTCCTCCACTCTAAACGCACTTTCACAAATACGAACAATACTTTCCTCGTCCATAACATCAAGTTTATTACTAATAAACGCACATAACTACACTTCGCAAATAATAATACACTTCGCAAATAACTATATTGCAGTTCGTACACTTTAATCTTTTGAAAGTAATTTTCGTAACTACGCACGATAACTGATGAATGATGAATAATAGCGCTATTTTTGTTGTTGCGTATACCACCTCGTTTCTTTGCTGCAATAACACGATCAAAATGATCATAGAACATAAGTTACAATTCACATCATTTCAAACAGTCCGTAACCGTTTGCTCCCGAAAAATAATTCTGAAAATATGGTTTAAAGTGTTGTTTTGACTCAGATTTTGAGCAAAAACTAAATAATTAACGTTTATTAACTCAGTGTCAAAATAACAAGCCATTACACCCAGTGTTTATCAGTGATATTTGGATTTTAAAAAAAAGTTTGCAACATAAACAAAGTGTTTGAGTGACCGTTGTCCCGCAACGACCGAAACGCGTAAGCGACGCGCATTCCACGGCGCTTACGACCTTCTTGCCAAGAACATCATTCGCAGTTTGTATGAAGCTTAATACTCTAAACAGCGCTACTATTTTTATTCACTATTAGACGCATCCTGTTTTAATCGCTGTAAGCGCTTTATATTGCCAAATTTGAAAATTATTTCAACGTACCCACGCACGCATTAAGAATGTCAACAATAAATTGCGCTGGATGTATAAAAGACTTTAAGGCTGGGAAAGGTTTGCGATGCTTTCTTTGCAATCACTGGTATGATTTGCTGTGCGCTAATATATCGGAGAAGAGGTTTAAATCAATGCATGCCGATACTAAAAATGCTTGGAAATGTCCTGGGTGTCTAAATAAACAGCCCAAACTTGATAACACCAACACTCCTGTTAGACCCGCCCGGCAATCTAGTCCAGTGACTCAACCATCCCCTGTTGACGGTACGAATGTTACTCTACGCAACAAACCACCTATATGCCACTCACCTGACCGTCTTAATGACACGCTACTGGCAGATATTACAACAGGTTCTCTTAGAGAGATGATAAGGCATGAAATTAACCAAGCATTACATGATACAATCGCAGGATTAATCCATAAACAATTTAGCGTAATTAACAACATGATCTCGGAATTCAAGCAGTCCTTGTCGTTTTTTAATGAGAAATACGAAGAAATTAAGGTAACATTAGAAGATAAGACCGCTAAAATACACATGCTCGAGAAAGAAAATTGTGTTCTTCAAAATTCTCTCAGGGACGTAACAAAACGAATGAACCTATTGGAACAACACGCTCGTTCGAGTAACATCGAACTGCAATGTGTACCGGAATACAGATCAGAGAATTTGACTAGCACTATTTCTCAGTTAGGCAAAGTAATTAAATGCGATATTAAGGATACAGATATTCAACTATGTACAAGGGTCGCCAAAAAAGACACGCGCAGCGCAAGACCGAGGTCTATTCTTGTCAAGTTCAATAGCCCGCGACTAAGAGATTCGTTCCTTGCAGCATCAATTCAATTCAACAAAGCAAATTCGAAAAATAAACTTAATTCAAGTCACCTTGGCATAGCTAACGAAAAGCCGGTGCCGATATTCGTCGTTGAACACCTATCTCCTGAGAACAAGGCTCTTCATGCGGCGACAAGAGTTCGTGCCAAGGAGCTAGGATACAGATTCGTATGGGTTCGCAATGGGAGAGTTCTATTGAAGAAGGATGAAACTGCGCAAAGTGTGGTTGTGGAAGACTTTGAAAAGCTAAAGTCATTAACATAGATCTTATAGTACTGTATTATTGTTTTTTTTTTTTTTGTGTCATTATTATTTACTTTTTAATTTTGTTTCTAAGAATGTTTAATAGCCTAAACTTTATAAAATTCAATTCCCTAAAATGTTACTATCAAAATACCAGAGATCTTCGTAGCAATTTATCTGAGGTTCGTCAACACATACATGACAGTGATTATGATGTATTCGTCTTAACCGAGACTTGGCTTTGCGAAAGTATTTTTGATTCTGAACTTTTTAATGATTCTTATTCTGTATACAGAAGAGACCGAGAATCGTCAAGCTTGAATAATCACAAAAAAACAGGCGGTGGAGTTCTCGTAGCGGTAACTAATAAATTAATTTCATGTCGCATGACAGACTGGGAAAGTAACTGTGAAGATTTATGGATTATGATTAAAACCAACTCCAATACATCCCAATCCTTAAAGATGTGTGCTGTGTACTTGCCACCACCTGTAAATCTTGAAGTTTTTGAATACTTTATTGATAATTGCAATTCGGTCATTACAACTAATAGCGACTCCTCAACATCAATTATCGGCGATTTTAATATGAGTTGTATTGATTGGATACATGAGGCTACTACTGAATCTTGCATACCATCAACTTCTAGCACGGGAAGCCTTAAAAAATTACTGCTCGACTTCTTAGCGCTTAATGATTTAAAACAGCTAAACTGGATTAAAAAATTTCAAAATAAGACGTTAGACTTAGTGCTCTCAGATGTTGAACAAACTGAAATAAGTGGCTGCCTTGACCCTATAAGGGAACTAGATAAGTACCACCCGGCTTTTGATTTGACAATAATTTTTCAAACGTTTACTAAAACTTACTTAAAACCTGCGAGTAAACCCAACTTTCATAAAGCAGACTACGGAGCTATAAATAAATCTCTGAAACATGTCGATTGGACCAAAGAATTCAGTGAATGTGATGGCGTCAATGATACATTGGAGAAATTTTATGATATAATCAACGAAACCATAAATATACATGTGCCAGTAACACAATTTACACGAGGCAAATATCCACCATGGTATTCCCATCAATTAAAAAAGCTACTTAAAGTGAAACTGAAACTTCATATCAAGATAAAAAAGTACAACAATCCAATGGACATATTAGAATTTAATTACATAAGAAAAGACTGCCAAATTCTTACCCAAAAATGTTATGACAACTACATAAATGAAATTGAAAATAAAATTAAGTATCACCCTAAAATCTTCTGGTCACATATTAAAAACCTCCGAAAAAGCAATTCTTCTTACCCTCCAGAAATAACTCTCGGCAATGTCAAAGCCTACGGTAGTAAAGCCGTTTCAAATTTATTTGCAGAACAGTTCTCCTCCGTATATGATCCACCTTACGATAATCGCAATAATTTCCTTATTAACTTACCTTCCGTCTCGGTTCCGGTTTTACCCATCTACGACCTTTCAATCCTTCCTGAAGCTGTATTTAATAAACTCTCTGGACTCGACATATTTAAAGGTGCTGGACCTGACAATGTGCCCCCAATATTCTGGTTAAGATGTGCAGAGTATTTGTCTTCTCCACTGGCAAATATTTATAATACCTCGCTAAAAACTGGGGTTTTTCCAAATAAATGGAAAAAAGCTAGAATAGTACCTATTCACAAAAATGGGAAACGGGAGGTGATATCTAATTATCGACCCATCTCCATTCTATGTACTTTGTCTAAGGTCTTTGAATCACTGGTGTACCCAGTATTGCACGACCACGTTAAACAATTAATATCCACTAATCAGCATGGTTTCATGGTTAAAAAATCTATGTTACCGCCTGCGCCATCTATTAGCATGACGAATCAAGTTGCAACCTGAAGTTGGAGCTGACGGTGTGTTTGCGAAAAGACATAATCCAATTAGCGTCAAGCATGTCAGCCAATCATCGCGGAGCGTCTCCCACCTACTTCAGACGTCTAGATTATTCGCCGCGCGCGCCACCATTCTTTTCTTTATATAATTTCTCTTACCACGCAACAAACGATTGTACCCAACGAATATATATGCAATAAACGCCTTTCTTAATAATTTAAAATAAAACCAATCATTGAAGTACCTATAAACAAATCCAAAAACACGAACCGAAGAGGAGGCAGCAACCCTCATCCTGACCCGAGCATCGAATTCAACATTGGTCCTGTCGAGACGGATCTTCGCATCGCATCGAGGATCAGCAAGAAACGGTCAGGCCAGTCGTTCCTGTTCTTCCCATCCCATTTTTCAGTTGTCTAATCCAGTACTGTTATTTTGAAATTCCAGTTTACCTACATCGCGCAAAGTTCGCAACACGTGTCGCCTACCGTCTTGTCTAGCAGTTGGTGTTTAACCGTGAGTAACCTTTGTCTTTCATAAGCCGCTAGAATGAGTGACGACGATTACAGTGAAGCTGATCATAATTCGAATATAGGGGATCTTAAAAAGCAAAGGGGTACACTAAAAGATCGACTTACTTTATTTGAAAAATATATTGCCAAATATGAAAACGTTAAGATGTCTGAACGACAGCAGGCAGAACTTCTCTTACGCATGGAGTCAGTCTCCAGTCTGCTAATCGCGTTTACCAAGATTCAAGACAAAATCGAACAAATATTAGATGACGGTGAACTACACTCGAGAGCAATGAATCCGGGTCACTTAAAGAATCCTAAAAATCTCGGAAACTAAAAATGCTAGGTTAATGCAATAAATTGTATTTAATAGACAATGTAATACTCCTTAAATGAAGGTATTAAAACTTCTTAGTTATTGTAAAGTTATATCATAAAAAAATCAAATTTGAAAAAGGGCCACTTTCGAAGATGGAACTACGAAATTACAGCATTTGGTTTTGCTTTTGTTTGTAATCTGTCATTTATGTGGGTACATAAACCATGTTGATAGTGCTCTATATTCATTATTCAAGCTGAAATTATGTCGCTTACGCCTGAAGAATGCACCAGAATACTTACAATGCTGGAAACCGGCCGGAGTCAGCGCGATACAGCCAGGACTGTCGGTGTGTCGCTGTCAACAGTACAAAGAGTTCTCCGACGTTACGAAGAAACTGGTTCTAACCTACGCAGACCAGGAACGGGCAGAAGCAGGTGTACCACAGCACGAGAAGACCGATACTTGGTGAACACCATGCTTCGAAATCGCTTTCTTACAGGAACTGAACTCACAAATCAGTTTCGACGCCTTCGAGGAAGTAACCCAAGTGCATGGACAGTAAGACGTCGGCTTGCTGAATCTAACTTAAAACCCCTTAGACCTGCAAACGGCCCTAAACTGGAGCGTGGCATCGTATTTCAAGACTAAGATATGCCCAGAGCCACGTAAATTGGAGTATTGAAGATTGGTCAAAAGTTATGTTCTCCGACGAATCAAAATGTATGCTCTACAAGCACGATGGAAGACTCAGAGTGTATCGAAGACCAGGGGAAAGATTCAAGCAAGCATGCATCGAAGAAAAAGTAGCCTACGGTGGTGGGTCTGTACTTGTGTGGGCCGGAATTTCTTCTGAAAGTCGCACAGAGCTGGTGATCATAGAAAACGGCTCTATAACTAGCGAAAGATATGTGGAAGAAATCCTCAATGATCACGTTGGTTCATTTATGGTCAATTTAGGTGAGGATGCTATATTTATGCATGACAATGCCCGACCTCATACAGGTAGGATTGTGAATGACTACCTTCAAGAGATGAACATTACTCGTATGGAGTGGCAAGCGCGCAGCCCGGATATCAACCCGATCGAGCATGCTTGGGACGAGCTAGGCAGATGCGTAAAACAACGAAACCCTCCCCCAATCACGCTTCGTGAGCTCAAAATTGCTCTCACAGAGGAATGGGAGAATATTCCCCAAAATCGTATAAGGAACTTGGTGTACAGCATGCAAAACCGCGTAAACGCAGTAATGGAAGCACGAGGAGGCAATACGAAGTATTAAAATTCAAGAAAATCGTAATAAAGTTCAAAAATTTCATGTTTCCTATTTTTGTTTTAAGGAGAGATCAGCAGTTTTTTTCTTTATGTAATTTTGTGTTAATAAAATGTATGGTGACTCATATTTTTTTTACTTTCATTTAAGGAGTATTACATTGTCTATTAAATACAATTTATTGCATTAACCTATCATTTTTAGTTTCCGAGATTTTTAACATTCTTTAAGTGACCCGGATTCATTGCTCTCGAGTGTAGATAAACAAATAGAGTATAGGGCATCTTTTGAAGATCAATATTTTAGCATCATGTCCGTTGCAAAATGCTTAACCGATGTTGCAAAAATAAGTGATGCGAATGATAGTTTTAAATGTTCAGGTGCGCATTTTAGTAATTTTAGTTCTATTAAATTACCGCAGATTACACTACCCTCTTTCGATGGTTCATATGATCACTGGCTCGAGTATAAAATTCCTATTTGTCTATGATTCATAAACGAAGTGATTTAGACGCAATTCAGAAGTTCCATTACCTGAAGTCTTCGCTCAGTGGTTCAGCACTCCAGGTTATAAGTGCATTAGAGTTTACTGCCGCTAATTATATCCACGCATGGGAGTTGTTAGAGAATAGGTACCACAATAATCGTCTGTTAACCCACAACCATGTGAAATCATTGTTTAATGCACAATCCATTAACAAAGAATCCCCTTCGTTAATCAGAGAATTAATCGATGTAGTGTTACGTAACCTACGAGCACTCAAATCCCTTGACGAGCCCACCGAAACTTGGGACACTTTAGTCATTTACATTGTAGTATCGAAGCTAGATTGTTTCACTGAACGTGAGTGGGAGAATTACTTAGGCTCAATTTCTACTGGTATTCATAAAACCAAAACAAAATTAGATGATTTGTTGTGTTTTTTACGTAATCGTGCCGATATGTTAGATATGGTTCATAGTAACCATACTCGAAGTACACAGGATAATAAACCTAACAATAAGTTTGATAATAAAAGGCACTCGAGTGCTGCAGTACACCAATCACAAAGCTATGTGTCGACGCGTAAAAATACCGGTACATCCGAAACATCAAAACAGCCTTGTTTTTTGTGTGGGCAAAATCACCCGTTATTTATTTGTTTTAAATTCCTAAATTTAACCGTTCCGGACAGAATTAGATTAATTGATAACTCCAAGGACCTGTGTCGTAATTGTTTACGTACAGGTCACCTAATTACCGAATGCATATTCGGGCCGTGCAAGCAGTGCAAGGAAAAACACAATACTTTACTGCACAATGAAAATAACAATGTTATGGCAACCATACCGGCATCGTCAGCGACGAGTGCTGATGAAAAACCGGTATCTGTCGTATCATGTGCGAATAATTTGCTAATCGATAATGCGCCTTCCGTACGGTTACCACAGGTATTATTATCCACTGCACTAGTCGAAGTCATGGATAGTAATAGTAAATATCATACAGCTCGAGCGCTGATAGATAGTGGTAGCCAAAATTGCTTTATTTCAGAAAACCTTTGTAAACGTTTAAACGTATCAGTAATACAGTCCACTATACGAATATCGGGCGTGGGACAGTCGGTCTCACAATCGAATAAATTATGCGATATCAACATGCGATCGAAAACGAGTAACTTTAATATTTCTCTTAGATGTTTTGTTTTGCCGTGCATTACGACGAGTTTGCCGGCAACTCATATTGTCTATGACACTATCCACATTCCAGACAACGTATGTCTTGCGGACCCAACGTTCAACATACCGTCAGAGATAGATTTACTAATTGGTGCGGACGTATTTTGGGATTTGTTGGATATTGATCGAATTCGATTATCCAATGGTCCATACCTACAGAATTCGAAGGTAGGGTGGTTAATTTCGGGACCCGTTTATAATAAATCAAACATTAATAATATTCAGTGTAATTTTGTACAGCAGTCGACTACAGATACACAACTACGTAAATTTTGGGAACTAGAAGAACTTGTAAGTTCAGGTTCTATTCTTACCGAAGAAGATCGTAAGTGTGAAGAATCTTTCTTTAGCACTACTACACGAGATAGTAATGGTAGGTTCTCAGTGAGAATTCCATTGAAGGAATCAGCTGACGCGCTCGGAGAATCATATGAAAACGCAAAATCTCGTTTCTTATCATTAGAACGCAAGTTAGATCGGTCTCTTTCTTATAAAAGGTTGAACAGTGACTTTATACGTGAATATATTGAACTAGGGCACATGTCTCTAATAAACGAATACGCATGGCCACACTATTTTCTCCCGCATCATGGAGTATTCCGCGAACACAGTACGACTACAAAATTGCGTGTAGTGTTTGATGCTAGTGCCACAACTACTTCAAATAAGTCATTGAACGATATACAGATGATAGGACCTCCTCTTCAAAATGATATTCTTTCTATTTTACTTCGTTTTCGGCAATATAAATATGTTGCCTGCGCTGACGTGGAGAAAATGTACCGGCAGGTACTGGTGCATCACGATCAGCGCAACCTTCAGTTAATATTATGGCGGGAAAATGCATCGGATGAATTAAAAATATACCGACTCAACACGGTTACGTACGGAACCGCGTCGGCTCCATACCAAAGTATGCGTTGTTTACGTCAACTCGCACAGGAAACGGAAGATAAGGTCATTGCTAAGGTCATAAACGAAGACTTTTTTGTCGATGACTTAATTACTGGTGATAACGATCCCCAAGTTTTGTTAAAAACATGCGAAAAAACTTCGGAGGTTCTAAAATCGGCCTGCTTTCCTTTGCGGAAGTGGACATTTAGTTATGACGTAAACAAAGAAGCATCTAAAGAATTAGCTATCGGGGAACAATGCCAAAATAAAACTCTCGGTTTAGGTTGGCAAGTCGATAAAGACGAACTTTATTTCACTACCAACTTAGAAAATAAATCTAATAAGGTTACTAAGCGAAGTATGATGTCGGTGATTTCACAAATCTATGACCCGCTAGGTATTTTGTCGCCGACAGTAATTATAGCAAAAATGTTGCTTCAAAAATTGTGGCTATGTAAAATCGATTGGGATGATTCGGTTCCTAACGATATCGAATGCTTGTGGAATCGATTCCTTCAAGACTTATCCTCATTAGGCAATATTCGTGTCCCTCGTTACGTCATGAGTGAATGTACCTATAATAGTGAGTTACATATTTTCACTGACGCTTCACAAGACGCGTACGGTGCCTGCGCATACGTACGCACTTACGCGGATGAGTCATCTATAGTAACTACGAAGTTGTTATGTGCTAAAAGCAAGGTTGCGCCAGTCAAAACTGTATGCACCATTCCGCGACTTGAGTTATGTGGCGCTTTACTAGGCGCACGATTATATCAGAAAATTATAAGTTCATTAAGATTGACTTTCACCAAAGTAGTTTTCTGGACTGATTCCACCATAGTCATGGGCTGGATCAGAATGTCACCTCATAGTTTAAAGACGTTTGTTCAGAATCGTGTCTCACAAATAAACGAGCTTACAGGTGATGCAATTTGGTTGCATGTTAACGGTAAAGATAACCCGGCTGATATTGTGTCGAGAGGGCTTCCTCTAAACGAGCTTCAGACCAATAACATGTGGTGGCACGGGCCAGTCTTTTTACAACAGCATAAATTCGATTATTCAAGCGATATTTCCATAGATAAAGATCAATTGCCCGACTTAAAGGCACAACATGTTAGTATGGTGTGTAGTAATTCAAATGATAATGCTGGCCTAATAGATTTCAACAGATTCTCCTCATTTAATCGATTACGGCGAGCGACAGCCTATGTACTACGTTTTATAGGTAACACGCGTACGAGTAAACATTATCGCAAAACCGGTTCGTTATCTGTCGATGAGTTAGACGCCTCAGTCGTAATGCTCGCACGGCTCGCGCAAGTGCAATCATTCTGTAACGAATATAATGATTTAACTAAGCGATCGGTTGTGAAATCTAAAAGAATAATTGGCTTGGATGTTTTTCTTGATGAATTTAAATTAATACGCGTTGGTGGACGATTAAGTAACTCGTCATATTTCGATTATAATAAAAAACATCCAGTGCTATTGTGTAGTAAGCATAGATTCACAGTGTTGTTGTTTTCATATAAACATAAACAATTGTTGCATGGTGGACCTCAGCTCCTGTTGGCTTGTGTGCGTGAGGCTTGGTGGCCGCTCGGAGGCCGAAACTTAGCGAGGAAAACGGTACACGACTGCGTCACGTGCACACGCATCAAAGGGAAGACCATACAGCCTCTCATGGGTAACTTGCCGGCTGAACGCTTGGAACCCGGCTTCCCTTTTATGCGCTGCGGCGTTGACTACGCGGGGCCGGTGATGATTTTGAACCGTAGGGGGAGGGGGGCTAGTCTCACTAAAGCTTACATATGTTTATTTGTTTGTTTATGTACACGTTCCATTCATCTCGAATTAGTTACAAGTCTTTCAACAAAGGATTACATACTTGCATTAAAACGTTTTATATCACGTAGGGGTATGCCCGCCGAGATAATGTCAGACAACGGTAAGAATTTCGTAGGGGCTGAAAAAGAATTAGTTTCTTTCATTGAAAATAATAGTAAGGATATTAGTGATTTCGCTTCAAATAACAATATTAAATTCAGCTTCATTCCTCCTTATGCTCCTCATTTTGGCGGTTTGTGGGAAGCAGGGGTGAAATCGTGTAAGCACCACCTGCGACGAGTAGTGGGGGGTACTAATCTCACTTATGAGGAATTCAGTACGGTGTTGGCACAAACTGAAGCCATTCTGAATTCCCGTCCCTTAACAGCTCTGTCCACAGATCCTAACGACCTACAACCCCTTACCCCTGCCCATTTCCTCATCGGCCGGCCACTGACCGCTCCAGCCTACCAAGACTTGACTGCTACACCGACTCATCGACTGCAGCGCTACGACGTGATCGAGCAGATGAGGCAAAGCTTCTGGAAGCGATGGGCCACAGAATATGTGTCGGAGCTGCAGACGCGGACTAAATGGAAGACTCGTCAAGATTCCATTACGCTCAATCAACTTGCTCTAATCAAAGACGATAACCTACCTCCACTCAGGTGGAAACTAGGAAGGATTATCCGAATTCATCCGGGTGCTGACGGAATCTCAAGAGTGGCTGACCTACTCACGGCTTCAGGTGTCACACGCAGAGCGTTTTCAAAAATATGCCCGCTGCCAGTGCCGCTGTCAATATCTGATGTGCCGTCCTGCTGATCCTGTTGGAACCTGCTACTTCCAAGGCCGGGCCTATGTTACCGCCTGCGCCATCTATTAGCATGACGAAACGATTGTACCCAACGAATATATATGCAATAAACGCCTTTCTTAATAATTTAAAATAAAACCAACCATTGAAGTACCTGTAAACAAATCCAAAAACACGAACGGAAGAGGAGGCAGCAACCCTCATCCTGACCCGAGCATCGAATTCAACAATCTACAAACACAAATCTTGTTAATTATGTCACTGAACTAACATCCGCAGTAGATAAAGGTCTTCAAATTGATGCAGTGTACACAGACTTTTCGAAGGCCTTCGACAAAGTAAATCATGAATTGCTGCTAAATAAGCTCCAGTCGTTGGGTATAACCGGTATCACACTGAGCTGGTGTAGAACTTACCTCGAAAATAGGACTTCTTCAGTGGTTGTAGATTGTAATGAGTCAGATCCCTACATTGCAACATCCGGTGTACCCCAGGGGTCCAATCTAGGGCCGTTGTTTTTTAATGTGTTTATTAACGTAATATCAGACATATTTAAATACTCCACACCATACCTTTTTGCTGATGACTTAAAACTGACCCGTGTAATTTTGAATAATGTCGATACACAGCTATTACAAATTGATTTAGATAGTCTGAGTCAATGGTGTACCAACAATAAAATGTACTTGAATTGTACTAAATGTTTTCATATAAAATTTACTAGAAAACACAATAAAGTCGAATCTGTTTACAATATTCAGGGAAACACACTAACAGAAGTAACAGTTATTCGTGACTTAGGAGTATACTTGGATGGTAAACTTAATTTTATAAATCATATAGACCAAATGCTTAATTCAGCTTACCGAGCTCTTGGCTTTATTTTGAGATCTTCAAAAGAATTTAAAAAACCTTCCACTACATTACTTTTATTCAACAGTTACGTACGAAGCCAACTTGAATATTGCAGCACGGTGTGGAATCCTTCGTACCAAGTCCACATAAGTCGCATTGAAAGGGTTCAAAAGAGACTTGTCCGTCATCTAGCGTTTAGGTTTAAAGTAGGAAATTGTAGATCTTACGAACATAGACTAAATCACTTCAAACTCAAAGATTTAAAATCTCGCCGCACCATCTCCGACATGTTGTTCCTGTATAAATTATTCAATAATGGCATTGACTGTCCAGATCTTCTTAGCAAATTACGCATTAACGTCCCTTCCCGTATTCCTCACTATCCCGGCCCTTTACTGAAAGCCCCTCAACACAGAACAAATCTAGGTAAACACTCGCCGATTGTTAGGATGACCAATCAATACAACTCACTGTCATGTTCTTCCGACGATATAGACATTTTCTCCAACAGCCTAAGTTTTAAGTTGCTGTTACACGCAAAACTTAATATTGAGTAAGTGTTGACCTTCCTCCCTACTGTTCAACTCCCTACTGTTCAACTCAATATGTACCTATAGTTTTTTTTTTTTATAATTTTAATTCTTGTTTTTTTTTAATTTAAATTGTATACTTTATTTCCATATTAATAATTGATTGTTTGATATCTTAATGCAAGCTGTGGTCTCCTATAATTGAAGATGCACAAGGATTTGTATCTTTTTATGTTTTGTTTTTAGCATGTAAGGTGTAATCTTTGTTGGAGATCCAAATAAATAAATAGAATATTATAGAATGATGGTTTTTTTAAATGCAAGATGAGGTTGAGGACAATTGTCTCGGTTATTGAGGTTTTGTTCTTATTATTATTTTCAGCTGAAGTACGCATTACAATATAAGAAATTATGTGAATTATATTTTCTATGCAAACAATTACTTAGCCACCATTGCTGTCATTAGTAAATTAAATTAAAAACCAGGGCGACTGTTTGTGTCATCCACCACATTTCGTGCAAATACTAACAGTCACATATAAACCGACAGTCGTACTACTCGTCAACTGTATCAAATTATGGTCATGAATCTCACACCGTTAAAATATCTATTATTCATAGAAAATGTGACATCTGTTTTCAGAAATTATTTATGTTTAAAAAGACGTACTCGTGTTATTGTACTCATCTGGGTATTTATTGAAGCATTCAACATTTCCCTCACTGCTGTATTCAACTTTGCGCCAGACAATAAACATCAAATTCATCGCAGTCACCAGGAGGCATATTTCTTTTTGTCCACCGGCTTCTCCATTTATTTATTGATAGCATCTTTATATCACAACAAAAGATTTTACAAACTTCTTTTAAACTTTGATGCATTTTATAAATATTTTGATGATGGAGTCTATTACACAAAAATGTTAAAAGCACAAAAAGTTTTAACATGTAGAGGAGTGTCATTTTGTTGTTTTCTAATCGTGGTGTACACCTACTTTCGTTTTCCCAGCAGTCATGGTAGTATGGGATGGGTAGTCACCATAATAGCATTGTACTGTAATAGCATGTCTGACACCCGCTACATTCTCCAATATTTTGTATTGCATTGTATTCTGTTCGTGATTTCTGAGCAACTGAAAGCAATCACGCGATCAATAGATAGCGAACTATCAGCGATGAGAGAAAATCGTAGGGATGTGGAAGATTTGTCTAGTATAGCCGTCAACCACACCAAGTTAAATAAATGGTTAAAAGCATACGAAACTATTAACGACAGTTCTAACTTATGTAATGAAATGTTTAGCATACAGGTAAAGTCATAAAATGAATACAAATACTTATAAAAACACCAAAATTTACCTCCTTTCTTTCACCAATTTTGAAGGAAGTCAGTTTTGTAGTGCTAGTAAATCATTTTAATATGTCTAATATTAAAATATATGTTTGATTTGTTTCAGTTGACGATCATGCTGTTGATGGTGACCGTGTATTACATAATATGTATGTATACCATCGCTATAATAACCGTTGGGGTACGTATAAACTTGAATGTTTAGACTAAATACAATTTTAAGATAAAAAAATAAAAAAACTTTGATGATTATGAAATACTTAAGTTAAATTATCATTTTTATTTAGTAGGAGTATCTCGATGATGACAGTTTTGTTACAGTAACATCTTTATAAGAGAATATTTATTTCACTGATAGTTCATTATTTACAATTACATTTTTGGAAAAAATGTGTAGAACATCCTCCTCGGTGTTCACTCAGTTTCGTTTAACTTCCTTATTTCTCCACCACAGGCCGCTGCGTCGTGGTCATTGCTGCTACCCAACTTGCTTTCGATGGTGGTGTTACTCAGTGTCCTGCTCTTGATATCGCGCGCTGGTCAGCAGATTCAGAACAGCTATACGGAGCTGCTACAGAAGCTCTGCAAACTCTGTGTGCACACACTGGAAAGCAAGTTTATATTTTACATATAATTTGATATAATTTGTTTATTCTAAGCTAAGTACCCGCCTCTGCTTCCCACAATTTTTACACCTTGACAAAACATCGAGATTTCTTGACTATAAGTAATATTAATGAATAATACTCATAAACCTCCCGGAATAAATTCTCCACATTATGGTCAAATTCCGTTGGAACTCGTCTGGTCGTCGGAACGAAAGGCCGTGTTGAGCGCGTCGAGCCTTTGTTTTATTGTACGCTGACGCAGCTGCCGCCCGAATTGCAACGCGTTAATTATTGTCGGTCAACAAAATCGAACAGTGTTTTGTTGGATGTGGCTGTGATTCGTGCGTCGACAAATAAATACATTAGAATAGTGCAAAAGTGAGGTGTGCCAGGCGGGCAATCCAGGGCAAACGAGATTCTAATCGTCTGCCGATGGTTCAAGGGCAACTGAACGTCGTCGCCAAAATAATCCGGTGAGACCATTTCTTTTATCTTTCAGAGAGTTGCTGCACTCTGCAAAATACACACCTCGACTTGATAAGGACTGCGTCAACAGACGCAACAATTTCACTATTTTACAAACTACCTAATATAATCAAATTCCTCAATCAATTAATCAAATTCCTTTATTTCAAACTCATGGTTATCGTTAACTCCAACGATAGATCAAACTCAAACTCAAATCATTTATTCCAAATAAACCAATTACAGGTACTTTTGAATTGTCAAGGGGTCGGTCAGTCAGAAAGATGAAGCTAGTTGCCCATTCCAAAGCGTAGTAGGTTCCTATGGAGAAGGACGGGCAAGAAACTCCATGGACACTCTTTTAAATCAGAATATTGTTACAAAACATTGTTATTAAACAATCATGTTGAAATTATACATGTGAGAACAATGTAGTAAAACCACGCACCGTGCACGTTAAAAGCGACCATAATAAAAATATAAAAACAAATCTATCTAGATACCAAACAGATTTTCATTTTGAATTGGCTCAATTATGTGACTAAAACTCAGTGGCAAAGCTCGGTAACGGTATATTATTGGATAGATTAAGGTTCAACATCGTGAGCGCGAATCTGCAGTTGCGTAGCGTCTGGCGAAATTGGAAGGTTTGATACTA
This sequence comes from Xanthia togata, assembly GCA_963853775.1. Classification (NCBI taxonomy): domain Eukaryota; kingdom Metazoa; phylum Arthropoda; class Insecta; order Lepidoptera; family Noctuidae; genus Xanthia; species Xanthia togata. The sequence goes on along the minus strand of OY970795.1, from coordinate 17,959,538 downwards.
CGCAACTTCAACTTTTTTTTGTAAGCTACATGTATAAGATTATAGTTGTGCATAGTTAAAGGAAAATAGTAAGATAAAATAACATAATGTAAGATTTAAAAAAAAATTGCAGTGTCGCTTGTGATTTCGTAACAATATCTTGCATACTAAACAATTTGGCAATTTCGTTTTGGGTGGGAAATCATCAAATGACGCCCTTCCGCTCTGGGTGGAGCGGGAGGGCGTGCCAGACTCTTACTGACTAAAATCCACCCGTATTCCTTCTGTTGCCTGTGCAATGCCAGGGGCCCACGGTATCACTTTCGGACTTTCCCGCAACCCCGGCAGGCAATGGTCCCATCGGACCCCTTCATTCACTGACATCTATTTGAGGCGCGCATGGAACACAACGCGCCGTTGACCCGGGCCTGGTCCTTACCGGACGGCGAGCTACCCATTGCTCACCGTCCGCAAGCCCGCGCCTACGGTTGCCGGAAATCGGCTATAGATTCCCGACGCCCAGGGCGTCTCCTCCTTTGGCGGCTAGGGGCGTGAGGGCGCGAATTTTGCCATTCCCTCACGCGTTCTGCCTCCTTCTTCGCGAGCATTACTGCTTCGCAGAAGGAGGTGACGGCTTCCCATGCCCTCTCGCTCGACCAGGGCCGGACGCGAGAGATCTCCGCCACCGATCGCCTCCACGGGGACACGGCGGTGCTCTGCCCAAGCCGGGCAGACCTCCACCGTATGCTCCACCGTCTCCTCCGGGCGATTCACGCAGTGATGACACCCGGACGTTTCCTCCCGCCCGATAGCGAACAGGAACCTCCCGTAACAGCCGTGTCCGGTGAGGACCTGCGACAGGCGCAAGGTGAGGACGCCGTGGCGCCTGCTAGCCACTCCTCAAAGAGGGGACTTATCGCCGCAATAGTGGCGTGCCCAGCACTGGGTTGCGACAATCGTACTCTCCATGACGCCATGAGATCCCGTCGGAGCTCTGTCCGCTGTGCCGCGATTTCTCGCGGCATCGGAGTCAAGCCCCGGCGTTTCGCCTCCTCGCGCCACTCCCTGATATGCGCGAGGACTTTTGCCTCCAGATCCCATGGTGGAAATCCGGCAAGGAGGCTCGCCGCCTCACCGGAGACCGTGCGGTATCCCCGGACCAGCCGGATGGCCATGACCATCGCGCCCACACCGGTGCCCCGTAAAGGGCCATGGACCGCACGAACGCCGTGTATTGCCTCCGACAGGAGGCGTTTGGACCCCCTAGATTGGGCAGGAGCCGCTTCAAGGCGTCGGTCCGCTCCATTCTGGGAGCCAAATGTCGGAAGTGCTCCACGAAGTTCCACCGACTGTCGAGGACGAGTCCTAGGTACTTCATCGTTGACTCGACGCGAGTCCATTATTTGGGAACCTGACGGTGGCGCGTTCCGAGGACCATGAAAACACATGGCCTCGGACTTGTGCAGGGCCACCTCGAATCCCAAGTGCCGGATTCTGGCCACGATTGTCGCAACCCCGTGTGTCGCTAGTTCGGCCGCCACCTGGTGCGACCTCCTCTGCGCCAGGACCAACGTGTCCTCAGCGTAACAAACGACGGTGATGCCAGTGGGGAGGTCAGTGGGTAGCACCCAGTCGTATCCGATGTCCCACAGAAACGGCCCCAGGACCGATCCCTGTGGGACACCGCACGACATCTCTCACCAGTTCCATTCTCCCTGGTGACCGGGGTAGATGACGGCCCTGTCCGTCAGATAGGCCTAGACCACACGACAGAGGTAGTACCAGGTACCAGGAAATATACATATCATTTACAAAGATCATCAGTATGATAGCTGGATCACAGCTAGAACTTCGTAGAACACTTCTTAGAGCTTAGTAGAACAGTACAACAATAATCTGCATAGACTAACGCTAGAATCAACCAACAAAAGTACACCACAACATACAGAAACGGTAGGTAAAAAATACAACAAAAGAGACGAACAAGTGCAGTCTACAAAACCCCGGTTCCTGAACAGCCCCCAATTAGATAGCTCATTAACACCGTATGAACAATTAACATCAACATTAGGTACACCGTTATCGGTTGAAATCGCGGATGACACGGGGTTCACAATACTTAGGAATCAGCCTACTACAGAAACTAAGTACACTTGCTCAGACCTGCTTATTGCAACTTTGCAACTTGTTACGTCCGCGGGACCTCGAAACCAGACAAAAAAGATAAAATTGATGCGGAACTTTCAAATAGGCATTCACGTAGGCTGCCTACAAGAAACAGGGATGAACTTAGGAACATACAACTCCGCCCTTTACGAATGGCACCTATCTGGAACTGCAGGTAAAGCTCACCAGGGACTTGCAATTGTCATCAGAAAGGATGCCCAAATTGAAATAATAAACAGGAAGAACAATACCGACGTGATATCAATCACTCTACAAGTTGATAGTGGAAGTGAAAAACCTGCTCCGCTTTATATAATTAACTCTCACATCAATAGCACATCAACAGCACCTCTAAAGCAACCAGATCCTTCACAGGATTACTAAACATGATTAGACAAAAACTAAGGTAATGTACTTTAGAAATTTGAGGCGACTTTAACGCCCATATTGGTAGACAAGATACAATAAGTTTCCAACGCAAAGGATTGATTCACCAAAATCTTCATCATGATTATTCCAATTACAATGGGGAAATGTTAATGGATATAGCCAACAGGGAAAAATTGCAAATAGAAACAACAAAAGCAAGACAACGCAAGATGCAGAAATCACAATCGGACCTCATTATTACGCAACAGGCAACAGATAAACTCTTTAACTATATTAAAGGCGAAAGGGCAGGTAGGGCCATATTCGACCGTAAAATAATTTGTGGGCAGCTAAGAACAAGTCGTACCATAAACAAATATGACGTCACCAAACACAAGACACGAAAGAATGAGACAACAATAGAAACCAAGGATTTCCATTACAATCAATGCTACTATGCCGCTCTCAATATCAAATCCACCAAAACAAAATACCAAGCTTGAATAATCAAACAACTGGAAAGCATAGGAATGGACTCAACGGATGAAAGCATCGAAATACCATGGTGTACCATAGCCGGAGTATTAAAATTAGCTGCCCAGGAAACCTTTATTTTTCAGCCGCGTTACCCTAGGAATCATCGTATAGCTCTTGCTCTAAAAGACTAAATTCTTACAAAGAAGACAACTAGATAACCCAAATAGACAGAATCCTGTAAAAAAATGTCAGGCACTTCAAAAGATTAAAAACCAAAAGGAAAATAAAGAATGCAGGACCTTCTTTACTGGAATGGGGAAAAAACACCCTTCGGTACTATCTATTACAGGAAAAACAAGCAAGCAACTAAACGCCGGAAAAGAAACGTTTATGTTCAAATGGGAGCAAATCCTAAAAAAAACTGAGGGCCTACCTATACCAACGGTTAAAATGACAAAGCCAGTAACAGTTGAGCAAAGTAAAGGATCCACGGTGGACGACATAAAGGACATAATTAGTAGCATGCGGAACGGAACAGCGCCCGGAACAGACCAAGTGGTAATTGAGCTCTACAAAGCGATACCCCAAATATTACAGGAAACCGTCTCCAAGAATATGAACAAAGCTTGGACACAGAATGAAGCTCCCGACACGTGGCTAGAAACAATGCAAGTACCAATTCCAAAGAAAAACAACCCTAAAGATACAAATGACTATCGACGAATAACGGTTTGCAATACGGGCTACATAATCTACGCTTCCTACATATTAAAAAATTAGACGAAACAATAAAAGAACTAGGTAGCTTTTTTAACCAAGCAGCCTTTTTAAACAACAGATCGCTTACAGATCGAGACGATCACATATTTACATTAAAAAGGGTTCTGGACGAAGAATGGCGCTCAGACAAAAGAATTGATGTACTCGCCCTGGATATAGAAAAGGCTTTTGACAAATTTGACAGACATTTTAATACAAAAAACAAACAAGTCACTAACCAACAGGATAATCAAGGTTTGCTTGAATGAACGCACACACATCAAATGGGGTGGTCAGCAAAGTAGTTGGATTATTCAAGGAAAGGGAGTCAAACAAGGTTGCCCGTTATCCCCTCGCCTTTTTAGACTGGAGATGGATGAAGAAACTCAATTAATCAAACTAGGCCAAGATCGCAAAATCTCACTCCCGCTGGTCCTATCGTTCGCGGAAGACCTCATCTTCATTACAGATGATATAAAAGGGCTAGAAGGAATCGTATACCATATTAAACCCCTACTAGGTAGTGCCGGCCTACAAATAAACGAAACTAAAACAGAAATACTAATTAGAGACCTAATAGCTAAACAGAAAGCGACCTACGTGTCAATTAACGGATTTAATCTTCATACTGTCGATGAAATTAAGTACGTAGACACATACATAATATCTACATTAAGCAAGAGAAGCACAATTAGAAAATGATGTGAACCGGCCACTAGAAACGCGAAGTCACTATTACCATTCATAATAAAATCAAAGATGGACTGGAAACTAGCCAGACTCATGTATCGAATGGTGATCGTACCTTTTATGATATACGCTTTGAAAGTATCGGCAATCACCAAAGCTAACAGGACAAGACTGAAAAGATATGAGAGAGTCATCATGAGAGACTTGATTAACCACGCCAGAAATAAACCAAGATAAAAGAAGATGCATGAAATCTTAGACGGTAAAACAGTAACGCATCAAGAATCACAGGATGTGCTATCTCGCACACGTTCACAGACGCGACAAACCACATCTATTATACGCAGCAATGCAGTACAAGGCCAAATCCAAGAAAATAGGCTGTCCTATTTACACATGGAACGACAACCTTAAACAGGACTCGACCTATTTCGACAAGGAATTGAACTTCTGGATGGACATGGCTACAGACCGATACAGGATCATGAAGGCTGCCAGCGAGATCTACAAGAAACTAGAAACGAATAGCAGCGTGGCTTCTGACGAAGACATAGAATTGGCTAAATGCAACACAGCACAGCAGCGATAAAGAAAGGAGACGAGTAAGCAACGTATCCTCGTCTCAAGATCCACCGGTGAAGATCGACTTGATACAACATAACGTCGGCATCTCAAAAAGATGCTCATCCATAGACAAATAACACCCGTTTCTACACTAGTCCATTGCCTACTCAAGGATGCATATCTGGTATGGCTCGTAAATCCTTTCCTATCCTGAGGGCACGTCTTCCTTACCATTACCGCGCCCCCCGGTCTACTCCTTGATATGCAATGGCCTTTGTAGTCCCAAGTAACATGAGACTTCATGGGCTTGTGCAAATCTTGGGGTTCATTCGATTTATCTAGTCAGGTTAAACCACGCTGGGATCGGTGCTTTTCATTCATTCATACATTATGGTCAAATTCCGTTGCGCATTTTAAAAGAATGTCACTTTACGTGTCTGTATGTGGTCTGTGTGTTGTGTGGAAACATACAGATACAGATCAAAAACGGACTTTAATGTAATAACAGAACATGACAGAATATGTATATGTCGGAGTGTGGGCATTGGGGAGGGGTTGTATTTCCATCCTCTGACATTGTTGTGGGCTGTTTGTGGATCTCGGGCAATTGTAAGATTATAACAGCTTCTTACACTTAGTTTATGTACACTTAGTCTATACAGTTACACGAATCACGATTAATAAATATTGTCCTAATTAATCTTGTCCATTAACAATAATAATAGAAATAAAGTAATAACCTTGGTATGATTATATGTGCGCACGCGTCTCATGAACGTGTGACAGTTCCTAGGGCTGAAGGGTGACTGGCGCTCTTGTTGTTTCCGGTGCCCTCGCCCTGCGGTCCTTAGACTCCGTCATAGCGTACCGATTGTATATAGTACTTCAGTCAGCAACACTGTATTTCATGCGACATACAGATACCCAAGTATGATATCATAGACCAAGATGTAGGTATAGGTAGATAAACAAAAACCATATGATAAAAGTGGCATTCTAAAAGACCTGCATAACCCTACCCCTCTTCCCCTCTTCCCCTCTTCTTCTTTCTGACCTGACCGTACATTTAATTAATTAATTTCAAACCTCTATTCCAGATGAGAAATTCTACAAGCTGACGAAGGACCTACTCCGTTACGTGCGCACGCGTCCTGTCTGTGTGCACGTGTTCGGAACTCTGGACGTCAACATGTCCATGCTTCCATCCGTTGTTGCCTTCTTTACTACGTACACTGTTATAGCGCTGCAGTTTAATAATGTGTTGTAGATGACATAGGCGTACAAAATAATACAGCTACTGTATTTTTTAAACATTATCTATTGTCTAAAAATTTCACATCCAGCTCACAGTTTTGGACTATCACTAGTAAAGAACGAAATACTTTTTCATTCAGTTTATGATTTAGTGATCCATTTATTTACACATTCTGTCTAGCACATATTTCTGACGATTTAACAGCACAAGCTCTATGCTAAGAATGTTTGCGAAACTGTTTCTATCTCACTCACGTACCTACTGAAAAACTGTTTAAAAAGATCTTTAATATAATATTTTATGTTCATAGACATATCAATCTTTTTTGAATAAAAAAAAAAAAAAAAAAAAAAAAAACATTTGTCTGTGTTTAACCCAAACTATTTAAAAATATAGCATTCATTTGAAATTGTTATTTATGTTACAAGTGCGGAAAGTAGGTGATTTTCGCCGAGTGGCATTTTTATCCACGAGCTAGCAAAGCGATTGTGTAAGTCGACACGAGTCGGAAATCATCTTATGCACGTGTATCATCTAATGTTTTACTATGCATTGTGCGAGGAAATTAAAAAAAAAAAAACAACCAAGTGCCAGTCGGACTCGCGCACCGAGGGCTCCGTACAAACCTGTAGGTACAAGTAAAAGTTCACCCATCACAACAATCGAGTCATAGTTATGGTATTTTTATTGCAAAATGAAATCCATAACATTACAATATGGAAAGCTGGAGCTGGAGCTGCATATCATTTATTTTATAATATAACTGAAATATCTACAATAACCTTGCAGCCTTGCAAAAGTCTGCTGATGAATGATGGCAAGTTTTTTTATCAAAGTTATTTATTTACAAAGTTTTCTAGTCACTATTTAGAAATCTGGTACAAAAATACTAATTAAGTATTAAATTTGAACCAGATCAGTAAATGGTGACTGAAAAAGGTATGAATAGTACCACATTGAACATTGAAGTTCGAAAAAACGTTATCTTTAGTTGTACTACTTCGTGTAGTGCTAGTGTTAAGAAAACAAAGAGTGGTTGTAAAGGGCTATGAGTCACCAATTTATTTCTCAACATCTGGTGTCCCCCAAGGTTCGCACTTGGGCCCAATTCTCTTTCTCATGTTCGTCAATGATATAGTTCTCTCAGTAAAACACAGAAATTGCTCTATTTTCGCTGATGATTTGAATCTATAAAGAAAAATACTCTTCTGTCGACGTCAATTTACTTCAGGCTGACCTCGACGCAGTTCACGATTGGTGCTTAAAAAACCGCATATCCCTCAATGTGAAAAAGTGCTACCACATCACATTTACCAAAAAAACGTAAACCTTTACCTACGTCTTACTCAATAAATGGGGTAACATTACAATCAGTGGACACAATTCGTGACCTGGGAGTCCACCTCGACTCTAAACTCACATTCGTCAAACACATTGACATTATCACTGCCAAAGCTGCAAAAATGTCTGGCTTTATAAAAAGAATATGAAGGTGCTCTTCAATACTCTAGTGAGAAGTCTTCTGGACTACGCATCTCCAGTTTGGAACCCTTCTTACCGTGTTCACGTAAACAGGATTGAACGGATCCAGAGAAGCTTCACCAGATCTTCGTTTTAGAAGTCCTAGCTGTCCACGTGATTCTTGAGGTCATAGGCTAAATCATTTTAAAATGTTTTCACTTGAACACCGAAGAAACGTAACAGACCAAATCCTACTTTATAAGATCGTTAACGGTTTGCTAAATGTTTCTGATCTTTTGGCGGAACTAAATATAGCTGTACCTCGACAGATAACTTCTAGGTCTGGTCGTGAAACCATTACCTTTGCCACAACTGCAAGTCGTACTAACCTTGGTAGCACCGCACCCATTAACCGTCTAGTGGGAAACTATAATAAATTCGCTACACGAACCAATAGCATCGACATCTACTCTAACCCTTTCCGTCAATACCTCTGTGCAACACGAGCCGCCTAATTATCTTTTAACATATTAAAATTGTATCCACTTCCATTTACTTCTTTTTATCTTATTTTGTTTTGTATTTTGTTAAATTGTTTTGTTAATTAAATGCTTCCTATCGTTTGTACTTGTGAACGATTATTATCGCTTTATTATGTAACTTGCAACCAACTCAACTAACGGTATCACATACGTCCTATAGTCATTACGTTCCATGCTAGTGCTGTGCACTTCTTTAAGTGACGTATTCACTATACCTAAAACTTTAAGTGATTTTTGTCTATGTATGTTTTAGTGAGTAAGTCGTTGAAGTGCCTAATAAATAAATAAAAAAATAAATAGTGTTTATTAACGGCAACATGTATATGGATGAAAAATAATGTGGAAATTCCATTTTGGGGATTCATTCTAAAATCGATATTGAAGATCGCTAAGTAAGTAATAAGTCGCGGTCATTGCGATAGCTACAATTATGTTTATAATGACAATTTAAAGTTAGGATTTGATTCCCTTGCGAGTAGTTGCGAGTTTCAAAATATGCGGTATAAATGGTTGTACCTTTGCGTTTTAGCGTTGACTTAGAAATTTGTTTTATTTTCACAGCTTAAAGGCAATTAGACCTTAGTATTTGATATGATTTTCAACTTGATATCTCTACGCGTTCATGAGGAAAAGGGTATTAAGTTTATAATTATTTAAAAAAAAATGTGATGTAACTAAAAATTTTAGGTATTCGGAATTTTTCCTTTATATGTGCTATAAAGAATTGCTTCATGCCAAATTTCAAGATTTTAGGTCGACTGGACCCTTTAGGTTTTGATTCCCTTGCGAATAGTTGCGAGTTTGAAAATATGCGGCTTAAATTGCTGTTTTTTTTTATTTCGTTGACATAAAAGTTTGATTATGTTACAGCTTAAAGGTAATATAGACCTGAGTATTGGTATGAATTTCAATTTAATACCTCTACGCGTTCATCAGGAGAGGGGTAGTATGTTTTAAATATTTTTTCATCACATCTATTCAAAAAGAGCTAGTTTGTTCTTCGTAAACTGGGACCAAAATAGCACTTTGATCCCTAGGGAGCAAAGTAGATTTGAATTTGGAATGTGGATATTGTTAGAAAAAGTTCCAATCACCAAGGAGATCAATCACGAACATTGTATGAACAAGTAACAGGCTGGCAAGAAAGAGAGAGAAAGTGTGAATTATTATTCACACTTTGACAAGCCTGGTCAAAATGAAAATCCACGATGGTGGCAACGACACATGACGAAAACTTTCCAAAATTTCGTCATTGGTGTCGTTTTCATACTTTTCGAGGGTTCTAAAGCCGATAGTGAGGTCAACACGTAAATCCAAGATGGCGGCTACGGAAATTTTCAAATATTTCGTCATGGGTGTCATTTTCATAGTTTTCGAGGGTTCTAAAGCCGATAGTGAGGTCAAAACGTAAATCCAAGATGGCGGCTATGATAATTTTAAATTTTCCGTCATGGGTGTCGTTTTCATACTTTTCGAGGGTTCTAAAGCCGATAGTGAGGTCAAAATGTAAATCAAAGATGGCGGCTGCAAAAATTTTCAAATTTTTCGTCGTGGGTGTCGTTATCTTAGTTTTTTAGGGTGCAGACGTGAAGGCATGAGTTTTTAAAGCTGCTAAAGTCGATAAAGAGTTCAAAATGTAAATCCAAGATGGCGGCTGCGATAATTTTGTTTTGGTTTTAAATCATACGTGAGAGATGAGGGTAGGACCGTACACGTTTTTTTTTCTCATAGAGGGTGATGAAAAGTAGAGTGTTCACCTCGGGAGCAACACTATTTTAAGCTCGAGTGACGTACTTTGAATCCCTCGCTGCGTTCAGGATTCTACTTTAGAAACCTTCGCTACACTCTGGATTCAAAAAAACACTCTCGCCTTAAAAATAGTTGTTTGCTCCCTTGGCAAACAATCCACTATTATTATATTGATGTAACTAAAAATGTATGGCTTACGCAATTTTTCCTTTATGTGTGCTATAAGACGTTGCTTCGTACTACATTTCAAGATTCTGAGTTCACGGGAAGTACCCTGTAGATTTTGAATCCCTTGCGAGTGTCGAAAATTTGCGGAAATTTGCGGCATAAAAGGCTGTATCTTTTGATTGTGTTGGCTTAGAAGTTTGATTTTTTCACAGCTCTAAGGGACAGTAGACTTGAGTATTTGATATAAATTCCAGTTTGATACCTCCACGTGTTCCTGCTAAAAAGGGTCTTGACAAACAGACAGACGGATGGACAACAAAGTGTAAGGGTTCCGTTTTTTCCTTTCGAGGTACGGAACCCTAAAAACGAGCGAGCCTTACAGTAGTCGTATGACGGCACGGTTGGCGCAGTGGTTAAGTAATTGACTGCTGCGCTGCATGTCGTGGGTTCGATCCCCGCACGGAACAAATATTTGTATGACCTACAATTAGTTGTTCCGGGTCTGGCTGTTTGTGTATGTTATGTAAACAACATTCACGATTTTGACTGACTTTGACTGGATTTGACTTTTTGATTTTGGCTTTGACTTTGACTTAGGCCATCGCCATATGGGTTCAGTTTTTTTTCTTTCGAGGTACGGAACCCTAAAAACGAGCGAGCTTTACAGTAGTCGTATAATGATGTGTATCATCTGACATATTGGCTGACGTAATATAAATTATGTAAACAACATTCATGATTTTGACTGACTTTGACTTTGACTGGATTTGACTTTTTGACTTTGGCTTAGGCCACCGCCATCTTCATCACCATCGCCATCTTTAATGCCATCGTCATCGCCATCGTCATCATCATCATCTAATTTGTAAAACTTTACTCAAATAATTAAAAACTACTTACTTTTCTTAAAAATGAAAAAGAACTAGTGAAAAAAGTGACACCTTCCGCATAAATTTACTGCTTGGAAAACGCTCTTTTCGAGCAAATGCATTGTAAATATATTTTTGTCTCATTTCAAAGGTTTCAATTTGCCTCAAAATTATTCCTCGTAATTATTAATCAGCTCAAATAATTAACAATGGCCCGATTAATGTCTCAGGTACTGTCCTCATCATTATTTCTTTGAAACTTTTCTAAGTTATGTTCGTGTAATTTTTATGCAAACAATTACCTTACCACCACCACTCGCATTTGGATAATTGGCTTAAAAACAAGTAAGCACCCTATTGTATCATCAATTATCGTTCAACAACTACCCGTAACGGATAATCCTACAGTCATACTACTCGTTGATCAAGAAACCAACCTCCATCAAAATATTAGGGGTTAAAGCATGAAATTGCCGATTTGTACTGAAAAATTGAAATTCGTTTTTTTATTTTTTATTTAACATATTTATTTAATCAAAATAATTACCATTATTATCTATACATTGATGCTATCTAATAGGAAGGTCATTTATGCCTTTGCGATAGAACTCTCGTGATCTAGATTCGACAAACTGTGTGAAAGCATTTGTACTGCCTCCTGAGAAGAGAACTTTTTATCACGTAGAAAATTGTCCAAATCACGAAAAAAATGGTAGTCTGTTGGAGCAAGGTCTGGCGATTACGGAGGGTGACGAATTGCAGTTCCTGTAGAGTTAAAACGGTTTCTCGTTTCTCGTGCTGTATGAGGTCTCGCGTTATCATGGAGCAATAACGGTGAAGATCGATTCATGAGTCGGGGCTGTTTCACTGCTAGTTTTGCCATCATTGTTCGGAGTTCGGCACAGTAGACATCTATCGTTATTGCTTGACCAGATCGGAGAAAGCTAAAGTGAACATTATGCTGAGACCACCAAACAGTTATCATTAACTTTTTATTGGTAAGCTTTGCTTTAGGACACTGTTGCGGCGTTTGACCTGGGGTCAGCCATTGCATTTTTCGCTTACGGTCATTATGAAGTAGTAGTAGTTACGGTATTATACGAATTTGTTACGACTCATAACGAATACCTTCGAAAATAGCACGGGTTGGCGCGAATTAGAATCAACGTATTGTCTAACGTCGTCACTCAATACCGAATGTCAAAAGGGAATACTGTTTCTGAGAATTTAAACTCCAATCATATCCGCTTCAAGTGATCTTAAATCCTCCGAGCTAACTATATGAATACAATATATCGTTATCTACGTGTCGAAATACTCATTATTAAATGATTATGTCCTTGACATTCGTCCGAGGGAAGAAGTACGAGCAGAGAATATGACTCGTGGTCCTTTTGAAGAGGTTACCTACTAGCAACCAAGAATGAAAGACGGTCAATGACTTTGCGTATTTTTGTGTTTTTTGGAAATCGATTATTTCGATCTGTATAGTAACTTCTTAGCTCTATTACTCCCGAAAACATTTGCAGCTTCATGCAGTTTGCGTCTCACGACGTCCGCCGTCGTGTCGATGGCAGAAAATACTAAGCGTAGGCTTAATTAAATTCCAAAAAAAAATATAGATTTGGTTTTTGTTATAAATTTAATTGTTTCGGTACTTAAAGTTTGTACAAAATAGGTCGGCCGGGTAAATCGGTCCACCATTTGGTGACTCCTGAGCTATGTACATCATCTGTAAGTTCATCTCGTATTATTTGTCAGGGAGATATTTGGTTAGTATAAACAATTTTTTATAGTCTTTGACTTACCAAACGTACGTAGGTACCCGTGCGTGCTAATGTTTTTTAAGTCTTCAATATTTTTATAAAATTTATTTCGATTATAGTTTGTAACTACGCGTTTTGCAACGAGTGCAAAATTTGATTGTATTCATATCTTGTTCGTTTTCGCGGTTTATTATAGGAACATATTTGATTTGTTTTTATTTGAAAGTTACTCAATATAAAAAAAACACTGAAGAAACACTACTTAAAAAATCGTAACCGTAGCACCAAAACTTAAAAACCATACTATCGCATCACTAAACCATAGACGATTTCTAGCGGTCATTGTATTTTGGCAAATTATGAAACGTGACATGGCGGTATGGAATTAGTAAGTACTATCATGGCTGCATGGAATTTGTATTTAATAGAAATTGACTTTGAATACATGGAACTAGTAACGGCGTTTTTGTCAGTGCCTTTATTTACACCTGTGCGCGCATCGCTAGCGGAAAAACAAAACCAGCGCGCCATTTTCCATAAATATTTGTTATCGTTTTCGTTTTGTTATTATCAAAAATACGAAATCTAAAGTACTGTCACCAACCGACGACGTACAAATGTTTTTAAAAGAAGCTCCGGATAGTCAGTACCTGGCAAAAAAGGTCAGTCGAACTTTATAAATCTCTATAGTTACGTTACTATAACATAATTTCTTACAAAATGTCTGATTTTTTCCTCGCAAGTGTGTTGAAAAACGTCGTATGAAACGCGTGTGTAATGACCAACAAACAACACTAGTATCATAATTTACTATTTCTAAATCATTAACACTACTTGTTTAGACGTGATCTTCAATATAATATCATTAAAAGTCGGCTATCGTCGCCTTAAAATATATTTTGTTCATACAACCGTGTTCAGAAATGATTTGTGTTTAAAAAGACGTGCTCGTATTATCGCGCTTCTTTGGGTAGTTTTAGAATCTTTCAACATTGTAGTTGGTGCTGTGACCAACTTTATTTCAGTAAGTAAATATCTAGTTCACGCTCAACCAGTTTCCATCAGTTTCCATCTATGTAATGATAACATCTTCATATTACTCGAAAAGATATTACTTCTTCGAATTTTGATGCGTTTTACAAAATTTTCGATGATGAATCATAAAATCAAAATCAAAATCTACAGTAGTTTCGTACTGTGGTTTTTTATCATTAGCATTCATCTACATTCGTGTGTCTAGCAGTGATACCACAGGTGATACTTAAAAGGATTTGAATATTTCGGTACACCTATTGATGTAAGTGACATCCGCTATGTCTTCCAATACTTTGTATTGTATTATATTATCTTCGTGGTCAACGGAAAGCAGTCACGCGATCAATAGATAGCGAATTGTCGGCTATCAGGAAAAATCGAGGAAAAATTTAACATTCAGAAAATTTGTCGAGAGTTGCCGTCAACAAATGGGTGAAATCGTACGAAAATACTAACGACAGTTCTAACTTGTGCAATTCAATGTTTAGCGTACAGGTAAGTTAATAAATTAAACATTAATTTATGCGTATTTAAATTCGAAATTCATTTTAAAAAAAATGGAAAATAAAAATTTAGTTTTTTAATGCTTTTAAAGTAATTTAATGTAACATTTAAATATCTGTTTGATTGGTTGCAGTTGTCTATCATGATTTTGATAGTGATCGTGTACGTATTACATAATATTGCTGTATACCATCGCTATAATAACCGTCGATATGAACTTGAATAATTGGAACAACGTTTAGGTAAAATACAACTGACTTAAATTAAAAATGTCACTGTCAAAACTGCTAATCGGTTCCACTTATGACTGCACAAATAATTCAGAACTTGTTTTCCCTGGTTAAAACAATTTTAACAATTACTAATTCAACTTAAAAACTTATTAGGTTGATAGTTTCTTTTTTGTGTTCCTTATATTCAAAACAATTTTATTGTAGTGTTTCTAGATTTAAAAAAAAATCGTTCTGTTTAATCTTATTTTTAAACTCACGATCACTTTAACTCGGTTGGAAAGGGATTTAGGAAACGCAGTTATACTTAATACTCGTAACTGTGTCGACTGTAACATAATATAGTTTTTCAGAAGTATCTTGATGACTGGGTCCTACTTACAAATAAGTTGACGAATAAAATGCAGTCGCCATAAATAATCTTTCTCACTAAACTTCATGATTTGCGATGTCATATTTCTGGGTTTTCAATCAGTTTCGTTTAAATCCATTTCTCCATTACAGTTGAAGGGTTAGCTCTATTAATGAAGAGTAAAAGCAAAATGACATTAAACATGCCATTTCCTCTTATCCATGACACCCACATGCAACATCAAGCTCTTTGTTGCCAAGTAGTGAAGCTTAAAGGACAACCTATTGCAATGCTTTTGGTCTATGTTGATGACACTTTGATGCTGCGTCGGTGTCATCTCTGCTCCCCAACCTGCTTTCGATGGCGGTGTTTCTCAGTGCTCTACTCTTAATATCTTGCGCTGGTCAGCACGTTCAGAACAGCTACGTTGAGCTGCGACAGAAGCTCTGCGAACTATGCGAGTGTGAGAAAAAGATTATTAGATATACTACATTTAGAGGCATTGATATCCATTAAACTATCAAGTTTTGAGTGTCAGGATTTTCAGGTTACCTATTAGTTAATTATTTAATCATGTAGGTATTTTAATATGTGGGTGTACCTACTACAGGTGCACCTCTGCCCAACCCTTCGGGGAAACAAGGCGTGATGTTATGTTATGTATTTTAATATCTATGAATATGGTGTGTAGGGAAAAGGATTATAAGAAAGCACATGGAGACAAGACTAGGCATTTATTTCAATTAGACTTGTCAATAAGTAGGTATTGTTAATGAGAAAGCTAGTTATCCGTTCCAAATCAAGGTCGTCGTGGAGAAGAAGGATAAGAAACTCCACGGAAGCTTGTTTTGAAGTATTTTATCAACACATTTTTACATTAGCATTTAGTTTTGTTATTACATTAATCTCTTGGATTATTTCTTAAAGCTAACAACTTCATCAATGACAAGAAATAGAATATGAATATTCCTTAATTCAATTTAACACTTATTTATCAATATTAGCGATATTTTAATACATACAGAACATCATAGTTATCAGCAATAATCAAGATATAATGACAATTTAACTTACATGAACATTGTAGTCAGTCGATCTTTCACCAGAAGTGATCTGATGATCCTTATTTCAATCCATTTTACAATAAAAGCAGAACTTCTGATAAGCAACATTATTTCCTTATATTAGCTTTTAGCAACTCAATATTACGGACATGGACACCACTCAGGGTCTGTTCTTAGATGTTAACATAAGCTTTTATATTGTTACCAGTCCAGTGACACGTACAGAAAAGAGAACAAGAATTTTTTTTTTTTTTTTTTTTAACTAGGGCATCTCGTAGCTCACCTCTGAGGTGATGACTACTTAACCGGTCAATCCTGCGGCTGCCTTAAGCTACTAACTCAAAGCCTCCAGCCAGGGGCAAAACTATTCTAAATTAAAACTAGGCGAACGCTCGCTAAGGGCACCCCCTGTGGGGTACGGACCTCGGCTTAGGGCGTCGCTGGGGGGAGGACAGCAAGTTGCGACAGGCTGGATCAAAGATGATTCATTATTATTAATCGGGGAATTTAAGACTACATTTCTCAGCAAAACGCGGGCTGGCGCTTCTGCGAGCAAGGGTCGGTGGGGAGTATTATTTACTCGGGCGGGTCGCGATTGCGGAGGACCTCGGCGGCGAGGTCGGAATGCGGGTCGGTGTCTGTGTTTCTTGTGCACTGTACTTGTGGCCCTATTGCTCTCCTGGAGGAGGGTTATGGGGTCGTCTGGGTCGGTAAGGATTTGCCTTGGGCGGCGGGTCTGACGAGAACAAGAATTAAGTTACACGACCTTTTAAAACATTTCAAATGACAGTTGTCTACCCTTACCCTATCTAACATGAATATTGCCACAGATAAAATGAACTGAACTATTAGTACAAAAAAAATACTTTTAAACTATAAACTGTAATAATGCCTTTACAAAAATATACTCTAAAAATATACTCTTAGATATTATTAACAAAATAATTTAATGGAACTTGTATCCTCAATCATTTAGTATTTAAATATAGGAACAACAAATAAATCAGTGTGGACTACATATTTCAACCAAGATATTGGAGACAATAACACAACAGTTGAGTCAAATCAGTGTTTGACTTATAAAAAATAAGTTTGTTAATAAATTCATTTGGTAACTTAACCATAGATAATAATTACATTTATAGATATAACATCATTTATATATCATATTATTTATTTTTAGACACAATAATTACATTTATATAACACGTGCGTGTGCACGAGAAGTAAATGTTTTATTGCTGGAAAGTAAATGTTTTATTCATTAATTCTGATACTTTATTCTTAACGTTCAAAATATATACAGTAAATCCAACATTTTTTAATCTCATCTTCGTGACGATGGAAGGACGAATTTAAACTACAACAATAAATAACAACGTAACAGTAGTTTTGCAGAAAAAGCATTGAAATTTTTTTGCATTATGTTTGTAAAACAATTTTTTAAAGCATTGACATTTATGCATAATGTTTGTAAAAAAAAATTAAAGGAAATACATAAACAAAGCATACACACCTGTATTTATGATTTGTACACAGTTTATTTATTTTTGCAGATGATGAGTACTTATTACAAGCTAACGAAGGACCTACTCCCGCCTGGCTGGAGGCTTTGAGTTTAGTAGCTTAAGGCAGCCGCAGGATTGTCCGGTTTTAAGTAGTCATCACCTCAGAGGTGACCTACGGGATGCCCTATCAAAAAAAAAAAAAAAAAAAAAAAGGACCTACTCCGTTACGTGCGCACTCGGCCTGTCCGTGTGCACGTGTTCGGAACTCTGGACGTCAACATGTCCATGCTGCCGTCCGTAATTGTTGCTCTCTTCACTTCGTACACTGTTATAGCGCTGCAGTTTAATAATGTGTTGTAGATACAATAGTTCAGTCGTATCGTACGAGTAATAAAGAACATGGTACGAGTCTGTTTTATCGATTTATGTTTTAATGTGAAGTGAATAAATTTGTTTAAGTTAGGTCATTTTTAATTCAATTTGACTATTTTAAAGATAAGATTATATTTTTTATGTGACTTGTATCTTTAAACATGCTTTAGCATGCTACTTACTGGTTTCTCCTTTTGCTTTTAACTAATACAGAAACGTCTCGAACATTATAGATTGTCTTCAACACGGAATAACATACTTTATCGTAAGTATTGGTCTTTGATTTCGTAACATCTGCATTTACGAATATAATCACATAAATGATTTTATTTTTAATAGCACAAATTTTACGCATATTTTAAAAGTGTGTCACGCAACTTTTGGAAAAATAAATCGAATACATTGATTTGCTTTTGTATATCCCTAATAATTTAAGTAAAAGCATTAAAAACAAGTTTTTGTCTTATTTTAAAGCTGCTGATAACAATCTGGGAAAAAGTAGCTATCCCTTCGTAGAAAAATAGGGTGACGGCTGAAGCTAACTTTAATGTCTGAATTAATTTAAGTTACTAATATTTTTCATGCAAACTATTAATTACTTAACCACCACTACCCACATTTAATAATAAGATCAATAACAAATAACCGTTGACTATCGACTATCACTCATCGTTCAATTATTTATAGTCGTTTAATCCTCTAGTCAACCTACTCCTAGATCTAGTAACTTATTAATAATCGTTCAAATAACCACGAATATGTCGCCGTTATAGTACCATTTGTTCATAGAAAATGTGACAACCATGTTCAGAAATTATTTGTGTTTAAAAAAAAGATATACCCGTATGGTTGTACTTCTTTGGGTAGTTTTTGAATCGTTCCAAATTGCACTTAGTGCTGTAGCCAACTTTACGTGTGAAAGTGAATTTCACATAAAGGCTACACGGATATATATTACTTTTCATCCACCGCATTCTCTATCTATATAATGACAGCATCATTGTATATTACTCCAAAAAAAATTATAGCCTTCTTTTGAATTTTGCTGCGTTTTACAATATTTTCGATCATCAGGTCTTTAAACAAACAATGACGAAAGCACAAAAAGTTTTAACATCTGTCAGAGCTTTGTTTTGTGGTATCAAATTTTTTACATTCGCTTTCATGCGGGTGATCCACAGGGCCGATGCAAAGGGATGGGTAACCACGTTAACTCAGTACAGCATTAGCATGTCTGACTTCCGCTGCATCTTCCAATATTTTATGTTCCATGTTATTCTGTTCGTGGTTTCAGAGCAAATGAAAGCAATCACGCGATCAATAGATAGCGACATGTCTACAATCGTTGAAAGTCGAGGAAATGTGGAACTCGCAGAAAAATTGTCGATTGTAGCTCTTAACCATGAGAAGCTAAATAAATGGGTGAAAGCGTACGAAAATATTAACGACAGTTCAAACTTATGCGTTTCAATGTTTAGCGTACAGGTAATATTTATAAATATAAACACATAATTAAGACAGACATAAAAGTAAGTTTCAATGAAATTATTTTATGTAGGTACATTCAATGTTAATATATAAGTACTATATTATTTATTGGTTTCAGTTTATTATCATGCTTTTGATAGTGATCGTGTATTACATAATGTACGAGTATACCATCGCTATAATAACCGTCGAGGTACATATGAATTAGTATAATATGAACTAAAATGTCATAATACAGTATAAACAGGGTGGCAACGTGCAAATTATAACCATGAAATTCAGCATACGATTCTACACACCCCAGCGTAAAAAAAAAATTCGTCGGCTAACAAAAATAAAATCTGCTGTCTCATAGAAAACTGCAATACCTACGCGGTTAAAATGAATGGAACGGCATTTTTTTTTTTTAATAACTTAGGAATCATTTCAATGCCGTTTCAGAATCATATACTGAATTCATAGTAACAGGTTGCGCGTCGATGTACCTGCCTTTTTAGGTACGGTCTTGTCTATAAAGTAGTTGTAACCTTCCACAGGGTGTTACGACTATGACATCGCTGCTCATGAACCTGTATTCCATGAGAGTGTTTCTAATGGCGTTATTCGTGGTATCTCTCAGTGGTCAGAAAATTCCGAACAACTATATGGAGCTGCGACAAAAACTCTACCAACTCTGTGTGCACACGCTCGAAAGTAAGTATATTCAAAAAGTATTTGCAATGTCTACTCTTTTAATAATTTGCAATACGATTAAAATTATATTGCTGCTATATTGGTAGGAATCATTATTACATATTTTTCGGACCAGAAGGAAGAACTGCCTGAACCATTTATTATTAAAATCAGCAAGAACATCAGTCTCACTAGTCTTTGACATGACTGTTACTGATCATTGTTCTTCCTTGCTATGCATTTTCAGCAAAAAACCACACGGTAGTATTATTAGATCCATCACCAAAATTGACTTTGACGCCATGAATAAGACTGGGTATGGCAACACTGAACTTTACACCCATCTACTCTATATCGGTTTCTAATGTTGCTTCTGATGCTCTGGTTGGTCTCATGGTTAAGGCAATCCAAAAACTTTTCTATCAAGAAACTACCATCTAACAAGAAGATCCTCAAACCTTGGATCACTCCGGGCTTGCTGCGGTGTATAAGACACAGAGACCTCCTACATAGAAGATTGAAGCGATCACCTAATAATGTCACGCTCGAAATTTCCTATAAGCGATATAGAAACTTCTGCAATAAAATATTTTAAAAAGTCAAAAGACAATTCGACACCCAAGAGCTCGATAAAGCTGGAAATAACTCAAAGGTTCTTTGGGAAACAATAAAACGAATCACAAATACACAAAAACAACAACGTGCATCTACGCAACTACACACACACACACTACACACACACACACACACACTACACTCTGGCACTCCTTTTCAGTCCTGCAGTAATCTTAATAAATTCTTTGCTGACATAGGTAAAAAACTTTCAGATAATATTGTCAACGACCACACTTCACCTTGCTCCTCCCACACTACCTTTTCTTCATCTTCATTTGTATTGGATCATCGGATGTTGATGAGGTCAAATCTGTAACTCAGTCCCTTAGATCAACTGCAGCCACTGGTTGGGATGGTATCTCTCCTGCGGTACTTAAGAGATACTGTGACATTCTAGTGCCATTTTTAAACCATATATTTAACCTCTGTCTTAAGACTGCTGTCTTTCCATCCGCTTTTAAAAAGGCTATTTATTATACACCCTCTCTTTAAAGGTGGCGATGGAAGCTCTTTTAATAACTATCGTCTTATAGTGGTACTACCCGCCCATTCCAAGGTTCTTGAACGCCTAATCAATAAGAGATAGGTAGGTTAAAAAAAAAAGTTATCTTTTCAGCAATTCGGGTTCCGTAAGAACAAGTCAACATGTGGTGCAAATCATGAAGTAACAATTTTGATAGTAGAGAAAATCAACAGTCGCAAAAAGGTGTTTCTTGATCTCGCTAAGGCCTTCGACACCGTTCCCATTTCTAACCTTTTAATATTAAACTTGAGAGTAAAAGGTTAGAAAAGCTGCAGTCCTCTAACGCCTGTTGCGTTAGAGGACTGCAGCTTGATCTTTTTTTTAAAAGCTATCTGACAAATTGACTAAATTTTTTGAAAATTGGTGACCATTTCAGCGACGAGTTCCCGATATGTTATGGTGCAGCAGTAGTGCAAGCAGTATACTCGGTCGTACGCTATTTCTCATCTTTTTAGATTACCTTTGCAATTTTGATATCACAAATGCAAAAATTGTGTCGTTTGCTGATGATACAGCTCTTACATTTTTCGCTAACTCGTGGTCTGAACTTTATATCATTGCACAAAATGGGTTTCATTCTGCCTTTAACTGGCTTCGATCCCGTGCTCTAACACTTAACACATACAAGACTAAATTGATGACGTTCTCTATCTCACCAACTTCACAAACTGATATTAATATCACTTTAAAGGCTCATTCCTGTAACAGTATACATTCACACACATGTCAATGTTCACTCATTGACACAGTTGATAATATCAATTAGTACCTAGGTATAACTTTAGATGGATACCTGAATTATAAAACTCATATTAACTTGGTAACAGGCAGGCTCAGAAAAATAATTTATATTTTTAAAACTCTTCGAAACGCTTTAACGCGTCCTTACATATCTATAATTTACCATACAGCAAATGCAAACTCGCCCTCCGTACATTCCTCCTGAATAAAACCTATGACGAGACTAAAAACTACTTATTGTCACTTATATGAAGGTAACCCCATTTACTATTATTCAAATGCACATGCACAAAAACTCATACACACACACACACACACGTACACACGCACTCACTCGATTCAGCACATTTAAACTCCTCTTTCTAATTTGTTTTATTTAATTTTAATTATAAGATTTTATCATTTGTGTTTTGATACTGTAATCTCCAAAAGCATAATACATGGTTTTTGTGATACTCAAATTGGGAGTCGAAACTGTCTCTCCTAAATACAGACTACTCAGTGATCTAGCTAGGGGAGCAGCGATACACCCAACTATTCATTGTACCTGCACCATGTTGTTAATTTTAAAAAACATAAACGGTATTTTAAAACGACGAACATACTCAATCTTAAATAATTGAATATAGTAGAATAGAATAGTGTAGCGGTTACACCGCCACATACGAACTACGCATCAAAGACATGACGTCACACAAATCCTGCATCGCGCAATTAGAGTTTACCGCGCGAACGACATATATAAGACTATCCGACATCAACAGTCGGGCAGTCGGCCCGCCAGACACAACATCCGTCTGTTCGGAGGATCCTCCCTTTTCTATGGTGGATGAGTGAACTTTACACCCTGTTCCTCATACTCCTAAATTGGTGACCCCAAGTATGAACGACAACGCAGCCTTCGTGCAACTACTTCAGCATGACGTCATTATCATCATCACGCCCGCAAGCTTTCGTGAGGCGATTAACACAGCCAGCCAGCACCCACGGCTTCAACGGGTATCCTGACCACCAACATGCAGCGAAATGCGTATTCCTGGTCATCACCCTCAGCCTCATCAGCAGCCTTGGCACAGCACCTGCACTTTCGGCCGGTCTCACAAGCAGAGCTCTTTCTACCCTCTCCTGGTCGACGCTAACAGTCAGCCACAACCCGGCGCTATACCACATCTGACTCACTGGATCGTGACGCAGCGCCACCCCGACTCACTGGGGAATCACCGCAGACAGTTCCGACTCACCGCGAACTATGCGGCACCCATTTCCAACTCACTGGAACCTCCATTGGTACTGTGAAGCATCGCAAGATACAAGACTCAGCCCACTATCAACCTCCAGTCTCCGGAGGGGAGTGATGCAGCGGTTACACCGCCACATACGAACTACGCATCAAAGACATGACGTCACACAAATCCTGCATGGCGCAATTAGAGTTTACCGCGCGAACGAAATATATAAGACTATCCGACATCAACAGTCGAGCAGTCGGCCCGCCAGACACAACACCCGTCTGGTCGGAGAATCCTCCCTTTTCTATGGTGGATGAGTGAACTTTACACCCTGTTCCTCATGCACCTAAAATAGAATTTTATTTTGCAATTATGAGTAATACACAATAGTTGTTATGACTTATCAAAGCTCAGCCATATTTTGTAGTCATAATGTTTTACATATTTCTCAGACGGAGAATACTACAAGCAGATAAAGGACCTACTACGTTACATGCGCACGCGTCCTGTCGGTGTGGTCGTTTGCGGAAGTCTGGACGTCAACATGCCGTCGGTTGTCACATTCTTCACTTCGTATAGATAGTGCAATCCACGACGACGCGCCCCACTCCGCTCCGCTCCGTACTAAAGTACAGGTTACAGTACAGTAATCGTGGAGTGGAGCGCTACGTCGTGGAATGCACTATCTGTACACTGTTATTGCGCTGCAGTTTAATAATGTGTTGTAGGTCATTAATAGGTCGTAATGATTTTAACGATTGTACCTCCACGTTACCTTTAGGTCATATCTGACTTCAGCACGGATTAAAATGCTTAATATTGTACAATGTAGTAGTTTCGAGTGCATGCACACATAATTTATGACTTTTCAGAATCGACATCTAGTTCGGATTCGTCGTCGTTTCACATTGTAAAAGATCTCGCTATATTGCTTATCTGCTGTAAAAAAATCTTTATGTACATTTAAACAGTTTAATTCAGTTATTGTTTTATTTCTCATAGAAATTTTATTAGAAGTCGTCTCTTTTTGGAAGATTCATTATTCAGTCCATAATATAATTAACAAACTGCCTTTAAGTATAAACTCTATGAATGACGAAGTGAACCGTAATGGATAACAGTTATGGTGGACCACGCAGGCCCAGTGCGGGTTGGTAGAGGAATTGTCCTCGAATATCTAATTCTAGGATAATTATGCCGATTTCCTTAGCATCAATCCTCTATAGAAATGACCTGCCTTTATAAACACCAGCGATAGCTTAGTCAAGTTATGCAGTGCGTCGTTTTTGCACCCATTTTCCCTGTTCATTGCTACAATTCGCAAATATGTATAATGTTGATGAACCGAACTCAATTTAAGTAATACAATTTTCTTGAATATTGTCGACATTATTTTCAGCTGAAGCATACTATTCAAAATTAGAAACTTTGTTATTGTTTTCGTGCAAACAATTACTTTACCACTACCACTCTCATTAGAAAAATGGATTAGAAAATATACTAACTTCTTCCTGACTTACATATTGTATCGTCACATATTTGTTTCATTACTCACGTTCATTTCTACAGTCTTACTACTCGTTGACCAAGTTTCTTATCGCACTCGTCTAAATGGCGATGAATCTCACACCGTTAAAATATCTTCTGCTCGTGGAAAATGGGCTAACTGTATTCAGAAATTATTTGTCTTTAAAAAGACGTACTCGTGTTATTGTTCTTTGTTGGATCGTTCTAACCATATTAAACGTTGTCTTTAATGCTGTGGTAAACTTTACGCATAGCACTGAATTTCACATTCACGCTCAACTGATATATTACTTTTCGTCCACCAGTTTCTCGATATATGTAATGATAGCAGCT
Source organism: Xanthia togata (assembly GCA_963853775.1). Taxonomy (NCBI): domain Eukaryota; kingdom Metazoa; phylum Arthropoda; class Insecta; order Lepidoptera; family Noctuidae; genus Xanthia; species Xanthia togata. The sequence continues at coordinate 17,934,531 of OY970795.1, read as the reverse complement.
TTATGTTACTCCAAAAGTTTTCATAGGCTTCTATTAAATTTTGATGCGTTTTACAAAATGTTCGATGACGAGGTTTATAACCAAAGAATGGCGAAAGCTCAAAAAAGTTTGACATTTATGATATTGTCGTTTTGTTCTATTAAAATAATTTTATTCACTTACGTCAGGGTGTATTATAGCGATAAAACAATGAATTTGATAGTTTCCGCATCATCTCAGTACAACATTAGCGTGGCGGACTTTCGCTACGTTTTCCAATATTTTATATTGCGTTCTATTTTTTTCCTGGTTTCTGAGCAACTTGATGTAATTACGCGATCAATTAATGACGAACTATCGGCGATGAGAGAAAATCGTAGGGATGTAGAACACGCAGATTTGTCGAGTGTGGCTGCCAACCACGATAAGTTAAACAAATGGGTGAAAGCGTACGAAAATATTAACGACAGTTCTAACTTATGCAATTCAATGTTTAGTGTTCAGGTATAACATACAAAAATATTTAAATATTCGACACATAAAATGACTTAAATTTGCACTGAAATTGTTAGTAAAAGTGATTAATTCTAAAATATGTGTACGATTGGTTGCAGTTAACTATCATGCTTTTGATAGTGACCGTTTATTACATAATATTGATGTACACCATCACTATAATAACCGTGGAGGTACGTATGAACTTGAATAATATACTAAACTATTTTTTTTTTTTCACCACTCCCGCACGACAGAAGTGTCTTTCCTCTACGAAAACAGTGAGGAAAGTTGGTTTTTCCTCACTGCTTGAACAGTGAGGAAAGTCGGTTTTTCCTCACTGTTTGAACAGTGAGGAAAGTAATGATCCCGTTCAGAAACTAACCTTGCCTGATTTTTTTATGTTAAGTTTTACAGATATTTTAAAAAATAAAGAATTATTTTGATTTGCTTTGTGTCTATTTAATTTATTTACCTATGATGACTGAATACTTTCTTGCTGGTCGTGGTGAAAAGTTTTGTATGCAACATGTGAGCAAGTTCATTTGCTATTCGTTTTGTTGAGTCTTTCGCTTACTCAGGATTGAAATTTATAATCACTCGCTGCGCTCGTGATTCTATTTTTCAATCCTTCGTTCGCTCAAGACTCAAAATCAAAACTCATAGGAAAAACGAACTTTCCTCACATGTTGGATAAATAACTATTACCTACCCCTTGTCCTTAAACCTTGTCTAATTGATCGTGGCTCATTTCGAACCTCAGACATTACGTTTTCATTTTCAAGTCGGTGAGTATTTATCTTAAGTAGTAGTGTAATACAGCGTAAAATACAGAACCGTTTTTTTATATAAAATAAGGTTCGTTAGAGTTGTGCCAATATTGTGTCAATAAATTCCTAAACGTCACGGTGTTTCGTCACTTTGTCCAATGACTCTCGTTTTCCACAGGGTGTGCAGACCATACCAATGCTACTCATGAACCTATTTTCGATGTTAGTGTTCCTCATGGCGCTGTTTGTGATATCTCGTGGTGGTCAGAAGATTCAGAACAGCTCCATGCAGCTGCAACAGAAACTCTGCGAGTTTTGTCTGCATACTCTTGAAAGTACGTGAAGTTTCAATAATACCTCCTTTGTACCTTATCTTGTACGCCTGAAACGAATCCAAAGTATGGATCTTGGTAACTTAGTTTAATTTTAATTTTTATCTGTCATGTCGTGTCGTGATGGCCAATTAGTTAAAGCCTCACCTCTCATGTACGAGATTGTGAGTTCAAATCCGGATAAGTACCAATGTAACTTTTAATTCAAATGTACTTTCTGAGTTTATCTTGGGCATTACTGACATCGATAAAAGAAAACATCGTGAGGAAACCTGGACTGTTTCAGTCTGAAATAGCCAACCCATACCGAGCAAGCGCGGTGATCAATTTTCGAGCCTTCTCTGTATGAGAAGAAGATAAAAATAGGCTAGTATTATTAAGCTTAATTTCTTCAAAATATTTTTTTCGAGTCGTTTCTTCTTTAATAGCACGTTTGGCCGTAACCTACGAATGTAACGATTAAGTTTAGTATTATAAAAATGTATTTTGTAAAAATTATAATAAATAAGCTAATCCACAAATCTCTTTCTCAGATGAAGAATATTACAAGCTGACGAAGGACCTACTCCGTTACGTGCGCACGCGCCCTGTCCGTGTGCACGTTTTCGGAACTCTGGACGTCAACATGTCCATGCTGCCGTCCATTGTTGCTCTCTTCACTTCGTACACTGTTATTGCACTGCAGTTTAATAATGTGTTGTAGGTAAATAAAAGTCGTACGAACAAAGTATTACCGCTTTTTATCCACATGAAACCACCATATAATACATTATTATTCATCGGTACTTGAATATTTCATGTTGTTATGCACATTTTTCAATCGGCTCAAATATAAGAATTTATTTTTAAAAAAGTTTTCGTTTTTTTATATGCTTACCTATCACGTCTGTTGAGTTTCGCTAGTATTTAATTTGACCTTTTATAATGCTTTCATAGAAGCAGTTTCATTTAAGACATGTTATAACGTGAGAAAACTCTATAAATAAATGATATAAAGTTGTCCCAGACTTAACACCGCCTATATGAGTGCGGTTCTCTATCTCACTCGCTCCTATTGTTTAACCTACTTGCAGCGATCGCTAGCTAGCTAAAAAAACGCCTATTGGTCTGTTGAAGTTGGACATCACGTCGTCTGGCTACAACACCAAAAGGAATGAAACGCTAGCGGTATCTATATTCCGTGAGTTATAAAAAGCACGCCATTGGAGCAAAAAGAGTCTCCCCCCGACCCTTGCTCGTTGATGCGCCAGCCCGCGTCGATGCTGAGCCAGTAGCTTTAAATTCCCCGATTAATAATAATGAACTATCCTTGATCCAGCCTGTCCCAACTTGCTGTCCTCCCGCCAGCGACGCCCTAAGCCGAGGTCCGTACCCCACAGGGGGGTGCCCTTAGCGAACGCTCGCCTAGTTTTAATTAGAATAGTTTTTGCCCCTGGCTGGAGGCTTTGAGTGTAGTAGCTTAAGGCAGCCGCAGGAAAGCTCGGTTAAGTAGTCATGACGTCAGAGGTCAGCTACGAGAAGCCATATCAAAAAAAAAAAAAGTTAAGTTCCGATCACCGACGGGAAAAGACGTACCTACGTCCTATTGTACAAACATCATCTGCGACTCTCGTGACGTATAATATATTATAAGAAAAGTCATGACGTCAGAGGTCAGCTACGAGAAGACCTATCAACAAAAAAAAATAAGGTCCGAACACCGACGGGAAAAGGCGTAACGTCTTATTGTACAAACATCATCTGCGACTCTCGCGACGTATATTATAAGAAGCTTAAAGTAAGTACCCGCATTAAAATGTTTAAATTAACTACTACTTTGAGATTGTGCCTAGGTAAAATCTAGATCAAAGTAAAGTTCCGCTTGTTTATCACTTCTAGTTCATTGTCAGCATTCGCCCGTATCCGTGGAGAATGTCTACCCTCTACATCCCATTTATTGTTATGTAAGTACTAGCAATCTGAGCCGACGTCAGCCTTTAAAATAAAAATGTCGAACTTGTGCCAAACCGAACATGAATTTTCCTAAATCATCAGTACCTAATATTTTGATGTTTTAATTAAGAAAATTTCATAGTATGTATAACAACACATAAAATCACACCTCTAATCCCCTAAGGGTTAGGCAGAGGTGTAACTATAGTACGCCCACATTTTGCCAGTTAGATTTGAGTCTTATATGCAAAGGGGGGCGAGCCTATTGCCATCAACCGGACTCAAAACTAGACAAGGCTACTACTGAGAAATTCCTTAGCATAATCAGTCTGTAATATTCCCACTGCTGGGACCCCCTCCACCCCACTCCCCCTCTTTGTGTGAGCCGAGTGAGTCGTAAATCCATCACGCAGACCCAGTTTAGGTTGGTGGATGTCACATGTCTTCGAAGTTTTAGTTGGTGTTTTCTTTCAGCGTTTTGAGAACGGATGATGAAAAAATTTACAATACAACTCGTAAGTCACGACTGTTTCTAGTGGGCCACTGTTGCTCAACCTCAGTTCCTAATAGAATAATAACAATTTTCATAAAACCAATAATTTCGACGCCTTTTCAACAAACAATTTGACTACGTAATTCTCCCTGAAAAGCCATCCAGTTACTAGTTAACTCTGCACTTCTTTTTGCCTGGTTTTATTCACAGATATTCTATCGTCCCAAGAATTTGGTAAATAAATAGACCAATTACATGAAATGCCAGTAGAGTTCACTCTATGAACTGCTAACCTACTTCAGCGGAGTAGATGACAACCTAATTGTTTTGCAGTGTCATGTCAAAGAGTCAAAGCGCCACTGAAGTTGAAAGGAAAAACTAGTGGCTTCGGGAAATCATATTATAGTTTTTTGCGATGGTCGACTTCTATATATCTTCGTCGAGTAAAATGCTGATTCTAGCAATTGTTCAGAAATGTCAGCTAACGTTTTTACACTGCCTATTTGCATCACAGTTCACATAGTACCTTATCCCTTTTATCTATGTGTATTCAACCTACGCACTTGTAGTAGGTACACACAAAGCAAACAGTCATGTCAACGTATCTACAATTCTACAGACACTTTAATTAAGCCGTACAAATAAAGACGTTCAAAATTTCTCATTAGGATATTACAAAATGGGATACTTACCTTATGACAGTGGTGCAAAAGAACTGTAAATAGTAGCCGTCGAGGGCGGCGCAACGATAAAATGAAAATGAGGGGGCGGGGGGGCTCGTTAGCGAACGGTCTCCTACTGCGCTCCACGATTGTCACCACCTCTATATCCAACACCACCAATCAACAAAAACAACTTTATCGTCAAAGTTTTAAGACTCAAATTCCATCACCGTTAACACTTTTAAAAATGCCGTTGGAACAAAGAACGCATAAAATTCTGCAATACAAAGGATTTTCAGAAATGTTACAGACGTAATGTCTAATTAGATGATTCGTTCCTTGCTTTTGTGAGTGGATGCGAAATTTAAAAGCCCACAGTGGATGTTGAGTGGGGACTGTGCTGTACCTACCTACCTATATTAGTATTGTTCGGCTTTCGAGAAGTGCAATAAGAAACTCATTTACGAAAGACAGAATTTTGGGAGTATTGTATTAACACTTTCGACTTCACCCACTTTTCTTAGAACTCATACGCCATGCCGCCATACATATTGGAAGTGAACCCTCCGGGAGGGTTGCCGGCATTACGTTTGCGCTAAAGTTAACATTCGCGGACGGTCAACGGAATTAGGTTTAAGACCGTGTTATAAAACACTGTAACCGAAGTAAAATAGTCTTTTCAGGAGGTCTTGTAGCCATATGTAGTTTCCCACTTTTTAATTTTTTTGTGAATAATTTGTAACCGTGAACAAAACATTAATTAAAAAAAGAAATGTTTGGATTATAAAACCAACGCATATAAGAAAGAAGAAAGAAAAATAGGTTTATTTGTCACAGAAACACCTACATACAAAAAAAACAACAATATAAACATAACAAATATTTGGCAGCTGCACGCCATAACTGTAACAAGAAGGCTTCCACTCAGCATAATGCTGTGCTATTTTCAGTGGTCACCCGAAAAACACGTACGCAAATCAAGCCAGTAAATAAATAAATAAATATATTTATAAATTGAGTGTGTAAATAATATAATTTATGTAATATAATATAATTATAATAATATTGGGTAATTGTATTGAGTTGTTGTTCTGTCTCGCTCCCACCCTCACCAACGCGTCTCGCCTGCGCGCGCGCTTGCTATTTAAAAAGTACAGTAGTTGCATTTCACCATTGCGTCATATATTTTATAAGTACTAATAAATCTTGTTAAAATATACATCAGATTTTATTTTCACGGTTTATAATGATTCATTTTAAATTCGCTAAGATAAACCTACATTTAAAATGAGCCCTCCGCGAGGGCTTCCGACATCCCATATGCGACTAGGTGAACCCTCCAGAAGGGCTCCCGGCACTGAACGTGTTATAAAATCCAATAATTCTGTATATTACGCGTACATATTCGCTTCCTTTTGCTATTGCAAATATTTCTATAAATATTTATTAACATTTTTCTTTGGTACTATAATTATTATTTCATGCCGTTCATGCATAGTGTAGGTAGGTATTATTATTCAAAGAGTCATGAATAATGAGTACATGCTAATAATGCAAATGCTTATTGACTTTGAGATTTTTGTTATAAAGTTAAGAGAGCTCCGGTTTTTATAGCAAAATTATACAGTATCATCCCAGACTTTAGCCCACAGAGCAGCATTTCACGAGAATCATGTAAGTTACAGTATTCTTACGATTTTTTTTTAAACATTTTATTATCGCTTTGAGACTTTCATTTAACGAGAATCCATTAGGTTATCGTATTCTTACTAATTTTGTATGTTTCCAAATAATTTGCATTTATAATTACAACGTAGAACAATTTTCTCATGCTGCATTCCACATAAATAATACACTCGAGAGCAATGAATCCGGGTCACTTAAAGAATCCTAAAAATCTCGGAAACTAAAAATGCTAGGTTAATGCAATAAATTGTATTTAATAGACAATGTAATACTCCTTAAATGAAGGTATTAAAACTTCTTAGTTATTGTAAAGTTATATCATAAAAAAATCAAATTTGAAAAAGGGCCACTTTCGAAGATGGAACTACGAAATTACAGCATTTGGTTTTGCTTTTGTTTGTAATCTGTCATTTATGTGGGTACATAAACCATGTTGATAGTGCTCTATATTCATTATTCAAGCTGAAATTATGTCGCTTACGCCTGAAGAATGCACCAGAATACTTACAATGCTGGAAACCGGCCGGAGTCAGCGCGATACAGCCAGGACTGTCGGTGTGTCGCTGTCAACAGTACAAAGAGTTCTCCGACGTTACGAAGAAACTGGTTCTAACCTACGCAGACCAGGAACGGGCAGAACCAGGTGTACCACAGCACGAGAAGACCGATACTTGGTGAACACCATGCTTCGAAATCGCTTTCTTACAGGAACTGAACTCACAATTCAGTTTCGACGCCTCGGAGGAAGTAACCCAAGTGCATGGACAGTAAGACGTCGGCTTGCTGAATCTAACTTAAAACCCCTTAGACCTGCAAACGGCCCTAAACTGGAGCGTGGGCATCGTATTTCAAGACTAAGATATGCCCAGAGCCACGTAAATTGGAGTATTGAAGATTGGTCAAAAGTTATGTTCTCCGACGAATCAAAATTTATACTCTACAAGCACGATGGAAGACACAGAGTGTATCGAAGACCAGGGGAAAGATTCAAGCAAGCATGCATCGAAGAAAAAGTAGCCTACGGTGGTGGATCTGTACTTGTGTGGGCCGGAATTTCTTCTGAAAGTCGCACAGAGCTGGTGATCATAGAAAACGGCTCTTTAACTAGCGAAAGATATGTGGAAGAAATCCTCAATGATCACGTTGGTCCATTTATGGTCAATTTAGGTGAGGATGCTATATTTATGCATGACAATGCCCGACCTCATACAGGTAGGATTGTGAATGACTACCTTCAAGAGATGAACATTACTCGTATGGAGTGGCCAGCGCGCAGCCCGGATATCAACCCGATCGAGCATGCTTGGGACGAGCTAGGCAGATGCGTAAAACAACGAAACCCTCCCCCAATCACGCTTCGTGAGCTCAAAATTGCTCTCACAGAGGAATGGGAGAATATTCCCCAAAATCGTATAAGGAACTTGGTGTACAGCATGCCAAACCGCGTAAACGCAGTAATGGAAGCACGAGGAGGCAATACGAAGTATTAAAATTCAAGAAAATCGTAATAAAGTTCAAAAATTTCATGTTTCCTATTTTTGTTTTAAGGAGAGATCAGCAGTTTTTTTCTTTATGTAATTTTGTGTTAATAAAATGTATGGTGACTCATATTTTTTTTACTTTCATTTAAGGAGTATTACATTGTCTATTAAATACAATTTATTGCATTAACCTATCATTTTTAGTTTCCGAGATTTTTAACATTCTTTAAGTGACCCGGATTCATTGCTCTCGAGTGTACTTTCTAAGGCTTCACACACGACACGCCAAAAGCCGTAGCGATTTGAAAGAGCAATTCAATCTGTCCGCCAACGACGCTATCTGTATGCTATCTGTAGACTGTAGTGGATGAATGAGCCACAAACAAGTGAGCCGGATATCTTCAGGTGTCGCACACTCACACACGTGACCTACACTTGTTTACACTAGCGTTCGTGAGGTGGGAAAGGGTGGAGGTGAATGTTTATCAGTTAACTTGATTTTATTTTAATATTTTGCTTTTTTTCTACCGGGAATACAAAGGTCATTTACCAATCCGTGGGATATTATAGGCTAAAAGTAAATAATACTAAAAATAAATTTGTAGAGCCGAATGAAGAAGTAGGTGAAAAGTGCACTGTCAAAGAAATAACTTGCAAAAGACCTAAAAAGTTGTTGAAACAGCAATTTAATCTGGCTGCCAACGAAGCTATCTGTATGCTATATGTATACTGTAGTGAATGAATGAGCCACAAACAAGTGATCCAGATATCTTCAGGTGTCGCACACTCACACACGCGGCCTACACTTGTTTACACTAGAGTTTACGAGGTGGGGAAGGGTGGAGGTGAATGGTGGTGTTAAATGATTGAGAAACTTGAAAGATTAGTTGATATTTTTTTGTTCTTGAAAATCTACCTGGCAGTAAAGGATCCCATATTTATGTTTACAGTAGGTATCTTACTGTCAAGGTAAGACTAAAAATAATAAATGGGTTCAAAACACGCTGTAGAGGGAATATAACTTTTGGGAGTCCCTAAAAAGTTTTTCAATTTACACATACATTAAAACCATCATGGACTAGAGTCCATTTTTCATTAAAGGTGCGTATAAAACACAAAATGCTCTCCCCAGAGTACTTGCACACGCCCGATTTGTGAAATAAAAATGTGGGACGGAAGAAGAATTCTTCCTCTAAATAAAAATGTTGCTGTAAGTATTTTAACATAATACATTGAAATAACATGAAGTAGTGTTTATCATTGATGATAATTTAGCAGTACAGAGTGCGTTTGTAAGAAAAAGCGCCATTCGCGGATGATCTTTAGTTCTTGTTTCGGACAAGTTGAAATGTAAACAACGTTTAGATTAAGTTAATTTTTCTATCGAGCGCACTATTGAGTTGTCTTGTGTTGAACTCGAGCAATACGTTATAATTTGCGTTTATCAACACCCCTCTGGTGTTTTTATTAAGTAGTTTTGAATCGGTAATGGAGGATTCACTCAATAGGTTAAAATCAAGTAATAAAAGTATAATTTTATGTGAAGATTTTAATATTAATATTTTGGGATCCTGCCGTTTTGCCGAAAAGATTTTGCCAAAAAATCACTACCCAAACAAATTTTTGCAACTTTTTTTTATACCAATGCAATGTTTGGAATTATTTTAGTACGCACATTTTCATTTGGTCAAATTTTTACTTGGGAGAATATTATCAAGCATAATGTCATTTAGGCATTTGGTCTTTAATATAATTATTTATTACAGCAAACAATCTTTAGACAATAAACGTTTCGTCATACGATTTGGTATGACAAAAATATAAAGGTTAGGTTAGGTTAGGTTAAAACTGTGACCTACGCACGAGCCGAGCGAGCGAAGCGAGCGGTGCCGCGGCAGCGGCCGGCGAGTGCCAAAAACGACTAGATTATATAGAAAGAAACTATGGAAAAAAACAGGCTACCCGAAACTGAACTACATAGTTACACGAAATTAATTATTTAAAAAAAATCTACTAAATATTTGGCAAATTTTTTTTTGCGTAAAATGAGTAATTTGAACTGAAATATTTGACTACATAAAAATTGGTAAAAGTTCTAGTTGGTAAACAAGTTATTGTATAAACGTTCACATGCTAAACATTAGGTTTGCGTTACAATTATTTGTAAAGAGATTTTTTGCTAAGTAATAATTTGGCAAATGAAATTATGCGAAAAATTGTTTGGGAAGTGATAATTTGGCAATTTCTTTTCGATGAAACAAGGGAGACCCTAATATTTTAGATGTTACTCCATTCAGTATTAGATTTCTTATCTGTTTAGGTCTTATAATTTAATAACCTTGTCATCATTGATCTTCGTCAACTTGTCTTGATAAAATATTTAGTGATTGTGATGCCAAAAATAAATTAGTTAACGTCTGACCACTGTTGTTTAGTACGCCACTATTGCGGCGATAAGTCCCTTCTTTAAGGAGTGGCTGGAGAGGCGCTACGGTGCCCTCAACTTCCGCCTGACGCACCGGACACGTTTGTTTCGGGAGTTTCCTGTTTCAGATAAGGCAAGAGGAAACGTCCGGCTGTCATCACTGCGTGGATCGCCCGGAGGATACGGTGGAGCATACGGTGGAGGTCTGCCCGGCTTAGGCAGAGTACCGCCGTGTGGAGGCGATCGGTGTCGGGAATCTCTCGCGTCCGGCCCTGGTCCAGGCCATGGCCTGGACCAGGGCCGGACGCGAGAGGGTATGGGTCATACCATGGTACGGAGCGAGAGGGTATGGGAGGCCGTCACCATCTTCTGTGAAGCAGTAATGCTCGCGAAGGAGGAGGTGGAACGAGTGAGGGAGAAGCAAACTTCACGCCCTCACGCCCCTAACCACCGCAGGAGGAGACGACCTAGGCGTCGGGAAACAATAGCCGTTTCCCGGCTACCGTAAGCGCGGGCTTGAGGACGGTGAGCAATGGGTAGCTTGCCGTCCGGTAAGGACCAGGTACGGGTCGATGGCGCGTTGTGTTCTACGCGCGCCTCAAAGAGATGTCAGCAATTGAAGGGTTCCGATGGGACCGAGAATGTCCAAAAGGGATACCGTGGCCCCTGGCAATGCACAGGCAACTGAAGGAACACGGGTGTAGTCGGTAAGAGTCTGACACGAGAATCCTAATGCGTTTTCGATGTTATGCAAAAAGAGTACCAATCTACTTTCAAGACTAAAACTATTAAAATTAAGGAAGTGTATAGAGTGCCGCTAGCGGAACTTTATCCCTATCGGATAAAGCCAACAGAGAGCCGGCAGAGCTAAAGTGCCGTAATCATTGTATTGTCATTGTCACTGTCACTTGTTATTTTGTTTTTGAGGAAAGGCTAACGTTAATTTATTTCATCTATAGCCGGCTAAACTTAAGTGTAGCCATAAACCCTTGGTTTAACAAATGAAAATGGCTGAAAGGTAGGTTAGGTTTGGTTAGAGCTGTGACCACGCGCACGAGCGGCCGGCGAGTGCCAGGGTCCGTTTAGGCACAAGAAAATGTAATGTTTTGGGAATGTGGTGTTTTACAGCGAACTAAACTCAACAATCAAACAAAATAACAAGTAACAGTGAGAGTGATAGTGACAATGACAATGGATTTCTTACGGCACTTTAGCCAAGCCAAGGCAGCGCCATTATTATGCCGCTAACGGCACTTTATCCGAGAGGTGTATCGAGTTCTCTCTATACACTGCCTAAAATTAATGACACCTCCGTTGGCTTTAACCAATGGGCCACTCCAGGTATTTATAAAAGTAGAGCGAGACTATAAGAGTTATAAGGTTTGAAAAAAATTACAGGTTTGATATTCCTTTCCTAGAGTATGGCAAAAATTATTTAAATGCGATACAATTAAAAAGTTCAATAGTAAAGTAAAAACCACTTGGAAAATTATTAACAATGAAACTGGTAAATCGGTTAAGCAAGATTATGGTCGACAATTAATTAGTTACAGAAAACCTTTTGCTTAGTAGTGTGTCTAAAAGTAGTCGCTTATTTAGTTTCGAACATGTACTCGTAAAACCTCGTGAAGTAGTTAATGTTTTTAACACACTCAATTCTAAAAACACTGGTGATTACTGGGGCATCTCCATTAAACTTTTACGTAATACTACGTAGGTACTTTTACGTAGACGTCGTAGCTCCCTTTAAAGCTGTGACTTTTAATAAATGTGTTGATTTAGGAACTTTTCCTAACCTCATGAGGAGTAGTAAAGTCATACCATTATTTAAATCAGGTAATAAAAATGACGTTGGCGTATTTGAAAAGGGAATACTAAAGCAGTTGCTAAGACATTTTAATTTAAATAGCCTCTTTCATAATGAACACAATATGGCTGTACTGTAACACATATTTACCGCATGAGAGAGCTCGCAAAATGCTATTGGGGTGTTCTGTGATCTCTCCAAAGTATTTGATTGCGTGCACCGTGAAACGCTTTTGCGTAAACTGCGTTATTACGGTGTGCAAAACGAAGCTCTCAACGTTATAAACTCTTACTCGTAGGACCCAATGTGTAGATGTTAATGGCGTGAAATCTTCCGGGCTACCAGTTTAGTTAAGTGTACCTCAAGGCTCAATACTGGGTCCATTCTTGTTCTTAGTGTATATCAATGACTTACCATTCTATTTAAAGGGTATCTGTGAAGTTGTTCTGCTCTAGTAGTAGATTCTTCTCTTATTTTAAAGTAGATATAAATAGACAAGATTTTGACGATGTCAACAGTGCACTCTCAATGATTACGGATTGGTTTACGACAAATAATCTAGTTCTCAATGCCAAGAAAACGAAATGTGTAAAGTTCACCCTTCCAAATGTGTGTGGTGCTTGAAACTGTAAATTCGGCAGTTTTTGTGGGCATAACAGTAGATGCAAAACTTCAGTGGGGCCAACATATATTATATCGAGCCTAGCGGGAAGGCTCAGTTCGGCCGCCTACGCCGTTATGTCCTACGGTATTCTGCTGTGGGGCAAAGCTGCTGATAGTCAAAATATATTTGTCCTTCAAAAACGAGCTGTTCAAGGAATTTACCAGCTAAGTGAGTTTCTCTGAGAGATTTTTTCAAAGATATTGGTATCCTCACATCACAATTCATCATCGCCAAAAAAAATATACACAAAAACAGTGATATTCACAATGTTAACACTAGAAATAAGGACAAAGTACGAACTCCCATTCATCGGCTTCATAAGGTTCATTACTCATTTGTTGTGCTTGGTACAAGTATAACCATTTATAACAAGCTACCCTCTTCTTTGCTATATTTGCCTTTTAATGCGCTTAAAACTAAAGTAAAATCTAACTTTTGTTCAAAGGCATACTATTTTATCAACGACTACTTAAGTTATAAGAATTGGTCGCTGTGATTAACTCAAGACAATGTTTAAATGTTCTTTCTCCAGAATTAGCTTACCTACTGACAGGTTATATGAGTTTATATAATTGTTTATAATATTTGCCTTTATAAGTCAATTGATTTTATTTTATTGTTGACATAATCTACTCATTACAATGTTTTTTTAATGAGTTGTATTACAATAAGTGGTTAGCTAGTGACCTCGACAATTGATCATATTACTTTTTGTCTGAGCAACCGGCAGCAAGCTCGTCATGCTCGCTTAGATGTCACTGCTTGCGGTAGCGTCGGGGGTCGGGTTGCCTCCTTCCCTCAAATATGGCAAGGAGGGTAATGGCTGATCTTTGCGTTATGCTCGTGAACGGGTGCTGCTTGTGGTGAGTGGTCGTCTTGCTGATCATGGTTTTGTTATTGTTATTAGTAATTAACTGTTTATTTATTTTATCTCCATGGTCCTAGCTTATAATTGAAAGTTATGGAGGCTTTTATTTAGATATTGTTTACGTTTAGTCTTTATTTTTTATTTCTGCCTGAGCTCTCGATTTTTTTGGTTGGTATATTGGCGTGTACTAGCTGACATGGCTATTAATTTATAATTTAAATAATGTTTTGTGTTGCGTAATGTAAATTATTTTGCATAGTATTATATAAAATATATTTTTTCTAACTGAACAGACAGCTGTGCTGCTGTTGAGTTTTTGCGCCACTTCTTCTTCTCATCTAAAGCAATAAGAAGAGGTGAAGGGTAGTCGTTTTGGGGGACTGTCTTATGTAAAGTGCTGATTCTCAGCCTAGTTTGAATAAATTACTTTTAAATTTGTATTTTAATGCATGCATAAATAAAAGAAATGTCGTAAAATAACTACTCAAATTCTTTCGTCTTGTATTAATACAATTAATTATCAAAGTATCCTATGTATTAGTAGATAATTAGCATTATAGTACAAATCGAAAATGCGTTTATTTGTTTGCTATTACAGGCAATGGTAGTATATGTGGAACATTATTAGTGTAAGATCTCAAAATACCATATACTTGGAAATAAATACATTTATTTATTTATTTAAACATCGTGCTGGATTTCTATCGTTTTCTTTTTATATGTTTCTGTTCCAAAAAACAGTGAAATTATCGTGTAGTCACTCATAATAACTTTTATTTTATATCATAAAGGTATAAAATTTAAAAAAGTTGCTTGTCAATTTCATGAATAATATAAATGTTGTCAATTTTGTTTTGTGCCCCTAATTGAGATGGATGATGAACCACGTTGAGTTATATTCAGAATCCGACAAAAAGGGCATAGTTTGTAAATTGGTATTTATTTCTACAATAACAAAATATGACAAATTAGTACTGAAACGCTGTATTCGTCGTTCATCTATATAATTTTATAATACTCATTAGTTCCCCGATTTAACTTTAGTTTAAAATGAGTAACTAGGTATGTTTCTGACAGCTGAAAACTTCAATTCGTCTTCTGGTAACTTCGTAGCTGCGCGTCCTCACATACACACGGCGCGATGAAAGAGCTCTCGGGGGGCAAACGTCAGACCTTTTAATGGTAACTGCTCGCTCGGCGTGTTTGAATGAAAAATAAGAAACTTAACTGCCAGTAGGCAACCAATGTGTTCCGATCTACTGTTTCAGAAGTTAGATGTGTTTGTAAAGATAAGGATGAATAAGTATGTCTACTTGGCAAAGTACAATAGTTTTTATTTAATAGTCCTTCTAATAGTTACTACAATTTACGAAAATTTAGAGTTATCTACCTACATTTTAGTCTTGTGACTATAATGATTCGCTGATTTGATGAATCAATCACTGAAAAATAAAAAATTAAGTTCCTTAGGTAGGTACCGAGTGTAGAGATCGTGTCATATACATTTACAGCATAGGACTATCATCCGCAGCTCCATCCCTGAGACAGTCAAACGGAGGTTAAAATTATTTTAGCTATAACGCCGCGCCCGTCGCGACCAACAGCTAGTAACAACAATACCATGAAATTATTATTTTCATCAAAATATATGGTATTCATCTGACATGTTTTGAATGAAGTAAGCAATACCGCGTTCAGATTAGTTTTAAATACTGATTTGAATTACGTCAATGAAATAAATTCATTTTAGTTTGAAATGAGACTTTTTATTTAAGTATGTATATTATTTTTCAAATGTTTAAATTACTTCGCCAAGCTGACCGTCTCTTCCGTCTGAAATCATTGGGTGACTCCGAAACAAAGGAATTTAAATAAAATACCTAACTAAAAGGAGCAAGAACCAAACGAAATCTACTGCTCTACTGCATATGTAAACTTTTCCACCATTTATATGCACACTGAACAATAACAGTTAACCTAATAAAACGGAGCACAAAACAGCACTTTACTAAACGGGAACCGAAAAAAGAGGCCAAGTGCGAGTCGGACTCGCCCATGAAGGGTTCCGTAGCAGCATGTAACATAATATAAAAGTAATTATTATTTACTTGGGCACCTATTACAGATTTATTATTAGAAAATAATGGGTCATGGTTTATGCATAAGGTTTATGTTTATGAAATTATATGTTTTTTTTATTTTTGAATTGATTGAATGAAAGGTAAATTGCGGTTTACGATTTATGACGTATTAAAAAAAAACTACTTACTAGAACTCGTTCAAACCAATTTTTGGTGGAAGTTTACTTGGCATTACCAAGTAAACTTCCACCAAAAATTGGTTTGAACATTGGTTGGTCCATCATATATTTTTTTTAGTTTTTATCATTCTCTTATTTTAGAAGTTACAGGGGGGGGGACACATTTTACCACTTTGGAAGTGTCTCTAGCGCAAACTATTCAGTTTAGAAAAAAATATATAAAAAGCTCAAAATCATTTTTAAAGACCTATCCATAGATATCCCACACGGGTTTGATGAAAAAAAAAATGAGTTTCAGTTCTAAGTATGGGGAACCCCCAAAATGTATAGTTTTTTTTTTCTATTTTTGTGTGAAAATCTTAATGCGGTTCACAGAATATATCTACTTACCAAGTTGCAACAGTACCTATAGTTCTTATAGTTTCGGAAAAAAGTGGCTGTGACATACGGACGGACAGACAGACTGACAAGACGAATCCATAAGGGTTCCTTTTTTGCCATTTGGCAACGGAACCCTAAAAAGGAACCCCCTAATAGTGGCCAATCACTTGCTCTAATACATAATTGACATGAAAAGACCAACATTTTGCCAGACTTTTCCGCTCGTTTTAACCCGTCAGCTCAAATTAGGTTATCTGGCGATGCCCCGTGTGACCGAGTTATGCAAATTAAGTTATATGTTTTCCAACGTCCAGTTAATTCAGTTCTTTCTCCAGCGCGCCGGCCGCTGCAGGGAAATTGTGCTGTTTTGCATTTTGATGAAATATTTTGTCCAGTCTCAACGTAAATAATGTTGCCTTCCACTGAGATTGTTTCAATCTCATTTTATTAGACATGCTTGTGAGGATTTTTCTCAATGAACTCGACGTATTTTGTGAACTTTGTAGCGTAGTTATCACAGGCTAAAATCTATTATATCAAACTACACCAGCTTAATTAAATCTAACGTAATAAACGTGTACCTAATCCTATTAATCAATGTCTAACACAGAGAGTAAACTAGTAACTGTACACATCAATATCACATTCAATTAGGTAGCTAATAATGTCACGGATTTGTTAAAAAATTGCTCAGTTTAGTTTGTAACGAGGGGATCAGAAGCCGCGGCGTCATAAAACGGACCTCGTAAAGACCCCGCGGGCCCGGCTGGCGTGGCTGGCTCGCCCGTTACGGCCGCAGATGTTATCACAACATAAAATGCCAAAATTAAAACCTATAAAATATCGAGCCCAACATGATTTATGTCATGCGCGTTCCTGTAACACCGAATTTCTCCTTTCGTTATTGGAAGTCGTAAAAGGGATTTTTCGGTTTTATGTCCCAAAGTAATACCAATGACAAGTGGTTTTATGGGATTCAGGCAAATTAAATTCGGTAAGTCATTATAGAATTGAAGTCACTGCAAAAATTGTCTTCAGTCATCGGATCAAATTGTCTAAAGTGTTCATAATATATTAACGGATCGGACTGTCACTAAATAGATAGATAGATAGATAAATCATTTATTTAGTGCACACAAAAATCAGCACAGCATAGAAAAGTACGATTAAATAATTACTATACTGCAAGGTGCCAATATACAAACAAATATAAAAGGAAGAAAAAACAAGACATTGTGATGACACTATTGAGATACGAATATGTAAGTAAAAAATTTCAGCTGATTGAACGGTGGAATTTATATCGGTGTGAAATGCATTAAGTAAATGACATTACTTTCATTAAAGCGCACAACGTTCTTCTCATACTCTACATATTTTAATAACTCATGATAAATAATTATCGAAATAAATATGTCAGCATTTAATTACTTAATTTATGTGTATTCCAGTGGGTCCATTAAATGTTATTATAATAGCTTTCGTGGCAGCCAAAGTGATCTATTTACCTTAGTATCTTTTGTCTTAAAAATAGGTAAATCAAGAAGGTAGAGGTGTTTCACCAGAGATCCTCTAGTCTGCGGAGTATAAGCAAGACTTCCGAAGTCCCGACTAACCCACCACCATAAACTGCCATTACCACGGAGTATTATGTAACAATCCTGTACTCATAAAAAACTCATAATTATAAAACTCGTGTCATCGCAAACATTTTACGAAAACAATATTTTATATTCCATCCAAAAGTCGTTAAGCCACGGGCTGTAACAAAATCCGGATAAGTGATATATTTATAATTCAGCATTTCGTCCAAAAGGGGTGACAACACATCAAAAACTGTGAACGTTTGAGCTCGGGCCGCGGTGTTCGCCATTACACAAATAAGCGGTTTGCCTACAAACTGCTAATTTCAGAAAGTGAAATTTCGGAATCGGATTTAGGTGACCTTTTCTGTGGGTTTAGTTTATAAAAAAAAACTTTACACGTTTACTTTATATTTTGGGTGTGAATTTTAAGTGACGAGTTTAGCTAAGTAAGGGATTCTGGTGTTTAGTCGTCGTTAACTTCAAATTGTTCCAAAGTTTATGTGACAAATTAACAACCGCGCGTAAACTGCTGCAATTGTCGGTAGGTAATGTTGTCATCTCAAATAGGTTTCTTTTACAAGTCGACAATGGTGATAATTTTTAGGGTTCCGTACCCGAAGGGTGCCAAACGGAACCCTCTTCGTGTACGAGTGCGACTCGCACTTGGACGGTTTTTTTTTGTGGTCATATAAATCAGCGGCACGTTGCCAACGGAAGAGGCAACTGCAGCCGTTGACACTCGTCGGCGGCAGCCGTAGAGGCGTCGACGCGTGCTGTCGAACGTGCGGCTCGTATATGTATATATGACCACTTTAATAAACTTACATACGATTGTCCAATAACCAAAAATGCGACTATGTAGGTACCTCGGCTCATTATATTGCAATAATTTTCTTGCACTGTGAGCGAGTTTTAAAAATTACAGCAATCGCGACCAAATATTGCCCACAACTTTGAGTAAGAATTACAAACTGAACTAGCCGACATTCTGGATCATACTCGTAGGTATACTGGAACAAAAGTAGAGTTACTTCTCCTAATATTGTTACAGAATTTCAAAGTAAGTAAATTCTTCCTAATAAAGTTGTCCCTATTTACCGAAAGTTGTCCCTAAGTGTAGACTTAATGAAATTCGTTTAAAGGTTAACTGTGTTATAAGAGACGGGGCTTATCTTTTGATTAGTTAGGTAACTCCTACATGATACCTGTTAATTAATAAATTTATACACATTGGCATTGTTGAATATTATAGGGTGTCCAGTAAATAGCACGACATACTGCAGGGGGTGATAGCTTGGGTCACTACCTATCAATACAACACAATATATGTTCAGCAAAATCTAATTATATATATAAGTTTAATTAAGATTTCTATGTACAAAGGGAAGTTTTCGCTTTACATTCACAAATCCTTGTGTGAACCATTAACACCGACAACGTAGATTTACGTAGTACAAAGCGTAATTACAAAAAACAAAGCAATTTGAATAAATATGAGGAACTTAGCATATCGTTGTTGGTAACCCCATTAAAAATGCATAGTTTTACTCCCAGCGCCGGTAAACAGGTGCTACAGAATAACACTGTCTCAAAGTTACACAGTTTTCAGTATTTTCACAGAAAACTAAATAGGTTAGGTTTATTTAATTTTATAACTGTTGTTAAAAAAACCGGTCAAGTGCATGTCGGAACACGCACAATGAAGGGTTCCGTAGTTGAGATGAACTTATACCAAGAACAGGCTTAGCCTTTGTCGTTAAAAAACATGTTCTCCCTTGCATTCCAAATGCTAATGTAAGTTTGTACGCACAATACTGAGAGATTTACCGTATTATTTTAAGAACATAGGCTTTTTATAGGTTTTCCAGTAATCTATAAGTATTTAACTATTTTCAGTATTTTTGTTTTAAATTTAGGGTAAGGAGTTTCGGAGATAAGGTCAATTTTGATATATTTTCATAAATATTTTTTATTTTAAAATTAATAAAAAATATATATTTGAGATCCTCAGAGTTTAATTAAACCCTTTCATTTGATATGTCACACGGTACAGTTTGCGAAACATTTTTAAAATTTTCTTTTTTCTCCCAAAGCGGTCTCCATATTCAAAATTCATTTATTTACATTATAGATTCGTGTTTGGGTTACAGTAATTCATATGTGTACCAAAGGACCATGGGCAAATTTGTATGGAGTCTGGTCTCAACTCAACAACACAACAGTGATGAAACTTATGCCATTTGAAAGCTTTTGGGGTATTATTTAATTTATACTATGGCAACTATGTCGAAATCGAGCGCGAACATGGGGTTTTGGAAAATCCTGCATACAGAATCATACAGAATCATTTTTTTCTAACTGAACAGACAGCTGTGCTGCTGGAAGTTTGTTGCGCCACTTCTTCCCAGCTAAAGCAGTAGAAAGTGGTGAAGGGTGGGCGTTTTGGGGGACTGTCTTATGTAATTTTTGACGTTCAAAAAGTGCTGATTCTCAGCCTAGTTTGAATAAATGACTTTTGAATTTTGAATCCATGAGTATTTTCCAATCCGGAACAAAAAAAAGTTAGGTTAGGGTAGGTAGGTATGTAGGTAGATAGCGCGGGTAGGTTGGTAGGGTAGGTAAGTACCCTTTTTGGTTAGGTTAGGTTGGTTGGGTGGGATTAGAGGGCGGAGGACATCCATGAGGATTTTAAACCCCGGAACAAAAACAAAACGTTAAGTTAGGTAGCTATTGTACCAAAAAAACTGGGTTGATAAATACGACAAAAAATTAGCCAGCGGTAATAATACAAAGATAGAGAAAAATGTATTAAGTTGTGGAATCCCCTGAGGGCCGCCTGCCCCAGGTCCGCTTGTAGACACTGGGAGGCGCTCGCTGCTGTCACTGCCTGCTTGGTATCGTACGCAGAACCGCCCGCAGAACCGTTCGCAGAACAACCCACTTCGCCACAGAGGTGCCAGAACGCGATAGTCGATTCCGTGCAGACGGCGTTAGTGCAGGATCTGGCAATGCACAGAGCCCTGGGGGTGGAGTCTTAGGATTGGTAGGGTCGAAACCGGCCTTTTCTGTTTGGATCCGAAATAAACATCATTTTAGACCCGTAAGAAAGGTGAAATTATGTAGGGGGGCTGAGTGATAGACAGCTGGAACACTCACATATATAATAATCAATACTAAAACTTGAATTCAACGTCAGTGGTTTTTGTGGAGTAATCACAATTTCGACCATCTTCTAGTACCGAAAAAATTGTGGCACGGTACTTCACTTGGCAGAAGAGTATTATATGGTTGTACATTGTTTTATAGCTTAATAGTTATATAGAATTTGTTTCACATAAAATATTTCTCATAATCAATAGTATAACAATACTTACCTACTTTGAAAATTTTTAAATAATTATTGTTTCACACAAAGTTTAATATTAGAATAATCATATCATAGAATAACAAATCAAATATTCTTTATCCATATATTGTTTATTTAATATAAAACTTATTACAAAGAATAACATTTTATCAAGCGACAGTTTCTAAACGTTTCAATTCATACCGTTGATAAAATGCATACCCTCATAAAAAAAAATTAAAAAAAAATGTTTATTGCAATTACATACAATTATAACACACAATGAGTTGGAGATCACCTTTTAAGCCTCATATAAAATGACAACACCGCGTTAGCAAAAATAATGCGGGTAAATTCTTGTCAAGTCAAAGTACACTGCATGCAACATGCAGTGTACAAGCAAGCTTGCAGCTTGCAAGCAAGCATGCAAGCGAACATGCAACATGCAGCAGGCATGGTTTCTGTCACGGCTCCAGTGACGCTGCGGGGCTCCAGCAATCCCACGCGAGCTTATCGTTGTATATGGTATTCACGGTCACCACCTTCTCCCCAGCTTGCGGGCCGCCTCGCCCCACCGCGCCTACGCGGATTTAAATTACACTCTAGGGGTAGGGCAGACAAGACTACGTGGGGTCGGTTTTGCAGCGATTCGTTTCTGTCACTAACTTTTGTAGCACATTATTTAGACTTTTTTAAACAGTATTTTATTATTTAATTATATATTTCTTAAACGTTTAATTAATCTATGTAAATATTTATAAGATATTCGTTTATAAAGTTAAGCTATCGATTACATTAGCTTAAGCATTAAGATAAATGATAAATGGGATAAATTTTCGAGAGTGGATGTGAAGATCTCTGGGTCACTTTGGATCTTCCTCCCAATAAATGTTTTCATCGAATAGCTTTCTGCGCTGTGTACTTGCCGCCGCCAGTACGCCTCTCTCACTTGGATTTTTTTTTAGACAATTGTAACACTGTCTTGGAAAAACTTAATGAATACTGTACATGTATAATAGGTGACTTCAATTTAGGGTGCATAGACTGGAATCTTAACATTAATCTGAATAAAAGCCTCAAATTACCTAATACCTATGAAGCTTTGTTAGATTTCACATATGTCAATAAGCTCAATCAAAGTAATAACGTATATAATGCCTCCTCTCGCATACTAGATCTTGTGTTAACTGATCATCCACTGTGTAATGTAAGTCAAAGTATTGGCTCCTTATGTAATATCGATGAGTATCATCCACCCTTAGAAATAAATATTTGTCTTAAAAAAGAAGCCAAACTTACAAATAAGTTACGTAACTTCCGTAAAGCAAGCTATACACCGATTAAAAAATACCTAAGGGAACAGGACTGGGAGAAATTATTTGAGGGACAATATGACGTTGATAATATGGTACAGCTTTTTTATGACATCATCAATGGAGCTATTCAAAGATTTATTCCTGTTAAAATACCTAAAACTAGTAAGTATCCCCCGTGGTTTAACAAAACTCTAATTAAGATATTAAGCAAAAAAAATAAGATTAGGAAACGATACAATACATACCAAAACCCATTGGACAAAATTGAGTTAAAGATAATCAGTAAACGCTGTGATGCACTTGCTACGATTTGCTATAATTATTATTTAAAGAATCTTGAACGCACTCTAGCCAATAACCCTAAATCATTTTGGACCTATGTTAAAAATAAACGAGGAGGATCCAGCTCATATCCTTTATCTATGACGGATGGCACGGCTGCATCATCAGACGGCACGGAGATATGTGAGCTCTTTGCTTCTTACTTTTCTTCTGTGTACAGCCCTGCTGAAAGCGACTACAGTACCGATAAAACAACAAATATTAATAGTATTAAAGAAAGTGGCATATCTTTAAATAGCCCAGTTATTGATAGTGAAGCCTTATATAAAAAGATAAAAAGTTTAGACTGCAACAAAGGTGTTGAGCCAGATGACATACCACCAATATTCATAGATGAGTGTGCGAATGAGTTGGTCACGCCTCTGTTGCTTATTTTTAATAAATCTTTATCTAGTGGAGTCTTCCCTTCAAAATGGAAGGAAGCAAAGGTCGTCCCCATCCATAAATCCGACAATGAGGACTTAGTATCGAACTATAGACCCATTTCAATTTTATCAACCCTAAGTAAAATCTTTGAGTCTATGATCTGCCCTCACATTCAAAATCATCTTAAAATCTACTTAAGTGAGGGACAACATGGCTTCGTGGAATCTCGATCCACAAATACCAATCTGACACTTTTTACTGAGTTAGTGACGACAGCAATAGATTCTGGCCATCAAGCTAATGTCATATATACAGATTTCAGCAAAGCGTTCGATCGGGTCTCGCATCAAATTCGCATTTACAAATTAAGAACGTATGGCATCGCTGGATCTTTACTCTCATGGTTGAGTTCGTACCTTGAGAACAGTTTTTTTTTTGTAGTAGTCAATGGCTTTCGATCGACCGTCAGACACATATCCTCGGGTGTGCCACAAGGGTCTCATTTAGGACCGGTTTTGTTTAACTTTTTTATTAACGATATTCCGAACTGCTTTCGCCACTGCAATATTTTTATGTTTGCCGATGACTTAAAATTCGTCATAATAGTTAAATCTAAGTATGACGCCTCTGAATTACAAAGCGATTTGGATGAATTGGTGATATGGTGCCAAATAAATCAGATGCTTCTAAATCCTAGCAAGTGTTACCATATAAAATTTACTAGGAAACATCATCTAATTGACCAGGATTATTATATTGATGGTGATAAAGTAAAGGAATTAGACACAATAAAAGACCTCGGTGCTATATTCGATCAGAAATTAACCTTTATCCCTCACATTGAAAATATAGTGAAAAAGTCTTCCAAAATGCTGGGTTTTGTTATCAGAAACACAAAACAATTTAAAAACTGTAGAACAAAAATTATACTTTACAATTGTTTGTGTCGAAGCATGTTAGAGTATTGTAGCGTGGTCTGGCGGCCACACTATGCTGCTCACTCATTGCGTCTTGAGCGTGTGCAAAAACGTTTTCTGGGTCACCTAACGTATGCTAGCGGTTTGTGCAGGAAAATACGTTCATATAGTGATAGGCTTAAATATTTTAATATAGTTTCTCTCGATAAACGTCGACGACTGCATGACGCGATGTTTGTGTGCAAAGTTATGGCCCATAAAATTGACTGTCCACAAATATTAAATAATTTCAACTTCCGTGCCCCGTCCAGAATTCCGCGACATCCTATAACACCTCTCTGCCCTCCGCAGAGAAGAACGGTTCTGGGTGCTAATTCTCCCTATGCGAGGTTTTGCAGGGCTGTGAACGACTGCAGTGATCGGATCGACCTCCATTTTGATAGTTTAGGCAAATTGAAAGCCAGCTTTTATAAGTATCTCCCCGAAAATAGAGTTTCTTAGCCCTGCGTTTACCACTAAGTGGGTGTATTGAGGCTACTTATTGCTTATTTTTTGTATTTTTTTTTTGTATTTCCTAGTTTTGTTTACTTTAGTTTGTTTTGATTTTGTTTTAATTTGTCTGTATCTATTTTATTTTGTTTTTATTTAGTACTAATTTAGTAATGAATTAACTAAGTTCTATACAGGACAACTTTATATTTTGGTATGTTATATAATTTTGTTTATAATATTGTAAGTTACGACAACGTTTTGTGTGCATGCAGAGTTTACCTATAAGTGATTGTTACACTTTATTCTGATTTGTTGTTGCTATTTAATTAGCTTATACCAGTGTATACAATTGTTGGTGAACCAAATAAATAAATAAAATAACTTATCGTCTATTTTTATACTTTTTTTTGTTGAAATAAAATACCATGGAAAATACACCGAACGAACAATATTCGTTAAAAAATAATTCAACTGTTTGATAAAATTGTTAAACAAAAAAATTATTGTGATTAAAAATTCATTGAATTGTGTTTCTGTGAAATATGTTTCATTCAAGCAAATAGTCATTGAAACAATAGTATTCAAAATAAAAATACTAGGACCAAATATTATACATATTAAACATTTTCTAGGAAACGAAATTTCATAGAAGACGACAAGACAAGTACTTGTCTATGATGGTCATTATTCGATATAAGTAATATCAAGCAATTGATGAATATTTTAAATCATAGAAGTGACGAGGTTCTCTATTTGTGAGAAAAAAAACACCAATTTCATAGGTGGGGGAAAACCCAATATTATCGAGTTTTGGAACAAACAAATTACAGTAGAAAAAATATATGAACCCATCAGGTTGGGTAGCTGGCTACTGACTCAAACAAGCACCTACCTTTTTTACTTCTCCTTCTATGACATCAATTTTGAATTGTTGTCAAACGTGCTAACAATTTAAATAAAAACATGTTTGGTCTTTTTTACGTTTAAAGAGGCCTATCTGGCAGCGGAATCCTGCAGTATGTAGGTAGAGGAGAGTCGTAGGTAGGTAGATATGCAGGTATGAGGGCAGGTAGGTAGATATGTATAGTCCTCCAGAACGTATTTCGGCCACGGCGGCGAATCTCAACGGAGACTAGTCTTCGGCGCAGGAGATATTATAGTGCACAAGTGTGAGCGCAAACATAGGTGCACTCTCTATTCCCTCACTCTCATAGTCTGATGGGACGGCAATCCAACACGACCGGAGAGAGATCAGGCGCAGGACCAACGGCATAACGTGCTTTCCGAGGCACGGAAGTATCACACCGCCAACTTGCAAACTCCGGGCTGTTACTAAGAAATTCTTAATGGAAAAACCCAATAACTCTTTGCCCAATCCGGGAATCGAACCCAGGACCCCCACGCTCAGCAATCGCGCTTGCAACCACGAGACCAACGGGGCAGTTAAAGTAGGTAGGTAGATAGGATAGATGTAGGTAGGTAGGGTAGGTAAGTACCCTTTTTGGTTAGGTTAGGTTGGTTAGGTGCTAGCCGGGGATCCCGTGATCCCCGGCGCAAGTATGAAATGGAACACCGGGGTGGTTTTAGTCAGTGACAACCTCCCCAGAGCGGAGGAATCCATGAGGATTTCCCCCCATAATAAAAAAAAACGATTAAAAACTATAAACATTCTAATTTATCCTTTTATATTAGCAACGAACATCTTGCTCTCAACTTCAAAAAGTTTAAACTGTGCAACGAAGAAGAATTTTCTGAGTTGAAATGGGCATGTCAAAATAACATAGCTGCGTGCCATATTTTAAACAATATAAATTATTAACCCTACCAAGTTTGTACATTTTAGAATTGGCAGTGTTCGTAAAATTAAACCCGGATCGCTTCGCACGAATGGCTGACGTATTTCCACGGAATAGGCGTGACAATAGTAGCCTATGTATCCCTAGTGCTCGAACAACTCTGATGCGCAAGGGTGTCTGCTGCATGGCACCGGTGATATATAATAATATACCAAGTTGTTGGAAGGACTATAATTTTACACTATTCAAAAAAAGACTTAGGAACTTTTTAGTAGACAAAGTTTATTATAGGGTTGAAGATTATTTATTGGAAAAAGAAATTGTTTGACTATTTTATATATTGTAATAACTATTAGAAATTGTGACATTAATTTTATTATTGACCGATGAATCAGAATCATTTTATGTAGGTATTGAATGAATTGATAATTACTAGTGAATGATGAACTAAAATTGTATTATGTAATGGAATAGTAAATATTTAATTTTAATTGTAATCTCTATACTTTTGCATGCCCTGTAATTGGCAAAATATGGCTGTTTCTTTATTTATATTATGTACCACCATGACTTGTACCTGTATTTGCAAAATAAAATATCTTTATATTTAACAATGTGTCTATGTAAGTTGTGCTGACTTCATAAAACTTAAGCTTTTGAACAATCTGAGCTCTCGTTACAACAACTAAGTATATCGTGTGCCTTGACCTGAGTCAAATAAATTTATTTTCTTTCTTTCTTTTTTTATTTATTTTAATTTTAAAGTATGTACTGTTAAATCGCGATTGGTTTTGAATTGATAACTTTAACAAAAGAAAACCTTATTGACCTTTACAGATAATTGAAATTTCATTCAAAACCAAACCAATAAGTTTGTTAAAAAATACAAAATACTTCTTTTAATACGAGTAAAATTTTATTTATTTAATATTAGTGTTTACCTAATATCGACAGTTGATAGAACTATGAAATAATTCTAGTGGCTATGGCATTAATTAATTAAATTAATATACCTTTTATTATCATTTCGACATATATCTTATTATAATCATGTACACCATGTTCACATAACATAGTACTACTGCATCACGAACCGTAGACCACACACAAACATAATTAAAGCAGGTCACAACAATGTACTCAAAACTGACACATACTCGTAAAAGTGAACTTTATACAAATTCGTACACACTACGAGAGTCGAGGCGTCGTTGGCGCGAACCCTGAATAATGTATCCTTGCGAAACGACGACGCAGCACATTTTCATAAATGTCGGAATGCTACGAGTATCTAACTGCCACATGCGGCCATTTCTGGATAATCCTAAGTAACTAACTGGCATGAATTTTAAAGTGTAATCACTGGAGTAACAGTTGGAAACTCTGACGTGGTTAGCAGAGTTACAAAACTATTTCAAACTATTTTAAATTAGACGGTAGTTGCCTAACAACTACCAGCAAATTTTAATCTCATCCATAAAAAGGGTGCATTAAAACTGCCTCCACTAGTGACATCAATTAAATGTATCTGGCACACCCCAGGCAGTCAGCCTAACTATTAAACCTTGCTGACTAGCTAATATTCTCCACGGCAAGATCAATTACTGACACAATACAAAAAGTTACAAATTATGATTCAAAATATTTTATTTCTAAATGGGCACATATGAAACGACAGAAACTATAGGTGCACGATTCCAATAAGTCGTTTCCTATGGAGAAGAGCCAGCAAGAAGCTCCCCATCAAAATGTAATTGTTTGAAAACAAATGAATTTAGATAAACTTACTAACAGACATCACCCTAAACGTGGTTGTCGTAAAAGAGGATTAAGCGATTTCGCCAAGGGGAAGAAAAATGGCGTCGTCTTGGCTTTTAATAAATTGTTATATAGTGATCAACAATGTGTTTATTAAGAAATAAAATAATAATAATAATTATATAAATTATGATTTATGTTTATGTATAACCTATGACCACGATGCCGTGGGCATTTAACATTGTAACTGATATGATTAATGAAGCATTAGTGTAATTTTTCGATATCAGTGTTATATAGTAACTAATTGAGAAAAGCTATAATTGGACAACTAGCAGTAATATTTATTGTACTTTATGTTGCTTAGTTGTTATAATTGATCCTAGAATCGAAGAAAACTTGACTCGTTGTGATTTTCAAGTTTTATTTATTTTGTTATTTATGTACACACGGTAAAATAGATACAGATTCGTAAGTTGTACGTAATAAATATTGATTACTAATTTAAGGTACCCTAAATATTTTAGTAAGTATCAAGTAACATAGTTTTGTGGATATATTTTTATGATAACAGTAAAGGTGCAACGCGACGCACTATGCGGAGGCGCCTAAGAGAGCTTGGCCATAAATACATTTTGTAAAAATCGTTGCAGGTACTTGTATTATACCTCAAACTGTAGCTAAGAAGTTAGTCTACTATATTATACATAAATTATGTATGTGGCTGGTACTGGTTTATATTAAAGAGCTTCTAAATACGATGATTCAAAAATTATCACAAACACTTTTTTTTTCAGGATTATTTTCTGGTAAGCTAGCAATAAAAACTATACAAGTATTATACCAACCTAGAAATCTTTTAATATATACTTTCGCCTGGAGCCGGAGCCATATATACCGCAGTCGCGTTGCGCCGTCGCGACTCCGTTAGAACAATTTCCATGAAGTTTCCATAGAAATTGTTCCACCAGAGTCGTGTCGCGCGACGTCGCATCGCGCGTCTGCTCAAGCCTAAACCAGTTAGCTCGATGAGTTTTCAAAATAGTCTCTAAAATCAAGAAGCTAAGTCAGCTGTTGATAAAAATATTTATGATAAGTTTGTGATGTACCTATAAAACAAAACACAATAATCATTATCATACCTTGTTTCACCAAGAATCCATCCATCGACAGAGGACGGGTGTTTCAGGTAGATATGGATAACAGTGACTATAATTCTGGTGGGCCATTAGCATATTTGTCGAACTCTATCTGCCTAGCCTTTTCCCAACTATATTGGGGTCGGCTTCCAGTCTAACCGGATGCAGCTGAATACCAGTATTTTACATGGAGCGACTGCCTATCTGACCTCCACAACCCAGTAACTGGGTAATACGATACCCCTTGGTAAGACTGGTTGTCAGATTTTCGGGCTTCTGACGACCCGTAACGACTGTCAAAGATCCACGAATGACAGCCGGGACCAACGGCTTAACGTGCTTTCCGAGGCACGGAGGAGTCTCGGTATGTAAAGATGGTCACCCATCCACAGACCAACCCCGGCAAGCGTAGCTTAACCTGATGGATCGACCCGTGCGGCAGTTATTACTTAGCCACGAGCTCCTCATATTTGTCGAACTATTACAACAAATATATACTTGTTACCGGATTGATTATACATAGGTAGTTTATACGTTTATATTCAAAAATTATCGAGTGGCTACAAGTGAGTGAACCTTACTGAACAAGAAATGCATTAGCAAGATAGTTGTTAACTGTACTGGTTGGTAAGTCAAACATCTCACTGACTTAGTTCTACAGCGACACCGCTTTATAAGCGTATCTACCGACTTTGTCATTTTAACGACTTCTTTAGGGTCCCCCCCCCCCCCCTCCCGAAACGATCCATTGCAATTGTAGTAATATTGTCAATCGCTTCAATTGCATTTGGCAGTCGATCAATTTGCGCATCAATGTGTACCAATCACGTAAAAATTGACATTTTGAAGCAGTATTTTGGGTAGGTACTAACAGAATAGGTTTTTAAAGATGATAAGCGGTCAGAGGGGTTAATATGACCAATGCCTTCAATGATCATCTATCTTGTGATTTTATTTTTGATTACGGTTTTACATCATTACTGCGTGTACCCTTCGTGCGAGCTGGGGGCAGGAGCCTCTCCATGAATCTGCACGCTGCTTACTGCTGACGCGTAGGTGTGCTTGCACTAGCCGCGCACGCTACCGAGGTCTTACGAAGGCCTGCCCTACCTGCGGCCTACCGCCTCAAGCTAGCTGCGGAGCCTGTACTGAGCAGGCCTCCACGTGCTACCGACGTTCGCGTCCTGTGGTCTTACGAAGGCCGACCGGCCTATTCCTGAGCCGGTGCTAAGCAGGCGCCCACGTCTGCCACGTGCTACCAAAGATCGCCTTCCTATTTATGTGTGATAGTGCTCGGAACAGAACATTGCGATCTTACCCGCGACTTAGCTATGGACATCTAAGTAATGTGCATCTAATAATAAATGTATTAACTTATCCAGCTGTTGTTACTTACCTCCTATCCCATCTAACGGTTACGGCCTGCGCAGCATGCCTGCAAAGCCCTAGCCGTTACAGTGGCAGTAGAATTCACTACCCACAGATCACGAGCTCAATTAGAGTCCGTACCTAACTTTGTTTTGTTTTAAAGAGATTCTTAGGTATTTGAGAAAACCTGTTCTCAAATACCTAAGAAATAAAACCGTTAACCGTTAATAAAATACGTTCAGTCGTTTCAGCATGAAAGCGTAACAAACAAACAAACTCACTTTCGCATTTATAATCACACTATAATATAATATTATTATATTATCACTAATATTATACAGGCGAAAGTTTGTGAGTGTGAATGTTTGTCTCTTCTTCACGCTAAAACTACTGAACGGATTTAGATAAAATTTGGACACAGAACTAATATTATACAGGTGAAAGTTTGTGAGTGTGAATGTTGGTCTCTTCTTCACGCTAAAACTACTGAACGGATTTAGATAAAATTTGGACACAGAACTAATATTATAAAGGCGAAAGTTTGTGAGTGTGAATGTTTGTCTCTTCTTCACGCTAAAACTACTGAACGGATTTAGATAAAATTTGGACACAGAACTAATATTATAAAGGCGAAAGTTTGTGAGTGTGAATGTTTGTCTCTTCTTCACGCTAAAACTACTGAACGGATTTAGATAAAATTTGGACACAGAACTAATATTATAAAGGCGAAAGTTTGTGAGTGTGAATGTTTGTCTCTTCTTCACGCTAAAACTACTGAACGGATTTAGATAAAATTTGGACACAGAACTAATATTATACAGACGAAAGTTTGTGAGTGTGAATGTTGGTCTCTTCTTCACGTTAAAACTACTGAACGGATTTAGATAAAATTTGGACACAGAACTAATATTATAAAGGCGAAAGTTTGTGAGTGTGAATGTTTGTCTCTTCTTCACGCTAAAACTACTGAACGGATTTAGATAAAATTTGGACACAGAACTAATATTATAAAGGTGAAAGTTTGTGAGTGTGAATGTTGGTCTCTTCTTCACGCTAAAACTACTGAACGGATTTAGATAAAATTTGGACACAGAACTAATATTATAAAGGCGAAAGTTTGTGAGTGTGAATGTTTGTCTCTTCTTCACGCTAAAACTACTGAACGGATTTAGATAAAATTTGGACACAGAACTAATATTATAAAGGCGAAAGTTTGTGAGTGTGAATGTTTGTCTCTTCTTCACGCTAAAACTACTGAACGGATTTAGATAAAATTTGGACACAGAACTAATATTATAAAGGCGAAAGTTTGTGAGTGTGAATGTTTGTCTCTTCTTCACGCTAAAACTACTGAACGGATTTAGATAAAATTTGGACACAGAACTAATATTATACAGACGAAAGTTTGTGAGTGTGAATGTTGGTCTCTTCTTCACGTTAAAACTACTGAACGGATTTAGATAAAATTTGGACACAGAACTAATATTATAAAGGCGAAAGTTTGTGAGTGTGAATGTTTGTCTCTTCTTCACGCTAAAATTACTGAACGGATTAAGATAAAATTTAGCACACAGATAGTTTATAACCTGGATTAACACATAGACTACATTTTCACAGAAAACCTGTTCTCAAATACCTAAGAAATAAAACCGTACACCGCACCGTTTATATCCGAATTCAACGTTTACGATCTGCCTGTGCCAATGTTATTGATGCACGAGATCAATTGACACCGTATAACATCGTATTGGCTCCACTCCAACTTCTGCTGATCCCTTAAGAATGAAGACTGTGAACGATACCTAACGTAGTTTTAAAATAAAACCTAGATTATACTCCCGTTCGTTTATTCTGTATTTCGGCACACATTAACCCCGAGCAGGTTAATATTAACGGTAATGAAGGGAGTTCGTAACCGCGGTCATGTAGAATGCGCATGATAAACGTTTAAATAATAAGGTTGTTTACATTGCTATTAATGCGATACAGAGCGTGTAATTTCATAAATACAATAATAATGTTTGATCTTATTTGCAGGTGAGTTCAAAGATATTTTATTTACTAAGGAGGAGCATCCACACTTATAATCCCTTCGGTAACCCCGACGTGAGTAGATATACTTTAGGGGTATGAAGAACAGGGTGCAAAGTTCACTCATCCACCATAGAAAAGGGAGGATCCTCCGACCAGACGGGTGTTGTGTCTGGCGGGCCGACTGCCCAACTGTTGATGTCGGATAGTCTTATATATGTCGTTCGCGCGGTAAACTCTAATTGCGCGATGCAGGATTTGTGTGACGTCATGTCTTTGATGCGCATTTCGTATGTGGAGGTTTAACCGCTACAATACAATGCCACCCATGGGCATGTGACCGCCCGTATTTTTCTGAATATTCATGAAAAATTCTGAATTCACTTGTACTTACCATTTTTTCGAAATAGTTTCATAAGCCGTCTGCGAGAGCAAAACAAAAATAATAAGGCTCGTTCCCACTAAAGTATTGTTGCTATATGAGTTGGTTTACGTGCAATATCGCGAAGCCTCCGGCGGCCTGCACAGGCACTTAATTAAGTGGCCTCGGTGTCTCCTTCGCGTAGCTTTAAGTGAACTAGACGTATCTGTTAAAGCAATCGTGAAGGACCACTGAGGTCATTCTGAATGGGTCACATAAGAAGGTCAAGGAACTGTGAAGAATCAGCTATATGTAAGCGGGCACGCCCTTTATGCCTGGAGGCTTTTTTTTTTTTTTTTTTTTAGATATTGTTTACTTTTAGTTATTTTTATTTCTGCTTGAGTATAGTTCTCGATGCTTTTGGTTGGTATATTGGCGTGTGCTAGCTGTCATATGGCTATTAATTATAGCTATTTAATTTAAATTATTTTTTGCATATTGTAAATTGTCTTGCATACTGTTGTATAGAATCATTTTTTATTTTTTTTTCTAACTGAACAGACAGCTGTGCTGCTGGGGAGTTTGTTGCGCCACTTCTTCTTCCCAGCAAAAGCACTAGGAAGTGGTGAAGGGTGGGCGTTTTGGGGGACTGTCTTATGTAATTTTGACGTTCGAAAAGTGCTGATTCTCAGCCTAGTTTGAATAAATGACTTTTGAATTTTGAATTTTGAATTTGGTGTAGGTTTGTAATATGAAGTTAATTTTACATTTCCGTAATTTGTGAATGTTTTCTTTACTAATTAATTGTGGTGTCGTTATTTACTGGGTAAAATCTAAACTTCGATTTTAGTTTTATTAACCTACTAGCTGCGCCCCGCGGTTTCACCCGCATTGGTCTCGATCTCGTAAGAATATCCGGGTAAAAAGCATTATATGTTCTAACCACGGTCATGATCTACACATGCGCCAAATTTCATCCAAATACGTTCAGCCGTTTCAGCATGAAAGCGTAACAAACAAACAAACTCACTTTAGCATTTATAATCACACTAATATTATAAAGGCGAAAGTTTGTGAGTGTGAATGTTTGTCTCTTCTTCACGCTAAAACTACTGAACGGATTTAGATAAAATTTGGCACAGAGATAGTTTTTTACTTGGATTAACACATATAATACTTTTAATCCCGATATTCCCATGGGATCGAAACTTATGTGGGTGAAAACGCGTGGCGCAGCTAGTATTATTATAAAGTTAAGATAGTTAGGATTTTGTCCCACTGCTGGGCAAAAGTCTCCCACATATCTTTCCCTTTTTTAGGTTTTAGGTTTTGCCTTCGCTGACCAATCTAGCAAGAACGATTCCAGATCGTATGCCAGTGTTTCCTAAGCCCGACTCGGCGACGACAACTAAGAAACTTCGAGATGCTAGTTTCTGTTTTTCTTTTTGAAAAAGACCAAAATAATCCAATCGAGAAACTCAAGTAGTCTTGTGACCAAAACCATCCTTTTCAATATCCTTTTCATTAGCCTTCATTTCGGCAAACGGTTCAGAAGCAAGTATTGGTTATACGAAAAGGTACAAAAAGCAAAATGTACTCGTAGAGGTGACGTAGCGCGTGCTCGATTCAAGTTGGGTTTATTTGCATCTTCCTTTGACTTTCACTGAACATTATACCGCCAGAAATTGTTTCAAATATTCCTTCAAAATATATCAAAACTTATTTACATGACTTTTAAGTTAGAATGTATTGGCTAATACATAATAAAAATACTATCCCACTCTTCTTTTGATTCATTAACATAGATTTGATCGACTACAATAAAGAAGCAGAATTTTAATAATTATATTCAAGAAAATATTGAAAACATGAACAAATATTCCAGGTTTACAGTATTGTGAAAACTCCAATAAGAAAGCCAGTTATCAAATCTTTATTGACAATTTGACGTCGTTTTCACTTAACACGGCTCACAAAGGCATCAATAATTTTTCTTAGGAACGATCAGAATTCACGAAGTTCAGAAACTCAAGGCGGTATTCTGTTGGCATCTTGGGTAGGTTATTTCAATCTACCCCTAATTTAATTTCATCCCGAATGGATTTCGCTTGAAGTGGAGCCACATAAATATATCCACGAAGCTCGTAACTCCTTATGATTAAATTGATACCTTACAAGGGACGACGGCGACGTTGATCGTCCTTTCTTTCGGAGCTTTTCAAACTTTGTTGAATGGGAGTAATAACGCTGGGTACGAGGCACCTAATACTAGCTATAACAATAACTCAGAATCGTTTTCTCTTCATCCTTTTTTAAAAGGGGGGAGAAGTGTGCAATGTGATTTCGTGACCAACGAGTGTAATGACTAACGATTGCGACGAGCCACTTCAATGAACGTTGATTTAATTTTAGCGAAGAACGGAGCGTCGCAGGAGCTTGATGTAATGCTCAACTAAATAACGCGGACATCTACACCCCTTTTCCCCCTACCTACATCCCGTCCCCGCTTGCCGGCTGCCGGCTTGTCCCCTACACCACCCAGATTAATCTTCCACATGCCTCAATGTCATCTGCTGTTGCAAATGACACAAAAAATAACGATAAACACGACAGTAATATGAAATTATTTGCATCATGAATAATGTTGTTTTGGAAATTACAACTTCGTGGAACCCACACAAGAGAGAAATTAATGGGTACAAAATTAATGTGAGAGCTTTTTGAACACTGAGAGCATGTTATGTAATAAATAAACACAACAACAAAAACATAATCTACTTTTGCACTAGGACGTTCCGATAAAATGAATATACCTGTTTATCTTGTTCCCGGAATTAAACCGGGCCAATTTACCTCGTCTCCACATTCGCACCGATTTGAATCAACGCCAGACCAATATCCAGCGGAGCGACAAATCAGCACTTCGATATTGCCTCCATTTGGGCACCACCTCAATATATGAAAATCAGATTTTTCATTGCGCGCCAAACGGCACGCGCGGTCCGCTCCTCCCGGAAATATTTAATATTTACAAAACCCTGTCGGCTTCGCGTCGCAAAACTCGCAGAGCAAACCCAATTAACGAACAATTTTAACTTCTTAATAGGCCATTATATCGACTATAGAAAACGTCGCTTTTATATAATTTATTTCCAATTATAATAACGGTGCATATTGTATTTAATTTCTTGCTTTGGTAGCTTTCTCAAGCTGCGCAACATTAGTCAGTAGAGTGCGTCAAATACAGATGGTATTGTTGAAGTTCAGCGAGTAGCGCCGGGTAACGGCAACCTGTTTTAAAGTTCATCGGGAATTTTGTCCTTAACAAGCAGCTAAAATTTCGTTGCTCTTAATTTATGTTTGTTCCTTGCTTGAAATTGGATACACTTAGGACAATAAATACGAGTAATATTAATTTAATAAAGGAACGTAAGAAGCTTCCTCTGAAACTCCAAATATATTATGTATAGTTGACTATAAACCAATGAAGTTTATTTTAATAGCATCCGTATCTGTAATTTGAAAGCTACACAGTATACAGTGGGCTCTGCTCCCTCATATTTCATATTCTAATTATTGCTCAGCTCGTATACAAATTTGTACAAAGCAAACATTGCTAGTGACAACACTCGTTTGCTTAACATTAATAATACTATGACTTCAGCGATGGGTACACTAGATTACAAAACTCATTACACGGTTTTATTATTAGCGCAAGTTTTTCAATACATTTTTAACGTTTAAACGTCACTTTTTAAGCAACGCTTTTGAATAAGAAGGTAAATCACTAATTCTATATTTATATTTGTCTATCAAATATTGACTAGTTGAAGCTTGGTAGGTACTATAAAAATTTGAACATTCATCTCCCAACTTTGATTTTCATCGAAAATTTATGAACGGGACAATCAAATGTTTGACCTAGCATGATTTATTGATCATAATAGCCCAGACTTGTGTAAAAGGTATTTATTATTTTCTATTATTTCAACAATTCCACATATGAAAATAATATGTGTATG
Source organism: Xanthia togata (assembly GCA_963853775.1). Taxonomy (NCBI): domain Eukaryota; kingdom Metazoa; phylum Arthropoda; class Insecta; order Lepidoptera; family Noctuidae; genus Xanthia; species Xanthia togata. The sequence goes on along the minus strand of OY970795.1, from coordinate 17,897,456 downwards.
AATAACAACAAAATACGTCTTGTTCGCTATACGTATTTATTTTAATAGGTAGTTTTAATCATTAACAAATACTTATGCAATAGACATTGAAATAGGCGGAGGCGCTCACAGTAGGTACGCCCCTTACAAAATAAAATCTATAAAATTATACCTTAGTAAACTCGCCTGTTGGTAGGTGTGACATAAATTTTGTGGGCACCTGCAGGCATGTCCACTCACATTATCGTAATAAATAATCGGTAATCAGTTTTCACTCACCCTTGCCCATCCCCGATATAAAATACATTCATCTCCCAAAAATATGACGAGCAAATTCTATATAAAAAATAAATTCGGGGAAAAAACAAAATAGAAGCGTGTTGTACATAAAATAGGTAGTGGATTTTATCAAAATATTTCGATTTCCCGTTCACTTTTGTCGCCGCGTGTACAGTTTCGATTCGATTCCATTGGGCTCTCATCATTTCAAAGGCACGAATATCGAAACTGTCGTAAGCGGCTTAAAGTGGCTTCCAATCTAGAATGAAGTGGCTTTATGTGCGCCAATGTACAATAGTTAAATGTACTTATTGCATGTGTGTGTGGCTCTCTAATAACGTTATGATACGTGTACAGTCTCGAAACGAAAGGTTCCAGGAATTTTCTAATACATTCCTTTGCCCCTTTGCTGCGAGCTCATGCCACCTTCGAATTCAAAGTGTTGAAAATACGTAGTAGGTAAAGTATTTCGCTTCAAGTGAAAATAATCCTTCGTGACAACCACGCCAACTTTACACGTAATTATTTTTTTATTTAGTAAACTAATAAGTTAATAATATCATAATAAGTACATCATAATATAATTAATGTAATAACACAATTCCAATCGAAGATATTTTTCGATCTTCTGTATAAAAGCAAGAAATCCAAATTCTACGTAATCTGTGTAAATAAAACTTCCGATCGGTCCAAAATAATCTTATTCGCTTCGGGGAAAAATGGTAATATGTTGATCCAGGAATCCAAACCGAGCGTTAAAATGCTTACCTGTAAAAAGGAAATTATTTCTACATTATCGTTAAGGCTTCATAAATATTATGCTTACATAATAGGAAAACCTTACTGTATAATTTGATAATACATAGATTTAGCAAAGAGGGGCTCGTGGCTAAGCCATATCACCCACACAGGTCGATCGATCAGGTGAAGCTACACTTGCCGTGGATGGGTGACCATCTTTACCTACATACCGAGATCCCTCCATTGCTCGGAAACCACGCTAAGCCGTTGGTCTCAGCTGCCATTTTTGGATGTATGACAGTCGTTACGGGTCCACAGAAGCCCGAAATTCTGACAACCAGTCTTACCAAGGGGTAATATTATTACCCAATTACTGGGTTGTGAAGCTAGTCGCTCCATGTAAAAGATTCAGCTGCATCTGGTTGGGTGGCAAAGGCTATATAGGCAGATGGCTATGGTTAGAAAAGGGGTTAATAATAAAGAAATGTCTGGAAGAATAGGATATGAAAAAATAACACCCCAAATTAATTGGACAACAATGATAGACACAGCAAAGACCTTAGATTTTTATTGCATTTGTATTGCTTTCCGTTCGATTGCAGAGCAGTCGTTGAGTAATTGGCTACTGCTCTATGGGTTGCGGTATCGATACCCGGATGGAACAAAATATATAGGCAGGGCCTATAGGTAATTAATTGATAATTTGAAATTAGTTTTTTTCTTAACTTTGTATAAAACATTTGTATTTATCTGTAAACGCACAAACGTTTAACTCAAAGTCAAATCATTTATTTCAAATAGGCCCCGGTAAGGCACTTTTGAATATCCAAATTTAAAAAAAAAAATGAATATATTCTATTTGCCCCTTCCAAAAGGTAGTTTTGGTATGAAGAAGAATGAGGAAGAAACTCCACTGTTCCTCTTTTAAAATGTTTTACAATATTTTGTATAGGTACATTATTTATATTACATGTGAAGACGATGAACCTAGAATAAAATTATTATACCACAATACGTACAAAGAATTAAAAATGAAGCAACGACAGATAAATTACTGTCTCAGATACAGATTATCCCTAGTTTAGGAGACAGTATTTGATTTTTGTTGATACGAGTATAGACAATTATTTTTTCACCACTCCCGCACGAAAGAAGTGTCTTTCCTCTACGAAAACAGTGAGGAAAGTTGGGTTTTCCTCACTGTTTGAACAGTGAGGAAAGTAATGATCCCGTTCAGACACTAACCTTGCCTGATTTTTTTATGTTAAGTTTTAAAGATATTTTAAAAAATAAAGAATGCTTTGTGACTATTTAATTTATTTACCTATGAATACTTTCTTGCTGGGAGTGGTGAAAAGTTTTGTATGCAACATGTGAGCAGGTTCATTTGCTATTCGTTTTGTTGAGTCTTTCGCTTACTCAGGATTGAAATGTATAATCACTCGCTGCGCTCGTGATTCTATTTTTCAATACGTCGTTCGCTCAAGACTCAAAATCAAAACTCATAGGAAAAACGAACTTTCCTCACATGTTGGATAAATAACTATTTTCTTCCCTTGTGTCCAATGTTACTTGTGTACAACCTGTGTCTATGTATATTTTTGGATCAATAAAACTTATTTATTGTTTGTATAGAATAATATTTTTTTTCTAACTGAACAGACAGCTGTGCTGCTGGGGAGTTTTTTGCTCCACTTCTTCTTCCCAACAAAAGCACTAGGAAGTGGTGAAGCGTGGGCGTCTTGGGGAACTGTCTTATGTAATTTTGACGTTCGAAAAGTGCTGATCCTCAGCCTAGTTTGAATAAATGACTTTTTAATTTTGAATTTATTATTATTATAATTAATTATGTGATAGATGACATGGTGCTCACATATTTACAAACATTGTAAAAGTAGACGATTTTCCTAAAATTGTACAATCAATAAGTCAGTGTGCGAGGAAGTGATCAAGCTTGTATAAAAAACAGTGAAGTTTTTTGTCAAAATTAAGTAGGTACCTTCGTCTCCGCCCTGTAGGAGAAACAGTGTGAGACGCCCCTATTCATGCCCTGCATTATGCCGAACACGTCACCCGGCCCGAGCAACTCATGCGTGATCTCTGTGAGGTCTGCCCTCACCGACACCACTGAGACGGACCCCGAGGCAACCCAATACATCCGTGCCTCGCTGTCACCTGCCACAACGACGTAGTTGCCTGCAAAATGGAATTTGTCACTTTCGTCAACATGAATAGGTACCTACACATATATCCTTATGCAAAGTTGTATTTATTGGTGTGGTAAAATGTAAAAGTCATCATCAAAAGAAATAATTCCTATTTGCTTTAAGCTCTGGCCACTGCGGTGAACCGGAGGGAAACTATAGGCACGACTTAATGATAACGAGAATTTTAATTATTAGGAAGTCACACGACGAGTCGCGCCAGTGCTGCAGTGCCAGTTTTTACACCACCATACAAGTTAGTTGACACAATCCCGCGCAGTATCCGCAAAAGTTTGGCCAGAGCTTTACGACAGTTAGTAAAATAGTAGTAGGTATTTATACATTATAAATTAAATTCGCTTTTCGAGTTTGTCTGTATGTCCATGTTGTTCTTCTAAACCACAAAATAAACTTTGATGAAGTTTTCACCATCGCTTAGAGAATTTATTCCGAACGGTTTATGGATAATACGTTAATATTAAAGTTACATAAAACTTAGAAATCTCGATGTTTTGTCAATTCTTAAAAAAAAACGTGCGAAGGAGGGAGTCGCTAGTACGTAACTACTATTGCTGAAGTTGGCACCAGTGCCGATTCTCTTGTCTTAAATGCCTCTAAACTAGACTAAAAATCACCAAAATGTTGTTTACTCCTGTCAAACGATGATCTCTCAGTCTGAAATAGACTAAAGTGGAACAACTTAATTATATTTTAGTTTGACAGCACTAAGATAGTACTGAGATTTTAATTTAGTGAAAATGACAATTATGCTATGCTGAATTTGACGTTTTTCACCAAAAATTTTAATCGTCTAACTAAATCTGACCATTTTTAATCGCAATTAAAAATGTACTGTATATATTTTTCTTTTATTTTGCTTTTAATATCGAAAATGAAACAACACCCTTTATAAAACCCTTATATCCCTATTACTCAACACGTAGGTAATATTTTTTTTAATATTTCCTTACAAAAAGTGAAAAAATCCATATAAAATTCATATCACGTCGAGGCTGCCCCCTGCGCACCTCCGGCTCTAAAAAAAATCACGGGTTATGGCAAACAAGTATGTACCACGTAGAGTCGCGATTTTTAAATTCGATTTTAGATGTGTCAAATAGAGATTGTTTATTGCAGAATAGCTTTAAGATTCTCATAGCCAAAAAGTAAGGAATTTTAGTGATAGTTTAGTTCGGTGTACAAGAGAATCGGCACCACTGTTAAAATTAAACGCGAAATTATCGAACTATCTTTGACAAAGTTCCATTCACTAGAACTTATACTCACAGTTACATTCACTCTGCTCTGTGAACGAGTGATGCCATAGAGAATTTTAGATTGGAATCAGATCGATGTTAGTTTTGATTTTCAAACGTAAAACTTTCTCAAAGTGAGTTTGAATACGTTACCCATAGCACAAATAAATGTAGATGGTTTTTTTTTTAACAATGGTGTAGCGGTTACACCGCCACATACTAACGACGCATCAAAGACATGACGTCACACAAATCCTGCACCGCGCAATTAGAGTTTACCGCGCGAACGACATAGATAAGACTATCCGAAATCAACAGTTGGGCAGTCGGCCCGCCAGACACAACACCCGTCTGGTCGGAGGATCCTCCCTTTTCTATGGTGGATGAGTGAACTTTACACCCTGTTCCTCATGCCTCTAAAATGGCATCTCGCAGGTATACCACTAAGGTATTTACTGCTTAACCGGACTGTGAATGTAGATGGGACACTCCGCAGTTTATATATGAAGCTACAAGCACCCGTCTTCCTGGGCCAATTCAGTGAGTGTAACGTAGTCAGAAAATCTATGAGTTAGGCGATAGAAAGAGAGGCAACTTCTAGGTGAATATAACTGTAGGTAATTAGCGCTGTGCGACTGAATTGCACTTTATTGTGTCGTAGCAAGAGTCGCTTTTTATTTAAATGTTTTTGCGGAGTATTCTGTATATCTGTGTAATGCGTTTTAAAAACTTTTAGCTATTCGAATGGATTTTTTAACAAGTCCAGTTAATACAAACATATAAAACGAGGATAGCTTTCTAAAAGAGATTGCTGCAAAGGCTTGAAGCCATTAATAAAATTCTTACAGTATACTTTTCTTAAATTGAGTTTTTATACGTAAAGTAAACTTACCCACGATATTTATCTTCTGTGATTTATGCTCGTTACAATACATTTAGTTTACCAATGTTTAAAATTGGTTCCTATTGTCAATTATGTCTGAGAGATACTGGTATAACGCGAGCCTAAAAAAAACAGAAAAATAACCACTATAAAAAGAAAGAAAGAAAGAAAATACGTTTATTTGCGGTACATATGACGCAAGCAAAGGAACAAACACTAAAAACAAATTTGAGGGAAAATATGCGTCACATCCACGCAAAACGTCCATCACTCAGCATAATGCTGGGACCCTATGCGAGACAGAGCCCCAGCGCTGGTTTTCAGTGACAGCCGGCGTTGACGTGTTGACGTCGAACCGGTGCAGCATAAACAGAAATCATACTCGTAAAATAAGACAAAAATAAAATAAAATAAACACGATAGTTAATCTAAAATATGTAAAATATAATATTTAAAATGGCAACATTTCGCATCGTCAGCGACTCACGCGCCGCAGACTTAATCTGTGCGCGCAGCTGTCATAAAAACGATTTGTTTGATGTTTTGACTTGTAAAGTACTGATTACGTAATAATTATAACATGGCGCATTGAATGTTATGATGCAATGCTTAAGTAATAACAAAGGATGTATTGAGTGATTGTGTAGCTATGGTTTATTGTAAACAGTGTTTGTGTAGGTGAAGATGACAAACTTGGTGACCTAAAGGACATAAAGAAAAATTTTTTAACCACTCAAAAAAAATAAAAAAACTACATAAAATCGCGGAACATGCATGGGGTATTTTCGGGTTAGCACCGGATATGAGGAATCTTTTTTTTATGACGTCTCTATTTGGTCCATCCTGTAAATATAAATCTATTTCATCATCATCATCATTTTAGCTGAAAGACGTCTACTGCTGGACTTTGGCTAAGCACCGCCACTTATCGACCGATAAATTTACTAAGTATGAATGAAACGCTAAATGTGTTGCTAAGTGCAAAACTCTAAAACGGCTAGACCGATTTCGCTATTTATCAATAGACCGAATTAGGTTTTTATGGAAAGTAATATGTATAGAGGTATGAGGAACAAGATATAAAGTTCACTCATCCTCTATAGAAAAAGAAGGGATCCTCTAACCAGACGGGTATTGTGTCTGGTAGGCAGATCCGACGATTGATTTCGGGAGGTTGTATACAGGGTGGAGGGGACATCGACGCGAAAACTGATACCATGGATTCAGTACAGGATTCTGAACCCCACTACGTAGAAATTTTTCCTCGGTTATTAAAAAAAAAAACAGCTGTTTTATAGAAAAGTTCAATACCTACGCGGTCAAAATATATGGAACAGCAGATTTTTTTAAATAACCGATGCCCTTCCATCCTGTATACAACCTCCCGACATCAACCGTCGGACCTGCCTGTCGGAGTATACGTAGTCTTTGGAGTATACTCGTCGCGCGGTAAAATCTGCTTGCGAAATGCAGGATTTTATTGTAGAGGACATACAAACAAAAATTATTTTAAGACACAAAAATAGATTAAACCTGCCAACATCACGATTAAAAATGCACTCCGATAGTACCTTTGTCATGTCCGTAAAAAATTATAATAAGTTACCTGCATGTATTAAGAATTTAGAGAAATATAATATATTTACTAATAAATTGAAAATCTTCCTAGAAAACAAATGCTACTATAGTATAGGCGAATACTTAAATGATAAATTATAAATATGCAATAAATAAAAAACTTAGCCATAAAAATAATTAAATCACATACTTAATAATAAATGAAAGAATAATTAATTAATAATTTAAAAGAAAATGGTTTCTTTAAAAAAAAAAAATTTGCTAAATACAAGTACCTAACTGGTTATTTGACTTCCTACCTATAATAACACCCAGCGTTCTTCCTCCTCTCTCCTACTTTTGATCTATGCTGTGCCCGACAGGGTCCATAATTGAGACTTATGTAACTGTTTCCCTACCAACTGTATACATTATGGTACGCAATAAAGAATTGAGAATTGAGAATTGAGATTTTTGCATAACGCCAGTCTGATGCGTAGTTTGCATGTGGTGTTCTAGATGCCGCCACAAGTAATATTGGAATGTTTTCAAATTCGCAACAATTTGAACGTAATTTTTTCTATGTGAGTTTTTTAAGAACTATTTTTTGGACAGGATAATGTCTGTCGAGTCAGCTAGTCCATAATTCTAACTAATATTATAAATACGAAAGTGAGTTTGTTTGTTTGTGATTTGGCACATTGGTAGACAATGACCTAGATTTGGACATAGGATAACTTTTATCCTGATGTTCCACTATTCTGATCGAGTCTTATGGGTGACAAACAATAAAAAAGATAAACTTACCAGGAAAGAAAATGGTATAGTCAAGTGCAACAGTCAGCTGTCGTAGGAACGCTTCTCCAGTCTCAGCGAAGATGTAGCAGTTCCTCAGATGATGACCAAACATGGCGGACATAAGGTCACATCGCCGCACGTACGGCGTTTGAGATAGCAGGACTGGCAACTGATTTAATGGGGATTAGTACTAACGCAGTTTTATAGACAGACTATCTAGGATTTTTATTTATTGATCCTGCAGTCATTTAGATGATTACCTACCTAGGGTAAATGTTTTAGAGTACTAAGACGCAAAGTAAGTTTTATATTCATAGCAATTTGTTCAGAGAAATATTTTTTTCACTTTAAAATGTACACTCCTAGGCTATTAGGACAAGTCAATGAAAGCATCACAGAAACCCTTTGAATTCAAGTAATTCACATGTGGCTACCCAGTCATAAAATAATTCCTGGAATAGATGTAGAATAGTATCATAATTAAGTATGCAAACATATTCTAATTTTAGTTTGCTACCTGTCTTCCACGCTCCGTAACCCAAAGTTGCTGTATGTACTTCCAAAACTTCTTCAATTGATAACCTGTAATAATTTACTAGAAGGGTAACTTTGCTCCATCACTATGTAGCCGGCTTTAGGTAGTGGCTTCCAGACAGCCTATAATTGTTTGTGTACAATCATAGACTACCTGATGGAAACTGATGGAAATGTAATTGGATCTCTTTCCAAATGGCAACTATAACTATTACAGGTAAATAATACGTAGATACGAGTAGGTACATAGCCTCCACATTATTTTCCACGTAAAATAAAGGCTACACTTTTAGGAAACTGTTCAATAAAAGACTATTACACCGACACAGACACAGGTACTGAGGGAAAAAAAATGGGTCGTCGAGGTCAGATAGGCAGCCGATCCATTTAAAATACTGATATTCAGCTACATTCGGTTAGACTGGAAGCCGACCTCCAACATAGTTGGGAAAAGGCAGATAAGGGTGACTGTAGTAAAAAAAAATTGCCGTTTCTTACTCACTCGACAGTCCCTGGTTCTTCAACATATCAATAAGTTCCCTGGTCACTTTCTCATAAGCGGTCAACGCATACTTGGTGGAGTATGCGAGCTGTATGGAGGCTGCCACTACGATTGCAGCTAACATCTTGCCACAGACGAGGACCACGGCTATGATGGTCATAGGCAGGACCTCGTCAATGAAGAACTCGTCACTGCCAGAAGTGGTCAATTGGGCTACCACCATGTAAAATGACGTGACGTAATTCCAACGTTCTTGCGGTGTTTCTCTGTAAATGGGAAAAGACGTCCGATGGGAAATGCAAATGAGCAGTGCTATTCTGTAACCATCTCACCGTGATAACTTAGGTGAAGTGAGCTCGGAGTGAGCTGTCCGTCTCTAGCAGCAGGTGGAATGACGGCTCACTTCACCTAAGTTTTCACCGTGAGATTATTACAGAATAGATCGGCAGGTGGTGGTGTGGATGACAGCTCACTTTAAGCTCACTTCACCTAAGTTATCACCGTGAGATTATTACAGAATAGACCGGCTGGTATAGAATCTAAATGTGAAAGACTTTGTTTGGATGTTAGTTAATCAATCACGCCTCAACGGCTGTACGAATGACCTGCCGGTCTGACAGCTCACTCCGAGCTCACTTCACCTAAGTTTTCACGGTGAGATGGTTACAGAATAGCACTGCTGGATTAGGACATAGGATACTTTTTATCACAGCAGTACCTACGTTCCCGTGGGATGATTTCCAACTTTATCGAGAGTAAAAGCTAGTTATTCAAAAAATGCTACTGTCCCAGGGTGCATTTCCAATAATGTTATTAAGAGATGAGACAACAAAACAAATGCCTATAAGAACTATTATTCAATGTCATTGGACTGAGTGGCTGTACCTGTAATGTAATTGAAGATTGCCAGACGATCTAAGTAGGCCAAAGTTGAGATGTTTAAATGTGAACACAAGCCGGATAAAACAACTTACAATGAGAACGACACTTACTCATCTATAATATGTATCTTGAGTGTTCGTATGACGCTGATGGGGGAAGTCCCAATCATTGCAACCAGCCATACGCACGAGAATGTGTGGATCATGACCACTACGACTATTATCGTCATCGCCGCCTGCGCAAGTTTTAACTTATAGTTAAACTGACTTACAAAAAAAATTGTGCTCTGTACTTGTAAAAATGTTGTATTTTGTGTAAATAACGAAGCAAATTAATGCAACGATAACCTAGGTACACTTTTTATAGTCAAGTATAAAATCCCAAATAAGGCAGTCACAAGTCGAATGAATCTTGTTTCGTTAAATTATCATGACCATAGTTAATCTACCTCCTTTGTTAAACTTATCAAATTTTTGAGCAAACTACTATGTTGTCTAGCAACAAACACAATATTTTTTTTATAATCTTTGCACAAAATACAGAGAGCAGCGGTGGCCCAGTGGTGGTGGCCCCGACTTACGAACATTAACTCGTGGGTTCTAACCCAGGCAGGCGCATTACTTTGTGTAAATTATTCATCACCACTGCTCTCAAAACGGTGAAGGAAAACATCGTGAAGAAACCGGCATTTCCTAGAACCAAAAATTCGAAGACATGTGACATCTACCAATCCGCACTGGGCACGCGTGGTGGATTATAGCCCACTCCCTCTCATTGAGAGGAGGCCGTGTCCCTGCAGTGGGAACGTTATAGGCTGATGATGATGATGATGCACAAAATACCTGTAGAGTGGTAAGATTATTGGTGAGCTCACGAGAAGTATTCCGATAGAACTCAACCAAATACTTCAGTCTTAACAGCTTGTTCACCCGTAAGTAGTGTATAGCCCTTACGGGATTTCTAAAATGTAGGAAAAAGAAGAAACCATATTCTCATATAAATCCTATTTAATAGAATTAGACTGTACAACCAGTCGTAGACCCAAAGCTAAGCTAAGTAAGTGTAGCTTAGCTCGTATAGCTGAGCTAAGCTAACTTAGCTTAACTCTTGGTCTGCAACGGCTTAAAAATCTTATAGTGGTCGTAAGCACTACTGTTAAGCTTGAAGTCCTGGGTTAAAAGGAAAAGGGTGAAGGATGGGCGTTTTTGGGGGACTGTCTTATGTAATTTTGACCTTCGAAAAGTGCTGATTCTCAGTCTAGTTTGAATAAATGACTTTTGAATTTGAGTTTATTGGGTTCTTACATCTGGAATTTCTCAGTAGCTGCCCGGGATCTGTATTTGCCCGGTTGATGGCAATAGGCTCGCTCCTTGGTACATAGGACTTAAAGATAACTGGTGAAATGTGGGTGTACTATAGGGCCCCTCTCCGAGATTACTGTACAGTAAGCTGTACTTTAGTACGGACCGGAGCGGAGTGGGGCGCGTCGTTGTGGATTGCACTATCTATATACCCCTGCCTAATCCTTCGAGGAATATATTTAAACATATCATTGATATACCCAAGACTAACTGTTATAAGTACTGTTATTTAATTAAATAAGAACCAAAAAACCACTCACGGAAAACAAAATCCGAGGTATTCAAAAGGAGCATTAACCAGCACGTCTGTCCACACCCACAGTTTGTGCTTAAAATATCTGTGACGACATTTGGGTCCATCCATTATGAGCTCGCCATGCTTGCTCACGTAGCCCTACAAGTTATGTTGGCTTTATTATTTTATTCTTATGGAACAAGCTAATTAGGTACCACACACGGTAAATAACCCAAACACGGTATCTACATTGGTAGTCATACATACAAATAAAACAACTAGCTTCCAAAAAAACACTACAAGGTGTAAAATTACTTTAATTGAGGGAGATCTGTATTGTAGTTTAGTGCCACCGACTTCCGAAATTAAAGTAATTTTTCATTTTGTAGTGTTTTTTTTTGAAGTTGGTAGTTTTTTTTTGTTTATAAATGTTTTTTTTTACACTCTTTAGTTACGGTACCTACCCCGCACCAATTCGTATACCGCTACAGTACACTTGCTCTGTAAACAACAGTGACAGGAAGTTTTATATTTTATCCACATAGTGGATTAAATCAAAAAAAGATTGCGATCAGTTTGAAAAACCTTTTTTTTTTACGGTAGACGATACTATATTTTTTTTTCTTTTTAGATTCTTTACTTAAAAATAATATAATATAAAATAAAAAAACAAAATCAATTGTTCTTCCATATAAAAATAAATTCAATCCCAGCTTACGCTCATTCAGAAATCTTGCGCAGTCAATTTTAAAGGATTTATAATATTTTTTCGAGGCAAGTTGTTGTTGATAAAATGCCAAGAGGATTATCAGAAGTTTTACGAGCAAGAATTGTAACTTAGAGGGAAGAAGGTATCTGTACCTAGCTATATCCCAATCCTGTGTCGTGGCCATGTTGCGCAGGTACCACGGCACGAATACTTTTGCTGACCGACCCCGCAGTGGTCGCCCAACTATTCTGACTACTGCTCAGAAGCGCTTTATCAGATTGCTGGCAGCCCGTGACCCAACAATCAACGCCACTACAATAAAAGCAGTGCGGGCCGCCTCTGGACTTGAAGTTAGCACTCAGACCATTCGGAATTGCTTACACCAGGCTGGACTATGAGCACGGATGTTTTGGCGAGCACCTCTGAATTCACGGCAAGGTCAGCAATGGAGATTGCAGTGTGCTAGACCCCGGAAAAATGAAGAAGATGAGGAGAAAAACATTAGGCAAAACTGTCTCTTCGTTGACGAATCGCGAATCAGTCAGAAATCCAGATAACTGACGTGTCAGTGTCTGGAGAAAACCTGGAGACTCGGAAAGGCAAAGAACTGCCACTGGAACCGTTCAGCAAGGCGGGAAATCGGTGTCCTTTTAAAGAAAAGAAGAAAAGAAAATACGTTTATTTGCGGTGAACTACTTTGGTGCTTTTGGGGTGGAATTATGATTGGAGCTAGAACGCCTTTGATCCCGTATCGAGGCTCCATGACGGCAGATAGGTACAAAACAGTCGCTATTGACGGAATTGTCAGACCTTTCCGAGTAAACCATGGGCACCAATTTGTACTGGTCGATGATGATGCGCCCACATATCGAGCTCGACGAGTCAATGCTGCTCTCCGAGAATACGACATCACAAGGTTAGACTGGCCTGCCAGCTCGCCTGACTTAAACCCAATACAGCACGCGTGGGATGCTCTTAAGTGACCTGTTTGGAACGGTCAGCCACCTCCCCAGACAGTGCCAAATATCAAGGAAGTCGCTATTTATGAATGGGAGAGGTTACCGCAAGAAATGCTGGATAACTTGATCCTCAGCATGCCCAGGAGGATCACCGCATGTGTGCGAGCCGGGGGAGGAGTAATAACTCCTCCGGGTATTACTTAAATAAAAACCTTCTATTAATAAATTGTTGTATGTTTGGTTAAACGATCTTTTTCTTTCCATCAAATTTCTGTTATAATTACATTAGGATTAAATTACTACATTGTTGTTATTAAAAAATAAAAATGAATTTTATTTTTTTATTTCAAATGGTGTATTTCTATTTTCAAAAAGATATAACGTAAACACTATATAATATATTGAGTACCTAATAAAATAGTTTGTTAAATATTGCTAAAATTATACCAAGTTTGTATTTGTGTAGATACATGATGTTCACATCATGTATGTATGTATCTACACAAATACAAACTGTTTGTATTTCACACGTAAAAGACGTGTGATTAAGAATCAACTCAAACCTCCTAACTTTAGTCACATGTACAGATCGACAATAATTTGCTGCAGACAATCTACAGCTGCCTTTAAAGGGTTGCAACCAGGTCGCGGTCAATTAACACTATTATGAGGTACAGGAGACATATTTTGAGAAGACCATCGACATCAATTGACCGCGGTCATGGTTGCACTTTAGTCTTAGCCCACTTGATCTGTCATCACAAGGTCGAAATAAATCATGAAGTATGATCGACATACCTGGTGCATAGTAAGATAAATCTTGATATAGAAGTAGATATCTAAGATAGCGTGTATCCAGAACAGCATGTAGCAGTCATTGAGGGTCACCAGGTCATACAGAGCCAACACATAATGTATAGTTACCACCGCACAGGTAACGTAGCCATAACTCTGCGAATAAAATATAGTTTGTAAGCTGATACTGAACTGTAAGCCCGAACCTGTAGATAATAGGGATGATGACTAAAAAAATGATTTTTTTGTCCGTAATGTAGATTATGAAAAAATACAGTACATGTATTTTTTTTTACGGTATCAAAAGATTACGGCGATACATTGAGTTATAATGTGCCATGATGTCACTTGTATGTAGATTTTATACATACTTGTGACGTATCAACCCCCACTCCCCAACTTTAATGCGTTGTATCTAAGTCATTTTTTATTAATATGATAAAGCAAAAAATACATGTCTAATATTTTTTTATTATCTGACTGACGGACTAAATAGAATTTCTTTTATTTGACCCAGGCATCATCCCTAATCTCGTAATTTTCTAAACTGCACCGGTCCGGTGAACACTACTAGTTTTATGTAGGTACTTAACTGTTTCATTCAACACCCTGCTTTGTGTTTTATTTAAAAAAAATAGAGAAATAATATGTTTCTTGGAAAAATGGTACAAGCGCGAGCTTAGAATAATCCTTTTGGTGGCAATCATCCCATAGCATTAAGTTCACCTATATATTTTTTGTACTTCAAGTATTAAATAAATAAATCCCGCTGGCCAGCTTTAAACTGGAATTAAAGGGTATCTTTGAAAAATAGCTATAAATAATCAATTTACGCAAATTAGACATTAAGAACTAATTATATACGTAAACACGGTGAAGCTTCAAATAGAGAGGCAAAATATCCCGTTGGTAACAAGCTTTGGCAAAAATAAGTAGGCACGTAAAGTGTTTGCTTATTCCACATATTGTTCCAAGAAAAGCGAGGTTACCTGTTACGCTAGGCGCGACGCGAAGTGATTATAAGAACAGAAAATGTTATCAGAATCTTTTATATGTATTTTGGAGCATATCCTGACACAGAGCTAGAATACTCAATCAAACAAGATTTACGCTTAACAGGACTAGTACGAGTACCCACTGAGCCTGTATTTTCCAAGCCAAACGAACATAAATCAGTCATCATGGCACTTGCAAGCACATCTGCACATAGCATACATGAATACCGGCCCCCAAAGTCACAGACAAACAAATATCCGCTTCGTAGCCACAACGGCTCATTAGAGCGGTATCAATTTACCTGATACATGAGCGTTCCGGGCCGCAGCAGATTAGAGGCGTGAGTGTAGCTGTGATACGTAGACACGCTGGCAGATGACTTCGCCTGACTAACGTTAGACTGTGAAATACTCATCGGCAGCGACCCTACGGATTAGGAACACGATAGTTTGATGACAACCTTGTTTGAACGCGCTGAGGAAAATGCTGCCTTTCGCTCCGAAGTTGGCCTGTTATCTTAGTAAGCAGACACCTTTGTGTGGCGTAATGGTGCAGATATCTAGCAAAGTTCTGTGGTAAATCTTTTTGTGTTCTGTTGACGCTTGTTTCACGAGGCAATATTATAAGTGGGTTGCATGCAACAAGCACTTTCTAGTCATTTTTCTATTCTCTCCTTAAATTTAACTGTCCTTATTTGGAAAACATATCTTAAGATGATTAATCTAGAGCTGAATATAAAACTGTTTATGACAAACCTTCAAATCTACTGGAACCACTCTTCGAATCAGCTCCCGATTCTAATGACGTCAAGTCAACCGTCGTCGATTCATCTGTGAAATGAAACGTACGTCATAGGTAAGTACGTACTTGATACTAATCGTTTTGGACCCTTTCCAGTCAAGGTAATAATACCATAAGCTGGTGCCGGAAGTTATTAATCTCTTCAGTCTACTGATAAAGTTTATGAGTTAATCCAAAAGCCTCGTTTTTTTTTGTGTCTCGTCTTTCCTGAATACAGACACAGCAACTTTCAAGGTTTATTTTTTTATCTCAAACACAAACTTTGAACATTATTCCTACCCAATCTACGTTTTATATAATTTAAAAGAAAACTCGTAATTGTTGCTCATTCTATGGAACTTTTCATTTATGTTTATATCGCAAATTATAATTGGAAGTTCTTCTTTATCAAACTTTTGGAATATTTGAGACTTTGGGATGGCAATATTTTACCAGTCAACATTTCAGGGCCTCAAGTCTGCTATTACAATAGTGTCAGAATGGTCTATCATTGATTTCATAATTGTTGATTTTGACAAGTTTGGTAATCTACTAACATATTGGCGTCATTATGACTTTCCAACGGTCAGCCACTGACACTCCATTGAAAGAAATGGCATCTAATGGTAATCTCGTGATAATGAAAAATGAATGACTGACTTAGGCGGTAATCTGCTAAAATTTTGACAGTTCCTTTGATCAGTGACCTACCATGAGAACGTCATTGTGCAGTCATTTCTTTTAATTCGTTACGAGTATCGTGTTTGTGGAATACAATGATCAACCAATGATCGACCATTATGCATTTAGCAGATTAGGAAATTTAAGCAAAATGACAATGGGATCGTGTTGGAATGACGAATTTATAAAGACAGCAGACTTGGGGCCCAGGTTATGAGACAGATGTTTAGCCGACCTTAAAAAAAGGAAGAGTTCCTCAATTCATCGGAATCTCACACAATGTACAGTATCCAAGCATAATACTTCACCTCCCGAAGAGTCATCATCGTCCATCTCCATATTTATAGGCAAGATATAATCTCGAGACATTTCAAAAGCCTTGTTCAAAGGCTCCTGGATCTTGGGGTAATATTTGACCAAGTTGAAGAATGTCACACTTGGTATTACTAATAAATCGAGACTTCGACTCGCGTATATCGTTACTTCCGAACATGAAATTGGTTGCTGAAAATTGTATGAAATACTACAGTTTTTCTGGAATTCATCTGGAATAGTGTAGAACATATCAGTAATCGACTATCTTTTCCGAATAATGTAAGAAAAATGACAATGGCAGAATGTTTCATGTATCTTAAGACGGCAATGTGGTTATGGAAGATCGAATTGTCAGGTTAATCCCGAGATCATGCATCGTAATCTTGGCAACTTAAAACATACCAAGGATTCGAATTATTTGCATTCGGATAAAACGCTGTCGCTGTCTAGGTATTTCTAAGGAGATCAATAAATATACAACAAAAATCACAAATCGTTCTTCAAAAAAGTAAATTTAAAAAATCTAAAAACACGGCTGCGTAAAAAGTAACTTTAAAGAAGATGTAAACAAGATGACCTATTTCTAACAAACTCATGCGGGCAGAGGCATCTTCTTGAATTTAAATATAGACACTAAAGCCTTACTAGACAAAATCGCCACAAAGAAACAAACATACATTCATACAGGATGGAACAAAAAAAGAAGTCATAAAAAAAAAATTATTGCTCATGTCCAAGGATATCCGAAAATACCCCGTATATGTTCGGCGATTTTTTGTAGTTTTCGAGTCATAATTTTGTTTTATTAATTTTGTTGAGTTTTCTGCCGGTGTAGGTTCAACAATTCATATCTTTTATTGTGGTAGTCGTTTTTGAGATTTTATTTTTGCGACAGTATTTTCTTGAATGTTACTTTCATGCGTAAAATAATAAACTTCCTAACATCCCTGCAAGTTATTCAAAAAGTTAAGTTAAGTTATTTAGTGGTAAGACTGAAATATTCAACTTCAATTTAAAAATGCAAAAATGAGGTGCCCTATATTCTAGCTGACTTTAACAACTATGCAGGTCCTTAAGCTATACAAAACATTACAAAATTAGTACTTCACGTTCTATAATTCGCTGTAATCGGCCTTCGATGGTGGATAGGCTAAAATTTTTTTTAGGCAAATATAGGTGGGTATATCGGTTTTAATATAGGTGGACAAAATAGTGACGTCATAAAACAAAAATAGATTCCTCATGCTCCGGGATATCCAAAAATACCCTATGTATGCTCCACGATTCTTAAGGCCTCTGCCTCGAATTTTGCGGGCAGCGGAGCGGCGGCGGCGGCGGCGCGGGAGCGGCAGGATCTTATGCGTAAAATCAAATGGACCGGTTCTCGAAAACAGCGGCGCGGGGGCGGGCAACGAGCGGTGCACTCCAGTCAAGCGGTGATCGCCCGCGCCGCCGCCGCCGCCGCCCCGCTGCCCGAAAAATTCGAGGCAGAGGCCTAATAGATAAAAACATAAATTCCTGCTATCGATACTTTTTTTGAATAACTTTCAGGAAAGTTAAGAAATTTATTATGTTGCGTATGAAAGTAACATTCAAGAAAATATAGTTGCAAAAAAAAATCTAAAATAATCCACTACAAAAAATATATGAATTTTTGAAGCTCCAACGGCAAAATCCCAAAAAAAATATAACTCGAAAACTACAAAAAATCACGGAACGTTATGGGGAACATGGGATATTTTCGAATACCTTAGGAATTACCTAATTAGGAACTTACGCCTGTGAAATTCCCGAACATTCCACCTGGGCCCATACAGGTTATCATTTCATTATACGATGTCAGAACATCCACCTATAATTTAAAACAAAATATTTATTTGCCTATTATTCTAAAGACTGAAGGTTGAAATACAATATTATAAAATGTTCTATTTCAAGCTGATAACATGGGAAGCGATCCAAAAAATGTATTGTCAACGAACGGAAAAAGGGTCAGGAGCCCCATCGAACGTTACATTGTACGTATTCCTACATATAATCCTCCTTCATGTTTACAATACAAACTTAGTGAGTTGTGCAAAAGCGGAATAATCAAAAACCTTTCCCTATTGTTCCTGTTCAGTGAATCAGTATATATGTCTCCGGGAAATGTTGGGTCCCCGATGGTAGGGTCACCTTGAACGATATTTGACTTGAAAGATTGACTGTGGACACGGACTTGTGTCCGTAATAAAAATACCTATGAATATAAATAAGATACCTACTGTATAACTCTTTCATGATTCCCTGACTTGGAATGAAAGGTTTAGTAAGGGAGATGTAAAAAATATGGCGAATAAAGGATGACATAATTATCCTATAATATTAGGTAGATACTGCTGGGACTCTGCCCTATCTCTGAATACAATATGAATATTTAGGGTGAGTTTTTGCTGACATAAATAATATTTACTACAGTTTTGGTATAACATATTAAACCTAAAAAAAATACTACAAATTAATTACACAATAAATAATATTTGAATACGTCTCAATGAAAAGAAAATCTCATAGTTCTAATGGTTTTCTTAAAAAACTATTTTTTTTTAAATAGATCAGGCCTCACCTTCCCACGATATATAATATAAATGTAGGGCTGTATATCCCTGCACTGTATGACGGTGTCTCCCTTGAGCAGGTACATTTCATGCAGGTGTTGTGTGATGACCCTGATAAAGGACCTCTCCACCTTCCCGAACAGAGGTACTTCGCGTAGGGCTCGCTCATACATGAACACTAACGTGTCTTCCATTAAGGCTGAGTTTAGACGGCGGCATATTTTCTGAAAGATAAGTTATTTCATTTAAAAAATACCTGAGTAAATCCTAAATAGATTCGTGATAGTAACTACATTAGCAACATAATTTACGAGTATGCTGCGAGCTGCTATATTTACGGTAATTTCTTATCAAGTAGGTTAAGTAATTACTTTAAAATGTTAGTTATATTAGATAAATATAAAGATAATTTAATTTGTCTAAAAATGCGTATACATGCTAATTAAGCATGCAGAATGTCACAATATTTCGTAAGACGTACAAATTTATAAAATTTCCAAAAAACAAAATATGAACTAAATTACAAAATAAAACTAAATTATTAAAGGCACTTTAATCCAAGTACCTATATAGTAGTTTCATTCAAAAATTCGCCAACATTATAATAACATTTTCATCCCACCATCTCGGAAAGAGTATTTTTAATCTTCAGTATCTGAGTGGAAAAGCCGTTTTTATTCTCTAGAGGATAAAGTAAATTGAATTTAGAACATCGTGTGCACTAAGTTTGTGAATTAAAAAAAACATTAAACCTATTTACTGCTACCTCTATGGTGCCGAATATATCATACAACTTTTTTTTAATTTGTTAAAAACTCAGACTCGGAACCTTCTTGGTGTTCTTTTTTCAATTTGCTTTGTACGCGGTTCTTTACGCGGCATTTTTTCACGTCATTGTTAAACCTTAGGTATATTAAAAACAAGAAACTTGAAAACAAGTGAAAAAACTAAAATGAGTGATTCTAGCGACGAGGAAGTTTGCTTGACGCCAACAGAATTGACTGAAACTGTTAATAATGCGCAAATGAGCTTTCTCCCTCAACAATCACGCGAGAAGTATTTAAAACAGTACGATATGTTCTACACGTGGCGACTAGCAAAAGGAGCCAAAACTTTCTCAGAAAACGTTTTGCTGGCATATTTTATAGAATTATCCGAGAACAAGAAAGCAAGCACTCTATGGAGTACGTATTCGATGCTAAAAGCAACAATAAAGATGAAAAAAGACAAACATATCGATACCTATCCTAAATTAGTGGCATTTTTAAAAAGAGCCTCATCTGGTCATCAACCAAAAAAATCGAAGGTTTTCACAGTATCTGATATTGAAAAGTTTCTTAACGAAGCACCCGATTCCGTATATTTGGCGGCAAAAGTAAGTCAGTTGCACATTCAGTATCTACTTAAGTATATTAATCTCAATTAAATAGTATACTTAGTAGATGTTGATAGGCATAATTATGCGTTCATATCAATTTTATTCATTTATCTACTACAATACTCTTTACGTTACAGGTTGTTCTTATTATTGGAATAAACGGAGCATGTCGAACTAATGAACTAACACAACTTAATGTCAAAAACATTGAGAAACATTCAGATGACTTACTATTAATTAATTTACCTAATACAAAGACAAAAAGAGACCGCAACTTCGTCATTCGCAAGGAATACGTAACGATTGTTGAGAAATATCAAGCCTTACGCCCGCCTAACACTCCAATCAATCGATTTTTTCTACAGTATCGCAATGGAAAGTGTGTTAGACAGCCTATGGGTACTAATAAAATTGGCAGTATCCCACGAGAAATAGCAACATTTCTTGAACTTCCAGAACCCCTGTTGTACACGGGTCATTGTTTCCGACGAACTTCAGCCACACTTTTGGCTGATTCCGGAGCTGATCTGCTGTCCCTTAAGCGCCACGGAGGCTGGAAGTCCAATGCAGTTGTAGAGGGATACATAGAGGATTCCATCCAAAATAAGTCTAAAATATGTGAAGGCATCGTAGGAGCCATTACACTGAAAGAGCCTCAATCGGATCCTTGTACTGGCCCTTCTACATCAAAAATAAGCCGTTATGAAACACCTAACCATCTCCCTCTCTCTCCAACATTCACGCCAAGGGAATCCGATGAATCGGTACAACTATTAAGTATGACAGATAGTTTACCGAAAAACAGTACACAAGTGACTAACACCAATATTACAGTACCAAACAAAAATATTACACTCAATTTAAATAACTGTAGCAACGTTACTTTAAAATTTTCTTAATTATACCTTAGTATTATTTTGTTATAATTTAAAGATTATTCTGTAATACTTACCTGTCATAATGTAGTAATTAATACCTAAACTGAAATAAAAGTGTACCTATCTTGTGATTGTAAACGTTTTTTTTTTTGCATTTTGTCATTTCCTCGCTGAGGTGGAATGAAAAGTTACGTGTTGCACTCGAGTGCAAAGATTTTTCACCTCGTGCTCTTTTGATTCCCTCGCTAACGCTCAGGATTCTAATTTTGAATCACTCGCTGCGCTCGTGATTCAATTTTAGAATCCTTCGCTTGCTCGGTCATCAAAATTGAACACGCGGTTAAAAAGCAACTTTGCACTCTTGTATAACAAATAACTATTGTCTGTTAATAAATTTCGCATCTTTTTTTAAACAAATTTACCGGCAATTCTTTAAATGGCGGGGTTTATTTTTGTTTTTATATGAGCCATACAGAAGACGCTTTTTCCCATTAATGCCGTCTTTGATGTATGCGAACACAGTTGATTTTTGTCACGTCTGTTACGGGGGAAGGTGTCAGCTAGTCGTGGAAATAGAGATTATTTTTACCCTTAAAAAATGCCGCAATTTCAAAAACATACAGAGTTAATAATTTGTGTTTTTTAAATAATGGCATACAGCTGTCGGTCGACTTCAAATTGAACATAGCATGAATGCATCTCTTTTGGACCTTTAACGCTATTTCTTTGTTTGTGGAATTCCCCCAAAATATAATACCGTAGCGCAATAACGATGCTAATAGACTATGATAAGCTGTTATTAAAGCGTCTGTGTTTAGCTCTGGGATCAGTTTATATTAGGCGTACGCAGAAGAGCTCATTATACCTAGTATTGCATTATTTTTTTCAACATAGTCAACTCAAAGATAATTTCCATTATATCTTTTTCTTCTTCTTCTTTTGTTAGACACGTGTTTAATAATTCTCACAACCCGCGAATGTCCGAAGACATAAGCTTCGGAAACGCCACAACAACGGACAAGACAGGGCAGATTATTCAAGTATTAATTAAATAATATATCATCGTGACCCAGGATCTAATTTAGTGACAAAATGATGAAGCGACATGGCCCGCCACACCTGTCACCACTGAATGCCACCTGCGGTCGCGCGGCTTATAGAGATTCGATATGTATGTGGCTGATTCAGCATTCAGCATCTGGTGTCAGGAGATACTTTAAAAGAAATGTGTAAGATATTCTTGGTGAGGTTTGAAACTAAAGTGGCCGCTGAAATTTTGAATCGAAGATTCAGTTTTCCTTCATATTTAGCTTAACGTTTTATAAAAAAAAACATTCCGATAGAATATTGTAAAGGAAATCAAAATCAAAACTATGTTATTCTGCTGTGGAAACGTGATAAAAATGCAAAATTGAAACAAACACAAACATAAAAAGTGTTTCACCACAGCCGTTCACCAGAATTAATGTAGTTTCCGTAAAAAGTGCATAACACAATATTTTTCGACTACGTGGCCAGTGAAATATTAGCTGTTTTTCATTGTTTACCATTCTGTACAACATTCAGTTTGTAGCACAGTACAACAGAGTATTTATTATGACTTACCTGCGGATTACTGCCGTTGGTCCGTTTCCACACATATTCGAAATATTTCAACGTTTTCACAGTGAGCATAGGATCCACGTTCTCTTGATACAGAAAGTTGGCTAGATCCTTTGTTTTTTCCTATGAAACAAACGAGGGCTGAGCTCGTTAAAACTAATATAATTACTGTACTGGAACTGCGAAGTCGTAATATTTTTAATGACGGAACTTTAGCCGTAATACAGAGTACTAGACTAGCAGTATGGTCTATCTCCGACGTTAATTAGATTTTATTCATTGTTACATTTTGTAATTTTTCAAACTTAGTCATATGTGCACGACAGACCTATACCTACATGTATTGATATGATTTAATATCCGTTTTTTAAATAAATAAGATCACTTTTCCCGTTAGCAACTGATTCTTAATAAGGTATAGATTTCCATTTATATTCAGTTTATTAACTTTATAGATATTTGATCGTCTTTGAAGACAATTGAAATATCTCTGATTTCTGTTGAAGTAGGCTTACTTTATTTTTGGATACTCATTGAGGTAGCTTGGCAGTACATTCTTTTAAATGTTAAGAAAAAAGAGATATTTAAATGCTCAGTGAAAGGTCAAATGACTTGAAATGGCTTCAACATTTCTGTGGCTTTAAGTGGGCTCCTAAAAGTGATAACTTTTTATTTGCTACTAACAATAGCGGCTGCCTGTTAATGTTCCACTAGGAGGGAAACCTTCAACTAAAGTTGCCCACAAAGGGAGATAACGGGGGCAATAACAGCTCGGTACATTTTAGTTGGTATTAATTATTTTTGTTTCAATTCAAATTCAAATAATCATAACAAATAAGCGGGTATTACGCGGGTCTTAATTTTTTTATTGTTAATAAGTATCTAGAGGCAATTGGCAGACCGTTTTTTTATTGTTTTGGCATCAATTAATTTTGTTGACATCATTTCTTATTTAGCTTCCTGCCCTAGCTGACGAGATAAGGAACCTTTCAAGTAGCACTCATATTAATTGCTTGTCTATTGCTCAAAAAACTTCCTTCACGAAGAAAACTTTACAGTGGATTATAATAATGATTTCCTTACAATGATGCAAATAAAATCATTAATTGTTGTATGCTTAAACAATACTACAACTATTGATATCCCATAACTCTAAAGTTACATACAATATATAAAAATAATACAAAAAGTTTTAAAACGAGAAGTGTTCCAAAAATACATAGTTTCGACGATAACATAACACTTTTTATATAAATATTACGTATATTATTATTTTGACATAAATAAATGTGGCTTTATCGAATTCGTTTTAATGAAAAAATTAATAACAAAAACATGCCAGTTGAATCTTTGACATGGTCTGATTTATACCCTAGAGTTATGGGATATCAAAAAGAACACCTTGTATTGTTGATATATCCTCTACTAAGATTATACATTCAAAAGGTGAGTGATAAATTTAGTCTAGTCGTAGCCGAGCCGTAGCGCGTAGATCATGTGCTACGGGTTCGTATTTGTAGCACACATGACGTGATCTACGCGCTACAATTCAGCGTAGCAGGGTGTTAACGTACCATACCGTACCCGACGGCAGGAGGCAACTGCAGGCGACGTGTCACCGCGACACGACAAGTCGTTGGCAGCTACGGGCGAGTGACAGGCGACACGTGCAGCCCGACCGCAGACCAGTAGTGCCACCAACGCTCGAGCGATAACAAGTTTTATCTTCTATCTACCGACTGGAATAGGGGCTGCTGCCGCCTGCGGTCGGGTTCGGAATCATGACTGCAGCGACATGACGCCGCGACACGTCGCGTGCAGTTGCTGCCTGCGGTCGGGTACGGAATGGTACCTTTATGTTTCGATTGCTTTTGCATATGTTTTATTTTGATTACATCTTATCTCTTCAGCTATACCATTTGCGATATAACATGGTAATAGCGGTCATTGAGCCACCTACATACGGCACAAACGGTAATAAAGCCTGTTAACGTCTATCGTGAATCGCCATCTGTCGTGATCCTCAACATTTTTAAATAATGAAAAACGATACATTGTTGATTGTCCATGGTCCTACAAAGAGATGTAAGTGAAATGACAATGACCTCTTGTCGTGCTAAAACGCACAAACAGGGTCGAATTAAATTATCTAGCGAAACTCCCAGTTGTGATGGGACTCGATATCTACACGACAAATCAAATAAAAAATATTGGATATTTTTTTGTGAATCTACGTCCGCTGGTAGTGTTGTTACTTGAAGTATGAGTTGAGAATCTGTATCGTAACCCATCACGTCTGTGAAATTTACACGAAAAAAAAGAGTTTTAAACTGATATTTCAACTATGAGTACATTGCGGTTGATGACCCCAAAAAAAATCACCATTTTTTTTTTTTTTTTTTTTGCTTTATCATATTGCCCATCACGTCTGCGGAGTTTCGCTAATTTAATTAGACCCTGTCGTATATCAGTAGTGCTATTCTGTAACCATGTCACCGTGAAAACTTAGGTGAAATGAGCTCGGAGTGAGCTGTCAGTTCCTAGCAGCAGGTGGAATGACAGATCACTTCAAGCTCACTTCACCTAAGTTTTCACCGTGAGATTATTACAGCATAGACCGGCTGTTCGATTTCACATCTCTACTTAACATTACCTAGATTTGAAGAGTGCAAAGCAAGTTAGAAATAGTACTAACATTATGTTCCAATAAAGCACGCGCGGCGGCTGACCGTGTGGAGGCAACATATCCAAACATGAAGGCAAAGTACATAAATCCAGTGATCTTCAGGCCCATCACTAGCCACAGGTCCACGGAGTTGGGCATGCCAACTGGAGTGCAACCCATACCTAAAATTTATACAATAGGTTTTTTTTTTAAATACTATCAACATTGAGAGATTGAGTTTTATTTATCAGTAGCTGCACCCCCGCGGTTTCCCCCGCAAAATCTCGATCCCGAGGGAATATCGAAATAAAAAGTACCCTATGTCCTAACCCAGGTCATGGTCTACCCATGTACCAAATTTCATCTAAATCCGTTCAGCCGTTTTAACGTGAAAGCGTAACAAATAAACAAACTCACTTTCGCATTTATAATATTAAGTTAGAATTTGGATTAGGATAGTTAGGATAGCTATCTAAGTTTAATATTAATTTATTATACACATAAACCTTTCGGAATAACTCTAAATGATAGTGAAAACCGTACTAAAATCCTTTGCTTAGTTTAGAAGAAAAACATGGTCATACAAACAGACACGAATGCGTATGCAACGTATGCGCAGGTAGGATTTGTAGGCATTATGCACACCAGCATGCGAGAAACTGCACGAAACTGCGCATATACCGGGCGGCACTTCGTTTAGTTATGTAGGTTGTGTACATAAAAGCTCCTGTAATTCTATAAGTCTGAAGCTTTTACTAAAAGTTGCAAATGATCGATGATAAGTTTCACCTACACGTGGCTTCGAATAATTTTGTTCCCTAGAATCAAGAAGTTTGTGACATTCAACGAAAAACAAGTAGTAAAATAAACGATTCCTTACTAATTTGCAATCTTAAGAGTACGCTAGTTGGGCATTCTTCCATACAAACGTATTATGATGATTAATCGTCTGTTTGACGGTGTAAGATCAAAACTAAAAATTATAAAAAAAAATCTTGTCATTATCTATTCTAGTCCTGTATGAAAGCAAAGTTGGAAAAAAAAGATTGGTTTGGAAGTTATGAGATAATTTTAACTCATCTTTGGGCGTCAATAAATAACTTATGTAGTAAGAAAATGGCAAAATAGAAACCGTTCAGTGATAGATATTATTTATTCAATAGTTAAAATAATTTATTTTTAGTAAATACGTGAGTAAGTAAACACATGCATTAGTTTTTTTCATAATATCTAGGTTTACGCCCAAAGGCCTGTTCATTAAAATTTACGAGCTCGTTTTCGTTATAGTCTATTTCACTAAATAAATGGATAAATATATAAATAAATAAAAACTAGATAAATAAATACTAAATGAATAAAACTAAATAAATAAATAATTAAACCCAATTATCACGCATATTAGTTCGAGCCGTCGACTAGGCTACCCTTAAATGAAATTATTTAATCGGCTTCCCTTCACCCTTTGCCTTCGAAAACAAATGGTTAAGAAGCTTATTCCAATTAAACGACCACACGTAACATCGAAATACGTTAGAACCAATACTACGTCCTTAAACTGCGTTCGCGAATTAGTTTCCAAACATGTAAAGAAATATACATTGTTGAAAAACAATTTTAATACCCATACATTAAGTTGAGTTTGCCCTACAACTTAAAATATCTTTGTTACTTTTTCAATAGTACTAGTCATTCTGAAATCAGCTGTATTTACACCAGCACAGAGATGATATTCGATTAAGTGGAAATAACACCCAACTGGGTACAAGGATTTGAACAGACTTTAAGTCGTTGACATAACCCGAAACATTCCGCTCCATACGTTACCTTTAACCGTAGTATCAATTACGTGGAGCACTAACCCACGAATATCTCGTAAACCCAGTAGAACGTGTACACGTATTCCGTGACTGCATCTGGGACAAGCATACAAAGTAGTGTGACTACACAATGTTATAAGATGGATAACTGGCAGGGTAATTGGCAGTATTAACTAATATCAAAATTACACTGTTCGATTCTTCCAACCGTGTTGAATCGTGCAACATAAAAGGGGATCGTTCAATTACGGTTATTTTTATTTCCGCGTATTTTCAATATGGTTAATACTACTAGTACTAATTGGCACGTGAAAATGTATAGTATTACTTCCAATATCACATCAATACACAGACTGCTCTTGAATGTACCTACTTATATAGGTATCCTAAACTTTCATTTATGATGCGGGTAGCGAACCAAATTGAGCAAATAAGTACCTATTTCACAGACTTCTAGCGCAGACTAGCGCGTTAGTGACAAATATATCCTTTTCTCAAACATGCTTGGAAATTCGAGTATTATTTTGACAACCAACCTTCTTGGAGATAAATCGAAAATGCTCTCTACTGGTCAAATACATGCGAACAGGCGGCCGGCTATGTTAGTATGAATATCCATATCCGTTGTGTAGCGTAGCGTAGTGTAGCGGCCGAATAAATTACAATGAAAACTCATATCTGTCGTCTTATTTAAAAATGTTACGGTAACCTTTCACGACACATGGCAACCACGGAGGTAGCTTATCAAAGATTTGATTAAAATTTCGAACAGGCTTGCTTAAAGAGCTGTTTAAAAACTGAAAAAAATAAACAAATGAACATATTGGCGCGTTATTCGTCATTGATTCTAGAATTTATAATTAATTTAATTATTTTGAATTTTTACGCATTATTTGAGAAAAGTACCTACTATACAAGTCATCACCACAACCAGACATTGATAGACTCACGTATGTATACCACGGCTTCGTCTCGGCCAACATTTTCACGTTCATCCATCAATGCCCGTTTTGCAGGCCGCGGCAGTAATGTACTATTATGAATCCAGAAATAATGTATAACGAATGTCCACTTACATCTCATCTCATACTTTGTGCTCGAAACGATTAAGACCTTCGTACAATTAACCATAATATAATATGAGTTAGGAGGAATGTAGGGTTCACACGCGTTCACAAAAATGAACGCCGTAGTAAAGTTCACAATTGTCACGGCTATAGGCAGGAACTTCAATAATGTTACAGCTGGATTTACCCACATTATATCACCCTCCCAGTATGAGAAAGCACCTGTTATTCTCGTCACCTGAACAAAAAGAAATATTTACTGAATTCTATTGTGTGAACTGTGAAGATCTGTACAGTAGGTATCTAGATACGATTAGATACACTCTTTATTATTTGTTGTTGCGCGTTCTTTTGTGTTCGGACCTTTTTCAAGCTCTTTCTAGGCGTGTGAACATCCATTTTCTATCAGTTTTGTAGTTCGTTATGTTGGTATCATTTATTTTAAATATATTTTCTAAAATAACACTCCTTTTGAGGCAGTCGTGTAAAAAGAAAAAATGAATCGTCTTGTTTCCGTTTATTTGCAAAGTGGATCCCGTCAAATCAAAGCAAACCCTTGATAAAACGTATTTCCTGACGATCATGTGAGTTGTACTCAAAGGGAATGCTCATCTACCTACCACTTATTACCTCACCCGTAAATAGATTTATAGACGGCGCTTGAAATTGAGTTATCTATAGTGTTTTTTATAGAAAGCATTATTTATTTCAGGCAGTCAGGCCATACGCTAGTGAGGCGTAATTTACAACAGTCAAACTTCCAAACTCAAAGCATTATATTTCAATTAAACCATTAACACGCACTTTTGAACTATCAAGGAGTCGGTCAATCAAAAAGATGAATCTAGTTGCCGATTCGAAAGCGTGGTTAGTTACGAAAATATAACCTCCTTTGTGAAAAAATAAAACACATCAAATAACTGAAAGTTGCAATAATACAATACTATTAAAAATCACTTACCAAAAGCATTCGATTCAGTCTATACAGATCCATGTCAGTATTATCATTGACTATTTTAAACTGTAACAGAATAAAAGTTTCATAAATGAACGTCCTAAATATATCAATCTTTAACTTTAGCCCCCTTATTTATAAACGCTGCATATGATAAATAATGATTAGCGTCTGTTTAACCATACATTTTTGACGTTTAAAAGTTTAATAAATGAACGTTCTAAAAATATCAATCTTTAACTTTAGCCCCTTTATTTATAAACGCTGCATATGATAAGTAATGATTAGCGTCTGTTTAACCATACATTTTTGACGTTAAAAGTTTCATAAATGAACGTTCTAAAAATATCAATCTTTAACTTTAGCCCCCTTATTTAGAAACGCTGCATATGATAAGTAATGATAAGCGTCTGTTCAACCATACATTTTTGACGTTTAAAAGTTTCATAAATGAACGTTCTAAAAATATCAATCTTTAACTTTAGCCCCCTTATTTATAAATGCTGCTTATGTTAAGTAATGATTAGTCTGTTTAACCATACATTTTTGACGTTTAAACGTCTCTTAACTTTAATCAACGTTTATGAATAAGAGGGTAATTGTCCATTGTTCATAAAGAGAGCAGTGGTGGACAGTGATAACGGTCCGACTTACGAGTTCTAGGTCGTGGGTATGAACCATTGAACCCACGCAAGCGCTTTACTTTATGTTAATAACTTCATCACCACTGCTCTCAAAACGGTGAAGGAAAACATCGGTAACCGGCATGACCTACAACAAAAGATTTGAAGACATGTGACATCTACCAACCCACACATGGCACGCGTGGTAGATTACAGCCCACTCCCTCTCGAAGAGAAAAGGCCTACAGTACTATTCTGTAACCATCTCACCGTGAAAACTTAGGTGAAGTGAGCTCGGAGTGAGCTGTCAGTCCCTAGCAGCAGAGCAGAGCTGGAGGAATGACAGCTCACTTCACGTTCACTTCACCTAAGTTTTTACCGTGACATGGTTACAGAATAGCACTGCTGTTCCAGTAGTGGGAACATTATACGCTGGTTATGCACCAGATCACTGTCGAAACAAAAGTATGACAGATTGAAAACATTTCAATTTTGATGACATACGTCAAGAAGATTTCACTAGTCTCTGGGAGCAGCTGTAAGATCTTAAAGGAAAAATCTAATTTCTAGAATACTCACAACTTCTTCAAACGGAAAGACGCTTATAATGTCCAATAAGAAGGCATGCTTCAAGTATCTTGACACAGTCAACAGCGGATGCGTGACCAGTAAGGACTTATCATTGTAATAAGCTACATACGCCATTATGACTATGTCTATGTAAAGTACAACATCCGACCAGTTGTATGGGCCACCATGTTTGTGTTGTTTTGACTGAAATGGTGTAACATTTTCAAAATAATACAAAAATAATTTCTTACTTATATTTTTACTGTATGAAATATAGGATTTGGTTAAGAGTTCAACCATAGAGCCGACCATCTCGTGATGATGCCAGAAAGTCTTAGAAATAAATTCAGTAAAAATATCCCAGTTTGGTTTTCTGGTTTTCCAATCTTAAGCTGACTGTGAGCGTCTCAATGGTCATCCCTTATCTTCCAAAAGTATATGGAAAAGCCACGCATAGTCTCAGCCTTCCCAGTAACGTAATAACAACTCTAAAGCACACTCGACGCTTTACTCAAAACTTTAACTCACATACATTTCCCAACGACATACTACAGTAACACAATAAAACAAGCAAACTTACAGCAATGTCGTATGGCACAGCGAATATGTAAAACACGGCCACTAGAAAGCGTACGGCACACCAGAACTTCAGGAACATACCATGGGGAGTAATGCATCCCGGAACGAAGAGATACCTGAGGTGTCTGCACAACACACGAGTTATCAGACACCAACAAAAGTAGGATGAATCATATTTTTAAATTATGTTATTGCTAAAATAAGTAAAGTTTGGACTGGTATTTGTATGGGGATGGAAATGGAAAACTGCGGTCGCAACATGGATGGTGGCTTTCTGCTGTACCCGACAGGGTCCTTGCTGATCTTATTATATTTTCAATTACCACCTAAGTGCACATTATGGAATGCAATAAATGATTGAGCATTGAGTAATGTCGTGGCAGTCCAGAATAAAACAATCTTTAGAGCGAACTATTTTGAGATTACATTTCAAATATCTGATAAGAAAAAGATAGGATAAGTACAGCAGAATCAACATAATATGTTTTAGCGGGAACTAGAAACCGCAAAGGCCTGTTATGCCGATGCCGCTTCTGAGGCCTAATACGGCCACGTTGAGCAATTCCTCTAAAAGCAATTCATTTTCTGAATTTCTATGGAGAACATTAGCAATTCCTCTAATTTTCGTAAAATGGTGACACATTAGCTGAATCATATTCAATTCAATTCATATCAGAATCAAACTTTGGTATAAAGGCAACATTCCGTACCGGACCGCAGGAGGAAACTGCAGGCGACGTGTCGCCGCGACACGACTAGTGTCTATGAATTTGTATGAAATATCTTCCGTAGCTAGCGACACGTCGTTGGCAGCTACGAGCGAGCGACAGACGACACGTGCAGCAAGGCCGCAGACCAGTAGTGCCGCCGACGCCAAAAAATAACACGTTTTTCTATATTCTATCTACCGACTGGAACACGGGCTGCTGCCGCCTGCGGTCGGGTTTGGAATCATGACTGCAGCGACATGACGCCGCGACACGTCGTCGCCTACGGTTGGGTACGGAATGATACCTTAAATATATCGGTACTTTGTTTAACAATTTTTATTAATCAAATTAGTTTTTTATTTTTACAGTTTAAACTGTAAAAATAAAAAAAGAGCATCGGCGTGTTCTCGTGGAGGCGATCGGTGGCGGGGATCTCTCGCGTCCGGCCCTGGTCCAGGGCATAGGAGGCCGTCACCTCCTTCTGCGAAGCAGTAATGCTCGCGAAGGAGGAGGCGGAATGCGTGAGGGAGAGGCAAAATTCGCGCCCTCACGCCCCTAGCCACGGCAGGAGGAGACGCCCTGGGCGTCGGGAATCAATAGCCGATTCCCGGCCACCGTAGGCGCGGGCTTGCGGACGGAGAGCAATGGGTAGCTCGCCGTCCGATAAGGACCAGGCGCGGGTCGACGGCGCGTTGTGTTCCACGCGCGCCTCAAAGAGACGTCAGCAATTGAAGGGGTCCGATGGGACCGTTGCCTGCCGGGGATGCGGGAAAGTCCGAAAGGGATACCGTGGACCCTGGCAATGCAAAGGCAACTGAAGGAACACGGTTGGGTTTTAGTCAGTAAGAGTCTGACACGCCCTCCCGCTCCACCCAGAGCGGGAGAAGTCATTTGATGACTTCCAACCCATACAACAACAAAAAAAATCTGGGTCAAGCCCCTCTCAAACGACAATCCTGGACCCGCCACTGAATTGTATCGTTACAGGTTGCAGACTATAATGCTCGGGTCTCCTCATACACTGATGTAATGCTCGAATCTGACCCGTTACATTACAGGCGAATGCTCCCTGTGAGGGAGCGTCTTTAAACAGCTTATTGTTATTTCACATTTATTAAAACCCGCCTTTCCATAATAATGAATTGTTTCCAATTAAAGCTAGTTCGAACAAGTACGCCTGTTTTAACAAGTATTGTTCTCACAATAATAGAGCTAATTAATCTAATAAAATGGTAGCACAAAGACTTACATACCTAAATACGCCTAACTTGTTGAATGTCTTTACGTAATGGCCCCTCTGTTCTCTTGTGGCAAATACCACGAAACTTTCCTTTATCTCTTGCTAGAACAAATTATTTACTTTAGGAACTAGTGCGGTAAGTAAACTTACTTGTGTAGTGTTATATGATTTCAGGACGCATTACTGTTACAAAAGTCTGTTATGTAACGGGTTTGTTGAAACTCACAATTATAATACCCTTGCGACTCCCTCCGCCCGCGACTTTTTTCGCATGAAATTTCTTGTTTCCCGAACCACCCCGTCGCATCGCATCGCCCAACAGCGCTATTACTTCGATTTCGCTTAGCGTTCTTTCTGACTTTTTTTGTTTTTATTCGGGTTTTAAGGCTCCTAGCGTTATGCCCTTTAGCCTTCCTCAAGAATTGGGCTTCAAATGCAAGAAGAATTTTTCATATCGGACTGGTACTTAGTTCTGGAGGTTAGCGCGTTCAGACAAACAAACCAAAAAACAAACTCTTCAGCTTTTTATTTTATCTTATATAGAACAGATAGAAATATAGTCCTCCAGACCGTATTTCGGTCACGGCGGTCAATCTCAACTAAGACTAGCCTTCGGCGCGGGAGATATTACCTATAGTGCACAAAAGTGTGTGCGCCGACACAGGTGCACTCTCTCTTCCCTCACTCTCATAGTCCGATGGGACGGAAATCCGACACGACCGGAGAGAGATCAGGCGCAGGACCAACGGCTTATCGTGCTTTCCAAGCCACGGGGGTATTACACCGCCAACTTCCAAACTCCAGGCTGTTACTAAGAAATTTCTAATACAAAAACCCAATAACACTTTACCCGACCCGGGAATCGAACCCAGGACCCCACGCTCAGCAGTCGCGCTTGCGACCACGAGACCAACGGGACAGTAACATACACAAATACAGTGACAGATACAAATAGCACGTCTTCGAACGATGAAGATATTCAGCCCCTCGTTGTCACCTAAATGAGATATGAACGCTTAGCATAACCACAATAGAAACGGGTTTTGTCGTCGGAAGAATAGACAAAATGACAGATTAACAATCACAATCTGTCATTTTGTCTGTTTTTCCGTAGAAAACCCGTTTCTATGGTTGTCATGCTACGCGTGATGGAGGCAAAATGTTTGGACTTTCCTAGCAAAAAAACTTCTGCCACTCTATGCTGAGTAATTAAAATAAGTAGTAGCTATGAACCATACACTGAACAGCCGCGGTCGTCACCACTAAATGGGGCTGTCTACGAGTATCACTCATACGAAATTGGACGAAATCCGTGAAATATTGTCTTGTGCTGGGCATGACTGTAATACTTACTGCAATTCTGTTCGTTTTCGTGTCCAATCGACCTGTTAGAGGTTTCGCATCTTCGTAACACTCGGCTCGGGCTCTGAGTTCATGGTCTTGTAAAGCCTGTATGTTATAGGCAGAAGTTTAGTATCAGGGAGCACGCAACAATATGAATCTACATATTATATTATTATAATTCAATGTGTTCCATTTGCGCTAAAATCCGCCATCAACAGCTGTTCGAAAATTTTGATTCACGTAATCATGACCTATTATGTTCTTATACAGGATGTTAAAGTAATTGCGTGCCATAGCTTAGGGGTAGGTTCAGTATAGATAAAGGAAGCCAGAAAAAAAAAACAACAACAACAACCTTTATTAGCACCTACTATCTTAAAATAGCAATCGTTTAGAATTAAAATTATTTTATTTGTTTAAATAGTAGGTATTCAGCAGCAGTAGAAGAATCAGTGGGTAATTTTAAACGATTGATATTTTAAGTTATAAGGTACTTTTCTTTTTCTTTTTTTTTCTGGCTTGCTTTATCGATACTGAACCTACCCCTACGCTATGGCACGCAATTACTTTAACACCCTGTATACAGGGTGTTTGGTGCATTGTGCGCTAATTTGAAATGGTCGACTGAAGGGGTCGTCGGCTATCGTCGTGGAACAGCGCTCGGCCGCTATAGAACCTGCGCGGTAAAAGATGTGGTCATCGTGTTCACGGTATTTTGTTTTCAAACTGCTTAGATATGACATTCTTCGATAGTTTACGTGTGTGTTTATAAAGTTGTTATTACTTCAATTGCATATAATATGTTAATTATATTATATCGTATCTCTATGGTAGTTATTTTACTTTGTGTACATAAATAATTAAATTGCTTTTCATTTTACTAACATAAAATTTCTAAATATTAGCTTACAGTAAGATACCTCAACGTAAATAAAAGCTTGCAATATGATGGCAAAGGAAATTGAGTGGGCGAGTAATCGATGAGGAAAATCGAGTTGAAGAGCGTTAAACGAATTTACATTCAAATTGTTTTTTATGAAGTGTCATTTTAACTACGGCAAAAAATATCAAATTTTTGGGAGATGAACGATTCCATGTACCTACTACCAGTTTCCACCGTTTTTCTTGTTTAAAATTTGTATCTCAAATTCAAACTCAGAGCATTAACCTCTACGGGCACTTTTAAATTTCCAAGGAGTCGATCAGTCAGAAAGTTGAAGCTAGTACAGATAGTGCAATCCACGATGACGCGCCCCACTCCGTGATTACTGTACTGTAAGCTGTACTTTATACGGAGCGGAGTGGAGTGGGGCGCGTCGTCGTGGATTGCACTATCTACCTATATAAACTTGATTTACCTAATTTACTTATTTCCCAATCACTGAGGCAGATTCGATTTTATATTTCATAAAACACCTGCCATCTGACTCAATTCAAAATGTTATGTATACTTATGTTATTATATTTTATAGTCAGATGCACAGCTGTAGGTCTCAAGGAGACTGACCTACTTCATATGCTTGGCATTCTTTCACCCAGCCATTGCCAGAATCGGCCAATCTGCCTAACATTACATAATAAATTGTTATAAGTACACAAAACTAGAACAGCAAACAGCTACGTACAACATCGGAAGCACACCCAGACGCTAATACATCAAACACAGACGCAAACACACAAAGGTTTCCCTCAGCAACAAAGTAGATATGTACAGAAGGTCGGCTACATGCACCGAGCGAAAACAGGCGCACGCACATATAGACACGTAAATACGACGATCTCAAACTTTCTCAACAAAAAGCCAGTCGCGAGTGCGCTTGCACTCCCTGTACGTGAACCGTGTCTATCAGGGCGTGCGTTTTCGTCCATTGTATGGACACAGCCTTCTGTACCAATTTATTCTGTGGCTCATCTGTTGTTGTATGGCGATATTAAATGCATGAATCACCGTGATAATGGGGTGACTAATGTCCGGGAACGTTCCCCAGCATTGCACCAGGGCACTGTATTCCACATGCAGTAATATGCAGTTTGTTGACGTCACCACCGTGTATACCTGGACAAATTATATTTTAATTACGGAAATGAATACTGCCTTTGTTGGGACTGACCTGCAATACAAACAAAATTGCAATATTACGGAATATTGCAATTTTGTTTGACGATAATGTTGTTGTAAAGTAACTATTTGTCTACACACTAAATTTAATTATTTACAAACATAATACAAAAGAAAATACATTCGACATTTATAAAAAAGATTTTACAAGCACATCAAAGCCTTCCCGGAAAAATGTTAACGGTCTACATGAAAATTTGTATTTAAAACAAACCTTTTGAAATTACTTAATTAAAGTTAACATAATGAAACAGAATTCTGTTTTGTACAATAAGGAAGGAAAATGGTAAGCTAAAGTCTATTTTATAAATATCAGGTATATTTATAAAATAGTCTTATTTATTTCAAATAAATTTAAAAATAAATAAATAATATATACCACAACTAACTAATTACTCTAGATACCAAATTAAAAGACTAACTAACTTACTAAAAAAAAAATACAAAAACATAATGACACTTAGGCGTCAAAGTATCGCTGTATTTATTGATATAGTAAGTTTAGGTAAACTTAAATATATATACTATGTTAGTTAACTAACGAAGGGCATTTCCGCTAACCCGCAATATTATAGCGTCCATAAATGCAAAAAAAAATGTTAACCGGGTTAACGGGATCGCCCTTCATTAGTTAACATACTGTATTTTACCTTAGGTAAGCCAAAGAGCATTTCCACAACACCAAAATGGGTACCGGGGCCTATGATCATTTCTCTTTTACCGAGATGATTCAACATGTAACAATGACCCTGAAATTATAGTGCTCTAGTTAGCGGGGCCTTAACGATCTAGGTACTTCGATCTTGATCATTTTTAATGATTAAAGGAATTACTGGAATCTTTATCACCTTAATGACTCTAGTAGAATGTTAGGTACCTAATGTGAAAGAAATATTTTGTTCTAATCTTTGGAATTAAATCCCAATAACGCTAATGGCTGAATTGTTTAACAAACTTATATTTTGTACACATTCAAACAAAAAAACAACTGCGTGTCGGACCACGCTCAATGATGGGTTCCGTAGTTGGGATGAAGTTATCCCAAAAACAAACTTGACATTGTTGTTGAAAAACATGTTCTTAAATACAACAATAACGTCACGGTCAAATGTCCAACTGCAAACGTAGGTTTGTCGCAAAACAAAATATTTTTATGTGATAAAACTACAAATTCACAATTTTCGAACTATTTCCTTTACTTGTGCTGTGAGACCTTGCTTCTTGCCAAATTTCATGATTCTAGTCAACGGGATCCCTATAGGTTTTGATTTATTTGCGAGTATCAAAATATGTCGCACAAATGACCATATTTTTTTATTGCGTTGTTTTTTAGAGCTCCAAGGAGCCGTATTATAGCGATATCAAACTCAAAAGCATTTATTTCAATTAAACCATTTACAGGCCCTTTTGAACTGTCAAGAGGTCAGTCAGTCAAAAATATGAAGCTAGCTGCCCATTCCAAAGCGTAGTAGGTACCTATGGAGAAGAACGGGCAAGAAATTCCACGGACACTCTTTTAAATAAATAAAAAATTGATACAAAATATTGGTTACATCATTCATTTTGAAATTATGCATGTGAGAACAATGTAAGAAGACGTGCACGTTCGTAAAAGAGTCCGTAATAAAAAGAAGAAAAAAAAGAATCATTCAAAAACTTAAAATAAATTAAAATAAGCCATGGCAGCTAAGAGATGACCAGTCCCAACTGACGGCGCCCGTTCACGAACATTTTTTTTTTAATTTTATTTTATTTATTGAACTAAAAGCCTAAATAACTATTACAATGATATAGTAGAAGTACATACATTGAGAGGCTTATGCTAGGTAGTAATACATTGAAACCCTGACCTCTAAACTAGGTTAGTACCTGTATCTTAGACGATCAGTGTCCCTCCGCAACAATGTTACAAGCCAGAAATTTTTACAGCTCTACACAGACAGCTACTAAACATCGCTAAATAAAAATTTAGGTTATACTTTTACAAATCAAAAGAAGTGAAAGTATGCCGTTAATGTGTGATTGAGGTGTGTATGAGTGTGTTGTATGTGATGGTGTGTGTATGAATGTGTGTGTGTGTTGTGTGTGGAAAATTGTAATTAGTTTTATATTTAACTTTAAAGGTTGCCTAAAAGAAGATCCTCTGTGTGTTGATGAGTCAATGTTAATAAGTAATTATGTAACGTGTGTTTGCATTGATATTTTGATTTTGTGGATAATTTTAATACTTTGTTTAAAGTGTTATATAATTTTGTGCTGGTGATGTAATACTGGCGCCTGGCAAACGTAGTTCTGTGATATTCTTGTTGAAAGATGTGCTTATTTCTGCCTGTAGGTTCTTTGTGGGGACGGGAAGAGTGTTTACGGATTATTGTATTGAGAACATAGAGCTGCCTAACAGTTAACACTTCACATTCAGCATATAATTGTACTGTGGAATATCTTCGAGGTCGAGACCGCATAACCTTTAAGACCGCCCGTTGTGCACGCTCAAGCCTAAGAAATTCGCTTAACGTTGCACCCCCCCAAACTGGAATACAGTATGTAAGAACTGACTGACATAGTGCAGAATATACCAGTTTCAGGGTATTACTATCCGCAGACCTGCGTAGTTTTTTAAAAATAAAAATAAGTTTACGGATTCTGCCCGTGAAAACATCTATATGCTTATGCCAGTTAAGGTGTTGATCAATATGAATGCCCAAATATTTTACACTAGTAGTCCTAGATATGCTGAGGCAGTCACATATAGGAGGGGACACAGTAGTACACGTGTGGGCCTTGAGGAGATACGATAGAGGTGGGGCAAGATTTGACCTAATGGCAAAGGGAACATATACAGTTTTCTGTACGTTCAGGGTA
This sequence comes from Xanthia togata, assembly GCA_963853775.1. NCBI lineage: Eukaryota > Metazoa > Arthropoda > Insecta > Lepidoptera > Noctuidae > Xanthia > Xanthia togata. The sequence goes on along the minus strand of OY970795.1, from coordinate 17,858,004 downwards.
AGCAAGTTGTTTGTTAACCAGCTCATGACATGTTTCAGTGCATTTTCGGCATTACGAAAGCATTGGGCCCAATCTACTCCATCGATTACCATAGCAGTGTCATCAGCATAGGTAAATATTTTGCAATGTTGGATAGGTATAATACACAACTCATTTATATAAATGAGGAATAACGTGGGCCCCAATATGCTGCCTTGTGGTACGCCATATGCAATAGGTAATGTTTCACTCTCATTTTGACCAATTTTGACGTATTGTGTCCGGCCCCTCAGGTAGTCGGAGAAAATATCCAGTACGGTACCACGAATTCCGATGCGCTCCATCTTCTTCAGTAAAGCCGGGACAGAGACGGTGTCGAAGGCCTTAGACAAATCAAGGAAGATACCCACGCATTTCACCTTCTTATCAAGACTTCTAGCTACATATTCAGAAAGAGCCATAACCGCATCTTCAGTGCTCAAGCCTGTTCTGAACCCAAATTGGTTATTGGATAAGACTTTGTTAGCTTCCAAGAAGCTGATAAGGTTTTTATTAAGGATGCGTTCCAGTATCTTCGATAGGGCAGGAAGTATCGAGATCGGCCTATAATTATTGACTTCGTCTCTGCGCCCAGCCTTGTGAACCGGATGGACAACAGCTTTTTTAAATGCATCTGGGAAGGTGCCTGATGAAATCGAAACATTACATATATGTGCTATTACTGGAGCCAGAGCATGTCTTGCCACTTTCAATATCAGAGCCGGGATACCATCCCAACCAGTAGCACAATCAGATCTCAGGCTTAAAATGATGTCTTCAACGTCTTTTACATTTACATGACGCATGGATCAGCACCATTCAGCTCAACCATTTTGAAGGGAGCTAAATGATCCAACACACACGCCACCATCAGCGAGACATTTGAGTGAGCATAGATATATAGATATTAATGTCAACTTGATACCTCTACGCGTTCCTGAGAAAATGAGTCTTGACAGACTGACAGACAGATAGACAGACAGACGAAGTGATCCTAAGCTATGCTATGCTGCTATGTTATGCTGAGCGATGGCCGTTTTGCGTGGATGTGACGCATATTTTCCTCCAAATTTTTATTTTCGTGGTTATGTTTTTTTCTCTTTGCTTGCGTCATATTGTACCGCAAATAAACGTTTTTTTTTTTTTTTCTTTTTACAGGTTCCGGATTTCCTATTGAGGTACGGAACCCTAAAAAACAATCATGGGAAAATTTTAATAAGTAGGTCCTAATTCAAAGCATTTAGATATTTTTTTTCAGTTCAAACAAGGTTCCACCTTAAACCTTTAAGAGCTTCTATGGAGTCAGAAAGACAATAGACATACTTTTTGCAAGATATACATGTCCCGTCCGATGTCAGCAGCATGCTGTACCACCTCATTGTCAGGCAGTACCAACTTCCTCGTATTACTGGCCATAGTCTGCAGGAAGTCCCTGTTCAATACCTACGAACAAATTAAAATGCTCTACATCTGAACGCTCGATTTAATATAAACACGCTTTTGTTCACTATTTTTTAATCTCGACAAAGATTTCTGATGAGAAAGTTTTAAAATATCAGGTTTCGTTTTTCTAGAATATTTTTTCATTCTTTTTTAAATAGTGTACGTATAATTCAAAATTATACGTGATATAATCGTAAAACATAGACTATACTCGTATAACCGTCTGAAAGTCTTCGCCGGGGATAAACAAAGGTATTGTTATCCAAAATAATTATTAGTTTACCGATGGCACGTAGTTTTAGATAACAGAGAACTAGGGAATGACAATTTCCTAGCCTATACCCGATAGCACCTGAAGTGAAACAGACCGGTTAACAAGCTTTTTACTCATTCCGACTGCCGGTTAGTTGGCACCGGATACCCGGTAGCTAATGTATAGTTGAGCCGGAAACGTGTGAAATCCGTAGCCCACTTGTAGAATGTGTCGATGTCTGTTTTTCACCGGATAACGAACTGTTGTTTTCACCGGATTTGCGGTGGTACTGAGGTTGCAATGGAAGTATGCATCGGACACTGGACTGATGGAAAAGGATCGGGCGTATACAAATGGCTATCCATTCCGCCACCAAATGGCACGGCAACGTCTATCCGGCATCCAAAACGTGTGCAAAGTGTCTTATATGTCTTGTCTACAGCTGCGAAAGAACTTGCAGCAATGAAAGACGATATTTCCCGTGTCTAAAATCTAACAATATTATTAGAAACGCTAATCAACATGTCAGGAATAAAATATGACTAGTTTCACTATATGGAAATTCACATTCAAAATAGACAAATATAGTTGGTAATACATAAAGTATAGAATAAAAACATACCTGGAATAGTGGACAGAAAAGCAAAGTTTCGACCATTTCTATAGAAAGTACTTCTTGCTGGATATCTGTGGACATATCTGCAAATATTTCCTCAGTAGAAACCGAATGATTGTAATACCTGTATAATGATAGACATACGTCATTAAAAAATCACCACACAGATCTACAACAGTGATTTCAGAAATGAATCAAAACTAAAATCTTGCTTTGGTCTCTTTTGTTTTTTCTTTGGTCAGCTTTGTAGGGTTTACAGTTTTTAAAATTGAATAAATAGTCATAAAATATCAAAATTAAAGAAACCTGAGATGAAGCAAATTTTTATGTAATCGACTTTAGACTCCACTTTTGTTATAAAATTAATCCAAACGCTTCGCTCACCATTGCACACCAAAGAACTTTTTCACCCGCGCTTTGATTTTTCCACTAACGTGATTTACGGAGAGGAAATAAAACAACTCCCTCATGGATTCCTACGAAAGATGGATGGAGTAATAAATAAAGTCCAGGAAAATATTTAGCTCCAACATTATAATGAAGATGGAAGGATATGTCATACTGTAGCCTAATTGGACTCTTTATAGCACCTTGATGATTTATATTATAACTTTTAAATATAAATAAAACGGTATACATACACAGGGTGATTGGAAGATGGGTGCAAAGCTTTAAGGCGAAGATAGTACAGACCATTTGGAACCATTTAAGCCATGGTTGTCTCAGACGAAGTCTTACCAATTTTTTTAACCTAATATTTGTTTTTTTTTTCGGAAATTCCCAAAATTTTATGTAAACTGCATAATTATGGCCAAATTGAATGATATATGAGTTCATTTTTTATTTATTTAATCAAAGTAATGTGTAAGCAATCAAGCAAAACATTTTTTAGGCTTCTGTGAACTTTAGACATTTTTTACAGACATTTAAAGTTCAGAAAATTTGTATCAATACCTTATTAAAAAAAAAATTGGTAAGACTTCGTCTAACACAACCATGGCTTAAATGGTTCTAAATTGTCTGTACTATCTTCGCCTTAAAGCTTCCAATCACCCTGTATATTTAAACGTATATTTATATTATTATCAAGGAAATCTAGGGGATTAAAATAACGGAGAAGCCAGATTCGCAGGACTAAGACAAGAAGGTACTATTTAGGTACTTACCTAATAATATCTTTTAAACGAAACGACGATCGAAATTTTGGATTGGTAAATTAAATATAAAACCCATCTATAGGTAGTAATTTTATCATCGATTTCCACAACACAATAGATAAACAACAAAAAATATCCGGGTCATTGGACATTTCAAATACAATCACTTCTGTTTCTATCATTCATGTTCACTGATTCAGAAGATTCGGATATTGTTCTTGTTTTTCGACACCGATTAAAATTGTATTTCTCCTATTTTAAATGTTGATTAACTAAAGGTATGTAGGAAGGTTATTTTCGTTAAAATTCCTCAGGGAATATCCTTCTGAATTCTAATTTGTAGGATCAATTGGAACAACCTCCAACCTTTTTTAATCACGTTCTGAGCATGAATTAACAGTACCTACCTATCGGTAGCGATCGGTGTTTTCAGTGGAAAAATAATTGGAGATCCCTTGCCATTAGAATTTAAAATGTTTGCGTACCTTGAATTTCAACTTTCTGTACGTAGATAGCAAGTAGTTGCTGCAGATATTGGCTGTGTAGAAGCAACTCAAGTATGATCCCAATACGAAGAGGAACATTACCTGAACCAAAATATTTTAGTTTACTTGTGTATAATTATGTCTGTTAAAGGTATGTCGTAGTGCAGGTCCTGATATGATGATGTACGCGCGTAATACGCGTATTTCACTACGAGTATCACGACTCGTGCTTATATGGGCGAAGTGTCGCTAGTTTCCCAGCTGCGCGCATCTCTTTACGCGCGTATAACGCCTTATCTGGACGAAGTCTTAGCCCACGTTCGCACAGACGTAAAAATATCGCGGCGGGATTTTATCACGCACTAGATTTTCAACTCTCGGTGTTGATCCGAGCGTTGAAAATTCAACGCGTTAGAACGCACTCTCGTCCCAGCGCGTTGTAAAAACACACTGTTGGGTTTTGAACTCTTGGCGCTAAACAGAGCGTTGAAATTCCAGTGCACGAAAAAAAATCGCCGCGATTTTATTACGTCCATGCGAACGTGGGCTAGGACGGCGCGGCGTACACACACGAGGATGAAGATATATAGATTTTATTAGGTAGGTAGGTACATTGACGTTGTTATGTAGCTATATAAAATTTGCATGTCTATAAAAAAGTGTCACCACTTTATATCGCTGGCGGGGTGGTGTCGCTTATCATGATACTCTCAGGGCACCCATTTAAAATTTATAATTAAATGTGTGGGTTAGCCAGGGTTGCCCGTCATATAACTCGAAGCTCAGGACACATTTTAAATATGGTCGTATAAAACGCATCTGTGGTAATCCGGTGTGAATATATTATAAGTTTATTGTACACACTTATATTTTTTATTATACAATATGTTAGGTAGAAGAAGCTACTTACTTTAAAGAAGTGTACTACTCATGCAAATGAAGAAGTTTTAATACGGGACCAACTCTCAAATATGAAAAAGGAATCTGCTGTTCCATACTACAAAAGTGCATTCATGGAACAGTTGATATTTGTCACACTCTGTAGGTGTCCTTCTTTTACCTAACATAATTCAAAAGTCATTTATTCAAACTAGGCTGAGAATCAGCACTTTTCGAACGTCAAAATTACATAAGACAGTCCCCTAAAACGCCCACCCTTCACCACTTCCTAGCTTTTGCTGGGAAGAAGAAGTGGCGCAACAAACTCCCCAGCAGCACAGCTGTCTGTTCAGTTAGGAAAAAAAAATGATTCTAAACAATAATTTACATTACGCAAAACACAATTTAAATTATAAATTAATAGCCTTATGACAGCTAGCACACGCCAATATACCAACCAAAAACATCGAGAACTATACTCAAGTAGAAATAAAAAGAACTAAACGTAAACAATATCTAAAAAAAGAAAATAAAGCATAAAGCATAAGAAAATAAAGCATAAGAAAATAGGCATAAAGGGCGTGCCCGCTTACATATAGCTGTAACTAGAAGTTATAATTGATAAACTAGGACCATCGAGGTAAAATAAATAATTGTCGAGGTCTCTAGCTAACCACATATTGCAATAAAACTTACAATTCATAAAAAAAACATTGTAATGAGTACATACTGTTTAAGTCCTCTGATATAATATGACTATAGAAATCAATGTAGGTAATATTGTATACGCAATTCACGAAGAAAAACAATTTCATGGGCTAACATAACAGGTAACAATAAAGCAATATTTCCAATATCTAGTAAATCTTACGTGACGGAAACCACATGAAAATACATAGGCCCACAATAAATCGAACCCTACACTCCATAAAACTTTTTGTGCATTGAACAAAATTTCTGAGAAAAATATATGGTTATGGTGCGGGAGGTAATGGGAAACATGCGTGGGGTAAAATATGAAGTGTTTTTCTATGGGGCGAGAATGTTCGCGTTTTACGATAGACTACACTAGCTTTCAGGATAGCTGAACTTTTATTATTTATAGTGGCATACTAAATCCTGCATTACCCAATTTTTTATAAGTGTAAATAATAAAACTCGGATAAAAATATGGTTTTGTAATGTTCTTTTCTTGAGTAATTTGTTTTTTTTAATCATTATTGTCAATGACGAAATAAAATAATCTCAATTAAATTAAGAAGTGGAGACGAAACGGTATCCTCAAATAGAACAGTGATTTTAATCTCGTGTTACATAGATTTTAATACGTATACATTTCACAGAACTCTCCATTCATGTAGTTCTGCGTAATACCTACATAAGCTACGAGTACTTGAGTTGCATTTCACATGTATGCAGATCATACAACCGCTTTTAAGTAGTGTTTCTCGTAACTGAACGGATTACCTTTCCCTTGGGGATGCACCAAAGTAGCCCGTGAAATTCTAATTATCTTGCGTTTTTTGCAATTCAGGTCAGGTTTAATCTTGAATAAAATATGATTCGCGACCGTAACAAATATGGCGTTACAGATTTATTATTATTAGAATCAGCAATAAAACTTCGTAAGTCAGCATAATCCTCAAATGTCATGAAATAGTCATTGAGGATTACATTAGCTTAGAGATCTGTATTGATCGTTTTTTTATGATTATAATTTAATAAATAAACATTTGATATGGTCGCGAATTATATTTAGATCAACATACTACTTGGGCTTCAAGTCTGCTATTACAATAGTGTCAGAATGGTCGATCATTGATTTCATAATTGTTGATTTTGACAAGTTTGGTAATCTACTAACATATTGGCGTCATTATGACTTTCCAATGGTCAGCCACTGACACTCCATTGAAAGAAATGGCATCTATTGGTTATCTCGTACATAATGAAAAATAAATGACTGACTTAGGCGGTAATCTGCACAGTTCCTTTGATCAGTGACCTACCATGAGAACGTCATTGTGCAGTCGTTTCTTTTAATTCGTTACGAGTATCGTGTTTGTGGAAAACAATGACCAACCAATGATTGACCATTATGAATTTAGCAGATTACGAACTTTTAGCAAAATGACAATGGGATCGTGTTGCAATGACGAATTTATAAAAATAGCAGACTTGGGACTGAACTGCAAAAATGTGAAATTTGAATTTCGTGGGCTACCCATACATACCCTTGGCTTTTGCTTTTGTACAATATAATTCTAAAAAAATATTATATAATAGAAAGTATGTACCTATTGTCGTCAAACATGCAATTGTGAATAATAAGCAATGGGTGCATTAGCATAGTCTCCATAACATAAGCTGCGATAGGTACCTACTCAAATGTGCGTCGGGCACACCGGGCAGCATTTTTACCATGAGAATCTGCTCTGGCTGTTCGCCTAAATTTTGTGCTGATACGAAAGAAAAAATAATTGTGTCAAGTCTTCTCTTAATGAATAGTAATACAACACTTTTTTTACCAAGAATTAGGGGTTCTACACACTTTTTCGACTTTGTATGATTCGGCTCAGCCGGAGCCGGGTGGCAAAATAAAATATGTTTAAGTAGATATATGGAAAGAGACGCTCGGCTTAGCTCGAATTGTGCCGACGCAAACCGAACGTGATTTAGGGAAAGTAGAAGCCGAATAGTTTGCCGATCGGCACGAGCCGAATGAAAACCGAATACGATGGGAAGACTTTGATGACAAATGCTGCAGAATCAAATGAAATGAAAATGTTTATTCTGTAAATGGGATATCGGAATCACTTTTACAAGTCATATTAATAATAATTAAAAATAAGCTAGATGAGGCCAACGTTTCCTATCTGAATACACTGAAAAGAAAGGCTGAAACACACTCAGAGGTCGCATACTCTTTTAAAGTCTAGACATAATCTGGTCAGGCCTTATGAGGACCAAGTAGATTAGTGTCTGAAATGGGTCTTTTGAGGAAAGAACAATCAGTGCAAGCATTTGTCAGTAATCGTGGAGCTCAACTCAGAACTTAGGGAGCTCAACGTAATGTGCCAACCCGAACATGTGTGCACTTAGGTAGTAGGTACTGAAACCAAAGACACTTTCTTATTTTTACCTGACCCGTAGAGTAGGCCCGTACTAGCCAATAAGTAAACATCATCTTTGTCGAGCACTCACAACGATAAGATCGAGGTCGCCGGGCGCGAGCTCCGAGCTGCCAATACCAGTGAACACGGAAGTACCAAACAGGAATGACGTTTTCATAGGGCTCTCGTGACGCGCCTCGATAGCCATGAACACCTTCGTCTCCCAATATATCAGTTGGGACATCCAGGAGTTCTGTTGGAAATTCATGCATAATTTGTTTCTAAATAAGAGCCCAGGCCGCCATTACACTTGTAAGTTTTCCTCATGTAAGTCGCTTACGTAATTAACTAACGATTAATTTGCAAATGTAAACTCTCTTGTAAGTAGCTTATCGTAATTTCTTCTTACATGTTACGTAGTAATTAGTTACTTACATAAATTTTACGATAGTAACTTACAAGTGTAAAGGCAGCCTAAAGGCTAGCGCATAATAGGAGCGGGCCGCGCCGCAACGCAACGCATTGAACAAATCCTCCTTCATTACTTTTGTACATTTTCTATGAACCAACGCACACTACAGGCGGGCCGCACCGCACTTTTTTGCATTAAAAACTGCGCTGCAGCCCGTTGCGGCCCTATGTGCGCTTGGCTTAACACTCGGTTTCTCAAAGGCCAATCAATACAAAAATTTACTGATTGATTGTCAAACTCATGTTGAATGTTAACTGCTGTGATTGGTTTGAGTCAATCAAATTAATTGACATGGGTCAGCAAATGTGTTGATTAGACTTTCAGGAACCGGTTGTAACCTCTGTCCTACTTATATTGATTAAAAGTAGGTATAGAGCCGTTTGGGTTAACTGTGCAAGTGTACAATACTGTACGGACGCCAGCACGTCAACCTACTCCAATATTTCAAATTTCTTTAATAGATTTTCAACTTTATCACCGAAGCATAATGTTCAAAGTTGATTGGGAAATTTGACAGTTTCGGGTACGTTGATGTGCTGGCGTCAGTACATACCGCAGATGTATTGTCGAAGCAGCAATTTTATATTATAATCCTAGCTGTTTTTTTTATTTAAACAGCTGAACGACGTTTAGCTGTTTTCACAATTACCTACTGAGCTTTAACACGCCGAATTGCATAAAAGTTTTGCATTTATCAATGCCCTCTGCATTTAGAGGTTATGTAAAACAGCGTGAAATGAAACGTCAGATTGTAGATTTTAGTTCTAAATTTTGTCGCTCGTTAATAATTGCGTCCGAAACAGAAATAAATAAAATGAGTAAGTAATATGAGTGTAAGTAAGTTTATAATTACCGCACGACACAATTTCCTTGGACACGCATAGAGATACAAGAAACATCCGGACCAGTAGCTAAATATAACGAATATGAGGCCAAACTTCATCAGGATCAGCAGCTGCAAATCATAATTGAACAGTATTTAATATTCTCCAACAGGTTGAGGTAACTCTGCTGTAGGATATAATAAGGGGACCTCCTTCTACGAAGCAGTAATGCTCGCAAAGGAGGAGGCGGAACGCGTGAGGGAGAAGTAAATTTCATGCCCTCACGCCCCTAGCCGCCGCAGGAGGAGACGCCCTGGGCGTCGGGAATCTATAGCCGATTCCCCGCCAGAGTAGGTGCGGGCTTGCGGACGGTGAGCAATGGGTAGCTAGACGTCCGGTAAGGACCAGGCCCGGGTCGATGGCGCGTTGTGTTCCACGCGCGCCTCAATGAGATGTTAGCGACTGAAGGGGTCCGGTGAGACCGATGCCTGCCGGGGTTGCGGGAAAGTCCGAAAGGGATACCGTGGCACCGTACAAGCAACTGAAGTAACACGGGTGAGTTTTAGTCTGTAAGAGTCTGACACGAAGAGCGGGAGAAGTTATTGATGATTCCCACCCAAAAAAAAAGGGGGTCGAATGTTCTGCCGGGGTATCAGGAAAGTCCGAAAGGGATACCGTGGCCCCTGGCAACGTAAAGGCAACCGAAGGAACACGGGTGGGTTTTAGTCAGTAAGAGTCTGACTCGCCCTCCCGCTCTACCCAGAGCGGGAGAAGTCATTTGATAACTTCCCAAACAAAAAAAATAATAAAAAAGGCTGTATTCAAGGAGAATATAACCACTACGTTTACTAATGGATGCGGTTTGAAACTGTATATGTGAAATTGTGGTTTCTGAACTGGCAAGAGCTCAAAAGTGTGAGATATTAGGTACAAGGATATCATTAATTTATTACAAGGGCTTATTCAAATATCATAATGATTGGTAAGGAAATTAGTATCAATAAAATTGAAGACTGATGCTTTAAGGTATTATTCTGAACAACGCCGCAACCATCAGTTGACATTCAAAATCCTTTAGTATAGTCGACCGCGTAATTGTCTTATCACCCTAAGGTTGAAAAGGTAAGGTTCAATGTGACACACATAGATATATCATTAACACATCATACTCGTAAGTCACGCATATAAGGACAAAGTCTAGTCAGCGCCACGACTCAAGTCTGATAGACGCGGCGAAGTGAGAACTAGCGTGCGGTGACGACGCGACGACGCGAGTTTCACGCTTTTTGTTCACCCAAAAATTACACTTAAATACACAGTACCTATGCATATAGCTCATGGAAAGCGTTCGGTGACGATGACGCGAGTTCCATGATTTCTGTTCAGCCAAAAAGTGCTCAACGCGCCCAAAAAGTTTTCACTTCAAAAATGTACACGGACTCTATGTGACAGTTTCAACCTTAGAAGTGTTTTTCTAGGAATAAACCAATTACGAGATCGACTTTAAGAAGACTATTAGTTAGCTATGTGTAGTGTAAACCTACTATAAAAGCGTACATACCTTTAGATGACTATCAAAATTCTCTGCCCACTTGTTAAGATAATCCCATAGATGCCACACTTGCAGTATAGGGAACAGTATGGCTATTTGGCCAGCTATCGTCTCTCCTTGAGGGTCCATGGTGTCAGTGAAGATTGACACAGGGAATACAGAGATAATGTCTAGGTAGAAACCAACGGATGACATTTTTATTTCTGCTATTTCTTTTACAGTTTCTTTTATTATATTCTGTAAAAAAAAGTGTTGAAAAATAAAAAGGTTTTTGTTTTTTTCAGCATTTAGTTTTTTATTATTTCTCATTCTAAATTACATTTAAACATATAATTTGAGTATATTTAAATAATGTTTTTTTTAAACCCTTCATTTTAATACCCCTTTCGATAGGTTTGGATTTTTTTTTTAAACTTAAGTACTTCATTATGGTTTTTTTTATACACCGCGCAATAAAGCGCAAATCTAACGACATATCATTCATTCAAATCGGTTCGGCTGATATGATAATAGTTACAAGGGAACTTAGACACAGACATACATACATACACTCATACATACAGGTCATTCAAATAACCCTTCCTTTTTGGTTTCACCGCAATCTGGTAAAAACATAGGTAAACAGCGGAATGAAAGCAGTTCAGAGGCGGTAGGAGAATAACTATGTTAATATAGCTGTTACAAAAACTGGACATTAATTAATAAATCAAAATCAAAAAGTTTTTTGCCGTTAGTCTACTTCAGCACCAAATTATGAGAATATTAGAATTTTGTAACAAGTTTCAGAAAAAAAATTACTATGCCATAATCTGCTACGCACTATTGCACCCTAATTGTGGTAGCCGCTTCATAGACATACATACATACATAAACTCACGCCTTCTTACCATTGGGGTAGGCAGAAACTACAGAATGCCACCTGCTACGATCCTTACATACTCCTTTTGCCTCGTTTACGTTCATACATCTGGTCATACACGCACGCCGGTTGCGAGTACTACGCACCTGTCCTTTCTGAAGAACATCACCAATAAGGTCAGTAAATGTCCTCCTAGGGCGACTCCTCCCGGCGTTTCCATTCACATCTGCCTTGTAAATACATTTTGTTAGTCGCCTTTCATTCGTCCTCTCAACATATACCCTTTTCAATTTGTGTCACTACATCTTCTTTTAACTCACACCGTTGTCTTATCACATCATTTCTCAGCCTATCATTCATAGTTAGACCACACATGCTTCGCAAAGAACGCATTTCCACAGCATTTATCCTACTTTCATGCTTCTTTTGCCACACCCAGCATTCACTTCCATACATAAGCGTGGGCACCAGCACACCACTGTGAACAGCCAGTCGAGCCTTTTTGGACATCAACTGGTTGGTCACAACCGCATGTATAGCACCATTCACTTTATTTCCCGCATTTAATCTCCTTTCCACATCTTCATCAATCTTCCCATCCCTTGTAAACAGACTCCCTAAGTATACAAACTCACTAACTTGCTCCTCATTCTTATCATTTATTTTCATATCACACACCGATACATCCTCTCCTCTTTCAAAGACTATGACCTTCGTCTTATTCACATTTATATTCATCCCTTTCCTCTTATATGCTTCATCCATCACAGTCACCATGTCTTGCAACTGTTCTGCTGACGATGCAAGTAGAACTTGATCATCTGCGTAGAGAAGGCATTTGACAAGCAACTCATTCATCCACAATCCACACTCACCCTCTTTCAAATCTGTCAGACAACTATCCATGTACAAGTTGAAGAGCCACGGTGACGCTACACAACCCTGTCTAACACCCCTCGAGATGCAGAACCATTTCGTGTAAACCCCATTTATCCTAACACAGGCACTGGAATCCTTGTTTAAAGATTTCAGTGCCCGTACCAAGTGCCAGTCCACCCCGTACATGGATAGTGTTGACCACAGTTCTTCCCTCCACACACTGTCGTAGGCCTTCTCCAAATCAACGAAAGCACAATAGACTTTAATGATTATTTCGTATCTGTAGGTGTAGACAAAAAAAGTACGGGAGCAGTGGCGCCAGCGCCGTGTAGGCCATCGTCACATTCGGTGCATACGCCCGCAATAAACTCCATATACATCGAACCGGTAACCGAGCGAGAGGTTTCTAAGATTATACGCGGTATGCAAAATAAACGTAGCTTTAGAGTAGACAATATCCCGCCGCTATTAGTTAAAAAATGCGTAAAGGAGCTAACACCGCCTCTCACAAAACTAATCAATATTTCTTTTGACGAGGGAAGTTTCCCAGATAAACTTAAAATTGCGAAAGTACGCCCAATTGCAAAAAAAGGAGGAAATTCAGAAAACCCTAGTAATTATAGGCCTATTGCACTGTTACCAACTATCTCAAAAATTTTCGAAAAAGCAATGGCAAATCGTATCAATAGATTTTTAGAAAAATATGATATTTTAGATAAATACCAATTCGGTTTTAGAAAAAAATGCTCAACAACTTTAGCGGTATACAACTACGAAACATGTAGAAAGTACAAGAGCAAAATTGTCCCAATTTATTTATGCACTAAGTATATTGAAATGCAACACAGATTATAAAACCGCCTTATCTGCCTATTATGCGTACGCCTACTCCTGGCTAAATTATAGTATTATTCTGTGGGGAGACAGTACTGACTTTTTGGACCTTTTCATCCAGCAAAAGAAATGTATCAGAATATTGATGAACATAGACCAACGAAAGAGTTGTAGACCACACTTTATTAGACAACAAATTCTCACACTACCAGCAATATATATATACTGCAAAGTTGTATATTCGTTAGGAAAAATAGGCACCTCTTTAAATCTAATATCGAGCTAAATGAAAACTATAACCGGCGGAACAAGAATATACTAATACTGCCCATCACAAACTTAAAATCTATCGGGAAAAGCCCCTACTCAAGACTAGCAAATATATTTAATAAGCTACCGGAAAGTTTAAAATCCCTACCAAATGACTCAATTTTCTCTAAGCAGTAAAAATCTCTGTTAATAAAGAAAGCCTACTATACCGTTGAGGAATTTAAAGCTGACAGATTGTGAATCGATTGACTTTGTAATAATATGCTTGACGTACTTAAATGTGAAATAATAAATGACTTACTTAATGGCTTACCCATAATGACTAAAATGAAGGAACGAATTAAAAAAATGATTTATTTGAAATGAAATGTAATAATTAAATAGCTGATGTTTATTAAAATGTAATGAATTGTACTAATTAGAATCTTTAAATTCGTGTAATTTAATCATAATATAAGAAACATTTGCAGTGCCCTTACAGGGTGCATTTTATGTACTGTGTCATGAAATTTTAATGCATGCCTACTAACCAGTGTTTAACATGTTAGCAAATAAATAAATAAATAGACTTTCTTGGGCTTTTCCAGATGTTTTTCGGCTATGCACCTTAAGGAGAAGATCTGATCCATACAGCCCATTCCCTCTCTAAATCCTGCCTGCACATCCCATATTTTCTCATCTGTCACTCTTATCACTCTATTTATTAATACCTTTGCATACAGTTTGCCGACAACACTCAAAAGACTAATGCCGCGGTAGTTTTTATACTCCTGTTGAGACCCTTTTCCCTTATATAGCGGTACGATTACAGCCTTACACCAATCATCCGGCACATGGCCATACCTCCAACGCATATTAAAGATCCGGCACAACAGGCTTGCTACCACCCCGCCACCGCCCTTCAGCATTTCAGCAGACACTCTGTCGTACCCTGCAGCTTTCCCAACTTTCATCCCTTTCAACACTCTTACAATCTCATCTATTTGTATTGCAATCTCTTCATCTACCTCTGAGTTTGGGTCTTCGAAACTGGCGTCTGCCCAGTTACCCACTCCTTGCACACTATCCTGACAACTAAATAAACTTTCAAAGTGTCCCTTCCAGCGTTCCAAGACCTTACATTCTTCGCTTAGTAAACATCCATCTTCTGCTCTTATAACATTCATACTCGATGTTCCTGTCACTCCGCGAGCCAATCTTACCTGTTTCCAGAACAGCTTAACATTAGCCCTGAAGTTATCAGAGAACTTCCTGTTATACTTTTCTTCCTTTTCATCCTTCTTCATTTTTACTATCTCTTTCACTTTCGTTTTCATTTCGGAGTATTTCTTCTTCACTCACTACCAAATCATCTGTCACATTCGTTGCCTCATTCATCCTATTTCGGGCCTTATAGGCTAACACATTAAGCCAGGCCTCTTTCTTCTGCCTCACAACCTCTTTTACCTCACCATCTACCCAAGAGTCATTCGTTCTACTACTACACTTCCTCTTCGCCAGACGACATACTTTTGTGGCCACTTGCACCATACTATTTTTCACTATATCCCATACTTCTTCTAGACTATAATCAATCGCATCATCAAATATTTTATCCGTCTTCACTTTTACTTCCCTCTTATATTCCTCTTTTACTTTCAAGTCTTGCAGTCTTTCTACTTTTATTCTTTCTAGAGCAGTCACAGGAACTCGAACTCGGTGACGCCAATGCCTGAACAGACCATCCACCCGACACATAACCAGATAATGATCAGTCCCTACATTAACACCCCGATATGCTCTAGTATCTGTAACTCTACTCTATAATCTTCCATCCACAATTACAAAGTCGATCATACTTCTACTGTCTTGCCTTACCCACGTATACCTGTGAACCCTTCTATGATTAAACATAGTGTTCATAACAGACAAATTCTTCTCTACACATATCCCTAGCAAATTCATCCCATTCTCATTCACTCTATTTACTCTCAACCCAACCATTAAAGTCTCCAAGCATAACAATTTTCTCACTTGATCTACATCCATTCACTAAATCCCTTATATTGCCCCAAAATTCGTCCCTCTCCGAAGGTGAGCTTCCCATATCGGTTTAGGCCCACCTTGGTTCTTACCCATAGAATCCTGGGACTCACACAATCATAATCTTTCACACATTTCATCATCCGCTCGGAGAGGACAACCCCTACACCTTGACTAGCCCTATGTGTCTCTTGAACACCGGACCAAATAGCGGTCAGAGTACCATGTTTGGATATGTCCACTCCCTTTATTTTCGTCTCATTTACACAGATACAGATCTATCCTTTTATCCTTCACCATTTCACACACCTCATCCATCTTGTCTCTTATACCTCCCTGCACATTCAGCGTAGCTAAGCGACATTCCGCCGCTCGCTTTTCGCCCCGTGGAAACAACAGACGTGATGTGTGGCGAGCATCACCGCCGCCTCCGAGTTGATTATTAATATGTATTTAGACTCGATTAGTTCCCATAAAAAGCAGAGGAAAAAATCTATCGACACTCTACAGAGCCCCGCATGTAGAGGTAAGGCTTGTTAGTGCCTGGGGGCACCCAATCCCAGACAACAGGCACGCTCGCGACTAGGTTCCCCCCTAGCCATGCAGCTCTCGGCACGGCAACCTTAGCTTGGGTGTATGTTGTTCGTACCATACAGAGGAAAACAATAGAATCCCCCAGCTGTTCCCTTAGTCGCTTCTTTCGACACCCACGGGATGAGATGGGATGGTTCTATTCTACTACCCGGAGACCATACGGGGGATGTATTCGTCCTCGAGCGGCTACGGTGCGGTTCCGACGCAGTTTACTTTAGAACACACGGCTTACGATCCGGTCACAGTGCGGTTGCGGTCTCGTTTGCAGGCAGCCTAACCTTTCCATTACACTCGAGCTAAACCGTAGCAATACATTAACTTTTACACCAATTGTGAATCAAACCTCACAATGTCATTAATTGATTTGAATTAACCGAGTACACGCCACCAGACCTCCCTTTGTGCCGTTCGATCCAATCAAGCAGGCTCTTTGTGTGCCACAATAATAACTACAATAGCGAACTGGGCCTTTATTTGCCACAGTTTATAGGTTCTGTCTGTACGTAACCATTTACCTGACTGTACCTAAAACTTGTTATTTATTCTTATTGTTTTTTGTATTAGGGTCCGAGTGAATGGAATGGGATTCGTTATTTCGTTTTTCATCGCTTGTGATTTAGTTGGTCGGAGTTTTCATATTCAAAGGCTTGATAACAATATGTCGATGATGTGATGCGAAATTTTAATTACGAGGGTGATACTGAAAGTTCTTAGAAAATCAAAAACTGAACAAACCAGCAAGTTATTAGTTTTATTATATCTTTTCGAAATAGTGTCCATTTACATCAATACATCGTTGTCGTGGTGAAGGAGGATCCTACTGAATCTGCTGATAAGTCACTTTTGTCAGTCTCTATCATACGCCGCACAACACTGATGTTATTTTCAGTCGTCACCGTAGAAGGCCGTCTCTCACGCAGATCATCGGCGAGATTAGTGCGACCACGGTTAAACTCATTAAACCAGTTGTAAGTAAACAATGGCACGAGATGAACTTCATCGTG
This sequence comes from Xanthia togata, assembly GCA_963853775.1. Taxonomy (NCBI): domain Eukaryota; kingdom Metazoa; phylum Arthropoda; class Insecta; order Lepidoptera; family Noctuidae; genus Xanthia; species Xanthia togata. The sequence continues at coordinate 17,840,730 of OY970795.1, read as the reverse complement.
AAAGACGTAAAAAATCATTGTACGAATATTTTCTCGCGTTAAATTCATGCTGACTTGACACAGACAATTTTCAATTTGCCGCCAAATCGTAAACAAATGACAAAATTAAATGAATAAAATATATACACAATAATATCGGCAAAGAGTTCCATTTTCAAAATTTGAACTTGTTTTTTTATGATATCGTTTACAAGTGGCCAGTTCTAAAAACTTTCAGTGTCGCCCTCGTAATTAATAATTTCTAAATTAGCAATCTAGTCGGCTCTTAAAGGACAGAAAGGCTCGCAACAAGCAATTTAATATTATCTACGCGAGAAGTTGCAACCAAGCCTGCATTATTGTTGTAAGAAACTAAACACACTCACTCACCACACGTGAAATGTCATCGTAGTTTTTGTTTGGCAAAATGTAGCCTCCCACTATGTTTTTCTCCTGTATTGTAGGTTAATTTACAAAAACAAATAAAAATATACAGACCCAGAACAATGTAACTATAGACCACATTACTACCTACTTTACTTACTGTTTTCTTTTTTTTATTTATTTGTACAAATATTTCAAGAAACTTCAATTACAAGACATTTTCTTCAGCCTGCCGATAATGCGACGTGTAGGCGTAGTTTTCTCTTTTATACTTTCGACTAATAAATAGAAATAAACTTATTAACTTTCCTAGAATTTCGACTTTCACGGTAATAGTTTTATTTGGGATTAAAGGCGCCGCTCCATAGCAGCCCACAGCTAAGCTATGCACTTGTACGAAGCTAAGGTTTGTATTAAAATGTGAACTGCGATCCGCGGCCAACTTATAGCTGTAATAGTAGATTTTTTTCCTAGGGAACAACTATTTTTAAGGCGAGAGTGTTTTCACTCGAGCTTAAAATAGTGTTGCTCCCGAGGTGAACACTACTTTTTATCACCCTCTATGAGAAAAAAAACGTGTGCGGTCCGACCCTCATCTCTCACATATGATTTAAAACCAAAACAAAATTTTCGCAGCCACCATCTTGGATTTACGTTTTGACCTCTTTAGCAGCTTTAAAAACTATAATAACGAAACCCATGATGAAAAATTTGAAAACATTCGCAGCTGCCATATTTGATTTACATTTTGATCTCACTATCGGCTTCAGAACCCTCTGAAACTATGAAAACAACTTCCGTGACGATATTTTTTTAAGTTTTCATCATGTGTCGTTGCAACCATCTTGGATTTTCATTTTGACCAAATAATTTACTCTTTCTCTCTCTTTCTTGCCACCATCTTGGATTTTCATTTTGACCAAATAATTTACTCTTTCTCTCTCTTTCTTGCCAGCCAGTTACTTGTTCATACAATGTTCGTGATTGATATCTTTGGTGATTGGAACTTTTACTGACAATATCCACATTCCAAATCTAAATCGCATTTGGTCCCTAGGGATTAAAGAGCTATTTTGGTCCCTGTTTACGAAGAACAAAGTAGCTCTCTTTTAATAGATGTGATGAAAAACGATTTTTTTAGCGTGTGGCCGAAATCGGAACTAACACCGCCATCTTGTTTATTCAATACATTTCACAAAACAATATTGCACAAATGTTTACCAGCAGTCCCCTATTAACGTCATTCGAGCGCCAAAAGATCCGTATAGCACGAATGCGAGACTGGCAAACAAATGAACTGCGCAGCAAACATGGCAAACCTTTCCGTGCGCATCTTACGTAGCAATGGAATGTGGTCTTTAATGTGCTGGTCACGTGGCCTGAGGCGTCTCAAACGTTCAGCGTAGGCGGAGGCTAAACCGCTAAACAAACAACTTATGAACTACTCTGTTTTATGACAAACATTTAACAAGAATATATTTTTGTTGATGTCAAAAAGCCAGTTATCACTAGCCTTGAAGTTAAAAAGGAACGCTGTTATGTTCCTTTTGAGCTCTCTCGTAAGCGGTTGTTTGTGAGACTACTTTGTATTCGTTCTTGTTATTTTATTGTCAGTAATAATGTAGTTAAACTAGATATCGTGACATTATAATATCTGGCTGATTATATTGTGTAACACTTTTCAGCTTTAAGTATAACAAACTTGTCACGTCAATAGCTACTAAACCTGTGCTTCTACTGTTAATACGTCAAACTCTTGTCTTACCCCTTAGAGGGCAGCTCAGCTCAGCTCAGCTTGGGGGGGTTTAGCTCAGGATATACAGAGTGGCAGGGGACATCTGTTACCATGGATTCAGTACATGATTCTGAAAATTTCAACACCCTCAAAAAAATCTGCTGTTTCATAGAAAAGTGCAATACCTTCGCGGTCAAAATGTATGGAACGTCTGTTTTTTGTCAGTTCAGAATCATGTACGGAATCCATGATAACAGTTTTCGCGTCGATGTCCTTGCCGACTTCCTTACAGACCAAGGAAGAAATATTTATGTTATACCTAAACTCTAACTATAATAGAAATCCAGAACAAATTTCGGTCCTGGCGACCAATCTCAGCGGAGACCAGCCTTCGGCATGGGAGATATTATAGTGCACAAGTGTGTGCGCCGACACAGGTGCACTCTCTCTTCCCTTACTCTCATAGACCGATGGGACGGCAATCCGACACGACCGGAGAGAGATCAGGCGCAGGACCAACGGCTTAACGTGCTTTCCAAGGCACGGGGGAATCACACCGCCAACTTCCCAACTCCAGGCTGTTACTTTGAAATTCCTAATGGAAAAACTTTAATAACACTTTTCCTGACTCGGGAATCGAACCCAGAACCACGTTCAGCAGTCGTGCTTGAGACCACGAGATCAACGGGCAGTCAAGCTATACTCTATAAAAAAAATTAAAAAAGTACCAAACATTTTTAAACCGCTTAATACTGTCACATACCAAATCAAACACACCTAAACATGACCTTATCAAAGTTTAAACCTTCCGTATTAACCCCAACGAAGTTCCTAGTACCGATTTATGTATAATTTTACTACCCACAAACTTACATTCTCATAGGTGGCAGTAGTGAGTTGTATGTAGATGTTCAGCAGTAATCCGGAGACCAGAATCGTAGTGAGAACCTTCTCTGTGTCGGAATGTTGGTTCTGTAGCGCCGAATACGGGGACATGAAGCACACGTACAGGACCATGAGGAAGTGGGCGACGTCGAACATTCGTGTCTGTAATATCGGGTTGGCTCAGTATGATACGTAGAATACGGTGGTGAAGTAGCAATATGGAAATACGTCACTTTACAAAACAGAGCACCAGTTTTAAGAATTCTCAAATAAAATCCTCCTTTTTTGAAGTCAGTTAAAAACATACTCATGTGATTGTATGTATTGTTACCCTGGGGTGTATTTTATAGCGTGTGTCAGTTTTTCGAGTTTCACATTTTTTTAATCACACGAAATAAGAACGAAGTCTAAAATACGTGAGTACGTGAGTAAGTGAGTACGAGTTCGTGAGTTGGAGTACGTGAGTAAGTACGAGTACCTACGTGTTTACATGAGTAAGAGGAAGTGAGTAAGTACTATCGAAGAACTTCATATCTAAGCAGTTTGAAAACAAAATCCCGTGAACACGATGACCACATCTGTTACCGCCCAGTTCTACAGCGGCCAAGCGCTGCAAGCAGAAATAGTCCTTACGGTGTATAGATATGAACTTCTTCGATGGTACGTGAGTGAGTACGAGTACGTTAGTACGTGAGTACGAATAATACATTTTATTTTTAGGAATACTGGATGGTATTTGAAAACGATGTTGTTTTATATGTTCCACACAATATAAATATTCCCCCCAATATTCTGTTGCAATACACCCCAGATTACCGGCACATCTCATACCTACATCTCATACTAGAAAGAAAGAAAGAAAAAGAAAGAAAGAAAAGAAAAATATTTTATTTGGGACACGCACAGGAAATACAAACAGTAATAATATTTTTAAAAAAGAACAAAATTATATAAAAAAAAAAAAAACAAGAAGCAGCAAAACTAACAAAAAATAAAATAAAAAAGACTGTGCGAGGCCAAAAAGGCCCCTATCTCAGCATAATGCAATACTACAATCTCCTAAAACTAAGCTGAACTAACAAAAGCATAATTAGAGCGTTTACTTACAAACTCGGTGTTAGGCTTCAGTATCCAAGGGAAGTTGGATCTTAGACAAATATGAGGTGCATCTATAGTGGTCACGTTGCTGGACATGTGATATAGCTCCAGGAACTCCGGAGTGAACTTTGGCTGGCGTTCGTTGTTCTCGTCTAAACAATGAACTAACGTTATGTAGGTAAATGCTACGCGGTGGGTGCTACTAGAAATAAGCTCGTAAGCGTAACAGCTTCTATTGTAGCTATAATAATAATTAATCATGTACGTTTTTTTGTTTATGTGGATATTAATTAATATAAAAAAAAAACTATTTTCATTTCATTTCATTTGTTTATTCATTAACAAACAACATTCTATTAAATAAAATTATCACATGCAGAAACAATACATTTAAAAGTGTAATTAAAATTGAATTGAAATGAGTTCCAGAGTTAATTAAAAAAATATGTCAACAATGTCAAATTAATAACAGGTATAACGTCAAATTCAATGTTAAAATATGAAGAGTCCTAGTGATGAAGTGTGTTTAAGTCAAAAGATAATTTAATTCCAGCTTGTTCACTACCATTATTATAACTAGCGACTATTTTTATCATTTGACATGAATTCTGATACCGAGTATAAACAGTTTCCTAACAAAAAGGCTTTTTATTTAGCTTTTGGCTTTTTTATTCCAAAACTTTCTATAAGGTGGGGGCTTTGGTTAGGTTACCAGATTTTGTACCTAGTTAAACTTAAGTACTCTTCTAAAGTAAAAAGTATAAACCTAGAAATTCACAGAAATTGTAGAACAGTCATTATATTATGTTCTAAAACAAAGTCCCCCGCCGCGTCTGTCTGTCTGTTACGCGATAAACTCAAAAACTGCCGAACGGGTCTTCATACGGTTTTCACCAAATGGACGAAGTGATTCATGAGAAAGGTTTAGGTTTTGTTTTGGACGTCGATATTTCATTCATAGTTATTATGAAATTTCGGGATTTTAATACGTACCCGGACAAAGTGATTCATGAGAAAGGTTAAGGTACCCGTAGGTGTATTCATGAAGGTTTTGTGTAAATTGGCTGCAATATGACGATGATTGTTGAAGATGTCGGAAAAAGTCAAGCCGACTGGGAGCTTTACTGGCGTGCGCGTTACGGTAAGCTCACGCCACACGGACGTAATAAAATCGCGGCAATTTTATTTCGTGCACTGGATTTTCAACGCTCTACTTAGCACCGAGAGTTGAAAATCCAACAGTATGTTTTTTCAACGCGCTGGGACGAGAGTGCTACCCATCGCGTTAGATTTTCAACGCTCGGCTCAACACCGAGAGTTGAAAATCCAGTGCGCGATAAAATCCCGCCGCGATATTTTTGGGCGAACGTGGGCTAATATATGTTTCCGTGGGATAATTTCCAACCTTCACACGGGAAGCCGCAGGCAAAATCTAGTAGTATATACATTCAAAACTCACTTCAAACTTTGCGATCCGCAGAACAAAGAACTAAGCTCAAACAGTGAAATAGAAATTCTATTACCTCTATAATACATGTGAGAGTCATCTACAAAAGTGGGATCTTCTTCCTCGACCCCTGCCAACTTGTCTTTGAGCACTTTCATGGGCCGGTAACGGGTGCGAATTAGTCTCGAGTCTCCTTTATCGTATCTCTCTATTGCTTCCTAGAGAAATAAAGAGAATTTACTTAGTGACCGAATTGTATGTTTATTTTGCTGTTTTACGACTGTAGAAATTGTTTAGTTTGAGAATGAAACTGTAAAAAAATCCTTTATCGCGTAGTAAGAAAAACATGTTTTCATAATAAAAAAGAAACTTATATCTGAAATTTATCATGCCCAAGCAAGTTTAGGTCTCGACTAATCCAAAACGCGAATGAATGTCTAATTTCGTTATTAAAAGCAAGCCTTCATTAAAATAAATTATTCTGTCTGTCTACGGTTATAAAGTTATTTTTTTTAATTAATGAAGCTATCTGGAACTAAATAACAGACTTAAATTAAAATAATAAGCATCATATTTAAGCCAAAAAAAGTTTAAAATAGAATGGTAATAATGTCGAAATTAAATTCTGAAATTACAACTACTTTATTATTCTGGGGAAAAGCAGGTGGGCGGACTGAACAAACTGCTGTGGCTGAAACTAAAACCTAAAACTGAAATTCCGAATAAACATTGTAAACTGTTTAAAATGGCGCAGATTTTTCGTAACTTTACTTTTTTATGATGAAGGTATATGCAGAAATGGAGTTGGCAGAACACTTGGCAGGGCGCAGGGATGACAGGTAGAGAAAGGCAGTGACCGAGTGGCGTCCAGTGGCGTCCAAGGACTGGAAGACGAAGTGTCGGTCGTCCGGCGGCGAGATGGGCGAACGACATTGTTGCCATCGCGGGTAAAACCTGGATGAGGCTGGCACAGGAGCGTGGGGATTGGCCCAAAGAAAGAGAGGCCTATAGCAGTGGACCGCACGAGTTGGGCTGTGATGATAAAATAATCTTTCTTTTTCGTGTGGTTAGTAACTAACCTGGTGTCAGAGATTTTATGCCACCCACGGGCCCCTTACTTGGCTTCACATGCGGTCGAGAAATCTCTCACAGGCATGCCGGTTTCCTCACGATGATGATGATATAATGCAGAAGCTACTAAACAGTGTTCTTTGTTCTTATTTAGTGTCGGGGAGAGCTATGCGAGAATTATTCTTACTGCGGTCAAAATATTTTGCAGTAAGCAAGTTCAGTACTTAGAGGGGCTGACTGGCCACGCCAAACATAAAGTATTGACACTTCTTGTTACTGAAGGACACTGGCTCGTACAACGCAGTTATAACTAGCGCAGGAGTCGGAGAATTCTTATCTTTGGTTGTAAAAATTGTTTTATGTCAATCTTTTTCTTTCTTTTTATTTGTTCTTTCATTTGTATTCCTTATAATAGGGGTTAAAGTATGAAATTGCCATTTTATTGTAATAGGTACTTCGAATTGACATAGAACCTTCATGGTTTGAGATTTTTGAGTTAAACTTTTTTCACATGGTAGGTACCTATAAAGTTCTTCTTTTAAAAAATGTGCAACATTCGATTATCGACTCTCAGTTTTTTTATTCAGCTTAGACAAGAAAGATGGATACTTCGAAAATTCGAGTTATTTTTGAATACGAGTTCAGACGCGGAACTAACGCGGCAGAAACAGCTCGCAATATCAATGTTGCGTTTGGAGAAGGGACTGCTAATGAATGCACCGTGCAATTTTGGTTTAAACGATTTCGTGATGGAAACTTTGATTTGAAGAACGAACCACGTGGAAGACTACCAGGTGAATAACAATGAATTGAAAGAGATGGTGGCAGCCGATCCGAGCCAAACTACCCAGGAATTAGCGGCATGGCTTAACGTTACCTTACCAACAATATTGACTCATTTGCATCAAATCAATAAAATAAAAAAATATGAGAAATGGGTGCCTCATGATTTGACTGATCTGCAGAAAGAAACGTGTGTTGAAACTTGTGTTGCCTTGTTGAATCGATACAGAAATGAAGGAATATTGGATCGAATTGTGACATGTGATGAAAAGTGGATTCTTTACGATAACCGTAAGCGAAAAATGTTATGGCTAACCCCAGGTCAAACGCCGCAACAGTGTCCTAAAGCAAAGCTTACCAATAAAAAGATAATGGTAACTGTTTGGTGGTCTCAACATGGTGTTATTCACTATAGCTTTCTCCGATCTGGTCAAGCAATAACGGCAGATGTCTACTGTGCCGAACTCCGAATAATGATAGCAAAACCAGCAGTGAAACAGCCCCGACTCATGAATCGATCTTCATCATTATTGCTCCATGATAATGCGAGACCTCATACAGCACGACAAACCGTTTTAACTCTACAGAAACTGCAATTAGAAACCATTCGTCGCCCTCCGTATTCGCCAGACTTTGCTCCAACAGACTATCATTTTTTTCGTGATTTGGACAATTTTCTACGTGATAAAAAGTTTTCTTCTCAGGAGGCAGTACAAAATGCTTTCACACAGATTGTCCAATCTAGATCACGAGAGTTCTATCGCAAAGAATTCTTGACAAATGACCTTACTATTAGATGGCAGCAATGTATAGATAATAATGCTAATTATTTTTATTAAATAAATAGATACGTTAAATTAAAAAGAAACGAATTTCAATTTTTCAGTACAAATCGGCAATTTCATACTTTAACCCCTAATATAATGTGTATTATAATATCGCGAATGTACTTTTTTGGTTTTAAGAACGTTTATTCTGAAAGTGGGCAACATCGCAAATAGCCGTCAAATATTTCGCTGTTTTGATTAATTTGACAATATTACTGTATGGAATTATGAAATGTGGCTAACTAGCGAACTAGAATAATAATAATAAATTGCAATTTTATCACTGAATTTGATGTTGTAACCGTTTTAAGTATAAAAAAGGCATTTGAAAAGTTTCCAAATACTTTTTTTACATCTAAAGCTAAATATTCGGTATAACGATATTATTTATTGTATTTCATAATCAATATTTTACTTCACTAGTTAGCCTCATTTCATATTTCCATACAGTATTATTACCAAATTAATCAAAACAGGTAAATATTTGACAGCTATTTGCGACGTTGCCAACTTTTAGAACGCAATTTTGACAGTTATAAATGCTCTTAATACTATTTCAAAACGTACTCTGCAACTTACTCTCTTACCTGTCTAGCTCTCGAACTCTGTAGTCTATGCGTTATTTTATCTCGTATATGATCAAACATAGTGGGATGCTCTGCAATAACTCGCATGAAATCTGTCCTTCGCAAAACCTGTAAGTATAGGGAAAAATTGACAAGATCAAGCAATCATTTAAATGTCTAAGCCGCTCGTTTACATGAAGATTGCGTATGACTGTCGCTTTTGGTTAGAACACGCGGTAAAAGTAAGCAGTGAAGGACTAGCGACAAGTAGCAATCATAATAAAAAACTTCGATTATAGAAAAACTACCATAATTTTGATATAAATATCGTTGACTTCAGTTCGTCTCTTGTACCGTCAGTGGAATAAAAAAAGCTCCTTTTCGATGTCGATTAGAAACAATAGCTTAGGTTAGTAGGACATCGGAAAGGCAAGCGGCTATCATCATTATACTCCTTTCCATATTCCAATTATTTGGAGTCGGAACAACATCCCCAAACTAAGAATTTTTCCTGAATTGTGGTTGCGTTTACAAACATTTAAACTCACATACACAAGCAGCCAGACCCGGAACAACTACTTGTAGGTCATACCAATATTTGTTCCATGCGGGAATCGAACCCGCGACAAGCAGTGCAGCAGTCAATTGCTTGACCATTGCGCCAACCATGTCGTCAAATCGTATCGTCGTTATTCCATACTTCTTTCTCTAATAATCGACATCTCGGTAGTTAGTTCACATAGTTGACATTCCGTAGTTTAGACATAGTCTAAATTGCTAGTAATCTTAAAAACACCATCGTTACGACCAGTTTCTCAAACCATCATGTTTAAGTAAATGTAGGTAAGTACACACACTGACCTGTAACTCAACGTAAGTAGCCGCCTTCACAGTAACTTTGGACGGAATCGAGTAGAACAGGCTTAACTCGCCAAGTACCTGAAACAAAATTACCGCTTGTCCCACCAACTTACTCAGGGAGCACCTTCATTAGTGACCGGACGATGTACTTAGAAAACAACTTTTAAAGAAGTTCAGTAGAATTGTGACTTAGCCTCTTCACACAGTGTGGTAACGTGTTTTTATCGTTGAACTTAGTAACTGTAGCGAATTATCTCAGTAAATTAAAATGAGTAATTAATGAAATAATCAATCAATAAATATTTGGATAATATTGTGCATTCAATAATGAACTACACTACACTATCTACCGATAATGAGCATAATTATTTAAAGCACCATTACTATGTTACGTATACTACCATAACATAGAATTGTGCTTTATGTTTATTATTATGCTTTTTGCTAATAAGCAAAACAAAAGCATCATTAATAACTAAAATTTTGCATTAGTAGCACTTAAAACATTACTATAATAAGCATATTGGCAAATAATTTTACTATGGTTATGCTGTCCCAACTAAGTCCATGTACCGATTTGAAAAAAAAACACAGCGAGAAGAATATTTTTAATGACCAACGTTTCAATTGCCTCCTCCACACAACAGATATTCTTTGAATACTAACAGTTCCGTCTTTGAAAGCAATCATAGGGCTCTCATCATCTTCGTCGGATAACATTTCGATTACGCCTCTTTTGATGCAAATCATTCCACTCTTCACCACGCCTTGGCTCCAGATATGCTGCCCAGCCAAGTACAGCTCATGACGCATCAATAGTGAGATTTGACGCATAAAGGATTCCTCTGCAAGATATGAAAACAAGTATAGTTACAAACAACCCAGATTTGTTAAACTGGCTCCGCAAACGGCCAGCCCGCGAAATTCAGTGTCAGGTTGTACGAGTATTTAGATCAAAATATCATTCGCGACCGTAACAAATATGTATTTACAGAATTATAATCATTAGAATCATCTATATATGTTAGACTTGTTCTCAAATCTCATGATTGATGAATTAACTCAAACTCAAAGCATTTATTTCAATTAAACCATTTACAGGCACTTTTGAATTGTCAAAGAGTCAGTCAGTTAGAAAGTTGAAGCTAGTCGCCCATTCCAAAACGTAGAACGTTGAATTCTTCAACTAAATGAGAAGAAATTTAAAACTTGCATTAAACGCACACTATGTAGACAAGCATACTATAAGTTGGATGATTATATCGTAGATAAAAATGCTTGGCTAAATGCTGGTCCTGCTCCACAGCCACTTTGGCTCACTAGTTAAAAAAAAAAAAAAATGGTAGAGTTGCTTCCCCTTTTTATTTATTTTTATTTTTTCTGACTACGAACTTATTGTTTATTTTGTTTTTTTTATTAAACTAAGTTTTAATTATTGAATACTCCAATAGATAATATTGATTTTCTTTCTTTTGGTGGTAAAATTCTTGCAAACTATAGTTTTGTATAACTTAGACGCATTTTTATTTTCAATTTTTGTAAATGTGAGTACCATGGAGTCGTTTTACTATGTTATTATGTTGATTTTGACTTGAAAGAGCAGGGTAGTTGAGAGTATGTCATGCTCACTTAAATGTCTCGCTGATGGTGGCGAGTGTGTTGGATCGGTTCCCTACAAAATGGTTGAGCTGGATGGTGCTGATCCACGCGTCATGTTCGTGAACGGGCGCCGTCAGTTGAGACTGGTCATCTCTTATCTGCCAGGGCTTATTTTTAATCGTTTTTGATTTAAGTATTTTTTTTTTTTTTTTTTTACATTGTTCTCACATATAGAATCAACAAGAGTAATGTACCCAGGATTTTGTAATTTCTATATTTAAAAGAGTGTCCTTGGAGTTTCTTGCCCGTTCTTCTCCATAGAGATCTACGTTTTGGAATGGGCAATTAGCTTCAACTTTCTGACTAACTGACTCTTTGACAATTCAAAAGTGCCTGTAAAGGGTTTAATTGAAATAAATGCTTTGAGTTTGAGTTTGAGTTTAGATCTCTATGGAGAAGAACGGGCAGGAAACTCCAAGGACACTCTTTTAAATATATAAATTACAAAATCCTGGGTACATTACTCTTGTTGCTTATATATGTGAAAACAATGTAAAAGGAAAAACGATTAAAAATAAGCCCTGGCAGATAAGAGATGACCAGTCTCAACTGACGGTGCCCGTTCACGAACATGACGCGAAAAAAATTATAAAGTCATTCAATGGAATTTTAACTAATTTAGAGATTTATTAATAATTCTAATTCTGTAAATACATATTTGTTATGGTATCAAGATAAACCAGTCACTGACCTGCAAATTGAAAAAAACCGTTATAAAGTTAGGATTTAGCGTGCTACCTTTGCGGATCCTCATTTAATGAATTCATACGTTTCAATACCTTTAGTTGTTAAAGTTTTAAAAAAAACGGTCTCACAAAGTGAGCACAATGATGAAATGTTGTCGAGCAAAATCCAAATGGAACTTATTTCTACATTAAGGATGATAAGCAAAAAAAAGATAGACTGTAATGGTTTGGCAATATTCATCAATCAACCTCAACGAAACTACAAACGACGCGACGTCCGTATAATATAAATTTACAAATGACTAGAGAAACCTTGAAACTTTCAGTAAACCTCGAAGATTTTCCTTCAAAGATGTTCCACTTAAAACACAGATAATAAGAAGTCTAACAAACTATAATAAAATGTGCACGGAGCAGCTCTTCATTAACGAATACTTTCTTTCAATACAATATCATTATCCACCAAGTAAACCAAAGTAAACACCCACTATTGTATAAGAAACTTCGCGAGAATTTACAAAGGTATTGAATTCACCGTAAACTTCGCAGCTGGCATTATAAAGTTAGTCTATACATTAAAGTATAAATTACACTAACTAGTCTCTCTAAATAGCATGGAGTGATGGAAATTGCCGACGTTAATGTCGAAGATTAGTTCCATCTGTAGTGGTAGCGGCAGTGTCTGTAGTTGGCTCGATCTTAGTATTCCAGCTTTCATCTGCCACAGTTGTAACTTGTAGTTCTTACATTGGTTTATCAACCAAGCTGGCGCCCTGCTTAACTTTAGATAGTTCATCATGTAATGGTACTGAAATGTGATTAATTAGATAATTCATGAATTAATTTACCAACAATTATTCATAAGGATTAAAAACTGTGCAATCTGATAATGAATATTCATGCCAGGTTTTTGTTCAATAAATTATCAATTTACAACCGTAATCACACATTAATTTGTTATTAATATTCCGATAATGTTTGTAAAGGCAGCGACGTTGTACATTTATAAAGCCATTTTTCGAATTAAAACCGTTTCCAGAAACTTTAAAATAAGCCGCGTGGGAAGTAATTATGTAGAATTCAAAGCACCAGTTTGCATCTCAGAACCTATGAATAAACTTACCCTATCAACAAAGTTCGATCTCCTACTGTTTTCGATGACCAGCTCCCAGGCGAGGGTCCCTATGAAGCGATAGCGAAAGAATACATAGCCAACCAGCATCAGACTTGACGTCAACCACTTTTGGGAATCACGCTGTAATGCCAATATAGACTAAATTATTTTATTTTACTTTATTGGCACATCAAACAGTTACACGTTACAATTTAAGTGTGACATACTAACTTAAAAACTAGGTAAACGTGTAACCCGCACAAAATTAAATGTCCGCGAAATAATGGTTTCTAGATACTAAATTTAATACGTGTGTTGTAAGAACGGAATAATAAGTATAAGATGACTATGTATTTATAAATACCCCATTAACCAGCAGATACATAGCAAAAAAAAAAATTATATATACAGGGTGTTTGGCGCATGGACCGACACAATTTTTTCAGGGATTTGGGAGGTCATTAGCTAGGTTCTAGCTAAGTTCAAAATAGCTTTTAGTTTTTTTTATAATTAATTTAGAAGTTGTAAAATTTCATTCATTAAATACAAAAATTAACTTTGGAAGCTTGTAAGGAATTTTCTTGAAACCAGTTGTATAAAACAAAGATGTTTTTAGATTTAAAGGACTTTGGAGAATGCAACAAAATTTGTTTTGTGCCACTACACCCACAAACAAAAAAGTTATTTCAAATTAAAGGACGCATTTTGGGAATCTTTTTCATTTTAAAAAAATAATCATATGTAACCAACCGTGACATTTGGGACAAAGGGTGTATGGGTAGAACCTAGCTAATGACCTCCCAAATCCCTGAAAAAATTGTGTCGGTCCATGCGCCAAACACCCTGTATACAAGTATTTAACTACAGGAAATACATAGACAAATTAAGTATCTTGACTTGGCTCGCGAGGTTGTCGACATGTGGGATGTGGACTCAGCGATCATTGTGCCGATAGTCATATCAGCCAATGGCTTAATTGCCAAGAGCCTCGACCAACACCTAAGGAGGCTCTCGTTGGGCAGCTGGATTAAGAGCTTGATCCAGAAAGCGGTACTCCTGGACACGGCTCGCATTTAGGAGGTTCCTCTCTCTGGAGCCCTGACCGCCGTAGCTTGGACCTTTCAAAGATTTAATAGCCATATTTTTGAACTTAAAGTGTGTAAGCGCGAAAATAACCAAATTGATTAAATTTGTTTTATACGTATCTACAATGCGTCGGAGAGGCGCCCGTGCACAAGCGTGACTTCTGCACCTTGTGGTGTGGAATAGCCGAGGCACACGCGCCTCTCAACGCATCATGGTTCTAGGTACAATGTACCATAGTTTATTGGTAATATCTGGACAATCGAACCTGTTATTACACAGACCATGAAGCATCATGGCCATTAGTAGGCTGCGTCTTGACTCCAAGCTTTGAAGTTTATACCACATTAATAATTGAGTGTATGGTAGTTTAGACTTTGTGCATTTCACGTAAATATATTTTTGAACCATTTCGATTCTATTTATATAAATATCAAAAGTAGGACTCCAAATCGGAATTGCGAATTCTAATTGAGAACGGACCAAAGCTTTGTATAGAAGTAAATAAGTAGACGACTATGTATGTGCCTACTTATGGACATGAGGCTGAGCAAACAATATTTTTAAGCAGCTATGCTATTCATAAGGATCATCACACACCTATCAGCTCGGCACCGGATCTGGGGGTCTACTTCCTAAGCGTAGTAGGTACCTACGTAGTTTCGGCTGAAGTTACGGGCGCTTAGTTCTTTACTCACTTACGGAAATACCGTGAGTGCAACGGAGAGGGAAGCGCCCGTAACGTCGCCGGCCGAAACTACGGATTTCGCAGTAGACCCCAGCATGACCTCGCCTCTTCGGCTCGTATCAACCAGGAGTATACCAGGCGCTGATGGGATACAGAGCTAATGTGTGGTTAACTTTAATAATAATATCATACTCACTATAGGAAATGAATCTCCAAATACGACATTGAAGAAACGACAAGTGCAATAATACCAACACGTTCTGTAACTGTAAATAAAAAAATACGATACACAACACAAGCTGGTGCCGTTCTGTAGTTTCTACTTAACCCATGGCAAAAGGCGTGAGTTTATACAATATATATATTTAAATAAAAATTTAGTTTTAAAACATTATATATTTTAAATATTAAACCATATGCAATATAAAAATGATAAACATGAAAATAAACCAAAAATTACTATTCAAAGTTACAAGAATGAATGCAGCCACCTGGCACCAAGTTTATATATGCCAAATGTGGTGCAGGTTTATATATTTTTTTGTCATAATCATAATAATCATAATCATTTTTATTCACATTGCACATTATCAATTTTCAAACACATTGCACATTTCGAATGTATAGCTTTCCCGCTATTCCATCATTAACCATTTAAATTACATATTCATTTAAATTATTTTGTTTGCGTGATGATGTTCAATATTGTGAAAATTATTCACGCAATTGCATAAAAGACCAATTAATTGGTCAAAACTCAAAACATTTATTATATCAATTTGTATGGAAGCAGAATTGAAAAATAAAATTGATTTAGAAGTTATGAGCTACGAAACTTTTTAACTCGTGTTTGAGCGTAAATAAATAACGTATATAATAAAAAATGGCAATATAGAAACCATAGTGATAGATAATTTATTCAAAAGTTAAAATAATTTTATTTTGAGTAAATACATCCAGTCGTTTTTAGGGGTTTTAAGGGGTATCATATTATCCAGTTACTGGGTTGTGGAGGTCAGATAGGCAGTCGCTCCATGTAAAATACTGGTATTCAGCTGCATCCGGTTAGACTGGAAGCCGACCCCAATATAGTTGGGAAAAGGCTACTCAGATTGAATGACATCCAGTCGTTTTTCCATAATATTATCTATACCCCCAAAGGTCTGTTCATGAAATTTTACGCGCTCATTTTCGTTTTAAATCATCGTCTATTTCACTAAATAATTTAATAAATATAAATAAAAAATAAAAATAACTGACTGCCTCGGTGGTCTAGTGGTCGCTAGCGCTACTGCTGAGCATGAGATCTTGGGTTCACAAAGTGGGTGGGCAAAGTGTTATTAAGTTTTTCTATCTGGAATTTCTCCGTTTGTGCCCGGTTGATGGCAATAGGCTCGCCCCCTATTACATGGGACTTAAGCATAACTGGCGAAATGTGGGTGTACTATAGGTACACCTCTGCCCAACACTTCGGGGAAACCAGGCGTGATGTTATGTTTTGTTATGTTATAAATAAATAAATAAAACCTAGATAAATAAATACTAAATAAATTGAAAACTAAATAAATAAATAATTAGATTAAAGCATGCATATTAGTCACGCCCACCAACGAGTTCGAGTCGTCGATTAATGCACCCTTAAGTCCAATCAGTGTACCGACATGAGTACCACCTACCTAACTGTAAGGGAATGTGGATAATTTTCTCTGTACCTACTTACACCGTTCGAACTATGGGGAACTACATATTAGTTGTAACACAATGTTACAACCAATTCAACTTAGATATACTACAAAAATTCAACCAGATATAGGTACCAATTAAATTTCAAGCTCCTAGCGTGCACACGTGGTGGATATCCTATATTGTACCAAGGGTGTTCCATTTCAGGCGCCCGGTTCAAAGAGTACCACATACAGGTGCATGCATGTAGGACCAATCCTGCAGTTATTATTTGCTCACTAAAGAACAATAACCGACGGGATTTACGCATCTGAAAATGTATAATAACATAAAATGTAGGTAGATATAACTCACTAGCTTCTACCCGTAACTTCCGGGGTCAGGCCAACTCGGCCCGAGTCAACTCAACCCGAATAATAATACCAGATATTTCACTCCTGATTACGGTGATTTGTACGGTCAGGCAGAAAATTAATATTTGAAAATAAATA
Organism: Xanthia togata; assembly: GCA_963853775.1. Lineage (NCBI taxonomy): Eukaryota > Metazoa > Arthropoda > Insecta > Lepidoptera > Noctuidae > Xanthia > Xanthia togata. The sequence goes on along the minus strand of OY970795.1, from coordinate 17,823,690 downwards.
ATTACGAATTAAAACAAAACAGAAGTTTTCGGTTTTTCATTTACATACAAAGCAGGTAAACATTATTATCTACAACGCCTATTTCAATCAAAAGCGTGTTGTGCACCATCATTTACAACGTAATGCATAAAATAACATAACTTGGCAAGAAAAGCCCTGGACATTAAACTTTTGTCTCAAAATGCCATAAATCACATTAGTTTTGCATTCACCTTAATAAAAATTGTCTATAACTTATGTATGCACATTTTTTGTTTATTTTTATTTTGTCGATTGCTAAATAAAATATTTTTCATAAATTAATAAGGTGAAATTAATTTATAAAGCCTTTCATCATTCATACTAAAGATTTGGTCAGTATCAAGGTTCGATGATACTTTGTAGGAAATTTAAAAAAAAACCGTGGATATGACCACTGCAAGCTTCCAGTGTCAATATGGCTGTATGATAAAATCACCTTGCATAAATAGTTGACGCATAACATTTTTTATTTTATTTTATTAATGATTGTTAATAATTATTTGTTAAGACTGTGATTTTTGTATTACTGTACCAATTAACGTACTTTTTTATAACCCTTAACTCTTTAAATGTCGATTGCACCCCACGTGTGCAAATAACAATAAAATTCTATTGTGTCGCTAATTGCGCGCGCGACGGGTTAATAAAAACGACCTATTTTATGTTATTTGACACTCAAATTATTGTTTATTTTGAAATCTTTTTAAGAAACATAAATTAAGTATTAAAATAAATAAAAACAGTCTTTATTGCAGAACAAGTTCATAGGATTCAATATCATTTAAAATAATATGGTAATAAATTTATTGCATTTATTCATAAAAATAAATAAGTAAATTATACTGCCTCGTTGGTCTAGTGGTCGCAAGCGCTACTGCTGAGCATGAGGTCCTGGGTTCGATTCCCGGGTCGGGCAAAGTGTTATTGGGTTTTTCTATCTGAAATTTACCAGTAGCAGCCCGGAGTTTGGATTTGTGCCCGGTTGATGGCAATAGGCTCGCCCCCTATTACATGGGACTTTAACTGGCGAAATGTGGGTGTACCTACTACAGGTACACCTCTGCCCAACCCTCCGGGAAAACAAGGCGTAATGTTATGTTATGTTGTTAAATTATATCAATAAATTAATAAAATCTTCAATATTTTAAGAGCTTTTCATGCCGACGGTTCACACCACTTTTTAGGCGTTTTGATGACGTATTATCTGGTATTACTATTCGGGCCCAGTTGACTCGGGCCGAGCTGCCCTGACCCGATTTCCCTCCGCGTGGTAGTCAACTATACAGCAATACATAATATTGTCGAGTGTACATAACTTTCATCAGTGAAATATTTTTTGTGATCGGATCATAACTTTCAGAGATTAACTCTTACAAACAAACAAATTTACCTCTTTATAACACTAGTTTAGATCGTGGCTATTTAATATCTGCCACACGAGTCGATCGAAGGTTAAGCTACGCTTGCCGCGGTTGGTTCGAGGATGGGTGACCATCCATTACACATTGAGACCCCTCCGTGGCACGGAAAGCAGGTTAAGCCGATCGTTCTGGCTGTGATTCGTAGATCTTTGACAGTCGCTACGATTAGTCAGAAGCCCAAAAGTCTGACAACCAGTAGATATTACGTATCGTGTTTTCCCAGTAACTGTAAAATACTGGTATTCAGCTGCATGCGGTTAGACTGAAAGCTGACCCCAACATTGTTGGGAAAAGGCTAGGCAGATTGACTGAATATTAGTTAAGACAGTAGATAATGAAATGATTATGCGATTCTACTAAAATACAGGGTGTTTGGCAGAACGTTGAACATACGAAAATGGTGGATAGATTGGGTCATCTGCTACTTACTCAGCCCTAATTTAATTGGCCCTGGACCCCAGGATATTAAAAAAATATTTTTTTTGCTTTTTTCTAGTTTCACCACTTTCTTAACTTTAGAGTGTATTTTTTATCACAAATGGATAAAACAGGCATTTTTTTTTTATCGTTAATGTTGGTAGATTCTTATAAAACTATTGTTTTATTCAGATGTTAGCTAGAAAAAAAGTTATAAGTCCTCAAACTTACAGAAATATGTAAAAAAATACTTGAAACTAAATTTCAACTTGCATTTAAAAAAAAAAAAATGGGTTGAGTAAGTAGCAGATGACCCCACCTATCCACCATTTTCGTATGTTCAACGTTCTGCCAAACACCCTGTATAAACAAAATCATGAAAAACATAGTGTTACTCGTATTTCCTCCTTTCATTTAAAAACTCTATTAAACCAAGTACACGTAAATACACCTATACAATCCACGACGACGCGCCCCACTCCGCGATTACTGTAAGCTGTAGGTACTTTAATACGGAGCGGAGCGGAGTGGGGCGCGTCGTCGTGGATTGCACTATCCATACCTTTTCTTTATAAAAACTTACGTGTTCGTTTATTTCTTGGAAGAAGATAACCAGTCTGTAAATCCTTCCGATTTCCAACCACCTACCAGCTAATACACACTGCTCATAGCCGGGTCTTTTTTTAACTATAAAAAATGTTACTAAATAATTGATGTTGTAAAGGTTGAAGCTGTGTTGAGGTCTACAGAGCGTTCACTATAACTTGTCCCGTGAAGCGATTGGTAGTACTGTTCTGTCAGTCGCCATTTTGAACTCTATTAGTATTGAAAGTAAGCTCGACAAGCAGCGGTATCAACATGACGGCAAGGGAAAAGTTATAGTGCTACGATCCGTAGCAGCTACGGCCCAAGTTCTACAATATTCCCCATGTTCTGGGAATATAAATTATGAACATAAGAAGTTTTTCTCTAGTTGTAACCCCGATTACTGTGACGAATCACTTAATTATTGAAAACTTTTGAAATTAAATTATTTGGACAAATTATAAGATACTTACAAATCATTGTCATAGGCAAAAGCGTGATTACATCGTAAGTCAGAAAGAACAAGTTCCTCCGATAAACTCGAACATGTAATCGAACCAGTGGCCAGAACGAGTGAAGTAAATGCACTACCACATCGATAAAATAGCATATTTCTGGGAGAGACAAGCTTAACTCAAGAATAAGCCTGTGCTGGTCATCCATGTAGTATGCGAGAAGGAGGTGCAGCAAAAACTTGTACACTACGGAGATAAGCAGGAAGCCCTGAAACAAGTAGTTAGAAACAATAGTAAAGACTAAGTTAGGCTACATACAAGGTCCTGCCGGGGTTGCGGGAAAGTCTGAAAGGGATACCGTGGCCCCTGGCAACGTACAGGCAACTGAAGGAACACGGATGGGTTTTAGTCAGTAAGAGTCTGACACGCCCTCCCGCTCCGCCCAGAGCGGGAGAATTTATTTGATAATTTCCCATTAAAAAAAAAGGCTACATACAAGGTGTTTTCAAATTAATTGGTGAAACTTAATAGACATCGGTATCTAAGTAGGTAATAGCAATTAAATAATGTTTAAGCAATTTCTTCTAATTAGTTGTTTACCCTCGATTATTAAAAAATATTGGTCACGTATTTTTTTTTTTTTGAGTTAAAATTTGCCATGACGTCACGAGTATAAGATTTTATACTTACTTATGACGTAGCGACCCCCACTCCCCATATTTAATGCGTTTTATCTAAGTAATTTTTTTATTAACTGACTGACGGACTAAATATAATTTAGGAAATTAGTAATATAATTTATGATAATATATTAAGAAATCGTTTTGAAACCTACCGTTACCCACCGCGTCAGAGGAGTTTCATCAGTTAATTTTAAAAAAAGACCTTTATAGCTAGCAGATTCGATCGATTACAGGCAAATATGCACGCTGTAATTAACTTCGACGAGAAAATGTATAATAATCACGAATTAAAAACACAGAATAACTTCGTGATTGTGTTAAAGTAATTGTATCAATACTTATACCTGAAACCGTTGATTCCAAGGGGTCATCACAAAAGCGGTTGTAATTTTTTTCATTCGTCCTTCCCACAGCATGTTTCCAAAGGCTTTGTCCGTCCTGGCTTGCCTCTGAGAGTAGTGCTCGGTTCCATCTGCAGTCGCATTTGTGGTTATTGTCCTGAAATACCCATTAAAGCTGACATTTACAGGGTAATTGAAAAAATACCCGAAACTACCTGCATAGAAACTAACTTAGAACAATGTTTTTTTTACTGTTAATAAATGCCGCTGTATCCAGCATGGTTTACGAGTATCTACTTGGGTACTGGAAGAAAACTATTTTTTTTTTTTACTATGGCATCTCGCAGGTATACCACTAAGGTATTTACTGCTCAACCGAACAATCCTGTGGCTGCCTTAAGCACTACACTCAAAGCCTCCAGCCAGGAGCAAAAACTATTCTAAATTAAAATTAGGCGAACGCTCGCTAAGGGACTCGCTCGCTTCATCGGACAAGAAAGAAAACTATGAAATGGACTAGCTTAAATATAACTTACGCGTTCCCCACAGTGCCCACGGAGGGCTCACTGACACTCCTATGCATTCGTCCGTACATTATGACGATTCTTTTTAATTAGTTTATTACAAATCTTAAAATATAAACCATTTTTCCATTGTATCAACAAACAATTCAAACTTAGCCAACCTGTTTTTATTCATTCTGATATTCGAAAAATATTTCCATAATACATGGCCTATAAAAATAAGCTTTTCATGGAATACCAGGCAGGAAAAAATACACTGGTTTATAGGTTTACTATCAAAGAGAGCAGCCCCATTCTATTAAGAACATAAATAATTAGAAAGAAACCCATTACATTTTTACGTCCCATCTTGGCATTTCAGCGAGAGGCCAAATGAAATGCCATATTTTGGCGGATATTGAAATTTTACTGCGGGCTGCTTCGTTCTCAGCGATGCTCGTAAAGTAAGTGTGGAGGCTGTGGCCCAACGGGAGCCGTGATAAATTGACACCGAATTCCCAAGTGCCGAAGTCTTCAGCGATGGATTTGCAATAAAACCTCGTATTGTGGGAGTTTCGCAATCGATGTGCGGAAATGGCATCGGAAAATATACCTTCTCTTCCGTGTGAACGGGATTGATGACGAACCTTGCCAAAAATAGAATAAAAACTTCACCTCACGAATAATCCACCAACCGTAGCGCAACAAAAACGCTAACCCAGTGAAATGGGCACGCTGAGCGTCGTAGGCAGTCATATAAAATGTAAATATGCGTCCAAGCTGTAGCAACGAAAGAATAATTCATATTCACGAGGTGTGCGGGGCAGGGGTGGCCATCCATTTTGCATGGTTATTTTGGTGAAATCCCCGCGTATTCTGCCCTCATGTAATTAAGAGATTAAAAGATCAGTGAGCGCCGCTGAGCGAACTCTGCGAGATTTTTATGAAAACATTTTTCATCGCAATATGCAATAACCCACACTGCGTGCCATTTTCAAGCAACGCTGTATACACTCATGATTTCGCCGTTTTCATGATGTAGTCATAATAAAACTTACGGTAATGGTATGCTTAGCTACACGATACGTTTTATGAAAAAAACTATAGATATGTACCTACATAGAATAATAACTTAGGTACCATAAGTTCATAATGTTTCGGTGTTCATAAAATGTGGAAAATGTTTTAATGAAAATATAAAGGTTTTTCATACTTACTTACGAATTGTGGGCTTTGGTGCTTTTATTCTATTCTTTTATTCAGGCACTAGGTATTATAAAAAAAAAGAAATTGTACGAGTACCTACACACATTGTAGGACTGAACCCTGCAATACAAAGTAAATGGTTAACTACTTGTAATGAAAGAGCGTGGTACCAAACTATGTACGTGTACCTACGTGCTACATGTGTAAAGAAACATACCTAAACGCACGGATCACAAAGAAACTGTTTATTAACGTGAACAACACCAATTTCACAATGTAAAAGCTAAAAGTTAACATGAAAGGCTCCCCATAGCCGAAGAGTACGAAATACTACGTACACACGGCCATAAAGTTATACGAGCTTACACCTGACGGCCATCAAAATTAAAATATACCCGCGCAAAATATTGAATGTACTAAAATACTTTTTATCGAACAATATATTGGATTTTTGTTCATACCTACTACCATTTACGGTTTTGGTGAGACAGTTTGGGTTGAAATGGTTAGTAATTTGACTTTTGAAAACTTAAAGCATATCAATAACTTATCATTATTAAAATATAATCGTTAAAAAGAATATTTCCCAATTTTTGGTGGAGACAAGTGTTCCTTTTACTCGATACTGATTTGGATAGATAACTCAGTTTAATAAAATTATTTTTAACGAAAGACCAGGGTGATAGCCCAATATTTCAGTTTTTTTTTTTATCTATAGGAGCTTTCTTGCACAAAATTTTACTTTACATAACTCACAATTAATATACTCTCCAGGTATACTATCCAAATTGAGTATACTGCCAGCCGCACACCAGTGGTAACAACTTGTAGGTGTGCTACGAAAATAGCCCTTTCCGCTAAGACATAAAAGCGCGCGCTGTCAATGTCAAAATTTGTGGTACTGTCAAACGACTGTACAGCTAAATTGTAATACATTGTTATAAGTTCAAGAGCCCACACGCCCGTGTGTCACACATAACTAGCTAGTTCGAACAAAAAGGCGCAAACGTCGACATTGCCCTCAGTCGCGGCGGAAAAATGTTTCTGAGCAAAGTGCAGTTGCAGTATGAAAGGTAGCAGTAACTTTGTGCAGTGCGCCGGCAGCAGCACTTCTAATTAGCAATGTTCGAGCTGCCTTTAACTGCACACCTTTGCGAGCTGACTTCCTTTATACTTTGTCACTGCGACTATAATAACTCAAATGTCGTTTTAATTAAGATATACTATATTCATTGAATATAGTTTGTTTCAAAGAGAAAATTACTGAAGTACGCGTTTTGTTTCAATAACATTGAACTGGTTTTCAGTATGTTTATTAAAAGCAATAAGCTTTTAAAATAAAATGGAAATACAATCCAAACACTGATAACGTTTCCAATATCTTTATAAATAAAATAAAATACTACTTATTTGTACACCTTTGCTTAAAACAAAATATCACGATTTTATTACGCACAACAAATTATAAAATAATTAAATTGATTTAGCGCCTTTTGGTTGTGTATACTTTTAATTAATTTAAACATAGCGCGCCACACTTTTTGTAATTAATCATTAGATTACATAGGTATACTCAATGATATTATATTCTTTTTACTTCTAATATCATTGGGTATACTTGGCCCAGGTTCGCACGAACGTATTTTTATCGCGGCGATTTTTTTCGCGTATTGGTTTTTTGACGCTCTGCGAGTTGAATCTCCAACAGTATGTTTTCTTGACGTGCTGGGATACGCGCTGGATGCGCTCTGTTAGATACGGTTTACTAATGTTTGCCATAATTTAATTTAATTTGCCATTTTCAATAATCTCGTTTTCCATAACATTTATTTACCATAATATCATTTGCCCATACTAGCAGAACAATGGTAGTTCAGTACACATTGTTATATTACTTGAATTATATTGATTTAATATATAATTACAATACAGATTTTTTTATTTACAAGGAAACCTAAAAATAAACCTAATGTACCATGCATGCTTGCTTTGCAAAAAAGGAAATCTAATGTGGTCACAGTTCTAAACTAACCTAACCTAGCCGTTTCGAATTTGACAAATTGTTTATTGTCTAAAGTTTGTTTGCTGTAATAAATCATTTGATTACAGACCAAATGCCTTAGTGACATTATTTTTTGTACAAAACAATAAACGTTTCTAAATTATATTAAAGGTTGCTTATGTCAAGTATCGACTATCTATGTAATGTGTTACCTACTTAAAGAAACTTATAATTAAAATTATAACACATGTTATTATGGAAACTTATTTTATGGCAAATAATATTTATGAATAGTAGGTAAGTTGATATGACAAGCGTTATTAGTCAAATAATTTATTTCAATTAGGCACAAAAAAGGCAATTAAGAACGTCAACATTAACAAAAAAAAGAAAAAAAAATTGATTCTAGTAAATTCACATTTCGCCAGTTATGTTTAAGTCCCGTGTAATAGGGGGCGAACCTATTGCCATCAATCGGGCAAAATCCAGACTCTGGGCTGTTACTGAGAAATTCCAGAAAGAAAAACCCAATGTCACTTTGCCCGACCTAGGAATCGAACCCAGGACCTCATGTTCAGCAGTAGCGCTTGCGACCACTAGACCAACGAGGCAGTTTGGAAAACAATAATAGTATAAATTATTTTATGGAAAACAAGACAATGCCGTTAGATTCTCAATGCTTGGCTCAATACCGAGAGTTTAAAATCCAGTGTACGAAAAAAAAACGCAGCGATAAAAATACGTCCGTGCGAACCTGGGCTTATATCATATCTAATACTAGTCAATTTAATTATTTTATAATTTTAGTGCGTGATAAAAGCGTGTTTTTTTTAAACTACATAATTTATTTTATTTTCTGTTGTGTCTAGTATATTCTTCATTTAGTTAAAAAGTCTAAAGCCAACGAAGTAATGACTTGACTGTTTTAGTAGTATACACTATTCCACTATCCATCTCCTGGCACCTGTCATTACCAATCTCAATCTATTAGATTTGTCAAAACGAATCATATGAGACCAAACTCGAGGGGTTTACTATAATAGCCACTGAAGAGTTCTACTATCCACCGCCTAGCTCCATCATCAAATCAGCTCCAAGATACCAAATTATAGTATTGTAATCCAAACTACATAATTATACAGGCAAAGTTTAATTTCGATAAGTACGACAATTTGAAATTGGTGAAAATAACGTTGAAAGATTACGTTACATAGATATAGGTTAAGCTAATAGAAGCGTGTGTGATTTCTTTTTTTAAATTACTAATTTTAAAAAAGAAATGATTGTCGTTGGTAAGCGCATCCCATTAAAAAGGATGGACCGATTTGCCTTTTTTTTAACGACTTTCTTCAACCACAATTTCGTCTGTATGTTTTTTTTAAAATGTAATCCATCGATATTTTCGTCAATTGTGGACCGATTGAAGCTTGCGTAGTATCGTCCCATATAAATTGTATTAATTTTGCTTGGGCAGTTTTTGAGTTAGTAAATATAATAAAAATACGTGTTACGTATTTTTATACCACTTAGTCTATGTGTTTGTGTAGGGTAGGTATCACAACTAAAAAGTGAAAAATAAAAACATTTTACAAAAATAAAACAACGGTCGGTGGCAAAAAGCGAAAATTCAAAACCATTTATTTAAAAAAAAAGTTATTTTTCACTGTGTAATGTTTTTTTTGGAAGTCGGTTGTTTTTTTTTTTTTTTTTTGTAAAAGTTTTTATTCATTATTACGAATATTTCTAAAAATATTCGTATAAAAATACGGTTTTAATTTTTTTTTAAATGTTTCCCGAAATATTGTTCAAATAGGGAAAAACTTAAAGTGTTTTCTTTTTAATGGGATTTTTGTCAGAACTATTGAAATTTAGACAGAACAACGTCGGTCAGATCAGCTAGTCATCAATATACAAAGTATGCCGCTGAAATACTTAATACCTACTTCCTTATAAAACTTTTTGTTATTATGTCCATTTTTCCAATATTTCAGTAGAGCTTGTTTGTTGTATGTTAGTCGAACATCCATTGGGTATACAATCATAGCTGTTTTGAAAAACAGAACAGCAATATAAAAGTTTTATTACGCAATGATTCATTTAGTTAAGTGTTCTCAATCTGGAAGCATAGTAAAAATTGTGTAGATATATCTGCGAGACTTTAAATAAATAGGTTTTGTTTAAGTTCTATCAATAACAACATAAAATGGCGATTAAAATCACTTAATGAAACAAAAGAATTTTTAGTTTCATAATACGTGGAAAAGCATAGTGGAATTTAATCATAATATTTAAATAAAACCGGCCAAGTGCGAGTGGGACTCGCACACTAAGGGTTCCGTACCAACGTACATTATTTAGCAAATAAATAAAAAAAATAATAAAGAAGGATTTTTTGTAATCCAAAATTTTCATCATCGCAAAGATAAATTTGTATTTCATAATGATACTATGAATTACAAAGTTATTTTTTCAGTTGCAGAAAATCACGCATATTTAAATAAAATACCTTATGAATCGGCGCTTTTAGTATTTGTTGATTATAATTATACGGTATAGTACATAATAATACAGTAGTTTAACATTGCCAACTTGTTTAGTTGTTGAGATAGAGCTCGTACAAAAATGGTCTAAAACTGACAACTTTTACGGCCCCCTATTTCATCATTATTGAAGAAGAAAAAAAAGAAAATAATATTTGTTCTCTTCTCGATGAGCTCTAGACATTGACAGCCCCACAAGCCAGGAACAGAATATTTTTTTCAAAAGTTTGTTGTATTGAGACTTTTGAGACCCTTTAATTTTTAGTTTTCTAAAATGTTTAGGGGAGACCGGGGTTGGTTGACTAGTTTTTTATATTTTAGCTAATAACTGCAAAACTAAATTAGATACAAAATGTTATAGAGCACTTCTAAATCGAGTATTTTATTGATTATTAATGCAGCTAATTTGAATTTTCTTACTAAACAAGAAGACGATTATTTTTCGTTTTTTTTAAAACAAGTCTAGCTAGTCAACCAACCCCGTTGTCGGGGTTGGTTGACACACTTTATGGGGTAGGTTGACCATACTAAAAAATCATTGCATATGACTGATAAATAATACATAACTTCACAAATCAACGTCATTTATTTGTAATTAAACAAGTAGGTAACAACACGTAAAGTACTCCTTCCATTAGGACTCTTTTTGCACCTAAATATACAATATATAAATATACACCTCATAGTCAATAGCCACCGAGCGTATACTTTTCTTTCCTGCAATTACTTCATCACAAGCGGTTTCCATTACACTTTGCGTTGTTTTGCCTCGATCCGATTTTCGAATATCAGTTCTCATTGTCCTACAAAAAAAAGGCCTTATTAAATACCTACTTGATTTACCCTAGTTCATGTAGTTTACACCTAAATGGCCTTAAAATAAATAAAACTAGTGCGAATATAATTATATTCTAGAAATCGGCCCAACACAATTTATTTAAAATAAATATAAAAGTCAACACAATAAACTTAAGGGGTTGGTTGACTCATTAGTCAAGGAACCCCGTAAACATGTTAGCCTACCATCCCCGCTCGGCCATTTTGTAAACCAGAGCCCATGGACACGACTCATAACATTATTAAAGCAAATATGTGGCATTAATCTATAGTCTAATAACCGTACTTCACAATAGTGAAGACTACAAAACCTTTCAATATACACTGCAGTCAAAAAAACAAAAGAAATGTCGACAAAAATATTTTCGTTCTTACCTAAATTTTTAAAATGTCGCCGTTACTCCTAAAATGCGTCCGCCTCCTGCGCGCCGAGACGAGTAACTAAGCGTCGCCTCACTTTGAACGTACCCTCTGATGGACATCGTATTATGACGAATATTTCAGAAGTTATTGCCTGTTAGTCAACCTGCCCCTATAGTCAACCAACCCCGGTCTCCCCTACTATTTGTTATCATAGCGGCAATAGAAATGCATAATCTGTGAAATTTTCAACTGTCTACCTATTACGGTTCATGAGATACAGCTCGCTGACAGACATACGGTCGGACAGCGGAGGCTTAGTGATAAAGGGTGCCACCTTTGGGAACGGAACCCTAAAAACAAAGCAAAATAACGTCATTTAAAAACCATATGTGGACCCCTATTAAATAATACAGTACCGAGAAAATCAATTTAATTTATTTATACATCTCAACAAAATAAATTGCCATCTTATATTTCTCTACTTCAATAGAGTTATCATTACCTATTGACATACAGAAGAAGTACAGTCCAGAACAAATTTAAGTCACCACTCACAACGCTAAGAACATACCTGAAACATGACTCGTGGACATGAAAGCCTGAAAGCCCGTAAAATTGAAGTGAACTTAGTTAGGCAGTCATCAACGTGGCTCGGTCACGTCCGCCGTCTGCGACGGAACTCGGGGGGAAAAATCCTGAGAGTGGTGATTGAGTTAGCGCCTCCGCTTGAGGAAATGGCCGTCCCCTGTCGCTTGTGTAACGCAATACCGCGGCTGCCGACCGGCCATTTGCGCGGGATTCTGTTACACACGGCAGAGTTATGACTGGAAGGGGTTGTCTTGTGTTCGATGAGGAGGACATTTGTTCGGTTTTACTACTTTTAGAATATTTCTTTTTAAAAGTTTATAAAATAAATCGTAAAATGACTCATCACTTGCTACGGAACCTTGAATATCAGTTAGCCTAGCTCTACTAGACAAATACATCATTTTGATTAAAATTTTACTTAGTATAGCTGAGCGCAGTTTTTTATTCACGGAAAGTAATCAAATTGAAGTGGTAAAGCGTGACAGCAAAATATAGTTAAGCAGATATATTTCTTACCCTGGAAGAATGCAATTTTTTTCTCTCCATATTCTATATTTTCGTCTTGTTTTACGCGATGCACTAACTTTCATTGGCCTTACGTAGAAGTGTCCTCCCACATGTGTTATGACTCTAAGTGCTAATCTTTCATTCCTTTTCGAGTGTGCAACAAATTGCGACACATGTGTTTCGTTTGCTAAGTCGCTGTAGCAATTTAAACATAAACTACGTAAATGTAGGAACAGGGCCGGATTTAGAGGTCCAGAGGCCTCGGGGCAACAAAGGAGCGGAGGCCCCCTCGCCCCAAATTATTTTCCAAATAAAGTAAACAATTTTTTTTCAGTCAAGTTTTTCAATAAATAATTTATTTTGAAACCAAGTAGATTCCCTTAGTATTGAACAAACACATATAAATATAAACGGAAACAAGTATTATCTGAAATTAAATTTTAGGGTTAACGAACGGAACCTTTCGAGCTTTTTTCGCCGAAAAATCGTTGATGATTTCGTTGAAATCCAGTTCTCGGAGTAAATCGCTTAAATCAAATAATCATGTATGTATAAAGTACTGTAGGCAAAGGTGAAAGAGCAAAAAAAAAATATCAAAGGAAAAGATGCTTACTAGTGTTAGCTAGTTGGAATTTGATTTTTTTTTTCCGAAGTCTCTATTGTGGGGGCCCCCCGTTTGTGGAGGCCCCGGGGCTTTCGCCCCGGTTGCCCTCCCTTAAATCCGGCCCTGTGTAGGAAAAACATATTATAATAATCAGTTTTTATATACCAGTATTATTATTTGTCTCTAAAAAGTTCCTAAGAGAATTGAAAATCTTAAAATAGGAATCATGGTCAGACAAAGAATCTCAATCACCACTCCCAAGATGCCTTTACATCTAAAAACAATTCAGACTTCAGAACCCAAGCTAAAAGTCCACTTTTCAATAAAGCACTTAAGACCATTGGCATTCCCTGACGTATTTTACGTGAAATGCGACTTCTAATTACTTTAGTTCAGTGAACAACTGTGTTCGTGACGTAGATCCTACTAACGGAGCTCATTCAGAACAAATGAACTAGGTTTCAATGGCGACTCTGCTGAAGTGCCCTCAAATAAAGCGTCGATAACGTAGACAATTTAACAGTGGACATAAACATGTGAAAGCATTTTTGATTTATGTTATACTTGTTATTGTTTGATATTGTTTTTGATCACAGTTATTCATTAGAGTTAGTATCTAGATAGAAGTTAATAAAAGTGCATAATAGTAAAATGAAGTAGGTAAAAACCTTGTTCAAGCTAATTGTATTTCTAGAACACCTAATCAATCTGCCTAGCCTTTTCTCAACTATGTTGGGGTCAGCTTCCAGTCTAACCGGATAAAGCTGAATACCAGTATTTTACATGGAGCGACTGCCTATCTGACCTCCACAACCCAGTAATTGGGTAATAAGTATTTCTAGAACTCCCATAAGACTTTACTTTTCTGAGACGAACAAGTACCTATCTATACTTTATTATTCCACGTTCTTTTTTTGATGCCTAATGAACTGTCTTCAAAATGTATGATGGGTGTGTTTTATCATGACTTGCAATACCAATATTAGCTTCACGATTGCTTTGTGCTGTTTATTTAAGAATTATATTCTTGAATAAACATATAAAAGGAAAAAAAAAAAAAAAAAAAATTATTCTATTCTATTCTATTCATAGTCAAACGTCCATAGTAGGTACTTATACGATAACAGACAGTGAAGAATGTGTCAGAAAATAGCCGATATGTCGGAGGAAATCATAAGTGACTGTATCCGTTTCTACGTTGATAATAAACAAAATTATTATCTTATATTGGAAAAATATTTCGGTTCCTCCATCTTTTGAACCTCAACCATTACCGGTACTTACTCAATTGTTATTTGTGTATTTGTTGAAAGTAACTGTAGCTAATACAGTGTACCTAAATATACCTTGTTGTGGGTCACCGAATGCTAATATTAAAAAAATAGTATAAAATTTCATCCGATTCACTGAAAAAACTGAATAAGTACTTATCATAGTCATGATGATGACTTAATAACAAAATTCATTCGTCAATATCAATTATTTCAGTGTCAAAAATATTTAGTACAAAGACCTATGCAAGAATAATGCAAATCTTTAAATGCGATTTTCGATTTTCTAATAACTTAATTTTGACGTGTTTTTATAATTAATATTGAATCATTTTACCTATGAAAATCTTTCCCTCTTAATTATAACATTGATAATAGTTATGAGACCTTTAAACGTCAAAAATGTATGGTTGAACAGAAGCTAATCATTACTTAACTTTCGGCAACGTTTATAAATAAGGCGGATTTTGGACACCGTACTAAACGAAACCCTCAAAAACTTTGTCACTCAGCGGATTGAATCCCACACATCACACCACGCACACACACAAACATAATTCCATCAACAAGTGAAAGTCCAACTAAACGTAACACCCTGGAGATCCAACTTTGGACTACGAAATTAGTTCTAGTAAATCCAAGGACAAAGTCACAAACCATTAAACGCTGAAAGCTAAACTTTCGTATCACAGAGCTGAGCCAATTAGAAATTTAGTCGAACTTCATTAGCTCTAAGTGGATACTGGAAGTTCTGTTCAACGGTATGACATGATATGAACGGCTTGGAGAACTGGAATTAATTATGAATCGTAATGTAGCATTAGTGGGGAAGTTTGGGGTGAAATCATTTTGTTTGCAGCTTAACAAAATTATGGAGGCGGTTATAAATATGAATAGGTAAGATTGATTTTTTATACTTTTGAATTTTCCGGGTGTTTTATGTCAGTAGGTAGGTAGGTAATCGTCAAAATCTTGACACCAACCCTCACCAACCACCCAAACTTAGAGGAAAATTATTCTCATGAACCTTCTACAACGGGTTGTTAGCGCCACCTGTTACGTGCGGTAGGAACTAAAAACAAATGAAATCAGTTTTATCAAATGGATTTTTGTAACCTAAAACAAATGAAATGAGCTTTCTCAAATGGATTTTTACTATTAATGATACAGAATTTTAAAATATGTAGGTACTTGTTTGTTGATGTGTCTTCTAGTATCCCGCCTGCCTATCCCAGATTTTTCTATCACAACACACGACAATCTATGCGCAATCTACACCGAAGTATTTACATACCCTATGTAGTATAATATTCCATGAAAAAGAATAATCTCTAGTGAACGACCGCTTATACTTACATAGGTACTTTATGTAAGTATAAGAGTTCATTCTTATAATATTCTTGTTATTTGGCTTACTATAGGATTTGGTAGATCAAGCTATGATTAACATAAACATAGTGACGCCGCATCGTGACCTTGCCAAATCCACAACTATTATCTACCATGCCATCATCGTAAAACCAACTTTAAAACTTCCAGCATATGGTACACATTTTATTGTTATTTTCATTCCGGAGGAATCTTTTTTAATTCAGCCATGTTGGTGCTGATGACATCATCACCTCGAATAAGATAGCTAATTTCGACTACTTAACTGTCGGCTCGTTAGCTCAGTGGTTAGAGCGCCCATTTAAGATTTAATAGAGGTGGTCGGGGGTTCAAATCCC
This sequence comes from Xanthia togata, assembly GCA_963853775.1. Classification (NCBI taxonomy): domain Eukaryota; kingdom Metazoa; phylum Arthropoda; class Insecta; order Lepidoptera; family Noctuidae; genus Xanthia; species Xanthia togata. The sequence goes on along the minus strand of OY970795.1, from coordinate 17,807,619 downwards.
TCACGAGCTGCATATGATCCTTTTGATTTTTTTTCTTTTGTTCCTGTAATTTTTCTTTTGTATATTTTTAGATCTTTTTTTTTACTATTACGTACACAATTCATTTAGTTTGTAACTCAGTTCTCATTCGGTTACACACATCATTTTAAACTCTCGGACTGATAACTCATCATTTCATATGATTAAATTACCTATGCTTTCCGTTATCTGCGCTACATTGAGATATGGCATAAATAATTACAATTAATCACCAAATTATAGTACCTTCAGTAGATACAAAATGTTTGAAATGAATCAATAATAAGTACTTATAATCAACCAAACCGTTACCTTTATCTCCGATAAGAAAAATCAAGCAGAAAGGAAAAAAATATCACCAACAAAGTAGGTAAAATTACTTCGTATTTCAGCGGAATTCTTGTGCCATCAGCCAATTGCAATAAATGAGCGAGTCTGATTGGAATCCGATGGGATAAGATTTTTTTGCTTCGTTCGAGGGCAGACGTCAATCCCGACCGGGAGATACCGCCGAGGCAATTTCCCGAAGTCGGCTCATTTATCACAAACCATTATTGTATCTAGTATGTATTGACCGGCGAACGTCAATTCATTATTTTGTTATTTATTTGTGAACATATTTGCTATTAGCAATCAGTGCGAGTGCGAGGAAAAAATAATGAGCACTTTAACTTTTAATTTTTATGAACATTAAGAAATCGTTAACAACTAAAATATTCATATTTTATAGGTCGGTATACAGTTACCTACCTAAAAACAAGCTTTACGAAATTGGTACCTACTGACACAGTATCCTACTGTGTCAGTAGGTACCAATTTCGTAAAGCTTGTTTTTAGGTAGGTACATACTCGTATTTATGTAGGTACCTTCTTATAACTAACCTACCTTACTTAACTATATACCTGTATACAAGTTCCATAATTTACATTTTCTTATGAATATGAACTATATCTGCACAATATTGAATTATATTGTATCATTGTGATTTTGAATTCGGGGAGGTCGTGGCTAAGTATTAACTGCCGCACGGGTCGATCCATCAGGTTAAGCTATGCTTGCCGGGGTTGGTCTGTGGATGAGTGACCATCTTCACATAACGAGACTCCTCCGGGCCTCGGAAAGCACAATAAGCAGTTGGTCCCGGCTGTCACTCGTGGATCTTTGACAGTCGTTACGGGTCGTCAGAAGCCCGAAAATCTGACAACCAGTCTTACCAAGGGGTATCGTATTACCCAGTTACTGCGTTGTGGAGGTCAGATAGGCAATCGCTCCACGTAAAATACTGGTATTCAGCCGCATCCGGTTAGACTGGAAGCCGACCCCAATATAGTTGGGAAAAGGCTAGGCAGTTTTTTTTTATTGTGATTTTGAATTGAATTTGAATATTGATATTTAGAATGAAAGTTAAATTTTGGCACTCAATTTTAATTTAATTTAAATTTTGACGTTGTTAGTCTAGTGCAACAAAAAAAATTGTGCGCCATAAATGGCAAAACATATAGCCGCCACATATTGATTATAAGACCTTCATACTGTACTCATGTTTTACAAAATAAATATTATCTTATCTTATCTCTGAATTTATGCTGCTAATAATATACAGTTTATATTGAAACGACCGTACGTTAAACATTTAATTACATTACGGCTTCTATTACTGAACCAAATACAAAACCACAGTAACGTAATTAATTAAACCCAATCAGCCATAGTTGCAGGTTTCAAACATAAGTAATTACATAACAATTATTATACAGGGTGGGCTGTGGAGACGTCATAAAAAAAATATTCCCCATATCTATCTATCTTGATAGTTTTCGAGTTATAATGATTTCCCACTATAAAAAACGTAATCTTTATTGTTACACAGCTTTTTCATATTCTTTCAGACACAAAAAAATGATTTTAAAGCACAAAAAAGATGCATTAGGTCAATTCAATTCATTAAAAAAAAAATGATGTGATCAATGTTTAGACTCCACAGTTTAGATTCCTGTAAGCCATTATTTATCAAATACAAATTATAGACATTGCCTTGCTTATATATTTTTGAGGTAGCTGTATTTGTTATCACCAATCCAGACCTGTTTACTAGAATATCATTTTATCACAAACGAACTCGACCACAGAACAATAACTTGTGCGTAAAAAGTTATCATACAGCATTGATGCAAAAAAGTGTTTTTTGTACGGCGCCAATCATATATAACCACATACCTAGTTCAATTAAAGAATTGAACATAAACTTATTTAAGAAAAGGCTTAAATCTTTACTGTTTGCTTAAAGCATACTTAATACAGCATTTCGGATTTTTTTTGACCTTAGTTGGTACTCATTGACCTGGTATGTTTAAGTTTTAATTTCATTTAACATTGCATGACATTTTTTGTATCATTTTTATTTATTTTTTCTCTCTTTTGTTTAATTTTTTTTGAATATTGACGTAGGTAGCAATTTTTTTTTTTTTTTTTGTCATGTATGTTTTTCATATTTTTTAATTTTTGTAGGTATCCTTTGATGAATGTAATCATGTTATCAATTTTAGTATCAATGACATCCATGAATATTTGTACGCCTTCTGGTATAACATAGCGCGCTTGTATTTTTTTTTATAACTACTATTTTATTGTATGTTAACAAATAATTCAATGATTATGATTATGACTATGAAATAATCATCTTCCTATCATTAATTCGAGATACAAAAATTTTGATCGAAAAGGAGGAATTTACGTGATGAGTAGAAATTTCTACTTTTTTTTATACTGCCTGGTTCTTAAATCATTTCAAAACCTAGGCGGAATGTAGACTGGCACAATATCACAAAAAAGTAGGTAGAGATGCAATCCACGACGACGTGCCAAACTCCGCAATTACTGTACTGTAAGCTGTACTTTAGTACGGAGCGGAGCGGAGTGTGTATTCGACAAAATCGCTGGAATCGCTGAAAATAAATTTTCAAGAAATTTGAAAAAAATAATTATAACTCGAAAACTACCAAGAATCGCGGAACAAACATGGGCAACCATGAGAAATCATTTTTTTTAACGACGGCTATTTGGACCCACCTGTATACAATAACATTATGTACCTATATACCAGCAACACTTAGGTACCCATCCCAAGTTCCAAGTATCCGAGGCCACATCTCTATTGATTACAGTTAATTGAATATCAGCGTAAAGGTACCTATAGATACCTAGTATGTACCTATAATCCAGTAAGCCGACAGATATTCGGGTTTAACAATGTTATCTGAGAAAGCGGTGACACAGACATTGATATAGCATCTGAGTCAACATAATATAGTACAACTATACTACATAATAGTTTATTGTGACAAATAGAAAATTATTAAGTATACAGAATCATTTTTTTCTAACTGAACAGACAGCTGTGCTGCTGGGGAGTTTGTTGCGCCACTTCTTCTTCCCAGCTAAAGCACTAGGAAGTTGTGAACGGTGGGCGTTTTGGGGGACTGTCTTATGTAATTCTGACGTTCGAAAAGTGCTGATTCTCAGCCTAGTTTGAATAAATGACTTTTGTTTTTTTTTTCTTATTACATTTTAAACGTGTTTGGAGCCTCCTTTTAGGCAAACAATGCCTGAATTAGAAGGCTTCGCTCTTTCACATCATTGACGTACACCACTCACCTCTACTATCTGAGATAATATTGTGTGTGTACGGTAAATATGCAATTTTAAATTTTTCCGTATTTTGCTTAGGTAAGTATATGTATTTAGTAATGTTAAGAAAATCACATAAACCTTTCGGAATAAATAATAATAATAAATAATAATAATAATTGACGGCACGGTTGGCGCAGTGGTTAAGTAATTGACTGCTGCGCTGCATGTCGCGGGTTCGATCCCCGCACGGAACAAATATTTGTATGACCTACAATTAGTTGTTCCGGGTCTGGCTGTTTGTGTATGTGATTTTAAATGTATGTAAACGCACCCACGATACAGGAGAAATTCCTAGTGTGGGGCAACGTTTTTTTGAAAGAAAAAGAAAAAAAAGAAATTTGCTTGATGATGCTGAAAACCGCATCAAAATCCGTTGCGAAATTTAGAGGAACATCTCGGTCACACAGACAGACACGAAAAGCGAATTTAATTTATAACATGTACATATAGATAATATTAGGTATATTGATATCTTAGTTTATCAACATAACGTCACTAAAGAAAATTGTAAGGTAAAGGTAAGTAGGGATAATTCGCAAATAAAGTTATCAGCTCGTTAGCTCAGCGGTTAGAGCGCCCCATTGAGAAATTCAAGGAGGTGGTCGGGGGTTCAATTCCCTCACGAGCTGTAGATATCTTTTTAATCTTAACTTCGTATTAAAAGTTTAGATTAAAGGTTTTTTTTTACTTGCAAAAGGCGACTTTATGTCGTACAGTCTGATAGAAAATTAACTCTGGTTGCATTCGATCATTCAAGCGAGATATAGAATTAATCTACATATGTATATTTAGTCTCGCAAAATCTCGAAAATGGCTCGACCGATTGTGATAAAACTTTGGTAAGTTGTTTTGTGCGCGCCGGAGAAGGTTCCTAACTGAAAGAAAAAGGCATTGCAACGCATGCCGCCGCCGGGCATTCGCTAGTTTTGAATAAAAAATAATAGATTTAAGAAAAAAGGACAGTGTTAAAATAGACGCTTAGAAGAGTGCAATTTTCTCTAAAAGTAAATCCTCACTTATTATAAAACAAAGTCCCCAACGCGTCTGTCTGTATGTCTGTCTGAACGTGATAAACTCAAAAACTACCGAACGGGTTTTCAAACTGTTTTCACCAATGGACGGAGTGATTAATGAGGACGGTTTTGGTGTATAATTAATTAAGGTTTTGTGTAAATTGGCTGAAATATGACGATTATTGTTGAAGATGTCGGAAAAAATCATGCCGACTGGGAGCTTTACTGGCGTGCGCCGCGTAAACCGTTAGATACATAAATCTTAAAAAGTTCAACAAAAAAGTCCGTGATACTCGTAGCATATCATATAAGGATGACCCACAGTAACCATTATTATACTTCAGAATTTGATAAAAATGTAATTGTTATTTCAGCAGCCATTTTGACCGGTATCATATTAATTTGTATCCAATAAAATATGTTATTTAAATTGGGCATTTCATTTAGATTTAAATATGCTTGACACCATATAATTTAAATGAATAGTTTAAAAGATATCACAGATTCAAAATTACGTGTAACAAAATAATTATGGTTGACGGCATCGCGGGCGCAGCGGTAGGAGTCAATGACCTTTTCCTCCGCTATTAGGTATGTAATCCCGGTCTTACGTTCCCGTGGGATATTTTCCGACATCCATGCGGGCGAAACCGCGGGCAAACGCTAATATAAATTTGATCCCACAATATTGCTCTACAAGCTAGCGGTCTCCTAGCGCTACAGTGCTTACGAATATAAGAATTAAATTATGAATTAAAATTATAGCTTTTGCACGCTTTTATAATTTCAAACGTGACGATATTATCGTGGGAATACGTGAACGTTAATAACGTTATTGTAAACGGCGTCTTCATATATTTCCATACATATTACTTCCCTGAATTATCGTGATACCGTGTAAAGTGCATATTCAAATAGACTTCAGTGTCAAAATAACCCTTCGCTTTTTATAAATTATCACAAAAGCAACGAAACCCAGTAATTTTAAAGTTTTGTTTTTATTTTTTTAAATAAAGCTGGAAAAAAAAACAAAAAATAAATGTTCATCTTACCTTAACCTTCCGGGTAGACTTCTTAATCATGATTCTAATTTCAAATTATTCACTAATGAGCCGTAACACTGGGGATTGCTTGTTTCCATTATCGCTAATGGAGTTAATCGCCGCAACTCTATAGGTGATTGGATCCCCGCTGATTCACGTTAATCCCTATCGAAAAAATCAGCACTTTTGTTATTACTTTTATTCCTACATTCGCATGTAGCGCTCTGCTTTTAATTAAACGATAACTTTTCCTGACTTTAATAATTTTATATTTTAATATTTTGCTGTCATTTCAAAATGGCGGCAAAGTCATAGATCCACCTTTTTGACGAAGATATTCAATGCATTCTACCAAAGATTTAAAGTTTATTCATCATCATCATTGTTATTTTTAATAATTTAATACCAAAGAAGATTTAAAGTATTGTAATTTAATGTAAACTAATTATCTAATTTAATTCCAATCTGTTAATATTTTTTTATTATATAAAGCTCATACTAACTACGCATGCATGCATGTTTTTCTATAAATATTTGTATGTCAAAATTGACAAAACATAGCGCGCTATCTAGTTCTTAAGATCCATCTAAAATGTTAATACCTATGTTTCACAAATAAATTGATTTGAATTTGAATTTTATGTAATTGGAGATGCTATAACCAGCATTTTCAGATTTAATTATCTGTGGATTGGCGCGCAATTCGAAATTTAAATGAATTTTATTCGAAAGACGTGTTAATTTAATTTCAAATTCAGTAAGTCAGTATTTTTAGATAGTTTTTGGTTTTTGTGACATTGTGATAGTTTTTGGCGCCACGGATGAGTTCCTACGTGGAAATACCGCTGCGCAAACAATCCGAAACATTAACGACGTGTACGGGCCTAACACTGCTTGCATTTATAAACATGGTCCATTATCGGTTCAATCGTTTTAAATCTGGATATTTTGAGTTGAGGAACGAGCCTCGCGGTCGGCCGGTAACCATTGTCGACAACGACGAATTGAAGGTGATAGTGGAAGCGGATCCAACTCAATCTACGGCTGAGCTTGCTGCGGGCCTTGGAGTTAGTGTTAAAACAACATTAAAGCACTTGCGTCAAATCGGAAAGATAAAAAAGCTAGATAAGTGGGTGCCACACGAACTAAGCGACCAACAGCGAGATTTACGCGTCGAAGCATGCATAGCACTACTGAATCGGCATAGAAACGAGGGAATTCTTAATCGAATTGTTACCTGCGATTAAAAGTGGATCCTGTATGACAACCGTAAGCGTTCGTCTCAGTGGGTGGACCCGGGTACAGCACCTAATCAGTGCGCTAAAAAAAAGATTACTCATAGGAAGATGATGGTGACTGTCTGGTGGACCAGTGACGGACTTGTACATCACAGCTTCTTACCGAATGGCACAACAGTGACGGCAGATATCTATTGCCAAGAATTGCAAACAATGATGGAGAAGCTCGTAATTCAACAACCAAAACTAGGCAATCGCTCTTCCCCATTGCTTCTCCAAGACAACGCGCGAGCTCACACTTCACGACAGACCATCGCAAAGCTACAAGAATTACAGCTGGAAGCTCTCCGTCACCCACCGTACTCACCAAACCTTGCCCAAACAGATTTCTACTTTTTTCAAAATTTAGACATTATTTTTAAGTGGGAAAAAATTCTACACCCGGGAGTCAGTACAAAACGCTTTCGCTGACTTCATCGCCTCCCGTCCGGCAGACTTCTACAGTAAAAGGATAAACAAACTGCCATCAAAATGCCAAAATTGTATAGATAATTTGGGCCAGTACGTTGATTAGCTGAGATAAAAAAAACAAAATTTTTATATTTTAAAATTATCATACAAATCTGCAATTTCAGTAAAGACCTAATATAATAGTGTTTTATTTTTTGCTCCTAATGTAAAAGTAGTAAATAACTCAATTATAACAAAGTTTTATAGACTACGTATTTTATTATGTCGTTAAAAACTTTCGTTGCGGATCCATTTACTGTAATCGTAAATAGCTCTAACTTTTACCAACTGATGTGGTGCGTACTAAAATAATGGCTAATAAAAATGGGCCACGATGAACCACGTGTACTATAACCTAAATAAACTGTGATCTTGTACAGGTAGGTATATTATTTAGCAAGTTAGTAGGGCAACTACTTTAGTCATCGTAAAGTAGTGAGAGCGCCTAGGGTTAACAAAGCCACTAATTAGTCTGCGCCCCATTTCCTCGTGTTATTCTTTAACAGATATGTACCTACCTAGAAAGGGGAGCTTGGGACTTACTGTACAGGGTATTTACTACATAGGTACGCAACATTCTTCTTCTTTTTGATCGATGGTACAACTGATGGTTAAAGTAATTGAGCCCAGTAATTGGCCACGCCAATCGTGTCATCATTGGCGTTTTTTATGTTCTCAGAAGTGCAGGTGTAGATACTCCAGCATATCGGACACTAATTAAAATGCCGATAGGATAGAGTGCCACTAGCGGTATAATAGTGGCACTGCCTCAGCCCGGCTAAAGTGCCGTAAGCATTGCATTGTCATTGTCACTGTCACTGAGCCACTATCACTTGTTATTTTGTTTGATTGTTGAGGTTAGTTTGCTGTAAAACACCATATTTCCAAAACATTACATTCTCTTGTGCCTAAACGGACCCTGGCCGTTGTGTGGTCAGAGTTCTAACCTAACCTATTCATTTGCCCTCGTTGGTCTAGTGGTCGCAAGCGCTACTGCTGAACATGAGGTCCTGGCTTCGATTCCCAGGTCGGGCAAAGTGTCATTGGGTTTTTATTTCTGAAATTTCTCAGCAGCCCGGAGTCTGGATTTGGCAATAGGCTCGCCCCCTATTACATGGGACTTAAACATAACTGGCGAAATATGGGTGTACTACATATCGCCAGTTATGTTTAAGTTTTCGTAAATTCAAACTGTAGTGACTTGATATAATTATCTAAAACAAATACGATCAATAAATACAAAGGGCAGGGAACTAACCTCAACAACAAAACAATTATTTTGTTTGATTATTGAGGTAGTTCCCCAAGTGACAGTGACAATGACAATGGAATGCTTACGGCATTTTAGCCGGGCCGAGGGAGCGCCGCTATTATGCCGCAAATAGCGGCACTTTATCGAATAGGGATAAAAGCGGCACGCTATACATTTCCTAATAAAAATGGATCCTTACTTACTAGCTTTAAAATCCCTAGAGAAGGCAGATATTGTTTGTCCACGTTCATGTCCTCAAGGACTTTCCAATTAATCCGGCCTAACCTTTTGGTGGCAGTATCTAATTATAGTTACATTCACAGAGAAATTACATTATACCTACCTTACCCCGTATACATATCTACCTACTGTACCCAACTCAAGAGAGTACGTAGAAAAGCTCAGAGAGCCGCTATTATTTTGAGACTCCTTCAAGTAAGTAACAATAGAATGATCGCCCCTTAAAAGTCTATTCACCAATTTAATTAAAGAGCCCAGCATCTAACTGTCAATCTTTGAACCGACGGAGAATAATGTCGTCGCAAGATGACTCGGTGATTTAATTAATTCTCGGTATCCAGTAGGTATCATGTCCCGTTCAATTATAATGAACTACCGCGCTGCGGAAAGAGATATCCTTGAAATTCGATTCTATAAATCTATTCTACAATATTATGAAGAGAGAAAGATCGAATTTTGTGAGTTTGTGAATATGTGAAGAGCACAACTTACGCACAGCTCCTTCTTTAAAAATTATTTCATCATTTGAAAGGTACATTATTCCAGATGGATACAGAGTGGATTTTTGGGGCAGTAAGGGCAGCTACCTTAACCGTTGTAGGAGACACTGTCCCTAACTTTTTGAGAAATTTTGATATGCATTGACAGATTTAAAAAAAAAAACTTGTAAAGTAAGTTGGAATTTTTTTCCTACATAAAGTACGGAAAAGTTTTTTGAGTTTTTTTACTTTTCTAGTACCTACTCAAACCTCAGTTGGTCTAATAGAGTTTTTTGTTCCTTATATGAAGCAGGATCGATTATCAACAAAAAAAGTTTTTGTGAAAACTGGCCGTTTTCTTGCTGGCTGTAATTTTTTTTTCAAAAACTGTGAATTTAGATCAAAATGTCTCTAAAGTTAAGGACAGTCTCCTAAAACTGTTTCCCTGGAACGGTTACTGCCCTGACTGCCCCATCTCAAAAATCCACCCTATACAAAAAGTACTGTACTTAATAATACAAATGAAATACTATCTCGAATTAATGCAAGCCTAGTTCTTTTTGTTATGTTATTTGTCGTGAACAGAATATCGTCTTCACATGTAAATTGCACCCGTGCGAAGTCGGGACGAGCCACTAGTATAATGTATAATAATTTCTAAATTTATGTCTGTATTGTTTATGGTGTACAATAAAGAGTATTCTATATAATCTATCTATAAATGTCCAACAAACTCCAACCTTTATAATTACTTACAAAAATCGTTAAAATGAAAATTCCACAATGATAAAGTAAATAGGATAGTATTAATATATAAACTTTTTGTAAAGACCGAGCGACCTCTTTGTTCAATATTTATTTTTATTAATAACATCTTTTTAACTTTAGAATAGTCAAAATGACGTTTAAAAATTCATAGGTGACGTATGTCATCGGCCTAAAAAAAATACAAAATTAGTTTTTTTTATATTTTGATAACAACCATTATGTATAATATTTTAAAATAATGTAAATATATTTCTTTTGTTGGATAATGTTGAAGAACTTTACTCGTTGTGAATGGATGTGAAGAAAAAGTCGGTTGGATGTTGAAAAGTATAAAGTTTTTGTTTTTTGTAGCACTACATTTGCTGCTGAACAATGATTGAAACTGGCAGCGATAACGCAACAGCTGTAACACCAGCGGGAAACCCGGTTAGCCGATCTATCATAGAATTCATCACAATGGTCACTTTTGTAGATATATCTAGCAATCTTTAAAGATTTTCCGGTTGAACGAGAAAGAAAGAATGAAACAATAATTCAACTCTTTTCAAATAACTAATTTTGAATAATGTCTATGTTTACACGCCTTATTTAGAGTAATTTCCACAAAACGGACGCTTTTGTGATGTAGGTAAGAGAAAAATATTTGCCAAAATACAGTCGTAAAATTCTAAAGCAAGTATGGTGTGCATAGTTGCCGGTTTTAGTCCTATGATACTACACAATACTGACGCCGAATACCAATGACGCAAACATCTCTCAAAGGTAAATATTACCGACATTCGTCCTACACAGGAATATCGATTTATTTCCCTGTTTGATTTTCGAAGACAACTTGTTAAACTATTTTTTCTTAGGATGTACAAGAAGACGACGACATCGCCCGACCAGAAGCGACGTTTCGTTTCACAGTTCAAAACATAAGTCAGCTGAAGGAGCAAGTTCTTTCGCCGCCTTGCGTCGTGAGATGCCTGCCTTGGAAGATCCTCATACTCCTGAGGAACACGACGACGCCAGAGCGTCAGCAGCAGAAGGCGTTGGGCGTGTTCTTACAGTGCAATGGTGACTGTGACTCACCAGGCTGGTCGTGCTATGGCCTAGGGGAACTGAAGCTGCTGTCTCACAAGCCAGAGGGTGGTCAAGCGCTTTGTCGGAAACTTCATCACATGTATCACTGGTATTTACTTTGAGAATTATTTACGTTGAGGTTTAACATATAGTAAATCGATAGCCAAGCCAAGCCAAGTTGGAAATATATTATACAGATAAAATTTATTGATTATACATTTAAGGGCGTTTATTCTGAAAGTTGGCAACGTCGCAAATATATGTCAAATATTTCGCTGTTTTGATTAATTTGGCAATATTAATGTATGGAAATATAAAATGTGGCTAACTAGCGAACTAGAAAATAATGAATTGCAATTATAACACTGAATTTGATGTTGTAACCGTTTTAGATGTAAAAAAGGCATTTGGAAAGTTTCCAAATACTTTTTTTACATATAAAAGTAAATGTTCGGTGTTACGATATTAATTAATGCATTTCTTTAACAATATTTTAGTTCGCTAGTTAGCCACATTTCATATTTCCATACAGTATTATTGCCAAATTAATCAAAACAGGTAAATATTTGACAGCTATTTGCGACGTTGCCAACTTTCAGAATAAACGCCCTTAAATGTATAATCAATAAATTTTCTTACGTTTTTTTGCAATTTGCAAGCCAGTGTCAGGTTGTGTGTAGATTAAAATATGATTCGCGACCGTAACAAATATGGCTTTACAGAATTATAATCATAAGAATCAGCATTACAACTCCTTTAGTTAGAATAATCCTCGAATGTCTTGATTTCATGAAATGTCATTCAATAGGGATAAATGAGTAGAGAGTTGTATTGATTATAATTATAATTCTATAAATAAATATTTCCAACATATTATAACCTGATATTTACCTGCAAATAGGAATGATTCCTGGGTCAAAAATAAGAAATTATATGAAGTCCGTCGGTCAGATAATAAAAAATATTAGACACGTAGGTATTTTTTGCTTTATCATATTAATAAAAAAATACTTAGATATAACGCATTAAAGTTGGGGAGTGGGGATCGCTACGTCACAAGTAAATATAAAATCAACATACTCGTGACGTCATGACACATTTTAACTCAATGTATCGCAGTAATCTTTAGATTACCCACGTAAAAAAATAAAAAATGTGTCCAATATTTTTTAATAATCTACTTGACGGACAAAAGCAAAATTTTTATTCAACATTCCTATTGCAAAAACGTAAGAAAATTTGAATTTCGCGGGCTACCCTGACACTTTCGCCAATTATAAGAATAGCCAATGAACAATAGACCACAAAGAATATGACGAATAGGGTTTTACTCTATATGAGAAAAAATCTAAAAATATATTATTGAGATAGCTTAGGCAAAAAGCAGTCGGAAAACGTTAGTATTAGTTCATAAAATAGCAAACTAAATTTTAAAATTCAATTCTAAGGTTTCAGCTTTTTTAATCTGTTTCATAACACCATTAGATAGTAGTCGCCATGTTATTACGTCATACGGCTATGTACACTTCGAAAGTGTTAACTGTCAACTATCAAATTTATAACTTAAAAAATATCACTGCATTTGTTTACACAGCCAACTGACGTCATGACCACAGAGCAATATGACGTCCACTGCGTCCAGCATTTTCGTCAAATTACGCGCGAAATTTAAAAATGCAAAATTTAAATGCATTTTTATGGCATTTAACGATTGAGTAAAATTTTTGTGAACTTTTAGTGGTTCATTAGGACTATAGAATCTAATTGAGACACTTTTCAAAAATGGGTGTAATACCCTATTGTTTATATGCCAGCAGCTGCAAGGCAGGTAGTATTTTGGGTCTATTTCCTTTTTACAGTAAAGAAGATGACTGGGGTTTCGCACATTTCATATCATGGGATGACCTCATGGAAACAGACAACGGCTTCGTGAAAGACGACGCCATCACTGTAGAAGCACACGTCATCGCTGAAGCACCGCATGGGGTCTCATGGGACTCTAAGAAACACACGGGATTCGTTGGTAAGGTGATAGGTATAGATAATAATGGGTAACCTTATTATCCTATCTGAATGAAAATAAATCATACCTTAGTGAAAAGATTATCTGTACCTACAAGAAATTGAATTGCGAAAGTCTCCTCTCTCTCATAGAAATGTATAAATGTTAACGGTTGCCATACACATTTCTGCCAGTTTAGGCGTTTAAAAGTTTTTAATTTGTTTTCGTGATGTTTGAAAATAATAAATGCAAATCGCTTTTATTCATCACTATCAATATTATTTTCATATAGCCGTAGCCCGTGTGAGTGGCAATACGTTATGCATAAGTGCATAACGCGCCAGTCAAAGGGTTAAAGGAAAATTATCAGAGCGGAAATAATGGGAGAGTGAATAGAACTAGTTATTTGATCGAATGGGAGTCGCTTGAAGCGACAAAGGGTTATCACGGACGTAATAAAACAGATTTATTCACATCTTTCGTGAGTATTGTTCAGCGTATTTTTGGTAAGGCGCAGAAGTTTTATATGTGGTGTGAATGAGGCTGCATTCAACGGAAAATAGCTAAATACCCATTAAGATAGGTTCGCCCCATATTTCATGGGACTTAAACAAAAATGGCGAAATGTGGCCTGCCTAACCTCTCGAGAAAAACTTTGTTTTATGCTCATTAGGATGATCGATAGACTTTCTTCCTCAGGACTAAAGAACCAAGGAGCAACATGCTACATGAACTCCCTACTCCAAACCCTTTTCTTCACCAACGTGCTACGTAAGGCCGTCTACAAGATTCCAACAGTCGGTGATGACAGTTCACGGTCCGTCGCCTTCGCCCTTCAACGCGTGTTTTATGATCTTCAGTTTTCCGACAAACCTGTCGCAACTAAGAAACTGACGAAGAGTTTTGGTTGGGAGACGTTAGACTCGTTTATGCAGCATGATGTTCAGGAATTCTTACGGGTAAGCAGTATTTATTTATTATTGTTATGAAGTCACTAATTCTTGCGTTGAACTATGGCCAGTTTTCTCCGATTTAGACACCATTATAGCCTACTCGTTTTTATACAAGCCAAATATTTCTTCGGACTCGTATTTTCACCAGGTTTTATTTTCTATTTTTTTTGTTAAAAAGGTTTTAAATTACATTTTTTACGTGCAAGCTTACAATTATTACTACCACGTTGGATTTTTTGCATATAAAAGGCTTCAAGCCTTTGCTCTGTGAAAACTCATCTCTCTTGAATATTTTACAGACACCTTTTGTTTTTTTTATTAGGAATAGTAGCATATCTGTTATAGTAACATCATTAATAAGGTTCTTCAATCAGCAATACGGCCATGTTCAAAACTTTAGATTCTCCCACTTTTGTACCTATTAGGTATATGGGAAATCTAATCTAGTGGATTTCTAAACGCCTTTGATTGAAGCAATTGTACCACCACAAAGCCTTAGAACCATGCCATTCTCACATTGCTAGCAGCTTAGTAAAGCAGCTTTATGGGCGATTCATAAGGATTAACAAAGCTTTAGGGGTATGAGCAACAGGGTGTAAAGTTCACTCATCCACCATAGAAAAGGGAGGATCCTCCGACCAGACGGGTGTTGTGTCTGGTGGGCCGACTGCCCAACTGTTGATGTCGGATAGTCTTATATATGTCGTTAACTCTAATTGTGCGATGCAGGATTTGTGTGACGTCATGTCTTTGATGCGTAGTTCGTATGTGGCGGTGTAACCGCTACAAAGCCTATGTCATCAACGACTCTTATCACGCTTCTTTGCAGGTATTACTAGATAAGTTAGAAAACAAAATGAAAGGGACGGTAGTGGAAGGAACCGTGCCGAAGTTGTTCGAGGGTAAGATGACGTCATTCATAAAGTGCAAGAACGTGAACTGTACCAGCACACGCGTCGAAACGTTCTACGACATACAACTCAGTGTCAAGGGAAAGAATAATAGTAAGCTATTTAAATATTCTGTTTCAAATATAACAGAATTATCGTAACATAACATCACGCTCGCATAATCCCCTAAGGGTTAGGCAGACGTTATATCTTTACCTCTACTTAACCCTTAGGTACCATCGCGGACACGGGCGCCTGACCAATTTTCGACTTTATTACCTAAGCAATAAGGTCGAAAAGTGGCCCGTTTAATAGGAGGCGAGCCTATTTTATTGCTATATTATCAACCGGCCGCATATCCAGACTCCGGACTGCTACTGCGAAATTCCTAGTGGAAAAACCCGTTAACCCTTGCCCGACCTGGGAATTTACCTCATGCTCAACAGTAGCGCTTGCGACCACTAGACCAGGGGCCCAAGTCTACTATTTTTATAAATTCGTCATTCCAACACGATCCCATTGTCATTTTGCTAAAAGTTCGTAATCTGCTAAATTCATGATGGTCGATCATTGGCTGATCATTGTATTCCACAAACACGATACTCGTAACAAATTAAAAGAAATGACTGCACAATGACGTTCTCATGGTAGGTCACTGATCAAAGGAACTGTCAAAATTTTAGCAGATAACCGCCTGAGTCAGTCATTCATTTTTCATTATGTACGAGATTACCAATAGATGCCATTTCTTTCAATGGAGTATCAGTGGCTGACCATTGGAAAGTTATAATGACGCCATTAAGTTAGTAGATTACCAAACTGGTCAAAATCGACAATTATGAAATCAATGATAGACCATTCTGACACTAAGTATTGTAATAGCAGACTTGAGGCCCAGAGAGGCAGTTGTGGCTTAAAAATCATGATAAATTTTCTCAAAGTAAGATTCAATTACAGTACCTACAAACAAAAATATCTTCATTAAATTGTTTATATTTTTTACCTGTGCTACTCAGACGGTGCCCAGTTCGGAATCTAGTAACCATCGAGAAAATAGGGCACAATCAATGTCCGCTTACTTTTCCGAAGCTATTTCGTTACCAATAAATTGGTTCCAATTTGCAACTTGAAAATGCGATTTATTAAAAGGCTTTAGGAAATTTCCATTTCATTCCTATTCCTCCATTCCGTGTTACCATTTAGTGAAGAGGTGCTATGACGTCACAGTTTATAAATTATTTATAGGCCGAGTAGCGTGGGAGCGTTTGTCTGTAACAGGTGCTAATATATCTTTCATATCAGTACTGTAAAGCAGGCGCCTGCATCTAAATTAGGTCTTGTAAAGAAACATTTGCGTTTATGCGAGAACATGAGGTTAAAGTTTGAAGAGTATGGGCTCTAGGGCAAGTCTTAAATTACTTCTGTTACAAGTTTAGGGTTATAGAGCACATAAAATAGGTTAAGGTATAAGTATGCCAAATATTTTCAGGGTCAACTAAATTCTTATTAATCCTTTGAATGGACTTCCTTCTATTTTCATCCTTCAAATAACCTCTAGGAACTTAATTTTCCTGCTATTAAACCATATTCTTCCTCTCACCCAGTCTACGAGTCATTCAAAGACTACATCAGTACGGAGCTACTTGATGGCGAGAACAAGTACGACGCAGGGGAGCATGGTCTCCAAGAGGCGGAGAAGGGAGTCAGATTCGATGTGTTCCCGCCAGTACTGCATCTACACCTCATGAGGTTCCAGTACGACCCGCAGAGCGACGCGTCCGTCAAGTTTAATGACAGGTTAGTAGCACACAAGGCTGGTGCCCCGAAACCACGAAGGACATAGCAAGTCGAAATAGGTGTCTTCCTTAGATATTGGCAAGAAATAGAAAAACCATGGAAAGAATGGACGGATGCCTTTGCAGCAGTGGGGCAGTACAGCAATATTAATAATAATAGTAACATACGATAAAGATATTCCAGAAGTCTAAGAGCCGGATTAAGTCAGCGCGGGGCCTGTAGAAAATTCTACCTAGGGGCCCCCTATGGTAGAACTTGGTTAATTTTAAGTTCTAACTTTGGGAGATAAACTAGTCAGATGTTTGTGTAATGTTTCTAGACAAATACGTTCTGTTCCTGTTCCTATACAGTCAAGAACTTCAACCAAATTACTTTTTTCAAGCAATGCTAACTCAAACTCAAACCATTTATTTCAATTAAACCCTTTACAGGCACTTTTGAATTGTCAAAGAGTCAGTTAGTCAGAAAGTTGAAGCTAGTTGTACTGTTGTTGTGTAGTTGAACTGTAGTAGGTACCTCCTTTTTTGAACTTTTATGATTCATTTTTAGAATAGCTGGTGCTGGTAGTCTGTTAGTGATTTAATTGTAAATTTAGTCGGAAAAGGTGTTATGTTTAAAGGTGTCAAGTAAATTAAATATACCACGTCTATAATAATAAGTTTCATTAAAAAAAATACACTTAGGCGGAGGTGGAGCGGGTTTGAATACGCGGGGCCCCCATTTGCGCGGGGCCCGTAGCAATTGCTACTCTTGCTAGGTACGTGGTTAAGGCGAGGTTTTCCGGGCCGTAGGCCTCTGCAACGCTACCTCCGCCTCTCCCAAATGCAGAGCGACGTATTTATTCACGATGCGCCGTCGACCATTTCGCGGAAAATCCATGCCACAGCATACAATATTTGTTCTTAAGTTCGATTTTTTTTAATAAGTTTACATTTTATGGGACTTGCGGTGTAGTGAACTAAAATGATTACAAATGTCCTGTATACCTAATGGGCGTTTTAACATTAACAGATAACGACACCAGCCCGATACCGATATGTAGCTATTATACCGACATCGATTCGATACCGATATAATTATTACCGGCCCGATGATATTGGTGACCATCGCGACGCACCAAACAACCACAGTACCTACTAAGTATCGACGTCTTGAAGTCGGCAGTGCGAAAAAGTGTGTTCAAGTGAAAGGATGCCGCTACTCTCACCGCACTGTGTCTTCGCCGATAGATATCGTGCCTATATCGGTGTCGGTCGCTGTCTGCGACGATATAGGTGACAATAGCAAGACAATGTAAAAGTATTTGGTAGGCACTAAACGTATCCGATCATCTGACCGCCGATATCGTGTCGATTTGGGGTCGGTGTCGTTATCGGCTAATGTGCTGTGTTGTGACAATCAATACATTTTATTAATAAAGAAACAACATTTTTACCTTTTGATATAGTGTTATGGGATAGTTCGTAGAACGCACACGGAAAACATGAAGTTTAGGCCTAGGCCTCTTCTGTCATCTCTGGTTTTAATCAAAATCAATATCTATGGTTAGGTGACTGTTAATGAGAAATCCCGTGTACAAACTGCACACGCACACACACATTTTTTTAGTGATAGCCGAGGTAGTCATGAATAATCTGTAAGAATCAGTTAGTGTATCAGTGTTGTGCCATTAGGTATTATATGAAGGAACGCAGGCGTTTAATAATTCACTTAAAACGAAAAACTTCGCAAGCAATGGGAAATTGCTACTGAAGGCTGCGTGTTTTGACCTCAGGAGGAGCTGCTTCTCACGCGGATAACTCTATCGCTTGCTCGCTAGTCCAGCCAGTCAGCCAGTGTACCACACTGGCTGACTGGCTGGACTGGTCTTGTGTGGTGGTGGCGACGCGACTCGAACAATACAATTTCTAAGAAAACTTCACGGTATAACAATAAGCAGTGTCGCGTCGCGCTAGTCTGAACGAAACTTAATACGTAACTATATTAAAAATACGAAATATTTTTCTGAGCTGTCGCAATTTTATATCTAATTTCATCATTTCTGATTCGTTTCTTTTATTCGTTTTTTAGGGTTTCGTAGTCAACAAGGAACCCTTATAGTTTCGCCATGTCCGTCTGTCTGTCTGTCCGCGGTTTAGCTCAAAAACTATTGGTACAAGAAAGTTGTAATTTGGCATGAATATACAAGGTAATGACGCCGAAAAAGTGGTAAAACAAAATTTTGAAAAAAACAATTATTTAGGGTACCTACCTACTTGTACAGTACTTGTAAAGTGGGGATGATATATTTTTTTCGTCCTTCCCATAGTTTGGGATATCGTTGGATAGGTCTTTTTAAAATATTAGGGGTTTGCGAAGACCGTTTATTTATTAAGTAAACCGTTCGTGACTTATCAAGCTTTAAAGTACCAATTTTCGTTAGAGTCAAGTGTCCCCCCCCTCCCTCCTCTACCAACTAAACGGTTGTAGTTAGAAATTCAAATGTCACGGCATTAGTACTTATATATAACGAAGTTTAAAGGAAAACTATCACACTTAAGTGGGCTTTACAGGTTTACAAGTAATAATTGACCAACCTAAATTTGCGGTTGCACAAACATGTTCTCCTATATATTCCGTATGGGAGAACATGTTTTTCAATTACAAAGTTATATTTGCTTTTACGATAAATTCATTCCAACTACGGAACCCTTCATTGTGCGTGGTCCGACACGCACTTGGCCGGTTTTTTTTTTTAACAACTGCAGAGAGTGCTTTTTTTTTTTTTTTTGACACAGGTCCACCCTCAATGACGTCCCGCAAGACTGAGCGCGAGCCGATTTAGCCCGATTTACTATATTTGGGTTTATTTTAAAAAAAAAACTATTTAACTCAAAAATCCAACCTTTAAATTCCTCTATAATACACATGCAATTTTCATATTATTATGTGCCGTAATTACTAATTAGGAAATGAGACGAGAAATGGTTTTGAAATCGACCCAGTTCGGTTTTTTTTTATGATCGTATAAATTAATATTTATCGTGTGTTGAACCTTTAATTTCCCTCAAACGAAGATGTATCTGTGACATATATTTTTATCAGGACCTAAATACACTAATTTGACCATTTAAAATTGATTCTAAAACAGGCAAATTTGGATAACCCCCCCTTAATCCGGCACTGTCTACATAACTCAAATTGCAGGCGTATTCCCTACCATTATTGTTGCCTTAACATGCCTTGATCATCATCAAAAGTTAATTTTATCTTTTACAGAACAACTATAAAGGCTTTTACTGCTGTAAACATTTTAGCTTTAATACGTCCGTTTTTAAACAAGACTATTATGCAAATATTCTCCCCAAAACCATATTATCTCTTGATATTGGTGCCACAGGTGTCGTTGTTTTTAAGCCAAAATTAAAAATGTTCACTCAAATTTATATTGTGTAGTATGTTCAACGTAAAGAAATGAAACATTTTTTTTTTTAATTTTCATGAAATAATTTTACGTCGATAATAATTGTTCCCTTATTGATAGATCGGATAAATAAAGTCTATGATGGATGGAATTATTATAAAAATCATAGAAAAACGGTAAAATGTTTAATGAAGAGATTTTATTTAAAATTTTGCTGTGCCCGACAGGATCCAATTGTTTCTAATTAATTATTGTTACCACTTACTATATGTGTACATTATGGATTGCGATAAAGTTAAATAGAAAATGAAATTGATATCAATAGCGTTTATTCTGAAAGTGGGCAACTTCGCTAATATATGTCAAATATTTCGCTGTTTTGATTAATTTGGCAATATTACTGTATGAAAATAAGAAATGCACCCACAATACAGGAGAAATACCTAGTGTGGGTCAACATTTAAAAAATAAAAAAATGTGGCTAACAATCGATCTAGAATATTGAATAAGAAATGCAATAATTAATATCGTAACACCGAATATTTCGTTTTAGATGTAAAAAAAAGTATTTGGAAACTTTCCAAATGCCTTTTTTACACCTAAAACAGGCACAACATCAAATTCAATATCATAATTGCAATTATTCATGATTGTTATTCTAGTTCGCTAGTTAGCCACATTTTTAAGAAGAGAAGTAAGTAAAACAAATACATTTATTCATAAATTGAAACAATTTCTGTAATCCAAGTCATACTACTCAGTAAAGGAGTTTTTAGAAGACAAAACGATTGCAAAATAAAATTATTCTCTCTCTTATACAGAAAACATTATGAAATAAATATAATCTAATATGGAATATAGAAAATCAAATATAATCATGAAAATATGAATACATAATCAATAATATAATAATAATCAAAATACTTCTGAGAATTTCACTACATTATCCATATAAATACATAATATCAAAATTACACCTATTTACACAAACGTAATAATATATAATAATAATGTATAATTATATATATATATAAATAATTATACACTCAATTAAACACATCTAATAATTAATTTATAAAAATATTAATTGCTTTAATTGTAACTTAGCCCTCTTCCTCTCTCCTAATAATTGTGCTGTGCCCGAGAGGGTCCATATTGATCTTTTACTTTTTATACCATCTATGTAATACATATGGAATGCAATAAAGAATTGAGTATTGAGTATTTTTATTTCCATACAGTATTATTGCCAAATTAATCAAAACAGGTAATTTTTTGACAGCTATTTGCGACGTTGCAAACTTTTAGGATGAACGCTCTGAAAATGGTCTTACTACATAAAAAAGTG
Source organism: Xanthia togata (assembly GCA_963853775.1). Classification (NCBI taxonomy): domain Eukaryota; kingdom Metazoa; phylum Arthropoda; class Insecta; order Lepidoptera; family Noctuidae; genus Xanthia; species Xanthia togata. The sequence continues at coordinate 17,785,909 of OY970795.1, read as the reverse complement.
TTATTTTAACTATATAATTAGGTACTTGTAGAGTTTTGATTGTAGGTTTTTTTTTTATTAAATCCTGCAGGTTCGAGTTCTACGAGACAGTTAACTTGGACCCGTATCTCCAGGAGATCCCGACGACACCAGCACATTACACGCTACACGCTGTGCTGGTACACTCAGGAGACAACCACGGAGGACACTATGTGGTCTTCATCAACCCTAAGGGCGATGGGAAGGTGAGTTTCCTTTTTTGTACGAGATCCTCATTTAAAATCTCTCGCAGGACGGCTAAGTTCAGCAGCATATGCTGTCAGAAAAATCCGTCAATTTACTGATGTAGATACCGCGAGGCTAGTCTATTTTAGTTACTTTCGTTTTTTTATCACGTCTTACGATATTTTACTGTGGGAACGGGCTGCAGACATCGAGTCTTTTATATTCCGTAGAAAAGAGCGATCAGAGCCATATATTATCTCCGCAGGCGCGACTCTCTAAGGGAACTGTTTAAGGATATTAACATCATGACGGTACCTTGTCAATATATCTATGAAATATCATCATATATCTATAAAAAAAAAAAAATGTTAAAGAGGTGATACGCATAATTATAGTACAAGAAATAGACTTTTTAGTTCAACCAGGTTTTAAACTGGCTAACAACAAAAATAAAATTCCTCCCCACATACATCAACAGAATATAGATTATACCACTTCTCTCGCCGAGTGGACTGTGCCCCATTATACTATACTATGTATGCATGCAGGCTTAGGGTGGACTGTACGAAAAAACGCACATGTCAGTAGTGATCACCACTAGTAGAGGATATTAAATCCAGCTAAAAATTATGATGAGGAAAGGATACTTAAGACTGCACATTAATATTCGGTAGATAATTATGAAGCTTTAGTAATTCGGTGTTCATGCGAACATTACGTACGTACACTTAGTATGTATTTGCAATAATGTGTACCGTGCCAAGTGAGAGCTGCTTACTAAGTGCAGTTACATATTGTATCGGTACACACCGGTAGCATCAGCATCGGTCCTAAGACATTCATGAAATTTTAATATTGCCCCGCGAAAACGTCCGCATGGTTGCCGGAAAATATTAAATAAAAAAAAATATAACGTTCATCATTTTTATTCTTTGTTAAGGACCTTGGATGTGACAGCAAAATCGATAGATCTAGGGATCAAATTCCAGAAGATAAATTATAAAGTTTTCCTTTTTGGGGGACTCTGGACATATTTTCCTTACGAATACCTTTTTTACCGACCCTCTGGGTAGACTGTATTTGATTTATTTTGGTACTTATTCTTAATCACCCTCGAAAGATGATCTAGTAGAAAATTTACAGTAGGCAGGTACCGGAAATATTTCAATCGACTGTTACGCAAAATGTGGGTGTATTATAGGTACACTTTCACACTCTCTGCCCAATCCTTCGGGGAAACAAGGTGTTGTGGTGGCATCTACATCACCACATGTGGACTACGCATCAAAGACCTGACGTCACACAAAATCCTGACGTCACACAAATCTTGCATCGCGCAATTTGAGTTTACCGCGCGAACGACATAATATATAAGACTATCCTACATCAATCATTGGACAGTTGCCCGCCAGACACGACACCCGTGTGGTCGGAGGATCCACCCTTATCAATAGAGGATGAGTGAACTTTACACCCTGTTCCTCATACCTCTAAAGTGTGATATTATGAGTGTTAGAAAAGTTAGACTATGTAGAATGTCTTTGTCTTCTTTGTTACTGACGACAGTCTAAAGCTGAGTAAAGATTTTTTCTTTTTTCTAAATTTACTTTCCAGATGTAAACTACAATGGCCGCTCGATATGTCTATGGTTTAGTGATGAGGTAGTATGAACTTTATGTTGGTGTTATCGATGCCACAATAATAATTAAAGAAATCCGCGCATGGAGTAGATTAAAGGTTGTTAGTTTTTCGTTTGTTTCTATTATTGTAGGTATTATGAAAAGTTATTTTCAACGAGAGAAAAAGGATGTGAGGTGAATTTTAAATTCGTACAAAACGTCAAACAACTGACATCCTTTTTTGCTATTATTCATAAATGAATTATAGTATATTAGGAGTTGAAGTATGAAATAGCCGATTTGTACCTACTGAAGAATTTAAATTCGTTTTTTTATTTTTTATAATAATTACCATTATTATCTATACATTGCTGCCATCTAATAGGAAGGTCATTTATGCCTTTGCGATAGAACTCTCGTGATCTAGATTCGACAAACTGTGTGAAAGCATTTTGTACTGCCTCCTGACTGAGAAGAAAACTTATTATCACGTAGAAAATTGTCCAAATCTCGATAAAAATGGCAGTCCCTTGGAACAAGGTCTGGCGAATACGGAGGGTTTCTAATTACAGTTCCTGTAGAGTTAAAACGGTTTCTCGTGCTGTATGAGGTCTCGCGTTATCATGGAGCAATAATGGTGAAGATCGATTCATGAGTTGGGGCTGTTTCACTGCTAGTTTTGCTATACTATATATATTATAGTTAGGATTTCGGCACAGTAGACATCTGCCGTTATTGCTTGACCAGATCGGAGAAAGCTATAGTGAATAACACCATGCTGAGACCACCAAACAGTTACCATTACCTTTTTATTGGTAAGCTTTGCTTTAGGACACTGTTGCGGCGTTTGACTTGAGGTCATGGGCATTTTTCACTTACGGTTATCGTAAAGAATCCACTTTTCATCATATGTCACAATCCATCCAATATTCCTTCATTTCTGTATCGATTTAACAAGGCAACACAAGTTTCAACACACGTTTCTTTCTGCAGATCAGTCAAATGAGGCACCCATTTCTCATATTTTTTATTTTATTGATTTGACGCATATGTGTCAATATTGTTGGTAAGGTAACGTTAAACCATGCCGCTAATTCCTGGGTAGTTTAGCTCGGATCGGCTTCCACCATCTCTTTCAATTCATTGTTATTCACCTGTGGTCTTCCACGTGGTTCGTTCTTCAAATCAAAGTTTCCATCACGAAAGCCTTTAAACCAAAATCGCACGATGCGTTCATTAGCAGTCGAGGGTACTGCTAATGAACGCACCGTGCGGTTTTGGTTCCAAACGCAACATTGATATTGCGGGCGGTTTCTGCCGCGTTCGTTCCGCGTCGGAACTCGTATGCAAAAATAACTCGAATTTTCTAAGTATCCATCTTTCTTGTCTAAGCTGAATAAAAAAACAACTGAAAGTCGATAATCGAATGTTGCACACTTTTTAAAAGAAGAACTTCATAGGTACCATGTGCAAAAAGTTTCACTCAAAAATCTCAAACCATGAAGGTTCTATGTCAATTCGAAGTACCTATTACAATAAAACGGCAATTTCATACCTTAACCCCTATTATTTAACAGTTTTGGGGTGAACACAGGATGAAAAATTTATTGTGATATTTTGTGTATGCTGTAGGCGCGTATATAATCAGCGACGCGCAGATATCGTGTTCTATTCCCTGGCCACCAACTCGGGTGTGGGTTATACATGTGATGTTTTACTTTTAAATGATTTTTCTTTGTTATGTGCAGTGGTGCAAATTCGACGACGACGTAGTATCTCGATGCAGTAAACAAGAGGCCATCGAATACAACTACGGAGGCAAAGAGGACGCGCCACACCTTGCGCGGAAAGCCACCAGTGCATACATGCTCATATACATACAGTGAGATACTTTGATTTATTACGTAACAAACGCACTTCCACCTAGCTCTCTGTCCAGAGCTGCCAAGGCCCACTCTTAGCCAGCTCAACCCATTGCTTGACTACTCCTCTTGCTAGACCAAATTTCGACAACAGTTTCTAAATAATCCATGATTTGCCTATTGCCATTTTCATGAGACTAAACTACAGTAATGGACTATAGTAGATTTTAAAGATACGTGGATAATGCTATCCACGAAGACGCGCCCTGAACGCGATTACTGCACTGTAAGCTGTACTGTAAGCGATTAGGAAGAGGAGTAGGGTGCGTCTTTCGGGATGGCACTATCTATACCTTTTTATCATGATGTTAAACATGTATAGTCCCCCCTATTGGTCCACTCAGGTGAGCTTAGAAAAAAAGTCAGAAACTAAAACAAAGCTATGGTTGCAATTCAGCGTTCTGCTATATTCCTTCCGACTAAACACTAGCATATGTTTCTGGGAGCGCAACTGCACCCGCACTTTTTCATGATCATGCTCTGAGCATCAGTACCTATCTTCAGAATTTTCCCGTTGCATGAATACTGTTTCCGTCTGCAGGACATCTCAACTAAAATACGTGTTGCAAGACTGTCAGGAGGGCGACATCCCGAGCGACCTGTGCGAGCGCATCAGCGAAGAGATGCGATACGAGATGGTAAGAACATGTAAATATCAATCCCACCCACCTTACGTGACTTTGAGTTTTTTTTATCCTTTTTTTATGTAAGCAAACCCGTTGCCCATTTCAGGCGGCAGAAAAATAAGATGCAGGAAATTTAAATCTGATACGTCAGTCACCACCGCCAAGTACTATGCGAAGATATTCAGCGCACTAAAACAGTTCTTCACTTTGCAGGCCCTAGCCGGCTCTAAATATAAAGGAAGATAATGAACGACACGGACCACACAACACTGTCCAAATTTTTTTAAACATATTTTACAGTTTTTGAAATTATTACAGAGTGTTTACCGATAAATATAGTAAATTTGTCAGGTAGGTAATTAAGCTTTATATAATCTGAATATATTTTCTTTGTGTATATTTTATTGTAATTATTTATGTACCACTGTTAATAAAATTTGTTGCGATATTGTTCAGGTTTATTTTTGAGTTATCCTTCTTCCCAAGCTTTACGAGTATTTCTCATCTATTCTATCATCTTTTGCAGACAGAAACTGACAAATACAACATTTATTTATAACGGATATAAGATTTGCGTGACCATAATATTTAATATTGCTGCGTTTCTTATATCCTGACATTTTGTTTCGTCCATAAACCGAGATGAAATATCATTGACTAATTTGAGCTACTTAAATTGCCTGATAGTTATTATACATAGTCTAGGTTATTTTTTTATAGATATTAATATCTAAGGCTATTTCCTAATTTATGCAATCGTAGCGATACTCGCGCTCATTCGTCATACTCATTTGTTCGAAACAGCACGACTACGCGTTCAGGGGGCCAACCACCACCTCTTTAAGCAGTATTATTTTAATGTTACTTCAGTGCGAGAAGGAAGTGGAGCTATACAGGACGTCTAGCTACATCTCTTTCCCACGCTCAAGTAACATTAAAATAACACTGCTAGAAGAGTTGGTGGTAGGGCCCCAGGTTCGCCGAACAAAATGAACGCGACAATCGCTTATAAGGAGACGGGGGTAAAAAGAAATCTAACTCAAATAACCAAATAAATTAATACATGGACAAAGCATATTACCCAATCCTAATTACACCATAGAATATTTGAACAAAAATCTAATCTACAATGGCCAAAATAAAGAAAGAAATCTTCCTTCTAGCCGAGACCAGCGCTTCCATTGTTAAATCATTAATTAGGCGTACTCCAACGTTATTTCAGAAACATGTCCCGGGATTCGGTTCACAAAATAGATAGGCACAAAATAGATAGGCACAGAAGGCAGACTCCATAAAACGAGAGAAAACAGACGCTCGCACACGCAGATGCGTACCTACGTACGGCGACCTTACCATCTGTCCGGATTTGTTCGAGCATATTATCTGGCTTTTTGGCCCCCGTCCGGGCTTTGTCCGGCCTTGTCATTTGTCTGAACCCTTCGACTAAAGGGAATTAAACAATATAAAAAGGTAAATGATTTCTGAATAAAGATCACAAACTACAAGACCGACAGTCACAGAAAAATTTAAATTTTTAAGAATTGGAAGTTAAATTTCCGGACATGTTTTATGCAAATGAGCGGCTTTTTGTAAGAACTTCGCAATTTTTTAAATGGTTACCCTAGTACTGAGTACTACGTGAACGCATTTATCCCCGCGTCTTATTTAAAAGCAATCGTCGCGCGAAACACAATCGTTCGAACTTTTCGTTCGGTGAACCCGAACGCGTGGTCGCGCCGACAGAGGGTGCTTTCCGATTTTCCGAACAAAAACTGACATATGCACGCGACCGATCTCTCGCGACGATCGTTTTTAAATAGGATGCGGCTATAGATAGTGCAATCCACGACAACGCGCCCCACTCCGCTCCGCTCCGTACTACAGTTAACAGTACAGTAATTGCGGAGTTTAACGCGTCGTCGTGGATTGCACTATCTGTAGAATGTGCGTGCGTTTTCGCTCGTTATAAGGAGCCGTGCTTCTGTAGTATTCTGTGTCTCTCGGGTCCCACGTAACATTGTTCGCCTCGTTCGGTGCTGCGAATGAAACCGGTGCATGTTGCATGCTAAGCAAGGCGCTAGACACTGACGAGATATCTGAAAGACACTGCCTTTACTTATGCAACCCACTGAGCAATCAGCGTTGCTATGTTCCACAAGCTATCTACAAAATTACTAACGAATAGGGATTTGAATATTATTTCAAATGCTTAACGGGCCGGCGCGGCGGAGCATGCGTATTTCATACAAACGTAATACCAAAATAATTTGTAAATCAAACATATTCTTAAGGTAGTGTGTATTTATTCCGATTGGATTACAGAATATCTAGGCTTCCAAATATATATTTTGAATGGACACTGATATAAAGACGAGATATGAGGAATTTAAAATTTCTATAGAAAACTTATTTTTCTCTTATCTCGAATTTAAATCAGTGTCCATTAAAAATATATATTTGGAAGCATAGATATTCTGTAATCCAATCGGAATAAATACACACTACCTTAAGAATATGTTTGATTTACAAATTATTTTGGTATTACGTTTGTATGAACAACGCATGCTTCGCAGGCCCCTTAAGAATTTTAATCTTATTATAAAAAAGTTGTAGAAAGAACACAAATCGATGAAAAACTAGAGGAAGGCTTTCAATATTTTTGCATAGTGTCAGTAATCCTGTTTCTATATGCACCCTATAAAATAAGTACATTATGTACTTATTATATCAGATAGGCATGTACAGATAGTGCAATCCACGACGACGCGCCTCACTCCGCGATTACTGTACTGTACCTAAGCTGCAGTACTATTCTGTAACCATCTCACCGTGAAAACTTAGGTGAAGTAGGTAAGCTCGGAGTGATCTGTCAGTCCCAAGCAGCAGGTGGAATGACAGCTCACTTCACTACTGCTGCTAGGGACTGACAGATCACTCCGAGCTCATTTCACCTAAGTTTTCACGGTGAGATGGTTACAGAATAGCACTGCTGAACTTTAGTACGGAGTGGAGCGGAGTGGGGCGCGTCGTCGTGGATTGCACTATCTATAACAATGTTGATGTAGTTCCTTTTAATTTGTTATCATAATGCTTACTATAGGGCAAGGTATTGAGAGATATGTATTAGGATTATACCGACCCATTTGACGAATCGCGCACCATACGGAGATAAGCCGCTCAGCGTAGTTGCACTATGACGTGATCTAAATTTAATCCTCTAATGTTTTTACAAAACCTTTTGGTGAAAACCCATGTATGGTATGTTATTGTATTACGCCTTAAAAATAATTGAATGGTACAGCAAACGTACCTACTAGCTCTACGATCGAATTATTATTATTTTAAGATCTCTATGTCCTAGTTTTAGAAACTGAAAAGACGGAATACTACTCACTGGTCAGTATTAGAATTCTAATACAGCGAAAGATGATAAATGAAGGTGGAGCCGGAACATAAGTGAACAGTGAAAGCCTTACATATTTGAATAGTGTTAAGTTATTCACGACTAGGGTCGCTAGATTTGTCTGTTGCTATTATTTTTTCGTGTGGCTAGTGACTAACCTGGTGACTAAGTTTTTATACTGCTTTTATGGGCCTCTGATCTGTCTGTAAATATACAGGACGTCTGACGTCTGCCAAGTGGGCTGTTAATAATTCATTTGGTGAACAATAATCAGAATAATTTTAAAATCAAGTTATACACCGTTTCATTGATATCTGTCTGGTTTATTTATTAATAAAATCGCCCCAAAACATCACGAATGAAAATCTTCATAGAAATGCTATGTGAAGTTGGCATTTTTCGTTAGTCGTTACCTCTCAAGCTAGCCAAGCTACCCGCAGCTTCGCCCGATAACTTTTGAGTTACCTGAACAAGAAGAAAATACCTAAACTCCTCTTCCGGGTTTTAAGTTACTGGTCGGGCAATTTTACATACATAGGAGTCACCTCTCTCACTTTTTTAACTTTAACACTGGACTGTCCAAGTTTAAACTGAGCTTTTGGTTGCTAATGTGTGCGATATGCACATAACGCCTTCAGTTCACTTTTGTAATTATTATACCCCGGGGCTCAGACGTTTAAATTTATGCAGAAACACGCGAATTGTACCGGATTCGTATGAATTGTTTAGTTTACCTTCGTCTTCTTCCACTAAGTGTGAGTGTAAACATGTTTTAGAATAGCTTTTGCCCGCGTGGATGTCGGAAAATATCCCACGGGAACGTACTACCGGGATGTAAAAGTACCCCATGTATTATTCCAAGGTATAAACTATCTGTGTGCCAAATTTCATACAAATCCGTTCAGCAGTTTTTGCGCCAATCCGGAACACAGATCCAGACAAACAGACAAACGGCGAAATATTAAAAACTATATTTTCGGCATTAGACTCATTTCCACAACTCGTATCAATTCTTTTTTTCAAAAATCGTTTCAGTTGCTTACACGCTACGGTGGAACACGCGTAAATACAAACATACATACATACTAATGTATGTTAGCATACATAGACTGCTAAAATCATAACCGACCACGGCAAAGCTAGAAGCTTTGCCGTGGTCGGTTAAAAATAAGTATTCAATGTTCAGTCTGTTTTGACTTCGTTACTATTTCATTATACAGGCTGAATTTTTAGTCACCGTCCAAATTTTTTCTCGGCATTAGGTTATGATTCACTAACTCTATTTTTTTTTTTAATCGATACGTAAAATTTTCATATTAAATCATTTTCTCGAAAGAATTATCCGCTCTGCGTGGTATACCTATAATAAGTTTGTGATGTGATATCTCGATATTTTTGTATTGAGTGATACTAAAAGAAAAAACACGTACCTATTCAATGATTTTCGCCAAAGATTAATATATCAACATTTGGACGGTGACTAAAAATTCAGCCTATATAAGTCGATATAGATTGTAACCATGTTCAGTATGCAGGTCCAGTTTTAGATTACCTACGTTAGGTACGTCACGACAGACAGGCGTAGACGGCTGAGGCTTACTTAACCGTATGACTGAAAGACTAAAGCAAAGTCCCAAGCTCCCAAGTCTCGTGGCCTTGACTTGGGGCACATTAAGTTGGCACGGAGTTCTATCCGACTCATACAAGGAAACCAGCGTGACAATACCATATTACCTACAAAGGTACTTACCATCTTATCAATAGATACATTGGCATTCCATTTACATCCGCCATCGAGTATTAGCATACAAAATTCATGGTGAATGAACACCATTTGTACCCTTCGAGAGTGGTAACTAGTAAAGCCGGAAGTCCTGTTTAAAAAATTGCCTTTCGCTTTACATCGTGGCAATAAATCTGTCGTGACATGCGATAAATTAGAGTCCAGTTACTGAATTCACTGGCACTGTTTGTAGTTGTGGAACTACGAATTTGGGATGTCCACAACAACAACAACAGTGCTGTGTTGACGTTCTTTAGGAAAAACAAAACTGGATTCGGGAAAATTCGGAAGCTAGGTGCTCGAAAATGTATCTTGAATGTTCATTTTCTCACCATTTTTCGCTGCATTAAACAGTAACATAATCAAACCTTGATACTATATTACGAACACAAAGATCATTAGTTATTTAACTACCTAAGCATCAACATAAAAAACTTAGCTCTTCTGATTTGTCGCGAGTTAGGTTCAACCAAAACACTTTTAGAGCGTCTTCCTAGCCTTTTTTTTTGGATGGGAAATCATCAAATGACTCCTCCCGCTCTGGGTGGAGCGGGAGGGCGTGTCAGACTCTTACTGACTAAAACCCACCCGTGTTCCTTCTCTTGCCTGTGCAATGCCAGGGGGCCACGGTATCCCTTTCGGACTTTCCCGCAACCCCGGCAGGCAATGGTCTCATCGGACCCCTTCACTTGCTGACATCTCTTTGAGGCGCGCGTGGAACACAACGCGTCGTCTTCCTAGCCTAAGACTGCATTCATGTATAACGCTGGTAACCGGGGCAGGTTTCATACTTTTTGCGAAACCAGCGCGAACCGTCGTCGCGCCGATAAGCGCCGACGAGTTCGCATCTGATTAGTCGGCGCCGATTCGGCAAAAAGTATGAAAACTGCTGCCTGTACCTGCCAGCGTTGACAACCAGCGCTTATCGGTGCCGACAATTACCGGTGTTCTACATGCGGCCTATTATAAGAACAATACTTTGTTTGGAGAAATTACGTGTGAGCTAATTAGGCCAAGTGAAAACCTTCATGTTGATTGAGCAAGTTTGTTAATAGGTACCAAAAGCGTTTACTAACAGAACCTCCCAAGCTTACTTAGGTACTGTTTTATTTTTAGAATGATTGTAATTTACTTACTAAAACTAACTTAAGCATTGCCGTGGGTACAACGTGGCAATGCTGCCCGTCTCTTGGGTACGTTACCAGTCGACAGCGATAAGGATGAGTTTTTCGACGGCATATTTTAATTTGTGAATAGTTATAGCTAAGTAAGGATATAATTTTGTTAGTTTTATTAATTAACGAGCTTTTCCCGCGGCTTCGCCCGCGTGGATGTCGGAAATTATCCCACGGGAACGTACTACTGGGATAAAAAATATCAAATGTAAATTCAAAAGTCATTTATTCACACTAGGCTGAGAATCAGCACTTTTTGAATGTCAAAGTTATATAACACAGTCCCACAAAACGCCCACCCTTCACCACTTCCTAGTGCTTTAGCTGGGAAGAAGAAGTGGCGCAACAAACTCCGCAGCAGCACAGCTGTCTGTTCAATGAGAAAAAATAATGATTCTATATAATAGTAACACACATACACATAACATAACATCACGCCTTGTTTCCCCGAAGGGTTGGGCAGAGGTGTACCTACTACCTGTAGTAGGTACACCCACATTTCGCCAGTTATGTTTAAGTCCCATGTAATAGGGGGCGGACCTATTGCCGTCAACCGGGCACAAATCCAGACTCCGGGCTGCTACTGAGAAATTCCAGATAGAAAAACCCAATAACACTTTGCCCGACCCGGGAATCGAACCGAACACCTCATGCACAGCAGTAGCGCTTGCGACCACTAGACCAACGAGGCAGTTCTATACATAATAGTATGCAAAATAATATAGGTACATTACGCAATACTAAACATAATTTAAATTATAAATTAATAGCCATATGTCAGTTATCAGTCTAGCACACGCCAATATACCAACCAAAAATATCGAGAACTCAGAAATAAAAATAAATAAAGACTAAATGTAAACAATATACTTAAATAAAAGCCTCCAGTCATAAAAGGTGTGCCCGCTTACATATAGCTGTAACTGGAAGTTATAAATGATAAACTAGGACCATCGAGGTAAAATATATCACATTTATTGATCCAGGTTGTAAACTATCTGTGTACCAAATTTCCAATCAGTTCAGCCGTTTTTGCGTGATTGAGTAAAAAACATCCAAACATACAAACTTTCACATTTAAAATATTATTTGGATTAGTTGGATAGTTGGATTAGGTATAAGTTGTTTTTGTTTTTGTCTGCCCAACCCTTCAGGGAAACAAAGCGTGATGTTCTGTTAGGTTAAGTTGTCATTCAGTTACGTACATATTATTCAAATCTTAGGTACCTAATACTTAAAAAATGTTCGCAGAAGAAAATTCTCATCCTTTATACCAATTATAATCGTATTACAGTTCTCACAGCTCCGCAAGTTTAGATCCTCTCAGACAGTTTTTATTATCTTTAATAAAACTAGAGGACTATGAAATTACTACTGAACTGCTACAAGTTTTAATTAAAACAAAAGACTTCACAGGGCTATGGAGTATGCGCACGCCACAATAGGGATGATGCCTGGGTCCAAAAAAGAAATTCTATTTAGTCCGTCAGTCAGATAATAAAAAAATATTAGACATGTAGGTATTTTTTGTTTTATCATATTAATAAAATAATACTTAGATACAACGCATTAAAGTTGGGGAGTGGGGGTTGATACGTCACAAGTATGTATAAAATTTACATACAGGTGACGTCATGGCACATTATAACTCAATGTATCGCCGTAATCTTATGATAACGTCAAAAAACATATTTTTAGTCATCAACCCTATTGCCGCGACAAGTCCCCTCTTTGAGGAGTGGCTAGAGAGGCGCCACGGCGTCCTCACCTTCCACCTGACGCAGGTCATCACCAGCCACGGTTGCTTCGGGAGGTTTCTGTTCCAGATAAGGCGGGAGGAAACGAACTGCGGAACTCGTAAGGGAGAGGTAAATTTCGCCCCCTGACGCCCCTAGCCGCCGCAGGAGATGCCCTGGGCGTCGGGAATCCCACCAATTTTTTTTCTTTTTTATTCCGGCTCCGTTGAACGTCGGTAAGTCAATTTCCAACTCTTCAATACACCACTTGTAGTTTTGCCTTCTTCACTATAGCTATAATGTGATAGAAAATAGGCCCCGCTATGATGTGATGCAATGTCTTTCGAAAAACATTGACATATGATAAGTAAGTCCAAGGGCGTCACCAACCTATGGCCAAGGGGGGGCAAGTTGATATATGGGTGATGGGAAAAGTATGATTTGTAGGTACAGTCAAGAGTCAAGAGCACATGAAGCTTTAGACTTCTAGGGCGAGTCTTACATCTTCGGCGCACAATGGGGTCAAAATCAAATGTCCACCTTTTGATTTTAAACTCGATAGTCCTGATAATATGAACTGAGTCAGAAATGTTGAGCTGAAACCTAATAGGTATTATGACTGGGCCTACCACCAACACATAGATACGAATATCCCCGTCCCCGGACTCCGTATTAGACCCCGTTTAGGAGATATAGAACTTTAAAAATACCAAATAAAAGTCGTCCAAATAAACAAAATTGGCTTTATAGATGTAGTTTCCTGACTGACAATTTTTTTTATCTCTACGGCACAGCTCCTTGTATAATTCCATGATTACCAACAACAAACCGAACAATTTCGCATTACCATAACTAGTAGGTTCCTCTACCTCTAAGTTTAAACTGTGATGCTCACTGGTTACGGGCACAAAAACCACACTGCTCGTGTTGACTCTCCAAACACTCCAGTTTTCAAGTAAATATAGTAAAACGCACTTTGAACAAACATTTATCATCATATTTTGCTCAACACAAAGTCAAAATCTGTAGAACAAAGAAGTTTTACTGTGAAATATTAAGAGTCCTATTAAATTTTTGACGCAAATTCATGATTTTTAGCAGTAAGATATTTTAATTATTTGATTATGAATAACGATAGTGCCATTCTCTTTATTGTAAGTTGGAATTACAAATTTTAACTTTTCTTGACGTGTAATTTACTATGAATATTTTACGAACTCAGTTTACAAGGAAAAACGTTGGCAATGAAACTTTGACGCTCAAATTCACATTGTTTCATTCAGTTCTAATAAAAGCGAAAGTTACTAAACGATCATTTTAATGTTTTACTTGTTTATTGGAGTTCTAGAATTTCTTTAAATTCCTTGAGTTTTCAGGGAAAATTCGTAAAGAAAACCAATAAATGTCTTGATTTTCATGTCCATTATATTCCAAATAAACACAATTAAATCAAATAAACTAATATGATATAAAACTTCGATCTACAGTGAATACGTTTCATTAGTTTTTGTTTCTCAATATAATAAGACAAAATTACAATAAATTAAATTAAAGTACTATATAATCCGCGTCAATTCGACAAATTACACGAAAATAATGTGTAACTCCAACTTACAAGAAAAAGAATGGCACTATAGTTATTATAATCAAATTATTAAAATATCTTACTGCTGCTGAAAATGACATGGTCAAAAATCATGAATTTCCGTAAAAAAATGTAATAGGACTCTTAAAAAAACAATGTCATCTGCTCCTGTTCCACTTAATCACACGAATGGAATAGGTAAATAAATTATAGTCGTAAATAACAGGACTGTCTTCCAAATAAAGGGACAAGAAAAATAATAGATAAACATATATCACAATCAGCTTTGTTTTAGTAAATGAAGTCTCTGGGGACATCAATCAACCTGCCACCAGGACGCAACCGAACGTAATTATAACCTTTGTTTCCCCTATTTTCCTTATTTATTCCATCCGAAGAACAATAACGACCCAATTAAAAAGCAGTGTAAAAACCATATGACTGTAAGATTTCAGTCGAATATTCATAAATAGGTATCTATGTTCCCCTATGTAAATATTATGACAAAGAAGAATTTGTTATTAGTTTAATCTGGCATTACTTTGGAATTTGTGTTCGAGACAAAATAATTTCATATGAACTTCCAAGTAACAGCTAAAACTCGGCTTTGCAATCAATTTAAGAGTCTCTGATTTTGTACTAAAATATGCCGCTACTTTATTAATTCCTGCTCCCAGAGAATAGTTAAGAAAATAACTAACGAATTTCAAATAATAGGAGCGGCAGGCGGCGGCAGATCTCTGCTAATGAATCCGGAAGCTGCACTATTAATTAGGGGAGTTTTTCTTCGTCAGAACGTGGATTACAGCCGGCGAGGCTTTAGTAATTGCCAGCGGCAAAGCTTTAACTGTTTTTTATTTAAGCGACTCTCCACGAAAAATGTGTCTGCAGCCTGATTTCGATCAGTTGACAATTCTGTTTTACGATGAATCTGACTTTTCGTAAACTCGCTTTGGTATCATGGAATTTTTGAAATTTTTGTCTCACCACGCTTCACTCTTTACAACTTTGACCCAAATGCATGGACACTAACAAATAGTTCTTTCTCAGCTATTTCAGTAGTTCACTATTACACAAGAGACTGGGACTGCGAAGTGTATTTGGGACACAATTCTACTGTGAAAAGTACAAGTTCAGAATATTTTCCACGTAGCATATTTGAAAAGTTATTTCAGGACTTTTGTATTAAAAGTCCCATTCTCTTTGTTGTAGTGAACCTCCGCGGATTGAATGAACCTGGATTTTGTGATTTCTTGTAGCTCCATTATCTACTATTTACATTTTTTTTCTCTATCGAAAAGCGTAATATGTTTACCTACTTACTCGATTTAAAAATGATCAACTATTTACGAAGAACATACTTAGTAAGAAATGCTTTACAAATCTACAGAACACACCTTTTCCTGAATCAATACAAAAACCGCTATTATAGGCCAGTAACTCATCAATGCAGCGTCTACTCATCAATTGGCCGTAACGAAGCAATCGCGGAGGGCCATCCGTCAGTAACTCGGTCCTTAATCAAACATCTCCAAGGACTATGTTCCGTCAGTAGCAATTACACTGAGTGAAACGTTCCCAGACGACTCTCACTGTTTTCAGCTATGATCGACATTCAATCCCAAGCTACTGTACGAAAAAAAAAATATTATGCGTAAATGAAAGGGCATTGTTTTTTAATTAAAATCGTAGGCACCTACTAAAGGAAGGATACCGTGGCCCCCTGGCATTGCACAGGCAAGAGAAGGAACACGGGTGGGTTTTAGTCAGTAAGAGTCTGACACGCCCGCTCCACCCAGAGCGGTAGACGTCATTGTATGATTTCCCACCAACCAACAACAAAAAAAAAAAAAAAAAAAAAAGGCACCTACTAAAATCTATAGTGCACCTATTTTGCCAACTTTTAAGTTCATGAATTGCAATTATAATATTGAATTTGATGTTGTACCCGTTTTAGGTGTAAAATAGGCATTTGTAAAGTTTCCAAATACTTGTTTTACATCTAAAACTAGATATTCGTTGTTACGATATTGACTAATCAACACTCTAGTTCACTAGTTAGCCACATTTCTTATTTCCATGCAGTAATATTTCCAAATTAATCAAAACAGCGAAATATTTGACATCTATTTGCGACGTTGCCCGCTTTCAGAATTATAAATATCCGATAACACTGATTTTGTTTTGAGCAGCGGTTGCCCAGTGAAGACATGTGTCTTCGAATTTTTGGTTCTAGGACATACCGGTTTCCTCACGATGTTTTCCTTTACCGTTTAGACAGTCGCGGCCGTTACCACTCAACCCCACAGCGGCTATTTCCCAACCCGCACTGGGCCCGCGTGGTGGATTACGGCTCACTCCCTCACTCACTCCCTCTCACTGGAGGTCTCACAGGAGATCTGTGTACCAGCAGTGGGTACATTCAAACTCAAAGCATTTATTTCAATTAAACCATTTACAGGCACTTTTGAATTGTCAAGGGGTCGGTCCATGGTCGGTCAGTCAAAAAATATGAAGCTAGTTGCCCATTCCAAAGCGTAGTAGGTACCTATGGAGAAGAACGGGCAAGAAACTCCACGGACACTCTTTTAAATAAAAAAATTGATACAAAAAATTGGTTACATCATTCATTTTGAAATTATGCATGTGAGAACAATGTAGAAAGACATGCACGTTCGTAAAAGCGTCCGTAATAAAAAGAAAAAATAAAGAATCATTCAAAAACTTAAAATAAGCCATGGCAGCTAAGAGATGACCAGTCCCAACTGACGGCGCCCGTTCACGAACATGACGCATGGATCAGCACCATTCAGCTCAACCATTTTGAAGGGAGCTAAATGATCCAACACGCGCCACCATCAGCGAGACATTATAGGCTGATTATGCTTATGTTTAATCCTATGAAGGCAATGTGTGTCTTCACACTATCAATTGAGACGGCAATGGTAAATATTGATTCACCATAATTTACCATAGTCGTCAGGACCACTGAATACCGCCAGTTAACAGAACCATTTTCATGGATAAAAAAGATTGGATTTTATATTTTTATTTTTATTCAACTCCTTTGCACCACTTAGTGCACTGTTCATGAGTCTCGAACCTGTTCTGATTGCCGCCACAGCCTCCGTATACGAACGTCTTGCATTCATCTGCCTTCACGTCGTAATAATACCTTGAAAAACAGAAAATATTGGATTAGTCATCTCACCATTATCGCATGCAAGAATTTGACTCGATGTTTTACAGTTTCTGCTGAATCAATGCAGATTGTATAAGTAGATTGTCTCGTATCAGCCCATTGGGTTATTCATTCCTAAAAAAACATTTTTTTACAAAAAATAAAACCGACTTAAAAAAAAATACTACAAAGTGAAAAATTACTTTGATTTCGGAAGTCGGTGTCTTTGGTTTTGTGATTTCGTTTTTTTGAAACCGACTTCCGAAGTCAAAGTTATTTTTCACTTTGTAGTGTTTTTTTTAAGTGTTTTTATTTTTTGTAAAAAAAGTTTTTGTTTTTCACTTTTTAGTTGTGATACCTACACAAACCCCCCACAAAAATTTGAATAACACTAGCTGCTATGTAAATTACAGTGACACGAACAATTAGAACATCATCCACATATACTAGGTGGGAAAAATACGCATTATTGAAACTAACTCAAAAACCCCTCATCAGATCTTGACCAAACTTATATGGGACCATTTCTGAACTATGCTCTACCAAAAACAAAAAGAATCTTCAAAATCAATTCATAATTGGCGGAGTAATCGCGTAACAAACACACAAAAAAAAATACAACCGAATTGAGAACCTCCTCCTTTTTGAAGTCGGTTGAAAACTAGAAATATAAACGATGTTACTCGTGCTTTTTCTTGTTCGGGTCGGGTTGATTCGGCACAGCCGGACGGCAAAATATTTTTTGATTTCGCGTAATACATAGGCGGATGAAACACAGACAGTAGCTGTTCTGTAACGCAGCCGCGTCCGTATGAATAAAGTATTACAGACACGATTACACCACAGACATTTGAAAACTGTCTGCAATGTGATCGGCTCCGAAAGATCTTTTGCTTAAGACGTAACGCACCTTGCGCTAATACTAAATAGCCTGCCCAGCTGCGAGCAACTTGGAAGTAGGTTGGTCGCAGTTCTAACCTAACCTAACCCACTTCACCCAGTTTATAATTTTTCGAGAGTTAATAATCTAACGAAAATAATACTATGGGTATTGCGTTGAATCTGCCTTTTCATTGCCTTATACAAACAAATGCGGCTGCACTACAAACCGCTGTGTTGCAGCTGGGTTTTAAGCCAGTTGCAATTTGCAACATAATCTAGCTTCTACTATGAGTGTCTGTGTTGCTTCCGCCTTTGTATTTAGCCAGCCTATACCTTTTAAACAGAGAATATAGACGTCGCATTACAGTATATTTTTTTTTGATTGGGTTAAGTTAATAATAACTTCTTGTAGCACATTCTGGGAAGTCCCAACTACTACCATAACTATTAAAAGCTATAGCATTAATTGTTCCGGCTTGAAAGGTTATACCTATATAAATTGCATATAAGACGACGCTACCTACAAGAGTAAGTCCCTTGGAGTCAAAAGCTGTTGCAGATTCTGATCTGAAGAGCCATTTGATCTGAAATGGCTGCTACAGCTGAACAAGCTAGTCTTGAAACTCCTCGACCTGGCTACTAGGCTAAGCTACATGCATTGGATTTTGCTTACCTTTGAATTAAAGCCATACATACTCCAGCATTTGGTTGTAAGCTGCAATAAGTTTTTTTTGTGGTGTCTTTTAAAGTCATGTATATGGAGCCTGTAACAATAATTTTATGAAGTAAAAGCTAGCACATACTAAATAATTAGATGTTTCTACATATACATAATAGGGTCCATGAACACTCAAGAGAGGTGCTAGCCCTCCAGCACCATGCAAAAGTAGGTATAATTACCAATATATCGGTCAGTTATTTTGGCTTTTTTCCCTCACAGCGGTATTCCTTCAAGAGATCTGGTCTGATCAAATCAATCTCTTTCATAAGGCATTAAGCTTCGTTTCAAGTAAAGCATTTTCTTTTATTTAAATGTATTAAGTCAAATTTTCCTAATCAACTTTGACCCTTATGCTTTAGTGATAAAGTTGAAAATCGATTCAAGAAATTTGACAGAATGTAGTAGGTTGATATGCTTCTGTACTTACATAAATGAGTATGTATCAGGAATGTTACGGAGCTTCGGTCCCGATTCCGGAAGGTCGGAACTTACGATTAATTTTACACCTCCAACTCCGACGTCGTCGGTTCCGGTAATTTTAAATCGGAGTTATACCAAAGGTCAAAAGTACAATTTGGCACTTTTAGAGTCACTGGATTTGATTTAAATTAAGTTTATTTAATTGCCCCATGTTAAATTATCACCTTCCCAGGTACTGTATTACTTAGGTAGGTATATTATAATTTTATTTCATGGCGATCTGAAATATAATTATTAACAGAGTAGTATTCCTAATACACACCGTCTAACATCGCGTTTTTTAGAGATAAAATATTGCAGATATTTTTATTTTTTTTAAATAGTTATCCCCGTCGATGGCAACACATGAAATGTCACTTTTCTTTCCGCGCGCATTCTGACATCGCAAGAAAAATTCTCTCTCGTCAAAATATTAATTTAAAATAAGTTTATGATACTCTTTACTAACGTACTACTGCTAAATAACTATGCTACGTGATAGAAAGTGTTTAAAGTGCACCATTACGGGAAATTTGAGACGTACTAAGTCCATCGTTAGTGGAAATCTGAGACGGCCGCGGCGCTCATCAACGACACGAAGCACTTTAAGTCCTGACCAACATTGGAAGTACTTAGATTCTGAGGCCTCCCACAACCTTAATGCGTGAGAGTGCCTGGCTTCAACTGACCACCTTGTACGTGATACTGACAGTGTTTTACATAATATGAGCACTATGGTGGACAGTAACACTGCTTATTGCATGTGTGCTGCAAACTTGTTAAAGCATTATCTCTCTAGTCGACACGAGATGTCCTCAGCAACGTTACCTCCACGTTACTAGCTGGATGAGAAGCTGCCAGAGAGGCACGAGATGCCCCTAGCTTGTAGCTGTACATAGCTAGCTGGTATGCCCTTGCCACCATTACCCCTCCAGTCGACACGAGATGTCTTCAGCAACGTCAATTCCACGTTACTAGCTGGATGAGAAACTACCAACGCGGCACGAGATGCACTGAGCGATGTAAACCTACATAGCTAATGCTGGTATGTACTCGTCGTAAGAGGTAAGTCCCATTTCTATGATCTTGGCTAAGATATCGTAAAAAGTTGGTTCTATATGCTTTAATCCATGGGCATGAAGGCTGCGAGACAGCCTTACCTAACCTTGCACAACGTCTGTGTGTTATATATAAACTTGCAAAAGCATTATACTCCCTATAGTGGGATTCCCCCCACTATCTGGATTGTTATCAGCGAGTACGGGATACTCTTAACAACATTGTTTTTATGTTGCTAGCTGGTACATATTTGACATACTGGGTACATGCTCAGCCTTACTTAACCCTGCACATCGTCTGTGCGTTATATATAAACTTACAAAAGCATTATACTCCTTATAGCGAGAGATTCTACCCCGCCAACTGGATTGTTATCAGCGAGTACGGGATACTCTTAACAACATTGATTCTACGTTGCCAGCTGGCACATATTTGACATGGTCGGCACATGCTTAGCACGAGATGCTCATAGCATTTAAACCAGGACCATGCATGATCTAGCGTCACATCAAGGATGATAATATTATCAAAGCACACCTTGTCTTGACTGATTACCTCTTACCAGCTAATGTTACACATGCCCGCTACGGATATAAACACCAGCTGCAGCCCATTAAAACGCCATTATACTTATATTCATGGCTACACCGCTGAGTTGCTGTTTTAACAAACAAATATACCTAATTAAAAGAAGTCACCGTGTACAAGATACTCAGTGATTTACCTAAGCACTAGGTGACTTTGTTATCCTGATACAAATTAATAAATGATATTTATTTCATAAATTAAAAACAATGCAAAATTGTGTAATTTTACACTCATACACTCAAATACTAGTACAAGATACTATGTTAATATGATACAATTGCTGATGACAAATTACTCATGGACCAAACCCCTACAAAGTACCATTCCATGCTTATATTTACCCATAAGGCATATGCCTTACTCCCAGATTCCCCTAAACAGAGGGAACAAGGGATTGACATATTCCAGAAACAAATTGCACTGGTTATCTCTATCATAGGAAAAGCAGTGACTGATCCTATGCTTATGAAGAACATAAGCACAAAACAAACTGTTGACTGACCTGGCCGAAGAAACAAAATACCTGACAATGTCAATGTTCACTTCCACCAAAATAAAACCAGAACAAAAGTAATATCATCTCTAACTGACATGAATTTCTACTTACTCTATTTGATAAACAAAGAGATACATTTAACAAACTCAAGCATAAAACTTTATAGCCAAAATCAATAACAATTAACCAATAAATATTAAAACCACAAGAAACTCACTCTTATGATAATAAAGAAAACTTACCAGTTCTATTGAAAAACGTAAAACTAGTACAACATGAGCTGATCTGTCATAGTAAACAAAAAAAAAATCAAACATCCAACATGTCATAGTAAATAAAAAATTAAAACAACTAACTACAATAACAGGAATCACTCAATACTGAAAACAAAATTAATAGTTGTGGTAGACCTTAAAAACAACCCGGCTTATATCTACACTCCAAGACAACAACTCAAACAAAATAGAAAATTCAGTTTCACCCAGAACTTAAAACTATTACTAAGCCCCCTAGGATAGTGAGAATTCCACCACTTGATTGGCAAAAAATGACAAATATTCCCAGTACTAACTCCAGTACTTAATACTGACAATTTGTACACTATTCAATCATTGTTGTCCAACATACCAAAATAGATTGATGTAAGATCTCATCCTATAGGCCCAACATACCAAAATAGATAGATGTAAGATTTCCCCTATCACTCTTACCTGCAAGAACTTTCCCATCACTGGATAACCAATAAAGGGTTCATTACATACATTGTCAGATAACTTCCTTGCATACTTTAACTGTATTGACTAAATTACCATTAGTGAATGACACTTACCGAAACAATATTTCCTATCAACCTACCCTGATTACTTACTTGACAAATAACAAGACTGCCATAAATCATAATACCTAAAGATACTACCATAATGTACCTAAATGCTCGGGACGGCGATGGCTATCTAACACCCGACAAACTTATGTGAATTGCTAGGTTCTACTGCTAAGTCTTTTTTACATGAACCACATGACTTCAAATACCTATGTAAAAGCAAAAGTTAAAGCATTAGCGAACTTAGTCGCATTACATAACATCAGGCCCGTATTTCCCAAAGGGCCAGGCAGAGATGGGTGACCTAACCCAAAGGTTATAAAATCAAATACCTAATTAAACATTCAACCATTCCAACTACTAGCCTGAATACTTAATAGTAGATTTCAGTGATAATTACATCACTAAAATAAAATTGTCAAAGAAACAAAGAGGGGGGGGAGGGACGCATTGTGATGTGAAGATAAAGTATTGATGGATTGTGATTGGAACATGAACAAGGTCAAGTACCAAATAATCAATGTAGAGAACATGAATGAATTAACTACAAATTATTGCACACTAAAACTACCTGCTAACTAAGTGCACACTATAGCTAACTATGCAACTCCATACTTTAACTATATAACTCATTCCATAATTTAACCTTGGATATAGTATGAGGTCAGAGAAAGAAGTTTCATAATTTTATGCTTCTAAAATGAACCTACTATTTTCGATTAGCTCTACACATGTCAATTATAGTTTTGAACACTTTCACTCTATGTAAATTATGAAAGAAAAATATTTTATTCCGGACACACAGCCAAAATGGTAACAAACATTAAAAAGAGTAAGAGACCTGTGTGAGGCCACAAAGCGAATCTTTGCCAAATTAACCTATTAAACGGTCCTTGTAAAAAACTTAAAATTGACCAAGCATAAAGCTCATTCCGTGCTTGACACACTATTTTCCAAAATAACCAAACTCGTAAGCTAAAGCTGTAAAACCTCCCTACCAGGTCGCTGAATCTGAAAGAAGATGAAATAGTTACACAATTACCCGTGCATAGACCATGTGGGGGGATTGATTAAGGAACATTGCCGCAATGGCGTAGAGGCGTCAAATACATAAGAATCCCTACCGATTCTGATAGATGCTATCCTAGTGACTAATGCTCGGTTACTATAAACAAAACGAATCATTTTGCTTAACAATGGTAGCATTTTATATACCAAACAAATAAATAGATTCTGTGATAGGTACTCCCATATGGGAGGGCCTCCTATGTAGAGCTATGGGGCTTTTTGCCCCATTATCGGTAAAGATACAAGGGTTTGAATTCTAACCAATGAGCCAACGCTCATACTTCGTTGAATACACCGGTTATCGTCAGATCACCGAAGTTAAGCAACACCGGGCGTGATCAGTACTCGGATGGGTGACCACCTGGAAACACCACGTGACGCGGCCCACAAATTGCAGGAATTAACCATAAATACACAACATCATTATGGAATTTATGGGCTTATCTAAAACAAATACAGAATAAAAGAATAATAAAGTGAGAGTGATTCATTCTTCCCTTCACAGGACAACACATAGAGCACCTCAACTTAGAGCTGGCATCAATCGAGAGAGGCACAATGTGGGGTTACTTGCTGTTGATTATGCTTTTATGCTGATTAACAATAGCTTATTATCCCTTAATAACCTAACCTTATAAGGCTAATCGGGGAAATAAAATTACCTATTCAATAAACCAGAATATTTATAATTAGATAATTCACTAACTAGCCGAATTATTGCAGACAACTCTAAACATCTACTCTGTTAATAATTATATTTCAGATCGCCATGAAATAAAATTGTGAATCAAACGAGCTTACCTGTTAAGCGAAGTCTTGATTCTAATTTTATGAATGGCGATCTGAAATATAATTACCCACCCGCCACTAGCTAACAGCCCCAAAGCTGCAATAATTAGTCTACCTAATTCACTTATCCTTTCAGGAAAACCTAGTGAATGTAAGTATGCGGAACTACTCTGTACAAAAAACAGAGCCTGTTCCTTATCTTAAAAGGATCTCTAAAATAAGTGACATTTCATGTGTTGCCATCGACGGGGATAACTATTTAAAAAAAATAAAAATATCTGCAATATTTTATCTCTAAAAAACGCGATGTTAGACGGTGTGTATTAGGAATACTACTCTGTTAATAATTATATTTCAGATCGCCATTCATAAAATTAGAATCAAGACTTCGCTTAACAGGTAAGCTCGTTTGATTCACAATTATATTATTATCGCTAATATTTTTTTGACTGATTAAAGAGACTGATTTATATTTCTATTGTTTCATTAACACTTCACTTAACACATATCTTTCTTCTACTTCCGCCTCCGATTCCGGTTCCGGTTCCGACTCCGGTTCCGATTCCGATAAAACGACTTCCGCAACACCCTTAGTATGTACCATACCTTTACAATGGCGTTCACATTCAAGTAACGTTTGGAAATTGTTCTTATTTCCGTTGCAGCCGGAGAATATGAACATCTTACAGGCGTCCAGCTGCGCGTCGTAATAGTAACTGCAAGCAGGTGTACATCACATCAGACTTACTGATAATATGTGTTTTGGATATATGAACACTTATTCTAACCTTATTTAACTAAATCAAATAACTCACTTTTGTGTCATCGGGCCTGGGCTCCTACAAAACAATATATAATTATGATTATTTGCATGCCTACATAAAATCACATTCTACATGAAGCTACTTATGGTTGGTTATAGGTATATACCTACTTTCGTTATTACTGTTTTCTTCGATCGATCAATCAATTTACCTAGCCTTTTTCCAACTATATTGGGTTCGGCTTCCAGTCTAACCGGATGCAGCTGAATACCCGTATTTTACATGGAGCGACTGCCTATCTGACTTCCACAACCCAGTAACTGGGTAATACGATACCCCTTGGTAAGACTAGTTGTCAGACTTTCGGGCTTCTGAACACCCGTAACGACTGTCAAAGATCCACAAATGACAGCCGGGACCAACGGCTTTTGGTGCTTTTCAAGGCACGGAGGAGTCTCAGTATGTAAAGATGGTCACCCACTCAGCCCCTGCTAAGCTGCTACCTCCCTGTTCCTTCTGCTACTGTATTCTTCGATCTAGAACTGATATTGCATTTACGTAGCTATTGCATTTTATATTACATTATAATATTTAAAAACGAAAAAGAATTAATTCCGACTAAAAATAATGAACTTACTTTCCTGAACATTTACCGGGTTTAGGTTGTAATTGGCACGAGAAATCCCATTCCCATACAGTATCCACGTTGCCTAAAAATTAAGACAAACAAAATAAAGCTAGGACTGAGTGATAGGTAGTGTTTAAATAAAGCTAGGTAGTGGTTATATAAAGATAAGTAGTCCATTGCTTCATAGGTTTGAAAAATTTGTCTGCTCAACAACGTAAATAACGCAATGAACGCGCCGGAACTGTCAAAATGAAAGGCATTGGCAGGCCATTTGATGTGTGTTCCAAAATCACCCCACTGGATGCAATGCCTGCCAGTGCCTGACAACCAAGATTGTCACCAAACAATTAGCCAGAATCTTGCCCACGTCTTTTCTACGGAGCCAAATAATTATATTTAGAGACAGTGGGAACCTGAAGATCCTTTGTTGAACTCCGTCTACGATTTAGTATATCATTCACCGGTTGGCGGATGACTTTGTAAGATGCGCTTTTGGTCAATTGTTCATTCGCCGACATTGCTAGGTAGAAGTGACCGACTGGCTCCAGGGCAATAAGAGATATCAGAATGTTGGTCAACTTATTAAAAAGTGTCAGAATCACTCTATGGTTGACCACTGAGACTTAGACCTATCTCCACGAGTCAAAAGCCAGCATTTTATAATGACTATCTACCCCCCACGGGTTCACCCGCATAGGTTACGATCTCGTGGGAACATCGGAATAAAAATTATACTATGTCCTAATCCACGTCATGGTCTACCCATGTGCCAAATTTCATCCAAATCCGTTCAGCCGTTTTACCGTGAAAGCGTAACAAACAAACAACACTCACTCACTTTCACATTTATAATATTATTTATTATACACTCGAGAGCAATGAATCCGGGTCACTTAAAGAATGTTAAAAATCTCGGAAACTAAAAATGATAGGTTAATGCAATAAATTGTATTTAATAGACAATGTAATACTCCTTAAATGAAAGTAAAAAAAATATGAGTCACCATACATTTTATTAACACAAAATTACATAAAGAAAAAAACTGCTGATCTCTCCTTAAAACAAAAATAGGAAACATGAAATTTTTGAACTTTATTACGATTTTCTTGAATTTTAATACTTCGTATTGCCTCCTCGTGCTTCCATTACTGCGTTTACGCGGTTTGGCATGCTGTACACCAAGTTCCTTATACGATTTTGGGGAATATTCTCCCATTCCTCTGTGAGAGCAATTTTGAGCTCACGAAACGTGATTGGGGGAGGGTTTCGTTGTTTTACGCATCTGCCTAGCTCGTCCCAAGCATGCTCGATCGGGTTGATATCCGGGCTGCGCGCTGGCCACTCCATACGAGTAATGTTCATCTCTTGAAGGTAGTCATTCACAATCCTACCTGTATGAGGTCGGGCATTGTCATGCATAAATATAGCATCCTCACCTAAATTGACCATAAATGGACCAACGTGATCATTGAGGATTTCTTCCACATATCTTTCGCTAGTTAAAGAGCCGTTTTCTATGATCACCAGCTCTGTGCGACTTTCAGAAGAAATTCCGGCCCACACAAGTACAGACCCACCACCGTAGGCTACTTTTTCTTCGATGCATGCTTGCTTGAATCTTTCCCCTGGTCTTCGATACACTCTGTGTCTTCCATCGTGCTTGTAGAGCATAAATTTTGATTCGTCGGAGAACATAACTTTTGACCAATCTTCAATACTCCAATTTACGTGGCTCTGGGCATATCTTAGTCTTGAAATACGATGCCCACGCTCCAGTTTAGGGCCGTTTGCAGGTCTAAGGGGTTTTAAGTTAGATTCAGCAAGCCGACGTCTTACTGTCCATGCACTTGGGTTACTTCCTCCGAGGCGTCGAAACTGATTTGTGAGTTCAGTTCCTGTAAGAAAGCGATTTCGAAGCATGGTGTTCACCAAGTATCGGTCTTCTCGTGCTGTGGTACACCTGGTTCTGCCCGTTCCTGGTCTGCGTAGGTTAGAACCAGTTTCTTCGTAACGTCGGAGAACTCTTTGTACTGTTGACAGCGACACACCGACAGTCCTGGCTGTATCGCGCTGACTCCGGCCGGTTTCCAGCATTGTAAGTATTCTGGTGCATTCTTCAGGCGTAAGCGACATAATTTCAGCTTGAATAATGAATATAGAGCACTATCAACATGGTTTATGTACCCACATAAATGACAGATTACAAACAAAAGCAAAACCAAATGCTGTAATTTCGTAGTTCCATCTTCGAAAGTGGCCCTTTTTCAAATTTGATTTTTTTATGATATAACTTTACATTAACTAAGAAGTTTTAATACCTTCATTTAAGGAGTATTACATTGTCTATTAAATACAATTTATTGCATTAACCTAGAATTTTTAGTTTCCGAGATTTTTAGGATTCTTTAAGTGACCCGGATTCATTGCTCTCGAGTGTAGTTAGGATAATAATGGTTATCATGATGATATGGTTAAAGAGGGACTACTGCTGAGATGAAGAGTAATAGAGTTGTGTGGAGGAAGAAGAAAAGCCACGCCGGCGGCAAATAAAAAAAAATTGTTTGTACGAGCAGGAAAATGAGGATTGTTATCATAAAGATACTAACTTCTTCTCTGGGGACCTGTAACTCGGAACAAGTCGTACGGAGTGCTAGAGAACTCTTGGACGGGCTCAACATGTATTCTTTGATACAGGCTGGTTGGCTTTGGTGACGCACTACCACGAACCTTAGCTGTCGTCAAATTAATTTTAGAAACAAAAGAAGAACTTTCTTGTGATGATGAAAAACTCGCACAGAACACCACCACCCCAAATATTATGACAGTGTTAAAAAGACCTTCCATTTTTTTATATGAAATTCGGTGTTTTATTAACTTTGTTACAGGTAGGTACTCCGGTATGAAATAAATGTTAAGCACAGAATTTATATCGCTATAAACCAGTTATCGCGCGTGCACAGTGAAATCATACGTTTTTGCACGTTTATTTATGTATCTACCTACATTTTACCTATGTACATTACTTACTAAAACGAGAGCGGAAAGCAATAGGTAACCGATGGATTTTATAACAGCAATGCTATAGAATAGTAGTTCCTTGCGCATTTAGATATGTACGAAGGTATTACACAATATCTCAATGAAATTGCAATGCACTCTGATCTGCCGTGCCTAACCTATCAAGTACCTACTACCTACATTCGAAATCCACTAGAAACTCCCACAGAATATCCAGACGATCCACTACGCAAAAGCGCGGCAGAATGGTTACGATAATTATTTCTCCGTTACCAACACACAATGCAACGTTAGATCGGCAAGCTGAATGTTTGCTGATCTAATGGCATTTTCAATTTGCATTCAAATTCCTGAGCTCGCATTGCTGAGCTCCGCGGGAGGGCGGCGGGATGCCGACAACGTTGGATACTCGAATGCTCCAATGCCCGAATCGGATTAACGCTAACGACGCACCATTCTGTATGACCGCCGCAGTCGACCGCATTCCTGCCGTGTCCTGTGCGACACTGATAAACTGTTGCAGTGGGATCCCTAGCATCCACACATTAAATTCCCGTGCATGCCTGACCGATTTATCACTTTAATAAAAATCAGGACACATACGAGGATGACACGCATGAGGAATGGCCGCAATAAGGTATGCCGCACGTTGCGATGTGCTTGCAGACACCTGACATTTTTGCAGCTAAAAACTCCCTCACTAACGAGTAACAGTTATCAGTAATCTTCAACTTGCTTGTTTTAGAAGATTCATTCCTTAGTGTTTTTGTAAAGCAATGTTATTTTAATTAAGTAGAAAATGTTGTTAGGGGAGATAGAAGCCTTGAACACTCTCAGTCTTAAACAAGGGCATGTCATAAAAGACTTATCGATTTCGCTGATGACTTCAGAATCTGTAGTGGCAAAAGTTGCAAATAAGTATGTCATCTCGCTGTTATAGACAATATGTATAAGTATAAAAATATAGTAGTTGCTTTATCTGAGTCATCCGTGGAAAAATAAAGTAGTGGTAGGTTGGAATACTTATGTTAGAGAGGTTTACAAGGACGCCAGACAGAAGTTTCGGTTGTATGAAGACCTTGTGAAGCCTTCTGCTATGTCCCACATTTTATGACATACGTGAAGCTAAGAGGATGCTTAAGTCTCGCTTGAAATGATGTCATAATTATGAAGACCAAATAAAAATGGATATTTTGGCTTCACAACATTCAAGCAATGACTTTCGCTCGTTTTGGAAACACACGAACAGGCTGAGCGTAGGTAAGCCTGGCCTGCCTGTATCCGTCAATGGCGAGAATGACCCCGTAGGCATTGTTGGCCTCTTTAAAAAAGATTTTAGCAAAAAGTTACCACTGGGTGGATCCCTGTGTGTCCGAGCTTAATGTAGTTGACCATGGTTGTCCTTGGAACGAGATTCACAGCCAAGGACTTTCAACATATTATTAACAGTACCTATGTCAAGAGGCAAGTCTCCCGGTCACGATGGTCTGAGCATTGAGCACCTCAAGTTCTCGGACCCTCATTTACCAAGAGTGTTAGCAATGTCGTACTATTTTTGTGTAAATTACGCTTATTTGCCTTGTACGACTAAAACTATTGTAGTGCCCATTATTAAAAACTTGCAGCGTCCCGCGGTTTCACCCGGATAAGTCTCTATCCCGAGGGAATATTGGGATAAAAGTATATTATGTCTTAACCCAGGTCATGATCTAGCCATGTTCCAAATGTTATCCAAATCCGTTCAGCTGTTTTAGCGTGAAAGCTTAACTTAACAAACAAATGGGAACGGAAAACATGAAACGGGTGATTTTGGGGCTTATAGAACTACAGGCCAATTTCCCTGGCTACGGTGATCACGAAAGTGCTTGCCAGCCTGCTTAACAAACAACTTAATAACTTTTTTCAGCTGCACGACAGTCAGTTCGGATTTCGATCCGGTCTATCTACTGAGTCCCATCTTGCGTCTAAAGTGGGCTGTGAGGTACTCGTACTATTCAGATAGAAAAACACCTACGTATGCTTGCTTCCTTGACCTCTCCAAAGCTTCTGATTGGGTCGCGTACAGTATCTTCTGGGAGAAGTTAGAGGAAGCTGGTTTCTCCAGATTTGATAAACACTTTTAAATGATGAAATCAATCAGGTCACAATATCGCTGGACCGGGGCTTTTCCAGAGCCGAGCTTTTTGACTTCACCGACGCTCTTCAATCTGTATGTCAATGGACTGATCAAGGTGCTCAACAGAGAGCGTGCCAGCTGTTATACATTGACGGAGTATGTGTAAACAACATTAGTAAAGCCTATGATATGGCGCTGCTGAGCGCCTCGGTGTGTGACCCTAGGAGGTTGGTAACGATCTGTGAAGAGTATGCTTTACTTCCTGGATTAGCCTACAACGTCACTAAAAGTGACGTCATGGTCTTTGAAGTTTGCGGTCTTTGTTTTGATCAAGTTGAACGGAATATCGCTTGTGAGGGTATGTAAGGTCAAATACTTGGACATCTTTTGACCGCTGACTTGGGGCCCAAGTCTGCTATTTTTATAAATTCGTCATTCCAACACGATACCATTGTCATTTTGCTAAAAGTTTGTAATCTGCTAAATTCATAATGGTCAATCATTGGTTGATCATTATATTCCACAAACACGATACTCGTAACGAATTAAAAGAAATGACTGCACAATGTAGTTCTCATGGTAGGTCACTGATCAAAGGAAATGTCAAAATTTTAGCAGATAAGCTAAGTCAGTCATTCATTTTTCATTAAGTTCCTACGAGATTACCATTAGATACCATTTCTTTCAATGGAGTGTCAGTGGCTGACCATTGGAAAGTCATAATGACGCCAATATGTTAGTAGATTACCAAACTTGTCAAAATCAACAATTATGAAATCAATGATAGACCATTTTGACACTATTGTAATAGCAGACTTGAGGCCCTGAGAGATGCTAATGATATTGAAAGACAAGGGAGCGCTGATATGATCGCTCGCAGATTTGCACGTTGTTCTAGACTGCTTAGTTAAAATAACTATATTTCGTCCATATTGCACCTCTCTTTATACACATTCAAAAATCGTACAGCACCCTTCATATTCAACATAAAAATGCGTTCCGAGTGTTGATGGGGCTGTTCCGCTTCTGTAGCGCATCAGGAAAGGGATGTTTGCTAAATCTCGTGTCGATTGCTTCTACGCTACGATGCGAAAAGATGGGACTCCGTGGCGCGCCGGATGCGGGCCAGCCCCAACATTATACTGCACATTGTATCGCGAGCAGGCTGAACTGCTTGTGTGTGAAATGTGAATTGCTGCTACAAGCTTTCCACATCGCTGTTGAGCTTGTAGCAGGGATTCTCATAACTATAG
This sequence comes from Xanthia togata, assembly GCA_963853775.1. NCBI lineage: Eukaryota > Metazoa > Arthropoda > Insecta > Lepidoptera > Noctuidae > Xanthia > Xanthia togata. Next base: position 17,754,010 of record OY970795.1, on the reverse strand, counting down.
GGCAGTGTTGGGTTAGGTTAAGTTTACTAACATAGTTGTTAATAAACATTGTTACTAACATTTTGAATCCATTGTTACTTGTTAGTTAAATATAAACATGTAGGTAGCTACTAGCTACTAAGTTATAATATTCATAAAATATTAATTTCCCCAGCCCATAATATCTGCTTTTGAAACAATGGGTCCTCATCACAAGCTCTATCGATGTTGCAAATTAGCATTCCCCGAGGAGAATCCTAATGAGAAATGTAATTTCGAGAAAGCAGATAGCTCTTCACAAAGCTTTTTAAATGTACAATTCTGAGCTGTAGGATTAATTACTATAGTTTTTCATCCCGTTCAGTCTGTCGTCGGTCGACGGAAGGCAGGATTAAAAGTGGATTTAACCGTCGACGATTAATAATTAATTGTCATTACGGTTATGGCTGCAAAGCCAATTACCTCTCGGCTTAGCAGGATTATTTAATCTTTGGGCCTGATGAAGTAGCAGACATATATTTTCCTAACCCGTTAGTTAGTTAATTACCTATCTATACTAATACTAATTAATTTGTAGCGGCGCAGCCGCCACAGCGATTCGCGACGGCGGGCTCGCGAATCTTCGGGTGTCTTCGGGTGTCTTCGCTGCGGCCGGGCGCCGTTCGGTTTTACCACGCGTCCGCACGCCAGTCCTTTGTTCGCCGCTGCGCAAGGCACTCCCGCGCTTGCTTTTTTCACCCGCTTATAAATAACCGCCATCAGCCATTATTATCGTGTGTGTAAATGTTATTTCGCGCTTTCAAATCTTTCCACATATCTTTCTTTGAACTTCTATTCGGTGCTTTCGACTTTCTAACTTGTATCTATTGTGTTTTCGTGCTTCCTATCCTTCTGTGACTTTTGTGAATTCAAATATAAAATACACTGTTGTTTAGTGAACTTTTGGAGTTTTATTTGTGGACTAACTTCTACATAATTGGTGACCCCGACTATGGCATCGCAAAAGGAAGAGTGTAACAGTGCTGAAACTTCACGTGTAGGCGTTCGTCCACCACCGTTTTGGCCGGATGACCCAGAAATGTGGTTTGCTCAAATGGAGTGCCAGTTTGCTTTAGCAAATATTACCGTAGACTTAACCAAGTACTACCAGGTCGTATCAGTGTTGGAACATCGCTACGTCGCAGAAGTAAAGGATGTGATTACAAATCCGCCGGCCACAAATAAATATGAAAAGCTGAAAAGCGAGCTTATAAAACGTTTGTCGGCGTCTCGAGAACGAAAAGTAAAGCAATTATTGATGCACGAAGAGTTAGGTGACCGTAAACCTTCGCAGTTTCTACGTCATTTACGGCACCTGGCAGGACCATCTATACCTGAAGATTTTTTGAAGACGATATGGTCGAGCAGGCTACCGACCAGTCTGCAAACAGTGTTGGCATCACAACCGGACCTTCCGCTGGACAAGTTGGCGGACTTGGCGGACACGATTACTGAGATCGCGCCAGTCGGACCCCTGCAAGTAGCAAGCGTAGCGGAACCGAATACGTCTACCCTCATAAAGGAAATGGCAAACCAGATCTCAGAGTTAACGAGGCAGGTAGCTACACTGTCTACTCGAGTGGACAGTCAAAGGCAGGTACGTGGTCGATCACATTCTCGGTCTAAGAGCAGTAATTGGCGGGGCAGGTCTAAATCCAGGCCGCGTCAGCCACCGGAAAACCACCCACATTGCTGGTACCACTTTACCTACGGTACCCGCGCAAAGAAGTGTACAAAGCCTTGCACGTGGCCGTCGGAAAACTCGAAAGGCAGCCGGAATTAGCGGCCTACGACTGCCCATCAAAATCAGGCCGTCTTTTTATTACTGACCGTCATTCTAAGATGCTTTTCCTAGTCGATACCGGCTCGGATTTATGTGTGTACCCTCGGTCGGCTATCAAGACGCCCTGCACCATATCGAAGTACAGTTTAACCGCAGCAAATGGCAGTGTTATAAATACTTACGGTCCAGTACAGCTCAGCCTAGACATAGGACTGCGGCGTACATTTACTTGGAAGTTTACCATCGCTGATGTGTCGAAACCAATAATCGGAATAGATTTTTTAAGTTTCCATAATCTGCTTATAGATTGCCGCAACCACAGGCTCGTAGATGGCACCACTTCATGCTTCGTAGCAGCGTCCACGCAGCAGATTCCCGATGATGTGGCTTCTGTGAAGACAGTCACCGGGGATACAGTATTTCACCAACTGCTACGTGAGTTTCCAGAGGTGACGCGCCCGGCAGGTACTGTAAACCAATGCAAACCAAGGCACAATACAGTGCACTTTATTAAAACTACATGTGGACCGCCTGTTGCTAGCAGACCTAGGCGATTAGACCCAGAACGATTGAAAATTGCAAAAAGGGAGTTCAATGACATGATTGACAATGGTACCGCGAGGCGTTCTGAAAGCCCATGGTCTTCAGCTCTACACCTGGTAAAGAAAAAAGATGACGGATGGCGACCGTGTGGCGACTATCGCGCACTTAATTCCCGCACTGTACCTGACCGTTACCCTATACCTCACATTCAGGACTTCTCACACCGACTTTCTGGTTGCACGACGTTCAGTAAAATTGATTTAATAAAAGCCTACAACCAAATTAGAGTAAATGAAGCCGACATACCAAAAACTGCCATAACTACACCATTCGGTCTATTTGAGTTCCCTTTTATGACCTTTGGACTCAGAAACGCAGCCCAAACCTTTCAACGGTTTATAGATGAGGTACTTACCGGTTTAGATGACTTCTGCTACGGGTACGTCGACGATATTTTGGTGTATTCTCCTTCTCCAGACCTGCACAGACTCCACCTGCATCAGCTACTGTCACGGCTAAAGGAATACGGTGTCCTCATCAACCCTGCAAAGTGTGTATGGGGACAGCCTGAGGTAACTTTTCTGGGATACCAGGTGTCAGCAGCCGGTACCCAACCACTTCATACAAAGGTCCAGGTTATTCAGGAATTTCCAGTTCCACGCACGGTGAAGGAGTTACAGAGGTTCCTGGGCATGCTAAATTTTTATAGAAGGTTTGTACCCAACGCTGCTAAAAGTCAAGCCCCACTTACCTCAATGTTGGCGGGAGACAAGGTCAAAGGCTCACAACCGGTACAGATGTCCCCGCCGCAGCTGGACGCATTTGAAGAATGTAAAAGGGCACTATCAAAAGCTACGCTACTTGCACACCCTTCCTCGCAGGCAGAACTCTCTGTTCTTACAGATGCATCGGATGTTTCCGTAGGGGCAGTGCTTCAGCAACGTGTTGGTACACAGTGGGAGCCGCTAGCGTTCTTCTCCAAGAAACTGAATGAAGCTCAACGCAAATACAGTCCCTACGATCGCGAGCTTCTTGCTGCCTACGAGGCGATAAAATACTTCCGGCACATGGTGGAAGCCCGAGAATTTGTTGTCTTCACCGACCATCGCCCACTTACCTACGCCTTCAGAAACCCCAGAGAGAATTGCTCGCCTCGACAATACAGGTACTTCGACTTCATTTCACAATTTACAACAGACATACGGTACATACCGGGTTCTGAAAATGTTGTAGCTGATACCTTGTCGCGTATTGAAGAAATAACATCGACAATTGATTATAAGGCTTTAGCCCGCTCTCAAGAGTCAGACTCCGAACTTCAAACGCTCATTGAAAAAGGATCGTCGCTGAAGCTACAGTTAATTACTCAGGTAGGCTCAGACACGAAACTATATTGCGACGTATCCACTCAACCACCGCGACCCTACGTTACGCCCGAACTCCGGAAGCAGGTTTTTGATTCACTGCACTGTCTGAGTCACCCTGGGCGTACAGCTACCGTGCGACTGGTCACGCAGAGATTCGTGTGGCCAGGGATTCGCAAGGACTGTAGAGAGTGGTGCAGGTGCTGTCTTCATTGCCAGCGCTGTAAAGTAACTCGTCACACATCTGCTCCTCTTTCCCAGTTTCCTTCAACCTCGTCGAGATTCTCCCATGTCCATCTCGACATCATAGGGCCACTAACACCATCTTCAGATTTCAGATATTGCCTCACTATCGTTGACCGGTTCACACGGTGGCCTGAGGCGATACCACTCAAGAACATCACTGCTGACACCTGCGCGGCCGCCTTGGTATCCGGGTGGATATCGAGGTTCGGTTGCCCATCACAGATCACCACAGATCGCGGTCGGCAGTTCGAGTCCGGCCTATTCAAGGCCCTAGCATCCCTGCTCGGCGCATGTCACTTCCGCACCACAGCGTACCATCCTGCATCAAATGGGATGGTAGAGAGGTTACATCGACAGCTTAAAGCAGGCATCATGTGTCACGACAACGCACAGTGGACAGAAGTCTTGCCCATCGTTCTGCTTGGCATACGCAGCTCCTGGAAAGATGATGTCCTAACATCCTCGGCCGAACTGGTTTATGGCGAGCCCCTGCGTCTGCCAAGCCAGTTCCTGTCACCGTCAGACGACCACACTGTAGAAGACATCACGAGCTTCGCTACTCGACTTGCTAAACACATGGCCAGCTTGTCTCCGAAGCCGACTGCGTGGCACAGAAAGGGGACATTCTACATTCCCAAAGACCTGCAACACTGTACCCACGTCTTCGTGAGACAGGACTACGTGAGGAAATCTTTGGAGCCGCCATACGCTGGTCCCTACAAAGTACTGGACAGGAAGGCTAAATACTTCAAGGTTGAGGTACGAGGTAAAGACACAAACATTTCTTTAGATCGCCTGAAACCAGCCTTCATCACTCAAGACAGGCACACTAACGACACAGCCACTGTCCCAGCATGCTCACCCTCGGGCACCTCATTTACACCGGCAGACAAGCCTGCAACTCATACTCGCAGCGGCAGAAGAGTACACTTCCCGGACTTCTATCGACCGTAGTCACGGTCTCGCCAGGGGGCTACTGTAGCGGCGCAGCCGCCACAGCGATTCGCGACGGCGGGCTCGCGAATCTTCGGGTGTCTTCGGGTGTCTTCGCTGCGGCCGGGCGCCGTTCGGTTTTACCACGCGTCCGCACGCCAGTCCTTTGTTCGCCGCTGCGCAAGGCACTCCCGCGCTTGCTTTTTTCACCCGCTTATAAATAACCGCCATCAGCCATTATTATCGTGTGTGTAAATGTTATTTCGCGCTTTCAAATCTTTCCACATATCTTTCTTTGAACTTCTATTCGGTGCTTTCGACTTTCTAACTTGTATCTATTGTGTTTTCGTGCTTCCTATCCTTCTGTGACTTTTGTGAATTCAAATATAAAATACACTGTTGTTTAGTGAACTTTTGGAGTTTTATTTGTGGACTAACTTCTACAAATTAATCATATATATTAATTAATAATACGTAATTATATATTATATTATATATGGAACTGAAACGTGGCCTCTCACCATGGGCCTCATAAGAAAGCTCAACGTCACTCAGCGCGTTATGGAAAGGGCTATGCTCGGTGTTTCTTTGCGAGATCGAATCAGAAATGAGGAGATCCGCAAACGAACTAAAGTCGCTGACATAGCCCAACGGATTAGCAAGCTGAAGTGGCAGTGAGCGGGGCATATAGCGCGCAGAACTGACGGCCGATGGAGCAGAAAGGTTCTGGAATGTAGGCCACGTACCGGCAAGCGCAGCGTAGGACGTCCGCCCACAAGGTAGACAGACGACCTAATAATGGTCGCTGGAAGCCGCTGGATGCAGGTCGCTTCCAACCGGCCGATTTGGAAATCATTGGGGGAGGCCTATATTCAGCAGTGGATGTCCTATGGCTGAAATGATAATGATGATGATGATGATATTATATTATTATTTGTTGGTATACATTTTTGTATCTCGGCACTGATCTACCAGGGTAACACGGGCCAAAGCCAAGTGGTACCCTGAGAGTAGGTAGTACCTACTAGGAATTGATGATAATATATCGCGTGATGGTGATATTATGTTTTGAATTTGTATTGCAGTGGTGAACGATGTCTGTGAGTGTGATATTCGTGTGTCATTGTCGTCATTATTATTATAATTATAATAATATAATAAAATTAGCCCCACCGCCGCATCTCTAAGTTGACGTCGTGATGGGCAGCATGCGGCGAGCTGTTGGGCAGTAGCGACCCCACGAACCCTATCTCTGAAATCTTGTTAGAAATCTTGTTCCTCATCTCTGGCTTGCCTTTATTGGTCGGCTGGAGTGAACACTGACGAGGAATAGAGCTCCCACCTCTTTCCTGCCTTTATTGGCCAGCTTGAGTGGAGATTCGCTAGAGCAAATGTGCTCGGAGGAAGGAAGTATTCCAGTAAGATGCTGGTAGGTATCTTGACCGTACTTCCGGGATAGTCCTGATAGCCGTGGAATACCGCTCCACTCCTTATAAGATCCACCCCATGCCATTTTACCTGTGTATTTTATATAAAATATTGGTCAGACAGGGGACATAGTCTTTCCATAGTTCTAAATAACCAGTTACTTAGTACATATAACCAGTCATCCAAACCCATAGTCCAATATCTTTGTTTCCACATCTTGCAATAATCTCGCACCAACCGGGGGTTGTCCTTGGGTGCACTAGCATATTGCATACAGGGATAATAGTAGGTTGGTGCCTCGATTCATTAAACACGTCTAACGGGCCTCTGCGAGTTGGCTTCGCCCCTCGTACGCCTTCTAAGGGGTCCCAAGAAATAATATAACTATAATAATTACTTAATAATATATATATAATCTCCGGAACATACCAATCGAAAAATTATTATTGCATTGGATAGCCCAATTTTTGCGGAGGGCTATATAGGCATAAATGTACAGATAGTGCAATCCACGACGACGCGCCCTACTCCGGGATTACAGTACTGTAAGCTGTACTTTAGTACGGAGTGGAGTGGGGCGCGTCGTCGTGGATAGAACAACACGGTACGACCCTGGAGCCGAGCGAAAAAAAAAATTGTCAGAAACAAAGCTAAACGAAAAGAAGTAATACCGCGGGAGGGCAATGGATTGCGACGCGGTGGGTCGGGCGTAGGGCGTGCAAAACCGGAAGGTCTCCAAAACCGGTTTTGAAAACCGGTATTGAGGGCCCAAAACCGGAAACCGGTGTTAGCTCCGGTTTCGGCAATAATTTCATATTGTTTATATACTTAGTAGAATTTTAACAAGAAAACAATATTCTTAGATACCCACAAAATCTACAAATAAAACAAATTGTACTATTTACCTCTTTTTAATCAACCATTTATGCCTACCCCAATACCAAGTAGAACACATTCATAGTTTGGATAACATGAACTTAAAATAATAATAAAGATTAACTAACTGAGATCAAATCAACAACAAGTAAGATTGTGGTCCCTTTAGTAGATACCTAACAATTCTGTTATCAAGAATAATATATTTTAAACATACAAAACACATTCATCATCTAAGGACTCTAAACACTACCACAATTACTTTACTATACGTCTCAATTTCTACTAACAACATTATTAAAGAATTCATATTTGACTATAAAAGGAGATCAAATCAACTGTGTACCATAAACTAATTTAAATAAACAATAATATTTTTTTCCAAGATACCGCTGTTCTTTGTATTGTGTCCTTAAGAATAGAAGTGCATCTAACATTTTATCAGATAGCGTACTTCTTATTTTGTTGCAAAAGTACCCAGCACTCGAAAAGGCCCTCTCACTCTCAACACTTGTTATACACACCCCGATGGCCTCCGCATTCATACATGGCTTGCTCTACCTTGACAAACCCTGCAAGGTCGAAATCAGACCGATTCTGGGGGTTTTTCCTGCATTTATTTAATTCCTTATCAAGCTGCTCTTGAAGAGTTAGCTCATCAGCTACAACTTCAATATTGAATATTTCTTGACTGCGTTCGAAAAAAGTTGATTTAAATCAAAATGTAAATACGTAATCCAATAACGGGAAAACCGGAGGCAACTCCGGTTTGGTCTCTCAACCCCGGTTTTCAAAAATCGGGAAATTTAGTCCGGCTTCCGGGTTTTAGCAAAACCGGAAAACCGGGTTTGCACGCCCTAGTCGGGCGCCAAAATCTCACGCGGACGAAGTCGCAGGCAGAAGCTAGTTAAGAGATAAGTAGGTATTCATTCACTAGTTCTAGGATTCCCAACCGGTGGGGTGCGCCCCCCTCGGGGGGCGTAGTCTGACCAAGGAGGGACGCGGCCGCTCTAATAATAAACTATAGATTTATTAAATTTTATGTTCTTGATTTAGAAAAGGTTAAGGCTAATTTTCAAAACCTGAACGTTTGATTATATTGTAGTAGGTACTGTAAAATGAGCATCAGCTTTTCTGAATCTGTTGACAAATTAAGTTTTCCTTCTTCTGTATGAATGGACTAAAGAAAACCGAACCTATAGGTACAAGGCGGCGTGTTACAATTTCGAGCTTCTTCAACTTTTCTGCTTATGTCGACAAAGTAACTCCTTTTCTCTATGAATGGTCAACAGAAAAATGTAACGAATCTGAAATTGTATAACATTTCTCGACGTCGTCGCTATGCTCGCTCTAACATTATTCATTCTCATAATTCTTGAGTTGTTCTGCTAAACTCGACAAAGTAACTTCTATTTCTGTTTGAATGATCAAAATAAAATCTTACCTATTTAAGGGGATTCAAACATTTTAGACCTCCTTTAAATTCTTATACTTTTCTGCGTATTTTGAAAAGTAACTCAGGAGCGTAGTGATTTTAAAAGAAAGTAAGGGCGCGTATGTTAAGAGGTTGGGAACCCCTGCACTAGTTACCTAATAAGTTTAAATGGTTGAAGTCTGGCTATTGTTTGATGAATTTCATAAGTTCCAGCTAAAATCCGATAGTTTAGGATAATGTGTTTGTCGTAGCTGGTACCTGACTCTAGTCATATATAGTAACCTACCTCCTTATTTATTATTATCGGTTCAGCTTCGGCTGTTGCTATTAGATAACCTTATCCATTGAAATTCAATCAAACTTAATTTTATGCCAGTGAAGTTAAAGATAGGTATAGAGCTTGAAACGGCGAGGGCTGCGCAGGGTAGCCTCCGCAAGCTGTTAACTGGTAGGTAGGTAGAGGTAGAAGATAATTGAAACAGCTGGACAATTTAATACATATATTTAAGTAGATAGGTTGCAAAACACGCCTATGTCGTGGGTAAGGTCACTGAACACCTAGTCCTCAGCACTCGCACACTTGTTATAGGTAGGGTACCGTCATCGGCAGCACGTGGTAGACGCGGGGGCCTGCTCAGCATAGGCCAGACGGCCTTCGTAAGACCGCTGGCAGTGAGCGTCGGTAGCACTCTCACTCATCACACACACAAGTCACACTCGCACGTACACACACACACAAACATACACACATCACACACACGTACTCACACAAACACACTCATTCATTAATAAATTGTACCAACTCACTCGCCGCGGGAGGAAGACCAGCATGTCGATTGCCGTAACCACTTCACCGTGAAAACATGTGAAGTGAGCGTGGAGTGAGCTGTCAGTGTCATCTCACCCTGTTGGAATGACAGTGAGCTGTCAGTCCCTAGCAGCAGCAGTGCTATTCTGTAACCATCTCACCGTGAAAACTTAGGTGAAGTGAGTTGTCATTCCAACAGGGTGAGATGACACTGACAGCTCACTCCACGCTCACTTCACATGTTTTCACGGTGAAGTGGTTACGGCAATCGACATGCTGGTGGATTGACAGCTCACTTCACCGTGAGATTATTACAGAATAGACCGGCAGGAGTCCTGAAATACAGGGCTGCCCTAGTTTAGGCTCCAGTCGACTCCATTTTAATAATGACTGTACTGTGTTTTTGATTAGTGTGGAAAATAAAAGAATTTTTACTTACTTACTTTACTTTACGTGGAGGAGGTACGTATTGCAATATCTAAAATTAAAAGAACTAACGTAAAAATAACCTACGTTCAAAATCCCTAAAATTTAAATAAGCTAATGTTTTATAACATAAAATACCTAAGCAACTAACACCTAGGTACCTAGGAATTACCTAAGTTTAAAATACTGATTGGACTAAATATCTATACTACAGTATCAAACTTAGGTGTAATAACTGTTGATATTTGAATCATTTGAAAATACCAAATGGTCAAAATACCTAAAATAATGTTACGTTAAAACTGTGACCTCTTACGGCCAGAAACGTCTAGATTATAAAGAAAGAAAATAAGGAAAGAAAAAAAATTGGATTTTGAACCTTACATAGGTACTTAAATCGGGACCTATTTTTCTATTTGGTCATCATCGGTGAAGTAAACCAATTTAAGGAACTTTGTACATAGGAATTTCAAGTTTTATCTTTATGAACTTCAGTAACATATCTATCCATTTGACATTTTAAGCTTTTGGTATTTTGAATATAAATGAAACAATCATTAGGTATTTAGATTTTATGGTTTTTGAACTCAGGTTATTTTATGTTAGTTCTTTTAATTTTAGATATTGCATTACGTACCCCGTGGAGGCCGCTTGTCAGCACAGGCTCACGGCGGTAAGCCGCAGGTAGTGGTCAGACCTAGACCTCGGCAACGTGCGTAGGTAGCGAGCAGAATAAGCCAAGGGTTCCCGCCTTCCTCAGCCCGTACGAAGAACTCCTAGATTCGGGGCGCATAGTTTTAATAAGAGGATTGTCCGCTAGTACCTATAGCTGGTTGCAGATGAAATGACAGAGTATCTATAGAAAAGCAGTGTAGTACCACGTTTTTAGTGATGTGTGGTGTGACCATTTACAGTTGAGACCGCTCACAACGCTACAAGCTAGAGATACCTACCTACACGCAACCACTATATTGAGTAGGTAGGTAAGTGAAGTGAAACTATTGAATAAGTTAGCCTCATAACGCTAAATAACGCAGGCGATATTATCGACCAATAAAAACGCGCCTGTGGGTAAGAGGCTTAAATACAGTTCTTACAGGTATCAACCTACAAAAAATTGTCAAACTCTTGGATGTAGGTATTCTTAGATCTACCTAAATGTTAAAGTAGCCTTTGTAGTTAAAAATAACATCTAACTACCACTTTTTGGCTGAAGTCGGCTCCTTCTATAGTTCAATTCCTCTCCATTATATCAATATCAGTCAGCCCTAAAAACCAATAAAAATCAGTTTAATGAAAGAGCGCCCTTATTCCCAGCATAATATAATATAAAAACAGCGATGGTAGCAAAATAAAAACAGACAGGGAGCCGCATAAAAATTCAATCATTTCGAAAGCTTCGCCAAGATTTGTAGGCCGAAGCCAGAGAGGATTTAAATGAAATTACGACATTGTTCCGACGGGCGTCGATGGACTCTTGTAAATTATGAATTAAAAATACATAAATCGCTTAGATTTATGTGCTTTGTTTTACGTGCTGTAATTAATGCTATTTGTTACGCGTAAAATTCATTTACCTAATCCCGGGAATTCAAAATAGATATCTGTTACCTTTATTTTTTTAATTAAATTGCAAACGGTTTGCGGAAGCCTTTACCGGAATATTGAAAACATATTATTTATTTATTTAAACTTTTCGCACACAATGAGGTAGAAAGGTGGACTTAGTGCCTTAGGAATTCTCTATCAGTCAACGTTCTCTAAGGTGGCGGGGGGGATAGATGGTAAGGTAGATACTTTTATTTTTTGTTTAGCTCTTAGCTTAGATTACTTGTTTTATGAATGCATGCTAGGTACTTAGTTCATCATGGTGCAAACTAAAAACAATTTTAGGTGACAATTTATACGAGTAGGTACGTATACGTACACCTAAAATAAGTAAATAGGTAATTTTAGGATAGGTATACAATGTGTAATCGGTCGTCTTGCTGATCATGGTTTTGTTATTGTTATTAGTAATTAACTGTTTATTTATTTTACCTCGATGGTCCTAGTTTATCAATTATAACTTCTATTTACAGCTATGTAGGCGGGCACGCCCTTTATGCCTGGAGGCTTTATTTTCTTTTTTAGATATTGTTTACGTTTAGTTATTTTTATTTCTGCTTGAGTATAGATCTCGATGTTTTTGGTTGGTATATTGGCGTGTGCTAGCTGTCATAAGGCTATTAATTTATAATTTAATGTTTTGTGTTGCGTTATGTAAATTATTTTGCATAAGTACTTGTTGTATAGAATCAAGTTTTTCTAACTGAACAGACAGCTGTGCTGCTGGGGAGTTTGTTCCGCCACTTCTTCTTCCCAGCGAAAGCACTAGGAAGTGGTGAAGGGTGGGCGTTTTGTGGGACTGTCAGTAACTTTGACGTTCGAAAAGTGGTGATTCTCAGCCTAGTTTGAATAAATGACTTTTGAATTTTGAATTTTTGTATTATAAACCCTGTCCGATGCGTGACTGTCCGTGAGGGTGTTGAAAAGAATCATACTGAGAGTGTGTAGTATGTGGTAATTGCAAGGAAAAAAGAAAAACTCGCCGCATTTTTTTTCAATGGGGAATTAAAAAAATATTTCATTAGGTCAGACCTAAAAACTACTAATATAGGTAAGTTCCTTCTTTCCACAGCATCCTTTTAGATCATAGATACCTACTCCACTGTGGTTAACACAGAGTCTTATCGTAAACCCCTAACGGTAACGCCTCCCTATTACTCATTTTTGTAGGCAAGCCTAAAAGCCTTTTACCGTGAAATGATATACGGCTTCCAATATCCTAAAATATCGGACGCATCTCGCGTTGATTGATCCCAATCGTCTATTTAACCGGGAGCGCGTGAAAGCGAGCTCAATGATAGGATATTTTGTTGTATTTTAGTAGACCTTCAAGAATGTTAAAGAACCTTTCACAGTTTTAAGCCTCGTGCAGACTAGGACTCGAACAAGAAAATTGCTTAGATAACTTTACGGTATAACAATAACCGGTGTCCCATCGCACTAGTCTGCACGAAGCTTTACCGTGAAAGATAAGTATTTACCTTATTAAAGGCTCGTGCAGACCAGCGCGACGCGACGGCGCGACGCGACTCAAACAATACAATTTCTAACAAAACTTCACGGTATAACAATAGCCGTTGTCGCGTCGCGCTGTCGCGTCGTGCTAGTCTGAACGAAGCTTAAAGTGGGTAACAAATACCTACCTATCTTTTAAATTTAGGTTGGGGTGTATTACCGTTAATAAATAGGTAGGTATTAAATAGTTAGGAATAGGGAGAGAAGAGAATAGCCACAACATATTGCTGGAGTTAAGTAGGTATCTATCTATCTATATCAAGAGGTTAGTAATAGGTAGGGTAGACTGGGTACGGTTGTGACAGGTTACGGTTGTGACAATCGCAATAGGTATTAGCGAAACTATAAGGAATACCGGGGAGGGTGTAAGGGGAGAGAGGAGCACCATGCGGGTCTGACGCAATACTGCATGTGAAACATGTTTATGTTTCACATGCAGTATTGCTATGTTATATAGCAGCTTACTTGTATATTTAGAATTATTTTCTTATTCTATTAAAGTACTACGTAGATAAAAGAAATCAGACTGATATATTATGAAGATTTGTTATAATAGCTAGGGTGAGATGTCCAACAGTGAACCAGTGGTACACATTGAACCACCCTTCTTACTTTGTAAACGCGACGTTGCTAAGCCTTTCCGTGGACACGAAAGTATTCAGATTTTACCGCACCGGCCCGCTCCCCAGTTGCGAGCGAGCGAGCTAGCTTCAAAAACGCCCGCGTGGTGGACCGCATTATAATTTTGGGCACAAAACAAAATAAAACGTAAGTACTTACTATCTTTTGTTATTACGTCTGTTATGTATAGTTTTTCTGTGTCATTTATTATACTTAATAAAGTGTTTATTGGGGTATTGTATAAAACTGAATTTAGGTACTACGGTACCTAACTCTTTTCTTTTGTTTTTAACATAAATGGTGGGTGCAGTACACAATGAACCACGAACGTAGTTTGAACAGTGAACCGGTTCACTGTGTACCACCTCTATACCTACTGCTACTTTATGTGGGTAGGTTTTGAATTTTAAACATAATTTATAGGCAGTGTATTCCTAGAGTGCCGTTAGCGGCACTCTATCCCTATCGAATAAAGCGCCGTTGACGGCATACTGTGGCACTGCCTCGGCCCGGCTAAAGTGCCGTCAGTCCATTGTCATTGTCACTGAGTCACTGTCACTGTTATTTTGTTTGATTGATGAGGTTAGGTCGCTGTAAAACACCACATTTACAAAACATTACATTCTCTTGTGCCTAAACTGACCCTGGCACTCGCCGGCCGCTGCCGGGGCGGCACCGCTCGCTACGCTCGCTCGGCTCGTGCGTTGTGTGGTCACAGTTCTAACCAAGCCGTTGAGTGGCTATCTAAAGTTTCAGCCATTTTAATTTGATACATAATTTTTCATAAATTCAGTCAATGTAGTCACTTCTGATATATTAATTTTTATTTTTTTATTATCAAAATTATAAATTATCTAAAACAAATACGATTGAATCAGTCAATAAAAAGGGCGGCGAGCTAACCTCAACAATCAAACATAATAACAAGTGACAGTGACAATGCAATGCTTACGGCACTTTAGCCGAGCCGAGGCAGTGCTACTAGTATGCCGCAAATTGCGGCACTTTATCCAATACGGATAAAGTGCCGCCAGCGGCACTCTATACACTTCCTAATTTATATTGAGTTGAAACATAAATTGTATTTTAATGCTATATATGGTTTCAGCATGGGGCGAATTAAAACAGCTCAAAGGAAAATTAGAGGTCTTACGAAAGAAGAAATGCAAAGCGGATAATTTTGTAATTACCATAGACGGTAATTACTTATAAATCAGAGAACAAAAAGATAAAATGCTATTATGTTGCGAAGATTCTTGATGATTCTCCTGAAGCTGAATATGACTACTGCGTGTCGTATTTAAAATTAAAAACCAAATTTTGTGAAGTTTTTAAGATATTGCAATGGTTACAAAAAACGATATAAAATATTACCGAACCCCAAGGTCGGCAACAGTCACCGAACAGCAACATTCAAATTTCCAGCTATCGTATCGTATATACCTCTGATGGTTTTAACCAATGGGCCACTCCAGGTAGGTATTTATAAAAGTAGAGTGAGACTATACGAGATATATAGTTTGAAAAGTACAGGTTTGTTATTCCTTTCCTAGAGAATGACAAAAATTATTCAAAATTATTTTAAAAAGTTAGTTTTTTTTTTGCTAAATCTAGTGTTGTGTACAATAAAAAAATCCAATAGATAATACAGTAAAAACCACTTGGAATATTATTAACAATGGAACGGGTAAGTCGGATAAGAAAGATAAACAACTTGAGATTATGGTCAACAGTCAATTAGTTAATAAAGCAGCTGAAGTAGCTGAGGCGTTTAATGAGTTTTTGCCAACATACCTACAACATCGCTGTAGATACGCAGGCCACGCACATATTCACACATTAGTTGGTCAGCCAGTGACGCAAACGTCAACGCACACATAAATATTTACCCATACATACAGCGAGCTGCAGGGCTAAGCTGGCCGACTTGAGTGACACAGTATCTTGATAGCGAGAATCCGTCCGACTTTTTTTATTCGTCCATGACCCAGGCTATAACTACGACTCGCTCCTGAAATTCATCCCCTTCTAAAGCTGAAAACCTTTTGCTTAGCAGTGTGTGTATAAGTTGTCGCTTGTTTAGCTTCGAACATGTAACGCCTCGTGATGTAGTTAATGTTTTTAACACACTCAAGTCTAAAAACACTGGTGATTACTGGAGCATCTCCATTAAACTGTTAAGTTATATAATAGACATCGTAGCCCCCTATCTAGCAGCTGTCAATTTTAATAAATGTGTTGATTTAGGAACTTTTCCTGACCTCGTGAAGAGTGGTATAGTCATACCATTATTTAAATCAGGTAATAAAAATTACGTTGGCAATTTCAGGCCTATTTCTATCTTGCCTGAATTTAGCAAAATATTTCAAAAATTAATACTCAAGCAGTTTCTACGACATTTTAATTTAAATACTTCCTTCATAATAGGGTAGATGACTAAAAAAAATTTTTTTGTCCGTCATGTAGACTATGAAAAAATAACGTACACGTATTTTTTCTTTTTTTACGTTATCAAAAGATTACGGCGATACATTGAGTTATAATGTGCTTTGACGTCACTTGTATGTAGATTTTATACATACTTGTGACGTATCAACCCCCACTCCCCAACTTTAATGCGTTGTATCTAAGTCATTTTTTATTAATATGATAAAGCAAAAAATACGTGTCTAATATTCTTTTATTATCTGACTGACGGACTAAATAAAATTTCTTTTTTTTGACCCAGGCATCATCCCTATTAACAATATGGCTTCACAAAAGGTGAACTACAGATGCGGGTGTTGCTCTACTGAAACACGTTAATGCATGGGAGAACTCGCATAATGCTATTGGGGTTTTCTGTGATCTATCCAAAGCGTTTGATTGTGCACCATGACACGATTTAGCGTAAACTGCGATTGCGGTGTGCAAAACGAAACTCTCAACGTTATAAATTCTTATTTACATATAGGTTCCAATGTGTAGATATTAATGGTGTGAATCTACCAGTTCAGTTAGGTGTACCTCAAGGCTCAATACTAGGTCCATTATTGTTCTTAGTGTATATCAATGACTTACCATTATATTTAAAAGGTATCTGTGAAGTTGTATTATTTGCAGATATCTCTTATTTTTAAAGTAGACAGGAATACACAAGATTTTGATGATGTAAACAGTGCACTCTCGATGGTTATGGATTGGTTTATGACAAATAACCTAGTTCTCAATGCCAAAAAAACGAAATGTGTAAAGTTCGCCCCACAGAGTAAATTTACTCCGTGGTTCGCCCTACCAAATGTCAGAAATCTAGGACCCAACATCGTCTTAGATAAAGAGGTGCTTGAAACCGTAAACTCGCAGTTTTTCTGGGCATAACAGTAGATGCCAAACTTCAGTGGGGCCAACTTAAACCGAGCCTTACGGGAGATCTCAGTTCGGCCGTCTACGCCCGTCAGGAAAGTCTGACATTGACACAGCTCGGTTAATCTATTTTAGTTATTTTTATAGATATGTCCTACGGTATTCTGCTGTGGGGCAAAGTTGCAGATATTCAAAATATATTTGTCTTTCGAAAACGAGCTGTTCCAGCCAGGTGCCAGTTTCTCTGAGAGATTGTTTATGAGTTGTATTGCAATATGTGGTTAGCTAGCGACTTCAACAATAGATCATATCCTTTTTTTGCCTGAGCAACCGGCAGCAAGTTCTTCATGCTCCCTTAGATGTCACTGCTTGCGGCCTAGCGTCCTAGCGTCGTTGCGTCGGGTTCAGGTTGCCTCCTTCCCTCAAACATGACGACGGGGGTAGTGGTAGATCTGGGCCACCAAAGCAGTGAGCCATATAAGTGATCATTGGTCTTGTATAACCAGTGGGTGACCTTGGGGCTAATCCCCCCAATTCCTGCCAAGCAGTCGTTTGCACTGCCATAGGGCTTTTGTGGGGATATATCTACTTAGTTCGTGTATTTTGCCCAGTTCAGTATTTTGTCCAAAAATATACCCAGATACTTGGTTTCAGTTGAGGCTAAGGATTGTTCCAAAGAATCGTGGTAGTTGTAGTGTCGTCAGTTTTCTCTTTTTTGTGAAGAGAATCAGTTCGGCTTTTGTTGAGTTCACTGAGTTGGTTGAGACATGTCTCAAGCCCAGTAAATAGTAGATGAATGGTGCAACAAGCACCAACAAACGGGACCCACGAAAACACTGCAACCTTTATAATATTATGAATACTATGTCATCGGCGCAGCTGGTGAAATAACCTTTGTCATTGAATGTTTTGTTAAGGCTGTCTACTAGGTTCCATAGAAGTGGCGTGAGGACGACCAGAGCGGGCAGCCCTTCGTAACGATGGCCCTCGTAGTGTCATTTACTGTGACTTGGTTGGACAATCGTGTAATGAAAAAAAAAACAATGTTGTATAATGTTGTTCCTACGGCCCGATCTACAAGACCTGGAGCCTGTGCTGACAGGCCACCACGCCTACCACGAGCTGTCAAGGACGGTACTTTTCTAATCCTACCCTGGTGTGTGCGATTGCTCAGACAGTCAGACAAGTAGAAAAAAAAAAACAGCAGGTAGGGCTATACCTGCTGGTTACAATTATCTCTCTTCACTACCTAACAGTTTACGACCTACGTAGTCAACTTGCCACTGTAACGGCTGGGACTTAGGTAGACTGCACAGGCCGTGACCTTACAGATTGTGTAAAATAAGTAACACGGCTAAGTCGCGAATAAAGGTCACAGTCTGTTCTGAGCACTCGCACACACTTAGGATAAAGGGAACCGACCTCGGCAGCACGTGGCAGTCGTGGTGGCCTGTCAGCACAGGCTCCGCCAAAGTAGCAACAAAATATAGAAACGTTTGTCGCGCTTTTGTTTGTCGAGCGAAAGTTGTGTCATGCTTTCGTTCGTTGATCAAAGGTTCCGTCGTCCTGTCATTTGTCGAGAAAACAATCAGTCGCATTATCGGTTAAGTTGGTAGGAGTGTACGACGAGCTGATATACTGACGCACCACTGATGGTTGACATAATCGTAGGTACTGTCGCCCTAACATTTGTCGCAACATGTCCGTGACTACCGCCAGACCACCAACGCCAATCGCTTCCTTATTTGGTAAATAATTAGTGCTCAATTGGTACTAATTAGTGCTCGAACAACAAAGTTGGTAACCCGACCAAATTAAGTGCACGAGTGTTCATCTCCTGAACAGCTCAATACCATTGACACCTTAATTTGGTCGGGTAAATACAAATGTTTCAATTGTTTTTTTTTTAAATGAATCACAGCTAGGGGCACTAATTATTTGAATTCTTAGAATAGCTGTAGCATGCTCCCTTTTTCTGCGCTCATGGTGGTCCTGTTGAAGGGAGCGTGACTACGGCCAGGCCACCTTCAGTCTATTTTCTCTTAAACTACCGGGTACCAAAACTACAAAAATTTTGTTGTTCGAGCACTAATTAGCACTAATTGAGCACTAATTAGCACCAATGGAGCACTAATTATTTACCAAATAAGGAAGCAAATGGTGTTGATGGTCCGGCGGTAGTCACGGACATTGTCGCAACTGTGATACGGAGTCGATAACATCATCCACGTACCTATTGGAGAAAAATAGGTATTTTGAAGCTTACTCCAAGAACTACCCAATCAATGTTAATTAAATTTATATGGGACCACCACCTCTGACCTACCAAACAAAAAAAAATATCATCACAATCAATTCATAATTGGCGGAGCAAATGCGTAACAAACAAAAACCTCGTGTGCGTTACTCCAGCGGAATGTTGTCGCTTTTCAGGATTTCGGCTCGACAGATAATTAGTACCTCATCTCGTGTAAATGTGCCCGAAATTTAGAATTTGTGCGTCCAGCCGATCCAAAGATATTCACGAAAAACAGATTCCGCTGGAGTAACGTTACCCCAGCGGCATGTTTTTTAACCGGTGGTCGTAGCTGAGTACAAACTAGCTACTTAGGTAGATCATATTTGTGCCTAATTGTGCCCAAAAAATAAAAAATTTGCGTCTTGAGGTTTCAGAGTTATTCAAGATGCCGCTGGGGTAACGTTTAGCAAATTGCTGTACCTCTCAAATGGCATGACATAAAACTACGATATTTTTTAATACGATGTCATAATTTGTGCGTAGGTATGCTGTGAATAACGGTAGGAGGGGTTCACATCGGCGTCGAGTCGACGATGAAGTACCTGGGACTCGTCCTCGACAGTCGGTGAAACTTCGTGGAGCATTTCCGACGTTTGGCTCCCAGACTGGACCGGGCCGGGGCTGCCTTGAAGCGGCTCCTGCCCAATCTAGGGGCGTCGGGAATCAATTGCTGATTCCCGGCCACCGTAGGCGCGGGCTTGCGGACGGTGAGCAATGGGTAGCTCGCCGTCCGGTAAGGACCAATGCCGGGTCGACGGCGCGTTGTGTTCCACGCGCGCCTCAAAGAGATGTCAGCGAATGAAGGGGTCCGATGAGACCATTGCCTGCCGGGGTTGCGGGAAAGTCCGAAAGGGATACCGTGGCCCCCTGGCATTGCACAGGCAACAGAAGGAACACGGGTGGGTTTTAGTCACTGAGTCTGACACGCCCTCCCGCTCCACCCAGAGCGGGAGGAGTCATTTGATGATTTACACCCAAAAAAAAAAAAAAAAAAAAAAGGTATGCTGTGAAATTTTATTTTTTCTATAATCGACACCGTTGGAAAATAAGAAATTGATTTGTAAAAATCCTAAAATCGACCCTTGCGCTTCAATGAGAAACCCTTGAAACTTACCAGATAAGGTGATTTGTACCTTTTTGAACTCAAAGCATCAAATTACTACAAATATAAGAAGGTTGACACAATTTACTGCGCGGCCGCTTATAAGTAATTCGAATTTGTTTTCCTATGGTTTTCTTCTTTTAGCTGTGTAGTTACAAGGATTTTTCCGCTGAAACTTTAAGGATAAGCAATTGAATAAAGGTACTAATTATTTGTCGAATCATAATTACCGTCACTCACGTATTGGAGTGTTACATTTTAGCATAGCCAGATTTTAATTAAAATGGAATAGTAAGGTAACGTTAAACCATGCCGCTAATTCCTGAGTAGTTTGGCTCGGATATTCTTCCACCATCTCTTTCAATTCATTGTTACTCACCTGTGTCGTGGTCTTTCACGTGGTTCGTTCTTCAAATCAAAGTTTCCATCACGAAAGCGTTTAAACCAAAATCGCACGGTGCGTTCATTAGCAGTCCCCTCTCCAAATGCAACATTAAAGGCCGGGTCACACAGGATGCGTAGCGTGACATGACGTGCGACGTGACGTGCGCACGCGCGTGCGAGCACTGTCACACCGGCCAAGACCGGGGCAGCACACGTCACGCGCGCACGCAACACGTCACGCAGGTAACTGCTCCACGCACGTGCGAGCCACCTTGTCAGCAGCCTTATTGAGTTGAGAGCATTTAGCGAAAATATGTTAGACAACAGCAGTTCTTCTGATGAAGAAGCGTTATTGTTGCTACTATGCCAAAAATCTTCTGCTGCTACAAAGAACGAACTAATTCTATAAATTATTCCTTTAAAACTGTCTCCATTGCGAAAAAAAAAAAACACTCGTAAACTGTATTCTGTTTGTAAATAAATACAACCTGCCGTGCGTGCGCACGTGCAGCAATGACCGATGCGTGTGCGTGCGTGCCCGGTTTGGCATCTAACAGGGAGCGCAATATAATACAACGTCATCACTGCAGGCGCGTGTGCGACGTTGCCGTTCCGCTACACACGCGCGCGGACTCAGTTTGTGAGTAGATGCGGCTCTGCGTGCGTGGGTCACGGACGTGCACACATCACGCATCTGGTCTGGCATCTTTCCTACAGTTTCATACATTACAACTGGTGCGTGCACGCTTCACGTCACGCCACGCATCTGGTGCTTCGCCCTTAAGGCCGGGTCACACCGGATGCGTAGCGTGACATGATGTGCAACGTGACGTGCGCACGCGCGTGCGAGCCCTGTCACACCGGCCAAGACCGGCGCAGCACACGTCGCGCGCGCACGCAACACGTCACGCAGGTAACTGCTGCACGCACGTGCGAGCCACCTTGTCAGCAGCCATATTGAGTTGAGAGCATTTGGCGAAAATATGTTAGATAACAGCAGTTCTTCTGATGAAGAAGCGTTATTGTTGCTACTATGCCAAGAATCTTCTGCTGCTACAAAGAACGAACTATTTCTATATGTTTTTCCTTTAAAATTGTCTCCATTGCGAAAAAAAAAACACTCGTTAACGCATACCAGATGCGGTGTCAGCAGACAAGGCGGCTCGCACGCGCGTGCAGCAGTTACCTGCGTGACGTGTTGCCTGCGCGCGCGACGTGTGCTGAGCCGGTCTTGGCCGGTGTGACAGAGCTCGCACGCGCGTGCGCACGTCACGTCGCACGTCATGTCACGCTACGCATCCGGTGTGACCCGGCCTTGATATTGCGAGCAGTTTCTGCCGCGTTAGTTCCGCGTCGGAACTTGTATTCAAAAATAACTCGATATTTCGAATTATCCATCTTTCTTGTCTAAACTGAATTAAAAAAAACAACTGAAAGTCGATAATCGAATGTTGCACAACTTCATAGGTACTATATGAAAAAAGTTTCACTCAAAAATCTCAAACCAACCAATTCGAAGTACCTATTACAATAAAACGGCAATTTCATACTTTAACCCCTATTATTTAGCGAGTAAGTATGTATTTACAGAATTAGAATCATTAATATATTATCTCTCCAAGTTAGATTTGTTCCATAATGCTCATAATCCAGCAGTTTTATCTACCCGGCCTATGTACTATATGAACCGCAACGCAGTTATCTTTTTAGCAAACAATAAGAACTACTCACTGGAGTCATTGAATTGTTTTATAAATTTTCTGCCTAAATAAAACTATTTTAAATTATTTCTACCTGTTATTGATAATTAAAGCGAATTTCATCCAGTTTTTCATATCTTTCTATACCTGTGTACTGAATTGTAGAAAGCAATTTGCAGAATTTCTCGCTGTTTACTAGTTGATTTCGTAATAATATTGTAACTATGTTCTCCGAAGTGCTGAGCTATCTGATTGAAAAAGAGGCTTTTTAGTTCCCCCTTGACCTTTGTCGAAATGGACATTCGGATAACGGATGAACATTCGCATTCGAAGAAAATTGGTTAACGTACGTCCCGTGGGAGTCTTTTTTCAAAACAAACCAAATAAAACAAATATAGGATTATATTCAGTGAAACATTTAAATCCAACATAACAAACATTGGGAGTAATTTCAATGTTTGCACCAGCTGTTTACAGACTCGCCTGCAGAACGGGCTGAAACCTAGTAAGATAGCTCAATAGATGAAACAACTAATAGTCTATAATCCCATTTGCCACATTTTATTATCGTCGGCACGTATCAACTACTAAGCCACTATGTTTCTAAGTTCCTCTCAAAATACCTCAAACCGTGTTAATGAAAATAGCGCAACCAACACACATTGTTAACATAAAATTAACGAGTTCAATTGAAACATTAGAAAGAAAATCTACACGCGGGGACATCGCTTCCACTCATTTAGACAAAATGATATAATCAGCTGGAGGCGCGAAATTACCTTCTCCAGGCAAGAAATAATAACTAAAAAGGGTATAAATTAAATTAAGCACTACCATTTCAAACCACTAAAAATGTCTTGAAAACGTCTAAGGCATCTTTACGAAAACTTATTGTATTTTTTTTTTTCTTAATTTATTACATCATATATATACATAATTTCGACATAATCATTTATTTAAAACGTAACATATCTCTGGCAGGTCAAGTAAAAAATTAAATGGTAAGTAACATTACATAAAGTTATACTTTGAGGAAAGTTATTTTACTTGGTATACAACAATAGACACTATTGCCAGAAGTTGGCAACTAGTGTTAATCAAGGACCTACGGACAGCCCTTTGTTGTTTTGTCGAAATTTATTCCAAGAAACGTTTAGGGAAGGTCCGTTTTCCTCAAAATAAAATTTTACAATGGATTTTCTCAAAGGAAAGATTCTGATTCAACCAATTATCAAATAGTAACATGTAGACCGCTTCGCTTTAGATCGCTCGGACGCTTTTAGCCAGAATTAACAATAAAGTGCTAACGTTAAATCTATTATGTGCAATTAAACCTAGTGTACACTTGAGGCCGCTAAACGCTACGCCATCTCGCGTTCTATTTATTATACTAATTGATATTGTATTCGCCTCAAACATACACCCGGGTGTTGGCAATTCGACAATCAATAAAACATTTTAGACTTTAGTATATAATTTATACTCCAATAATTTCTATAAAAAACAGATTACACATGAAAGTTTTAGCGAGTGTCTTTTAACATTACTTTTATAGAAAAGCACAAACCTACACATGATTGTCGTCTGTTAAGGTATGTGCAGTAGCTATTTACAGGCTTCACTAATATTTATTATCACAATACGGTCATTGTAGATACAAAAGAATTCTTTTCAATAAAATAAAATATTCTAATTCATTTGCCAGTCATGGTTATATAGTTTCTTTTTTTATTCCCATGATGCAAAACAATGTGGATTTTGAGCAGTCTAAGTAATTTTCAAACATGTCAAGCTAATTTCATGTAAAATGTTACAAAATTAATTAGTTACGGGTTTATGTAAGCGTATATCGTTTATCACCAAATATATCTATTGTTGAAAATGTTGCTAAGAATTATATTAATTGGCTGTATTTTATACCTTTGAATATTATACTATTTCTATCATGCATTTCATTCAAACTCGATTACTATATTAAACATTTATAATAAAATAGTTTTTAACATTACAAGCTTCTGAAAACTTTTGCCGTCATAATGAACGATCAGCAAGCCGATTTTAATTTAACTGGTAAATACTTCTTTATTTATTACACTAGTTTGTTAAATAGTTAATCAAACAAGCGTCAACACACAGAGGCACATTTTATTACTATTCAAATTCATGTCTAAATAATGTTGTCTTGTATACTCCGTGAAAATGCTTTACATTGCCGAATCACCCCAAACGACCGCGCTGCTCGACTGAGCGAGACTAAGGCAGTTGGCACAGCCTTCGATGCAACACTAACAATAATGTCTCTGCCTCGTTCAGCCAACAGCTGTCAGTACATTTAACATAAAAAAAACACCTGTTGACATTTATCAGTATTTTCGGGAGGCCACGTGGTTCACTCACTGGTTATGATGAAGGCGTGTTTGACACAGAGCGAATCACTGACGGCGCAACGCCCTCGCGACAATTCGTATACGTCGCCCGCGCAACCGAAATAAACGCAGGTTACACGGTACATGCTATCTACTTCGAGGCTAAACTACGTGACCATGCATTTTATTTGTGACATCAGTCGCGTCAGTTTTAATTTAATTAATGTCGAGTTAGGTACAACTGAATATTTTCAAAATGACCGTGAGCTTTAAACAAAGTGTAAAACTTACTAATGCCACCGATTAAAGAAAAAAATATAACGCTATACATGAAAAAAAAAATATGGATAATACTCGATTTAGTCACTTTACCGGCGAGACGCCTCCTGCTTTAGTGACAACACTAATCTAGTATACGACGGCCATACAAAGCTACTGTTACAAATTATCATAAAAGCATTTTTCTAGCAGGACTACTCTGTGGCCTCAGTGTCTATTACACGTTTGTTTATGGTCAGTTACCTACATAGAATAAATAGGGCGGTAAAGAAAGTCAATTTTTAATATTGGTGTTAGCGATGCACAATATGTAGATAAGGCTATTTGTTGCGTATCCGGGCGATAGTAACACGGCATAGCGGAGTGCACCAGTTTAATGTAACGTTTATTAGTAATAGAAGAGGTCGAATAAATAAGAGTGGTCCGGAGTACGAAATTATGAGCTATAATATGTGTATATCTGAGATAGCAGCGTGAGTGTGTGGCACGAGTGTGCGCGTCCGCTGGTGCGGTGTTACTGTCGCAGGACGTGCGCGTCTAAGGAGGTCGCCCCGCGGCGCCAGAGGTGTGTCTCCGTCAAGCGAACCAGGGAGCGCACTTCACGGCTCAGTTGTATATCTTGATCGCCTTCTCTAGATAGTTGACGCGAGACCGCTTGGGAGTCTTGTTGATGTGCTCGAGCCCGAGCCACGGCCGCGCCGTCGCGTCTGGAAGTGACAGATCTAGATTAAATTTTAGCACACATTCTTTTGAGGATTGGATCTATTGCAATCTATAATTTTGAAAACAAGAAAATATTAACTGATCCAAAGATGTAAAGTGTTGTTACAAGCCTGAAAATACTCACTCGCGTTACTACTTGGCCTGAAGTCGTAAATGCTTATTGTCGCTCCTTCGCTTATGTAGTTCGGTCTTCCATTTGTCACTATAGCGAAATTGTACTGAAACAAATATGAAAACGATGTTAGATTAGATTCAAATTCGCAACCGGCTATTTATATATTTAATTATTATATAAGCATTATTATTTGACGTGGAGTTGCGGAAACCAGCCCGTATTACCTATTAATTTTAATTGCATTATTAGGCCAACCTGAGAGAACTAAATTGACTTTCCAGGGATTCTTCAGATCGAGATTAACTTCGGAAGGTTAAAACGTACCTGAGTGTAAAGTAAAAGGTTTATTTGAAATAAATGATGATGATGAGTTTGAATGCTCACCTTTTCCCACTCCTTGTCGGGTATGTCGAGTTTCTTCTGCAGCCGGTCCTTGACCGCCTGGAAGGGCTCGTTGTGTTTGACGCGCGCGTAGAACGGAATGCCGAACGTCGCGTACACCTGCTTATGGAAGTGTGCGCACGGCACTATGATCTCGTCCTCCTAGAATAGTAAACAAAACAAAATTAATTAACATTTTAGACAAGCTTCTAATTCGGTGGATTTATCAATAGCAAGCACCAAGTCAATCATTAAGTTTATTTAAAGAAAGGAAACCTAAAAGATGTTCCATTAAATAATATTTAAAACTAATATTCTGTAGCGCTTATAATATTCATGCTAGCGTGAATGGAACCGCAGTATAGCTAACACTTTATTTATATAGGAATTTATGTGCAGATTTTGCAACAGATATCACAAAAACTGTAGCAAATTAAAATATACTCAATTTCTACAATACAGGGTGGAATTGAAGTCATGGGCAATATTGTAAACTACGACACTACTCATGATACTATTTGCATTAAGGCTACTATTACGCAAATCAAAAATATTATGAATGCAAGTATGGGAAACCTATAAAATGTACTAAGTCATATAAAGTATCAAAGTCGTGCATCGAGTGTTGCTGTGGGTAGACTACGCCGCCACCGCGCGCCATACGGGCGGTACGTGTCATTACGCGTGAACTCCTTGACCCCCCGTCTCACGTGACATAGGTAAGTTGCTAACGATTTGATTCCTAATTCATTCTAACTTTCCCTTCATACTTTGCCGGCTCTGGACGGTCAAAACTACGATACCTAACACACATAATAAAATAAATGTGTAGGTAAAATTAATTTCCCGTAGTTGTGGCGTATTTACAAAGTTGGAATCACAGTATTTACAATAATTTTTCAGGAATCACGATGAGTATTTACAATAATTTTAAGTAACTTACAAAAACCTTCTTATTTGTCGGTAAAGCGAAATGGGATAAACGGGCGCACTTCCACGCGCTTGTGCAAGTGCTGGCACGTGAAAAGACGAATAATCCAACAGGTTCTGCGTCGTTCTTAAAATGAGACCCCGAGAAGGAATAGGGACGCGGGACGTCCGGGTAGTGGCGATGGAACATTTCACGAGCTCGTAATAAACTTGCGCCATTGTAAAGTAAAACCATTTGTAGGTATTGTTGGTTTGTGTACCTAGCCTGCACATTACGCGGTCGAGGCATTGTGTTCACAATGAATCCACTAACACTTAATGCACTGCAATCCAAGGGTAAGAAGGGTGAGGCGCGTGCGGCGATTACGTCCAGATCAATCGTAAATCAGCAACATGCGTCATGCGCAGTCGTTATGACACTGGTTTGGGAGGCCGCCCCCGCGCGGGGGTGATATTCGTATTTTTGCGAGTGAGCTCTCCTTCCCGCTCTCCGGGAGGGAGAGCGGGAAGGAGAGCGGGACGGAGTGCGGGGCGGGGCGGCTTAGCCTATTCATTGATGCCGCGTGCCGGCCGGCCGCAATGAACCTAGCTATTAGTAATAATTGATGTTTGTTTACCTACTTTTCTTTCCGCTCTATACTGCGCTTTAATATTTTGATACTTCAAGACATTGTAGTTTTTGAAGTATTTTATTATTTTTAGTGTTTATTTGCAATATGACTTAAGTACTAAATTTTTAAGGTTTCCCATACTTGCATTAATAATATTTTAGATTTGCGTAAAGCCTCGTTCAGACCAGCGCGACGCGACGGCGCGACGCGACTCGAACAATACAAATTCCAAGAAAACTTCACGGTATAACAATAGCCGGTGTCGCGTCGCGCTGTCGCGTCGCGCTGTCGCGTCGCGCTAGTCTGCACAAAGCTTAATAGTAGCCTTAATGCAAATAGTATCATGAGTAGTGTCTTAGATTACAATATTGCCCATGGCTTCGATTCCATCCTGTATAACTATGTTTCCTTTTACTATATTTTAAGTTCTAAAAATGTTCTCAAGTAAGCCCTTGTTATTTCTTATTATGAAAAATATTTTTTGACAAAGAAAATCTCTGAACATAGACCATGTAGTAAACCATACCTGCAAGTTGAGCTCATCTCTAGGAATCTCCTCTATTCTGTAGAGTCTGGGCGGCGAAATGGTGACCTGGTCCAGCGTCAGCTCGGGGTCGGGGCCCGGTAATACTTTGTGACACGACACCTCCACGATCCTTAACCTGAACAACAATACAATTTTATGACAATAACGAATAATATGTAACAGTTACTACATAAAGTTTGTATTGAACCGGGATCGAATACTAGCTCATCTTCAAACTTTGAAATTTCTTTCTTACTCTAAATCTACTTTTTCGTTGTCATACTATTGGATGCCAAACATTGCTGGCGGCCTTTCACTGATGGTAAGTGGCGATCACTAACGCAACATATTCAATAATAGTTGCATCACAGGAGTATAGCCATCCAAAACATATTTTATTATTTAAGACTAATATGAACGTAGTCTAGAATCAAATTGAGAAAAGCGAACACTAAAATACTTATACCTTGGTATTGTCTAGAGTAAGAACTAACTACGGTAAAAATAACTTAAACTATGGGGATGCACAGCTCTATAATAAAGTTCCAAAGGATGTAAAAGAAGCGACTTCACTCAACATATTTAAAAATAAATTATTCTTTTTCATTTATAACAAAGACACTATATTAATTGTGTTTTTTATTTTCGTTTAAAACGGCATCATCTCTTGACTTGTGCCACCACCTTATCTTAGGAATGCAGTGAACTCGCTTCCAATTTCGTTGACATTCATCATCATCATCATTTCAGCCATAGGACGTCCACTGCTGAACATAGGCCTCCCCCAGTGATTTCAAATCGGCCGGTTGGAAGCGACCTGCATCCAGCGGCTTCCTGCGACCTTTATTAGGTCGTCTGTCCAGCTTGTGGGCGGACGTCCTACGCTACGCTTGCCGGTACGTGGCCTCCATTCCAGAACCTTTCTGCCCCATCGCTTGCTAATCCGTTGGGCTAAGTCAGCGACTTTAGTTGTCATGTTTTTGTTGACAATGCTCATACTTATTTTTTTTTTAAATCTTATATATACCCCGCACTGATATAATATAATTAGTAATAAGATTTAATGTTCTAATGTAAGTGACGATTGTCTTAATGAGAATAAAGTTCTTTAAACCGAAATAGGAACTACTAAGATTCGTAAAAGAATATTCATTTTTATTTAGTCTACGGGGACTCATGTGTGATCTCTCAAGAGAGACAACTGGAACCAACATGTCCATGTGATTTTCAGTAAAATCATCTGCCCCTTCAGCCTCGCTCTCGAAGCCTTTGTCGCTTGCACACAGAAGCTAAGTAGCTCGACGTGTAACATTCCGTAAGGGTCTCGTGCGGGACATCTCTCGTCTTTGTGTAGGAGGAGAAACATGTTTTATTTAATTTATCCCAGTTTTCTCGCAATATTACTATTTGTTGCGGAAAAAAAAAACGTGATATTTGCCGAGACCCGCATTCGACTCGACCCCACATGCCTCAGGTAATTAATGAACGAACCCTTCTTCTTTTTTTTTTTTGGATGGGAAATCATCAAATCACTGAGGCGTGAATGAGGGCGTGACAGACTCCTACTGGCTAAAACCCATCCGTGTTCCTTCTGTTGCCTGTGCAATGCCAGGGGGCCACGGTGTCCCTTTCGGACTTTCCCGCAACCCCGGCAGGCAATGGTGCCATCGGACCCCTTCACTCGCTGACATCTCTTTGAGGCGCGCGTGGAACACAACGCGCCGTCGACCCGGGCCTGGCCCTTACCGGACGGCGAGCTACCCATTGCTCACCGTCCGCAAGCCTGCGCCTACGGTGGCCGGGAATCGGCCTGTGATTCCCGACGCCCAGGGAGTCGCCTCCTGCGGCGGCTAGGGGCGTGAGGGCGCGAATTTTGCCTCTCCCTCACGCGTTCCGCCTCCTCCTTCGCGAGCATTACTGCTTCACAGAAGGAGGTGACGGCCTGCCATGCCCTCTCGCTCCGTACCATGGCCTGGACCAGGGCCGGACGCGAGAGATCCCCGCCACCGATCGCCTCCACGAGGACACGGCGGTGCTCTGCCCAAGCTGGGCAGACGACCTCCACCGTATGCTCCACCGTGTCCTCCGGGCGATCCACGCAGTGATGACACCCGGGCGTTTCCTCCCGCCTGATACAGAACAGGAACCTCCCGAAACAGCCGTGTCCGGTGAGGACCTGCGTCAGGCGGAAGGTGAGGACGCCTTGGCGCCTCTGTAGCCACTCCTCAATGAATGACCCCTTACAAATCAGAACACTGCAACGCTGCTTGAGAGCACAGATAAGTTTGGTAGTAGTAACTCTATGGACGAGCTTCTTCACATACACTCTTACTACTACTATTAAAGTAGCATATTTACGCATAAAAAAAGAAAACTGTGTCACTCACGTTCCAGAACCGTCGGGTGACATTTCGACGACTTTAGCTGCCTCTTGTAAGATGTCTGACACCTTACCGCCTTTGTTTGGATATAAAATTAGTTCCTTATCTTCTTTATAATTTGGACCAACCTTAAAGAGAAAAAGAGTTTTGGTTTAAATACCGTGGTAAGATATGACATACTTGTTCATAGCACTTTATTTCCTAAGCATAAATTTGATATTGACATTTATGAGCATTCTCGACTTCCTATTACAAAACCCTCGAAGAGAGAAAAAACAAGACCACAAAGAATAACTAAGTGCATTTAACATTAGCTCATACCAGTAAGTTTTTCGAACAAACATACATACATACAATATATAATATTAAAATTTATCTATAAAAAGTAATAAGGTCAGTAATAAAATCGAAAGTTTATCTTACCCATAAACATTTAAACTGTTTCTTGTTATCCAATTCATTAACTTTAATAGATAATATCTGGTAGAACAACTTCTTAGGGCACTTTGGTTTACAGTACACTAGCAAATCTTTAAGTATACCGTCGTAAGAGTATCTGAGTGGCAGGCCTGGGGTATCCTTGTAGCTGCAACAAATTTAACAATAGTTGATCACACCAAGTCACTTTTGTAGTAATATTCAGTTCTTACATATTATAAATTCTCACTTATTGTACTTACTAAACTGGGCACTAATCTGTTGCAATTGTTGTTTAATGGTTATGACATATTTAAAAGAAAAACTATGGGGAGTCATGAGAACTGCCGACAGAAGTGAAAACTTAAAACTGGTATTAGCGTCATATGTATTCTATAGTACAACACTACGGCGCGAGCATGTCGGTGACGCGAATCTATCCTCTACGAAAAATCGCTCAAAGCGCCTAAAGAAGTTTTCACTTCAAAAAAATTGCGTTCTATTATTAGGCTCAAATTTACCAAGGATTAAAAGGAACATCAACTATATTATGTTAAAGTAGGCCTCTCCTCCTACCCCGTTTATAAAAAAGTTCTTTGGCATCTTCAGGATGCGCTCGTTTCATCATAGACCTCATCCATCACTCTCCGTCAGGCAACATTATGGTCAAGAACTAACCAAACCGTTTATTAGTGGGACCAAAAACCATCACCATGCTTGATTTTTGCACCATATCTAATATGCTAGTAATATCTCAAAAAACTAACTTTTGACACTTGAAGAACTGTATTAAGTAGGGGTCCACGTTGAGCCTCTGCCCCACTGCGCGCGCCATCTGGTCGTAACGCATCTGCATCGACAGCTCCATTGTGAACCTGTGCAACATAGGCGAAGGGGAAATAATGTTAATATTACTCTACTTTTAACCATGAACTTGCAGTAGGTACATCTTAAATATGAATCTATACATACAATACTACTCGCTATCAGTAATAATGTAGGTAGCTTAAATTCTCGGTAAATACTTTTAACAGAAGGCTTGATAAACTACTTTAACAGACGTGCTTCGATGAGTCGAATTCAGCGGTGGCTAGTTCATAATGGCGTTGAACAGATCGTGCTTGTTGATTTCCCAGGCAAGCAGTTCCGTCAATAGCGGATTGGGGGGGGGTGGGGCGGGCTAAGGGGCTCAAGTCTTTGGCCTTGAGAAGCTAGACGCTTTTGATGAAATGATGACTATTGTACATTAGGTAGTGCAATACTTGCTAGAAAGTTTAATTAGAATAATATTAAGTTCACTTTAACATTTATCATGGAAGAACTCAGACGCTTTTTTTTTTAACTTTCTAGCAAGTATTGCACTACCTAATGTACAATAGTCATCATTTCATCAATTATACTTAATGAGTAAGTATTATGATTTCAAGTTTTGTTCTATATAAGATGTTTTGTTTAAGTGACGATTTATGAATCCGCGCGCCACTTATTCTGCCAGTCACGCTGCCCGGTTTGACCGCCATGTATATTTACCGAGGTATCTCTGGTACTCTACAACCTAACGATGTCATTGAGGAAATTGCGAAAAGTAATCCGAGGAGGCTTGTAAAATGTTGTGTTCTCTTTTAGTGTTTACTTTGCAAAAACATACCCTCAGCGGGGTCAAGCCCCTCCCAAACGACAATCCTGGATCCGCCACTGGGTTATATGTTTCTACCTAGCAGCCCCCCCTGCCACAGCAACGAAACTGATGTAGACTGTTAGCTTAATGAACGTACTTGTCTAATCAAACGAAAATTTTCAATCTACCTACGCCATTAAGACAGAAATGGCATTTAATATCGGTTTCTATCCAGCGAGGCCCTTCGTTATTCTATTGCTTAGAAACTTGAAAATTTTATTGGAGATACTCCTTCCAAATGAAAAACGTGTTTGTACAAAGGGTCCAACGCTGAGCCAAACTTGGAATTTATGGATTTATTGGCATGATACATTGCCGACAGCTTTATTCTAATACAAATCACCTCCATACACTGAGGCCAAGATTGATAAACGTTACTTAGCACGTGCTTTGGCTTGGACAAGTATCCATCTCTATCTTGCACGTGTCGTTTGAAAGTTGTGCGACAGTAACAGGAATAATGCTTGGCCAAAACATGTTATAAGTAACGCTTATCGATCTCCTGAAACTCTCAGTATTTAAACTATAAAATCTCATGAAAAGGCTTTCCGCACAGTATAAATAAGTAACAGTATTATGTTTTCATAGAAAACTGCCGCAACGACGCGCTTCGAAATCTCAGCGTATATCAGTACGCAAGTCTTGAGTGCATGGCAATTACGCACGGATGCGGAAGGGTTATCTATCGAAAGGCCGAAGATAATTATTTCAAGGTTACTGCCGAGACGTAATACTGTTACTTTATTATACTGTGCTTTCCGTTCCTCATTACCAAAAATGATAACATACGTATAGGCTACACAAAAATCTCACCCAGGATCATTAGGCACAGTCTTATCCACAAACTGCACCTCCACCTTGTAGAATATGTACTTGAAGTAGTCCTGGCAGGTTGGCAGCTCCAGATCCTCGTGTCGATGGTCAGCGCGCTCGAACACGATGATGTCGCCGTCCATCAGCTCGTCCAATACCTGGCCGCGTGCACACGACTCAACCCGAGGGTAGCCCGCCTTATGCCCTCCCTCCATAGTTTGTGGCGTATACCAAAATGCGTGGATATGTAATCGTGTCATGTCGCTGTTTAGTGTTTTGTATCGTTCATGACGCGGTTAATATGTTCTTAATTTAAAATATGAGTGAATCTTAAATCGTGATATTGCAATTTCTATTGAGCTTTTTCATTGCGAGTACAAAAGTGATATTTTCCCACGCTTTTTAAAACTTCAGCGTGATGGACTCGGTATTTTACTTGTGTTCAATTTACATTGTGAACTTATAATACGCAAAATCTCTAACAATGGCTATACAAAGTGAATAATTAAACCGAATAAGCTTGAAAAGGGTATCGTAAATCTCATTCTGGGCTCAAACCAATAAAAAAAACTACAATTTACGAATCTAGGTAGATAGATAGTGTCCTTTTTTGTTGTTTTAGGCTCAGTGAGAGATGAGTAATTTCCATTTTCAGGCTTTCTTAGGTTCGATAGACACGATGTACATTCGTAATATATGTACGCATGTTCGTATACGAAACAATCCTATGGAGAGGTGACGTAAGTGGTGATACAAGTAACTCAGAATAATCAAGCAGCGTGTTTCTTGTGATCTTAATTGATGAGTCACTCAATAGGCTTAAGGCCTAGCTCCCATGGCAAAAAATCTGACAGGCGTTACATTTGAACGGGAATAACATTGTTTTGTTTTCAAAACTTGCAAGTGTTCGTGTAGACGGTTGTTAAGAAAAAAATAATTTAAAGGATTTCTAGGCCACAAAAAAACAAAAGTAAGGCTCCATAAAGCGAGTGAAAACGAATAGACGCGTAGGTATGGCGATCTCAATCGATCTCAACAGAATGCCATACCTGTCTATGTGTGCGTGCGCCGGTTTCTCGCACCACACAGATAAGCCCGTTGTATAGAGCCTACCTTCTGTACACTGTCTAGGAAGCGCTTGCCAGCTGACGTTGTCATGGGAACTACGCCTAAAAGTAATTAAGAAAGCTTTGTGTGTTGTTGGATGAAATAAATGAATATAAGAATGAGGAGAAGCTGATAAATATACAATAAAATATAACATAGCACTGTTCAGAAAGTGAACATTATACAAAAATGTTTGTAATAACAACACAAAAACGTGTCGAATGTCGGAGACTGGTTAGAAAAAGTTTGCCAGATGTTTACAGGAATCCCGCAAATAAAAACAATAAGTCGTGACCTTCAAGCAAGCGTTATTACATCGTGTTTGAATATTATTATGTACAAAAGTTATGAGCAAGTTTGCCTGTTTCGCTGACGTCATCGACGTCTTAAGCGAGGAATTATTTTCGGACGAGGAAAGAATTATGAGGTTATTGTTTAAACAAAACAATAAAGTATTCAAAGAAATTCAATTTAAATGTCTAATTCGTTCGTAATTGTGTTTGAAAATAAGTTTGCTTTGAACTTATTATGGCAATTTACGACGCTAAGCTTATTTTGTGACGGAAAATAAATGTAAATACTGTATTACAATCTGGACAGTGCTATTTAAAGATTCATTACATGATAATAAATAAATACTATACCTGAGCCAGCAATACCTGAATGTAGGATCAAACTAGAACTAAAATCGATCATAACATTACACTATTCCTAACCAAGTTCAAAGATATATTAAAATAAGTACAATTTTACATAGAATTACAAACTTTCGGGGCATATATTGTGTTTATTGCTCACATACACATATAGATACTTTGTAATATAGTTTATATAGAAGAAAGAAGTGTCATCTAAATACATAGTTATTTGGGAAAATATTTGTGTAGTAAAAGCTTATGTCTAGTGAATAGTTTATTGGGATAAAACTGATAAATAATACCTTTTCGAGAGGCTCGCTGTAGTTGTTGATCTTCTCAACAAAGTCAGGTTTGATCTCTTCGTATAAGACGAGCGGAGTGTCTGGCGGGAAACCTTAGAAAACACATAATTATACATAATTTACCAAGATATAAAATTACTAGCTAGCTGCGCCCCGCGGCTTCACCCGCATAAGTCTCGATTTCGATCGTAGTATAAATCACACCGTCTAATATCGCGTTTTTTTAGAGATGAAATTTAAGACAGAGAACAAGCTCTGTTTTCTGTAGAGAGTTGTTCCGCATACTTACATTCACTAGTTTTTCCTGAAAGGATAAGTGAATTAGGCTTATTATTGCAGCTTTGGGGCTGTTAGCTAGTGGCGGGTGGGTAATTATATTTCAGATCGCCGTTCATATTAAAATCAAGACTTCGCTTAACAGGTAAGCTCGTTTGATTCCCAATTTTACTTCAAAGCGAGAATATTAATAATGAATCGCAAATATAACACAGAATTTGATGTTGGAACCAAAAACGTGTTGTGATCTAAAACTAAATATTCGGTGTTACGATAATTACTACATTTCATATTTCCATACAGTAATATTACCAAATATCAAAACAGGTAAATATTTGACACCTATTTGCGACGTTGCCAACTTTTATGATAAACGCTCATAATGGGAAGTGGTTACTGCCGTCGTAGACACCAATAACGTCAAGGAGTTTGCAGAATAGATGCTTTTTTTTAAAGACAAAGTTTCGTCTCGTCTCTTTAATTGTAATATGGTTAAAATAGCTATCATATACCAGATGTTATAAATGATAGCCACTCATTACATCATGCACGTGCATAGATCATTATCGTTATAGCTTTAAACATGTTTTATTTAAAAGCATTATGGATGGAAATATATTAATAACATTCCAGTTCGATTACAAAACTAAATAAAAAAATGAATAATTCACGACTTCAGGTTAACGAACTAAGATACCGGTATGGTATTGGTTGTATCAGTAGAATAGGGATGATGCCTGGGTCAAAAAAAAGAAATTCTATTTAGTCCGTCAGTCAGCTAATAAAAAAATATTAGACACGTATTTTTTTAAAATAATAACATCATATTAATGAAAAATAACTTAGATACAACGCATTAAAGTTGGGGAGTGGGGGTTGATACGTCACAAGTATGTATAAAATCTACATACAAGTGACGTCATGGCACGTTATAACTCAATTTAACGCCGTAATGTTTTGATAACGTAAAAAAAGAAAAAATACGTGTACGTTATTTTTTCAGTCTAAATGACGGACAAAAAGCATTTATTTAGTCATCATCCCTATTAGATTTTAGTGATAAGGACAATATAATAGCTGATAAACTGGAAAATTATGGAGCCGCCGCGCCTGCTGTGCGAGTCCCTGCTGGCTTGTATAGAAACGCGACCCGACGTCCCATACGTTCCTCAAATGATACCGTATGTGCCCAAATGGCACAGCCAGTATGGGTTCATGTAAAGACGGCAGCGCCATTTTCATAAGCAAAAACAATCTAGTTATGGTATAAACCAGAGTAGCTCATACATTAGATGTCGTTTACGTACTGATGTTAATACTGAAAAGGGAATGTATGCCCTGCATTAGAACGAATACGGCTGTGGAAAACACAATCAATGATGAAGATCTTACCTGCACGCTTGTTCAGTATCGGAATAAGATCAGCAGGCTTGCTGGCAATAGGCAAGTAGTGATGACCACAATAATGAATCCGCTTCTGTTTGGGGTCGTAGAACTTGAAGAACAGCACTACGTCATTCTCCTTGTCGAAGTTCGGGAGCGCACTGAA
This sequence comes from Xanthia togata, assembly GCA_963853775.1. Lineage (NCBI taxonomy): Eukaryota > Metazoa > Arthropoda > Insecta > Lepidoptera > Noctuidae > Xanthia > Xanthia togata. Next base: position 17,716,487 of record OY970795.1, on the reverse strand, counting down.
GCCAGAGTCTGGGGGTAGCATCTCCAGGAATATGTTCCAAGGGTTCATGTTCTCGGAAACGTCGGCCACTGTCTTGTGCTGGTCGTTGAGGATGTCTAGGCAAGTCGGTCTGCATGTCTGTTGGGAGATACAGTGGTTAATATGGTGTAAATACAGAAATCCTTGTTATTTGCCTGACAGTAAATACTTCATGATACAGAAAATATGAGAGGCATGATAGACAGCCCATTTCAGGCTTTATATCTTATCATTCTAGACTATTCCCATGTCCTGATAATTAGGTTTATGTTACCCATTTATTTCACAAGATTCCAAATCCATAGATATGTAGTAGCTATGGCTATAGCACTTAGAGATCTCAGCTGCAATGTGGTGATCAGTCGGCAGTTGCTCGTCCTACCAAGGAGTATTGTGTTTACCCAGTATCTGGGTTGTAGAGGTCAGATAGGCAGTCGCTTCATTTAAAGTATTCAGCTGTATCTGATTAGAGTAGAAGCCGACTAGAACATAGTCGAAACACTAAGCTGATGATATATTCTCTCACCTGATTAGAACGCGCACTAAAAGGCCACGGCCTCAGCTGCTTGAGTGGGTACTTGAAGTTCTCGGCCAGCATCTCCATGAGCTCGGCTACAGTGGCCTGCTTCCGGACACGGAACACGCGGTAGTGCGCGCGCTCCGGGTCGTAGAGGTCGTTGCCCTGGTGACCGTCGAAGGCCTCTTCTAGTACGACGTTAACGTTCATGTAGAGGTGGGCTTCGTTGCGTTCTTTGCGACGGATCTGTTGAAGGATTGGAGGATATAACATTTGTGTAAGAAGACGCTTAACGAAGCCACCAATAGCCCCCGTCATTTTGATTTTTTTTTTGTACTGGACGATACCTGCGAATCTTTTGGTTACGGTGATATTAAAGGTCATCGTTCTGTTGTTTTTAGCATTTTTTCACGAAAACAAGTTTTAAATGTATATTTAAATACCCCCAACTCCTGTACCGTTGCATGCACCCGTTGTTTCCCAGCAATGTTTGCCTAATGTTTATACTTTGATGTACAGAATGCGTAGATAACGGCTATGTAATTGGTATTTTTACACCTTGTTTTGCTTAAAAATATGCAAGACGAAACAAGGCATAAATTCAGTGATCTTTTTACTAAGACTGAAGTCTCTCATTAAAAACTATTGGTGACCTCTGGCGTCAGCGTATAAAGGTTACACGAGTATTTGTTAAGCTGTACTGGCCAGTTGAAAGACATACATCGGTACAGCACATTCTTATAGTATGTAAGTATGCCGCCAATGATAATTATAGTAAACTAGCTGCGCTCCGCGGTTTCACCCGCATAAGTCTCGATCACGTGGGAATATAGAAGATAAAAAGTATCCTATGTCCTAACCCAGGTCATGGTCTACCCATATGCCAAATTTCATTCAAATTTCTTAAGCCGTTTTAGCGTGAAAGCGTAACAAACAAACAAACAAAATCACTATCTAGCTGTGCTTCACGGTTTCACCTACATAAGTCTCGATCCCGTGGGAATATCGGGATAAAAGTATCCTATGTCCTATTCCAGGTCATGGTCTACCTGGACCAAATTTCATCAGAATTCGTTCAACCATTTTAGCGAGAAAGCGTAACAAACATACACACGTTCGCATTTATAATATCAGTTAGGACTTCAGTCTAACCATTCAAAGTAGGAATAAAACTAACTAGTAGTTAGTAACTTACAGTTTCGATTCTCTTTTCTTCAGCGAGCCTTTCGCTCAGTTCTGTAGGAATGTCAGCTTGAGTGACCTCTTGCAAGACAGTCTTCAACTGTGAATCCCTGGAAATAACAAATCACCATGAATACTATTACTTGACTTTACCTGAACAGGGTGTCAGTTCATTCCCTATTTTATAATTATGCAATGTTACTTTAATGTCAGGAAATTCTTTTATACAATTATTGTACAACTATTATTTTCTGAACACATTCAGACCTTGCACTAAGTTATTTGACCCGAAACCAACTCGCCGCTTTTTTATTAATGGAGTATCCATGGTGGTAGAAGGCTCGTGAAAATGTAGTTTAGCACCGCTTGCAGTTTTTCTCTGCCACAATCTAGGAGCCGCTAAGTGAAGCATCTTTGCCATTGAAGGTCCTATTGTGACTGAACCAATACTCGGTAGATCAATGGGGAAGAAACCTTAGATGGTTCGCGTAGATGGTGCTAAATGGTTGTTACGTTCTTTCAGCTATTGTTTGGAGTTCCTTGTTAAAAACTTAGCTGCAAGATGGCGCGAAGTGTTTTGTCTTGTCGCCGATTGGTCGCTTTTCATTCAAGATCTTTTTGACAAGTGACAAACACTCAGTCCTCTTTCGGCGAAGAGAGTAGGTATTTTTATTACAGTGTTATATGGCTAGTAAAAGGTTTCCATGTTTATAAATAAGATAAGAACATGCAAACGGACTACTAAGTAATAATTAAATTCAAAGGGCGCAATTCTAGAAGTTTACAATTTTAAAGAACTCACCTTATGTAGACCAACATGTAGGCGTTGGTGCAATGGCGCACGGTCAACGCCATGTCTTCGTCATGACCACCGTAGTTGTATTCGATGGCCTCCTGCTTCGTGCAGCGGGAAACAACATCATCGTCGAACTTGCACCACTAAACAACACGAGCATTTATTAGAAACTAGCTGACCCGACAGACGCTGTCCTGTCAAAATTTCAATATGGCCTTGAGTTCATACAAAAATCCCATATAAAAAAAAACAGTTTTTTTTGTGGGCAATTTTTTTCGAACAAAAAACAGCCAACAAAATCGGTCCAGCCGTACTCTGATGCACTTACCAACGAACAGCATTTCATTTTTATTTATATAGAAGATAGATATATAAAACATACTTAGATTGCTTTTGGATTGTGTCAATTAAACAAGCAGGCCTTCAGCTCAGCTGTCTCTTTTCTCTAGTACTTGTTCAGTGCACAGACTTTAAAATGGCAAATATCTACTTACTGTTCCTGGTTTTAAAGCTGTCTGTAAAATTATTTTCTTACTGAGTTCAGTCTCTCAACAAATTAACTAATTGGCTATAACTACGACAATCCACAAATAAGTAAAAATGTGAAGTGTAATAAGTAGTGTTAAAATGTAGTTTAAATGCCCTCTTCATGTCCATGTAGGATTCAACGCAAATGAAAGAAAATTGTCAAATAGTATAATATACTTTCAGAATGCTAAGAACATACCAATTACTTCACATGGCAAGTAAAGTAGGAATCAAGAAAACAACATTTCAACAAAATCGTCATCAACATCCTACTGAAGTTTACTGCTGGACATAAGCCTTTGCAATCACCATTTATTTCGATTATTGGTTACTCTCATCCAACAGATACCAGACACCCTACAAAAGTCTTCGCACCATGTAGCCTTGGTAAGTCATAGCCTCTAAGTTTGCCGTAAAACAATCACCTAACTTCAAAAACTAGCTCATGAAATAACTATTTCTCACCTTCCCATCGCCCTTAGGGTTGATGAAGACCACATAGTGTCCTCCATGGTTATCTCCCGAGTGTACCAGCACCGCGTGTAGCGTGTAGTCGGCTGGAGTCTCCGGCTTCTCTTGAAGGTACGCGTCCAAGTTGATGTGTTCATAGAACTCGAATCTATAGAAGTGGGAAGATTTTTGCATAAGGGTAAAAGATTGGAGATTCATAACATGTACTCGAATCAAAGTGACGTTGTAGATGACTTCCATCACTAAGAATTCGAAACTAGTCGGGCAAACCCGTAATCAGCACGCCATTTAAAACTGCAGAACATCATTATTAGTATCGCACGAAAGACAGAATATAGAAAAAGAGGCATAATTAAAACATTTTACTAAGCTTGTCCAGATAAGGTGTTAAGGGCGTTTATTCTGAAAGTTGGCAACGTCGCAAATAGATGTCAAATATTTCGCTGTTTTGATTAATTTGGCAATATTAATGTATGGAAATATGAAATGTGGCAAACTAGCGAACTAGAATATTAATAATGAATTGCAATTATAACACTGAATTTGATGTTGTAACCGTTTTAGGTGTAAAAAAGGCATTTGGAAAGTTTCCAAATACTTTTTTTACATATAAAAGTAAATGTTCGGTGTTACGATATTAATTATCGCATTTCATTAACAATATTTTAGTTCGCTAGTTAGCCACATTTCATATTTCGCTACAGTATTATTGGCAAATTAATCAAAACAGCGAAATATTTGACATCTATTTGCAACGTTGCCAACTTTTAGGATAAGCCCTCTTAACGTGCGCTGCATTCGCAGGTGTAGTGCACGAAACACGGCGTCTCGAGTATCAGTGGGCCTACTCTCTAAGTCCGTCAACGAATATACGGGCCCGTCCGAAAGCAGTTGATACGGCAAAACCAGAGACAAATAAAAATGAGCGTGCAAGAATACATCTGGATTCTGCCAAATCGTGTTGTCTGTCATTCTTAGTTCAGTTCCGAACGAATCTTATGTCCGTAAGTGGTACGGAGTACGAAACGTCCGTAACTTGGTATTTTGTGCTTAGGGCCCCCTGAACTCGCGCGCAGTTTTCAAAGTAGAAGATAAAATATTCGCAGTTAGTATAACGACGCGCGTCTCGCAGGACGCCGCTATAGAGAATGGTGATCACCTTCACAATCTTCTCTTCTCCGTCGTTCCCTTAATACTGAGAACCACAACCACATACGACGCATCCATCGTTAGTTAAGCGGTCTTATCACCATCTACAGACACCTAAAATACCTCAAAACTTACCTATCATTAAACTTGACAGAGCTATCCGTGATGGGGTCATACTGGAACCTCATGAGGTGTAGATGCAGTACCGGCGGGAACGAAGCAAAGATAACTCCCTTCTCAGCCTCTTGAAGACCATGCTCCCCTGCATCGTACTTGTTCTCACCGTCAAGAGTTTCGGTACTGATGTAGTCTTTGAAGGATTCGTCGACTGGAAACAAAAGGGCTATATGTATAAAACTATTACTTTTAAGGTCGAACTTTTCAAATTACAAAGACTTATAATGTATGCAACAGTCATACATAACAGAATAATGTTAAATTTTTTAGGGTTCCGTACGTTCGAATGAAAAAACGAAACCTTTATAGGATCAATTGTGTGTCTGTGTGTCTATCCGTCTGTCACACCCAATTTGCTCCGAATCTACTGGACCAATTTAATTGAAATTTGGTACACATGTGAATTTCTGTGACCCAAACACGGACGTGTAACGTAAATAAATAAATTTTGAATATGGGGGTCACTTTTCGCGGGCAAATCAGAAAAATTAAAAAAAAGTTTTGCACACTGTACCGTGTGACATATTAAATGAAATTGAAATTGTTATTATGCTAAATACGAGGCGACAGAGTTAAACTTTACACAGTTGAAGACCCTCGCATGGCTTCCAAGGAACTGACCTGTTTATTACCTTCAGTATTTTGTTACGTATTTAAGCTCCCGACCTACGACACATTTCGCAACAAGTGCTGGGCAAGAATTGTTGTTTCATTTCTCATAATTTTCATTGCTTTTGGGTACAAATGCGACTTAGTGTGTAAAATGCTTATGTTATTCATATACTTACTGTTCTTCTTCCCCTTAATGTTAAGTTGTATGTCGTAGAAGGTTTCGACGCGCGTACTGGACACGTTGACGTTCTTACACTTGATGTACGACGTCATCTTGCCCTCAAACAGACGTGGCACGGTTCCTTCCACGCAAGTACCCTTCATTTTACTCTCCAATTTATCTAGCAGTACCTGTAATAATAATGGCTTGTATTGTCGACTTCCGTAGAACCAAGTTTATGCTCTATATTCCTACTACGCTTAAAATTTCATTGAATACTACTACGCTTAAATTATCATGAAATAAAAACTAGAATAAGGCGCTGAACATAATTTACGCAACTAATCATCGTATTTTATTTTTTTTGCTTTAATCGACCTTTATTGTCCTCGCTGTTGGGACACAGGCCTCCTCCACGTGAGAGGGATAGATAGATAGAAAGATAGAATACTCTTTAATGTACTACATATAAATAGCAGACATAAATTTAGAAATTTTACATAGGGTGACACAATGGGCGGTCTTATCGCTTAAAGCGATCTTTTACAGACAACCTTTGGATGGATTAAAGGTAACAGGGAGTGGGCCGTAATCCACCACGCGGGCTCAGTGCGGGTTGGTAGATGTCACATGTCATCGAAATCAATCAAGAGAAAAAAAAGGCTTCGTATTCATGTGTCGTATGCAAAACAACACTTAAGTAAATGTGTATTTCTCGGTCTATTTTATAATTCAGCGCTAATGGCAATAGAGCACGTACCCTAAGAAACTCCTGCACGTCATGTTGCATGAAAGAATCCAGTGTCTCCCATCCAAAACTCTTGGTAAGTTTCTTAGTGCCGACAGGTTTATCTGAGAATTGTAGCTCGTAGAAAACTCTTTGCAATGCCAATGCTACGGACCTAAAGAAAAAAAAAGTGTTAGGCAATCTGCATTACCATATCGCTTAAATACAATTTTGCCGCATCCGAAATCTGTTTGGTTTTGCTTACTTTTACAAATTAAGCCAGAATCAACAAACTAGTTTATCTATCATCTAATTTTAACTGTAATACATAGATAATCTATCCTAGAATACAAGAGCAACTACTCGTTTACCTGGTACTGTCGTCAGATTCTGTCGGCATCTTGTAAACTGCCTTACGTAGTTGATTTGTAAAATACAATGTTTGTAACAACGAGTTCATGTAACACGTCGCGCCCTGGTTCTTCAGACCTAGAATAAACACGAATGTTTTTCAGAAACCTGCCGACGGTTCATGCACGAACTGGAGAGGTGGAAACTTTTGTCGAATTTAAACAAACACACATTCAGGTGAACCATATACAATAAGCGTGTTAAAAATATATGAAAAAGCAGGCCACGAAGTACCTACCCAACCAAAACGAATAAACAATATACTCCATCTGTTTTTAACACCAGACTATTTGACCTTTCATTTATTTTTAAGAACACCCTTATTGTGAGCTCTCTGTGGCGAGGTCGCGATCCGAAGTAGCACTAAGCAAGTAAGCAGCTATTACGGGAGCAAGCACGTCAGTCAAGCCGTACAAAATCGAGGAGTCCTGAACAAAATGAAAGTATTGTGCTATTTAACACAAGACTTACCAACATAGCCGGTGTGTTTCTTCGAATCCCAGGAGACACCGTGCGGTGCCTCGGCAGTCACGTGTACCTCCAACGTGATTGCGTCGTCCTTTATGTAACCCTTCTCGGGATCCAAAACATCGTTCCATGCCATGAAGTGGGAGAAACCCCAGTCGTTCTCTTTACTGAAGATATTACAAGGAAATTTATTTATAGGCAATTGAATAACAGATTTATTAAATCACAATTAAAGACTGCTTAGAAAATGATTATGAGTAATGTTGTTTTTAAGGAAGGCAGGATAAATACTAAAGGCTGTTGTCGTTAAATGTCGCTGCGAACTTAGGATCGGCACACAACTTGGCGAAGCGAAGAGCATAGGGGTGTTCCCTGCCTACAAACGTACTCAAACCACAACCGCTAACTGTCGGTTTGCTTTTAGAACTCGATAACTATAAAAATTCTAATGTGTCTCGTTAGTGACAGTTACCCCAGTAGCACACCTCCGCCGCGAAACCGTAGCAGCGAAACCGCTGTAGTTAAATTCAATAGACGCGCGTCATTTTCCGCTACTCTCATCCGATTCATGTAGCGGAACATGGCGCGAGTCCATTGAATTTTACTACAGCGGTTTCGCTGCTAAGGTTTCGCAGCGGAGGTGTGCTACTGGGGTTAATGTGTTGCTGTAAAGTTGAAAATAAATAACCCTAACTGCGTGCCTTTTTCAGTTGATACTCGCGTGGACTTACTTTGGATTTTATTTCACCATAATTATGTAATACTGATACACCATAGAAAACCACGTCGACTTTAATTTATTTATTAATAGGAGAACCAACAATTCGGCCTTGTAAAGCGTGAACTCTGTCACTAATACCTGTTTGAAAGCACAGATGATTACAGACGGTTCACTCCGCATTTTAGATATGAAACTACAAGTACGCGGCGAGCTCGTCTTGTCGGGCTAATTCAGCGAGCATAACGTAGTCAGAAGATATAATATATACGCGATAGAAAGAGAGGCAACTTATAGGTGAATATAACTGTAGGTAATTAGCGCTTTGCGACCTGAATTGCACTTTATTGTGTCGTAGCAGGATTCGCTTTTAATTAAAATGATTTGCGGAGTGAACCATCTGTGTTGAAAGTTCGAGTACATCTTATTTACGCCCGGGTGGAATAAATGCATAATAATATTTGACTAAAAACTATCAACAAACCTATAAAACAAATGTTGGATCTTCCTGAAGAAAGGTTCAGTCTCTGGCTTGTGGGAGATAAGTCTTAGTTCTGCCATTGCATAGCATGACCAACTCGAAGACTCGCTCTCGCCATTGCACTGGAGGAAGAACCCTAAGGACTTCTGTTGTTGACGATCCGGAGACGGAGCTTGCCGTGGCATGACCATGATCTTCCATGGAAGGTTTCGGACGAAGCACGCCGGGGACAACACAGAATCTTTCAAATTCCTGAAGTTCTGTACCGTAAAACGGAATGTCGTTTCTGACCGCGCCTCGTCATCTTCCATTTCGGTATCAAGACAAGCCAGCTGTGGAGGTAAACATCCTGCTAATACTATTCTTAAATTGATGAATAATGCCTGATTTTGTGTGTAAACTTATGTTGATGCATTATTTTGAAAGTGAATTTAATAACTTAATTACTTTCTCCTTAACATTCTGAATTTCAGCCACAAGACCAAAAAAGAAAGACGTCAAAATTTATGAGAGCTACCTATCAAAAAAGGTAGTTGAAAGTCATGAAGACAGATAAATCAAGAAACAGATAAACAGTTATAGCGCGAATGTGCGATACTCTTTCAAATGGATCATCCTACTATCATATACGATACGTCTATAAGACGTAGGCGTTATTAACAGGGTAATATGTTTCATACTAACGTCTCTAGCATTCAAATGGCCTTAAATGTTGTATAACATCGTAAAGATTCACACATAACTTATACAGTAACACGCCAATTCGTGATACTAGTATTATCTGATAAATTAGAACCCAATCTCTGTTTATCAGACCCTGCAAATGCTTTGAGATTCAAATGTCCTTCTGTCTCTTTCACTCCTTAATCTGGTTTTCAATGAGATGAATAGCAAACAGTGTTGATCTCTGGGGAATTCATTAAATGGCAACTGTTTGTAAATAAACAATAAGAGAGAAAATTAGGCAAATCCATTGTTACTTGTATACTTAAGTTTTTTTGATTCTGAATACCAAGTGAGGCACTCCAGTTTCCAAGACAATGTATGAATGAAGGAAATATAGCAATCTGATACAATTAAAGTTATTTGAATATCTGCCTTGATGACAATCTGACTTCCTTTCAAAGAAAAAAATTGTATATACATTTATTTATTTTAATAATTATGGTATTAAGTTTTGTGTGTCAATTTAATTGCTTGTCAGATTTGACAATCTCTCTGGGGCCATGACAATGTGGACTTACGAGTCATCATCCCAGTGTAAGAGATAGATAGAGCTACACAAGATACATGGCACCATCCCTTTCTTACAAAAGAACAATTATGGCTTTCAATACCAAAGTGATTGTTCCATCTCTCTTACTCACCGGCATGTCTGAAGATGTGGTCTCTTGGTTCTTCATAACCTCACCCATGACAACCTCGCCGTTGGGACCTTTCATAAGATCGTCCTCCCAGGTCTTGTCAGTGACAGTGTCTACAGTTTCCACTGCAACAGAAGACATACAAGAACATTATTTCCAAGCTCCCATTCAACACTTTACTCAGTGTTTGACATTGATTTATTTACTTGTAGAAGATAATTATAATATCTTGTCATCAAACCAATGATAGCAACTTTTGTGGGTGAGTGAAATTGTAAAATCTTTATAAATACTTTGGAGAATATTTTGTTTATATTGCTTTAGTATACAAAAAACATTTGCCTTTAGTTTCTACATAGCTGTTTGCAGTGTCCCATCTTATTTATTTTTATATTCAAAAACTATAAAAAATAACTAAATATAACAAAGAAAAACTGCAAAATACATGTTACCTCTATTTGATTTGGATAGTACAACTCACTAAAGTAAACTTAACAATTAAAATAGAACTCAGCAACTATTCAGGAGAAACAGGTCTGTCCATTGTTTTACAGATATGAATTTTGACATTTATGTCAATTTTGACAAAGTATTATAAGAAAAAATATTTAGGACAACCAGTTTTTTTTTTCATACATAAAACTTTTTAGTCTAGAAATCAGTTTGTTTGCAACAAGTCATTGGATCAAATCCAACATTCTTCAGTTTCAGTAAGCCAGGTAGAATAGATAATTTCAATGCTTCAAAAAACATTTTTCACCAAGCAGGACTTTAGGTGCAGGATGCTTCACAGCTGTCCCACTAGCTCCATTGTTTCATCAAAAACAATACAGTTAAACTTAGATGCAGTATGACTTTTAGTGCACTCCACATTATTTCTACATACATCATACGGTTCAAATAAGTGTTTCATCATTACTTGGAACTTTACTTACAAGGTTTTGCATTCATTCAAATTTTGTGCTTACTTAGCAATTAAATTGACTTGCATGAACTCATTAATCATTATTTTATTAAATAGAACACCAACTAATAGCTCAAGTAGGTACAGCAGACAAAGCAGGATATATTATGAAACCATGTAAACTGATCAATGAATTAGAATGAACAAACATAACATGCTTATCTATATTACAGAATGATAAAAAGATAATCAATAAATTCTTGTAAGTCAACATGATCACAAGTTTTTGACATGACAGTTTTGTTTATTTTTACGTTTTCTATAAATTCTCACCATTTGGCAGTGCTGCACATTCACTGAAGCATGTAAAGATCATACTGACATTTGAACACACTGAGGTAACCTGCACTCAGGTATAAAATTAAATATACTAAGTAAGCACAATGTATAACTAGATATTTTTAGACACAATGATTAACAAAAACACAAATTTAATTTAATTATAACCAAATTCAATAATATTACATACATCTAACATGTATGTAGACAAAGATATTCTATAATTAGATATTTTCGTTTCACTCTCTGGGCAGCGACTTGCACTTTTGAAACAAAGAAAGTAACACTCCAAATCTAATAATTGAACACTTCAGTACACATTTTTATCATAGCTTTACACTGCAATGATTAACATTTGTCACAAAACAGATAACTATCAATGTCACTTAATGAATACAGTTTGAGGTTATGTAGGGTAATCTGGTTAACAAATAAGTTCAATAACATTTGCAAAATTCATGTAATAAGCAATTATAAAATATGGCTATGTTGAGTAATGGTTTCATTTGATGTGTTTTTAGAGATTACCTGGACTTGTGCGGGTGAAACACTTGATTACAATGTAAATATTGTGACATCACTAACCATCTTGAGTCTCCATCTCCTCCACCTGGTTGACATTGGAGTCGTGCTGCTGCTGCCTGTCCGGTGCAGGCGTGTGGTTCATGTTAGCCGGGCGCGCCACGGGGGACTCTCGCCCACTACTCTTGGTTATTTCCTGAACAAATATTCCACCATAAGAATAGACTGTACGCGCACAGCTTATTCACACTTATGACGTCCGAACTCCGATTACTGCACTTCACGTACCTCTAACGCTAGGGGATTGCTCCCTTTGAACTTGGTGATTATCCGAACTTTTCTCATCAACTCGGGTGCCCTGCGTGTTTGGGTTTTACTTGTCTTCAACGATAAGCTGTTAATTTTCAAAGTGTTTACTAGCGGCGCGGCCGATGTCTGCAAATTTCAACACAAGGGCCCGATAATAGATAGGAACGCTAATAGCACATTCCTAATCTTATATTCATTGCCAGATGAAGTAGATCACTCTGTTGTATAGTGGTTAAACAGGAATATTCTACAACGTATCCGGAAAACGACTTATTTTCGCGAAAATAAACAAAATGGTGGATGTTAATTTAATTTCTGGCTTCGGATGTGTGGCCCGGTTTGATCGACGAATGCACCATTTTATCATTCTCTCACATTCACCATAGTGTTGTACGCGTCATGAAATATTTCGGTTATTTTTTTTTTTTTGAAAATCAAATCAGTGTTTTATCGATAAATTGAACTGAACTCGGGTGAAGCTAGACTTTTTATATGAAATATCACATAACGCTATAATTTTACAGGCCTCACGCACCAGACCAGTTTACTGCAAACCATTTCTATTCTTTTATTTGCGTTACTTCTTTTAGTCTGATGTCGTAGTTTATATTTTAGTAAAGGGATATAAATAAAACTGTTTACTGCCTTATTGTTTATTTCTAACCGTAACTCAAAAAGTTTTTAAACCAATCACAATTATCGGTTTTTTAACTTTTGTTTTTGAAAAGATGTCTGAGAATTATAATCTGTGTCAAATAATGTTACCAGTACATAATATTGCATAAATCTTTTTGGAATTTTCTTCAAGGTCTTTTCGTTCTTGAAGATAACTAAAACTAAAACTTAATTCCCCGTATTGTGAGCTCAGCTTGTGATCCTTTACTTAATATTTTTTGTTCTGGATTTAATAGTTAAAAAAATAAATGTGTTGTCATGAGAATTTTTTGACGTATTTATTTTCTTCTGTTTCGATTTTTCGACCAATAGCTCCGACCTAGAGTCCAGCGGAAAATTGTGGAACTACATTTATAAAAATGTAATTTGATCATTGACATACACTCAGGGGCACATTTAACCGGCCACCTACATTTTGTCGATTATTTCAAAATTGTATCGGATTTTAACTAATTTTGTTATAAAATTACTTTGGGTGAATCTTTGAGAACACAAATAAAACATGTGTAAGTTGTGAAATGGTTTAATCAAGACAAAAAATTTCAAAATGCGAATATGCAGTCTTCTGACCAAAAACGACATTTAGCAAAATTTTAATTTAAAAAAAGTATGCTCTTAATTATCGCACTAATAATGTGTATTTCCTCCTCTGGCCCTAATCACCTCTTGTAATCGATTTGTAAGCCCGTCCATTATGTCTTGGATGTCGCTTTGTGGAATGTTCCTCCACTCCTCAACAGCTGCAGTTTTCAGCTCACTGATGGTCCTAGGAGCTGGTGTTCGACTCCGAATTCGTCTTTTTAGGTTGTCCCATACATGCTCTATCGGGTTCAGGTCAGGACTCCGAGCTGGCCATGGTAATCTCTGAATATTGATGGCGTCCAAGTACTCTGTGACAATTCTCGCGGTGTGTGCACGAGCGTTGTCGTGCATTAAAACAAAATTATCGCCAATGAATGGAGCAAATGGCATCACATGTGGTTCTAGGACTTCTGTCACGTACCTATGAGCATTTACGCTGCCTCTATCGAAGACCACCAACTCTGTACGGGCCTCGTAACAAATGCCACCCCACACCATAATCGAGCCTCCTTCGTAGCCCACTGTTTCAACCACAGCACATTCAGCAAACCTTTCACCACGGCGTCTATACACCCGCTGACGTCCATCAGGACCTCGTAAAGCGATTCTTGATTCATCAGAGAAGAGAACTGCTTTCCATTGCTCTGACGTCCAATAAAATGTTCTCGAGCAAAAACAAGTCTCGCTCTTCTGTGAGTTGTCGTTAGCTGTGGTACTCGAGCCGGTCGAAATGATCCCAGATCCCTCTCTGCTAACCTTCTTCTTATTGTTCTTAGGCTCACACTTACATTTCGTACCTCAAATAAGCGGTTACGAGCCTCAGAAGCCGTTGTGAACCGATTTCGAAGAACGTTCGAGACGATGTAACGGTCATCTCTCTCTGACGTACACCGTCTACGACCTTGTCCTGGTCTCCTTGTGTAGGAACCGGTCTCTCTGAAACGCCGGATAACATCTTGGATAGTGCTTCGTGGGTATCCAAGCATTCGTCCAATCCGACGCTGGCTGAACCCAGCGTCTGCAAGTGCCACAGCCCTAGCTGCTCCAGCTACGTCTAGTGGCATTATTTTAGTGTAAATAAGGTCACAGTACTTCAATACCTCGGTTTTGTTCGAAACAATGGTAAGACAACGTTGTAAAACAAATTTATCCTTCACACAAAACGAGAGGCGAGACTGTCAAATTTCTACTGAACTGATTATTGTTGAATAAAAACCACAAAAGTAAAAAAAAACGCGGGTATATGTGTTTTCTTTATGTCAGATATACCCACTTATAAAGTTACGCCTAGTAGTCAAAGCCCAAGTTAACATAAACAAACGATATGGAATTTCGAATGAGTGGACGGTTAAATGTGCCCCTGAGTGTATATAACATGGACTTGGCATACCTACAAGAAAAACGTGCCATACCTACACTTTACTGAGAGGATAAAATGGCGTCTACTAGGGCAGCCCTTATCGATATTTCTATGTTATAATATCGATAAAAGATTGTGAGAATGTTTTCATAATGTCACAGTACAATATTTACGGGTAAAAATACCCCAATTTATCTAACTGATGCATTTCATTTGTTTGTTTAATTTAATTGCTTCGTCATTATTTCGCGGCTAAAAAGTAGAACTTATTTTGATGTTTCCATTATAATAGGTTGAAACCGGACAGATATTATATACTTACAGCTTTTTATCGAATAGTATTCTGTAACTGATTTCAGTCCATTGTATACCATGCAACAAGTTCATCTCATTGCCGATATATCTATGTACATATATACACAGTATACATATAGCTCATAGGAAGTGTGCGATGACGATGACACGAGTTTCACGCTTTTTATTCACCCAAAAAGTACACATATATACACAGTATACATATAGCTCTTGGAAAACGTCCGGTGAAGATGACGGGACTTCCATTATTTTTGCTCACCCAAAAAGTGCTCAACGCGCCTAAAGAAGTTTTCACTTCAAAAAATCTATCGAACAGTTGCCCGCCAGACACGACACCCGTCGGTCGGAGGGTCCTCCCTTTTCTATAGAGGATGAATGAATTTTACACCCTGTTCCTCATACCTCTAAAAGGTGGCTCCGTCAATGGCCCGCAGATGGTAATTTTTAAATGAAATATTGTAATTTATATTATTATTATTTTATCTTTGTGTATCTCATTTTAATCAACATACAGATTTGAATTTCACGGATAACCAGTGAAAAAGAAATTTTGATAATTGGCGGAGCCACCATAATTAATATTTTTGATGCTAAGTTTCTAACAAGCAAATGATTGTGGGTTTTAATTAAAAGTCAACAGTAATTATAATAAAGTTATATTAAAGAAATCAATCTCATTCAGTTCTGAACAATACAATTTTGTTCAGGTAATTTCTATGTGATATGCTTTCAGTAGATTTCTTCCCATAATATTTGTATCTCAAATTCATATATAACTCTTTTACATTGTGAGTTTGTCTGATTTTGATCATTCTCATTTAAAATGCCAGATATTGCCACATATTTGTTCAAATCGCAGGCTGTAAACAAGCAAAAAAATTATTAGTATTTTTATTGATTCTTGATTTTATTAATAGAATTTTTAATTGATCTTAAGTCTTAAGACCACACTCAAACACATTCTTTACATCACTCTTTGCTACCAAACAAACAAATATTGCAAATGAGGACATCACCATCATTTTCAACACCAGCCACTACAGAATCATGTTGGACAAATTTATAACATGTTACTTACCAATATAAGGTTCGTGAAGGTAAAGTATCGTCACATAATGTTACTTTATTGAGTATCCGGTTGAAACATTATTCTTCAAAGTGAAAAGAACAAAAATATGTGGCCTTCTTTAAACTTTCCACACCAATAGTTTTTTCTTTTTTCGTTTATTAGCAGGCAACCTTGAAAGTAAAACATAAAACCAATAAAAAAAAAACATAAAATAGCATTATCGATAAATAAAATGTCTAAATGCACTACTCTATCCCTTCAATAACAAGAAAATGATTTCGTGAAGTAAAACTGTTGAAAATAATGGCAAAAGGGAAAATATGAATGCTTTACTGTTGAAGCTCTTCAACGAATGCAGAATCTTTTGTTTATCGTCTAAATCTAAAGATATTTCAGCTGAAATGTATGTACATACTGGTGCAAAGTTATTTTCGGGTGATGTCCGCTTCTTTTGATGCCACATCCGATTATATTGCAATTGGGCATCTTGCTATTGATGATTTCCACCATAGGGCCGAGTTTAAACGCAATAACACAGCAAATAACTCCAAAATTCACAAATTTTAACCACAACATAAGATCATTAATTTGACAGGTTACGTACCCAACTTTGGTACCAAACACCGAGAGGATAAAATGGCGAACCGGCCGCAAATAGGTATTTCAATGACTAGAAAATGTAGGGTTGCCAATATAGTAACTGTCAAAAACACTATTATCCTTTTTCACTTAGGCAAATTTATTAAAGTTAAAAAGAGATAGCAGTATTTTTTTGATTTTGGCGTCGATATGCCTCATATTTGTATAACTGTTTTTTCTATAGTCAAACATTTCAAGTCCATGTTATATATGCAAAAGAAAAGAAAAAAATCCAGTACAATACTGTTTTTGCATCCGAACTCGAGATGTTCGTGTGAATTTTAGTTCATGACAACTAATAATATTCCACACCATTTTCAGTGGCGATTAAAAATGGTCAGAATTAGTTAGAATATTAAAATTTTAGGTGAAAAACGTCAAATTCAGAATAGCAAAATTGACATTTTCACTAAATTAAAATCTCAGTACAATCTTAGTGCTGTCAAACTAAAATATAGTAAAGTTGTGCCAGTTTAGTCTATTTCAGAATGGGAAATCATCGTTTGACAGGACTAAACTAAATTTTGGTGATTTTTAGTCTAGTTTAGACGCATTTGTGACAAGAGAATCGGCACCACTGAACAATAAGTCACACTAAATCGTCTTAATCACAAATAACAACTAAATTTTTTCACAAAATCACAACAATGCGAACGCGGCTCGTCTCGTGATAAAAAAAAGTTGCCGTAAGTAGGTGTGCGCTCCTCAAAGGGCGCCGCCGCCGCCTGACTGGACCGAGTCCCGAGACTTTTTGCCGAAAAAATTCCGCTCACACACACACTCGCAATTGTCTATGCACCACTAATGCATAATTTGCGTAAGTAATATTTCTTTTTCTTTCTAATTGTAGTATTATTTTGTGGGACTGGGTGGGGCGCGTCAGAGTGGAATCGTATGACACCTTTCTCTGTCTCTCAAGCATATTGAGACGTAGAGGATAGAATCGTACGTTTTGCACAGGTTCTTGACCTTACAATGTTTACCTATTATTACGGACTCAGATCTACATCATGTAGAAAAATAAGAAAATGAAAAATAATTTCCTGCGTATAGTCCCAGTCGCCCCCACATGGATTGCCACCAGGTGGCAATTGGGAGAAAAAAATCCCAGTTGCCACCGGGTGGCGACTGGGACCTTATTGCCCCCACTTCAAATCGCTGTACATTGCGGCGTGGATCGCCAAACCCCCTCATCGCTATATTTCTTACGGCCGCAATGACGGGGTTGGCAGTCACATTTCCAATGTGGTTTTATTAGTAGATATGTGAAATTTTTTAGGGACATACAAACAAGATTTCCATAGGTTAGGTTAGGTTAGAACTGTGACCAACTACGCGCGAGCCGAGCGAGCGAAGCGAGCGGTGCCGCGGCAGCGGCCGGCGAGCGCTACATCGAAATTGGTTGCGAAATTTTTCTAAGTATTAGTACCATCTCATCATGGTATCATCTGGGGTAGGGCAAACAAGACTACGTGGAGTCGATTTTGCAACGACTCGTTTCTTGGAGGCACTATGAAAAAAATACTTAGAAAAATTTCGCGACCAATTTCGATGTAGCGCTCGCCGGCCGCTGCCGCGGCACCGCTCGCTTCGCTCGCTCGGCTCGCGCGTAGTTGGTCACAGTTCTAACCTAACCTAACCTATGGAAATCTTGTTTGTATGTCCGTAAAAAATATCACATATCTACTAATAAAACCACATTGGAAATGTGACCGCCAACCCCGTCATCGCGGCCGTAAGAAATATAGCGATGAGGGGGTTTGGCGATCCACGCCGCAATGTACAGCGATTTGAAGTGGGGGCAATAAGGTCCCAGTCGCCACCCGGTGGCAACTGGGATTTTTTTCTCCCAATTGCCACCTGGTGGCAATCCATGTGGGGGCGACTGGGACTAGTGGCTAAAGTATTCATTGGATTTGATTGATTTTTTGTATACGGGTAAAGAACATGACACTCTATATGTGGTTTTATGGAATGTCAATCGTCCTGCTCCACATTGTATAGATAAGATGCGAGTCAAAACAAAGCAGCAAATATGTCATTTTTGACAGCGCTTACGGTGATATTAGTAAAAGGCATGGTCGGCGTTATCGCAAGATGGCGTATGTCATGACGTCATCTATGACGATTGAAGACATAACGATAACATGCCCATGTTAATACGGTACGGTTGTTAGCGCGCTCAAATCGATTACAGCCTAACTCGGAATGCACCCTAAGGAAAGGTGCGGACTGAAACAAAAAACAAACAGTGAACGAATGGAACAAACAAGATACAATTTTGACATTGTCAGACTGACAAAGACAATTTGACAATTTGTAGTGACACTGACATTTATTTATTTCAAACCTGTGCCTCAAACGTTTTGTTCTGTTTGATTTTGGTTTCATTTGGTAAATAAAATGAATTTGGATTTCCTCAATACCACGCAAATTAGTTAGAAATTTAACTAAACTTTAACAATTTAAAAGTAATTATGTTTCCCATAAATCACAAAACAATATTCGTTCTCGACCATACACCTTACTTCGGCATATCATCAGATAATCCGATAGACTTCGATGTCCCGAAAAACCGGGGATATCTTCCAGTCCCACCGATCTGCAAATCGTTGTGGACGTGTAGTGTTGAAGCGGCTGTGGAGTACTGCCGGATAGTATGGGACCTATTTCCTGAAGGAAAACTGGTAAGGATCACCTGTTGTTCTCCCATTGCTAGCTGGGCCATTCGCCGCTGGTTTTGAACCAGTAACTGTTACTTCATAACTTGAAACTCAAGAACACGGCCTGCCTTTTCAATATTATTATGACTTCTCATAGTTTCTGAAAAATTTACTACAGCCACATACTCATCACAAGCTAAGACGACCCACTGACCGTAAACTCGATTTTAAGTGACTGTTTACACAAGTAACTGTTACCAAAACCCTAGCTGCTTATTCCTCCTTAGATGTATTGGTGGTAACATAAATAATTTTAAGAATCTTAAAGGTTAGGTTGCAGCTCCAATAATTGATGTTTATTTAAGTAATTTTAAATCTAGCTAGCTAGAGCCTGCCCTGTTATTACTAAAGCAAGCTATGTGCTTGATATGATTGCAATGATCCCTTA
The DNA here is from genome assembly GCA_963853775.1 of Xanthia togata. Lineage (NCBI taxonomy): Eukaryota > Metazoa > Arthropoda > Insecta > Lepidoptera > Noctuidae > Xanthia > Xanthia togata. Next base: position 17,696,883 of record OY970795.1, on the reverse strand, counting down.
ACCTGTCAAACAATCACCTACTAGAAGCCGTTTGCATGTCTCAAGTGTATTTTTACTATGAACAATTACTGATTCTAACAACATTTGTTGGGTTAAGAAATCAGTTTTAATAATACTCTTAAATATTATTTTTCTCATTTTTTTGTAAAAGTGTTTTTACTTTTTATTTCAGGTGCGGTTTGTTGTAAGTGATAATACTGCTCACATGCTAAATACATGGGCTGTGGCACAACAAAACTTAACACATGTAAGTAAAACATCCTTGCAATACTTTTATTTCTTACATAAATTAACATCATGCTGCTGTTGTCCCGGAAGAGTTAGGCAAAGGTGTATCTTTAGTAGCTAAACCCAAATTTTGCCAGTTATATTTTAGCCCATGTAATAGGGTGTGAGTCTATTGGCCACTGACCATGCACAAATCCAGACTCCGGGCTGGTATTGAGAAATTCCTGATGGAAACCTCTTACAACACTTTGCCGGACCGAGGAATTCTAACTCAGAACTAGTGCACCAACAAGGCAGTTTACTTAACAAAATACTAGTATGCCCCAGACTCTTTGTAAGTGGCCCTAATGACAATTTTGTCTGACTCTGTATATAAGGTGACAAAATAATGAGTTGTGAATATTTCAGTCAAATAATATTTATTTGAAAGAAAGATTTTTTTTGAATCCACACAAAAAAAAAGCATATTACAAAAAAAATTACAAAATATTTCAAGTAGGCAATTAAAAGGCACTTTCAATAGTCGTTTTTGAAATTTACAATAAAATAGAATTGATTCTAGATGCCCCTTCCAAAAGGATAAAATGGAAAAGAAGTAAAAAAATTCAAAAATTCAAAGTATTTAATTTCACATTAACCTATAAGGGCACTTATGAAACGTCAGAAGCTAGGTGCATGGTTCCAATTGGTTGTTTCCTATGGAGAATAGGCAAGAAACTCCACGGTTACTCTTTTAAAAGTAAATAGTTTTTACAATGTTTTCAAATTACAGTGTTAATAGGTATGAGAGGACAGTGTAGGCCTATCAACAATTACCAGGTACTAAGCGAGATAGAAAATGGTCGATAAATCGCAACAATAGTTAAAATAAAATAATCATCTTAATTTGGGAGCAGTTAATAGACATTTACATAGTTATGCCGTTAATGAGGTACCAGGGAAGCCACACGTGCAGAAGGAATTATTGCCAAACTTCCTTGTCTTCAACATAGTCTTTAATCTTATAATATGCTTTTTTGATATGGACATGTTTGATGTGGGTTTTAAACTTTCCATCGCTAAGTTTTGTAACCGACTTTGGAAACTTGTAATAATATAATAAATCGAATACTGTTTATAAGAAATGACTTACTAGTTTTAGTTAATCCTAATTTGGGTATCACAATTTCATGTTTACGTGTATTTATATTATGGAAATCACTTCTTATTTTGAAAAGTCCTAAGTTTTTGCAAACATACAAAATACTTTCTAAGATAAGAGAAGGCTGAGTTAGTATATCAATTTCTTTGAATTTATTTCTAAGGGATTCACGAGGACCTATTTTGTAGATCGCGCGAATTGTCCTCTTTTGTAAAATTCAATAATTCAAAATTCAAAAGTCATTTATTCAAACTATGCTGAGACACAGCACTTTTCGAACGTCAAAATTACATAAGACAGTCCCTCAAAACGCCCACCCTTCACCACTTCCTAGTGCTTTTTCTGGGAAGAAGAAGTGGCGCAACAAACTCCCCAGCAGCACAGCTGTCTGTTCAGTTAGAAAAAAAAAAAGATTCTATACAATACTATGCAAGATAATTTACATTACTCAAAAATTAAATTATAAATAATAGCCATATGACAGCTAGCACACGCCAATATACCAACCAAAAACATCGAGAACTATACTCAAGCAGAAATAAAAATAACTAAACGTAAACAATATCTAAAAAAGAAAATAAAGCCTCCAGAAATAAAGGGCGTGCCCGCTTACATATAGCTGTAACTAGAAGTTATAATTGATAAACTAGGACCATCAAGGTAAAATAAATAATTGTTGACGTCGTCGCTAGCTAACCACATATTGCAATACAACCCGTCTATAAACATTGTAATGAGTTGATTATGTCAACAATAAATTAAAATAAATTTACTTATAAAGTAAAATTATAAACAAGTATTTAAACTCATATAACCTGTCAGTAGGTAAACTAATTCTGGAGAAAGTACATTTAAACATTGTCTTGAGTTAATCACAGCAACCAATTATTCTTATCATTTAAGTAGTCGTTGAAAGAATAGTACGACTTTGAACAAAGGTTGGACTTTACTTTAGTTTTAAACGCATTAAAAGGCAAATCTAGCAAAGAAGAGGTTAGCTTTTTATAAAAGGTTATATCAAGCCCAACAAATGAGTTATGTATAACCTTATGAAGCCGGTGAAAGGGAGCACGTAGTTCAATCTTTTTAGCGTATAAGTATATATTTTGCCTAATATATAAGATGTTGGCGAGGATGAATTGTGATGCCACTGTGAGGATACCGATATCTTTGAAAAAATCTCTCAGAGAAACTCTGGCACCCAGCTGGTAAATTGCTCGAATAGCTCGTTTTTGGAGGACAAATATATTTTGAATATCTGCAGCTTTTCCCCACAGCAGAATACCGTAGGACATAACGCTATGAAAATAACTTAAATAGACTAACCGAGCTGTATCAACGTCAGTGTATTGTCTTACTTTCCTGACGGCGTAGGCGGCCGAACTGAGCCTACTAAAATTGAGAACTTTAATTGAATCAACGTCAGCTGCCAATTCCCAACCCACAGCAGAACGCCATAAGACATAATACTGTGGAAATAAGCAAAGTATACTAACTTAGCTGTGGCAGTCAACTGCCTTATTTTTCTTACTGCATATGCAGCTGAACTTAATCTACCTGAAAGAGCTCTAATGTGGGCGCCACATTGCAATGTCGAATCTAAAGTAATTTCTAGACATACAATTTACGTAATAGCATCTAGTTTCTTGTCATTAAGTTAAAATTTAGGTCTACTACATTTGGTAATGAGAACTTAAAACATTTAGTTTTGTTCGCATTAAGTAACAGATTATTAGCTGCGAACCATTTTGAAAGAACTGCCAGACTATCGTTGACATGTATGTAAGACATCCGTATCTTTTCTATCTATTTAAAAAATAAGAGAAGTGTCATCAGCGAATAGAATTGTATGTGATAAGTTCGCCATCATGTAAGGACGGTCATTAATATAAACTTGAAATAGGAAAGGGCCAAGAATTCATCCTTGAGGCACGCCCATCTTAACCCGAGGACGTCGCCCCGTTAACGTTTACTTTTTGCTGCCTGTTTGATAGATAGGAAAGAAAAAGATCAGCAGCTTGTCCACGAATTCCGTAGTGGTGTAATTTACAGATCAGTGTTTTGTGGTCAACACAGTCAAACGCTTTTTAGAGGTTACAGAAAATGCCAATTGCATCCTGGGACTTCAGGCCCAGGATTCCAAAATGTGACCGATGAGTTTTACTCCTGCGTCAGTCGTCGACCTACCTTCCGTGAAACCAAACTGGTGACTGTAAAATCCCATTTGAATTAAAATGTGACAACATCTGGTCTAGCATGATTATTTTCATATATTTTACTCAATTTTGGTAGCGCAGATATAGGTCTAAGTCAAAGTCAAATAATTTATTTAAATTAGGCACAAAAAAGACACTTATGAACGTCAACATTTACAAAAATATATAGTAATTGACTCTAGTCGCCCATTCCAAAAGGTCGTTTTCGTATGGAGAAGAATGGGCAAGAAACTCCACCGTTACTCTTTTAAAATATTTTCACAATACACATTCATTTCATTTTCACATCTATAATTAGAGGAATCACTCTTAGCATCTAAATTGGTACTACTTTACTATGTTTCATTAAATAAGGAAACGTACCGCTATCTAAACATTGATTAAATATGCCTCTTAGGACAGGGGCAATTGTGTCAATGATATCTCCAAGAACCTTAACGGAAATCCCCCATAAGTCTTCAGTGTTTTTTATGTTAAGACTTTTTAATGGTTGCGCCAAAGTTCACCTAAATTTTCAACTCCGATAATTGGAAATCCGAAAATGTTCTTCCTAACATTTTTCATCCTAACAATCACAATTCCTAACTACTCTGTCTCTAATGTTCATAATTCCGAAGCATTCAACTTCATAATGTCAGTAGCAATAAACATCTATTATACTTTTATTTGTTTTCCTATATTTTCTCAACATAACCATCTTTTACACTATTATTCAAAGTCATATCTTTTTGTTTAGATTTCTTTTTATTCATAATAATCAGTATTATATACACTAATTTTGAGTAACTTTGTTGTCACATAACATACAATAAGAATAATAGTACCATGGTACAAGTAGTTAAATACATGTTTTCATAATACACTTTTCAATTAAATTAGTTTAATATTAGCGGCTATAGCTTTCAAATAATCACTTTTATTGGTGTATTTTTGGAAGCCAGAGTCACGCTCCAGTCATTCAGTCAAGTTCCAGAAACGAATCGGTCTTATTCATAATTATTGGTTTAGGTTAGGTTAGAACTGTGACCACAACGCACGAGCTGAGCGAGCGAAGCGAGCGTGCCGCGGCATCGGCCGGCGAAGTGCCAGAACCGAATCAGTCCTATAGTTATTGGTTTAGGTACGGTTAAAACTGCGGTATAAACTCCCAGGCCATAAACATAACCGTAAATGAGTCGTGTTTTATGATTTTCGGTTGGAGTGTAGCATTGGGGGCGCTACGGAGCGAAGACTTAGATTTTTTTTGCCAAAAAAGTGTTATTTTTGCAAATCGTTTATTTTCTCGATTCTATCGTATAAAACACCTAAATAGCTAAAGCTAAAAGTGTCTTGGTGTTTTTTGTCTCCGACTAACCGTTTGTCGTAAAACCGATGTGGAAGGGATGCATAGGTTAGGTTAGGTTAGAACTGTGACTCTGACCTGTGCTACCCCGAAATTGGTCGCGAAATTTTTCTAAGTATTTTTTTCATAGTGCCCCCAAGACGACACTCTGACAATGTTAAATGTTTATTTCTGAGTATGAGTGAAAATATTATGGTAATTATGTTTAGAGATAAAAGCGTTATGATAAAAAATAGTAGGAGTTTAAATATATTTACATTAATGATATTATTAATTACAATTTTCGGAAACATGAGTGTTATGAACATCGCCGGTAGCACTACAAATAGTATGAATGAAAACTTTAGGATGAACAATTTTAGGAAGAGTGATCATTCGGATTACAAATCGTTAGGAAGAACAATTTCGGGTAAAGAACTTTAGTTGAGCCAATATGGACCCCCTTTTAATGCTTTTTTAACTGTGACAATAGAAATGGGCTTGAATTGAAAACTTGGAATGTCTTTACTGAAGTTTTCTTTTAGAAGAGATTCAGCTAATCTACTTAGTCTGGCCATAAATACTGTTACAAATAAAAATATGAAAGATATTACATTTGAATTTGGAATCTGTCATTTTTATACGATTGTTCAATGAGGTTTCTAATTTTGGCGCCAATACATTGTACAATATTTTGCGATATTAAAATGGAGTGGGGTGATAAAGAGAACCGAATCGCTGTGACTGCATTACAAAAACTTGGTATGGAGCCAAATGCAATTTTTAAAACTCTCCATACGCTTGGTATTAGTCAAATGTTTGTGTACCGGGCTATTAATAGGTACAATGAGACCTCCTCTGTTTGTGACAGAAAAAGATCTGGCCGTCCACGTAGTGTTCGTACGAAAAAGGTGGTCAAAGCAGTAATGGAAAGAATTCGAAGAAATCCTGTCCGAAAGCAAAAGATTTTATCTCGGGAGATGAAGATAGCACCCATAACCATGTCGCGTATTTTTCTTAGGACTTGCAGCCTATAAGAGACGCACTGGTCATTTTTTAACTGGTAATTTAAAAAAGAATAGGGTGGTAAAATCGAAACAACTACTGAAGCGGTACGCAAAGGGGACCTCCCTTTGCGTACCGCTTCAGTAGTTGTTTCGATTTACGACAGAAATTTTTTGTTTACGGATGAGAAAATCTTTACAATTGAGTAACATTTTAACAAACAAAATGACCGTATTTATGCTCAAAGCTCTAAGGAAGCTTCCCAATTAGTCGACAGAGTGCAACGTGGGCATTATCCGACTTCAGTGATGGTTTTGTGGGGTGTTAGCTATGAAGGAGTGACAGAGCCATATTTTTGTGAAAAAGGTATCAAAACATCGGCACAAGTAAAGAAAAGAAAGAAAGAAAATACGTTTATTTGCGGTAAAATATGACGCAAACAAGGAAAAAAAAAACAAATAAAACACGAAAATAACAAATTGGAGGAAAATATGCGTCACATCCACGCAAAACGGCCATCGCTCAGCATAATGCTGGGACCCTATGCGAGACAAAGCCCCAGCGCTGGTTTTCAGCGACAACCGGCGTTGACGTGATGACGTCAACCGGTGCAGCATAGAGAGAAATAACAAAATAAGACAAAAAAATAAATACAATTTACACAATAGTTCTAACTACAATAAAATATAATATTTAAAGTGGCAACATTTCATAGCGTCGGCGACTCACGCGCCGCAGACTTAATACAATCTGTGCGCGCAACTGTCAAAAAACTGTATCAAGATACCATTCTTGAGAAGGTAGTTAAGCCCCTTAACAACACCATATTCAATAACCAAGTATGGTCCTTCCAACAAGACTCGGCGCCGCCGCGCCGGGTTATAAAGCTCGGTCCACGCAGTCTTGGTTGGAAGTGATCGTTTCGGACTTCATCAGAGCTGAAGACTGGCTGTCGTCTAGTCCCGATCTTATCTGCTGGATTATGATTTATGGTCAGTTTTAGAGTGTACGGCTTGCTCTAAACGCCCTGATAATTTGGAGTCCCTAAAACAATCCATACGATTGGCAGTGAAGAATTTTCCCATGGAAAGAGTGCGTGCTTCTATTGATAACTGGCCTAAACGTTTAAAGGACGTATTGCAGCCAATGGAGACCACTTCGAATTCGCTATTTATATTTTAAATTGTGTTATATTTATGTATTAAATTAACACACTGTAAAAGTAATAAATATTATTTGCAATAAAATTAAATAAAATTCTTCGTGACATTATTTATGGCAATCTACCTAGATGATGAGGGGAGTGATTTCGTTAACTCAATTGGGATGTTGGTAAAGTAATTTTCTAGTGTCTCAGCAACTTTTAACTTATCTGAAATGGTTACATTATCAATTTTTAAACACAATTCAGTATGTTCTCGCTGTTTTGTGTTTCCAGTTTCTTTGTTAATTACCTGCCACGAAGCTTTTATTTTATTGTTAGAATACTAATTTTGTTACTCATTCATTTAGATTTAGCTTGGGTCGTTTGAATATCTTAAAATGGGCAAGACTAAATAGTTACTCTTTTTTTTTACAATATTTTGAATTATATGTGAATACAATGTACCTGGAATAAAATGACTACTACAATAAGTACAAATTATTAAAAAATAAGCAATGACAGATAATTATGGTCAACTAAATGTATTTGTCATAGCTCCTGAATGGATTATGTGTGGTGGGGCCAGTACGAAGGGGCGCGGGGGGCGACGTGGAGGGATTGGTAGCCGCCATTGAAGCATTAGCTGAACCTTCGCCTGATCAGACTTCTAGGCCTACAGAGAGGCACTTTCAGAACCGGTAAGTAATGAAAGAGGCAAGTGTTGTATAAAAAAGAAAATTTCAGATATCCTAAGAAAAGTATGCGCTTTGGGAATCATCGTCTTTCATTTGAAATACGAACGATACAACCATGGAAGTAATTGTCTATTTTTTATTACTATTATAAAAAAACTACACATTTATGTAACGATTATACGCAATTCAAAACAAAACTTTTGAGTGACAAATGACGATTTGCGACTAAAGTAGATAACCCGACGAACGGAGAGAAAACTTCATACAATATACACTGGTGCGCTAATGCAAAGCGAGGTATAGTTCGCGTCAAATACTTTGCCGCTCTGAAGTTAGGTTGCGCACTGTGGCGCGACGTTCGTGCTAATTCGGAAACACGGAGGTTACTGAAGCGCATACCTACTGTCGTTTTTTGGTATTATTACGTAAAACACCTAATAAATGCTTATGCAAAAGGGCCTCAGCTCAGCATACTATCAGATGGAAACACTAGTTATGCGCTGATAACTGATGCTGATTTTCACCTGAAACTAACATACCACACATTTATATGTATGTTCTATGTTAGATAGTTTGGTTTCCACACTTATTCCTCCAGCACCCTTAGCATGACCATAATAGAAGCGGGTTTTATCGACGGAGACAGTAATGGAACCCCAATATTTATTCAATAATTTGGGCCAAAGGACACATTTCAATGGAAAACTATGATGATAAAAAATGTGAAGAGTTACCAACTCAATAAAATCTGCTTGTGAGCAGTATGTTTTTGGGGGCCCATGCAAATTATACACACATAAGTACTTATACGGCGTTTTGTGCCAAAACAGTAGTAGTCGCGATGTACGGCGTTGTTGGGCACGCGTTATCTTCAGCCAGCATGCGCTCTCTTAATTTGCTGTTAAACAGTGGGACATTTGTAAAAAGTCCAGTCATTGTACACTCGCGAGCAACTAAATCACCTCAACCCATAAGCACGCATACCTACATATCTTTATTTTAGTGGTACCATATTAAAGCTAAGGTCTCAAGCTTTCGAACGCTATAATAATTTTTAAAATAAGTAATATATTTTTCGAAAAATACATATATTTATGCGCACAAATGGGTTGAGTCGATTTGGTTGCTCGCGAGTGTACTATTTAAGATTTCTTTATTCAGAGATAATTTAACTTGTATTTTGTTTTTAAATCCCCCTTTGTTGAAAAATCCAGACAAATGTCATGCCGGCCAAGGTCCGGATGGTGTGCCAAAAAGGCGGACATGTCTGGACTAATCCGGATGGATGATAACTCTAGTTCTGGACCTATTTTACCAACTTATCCTTCAACCTAAATAGGGCTTTTAATCACAATAAATACGGAAACATTGTTTGCTTACATTTCAGCGGCCGCGTAATTTGCATAACAAGCGCCAGAGACAATGATTCTATCAAAAATCTTAAAGACATTGCTCACAACACGATAGTTCAAATAAACAAGAAGGCGACTTTGGCTCAGCCTGCCAGTACTTCAGAATCTACTAGTACGACGCCACAGTAAGTATAACATGGCAGTTCAATACTTGTTTTATGATTCCAAACGATGGTAAAAAATATTTTTTATTTGTAAATATAGATTATTTCATTAATATATTTATCAGCATAAAGTAAATCTCACTTTACGCCTCTATCAAAAACAGTCTCTAATTTAGTTATAAACACAACTCATATCTTGAATTTCAGGACCCTAGTGATACATTACTGCCATATAGTAATAATAAATGTTACACCAGAGAACGCTGATACTAGAGTAACGAATCAACCACTAACAGAGGTAAGTTTTCACAAACAAATGTCCAGTCTGTGTCCTCCCTTGAACTCAAATCTTCACCAGACTGCGACGCTTAAATGTTTCGACCATGAAATAAGCTGGAGGAAACTAAACAATTGAACTATTCCAGATAGCAGGTGGACAGATAGGTGTTGAAGTGATAGTGTCAAGAGCAAGTGCCTTAGCCAATCTATTGGGTCGGCTGGTGTTGCCACATTATAAACTTGCTACTACCACTGTCACTGGTATTCCTATGAAGGTACGTTTTATTTTACTATTTCAACTTTGAGAGATCCGCCTGAAATATTAATGTTATTATTTGTAATTTTGTAGGAGGAACAAAACGCCAGTTCTAGTGCCAACTATGACGTAGAGATAATCCACGCATTAGATGCTCATGCTGGACTTAGGGCGTCGCAAACGCCTGCTGAAGCTTTAGAATCGGTAAGTAAACTATAACAATAACTTGCTAACAGCTTCTCAATCAATAAAGCCATCTCTGGGCAAGTGAATCCACCCTGTATAAATATTATTTAAATGTATTCAACCATGTATAAGTTAAAACACATGCTCTTTTAAAGACTAGCCCTGCCTGTGACTTCGCGACGTGAATTTCGGAATTTTCCTCACAAAATTCAACACCACGTGAGACTCGATGTCTTGTCGTGAGACCGATGCCTGCCGGGGTTGTGGGAAAGTCCGAAAGGGATACCGTGGCCCCCTGGCATTGCACAGGCAACTGAAGGAACACGGGTGGGTTTTAGTCAGTAAGAGTCTTGACACGCCCTCTCGCTCCGCCCAGAGCGGGAGAAGTCAGACTCGATGTCTTGTACATTGTTATGTATGTTTACAAGTGCTATGTAGGCGAGCGGGCTGTGCCCCAAACCTTCCCGCGCCTGGTGGTAACTTCCAAGGATTAAACGAGTGTGCAACACAACGCGCCGTCGACCCGGGCCTGGTCCTTATCGGACGGAGAGCTACCCATTGCTTACCGTCCGCAAGCCCGCGCCTGCGGTGACCGGGAATCGGACTGCAATTCCCGCCGCCCAGGGCGTCTCCTGCGGCGGCTAGGGGTGTGAGGGCGCGTGATTTGCCTCTCCCACACGCGTTCCGCCTCCTTCTTCGCGAGCATGATTGCTTCGCAGAAGGTGACCGGCCCCCCTGCCCTCTCGCTCTGTACCATGGCCTGGACCAGGGCCGGACACGGCAATGCTGCTGAGATCTGCCCAAGCCGGGCAGATCTCCACCGTATGCTCCACCGTGTCTTTCGAGCGATCGCAGTGATGACACCCGGGCGTTTCCTCCCGCTTGATACGAAACAACACAGTACCCACACAGTAACCCCGCCTACCATTGCGGTGCGCGATCAAGTGGATACACCATTGTCCGAAACAGCTAGAGGCAATAATACAGTCGTAAGACCTTCCCTTTATCACTTGGACGGTTGAAGTTCATATAAAATAATGGCACCAGGTGGTACTCCGGTGGTGGACGCCTCGCGGGGCGGAGGGCGGCGCATCGGGTTGCTGCGGCTCCCTGTGGCGCGTCACACCAGCTGACGTGGCCTCTAGACCCTCCGCCTGCCTTGTCAACTTTCTGCTCAATGGACGCTCTGTCACCCTTGAAGTACCCAGGTAACGAAAACGATTCTACTAAAAGTTATAATTTCTTAATTATTTTGTTTTTTAATGACATAATAAACAAAATAATTAAGAAATTATAACGTAAACGATGCAAAAGCAGTATGAAAGGATCGTTACAGGTGGCGTTCTGTAGTTTCTGCCTTCCCCTATGGGAAGAACGCGTGAGTTTATGTATGTATGTATAAAATGACTGCCCCGTTGGTCTTGTGGTCGCAACCGCGACTGCTGTTCGTGAGGTTCTAGGTTCAGTTCCCAGATCGGGCGAAGTGTTACTGTGTTTCTACCCGACTACGGCGAAGCAAAAAGGAGGTTGTAATTTTTACGGGTATGTATGTACTTATCATGTATGTATGTTCATCTGTTATCTCATAACTTCTAAAATGCTTATCATAATTTGACAAATGAGGTTTCGTTGAAAGCGTCTTGATCGTCCTTTGGTTATAGGCTATGTGACGTCACATTACATGTACAAAGGCCTCTAGAGGACAGTCGTAAACAAAAAATAAAATTTTTTTTCGTTATGCCTTGTTGGGTATCAAATGAAATAGCTTAATTTTAATATTTCCAATATATATATATATTTGTTATGTTAGTTGTTATAAATCAAAAAGGTTGCGTGTGACTCAGGATTTTTTATTTGTCTGTCTGTAATCATGTCTGTTATTTATACCTTTTTAGTAGACTTTTTGTCAGTACACTTTTTAAATTTATTTACTTAGTAACAGCCCAGAGTTTGGAAGTTAGCGGTGTAATATTTCCGTGCCTCGGAAGGCACGTTATGCTATCTGCCGTTTGTTGTTCCATCGGACTATGAGAGTGAGGGAAGAGGGAGTGCTCACTGCGCAATTACTTGTGCACTATAATACCTCCCCGAAGGCTAGTCTCCGCTGAGATTCGCGGCAATGGCCGACTTAAAGTCTGGAGAACTATTTATTATTCGGTGTAAAATACGACTGCCCGAAAATAATAAATCCGCAGAAATCTTTAACTTGGCGTAGACAGTCTACCTTGAATCCAAAGTAGGAAATTATGTAGGTACCTAACTGACCTATGTTAATGTAAGATTTCCAACGATACCACATAATTACATCGAAATCGATTCAGATGTTAAGAAGTTATGATGGAATAAAGAAAGTCACACACACATTCATACATGAAACCTGAAAACATAACACTCCTTTTTTTGTCGTTTACACACGATTACACATCAAGCTATACATTTCTAGCATAATACATGTATATTGTTCAGCTTGCTGTGTAGCCGTGTGTACCAAGATTTGAGTTAATTGAGTTGTCTCTGATTTAGTTTAGTTATGCCATTTGGAATAACTAAACTAAATCAGAGACGACTATTCTAGCAATCCAGTAAGATGAAGATCGCGGAATCCGCTGGATGCGAGAAGCACTGTTCGATGTTTGGGGTGGCCTATTTCCAGCAGTAGACATCTTTCGACTGAAAAATAAACCGTTACCAGAGTTCTCACATCTTACGATCAACAAAGAAATAGTTAAAAGGTCTAGTCACGAATTTTTTTTCGGACTGTGGGTAGATGACAAACTTACTTGGAAGCTTCATATCGATCATGTCAAAACAAAATTAATGTCACTATTAGGAGTGTTACGAAAAGTTACAAACTGTATTCCGAAAAAAGCACGACTATTTATATATTACTCCCTAGTAAAATCAAACCTTGAATATCTAATTGAGATATGGGGATCAGCCGCTAAATCTAATCTAAATTCACTACACAGAGTACAAAACAAAATCATTAAAGTATTATTTAATTATATATATATCCAACAAAGAACTTATACACAAATACTAACCTACTAAATCTCACTCAACTTTATACATACTACACCAGCCGGTCGATTCTGTAAAAATCTCACCGTGAATACTTAGGTGAAGTGAGTTTGTTTATGCTTGGAATTGACACTATTGAGAGCTCACTTCACGCACACTTCGCCGAAGTTTCACGGTGAGATTTTTACAGAATAGCACTGCTGTATTCTCATAAAAAAATCACTACGAATTCCGTACAATCAAAAATACAACTACATAAAAGAACAATAACATAGAACACAAGAAGTAAAAACAAGTTTCAACTAATGGCACGAACTAATTACGGCAAAAAAACAATATTGGTTGAGGGAGCACAGCTGTTCAGTAACTAACCGAAGGAGTTAAAGAAGTGTGACAATGTAAACATATTTAAAAATAATCTTAAGATACTTGTATGTACCCTGTAACGTCACCAGAGGCAAATATAATATAATAACTACAATTAATTCGATGTAAGCACTTTTGTATCTCATTCTAAGAGAACTGTTATAGTTCTTATGAGAAATAAATTCTTTAAACCTAAGTGATGATTTCAGAAAATCATTTTGTAGTTCTTCCCAAGTTACACCAATAATCTCTTGAAAACCGAAGTTTGTTGGTTGAAAAGGTAGACACGATTCATAGTCCATTTGAATTTCACCAGTTATGTTTACGACCCATGAAATAGGGTCGAGCTTGTTGCAATTAATCAAGCACAAATTAATCCAGACTCCAGTGGTTCTAAAATGTATGAGGAAAAGCCCCATAAAACTTTGCTCATGGGAATCTAAATTTAATTTAGGACTAGTACAGCAGCTTTGCGCTTGTTACCTGTAGATCTAAACCAACGTGACAGTTGAAGTTGTATTTGTTACACCGAAACTAAAAACATTTTTTATATTTTGAAAACAAAAATCTGTCTTATAAAGATTCAAATTCTATACCATATATCGAAAACTTATTTTACGGCGACGACCGAACTTACAAAAATAATGAAAATTCAAATTATTTTTATAGAAAAGGAGGCGGTAGATCTGCGTCACATGTGCTAGCGGCACAGGGTGGTGAACTGTGGATCGGTGCCTTAGGAGGACGCACGCCTTACGACGATCCACCTGCTTTGTCTGAAGGTGCCGGTGGACGAGTTACTGATTACAGGTATATTAGAAGCAGAATAAAGCCTCGTCAGCCAAAAAATGTCCAACTACCAGTATGGCTTTCAATCTCGCGGGACGTCACTGAATATTGCCAAATCTTGTTCAACATAATTATATCAGCAAATATAAATGATCCAAAATAAAACCCGCAACAGGAGTCTTCAACACCGGGCAATTTTGCAGTAAAATATTGCCTATAGTAGGTACCATCGAAGAAATTCATATCTATTCACCGTAAGGACTATTTCTGCTTGCAGCGCTCGGCCGCAATAGAACCGGGGCGGTAAGAGATGTGGTAATCGTGTTCACGGGATTTTGTTTTCAAACTGCATATGAAGTTCTTCGATAGTTCATGTCATGTTGCATAGTAAATACAAAGCTGCTTATTCCACATTCGAGAATTCACTATAAAGCCAGAAGAATAACTCTTACTCTCTGGAACTGCTGTCCTGTAAACCACAAAGTGAAAGGTTCTATAAAATTAGTGTCATCTGTTGGGTGTGAAAATTGTTAAAAATAAACTCTTTGCAATAACACAGATTAATACAGATGGTTCAGTCTACAAAATCATTTGGATAAAAAGCAACTCTTGCTCCCACACAATAAAGGGCAATTCAGGTTGCACACTGCTATAACCTACAGTTATAATTCACTTAGAAGTTGCCTCTCTTTCTATCGCGTATATATCTTCTGAGTACGTTACGCTCACTGAATTGGCCCGACAAGACGAGCCCGCCGCGTTTGTAGCTTCATACCTAAAATGCGGAGTGCGCTTTCTGTACTATTCTGTGGCAATAGTCCCTAGTCTCTGCCTTTTGTTTCCTACAGAATAAAAGAGTTCGGCGCTCTAATGCAACAGAACAGATTGTATCCTCTCCGCGGCGCGGGCGCTAACGGGCGAGCGAGAGCGCGACTACAGCGACACACCACATACTGGCCGCTTACTATATCCTCCACGCTCATATTTAATTTAGGATCGGTAAGTATTGTAGATAGATAGACAGATAAGGCATCTTAAGTGGACACAAAAGAAATAGCACAAGGTTGTGGCTACAAGAAGAAGGGGAAGATCAAAGAAACGATGGTAGAACTGTGTGAAAAAGGATATGGCTGGAAGGGGGTTGACTACCGAGCTGACGACTAAGGTCAGCGAGCTGCTCGCTCGGCGCGACGTGTATCCACTATTCTGTCTTGTCATCGTAAAATTTGCTTTAATGCATTTGATTTAAAATCCTAACTTGAATGACAAGTTATTTGCTGTGTCGGAACGGTGATGTTATGGTGATGACCTTAATAGAGAAGTATGGAAGAATACATGCCGCGCCGACCCCAAATAAATTGGGATAGGGTCTGGAGAATAATGATGATGAAAAGAAATAGCACAACACATAAAAGTACAATTAAATGATAACTAAGTACATGAATATAAAGAAAAGCCAAGGTGCCAATATTAATAAGAACACACATGTTCAAGAAGTGTTGTGACAAAAATCGAAAAGAGTATACTTAGATGGTTTGGTTTGGTTATGTTGAGAGGATGAATGAAAGGCGAATAACAAAAGATATTTGCAAGGCAGAGTAGGGGACGTCCTAGGAGCACTTATAGCGACCTTATTGGTGATGTTCTTCAGAAGGACAGGTGCGTAGTACTAGCAACCATGTCGTGCGTGTATGACCAGATGTATGTACGTAAACGAGGCAAAAAGAGTATGTAAGCAGGTGTCGTTCTGTAGTTTCTGCCTTATTAAGAATGCTTCAGCTTATGTATGTGTACGTGTTTTAAAGCAATAAAGTGACACCATGACAATGACGTACTTAGGTACTTGATTTCGCCAGTACCACACTTACATAAAAGACAAAATAAATTATCTGGAGAAACTTCGCAGTCGTGATGGGTAATGATATCTCAACATGAAAAAACAAAACGTCTTTGAAGTTTCATCAGTAAATTTTATATGACCCTGTATAAGCTTTTGGAAACGATAAAAGAGTATCAGATACCCCGCGTATATTTATGTATACGAATATCAGAAACCTCGCATATACAGCGCATTACAGTTAATTCCAGCCAAATGAAAGCACGTATAATTTTTTCGCGTCAAGATACTTGGGGCGCCTTATTACACTCAGCATTAGAACCAGTTTTTTATAGGTTTTCATTACAGTTGTCAAGCTTGTGACCATTCAAGTATTGAACATAGATGTTAAGTTATATTGATACAGATAGTGCAATCCACGATGACGCGCCCCACTACGGAGCGGAGTGGGGCGCGTCGTCGTGGATTGCACTTTAAATAAGCCTATTCTTGACCTTGCTGTACACAATGCCTTCATCAAATCAAATCAAATCATTTATTCGCTTAGAATGTAGCTTACAATAAAGTTGTTATAAAATATATTGAGCCGGGTACATTCTGCCTGAGTTTTGGCGTGCATAATTTAATAAATAATGTCATTACCTAATTATCAATTTTATCAATAAATACATTATTTTACCAAGTCAAGAAATGTATCAAATCAATAAAGTCAATAGTATTAAAATGTTGAGATGTTACACATAGGATCATTCAAAAAATCACATCGAATAATAACATTTCTGTATCAAAAAAGCCTTGTTGCCTTGTAGTTTATTTTTAAATTGTTGAAGGGTGTCATTTTTTATGCTGTCCGGTAGTTTATTAAATATTATTGGGCCCTTGCAGAAAACACTTTTTCTAAGTAGTGTTGTTTTATAGCCATCGATAATTAATAGGTTTTTGTATTGTCATCGACATTAGAGATATGCCTTCAACTAAATGCCAAGCAAAGTATTAAAATGATAAATCGTTCACAGGTATTGGAGCCGCTAACACGACTGGTGGTACAAGAGACATTGACTGATGAAGAAGTGGATACATGCAGAAATGTTCTGCTCTCACTATTAGGCATGGAGTCCCGCCATGAGTTCCCGACAGCGCAGCTACCTTCTAACATGAGGTATTACTCTATACTGTAGCTGATGATTTTGTAGGTAGTTCTCGTTTTCTAGTGTAGATTTTTTAATCTGCTTCAAGAATTCCTTTTATAGCAAAAGTGACCACAAAGGAGGGGGCAATCAAAGTTGCAGTTAATGGTAGTGCATTTAAGATATCCGGCGATAAGCTATTATGTATGATTGAATGAAGAAGTATGTTCAACAGGGGCAAGTCCCCGGGGCGGCGCGAGGAGCAGTGGCGCCAGGTGTGGGCCGAGCTGGAGGCGCTGCTGCGCGCGCACGCCGCCGCGCCGCCGCACCGCGCGCTGCTGCGCGTGCTGCTCGACTGCCGCGCGCACAACAACCATCCTTCTGATGGTAACGAACTGCTATTTTTACGCGATTGTGACTGTTTGAGTTTTGGCTTAAGGGGTTTTTTATCTTTCGGAAATGTTACAAGCTTAAGCACACGGTGGTGGCTACACATGTGTGAAACGTAACAGTAAATTTAACATATATTGAAACGAATGACTGCAACGTATATTTAACATTTCCTAATAGAAAATAGTTTAATGTTTAGGTAATACAATAAACAGGTTTACGGATTAACATCAAGTTGAGACGACATGAGTAGCTTAAAATGTTACCTATTGCTATGTTACAAAATATTATTTACCAGTGAAACCTAAACTAGACAGTTTGTCTGTATCTTGAGGCTCGGGGTACGAATTCTACAGTGGAGACTTGAGAGGTGATTTCAGGTGTTGTATGGTATATCTGGTGTGTGTGTGTGAGTGTGTATGTATGTGTGTGTATTTGTTCCCATTGTGTATCGTTTTATTTAGTGTCAGGTCAGAGCTATCTAGATTAATTGTTCATTCACATCATAACCAGAGTTTTGCAACATTCCCTTTATTATTTTTTTACAATTGAATGAGGTTGTATTTTTTAATTTCACAGAGTTTGCAGACTTTATTGTATGTATTAATGAGAGAGTAAGCTGGCGAGCGTCTAGCTAGCAATGAGGCGTTGTCAGGTGTTGGGATTCTATAGTTTCTTTTGCTTATGATTGATGCGTAGTTTTGGTGCAGGCAGAAAGCATGAAAAGCTGGCGGACTATGAGAACTCACGTTAGAGTAAATCAGTAGAGAACCGATAGGCTTCTTAAAAGTTAATTTGAGAAGTGCTCTTTGTGCCCGTTCTACTTCAACCAAGTAGGTTTTTCCAGCACTACCCCACACACTGATGCAGTACTGAATTATAGATTGACATAGGGCTAGGTAAACTTGTTGTAGTGTGTCTGTGGGTAGACAGTCTCGTAGTCTGCGCATGGTGTGGATGAATTTTCTTATTCTGCCAGAGGTTGGATATATGTTGCTTAAATGTTAGGTAGCCGTCGATAAGAATATCGAGGTATTTAATGGAATTGGTACGTTGAGGAGGACGACAGTCCAAGAGGAAGTATAAATGCTAGAAGAGCATTAATGCCCCAAGTAACACAGACATGCTGAATAAAGTTTGAGTAATAGCGATCCGCAAAACTATAAGCTGAAACTATTGCCTGGATAGTGTCTGAGAAAATGTCTATTCAGCTGTTATTCAAGCAATTTGGGCACATTTTTAAATGCTTTAGTCTGTATAACAGCGATGTAAATTCTGGTTAATAGCTTAGTAATGGCCCACTTAGCTTAGTAACATCTGAAAAAAAGCTGACATCTCTTTTATACAGCTATTGATGCATATTTATTCAGACAAATGCATATGGATATTGTTATTAAGAAATTATTCCGGATTAAGTTCATTTACGTAATACTTTACAAACAAAATTAAGAATTAAGTTGTAAAGTCGAAAAAAACTGGTTATTAATCTTGCAGTGAGTCTTTGTTCTGACACTTCATAAATTGAATAAAAATCAATAACGAGATGCACGGTGAAACTGAGAATCGGTACTAAATGATATTATGTATTATAACCATGATACACGTTAAATATTACTGCGCAAGTAATTTTATCGTGAATAGCTTAAGAAATACCTCAATATTTTTCACGCGCCCCTTAGATAATCAAGTTTAGTGAAAGTAAATAAGACATAAATAAAGGCTTTTATATGTGAAAAAAATACTTAGGATAAAATAACTAATGCTTTATCTTTCAAAAGTCATTAAATTAATTATAAATTATATTTTTAACTGTTATTAATTGCTAAAAAGAGGCATTTGTTAGACAAAATGATTCAATAGTTTACTTAAAATAAGTTTTAATGGCGATTCATTATAAGCTGGATAAAAGCCCTCCATGCAGCTATTTTACAGCATAACTCTGAATAAAAAGTCACACCTTTCTAATTATTAAGCTTTTATTTGAGAAATAGTGATCTGGCTGTACAAATATCTGAACAACATTTGAATGCGTTACTATATTATGTGTTTGATTATACAGCTAATTACAAAAATTACTTTTACGACGAATTCCTCCAGTTCTTCTAGATTTCCATGATTTATTTTCCATTTTTTATCAAACTGTTCACATCAAACCCGCGGTGCAATAATACACAATAGTTAAACAATGTTTTAAACGTCCATATTTCAATTACTACCCAAAAAAAGTCTGTATAACTTATATAAAAAATGGTTCTATTACAAATAATTGCGGAATAAGAATACATCATTCAGCTTCCATCTGTGTTAGTTAGCCATAAACGAATTACTTTATTTCCATTATACCGAAATAAGCTCTATAAAGAACCCAGAAAACACTTTTATACAGTAGCTGAATAATTGATAAAATGTGGAACCTTATGTGATTTGAAGAAAAATTAAAAGCGGTTATTCAAAATCAAGCTTTTTAATAGAAATAACTACACCATTATTCAGAAGACAGCTGCCGAGGGCACTATTTTACAGCATATAGGGGTTTCATAAGCAATAAGTTGAGTAAAGTTTGCGTATTAGTATTACATAACTGCGTTTATTCAGCTACTTATACTATTATACAGATAAATGCTGTCCCAGGCACTCTTTTTCAAATTAAAGTCATCTGTAATGCTGTAGGCTTAATAATATCTGTGTTATATGCGGTATAGAAGTTATAACTAAGCTTTAAGAAAAATAGACAACTTTATACAACTTTTACTAAGCTTAAAGAGTTTTATAGGCCGAAAGAGAATATTATTCAGAATTTGGCTATTTCAATAGCCTTTACTCACACGTAATGGAACTTAAAGCTGTAAACATTTGTGAATTGCTATTACTCAAACTTTATTCAGCATGTCTGTGTTACTTGGGGCAGTTTGAGTTTTAGGTGTTCCGGAGGTTTTGAAGCGGCGATCTCGGAGAAAACAATATATTTTGTTTTACTGCCATTTAACGTGAGGAGGTTTCTGTCCAGGTTGTTTGCGATGAGTGTCAATCCCTTTTGTGCTAGATAGTGTACATGTTCCAACGTTTTCCCGTGAAATATGACGGTTGTATCATCTGCATAAGTTATAGTGTCAGCATTATTCATAGAGAGGTTTAGTATGTCGTTAATATAGACAATGAAAAGCGTAGGACCAAGCACACTACCCTGTGGGACTCTGAAGTTAATGGGCAGTTAGTCACTGGTGAAAGAGCTTTCTTTTGTGTACGGATTTCGGTTTGTCAGGTAGCTTTTAAACCATTTAACTCAAATTCCTCTTATTCCTATCCATTCTAGTTTCTTGAGGATTAGGCCAAAAAACCGAAGGCCATGAAACCGTGTCAAATGCCTTTTTAGGATCAAGGAAGATAGCAAGGCATTTTTAATTTTTCACAATATGAGAAGAGCCAATTGACAAGGTAAGACTTACCTTGTCAATTGGCAGCGTCCTCGGTTGACCTATTTCTTCGGAAACCAAATGGATTATCGGAGATGAGACGATTTTTATTAATGAAAGAAATAAGACAGGAGCTAACTATCCTCTCTAATATTAGAAACAGAGCTTAGTAGTACTGTAGGTATGTAGTTATTTGGTGCATATTTGGGATCGCTTCTGTGAATAGAAGAAACCGGAGCTATCTTCCAACATTCTGGGAAGGTACCGGTCTCAAGGCTCAGGTTAAAGATGTGCATCAATGGTACTTTAAAGCTCTTTTGAATAGAATAACTGAAATTTTGCCAGGGCCACTTTCGACTTAAAGGTCACATATAATTTTAATAATTTCGTACGCATCTGTTGATTCAAGAAGGGAAGGAGAGAATGTGGATATGAGACGTTGGATATGTATGTATTTATTATAGAATCATGAGATAGATTAAGTTTTTCTAGTATCTTGTCTGCCAGTAGGGGTTCCTACTGAGGTAAAGTGTGAGTTTTTTTTTTTTTTTTTTTTTTTTTTTTGGGTGGGAAATCATCAAATGACGTCTCCCGCTCTGGGTGGAGCGGGAGGGCGTGTCAGACTCTTACTGACTAAAACCCACCCGTGTTCCTTCTCTTGCCTGTGCAATGCCAGGGGGCCACGGTATCCCTTTCGGATTTTCCCGCAACCCCGGCAGGCAATGGTCTCATTGGACCCCTTCACTCGCTGACACTCTTTGAGGCGCGCGTGGAACACTACGCGCCGTCGACCCGGGCCTGGTCCTTACCGGACGGCGAGCTACCCATTGCTCACCGTCCGCAAGCCCGCGCCTACGGTGGCCGGGAATCGGCAATTGATTCCCGACGCCCAGGGCGTCTCCTCCTGCGGCGGCTAGGGGCGTGAGGGCGCGAAATTTGCCTCTCCCTCACGCGCTCCGCCTCCTCCTTCGCGAGCATTACTGCTTCGCAGAAGGAGGTGACGGCCTCCCATGCTCTCTCGCTCCGTACCATGGCCTGGACCAGGGCCGGACGCGAGAGATCCCCGCCACCGATCGCCTCCACGAGGACACGGCGGTGCTCTGCCCAAGCCGGGCATACCTCCACCGTATGCTCCACCGTGTCCTCCGGGCGATCCACGCAGTGATGACACCCGGGCGTTTCCTCCCGCCTTATCCGAAACAGGTACCTCCCGAAACAGCCGTGTCCGGTGAGGACCTGCGTCAGGCGGAAGGTGAGGACGCCGTGGCGCCTCTCCTGCCACTCCTCAAAGAGGGGACTTATCGCCGCAATAGTGGCGTGCCCAGCACTGGGTTGCGACAATCGCACTCTCCATGACGCCATGAGATCCCGTCGGAGCTCTGTCCGCTGTGCCGCGATTTCTCGCGGCATCGGAGTCAAGCCCCGGCGTTTCGCCTCCCCGAAAGTGTGAGTTACAGGAGTAATTGGAAGTGTGTGAACTACGCATCAAAGACCTGACGTCATACAAATCCTGCATCGAGCAATTACAGTTTACCGCGCGATCGACATATACAAGGTGTAACGTAAATAACGCAAGACCTCTTAAGGGGTCATTGTACTCATCACTATGAACAACTTTTACCTATGGGACCAGCTCTGAAATCGCGAAAAAAAACACCTGCTGTTCAGTACATTTTGAAGAATTATACGAACACAAATTTTAATGTACTGAACAGCAGATTTTTTTTTAGGTCTTGCGTTATTTATGTTACACCCTGTATACAAGCTCCGACTTCAACCAGGGCAGTTGCCCGCCAGACACGACACCCGTCTGGTCGGAGGATCCTCCCTTTTCTATGGTGGATGAGTGAACTTTACACCCTGTTCCTTATACCTCTAAAGGAGCTTTCATTATTTCTAGGAGATATATGTATGTGACCTGATTACTTTCCAGAGTTTTTTTTGGATTGTCGTTGTTGTAAACAATCTGTTGGTTATTGTAGTCAGACCTGATTTTTGATAGAAGTTTGCAAAAAAAGTTTCTATATCGAGAGTATATTTTATTTCGGACAGGGTCAGATTTACCGTTATGATGAAGTTTGTCACGATGAATCATACATATTACTAATCCCAGGGTGATCCATGGTTTGATGCATGCCAATTTCCTACCAATTTTTATAATATTATAGTAGAAGAAACAATATTCATGAATTCTGTAGTTGCAGTATTAACATTTGTGTCTTTTGTGATGATAGACCATTCGATTGCATATTTGTACCCACAATCACTGCGCAGCACAGTGTATTTTTATAAATGATACTCGCTTTCATGACCCAAGTTCTATGCACCCTTTAAGAATGGGCTATATTTTTGTCTTACCGCGGTTTAGTATTTAATGCACGGCTTCGCATAAAATTATTTAAACACGGCGAACGTTCACTTATCCTCGTACTCGACTGCCATAATTCTTGACCAATCATTGCCTCTTCATTGTGGAACTATCGAACTCGGAGTGATACAAACTTTGTTATCAGTCAATCGCTGACTGTACGTTACCATCGCGCCTGAATCGTTCTCAACGGCAATCATTTTAACCGAATTTTAACTGTGAAAGCGAGCCCTCTGGAGAAATATTGTAGACGCCCCAAAAAGCGCACTTTCTACCGCTTTGCAACTTAAGCTAGACAAACTTTCCATATCTTCAGTGTTACTTCCCCAAAATTATCTTTGTTAGTTTCAGTAGTTTTTGCATTTAATTAAGGACCGCTAGGGTCAGGGGTGGCGTGGGAATTTTAATTGTCCAAAATTCCATCCATTCATCCAGTCAAGAATAACAATATAGACTCGATAAATCGACTATTCCGAAGCTTTTTTGTCATGCATGACTCAATATAATGCACTAAAACCGATCAAGGGCGGCATTTTGAAACGAAACGAACACTGCAGTATCGTTGTCGGGACTAATTAGCATGGAAGGTCAGTTGCGCCGATTGTGTGGGTCGGCGGCGATATATCAATGTCTCTGTGGGAATGCTCATTATCACAAGACTGTTTAAACCTTTGACTATCACGTTTTCCTAGTAGTTAGTAGCGATCCCGCCTCGCCTTCGCATGGATGCGATTTCTTGAATATCGTATTCAGGAATCGGAAGGGTATAATTATCTAATATTTTTCTACATATCCCTGAACAAAAGAAATGAGTACACCTAAAAATTCCTCAAGAAATTTTCCAAATCTTGAGAAAACTGCAACTCCATCAAGTAGTTTAGAAGTAAGAAGAGCAAACAGACAAACGACTTCATTTAGAGGCCATCCATTTCACCTTTCTTTAATCAAGAATAGCCCTATTTTATAGGTGTCAACGTATTTCGCACCCATCAACCAGTTAGTATTTTTTTTTTCATTTTTTTTTTGTTCGTTACATTCCTCTTGGCTTTGAAATTCGAAAACAGAAAGTAGTTGTAGTTAGTCTGGCTAATGTATGAAATTATTGATCATCATCATCAAATCAAGTTTTCATAGCACCATTACTATGGCTCAAAAAAAATCCACAGTAGCTTGTGGTGGTTGCTATCTCAAAGAGCTTTATATTATCAACCAATCATTGTTAATTAAAAGAAAGCTCATACCTTCAAAACTTGGTAATCATTACTATATTTATTCATTAATTACAGGCGAATCTCGGGCCACAGTGATTCGAGCAACGACAGACTCGCCTCTATCGCCTGTCGGTGCAGGCAACGGTGGCTCGAGCAACGGCAGTGACGTGTGGGCCCCGCGCAATGTGCTCGATGCGTTGCTCGGGGCCCCGCGACCGGCTAGGAGGGCTGACTTCGCGGGACGAATGACGGCCGGCACTAGGGTAGCGACCTTGTACCCGCAGTTACAGCAGGATGTTGAGGCCCCTCATTAACAATCGATTGTTCTACCTTTTGAACCGATGTTTGTGGTCGAAGCCTTTTTATTAGCCTAAGGCACCTGTCCCACCACCCACGAGGAACTGCTATCGACTATTTTCTCGCTCAAGAAACGTACATTAGATGTAGGTCTTGTGTCCTTTAAAAAATACATATATTAATAGTTGATCGGATCGGCGATCGAGCGAGAAAATAGTCGATAGTTAGTTGTTTCCTCATCGATAGTGGGACAGGTGCCTAAAGCGACTATTTCATCAGAGAATATTAGCTTTTATACAATTGTAATTTTAAGAGTAACATTGCGTTACTAAAAGCTACGATAAAATGAGTATAAGAATGTCAATAGACTTCAGGATGTGGTCAGCTGAGTAACATTACGTGCTTGAGCAACACTGGCCGAAGTACTTTGCGGTCGAAGCGAACGTTTTATGGCTCGTGTATGGTTGTGTTGGTGCAATAGCTCTTAAGAATTGAGTTCAAACTGACAATGTAGGATGTAAAGATAGTTTAAAAGCTTTTGAGCTATTCCTTGTTTTGGGAAAATTCATTACTGTAAGTATTTTTGTTTGTAAGTATCATATATTACACTGTAACGGGAGATTGAACTGTAGTGTAGGTATGTAATAAGCGAACATGTGAATAAACGTATTGGAATAAGGAAACTTGGTTTAATTTGGGACAAATGAAAAATGCGAATTATAAAATTAATATCTTATATTTGTTCAATAAAAACTACATGTGGGCCCGTGTGCCCGGCGCCCGGGTAACACGACCTTTGTATTATCTTGTTGCATATAAACTCTGCGGGCAGACTGTGTCATAAGGCAATGGTGTGAATGGCGGCCTTGCGGCCTCGTCAAGGCATCTGGTCCGGATCCTCCGCGGCGACGGCCCTGCGCCCTCGCCGCCGAAACTTTACAATTATTGGAATGTCACGCTGGATGCGAACGTTCGAACGTTAAAAATTATTACAAACGAAACCTAACACTAGGCCTCCTCGTGGGCCACTCCGAAGATACACTCACATCGAAATATTGTACAATCTCATACTCCCGAGCGCGCCCGACCACTCGGTTGCGCGCCCCAAAGATACCCTATAAAACTTACAAAATCGACCGGTACTCTTAAACTTAACGCTAAGTTAAAATTAATCGGAATTGAAAAATAAATTACCTAGGTACAATATTTTAGTCTAGAAAGCTATTTATAGGCGCACGAGGGTCGCTTGGTGGGAGTGCGCGGATGTCAGTGTGTAGCTTTTCGAAGTTTCTTAGCAATAGGTAGCGCGGATGCGTCTGACGAATCACCCAGTGAGTTCTCTTCTGCTGAGCTCGCCTCCTCTATTTGCCTGCGACAAACAAACGGAACAAATGAGTAAAGTTATCGTGAAAATGGTGAAACAACTGTATGCATAAAAAACTGGTTTTTCTAGTTGGAACAATGCAATGTAATTATAGTGTGTAGTGGTTGTAGTTACCGTTTGGCGCGCGGCGTGCTGAAGGCGGAGTCGGAGTTGTCGGAGGGGGACGCGGGCGTGGCGGGCGTGGCGGGCGACGCCTTCGCGTCCATCGAGTCCTCTGTGCACGACGTCGTCGTGTCCTCAGTGCACGACGTCGTCGTGTCCTCGTTCACCGAGTCCGCAGTGATTAACTTTCCTGTAACAACGACAAAAATCTAATCCACACGGAAATTAGGAGCGTGCTACTACGACTCATTTCCCTAACGCGTTTATTACTCGTTAGAAATTTAGCCGAAAGCGTCTTGTGATCTATTCAAAGCGATTGTTTGTTCACTGGATGCCTATCTTTAACATCACAATTAAACATTAGCACATATTTTCGTGTCGTTTACCCAGTAGTAGATTGTGGGTAGCAAATTGGCGATAACATAAAACGTGGTCGTTATACCTCGTAGTCGTTCGTCGGCCCCGCATTTGGTTATCATAGAAATCGTTAGCTAAAACATGCGGGATATCGCATAATGTAAATACGCCCTTATGTAGTGCTTCCAACGCGTTTGTTTTCATAATAGACGTCTTAATTTATCAGTTTTATACAGAATACATGAGGGAGATTTGTTTAATGTGTGTTATAAAAACACCCCTATTATAAACAAAAGAGGTGTGTTTATGTCTTTCTATAGGTTTACATATTCAAGCTCATCTCGGATTATGTTTCGGTAGGGTCTGTTGGGAAATTGTCTCTGTTTTATCTGTTTCAGGCACCCTATCTTTTGTTTTGTTGTTTAAAGCTTGATGGTAGCCGGAAAGACAATCCTAATGAGAGACTTTCATAACAACTTTGTTGACAAATGAAAGAGAGATACTGTTCCAATTTCCGGAAAAAATGTTGAACTTGATTAATCAAAATAACGGGCTCCGAAATGAGAGCAGGCCTCCACCGATTTGGAGTAACCACTCTGCAGTACAAGTTGACTCGATTAAGCACAAGACAAGTGAGTTACTGGACTGTAAAAACAGAGGTTTAAAGTTCAATACTATTTAATTTTGTCATTATCGGTACTGGTCAATTACAATTTCCATTACTTTAAAAAAAACTTCGTTGGTGAACAGGTAAATTTAATCTAGCAAATGTGAGATAATTTGAATAAGCGAAATCATGCTGAGGAAACACCTCCGCCACGAAACCATAGCAGGGAAACCGTAGTAGTTTAATTCAACTGGCTCGCGTCATGTTCCGCTACTGGCATCTGATTTGAGTAGCGGAACATGACGCGAGCCACTTGAAATGTGTGCTACTGGCGTTAGGAAACTGGATTATTTCGTCCAAAAATAATAGGTTGGATTCTTGAATATTTTAGTTTCTTAGCTCTTAGCATTTCCAAATCCAACAGTTGGTATGCCAGGATTTCTTCATGTTCATTATATCATCTAGTTTTCTTTCGAATTTAATCATATTAGCCCCGAGTAAAATTCGATTTTTATGAATGCAGTATGATTAATTTGGCAAATTTCAAACTTTTACCTTTATACCACTAGGTGCCACCATTTAGCCTGTCTTTTCTGCCACCTTCAAAAACCTCCTAAGTTTCAATTCGACTTGTCTTTTTGTAGTTTTGTTCCAGTAATAACTACGTGCACGTCTTTTTACATCGTTCTCACATATATATCACTTCAACATAAATTATGTATCCAATATTTTGATTTAAAAGAGTATCCATAGAGTTCCTTGCCCGTTCTTCTCTATAGGAACATAGTACGCTTTAGAATGGGCAACTATGTTCATCTTTCTGGCTGACTGACTCCATGACAATTCAAATACGCCTGGTTTAATTGTAATAAATGCTATCAAAATACTCACCGTTGCCATTAGTGGAGGGTGGTTCGAGGTTGCTCTCATCGCTGGGCAGCGGCGAGCCCCCATTGGCCGGCACCACGCTCCGCGGCTCCTTGCCCAAGAGCTCGGGCTGCAGGTCCGACACTATGTAGTGGGTCCATAACGCCAGCTCCACCATGTGTGGGGAAAACTTGTTGCCACAGCCGTTTTGTTCCTAAAATTTGATCAGTTGTTAGGAGAAAAGTTGAACGTTCTGGAAAACGACTATCCATTACGATGAAAGTTGCAATATAGGGGTTAACGGTGGCGAAAAATCGATCCAGGTCTCATTTCTGGGAAAATTCGTTCTCTATTTTCACCCGAGCAGAGATCGGTCGCTCAGGTACTATTTGGTTATATGTGTATCCGCTTTAATATTTTTAACGGACAATATAACGATATTTTTATCTCGATACTGCAGCGCATCAGGGATGTTTGCTGAAGCTCGCGTTGACTGCTTCTACACCGTGATGCGGAAGCGGTGCGCATCCCTGGTTAGTAGAGTGCGGGGCAGCACCAACAGCATCCGGTCTTTGGTAGCAAGCAGGCTAGATTGTGCGTTTGTGAGTCACTGCTGCAAGGTATCGGCTGGGCCTGTCACATTGCAGCAGTGATGTGATCACAAATTGTTTCTGTGTTAAGAGGGCGTATCCTAAAAGTTGGCAACGTCGCAAATAGCTGTCAAATATTTACCTGTTTTGATTAATTTGGCAATAATACTGTATGGAAATATGAAATGTGGCTAACTAGCGAACTAAAATATTGTTAATGAAATGCAATAATTAATATCGTAATACCGAACATTTACTTTTATATGTAAAAAAAAGTATTTGGAAACTTTCCAAATGCCTTTTTTACACCTAAAACGGTTACAACATCAAATTCAGTGTTATAATTGCAATTCATTATTAATATTCTAGTTCGCTAGAACGCCACATTTCATATATCCATACATTAATATTGCCAAATTAATCAAAACAGCGAAATATTTGACATCTATTTGCGACGTTGCCAACTTTCAGAATAAACGCCCATAATGTTTTACTAACATATTTTGCAAGTTTATTTGTTACTAATAATACTTATTTTTCCTGCTTAGTTTATATGGATGATGTTATAATAACTTCCTGTCACCGATTTATATAGTAGGTAGTGCTATTCGAATTTGTAGTGTGGTAAGTACCACAACTAAACAGTAAAAAATAATAAATAAGTTTTTTTTTTTTTAATAAGTATTTATTTTTATTTTTAATAGCATTTGCCACTGTCTGTTAAATTTTTACGGGCTAGCTATTGATTCGATTTTAATGAGATTTGGCAGAGGTAGGTTGATAGCTGAAGAATAATATAAAACGGTGTCTACTTTTTACGTGTTTATAAGGGGAACTGCGAACACCCTAATTTTCAGAATATTTTTGGTAACTATTAATAAGAGAAGCTCGTAAATGGTTTCATAATATTATGTTCAAGCTATCCTGTTATTTTATCTGACCTAATTTAGAGTCGTTTCAGTAGTCATTCGCGTGTTAATTTAACCGAAATGTTAACGTTTTCTGTCTAGTTTCAACGATTCCAACTTTAATGTGTAAGGCCAATTAAAGTTTAAAGTGTTATTGTGTAAAGGTATGTACTTTAAAATCATGGGCATTTTAAACAGATTCCATTAGACTCACTGCCAAAACATTACAAAAGGGCACTTGGGCCCTCTGCCAAAAAAGTAGAAAACTGCATTGTATACGCAGATTGATATAAGTCGTGTACTAACCTTATTTAACCTATCACAGAGTTTCCTAATATGGGTTACAAAATTGAGGTATTCCTTGGCAGTGTAGTCGCTTCCTTCCATCTCGGGGATTGCCTGTACACATTCGTCGGCCATGAACGGTGCTATGTCCGGGCTGGCGGCCGCGAGGACCGCCGACGCTGTAGCAGTGCCCACCCCCTTCAAATTACTTAACGCCGCCATAGCTGTCTCGACGTTCGGCAGCTTGCGGAAGGCCTTCTTCGTCTCTGCCATGACAGCCCTTGGCGTGTTCACTTTTATCAGATATGATAATTGCGGATAAAATCTTCCTCGCTGTAATAGAAGATACAAAAAGTTCAAGCCATTGTTAGGTTTGAATAGGTCGTTTGGAATAGCAAGTGTTCAATGTGTTTATAAATCTTTTGTAAATGTTTGGTTGTAAGTTATTCTTTAGCTTGATTGACATACGCGACGTGTGTATTTATGTAGCGTATGCGAATGGACTTTAACTATGGTAAATTTAACTATTTTATTCAAACGAATACGGATATCTGGATATTTTGAATTCAATGCTTGTATTCAGTGTAATACCGGATGCAAATTACGTTGATTCGACAAATTCTGAAGCCATGAATATCCTAATTTATGCCTGTAATAGAATCGAATAACTATGTGAGGCAATTTTCAATATTTTGCACTCAATTCATTTCTCAGTGCAGAGTTGCTACGAAAACTAATAGTTTATCAATAATACGATGGTTATGAAACGGGTATCGATGTTTGTATAATAAACTCGTACTGACCGCTTGTTTCCATTTCATGAGTTGTACCAGCTCCTCGTGCACCAGATGCGCGTCCTTGCCTCTGGATTTAATCTTCTTTGGTAGTTCATTCTGGTACCTGCAAATAATACAAACAAATGACTAAAGGTATTTTATAAATGACCGTGACTCTGATCGTTGTTTTCAATTCGGCAAAAGTACCGACGGAAAAATCGTTCGTCTGTTTTGAAGATTCGATCGAGGAATTGAGCGGTATTCGAGGCGTAAATTATTTTGAAATTCAACCCTTCAGGAGGGTTGAAATGGAAACACTATAATACAAATCTCACTGCGGGAATGAAAGCTATTTCATTTCATCCCGCTACATTTTGTTGCTCAAAGAACCATAAAGTAGATGGTAATTACTAGAAACGGTTCGTTTTATTGCTGTATTCGTTAAGCACATGTTCCTAAGGAGCCATATGGTAAAACGCTTGTTAAAAATTGTAGGCCATAAATGGGCCTAATGAAATGAGACACATTTTAATTTCGTATCATCTGGTAATCTAAACTTCCTTTAGATCTTTCAATAAAATATAATTAACTACTTATATAAAAAAATTGTATATAATAGGTAGGTGTGCACGTAATTCAATACTTAAAAGAAAATATTTTATTTTAAACTTATAAATTATAATGGACGTATTTCCGTTCAAGCGTGCATCTATTCTTTATTTAGACGGGGCATTAATTAATTTACCGGAAAGCTAAGCAATGTAATTTAACTTAAAAGATTCCGTGCTCTAAAATATATCATTATCTTATTGTTCCTGTACCCCCCCTAGATATTAAAAATACCAAATTAAAAAGATGAGCAAAGAATTTACTTAAATATTAAAGAGATTATTCACAATTACGGCGAGGCGTTAGAAAAGTATTAGGGGAAGACTAAGCTCAAACTCGCATTAAACAGCATTTATTATTTTTAAGATTGCTGTATGTAGTAGGTACTAGGTACCTACTTTAACATTTTTTATAAAAATAAATTCTAAATGTAAGTATTATTTGATTTTGTCGGAACAATATTTAATTATTCTCAATAAGTTTTATAATTATACGGATTTTATGAAGGATTGTAAAATAATCGCTCCTAAAACGTGTTTCGGGGCAGTAGGTTGCGTAGATTTTAATACATTTTTAATCATAATTAATACGTTATAATTTTATTTTATAATAAGTACCTAAGTAATCCCTTTCAACTACAAAGTTAAATATATTTAACAAAGAGAAACACCAAAATTTCTGGGAAAAACTTAAACTTTCTGCTCTGGTAAAAGTTGATCGTACTAAAGTACATGATGACTCATTGTGCTTGGTAAACTAATCCAATAATACAAAAGATCTATTAATTTAAATGCTAGAAATATGTAGGATAGTTAGTAATCATACTTAATTGATCAAACAAATGCCAAACTAGTCGAAATACTAATAAAAAAACTTTACTTTAAAAGGCAAGTCACCATTTTGAACGGATGTGAATTGTGAGTTCGTACTCAACAACGCATTGTATTATCTAGCAAAGTACGTAGTCAGACATGCAAAAATATATCATACACATTATCAAGGCTGTTATTTAGTCAGGGAATCTGTGGAATTAGCAAGCAGACGATCCTAAACATAAAGTTTAATGCATTCAAACGAGTCATGATACGGAAAGGACAGCCACCATTTTATAACGCCTAAGCGCGGCGATATTTTGCCCCACACTGGCTTCAGGAAAAACGATCGTGTCAATTTGACATCGATCCCACGTGACGCAGTGGTTTTAATGAGCCGTCCGCGGACTAGAGATGCAGTCCGCGAGGGAGGTAGCTATCAAATCAGTTTGCACGGATACACACACAATACAAGTTCATTGACACGCCACGGCCGCATTTTCTCCTTTCAAAGGCGTTCGTACTCACCAATTGTCCAATTTTATGAGCTCATCGGGTTTCTTTGTTTTCAGTTCAGCTTTAAGTTTAATCGCTTGTGGGTATAACTTTAAAACACTGTCAAAATCTTTTGCATCTGCCTCCAGAAAGAAAGTAGACGTGTCTTTCGCGGTAGCCATTGTGAACGTTCTAAATGTACAACACTGCGTATTTAGTTTAGCTATAGCGCCGAACTCGACGCGGCGGCAGCACCTGGCCAACTGGGCGCCCTCTCCCCACTCGCCGCCATCTTGTACAGTGAACCTCGTAATGACGTTCGATATTATTATTCGAAATATTATGCTTCTTTCGTCTGCATTTATGCTTGTAAAACTATTATTTGGCTTAATACTTTATCGAAATTGACCCAATGTTCCAATTTACTACAGTATTCCCGATATTTAACCAGTTTGAGTACGTTTGTCACAAAAAATATACTTACTCGACATCACAAGGTTATGTCGGTCGCACGGCGTGTCGAACGTCGGACATTTGTCTGGCCTCCACCCACAGGGAGAAACGGGATGAGAAAAAATAAATTCCATCTTATGTTAAATCACTGAACCACACAATAATATCAAATTGAAATTTGGAAAACTGAGCATAAAATGAACACAATCACTATAATGTTAGTCACGTCGGCCTCGGCGCACTATCAATTTCCTTAAACGTGACGCAACACACGACACCGTTCTACCGAAACGACTTTGGTAAACACGCATATTTTCCGTTGCATTGCAGTACACACTGAGCTCGGAGTAGTCATGAAGTAGTAACTAGCGGTGTACATAAGGCATTTAGGTAGTAGGACGTACATATCACCGGGGTGGAACGTCACACCAATCGGCTTTGTTGTTTCGAAAGATAGATCGCCATGTGCTCTGATCCCTCTTTAATTTAGGTGTATTATTGTTTATTTAATAGCTCGTTGTAATGTTGCGCTTTTTTTCTGTCATTGATTAGATGTGTAGCGTTATAGCGTATGGACTAAACGAATTCGCGGGTTTTCCGTTCCCAAATTCATGTTTTCTTTTGAAGGTAGGTAGGTACTTTAGGGAATCGTTCGGGATGTTCTATGATTGAGTACCTAGGTGCGCATATTTTAGCGTCTTGCTTACCTACTACATTACAAGGTTACTAATCCCTGTAATGTGCACTTTATTGCTCTGTACCTGTTTTTTTTTTTAAATAATTTCTAGAACCTTCTTGAAGTTTTCCAATTTTGCATGTTTAAAACTCGAATACTGTTTTTTTCTGGATGCTTGTTAGGTACTGTCTAGATACAGAAGGAATCTCGATGAAACGAAATGCTTGTCCTAATTAAACTACCCTTGTCTCAAATTCTTTAGTTTATGATCTTTTGACCCATCGTATTACGACCAACGCAGATTCAAATAGTACGTCCAACTCTGTATGAATCCTACATCACATTTCACAATAATTATTTAAATTAAGAACCTACATCTAAATAAATATGACTACTAAATTATGTTCCATGTATGTGTAACCAGTCTTTATGGTTAGAAAGAGGAGAATCTAGATATTTTTGTGTTTTTCAGATTGCTTTAAATCCTTTTCATAAAACTGTATCCTATGAGGCGCCTTGCTAATCATGCATATTTCTTTAAAAAAAACAGGGTCTTTCTCTTTCTAATCTGAATAATTGTGCCGAACTAAGTCAAGAAAAACTGAGTATTTTTTACATTAAAACTGCCGTTTTGCATCTTATGTAATCAGTGTTTGTCACAAAGTTCCCATATGTCCCGTAAAAACGAACTTAATCAAAGACTGTTTAGGTTTTTCCTCTAACATTTTGTGACTCCATTTCTCAACATTTTGACACGGTATCGAGATGATTCACGTCCTAGTTCCTTTCTCAAACACTGAGCAATACAATATTGAAGAAATAAGTAAAGTAAACTATGTCGTTTTCGTAACTTCAACGATCCCTTGAACTAAATGCATATTAAACGTATACTTTCACCCCTGTCTCTTTCCACGTACTATACATGGTCTTAGTTCGTATTTAAATCAATTACTACTAACATAATGTTCCTACAATCTGATGACCTACCTACCTGCACTAACTTTGATTCTTTTATTTATATTTCAGGAAGCCTGTCAAATCATGAGGTGACCTACATTGAGGCACATTAATGTATTGGCCGTTCGACATATGACCTACCACCAGGTAAGCCGGAGATCATCCAGTGCTGTGTAAAAGCCTTCTAATCAAACTACTATACATTCTTTAGGATTCTGGCATCACTACATTCTGCATTAGCCGCAACAATTGGATTGGAATGCAGTATGTTGTTATTAGCGCACTAGCGGATGCCGATACTTATGACATAATCTAGTCGGATTTAAAGAGTGCAGAAAATGGAATGGCCTAGTCTCTGCCAGTAAGCTCACGGTCGATGAAAGGATTGTGTACCCCACATATTTATTTTTGTTTAATTAGAGTGGTATAACGTTGTAACTGCTGGGACAAAGAGATGGAAAGGGCCGTAAACCACCACGCAGGCTTAGTGTGGGCTGGTAGAGTCCAAATGGTACGCTACTGACCAAACATAAGTATATTTCCGACGTCAGTCATTTTTTTCAGGTCATCTGTTATTTAGAAAGTAGGTAGGTACCCATTTCAGTTGCATTTGGTTGTTTTTTTGAGCCTGAAGGTACCATTCCGTACCCGACCGCAGGCAGCAACTGCGCGACGTGTCGGGGCGTCATGTCGCTGCAGTCATGTTTCCAAACCCGACCGCAGGCGGAAATACCCCGTATTCCAGTCGGTAGATAGAAGATAGAAAAACGTGTTATCGCTCGAACGTTGGCGGCACTACTGGTCTGCAGTTTTGCTGCACGTGTCGCCTGTCACTCGCCCATAGCTGCCAACGACGTGTGGCTACGGAAGATATTTCATAGAAACCAATCGTGTCGCGGCGACGCGTCGCCTGCAGTTGCCTCCTTCGGTCGGGTACGGAATGGTACCGCTTAGTACCTAGCCCGCCTTACATGACTGATATAAAACCATATTTTAATGCATTTTACAGATGAACTGCTTCAGACTTCAAATCAAACGTATGCAGTAATCGCACAGCTGGTTTGACTTCATCTTCAGAAGCTGCTCCTGCTACTATTGCTGCCTACGCATCATAGGTTTACTGGTGCACTATCTCAGACTTCGATGCTGATAACAAACAAACGGCAAAACTGGTACAGTACCCTGTGGTTGTCCGTCTATGGTTGTGTATGTTCCACTAACAACTGGTTTCAAAGTCCCCTTCTTAATGGTTGTATGGCGAATGTATCCCGCTGGCGTTACCCTATAAAAACATTCTTCAATTTCGCGCCCGTTATAATATTTCTGTGCACATTAAAAAAATAACATTATTTTTGTTAATAATAAATCGAATAATGTGGCTTTTAAGTCGTCGTAAATGAATCATTAACTGCGTTAATTAAATATAATATCCATTTACGGTTCCAAGTATCTGTCTACGAAACATTAATAACAGATGTACTATCTGTAGGTGGTCCCTTATGTGTTATACGTAGAACGAACAAACAGGCATTGTGTTCACTAATAGACAGAGATAATTTCACATGATATGACATCCAATTATTCCTTTAATCAGATCGCGCGCTCGCGAGTTGCTTCTGACTAAATTATAAACAACGGCGTCTCAGACAATAACAATTAATTCGATTGTATAAGGAAAAATACACGGTTACGGTAAACAAAATGCCTAAACTATCCTTTTGGTATTCCAAAAACAAAAGGATAACGATTTTCAAAGTAAAAAAGAACAAAAGAAAAATACTCAGAACAAAAATCTTAAACTAAAATGTGTTTGACATTCAAATTCGTGATAACAAAACTGTTCAACACTGTATTATTTAACTCACAACGACTAAACGATTATACAGTATCGTCGTTCTTTACGACGGAATATTTCAAACAAAATATGGCTTCAAAAGGGTGCCAGTTGAATGTAGGGATACGGGCCCTAAAAGCGGTGAGCGATCGAGGGTTTGGCCGCGAGCACAAAAAGTATGAAGGGAACAAACGCCGCCGCGCCGAGGCGAGGCGAGGGTTCGGAGAGGTTTAATTTTTTTATGTTTATACTGGGATAACGTCTGTATTCGATAAACGAACTGGCAGCCTGCTGGGACTGGGCCCGGCGAAAATACAACGTGCGCAAATAATTTTCGAATGGAACATAACACTATTTAAAATTGTGTTTGGTAAAAATACATGGTTGAAAATATAGGAGATATTTTTAACGACGTTAGTTAAAAGTTAAATGATATTTCATTTGACTTTTAATAAACTTCGATTTTTGTTTCTTTAGAACAGGCTATCAAACTTTTCGGTTTGAAATTAATGCGCGAATAACAGTTTTACAGCGTATTAAAAAGTAATGAACCAAAGCAAAACTTCGAATAAAAATTAATGCCGCTGCCAGTCACAAAGTAATTAGCATTCAGTATTCTACTGCAGTAGTGCGTTAACATTGTATCGGCAGTTATTTACCTACTTCATAATTTTACACCTTTTTTATAATTTATGTAAAAATAATGTCACTGTCGTATGCCAGTTTTGTTTTGATTATCAGGACATAATGCAACGCGAAGAATGAACAAATTAAACAGATATGACACACCGCATATTGATGTATGTACTACCGTTTTATGGTAGTTGTTGAATAGCGGGAATTAAAATTGGGTGCGTCACTGAGTGTGCGCCGCGGCATGTTGACAGCCCACTTGTCCGCGTTCCTGGAAAGCGCGCGTAAACGTATCACTCATTGCGTCCTGTACTTTCGAATTTTATTTAAGTATTTCTTTACTTTTTATATGAGATTCGAGTTCTAGGTGTCGTTTAGTTTGAATATATATATATATATACCTAGTGCAGTTAGACCTGCAGACACGTGGCGCGTGGAGTTTGCAAGCCAAAATTGTTGATTCGATACCGCATTTAATTTAGTCCAAAAATATAAGAATAATCTTCCAGCGTAATCGCAAAACACATCATTCAGTGCATCTAATTTACTTTATCCACAAAAACCAAAATCGAAAACTACGAAAACATCTAAGTACTTAATCAAAATTCAAAATCGCTAAATACTTTGTGAAATAAAGTTTCTAAGAATGAACAACGCCTTATTAGTATGCTCAAGTAAGAAAAACACCGCAGTTGGAATTAAAATTGTTTCTCCTTTTTGCCCCAAGGTCAGTGAGTTGTGACTTGTGATAATCACAACGTGCTCTCGGTCGCGCGGTCGGCCGCGATACGGAGAAACCAGATATTTTTGAAACCACGCGATAGATTGTGCTCCAACACACTACTAACGCCATCTGTCACTACACAGCTGTACTAGCATACAAAAACTAATTACCGTCTAATTTTAGCACATTTTTGTCGTTTTGGAATGCGCAGATAATTGCATTTCGTGCTAAAAACACATATTGGAAATATCCAAAACCACGGTATCGGTTTCTGTATGAACATTTAAGCGAGAACGCCTGTTTTATCTTATCGAATTCAAATAGCTCAGGGCGACAATAGTCACTGATACGCACCACGATAAAACATATATTTTAGTACAATACTACTCTAGTCGAATAAGAGTCACACTTTGTAGTCAACCATGCATATAATTATGACATTGCTTTCTTATGTATAAGGCAGAGATAACGCTTAAGAGTCTATAATACCTCAATGTTTGACGAAAACATATACCATTAAATTTCCTTCAAATCGAACAATAAACCGCTGGTATTCAAAAATACCTCAAATTAGATCATAAAACTCAGCTGCATATTATCTTATCATATAAACGTCCACTGCTGGACATAGGCCTCCTCAAAGCACCGCCACTTCAACCGATTCTGTGCCTCCAGCGGATTCCTGCGGCCTTTACAACTTCATCGGTCCATCTTGTGGGAGGCCTTCCAACGCTTCGTCTTCCGGTACGCCACTCTTAAGAACCCTGCAATGTGCCCTGCCTATTGCCAATTAAGTTTGGCAATTCTTTGGGCTATGTCGGTTACCTTGGTTCTCCTGCGGATCTCTTCATTTCCGATTCGATCACGTAGGGAAACTCCAAGCACAGCCCACTCCACAGCGAATGTGCTCGCGAATTTTAATTTTAAAAGATAATCGGTTGTTCGCCATCCTGATTTCCTGGGGAGAGCATTCCACAGAGAGATAGACTGAATGAAGAAGGAAGAATGAATGAAGTCTGTGCGGTGAGTGGGACATTGAAAAAGACGATTGTGAGATGAACGTAGATGTCTATTGTGGTTGGCGCAAATGTACTGAAAGTGGGGGGCCAAATAACTAGGGGAAGACGGAGAGTCAAGAAATGAAAACAAGGTGGTCAGCGCCCTTTGCTCTCTGCGCTGGCGTATGGGCAACCACCTTAGAAGCGACCGATGCGCAGAGACATGATCTTTTTTACGCAGATTGAAAACGAATCGAATGCAGTTATTGAGAAGACGGTCAAGTTTATCGAGGAGATCTGCATTCAGGTCATAGTAGCACACATCACCATAATCGATGATAGGGAAGATTAAGGACTGCACAAGCATTGTCTTCGTACTCGATGGTAATAAATTGTTCAATCGGTACAGAGCCCGCAGCGTTCCACGTTTCAATGCCATAGGTCATCACTGGCAACACGCACTGGTCAAAGACTTCGACTTACTAGAGAATGGGCAGCAGCGTTCTCTATGCATTTTTAACACCATACTGCGATCGCCAACCCGCAAGCCAAGCGTGGCGATTATGGCAAACCCCCCTAAAAATGACAAGCACCAAAAACAATTATGGCCCCTAGTGCCCGGAGGCCCGCCTACCCTTGGCGTAATATCTAAAATATTTTTTTTTTGTTTATTACCGTACCTACCTTCATTTTCACTGTAAAAATAAATTACCTAAACTATTGGCGCCTCGGAGCCTTCTCTCCGCCACCGTCAGTCTCGCTGTCACTCAGTCCGCAAGCAGTATCGTACAAGCGAAATAAGGAGTGAATTTGAGCGGAGGTATTATGGACTCTGGTATATGTATATGGTACTAACACTTGATTTCAAGGTAGCTCGATATAATTAACAAAACATTCATACATGCGATTAAAATTCCACAGTATGCAAGTGTTCATGAACGGGAGATATCTAACTACCAAACGATAACAGAGTGAATGCTCCCTTCAACATAATTACACATTCACTTTCATATAACAATAATGGACATACCTAAACAAGATAATAATTATAATATTATTTTCATCCCACCATCTCGGAAAGAGTATTTTTAATCTTCAGTATCTGAGTGGAAAAGCCGTTTTTATTCTCTAGAGGATAAAGTAAATTGAATTTAGAACATCGTGTGCACTAAGTTTGTGAATTAAAAAAAACATTAAACCTATTTACTGCTACCTCTATGGTGCCGAATATATCATACAACTTTTTTTTAATTTGTTAAAAACTCAGACTCGGAACCTTCTTGGTGTTCTTTTTTTGCATTTAGTCATTTCCTCGCTGAGGTGGAATGAAAAGTTACGTGTTGCACTCGAGTGCAAAGATTTTTCACCTCGTGCTCTTTTGATTCCCTCGCTAACGCTCAGGATTCTAATTTTGAATCACTCGCTGCGCTCGTGATTCAATTTTAGAATCCTTCGCTTGCTCGGTCATCAAAATTGAACACGCGGTTAAAAAGCAACTTTGCACTCTTGTATAACAAATAACTATTTTTGCATATATTCATGAATAATCATACGAATATCTGATAAGTAGTGGATGGATCATTAAAATAAGAACATTTAAAAACCAAAAGCACCTGTAATTTTTCTTCTTCCAAATTGTCATAGAACCGAACCCAACAAATAATAATTTGAGACTAACTATATGGACATACGTAACAGTATCAGACAGACTCATAAAAAAAGAACACGATAAATTGGCGGACTGAATTCCATAGCTCGTGTCGTTCCGTAATCGGCTTTATTTAAATATGATAACCAAAGCAACGCTCGGCACATTTTTATTTTAGTGCTTTAAGTATGTGACTGAAATATTACGACAGTGAAATCGGGTAAAATATAGATTAACATTCAGTCCGTTATGTAGGTGCCTTTAACGACGCGCTCTCTCTGAGGAAGGCTGGCATTTGGTTTCGGTACCTGTATCTCAGGTAACCAAAGTTGTAAAGCCAGTTAGGCACCATCTGTCATAATATATGAAATGCCTCTGTCCCTCACTAAACAATGTTTTATGATAAAAGCAATTTTGTATGAAGTATTTCAACTACAGCGGGCTCGGAACGGCTAGATTTTTTCTAAAGCGTATTAAGCGAATCTCATAAAACCTTGATTCTTCGTTTTCTGTCTGGCTGGCGTATTTCGCCTTCTACCAGAATGCGCCCTCCGGCAGTCTTTTCTAATTTGTCCAGTTTTCAACGCACTAATTGCCAGTTGTCCGTGCTTGTTTTGCCTACGTTAATTTATTAAAGTATACCTAACTGAGAACCTATAAATTATACCTGATACTATAATACATAGGTACTATAATATCCCAATACGATACATTGTATTTTTTCAAATACAATTAGATACAACAACAAATACAACACTGAGTTTGATGTTGTAAACGTTTTAGGTGTAAAAAAAGGCATTTAAAAATAGTTATTTGTTATACAAGAGTGCAAAGTTGCTTTTTAACCGCGTGTTCAATTTTGATGACCGAGCAAGCGAAGGATTCTAAAATTGAATCACGAGCGCAGCGAGTGATTCAAAATTAGAATCCTGAGCGTTAGCGAGGGAATCAAAAGAGCACGAGGTGAAAAATCTTTGCACTCGATTGCAACACGTAACTTTTCATTCCACCTCAGCGAGGAAATGACTAAATGCAAAAAAAAAAACGTTTACAATCACAAGATAGGTACACTTTTATTTCAGTTTAGGTATTAATTACTACATTATGACAGGTAAGTATTACAGAATAATCTTTAAATTATAACAAAATAATACTAAGGTATAATTAAGAAAATTTTAAAGTAACGTTGCTACAGTTATTTAAATTGAGTGTAATATTTTTGTTTGGTACTGTAATATTGGTGTTAGTCACTTGTGTACTGTTTTTCGGTAAACTATCTGTCATACTTAATAGTTGTACCGATTCATCGGATTCCCTTGGCGTGAATGTTGGAGAGAGAGGGAGATGGTTAGGTGTTTCATAACGGCTTATTTTTGATGTAGAAGGGCCAGTACAAGGATCCGATTGAGGCTCTTTCAGTGTAATGGCTCCTACGATGCCTTCACATATTTTAGACTTATTTTGGATGGAATCCTCTATGTATCCCTCTACAACTGCATTGGACTTCCAGCCTCCGTGGCGCTTAAGGGACAGCAGATCAGCTCCGGAATCAGCCAAAAGTGTGGCTGAAGTTCGTCGGAAACAATGACCCGTGTACAACAGGGGTTCTGGAAGTTCAAGAAATGTTGCTATTTCTCGTGGGATACTGCCAATTTTATTAGTACCCATAGGCTGTCTAACACACTTTCCATTGCGATACTGTAGAAAAAATCGATTGATTGGAGTGTTAGGCGGGCGTAAGGCTTGATATTTCTCAACAATCGTTACGTATTCCTTGCGAATGACGAAGTTGCGGTCTCTTTTTGTCTTTGTATTAGGTAAATTAATTAATAGTAAGTCATCTGAATGTTTCTCAATGTTTTTGACATTAAGTTGTGTTAGTTCATTAGTTCGACATGCTCCGTTTATTCCAATAATAAGAACAACCTGTAACGTAAAGAGTATTGTAGTAGATAAATGAATAAAATTGATATGAACGCATAATTATGCCTATCAACATCTACTAAGTATACTATTTAATTGAGATTAATATACTTAAGTAGATACTGAATGTGCAACTGACTTACTTTTGCCGCCAAATATACGGAATCGGGTGCTTCGTTAAGAAACTTTTCAATATCAGATACTGTGAAAACCTTCGATTTTTTTGGTTGATGACCAGATGAGGCTCTTTTTAAAAATGCCACTAATTTAGGATAGGTATCGATATGTTTGTCTTTTTTCATCTTTATTGTTGCTTTTAGCATCGAATACGTACTCCATAGAGTGCTTGCTTTCTTGTTCTCGGATAATTCTATAAAATATGCCAGCAAAACGTTTTCTGAGAAAGTTTTGGCTCCTTTTGCTAGTCGCCACGTGTTGAACATATCGTACTGTTTTAAATACTTCTCGCGTGATTGTTGAGGGAGAAAGCTCATTTGCGCATTATTAACAGTTTCAGTCAATTCTGTTGGCGTCAAGCAAACTTCCTCGTCGCTAGAATCACTCATTTTAGTTTTTTCACTTGTTTTCAAGTTTCTTGTTTTTAATATACCTAAGGTTTAACAATGACGTGAAAAAATGCCGCGTAAAGAACCGCGTACAAAGCAAATTGAAAAAAGAACACCAAGAAGGTTCCGAGTCTGAGTTTTTAACAAATTAAAAAAAAG
Source organism: Xanthia togata (assembly GCA_963853775.1). Taxonomy (NCBI): domain Eukaryota; kingdom Metazoa; phylum Arthropoda; class Insecta; order Lepidoptera; family Noctuidae; genus Xanthia; species Xanthia togata. The sequence goes on along the minus strand of OY970795.1, from coordinate 17,653,714 downwards.
TTGTATGATATATTCGGCACCATAGAGGTAGCAGTAAATAGGTTTAATGTTTTTTTTAATTCACAAACTTAGTGCACACGATGTTCTAAATTCAATTTACTTTATCCTCTAGAGAATAAAAACGGCATTTCCACTCAGATACTGAAGATTAAAAACTCAGACTCGGAACCTTCTTGGTTCAACAACTTTTTTTGCATTTAGTCATTTCCTCGCTGAGGTGGAATGAAAAGTTACGTGTTGCACTCGAGTGCAAAGATTTTTCACCTCGTGCTCTTTTGATTCCCTCGCTAACGCTCAGGATTCTAATTTTGAATCACTCGCTGCGCTCGTGATTCAATTTTAGAATCCTTCGCTTGCTCGGTCATCAAAATTGAACACGCGGTTAAAAAGCAACTTTGCACTCTTGTATAACAAATAACTATTCCGAGATGGTGGGATGAAAAGGAAATTTTCCAAATACTTTTTTTTACCCCTAAAACGAAATATTCGGTGTTACGATATTAATTATTGCAATTCATTATTAATATTCTAGTTCGCTAGTTAGCCATATTTCCATACGTACAATATTATTGCCAAATTAATCAAAATTAGTAAATATTTGACAGCTATTTGCGACGTTGCCAACTTGTAGGATAAGCCCTCTTAAGGTTCAAGGCCCTCCAGACTCTGAGGCACGGAAGGAGAACTTCATAAACTACATATTATTATGTATTTGGTTCTCTGGGACTCGCCGACCTGTCTGTGCTCTATGCAGGTTAGTCGCCACGGTAGATTCTGGGTTGCAAGAGATTCGTTGGTGGGGGAAAGTTTAGAAGGTAGTGCCTTAAAAAAAACCGGCCAAGTGCGTGTCTGACTATGCATAATGAAGGGTTCCATAGTTGGGATTAATTTATCCCAAGAACAAACTTAACATTGTAGTTGAAAAACATACATTACAACTGCAAATGTAAGTTTGTACGCACACTATTGAGATTTACCTTGTTATTTTAAGACCATAGACTTCTTATAGGTTTTCCTGTAATCTATGAGTAACGAATCATTCACTGTATTTTTTCAAGATTTTAGGCTCAGTAGTTTCGGAGATAAGGGAGGGGAATGGTCAATTTTATTAAATATCCTAAAATGATTCATTTTAAAATTGTGAAAAAAATATCTTAGATCCTTGCAATAAACTGCATAAACTTTTATTTGATATGTCACACCGTACAGTTTGCAAAACATTTTTATTAAATTTTCTTATTTTCCCCCCAAGTGACATTTAAAATTCATTTATTATCATAATATTTACGTTACACGTCCGTGTTTGGGTCACAGAAATACATATGTGTACGAAATTTCAACTTCGGTCCATTAGATTCGGCGCAAATTAGCTGTGACAGACAGACAGCCAGCCAGCCAGACAAATACGAGCGATCCTATAAGTCTTCCGTTTTTTCCATTTGAGGTACGGAACTCTAAAAAACCTGGGTTATTTTTTAAAACATTATATTTAAAACAATAAATGTTTACTTTACAAACAACTCTCAATCAAGCTTCTTACTACACTGTTTTGATTTTAGATACGGGCATCATAGAATAATTTGCCAGTGGGGTCCAATTAGGCTAACAACATTGTACAGTCACCACGAGTAAGTATAAACCTTACAGTTAAAAATACGTAAAATTAAAAAGCGTTTTTCTCGTGAAATAAAAATACCTATTTCATTTTTGTATTTTTACTATAATACAAAGTTTGCAACACCATAAAATATGTATCAATACTTTAGGAGAAAATCGCTTGTGAATCTTGCGTAAGTGTAACGTTTATGCAGGTAACTGTACGTCGAAATAACCAGGTAGGTACTTATAATTTAGGGGTGCTAGTGATCTCTACGTTGTAAAATGATAGCTAGGGTTGTATCTATTTGGGGGCGGTAGGGAAGACACGGCACGGGTCTCGGCAACCCCAAATCTGTCATCTAAAGTTTAACAAGCGAAGCATGATGTTACACCAGTTACCGTCGGTTTGTGTTCAACATTTTGAACATTTCTGAAATATCTGGGGTAGAACGTATTGCCTGAGGGCTCTAAAATAATAATTAGTGGACGGATCAGGTGACAGTTAAAGCTATATTTCCAACCAGCCTCAACAAAAATTCTGTTAAAAAAAAATCTAGAAGGGACTTTTCGTATATCCGACTAAGGTTTAACTTAGGACTTTTTATGAAATATTAATGTTAAATCCGTTCACCCTTTCATTAAAAAAAAAATCATGAATGTTATGAACATATAATTTTATTCTACCTCGTAACCACTCTTAGGGGACATGTCAGTGTTGCCTGGCTGTGACACAAAATCAATACCCTATGGGTACCGGCGACACGTCCAATTTTAAATCCTTTAATGAGACAGGAATTTTCAGTATTATATTACCTACTTATTAATACAGAAACATTGACTTAAATACTGAACAAGGTTAGTTAACAATTAATTGAACAGCTAATATTAATAACAAACAGCTGCCTAATTATCTACTGTTTTCATCAAACGGATTTTCTTATGACGACACGCTCACGTAATGATATCGGTATTTCCAATAACGTAACACATTACGTATATATGCATTATCTTGTGCAGAAATACATACCTATATATTATGCACTAAAAATACCACGTGTCGATATAAGTAAGTACTAGTTAGCCTACACAAGGACTAAAATACGATACGATAGTGGTAATATACGTCAACTAAATTACGTTGGAACATTTCATTGAAGTTTTAGCAAAACCCGTTTCTTGAATGAAATGACGTCACTACGTAGGTAGATAGCTATAAGTATAAACAGCTGTGTACTTATAGTATAGATTATTGGGTTCTTTCTTTTGCGTCAGATGTTAGTGGGGTTATTCGACAACCATGACGGAAGGCGTCGCGGAAGCGTGTCGTTGACATTAGATGCGCATTCTCTTTGTTACTTCAGATGGGTCGGTTACGGATTTTGTGCTAAATGCGCATCGTATTGTTATGGAATGTTTTAAAATTAGTGTTCGTACCTATCAAAATTCACGTGAAAATAATTTGCGCTCATTAATCTCCTGAAGGTAACTCACGAAACTGAAACATGTCCCATTATAACACGGTGAAGTCACGCATTTTTGAGTCGCCCTCCAAGTAAAACCAATGAACATTTACAATAACCGTCCCAGATAGCTTATTCAAAACTTCAAATAACATAATATAGTCACATATATAATGGTCTAAAATTGCAGAGTTTTTTATGCGTCTCCGATAACGACACGACATCATTAATTTAAGGCGCCTTGAGAATAGCCCGTCGGCTGCCCTGCCTGAATAGAATAGTCAGAAGTACATAGTCACAACTCGGTAGCGATGTGAGACGGACGCAACATCCTCGCCGCCACTCGCCTCGCGCTCTTTCGCGCCGCGGCTCATTGCTACGCCGCGAATTTGGGCCAAGCACAAATATACCTCTCCCTTACCAACCCACGTGTTATTAATCTACCTGTCTCTTTCGGCTATTTTCTCTCTCGGCCCGCGGTATTATACAGTCATTTATGTAATAAGTTCAATGTTTACATTGTGACTGATATCAGGTGATGAATGGAAATACATTACAAATTGCGATAACCCGGCCTTATCTTCAATGCTGTTGCTGTTCTCTCCGGCTTGTGTATAGGTGGGTAATAATATAGTAAAAAATAAAAAATACAACGTTTGCACATAATGCATCAATAATTCCAAAGTTTGATGTAGAAAGTAGCCCAGTTTCATGATAAAGAAGGTGCTATACATGTCTCATACATAGATAACGATCAACAACATGTAGCTATTTACATAGGTGGATACCTACCTGAATAAAAATATAAACACCATTGTTGGCAAGTATTATTAACAAATTAAAATGGATTATCATCGCTTGAAATTACACATACGTTACAATCATACGATAGAAGTATGAGCTTCCTTTTGGAACCAATTCGAAATAAGTCGGTAACATGAATTTTGTCATTTGATTTAATTTTTGACATATACTCAACATCGGTGACGGTGAATTACAATTTCATCAGTATTACCAACAATAAATGTGACCAATAAGAAAATTAACTTGATTTTAGAATCGAAAAATTGGAATTCCAATTTCTAACTAGCCAGTAGGTATAACAAGTTTATCGATTTATGAGAAGGTGAAGGTCGGAATCGATTCCAACATAACTGTTTTTACCGTTCCATTATAGTGAAAACAAAACGATAGGTATGTATGTACATAAGGAGCTCTTTTAACGAATGTCAAGAACACGTGTAAACCTCCTTCCAAGATACGGATATTTTGACTTAATTAACTGTTTTTAATGAAGAGTAGCTTTTTTTTTAATAACTGCAAGAAAAGTTAATACATTAATTGATGTATCATTAACATTTCTACTATTGTTTATCACAAAAAGCAATCATCCAAAAACCCACCATATATTTTCTTTTGTTCATTTTCCAAGTGTAGTTAGGAATAAATGGAAGTAATGGCGGCCGCGGGTAGTCGGTAACATTAACAAAAAAAAACATAACAATGAACGGGAAATGTGATTTTTCAGTTTTGTCAATATTCAATACCAATGGTTTTCCTGTTACGATTCAGATCGCTTTGGTATAAGATTGGCATATGTCGCATGTGAAAAGACTAAATCCTGGCAGTATTTCTCGGATGTTTAAATTTTCTTTCGGTTTGCGGGCAGCATACTCTTGTATGGCTGTCTGTGCGTTTATAAGTACGAAGAAATTCGGTATACAGAGATGAGTATCTCATGCTTATACTTATTAATACGTAAAGATATACTAATAAACCAGAGAAGAGTAAATCAGAAGCACATTGAAATATATCTACCCATATAAGAGCTATGTGTATTGAAACAAGGCCACGGTTGGCATGAGAACGTAGCATTTTTTTAAAAACTAATTCAGTGTCATTTTCACCATTAATGCTTCTCTTGATTGCCCATCGCAGTGAAATTATAGCAGTCATAAATATTATTTAAGCAACCCATTTTACTTTAGCTTGGCAGACAGATTCATCATGCCAAGATTATTGGAACGAAAACAGCTTTTGAAGGTTTACTTATGCCTATTCTCTTCACGTGGTCCCTTCGTAGACTTTCAATTACAACCATTTCATAGAATGAGCATAGCATTATTCTCTGTATATGGTTTCTATCTAGAATCGAAAACGATTACAATATCCACAAAGCGAAAGCTTCCTCATTCGTAGCGAATCCACACGTACGATCGATAACTTTGATTGTTGTTTCAACTCATGCATTAGATACCTACCTCGACCTTTAAGCCCACAACCTACTTGCATATGCAACGATTTAATTTTATTATTTTCAATTCACCACTGCATTCAAATTGTATACAATTATAACAGGTTCGACGTGAATTAAATAGTTCCATTTGCTGTGAATAGATTACCCCGTCGTTATGGTTCATTGATTTTCTAATGGGTAGATATTTCGAATAAAGGGGCTATGTTTGAAATTGATTCAAAAAAAATAATGTTGTGTTGACAATACTCGTACTTAGTAATATCGGTGTGTTCCTAATATTCTGTAACTCATAAAACAGACTATTCTTCTCATTTACATAATAATGGTGTGAAATCTTCCGAGCTACCAGTTCAGTTAGGTGTAGGTACCTCAAGGTCCAATACTACCCAGTAATCCCAGTATTGAGCCTTATTGAGTAATTAACTCTTTATTGATTGAGTTACAGCTATATATTGCTGTAAGCGGGCACGCCGTTCATGCCTTGAGGCTTTTATTTAGGTATTAAGTTCTGTTTACGTTTTTATTTTTGTTTGAGTACCTACTTATATTTTTCGATGTTTTTTATTGGCGTGTGCTAGTTGACATATTATGGCATTTAAATGTTTTGTCTTGCATAATGTAAATTATTTTGCATACTATTGTGCACACACGGCTACACATCAAGCAATGCAATTCCAGGTTATGCTGATCTCGCATTGTATAGGATTTCCTTACAATGCGAGGTCAGCATAGACTGGAAATGTATAGCTTGATGTGTAGCCGTGTGTACATATAAAATCAAGTTTTTCTAACTGAGCAGACAGCTGTGCTGCTGGGGAGTTTGCTGCGCCACTTCTTCCCAGCTAAAGCCCTAGGAAGTTTTAAAGGGCGGGCCTTTTGGGGGACTGTCTTATGTAATGTTGACGCTCGAAAAGTGCTGTTTAAAAAATAATTTTGATTTTGATTAAACAAAACATGTTGCAACATAATACATCTCTGCGTCACCGATATATATATAACAGTAGGAAAGCATTTCAAGCATATAACACTAACATTTATTATCATAGAAGTGTCTACGGTACCCGCTTCATAGAAACATCGATATCACCATTCATTGAGTAAATAAAAATATATTGGAGGCAGCGATCGCATAACCCATTGCCCTAATTAGAAATGGGAATAATATGAAGTTTGTTTTCTTTTAGCAACGTTCCAAAGATGACCTTTCTTTGAGAAGTTATGTGTGGGTGTCTTGTCACTTAATATACAGAGACACGTGGACTTTGTTGTGTTGGCTTGTTTATCGACCACTAGCGCCATCTACCTGATTTGTTGTGAACGTTGTTTTTCTAATTATAATACCAATTTACTGTTATCCAATTACAATTATATGTTACAATCAACTGAGAATCTACTGAGAATTTTCAGGATCATTTAGGTCGGTACCTAAGTATTTTTTTTAACCACAACGGCGAAGCTCTTGGTCTGCATCTCACTTGATGGTTTGTGAGGATCAGGCCGAAGGTGGAAGAGAGCTTCACCTGGAATTCTTAACAACAGAGGAACTATCTACCTAAACAATTTTATGGAAAAAATTAAATTTAAAACCTAACATAACATACATGACGCCTTGTTTCTCCGAAGGGCTGGGCAGAGGTGTACCTGTAGCACAGGGATGGGGAATCTTTTTCCTTCGCGTGCCAATATAATACTAACGAAATATATGGCGGGCCAAGTTGTTTCATTTTTGGCTATGTTAATTACTGAAATAAAACTATTGATATCGAGGGGTGAAAGGCTATTTGTTTGAAGCGACATTTTGGACGATACTGAGTTATATACATATTCGGATTCAGCGAATTTTTCTGCGTCGGATGAGCCGGGTTTCGTACAATTCTGAGCACTTTTTTGGCGCTTAAAACAATGCATTTTTAGTGCATAATTCTCAAAAATGATGTATGATCCGACATCAAATTTGCCATATTTTTTTAGTCTTTAATTTAAGCTGTACACAAAAACAGAGAATCGGAGCAAAAGCCGTTATTCTCGTCCTAAAATTTCAGTTCGATGTCAGATAAATCGTTTTTCGATAAAGCTAACTTTAGATGAAAACTCCCTTCATACATTTTGCTTACCAATACTAACACTATGCAATGTCGCTTCAACCAATTTGCCACCAGCCAAATTCATTAAGACATGTCGGTTCAACCCTTTTCGCTGCAACTGGTTTGCACTCTGTTTGGATCTTCAAACAATATTTCTGTTCATAAAACTGTGTTCCTTAGTCGCTTGAACAGTTTGTTAGTATCCACTTTTTTTAAATACATCACTTAAGATAAATCTAATACCAAGTGTTTAGATTAAAATCATTTTTTCCTGTATTATAATATAAAATAGTTTGTCTTTTAAACCGTCGAATTTTAATACGACAATAACAATCTATGTAATTTAAAACAAATAAATGTTGGCATAGTTTTCGTAATCCGTGGCAGAATTATTACTGCCCCGCCCCGCGCGGGCGCATCAGTCAGTCAATCAGTCGTGAGTGTGGCGGGAGACAAGACGCGCGCTGTTGTAGTTTGGGATAAGACCGAATAGAATAAGCTTGTAAGTATGTTTACTTTAATATTGCGTCTATAAATGAATAAATACATAATGTTTTGTGAATGTAAATAGTCTGTAGATTGCGAATTTTTGTGTTTTGTTTATCGCAAGTATTGATACATTATTACCATAGTAAGTACCTGCCAAGCTGTCTGCTGTAATAACCACCTGCTTACTTAATAGATGAATAACGGTTACTGTTTAAATATACGCGGTTACTGAATTATTTGTAATGGTGTACCAATTAATAAATTTAAAAGTATACAATTTACTAGCTATAGAACAACAGGCCAGCTTATACTATACCTGGTCTTGTTATCAGTGACTTGCGGCCGATCGTAGGTTCCTATGACTACATAGGAACCTACGATCGTCCGCAAGTCACTGCGTTGTTCAGGTTTCTATGTACTACATAGTTCCTAGGTACTAACCTAGGAACTATGTAGTACATAGAAACCTACGAAGTTGCATTATTTATTAGTTCTCTCTTACCTATAAGTATTAGTAGTTATGTTATTTATGTTTGCTTAAATTTTTAGCCTACAATGGAGACAAAAAGACTAAAATATTTGAGAAGCAAAATTGAACGCATAAGTGATGAAAACAAAACAAAACGGTTACAGCCCAGTACTCGTTAACAGAAATTATACCGGAAAAAGAAATGGATATATTAAGGAAATCCTTGGAGGAGGACAATAATGCTGAAGAAATACCAAATCAAGCAGAAGACACCTCAAAAAAGTAAGAAAAAGCAAGCGTGCCTTGATTCAAAAAAGCTATTTAGATTTTATGAGCGAAGATGAAGACTTTGTCTGGGACTCGACTTCTTGGGAAGGGACGGACGAGTCCTAAAACCAAAGAAAAAAAAAACAGTAAACGCAGAAGATGGGAAAGTAGGAGAGTCAGGTTTAAAAAAAAAGAAGGAAAATAAGGCAAAGAAACGAAAAGATTCTAGATCAAAAGGTGAATGTTATTTTAAGAAAGATGGTTCCATTAGGAAGGAAAGACAGTTAAAACTAAACCCATGCATAGGGAAAAGCTGTCCCTGGAAGTGTAGTGAAATAGACGAAGATAAAAGGACAGGAATATTTGATTATTTTTGGGGATTATCCAATCAGAGAAAAAAGGACTGGTTAATTGCTATGTCCTCTAAGATGCAAACATTCCAGCTACAGGACCAATACATTTAAATATTTTATAAATGACGGAGAGGGTCGTCGTCAGGTTTGTTCTAAATTCTTGATCAGCACACTAGACGTTACCCAAAGATTCGTTTACTACACCTTGACAAATGTATCCCAGGGAATATCAAAAGAAGATGGGAGAGGAAGATGCGTTCCAGCCAACAAAACTCCAGATAATGTAAGGGAATCGGCAAAAACCTTCATTAAAAGCTTACCTGCACTACCATCGCATTATTGCCGCAAGGATAGTACAAGGCTGTACCTCCCAAACGAATTTAAAAACATCAAAAATCTGTATCGTATCTATAAAGAGGATCAAACTAGTAAAGGAGTCGATGTCTTGAGTGAAAAAATCTTTCGACAAATATTTAATACTGATTTTAATGTAGGATTTCATATACCTAAGAAGGATAAATGCATAAAATGTTTGCGTTTTGAAGGCCAGAATCCATCTGAATGTCCCAAACTGCAGGCCCATTTAGAAGAAAAACAAGCATCAAAACAACGCCAGGAATGTCATAGAGAATTAGGCAAAGAAAACCCTACTATTTTGTGTGCATCTTTTGATCTCCAGAAGGTTCTCAACACTCCCCATGGGAACAGCATGCTGCTTTTTACTCCCGAAAATATACGGTTTATAATTTATGCTTTTATGAAAGTATAACAAGAAATGGTTTCTGTTTCGTCTGGGGAGAAACAGAAGGAAAAAGAAGGGCCAATGAAATTGGTACAATTTTACAAAAATACATAGGAGACGTTGATTCACGAACCACAATAAAAACTTTAATTTTATATTCAGACTCTTGCCCTGGACAAAATAAGAATAAAATTGTACTTGCTGCTGTCCATAACGCGTTGTTACAATCTAAACATCTAGAAACTATTCAAATGAACTTTCTTCTCCCTGGACACACGGAGATGACAGTAGACAGCATCCACTCGACTATTGAGCACTCCGTGCGAAATACGATTGTGTGGGCTCCGTCTCAGTGGGCAACAGTGTGCCAGCTAGCTCGAAAAGAGCCGGCGCCTTATTATGTCGAAAATCTTACACATACTGATTTCAAGAACTTTGAAGTGTTCTCCGATAAATATTTCAGGGGAAACCTGGTTGGAAAAATTAGCAAAATCGGAACAGCGACATTTAAAAAATCTACTCCAAATGAAATAAAAATTAAGTATACTATGAAGAATGATGCCCTGGAAGAAAAGATACCAATACATGCTAAACCTAAGAGTCTCAATCTCAAATATAAAACTTCGTTAGCAATTACCAAATCTAAATACAACGATCTTAAGAAACTATGTGACACTAACGTTATTCCAAAAATATTTCATACCGAGTACTTTTGCAAACCAACAACGCTAAAGACCAACTAGTGGATACGGATATTGAAGATGAGACGGAGGAATTAGATTAGAAAATGGATTTGGTAACAATGCTTAACTAAATTTACGTTTTATTTTTCGGCTCTATCTATATTTTGTAATAAGCAAATATTTTGTAATGGTACAAACAAAAATTATGATTCCTATTGTGACCTATTAGAGCTGTGTTCAGTTACTTTGTTAAAAAAGTTATTTTTCTTATTTGTAATGAAGTGGATAAATGTACTTAGGAAGTAAGCAACATTGTAACCTTGTAGAGAATATGGGCTATACGCTTGTCATGTACAGCCGTGTTTCTATTGAGCTTCATACTTCATGGCGACCCACCCTGCCAGTACTCATGGAGTATGGAGCTCAATAGAAACACGTCTGTACATGACAAGCGTTTATTTCACACTCTCTACAATAGGTTTCTTACTTAAAACTTACTTACTAAGTAGGTACATTTATCCACTTCAGTAACTACTTTAAAGTTTATAATAAATAATAAGGATACTTACGATCTCAATAAGACTGAGTGTTAATTAAGTAGTAAGATACGTAATAAAAAAGAGTCTAATTAACAAAACTTTTTTATTTATTCCTGATATAGTAATTATTCACCCATTTCAATACTACAACCTCTTAACTTACTATAAATCTGTCATTATTATCTTGTATCAACAACCAAGTTATATAAACTCCTTTCGAAACCTGAGACATCAAACAACTCATTAAGAATGTTCATCGTTGCTTAAGCAAACTTGCCTGTATCCTTAATAAAACCCAATTGGTAGTTAAACAAAATAGCCTATTCCTATTATCATTGAGTAACGTCGATTCAATCATTTTGCTTTCTCCTGCATAAGTACTGTAAGGTCACTTAAACCATTTTGCTTGCTGCTGTTTAGTGACAATATTGGAAGTTGAATCACTTTTCTTTACTCTAAAAATAAGGCGATACAGATCATTTTGTATTAAGCGACATTTATCTTGGAACTCATAACTGTTTTTTTATAGAAAATTATACCAAAACATTAAGGGATTTTTTTGCAATAAAGATCCACGATCCCCATTAAAGTAAGAGCAGTAGTTTTTTTATAACGATTTTTTTTCAAAATTTTGAATCTTTAAATGGCTCCCCTGTAAAGTTCGTAAAATGTCGCTTCAAACAAATAGCCTTTCACCCCTCGATATGTATTTTTGAAACACTAATTTATTGTGCAATATTACAAAATAACTATTGGAATAAAAAAAATATGGAAATTGTAGTTAAATTAAACTTTTAAGTTTGCTGCGAAGTAGAAGGTTGAGGAGCGCTGGTCTTTGTGGGGACATGTGACATGTGGAACTGTTTTTGTTTTTGCATGATTTCATCATAAACCGGCACCATTTGTGATGCTGAACATTTTAGTAGTGAATAAAGGTGGTCATCCGAAAGTCTATTCAATCTGCCTAGCCTTTTCCCAACTATATTGGGGTCGGCTTCCAGTCTAACCGGATGCAGCTGAATACCAGTATTTTACATGGAGCGACTGCCTATCTGACCTCCACAACCCAGTAACTGGGTAATACGATACCCCTTGGTAAGACTGGTTGTCAGATTTTCGGGCTTCTGACGACCCGTAACGACGGTCAAAGATCCACGAATGACAACCGGGACCAACGGCTTAACGTGCTTTCCGAGGCACGGAGGAGTCTCGTTATGTAAAGATGGTCACCCATCCACAGACCAACCCCGGCAAGCGTAGCTTAACCTGATGGATCGACCCGTGCGGCAGTTATTACTTAGCCACGAGCTCCTCCGAAAGTCTATTACGAAGACAATTTTTTCTTAATTTCATTAATGAAAAAGTTTGTTCGCACAAATAGCTTGTACCAAACATAGCCATTATTTTTTGGGCGTGGGCAACTATATTTGGGTATTGTGTCCTAGATATGGACTTATAAAATTCCAATTTGCTGGTGATTAGAGTGAAATTACTAACAATACGAAATATTCTCTTGATTTTTATTTGATGGTCGCGGGCCGGATTTCAAGCCTTCGCGGGCCGGAGATGGCCCGCGGGCCGTAGTTTCCCCATCCCTGCTGTAGCAGGTAAACCCACATTTCGGCAGTTATGTTTAAGTCCCATGTAATAGGGGGGAGCCTATCAACCGGGCACAAATCCAGACTCCGGGGTGCTACTGAGACATTTCAGACAAAAATTAAAACCTTATGAATTCTAAAACTAAACCATTACGTAGGTATATACACTTTATTAAGCTGGAAAGGTTTGGCTCAATGAATAACAAAAAAAAAAACTGTTCAGTAATGGGATGTTTTCATTGTTGCTGGACTAGGATTACAATTTTAAAGAGAGATAGATAATTTTAACACACAAAAAGTCGAGAAAAGTTTTGTCTAATGAAATCGTGAGAATATTCCCAACCACTTCATTGCCGCGTTCATAATGCGACGACGAATAATGTAAACCAACTGCTTTACTCTTCCTCGAGAAATGGCGTCACATGCCACAGACGGCAAAGAATTTTTGTTGAAATTTCACGAGGGGTTGGTACCTACCTAAATTGTTCTATTTAGTACCTCCATTGAAAATAATTGTACCGCTAGCATTTCGCAAAAAAATTAAATACAAAAAAGCCTCTGTAGCGTATACGCCACGGACGGCCCATTTATTTTGGTATTAGTTAGAAATGCACGATATACATCAAAGAATCGTACATAAATAAAACACTACAATACTAAACATTAAATCTAGTAATCTTTGTATTATCTAGATGTGACAATCAAATTCGATGTACTGAACTATCTTATTGTAATGGTTGTAATTTACATTTTTATTCTAAAAGAATGTTATCAGGATATGGGCAAACTGTATTGACTCATTAATAACAAGCAATTATATATTATTTGTTTAACTAAATTATAACTCAACAATTATTATTTTTCGTTCCTTAGCCTTCCATTTCCATATGGCTTGGTGTAATCATGCATGTAGGTAATGGTTGTTTAAGAGATGTCAGCAAGTGAAGGGATCCGATGAGACCATTGCCTGCCGGGGTTGCGGGAAAGTCCGAAAGGGATACCGTGGCCCCCCATTGCACAGGCAACAGAAGGAACACGGGTGGGTTTTAGTCAGTAAGAGTCTGACACGCCCTCCCGCTCCACCCAGAGCGGGAGGAGTTTTTGATGATTTACCACCCAAAAAAAAATAAGGTTATGGTAGTTTAGAAATGGAACTGAAACAATACACACTCACTTAGATCTTTTACGTATAATCCAAAATGTACAAGTCGAAAATCACAACACATCTCTCGCTCAAACGTCTCACCAGCCAAAGTACCGCCGCAGCCGGAAGTCAAACTACGATCTCCTTTTTATTATTGTAAAATATCCGAAGCACTTACATCATTGACATAATTTTAATTACATAGATAGAATACTCTATTGTACACCATAAAAATTACAGACATAAACTTAGAAATTTTACATAGGGACACTACATTTTTATAATTGAGTAGGATTACTATTACTATTTTGAAGATAATAAATATGTGCTCAGAGATTAAGGACAAATTATTAATATTTAAAATTACCACAATATTTAGTCTCTATGAGTTGATAGATGGCGCTAGTAAGTTTGTTAAGTAGATTTCATCAGTAGATCCTCATGACTGTTGTTATACTAGTTGCTTTAAATACCGGGAGATGGCTTTGGTTGTTGGTTGTTGGCGATGCGAAAGTAGATTGAGGGATCCTGGGCTCACAGATGCACAGTTGGCGGATAACCGTTACATTGGCTACTATGGTTATTCTAGATCACAGAGCACGGAATTGCCGTGGGTCGGCACGACTGGAGACTGCAGTAAGTACTACCTAATAACATTCGTACCGCGCTGCAACATCAGACCAGCTCCTTAGTACCATATAAATGTATGACGTTTGGTGTAGGTAGCTTATAATGCCGAACCGGTCGCATTAGGACACCCTGACCTATTGGTTTAGGTTAGGTTAGTAAAATTTTCATTAAAAACACTGTTTTCACTCATATTGCTTTTTTATTTATTTCTGGTACCTATGAGTGTTAAGACACACAGACTCACAGTCACGAGCGATAAAATTTATAAAATCTACAATCTCACGTTTACGTTTCACGCTGTTTTACATAACCTCTTATTGTTGACCCACTGCATTGATAAATGCAAAACGCTTATGCAATTCTGCGTGTTAACTTTCAGTAATGTCGATAAGGAATGTCGCTAAACGTCGCGTCGTTCAGCTGTTTTACATTTTTTTGCGAAACGCAAGAGATGCAGTTATTTTCAATGGAGCTAGGTACTAAATAGAACAATTTAGGTACCAAACCCTCGTGAAATTTCAACAAAATCGATGATTTTTGCCGTCTGAGGCGTGTGACGCCATTTCTCGAGGAGTAGGTAATGCAGTTGGTTTACATTTATATTCGTCATCGCATTATGAACGCGGCACGCGAGAAATGCTGTGACTCACAAGCACAGACTACAATATAATACAGGAGGAAAATGCAGTTGAAATCAGATGTTTTGTAGAGCGATTTGATGAACAGATACTTATTAAAAGGTTTACAGACTTATGGATAGGAACCCTCACTCATATATTTTAGAACATCTTAGAAAACCAATGAAAGTCCCAGAAACTGTAAAGGCAGCTTTTGAGTCAGTCAGCCAGTGATAATTTTAGTAGCGGTTACTAAAACAAGCGACACAGAAGCTCTAAAAGCAATCAGTCAGCCAGTGACAATTATAGTGGCTTCGACAAAAAAAAAGAAACCTCTATAATTCTCCCCCAAAAATGCTAGGTATTTGACAGTATTTGAAAAGGCAAATACCTAATTATACGATGATAAGAAATAAGTCCACGCTAGCTTATTTTCTAAAATTGGTTCATTTCTAGTACCAGATGGGAACCATCATGTACGTATGTAGAACTACTAAACTCGTATCGTTAGCACATACTTCGCCACAGATGTTATTAGGTCAGCTGCCTCAATGGCACCGAAGGAAATACCAAAGGCGGATGAAGTAGACTGGGTGCCTAGGTTTTTCTGTTCATGTTGGGATATTCTTAGATGGCAAAAGAAGGTGGAACTTTGACTGTACCGATCTAAAATTCAAGAACTGTGAAAGCAGAACATCTGTCTACCTCTTTGGTGATTATATCATGTCGCTATTAGGCCTTTTTGTCCAACAAAATGGAATCACTGTAATTTGCCTAATCGATTCAACTGTAAACATGACCGCAAATGTCACGTACGTGAGTGTGACAATCAGTCGACCTGGAAAAAAGATGATAAGTAAGTCATTATAACCTTTCCGTTCTATGTTTCTGCAAACTTGGCGGTCGATTCTTAAAACAGTGGAAGATGTCTCTTGCATTTAGAAATCCAACGTCCTCGAGTTACTGGACGTCAAACAGTACACTTCCCAGCGATTCTTTGGAGGAATACTTTAGAAGGGCTATTTTTATACCTAGGTGATCTGATTTCTGGCATGAAAGACCGATTTGCCAATAACGGAGAGCTGCTTTCTTCTTTAGAAATCGTTCTTCCAAAAATATAGACAAGGGGAAAATCTATCTATTTATATATATATATATATATATATATAAATGAATGTTTGTCTGTATGTCCTCTATGGATTCCGAAAGGGCTGGACCAAATTTGACGAAACTATGTTAGGGTGTTCTGAGGACGCCCACGAGAGGGTGTCGGCCCGAAAAAAAAAAGTTGAAGTGTCCTGGGCCCATAACCTGTTAGTAGAGATATGTTAGCAGGACTGCATGTCCCACTAGCGCTATAGCGCGCAGTGTGCTTGTGCCTAATTGTGTAATGCAGGAGATGAATAAAAACTGGTTGTTAAAAATAAAAGCTGAGATAATACTTATATTTTTAATTACTTTGACAACACATTCAGGGTAAGGTATCTGACAAAAGACAGGACATGCAAAAAAAGGGAGGTTGAAAAAAAAAATTGTCAGATCAAAAATGGTCGTTTAAAGAAAAAAACATAAGTACTCTTTTATTCTAACAATACATATTATAGTATAACCATAATATAAGTAGTACAGTCAGTGACCTGCTTAACCCGACCCCTCTTTTTCTTTTTAAGAGGGGTCAAGTAATGACCGTACAATGATTACAGTGACTTGACTACTTTCACACTGTAGTTTTAAAGAATGTCCCCCTCCGAATTAAAAGGATACGAACCTAACTGTATATCTTACCTGTAACTGCAAAAAAACAGCTCACTCTGTAGATAGCTCTGTTGGGGAGTTTGTTGCGCCACTTTTTCCCAGCTAAAGCACTAGGAAGTGGTGAAGGGTGGACTTTTTGGGGGACTGTCTTATGTAATTTTGATGTTCGAAAAGTGATGATTCTCAGCCTAGTTTGAATAAATGACTTGATTTTTTTCGATATTATAATTATTAAAACTCTCTACTAGTGGAATGTAGCGAAAAAGGGTTAAAATCATGCGGATAGCAGCGTGACTAATTTGAACAGGAATTAACCTCATGGCTAATTTAAACAATAATTTCTGAGCGAACGGATCTTTGCGGATAGTAGGTAATGCCACTTAAAGACGGGCTGTTAAAATATAATGATTATTAAAAGAACATTAAGTAGCGTAGCATCGAAAAACACACTACGCTAAGGCATGCTACAGGCAATTTTTTTTTTTTTTTTACAAAACGTTACCCCACACTAGGAATTTCTTCTGTATCGTGGGTGCGTTTACAAACATTAAACTCACATACACAAACAGCCAGACCCGGAACAACTAATTGTAGGTCATACAAATATTTGCTCCGTGCGGGAATCGAACCCGCGACATGAAGCGCAGCAGTCAGTTGCCTAACCACTGCGCCAACAATGTCGAATGAATGAAGTAACTCGGACAAATTCACACACATTCGGTTGAAATATTATCTCTTTGTAATTGCAGGATGCAATAATATTAACAGACATGCATATCTAATGTTCGTTGTTTATAATGCTGCATGCATTTAATGGAGGTCGAATCGTTTTTTATTGCGATGCCAAAATAAACGGGTTTAAATTTATCTAGAACCGAGTCGAATAAACACCTTTGATCGAGTAATTACTTTTGGTAAATTTTCTGTAAGTATTCGTAATCTGAATAACTGGAACAAATTAATGCTTAATTTTAATTTCAGTGTCGTCTTGTGCCTGTGAAAGTAGAAAGTGTACCTACCTAGTTAGTTAAAAAAGTTTATTTTTGTCCAGGGAACAAAAGGTTAGGCAGTCTTCCTTCCATCTAACAATACTTAATTTGAAATAAGATAGACATTTTAACAAACCTTTTTTACAGCCCGTTCCACTGATTCTGACTTCTATAACGTAGGCATAAGGATGGCATTAAAAGCAAAAAAAGTGGTTACAATACCAAATGTTTACTGCAGCTGCAATTTGGTGTCACCAACGTAATAGAAGTCAAAATCGGTTGAACGGACTGTAAAAAAGGTTTAGTAAATGTCTAATCTTTTTTCAAATGGAATATAGTTGGCATTCGACAGGTTTTTACCCTTTTCTGTCCTTATCAGTCACGCACTTTCAACTGCCGGATTTAAAACAGAAAGTGGTATTAAAAAAATCAAGATAAACAATTGAAAGATTATATAATTGCAGATAGTCAGGCCATCTTTTAAGTCCGCAGTATACACACGCGATAATAACATTGATAAAGCAGATACCTAGTTTCACATATTATCATTCTTAAAAAGACGTTCGTATTATAAACACTGCTTATACGAATGTTCGTGTATTTTTCTGAATCTATAGGAACTGTTTAGTTCTAATATCCCGTTGTTTTGTGGCCAGCACTACGGTTTTTCAAGCAAACTTGTGTCATTGGCTGGCTATTTTGAACGTTAACTTAAGGACTCTACCTGACTGTCTGTTTTATGTGAACAGTACATAAATAAAATATTTTATGTAAATTCTTTGCTCGTGTTTAGTCAATTTGCGATTATTTAAAACCGCGGCATCGCTTCACTCTGGTAACGTACGTCCTCGTTAAATAACCTCTTCTATTGTGTTGTGTGTGCCCCTAAAAACATTATAATATCTATGCTTTTTTGTGTTAAACGCTGAAGACGGAGATATCTAGAAGGTTAATGTAAGTGTTCTCATATTTTATATAGACTAATACTCAGTAAGTTAGAAGCCCGAAAATCTGACAAACTGTATTTATACGGGTTGTCAGATTATTAGAGATTTCCGGGCTACGCTTTGGGCTACGGCTTAACCTACCAAGGGGTATCGAGTAACCCAGTAACTGGGTTGTTAAGGTCAGACAAACAGTCGCCCCATTTAACATACTGGTATTCTAGCTGCATCCGGTTAGACTGGAAGCCAACCCCAACGTAGATGGGAAAAGGCTAAGCAGTTGAGTGTGACCCGGCCACAAATAAATTATAAATATGCAGTGCAATTTCAATCTTCTCTCAGGGACGAATGAAAACGGATGTTTGGATAATTTTATCGGAGTTTTTTAAACCGGAATCTAATGGCAATGAATTCAAATATTTACTCACTTATCAGTTTATTTACTCTAGGCAGATATTTCGCAGATAAGTTTGTTTATTTATATATTTTCTAGTAACAGTACGCGTGGCGTAGGCGTAGGTATTATGTGTCATAATATCTGAAACAGCCATAGCAATATCAGAAAAATATTTAACAGAATATTATGAAATTAGTCCGTTACCGTGGTGGATTACGGCCCACTCTCCCACCTAGATGAGGCCCGTGTCCCAGCAGTGGGCATATTATAGGCTGATTTTGAGTCCGCTACCCTTATTTCATTAACGGTTTGCGGGATACTAAACGCCCCCAGACGTACGTAACAATAAAACTTCTATTGTGTCTCGTTCAGTGTCCTTCAACCGATTAAGTAACCTGTAACCTATTCTGACCATTTTCAAGCAGCCGGAATCAAGTCATTCAGTGGTGAACAGCCGGTCTATTCTGTAATAATCTCACGGTGATAACTTAGGTGAAGTGAGCTGTCATTCCACCTGCTGCTAGGGACTGACAGCTCACTCCGAGCTAACTTCACCTAAGTTTTCACGGTGAGATGGTTACAGAATAGCACTGCTGGTGTCGGCGGCGACTTTTGATTCGTAGGTCCTGCGTTCGGACCCAGGAAGGTACCTACTTTTCTTTTCATCACCACCACTCTCCAAACGGTGAAGGAAAACATAGTGAGATGAGTAAACCGTCATGTCCAAGAAACAAAAAATTCGAAGACATTGTGTGTCATGTCATCCACCAACATGCACTGCGCCCGCGTGGTGGAATATGGCCCCTCCCTCTCACAGAGAGTAGGTCTGATTAAATATAAGCTAAATTAATTATAGGCTGATTTATGAAACATGTCTCGAATTATAATTTAAGTAAGTTAACGTAACTAGGGCCCCCCAAGATACAGATGTTACCTAGTTTAGGGACCACTGCTCTGTGTAACCATGTAATAAACCATACCAATATCTAACTATTAAGTTTTATTTTGTAACAACGAATGAATGAAATGCCGTGGTTTAACCAGGCTCGATAAATCGAATTGGAATGAACCCCAAGATCTGCACTAGCCCCCTATGTTACATGGGCCATTGCATATTATCAAGAAGTAGACCGAGGGGCGCTGTAATGGTATAGAGGACGTGCCCTAAGCATATGGACGGATTTGATCAATAAATTATTTTTACTTTTTCAGTTATTTAACCATTTATGTACACACATATATATAAACAGAAAATAACGAAAAATACTTACAAAGGTGATGCTTATTTCTAAAGAAATCTCTCCAGCATACCTGCGAAAGGACAGAAGGTAAAAAGAGATGTAGACAACGTGTGTAAGAGTAGAGAGAAAGTAAAATAGGTACATAAAATCAAAACAATTCACTTAATAAAATAAAACAAATTATATGAGAATATACTTACTAACATACATACATACATACAATCATACATATTAGGTTGGCTTTTAATATTCCTTCCTTCGATCAACAATTAGATTTAGATTTCCGATGAGCGCATCAAAAACGGCCGGAAAAATAAGACCCTACCTACGTATCGTGTTATAGTAATCTTATTCTAGGTGCATTGTCTTCACATATAATTATATAATTAGTGTATACAAGATATAATGATTTTTTTTAAAGAGTAACGGTGGAGTTTCTTGCCCATTCTTCTCCATACGAAAACTACCTTTTGGAATGGGCGACTAGAATCAGTTATTATTATTTTTTGTAAAGTTTGACGTTCAAAAGTGCCTTTTTTGTGCCTAATTGAAATAAATTATTTGACTTTGACCACAAATAATATTGTAGTCTTATTTCGCAACATGGTTTTTCAACCTTGTTACTTAGAAATTATGATTTATTTTTACATAAATATATTTGTTCTTATTTTTTTTAATACGCTTACTTTTCAATAGAATTAGTAAATATGTATATTGCAAAAGATAATACACTTTATGTTTGACTGTTAAGGTTTATAATCTAGTTATATGCAGTGTGTATGCTAGTGTTGTTCGAAGATTCTTTCCCTCCGAATAACCCACTTATTTCTCCCATAAGGTAGACTGAACATCCTATCAAGAGTTCTCGTTCAAAATAAATTTCTAACTTAATTACAACTAGCTGGAGCGCGAAAATCAATTTGCTCAATACTCAATACTAGAAGATATTTAGAAGTGCTAATGAAGTTTTCAAAAGAATTATTTTACGGTTTCTTAAAAGACCAATCAACTATAGACCTTTCATTTTTCTTCACTAATGATATTCTACGTCTTTGCTCTGTTTAATGTAATGTAATTTTTTGTTTTAGTGACAAATATCATGTTCCAATTCATCAATTAGCATGTTGTCGCGGAAGCGCTCAAACATGAGCTAATTCAGAGTTCAGAGAGAGGCCCATAGGCGATGAAGTTAGAATATTTTAAATTACGAACGGGCGTTAATAAAAGAGCTTACCTAACACTCGCAACAACTCGCAGTTGGAAGTCCAGTTAAGATAATTAGTCCAATGTGCAACATTATTATACATGTGTACGTGTAGGTAGATATTGATTGTTATAATGATATATGCGTGACATGTGCCCGCTGTTATCAGTCGTACTGCGATCTTCACCTGCGCTGGTGTTGCTGAGTCCCGCGACCTCTGAGGTACGACATTTTTTTCTATATAACTTTAAAATTCGAATAGGAAAGTTGCATACTTTCTTTATTTGACCTTTTTGGTCGAATTGTCAGGTTAGGTCATACGGTCAAGTGCACAGACTACATAGGGATACTGTCAAGTGCCTACTTAGTAAAGCTAAGTTATCACCACTAACGGGCTTTTTCTAAGTAGTTAGGTTATTTTCCGGAAAACTGTGAAGTTTTCTTTTTACTGAACAATGGTTTTGGTCATTTTTCCCAGTCTTGACTCGTGATTTAGAATTTATAGCCTTGAGGCTCATTTATAGGTGTGAGATGTATCGGTATTTTTTGTTTGCAATCTTCTTAACTGGAAATATTTTTTCGGTAAGTTTAAAAAAATATCTTACAGGCATTTTTAATGACTTGTTCTCCTCTAGATAATTATTTAATATTTATTTAAAGCGAGTTATTCTTTCTTTAGTTACTAACATAGTTCCACAGTCACAAACAGAGCTCCTAAAACTAGAAATAAATAAATTACTTTGTTATCGCTACTACCAAGGCTTCCCCTTTCTTTTTTCTTCACATAAGTACAACACTTTTGGGGCTGAACAGTAACATTTTATGTACTTGGCTTATTTCCAGAGCTGTCACAGTGTTCTTACAAAGATATCTTACACAGCTTTACGAGTGTATTCGTATCTTGCCAACGATTTTGGAAAATAATCTTATATTTTCTTAACAAAAATCTATTTTCTGAAGGTCGGTTTATCAGCCTATGTTCCAATGTATGTAGGAAATAGGAATAGGTTCACGGAAATTATATCTACTAATATAGGTACAGTTTGCGTCAAATAACTTTGCCGCTCTGAAGTAGGTTACAAATGACTGCGCAGTAGTAATTCTTACTTAAAAAACAGTAGCGCGCATGCCAGCGCGCATGCGCAACCTAACTTCAGAGCGGCAAACATACAGCTTGAGTTAGTTTTTTTTTTCTTTTTGTTTTAACGCGCTATAAATCTTTAGAACTACCAGTTAAATCTGAAAAAAAACATTTGATAGCCCAATACGTGAGGAAAGTTATAGGCTATTTAATATTTAACACACGCTACGACCATCAGGAGCCGAGCGAAAAGAAATAAGGCTAAGCGAAAACGAAGTACAGCGCGTGCGGGTGATCCGATTTCTTTAAAATTAAACGGCGGCGGCCAAACTAGCTGTAGTTTGGTAATAAAAAAGTAATTTAAAAAACTAAAAAACCCGACTGCGTGACAGACTCAAATGGGTCCGCCTGCTTCCAAATTTTATTTTATTTAAAATGGGCTTGTTTTTAGCTAAAATTTTTTTTTAAGCCTTTTAACGCAGTCGTGTTTTATAGTTTTTTTAATTACTTTTTATTTCCAGCTTTTTAGTTTATGCCTACTTTTATTTTAGTATAGGTACATATTGTTTTTTACTTTATTGTACGTGTTTTTTACGATTTGTCACTTCGAGGTACTTTTTACCATATGAGTTGTATATATTTTTGTAATCACCTTTTAAAACCCTATATATTATTATATATCCCACTCGATGGTAGGTATTTGAAGAAAAAAAAAATGGATCTACACAATATGGCAACCCAAATCCGCCATTTTACTTTGTTTTTTTTATTTTAATGTAGCCAGTGACACTCGCGCTACCAAGACAAATCTAAAGACGTATAATTTATCCAAATCCGTTTATACGTTTAGGAGTTACGAGGGAACAAAGAAACGGACATACCTACATGTAGAAGGTCAAACACTTAACCCTTTTGGGCTTTGCCGCAAACCACAGCCAATTTTTGCCTTCTATTTTACCTGTCACTAATTATTTTTGCATTTCTATAATTATAGTATAAACGATAGTTTAAATATATATTATAATTATCGGTGTTTTTGCGTCTAGCACTGCCATGTACTTATTAACGTAAACTTTGTGCAGAAATCGAATATTTGTTTCGGAAGTCGCTCTGCCGCTGCGCCACTGGGGTCGACTGACTGACACCCTTTTACCCTTTTCCGATTGAATATGGATTTTTTACTTAATTAAAGGCAAATACAAAATAAGTATTATACGTAACCGGACAAGGTGTGAGTGGGACTTGTGCTCTCAGGGTTCCGTCTCAAAGCTGTGCTTGCTCGACTGCCCGAATTCCCAAATCCGGATTGAAGGACAAACTTAACTTTTCAATTATATAACGTTGTTTTCGATGTTTGATTTTCGTTAGAAGATTCAAGGGACCGTAGACCTAAGTTTTTAAAATCTATTACAACTTGATGCCTCCACGCGTTCCTGAGACAAAGGGTCTTGACAGACAGCGAAGTCATCCTTTTATGGTTTCTTTTTTTCATTTTGAAGTACGCAACCCTGAAATCGGCCTATTACCTTTCATGCAGTAACGGCTGAACGGATTTAGTTGAAAGGCATACTAATATATACATACATAAGGATATGTTTCATTTTGACAGTTCAACAACATTCATTGCGTTATTTATACATTGTCAAACTCAAGTAGATTTTTTTCGAAATTATGAAGCAATGGATTAGCAATTTGATTCTAAACGATTTAAATTCCGATCGTTCGTGTATTACGTAATTAGGGTACTGGGTTAGGACATAGGATACTTTTATCCCGGCACGTACTGCCGGGATAAAAGTATCCTATGTATTCCCGTGGGATAATTTCCGACCTCCACGCGGGCGAATGCTAGTAATTTTATAAAAACGACTTACCTACACGTTAACGTTATGGCATGTCACACGAATCATAATGTCTCTGGCTTGGGCCTACGTCAGTGCCTATCCTTAAACTCCAATTTGGCTATCATTCGATTAATATTCGATAATAATCAAGTGATAGCCAAATTGGAATTCGACCTGATGGTGCGAAAAACAAGCCACAGACGGTCCTTATGACCGTACTAGTAATTAAAGTTAAACAAAAATTCCAACTGCTTATTGGAAGTAGTACATAGTACAAAGTTCAGCCAATGATATGATCGACAAGCCAATAGAAATCATTTACCTACTTGGTTCACTTAATTGATTCGAATTATTTATATAATCCATCAGTAGGTATTTACTTTAGCCAAAACATTGGTGTTACAAAACATAATTCGAAAGAATAGGA
Organism: Xanthia togata; assembly: GCA_963853775.1. NCBI lineage: Eukaryota > Metazoa > Arthropoda > Insecta > Lepidoptera > Noctuidae > Xanthia > Xanthia togata. The sequence continues at coordinate 17,628,901 of OY970795.1, read as the reverse complement.
CTATACCAAACCTGATGGGTGATAAAGATAATAATGCCACAATCTCCATTTCCAACAAACTGATTGGTCAGTTAGTTTGAAAGAAGTTAAATAATAAATCTAGTAGATTTCTGCCCGCGACTTCGTCCGCGAGCCTATAACCTTCTTCAAGAACTGGCAAACATAATTTATCAAATCCTACTGGTAGTTCCATACAAACTTACAAAACAAATTTTACCTCTTTATAATATAATTAGCTAAATAATAATATATTAGTATAGACTAGCTGTTGCCCGCAACTTCATCTGCGTGTATTTTGTATTTAATCAATTCAAATATCCAGGATGAAAAGTAGCCTATTTTCTTCTCCAGGTCCCAGGCTACGTATCTGTAAAATTTCATAACGATCGGGATATCATTAATTTACAATGTGTCAATTGTTTTAGGAGTTTACTACGAATCGATTTTCGTGTATAGCCTATTTATACAAGCACGCAAGCAGTATTTGTACTCTAAAGCGTTACGTTTTGGGGAGGTTGTCTTTTTTTTTTAATTTTTTCGACTCCACCCACTTTTCATAGAACTCATACGCCATGCCGCCATAAATATTAGAAGTGAACCCTCCGGGAGGTTGGCATTACCTTTGCGCTAAAGTTAACCATCGGCATTAGGTTTAAAACCGTGTTATAAAAAACTGTGAAACGAAGTAACATTTTTCAGAGGTTTTAGCCGCTATACGTAGTTTCCAACATTTTAAATTTTTTGTGAATATTTGTAGCCGTGAACATAAAATATTTGATAATAAAAATGCTAGGATTTTAAAACCAACGCCAAAGCTAATAAATCTTGTTAAAATATACGTCATATTTTAATTTCACGGCTTAGAATGCTGTATTCGCTAAGGAAAACCTACATTTAAAATGTGACCTCCGCGAGGGCTCCCGTCATCCCATTAGCGAGTAGGTGAACCCTCCAGGAGGGCTCCCGGCACTAAATTATTATATATTATATTATTTACCTTCTTTGCCTATTGCATATTCAAAGAACCTTCTGAAACTTTTCATTTTACTTTGTCAGCAAACGTTACTATTACATACGTTCTCTCACTCGACTTGACCTTTACGTAACTCTAATAGTACTTAGGTAAGTTATTGATTGCCAAGTAAACGATAAATGGCGAGATTTGTTGTGAATGAGTTATGTTGCTATTGAGAATTTAGAATTACCTTTGTATGATTTCATGGTCACTGAGGAGCCAAGATGTACTTTTTGTATGATGTCATTGTCACTGAGGAGCCAAGATATCATGGCCATTTTACTTTAAATAGTAACCATGGGATTTATTTACCTTTTGTCTGCTGAACCCTAGAATCAAAAGGAACATATTAAATTCCATGACTGTGCCTTTAGTCTGGCAGTGAAGGCATATTCCGCACAATAGAGATTCATGTAAAAAACAGCCAGTCTATTCGGTAATACTCGTAATCTCACGGTGAAAACTTAGGTGAAGTGTACGTGAAGTGAGCTGTCATTCCACCTGATTAGGGACTGACAGCTCGCTCCGAGCTCACTTCACCTAAGTTTTCACGGTGAGATGGTTACAGAATAGCACTGCTGATGTAAGTAGGTATGATGTGATTAGATTGATTAGGTGCTTTCTTGTCATCGCATTAAACATCACTGATGGCTAGTCAATAACGGTTTTTATATGTAATTAATAATTGTTTAGCTGCTTACTAGCCAATTAATTTATAATATTAAATCGACAAAAAATATTTTTATTTTTATTGTTATATTATTTTAAGGGGATAGTTTAACTGTAAGAAAAAAGGACATAATTGAATGTGTACATTTGATGTTACATCTCAATGAAACCAATAATTGCCTTATTCTCAATATTTGTCTAATGAGGAAAAATAGGCACATTTTATAAATTAAATTTGTTAATTTCTAATAGGAATTGTCGTCACAATGACGCTATTTTATATTTTGATTGTAATCAATTTATTACTGATTACAAACTGACGAATTATACTATGTGACAGACGCCAGCCAGCACATCAACCTACTGCAATCTGTCAAATTTCTTTAATAGATTTTCAACTTTAATACTAAATTATAAGGTTCAAAGTTGATAGGGAAAATTTTACAGTTTCGGGTAGTTTGACCTGCTGGCGTCTGTACTTCTAGTTGTAGGAGACAAATTGCTATTTTTTAGCATACAATGTACACAGTGACACTGGTACTTGTAGTGTACCATCGATTACTGTTAGTAGTGGTACTAACATTACTTTTGAAACGCATTGTAGTTTAAACTATTAGGTACGACAACGGATAGCCGCATAGGTCCAATCCTGTACATCAAAATATGCAGGGTCTGAGAAAGTTTATTTAAGGAGTGTTATGTTTGATTCAACACTGGTTGAAAGAACATGAAGTATTGTTTATTAATAATGATTTTTTTACTGTACAAAGTGCATTTGTAAGAAAAATTGCTATACGCGGTGGGTTTTTAGTTCTTGTTTCGGAGTTGAAATGTAAACAACGTTTAGATTTAGTAAATCTTTCTATTGAGTTGTCTCGTTATGGAAAGGGTACTGAACAGTAAGTTGCTGACAAACCTTGAAGACATCTCCTCAGTGACCGTCAATATATTATGGTTTTCGCCGGGGACGGTCAACTGGCGATCTTCTTGTGTATGTCACGCACTGCTGGGGCGAAGCCATCGAGAAACACGGCGAAGCACTTGCTGTATTGCTTGATATCTCGAAGGCTTTTGACAGGGTCTGGCACGCTGGACTACTCAGCAAGCTTCCTGCTTATGGCATCCCTGCTGATTTTTGTAGCTGGATATCAGACTTCCTTAGTGAGTCGCAAATAGCTGTCAAATATTTACCTGTTTTGATTAATTTGGCAATATTACTATATGGAAATAAGAAATATGGCTAACTAGTGAACTGGAATAATAATAATGAATTGCAATTAGGTATAACACTGAATTTGATGTTTGGAAGGCATTTGGCATTACTTTTTTTTACATTTAAAACTAAATATTTGGTGTTACGATATTAATAATTGCATTTTATAATCAATATTTTAGTTCCCTAGTTAGCCATATTTCTTATTTCCATACAGTACCTATGTTGTTCCTTAAATAGTATTCCATAGTGATATCGCCAAATTAAAAACTGGTAAATATTTGACAGCTATTTGCGACGTTGCCCACTTTCTGTATAAACGCTCTTAAATAATTAATTAAGTAGGCACTTACAAATGCTATGATAACTATGATCTAATCTTGTTTCATAAACCTATTACAGTGCATTAAATTAATATAAACAAAGAATATAACGCGAACCTACTTACTTATGAGCATTATGAGTAATCCAATCGTAAGAGTACCTAGGTACCTAGCTTGTTTCAGTAGACTGTTTATAAAAACAGAACTACTTACAAAATAACTGAAACCCAAAAGCCATGTCCTGCAGTGCTATTCTGTAACCATCTCACCGTGAAAACTTAGGTGAAGTGAGCTCGGAGTGAGCTGTCAGTCTCTAGCAGGGTGGAATGACAGCTCACTTCACCTAAGTTTTCACCGTGATATTTTTACAGAATAGACCGGCTATTTAGAAGTACCTACGTGTCTCAATAGTTGGCCTCAATCGTTTTTGAACTAGACATTTTCGCACCGCACATTACAAAAGAAAGAAGAAGAACAAAAGAAAAATGCGTTTATTGGCATTACAAAAAATACACCATAAAACTATAAAAACAGAAAACAAATTATTATAATGCCAAAAGGGCCTCAGCTCGGCATAATCTCAGATGACAACACAAAGTGTACCACCTGACGCTGATTTTCAGCTGCAACCCACGAGTGCCATACGCTAGAATACTAAACATAGGGAAGTGTCTGTCCGTTATAATAAATAAATTAAAGGTAATATAAAATATAATAAACTCATACCAAATCAAATAAAATGTTGTGACATACATGTGTGTTTGCGTTGTGTTAAATTAAATACCCAATATCTGTGTATTTCCTACATAAAAATAATAAATCTATCATCTATAAATAAAAAGAAGTGACGTTATCAATCTATCAATGTAAATAAGATCGCCCCAACTCAGGCCATTCAGTGCAGAAGCCATAAAACCGCCTATTGATAACGATAGCGCTCTCAAACACGCTGGGCATAAACTACCAACATAAATTGAGTTCTCATTCACTATCATCAAGGTCACTGCTATCTGCTGATATCTATAATACTCAGCTTTCTAATTATGTACATACGTACCTACTTCACTTTTACTAGTAAGTAATTACTTTAAAGTAGGTAAGGCCATTTTAATAGGTAACATTTAACAATTCATCAAAATTCAACAACGTAAGCTTGTAAAAAATATATTTTTTCGTTTTGTTAGAACTGCACAATAGGGATGATGACTAAAAAAATGTTTTTTGTCCGTAATGTAGATTATGAAAAAATAACGTACACGTATTTTTTATTTTTTTACGGTATCAAAAGATTACGGCGATACATTGAGTTATAATGTGCCATGACGTCACTTGTATGTATATTTTATACATACTTGTGACGTATCAACCCCCACTCTCCAACTTTAATGCGTTGTATCTAAATCATTTTTTATTAATATGATAAAGCAAAAAATACGTGTCTAAATTTTTTAATTATCTGACTGACGGACTAAATAGAATATTTTTTTTGTTGACCCAGGCATCATCTCTATTGGTTAACTTTTTTCAATTACGATTAAGTACCTACATATTTATTGTAATAATGACCGATACGAGTAATTTTACGATTTGCTTTCACTAAACTGACAGACGTCAAATGTTACCTATTGAAATGGCCTTACTTTAAGTTTACCACTTGTGTGTAAGTTCGGGTGTTGCCACATCATCAATCAGTCTATAATTTTCCTACTTCTGGGACACAGGCCTCTTCTCGGTGAAAGGGAGTGGGCTGTAATCCACTACGCGGGCCCAGTGCGGGTTGGTAGATCTCACATGTTTTTGAATATTTGCTTGTACGACATGTTTTCCTCACGATGTTTTCCTTCACCGTTTTGAGAGAAGTAATGATGAAATAATTAACACAAATATGGTTCGAACCTACGACCTCGTTAGTCGGAGCCGTGTCCACTGTTCCTTGATAAATGATAACCATAAAAACCTGGGCCTCAAGTCTGCTATTACAATAGTGTCAGAATGGTGTATCATTGATTTCATAATTGTTGATTTTAATAAGCTTGGTAATCTACTATTATATTGGCGTCATTATGACTTTCCAATGGTCAGCCACTGATACTTCATTGAAAGAAATGGCATCTATTGGTAATCTCGTACATAATGACAAATTAACGACTGACTTAGGCGGTTATCTGCTAAAATGTTGACGGTTCCTTTGATCAGTGACCTACCATTATAACGCCATTGACGGTCATTTGTGGAATACAATGATCAACCAATGATCGACCATTATGAATTTAGCAGATTACGAACTTTTAGCAAAATGACAATGGGATCGTGTTGGAATGGCGAATTTATAAAACTAGCAGACTTGGGCCCCTGACCGCATGTGTTAATTGTGTGTAACAAAGAAATGGAAGGTGGAGGAAAGATTTTCAATCATGTACCTACTTGATTTGAATGTGTCATCAAGAATCCGATTAGAATCTGAATGTCCCACTATGTGATCTTAGTGGGACATTGGAACTTTCAGACCAAGACATAATAACTTAGTAACAGGACATTCCATTGATTTCATTTCATTTATTTGCGTACCATAATGTGAATTAAGTTGTTACAAAGATACAGTTATGGACCCTGTAAGGGCACAGCAACATTAGTAAGGATAAATAATTTAAATTAAATGTTAAAATTAAATTAAATAAGTAATAGTAATACATTATGTGCAATGTGCACACTGTTCAAATAAAACTTAGGTACCAACCTACCCGAAACTGTCAAATTTTCCCAATCAACTTTGAACCTTATGATTTAGTGATAAAGTTGAAAATCTATTAAAGAAATTTGACAGATTCTAGTAGGTTGATGTGCTGGCTGTAATCTGGCAAATATCGTACAGTAGATAATTCCTGTTTAGGGGCTCCGTACCCGAAGGGTGCTAAATGGAACCCTATTAGGTGCTAAACCTCCGCTGTCGGTCCGAGCGTCGTCTGTCCGCGGGCTGTATCTCATGAACCGTAGTAGACAGTTGAAATTTTCACAGATTGGGTAAAAAAAAAAAAAAAAAGTTAAAAATTAAAGAGGGTCCACATACAAGAAACCTGTTTTTTTACTAAAGTAAAAAACGTAGTTTTCAATATTGTTCGGTTGCACGGAGCTCTTTGTGTGCAAGTCCTACTCGCACTTGACCGAATTAATCACACAATAGACCAGACGTTGGTAGATACGTAATAAAACCTAATCAACGCCATCGATCTTAATTTGACTGGCGCCCTTGTTGGGACAAGTGCCAAACTATCCGTTGCTATGTGAATGTGTTTGTCAGTTCGATCCCAGGACCTTTCACTTGATCTCTGTATCAGTGACTACTTAATATATTATTGATAGATAACAGCTGCAAAGTAAACCGGTGAACTGGAAAGATTGAGGAGGCATGTGATTAATAATTCTGAAGGCTTACTTAATCAAGTTAGTTGTGAACAAGTTTTGAAATAACTCTGTTGTTTCGTTCTGAAGGCTCAAGTTAGTTGTGAACAAGTTTTGAAATAACTCTGTTGTTTCGTTCTGAAGGCTCAAGTTAGTTGTGAACAAGTTTTGAAATAACTCTGTTGTTTCGTTCTGAAGGCTCAAGTTAGTTGTGAACAAGTTTTGAAATAACTCTGTTGTTTCGTTCTAAAGGTTCAAGTTAGTTGTGAACAAGTTTTGAAATAACTCTGTTGTTTCGTGATTTTTTGGATGAAGACAGAAGTTTTTTTATTTATTATCTAGGGCATCTCGCAGGTGACCACTAAGGTCGTAGCTGCTTAACCGGGCTTTCCTGTGGCTGCCTTATGCTGCTAAACTCAAAGCCTCCAGTCAGGGGACAGTTAGATGTACGCTACTGTCTTTAACCGTATCTCCGTTATTGTTTTATTATTTGTAGGTGTAGAAAAGTATAGATACATACATACATCTATGTTTCGCCAAAATTTCAATCATAATTTGAAAAAGTTTTATAACTTTCCTTCCGCAGACCCCACAAAAGAGTATCTTACTTCAAAATACTTATAATTTACCGTACTACTTGGCTTTTTAATATTCTTCTTCAGTATCAATGTATAATGTGTAATAAAATCAAAAAGTTCAAGTTTAATTATGTTTATTTGGATTTAGCCCATAATATTACAATAATTTTATAACACACGAAGTTATCGTGTAATGGATAGGTCCCAAGAGTTCATTGCCTCATTAAAAGTATGAAAAATGGCTGCTATTCCGAACTCGCTGACATTCTCATTAAAGCAAACCATTCGTTTAGCCTTCGAGTGGCAATGATCGATTGCGTCGTAATATCGCTCATGAATCGATACGCTTCGATTTTGTACTCCGCTATAATAACCATGCATATTTGATGGAACGATGAAGGTGACTTTAAACTTTCTTTCCAATACCTATATAGGCAGGTATAATATAGTTTATTTGTCCCCCCCGACCCTTGCTCGCAGAAGCGCCAGCCCGCGTTACGCTGAGAAATGTAGATTTAAATTCCCCGATCAATAGTAATGAAAACTTGATCCAGCCTGTCCCACCTTGCTGTCCCCCCGCCAGCGACGCCCTAAGCCGAGGTTCGTACCCCACAGGGGGTGCCCTTAGCGAGCGTTCGCTTAATTTAACATAGAATAGTTTATGCCCCTGGCTGGAGGCTTTAAGTTAGTAGCTTAAGGCATCCACAGGATAGTCCGGTCAAGCAGCTGCGACCTCAATCTGAGAGTCAACTGCGAGATGCCATATCAAAAAAAAAAAATATAGGTAGTTTATTTGTTTTAACTAAAAAAACTAGTTTGCTTTTAAGAAGGGCAGAGCGAAGGCATACATTGTTTGATGTGTTACATCTTTTGTTTCGCTTTCCTGCAATCTGTGGGAGTGATTTCGCGAAAAGGGACGAAAAAGTGTGTAACAGGAAGCCGGGGAAGCTGGAATTTGATTTGACCAATGAGCGCGTTCGGTTCTAGAGTTGGCCGTCAGATGGTACGAACCGACCCATTTTCCGAGCGGTTGGTACTGTCAGCCAAGATGTCAGATGTTACACATCATATGCTGGGATTAAGTTAGGTCTCTGAGTGTCCTATATTTTTGGTCCAGTATCATGAACTTTGTAATCCTAACTAAAATATTATAATTAATCCTAACTAAAATATTATAATTGCGAAAGTGAGTGTTTGTTTGTTACGCTTTCACGCTAAAACGGCTGAACAGATTTGGATGAAATTTGGCACATGCGTAGACCATGACCTGGATTAGAACATTGGATACTTTTTATCTCGATATTCCGACGGGTTCGAGAATTATGCGGGTGAAACCGTGGGGCGCAGCTAGTGACTCTGGGAAGGAAGAATGTTTAATTTCTTGATCAAGAAATTAAACATCCTTCCTTCCCAGGGTCACTTAGATCAAAATCACTCATGTCCGTCCCCTTAGATTGGATATTCTAAAGAGTACAACTAACAATGTCCGACAGGTATTATGAGCAGAGCCAGTGACGCTGCTCGGTGAGAACATCAACCATGCCGGTACTACGCAACGTCGACCACCCTGCTTACACGCTGTCCAACTCTATCGGCGTGAGGTACACCGTCGCCGTGCTTGCTGCTTGTTCCGCTGAAGGAGGTTAGTCCTAAATACCTATTGATAATAATAACCTAGTTGAAACTAAGTCAACCACTTGTTTTTCTGGTAGAATCGCCACTGGGCCCGCGTTGTGCATTTTGCCAAAATGGCCGTCACAGATGATGGGTTACTGGGTTGTGGAGGTTAGATAGACAGTCGCTCCATGTAAAATACTGGTACCTATTCAGCTGCATCTGGTTAGACTGGAAGCCGACCCCAATATACCTATAGTTGGGAAAAGGCTAGGCAGATTGTTGTGGATTATGATCCGCATTGTAGATTATGGCCCCATTGTGGATTATGGCCTGCCTTGTTGATTATGGCCCGCCTTGTGGATTATGGGCCCCATTGTGAATTATGGCCCGCGTTGTGGATTATGGCCCCCGTTGTGGATTATGGCCCGCCTTGTGGATTATGGCCCCCATTGTGGATTATGGCCCCCATTGTGGATTATGGCCCGCCTTGTGGATTATGGCCCGCGTTGTGGATTATGGACCGCGTTGTGGATAAAGGCCCGCTCTCTCTCACAGAAAGGACGCCGTGTCCCAGCAGTGGCGCAATGTGGATAATTGATGACGAATCCTAAGCGATTCTACCAACGTGAACGAGTTTTGTAGTTAGGAAACATAACAAATAGTGTGCTCTTTCAAAATATCAGCAACTGTAAAGCATTTGAATCTGGTTAGTTAGACAACTTACATCTAAATTACAAAGAAATTAGGAGTCACCTTCATCATCGATTCACCAAATCACAGTCACAGAAGTAGACGATTCGATCCCATAGTCCGCCATCACATCCGACTCTCGACTCCTACCTCCCATCGATTCTTTTGCTACCTTGGCTGTTTTATTTTTAATAAAATAGATAAGATACACCCAATTTATAACCTCACCAAAACCAAATGCAAAGGTAAGCTCCCCACACATTCACCCACACATACACCTTACTCACTCACAGATACACATTCATACCTACTAACACTAAGCACCAATAATTGATACCATTTTCTTTTTCTTTTATTTTTATTCTAGATTTAAACTTAACAGCATTAGTTTTTAGAAATTCCTGCCATACCAATTACTGTACCCAAAAATTAAAATGTTATCATTACCCAAGGGGTGGAGACCTGCCCGGAGGACACGGTGGAGCATACGGTGGAGGTATGCCCGGCTTGGGCAGAGCACCGCCGTGTCCTCGTGGAGGCGATCGGTGGCGAGGATCTCTCGCGTCCGGCCCTGGTCCAGGCCATGGTACGGAGCGAGAGGGCATGGGAGGCCGTCACCTCCTTCTGCGAAGCAGTAATGCTCGCGAAGGAGGAGGCGGAACGCGTGAGGGAGAGGCAAAATTCGCGACCTCACGCCCCTAGCCGCCGCAGGAGCAGACGCCCTGGGCGTCGGGAATCGATTGCCGATTCCCGGCCACCGTAGGCGAGGGCTTGCGGACGGTGAGCAATGGGTAGCTCGCCGTCCGGTAAGGACCAAGCCCGGGTTGACGGCGCGTTGTGTTCCACGCGCGCCTCAAAGGGATGCCAGCAAGTGAAGGGGTCCGATGAGACTATTGCCTGCCGGGGATAGGCTAAGGATAAGTCCGAAAGGGATACCGTGGCCCCCTGGCATTGCACAGGCAACAGAAGGAACACGGGTGGGTTTTAGTCAGTAAGAGTCTGACACGCCCTCCCGCTCCACCCAGAGCGGGAGAAGTCATTTGATGACTTCCCAACCAAAAAAAAAAAAAATGTGTGGCGACCTGGTGTCCTGAAATACAGACCTCCCGTCTAGTTTAGGCACCAGTCTCCCACAGTATAATTTATTGTTGAGATGTTGTATTGATAATTTGATACCTCTCTAATTATTATGATACGATTATCTTATCTTACCTTAAATAAAAAACTAATCAATACCTTCAACGCGATTTTTTTAAATAAACTTCATTTAAACCTACTCTTAATAATCAAATACCCGTCAGGTAAAGGTATCGTAAAAAACAACACTTGTTCCCTATGGTGGTCACAGTCTGATAACAAATTTACAGGTACTATTGAAGAACTTCATATCTAAGCAGTTTGAAAACAAAATCCCGTGAACACGATAACCACATCTGTTACAGCACCGGTTCTATAGCGGCCGAGTGCTGCAAGCAGAAATAGTCCTGACGGTGTATTATAGATATGAACTTCTTCGATGGTACCTACTAAAGCGGATGCTGCCATCTGGCCTCTTTCTCCCATCAGTTGACACCCTGAACCATAAAGGATGATAAAAGGGTTAACCGTTGTTAAACCTGTTTTCGTTCCTTGCATGCAATTGCATTATGTATGGGGAGTCCACGGGCCGGTGCACAATGCGATAATATTCTGCATCAGTATGTAGGAAAAAGTGTTATTGTGTTTTTCCCTTGGGAATTCCTCAGTAGTATCCGTAACCAGTGGTGACCCATTGGTAACGGACTTACGAGTTGGTCGTGTGTGTAAATAATTTCATCACAACTGCTCTCAAAAGTGTGAAGAAAAACATCGTGAGGAAACCGGCATGTCCGAGAACCTAAAAATCGAAGACATGTCCACCAACCCGCACTGGCCGCGCGAGGTAGATATACAGCCCACTCCCTCTCGAGGAATAGAGCCCTGTGTCCGCAGTAGTGGAGACATTATAGGCTGATTATGCATCCCTGAGTCTTGACTTGATCTGTGTCCTGTTGATGGCAATAAGCTCGACCCCTATGACCTACATAGGCCTTAAACAAAACTAGCGAAATGTGGCAGTAGCACCGCTTAGCCCTTCGGGGAATTCGGGCGTGATATAATGTTATATTTAGGTTGTAGGATTCCGACATAACCTTCTGTTCTTTCTAAAAGGCGGACGTTTTGGGGGATTGTCTCATGTAATTTTAACATAAAAAAATGCTGATTCGCAGGAATCTCAGCCTATGAACGCACAAATAAACAATATTTGCAGTTGAAAACTCTGTTTTTGATATTAGGTTAGAATAAATTATTTGTTTTTTAACTTCTTTAGCGGCGTTGTGCACTTTTTTTGTGAAGGTTTAAAAATGTTAAACTCGCGTCAGGACACGTGACCTGATCGAAAATTCGTAAGACGGAGGGAAAGTAGACCGGTGCAAAATGATTCCCTAACCATTCCAAAATATCAAAACTGCACAACGTTAATATTCAAGTTTTCCCTTCTGCCGGCACTCCCGGAGTGCAACCCGTTTTTAGGGTTCCGTAGTCAACAAGGAACCCTTATAGTTTTGCCATGTCCGTCTGTCTGTCCGCGGTTTAGCTCAAAAACTATTGGTACTAGAATGTTGTAATTTGGCATGAGTATACACGTTAATGTCGCCGAAAAAGTGGTAAAATTAAATTTTGAATAATACTAGGGTTTAGGGTACCTCCCCTACATGTAAAGTGGGGATGATATATTTTTTTTCGTCCTACCCGTAGTGTGGTATATCGTTGGATAGGTTTTTCAAAAATATTAGGGGTTTGCGAAGACCGTTTTTTGATTAAGTAAACCGTTCGTGACGTATCAAGCTTTAAAGTACCAAATTTCGTTAAAGTCATGTGTCCCCCCCCCCCCTCTACCAACTAAACGGTTATAGTTAGAAATTCAAATGTCACGGCAGTAGTACCTATATATAACGAAGTTTAAAGGAAAACTATTACAGCTAAGTAGGCTTTACAATTTAACGAGTAATAATCGACCAACTTACATTTGCGGTTGAAAAAGCATGTTCTCCGATTCGGAATGTTATAGGAGAACATGTTTTTTCAACTACAAAGTTAAGTCTGTTCTTGCGATATATTCATCCCAACTACGGAACCCTTCATTGTGCGTGGTCCGACACGCACTTGGCCGGTTTTTATTTTAATGCAAATTGCTTTCATAAGTATTTTCCCCAAAAAAAGGGGGTTTCCATAGTGAAGTAAGATTAAGAACTTCCCTCATAGCAACGCCCTTTAAAGAGTACCACAGGTAGGTACTAAAATCCCGATTCTGGGTAGTTTATCATAATCATTTATAAATGTTGAAACTCAAAAGCTTTTACATTGAAGTAGCAGAGTTTTTACCGTTTAAAGTATCTTCAAGTAGTGCTAATGCTCGACTGATAATATTATTAATAATGCGAAAAGCCTCTTGAACTGGACTGTACATGACTGTACATTGTTATACTTTCGTTACAGGTATTATAGATTTATTTTTGATTAAAGTGATTGCTTTGATTGAACACATTTGAAATGTGTGATTAATAAGGGCACTTGTTACCTAGCATTACTGCGCCCCCCGGTCTACTCCTTGATATGCAATTTCGATCTGTAACACCATCAAACATGAGGGTCATCCCATGAACCCAAAGATTTGCACTAGTCCCTACTAGTGCAAATCTTTGGGTTCATTTGATTAATCGAGTCTGGTCACGCTGGGGTCGGTGCATTTCACTCATTCATTCATTCATAAATGATCATAGGGGTTAATATATTAACTTTTCTTAAAGTTAAGAGACGTTTAAACGTAAAAAATGTAAGGTTACACAGTCGCTAATCATTGCTTAACTTTAAACAACGTTTATATTATAAATAGGTAAAGTTTTTTTTTTTGCAAGATGCCTGTTGTAAATAATAGGAAAATCATTTGTTTTTTATCAGATTAGACCGTAATCCATTACTACCAAACATGGGTCTTCTAATCGACCTCTATACAAAACAGTCCTGAGGGAATTTAGCCTTAGACTATCCGACACGAATACACAATAAGCAAACATATTGGCGGCCGCAAGCAATGTGTAGCGTATTCAATATTCAAAATATTTTATTTCCCATATACACAGTAGTAGTATAAAGTATAATAACCTAGCTGTGGCTACATCAGTCAAATGCCTTATTTTTCTTACTGCATGCAGCTGAACTTAATCTACCTGAAAGAGCTCTAATGTGGGCGGACCCATTGCAATCTCGAATCTAAAGTAATTCCTAGAAATACAATTTCCGTAATAGCATCTAGTTTCTTGCCATCAAGTTTTAAATTTAGACCTACTTGAGGTACATTTAGTAATGAGAACTTGAAAATGAGAACACTAGAAATTTAATTTTGTTCGCAAAAGATTATTAGTTGCGAACCATTTCAAAAGAACTGCCAGACTATCGTTGACATGTATGACATCCGTATCTTTTCTATCTTTTTTATAAAGAAGAGAAGTGTTATCAGCGAATATAATTATATCTCATAAGTTAGCCATCATCTGAGGAAGGTCATTAATATAAACTAGAAATAGGAAAGGGCCAAGAATTGATCCTTGAGGCACGCCCATCTTAACTAGGAGGACCCCGAGGACGTCGCCCCGTTAACCTTTACTTTTTGCTGCCTATTTGATAGATAGGACAGAACAAAATCAGTAGCGTGTCCACGAATTCTGTAGTGGTGTAATTTACAGATCAGTGTTTTATGGTCAACGCAGTCAAACGCTTTTGAGAGGTCACAGAAAATGCCAATCATCCTGGGACTTCTCCTAGGATTCCAAAATGTGACTGATGAGTTTTACTCCTGCGTCAGTCGTCGACCTACCTTTCGTGAAACCAAACTGGTGACTATGTAAAATCCCATTTGAATTAAAATGTGACAACTTGTGGTCTAGCATATTTTTTTTATTATATTTTATTCAATGCTGGTAGCACAGATATAGATCTATAATTAGAGAGATCAACTCTTAATACCCGATTTGAAAATTGGTACTACTCTACTATTTTTCATTAAGTCAGGAAACGTACCGCTACCTAAACATTGATAAAATATGCCTGTTAGGACAGGGGCAATTCAATGATATCTCTAAGAACCTTAACGGAAATCCCTCATAAGTCTTCAGTGATTTTTTTATGTTTAGATTTGAATGCTTTTTTAATTCTGACAATAGAAATGGGCTTGAATTCAAAACTTGGAATGTCCTTACTGAAGTTTTCTTTAGAAGAGATTCAGCTAATATACATAGATGCCGAGGGGAGAGATTTCGTAACCTCAATTGGGATGTTAGTAAATACATTTTCTAGTGTCTCAGCAACTATTAACTAATCTGAAATGGTTTCATTATCAATTTTTAAAGACAATTAATTCTGATCTCGCTGTTTTGTGTTTCCAGTTTCTTTGTTATTTACCTGCCACACAGCTTTTATTTTATTGTTAGAAATACTAATTTTGTTAATCAAGATTTAGCTTGGGCGCAGACTCGTTTGAATATCTTAGAATAGTTTCTGACATAATTATGAATGGCTTGATCAGAAGTCAATGTTTTCTCGTTGTCCAAATTGTATAAAATAGCGTAGACAGTCTTATTACCTAACGTGCAGGAATTTTGATCAGGCTATGAGGTCCTGTATTTAAAGCATTCTCGTATTTATAAGCACACTACTGTGTGTGCTGTGTGTGTGTGTGTGTACCTATGCTAGTCCACGAACGTACCGTTTAACCGGTAATACTATACAGGATGGCAGAGACATCGACGCGAAAACTGTTACCACGAATTCAGTACCTACATGATTAAAACCACTCTACGTTGAAATATTTCGTCTGTTATTTTTTTTAAATATGCTTTTCCATACATTTTGACCGTGTAGGTATTACACCTTTCTATGAAACAGCAGATTTTGTTTTCATACTTTTTAGAGCGTGATTTTTCAGTAGTCGGGTTTTAGTTTTTTAACTTATTAAACTTCGGTGAGCAATTTAATGGAACTTTAATAACTTGAAGATATTGAATCACTAGACGTGACAAACTGCATCTAAGTTTTTGAGTCTCCATCAAAATACTACCTATGTAACAGGACTAGTTGTAACAGGACATCAAATTATCATGTAATAGACTAATTGGTCCCAACCCTACTCGCCGCAACTAAATAATATATTCTACTTGAGCGAAATCGACGAAAATTATCTATCGGTACGTAGAATATTGTTGTCGTAGTTCAAGTGATGTCCTGTGTCAGTGGCGAACAAGTAGATCATGAATTAATGACAACTTTTGGAAAGGGATATTTCATATTTTGTTCATTCAGTTATGTCGAATTGGAAGGCCTAGTTTTAGTTTACCTAATAGCTGATTTTATGAACGTTTTCACCTTTCTCAAACCAATTAAAGTGTTTTTACAATTTACCTACATTTTGGTCAATTGAAGGTATTATATACACACAACATAGGTACTATCCAGATAGTCCTCTCTTGAATATCCCTTCAAATATGCTTCAAACAGTCTGTTATCATTCTTCTTCTATTTATTGTAAAATAATCCTTGTTTCTCTTGCAGCAACCTACCCGTTCGACTTGACAAAGACAAGGCTTCAAATACAATCGGAAGTCGCAGCCGCTAAACTTGGATACAAGGTAAGAAAACGGATTGTTGAGTATTTAATTATCATGTTTATTATCAGTAGGTGTAAGTATTCTGAAGCTGCCAGTACGTACTTAGTACTTGGTAAGGGTTAAAACGCGTTCCGAATCCAATATTAAGTCGCAGCCGCGTATCTAAATAATATGTTGTTCTACTTTTTAAAATTATATAAAGCGTTCTGTACAAAAATAGACAGTGGATTTCCAAAAGCTATTAATAAAATACTAGTCAACCATAAAATGAAGCACTTTACTAATGAACTTAAATCCAAAGTCGATAGCCCGTCTTAATAAAATGGCGTCATAATCCAGAAGTGGAGTGGATTAAACAGTGAACGGACGAATATGGCGTGAGGAAGTCAATGGTAATTAGATTAGTACCGAACGGCCAGTACTCTGTTCCACCACACTGCCATGTGGTGCCACCAACTTTTAATGTACATTTAAGTTTGTAACAGTTCAGTTTTCATGACGTTGGCTATTTCAACGTCATGAATGTGGATAAAGCTTTTATACCATTCCCCCTCTAAAAAGCTTATTTTATTAACTGAAAACAGTGAATACTCGTAAAAAGCACTTTTAATCACTATTTTGGTGTTTGAATTTAGAACTCACCACTACTCCATCTCAATGCTAAACCTCTTTGCGAAAAAATACTCGATACAAACTCCTTGTGCAAAGAATACTCGACATGCAAACTCCTTGTGCAAATAACTCCTCGAGATTTGATTGGTAGACATTTTCGACAAGGAGTTTAGCATTAGAATAAAAAACTGTTGTGTTCTTTACTGGCATTAGTACGAGTAGATTGGCGCTATTTTAAATACTGAAACTTGTACGAAAAAAAATTGTTCCAATTTTAATGTGCATTTTAATTAATTTAACCTTCCTGGTTTCTTCATTAAATGTCTATTTTCGCTTAAATCTTTCTTTTTCTCGTAGTCATGATATAAAGTATAGTATGCAATAGTAGTCATGATATAAAAAAGCGAGAGAATAGAAAGAAGTCGATTCCAAGTTCGATTTTAAAATTCCATACCTAACAGGCCCAAAAAAAAGAAACAATAAAACGTTCGGATACACATAGATAATCGTAAAATTGCAAATCATCTGTTAAGGTTTTATTTAAATGCTGTTTTATTATATTTTTGGAACGAAGTTAACGCGGCTTGCGGTAAAAGTGCACTGGCGTCACGCGAAAAGGCGCTTGGCGCTTCTTCTAATTCAAAGAGAAAGAAAAAGAGAGAGAGATAGAAAGTGTGATTTGGTCAAAATAAAAACCCAAGATGGCGGCTGTGAAAATTTTCACATTTCTCGTCATGGGTCTCTTTTCTATGGTTTTCGAGGTTGCTAAAGCCGATAGTGAAGTCAAAATGAAAATCCATGATGGCGGCTGCGAGAATTTTCACATTTTTCGTCATGAGTGTCGTTTTCATAGTTTTCGAGGGTGCTAAAGCCGATGACCTAACGTCAAAATATAAATTTAAGATGACAGCTGTGAAAATGTTAAAAATTTTAATTATGGGTATCGTTTTCGTAGTTTTTGAGGGTGCTGAAGTCGATAGTGAAGTCAAAATGTAAATACAACATGGTGCCTGCGAAAATTTTGTTTCGGTTTTAACGTCGTTCCAGACGGGGGTCCCCCGAACGCTCACGTTATGTTTTTCGAAATTATCGAATTATATTTATTTATTTATTATAATCAAATAAAGAGAATGTTGAAGAAAAAAATACGAAGTTTATCATGTTCTAATATTTACCTTTAAGGATACCTATTACATTATGTAAAAAAAAAAAAATCCGATCCGAAAAGGGCATAATATGGTGTTGCAGTAACATTATTATTGATGATAAAAAAGTTATTGGTATTTAAATTTCACATTTATAGTTCCAAAACCCCAAAACCCTTAAAAATTTGCAAATTTTCAACAGGGTACATGACTTTTCTAAGACACCCGCTAAAAGACGGCTCCAAACATAACCCGGTAAAATTAACCATTGAAAAAAAAATTGGTTATTATTATTCTTCTTTTTTCTTGAAAATTTCCACATAGGTAAATATACTCACAGTACGATATCTAACAACAACTTCACGGATCGGACAGGTTTTTTTTTACATGTATGTTCTCGCTGCTGAGGTGAAAAGTTGTATGTGTTACACGAGACCAAAGTTATTTGCATTTCGTCTTTAAATCATAAACTCGCAGCAAAAAAACAACTTTGCTCTCTTGTTGCACAAATGCATTGAACAGACTTTTTTCTTTTGGCGCCTTAGTTCCCTGAAAGAAATTATGTCAAACGACCTCATTTTAAGTGTAGGTAAATGATACCCTTTTAGCGGAACACTTTCCCAAAGTGTCCTATAGACACTATTCCAATAGAAGCATGATTATAGGGAAGACCTGCTGACATAGTTCGTGGAAAGCTCTTGGTAACAAAACTGTTTCAAACTAGGAACGGATATCGATATAGAGGTTCTTATTAATCTGTGATATTATCTGTCGTATCTTGAAACCGAAGTCCTTCGAGTTTCGCTGCGAAAGTGAGTTAGATCCGCGGTTTACGTTACCATACAAGTACCTAACTACTAGGAAGTAGGTACCTACACCAAGTAGGTATATACTATTGAAAAGCTCTGGATTAAGGTTCCGTAGTAACTACCTACCTACTTAAATTAGTAAATCTTTTCTGTTATACATAATATCGTGCATATAAGCCTCACTACCTTAAAAAATAAGAATCTAAAGGAGATAATATCAGTAGCTCCTTCTGTGTAAAAAAGTACCTACATCTAGGGAAATACTTCCACCATTCCGCCTCCATTCATTGGAAACCTTCGCAAACGAAACCCTTAGAAAAAGGGGTTAAAATTAATTCTGGCGTCTGCATCTGTACAACTCCTTTAATCTTTCTATAATAACCCAATTACTATTTCTCAACAGCTAGAACACCATGGCATGATAAAAACAGCACTAGGTATAGCGAAGAATGAAGGCTTGACCAAGCTCTGGACCGGCCTGACACCCATGTTCCAGCGCCATGTCATCTACTCCGGCTCCCGGCTCGTCTTCTACGAGCAGTTCAGGAACTACTTCAAAGATGACAAGGCAAAAGCATCGCTTTTAGTCTCGTCCATAGGTGAGGAAATTTGTTTAATAATATTTTTAAGTGGAAATGTTATATGATATTGTGAAGTAGTTTAAGTTTTTTTCTCAAATAGTAATGTCAAGGATTTCGCAAACGCATCCAGAAGTTCTTTCAAACAAGTTACAAAATAATGGCTTGCTTCACGACCATTTGATAAATTCCGGTTAATTTATTACTTTATTAGGTATATTTAGATTATTAAAAATTGCTACGGAATTTGTATGAAATTGTCATACAAATTTAGTACCTAGCAAAATTAATTTTTATTTTAGTGCCTTTCCAGACAGTGTCAAAGGCCCTAACATAAACTACTTAGTTACGATTACGAAATAAGTCCATAAAATAATATTCACTGAATTTTCTCCTACGATTGGTACAAAAAAAAACTAAGGTGATACTTAATAAAATACAGAACTTATTTAATCCTCTTATTCGAAAGATAAAATATTCATTGGAAAGACTTGTCCTCATCGTATTACGTTCGACTAAGCCGATCCGCTTTCATTAACGTTGCCATCCGTGGCTTTGCTCAACGACCTTCAGACATAAAGGGGCGCGGTATGTGGGTATCTAATAACTAGGCATCCTCTGTATAGGGTTATCCGATAACCTAGAAATCAGATTACAGGTCCTATCTAGTGAAGGATTTTGTAGGTAGCTAACGTGAATCAAAACTTAGGTAATCTACAAAACTTGTTATAAGGACTCAACTTGTAAACAAGTTTGCTTGATTTAAAGCTCTTTGGCGGGTCGTAGAGATGTTGATATATAGGGTTATTGGTTATAATATGTCGTCAATCCATTAAGGGGATGTAGAAGAGGTCATTTACAATCAAATGACCCCATACGACTCCTATGGAAATGTCAACCATTATCGAGTAATTTCACATTTTATATTTTTATTTCATACATTTGCACGTTTGGCGCAGTGGTTAAGCGATTGACTGCTGCACTGCGTGTCGCGGGTTCGATTCCCGCACGGAAAAAATATTTGTATGACCTACAAGTAGTTGTTTCGGGTCTGGCTGTTTGTGTATGTCAGTTTAAATGTTTGTAACACCCACAATACTGGAGAAATTCCTAGTGTGGAAAGTCTAAAAAATATAATTAAATTTAAAAAAACTTGATAATTCACTAACGAACTACTTACCAACTAACTATTTATTAACTTGATATTTTTGATACTTACTTGATAATTTTAATTAAAAATCATTCGTTGCTTACGTTTATTTAATCTTTATTACTAACTCGCTAAAACCATCCCAGCACGATTTAGAACAGACTTAGCAACAACGTGACGTAATTATCACGAAGTTCTGCAGGTGGGTTAGCGGCAGGTTCTCTGGCACAGCTGATCGCGTCCCCCACCGACCTGGTCAAGGTCCAGATGCAGGCTGAAGGCCGCCGGCTCTTGCAGGGCAAGGCACCCAGGTTCTCCAACTGCAGAAATTGTTACAAGATGCTGTATGCTGAAAACGGGCTTAGAGGATTCTGGAGAGGTAAGATACCTAACTTTGCTAATCCTGTATATAGTACCTACTCGTATGTCCTTCCTGTATTCAGGCCAAAACAAGTAAAGGCTTTTCGAACAATGAAAGGTAAGCTTATAGCTCAACTGGAGCTTGATTGTAGTCGTGTGTAGGTCACTACAATGTCGTCAGATTGTTAAATTCAACTTCTACAAAATTCCGTAAGCCAAGTTTTGCAGTCTCGAGTTTTGACAGCACCTCATCAATACAATTAAGTACTTTTTCATACAAAAAACCCGGGATTGTGTATGCCATCACCTGGTGGCCAACCGGTCGATCGCGGCTATTAGTCCATTGGATTGTGGACTTGTGGCAAGGCAAAAAGTAGATATTCTAATAATACGGGACAACTGGACACTGATGTTTCATTTAAAATTTCAAGAAGTGTGTAATTGGTAGATCGCACAGGGTTTCGTCAGTAAATAGTAGATTTTGGGTCTATTCAAGTTGGCCACCCCTGCCATACACAATCACGGGTTTATTTTTATTCGGCGGATAAACAGCCTGGGGCCCAAGTCTGCTATTTTTATAAATTCGACATTCCAACACGATCCCATTGTCATTTTGCTAAAATTTCGTAATCTGCTAAATTCATAATGTTCGATCATTGGTTGATCATTGTATTACACAAACACGATACTTGTAACGAATTAAAAGAAATGACTGCACAATGACGTTCTCATGGTAGGTCACTGATCAAAGGAACTGTCAAAATTTTAGCAGATTACCGCCTAAGTCAGTCATTCATTTGTCATTATGTACGAGATTACCTCAGATGTTATTTCTTTCAATGGAGTGTCAGTGAGTGACCATTGGACAGTCATAATGACGCCATTAAATTAGTAGATTACCAAACTTGTCAAAATCTACAATTTTATTAAGAAATCAATGATAGACCATTCCGACACTATTGTAATAGCAAACTTGAGGCCCTGTTGGGCTGTATGGTCGTTGCCTGTATGGTATAGAAAAGAAAACCAATTAGTTCGACTACATTAGTCATTTAATGTTACTTAGTACTTAAAAAAAAATAGGTACAATACAATGTAAGTAACCATTTTAAAAGTACTTATGTTGCCTCCATGCTTGCCTTATGTAATGTTAGCCATTTACATTTAAACTATGACTCACCGTTGACTTTCGCACGCGCTTACAATAGATACTGTGTAAGTACCTATATGTTGCTGTGATATTATGTAATTAATTATATAAACTACAATGACGAGCAATTTAAAAAAAAACTTAACTTATCTTGAAATATATTTCCGAAAACAAGTTAGCATCTAAAAAATCTATAGCCGATAAAAAATCTTAAAACTGTTTTCATGAAGTAAAATTCTTTTTTACTTCATGTAAGTAGCTAACATATATGTGGTTTAGGAGATATTTAGATATTTTTGGCATTTTGCACGTGACTTTTTTAAATTGCTCGTCAGTGTAGTTGCGTGGTAGTGTAAACACATTTCAATTGTACAATTACGGCCTGATAGGTGACTACCGTAGCCGACATAATCTGTTATGCTAGATAATAATTAAGGTACCAGTTATATAGGGTAGAACAAAGTAATTAACGCTAGGAACTGAGCCTGTGAAAGGGATAACTACGCCCCTGTAGGTAATTGGTATATACCTACATAGGAATTACGTACACACGGCTACAAATCAAGCTATAAATTTCCAATATAAACTACCTCTCATTGTACGGAAATCGTTTACAGTGGGAGATCAGCTTATACTGGAAATGTATAGCTTGATATATAGCCGTGTGTAAAAGCTAACTTTTTTCTCAATTAATTTAATGTTTATGTGTGTGTATTCGACTATTCTAAATAAATAAATATGGTAAGTAGCCTTTGTGTGACAGAATAGTAATCTACTAGACTTCTACGTACAATTTCGTATCGATTTTGTAAGAAAAAAAGAACCAAGTTTTTGCTCCAAAATCCTTAGTCATAACCAGAGTTTGGAACTATGCCCGATGAATAAAGCAATAAAGATTAAACCCCTTATTTCACGCTGCTTAAAGTTAAGTAATGATTAGCGCCTGTTGAACCGTACATTTTTGACGTTTAAACGTTTCTTAACTTTAAACAACGTTTACAAATAAGAGGGATTATTGAGTATTTAATAAATATATTTAAGTAGTTTAGCTATCGTACCCAAGCCCTCATATTTTGGGACAAAACTTGGATTGGTATTTTACCATATGTTAGTGGACTGAAACTTGGGGTTTACAAAAGATTGACGTTGTCTGTGATGTTTCAAACACATACTTTACTTCCATTATTATTCATATATTTCCTTTATAGAGGCCAAATATATAAATATGTCGAGATAGACAGTCATAGTTTGAACTCGTCAAAAAAAAAACAGTCGTATCGAAACCTTTTCCTTTTTGAAGTCGGTTAAAAATAGCGTCCAACTGTTAGCCGGTAAACGCACGCACACTTGAAAAGCACAATGACAGCACAGTGACGTGGGCGCGAGTGTAAGACGTAGCTGTCACGCACACCACCATAAAAAAGTTGGCCTGTTTGTTTTAGTTCATTCTACATCAGTTACATTCTATCTAGTCATATAAATATAATCAAAGAGAGGGTTATGTCCAACATTGGACTACCCTAAGCTGAATATGATGGACCTATGTCCATCGCCTAATTTTCCCATAAACTCAATTCCAGGTGCCGTTCCCAACGTGCAACGCGCAGCCCTAGTCAATATGGGAGACCTAGCAGCATACGACTATACCAAACAGTTCCTAATACGGGAGTTCGGCATGGCCGACAACACGTTGGTGCAAGCAATGGCAGCATTCACGGCAGGATTCGTGGCTGCTGTGCTCGGCACGCCCGCCGATGTAATGAAGACCAGACTTATGAACCAGCCTGTTGGACCTAATGGAAAGTGAGTATCTCTAAAGACTAAACCTACATGGGCACTTATGAAACGTCAGAAGCTAGGTGCACGGTTCCAATTGGTCGTTTCCTATGGAGAAGAGCCGGCAAGAAACTCCTCGGTTACTCTTTTAAAAATAATTGGTATTTTACAATATTTTCAAATAACAGTGTTACGAGTATTAGGTATGGGAGCACAGTGTAGGTCTTTCAACAAGTACCAGGTACTTAACAAAATAATTATGGTCAGCAAATATACAGTCCACTAAGCCTACAGCGTTCTCACATTCACAAAATAGAAAATAATCTAAATAAAGAGGAATAAATTATTGAAAATAAAAACGTATTATAAACGAAATGACGTGATCGCTATTACAAATCTGAATAATTATCATGTTTCTTCTATTTTCTTTTTAAGCTTTGGACCATTTCATGAAAAAGCTTGTAAAAACAATCACCTTCCTTCTGTGGCAGTCGGTTAAAAAAGTGGACCACACATTGTTAATTATTGTTTTAACAATAAATTCGAAAGGCTTGGCAGTGTGATTGCAAAACAATTGGATTGTTTGTAAAAGAAAGGGGTAAAAATTATTACGATAAAAAGTTTCAGTCACAAATCTTTGCTCAGTTATAAAGAAACGCTTTTTTTATAAGATGATATTTTAATAAAGTTATAAGCTAACACACTTCTAGTTGGAATATAATTTAACTCTCCATAAAATCTACACTGGACTAGAGAACAATTTACTGTCGTATAAATGAGATGCATAGTTTGTATATCTCCAAAACAATTAGTCGGTGACTGGCTAGACAATCGTTAGATTTCATTAAAATCAATCTAGGGACCGTCTCTCAGAGTTTGGCTCTGCTCCCGGTCGCCTCGCCAAAGCCGGGGGCAAGGGACGGAGGACTACGGAAAAAGCAATCAATACTTCATAACTTAGGGAACGCAAGGATGGCGAACCTCTATGTACGCCTACGTGACCTTTTTTTTAAAATAAATATTATATGTGGCCTTAACGTACCTACCAACAAACTATCTTGTTTCAGTGACTACTGGAAAACACTGTAGTATTCACAATAATACTCTTTATTTGCAACTCACTATAATACCTTTATTGTTATACAGTAATGTTATATGACGTGTATTTCTTTGTCTATTCTATACTGTATGTTGTTCCTTTTAAATAAAATTAAATAAATTCCTGAAACGATGCCGTGCCCAAATTACCTATTTTGTTACGTGCCACCAATGTCACGGGTGCCATTGGTTCGCCATCCCTGAATTAGAGGAATAACGATCCTGTTTCATTTTAAAATAAAGGAAACTAAATTTTACTGTAAGTACCTACGTATACAACCTACCCACTTAATTTATGGTGGACTAAAAACGTTACTTAAGCCCGTTTTCACCTTCGCTAAGTGACACTTAAATTAATCCCTAAATAAAAGTGAATTGTTGGATTTTTAACGCTCCGCTCAGCGCTGAGAGTTGAAAATCCAACAGTGCACTTTTATTTAGGGATTCATTTAAATGTCACTTAGGTAGTTGTCGGTGAAAACGGGCATTAGTTCGTTTTAAGTAGGTAGGTACTTAACACTTTTTAAGGACTTTGACTTATAGTGGTAGATACTACTATCGTTCAGATTACAGTGGAGTACAAAGTCCATCTTTTGTGTATTCTCATTCTGTTTTAAATTGACCTCAATTACAAAGAACCTAAAGTCCAAGTTTTGTTAGTCATTTTAAATAAAATACGTAGATGACCAATTATAACTAAAACACGTCATATTTAATAGGTACTGTTAACTTCTTTAATTAATTATGATGAGCCATCCATTAGTAAACATAAATACTAAATAGAAATGAGTTTCAGGTTTAAAATCAATGAACTCAAGCTAAATAACCACATAGTTCGATCGTGCATAAATTACACTTTTTGTTGCTTGTTTTGTTTTATGACAACAATATGACGCTAGTTTTAATACAGTTAAACCCATTTATAACGACTTCGAAGGGACCGTCAGATTACGGTTGTTATAGCCGATAAGTACTCGTTATAACCAAACACTTGCGAAACTACTAAACATAAATGTTGGGACCTCATTTCGTCGTTAGAAACGGTACGTCATTTTAAGCGAAGGTTTTGACTGTACATCTATGGGTGATGCTTACGTATAGATGTGCCTGTGGGCGTATACAGATTGATATCGTCTTATTGTCGTAAAAATAAAGCTTACTTAGATAAAAAAAAAACATGCTACTTCTTTTTTTGGAGCTGTTTTCCCTACGGAAGAATTGTCGTAAAAATAAAGCTTACTTAGATAAAAAAAAAAACATGCTACTTCTTTTTTTGGAGCTGTTTTCCCTACGGAAGAATATTTTATAGCTCAGGGCTCCGATAGTGGCAAAAAAACCATTGACTTTCCAATTATTACGCAATTCTACCGAATAGGACCATTACGTAGGTAGGTACTAAAATTCCGAATTGCGGGAAAGCCCGAAAGGGATACCGTGGCCTCTGGCAAGTACAGGCAACTGAAGGAACGGGTAGGGTTTAGTCAGTAAGTCTGACACGCCCTCCCGCTCCGCCCAGAGCGGAAGAAGTTATTTGATAATATCCCACCCAATAAAAGGTACTAATATTACGGACATCACCAAAACAGCTGACCTTACATACAGGACTATTTATTAACCACATCATTGTTGGTTGCTATGTACTAAAATTCCGAATGGTTGTTTTGGCTAGCTATTAATAGCATGTGAATAGGTTCGTTACGACCGTAGGTACGCGGTCGAGGTCACAGGAACGAGGTCAAAGTCGCCTCGTGAGTCGCGGGACGCGGTGCACGCTCGAATGCTGTCGGATTCAGTTGCGATTACGACTCGCGATATAAATACGTTATGAATGGAATTAGATTATTCTATTTTTGAACGAATGCATCCTATACGAGAAGTTATCCGTTGCTTTTGTAAAGGATTTTCGAGTAACAAGTTATAAGTTAGTCTGTCAAAAAAGTTTGTAAGTAGCTAAGGTAAAATATGAAAGAAAGAAAAAGTATTTATTGGGACAAGCCCAAGAGATATCAATATAGCTAACACACAAGTAAACTTAAAATATATCAGAAAGTCCTGTGCGAGGCCAAAAGGCTCCTCAATAATAAAATATATCTATCGGAGCCCTGAGCTATAAAATATGATGTGCATTTCAGTATGTGGATGGGATGGGTCAGATTGAACTAAAATCGCTATTACGTTTCGTCCGCTAAGCAGAGAAATTAGGCTAAGTAGGATGAAAATAGCCTAATAATACTACGCTCAAAATAATAAGACAGGTGTGGTGTTCTCCAAAAATATTACTTTTTTTGCATATTACTATTCTGAATAGGATATTACTAGACACATTCTACCTAGGTACTTACCTACTGCTAATGATTCAATTACTTAACAACTCAAGTGCTCATTATTAACTCAATTAGGAGATCTGTTTATTAGATAGTTCTAATAAACAGAGATCTCCTAATTGAGTAGCAGGGCAGACATAAATGCGGTAGACAGACCCATTAGTTGTGATTTGATAAATTTAATATTTAGTTAAGCCATTTACTAAGTGAGATCACATCCCATAGGCACCATCTCCACGGACGAGAGAACCGCGGCGATACTCACGCTGTGCCTTCAAATTATCGCCACGATTATATTGTCGTGAGGAGATTGATTCAAAGAGTTTCTATTGAATTTGATGGCACGGCGAGACTATCGCTGCGATTCTCTCACCCGTGGAAATGGCGCCATAGAGCTAGCCATAACTTCCCTATTTCATAATAAAATTACTTACATTCCATACTTACGATACTTTTATTTTCTCAATTTCCAGGGGTTTGTCATACAAAGGCATGATCGATTGCCTGCAGCAATCCGTGAGGAACGAGGGAATATTATCAATGTACAAAGGTTTCCTTCCCCTGTGGATGAGGCTGGGACCCTGGGCGCTTATCAACTGGATAGCCTTCGAAAACATCATGAAGGCTATTGGCGGAAAAACGTTTTAGTTCCTTTCGGTGTTGGCTTCTCTCAGGAGCATAGCCAAGGTGAGACAAAAGACATTTGTATCTCTTTCTTGACAGAAAAACAAGCGCCAGCATTAAAAAATTTCTCGGTACAAAAGGTTTATCTGTAAGTTGCGCAGTTTTCTTGTTACATGTGACGAATGACAAATACAATCTTATCTTGTGCCGGCAGGAGATAGAGGCTGACTGATCAAGGTGCGTTGGACATAAAGGCGTTGATCCAGTATTTCAATCCGTTTGAATCCAGTAGCATTGGATCGAAATTACCGAATGTGTTGTATTCTAATCCAGCACAAGATGACAAACTGGATTGAAGTTACCATACATTGCTCCGATATCGACTCAGTGTCACTTGATTGAAATACTAAATCAGTAGGTATTTAAAGTTCAAAATTCGTGAAGTCAAAAAAAAAAAATCTCTGTTGTTACTGGCACGTTCAATATGGTTCAGTTCCTGAAAATATTATGCTTGTAAAAGTCTGCTTTTGGTATGGTCGTGGTGCTAGAAGATAGCTAGCAACCTTGTTACCTCTTAACTAGAACAATATTATTGAACCAAGTACATATAGTTTAGTTAGACCTAATAAACAAACAACAAAAAAACTTGTCACCCTAGCCGTGAAATGTTAGCAAATTCTCAAGCTGAAACATTGTTTTACGCTCGTTTACGATATCAACGTGTTAATATTGTATTATATTATAAACTTTTTTAATAATTAAATAGCTTCTAGTGAGCGAGTGATACTGACTTCTAAGCTTATTAGTAAAAGTATATAGTTTGAATGATTGATTCTCCATAAAGAAACAGCGTTTTAATGATGAAATACATATTTGTCATGTCAGAATTTTAGAAAAAAAAATATATTTTACAATGCATGTTTGCGGGAGGTAGAATTAGATAGATTTTAGTTTTAAGATTTTATTTTTGTTACTTTTTATAGAACGAGCTCCTTTTGATGTCCCATAACTCATAAAGTTTTTATGCTCAAAGTCTTTGAACAATGTTCCAAAAACACATAGTTTCGAAGATAACATAACACAACTCTCGATGTGTGTATATTGTGAAGTTTCATTGTTAAGTACGAGTAAACCATTTTCATTCACACCTATCCATTCATGTTTAAAGCTAAGAAAATGCGACTGTGTCATTTTTTTTATTGATAAAGGGCATTCTGAATTAAATGTTTTTTTTTTTAATTTTATTTACTAAGGTTGTTTTACTTAAAATCGTGACTTTTTCTAATTATTTTGTATGAGAAATGAAAAAAAAAAAACAAAAAATAATTCATATGCCGCCAGTTGATTCTTTGACATGGACTCATTAATACCCTAGAGTTATGGGATGATATCAACAGGAACACGTTGTATAATTTTATTTTGATGTCTTTTTTTATTGTGAATTGTTTTATATTCAGGCCATGCCATTTGCACAACGAGAATAAAATACGTTTTCATCCCACCATCTCGGAAAGAGTATTTTTAATCTTCAGTATCTGAGTGGAAAAGCCGTTTTTATTCTCTAGAGGATAAAGTAAATTGAATTTAGAACATCGTGTGCACTAAGTTTGTGAATTAAAAAAAACATTAAACCTATTTACTGCTACCTCTATGGTGCCGAATATATCATACAACTTTTTTTTTAATTTGTTAAAAACTCACTCGGAACCTTCTTGGTGTTCTTTTTTCAATTTGCTTTGTACGCGGTTCTTTACGCGGCATTTTTTCACGTCATTGTTAAACCTTAGGTATATTAAAAACAAGAAACTTGAAAACAAGTGAAAAAACTAAAATGAGTGATTCTAGCGACGAGGAAGTTTGCTTGACGCCAACAGAATTGACTGAAACTGTTAATAATGCGCAAACGTTTTTTTTTTTTGCATTTAGTCATTTCCTCGCTGAGGTGGAATGAAAAGTTACGTGTTGCACTCGAGTGCAAAGATTTTTCACCTCGTGCTCTTTTGATTCCCTCGCTAACGCTCAGGATTCTAATTTTGAATCACTCGCTGCGCTCGTGATTCAATTTTAGAATCCTTCGCTTGCTCGGTCATCAAAATTGAACACGCGGTTAAAAAGCAACTTTGCACTCTTGTATAACAAATAACTATTATTTACACAATCCTCAATACATTTTTAGTCCTTATTAGTATAAGTACATCGAAGCTTGCACACAAATCATTGAAACATTGATACTTAAAGATGTAAAAAAAATAGCATATTGCCTCAAAATCTAGTTATATTATATTCACAAATAAATTACCTTAGTTCATGAGTGATTCATTTAGTTTTTTTTTATAAGATTTGAAATATTCAGCTAAACGCGTAGAATGCAATGTTGTTCTATATAGACCAAGATAATAGTTGCAAATAAGAGTAAATTTATATCTTGACTCTGCAATCACGCGCCCACTACCGCATCAAGGTCATAGTACACATATCAACTCGGAAAAGGATCGTAACCGTATCGCCTTTCGCTTCGCCGTCAAGCAGACGCACCCACCGCGGTTCGTGAGCTTATCCCGAGGCGAGGCGATTACGTTACGATTCGATTAGCGTGCGTTGCAGTAGGGAGTTTCATACAAAGAATACTGAATGGCTCGAGTTGATACGGTGACGATCCCTTTCCGAGTTGATATGTGTGCTGTGTCCTTTATCGTGCGCGTAAAATGCGGTAGTGGAGCGCGTAATTTCGAGTGGACAAGCTTTATCTTCTTTACTCAGTTTTTACCAAAATTATACTTGGCTCACTTTTGAACTTAGGTATCCTTACTGTTTTTATTGTTGCCAAAGGTGCTATTATAATTGTTTAGGAGTAAATGTGTGCAGGATAAGCTAAAACTATATTGGTATTATATAATTTAAACCAGAAACTATAGCAGATAACACATTTTTTTATTATTTACTACAACAGAAACCTATTGCAATTTCATTGCTAATGTAAAAAACACAAGGCACAAGGCAAGGCATAAGATGCAGATACTTCTACGGGTGATTGCGTTTATACATATTTAGGAAGGTTAGCCGTCGATGCTTCTTCAGATAAATACTGTGATTTGAAAATAAAGCCACCATGTAATCCTACAGTAACGATGCGATCGCACTGCAGGTTGTACTGGAACGTTCTAGATTGCCGAAATACAATACCGCTAAAGTAGTGAAATAATATTTTTAATAATCTATTACCTGCAGTGCGCACACACCTTACTGTTGAGTATTTAGAAGTAGTTTAGCTTTACGGTCCTGTTAACTGGTAATTGTTATTATTTAAAATAAATTATTGTAATTGTTGAATACACCCTTTTACTTTAGGTACCAAAAATAAAACTAAAAAATATAATATTAAATTTATTAGTAAAAAATATTATACATCTTCCACAATATTGGAGAATCATAACTTAAATTATTTAAATATTTGATTATTATAGATTATAGCACTTCCGATTTATTGAAACTTGCCTTTATGCACTTACTTGTCACTATAGCTCTAAGCACAATAAGGGGCGTTATTATCGGATGTGTGTGACGCAAAACAAACGTTCAACAGTTGACATTCACAGCGAGCACGTTACATACGCAGCTGTTCCACACTTACACTATAATAACACACAGTTTTAAATGCTTCGATGAAAGGGAAATTCTTTAAACAATATAGTTAAACATGCACGGTGAAATACTCCTTACATTAGATGTCCGCTTACGTCTAATGATCTGATCTGCCTAAGGATATCAGAGTTCGTCAGCGACGTTTATAACTCTTGTTTCCATAAATATAGTAATTTTGGGTACAATACAATAACAAAAATAAATATCTACATTGGATCAACGATCACACAAAGTTTTATTAATTTCAAGTCTTGACTAAATGTTAATCGCTAACTAAGTACAATAACACGCGCGTGCCACGATGTTACGTTTCTTTAGATTAGTGCAGTAGCCGCTATCGACTACCACCGCCTTATATCAAAATTGAATTACTTTACGTTACAACATTTTAGACATTTTCTTTCGATAGTTCGGTAAATGGTAAAATACGTACAGGTAACGAATTTGCGTCAAACTAACACGTCAAAAGCTATCAAAAAGCATGGTGTTACAACATACATATATTATTATATAAAATACATCGCTCAATATACATCCGTTCATTCAAAACATCGTCGAAATATAAAATAATTCCAGATTTATGCAAAATAATGTTCGTGGCATTGTAAATTGTGCGCAACTCAAATCGCTGTCGAGCTGACTCTAAACCTAACGAGAGCTAAGCTTTTGGGGGACGCTAATAATTTATATTCTACATTATTACTGTACCAGATTTTACACTGCTGTATACCAATAAAAAAATAAGATCGAAATACATGTAAACCGAACTTAAAATTATCACTTAACTAACGTATAAATGGTAAATATTTTAATAATGAGCATTAAAGACTAATACAGGGATAAATAATGGTCATACTTTAAAAATCACATCAAATAAGAAAATCTATATACTTGTGGGGAGTGGTCAGTATGCACTGATTTGATCCCTTTCACCTTTTATTACTAAACGTATATTTCAAAAAACTACAAATAACATTCTGGCACGTTTTCGAGGATAAAATAATTCTCTCTCATCCAGCGATCGTCACAATATAAAATGAGAGGACAATAATAAAGTCCGTCTCAGAACGATGAATACAATGAAACACGACACAAAACTTTTGTACTACCAAATTACATATCCATTATTGCAAAATCAAGGCAGTTTCCACACGCGATAAAAATGGACATTGACGATTGCGCGTAAATTATTGTTATAAATTATTACATTAATTAAAATCATCGTAATCAGCTGTGAACACGAAGCACCATCTCGTCAAAACAGTATATTAAAATCAAACTTCATCCGAGCGAGACATTGATGACACTTTGGCCTAGTCAATAACTCTAGTAAGTGTGATCAAATTTTAAAATCGCATAAAATATTACGCATAAGTAATGTGTAGTAAAACTGAGAAAACTATAACGTTTTCAAATGTAATAGTTTTACTAATATGAATAATGTTCGATGTTCGAGTTATTGGTATGATGTAGGCGAGTGTGATCATTGTCGGGCGGAGGCGCGCGTGGTGGCGTAGAGAGGCGAGGGCAGCGGCGCGCGCGCACTACGACGAGTGGTACGCCGTCACGTACGACGCCGGGAACAGGCCGCGCCGGTGTGCTATCTCGCCCTGCAATAAGTATTACACACTACTGTTATTTTCTTGCACATCATCCTATATCTCCGGTGGTTAGGCAGAGGTGTGGCTTGTACTTTCGTACAACTAGAGTTCACTTGGTCTACAAGGTTATCGCATTGCCGCTGTGGCAATGGCCATTACGAATAGTGAACCTCACACAAAGATCAGATAATCAGATTAGAGGCAATTGAAAAATTAATTAAGGTTCTCGCAGACAGGCGCGACGCGACAGCGGTAGAACAATTTCCGTGAAGTTTTCATATAAATTTTTCCACCTCACGTCGCACCTATCCGCGGGAGCCTTTAATTATAAGACTGAAAGTGGAAATGTTCCAGGTAATGTGTTAAGAGTCCTATTACATTTTTTTACGGAAATTCATGATTTTTGACCATGTAATTTTCAGCAGCAGTAAGATATTTTAATAATTTGATTATATTAACTATAGTGCCATTCTTTTTCTTGTAAGTTGGAGTTACACATTATTTTCGTGTAATTTGCTGAATTGACGCGGAATATATAGTACTTTAATTTAATTTATTGTAATTTTGTCTTATTATATTGAGAAACAAAAACTAATGAAACGTATTCACTGTAGATCGAAGTTTTATATCATGTTAGTATATTTGATTTAATTGTGTTTATTTGGAATATAATTGACATGAAAATCAAGACATTTATTGGTTTTCTTTACGAATTTTCCCTGAAAACACAAGGAATTTAAAGAAATTCTAGAACTCCAATAAACAAGTAAAACATTCAAAGTATCTTTTAGTAATTTTAGCATTTATAAGAATTGAATGTAACGATGTGAATTTGAGCGTCAAAGTTCCATCGCCAACGGTTTTTCTTGCAAACTGTGTTCGTAAAATATTTATAGTAAATTACACGAAAAGAAAAATGAAAATGTGTAACTCCAACTTACAATAAAGAGAATGGCACTATCGTTATTCATAATCAGATAATTCAAATATCTTACTGCTGCTGAAAATTACAACGTCAAAAATCATGAATTTGCGTCAAAAATGTAATAGGACTCTTAAAAAGATTAAACATGTATTTGTTGATGTCTTATTGATATCAGCAAACAATGTTTCAAAAAGGAACCGGCCACACATAAGGTGGTGTGTGGAGAAAGGCTCCACCAGTGCTTATCGTAAAAGGCAATTAAGTGATCCAAGAGATTGGGCAGACTTCTCCTGTCTGCCAAACAATCTTCTTCCAAATATGGTGTGATTTATGGCCAAAGGACTAGGAAAACCATCTGGAATTTCATCATGGCGATTATTAGATAGATGCCGTGGACGCTTATCTAAACTATAATATAATAATATTATAAATGCGAAAGTGAGTTTGTTTGTTTGTTACGCTTTCATGCTAAAACGGCTGAACGGATCTGGATAAAATTTGGCACATGGGTTGACCATGACCTGGGATAAGACATAGGATATTTTTTATCCCGATATTCCCACGGAATCGTGACTAGTAGCTAACAAATCATGTATCATCACGTACCTGCCACCAATGCTGATCCGTGCGGTCAGTGACCGTGATGACGTCACCGCGCCTGAACTCCAGCTCACCGGCCTCCTGTGGAGTGAAGTCGTACAGCGCTTGCACCAGCATCTGAAATAGAACACAACACCCATTTAATTGTGTACATAACAATCAATCAACTAGGCATTTCCAGTTCTTTTATATGATGCTTCGTGGGAGTGGAAAATACTTTCGTGCCAGTATTAAATGAAAACCGATTTTTCTCTTGAATCGGCACATCACTAATGTCTCCGAAAATGGAGGTTGAGTATGTCACATAAGTGTCTTAAACAGGACATGAGTATTTGAATTTGGATCCCGCCATCTTTTGCGCGTTCACGTCATTAGGTTGCACTGACTAGCTTAACATATTTTATTTTTATTTGGGACATGGCGTCGCTACACTATTTTCTACCACTGCAACTCTTGTAAGCAAAAGTCAGTGGCGACCAACTAGAAATAAAGTGCCGAGACAGTCAGTGAAGATCGAAGTCCCAGAGAAAAAGATGGCCTATTAACCCGCATCGAAATTAATTCGAAAAAAAAAAACAAACATGAGCAATTTTTTTTTAATATGTTATGATAATTGTTTAATTGGATCATTAAAATATCAAAAATCAAAAAGATAAATTATCAAAACATTTGATTTCTGTACAACCAAATCAATGTTTGCTTAGCCTTTCCCAACTATGTTGGGGTCGGCTTCCAGTCTAACCGGATGCCGCTGAATAACAGTGTTTATCTGACCTCTACAGCCCAGTTACTGGGTAACACGATACATTTGGTAAAACTGGTTGTCAGGCAAGTGCGCTTCTGACTACCCATAACGACTGTCAAAACTTTTTCACAAAAAATAAAACCGACTTCCAAAAAAAACACTACAAAGTGAAAAATAACTTTGATTTCGAAAGTCGGTGGCTAAAAAACGAAAATAAAACCCCAAAGACACGAAACAGACAGAAGTCGGTTTTATTTTTTGTGAAAAAGTTTTTATTTTTCACTTTTTAGTTGTGGTACCTACACAAAACCCCCACAAAAATGTGAATACCCATTACCTGCTATGTAAATTACAGTGACAGGAACTATTAGAATATCGTCCACATATACTAGATGGGAAAAATACGTATTATTGAAGCTAACTCAAAAACCCCTCATCGGATCTTGACCAAACTTATATGGGACCACTTCTGAAGTATGCCCTACCAAACAAAAAAAGAATCATCAAAATCAACTCATAATTGGCGGAGTAATCGCGTAACAAACATACAAAAAAAAACATACTACCGAATTGAGAACCTCCTCCTTTTTGAAGTCGGTTGAAAAATCTTACATAACAGCAGAGACCAACGGCTTAACGTGCTATCCGAGGCACGGAGGAATCTCTATATGTAATGGATGGTAAGTCATCAACGAACCGACCGCGGCCCGGCAGCAATGCGAGGATAAACTATCAAAACATTTGATTTCTGAGCATAGATAGTCTCATTACAGTATCAAACGGTAAGTCTAATGTTATCGAAATCAATACTTTCATTGCCGCTCTCAGCGAGGGGTTGTTTCTCGCAATCGCAAAACAAAGGACAAATTCATGACCTATATGCAACGATGTACCGCTGCAAATAGGTCAGCTTTCATCCTTGTACACGACGTAGATAAAATCACAAACAAAAAGGTTACAAAATCAATAAAGCAATCACACACATGAAATGCTTTTCCCCTAATGAACATTTACATAACTTGTTTAACAAGTTGAAGGGTTGCTAAATGCGAAGTGACACGTCTCGAAAGCTCCCAGCAATATAGTCAACAAAAAGTTTGTAGTTGGAGTTACACATAGTTGATAAGGTAGGTCTATACGGCCTTTACATTCGTTCAAAAAACGTAAAGGTTCTTCTGAAAATATCTAACAAAACGAGGGTTTTTTATAGATATTTTCTTTAGTAAATGCACCTAACTCAAAAAGAGATTGAATTGTTACAAACAACAATAAAACTTTCTGTGCAAAGTTAGCACAAGTTTCTTAGTGATACCCAAGTTATTTATGTTATTCAAAGTAATTCAGCGGAGCAATAATGTGGTTACGATTGAAAATGCATTCGACTAGCCTCGACCAAAACATACCACCAATACAGACACAAATGTTTGTTCAAATGTGTGAAACCAAATGAAGCTATTAGCTAAATGGTGCGAACATATTGGTACCAGTTACGAAAATTAATTGAATAGACCCAATTAACTAAGTGTTGGTATGAATTAGCAGTTTAGTATCAAGGGCTAACAGATCGTAAAAGTGATACTGTTATCATAATAAATAGGAGTTATTCGTGGATTTATCTAACCTTAAGAATCTAAGTTATGGATGCTCATGATGAACTTAGGGAAAACAAAACTAGAACGATACTGGTTACAAAAGAAAACTGGAGGGTAAGCGAAAGAAAATAAACACGATACAGGTGTTTCAGATAGAATTAGCTTTTTGGCCCATGAAATTCCTATTGGACCGGTTTTTTTTTTGTGAAGATTCAAGTGTCAGGAATTGATTCCAATAAAATTTATAGGTGAATAGAGGGAGGCAGGGTGCCAAAAAAAATGGTAAAAACCAGTTTTTTGCTTCTAGAGCAAAAACTACAGCTTGGACAGAAAAAAGTTAAATGTAACAAATAAATAAATAAATAAACAAATAACTCTTTATTTCAGATTACAGGATCCATAATGTGTTAGTATTGCCTTAACCTATTGTTAGTGAAAAAATTAAAAACAAAACAACAATTAATTTTGCACATGTACTATCGAAGAATTTCATATCTAAGCAGTTTGAAAACAAAATCCTGTGAACACGATGATCACATCTGTTACCGCCCCGGTTCTATAGCGGCCGAGCGCTGCAAGCAGAAATAGTCGTTACGGTGTATAGATATGAACTTCTTCAATGGTACGTCTGTACGCACATGTCTCCCAGCCCAGTGCCTAATAAACGGCCCATCTATTTTGTCCGCCAGAGTACCCAAAATATTGTTCGGACTACCTCGGAATCGCCGCAGCATAGATGCACTTCTCTTGCGCATGATGGCATAAAAGTCGTCCAGTCTCGCTTCAGCAAACATGCCTGATGCGCTGCAAAACCGAGGCAGTCCCAACAACATCCTGAGCCCGTTATTATATTGGACACGCAGGGCGCTGTAAGCCTTCTGCGTATACCTAACCCACAGGCTGCACGAGTAAAACGTTTGGCAATAAGCTTTGAAAAGAGTTAGCTTTACCTCCTTCGTGCACCGCGCAAACCAAACCTGCGAGCAAGCATATTGCATCGGGCTGCCAACGCCCTACGTTCCCTATCAATATCCTGATCGTCCGTAAGAGCCCCCGTGACCACGTGACCGAGATACTTAAACTGAGTGACCACCTGCAACGGAATTCCACGCAACGTAACAGGTGGAATGTTAGCAGGTGTATTTTTAGGTACTTTGAAGACCATAACCTCACTCTTCGTGGCATTATACCTCAATCCATGAGCCTCCGCATAACTCTCACAGACGGCCAGCAGTTTTCTTAGACCGCAGATTGAAGGGCTGAGCAGCACCATGTCATCAGCATAACTTATGTTATTGATCATCCTACCATCAACAGAACATCCAACCATGGTGCCACTCAGCTCACGCACCAACCGGTCTATATACAGGTTAAACAAACTGGGTGAAGTCAACCCCCCCTGCCTCACTCCGCAATCCAGTCCGTATGATACTGAATGCGCGTCTGCCCACCTAACACAATTCTTCTGACTCTCATACCAATACTTAAAAATATGAATGCTCTCATTGGGAAGGTCAGTATCATCCGACAATTTTTGCCACAGAATGTCATAATTTACCAACAAACAACAAACAAATGTGTGCAATAAAAAACAAAGAGAATGAGCTGTAGTTATAGGGCCACAAAACTGACATCATATCAACATCTCAGCTCTCTATCACTTCCAGAACGCGAGTTATTTAATTTACTAGAGTTGCAAAAAAAACGAAGTTTTTTGCGAATTGCGGACGATCCTCTGGACCGGTGCTCTACTGGGGCTCATTCTCATTGTTTTTTTATTTACATTTAACTTTTTTTTTCCGAGCAAGTGAATTAGCGAAAAAAAACTTGAAAAGTTCAAACTATAGTTGAACTTTTCAAATTTTTTTTCGCTAATTCTATCTGACTATGTGACATTACTCGTTTTGCGCCAAATATATTTTACGGTCCTTACTATTTTAATTAAACTTATTATGAGCCTTATTACACGGTATCATGTAAATAATCCATAAAACCACACGGCACTTCCAGAAGTCAATTAATATCATAAGTCATAACACACAAGACCAATTAATAAAAGAAAGCCAAATACGAAGTACGAGCATACGTGCAAAAACTACGTGAAAAATTTCACTTTCCTTATTTAGGGCTGATACGTCAAAACGTGCGTCCAAATACGCAATACCTATCTATAGTGAGTCACGATAATGTATTCAGTAATCATCCAATGAAATGCGATGGGCCGTTAACTCATCGTGGGAAAACTTCAGGCCTTATTGTGACATACATTATCAGGTATGTGTGTGCATGTAAGTAAAATGAGAGGCTTTTGAACGGCCACACTTATTATGAAGGTAAGTGTAACGAATAATGCAACCAGCATTATTCGTTACACTTACCTTAAGTGTTTTCTTAAGCGGAGACGGAACCTACGGAAAGGTAAGTGCTTCGTCCAGCACGCTTAGTACCTATGACCACAATAGAAACGGGTTTTGTCAACGGAAGAATAGACAAAATTACAGATTGTGATTGTTTTCAAAATCAGTCATTTTGTCAATTCTTCCGTCGACAAAACCCGTTTCTATTGTTGTCATGCTTCGCGTGCTGGATAGCCTTTTTTTTTTGTCTAGGGCATCTCGTAGCTCACCTCTGAGGTGATGACTACTTATAACCGGTCAATCCTGCGGCTGCCTTAAGCTACTAACTCAAAGCCTCCAGCCAGGGGCAAAACTATTCTAATTAAAACTAGGCGAACGCTCGCTAAGGGCACCCCCTGTGGGGTACGGACCTCGGCTTAGGGCGTCGCTGGGGGGAGGACAGCAAGTTGGGACAGGCTGGATTAAAGATGATTCATTATTATTAATCGGGGAATTTAAATCTACATTTCTCAGCATAACGCGGGCTGGCGCTTCTGCGAGCAAGGGTCGGTGGGCTGGATAGCCTAATGTTAGGGATGAATTTATACGCAGGCGCAGGCCGGCACAGTACTTTACAATGCGTTGAAGGAAATTGGTTCAAGTGTCTATACGGTAATGAGTTCATATTTGCATACAACGTATATAAATATACTTTGGAACCCTGTGCCGCGCACCGTAGGCAAATAGTAGATTATAAAAATAAACTACTATTACTACTATGGAGTCACGAGATTACTCTAGGTAGCAAGGGCGACACGCAGTAAGAGTCTACGCTAAGTTAATCTGAAACTTCTGAGAATTAGAGCTCTTTTTAATTAATCTGACGTCGACGACGCGGATTGGAAAATAGATCCTGTAGGGCCTGTATTAGATTCTTTGGTTTACGAAGAAAATGTCCAAGGGTTGTTATTTCAATAGCATAGGAAAGCCATTAACCAAACTGTTAAGACTTGTTATGCCCGATTGTCGAATAACAGTAGTGTGTTGTGCAGTGCTGTAACATTCGCCCATCGAAACGTGTTTTTTTTTTGGGTCCCGTACGTCCGAATGCAAAAAACGGAACCCTTATTCATAGGATGACTCGTGTGTCTGTCTGCCCGTCTGTCACAGCCAATGTGCTCCGAATCTACTACAGTTAAAATTTGGTACAAATATGAATTTCTGTGACCCAAACACGGACGTGTAACATAAACAAATGAATGTTGAACATGGGGGTCATAGGGAGGCAAATTGGAAAATTAAAAACAAATTGCAAGCTATACAGTGTGACGTATCCATTTGATACGTCACACTGGGGCTTGTTGTGAGGGTCTCAATTTTTTTTATTTTATTAAATGAAGTTACATACATAACAAAATAGATGGAAATTTAACATTCCCTCTCCCCCTTATCTCCGAATTTAAAGTTTTTTTTTTAAGACAGAATTGTTCTTTACGTACAGATTACAGGAAAACCTATAAGATGTCCATGGTCTTAAAATAACATGGCAAATCTCTCAATATGTCAATATTGTGCGTTTAACTTAATGCTTATGCGTGGAATGTATGGGAAAACATGTTTTTCAACTACAATGTTAAGTTCGTTCTTGGGATAAAAAAATATGCATACGGAACCCTCACCACGCGAGTTCAACTCGCACTTGTCCGGTTTTTACGAAAAAATCTGCATTGCATAAATATCGGACCTGTATCGATGACGTTAGAAAAACAAGAGCGTGTAGGTATAATGCGTCTGTTTTTTGCGTTCAAGAATATTTTATAAAAGCGAGACTACAAAAACACGCGATCAAGAGGAAACAGAAACCCATACTGAATGAAACATGAAACAACACTCGACAATTAGGTCTAATGCCCGTTTGCACTAAACTCAAGCGTTGTCTAGTCTAAATTGTTAATTAAAACTTAGGCGTTTCCTGATCCTAAATTCCTGTTGTGCCTAATTTAGGAACCTAAAGTAGGTACCTACGAATTGCACCTAACGGAGCGCATTTTTCAATGCTGTTCGAGTAAGGAAATTGAAATGTTTAATAGTTAATTTAAAGTTCATACTCGCATACAACTTATTACAAGCCGCGCCCCGTCCCGCGCCGGCGCCGGTTTTGTAAATTTATTTGTACCGAACTCATGAAAATTACTTTATCTTGTAATTAAACATTTTTTAATTAGGACTCGTTTAGCACGACGCGACGTTAGTAAATACTGTCTCAAAAAAACTGACATAGGAGCCATCGAAGAAGTTTATATCTATACACCATAAGGACTATTTCTGCTTGCAGCGCTCGGCCTCTATAGAACCGGGGCGGTAACAGAAGTGGTCATCGTGTTCACGGGATTTTGTTTTCAAACTGCTTAGATATGAAGTTCTTCGATAGTACCTACATACAAACATAGGCCAAAAAAACGAAGCGTTAAACAAATCATCCAACTCCCTATCAATTGGAGGCAGAGGCAACCACTAGTAACCGAGATTATAGGAACACGCAGTGACCGGGTTATTTTCGTTACTTATCAGGGTCACAGCGGCCGCATTATTTACATAGACACAGCGCGGTTCCACACATAAATGTATTGAACGTGTATAAATTGTGCTAATGGAAACAGAAAGACGAAAGAGAATTTTCCTTGTTACTCCTTTCCTTAGCTTTTCATAGGGAAACAATTCAATATACATGTGGAAGACATCTATATTAATAATATGAAGAGGTTAGACTGTGACTTTTGTTTGTAGTGGGTAATCTTGTAACAAAATTACATGATTACTTTGTAAAGTATTATAATTATTATGAATGTGATGACTATGTTGTTTTTTTTTTTTCTCTTATTTCATTTATTTTTTCCTTTCTCAGTCAGTTTTAATGATGGTCTGGCAGTTTGAGTAGTTGATGCGGCATACCCAAATGTCCTTTCTTAGGTATTGTTCGTCGAGTTGAGCTCCTTAAGTTCTGAGCTGAGCTCCACGATTACTGAGAAATGCTTGCACTAGGTCCACTAAAATCTTTGTGGTTTTTTCCTCAAAAGACCATTCCAGACACAAATCTACATGGTTCTCATAGGGCCTGACCAAGATAATGTCTGGACTTTAAAAGAGACTGCGACCGCTGAGTTTGTTTCGGCCTTTCTTCTCACAGTAGTCAAATAGGAAACGCCGAACTCATCTAGCCTACTTTTAATATTTTTTAATATGACGTGTAAGTGATTCCGATATCCTATTTTCAGAAAAAACCATTTCATTTCCTTTCCTTCGGAAAGAATTTTCGGAATCAGATCCTACTGATTCGGTTCCGAAAATTCTGTCAGTAATGGGAAGCTATAGTATTCCCGAGTGTCATAGGATATATTTTATATTAAAACAAGAAATATCACGCGGAAGAAATCGCAGACAGAAGTTAGTTTCATATAACGAGCAAGTCTCAAAGATTTTGTATTAAAAGGAGCAAAAGTTATGTCAAGATTGGTAAAGGGCAATTTGTTCCAAGCCCAGATTTATTAGATTTGATTTCTTAATGATACTTTTATGGTTTCGTAAGGAAAATGTTATCATAACGTGATTGCTTCGACAAAATATTCCTCACTGGGATAATTCTGCGCTGCCCTTTATACTTATTCGAATATTGAATCAATATTAAGAGGAGGCTCCCTAAATTGTATGTTAATTTGCATTAATATTCTGAAACAGTCACGCAAATAATCAAAATGGAACTTTAATATATGATTTATTGGATCTTTTTCTCTTTCCATGTACAAGACAGTTACGTAATTGTATCATTTTCGCTCGATACATTTTTATTCGAAAATCATGTCTTTTTAAAAAGATCAGGTATTTAAATAAAATCAAGATTACTCGGCTTTTATATCAAAAATAAAAATTCACAGTAAGAAAATATAGTTTATTATACAGCCACAAGATATTTTTTCTCTAGATCAATTATTTATTTCGATATAAACGAAATAAGAATTGAGACATTTAGTTTCGTGCTCAAACACGGTCAAAGAGCGCACGCGATATTCAACTTATTAATTTACTATAATTGATGTGTTAGCGTTTAGCACATATGGGAGTGGCGGGGTGCATGGGGCTTGCGTGGAAATTGTCTTTATAGTGTTGACATTGCTAGGAACTATGCGTTGCGGGGAGCTGCTCGCTCTGCTAAGCCTTGTGATAAAATCGTAAAAATTAACATTATACCTAATTATTGTTCCGAGTTGAGCTCCACGATTACTGACAAATGCTTGCACTGGTAGGACAGGTCCACTCAAATCAGTGTGGTTCTTTTCTCAAAAGACCATTTCAGACTAATCTAGATGGTCCTCATATGGCCTGACCAAGATTATGTCTGGAATTTAAAAGAGACTGTGACCTCTGAGTTTGTTTCGGCCTTTTTTCTCAAAGTAGTCAGATAGGAAACGCCGAACTCATCTAGCTAATTTTATTTTTAAAAGATGACGTGTAAAAGTGATTCCAATATCCTATTTACAGAATAAACAATTTCATTTCATTTCATTACAGTACCGTAATTAAGCGACCATAGACATTTGTGCTTTTACTCTTTACCTCCATAGTAAAGGTATTCGCGTGATATGCCATAAAATATCTGTAACTAATGTTACTCATCATAATACGCTTCCCGAACTTAAAAAATTACGTCGTTTACCAAATACCGTTAAGTATCTACGCATGGATATTAAATTAAATAATATAAGAAATACGATAATTTATTGCTTAAACTTTTAAAATTCCCTAATTATTCGACCGACGAAAACATGTTTTATAGTATCGTATTATCAACAGCCAATCGTTAATTTTGAGC
The DNA here is from genome assembly GCA_963853775.1 of Xanthia togata. Lineage (NCBI taxonomy): Eukaryota > Metazoa > Arthropoda > Insecta > Lepidoptera > Noctuidae > Xanthia > Xanthia togata. The sequence continues at coordinate 17,584,780 of OY970795.1, read as the reverse complement.
CGCCGTACGGCCGCAAGTGGTAAAGAATGGCTGCTAATATACGATAATATCTTTTCCCAAGCTATTACACAAGTAACTTGTCTTGTGCAATAGTCTAGGGACTGAATGGCGAGATTCCAGTCTAAAATATACAAGAACGCCGACATTTAAGCCAGCTGTGTTAGGTCACATTAAATCTCTCTTTTTACCTCATTCGTAAATACTGGAATTACTCCGGACGTGTGTGGTGAGTTAGAAAAACTTCTCGACGCAATCGAGCATTGAAGTGTTAGTATTAACTGTCATTCAAACATGTTTAAATATAGGAAACTAACTGTGCCCTGGCTCTACTTACTTGGACTAGCAGTATTATGTTTAAATTCGTAGATATTGTGTGATAATGACGACATAATTAATATCTACAAATTTAAATATTGTTCAGTTTAATCCGAAAATGAATCTCGAGTTGTTTGTTAGAAAGAACAGATAAAGATACTATGATTGCTTTTTATACTAAAAAAAAGTAGAAGCACTCAAGTTCAGGAAGTCAGAAATAAAGAACAATATTCTATCGAAAACCTACCGTATACAGGGTGTAAGGGACAGCCCTCCTCAAACTAAGAGGGTGCATTCAGCTCCTTATTTTGAATCATATTCTTCTAAACATTTTCTCGGGTTTTCAGTTACTATTCCTTTATTTCAATGTAAAATTATATTCTCTAAACGCAGTACTCTATTAATGTATATAAAACAGCTAAAATAAAATAAAACAGCAATGGATGTTGAAATTCTCTAACGAACTACGCGTGAAATCAGCTGTTCAACCACCGCGGGGGGCGGGGAGGGCGTCCGAAAGCTCGCTGCGCTGCCGTTCGCTACGTGCGTTTTGCCACGGTAGCGATACATTGCGTGTAAGTTAATAAAACAAATCCGGTTTATTGGATTCCCATAACGTTCCTGAAATAATTTCATGTACCGGTCATCTTAGTATAACTAACTGAATTCACCCCATCAGTCTGCGGAGGGCTGTCCCTTACACCCTGTATGTCTACGTGCGAGCGGGCAATACCGGTCAAGTATTAATTGATAGCTAAAGGAAAAATCAATAC